>JAFBJZ010000512.1:2145000-6945000 GCA_016785225.1 Psettodes erumei | reverse complement strand
GATGCAACATTTTTCATTCTGTAGATTGTAGAATAAGCTGTTACACCAGGCAGGCGCTCACCTTGTCGATGAGGTGCAAGCTGTCCCACAGTGACAGGTGTTGCTGGATTACAACAGGGTCATACACTCTTCTCTCTTGAGGAGAGGGCACTTCAGGAAGAGGCTCAGCTGGAACACAAGTTATCCAAAGTAAAATTAAGTAATTAAGACTAATTATGACAGACTCAATTAGTCAGGGCAACAAAGTCCTCAGTTGAATACAGAGGTGTATATGACTTCTCATCAAATTTGTCATGCAATCAGAGCAAGTGGATGCTTCAAAAGAGCTTACAGTGGTACTGGCTGAATAAGTTCCTCAACTGTTGATATTTAGGGGTGCAGTCTCCAGCCTCAGATAAGGGAGCATCATAATCTGCATTGAAACATTGACAAATACAGTATGAAGAAATGCATCTGATGAGGGGAGACGTATTCGTCAAGGAATCTTTCAGATTCCTTGTTGTCTGGTCACTGTGATCTGGTGGCAAAACGTGATTCCTACCAACCATAACTCGTGACCTGAGGTTTGTAGGCACCAAACTCCATTGCTCCATTCATGAAGCCAAAGCTTGTTCCACCATGAAACATGTACAGGTTGATGGAAACGCCTCTCTCAAGGATCTCTGACACCACAGCTAGCATGTCTGTGGAGGGCAAAGCACACCATGTCACTTAGTAAGTAGCATCGGGATAGTATTCACTAAGTAAAGCATGTGATAGTAGACCTCATGTTAAAAAGCAACATGCAGGCACGAATGAGTTAAGTATGGCGGTAATGCTTTGCTCCTCTCTGTCCGTTGAAGTAAAATTACACTTTATCAAGATTGATGGAAAGTGTTTTCCATACCCTCAGCATGGAACACATGGTGATGCTCTCCCCAGACATCAAACCATCCAGACCAATACTCCATCACCATGAGAGGTTTTTGGGGCTACACAGAGCAGAATACATGCCTATAGTAAATACATGCTCCATCTTGCTGCCTGCTATCAGAGGCTTTACCAAAACATATACAAATTTGATTATTTCCTCCTTTGGCTATTAGCTGATGTGCTTTTGCATTTGCAAAAATAGAAATTACTAATAAGTGTTACAGTCACCTGCATGTCAGCCAAGTGCTGAATTGCTCCAAAAGACAGCCTCTGAAGGTTTATTGTCTTTAGGGCTGAAATGAGCATGATGTAATTTCAACAGACATCATCATAGTATAAAGATCATCAGAATGAAAAAGCAACTTAAGCTCAAGGGTAAGTTTTGCCTTCATTACCTCCCTCCACTCCTCCACATCTCAGGCCCTCCCAGTTGTCTGACGTCAGTAGAAGCTCATCGATCCCTCTGGATTGGAGACACTGCAGTCAAAGGAAGAAGAAAATGTTACAATGTTAAGTTATCTATACTACAATGTAATATACACATTTTGTTACAAAAAAGACATTTAAACTCACATTCTTTATAAATGGCATGTATTCTTCATCTTTTGCATATGATCCATACTCATTCTCAACTTGCACTGCAATGATTGGTCCGCCCTCTTCAAACTAAAAAAAAACAGGAAAAATACATTTGTCATTTGTCATTGTCACATACAATATTTGCCTCAACATTGATAACATATCCCTCTATTAATCTTGAAAAAAGAAACAATAAGTTCAATTTACCATCAGAGGTTTGATAACTGAGACAAGCTTGTCAAAGTATAGGTTGACAGCATCTACAAACCCAGGATAAGTTGTCCTTAGCTGCATATCTCTATCTTGCAACAACCAGCTGAAAGAAACACAAGAACAACTTTGGTGGCAAACTGCTCATACTGTATATGGTTGTATTTTTAAGTAATGGCCAGATGGTGTTACCTAGGCAACCCGCCCAAGTCCCATTCTGCGCATATGTAAGGTCCAGGACGTAGGATGACCCAGAGACCCATCTGTGCTGCTAAACTGACATAGGCCCTGAGAAAAGGAGATACAACCTCTGAATTATTTTTAAAAATCTGCATGTCTTGGTATAGAAGTCTGTAATTCTACAGAAAGGAAGAAAAAGTGGGTAAAAAACTTACCTAACGTCCAACTGATCCTGAAAGATGAATGCTCCTCTCTCAGGCTCATGTAGGTTCCATGGTACATATCTGAAAAAGGAAAATGATTCTTTGTAGTTTAGAAGCATTAATACAGTTCAGTGGCTTACAAAATCCTGGTATTTAGGTTTTTTATATTTCATTTTAAGGTGATCTGTTTCATAAAACATTTTACACAAATACATTTGTTTGAGTCTGATCTGCGCTTGACCTCCTCCAATGAACCCCCCCCCGGTCAAAATCCTACTGGAAAAAAAACCTACGTTGAGAGAGTATTGAGGCCGCAGGCCTTCATCTTTAGCAGCCGGTCCTCCCAGTAAGCTCTGGGGACACGAAAGTAATGGATGGAGCCCCCCAGGATGCAGAAGGGCTCTCCCTCCAGGGTGAACTGGGATGAGTTGGCCCTCAGACCCTCCAAGCGGTTCATTTTCTTCACTTCAGTTTGGTGTCTAGTAAAGAACTGTCAAATAAAATATAATGGATAAAATTACATTCTGCGAAACAGGTCATCTATATATCGAAAAGTATGCATGTATTACTTTAATGAAGCTTTACAAACAGTAGGCTATTTCAACTGATGGATTTGTGATTAACATGGAACAGATGAAATGAATTAACTTGAATAAAAGCACAATAAAAGCAAAACCTTACCAAGACCACATGAAAGTCCCAAACACAGAGTTATAGAAATTCCCAATGACATCAAAACCACTGTCAGAGCTGTACCTTGAAGCCGAGCTTAACCCGAGCAGGGAGGATGGTGCTGGGAGGCCTCAAACTCTGTGGATAAGGGAAACTATTGTTGTTTCACAACAAAATATAACAGTGCTCTGTCTGTCTGTCTCTCTCTCTCTCTCTCTCTCTCTCTGGCACTCGGTCAGAGTGAGGAGGATTACATTGCATTACATTGTGCAAAGTTTACTTCATGGTATCGGTTCCAACAACTGTGTAGAGTGAACTAATGCCCTCTAGTGGATTCAGAATTTAGTTACAGTCTGCAGACGAGGGACCGTGTGCAACTGTGGTCATAAATTAGTACATATAAGTGTGTAACTATATGGAATGTACATGTATGTGATTTTATTCATCTAGCCAATTATTTTCCCTCTCTGTGCCAGTTAGGATATTGCCAGCCTGGTTTTTATTTTGTCCTTCTCTGAAAGCATCTGGATACTTTTTATGATAATTAATAAAGTAAAAAGACAGAAGATTGAGAGCAGCGCCACATTGGTCTGGCTTGCTGTTTGCAAACGGTCTTTTTTATTATACAAATGGGAAAATTAGAGGAAGTGAAAGTTATTTTGTTCTTGTTTTTTTTTAGCAGCGTAGTTTATCGACGGCCCCTTGACACGTAGAGAAGCGTATTCCCGTGTTATGTACTTTTGGACAACTAACGCCAGCTTCTTCTGAAAAATACTTGCCACGTCAGCCGCCACAATAAAAAAGTAAGTGTAACTTTTCCTCAAATCATGTTTTGTTTTTGGAATTATTAATCCCGGAAGTACGCGTATCTTGGCGTTATGTGAATACTGCGGAGCTCAACTTCATCTGTGACAGGTTTTGACGAGGGTTAGGGCTTTTATTCGTGCCGGAAACGTTCAGGGGGCGGCGGTCACTGCAGTAGCGTTGTTCTTGCTGATGGAAAGCTCGTCTGTGTTTGGTGTTCGCCTGTCCTTAAAACAAAGATATTCTCTCCTGATTTGTATCGCTGTCGGAGCCATAATTGCTTATCGGTTTGCAAGGTAAGGCAAACTCTTCATCGGCAAATGAAGTCAATGTTTAACCGAATGCAAGAGGCGCGCACAGAGATGAATACCAAGCGCACGCAAAACTTCAACTGTATGAAAAATAATGGTAATAAAAAAGATTAACAACTGAGCCAGTGGCGCTTGGTTATGTCGCCATCGCTTTTCAGCAAAGAACCTAACCAGGTACCTGTGAACTTGGACCTGGCTCACCTGTTGACCCGCGGCTCTTGAACGTGACTGAATTAAACTCGATGTCAGCGCGTTAGACTTCACCCTGTCCGTTTTATAACACGTGTTTCATCTCACCACTAAGTCTGAGTTCACATGTTGTCTTTTGATCAGGGCTGCCACAACAACAAAACACAGGTCACATCTGCTGGATAACGCACACGCGCATGTGCAGTGGAGGAGAGCTCTGTAACATGACGAACCCATTACAAACACTGGATAATACAGTACTTTACCATAATTGAACATGACAAGTTGACCAAGAGTGTGCTTTTTTTAGCATGAGGGATTCAGTCCTACCACTGTTCCCAGTGTGTGGACATCCATCCTGTTGATTCAGCTTCAAAGGCCGTGACAACTCAGCACACCAGGCATAACAGCTTAAAAAGTTTACTCAAGGGGAACATTCACATCCCATCAGAGAAATATGTCTCAACAGTATGAGCAGACTTTAATATGCTTGCCCTAGGTCACAGACTTCTGTTTCAGTTGTGAATTGTACTTTGCTCTTCAGGAAGAGTCACCCTGAAATCAGAAGAATGAGCCGCACGGAGGGTCTGAGGGCCAACTCGTCCCAGTTCACCCTGGAGGGAGAGCCCTTCCGCATCCTGGGGGGCTCCATCCATTACTTTCGTGTCCCCAGAGCTTACTGGGAGGACCGGCTGCTGAAGATGAAGGCCTGCGGACTCAATACTCTCACCACGTAGGCTCCCACTGCAGCATGGCACTACTGGCACTACTGCACTACTGACGCATGGATCCATCAGTTTGAGCAAAGCAAAGCAAACAAAAAATCATGCCTTAAAGGTTTTTAAACTACTTTTTTCAGAAACATTAGGACAAAATTATAGCTTGCACTGATATGTCTTTTTCAGATATGTGCCGTGGAACCTGCATGAGCCTCAGCGAGGGGTGTTCAACTTTGAGGACCAGCTGGATTTAGAGTAAGGAAAGATGGAGGGAGACCATGCAGGGAGAGCAGGTGAACCCCTGCAGAGGGCATTGTTGCACTGCAAATCCCCCAGCTTTGCACAGTCTTCAATCGGTTGATGCCACAGAGAAGGTTGCATGTTTGCCCTTGTTAAATGTTTGTGATTAATTAGCTGTACGGCATTAGTATCAGTTGCCTGTTGGTTTATTGCTTACGATGACATCGGCCCGTCAAATGTTTTGATTACTAGCGGATTTTATTGCAGTAATCGCGCCTTCTCCGAGAAAAAATGTGATCTGAAAATGAAAAAAAAAATAGTGTTAAGTATTTTAAGGTGAATGATATATCATGTGGCTTTTTTGCCTAACGGCATTTTGAATTGGAAATGATTTTATGTTCTGGCTTTATATCTGCTGTGGTAAACATTTTAAAATTATTGTACAGATAAATAAACAGACCCTAAGGAGAGCATCCTTGCGCATTTTGTATCCCCTTCTCAGAGCCTATCTCCAGCTTGCAGCCAGCATGGGCCTCTGGGTGATTCTGCGTCCAGGGCCATACATCTGCGCTGAGTGGGATTTAGGGGGACTGCCCAGGTAAATGTCACAGAGCTGTTTTTACATGTTGCCATTTCAGATATTTTGCATTTGCCTCGCAGCCACAGCGGCACTGTTATTTTAAAATACCCAGTGGGATGCTTAGTTAATCCCTTAAATTGTCTCGGAAATGATTTGTTCGGTCAGGTAATCGGTGTGTTCGCCATGTCTTTGCTGCAGGCTAAATCCATTAAACTCCTAGAAATAATTCATAGGTTAGTTATTTGAATTGTTTGAAGTGTGCTGTCATGTATTTGGCCAGCGTCAACAGATGTGTTACTACATACTGTAAAACGAGGGATTTGTTTCGGTGAGATCTGAGATTTACATGTGATACAAAGATAACGTGACTCGACATACTCTAGGACAAATCACAGATAGAGGAAACACAACATGAATGTAACGCCAGTGTCACTCAAATGAAAGTCGCTTTTTGTGTAGTATTTGACACCATCAAAATTAAATCCGACAACCACATCTCTCTGAGAGAATCAATTCATTTAGTTCTGTAATCAAAGTAGATTCAGACAGACAGTGGGTGTAAATGCTGGAGATAGAAAGACTGAAAGTGGGTTTCTTGGAGTAGTTTTGCCTTCAGGGAAAGTGAGGTTAAGGTGGTATTTATTTGATAATCATCAAAACAGAGCATTTCTTGGGGGGGGGCACTCAGTGAGGCATGACTTCCTTGTCACCACATTTCATGATAGTCATGCTGACATTGGTGCCATTATCTTTGATAGTTTAAAAAAAGAGTTCACAACACAGCACTTTGCTGTTTTTTAAAACTTATTTCTCAGACATTTTAAAAAAGTTTTGTTGTGACCCCCCCCCCCAGTTGGCTGCTCCGTGATGAAAACATGAAACTGAGAACGACCTACCCAGGATTCACCGATGCAGTCAACTCCTTCTTTGATCAACTCATCAAGAAAGTAGTTCCGCATCAGGTACTTTCCATTTTAGTGCCATCAGAATAGATTGAAGAGCAACTGGACTGAAGCGCACAATATAAGAAACACAGATGCTAAATAACAAAGAAAACAAAATGCAAACATGCTGAAAATAGAAATGCTATCTCATCTCATTTTTATGGTTTTATGTGTGCAGATTTCTTTGGACTTCTTTATATTTATATTTTCACACAGTTAAAACATTCCAAATCCCACCATGATAAAACTGTTTTGTTTCTGATAGAATCCTTATATCTACTATCATTTTTGTCTCGTATGCAATATTTTTGTCACTACCTGCTAAATTATTGGACCATAACTATAGCTGCTGCTGACCATATGTTGGCCATTGTTGAAATACAATGCAGCAGACACACTTGACTTGTTCAGCTTGTGTCCTCTCAGCCACGTTTCCTTTTTTAACAGCTCCATGCATCATTGAACAAGCTCTGATTTCCAGTTCACAGGGGTTTTTTGTTTTAAAGTCAGCTGTATTGAGAGTAGGTAGGAGTGTTCAAGAACTGGTGCCAAGCCCTAATATGTGTCCTCTATTCTGTGGCTAATTAATGCACAGTACTCCAAGGGTGGCCCAATTATCGCAGTTCAAGTGGAGAACGAATATGGCTCCTATGCTGAAGATAAAGAATACATGCTTTTTGTCAAAGAGGTGAGAAACACAATTTTGATTTATTTATATTTATTGATTTTATTCCAATATTTACAGGTCACCCTTCAGTGAGACCGCACAAATACACTTATCGACTTTGTTCTCCATGCTGTCCGTACTCTCTCTCTCTGTCTCTCTGTCTCTCCCTCTGTTTGAGTAAATGTCAGCCATTACTGTATATTTCCAGAGGAACCCCCTCTGTTTGGTTTAGTTGCCTCCATAATTCCCCCTTCTCTCCAGGCATTACTGTCAAGGGGCATCGGAGAGCTGCTGCTGACCTCAGACGACAAGGAAGCACTAAAGCCTGGAAGAGTGAATGGAGGTATTGTCAGATAGGCTGACAGACAAAGAAGCCTTTGCATACACACACACCCAAAAAAACAAACACACACACACACACACACACACACACACACACACACACACACACACACACACATATTCAATATGGTTGTTGGTGTGTAGTATTGCCAAGGGTGGCCCAGTGTCAGGCAGCTGCAGTTCAGAACCACCTTCCACACACAAAGGATTCTGTGTACCACCATCTTTTCGAATGTACATTGGCATAAATATAATGCTGCTATTAAGTAAATCCTCACTCATTTTTGCATGTACACTACACTGTTTTAATGCACATGCATTAATGACCATTGTTTTAAATCCACAATAAGGTTGCACTTTGATCTGTTTCCTGTATTTATGATGAGGACATACGATGCAGGCTCCATCAGTTACTTTTTTTTTTAATGTAACAAAGAACCTCAAATCTGATTTATTTAATTACCATACTTATTTTTTGTCTGCAGCTCTAGAAGCCATCAACTTTCAAAAACTGAACCCAAATGACATTAAGTATCTGGATGAATTACATGTGAGTCTAATTTGTGTTCCATGTCCCATTGATTTGCATTTTTGTAGATTTTTACAAATCAGTCATTTCCAGTTTTCTAACCAGATAAAACTATTCGACAGCTATGACTATTCAACATGTCTTAAAAAGAAACAGATTGAAAGGTCATTCAGACGTATCTTATGTATAATTTGTGTGTTATGCTATCCAACCATTCTTCCTCCCTTAGCCTCAGAAACCGAAGATGGTGATGGAGTACTGGTCTGGCTGGTTTGATCTTTGGGGAGACCTTCATCATGTGTATGCAGCTGAGGGTAAGACTTACTCTACTTCATTAAAGGTTAGAAACATTGAAGATGGGCGGACTTTTTAGCAAGACTTGCAGGATTCTTGTTCAGAGGAAGACAAGTGTGCACAGGAGGGTAAGACAGCGTTTCTTCTGATGGATTCTTTGCTGAGGCTGGAGCAGTTTCTTTCTGTACACTGGATCGATAATACTGGCTAATTTGAGACTGGAGAAAGACAGGTTGTGTGCTGTGAGCCAATACAGAATCTCTCAAGGTAAAGCAGACTGTCTTGAGGCTAAGAAAGAGTTTTCGAATCTTAGGGTAAGAAAGGCTTAAGACAGACCTTTTTTTTTTAGCTGAGGATAAAATGGTGTCTTTGCCAGGGAAAGACAGGATAAGGACATAAATAAATTCACCGGGCTGAGTGTGAAACTGTCTCTCCTTCACACAAGGCACAGAGGCCACTCAGTGCAGCAGGGATGCATAGCTTAGCATGTGGTCATTTCTTCCTTGTTTTGTGGCCTCGTCAGAGATTTATATACTTTTCATTCATGACAGGAACCAAGTACCACAAACCAGATTGTTTGCCCTATCCGCATAACTTTCTCTCTGGACCATATATTTGGTGTGCAGAGGCCAGATTTTGCCAACACCTCCTTGCACAGGATTATTCAGAGATGTGCTCCACTGATTCTCGCTGACTGCACTGAACTCGGGTGTGAGGTGTTACACGTTTGTAGGGGTCACATTCAACTCACGCACTCCCGCTTCCTCGGTATCCGCACGCACCCATCTGCCGCAGTTACATGCACACACAGATATACATGTGGTTTTCTTGCCCTGGGCTGCATTAAATGACATTTCGGTTATGTGCCATTGGCCAGCTTAACTTGTGCTAAAATTATACAGTCAGTCACAGGCTGCATGTTTACTGCAATATCCAACTGCCGCACCAGAGCATGAAAACATTTGCAGAGCAGATTTTTGGAAGGGATTTAAACGTGTTTTGTTGCACAATCATCACTGCTTGCTGGCCGTCGTTCTTCCGGGCCATTGTTGGGGCACTGCTACATTTCACCATTGCTCCGACTGTCGATCAGAGCAATAGTGCGAAACGGTTGGCAAGATTGTTTATCAAGCCACCCGTGGTGGAAAAAAGGATTCAGATCCTTTGCTCAAATACAAATAATATAATAACAGTGTAACAATACTGGGTTACTCTGGTAAAAAGGAAAGAGTTGAACAGAATATATTTAAAGGATCAATGCACAAGGAGTATTCTGTGATTCAAATGAACCCGAAGCAACTGATTGTGTCTTGAAACAGGATGATGTATTGTTGCTGTAGAATTAGGAAAAATGAAACATTGACTCACACAACCGAAGTGACTTGATAAAAAGACTTCCTGGAAAACAAATACTTCATAATTATAAATTTGACATAGTTCAGCTTACTTTGTGAGAACTGCAGGGCTGAGCGAGTGGTTATTTCTTGTTAAACTCTTAAATGATTGCCTCTGACTAATCAATTGCTCTCCAAAAATGGTGAAAGATTGAAGACCCTGTAGCACAAGGTAATGTCTCGAGATTGATTGTTTTGTACTACTAACCGTCCATAATCCAAACTTAAGATATCAAACAGAGAAAAGCACATTTTTCATTTGAGAAACTAAAACCATTGAATGTTGGCACCTCCACTTGATAAATAATATTACCTTCAAAATCATCTGTTAAATCTAACTAATCTAGCTAACTCATACTGTACCCTACAGTATATGGTTCAGATGCTACAGCCTGGAGGGTGATATTTCTACATTATGTACAACCACGGCATAAATGATAGCACCTGCTTCACGATTAATGGCAATCTCACACCCTGCTATCACCATCTCGAGTGCTCTCAGAAACATCCTCTTTCAAACGCAAGTTGCCGAGCCTCAAGCCTCCTTTTTACTCTCTGTCATATCCAGCAGCCTTCCACATCCTCACCAAAAATGCAATGAAAATGAAAGGCCCGACAGTCTCACTTATTTATATATTTTCTCCTCAGTGAGAAGGGGGGGGGGGGCCTCATCATGCAGACGGTGTCACAGCTATGAAATGAGCGCTGGAATAGTCAGAGGGGATTCATGTCCTTGACAGTTCAGTGCTCGGCAGACTGCAACACACCCAGCAGTCGGTCACAGCTCGCGCTGCCACCATGAAACCAAGCGCGTTCGACTCTGTCACTCACCCCGCTCAATTGTTATTCACTGAGGCTCACGCCCTTGATTCAAATAATTAAAGTCAGTCCAATCTGACTGCGAAAGTCCAATTTGAATACTTAATTACTTGCTCTGCCATATTCACTGCAGAATATAGGTAATTTGTGCATGGGCGCTGGCAATTTTTATGGTGTGAGTATCGCTCTGTAATGAATTACAGTAACCTGTGATAGGGTGTGTGGTTGAGGTCCGTCCATGTTTTAATTGAAGTGGAACTGAGGGCAATAGGATTATTGAAACAGTGGATCTAGCCTTTTAAATCCGAAGTCAAATGGATTTTTTCCCCCTTTCTTTTTACTCAAGGGTCAAAATGTTAAGTTTGGTTTTCATTTTTCTTGGCTTTTTATTCACCATTGAAATCAGAATAATTGAACTCATTTATACACCTTATGTATCAATGTGTGTAAGTTTTCTCTGCTGGCGAGTGCAGTCTCTTGCCAGGACCAGGTGGTGGTAAAGATGACTTGCCAAGAGCTTTAGCCGCCATTGCATTCTCAAGACAAGAGGCTGTAATATGCTCTGTGAGGATTGGCGCTTCTTTGTGACTCACTGTTGCAAAGTGGTACTGTGAGGCGGGATGGGACAGGGCTGGCCAGTTAGCGCGCTAACTTCAGTAGAAGAAAAGAAGTGACAGAAAAAGAGGCAAAACAAGCAAAACATTGGCGTTGCTCTCTAAACTGCTGTCAGTGCTAAAGTTACGTACAGAACCATTAAATGAGACATATTTGTTTCTTTCACTCTTTCGACAGACATGCTACCTGTGGTCACAGAAATCCTTAAACTGGACATGTCCATCAATCTCTACATGTTTCACGGGGGGACAAATTTTGGCTTCATGAACGGGGCATATGCCATTGGAATGCCAGCACCTAAACCCATGGTGACAAGCTACGGTATGTGTGGTGAATCTGCTTTCAACCAGCGCCTTTGTAACATTTAAAGTAAATAAATTGTCAAGAAATAGAAGAAGAGAAGGTATATACTGGGTTGATTTGTGAGGATTCAACACAAAACTGCATTTTAATAGCCTGGCACACATTCACATTTAGTGGCAATTATATCGGTTTTAATTTCAGTTGTTAAAGCCCATTGATCCTGCACCAAAGTGAACTAACTGAAACAAATTTGAACAGGATGAAAACATAATTAGGCTGTTTGAAATGTCCGTAGATGGTGCTGACCATACTCTTCAGCCTCTGACCTTCGCCTGCATGGACGTTTGAATATGCAGTGCACACTAATGAATTCATTACCTAATAAAATGCAAGGGAAATGTAAATTAAAGATGGTACAATGGGTTTTATATCCTCCTCTAGGGTACTTAACATTGTAATGACCTCGTTCTCCAGGAAAGAGGAGAATTGTGAAACATGCTCCACAATAGCGAAGGCCACCTCTGACCTTCACCGCTGTTCATATGTATGTGTTTACTCCTCCAAATGCCTTTTTTTCCGTTTTTGCCTTTTAAAGAAGGCTCAGATTAATGTCAAGATAACCCAAAATGTGTTTCGGCTGGCTGCTGTCTCAAGATGTTTGATAGGGGAGCACAGCGTGAGCATCTGCCACGGCAAGAGGCATCTCTGCCTCTCCCTGGCACCCGAGCCTGCTGTTCTGATAGCGCATTATCTTTCAGATTACGACGCTCCATTATCCGAGGCTGGGGATTACACCACCAAGTACCATCTTCTGAGGAATTTATTCAGCCACTACCACAGTGAGTGTTGTGTGTTGTTGCCGAGCAGGGCCTCCACATCCTGCGTCTCTCTTTCTCTCCCTTCCTTTCATCTCTACTCACTTAAGCTAATTCTCCTTGTAGAACCTCTTCTCTGTTGGCTAAAGCAGGATAACTTTGCATATGATTACAAGCATGGGTAAGATATGGGGCTTTGTGTGTTGTGTGCGTGTGTGATATTTCTGCCCAAATCAACTCCCCACCCCCAACCCCATGGTGAAAATGACATACTGGTCCTTGATTCGTGTTTATTGCTTATGTAGTTTTCTCTACTGTTTTGTGGCCAGCACTGGAAATGTAGCTTTTGTCAGTCTGGATCTTGCAACAAAATTCATCTGGTGATTAAAGATAGTTTGAAAGGCTGCCCGTGCATGATTCATCCTTACCTTTTGTGGTCTGCTGAACAATGAGCAGTGGCCTGGATATGAGCGTGAGTCTGAGAAGGCTTTGTGTTCGATAGCAACCACAAACACATGACCTAATTTTTTTGAATTGGATCAGCTTGATATTTCATTAATATTTGGATGGCAAATTTTGCACATTATGTCAGTTACTCTTTGCCCCTGTGGTGTTGTTTTTTTACAACTTGGCATTGATTCAGGGTCTAATGCTGCTATTTGACATCAATGTGGCTCTTAAAATCAACTTGTGACATGCACACGGTTGGGTTTTCTCATTATTTCGTAGCTGTCAGAGATTGCAAAAAAAACAAAACCCAAACTGTATGTAAAATTAAACAAGCCGCACACACAATGTGACTTTATGCAGACTGATCAATACCAGCATGCAACACACGGTCTCTTCTGTAACATTATATGAATAATTTGTGATAATAAGGGATTTATTGTGGGGAAAATTTCAAGTCTGTCACATAGCTCCATATAAGTCTGTTTTCAATTCACGCTCGCTCCCTCTTACATTTGAACCTTCATACACAGCACCAAGAGAGCCGTTTAGGAGAAAGGTGTCGACCATTATCCTCCATGCTTTCCTTAAGTGATCCAGCTGTTACCACTTGGGGATAAGGCAATGCTGTCAAGTTTTTTCCGCAGGGACCACCAAGGCTCTCTGCATGCTTTAACACCTTTAAAAGCAGTTAGAGGGCATGGGCAACCACTGTTAATAGTTGTAAAGGGACTTTTTTGTAACACAGAGCACAAACTGGATGTAGAGGGGAAATGGGTCACCCAAGGAGCCTTAAAAGCAATTTCCAAGGGGGAGGTTATTTTTATGAACGGTGCTGAGTGAGTGTCAGGCTGGAGGTTGTGGAACTTCGACAAGAGAATGCAGTATGGGTCTAAAAGCTATTTGTGTTTGAGTATTATTGCAAATTTCTGCAAGTTAAAACTGTATTATTATTGCAAGCTGTGGTCAATTAATATGCTTTTTGACTTATGTAGGTGTCATGTGTAGTGTAAAGTGTGTGTGTGTTTTAGCCTCGGCACATTTTTAGGTATTTTCTAAAGATCAGAAAGCTCTGTCTCTAAGTCCCCTTCTATGCAACCATAGGCTCGTCTATCCCAATGGATTTGCATGCACTAATTAAATTTATGAAGTATACACGAGTTGTCTTTTTAATTTACCATGGCCAAAATTGTGTACACTGTAACGAGGTAGATGTGAGGTTAGTTTGGAGCTCTGAGTAAGTAAAAGATTAAGGAAATGGAAATAAATTGATATGCAGACAGCCAAAGTGCAACCCAGCCTCATTTTTCCTCTTTGTTTTTCCAGCCCAGCCTCTCCCCGAGCTGCCCTCTCTCCGGGAGAGGAGAGCGTACCAGCCTGTTGTCATCCAGCAGCACCTGCCTCTGTGGGACAGTCTGCATTTCACTGACAAGGTGAGCTACAGACGCGCGGAGAGTGCCAAAATTCCAGGCACAAAAATAATAAACAACGTCCGTGTAGCATCGCTCAAGACAGAGCTACAAGGTTGTTTACAGAAACCAAGCAACACATTAAATACTTAATACATAACTAATACATAAAAGCCAAGCAGCTGAAGAAAATTAGCTGTTAATTATGTGGATTGGAAGTCTGCTGCGATCTGTGTGCTACTAAAAAATGTAGCCTCACTGACAGTCCTTGCCTTAGGACAGATGTATTTACAATAACCACAGTTACAGTAGAACAAGCTCCTTATTACCTATGCCTGCTCACTGCAGAATTTCTGCTTGCCTTGCTCATCACATATTAAAATCTGTAAAACTGTTACCAGTAGCTATATTAATTTCTTGACTAAATTTAGTTTTGTTTACAATAAATCAACGTGAGCACATGACAGGAACAACCCCAGCATTAGGGTACAAGAACACAGATAATCACTGTCTGTTGGCACTGCGGGTTTCTTCTGATTTATCTTAAAAAAAAGTTTGAACAAGCGACTTTTAATTGATGCAGGATGTCTCGGCGCTTTCGCTTGATTACCTGACAGTCATCGGTTGTTGTGTAAACACAGCGTGAGCAGAAAATCTCCCCTTGCCGAGCAAGAAACAAGAAGCAGATCGGTTGAGCGACCTGTGCGGAGGGCGTCGTGGCGTGTTGCTTAATTTCGTGTCCACCGGTGACGTTTAGCCATTTACACCGTGCTCCTCAACGGCATTGGTATTCAAACCAGATGTAGCGCGTCTGGCAGCTGCTTACATTAATTATTCACTCCCAGTTGCAACAAGTCGCTTCTCTTTGAGACAACAATTACTTTGCCCCTGACCAGCCACACACCCTCATTTAAAAAAAAAAAAAGAGTGTCTGTTCTTCAGTGGCTTCAGAGAGACTGAGTGGGGTGTCTGAGTTTGATATTGTGCCTGTGCGTTTGGAGGCAGTTGGTTAATCGTGTCATAGCAGGGAGTGCTTATTGTCTTGTGAAGAGCGTGTTAATGCACCTCCCAAGGGTATGCAAAAAGAGGGTTGCTGAAAAAAAATGAATGGCTCTGCACAGCAGACAGGAAGAGCTTCAACTGGTTTGATACATTATTGTTTTGGATGACGTGTCATTGCACCTTGCAAGGAGGTGACTACGTGGCAGAAATCATGAGATCCCAGCTGCAGTGATAGCGGTTTTGAGATTCTCTTCTCTAAATGCAGCAAACTGCATGGAACCACTTCACGAAACGTGTGAATACGAAAAATATGTATTTCAGCAACACATTCTGATCCCCGTTTTTAGAGGGTGCATTGTGTGAACAACAAACCCTGTGATCAACTACCTTAAACTCTTCTTTTCCACTCGTTTTAGCCTTTCAAGTCAGAGAGGCCGGTGAACATGGAGAATCTCCCTGTCAACAATAACAACGGTCAGTCATACGGCTACATGCTGTACGAGACCACCATCTCCAGTGGAGGAGCCCTCAACTCAAACAACAACATCAGAGACAGAGCGCTGGTGAGGACGGGGAGACACACGGGGACGTAATGCATTCACAATCACGCATTCAAGCTTTTCTCAGCGAGAACGTCTGCACTGTGAAGGCTGTAATCTGCTCATTAGAAATCACACCCCTGTACGTGTGGAGCGCAATTAACAAGCTCAGCCTGTGACCAGTCGCTCTGGTATTAATGACAGTTATGGAGAGAGAGTGCAATTCTCAACAGCTTCAGGGGAAGGTTGAATGCAGCTTCAAGACAAATCCAAGGTTGTAAATATGTGTTTTGCATGGTCTCAGTAATCTGCTGAGCCTGTTCTCCTTATTTGGTCAAAGTTCACTTTAGTAACACTGGTTTCTGATGCGGCTAGTATCTTTTAACAGTATGATTCACTTTATGAATTTTCTTTTTCTTAGGTTTTTGTGGACAAACAGTTTGTTGGTGTTCTGGATTACAAGATACAAGAACTAGCACTCCCTGATGGGAAGGTACCTTGTGTGTGTGTGTGTGTGTGTGTGTGTGTGTGTGTCCTTCTGTGTGAAATTTAGATGCAGTCTGCTACCCGTTTCTTTCAAAAGGATAAAGTTATTAATATTTAACAACAAGCAGTATGTGAAAGCTTCAGACGATGCTTATACAGTAGATGTTTTAGCAGCAAGGTCCCGGTATTAAGCCAACAGCACATCATCAAATGAATGTTTATCATAACAAATTGAAATAGTCAAATTTAACCTTGCAGAATGTGGATGAAAGGAGGACGCACCTCTGTTTTTATTTTGTGAGTTCTCTCCGCTGGGTGTGATTGCTGAATCGTGTTTAATGGATGTTCCTTCTGAAGGGGAGAAGAACTCTAAGTTTACTGGTGGAGAACTGGGGAAGAGTGAATTATGGGAAAACCCTGAATGAGCAGCGCAAAGGTACAAATCGTTCCACAAGCCGATCGCTTTGTAAATGTTCCAGGCGTCGCTTTCATTGCAGACCTTGAGAGGAGCTTATTAACAGCGTCTAACGATTTGGAAGAAAATTGAAAGCAGCTTTGACTTACCTTTCAGGTCTGGTTGGCGATATCGAGTTAAACAAGCAGCTCCTCCGAGACTTCATTATTCATAGTCTGGATATGGAGCCAGGCTTTGTAAACAGGTCTGTGTCTTTCAATTATTATCCAGCTTCCCAGCGTGTTTGTGTTTCCCTGTCATTAAATCAGTTTGCCTGCGATTCAATCCAGATGATTATCTCCCTGCTTAACACAATTACAGAGGAAACAATGATGGCAAAATTGAGGAATCAAAACGCAGCCTTCCGATTCAGCGTCGCATGTTCGAACATGTTAAATTATAAGTACGGTACGTAGATTACTCGGCTGAATTTGTGTATGATCTGCGCTGTTGGCAATGTTCAAGAGGCCCAACATGGCAGAGAACGTTTTACTTTTCAGGATCCAAGTATTGTATTTAGCAGCATACGTCTGACAGCTTGAGTGTAAGGTTTCAAAGCAATGCGAGGCGGTTAATAAGCCATTGCCAAGGCAAATGCATCGCCAGCTAACTAGCTCAGAATATAGTCTGCTGTGCAATGGAAAAATGTAAATGCTCAGAGAGTTCACACAGGGACAGACTTAGATGAATCTGAAGCTGAGATGCAAAATGTTAAACATGGCGGGGGGAACCTTTAATGTGGTACCCCTCTCTGATAATACCCATTAATTCCGGCAATTTCCCTACATGGAAGTAACAACAGTCAAGCAGTAAGGTTGTTTAGCTGGACCCCGGCGCACCCCAAGGTGCACCATTCATCTCATGTCGATTGATTTGGTAGTATGGTAGTAGTAGCTACCTTTTGATTTTACTTGAAGGGAAAACACAAGCCTGTAGCCAAAACAAGAAGACAGAGAATCTGGACATTTCCCACTGCCGTGCAGTGTCCGAACTTTAACTTGACATTTACTACTGTAGGGATATATTGCTGGCTGACAAACAGGGTGAGAAAATCTGTGCTCAAATAGCATGGAATTTATTGTGAATCATAATCTGCAAGGATTTTATTCTCCAATGTTTTCTTTTACAGACTTGAGAACTCCGGCCACTGGATGCCTATGCGTCAGCCGCCGTCCTACCCAGGGTTTTACCGGGCCAAACTGCACGTGAACGGCTTTCCCCAAGACACGTTCATCAAACTCCCAGTGAGCGGCGCTCTTGATACTGCGCAGCAGCAGACGCTAAGTGTAGTCAGCACAATGACAAGATTGTAACATTGCATTCAAATCCTCAGAATGATAGCTCATCATGACAGGCTCATGGGGACATTATTATTGGATAACATTACAATATATTGACCCTGTGTTTGTGTTATTTTGCCAAATCTCTCATTGATTCACAGTGAAACAAGTTTTCAAAAATCTTTATAATTTTTATTAAAGAAACAGCTCTTAGAGAATGTTCATTGAGTGATAGCTCACTCGTTATTCATTTGGTTTATTTAGACAATCATATGTAAATATGCAAAATTTACTCAGTTTAATAGTGAGAACATTCTGATCTTGAAAAGCTCTTTATGCTAAATATGTTATGATTGAATAAGTCAAGTGCTTCTTAACTGATCAGTTCCCCCCAATTATATTAGCATTTCTATTTTTCTCAGATTGGACCTTTCTCATGTTTCCAGTGCTGAATGTAGAGATGCTAAGAGCTGTAATTAACAACAACCCAGGATGTGCTAAGCACAAGATGCAAATCACATTAGGGAAGGCTTTCATGCACTGCTGGTACTCATCAACACGTTTCCTCTTTTCCTCATCAACATTTAATTGGCTGAACCTACCTGTTGTTTTGGTGAACAGTAACTGGCTGTGTTCACAGGGATGGACTAAAGGCGTCGTCTTCATCAATGGCAAGAATCTTGGGCGTTTCTGGTCCATTGGTCCACAGCAAACCCTCTACGTCCCAGCTCCCTGGCTTCACAGCGGGGACAACCGGGTAATTCTGTCTTATACTATACAACTATCTGTCCACAGAGGCTATGTCCATATCTTTATGCATCCTGTGTTCAAATATGTTTTTTTGTTGTGTTTTTAAAAACATTTTTTAGCACTTTTACCAAGTACATTCAGTCTTGGCCAAAGGAACACCACATATGGATCACCATGTAAAATGGCTGCCAAATTCCTCAAATCCTCCTTGAAACAGAAATTAATTTTAGCCACATGTACTTGTGTCCACAATTAATTTGCCGAATGTGATGATGTCATCATCACTGTTTCCCAGAGCTCTTAAAATGTTTAGGTATGTCTTAGTAACAGTCTGAGTCCCCAAAACATTCAAACTGTAATGATGGCAAACAAGCAAATTAATTATTTTTCTCATGATAAAAGACTCAATTGATGAACCAGTTAACAGAGTAGGAGCTTGATTGATTATCTGATTATCAACTCGTCAATTCGAACATTTCAGATCCTGGTGAAGTGAGCTGTGGTGGATGAACACATCTTCGGAGTGGTATCTCGCTCTTTCAGTCATGTGCTTTTCACCTCCCCTAATCCAGCAGAGTAAAAACATATCACAGGTCATCAGTTACAGTATTACAGCTAAGGATATTCATCACCCCGTAGCTCCGATGTTGCGGACCTGTTGTGCACTTTCATGAAAGCCCCGAAGCGACATGTGCCGTATCTCTCCGTTTCTTGCCTCCTCCCATTTTTCTGTGAGTGCGTACGTTGGCATTAGCGTCCGACAACCCACTCTCCCTTTCTTTTCATGGCTTCATCACAGGTCGTCGTGTTCGAAGAGCAGGAAACAGATGGGAAGATCCAGTTCACCAGCAGCCCCGATTACGGCATGACTGTGGACGTCCAGTGAGCGCTGGAGGTCAGAGGCGAGGTTGGAGGACGGGAGAGAAGCCGGGCTGGACAGGACTGAGGCGACAGCTTTGAGGCTCGTACGCTCGGGCACCGACACCGCAATTTCTCATTCAGTGACTGTTTTTATGACATTTCTGTTGAATTCTTTATTCAGTTAAGCAAATGGTATTGTTAACTTCCACGCATACACTGCATAACTGGAGATCAAGGGACTATGACACTGATCTTGATTGTAATAAAAAATATTCTACTCTCCCCGATTTAATCTATAAATCTGATCCAGTCTGTATAAGAAGAAAGTGTGAATAGAGGTTGGCGTGTCCTCTGTGTCAGTTGCCAAGGCCGAGGAAGCTTTATGCTGCGTACCCAGAGCCTATTAACACTGCTCGCTTTTCAAATTTACCTTCTTACATTATGCTGTGAGCCCCTGCAGAGAGGTCAGGCTCACAAGCCGTGTTTGAGGATCTTTCTTTTGAAAGCGTAAGTTGTGTGCGGCGCTAACGTGCCCGGGTACTGCCACAATTATTCTCTTTATAGACTGATGCCAGGGCGAAGCTGAGGCTGTGCCGCCACATTCGAAGACTTGGCAGTTTAGGCAAATGGCATTACACAGTACAGTAGGTTAGCCTTAGCCTTATTATAATCAAAGCATTGGCTTAGTGGAGATTCAGTTATGACTAAAAGTGATATGGATTCCACCACGTAGTTTAATCTTAAACACAAATGAGCTGTTACTGAATTTTTAGCAGACTGAACAACCTCACTTTTGTAAAATGTTAAAAAAAGTAATCATAGCATGCTTATATTTGACATTATCAATGTAATATAATATGGTGGGCACATCTTGACCTGACACTTGATGAAATGTTTAATACAGATGCGAAGTTGGGCGAGTTCAAATGGTATTTTCCAGGAATTACAAAACATTACACGACAGACCAAATGACATTGGTTAGCTTTACGAAATCACACATTTCCCCTGCACAATTATGACTGACACTGTAACAAAATGTCCTCCTGCATGCATATTTAAATTCTATACCTTCTTTTGAGAAAAGGGTTTGCACGTCAGTTTTAATTTACCATTTCAGTCCGTAAGCTGATGTTATAGTGAGCTTACCTGCCAGCTATAGCTTCTTAACACATCACTTAAGTTTTTACAAGTTATTCCTTATGCAAACTGATATATTAAATAAGAACAATGAAGGACTTGACATATAAACACAGTAACCATTTTATGAATTGCTGGGGCAATGCAGTCCACCAAAGTTTTATGAAACCACTGATGAATTCAAGAATACATCAAGGAATTTTACAAATACATCCCTTTGGAATCATTGAGTGTGATTTTATTAAAATGTATTTCTCGAATTGTGAAATATTCCTCACATTTATATGTACAGGCATTTGAGCAAGGAACTTGGGTTCTTCACACATGAGCACGGGCCAAATGTGTCAGACCTGGGGTTTCAGACGGACACAAGTACATCACAGAGCGTTGTGACGTCCACTGGACAGAATACTCAGGACCAGGCGAGGTTCTTCTCAGTTGTTTATTTCTCTTGATTCAACTAACATCTTTCTCTGAGACAGAACTGCTGTGGCAAATAAACAACCTTAAGAGTCACATGCATAAAATGTGAATCACGTGAGGCTGGAGAGATGACAGTAGGGATGATGAGAAGAGAGGACTTGTGTGTAAAGTGAATTGTGCCTTTGAGAAGCCCTCAGCAGGGTAATGCTTAATTAACTGATATTAAATACTGGATAATCTGTATTGCAAAGTTTAATGTGTAGGTAGGTTGGTACTAGTAGACTAATTCGTTGTGAGTATTAGATATTGCTTGATACATCATATGTTTGAGTCAGAGACATTTCAAATCAGATGTCAGACAACGTTGTAACAACATCACTTTCAAGGTGAAGCCCTTTGAGTTCTGCTGCTTAAGGACACACCACAGAAAGTAACACATGTTCTTCTGTACACCACATGGTGTTTGCTTGTCCTCATCTTTACCAGAGCAACACTTGTGGATTAGATGAGATCAGGAAAACCTGTTAGCACAAAAACGAAAACAAGTAGCGTTTTAAAAGACAGTGTTCAAATTAAGTCATTTACACACTGGCGTTTTTCCATTTTGGACAAAACATCCTAATTTGTTTTAGTGTGAAAAACATTTCAAGTGGAATAATCATTCACTTAGATTAAAAACTGATGATAATCCCCCAAGTACACAGCAGTGCTATAAAGTTGATGGTGTGTGTGTGTGTCTGCCTGCTGGTAGCGATAACCTATTACTGATCTACAGTAGATAATAATCTGTGGGTACAGTGCAATGTGTGTGTGCATGCTGTGTTAGGGAGCAGCTGGAAAATGCAGATTTAAGGGCAAATGCTGCTATGATTTAATTGCACATCAGCGCCTGAAATAAATACATAAATATATTAAACTTGATATTTAATAAATAATGGGAGGCAAGTTGAAGAAGATAACAAATCCAAAGATAGTCTGTGATCCTCATGGGTGACCTCTGTGCACTGTAATATGCAGCCAACGAAAAAACCAGCCAGCTTGATGAGAGATACAATGCAGCCATTGTCAGAACATGTTTCTTATCATATTTCAAGTGAAATATGCAATAACACAGCTTCTCTGGCTGATGAGCCCAAGAGGCTAATGTCTTTGTAAGTTTTCATATTGCGGCAGTGTATTTTGGGTTGTGTATGTGTTGGGGGGGGGGAATCTGGCACTAGTACAGAGGCTCAGTGTTTGAATTATCTCCAGCTACTTCTGCTGGGCAATGTTAGATAAGAGCCGCCACTGTGTATTACACTAGACTGATGATTTATCGCGCAGAGGAGACATTCTGTTATACGAGGTGTAGAATAACTTTGTTACAGTGTTCATGCTTATACAAAAAAGAAACCCGGAGATACCAACAACAGCCTGCGATACTGAAGGTGGCGACCTTGCTCCCTATCATTAGCAAAAATAAGATTTCCACTTTTGTTGTGCTTTTCCTAAGCCTGCTGTCACTCCAGAGTAGCATGATCTATCCGATTACATAGGTTTTTGTACAAAACAAAAATATTTTAGGGGCCATGCAGAAATTATTTTAATCTATTATTCATAACTTACACCACCAGCTGTTGGAAGGTGAGTCTTGTTAAAAGTCAGCAGATGTAGCCTGAGCATCTCAATTTCTGATTTAAAGTGTATTTTTTGGGGAGGAGAGAGACCGACATGCCAAGTAAAACCAGATCCCTGGGTTTCAATGCTGTTTCATCCTGCATTTTTTTAAAATTTTGCACACAGCTGACCCTTGTTAATTGTGGCTCCTGTACATACTACATAAGCGTGCATAGACAAGGGGAAACATTAACTCACTGGAATGACACACTGTTTCCCCACAATGTCAGAAGTGACACTGAATATTACTGTAAAGCCTTTTGATGTTCTTGTATATGCCTTTTGAAACTGGAGACTCGATTACCAAATGAAAATAGTTAATGTGCTCTTCCTCTTCCCATGTGTTAAACCTAGAGGGAACCTGTGCCTTGTTCTGTGTTAGCGGGGAGGGGAGAGAAAAGAGACTCTTTTTTTGTTTTGTTTTTTTTACATATAAATACAGTAATTACAATGCATTTGTCAAAATTTGTCATCTATCCTCTGATTGTTCTCATGTTGAATTACTATTTACACATCTTGCCACAAAGGAACATCGTTTGTGTATTTTTTTTTAAGTGCTACGAAGAGGGGTTTTGACATGTAAAGTCTCAGCTCCCAAGCACAATAAGGGGTAACATTTCAAACAGCAGTCTCTCATCAAGTGTATGGGTGGCTTAATTGCATGAGTTATAATGACACTATAAAATGAACAATGACAACCCAAGAGTAAGTGTAGGTAAGAGTCAGTAGTATTGAACTAGCAAGTAAGTCAAGTGCTTGCAAAACACCCAAACCAATTAAATTAAATTAAAGCAAACATTTCATAGTTATCAAAAGAACATTCCTTCCCTTGCTATGTTTGTGTTTGCTGAAAGGAAAATCCACAAGAGACATGTTTTTGTCATTGGAGTCATTTTTTTTAAATCCAGGCAACCATGAGTAGTCCATGTCCTTGCATCCCATCTTTTTTTTTTTTAACCACGTGAAGACATGTCCAGACAATATGTGTTATTTCCTTAGTTGTTCTTGTTTTGTTTTGCTTTTGGAGGTGCAGGACATTCTTTAACCTGCATGTTTGGTTGAATCCGCTGGCTGTACGCCTGTCATGTTGTGCTGTCTCTTTTGTTAGCTTGTCCTCGGCCTAAGGTGAAGGTCACGACAGTCCGCGCTGACCCCCTGCAAGGCGTGTTTTCTGTCATCTCCTCTGCACTTCAGTCCAAACAAATAACCACCACCTCTTACTAATCTGTGCTTTAATATGATACATTTGTACTGTTTCAATCCATATTTGTAAAATATCAGATTCAGTCAAGAGGATAAAATCCCCCTTCAAAAGGCCCCCACTTCCTTTTCATTTCTGATGATTAACACAAAAGCACTGGTTGCAATTATCAAGGGACTCGGCTCTTTTCTTCCTCCGCAGGTCGAAGGCCAGCCACCTGCAAGCAGAATGGATTAAGATATGCTGAGAAGGAGTGCAGAGGCTTCATTTTCATGAACTCAACCTGCTTTCATTGGTGACATCTACTATTGGAACAGAAATCAAGAAATATTACAAACACCTGCTCTTTGTGTAATCAGACTGGATGAGACCAGGTGAAAATGGTTGTCTGATTGTTTCCATTTCCCCACTGACTTCCATTGAAAATGAAACCGATGGAGAAAAGAGGTCTCAGCTCAGGGAAGATGTGTTTCAAACTAATATTCTATTTACCGTGGTCTGAGGGAAAGCCATCAAATCTCCACGTTGGGGTCTGTGAATCCTTTTTTCCCCTCGTTCACGAGGACAGGTTTCTCCGTTCTCGTGTGCCAAACAAGAATCTGGTGGGAAAGCAGCGTGGAAACAAACAAACAACAGTAAAATTAGTAACACGCTGTTCCCTTAATGTGCTCTTTCTGTCGGCTCTCTCTTTGAGCTCCTGCATTACTTCGTGTTCTTCAAAACATTCAATTATGGTCATAGATCCATACACCACACTGCCACTGAGTCTGTCTATGTGTTGAGAGCTACTTGAGCGTAAACCCTGCATTAAAAAGGAGTGAAGAGGGACCAGAGGAGTGTGTTATCTTATACATAATGACAGAGTCGGTCTGTGTGACGTCTTCTCCTGACCATTAGATAATGGCTACCTTCAAATGAAAGCCAACTGAACAGTATGACCTTTTTTTACCTTTGCAGTGGCACTACAGTTCTTTGTTCTTCTGGGTACGACATTTTGCTATCGAGCTTTCACACTGGGTTGATTTGGCCCCCAGAGACCGGACGAACATCCAGGAAAAGGATGGCAAGGGGAACGGGGGAGGGGAAGAAAAAAAAACTTAAAGTGTCAAGCTCATTTTCCTCTCTCTCTCCTCTGTGTTGGAAGCCTCTTCTCTTTCATCTCGCCTTGGCGGCATTCATGAATTATGCATAGGGCATGTTTGAGATGTGCCAGGAGCCCACTCCCACTTTGCTCAGGTGTAGGGGGAGGTTAACAGTCATGCTGGCGTCTGAAGTGGTAGATTATAAGGAAGAGAGATGCCCATGCACGACTTTCCTTTTTTTCCCCTCTTCCGCTTTTCCTGCCGCCCCTTCTCTCTCCGTCCCTGCGCTCATCTGTAATCAGTGTGACGCCCCTTTACCCCATCCGCCCACCGACCCCCGCAAAAAAACTCATCCAATTCCGCTTTCTCAGCCTTTCCCTGAATCCCCCCTTTTCATTTAGCCATCTGAATGGCTAGGGGAGAGCTGGAGAAAAAGCTGTCTCTCTCCCTTCCTCTCCCTTCTTTCTGTCTCTCACTCTTTGTGTGTGTGTGTTGGGGTGATTGCAGTGTGGATACTGACGAGCTGAAGCCCTCTGGCTGACTCCTCTTTGCCCAGAGAGAGGCTTAGTGAAGTGACCCAGACCAAGGGCCGAAAGTAGGAATGGTGGAGTGGGCATAGATGATGCTGCCGCTTCTACTGCCCTCAAGCCTTTTACTAAAGTGTGTGTGTTTGTGTGTATATGTGTGTGGTCGTGTGTGTGTGTGCCAGAGTGCATGTAGTCAGGGTGAGAAATATAATCAATGATATCTAACTTTTCACCTGCAAATTTATACTAGTTTACATTCTGACCACTGAAAAATCATGATGTCGTACCAACAGTTTCAAATAAAAAAAATATCAATACCAAGAATGGCCAGTGGGTAGCAACGGTACACCACACACGGGCGAAGATTTCCTAATTTCAATGAGTATGGTGTGACCTCATCTGCTGTCCTCAATGTGAAAATGCAAAATTCTCCATAAATTGTAAATTATAGCTGTGGAAATAAAACAAAGTAGCAAAAAACAAATGAACTGTACACTAACTATTCTTTGTGGTGTAATAAAACTTTTATCATTAAAGCTGTGCAGCGCACTCTTTCAATGTCGAGCACACTTTTCTCTGCCTCATAGGAGGAGACAGACACCACTGAGCTACTAAAGAAAACAATCATTTGTATTTCTGCGGCTGCTGCTGGATTCCCAGCAGCTACGTTTTATGCCTCTCTTTGTATACATTACAGATGAGTATATTGTTTGGTTCTGAAACCTGTACTCATGAAAGCAGCATCAGCTCTTTATGCGAAAGAGGATTGGTTAGAAAATCCTTTGCTGCGGTAACAGCACAAGACTCCTTTCACTGCTGGACTGTAATGCAGTCATGAAAAGTATTAAAGCCGTGCCATTTGGAATGCCAATTACTTGTTAGCAAGAGTTTGTGTGTCTATGAACTGGGGATGCGGCTGGTTTGACTTTCTGCAGTCACTGAAGGCTGAAACATGCTGTGCCCCTGTGCTGTCATTTGAAGTCTTGGGCTCACTCCCTGGCTCTGACACTTCCACCACCCTCACTGACTCTGAACAGTCTCCTGGAATAGAAATTGGCCCTACTCATTACTACTCAAAACACAATTCAACACAACGGCAAGGCTATCGTCTTTATTTTTTTTATTAGTCTAAAGACGGGGGCTCTTTATGTCATTAAACTGATAAACAAAAGCTCAAGAAACCCAGCTGAGACGACGCCTGTCTGTCTCTTTCTCTGTGCACAGCTCTGTTCTCTGTGTCTCCGCTTTTGCCTGATGACACCTTCAAGAAACATTTCCGAAGATACTTACTGTTTTCCTTTCTTATGAAGATTTTATCATCTTGCCTTTGATATTACTGAGGTCCTCTCTACTTAATTGGCGTTCTGGTGCACTGAAAAAGGATTGTCTGTTTTTCTTTGCTCTGCCATTTTAACTGACCTGGCTGGCCGACTAATAGGCAGCACACACATGCACACACACACGCACACATACACACACACACACACACACACACAGAGCAGGCAGGTTATTTACAGTAATAGGAGAGAAGCGCCGCCTATTAACTGACCCAAAGTTAATTTGGTTTTCCCGAAGGAGCAGATCTCTAATATTTTGCTGTCAGTGTATAAAAGTCAAGGACACAATGAAGCCTGCCAGAAACTTATTTAATATTTCACACTGTTTGCTGTTGTAATTTTTTTTTTTTTTTTAGGAATTAATTTATTTCCAAAATTAGCAAAACTAAATTATAGCAGCCATTTTACATGCAGTAAATAAATATTATATTATAGAAATAGGATTTGAAATGGGGGGGTTGCCTGGCTCTGTGCAAAGATGACATAATCACCCTATTAGCACCTTCAAAGTTTATTTAACTCTTGCTTATTTTAAATTTTCTGGCCCTTTTCCTACTTTTTCATTGTTCATGGGAAGTCTCACTTTCACACACCCACACTGTGTTTTTCGTGTATGAGTTGTCACGATCAACTGCCATAGGCCCTCTGTCCTGCTTCTTGTCGTTCCTCCCAAGCCGTGTCTCTCCCCTCCTCCCCCATTCTCCCGTCTGCCCTGCCCACCTCACACCTGTTTCCACTGATCATCAGCTCTCCACACCTGCTCCTTATTCTGTAAGCAGCACTATACAGTACTAGTTCAGTTCCTTGGCTCCTGTGATGCTTCCTTACTGCTGGTGTTTAGGTTTCTGTTGTCGACATACCTCCCATCTTATCCACCTGTCTGACTATAAATCTGATTTTTCCTTATTAAAATATCTTCGCTGAATCTGCCTGCCTGTGAGTCTGCAGCTTTTTCTTTGTTCCTGGCTTCAGCCATGTCACTGCTTGATCTCTTGCATCATCAATGCTGTGCGCTCGCAGTGGCACAAAGCCACAAAGTTTCTATTGCATAACTTCTGCATAACATTATAATTCTCTCTGTTGCTATGGCTCAAATTCAGGAGTGGGACTGATTTCAACACTTATAAAAGAAATAGTTTGTGAATTTGTTTCGCTATTTCCTCTGATTCTGAATTATTGATGAAATATTTGTTATCAAGCTGGTTCAGCACTTACAAAATAGAAGAGATGTAACACGATTTCTCAAGGTTATGCCACCTGGTATGCAGGTTAAGTTATTAGCAATTGGCGGAAAGGGACTAAAGTATATTTACTTAAATACTCAAGTGAATTTCAAGGACCTTCTACTTCACTTTATATTCTCACTACCTTTCATAGTGAAACTTCAGATAAAGATTTTACATTCAAAAAAACCTTGGGTAAGCTTTTGAAAAACATTGTACTGTTAGAGATTAAATTGTGGTGGCCAGTGTATTTGGTGTGTGACCCATCACAAAAAGTATGAAGAGATAGATACTTTATTGATCCTGAGGGAAATATAAGAGTGAGTGCAGATGTTGCTCCTTGTTACTGTCTCCAGATGTCTGAGGTTTGTTAGTAGTTCCATCAAAGATACACTTCTCCTCAGATGGTTTCATCTAAGATGTCAAATTATCTATTATATCAAAATTATGTTATCACAAAAACAGTAATGATTAGGGGTGAAATCAAATGAAATTTTCTTCATTTCCTGTTTCGTTCCTACACCATTAATCATTTCCCAACACATCAAATTTATCTTGCGACCCTTTGGAGCTGGCAGGCCTCTAGATTGGGAACCACCTGACAGCTGGCTATTTAAAAAGGTAAACTCAAGCCCCACACTGGTCACAATGCACTGATACATCAGTAACAATCTAATTTTTTACGTTCATGTTTTGGTACATAGACCAATCAGCCACAATATTAAAATGTGTGACTGGTTTTATTGTCTTGGTGGATCAATGTTCACTTAGTTCACTGAGACAAGCAATGAAGCCATTAAAAAATAACTGAAACAACAAAATAAGTTTTAAATCACATAACTGATGGTTAAGGATGGTTAACGAACACTTTCAAAACAGGCCACAGATAAACACTGATCAACCACATTACTGCCACTTACTGGTTTTAATGTTATACCTGATTGGTGTACACTCAAGGTAAGGATTTGAATACTTCCACCACTTTGCAACAGCATGTTTTTAAAAACCTTCAAAACTGTTTTTTTTACCATCCACACAAACAGTTTAGCAAATCCCTTAACTAATATCTGCTCCAGTCAAGCTGCTTAACAGGATTAAACATAAAAAGAGCAAATTACCTTAGTGCAATTGGCTGCTTTAGGCTCCAGGTCATTGAGTGTGACAAGTTCCCGGAGCAAACTACTCTCCTGGTAGCCTCCCTTCACCCCACGCAGTTTAAAATATGCCTGAGGCTTGAAGAGGATGAGTCTCAGGTTGATGGCAAAGCCAGCCATGTCGATGGCAAAGGGCCGATGGGGATCGAACACTGTCTTCCAGCCGTAGACCTTTCCAGCTGCATTGACCTTGGGAGACTCGTAACGTAAGCCGCCCACAAAGGCCACAGGCCACACTGAAACTTTCCTCGTCGATCTCATCTAGCAGAAAGGAGAGTCAAGAAGAGAAATGGAGGAGAGAAGAGGGCAGATTAATCATCTGAAAAAAAGGGTACATGACAATGAGTCACAGGATCTGAGCATCAGCTGCCAGCGTTACAGCAGAGCATGGACAGAGGGTTTTTAGAGCAGCAGTTTTTATTCATTCTGAAAGATGGTGAGTATTGACCGAGCCATTGTGCCATGTCCAGCTGACACACTATAAGATGAAGCCAGATCACACACACTGTTCAACAGCTGCCCCACAATGAGATAATTACATACAACCATTTTTAATGGGAGTAAACTTGGAGAGTGCCAAGTGGGTTGGAGGGAGCCAAGCCATTAGAGCAAGCGTGGCTCTGGTCTCTGGTTGGCTGAGGGGATTCTTTAAGATAGAGCACTCCCATACTTTTTTTTCTCCTTTAATCTTTCAGCATCAAACGAGCCTGCCGCCCATTTCTTTGTCTGCCTATCAGTGAGTGCCATTTGCAAGAGCTGTTGGGGGTTCATAAAATGTCAGTTTTATGAACCCCAATGAGGGAAGAGGAAGGTTTAGAAATACCAGTCATTCAATCAAATTCAATGCAGCAGAAATAATGATGCTGGTTCCTCTGTGGTGGAAGATCTTTTTAAAATATATGCAAGTGCATGTATCCAGTATGTGTGTATATAGGATAGAGTGTTTGCACACACAGACAATTTCTAGGTCTATATTAAAGCTTGATTGCATTATGCATACTTGTCTGTGGTGCACATTTTGTCCACATCACATGAAAATATTCCTCTGCATATGAGCTGCTGTGCTAGATTAGTGTGTGATCTGATAAGCTACTGTGTGGTCAGTCAGAGGGGATCAGAGTGCAGCAGAGTTTGAGCAGCATGAAGATGGCTGGGGGCGTAAGGGAATCCATAGATCTCAGTGTTGAGGAAAATGACTGTGCCCAGCATCCTGATAAGATTTGGCACGATGGTTGGTCTTAATGAGCGCCGAGTGTTAGAGATTAAGAGATCAAGTATTTAATGTGTCTATATGATTATGCTGATATAAATTTTTTTGCTAATACTATCTTTTCTGTGTTATATGTCCTACATGCTTTTTCAGTAATGCACTGATTTTTTTGCTGATGTTTCCGACATTAACACCTGGGTGAAGTTAAAAATAAATTGCTGTTGGATGCTGATGAGCTCCAAGTACCCTCATCCATGTCGTCTCAACTGTTGCCAGGTATTTTGTCGACAGGCTACGAACGAATCTATCCACCATATTGCCCAAGTGTCACCTGCCTGCTTCCCCTGCAGACACAGGTTTGACTTAAATCAAAAGGAAGCATGAATCAGACTCTCTGCAGGCAGTGTCAAGAGGCTTGTCGCTTTCCCATCTACACTGAAAAATGTGGAAAGGAGTGTTCACCCTGCTGCCTCTGGTGGGAGCATCAGCCGGAGTGAAGCAGCGCTAATCCCTCGCCTGCTGGCAGCCAAACAAACGAAAACATAACAAAGTTCCTCGGTCTGATGAATATGTTCTGTTGGTAAGTCCTTCGTTCACTGTTGCTTTAATTTTTCCGTGCATGCCTATGTGTGCAGTTTGTGTTAGTTATTTTTCGGGCAAAAATAGTGGGACAATGGAAAATATTTATTTATTCAAGCCACTGAAATACCAGGATTTCCTGCATTTCTTTTTCTTATATGGTCTGATCTAAACATTTTATGGTATATGGGCTGCCCCAACTCATCAGTTTGTTGTTTTTTCTTGTGTTGGAATTATTCAGCTCAGCTTACCAGTGTTCATCCTGCTTCCACTTTTCCAGTGTTTTTTGTAAACTCTGTTTTTATTTGCCAGTGCTCTTCACTTTGTTAGTTTTTGCTAAACTTGAATCCTTTCGATAGTCCTGCTATTGCAATATGGCTTAAATCATTTTTGCTACAATTTTTTCATGACTTTTTTTGTTATTTTAGTTTTCATTAAGACATGACTCAAAAAGTGTGCATTTAATAAAAGACAGTCTGTGCCACAGTCAGTGATAGTGTTCCTGGAACAAAAGCAGTGCGAATAGGCAGCAACAATGGCAACATCCTCTGTAGCACCAGTCTCTGGGACCAGATGTGATGGAAGTTCACAATTATAACAATTGAGTCAGTTTTTTTCTTCAAAGGCAGACTACTGTGCGGAGCGATCTGAAGTGTACTGTGCATGTATCATGAGGTTTCAGGCTGAGGCAGCTGACGTGAACTCTTGCTGCTCTGTACTGTACGTCGCTGCTGCCGCTGTAAATGCACTCTTCTTTTTAATGCTGTCTACTTTTAGGCTTAATTAGTGTCAGCTGCATATATATGTAACGTTTTGTCAGGCTATTACAGGTTTTGTAAGTGTGAACATTTTTTCAATGTGGTGCAATGTGATGAAACTTTAGCTGTTGCCCATATTTTACTGAAATATGTCTCAAAAACTTCAAGGAATGACACAGGGTGATATCATCTCAATGAAAATATGAAATATATTTGTAGTAAAATAAAAAGAGCATTCTTTTGCTCACAACTGAAAATTAGATATTTTTCATATTTGAACTACTATGCGCACTGAAAATACAAATAAACATGATTCATGACTTCCTCCCCTCTGTGAGAGAAACACAGGCTTGGATCATAGCTTTTAAAATCGAATCCTCCATCATTTCAGCATGCTTCATTTATCCTAATGATAGAAGGGATAAAAAGACATTTTGCTTCAGTGTGTAATGTTGCTGCTCAGTTTATGTTGGCAAGGATGACGAGAGATTGTTGTAATAAAACCTTGAACTCTTCCACTCAGAAATACAGAAGATAGATAGTGATTTGGAGTATGACGCAGCTTTCGGCCCAGCACCGGTGATCTTCCTGCTCAATGTCATGAAAGGTGAAAAGAGACATTGAATGTGACAAAACAGCAGCTGTTCCTTTTTTTTTACTTCAGCTGGGTAAAAGCATTCACTTTCTGAGGAGCTGCCCCTGACTTTACACTACAGTGCTATCGCATAGTTATATGCTGTGATAAATGAATGTGATTACATCTCTCAGCAAACTGTTTTTGCCTCTCTTCATTACTGTAAGCCCATACAGAACAGTATCACAGGCTATGAGCTATATTGTAAACCTCAAAAACAATTATTATATGGAGGATGAGTCTAACAATATTTGTTTTAAATCAGTCTGTTCACCTTTCATGAACGTTAACCAGGAGATTAGATTTGATCAACCAGGAGAAAACAATGAACCTATTTTTAACACATGGAGCAGCGCACCTCCCTCTTTCAACTGTGTTTCCACACTGTGCACCTATTGGTTGTCAAGATGAGGCACTGAATATTCACAGCGAACGACCATATTTTTTACTGTGGTGTCAGCAAACTATACAAAATTTGCGGTCAGCTGTTTGCTTTCCAATCTTGCTGTCACCTTCTCTTTTTCTCTCATTCTTTTTCTGACTCTTCCTCTCTGCCTCTCTGTTGCCACCCCCCACCCCTACGGGCCGTTACTCTCGCCCATAAATAGGGCTGTTGGAGGTGATGGAGGGCCCCTGAGGGAGACGGAGCACTTCGGCTGATTCCCAGAGAAAGGTAATGACAGGCCCCGTCAATACCCGCCGCTCCACTTACCACGGACCCTGTCTGCACTACTAACAAGACTTGAGACTAATACTCGGAGCACCCGGACCGTGTCCTCTCAGGTAATTCAACTGATGTCAAGATGGATGGCCTGAGATGTACTGATTACATGCCCAAACTTCTCTCCACTAGTTCCAGATCACTGACTATGCTTGTTAAGAGCTAAAAAAAATGCTTCAAGTAACTGAGAATTTATTGTTGAACACCCCCCATGCCTACTCTAAATGGCTGGGAAGTGCTCTATATGATACTATATGTTACACTTCATGTGCACCCTCATTAAAATAAAGTAGAAAAGAGGTCATTTTTTACATCTACAAGAGGAACATAGTGTACTCCTGGTAATATCCCTTTTTTATTTACTAAAAGTTCATGAGCACAATATTTTGTCCACCTCAACCTTTCAGCCTGTGTATCCTAACCTGGTCTATATATTGATCAATGCCAGTTAGACGAATGGCTGCTGAGCTTTCAAGCTTTCCAAACAGGAAGCTGGCCTCACTGTCTCAACCTGGGAATGGTTCAATCTCCCAGTCCCCCTGAATTACTCAGTGTTTTGTCAACACATCTTTTTTTATGGACATCGGTGGTTTAGCCCTTAAAAGGCAAGACGGAGCATAAAGGTTTTTAAGAATGGTGCAGAGTTGGAAATAAACAGGAAAGATAGGTTTCAGAGTGAGATCACAAATAGTTACATTTATAAAGTTGGTAAGATTAGGTGATGGAAAAATATGAGCAGGACTTCCATTTGTAAATGTAGTTACACTATAAGAACTCAGTATGAAGAGGCCAGCTTAGCCATGTGAATGGCAGTACAGTGCACCACAGCACTACACTGAGAAAAAAAAATGTACAGGTCAAACAAAATTCCTGTGCCTTGCCTTGCTGGCCCTCAGATAAGCCTGAAGGTGAATAAAAAAGTGACTCTTGCCAAATTTGTGGATGAAATTTCAAAATAGATTTTTCCATAAAAAGTAAGAAAAGGAGTATGTTAGCCAGTGTTTTATTTTCTTATGACTGCCACTAAATTTCAGTTATTTTCAGTTAAGCCATATTCTACTTATCGTGCCTTTAACTGTCACATTTTCTATCTGAACTGCACCAGTAAAATAATACTTTGTTTATAGTACCGAATAATTCATTCATGTTTCATTCTTTCATTACACTTACAGCAATCCATTGCTGCTGAATATGTCCACGACAAGTACTGAGAGTGTTATGAAATGAACATGAGTACAGCAGCAGTGATGTTGCACATCAGCACTAACCTCCTCAAACAGCTCCAGGCTGTATGTGTTGTCATCATCAGCAAAGTAGACGATTCCAGCTTGACTGCTGTTGGCGTTGAAGGTCTCCCTCAGCCACCGCAGGGCCAGATTCCTCTGCATGGTCCCTCTGGGGATCCTGGGGTCCCGGGTATCACCCCGCAGCTTATAGTTCCTGGGCGTCTCCACATTGAGGTGGGTGTAGTTAAGCCCTGTTTCTCGAAGGAGCCGCGTAACAAGAGGCGTTCTTCTTTGGGAGTCCTCCACCAGGATCCAATGCAAGTTGGGAACGTGGAGGAAGGTGTTTGCCAGCCTCGTCAGCTCCGCTTTCTGCACCGGTCGACTGTACGTGGGGGTGATGATGTGGATGGTGGGCAGCACATCGGACCAGGGTGGAGGCCGTGTATACACGTACTCTGTCCTCACCACCTCCACAATGTCCTTATCTGAGGCACAGTATTCCTTGGAGTCCTGCGCCTGGCCACCTGCCTCCCTCTTGCCCTCGACACCATCATCTGCAGATTTGGGGATAAGAGGAGATGTAAGGCATTAGTGCAACCTTGGGCTGCCCTTGGTATATTTGCCTCAGGTGACTTAAACCCAATGGAGGGGGGTAAAGTGTACCTGAGAGCCGGTGGTGACGGACTGCAAGCCTCTCTGGAATGATAAAGATCTCTTTTACTAGGTGGTGACAGGCTGCAAAAAGTGAAAGCAAGCACTGTGAGAGGATAACATGGCTGATGGACAGAGAGACAGCACAAGATGGGGGGGGGTGATAAAACTCGCTATACCCCCAGCATTGCCTTTGGGTTTTTCTTTACAAAGAAAGAAAAATGTGGGTATGTGGCTCCAGTAGACATGCCCTCTTTTTATGTTCAGACTGCACCACAGACTCCCTTCCTCGGCCTTTCCCCCTCCATTTGGTTAGCATGCTGTGTTACTTTCCTGCAATCACAATACCCATGAGTTATTATATTTTGTGAAAAGTCCTCGTGTTTGCCGATAAAATGCATTTTGCTTCACAGATGCCTAAGCATGTGTGAAATTGCTATGGTTGTTGTGAGCTGGGTCTTGCCGTTTGAAAGCTTCTGTAATCAAGTAGCAGCAACATAATGTTAGATGGGTTTTTTGGCTTATAGACAACCCTACAGAAAAGGGTGAAACCTTCATCTTTGCATTGCCGGTTACTGCACACATATGCATAATGGAAATATTCAGGTAATGCCAAACATACATAATGAAAATTGCTCATTTTTGAGTATTTCAGTTGGAATCAGGGATATAGTACTGTATAGTATCATAATGTTGGAACATACTTGGAAGCAGCTGTTCTTTGGTATTCTGTCTGTATTGCCATTGCACCCATGACCCAAGCAGACAAAACTGCAGACAGTTTCAGCGCGAAAATGATTTTTGCTGAAGGCAGACAACACAATTTATTTTCCCTTTTTCCAAGCAAGTACAGTATATGCATATGCTTCTTTATGCATAAAGTCAGCATGTGGCTCAGGATGAAATGTGGTGTCCTATGATGGTATCTTAGGTTCTTTTTTAAAGAATATTTGAACATGAGGCTGAAAAGCGGCAGCAACAGTAACCACACCTAAAAGTGATGTCATAGTGTCCTGGATTGTTGAGTATTGCCTTTTCACTCTACACTGTTTAAGAGCGCCATACAGGAGAATCAGCTTATGAGTCAGCCTTTATGGTCATGTTGACTATTTGTCTGTCACTGCACAGGATGAAGAAATGTCCCAGGACCTGGTGCACTGCTGTAGCATTTGCTAATTTACGAAACTTAACACTACTTTCTGTTTCTTTTCTCGTGAAAGAAGGTAAGGCTCATTTTGAAATGCATTTACACTTACTCAAGACTGGCATGAATAGTAGTGATTCAGTCAGATTTAACTCCAGTAATAAAAGCAGTAATATTTCCCCTAGTTAGGTCTTGATCAATAAAATATGATTATGGGAACATTAGCATGTTTACTGTATCACAACTAATGGCGATTCTTTGTCTCTTTTCTGCTCCTCCAACATAAAGAGGATTTTTCTGCAGCACATAGATTAACACAATCTGCTGATAGCCAGATGTTCAGTGGAGGATGCCAGTGAGCATGCTGCCAAAAGAACCCTCCAGCTTCTCTTTTAAGGGCACACAAAAGGATGCCAGTGGACAGAGTTGGGTCAGATAGCAATGACCAAAAAATCATTTAAATTTTTTTAGACCTTCTTGTTTCATCACCGTATCTCATCCATCAGCTGCTGGTGTCTACAATTAAATGCACCCTTCTCAGTCCTTCTCAGTGCATTTAATTGTAGACACCAACAACTGCTGTTTAATCAGACATTGTCTTATCTGTTTAGGTAGAACTTGCAAAAGCAAATTCTTTAAACCAATTCATTTGATTATCTTCAGTGCAGACTGCCACAGGTCATTTGTGTAAGCCTGTTTGGTTTGTTAACCCATGTATGTGCGCTCATGACATTATAAGGAGCAGGCAAAGAGCTCCATTGATTTGCTGTCATTCTAATTCGGGGTTGTTTATGCTGCGGCATACTTGACATTTCATACATGTTGGTTGTGGTCTCTGGGGGATGACTCACGCTTGTGAGTATGTATTAATGACTCAGACTGGTGTGGAAATTTGATATTACATTTGGATGCAAGATAGTCCATGAAGCAAATCAAGCAGACAAAATCATTATGCTTAAATTGCTGATTAATAAAGTCTGAAATTATTTATTATTGGGGAATTGTTAATCGTGAATGGAAAAGAAATAACTGATGGGTATATTGATGTATACTGCATGCCACTACATGCCACACCATGAAGAAAATGTGGATGGATAGGCCAAGGTGTGAAAGGACATTGTTTCATAACATGATGCACTGGGCAAGTGATTATTCGCAGAAGATAAAATGATGCAGATCAGACACGGTTGAGCAATTAACACTATTCAATTGACAGACTGCATAAATGAGGCATAAATTACCTCTAAATGTATGAATGGGTGTCTGCAAAGCTAACTTCTCAACAATCTACACTGATGAGGTTTACAATGACTGGGAAAGTGTTACTGAGAGCTGATGAAGCTGACAGTCATGGACAGTGAGTGCCTCTAAATGCAGGGCTTGTTGTCTAAGCCTGAAGTGCAGGGTTAGATTTGAGGATCCACTTCAAGTTTGATATTGCCAGTGAAGTGCAGTGAACTGCGTACCCTTGCGGATGGCGAGGAGTGGAGCTATAGCGCTTTGGTGCCAAACAGTGATGAGCAGAGTCCAAGGTAACACGATCAACACAATGGCAAGAATATCTCTTCTCTTCGGCATCTCCAGGATTGGTTATTTGGCTCGGCATTACCTGGAGGAAAAAAAAGACTGATGTTTATAACATGCAGGGTTTCAAGTCAAGTCACTCTGAGAACCTCGAAAAATGTCTAACTCAGAAGTATCTCAGAATTATTCAACACGGATACAGTATACTGCAGAATCTCAATTACATGAAAATGGGAAGGCCCTTAATTATCATTAAGTTCCCCAGAAATGCTGTATTAGGCACTTGAGGACACCCATATTAATAAGAACCAAAATGGCACTTAAAGTGAAAAAGAAGAAGGCCTTTGAAAAACTGAGTGGTAGTCTCCTCGGTGCTGTTAAAACTAAATCAAGTATTATTCTGGCATAGTGGCAGCTACATTACAGCCTCACCAAAAGAGATTACAAACCAGACAATGGAGCAGGTGAATGAAGGGAAAAAATGTTTGATTTAAAACTGTAACTAGGTGTGTGAACCAATGAAAGGAAAGTCAAAGCCACTGGAGGATTCCAAAGAGAGGGAGCTCGTCCACTCTGCCAACACAGTGAGCTCATCGGTGTCATCACCGAGGACAGGGCTGCAACATGCCCAGTGCTGAAGATATTTGCCGGCCAAATGGCAGGAAACACTGTCACCAGACTGGGGGTTCACTGTTTGTGCCATTCCCTCTGAGTCCAGATCAATTTGTGCGGCTCTGAATCCCTTTGAAAAATCTGATTACAGCATGAAAGAAATTAATCAGACCGAAATGGAAATAGCATCTCTCTATGCTATGGAACATTTTATCCTAAAACAGAAGAAAATCTTGCCATGAGACCAATACAATGCACTTTTGCATCAATCATGTGTAAAGGTTGAGTGCACTTTATTTTTAAAAGGTTTCATATAAACCTTGATTTTTCTCTCTTTACTTTGAAATGCTACTTTTAATGCTACAAACTAAGACTGAGACGTTAAGCCATATATGACATATACTGAAGTAATGTAATGATGTGTACAGTATATTGAGTTTAGCCAACAGTCAAGTGATTGTTGTGAACCCATTCAATATAAAAAAATGTACTTCTTATAGGAGGCCATGACATGAAACCCATCCAAACAGCATATGCAGTAATACCTCCGACACAGTCTGGACAAATATTATTACATCATGTTTAATAAATTTGGTGTAATTCTTTTGTTTGGGATTGTATTTCAGTGCTCACCCCCTGTATTTCATGCCCACATAGCTCATTTACAGTGAATAATGCTGAGAACTCAATGAAAAACTGCAGTTATCAACTGAGCCGCTCAATTAAACAATTGAAAAAACCCCAGACATTGTACACAGGTGTTGGGTATATTCCTTTCAGCTTTGCACTTGAGGAAGCAAGTCATCCCATTTCCCACAGCGATCCTGCTCCCACTGCTGGGAAAGGCGACAGTATATTGAGGCTCGACATAATTGTACATGCCACTTGTGTTCATTGAGCTCTGTAAATAAATGCACCATTAATGCCCAAGCCATCAGGTGAGGATGGTTTTAGTGTGAACAGTTCTGACACAAACACTACACCATATACAAGTGGTTTCTGCTGATAAAAAAATAGGTTCTGCAGAGTTTTAAAGCTGCGTATTTTGCAGAAGAGAGGTGATTTACAGTGAATGCCTCTGTGGGAAATATTAGTGCTCATGGCGCTGTATGCTTATATAGAAGTATAATGACTTGTACAGAAAATGACATTATCCATAACTCCTTGAATGAATGGAATGGGAATTTCAATGATAAACCCAATAAATATCGTCCTTAAAGCCACATTTTTAATCTTTCAGCACCATATGAAAAACGCAATCTGTGTGCTTTGTTAAAGAAAAATCAGCCTTCTAGACCTTTTTATCATTAAATAATACACTGTGTAGGAAATACAATTACTCCATTTCCAGTTTATAACATAGGCTCTCTGAGATTCTCTAGTGTCCAATCCAGATGAGATAACGTGGATAATATCACTGTGACATCAACATGGTTACTATTTTTAGAATCAACGAAGCTCCTCCAGAGCCTTTTGTCGCAGTATGAAATGCTCTTCATGACCAGTACACTGTCTTTGATGTTTAAAATCAGTGGAATGTCCCTTTAATAGTGTTTCCAGCATATTATTGACTAATGCAATCGTGTGAATGAAAAACGGCTTTGAATTCTTACCCACAGTTATAACTGGATCATGGCACCACTGGTGACGCACACCCGGGAAGGCCACACTGTGTACTGGAAGCGCAACGTAGCAGTGACATCCTCCATGACACTTCAGCTGAGCGTTTCCTTTTCCTCTCCTTCTGCAGTGTCTACTTACGCAGAGGGGTAACTCCAAAACCAGACCTGGATGATAAGGACATATCAGTGAATATGATTCCAAGTGCTTTTCTCACTCTGGCACGCAAAACTCAAGGACAGTCATACAGGGTCGGAGAGTCAAATGCCTTACAGATATTCTTGGCCATAGACACCTTCATGACAGATGTGTGGCTGTGTGCACCACCAATTCATTATTTAACATCACAGAGCAGGGCGGATGAGTCAGTCAGTATAATGTAAATAGCTCTGATTTGGATGCAAGTTATTCAGATTCACAGGAGGAAACCCTCTCCTGGTGGTGTACCACTGCTGTGCTTTACAAAGCAACATTTCTGTCTGTGTGTGAAATGATCAATACTGCATCTATTTACCATGCCTATGATTTTACCTCATTGACACCAGTCTGAACTGCACACACAGACTCTGTATTTTCCTTCTTTTTCATGTCTGATGTGGAAATGTGGAAGAGGGTTAGTTACAGCTCCACTGCTTGCCAACAGTCTCGGGTGGGGGATGTTACAAAAATAAACTGGCATCATGTCTTATTCAAATACATCTGAGGGAATGCAGCTTCTATGGCGGCTCATGCTTCAGCTTCACTCAGTCAGTGATGTCTGCATGCTGCATCAGCTCCAGAGCTGGATGACCTAAGATAGTTGTCAAGAGCTTTGTGCAAGAAAATCATGTAAACTGCAACTATATACTGTATATATACAGGAGAATGAACAGCAGGAGTCCCATAATCATTTTACTGAGGCACATTGTTGTATAAACAGACAGATTGCCGTTGACCTAGTAATACTGTTTGTGCTTGTTATACACAAAATTTCAGGACATTTTATTATCAGATTGCCCTGACTCCTTGTCCAATTTCTCACACTAAAGGATCATGCTTCTGAGGACTGACATCAGTTCTGTGGAAAAAGGAATAAAAGTTGAATGCATGAAAGGTTCCTCTCGGGTTTGTGCAGCTTCTGCGTTGTATGCTTTTTATGACAGCGATAAGAAGGAACTCTGGTGACAAAAAATTGCTAAACAGCAGCGACAGAAAGGCTTTACAAATGCTGCCAGGTACTGTCATGCATGCAAGCTCGCAATGACAGTGTTGTCATTCTGATTTGTGCATAACACACTCCTCTCTTTTACACACTATGATGGAGCTAAACAGGAAGAAACACAGTACAGTACAACAACCTGCCAAAGTCTCAGACCTTTGAACAGGCCAATGCAGCAGAGCTGAAGACTTCTGAGGGAAAACACTGTCTTTGGAAAAACAAAGCAAGGGCTGCCAACTGAAAGAAGCTGGAACTCAAAATGCTGTTGAATATACACAATGTAGGGCTGATAATGGTGTGATCAGTGACACATTTATTTGAGAATACATAGGAATACATTAATTTGAAATCTTGATGTTCCTCTTTGGCGCAGAGTTGTTCTTGAGCTGTGTTAAGTCATACAAGGACAATGTCTCATGTCCTGTTTTAGATTCATCTCAAAATGATGTATTTCATTTTATCCGAGCAGCCTGTGGATTGAACTGTAATAACTTTGGTGATTGTTCCATCTAAAACTTCCAGCTGGTTAAATTCTTCAGCGTGTGACCGAATACTGGCAAATGCTGTTGACCAAATGTGTTACGTTTATTGGGTACGATTTTTTTCTACCAATCCTCAAGCTGTTTTTTATATAAGAGGTAGATAGGTAGATATTCCATTAAACTTGTGCAGCTTCAGTTTCACACACTGATCGAGCACCAGCCAATCACTATCGATTACCACAGCTTGACCTAGCTGAAATACTGTATTACATCTGTTACAGCACATATAAGTTTCCCTTTCATTTTAATGCTTGCAACCATAAATAGCCGCAAGCAGAACTGTACACTCTTGAAATATACAGTGGAGCACATTGTTCTCGCTTATATCATTTGTGTTTTTTGTCCTCTAAAACGGTAACAAAGAGGAAATGCCAGCTGATGTTGTACTCCACAAGTAACCGAGTGGCCCGTTTGTGTTCGTGGCACCTGAACTGTGTGATGTGGGGAGAATACAGAGGGCCCCCCCCCACACATACACCATCCCACCCCACAGACTGCAGCAGCGAATGGCTGAGAATGACGCCTGACAGCCTTTCACATCAGCAGGAGTTAACCAGCTGTGAAGGGAACACCTGCCGCTGATTAATAAAGAATCACAACAACAATGCCACTTGTGAAAATTGTTGTACTGATTGTTGAACAACACCCCCCCCCCCCAAAAAAAAATGGGGGATGAAAATGATACATGTTGGCTGTGAGAGTGTCATAGATAAATCAAAATGATGGGTAATCTGGTTTATCTAAGTATATGTTCTCACGTGTATTAAGACCTCATGCTTTACAAAACACATACTTTTGCTTGATATGATGTTATGTGTAGCAAAAATACCTTCATTTGTAATACAGAAAAAACAGTCTTGCACCTGCAACTACATTTCACGGTCCTCCCCAGTGCATTGAACTTTTGTTGTCATGGAAATAGCTTAGCTTAGCATGGAACTTGATGTGATACTAAACTTTACTAATCCATCTATTTCCAAAGAAGCAAGCGATTATGTATGTATGTTAAAAGCATACTGTGTGTTAAAATATACTGAAATAATTACTGTTGTTTGGGCTTTAAGAATACTTTAATAGGCATTGGATGGTAAACTTTGATTTGATATGGAAACCTAGTCCCTCTCAGTGAGAAGTATATCACAGCCATCAGGTCAGGACTGCTGGCTCACACATTCTCCCTCTTTCGTCTCACTCTTCCCTCTCCCCCTCAGATTTGTAAAGCTGAGTCTTCAAAGACGAAGCAGGGGCAAGTTTCCAAGTTTGTAATCGAGTCTGCCTCTGACTTCGGAGCTCCCTTGGCCCTGACCATCTCCTATTTCCGGTGGACCAATAATAACATCATCTTTTCCTTGCTTGCTTTGCCGTGGCATCATTTTGATGTACTCTACAGTCAGCAGGGAAGAGAGGCTCTCTGGAGATAGTGTGTCCTGGTATGTCCAATCGTTCGCTTTCATTTATGAATTCATTGGTCTCTGAACTGACTTGGCAAAGCCCAGAACAGTTTATAGGGATATCTGGGGAACCTAAGAAGACAAGTTGCTGCAATAGATCATTATTGATTGTTCTGTCACAGCCCCCCAAAAACAGCTTCACCTAGAGATGTCATTAAAAGTGAATTTTGAATCTGTGGGCAATGATTCAAATTAATTGCTTTTGAAGCACAGTAAATCAGGAGCAGTGTTCTCTGATGTTTTGCATCTCACATAGCCCTGGTTTTGGATTTCAAGGCGTGAAATCATCATAACATCATCACCAAGTTTAATAAATGTACAGGTATTTGGCTTGGCAACCCTGGTAAATTTCAAAGCGACCCGACAGCTTACAATGTTAGACAGTCTAATGCCTCATGAAAAAGGAATTCACAAGTTTTAGCTTTGTATATAGTGAATAACAGGTGACATGTTTCTCACGCTGAGAAAACACCACACAGCAATTACTGTATGCATAAAGGGGTAGTATATTTATTTAACAAACTTTATTTATGTGCTCAATTTATTACTTTCTCTCTCTGCTTTGGCAAACTGTAATATTTAATGGACAAAAAACAATTAGAGGCAGCCTGGTTGGTGTAGTTGAGAACAATCTTGTGTTTTTAAGACCAGGGTGTGCTGAGGCTTGAAACTTTTTTGAGCATCTTATCCTAACAAACTAATGTTGTTCATTTATGGGCAGAGGAGGAACTGATAAAATACTGTAAAATATTAATTTGAAATCATGCACAGAGCTGGCAAATATTGCATTTTTCAAACAGTTACAAAGATGTTTATAGTTCCTGGAATTACAACAGGTATTGAACTATCAGGGATCCTCATTTATGCTTATTGTACAAATGGTAGGATGTTCCAGTTCTGCCTTGCTTGTGCTTTGTGTGCTACTATTCATATTCATAGTTCGGGTTCAATGAAAGGTCGCCTTCCTGCTAGTTTTATGTTACTTGTCCCATAAATCCAATTCACACCTGCCATGGAGCGAGTCTCTTCAAAATTTGATCCTCTCCTCATGAAACAAGCGCCTGCATTGAGTTAAGCTAATAATAGCAATGCAGGGAAAGCGGCTACTGCAAGTGTACTATGGCCGCCTGAGAGATTGAAGACAGCTATGTTGTTTATGATTGTGTCATATTGCAATTGCAACTGCAACTGAGTAAATGGTAAGATTGATATACAATAAAAGAGTGCCTAAAGCATGATTAATGGGTGCAAGCAGTCAGGAAACACGTGAACCTATAATCAAACTGATTTCCTCTTTGTAAAACTAGTTAGAACAATCACTGTAAATACCACATGATACAAAAATTAGCGAGAGAGTGTGGCAGTGAGTGCTGTTTCTCATGCTTGATTTACATGAGGGTGGCTGTTTTATTTTCAGGAAAACTTGAATAAGCCATTAGCTGTGAGCGCTGGCCCTGATTGATAGCCCCAGTCCATGCCTGGATCAGGCTGCCTCAGCAATGATAAAAGATTTAAGAGCACCAACCTTCAGGCAGGTTCTCCTCTGCTGATAACTGCAGGGAATAGCCGAGCACAGCCTCCCCTTAACTTATCCTGACTAATTTATGGTTGGGCTCACACAGGGCACATTTCCAAAGCTGGACCTGGGAGCACGATGTAGCCTCTCACAGCTGGCTGAGCTGACTGAAGGGGCTCCGCCAAGATTGCAGAGGGGCTGCCACTGAGACCCGGACCTGCCGTGTTGGGTCAGAGCAGCTGGGCTCTGATCAAAATGGAGTCAAGCAGTGGCTTGCCGTCAAGTCACGCGAAGCAAGCACAGAAAATATAAAGATCATGGACAGGGGATAATTAACTACCACCATCCAGGGCGATCTGATTAAAATGAGTTTGCAAGTTCAACGTGTGCATGCTGCACTCTGCATTTTCAGATTACCACATATGCGAAATCAGCTTGGCGGACAGGGTGTGCTAAGCTGTTGCAGTTCAGCAACACTGCTCTCATATGCTATGACTAGAAGAATTGTTATTACATATTGTGATCAACTATTAAAAAAACACTAATGTAGCTATGACAACAGGATAATATTGGTCAGAAATGGTCTGGGGATGAATGGCTCTGAGCTACAAACAGTCTACTAGTAAAATTCTCTTTCCTATATAACACTGCTGGATTCACCTGTCTACCCAGTTTGTTGACATAATCAATGAACCAGTGTTGAGTATAGATTTTGTGGTAACAGCAAGATCATTAACCTTCACTAACCCAAACACAAGTAATGAGTAATGATCAGATGAAAAATGCAGGCATTATGCCATTGTAAAATATCTTTGCCACACCAAAGGAAGGTTATTTACAGGCAGTGATTTCACAACTATTATTATATACACCTGGGGAAAAAATACCTTGTTTTGGTCATATTTTTTAAGCAAATGAAGGATGTATCAAAATAGAATGCAAATTAGCATATTTGCAAAAAATGCCAATTTTCAATATTCAATTCTTTATAGTTTTTTTTTGTAACAATGCAGGCACTCACTGGTCTACAAAGACACTTTTTATGAGTAATTTACCCTGCGGCAACAAGGAAATTAATAACATATTCATGCTTTAGATGTTTTCTCACTACTGCCTTTGGAGATTTGGTTCGACTGTGTAAGATGTCTTTGAATCCTCTGTGTGCCATCAACATGACGAACAACATCAATCATGAAGTAGGGGCTTTTGTTGCAAATGACACTCAATCAATACGGTGCAACTTTTGGAGAGCCTCCAGGAATGATTAATGGATGTGGACTTTAACAGTTTCTCACAATAAATGGGACAGCACAGCATTTATCTCATTAAATGTGGTTTTGTGTACAGGGCACTGATTTCAACCACATGTGACATGACTCACACTGTGAACAGACTTATTATGCCTCAGCATAAGGTCAAAGGTTGGCAGATTGAAATCCCAGATTCATTAGCTAATTAAAGCCCACTTTCTCAGTGGGAGTTGAGGTGTTTGACTCTCTGCCGCACCGTCTCGCTCTCAGACATCTACAGGCTAGCTCTGCTGAGTTCTGAGTGCCTTAATGAGGGTTAGAGAATGGATTTCTCCAATGAAAGATTGCCTTGCGTCAAAGTCCCCAATTATATGCCCGTGTGGAGGGAAAATATATATAATTATGAATGTGATCATCACTAATTAAACCTGGGGGATTTGATCAAATGCAGTGACTGCAGCTGATAGTTTTGTTTGGCCTTGTAAGTAATTGGTGCAAATAGAGATGAAAAATGAAGAAACTTGTATAGGCTTTCCTTAAAGAGAGTATCTGCCAAGAAAACACACTGCTTGTTTGACAATGGATCAGACATGGAAAGGAACTTTGAAATTTAAATCCCAATTATATACTGAATTCATACTTGAAGCCTTTAGGAAGATAAATGGAGATTTGACAGTTAAGGACAATGATGATATGAAAAACGACACATGGGGTCACCAGTAGCCTCAAGTTGGAGAGACAAGCCACTGGGGACAATGAAATGGATTTCTGTGACCAAGATGAGAAAACTGGGTGGCTCTGAGGTGTCAAGAAGGTATAGTGGTGTAGCATAGCTGCATGTGCTGGAGGACAGCGTGCATGCTCAGCAAAATCTTCCCCTGGATAAGTAGATGTTTTAAAGATATGTTTGATGCAGAGGCAGATGAACTTGGCACATAATAATTGCAGATTCAACGCAGCTGCAAGTTTACTCATGTCCATCGCTGGTGTTTTGCCTAATTACTTAATTAGTCGAGGTGTTGATTTATGTGATTTCCCTTTATGACATGCTGTCATTAGTTGTGAACCTGCCAGTAAAACACAGCGTATGGGAGACAGGTAATTTGTGCTAGAGACTCATTTAATAGCTTTGGTAATTAGTGGATATACTGTTATTATTTCCCATGCTTACTGCATGTGTGAGTCATCCCATTTGCCAACACCTGACACAGTGTATTTTATGAACGCAATGATATCCTAAAAGACCAACATCATATGTGTCACAGATGATGTACTTGCACTCATGTGTTGACTACTGTAGTAATTTAATCTCATCACTACATTCACGTAATTGGTATTTCTTGAATACCACTGTAAAAGCACTGATATGTAAAAAACGGTGGTAAAATGTCAGATAAGTGATGATGTTGAAAGCAGGCCTAATGAGGCAGCAAGTTCTCAAAGTTTCCAGCTCAGTGCAAAAACATGACACCTTTGACATTTCCACCCAAGCCTTCATAATCTGCTCTTTGCTGTCCTCTCACATCTTTGCTTATCACTTGCTATTATTATTTGTCCCTCTACTGTGCTAGTATGTGGCGATTCACAGTCACATTCAAAGAGCTCTCTGGATCCAGAGCAAGAAAGATGACACCGACAGAACAGTGTTGACACAGCGACCATGTGTATGCTGATGCTACATTACAGAGGTGTCACTGGCTCAATGCAGCAACAACTTTGCTGAGATAAAGAGCATGATTGGTGAAGACTCACGGCATGTCTTCACAAGCAACGCTTTTGCCAAAACCAAAGGTGATTTTCAAAATTTAATGTAAAATGCTTTCACTTCGAGACTAAACCAGACATCTTTTTATCTGAAAAAGATTAAGTCTGCAGCCATGCTGGCAATGGTGAGAGGCTGTGCTTAGGCACAGCTGTGTTTGAATTAAAGGATAATACCAGCATGCTAACATGTTCACGATGGCAATGCAGTGTAATAATTCATCAATTGAGAAGACACTCATTTGCCACATTGCCAAATGTTAAATTAGAAGATTGATACACTCTGATGTATGCATTGTAAATGTAAAGTTGTATCCAGAAAACTGATTCCTTTGCACAAAGACTGAAAACCTAGTAACAGATGAAAAAAGAAAGCTAAAGCAGGCAATTATTTCTCCTTGTTTCCTGTGTTTGTGCTAAGCTAAGGTAAGTGGCCTCACAACTACCAATGAGAGAGCATTATCAATCAGCTAATTCTTAGCAAAAAAGCAAAGAAGAGTATTTATAAACTATACCTTTAAAATTAATTAATTTATCAGAACTTGGCAGCTTTTTACAAGCAGGAACATTTCCCCTATACCCTTTACCTTGGCTATATGACTTACATTGTTATATTCAATATAACTGCGACCACCATTATGATGTTCCATTTAGTTTTGATGCATGAGAGGTGAGTCATTCCTGCAGTGCACAGCCACACACCAAATCCAGCATGACTTTGCTCCCTAATACTATGTTAATCAATAGCCTCAATAGGCTGATGGAAATCCAACTATATCTTTCAGTGGACTGCACCATAGTACCCCAATGAGTGGGTGAGTGAAGAATAGCTGTGGTGGTTTGGCCCCATATCTATAATGAGCCCTCTTGGGGTTGCCATATTATATGTGGAAATGGCTCCAATTAGGGCATCCAACTGTAAAGTCCACAGGAAGGGAGGGCTGGACAATAACAAAGTTAGAGAGACGTTTGTGGCTGGGACTGAGCTACAATCAGGTGCTATCAGAACTGCATTCAATCCCTCTCTTCCCAGGCTGTGCCTTCTCGCACTACATAAAGTCTGCTGATTGCACAAATCAAAGGCTACTTTTTCCTCACATAATTCATCCAGTTTAAAAGCCCATATTATTACACAGTGAATCTGCCACACAGCTTCTCATGTTATCGCACAGTGATACTGATTATGTTTTCATTGGCTTTCAATACTTGACAGAAGATGCTGATGCATGCATATTACATTTGAATAACATCTCAATCTGCATGCAGATTATCATTATTAATATATTTTCAGCCTTAATTGAAGCCATTTTTTTATTTTGCAGATGATGATTTCTTGGTTGGTAACTAAGGAAACTAGCATGTTTGCACAATCCCTTGGAGGTGACACGTAATGAGTTTGATGAATGTATCCCTGAACCCTCTGGCCTTTTGACCTTTAACGTAGCACAAAGATTTCTAGCTGGATGGATGGACCATAAACATTAAGCAAGTGGAAAGGTCATTGGCATAATACAACTATTCATCTGGCTGTAATCATACAATAATGTCACTATGCTATCAGGAATTATGTGCTACATCATAGAGTTTGAAAGATTTTCCATTCAAGCATACTTTGATATATGCATATCACTTCAATTTATAACTTTCACTGATAATCACACTGACAGCTGATGATTAACTATGTGGTTTTTTTTTTAACCTTTCAGTCTCTGTAACTGAATCTCCTAAAAAGAAGATTTAGAAATAGAGAAAAAAATGTTTCAAATGCGACATATCATTCTAGGTACAAATTGAAAATTGTAGCCATAAAGCATTTCAGCAACAAGCATCATGAACTCTTTCAAGAATCTGTTGAAAGACCTTCAATGTGATTTTGAGTAGGATATGCTTTCCTCGCCTTTCTCATGCTCAATTTGTCTTTAACATTTAGAGATGCCAGTGGGCAGAGAAATGATCCTTTATCTGTCTAACCCTGCTGTATTATGGAATAACCTTTGGTTGAGCATTTGGAGAGGATCCTTACTGGCTCACTATTGATTAGCCTCTGCGTTCAGTTCAAACAGACACAGACAGGTTTTTATGCAGCTCTGCGCAGATGCAGAGCTGAGAACTCACATGCTCAAATGTGCAGCAAATCCTTGTGTGCAGATAGTAATCTTACATGAGGATGGAACTTCATCCAGCTGACTTCCACTAATTGCTTCGGCTATGTGTGTGTGTCTGTATCTTGTGTGGGGATCTTAACTGTTTACAAAGTCACATTATAGGGACTTGTCTTCCTTATGGGGACAAAAAGCAAGTCTCTAAATTTAAGGTAAGGCATGTTTTGAAGTCAGGGTAAGGTTAGGTTTTGGTAGAAGTTACACTCCAGAAGTTGAATGTAAGTCAATGTAATCTCCTCTGAACCCATGGAGATATGTACTGTATGTGCTTTTGTTTCTGTATATGACTTCGTTGGCAAGCTGAGAACATTTAAATGTCACTATTCTTGATCAGTCTCGTTGCTTTGATCATGTTCAATGATAAAATCAGAGAGAAACTGTTTAGCATCATCTGTCCTTTTGGTTGTTTTTACTTTTTTCTTTCTTTGCTTGTACGTGCGTACACAATTGGCAGACACTGAAATATGAATTTGACAAATTCAATCTCAGTATTGGCTTCCAAGAATATTTTCAAAACTATACTGATCGGTCCCAGCAGGGGGGCACTACAATTACAGACCAAAGCAATGTTTTATTTGGCCCAGAGGCAATACACCTGGTGGATGAATGTTTATTGCTGCCTGGAATACAAATCAAGCAGCTACGTTTGCATAGTATGATTTTGCATCACAAAACCCTTCCTAAATGTCAACAGACACTTTTGTTCTTTCATGTTGGCTGTACAGGAAATGATAAAAGTTCTTCCCCTCGCTGAGACATTAAAACAAACCCTTCACACTTTGGAGATCAGGGGCTGGTTTCATAGAGACAAGAAATTTCTAATTTATAGCCATGTTATATAAAACTAGTTTACCATGAATATGGATCCTGCATAAATCTAAACTTTTCTCGACGTAAGAAATATGGCTGACAGGGCAAGTATGCCACACAGCTCAGCTTACTTGGCAGAATTCAACAGCTGCAGTACAGTTTACCATGAAAGAAATGTTTCATGACATGAGGTCAGCAAATGGATGCTTCTCAAATTCTTAGGCTTGAGACAAGCCAGTCTTTACCTCTTTGAAACTGCCTCACTTGCATTATACTAATCTCAGAATAAAATCAAATCTAGATCAAAACTGGGGATCGGTCAAAAATCTTATTGTGAAAATAGCCCACAGGTTTGTGCTGTTCAACCTTGGTTGACTTTCCCTGCTGAATATTTGTTTCAGGCCTTAGAAATTAATGCTCATTCTGTATGGGTCATTGAGAATTTCACTGACAAACATTATATTTTGCCTTTTGATATGAAGGCTTGTAGCAGATTTGGAAATTATGCCTATCTATGTTGTGTTGTTCTCACTGTCATTGTTGTGTCCGATTTTCTGCTTTGCAGCTGGCAATGCTGCTGTATTTGTCCAGATCAAAGACTGATTTTCCACGAAATTGTTAACACAATAAGGTGCTTTGTTAATGAAATAAGCTTTGCATCATCATCGTCATCTGCTTCCTATCATTCACTGATTTGCACCTGTAAAGGTTCAGTGTTTTCCAGACTCAAATTGAACCTGAAACAGGCTGTGTTACATGAACCATAATTCAATGCACAAAGCACAGAGGTAGGCGTACCACATAAAAAACAACTTGTTTTCTTCCAAATCCTCATCATACACAGTGGCCATATGCTGGGCTACAAAATAGAGCACTAGGATTGCCTCAGAGGGTTTGTTGTGGCTATATAGCTGCAGGGCGTGACAATGTTGGCGTATTCCTCTTTGCCTCCTAACGGAAATGGTGAAAATCTGGGGGGGTTGTGCTTTAGTCAAGGCTGTCGTCCTGTTAACTGGTGCTATTTGGGGCTGGCCTCAGGCTGTCCAGTGACACACATATACACACACATTTGCACACTGATGTAGTCTGATGGGCTTCAGGGTAATTTAAGTTCTTTAAAAGCCTTCAGGAGCTCCCAGTTTGTGTGTGTACCTTTCTATTTGTGCCTGTCTTTGCGTTGCGGGTTTTATCAGACAACTCAACACCAACTTTCAGATTTCCCCTGGACCTGGCTGAGTCTTAGAGGAGTTCTTGTTATCTAATCTTGCAGGAGCTCACTGTGTGCAGGTACCATACAGCGCTGCAGCCAGCTGGCACATGGATAAATCCCAAAACGTCTGAGAGACTAGACCAGTTATTCAGGTCACATTGGTTTGGGTGGAATGGAGTTGTTCAAAAATGGGACTTTCATTGATCTACTTTGCTCATTTTGGCCTTTTGTTTGCTAAAAATAGGCAACTTGTTTTTCATGATGGTTTTTGCCATTATGTCTGCAGAAATCCTGCATCTGCTGTGTTTGTTACAATAACTGTGCCACATAACTCCTGAGTGAATGGTTTACACTCCCAAACCAGGTTGCTATGCACTGAATAATTTATTGTTCAAGAGGGAAATATTAAGAGACATTTCTCGTAATAACAATGATATTGCAAACAGTTGCATCACTGCACAACACTCTTTTACTCCTTTTATCCTTACAAAAAGACAGTAGCCATGACTGAGACATGTGTGTCCTTGCAGCCGAGCTCTACCTTTTGCATCCCAGTGCACAGCTGTTGCAAGCTGTTGTTGCACACAGTTCTGTCTCACAAGACAATTCAGATAAATACTTTTTATGATTTGCACTTTCTTTTATGCATCTTGCAAAAGAAGTGGTGCATTTTTTCCAACGTTAGCAGTTAGTGAGTGGTTTAATTACAAGTTCAAAGGTTTGCCTTGGTCTAAAAACCACTCAAACGACTACAACAAACTAAAGAGGTAGGATTCACAAAGAACTTTCACAACAGCCATGGTTTCACAACAGGTTTTTAGTCCAGCCATGTGTGTGCCTGTTTGACTTGTAAGAATTAACACTACAGCAAACTGCCAAGGGCACAAATGTAAATGTTGTGTCGATGGAATAACCATGTAAATACTTATGCATTCAAGTGCTTCCTAAAACCACCAAATGTGTGCATTACAATCTTTGAACTGCTTATTTCTTCTCCCTGTAAGTAATCACACACAATGATTGTGCGTCATGCTTGGAATTTCACCATTAATCTGAGAATGATTCAGCAGCTAATGCCCTGAAATTGAAATGAGAAAATGCCGCCTGTAGAATTTCTGCATAGCAGGTTTGTGTCATTACAGAACGAGAGCTTGGGTGACAAAGAGCAGAAGAAATGCTGCAAAGAGCTTACTGCAGATCCGGTGGAGTGACAATGAGTAGCAATGTAGCCACTGTATTATGAGTAGCAAGCTCACCCCGCATCAGCTGAGCTGAAATATATGCAGGAAGCTCAAGGACTGCCTACTTTGTAGACATAAGGAGAAAATACAAAGGGTGATTTTCTTTTAGGGAGGCACATTCTCAGTTAATTATTTATGTTCCAAATTCCTTGTTCTACAAAAACTTTGGTCTCGAGCATGTTTATCATGAAGTTGCAAGGGAGAGACTCAGGATGCTCGCACAAAGCGGGAAATGCACTTACTGTTAATAACAATGCCTGGGGAGGTGGGATATAGAAAATGGTGGTCGATTCTAAATCTGCTTGGCAGCCTGAGGTCAGGATATACATTACTTTAATCTGTTTTGAATATACACTGCATTGTATTGTATGTGCCCGGCTGTTTAGACACCAGCACAGTGCACCTCTGTTTAAGAGATTAGTCTGAATGCTGCAGCTGTGATAGAGACTGTAGCAGATTAACCCGTACAGTGCACCCAGGGTTGTCGTCATTTTTTTTCAACATATCTATCTATAACTATATCTATATTTTCTTGCCTCACTGTGTAGATGGTGCTGTATTTCCTATACTGCTGACCAGAGCCAGTTATGTGACTGGCTGTTGTAATCCTGAAAACACATTCAAAATAGTAACAGTACAATAATTACAGTGATGTAAAAAGTGTATTCGATTGTTTGACAATTTCTTTAATTTAATTTATTATTATGTATTACACCATATATTTAGTTATGTAGTCATTCAATTATTTCATAATTTCATAACTTCAATAATTTCATATCTCATTTATCCAATTAATTCTCAGCATTTGGGGTTTCCATACAAAACTCGGATTATAGAACTAGAACACCTTTCTGTGATCTGATTAAATAAAATGCATTTAAGTTTCATTTTGGACAATCACTTTCTTTTTTTAAATGCGTATATTTGACCTTATCTGTATGACTCTTAGCCAGTCCTGATCGGAGTGGAGGGAACAGGGATGTATCTGGGGGTCATAGCTTTTCTGAGCTTTCTCCCTGTTCTCCCTTTATTTTCTCTGTCACACTGTGTCACGCGCACGCACACGAACACACCTCCACACAATTTTATGTTCCCTCACTCCTTATTCTAGTGCTGTCCTCCTTCTCCACCTCACCCTCCATCCCTCTCTCTCACAAACAATTTCTCCCTGGCGCTTCTTTTATTAACTTCCTCCTCTTCTCCACCCTATCTCCAACCTCCCTTCTTTTTCTCCTCTCCCTCCATTTATCACTCTCTCTCTCTGTCTTTTTCCCTCTGTCTTTTTGACTGGCTCTCTCTGGGGGCGGATATGTCTCTGTGGCCCTCCGCAGATCTGGAAAGGACATCCTCTCAGTTTAATTCAAGTCAACCCCGGTCTCCTGGTGCTCTGGGACGCAGCATGTATGACAGCTCTACAGAGACGGCCAGAAGGAACAGACAAGTCTCATCTGCATATACGTGTGTGTGTGTGTGTGTGTGTGTGCCAGCGTGTGAGACATGGGGAGTGTGTTTCAGCCAGGCATCTCTCAACATTTCCCTTGAGACTGAAAGAGTTAATTTCACCCTGGCAGCAATCGCGGCTGTCTATAAATCTATGATGAGGGACCACTATGTTGATTAGTCAATGCTAATTCAGCTCACACCAATTAAAGGGGTTAGGAGTGCTATCTAAATTATTACATAACATATGCTATTTGCTCGAAGCTTGGTGGAGAGACTGTAAATAACACTGGGACCATAAAGACGTGGAATCGTGCCTTTTTTTTCACTTCGGAGCAGCATGTGAGCAAACTGTTTGCCTGGCAGCCACCTCGTCCAGGGCCACCTGTGGAAATATTGCATGCAAGAGCACTTAATGTAATGCACCAGTCACAATGCAATGCAACCCAACGAAACAACCTTTCAAACTCTGTCCTTGAACGTGACACCTGACTCATCCCGGCAAAAACAAGCTTCATGTTAATTGTCGTCATTAAATTGTCCATCTCAAAATCAGGCATGGAAGTTTAATATTTGGTGCAGTGTTGAGCTCCACAATGAAGTGACTGAACGGTGTGGTCATTGGGCACTCTGGTTTATGCAAGTCCTTTATATCTGTGTGCCTTTTATCATCTGTGGGTGTTTACAGAAAAGGTAATATGACAATATAAGGCTGAGATTCATCTAACCCTCAGCTTGCCAGTTAGAAATCATGATATTTTCTTTGGTGGAGAGGCAACAGAGCCTACAAGCGATTTAAGAGCCAAACCTCTTTCTCTCTCCCTCACCTCACTATCTCATCATTTGCTGCCTCCACACTGTAAGATTATTTCCTCGGCTTTGTCATCAGCAGCATCGGCTCTTGAGCTCGCGCACCTCCCCCTCCCCAACCTTCTCCCCAGCGCTATGCCTACATATATATCAACCTTTAATAATATCAGAGGCCAGGGGGATCGTAGACAGCAGGGGTAAGTGGATCTGTCAGATCATTTTGTCCCTGTCCTCCACCTTAATGCCTCTGCTGGTTTTCCTGGTGAAAATGGGACATCTATTGGACAGGAAGCAAGACAGTAAGTAGGAAGACAGCCATGACAGAGTGAAACAGAGGGGAAGAAAGATAGAGGGTAGAGGTGTTATCACCCGCATCCTCTCTTTTTTCTGCTGTTTACCACATCCACCTATGCTCAGGGAGTTTTAAATTTAGCTGCCTTGCAGAAAATATTAATAAACGAGACAGCCACGTGTTTGTTCATGTGGGATGTAAGTGACAGTGAAAAAAAAAAAAAAGAAAGATTGTCAAGGTCAGCCCGGCTGTCAGTTTGCACAGAGATAAAGAGTATCCTGATTTATTTGAAAAAATATCTCTGGGTGGAAATAGACTGCTCCTCACAAAGTAACCAGTATCTTGCTTTCATTCTTCATCCTGCTTATGAAATCCATTTCTTATACGCTGTACTGGGAAAGCATCATATGCATGAGAATGGGTCGCACTTCACTGGTCAGTTGTATGGAAATGTGTTCCCCCACAACAATGAGAACAATAGAATACTCACAAACAGTTGTCTGCCTGTCTGCAGCAAGCGAAGGCCCCTCCTCCAGTGTATTCCTTTCCTCTTTGCGTCGGTGTCGTGAGATACTGTCACAACTCCTCGTCTCAAGCCTGCCTTAATGGTGGCGCCTGGAGAGCAGAGATGCGTGCAGCCGAAGGTGGTCAAACGCAGTGGGACCTGTATCATCAGTGACAATCCAAACTCTCCCAACAAGTTTCACGTCCTCAGGGCAGGCCCCTGGAGAAGCAAGAGCACGAGAGATGTGAGTAAGAATGGGCCTCCTCTTCCCAATACAATGAGGGGCATTGAAGAAAGGGAATGAGCAGCGTAGCAGCTGGGAGGAGACGCTGCCATACTATAACAGCCCCTGGGTCATTCTCAGTGCCTCAGTGACAGAATTTCTGTTTGCATCTGGACAGCTGTCAGGAGAGACAATCATTGTGTGAATCTGTTCCTCTGAGGGTTAACTTGCACACTGCTTGACAGACAGGAAATTGATGAGATTTTTTTCTGTGGCTTTTAGGGCTACACCCCTGTGTCTGAGTTATTTGGGTAGTTCACATTTTCATCATACAGTACAACAACCACCTATGTGGCCTTTATGAGACCTAAAGAAATAACTACATATCTATATATCTATCTATTTATCTCTCTCTCTCTCCCTCTATAATATAATATATATATATTTTTTCCCTGTTATTAATTTGCTGTTTGTTGTTTTTGACAAAACCATGAAGAAAATCGCTAAAATACGGCAGCAATTTTGATGACTTATTCAGCCAATCAGCTGTTAATAACCAACTTCCTCTTTTGTATGCCTTCTGGGAAGCGTCATATCAAAATGCCCATTTGGAAGAGGTGAGACCAACACAGCAGCTGCACTCCACCGCAATTCCTCTGCACGACTCCCCCAGCTACCACTCTCCATTATTGATTAGACTTCCTCTGTGGGCCTCATCTGCCACAGTGTCACTTATACTCGCCTGTGGGCAGCCACCGCGGTTGTAGAGGGGGGCCAGCTGGTGCCACGCAAGGGGAAAAAAAATGAGACAAGGGTCGGGCACATTAACAGCCTATTGACAAGATGCAATGCAGAGGACGAGGGGTGTCGCAGGTTTGTTATTGGCCTAATCTAAATTCAATAGGGTTGTCATAAGGGAAAAGAGTAATTATCTCAAAACCATGGGGAATGGTCCCTCTGTAGATCCAGCTGACTCGCAGATACTTGACCTGAGCCTCAGGATTTAAAACACAGTCCGTGGTGCCAAATTACAACAACACGACCAAGCTGGAAACATGGATGCAGAGCGAAGTGGGGAAAAAAATAAGCTGCAGAGTCACTCATAGATTTCCATACAGGCGCTGCGCTGTTCATCTGCATGTGAACGTATAAAACCATAAATTAAGTATCATAATTGTTCATAATCTCAAATAGAGATTAAAAAATATTCATATTTTAGTAGCTGGAGCAGCCATCTGGCATATTTACACAGATGTCAGTGGGCATGGGTTAGCGGTAAAAAAAAAATCCTTAATCATTTTACAGGTTGTCATGCTGATGTTGAAGTGCTCAGTCTTCTAACTTAGTTTTTTTAGTTACTTGATGCTATAACATGTTGTGATGTGTTCCTGTATGTATAGGGAACAATGTATACCTTGGTTGTACCACCAGTGCTTTTGCATGTTGTGGTTGAATTTACATCTGATTAGTATTATTGGGTGTCATGCTAAAGGCCCAAGTGTTGTTGGTGCAGCATCATTATTACATTCCCCAGAACTCTAGCAAAAGCAGGCTGAAAGAGAAATAGCTTTAAAGATGTATAATATGATTAACTTTGTGGGAAGCAGTGACAATCCAAATTAAACAAGAATGCATGAAATAATAACAAGAGATGCTAAACAGAGTACGGCAGAGATCATCTTGTGAACTAAACAGAGTTTAACAGAGTAAAAAAAGTCAATAAGAGTGTTTTAAAAGATATTTAAAGGACACTGAGTTGCTCAGTGGGTCATTTCGTTAAGGAGGGACTATGATGGAAAAAGCTCAAACAGCAGTCATTGTCAGCTTAGACTGTGGAACGACCAAAGGAGGCGGAGGAGCTCAAGCTGTGTCTGGTCTCATTGGGGGTTAAAAGCTCAGCAATAACACTGGGTGCTAACTCAAAATGTGTCTTTTGTGTGTCACAGATGTGTCGCTATGGTTACTACTACACTGAATATAAATTGGCCACTGATGGGAGATGTGTGACGGGGATAGCAAAGGATAGAGATATTTTTCTGGATAGACTGATGGTATTAAAGCCCATTCAATGTTTTCTGTAGTTATGTCAAAACCCCCACAACTAAACTATATGTGCCTATTGATCAATTAAACAGTGTTTGGGGCCAATTTATATAATAACATGATGTTCATGGGCTACAGCTGTGATTGGCTTGCAGTATTATTAACAACCCCCCCTTTACTTATGACAATGGCTGCTTGAGACAAAAATCCATATCTATCTTAAAGGAAAAGAAGCCATGAAAATGACTTGATTAATTCCTTGAGAGTACTTACAGCATATACTTTTCTTTAATATGCTTTAAAGTAACCATAATAATTATATTTGTAATGCTGATTTGGCAGCTGCAATGCTCATGTAAACACCAAACATGCAGGTGAAGTACAATTTACTGTGAATGTGTAAATTATTTTTTGTGTTTGTGTTGAGTTGCATTGAGGGTAGTGGGCTCCAGGGTTTTGATAAGGCTAAGAATGCTTTAAATAATTGATTCTGATCCCATTGTTTTTTAACTGTTTATCACGAGTGTGACCATGTTGCAGGAGCACAAAACTCAGTTGGTGGGGGTACTCCTTCAAATTAAGTTTCATATTTGTCCATGTTCCAGGAAAGTTCCCATTCTGGAGCTGTAAGATTTTTAATTCAGCAAGAGCGATACATTTCATGTGTTACCATCTGCAGTGCACTCAGAAACTCCCTCAGGACTCAATGCAGTCGCAGCACAAACCCCAGACTTCAGAGTGTGTGGCCTGCAGCAGGCGGCTCGAACATTGCTCAACCACCATTCTGCTGTATATGCACGTGGGTGGAGACCCACATTCACGCAATTTCCGACAAGTTCATACTGTGCAGCGAGCTGTGGTGGTGGCTCGAACGTCGGCTGACCACGATAGGCTGCGCATCTGACAGTGACAGATGGAGGACGAAATGTGAAGCCGGAGGACTGCATGAAGGGAGAGACAGGGTGGTGTGGGTATTGATTGACTTGAAACCTGCTTATGTTAGACCATCATATATAGAGAAGGACCTGCACTCACTTTCACACATGCTCGCTTTTTATTTATGAAGTGTCTCAGTATCTATGCTTCTTCATGAAGTTTTGATTGTGATTCCTTTTGCTATATTACTGACTGCTGCATGGATTTTATATACGTTATGTAACGGAAAGTCTGAAGGAGTAGCTGCGTGAGCCCTGCAAGGACAATCCTTTCTATTTCTGCTTTCACCTTTAACACACTGTTAAAGTATATGGACCCACAACAATCTCCAGTACACATACAGCACAGGCTCATTGCCCAAAGCAAGAAAGGCAAAAGCATGGTTATTTTCTGCATAATTCACTATGGTAACTGCTTTTTATACGTATCTCTGTATCCTTGGAGGGTTAGACCTTTGCTGTGCTCCACTGCAGAAATTCCCCCAGACATAAAATAATCGCATCTCTGTTCTCATACATCACTTTTACACTGTGTGTGATAGTAATATTTTTCTTTTAATGTATGTATGCTCATCGCCTAGGAATAATTTCAGCAAGAGGAAATAGCCCAGCTGAGAAATAAATAGATAAATAAAAAACAGCACAAAGCCTGGCCTCTGCTGAATCTTTGATGGTGTGTCAGATAATGCCAGAGATAATGACAGAGCTGGTGGCCTTTTTTATTCTGAAGACATCTGTCACTTAAGTGAAAATTGCCAGGTTTGTCATGAAAGAGAATTCATCGTGCCTTTGAGTATGGCTCTATGATTAATTCAGGCACGTCAGTTGGTGAGTAAATGCTTCTTTATCCTTGTGTAAGTGGTCAATATTAATAATGCACAGGCGGGTCTAAGTTCAGCATCCGTCTTGGCAAAGTTCGACATGGAAGGTTTCACCAGCTGCGCACGGTTGTCACCACATCCCTTCTTACTCTGTCTTTCTCCTCCTCTCTTTTCCACTGCAAGCTTGCCACTCCATCCTTTCTCTCTCTGTCTGTCCCTGCCTCTGAAAGGTGCCGTATGGCACTGACGCCTGGTCTGATAGAAAGATGTGACCCATCAGCGGTAATTGGAGGAGCTGCGGTGGTTGGGTTTCTCTAGGAGTGATCGATCCCGTGGATGGTGGAGGTGGGCAGGAAGGCTGACAGCGCTGCATCCCCAACAGCTCCTGACAGCTCAATGGAGGCCAGGCCGCAGAGCACAGGATGTCCTTTTACAAGAACAGTCATCATGTGTGTAGGTCATCCTTGAGCCCCCAGAACTCACGGCCATCCAATTAAATCATAATTACCCATTGAGTCAATTATCAGCTGGGCAGAAGCATGTTGAATTTAAGGTTAGCCTTTACACTCACATTATACTCACATTAAAGATTAAAGGAAATGTCAGAGGCATTATGGCAATGATGTGATGTAATTATCTCTAATGTGATTTATTTGAAAGATTTTACAGCAATAATCTGCCAATTCTCTCATATGTTCTGTGAGGTATACAATTTAATTTCGCACTGAGTGCAGTGACACAATGAAATAGCACGAGATGTGGATGATAGATGCAGCAGCGGCTTCACACCAGCGAGGGATGATTTGCATTTGTGTGGCTGGTGTCAGTATCACGCTGCGTTTTCTCATCACAGCTTAGGGGGAGCAGTCTTTATTTGTTCTCCTGTTTACGTTTCTTTTTTTTTTCTGGAGACCAAAAGTGTACTGTGCTGAGCTCAGCCTGACCATCAGTTGCCATGGTGACGCTCGGCAGCTGGGATGGATGGCGTGTTAGAGAAGCTTCGCACAGGTTAAATCAAAAAAACTATTTATTTACCTCGTGCTGCTTTCTTACCCTTATCACTGTCAGACCTCAAGTAAGTTGTTCAGAACTTGCTGGCAACTACAACAGTGCCAAAAATATAAAAATGCCAGTCACTGCAGCTTTAACTACATCTTTTCCAATTGCATTTCATTCAGAAAATGCATTCCATATGGAAAATCAGACTGAACAGTTGAATGATTGAGAATCTGAGCGTGAATTGTTTTATGGCCTCAAATCTAATCTTACTTCTTTTCCTTCTGTCATTCAAATTCTTATTTATAGTATTCTGCTTCGCAAAGAGTTTGCCAAATCAAAGTTGCTAAGTTCAACAGTGCCCAGTAAAAATTTCAAAAGCCTCTCCATCCTACAGTCTGAGCTGTGATAGTTCAACTGATAAAACATATAACTCCTGCCAATCCTTTCACAATTTCAGGCCTTGTTGCAGGGTGTCGGCCTTGTGACCAGCAATATCATAGTTGCATTGCTTCATGCACCTCAGACTGTGTCGGAACTCCTCTGCTTCATTTATATACTTCAGAGTTAAAGATTAAATTATTAGATTAAATGATTTTTAAAAATTTGGCTGGGAGTTAAGATCATCCTGCAGGAGTTAGGCAAATACTTGATATTACCTGCTGAGCCCCCTCAGAGACAACTTCTGACAGAGACAGAGGACAGGAGAAGGTTGTGGCTCGACAGGCAATCCCCTGATAATATTACCTTATGGAGGACCTCCATGACTCAGAGGACGTTATATTGACTGACATTGATTTTCTAGAGACTTACCCAAACCTTAAAACATGTCTTGACTTTAAAGTCCAATCATTTGTGTTAATGGGGACTAGATTTTTGTCGCCGTAAGGAAGACAAGTCCCCATAATGTGTAGATTGGGGTCCCACCAATATGAGTAAAACCCGACAACCCCCCCCCACCCCTCATCACCACCACACACACACACACACACACACACACACACACACACACACACACACACACACACACCATTTCTGGAACGGACTGATCCCTGTGAGGAATTTCCAGCCTGAGCCAGAGTTGCAGAGTTGTACAGGAATAACACTGGCAGCAGAAGGTGCTGCTGGGTGAATTTCAGATGGTCTCTGGGGTATAAATAGATAATAGCTCCTGGGCCTGTTCTGTCTGGACAAATATTGTTTCAAATACTGCCAAGGGCTACTCCTGTTTACTCATTTATTTATTTGCATTTTTAAAAGCAATAATACCTATTGTGTTTCATGATACATCACCTCACTGGGCTTCTGTGAATAAAAACTGGTCACAAAGTTGGTTTCATAGCTGCTGCGTTCTTGAGTGCAACACTGAGAGGCTGATATGACAGGCCGGTGTTGATGTTCTGAGTACCACCGGCCTAGTAATTCACTCACTACGAAAGTGAAGCAACCATAAGCTTTCACTAGATGCCTTTCATCTTCACAGCTGTTGCTCAACCTCCCAGGGTCATTTTCACCTTCTGCAAGGGTTCAGTTGATCCCACTGAGGTAGGGGGTCATTTTCTCTCTTGGCTTGTAGGTAGGTAACTGCTGTTGTTTGCCCTCTGTGGCCTTTCCTCACATGTTTGGTGGGAGGCATTACACTGGCAGAATGTTGTGAGTGGCAACAAGTGTCACCAGACACTTTGGGGATGTTTGGAGGTGATGCCATGCACCAAGCTGGTTATTCACCTTCCCGTGCTGAATGTTGATCAGCTGCTCTTATCATAACTGCGGTATTTGCTGACAGAACAACAACAAGCTTGTGCTGCCTGCAATATTTATCACTTCATCTGTGGCTTCAGTGAACATCATATGGATTGCAACTGGTGGGACTGCAGGTCACTTAAAGGCATGAAAGATTTATGTTTTTAATGATGCATTTATGAAGGCAGCCGTTATAATTCATCACTTCCTGTCCACATTCTTAATTATAATACTTGTGCTTACACTTCAGTGAGACATTATGGATATATCATATTTCATTGGAAAATAGCTTGCCATATGAATGAAACAACACCAAAAGTCTATGCAGCCATGCAGGCAGGTCTGTGAGGTTTTGCATAGATGCAGCATTTGAGCCAAATGCTAATGTCAGCATAACATTCTATCAGAGATGCAGGCCTGATCCTGATAGGATGCTTGTATTAATGTAAATGATACGCCTGCACACTGCATACTTAAGCTATGTTCTGAAAATTAGATGAGACTAAACTAAATGCATCAAGAAGATTTGGCAAATGTCACCTGAATTACTGAAAGAATATGTATCCTTTCTAACTTAATGTTTTGTACACTGCTCTTTGCAAATAAGAAAGATTGTTCGATGACAGATAAGTTAGCGTCAAGAGTGAGTGAATTATGTGTTTTTCAGTAGCCTGGATGTGCAAAACCACTCACTCTGTCTCTCTCATTTCACTTGTACGTGCAGTGAAATGTGTGTATTACAGCTGACCCCTAATCACGTGTCATAGGTATTACTTTACATGCTTCACTCCACAGCAGCACTCTAACAATCTGAACACGACTGTGACCGCAGGTGCAGTCAGGCAAACAATGAGAAAATCCCCTCCAACATGCTCGACAATTGAATTCTGTGCGAGCTACAATTATATGTTGTTCCCTGAGGTGCTCTCCTTGACACCCTAAAAAGGTAATATACCATCTGCTGTAGAACACAATCACATGGTTCATACCTCTAGTCTGCATAATTACAGGGGCTTGGGGATATTGAAGGGCTCCACTACCCATAAAACAGGAGGCTTAAGTAATCTTATTGAGAGGGGAGGCATTAGGAAGGACGTGGATGTCCTTGTTGGATTGGTGCTGCTTGATAGCTTGGACAACCTGCAACATTTAGATTAAGACGTGGTTAACAGTTCCCTCATGGCATTGTCTGATAAGAAGAGTTGTGAGCAGCAGAACACCAGGTTTAAATATATCCATGGACCTAACGTACTGCTTAGTTTCCCTAATATGCAGATTTAAGATACAGATGTAAACAGTTATTTTGAGTTTTATCTTATCTATCTGCCTATTTTGTTATTAACTCAGTCTGGGCACAGAAGGATTTGACAAAAACTAGATGAATCTCTAAAGACAGGTCCGATCAGAACAGACAAATGACGAGGCATCTTCCCCCATCTGCCATCAACAGGCCTGACAGGGTACTGTCTGATTCACTCAGCGCTCTTTCAGGCACAACTTCACATTCGATCAGGGGATTTTGACCTCTGCATACCTATTACATGATGCTTCCTCCACAGTAACAACAACAGCAACACTGTTGCCTGCAGTTGGTGATATGGGGTGTTGAAGGTGTTGAAAAGTATAGCAGCAATTCATCTTGATGTCATGCATGGTCACCTGACGTAGACACATTTCTGTCTATTGATAGAGGAGCAGGGAAAACATCTGCTCTGCAGAAAGGATGTGGTTGAATCCATACTAATAGATTTGAAGGCACGGTACAGGTTCACTTTTCTGATAGCTGATTCAACAGGACTGGGAGAGGCTACGGAGTCTGTTGCACCGTGAGACTTTTTAAAATGTAGAGTCCAGCACATTTCATGCTCCCTCAGGCTCTATTTGCTGAAAGTCTTTTAAAAAGTCAAATGGATTTTATCATTTCATAACCAAGCTTCTACTTTATAAAACCTTAAAACAAATCATAAAAATGCACCGTGTGGTGATTGTTGAAAGATCTGTTAATTGATTTGATACACTCCTGGGACTGCCAGTATAGACCTTTGCTCTTGGCATCAAGATAAAGGTTTTTGTCAGATGCGACATCTTTAGACTGTGAGCCATTAGAACCAAGCACAAAGTGAACAAACCAAGGAGAGAGCCCATAATTTGGCCCAAAAAGGGCCTTTTCTTTGCAAGTTTCCTGCAGAACATGCATAGGAAAATGACTCTGTATCGGATTCTTTGTTCCTTTCACTTAATTGCTGCAGAGCTGCAATATGTCAGCTGCAGTCCACAGCAAGAAACTGCCTCTGTCTCACTTGCAGGGCAGGTGTTCCGATAATTATGAAGATCCCCATTCCAATTAGAAGTATTTGTGAGACATTCAGTCTAACGAAGGATGGATATACCAACATACATACGCTGATCATATTACAAACATTGGAAGTCGGAGCGGGGTCTAATTGCTGACTGGGATAAAATGCAGAGCTTGCTGGATGTATTTCTGAGGTACAGAATCTATTTACAAATTTTCGATGTCAGATAAGATAAATCCTCTGATCTTCATATTTCACTGAACAGATTAATGGCAGGAGATATTCCAATTTTGATTATCCTGCAGAATCCAATTATATCCATTGCACAATATTTTCCACTGTTCAACTGTTCCACTGTGTGTGTGAATTGGTGTTTTCTTGGGGCACAGCGTACAATGTGAGTGCATACAATACACAGACATACAGTACAGTGCTCTGTTATTATTTGGTACATACAGGTGCGTTTTCAGTGGTTAAGTGTTGTAGAAGGATCCTTTATTTCGGAATTGACCTGTCACGCTGAGACTGCATCTTCACTAAGGCTCCCCGTGGACACTCAACCATGCGTAAAACTCGTTGAAGGCCAAAAAAAAAGGCTTTATGAAGTGATTGATAGGATGTACTGCAATGGTGGGTATGAGACCTAGAATTCTCCACAGGGTTACCACAGAAAAACTGGCCTCACTGTGAGTGACTGACATTGAATCAGAGGGCATGGAGGTCCAAAGCTTACTATTTTATCTGATCTCAAAGGGGCACCAGTGATATATGGCCTGGATTTCTGACATTTTTATGCCTGCACACAAAGCAGGTAATGAGCATTGTCCATCAAATATAATACACTATATAAACACTACCCTCCATCCATTGTGCATGCACTTAAGCTTGGGAAACACTTGTGCTTTTTATTTCTTGCAGTAGAAGTACTGTTCCATCAACCTCCCATTTCCAAGGGTTTGCAAAAATGTTCCACCTTAAAAACACCTGACAAAACAGTGCTGCACTTGCATGGTTCGTATAGTTATTAGTTCTGATTTCAAACCTGTGTCTGTAAAGTGTTGTCAGACTGAATGGAAGAGAAAATAAAGGCAACATGAAAGCAGAGAAAATTATTGTGAAGACACGAGGCAGCAGGGGTGAAAATTAGAGGATCTGCTGAAAAACCACTGAAGTTTCAGTCACATTTAAAATCCATCAACACATTAAATTTTATTCCCTGTCTTTGTGATTGTCAGCCCTACCCTTTTGTGTTCCACCTGTGTCTCATTATCCCTGCCTCCCTTTTGTATATACGTCTTGGTCTATGCCTTTGTCTTTGACAGTTTTTCTTTTCTGTTCTGTGGTCTTCTACAGCTCGTCGGTTCTCCCGCTTGTTCCTGCACTGCCCAGTGCATTTTATAAGTTCTGTTTTTTGCTCCACTTTTGCGTTTTTGAACATTCTTTTACCGTAGTAGATTTATGTCAGACTCTTTTTTTTAATGTCAGGCTCTTTTTTTGGTTTAGACTCTTTTTTAATCTTTTTTTGTTTTTAACTTTACTGCTGGCCTTTGACTGTCCTGTCAAGGTTTTTGTGAGCTTTTTGGTTTATTAGGATATCCTCTTTGCCACTACCTGCCTGGTACAACTGTGTAACACTGTGTAACACATCTGAATGAAACGTGCCAATAATATGTTATGCCTGCTTAGGCTTCCGCAACAGAGCACTTTCTTCTGATTGGATGAACATCAGCAATGGTGTGGAGGTTCTAATAGCAAAAACTAAATGACTAAAACTGATTGGAGATGGCAACTTCTTTGCAAGTACATGTTTATCAAGTCCAAACATGTGCAGGCAATTTATGTATAGTTCTGTTAATAGGTCTACATGTAGGACATGTACTGAAGCTGAAATGGAAAACATCTGGGAAAATAGCGAAACACATTATGGGGCCTTGGGCTGATTCAAAGAGGAATCATGATCAATGAATCAATGTTCGTTCTAGTTCACTTAGAAAATAAAGTTCATCATTACACTGTGTTAATGTAAATGCATTGTTAATGATGCTGCTGTTTCTTAATAATCTTTTTCTGAAAAAAAGAAAGCAATAACTTCAACCAAACTAATTTTCTTGAATCTAATAAATTTCCATATGTAGCTGCACGGCTTTGAGCTCTAAGCACAAAGTGCAATTAAACAGTTCTGCCTCAGTAAACAAAGCTAAAGTTGCAGTGAGGCAGTATATCCACTGTGATTATTTACCACCCTAAGCACTCGGCAAAAATCAATAACATGTGCAAACATCAGACCAAACAAGATTTGCAAATCAGACTTCATAAAACAAATGCAGAGTGTAAAAAAAACCCCTCGAAAATACTGAGAGAATATTCACAGCCACTGGTGATAAGAATTATGTGATAGAAGAAGATTATTCTAAAGAATTATAAGATAAGAATTGAGACTTTTATGGATTCCTTTGCATTTGGGGCATGGATGGTTTAAGCTGTGAAATGAAAGTCAGAGTGAAAGTCAGTTCATAATTAAGCCACTGCAAAGTGTGTATGTATGTGCAAGCTTTGTGTATGTGTGTGTGTGTGTGTGTGTGTGTGTGTGTGTGCATGTGCTGCACACAGTCCCTCTCTCTTGGCAGATCAGCTCAGAATTTGTGAAGCCACTGACAAGTTTTAATGCTAAAATCTAAATTTAAACTCACATCAATCGATAATTTTAAGATCAACATGGAATAAATAATGACTATAATGTTAAGAGTTTGCTCATAGATGAATAAGTGAGATTTACTTTTTTAGGCTGTACAATTACTGTGTAGCTGTGTCTGAGTAGTCCCCATCTGAAGCTGTTGCCAGCCAAAAACCTCTAATAAATCCAATGTACACGACCTTCACAGCCTGTCTGATGTGGCGAGATGCTAACATTCTCTGTCTGACTATCAGCACCAGAGAAGCAAAGATAATGACTTGCTGGTGTGGGCAGCCGAACATACTGTATAGCAAGGTGGAAAGGCAGACAGATTAATGCAAGGAAACTGTCGACAGCTGAGGTCAACAACAGCTAACATGTACATAAATGAGTAGACAGCTTCTTGAGCTGATAAATAAAACTAGAAAGTTCATACAGCTATAACTGTTAGAGGTGCAGGGTTGCAAGATGAGTTATGCCCATGATGAAGATGTAGTCACAAGGTAAATCGACGCTCGAGCAACAGACATGAGCAGCACATTACATATTCTATAAAGTGCTAAAGCAGTGGAGACCTTCAGTTTGACAGTATTTAAAACGTAGAAAGGCTCAAAGAATAGAAAACATGGCTCCTTACCGTCGCTGAAATATGAACAGCAAGGAAGATGAATAAGGAGGCTGCTCCCTCATCAATCATCTGCCAAGGTGCCCTTGAAGAAGATATGCAATCCAAAGAGATAATGAAGCAGAGTGCTGCCCTATTCCTGTTCTGCAACATCCCTCACTACATAATCTAAATATTGACAAGATCCCCAAGATTCAAACTATGCCTTCAGGGAACACAATACATTCTCTCTGTCAAAGAGTCTGTCTCTTTGTGTCTAAGTCTGTCCCTGCATAAAGGACAACTGACAAGAGCTCTATAGTTTGAAGGCACTGTAACACTTTAAGTGCTATATATTGTACACTTGAATTTCTGGGCACAGCCACATTTTCGTGGAAGTGAAGAACGTCATAAAGTACCCTGAAGGATCGCCTTTTTTCTCAAATGTATTTACGAGCGCTGCAAATCTTTTACATTTATGGTAAGAATGAGCCTTTTTACTAGGTTAAGCAGTCAGTATAATATAGTAAGCTGTCTTCTGAGGGTATAAAAATATATACACAATTATTAATTTTGAATGAAGGCTTGAAAGTGGCTCCCAATGCAGTTCAAATCCGTATTCGTTCAGTGAAGACACACACAATAGGTGAATTAGGTTGTTTGGAGATGATGTCGTTTTTCAGGGGACGTTTTTTTTCAGGCTTTGAAAGGAATGTGCATTATTCCTCTTTCTTGGCTGAGATGTTCAAGTTAATGCCGTCTTTTCTCCTCGCCGACCAGCACACTCTCCTCCCATTTCAACAGACTTCTAACAATATGCATTGAAGCCTGCACTTGATACGAAGCTTCAAATAGAATCGCTTCTCCCTGATGCCTGCCTCCTCGCCGGTTCCTAATGCAAAATGTGATTTATGCCGTCACTCGTCTTCACAACCTCCTTCAGCCGTGTCTGTCTCATTCTCACTGCAGACTTTTAAGCACCAATTTGGGGCCTTTATTGAACTCAGCTTACAGTGCAAAGAGCAATTTGTCTTGCAATTCAATGCTCAAGACAAAAAGTTCAGAAGCATTTTATGAACCCTGGGCATAATAGGTGCCCATGGGAGCACATGTGGATCAAAAATAAGTATACTCTGTCCTTTTTGGCCAAGATGAGACTTCCTCCAGAGCTCCTACCCTATTCGTGCCACAGCAGGGACCCCGGTCCTCATTTGTCACAGGGACCACCAAGCCTGCAGAGGTTGTCTGGTTTTGATGAATGGAGCAAGGGCTCCTGTCCTTACTCTGCCATCCATCACTTTCTGTGGATGTACAGAATTAAAGATGGACAACTCTTGCTGGGAAGCTTCTTCAGCTCTGTCACCCAGTCCAAGATCAATGACAGTTCAGGCTTTATGGCTGGAGTAGAGCTCAGCTAGTGTGTTTTGTTGCTTAAACATTAGGCTAGGTACTGTATTGTATTGTTTTTTTACCACGTCCATAATGTTTTGCTAATGCTTTGTGCATTGCCACATATAAGGTGTGTCAGACCAAGTTATACATTTTTCACCTGTATTTGTCTGAAACAAAGCAAAATGCAGGATGTGCTACCCCATGTCCCTGTCGCAATGCTAAATGCATGTCAGCTGTTAAGTGGAATTGATTTTCTCAAGGAAATGATGCTCAAAATAACTATAAAGGCAACCCAAGCAGATAAATTTTACAAAATCTGTCAGACTAAAGTCTTTCGATGGAAATGCTGAGAAAGCTCAGACTTGGGTATTTCAGCCCTGTGCAGACACCCAGTCTCCTGGTCTTTGGAACACTGGTCTGGCTTATTCCACCTCCCTTTCAGGATTCACAGATAGGTCAATACCGCATGCCATAGGTGCACAGCATTGACAAAGCACTTTCAATAATACTAAATGTAGCTCAGATGTGTGTTTGCAGCTGCAGCAGTTGCAGAAAATCCTAACACCTCAGAAGCCTATTCCCACAGCAACTGAGGAGCACAAATGAGGCTCTCATCTCCTCTACCTCTTTCAGAGCTGCAGTTGCTGAGTATCCCAGCTCATGTCGCCTCCGTCTCACACCTTTGGGAAATTAATGCCCGTACTGTAAATGTAATTTGGATTAATGCCTCATAATCTACAGACAACATGGCAATCCCTTAATATAAGAAAACAGTGCGAAAAAAATTATATTAATTCCTGTGAGCTTGTTATTCTGAAACTTCTGAAACAGAGGATTACCATGGGTGGCACTTCATTTTCAAGTTGAAATGCATAAGCTTTCTTTGGGATTTCATGCATCTACAATTAGCGAGACAAATTGCTTTTTTCCCCCATGGGGCAAGATACTATCTTACCTCTATCTCCCAAATGAGACAGTGGAAGGGTCCCTGTCCATCTCCCTGGCATGACATTGAATTAACCTCTCACATACCTGCAAACGTTCATCTGGAGATAAGGTCACTGTTACAGCTGGTGCTGTACGTCTCTGCCTCTGCCCCATTTCTCTGTATCTCCCCCTCGTTCATCTCTGTCTTCCCCATCCCACTATTCCTCCAGTTCAATTAACAGTAATAGAGTCTGGGCGTATTGCCTCTTGTCCGCTCATCCTGACATCCCGTCCCCTGCAACAGTTCCGTCTTCCTGATACCAGACAATGTTGCAATTACATTACAGTCCAGTGTTATCACAGGTGCCTGTGTCAAGGTGATACAGTTTGAGAAAGCACGTGCGTGTTCACAGTGACCGCCAAACAGTAGAAGTGAGAGAGGGGCTCTACAGCTGACACCATTTCTTGGATCAACCTCAGAGCCTGCAGAGAGGAGGGAGGCCCGAACAGACAAGTCTTGGTTGCTGGTTTCACTGGAAGCCTGGATGAGGCTCCGGGTTTGTGCCTTGGAGGAAAGAAAACTGGCTCAGGTGGTCTCTCGAAGAAGGTCTTCTTTCACAGAATGAAGACATCATGCATGACAGCTGTTAACCTTGAGACATTACCTTGGGCAGATTTGAGTTAACGTTTCTTGTCACAATTTCATCTGTGAGAAAACTCTGTGTTTGTATCTCTGTAGGCTACGTGCTGTGTGTGCTAATCTGAGCTGGAGGTAAATGTTCTTTGTCTCTCGTCTTCCTTTGTACCATCAGGGATTTTTGATAAAGGAATATCCTCTGCTGCCATGCTCACACAATATATATGGATTCAGGCACTGCCGGCAGAATAAATACCAAGGATTATTAGTTTTTATCGTCTTGATTGAGATGCATGTGCACATTTCACGGCCTAATTTAATTTGATCATTACAGTAGTTATTTTTGATCACATTTGTGCATTATCATGCTGCACAATTATGAAATAAGGAAATAATAAACAACATCACAGTAAAAGGAAGCAGCAATGTTATACACATCTAATATTTAGTCTAAACTGAAAAAAATGAAATTGCAGTTTTGTTTTGCAGGTTGTATCTGCCACAAGCTTTATATACAGTACTTAACTGTATATACACATAAATATATACAGCTACATATATACCAACAGAGCAGAATCTCTACTTGTGTGCTTTACCTCCTGTGTTTGATTGTCTGCCCTGCCATGTGTTTCACCTGTACCTTATTATCCCTGCCCCCCTTGTGTATTTAAGTCTTGGTCTACGCCTTTGTCTTAATCAGTCCGTCTGCTCTGTCTTCTGTGTTTTTTGCCTGCATTTTTTTGCTCCTTTGGTTTCTGTTGTCCCTTGTGTTTCTGCTTTCCCGGTTATTTTACTGCTTTTTGCTGGTTGGTTGCTGCTTTGTTGTTGTTGTTTTTTTGTCCGCTTTTGTGTTTCCATGGACATTTTTTTTTGCTATTGGCTGCTGTGGGCCCAGCATGTTTTTTCTTTGTGTTACCTTCTGATAAATAAAAGACATTGCTGCACCTCCCTGCCTGCCTCAGTCTGCATTTGGGTCCAACACCTTGAATCCCCTCGGTGACAATACGATGTTCAGATGCTCTAGTCTTTGCATTTCTCAACAATGCTCTCACAATGCAGTTACAGTCTTGCTTAAAAAATATTCTGTTGGTTGAGATCTGGATAAAACTAATTATGGCTGCCTATCGACATTAACTAACAGTATGAATGGGATCTTATATCTTACATGTCTGTTGATGATGATCTCCATAATGTTGTATTGACTTTATTATCAGAAATGTATTTGTAAAGAATGCCTGGTGCTTCTTCCCTACATTCTTACTGGAGAAAATCCTGTGACATTGAAGTGTCTTACATCATGCCCGCCTGCTGTTAAAAGAGGTTTATGCTGAGCAACTTGGGCACAGCATACTTATCTGATTTATGTGAAGCTTAACACCAGCCACACTTATATATAAGGATAGCCTTTGCTCTTTATGCAAATGTCATATACCTTCTTAGATGTAGCCCTTTTGGCTGATGTCGTGTGCTGCTATCGCTGGGAGCAGCCTCTCAGACCTCTCAGTCATAATGCTCAGGACAAACCAAACCAAAGACCCTACCAATGTTATGATTGCTTCACTTAGCAGCTGCAACTTCATGTCTCATACCTCAAATCTGGCCATATACTGGCTTGTATGGATAATAAGCTTGTTTTAGCAATAGCACTTTTTAAGGGTAAAGTTTTTGGACTGAGGGAGGCATCTCAGTTCCCTTTGATTGTACTTTCTTTTGCACCTGAGTCTGTGCAAGGCTTGTCTTTTATTAAATCATAGCTCTTATTACTTCATGTATCACTAAGGTTGGAGCCACTTTGGGTATTCTGTTTTTGATGTAATGCTTGCAGTTATGACATTGTTCTACAACAGTTTTTTTCTACAATTGCATTGCCCAGCTGTTCTAATAGGACTGCTGCCTGAACCTAGCGAGTGCAGTTCGTCTATTTCAACACAAACATGCTGCACAAAACACAAGGTAGCCCACATTAGTTTGAAGAGTGTTAACGTGCATTTCAACGAAGATGGATGAAAGGATAAAGTGATGGAATGTGAAAGCAGTGACAGTCACAAAGTTAGTGTGACAGCTCATTTTCAGCAAAGCCATCCTGCAAGTCTTTCCACTGTAACCAAAGTGGAAACAAAGCACAGAGTCAAACTGCACCATGTACTTGCAAAAGGAAGAGAAATGCTCACACTGAAGTCAAAGTTAATGAGATTTTGAAAGTGGCAGGCTGCTTCTTGGAATCAGCTGTGGGAAAGTGTTTCACCCTGTTTGGTTTGGTGCAACCCAGCTGATGTGACATCTTTACCTGTCAGTGGTGGTTTAGAAAGCAGCTGATGGAGCAGACCATATTCAGCCATGACACAGCGGCCACAAACTGCATAAACTCATCCCATACCATGTTGAAAAGGAAGGGATCAGCTATGCTCATTTGCTTCATGGCAAATGTTGATCACAGCCTGATAATCTTCAGTTACACATGCTCTCCCTCTTGCACAAAAAGATGATGTTGTTGAATTTAAATTGTAAACCTTTACAGCCACCTATTATTGCCAATGCTAATGTCACTCTGCATGCAACAAGAACACTGCTGCTTTGCCACCCAGTTGTTTGGATTTGCTGCATGGCTGTTTTGCATTGCCACCCACTTGTTTTGCTTTGACACGCTGCTGTTTTGCCATGACGCACAGCTGTTTCGTACTGCTGGATTTGCAGAAGATTTGCATGAGCCTTTTTTCTCGGTGTGTATACTGTGTACCAACCTTCAGGAGACCCATCATGCTCTTAAATTCAAATTCCAGCGAGAAGGTAGAAGTTTGTCAGGTAGGTTAACAACCTTCCACACAGAGAGTAGAGGCTACTGTTTTGCATTACACAGAGCAATAGGAAGAAGCAACATGTGTTTTTTCAGCCACATAAATAAGAGCAGGTGTGACCCATATTTATAGCCAGACAGGCCCCACACTGTAAATATCAATCAATCATCTGCTGCTGGGACACATATATTGTTATTGCTGCTCTGAAAACATGAGCGGCTGACTTAAGTATATTGAAAATTTACGACAAAAGTTGCCTGCCTTAAGACGTGAGGAACATTTTTAAAAATTCTAGCACTCACGTCCCACGTTTCCTTATCTTACCAGACTTGCCTTCATTGCATGACAGCATCTATGACAACCGCAGGCTATCACCCTGGTAACAGCATCTGAGACAGCCACAAATATCAAACAACCTATTCACCGCACAAATATATTAGTATTACAACAGTGTGACCCTCGCACACACACACACGACTCCATGAAAGGCTCACACACACACAGGAAGCCAGCTGCAGAGCGGGTGTCTTACTGATTACAAACAATGTGAGACATCTCAAGGCTGCAATCCTGCTTCTCACAGCATGGTAAATATTGTAATGTTGCCCTTTCTCTCTTTATTCCTCACTGCCTTTTCCACACAGTGCTTAGCTTTCTTGTTACATCTCACCCACCGTTTAAACGAAAGTTTAAAGTTCGACCAGGTTCTGTCTTCAACTGAGTCGGCCGCTGACAGACACTAATTATACAAGAGTAGCAACAGGCAGCTCTGGCAGTGGTCTTTTAAATGTGAGAAAAACGTCCCCTTACAGCCGTGTATGCAAAGCTGTATTAGATTAAAGGAATGGTCCACCCAAAGCTGACATCTAAACACTACAAAGTGAGTGCTACTCTTCCCTTTACCCACTAATTGAACATCTTGTAATGGAAGTCACAATTTGCAGAAATACACTCCCCTCATCAGTCATCTTTTGTAGCACTTTGTATAAAGATTTTAGCCCTGCATGGGAGTAAAACATGGGCCACACACCCAGAAATCCATATCCATTATCATGGCATGCATGCTTTTTATTTGCAGCATGTCGTGGCTGGAGCCACATTGATTTTCATCTCTTTTCCCTTGCTTTGTACATGGTATTAAAGCTTGTTTTCCCTCTCTGTACTTGAACTCAGCATGTTAGAAACCACATTTGGACAGTAACTATCGATCGTGGGGGATTATTACCAGTGTCATTAGCATGGACGACTTTTGTTGTTTTTCAAGAGCAATTTTGACCAACCACTCCTCTTCCTATTCCTCTTCCTCCTCCCTCTTCCCGAGGGCTTTTTTGACTTTCAATAACTTGAACAACTCTCAAAAAGCTGAAAAATGTATTATGATATTTTAGCTTCCCTTCTGAGCTGGATCTCCTTTACCGCAGTGTGAGCGTTCCATCGTCATTCCTTATTTTCCCTGTAAGGTTGCGGTGACTCCTGCTAGAATTTCTGACCGTTCCTTGCGCTTACTGTTTTGGATACTTTTGCCTGTGAGACTGAGTGCCCAAGTACCCACCACTGCTCGATAAAGAAGATTGAACCCTCTGTGGGACCATTTCTTATCTTGAGTGTGAAAACAGAGGTAATTTCTTGTAGTTTGATCCATCCCTTTTTGTGCTCGTATATGAAACAAAAGCTCAATATTTTCCTCAATATTCTCAATATAACTATACAAATGGTGTTAAAAGCACAAAGAAATATGAAGACTAATGGGCACACAAAGTGCAAACACATTCGCAGACACACACACATACACACACACCCACACACTAAATCCTCTGCAGCAAAGGGAAATGTCACCCATGTAGAGCAAATTTGGAATCGCATGAAAGAGGCCAGTTTTTTGTGTATTGCTCATCTGTGGAAGAATTGCAAAGACCCTGCCACTTCCCTGTTGTCTTCCTGTCCAAAGGCTTATGATCAAACAGTACAACAAATGAATTTTTATCCAATTGGACACTGATGAAATTTCATATTTTCTCCCTAAGACTTAAATGGCACATAAGCGGCACACTCTTGTCCCTTTTGTCTCCTGTGTAAAAGAGGCTAAACAGTTCATGCTGTGGGATTCTCCTCTTTTACATCTTCTCCTCCCTGCCTTCCATGACCGATGACTCACTCCTTTTGGATCTTTTTTGTGCCGACAAGACTCGAGTGAGACAATCAAGCAATCGATTATACACACTTCCTCTGAATGTCCTTCCAGGGGCCCGGTCATATTTTCCTGATGTCATGCTTATCAGAGATCATCAGGGGGCTTAAAATTTATTGCGGTGTGTCGTAGTTCAAAACAACTGCAGTGCTGGTTGACATAAAGATGCAACACAAACTAAACACAACTCTTAGATATTTTGTGTGCAGTGTAAATTTAAGTGTAGCACTGCCTGAAACAAGCAAATGTTAGAGACATTTTAGGAAGATGAAAGTGCAATTATAATGATGAACATGCTCACAAAATTCATTTGTAATTTGTACATGTTGTAAATGTACACGCATATTTCAGTGTAGTTGTGAAAGAGTCATCTGAAGACTTAAGTGAAAAAAGGATATGTTCACCTTGGCCCTTCATTTATTCTGAATCAACCACATACAGCTCAGATGTATGCCCAACATCACACATGATGTCCATCCCTCCTTATCTTCTTCAGGGGTCATCATGGTGAGGCACCCAGGTTTTAATTGGATAGCCACAGCACTTGGAATATCAGTGCATTTGTCATTAGCCAATGTACAACGTACTGGAGCAACTTCAGCAGATAGTCCCAATAATGGGGATGATGGCCATCCATGTACTGTAATCTGCTTTGTCACAAACTACAATTAAAAGGTACTTTCCCGTGCCCATCTGTTAATGAAAGACTGCCTGCTACACAGCCCCTGTCTTGTTTGTCTTTGACTGGAAAAAGGTTTTCTTAGCAGTGATTGTTAAGTGGTAAGTTCCCAGCTTGTCAGATCCAATAGCTAATGTTTGATTTGAGCAGCATTGACCCTGATTGCAGTGGTGGGCGAAGCAGCTCCGTGCAGTGGGAGAGGAACACAGCTCTTTTCTCAACCAAAAGCACAGCTTGCTCTCTTTCACTGGGTCTCTGAATATGAGCGTGTCAATAAAGCCATTGCACACGGCTGCATATAACCCTCTGGCGTGATTCCTCCCCCGACTGAATCGATTCAGTCTCTGTTTATCTCATTAGCTTGTAGCGTGTAATCAATCACACAAGGGCATTTGTTTCGGGCCTCAACCCACTGTGTATTATAACTCAACTCCTTTCCTCGGTGTGAGCATTGTCTTCTCCACAGTTATGTAGCAATGACGCTACGCTGAGCTGCATGTAACTGAGTGCAGCCTGGCATTCATACTGTTTGACTAGTGCTGACACAATAACAAAACACACATATACATACAGACGCTCCGAAGAGTAATTAACTAAGTGTTCACTATATCTGTGTTTGCACTACGGTGATGTGCTCTCATGTCTTCTTTTGTCCTATTCATTAAATCCCCAAAAGCTTGAGTTAACACCCATTTCTCCACATTTTAGGAGGTAATATCATCCCACGCTTCATTGCTAAATTTAAACTGAAAGCCGAATGAGGTGTTAATGAGATTTAAAAAAAAAAAAAAATCAGGGAAAGGAACTGCTGAAGTCCGGGTTAAAGTCAAATGTACTAGTTACAGACATGACTGCAGCTGTTGTGAACATGAGTCATCCGGTCAACAGAGGTGAGAGCACTGGACACAATCAAACTGTGGCTTGCTACAGCAAGGACTCTGCCTGAGGCCAAGCAGCAAGTGCTGCCTTTGCCAATTTCACCAAGCCACTGTGATCACTGTACAGCACTTCCGACAAACCACCCCATCACACAGATGCGTCAGAAGCAGCACAAATAATTATTATGCAGTTGGAGATACCTAGATGGCATTTAATGGAACTACCACTTCTATCTACTCAGCGACACCTCACAGTAGCAATTTGGAACAAGAGTCTCTGGCAACATACCTTTTGCTCCTTTCTCCCTGTACTTCATAAAAATGAGGCAGATATAAACAAGACATTCACTTGAGTCTCTCATGGGAACACAGAGACTACAATACTGATTCATTCTCATTGAAACCCTCTCAAACTGTACCAGAGATTTGAGAGGAGAAGATCTAATAGGTCCCTCAGTGCAGCGTTCAGTTGATCTGTTAAAAACAAGACAGAGCCATACAAAAATTACCTCTGTAACAGAGCAATCACTGTACTTGAAACGCTCAATAGCTGCTGGTTTTGTCATGCTGTTTTAACCTTTATCAGGCTGGTCTTGGGTCAGATCAAGTGCATGTCTGAAAATGATGCACTTCAACAGTGATGGGAATCCACTTGTGTGCTCAACCTGAACAGTGTTTTTGGAAATATTTTGTGGGACGACTCAAATGCTTGAGGGGACAATCTAATAAAAAATACAACCAAAACCAATTAAGTAATGAGGTAATCACAGTTAATGACCTTGATTTTATTATTGGTGGCAATAGAAATGACTGGTTTTAAATCACTAATATGTGCTTTTCACTGTCATCTGGCTGCCCTGTCTGCCTATCTATATATAAACTAATATAACATTTCCCAGCATCAGAGTCCATGTAGCCCCGTTTTATGGTCATGCAGAGGCAGTATGATAATGTAATACAATTTTCTTTAACATGAACATACACAATATCCTATGAGTCAGTAATGTACAGCTGATACAAACTACGGTTTACATACTATGAATGCACATGTCATTGCTCCACTTCTGCCCTAATAATTCCTACATATTCTCAAAGTGATAGTATTAAGGTACAGACAGGCTAAGCTGCTGTAGCCTGGGGGGCATCATGTGCAGCCCTCAGGACTGAATATGTGAATTGCATATCAAATCTGCTGATTAACATGAAGTGTAGAAGAGAGAGGGTGGGCCTCAAATCAAAATGAATTGACCTTAAAAAACACTATCATTAGAGTCCACCATCTTCGGTTTTCTTTGGTTCACAGACACATAACTTATTTTATGATTATGAAAGTGATTAGGGGCATGACAGTATAAGCTCTATATTTTGTATCTGTATTTTACAGTTTGTTAACAGTAATTATTTTTATAGTCAAGAAGCTTAACAAATTAACGCTTGTGCAAGGTCAGGCCTCTTGCTCACTGGTTGTATAAAAACTTTTAATTAGAGCCAAAAGCTGAAAGGCGATAAATGTGCACAGCAGATAAATGCCAACTTGTCCTTTAAAACTTTTGACAGTAGATCTGTTTGGACAATTTAGCTGAGTTTCTGACAGCCACACACAGCAAGCCACATCAAAGAGGTTTCTCTCCTCAGGTGCTGGAAGGATCAGTCCAGGAAAAGCGGGACTGACTGGACTGGTTTAAACCCAAATTTTAATGGCATATTAGTGGCAACTGCTCAGCATTCATGGGGGAACTGGGGAAACATTGCCTGCATTGCCAGTCTGCCAGTGAGCTGCAACAATGTGAATAAGAGCTAATTGGTGCACACTGCACATGAAATGTCATAACAAGCAACAACAAGAACAACAAAAGTAGGCTACAAGACCTGTGAATCTGAGGCTTCTTTTGTACATTCAGTTTTTCTGCCCCTCACTTCTGTCACTAATCTTAAATTTCTAAACTTCCACACAACTCATTTAACTAAGTTCGTAATTGACAGGACTTGGATGTTTGGAAATATGAAACATGACCCAATATAACTGGATTGGAATACAAATAGATTCCTCTACCAGCTTTGACACATTTCCCTCCGCATTTGCTCTTATTTGAGTCGTTTCTGTGTTGGTTTTGTTGGTCCGAAAATGTAAATATAACACAGAAGGAAAAACACTTATTAATATTTAATCTAGAGTAATTCCCTGTTGCAAATGAGTGTTTATCCATCTCACTCAGTCAAAACAGTCACAATTGCTGCCTACATTACCTCCAGTAACTCTGTATAGGAAAAAGAGACAGCCCTCTGTGCCAATCCTATTTCATACTGTGTAACGAGGATGATTACACCATGGCAGAAAATGAATTCAGCACATTCAGCATCTATGGATAAACTAAAAAAAAAAAGGTCATGGTGTTAATAGTGTTTCTTTGGGTATAGAAAATGAGATTGGTCTCAGATCTAGAAATAATTTAGAAAATGAAAACCTTAATGCAGGTGTTTCTTCTGTTTTTGCAGAACTTGCAGAAGGTTGTACTCCTCCTGCAAGATCTTAGTGCTGTATTTTACACCATCATTGTCCCTAAATTAAAGAAAGTGGACCAGGCAGGTCATATTTGTCAGAGAGTTTCCAGTTGGTTTAATGTTAACAATAACTCCACTGCGTTGACATACGTCAGTCAGAGTTCCACAGGGGTCTGTCATAGGTCCGATGCTTTTCACCCCATCTTCCTGTAGGCAATATTATCAGGAAGCAGCACTAATAATAACTTCCTCTGCAACACAGGTGACAACCAGCCGAATTTATCTATAAAACCTGATGAGAAGGATTTCAGTTGTGTCCTGCAAAAATGTAATGTATTTTTTCCCTCTTAACTCAGACAATACTGACGTTATTATTGGCCCTAAACACACTGAAAGAAAAGCATTATCTGATCATAAAGGCAGTTTGGATGTCACCACCTGTGCAATATTGTGAAACTGGGAGAATCTTATCCAAACATTATGCCAAAAATCTCATCCACAAATTTGTTACCTCTGGACCCGACTACTGTAATTCCTTTTTGTCAGGTTTCTGCAGTAACTTCAGTTGATCCTAAATGCTGCAGCCCAAGTGCTGATAAGAACAAAGATCATATTTCTTCTGTTTTAGCTTCTCTGCATTGGCTATCTCTGAAATACAGAATCTAATGTAAAATCCTCCTCCTCACCTATCAAGCCCTCAATGACCAAACTCTATCACATCTTAAAGAGCTTATAGTTTCCTGTTATCCCAAAAATCACTTCACTCTGAAAAAATGCAGCTTTACTTGTAGTTCATAGTCTGTAAGAGCAGAATGGGAAGTAGAGCCTTCATCTTCCATGTTCCTTTTCTGTGGAACCTGTGTTTGGGTTAAAAAGGCAGCCACAGACTCTACACATTAAAGGTTATGCTTAAAATGTTCATCTTTTATAAAGCTCTCTCTCTCCTTTCCACCTCATACAAAGCCTTATATCACAGTACTGTGCATCATTAACTTTGTCCACTCCCTTAGTTTGTGTCTTTCCTCTCTGTCCTCCTGCTCCCTGTCCTCATTCTGCAGGTGTCTCTGACTCAGCATCTGCAGCATCCAGATCTAACCCAACTATTATCATTATTATTATTATTATTATTATAAACAGTCTGACAGTTTTTTCTTCTCTTCCCTAATTCGATGCAGATGGCGGCCAACCCTGAGTCCAGTTCTGTTGAAGTTCTTTCTTTTAAAATGGAGTTTTTCTGTTCCACAGTCACTTCATGCTTGCTCACTGTGGGCACTGTTCAGCCTCTTTCTATAACATTGTAAGGTCTTGACCTTACTCTGTAAAGTGCCTCAAGAAAATGTAGGTTATGATCTTGTGTGCTACAAATAAATTGATTTGAACTGAATTGAATCATCAGCTGTATGCTGAGGTCTGGAGCAGCAGGTTACATAAGACTGAGACGCAGAAGTGCATTTGTGCTTGAAACACTTTAATTACTCTACTATAAACTACTTTAAATCTCATGAAAATCCTCAGCAAGTCATCTAATCAATGCATTAGATGTTCAAATCATGAAAAGTGGAAAAAACAGTTGTGTTAGTGATTAATATAATGTCACTTGATCAGACCTCTGCGCACTTGAGTCTAAACTTAGCACTAGAGATTGTGCTTACACAAATTTTAATAAAATGAGAGGGATTTATTGTAATGGGATAGAATCCTGCTCTTCAACCCTTTCCCTCCATGAAATGAAGCGCAAGACAAAGATTTACCACTTTACCAATTTACCAAGTTTTGTGGCAATCAGCATCAGTCATTTCAAGAAGAATTTGGTGGACCCTACTCAGCATCTTAATACTGCAGCCTTCAAATCATAAGAAGCCATCCAAGTGAACACATCCAGCCCACAGACATAATTTATATCTGACTGATGAAGGTCCTATTTGTTAATAACACCAGAACAGTTCCTCATAGCAAAATCAACAGACATGAGACTGAATCTGTTGATGAATTCTTATACTGTGGCTGCATGTTTAGCACTGGCAATGGATACCTAAATATCAAGCACCTGCCTTATAATGTGAAAGGTGTCTTTTGTAGATTGAACAATTCTCAAATGCAGCTCTGTACAGCAGTGACAGGTCTATGCTACTATATGGCTGTGAAATGTGAAGGTAAACAAAGGTGAACTATCAAAAGTCGATGCCGTCAGTCGAGAAAATTCCTGCGCAATTCCACGATCATTGTTCTAATAAGATCTGTGCTATGAATTTTTCGGCAACACAAGCAAGCACAGCTTGAGCACAGCATGGGGTGCTCCTGCAGCGGATGAGAAGGTGAGTATGACCAAAAATGATCTGGAACATGTTGGCAGTTCTAAACATACTGGAGAGTACTGTACAGTATGTTCTATTACAGAGACAAGAAGCCCAATAAGGATTCAGTAATGTTCACCCTGATGCTATTGTATAGTGTGTAATCAATCAAAGGCCTGGTGACTTAAAAATTCTTGGATGAAGTGAATGTTATAAAAAAAACTTCTTTTTATAGTGCAATCAAACATTGTGGGGAGCAACGGCACGGGCTAAAAAACTAGCCAAATACTCTTAATCTCTCCCCATGTCCCTCTGCTGTCCTGTTTACTCGTACTACAGCTTTTACTAATCCATTTTGTCATCAGTCATATGGTTTATTAGGTGGTAGAGGGATTTTAATCTATAAATGCCAATATGTGGGTTTATTGTTTGTGTCTATTACCTCCTGTAATACTCACTGCTTTGTAGAATTACTATTCTATATTTTATAGTAAATTATAGAATAGATTGAGCTTTTTTCCAGTCACTGAATCATTTATCAGATTTAACTTTTGGTACACTGACTTGAACTGCTGTTGCAACTGGGTGTTGTTTACAAGTTTAAATGGTGATTTTTTTCTTTCCATGGCCGCTGTTGTCTTTGAGAAGTTACGGAAATATGCTCCCAATATGCTCATAAGGTGAGCTTCACTAAGGTCCCACTACAGCTGAAGGATTTACGACAAAGCCTCGAGGATTCTCTCAAGAGGGTAATTGAGAGAGCTTGTTTGTGCCTTAAAACCCAGACTTTTTTGATATGCCGTGTGTTTGCCTGTGCTGTTGTCTAATCTTCTGATAATTACAGCAGCGATCCCAAGAAGCTACTGAATATAATAAAAAAAAACATAAAAGATATGGGAGAATGCTGCCAAAATCATCCATATTTGGTAGCCTTAGATGTGACTCTTACATTGGTAAGTATTATACATGAGCTATGACGTTAAGGTTTGAAGATAACAAATTTGGAGACTGTTTTCCTCAAATAAAAATTTGATTACAGGCAAAACGAAAGAGTATGTTTGATGTTAAGAATTATTTGGTCATATTAATTATCTTAAGTCAGCACTGATTCTACATATTACTGTGTTGCTCTGTTTTAACAAGCATGGATCTCACCCGCAGTGTTCACCACCACTGCCAGGTCACATCATCATTGTGTGGACAGGGTGATGACGAAGGGAGGCCTCTGTCATTATGTGATATGATCATCTCTGCCCCTGACCTCAGACACCTACTGTTAAGCAGAACATACAGTACAATTATAACTTCATGCAACCCCTCCTCTCTCTGGACATACTGACTGTGGTTTAAGCTCATTTTTCTAAGACAGACAGAGCAGGTCTCTTCTTCTTCACTCTCTTATGTTATGTAATTGTAAATCTCAAAGAAAATATCTGAAGATGGGCAAGAAAGAAAGAGAGAGAGAGAGAGAGAAAAGAAGTGACTTCCCCTCTATGCTTGGTCAGTGTGTAGCAGAATGTGGTTTGACAGTGGGGGAGATAAAGCTCGAGGGCAGGGTCAGGAGCTTCGCTTATTGTTTTTGCTTGTAAATATTGTACTGTGTGTGTCTTTTATGTGTGTGTGCGTCTGTGTGTCTGTATGTATGGCACTCTATGTGGCTGCACATACTATACGCCCCCAGTAGCATCTCCACTCTGTCTGCTAATCTCAAGCAGGCCTGATGAATATGAACACAACTGATACCACACTGCCAGCTGTCCCTAATACCCTCTTTTTCTCTCAGACAACAGTACTGCCCTCAGGGGCCGTGGGCAACCACAAATACACATAATGAGATTAAACCAAAAAAAAATCATTAAGAAAAAGGGGAAACTTATTTGAATGAACTTGTAAACAGCATTAAAAGCCTTAGCAGCAAATCCCTGTGAAACAGAAAGTGATCCCGTTTGTTTTATTAACACTCAGAACAACTTGCTTGGCATCGAGAAAAAATTAAATCCAAGTGTCTCTACTCTTAGCATGTAAAGTCCTAAACATGTTCTCAGTGTTTTCACAGGAACCTGCTACAGTTTGAATATGGTTAAAAAAGGCACTGGTCGGTGTCATTGGGTAAACAATAAAAACTATCAATCTCTCGGGAGGGACAATCAACACCACTACAGACATTAACTTGAGGAAAAAATGGTAAACAAAAAAAATTATTAAATAATCCAACTAATCACACTTCAAGCACACCACCCTTTTGATTTCAGTGCTTCCATATAGGATTTTTCCCTGCCACCTAATAATCTTTGGATATAAAGCCTGTCTTCCCATTTATGTTAGTGGTGAAGTCTCACACAGCCATTATGTTTGGCAGCCTTTGCCGAAATTGCTAAAACTAGTCAGGTTGAATTCAACAGCTAAAGCAGCTTGGACGAGCTGAACATCTAATTATTCTGTGTTGCCGGTCACTCCAGGCTGCTCTGATGTACCTCGGGCAAACAACTGCTGTCCCTGGAGGGAGAAAAGCTGCTGGAGAGAAGGCAAGGAGCCTCTGCCAGCACGAGTCTGTGGAGTTTATTCTAATTCCTCCGCAGGACATTAATGAGCCAGGATAGTGGCTGTCTTAATGGGCAGCCAGACAGATTTTAAGTGCCCCATGGAGTGTAATCCATGGAGGTACAACAGCACTGCTGCAAGACCCAACAGATTGCTCTTAGTCTTCATTTTGCTTTAACTTTGCTACTAAGCTGTTCATTTAAAAGGGCATGTGACCAGTAATGCTATTCGCTCCTGGCTTTGTGACCGTCATTGACCCTGGTCAAAACCATGGTCATGTCATCACATTTTTTTAAACATAATTTAGACTTTTGACACTGATGTTTATTGTTCATTTATATAAACTTAAACAACACTGAGTATAATGTTGTGGATCTTCAAGTTGGAATCAGCCAATACTGCACTGTGCATGAGTACTTTAAAATACTGCTGGTTCTCAAGGTGCAACAATGGAAATTACAAACAGGTATTTTTTCTACCTTTACTTCAGCTTGTATGCAATACGTGCATTTAAGAGCACATAACACTTGTCTGCTGTCAACATGCAACCCCTGCTGTAGGTATTTATGTTCATGATATTAATATTCATGATCATGAAGGAAAAATATACCCCCACTCACACGCAGTAATCACTGCACTTGCTTTGTCTACATAGGCAGCTACTGAATTCCCATTCCTGCAGAGGATTAGGCTAGAAAAGCAAACAAAAGCTTATATTTGAAATAGCAAGATGTGAGAGCAGTTAATGTATGAACTCCAGGTATATGCACCTATATGCATTTAAGCACATACTGTACTGTATAAACTTCATACTATTGGTTGTTCAGCCATATACTGTACGTGAAAAAGGCAATGATTTATTCTCATGTCTGCCGCTTCACCCATCTGTTGCATAAGGCTGGACAGCTCCACAACTGAATCAGCAGAGAAGCTCAGTCACCTTCAAGGAGAAACCAACATCACACACTGACCAGACTTCAAACACAAATGAATTTTTGGGTTTGAAAAACCTGTATCTGTGAGCTCTCAGTGTCGGTAGACATGCTTTACATGCACCCACAAGCTGCCCTCTGTTTCAAAACCTCTGCAGCTCTTGTGCAAAGTCTGATCTCACTTTCTTGTCAGACTCCATATACATTATTAGACTGTGCATTGACGTGTGATATGTGGGTAAGCTGCCAGTTGTGAACATGTGCACTCGACATATGGACGTGCAACACGTGCATTTCTACGTTGTACAATGTACAGACATACAGTATACCTGTAATGTATAATGTTCATGACATTCACTAGAAAGTATTGTCTCTGGCCTTTTTTTGAAGAAAAATTGGTGACACAATGTGTACTGTCATACTGTCATTAGTAATGGTATTTCTAAGTAAATCAGTAAATCATAATGTGTGGGGGTGCAGCTTGTTTTGTGTTTGCGTCCCCTTTGCATTTTGTATGGCCAAGGCGAGAGGGGCAACCACGAACACAGAATGAAATGACAAGCCGTCCGCTTCCATAAATGAGATCCGAATGCTATTTGCTGACATTGCCAGACTGAGCAGAAACTAAATATGCACATGGTCAGAGAGTGCAGTGCTACAGAAGCATGCTAACACCCGTGTAAGAAACAGCTGGGAACACACACACACACACACACACACGTCTTCATTCGTTACACAGGCTGAAGAACGAGTGCCAGGTGTTGTCACCATCATGTATGTAGACGGTGGAACAAATGAGGAGGTTTCGAGGGAGGACCATAAATACAATTCATTTGTCTGTGCTAAAATGAAACGCACCATTGTGTGTTTTATCTCATTTCTAAGTGTGGATTAAAAGGTACACAGCCCTGTGGTGACCAGAGGTTTCGGTTCATTTCACCATATAATCACAGTCACAACAGAGTTCTTTTCACCATATACGGTGCAACTTGGTACAACAAATACACATTTGCAGATTACCATAACGCAGAAAGAATATTAAAGTATAGAATAGCTATTTTGATATTTAAAAATCCACAAGAAATAGCAACAATAGTGACTTTGTTCTTTTTTTCTTTTTGGATGCTCTTTTTTGAGCAAGTTTTTAAAATTTGTTTATTTGCCCCATATGCATTATTTCATGATGGGTGTCAGCTTGCTTTGACTGCACCAGTCAGAACTTCCAGTGAGAGTCAGGTTGATGTGTCTTGACACATGAATAAGGACTCAGGATTGAGCCCAGACCTTTGGAACTGTAACCACAATGTGCAAGACTTTCCGCTACGACGACTCACAGTCCCTGCTAACTAAAGACATACATATAATTAAGTGCTGAACCCTGCAATATTGCTATTGCCAACACACATTTCGCATGCTCAGTGAGACCAACATTTCCTGCCCTTTTTTAAGTTATACCATAGCCACACAAATAATCTTAACAGCCAAAAAATGGCCTCATTGTCTCATTTGTGAGACATGTGTTGATACAAGGCGCTACTGTTTCTTTTCTTTTTCTTCCCAGGGTTAAAGAAAATTTCCAAGTTGCTTGTGCACCTGTGCCTGGTCCAGAGAACAAGCACGAGCGCTGCGTTTCCGAGGTAGGTGTCAGAAATGGGAATGTACAGCCCACTTAACTCCAACTCAAGCTTCCCTTTTCTCAAGCCAGTGCCCTTTTTGGTTCGCTTCTGTGGACGAGCTGTTATTTTCTTTGTGGAAGGCAGTGTACGCGGCTCCCCAGGGTCAGCAGTGGAAGTGCTCTGTCAGACTTTGCTTTAGAAAACATGCACAGTTTTTGTTCCATCCCTAAACCACCCACCCCCGAAACACACTTTTTGAGTCTGCATATATTTCATAAATTTCAAATTCGATTTTTTTTAAATGCGCACTGCAGAAAATCAAATTCATACATTATGAAAAAAGTTAATTAAATTTGCATTTATCGGCTGAACTCGCTGAATCTAAACCCTAATTGGACCTTCTGGTCAGTTATAAGAGCAAATCTCTCCATGCCCTTCTGCTATCTCAGCGCCCAAACGCTCATCCCGAAGATTATCAGCAATTCTTCTCATCAGGCCGACCCTGACTCTGCTTCCACTAACCCCCCCAGCTCAAGCTCCCTCTCTGCGGCATGCATAGATTTTCCCTCTCACTTCCACCGAGCTGCTGAACACAGCAGCCCAGGGACAAAGATGGCAATCTCCCCACTGCTGTTCCAGACCTGATCGGCATGGAAATTGGTTCATCTCTGACAAGCTCGTGTGCATGCGTTCAAGTGCCTCTCAGATCTATATCTGACCCTGCCGGCCAATCAGGCACAGAGGGGAAAAGGAAGCTAAAGTGGTATATTAATTATTATTATTATCATCATCATCATCATTTTACCTCTTTCAGGGACTTCAGTGTGAGACTGCTATTCCCAACGCATGCGGCAGTTGGACTCCCATTCATTCTCGAAATCCCGTATTTGTCCCTGTGGTGTGTTGTCCCCCCTTTCCTCTTCCTTGTCCCTTGACGAGAGAGAGGCAGCATTCAGAGCATCCCCTTCTTTTATTCTGCCGTGCCAGCTGACACCCGCCTTCATGCCTTGGATGATGGAGATAAAAAAAAACAAAAAAAAAAAAAAAACGAAGGGGGTATACAAGCAAAGCGAGGACGCAAGCTCCCCGGATTTATTTTTCTCCCTTCCCGCTCTGCTCTTCTTGCGCTTTACACGCGCTGAAACGGGCGCATGAGGGGAGACGTCACGGAGAGTGACAGCGATGTATGTGTTTTGCTCCGTCGCTCCTCACCTCTCTTTTCTCTCTCGCTGTCCCTCCTTCCCCTCTTTGTATCTCCCTGTCCCTCTCTGCCTTTTGTCTGTCCGCGGCTTGGTTCACGCAGACTGCTCTGTCGTGACGGGTAAGAGCGCTCTACGCGTGCGGAGACATCTGTGAATGTGCTTATGTTTGGGGGGGAGAGGGTGGAGGGGTGTACTAAAGTAGCCTCTTAGCTGAGACTGAGACCACCCTCCCCTCCTCCCTTCCAGAGATGGGCTTTCTAATGGCATGTACCACTAACGCTCGGAGCAGGGTGGGCTGCAGCACTGAAAGGAGAGAGGGAGATGGAGAGAGAGAGAGGGAAGGAAAGGGGGAGTTGCTCGGGGAGTGGGAGAGGGAAATAAAAGGAGAGAGAGGAGGGAAATGGAGATGTAGAAGAGGCGTTAAAGAAGAAGATGTGGCCAAAGAGAATGAAAAAGAGGGGGAGAAAGCCCAGGTAGCAGAGCAGAAAGCTGGGTCTCCTTTACAGTTAGTTAACTGTGTAAAAGGAAATGGAGATGCACACATGACCCCACTGTACAGATGCTTCATCCTTGACATTCAGAGACATAAGCTTGGACATATGGAGAATAACTGTATATGACATATGGTGGTTTTGGCAGCAGCAAAATAACTGTGGAAGAGCTGCAGTTGTGTCATGGATAAAGCATTCCCTCATGCCTGACTGACTGCACGATAGCACACATGCACAAACACATTGCAGAGATTGGGTGGGATGAACAAAATGTTGCGTGCACAGAGAATTTGGAGTTAGAGAGTGATTTTGTTCTGAAGTCCGTGTCGTATATCTACCAACAGGCAGAGACTGCTGTACTAGACCGCTACTGTACACAAATGCCAATTCCACAGCAACATTTCCATTCACCTCAAAAAAGTGCACCGTCTTATGTCAGACGTCAATGAATAAAGAAAAGACTGTCTGTTTGTGGAGGTGAGACAGCGTCTGGTCTGAGGATCAAAAAACACATCACCCACGGCCAGCTCACCTCCTCTGAGTCTGGGGACCAGTCCTGGTTCTCAGAGGAGCTCAGCCAGGAGGGCTGGAACAGGAAGAGGCGGGCATGCTCGAGGGAACCGTGGCTCTGGCCATTGCACCAGGAAAAAACAAGACCACAGAGGAGAGGCCCAGAAAAATTTGCTGAGTGTATCACATGCATGAAAAATGAACAAACATACACTTCTACACATTTTGTTTTTGAATTGTGTCTGGTACATATAGCCTCGCAGACTGCTTTGCATTTTACCCTTATAGCATGGTGGGGAAGAAAAAGCAGACAGGAGCCAAGAGGGAATTGAAATCATTTAATTGCTGTTATTAATATGATGGTGTGTGTACGTGCGTTAGCCTGGATAACCTGAAGAAAAACCCTCCGATGATCTGGCGACTGCGTGTTACATTTTGCTGCAGAGTGTCATGCGGTATTTTGAGCCTTACTCCATCAGTCGGCCTGGGCTCTCATCGCTCGAGGTTGTGAATCAAAAAACATGAGTGTGTGACACGGGCGTTTGACAGAACAATTTACTGGAAAGGATGAGTGTTTCAGGGTGGCTTCATCATGGGTAGAAAAAAGAAAAAGATGCTGTTTGAGGGTCAAGGGAGCATTAAGAATCAAATATAATCAGGGTGTTGTCTTTGAAAAGTGGACTTTTGGGGATATATATTTTTTTTATCTTCTGTTTGCATGTTTTGAAGCTGAAATCGGAGCATAATGGAAATGGGTTGGCATTATTCTTAATATGAAACAGTAGTAAAGCACTTCTTAAACTAAAGAGGATTCAGCTTAGATTTACATGGCAAAGGATTCAGCGAATTTCATTCTTTATATTCTTTTTTGACAAATCTGCATGTGCGAAATGCACTCCTCATGGAGTGCTGTAGATTGTTATTCCTTCAGTGAACCTTGTTTTGTGAAATAACGCAGAAATGTTACAGTGACGTAGACAAACCAACCAGCAAACAGCTGCGAAATTAAATTCCTGCTTGGCTCACATGTTGCTTGAGAGAAATAGTTCAGATGTTGTTATATTTGCGAAGAATGCTGTCAAAAATGAGCTGTCTCTTTAGACTGTTGCCTCAGTCTCAAAGAAATCCAGTCTTTGCTTTGGTCCAGTCAGTGTTGAGATTTCATGCTCTCATATGCGGGTCAGGTGTAACGGAGATGCCAAATGACCCATCAGTGTGAATGTGAGCTTGAGTGTGTTTGATATATGAATCCTTTGAAACGTGCTTGTGTAAAGGACTATAAATAAACCTGACTCAGCTATTCAGTTTGTGAACAGAGCATGATTACACACAGAGCACCTGCCCTGACATGCCTTGTCGCCATAGAGTCAAGGTCATGTGTGTTGGGTCAATATATCAGGAGCCCATCTAAAGACAGGATGGTGTGATTTATCTGCTACTGTCACTCCTTTCTGGGGACATATGCCATTTGTACAAGTCAAGCATGAACCAACACATTTATGTACTGTATGTGTCTGTATTTAAAGCATGCCATCTACGTCTTAAATCTTTCAGAGCTCCACCATGACTGTGGGTGGTGTCGCTTGCCTTTTTGGAGGGGTATGATTTTTTTTTCCCACAAGCCATCTGGTGTATCTTTTCAAGCCTAATAAGAGGGAAATAGCCATTGGAGTTCAGCAGATGACACGCACGCACGCGCACACACACGGAGGACAAGGGCAGCAGATGGAAGGGGCCCCGATATGCTGCCGGTGCTGGAGCGAGGCCCGGTGCCTGGGCCCCACTGGCCTCGTTGGGGGGTCCATTGATATCTAATGTTCAGACCGACTTTGAAGTTGGAGGAGATGCATCCAGAAAATGTAGTTCTACTTTGCCTGGCAAAACTAGACTCACTTTGGGAACTGTTACACAAATGCATTTCTCTGGCGGATAATAAGTGGAGTTGTTATCTGTTCCAATCCACTAAAAATCTGTTTTGAAATAAAAGTAAGCATCGCTGAAAGAGTTCATGCTGTCCAGACACAGACCGATGTTACCTACAATTCCAGCTACAGCTATTTATTTGAGGAATGTGCAGATTCTGTTACTGTGTTATAATGTCTATTATCCCTGCATGTTATTGATTTGGTCAAAACATGTGTTTTTCTTTTCTCTTGTCCGAACCAATTCCCGATCCAAGATTTTATTTCTACCCTTATTAGTCATACAGAAGATCACAATGAATATTAAAATCACAGCTATTGCATGCTCAACAACAGGCTTTTATTTGCAAAACTGTCCTGGCTTTTTACTTCTGCTTCACTGGTGCAAAGAAAACTGAATCCATAAGTCGCCGCAGTCTGAAAGGAAACATTTTCTGAGTCCTGTGTCTCAGTGTAAAGAAGATAAATGCTCCCTGTCGTGTCAAAATAAAGACACTGTTTTTCAGTATAATATAAAAATAAAATTTAAAAAAATAGTTGTCAAACACTTTCTGAATTCAGTCCACAGTGCACAACACCTTTGCACAGTTGTGATTTTCATGTCCTGCAGGATGGCCTAGAGGCACTCACTTACCGGGGAAAGAGGAACGAGAAAAGGTAATGTCAGGCCTGTGTCAGACATAATTATGTTATCTCTCTGCGCTGCATGCAAGAGAATGCAAATATGCATATTTGTGACCAATAAAACAGTCAGTATACATAGAGCCTGACAGCTTGTCACTGTCTACCGAAGTGTCTGACTCATACGTGTCTGAACCAGACACCTCTACAGCAAACGCTCCCTGGTGTGGATGAATGACACTGGCTTGTGTGTGATGGTTATAGAGGACATTTAACTGATCCACCGGCAGGTGGCTGGCCCAGTCACAGCCTGCGTTATAGCTTCCCTGAGTCTACGGCCTTGGGCTTTGTCATTACTCGGAGGTGAGTGTGTTGCCAGGTGACCCTGACAGGTAGTCCCCAAGCTTGATAGATAGTGAAGGTGCTCTGGCCCTGTTTTCTGATGAGAAATGAGCAGTCTTCCCAGGGACAAAATTAGAGAGCAGCTGTGGAAATGAGAATAAGCCGTATCATTTTACTAAAATATTAGTGTTGTCCATAAAAGAATTAGTTGCTCTGAAATTTATATTGTAAGCAGCAGCAGCAAGAAAGAAGCGTATTAACAGTTAAATGTTGAGTTGTTTCCTTTTGTCCTGGGAGGGTCTTGTTGACTGTTCCTCGCAGTGTTTGCTCAGACGGGTGTAGTGCATTTGTGGGCAGTTGGATTTTTGTCGTCATATTTACTTCACCATTATGTAGGAAATGATGTCAGTTGGGCGTGTGGTTATGAGACCGTCCCTTGGCAGCATTAGCTTTGGGTGCGCACATGATACTTTATGTGCTGACACCAATTCCCCGAACGCAGTATGTCACTGAGACGTTGGAACAATAACAGAGCAGTGCCCTTCCAGCTGCAGCGTGACCTTCAAAGATGTTGTCAGTGACATCATTGAAGGGCTGTGTCTCATTTGTAACAGCAAGTTGCATTTAGTGCAGTTTGAAGTAAATGGGGGAATGTGTCTTCGTCGATTTTCATGAACCACTCATCCAAAAATCTTCAGTCGACACCATGCTGCTCCAGGTCTTCAGCAATTTACCTGCCAAGCGTGAATTGGCATTGGGAGCAGTAACGACTGAAGGATCAGATCACTTTTGTTTTTCATAGTTATTAATGGGATAAAAATCAGTGGACAAACGCAAACACAACCAAATCACAGGAGACATGAATATAAGAGTGATGTTAAAAAAAACCCCACCTGAATCATCCTTTAATGGTTTCATTCATGGGAGAAATGTAGTCAACAGTATTTTCAAAAGCTCAGAGGGAAGTGGCGGGGGGCCAAGTCTATCCGATGAACAGCTGTCTTTGGCGACAGCAGGGAGGATGAGGAGGGACTGTATTTACGTTGAATTAGGCCATCAGTCGGACAGGGTCCTCAGCAGAGAAGCGACTCAGACGGATCAACAAACAGTCGTCTGACGCCTGTGATTCAAGGGCAAATCCTTAGACAGCTACAAATCACAGATTGACACTCCTGCATCTGTAAGCGGTCTGAGTTCCTAACGTACCCCGGTGCAGATAAAAACACTGTACGTGTCTGTTATTCTTATACCTACCGACCAGATATGCCCTTTCTCACCCGCAGAAGGCTGCTTGAAGCCAGCGGGTTTTTGTGATTAGAGTCACTGGGCTGTGATTTTGTGTCTGCACTTCTCACTGCTAACATCTTGAGTCACTCCGTTCTGAGAGGCGTAATGAAGCCTCTGAATATCAGAATTATATTCAACAAAACCTGCTACAGCATCCTAACTATTTTTCATTTCACAGTCGGAGAGAAATAGGGAAGCTGGACAACCCTGGTCTCTTTATGTTTGATGTTCAGCTGCAGCCAGATTTTCTTGACTGACAAAACTGTTCAATTGCAGTGACTGCAGATGCAGTTTAGCATAAAGTTTTGTTAATTGCTGCAGGAAGATTGGGGCTGAATGTTTTCCCATAACCTTAAAATAAGCACTACCAAGGAACATATCACTCTTTTCTTTGGAAAACCATTAAAAAATAATGTAGTTGACAGGCAAAAAATACAACGCCAGACACAGAGAATTGTTTTAGATTGAGAGATCTCTTTTTCAGCATGGGTGTTATTATGTGAGAATGTACAGCCATCTTTACAATGCTGACCAGAGGTTATTACTGAGGCAACAAAGAAAAAGTATGTGGTATGCAGTAATTTCAGCTGGCAGTTTTCATTCCACACTCTCGACTTTCTGCACTCCATTCACGTCTTATTCGAAAAAGTACTTTCCACCTCAGCTGGACTTTCAGCAGCCATTGTCACTGAAAGAAAACACTGTGGCTGAAAAAGTCAATCCCGTTATATTGGCATACTAATGGCACTGGAAGATGAGACTAGTATTTAAACCACCCACAAGGTCTTCAGAAGGCACACTTGTTTATGAGCATGCGTTCCTGTCTTCAGTGAGAACAAACAGGCGGTACCAAACACATGAGATGACGCAAAGAGACCTTTTCATTTCCCAGTATTTAATCCTGAAACAGATTAGAATTTGCAGATTTCCACTGACTGGATGTTCACTAATCCACCACATTTCTAACCCCATTGACATCTTACATTGACAGCTCTCTTAACCCTTCCCCTTTCTCTGATAGGTTTTTCTACGGGTGGTTTAAAATTACCATTGATAAATCAGGTAATATAAATCATTCACTCCCTGTGTGTGTAACCTCCTGCCCCTCCTAAAGAATGTGTTTAGTGTAGCAGACTACCGTAACTTTGTAATGAGGATGTTCTTTTTGTTCCGGCTGGCGAACCTTTTTACACGTAGGCCATGTTGACTTGCCACCACTAACTTCCTTGCTGAGGCGGTGGACTGCCACCGTTCAATCAAAAAATTGACTTGCCAATTAGAAGAGGGCAATTTGCAGGTTGGTTAGTTTTGCTTCTGCATGGATTGTTCGAAAAAAAAAAAATATTGAGACCTGTTTGAGATTTTAAAACATGTAACAATATTTTCTGTGGGAGTTTGTGTGTGTGATGTGTAAATAATTTGAATCACTCAGAGGTGGAATTTGCAGGATATTGCCAAGCTTAAAAATATACCATTTTTTTTTAAATGAAAAAGAATATGTCCTCTAAACTGTTCATAGGTTATATAAATGTTTTCTCACACTTCATCTCTTCCCATTATATAACTCCACCTGTTTTTTTTATGACACTGCATGATTAATGAGAATAGAAACACATGCATCTCACCTCAGATTCACACACTACATGTCCTAAAATTGTGCATGATTACACAAATGTGCGCTTACTTGCAACGGTGCTCACCTGGCACACTGTTTTGATAATGCAGTCTGTGTTTATTTTATATGAAAATGTTGGTGGTATTGGCAGAGTTCAGAAATGGTGAAAGGTGCAATTTCAGGTGGTGATATAGCAACCGATCATGTTGTGTCTGCCCACTGAATAGTGGGTGTAGTTTCATCAGTATGCGTCGGCAAATGGTTAGTGTCCAAGAAAAACATGATTATCCCTGGCTGTCCGTTTGGAAGTGGTGCTGGAAACAGGCAAAATTACTCAAAACTGAACTCAACAGCACATTTGCTGCATATATTAGATGATCCATTCGGCGACCCCGTGCCTGCTTTCCATAACAGAAAAATCCACCACAGATCACTCTGTGCCGAAAAAGCACTATCTCTCCGGTGTGAATTTTTCACTGCATAACAACCTCCAGATGAATCCAAATGCAACACTTTTCCATCTGTGTTTGTCAGCAAAGCCATGCTTTGATCTTTCGTCTTCCTTACACACATGGGTGTGATATACCCGTCTTCCGTTTAGAAAACAGATGGGGAGAACGAATCCTCTCTGTCCATTCAACAAATGATGGAAGTCGCAGTGATGAAAATTATAAACAGTTGTTTCCGTATGTTTAACAGCTAATCATTTTGGATGTGCAATCTTTGCCCATTTTTTGACTCAATCAATAATTTTTGTAATTAATGTATTAACTTTTTGTTGTTCCAAACACAATTTCTTATACATTTATACAGTATGATATTAAGGATTATTATTGTCTATATGAAACAGTTGTCACATCAGTTGTTTATTTAATTGTTGGAAGATAAATTATCAGCAATTTGACCTTTATGCATGCTTCTTCTCATGATTTTGGTGCATGAGAAGTATTAATCAAAAAGTGATTGTCATCAGTTTAGCAACTAAATTAAATCATCTGTTTGACATTTGCAACAGATTTGTTGCGTAACAAAGCCTCTGCATTAAGTGTTGCATCCTTTTAACAAGACCGTACAATATGCATTGTATATGAAAGTTCATTATTTTCATTAATGCCATCATCGACAGCAGCATCAAATGCCGTTCAGTCTCTGCATTCGAGTGCCATGTGGCAGTTTTGCCTTGCAAGCCCATGATTTGCTTGCAATGCAGGTTTGTCTCAAATTTATCGATGCGGTTACTGGAGTGCACTTAGAGACTTGAAGAAAGCACTGTGAGAAAATGCAGGAAAAAGAAAATCCTCAGCTACCTTGAAACTGGTGAGGTAATCAATGAAGCACTGGCTTCAAACAAACAATGGCACAGTGCTCTTTTTAGCTCGCTCTCGCTCCCTCCCTCTCTCTCTCTACCTTCACCCTTACCCCCCAGCCTTTCATATGCACACAAATAGATGCACAAACAAATCATGAAATATTGAATACGGACAGCATTTTTGTTTCATCAAGAGATCAAAGCTCAACTCACTTCAGATCCTTAATAAATGCTGCTGACAGATGAGGAATTCTGTGCATCGCCAGTGTCTGATTACAGAACCCTTTCTTACATAGTTTATATTCCCATACAATCTCCCATCTCAACACTAATCCCCCGCTGTCCCCTTCATAGTTTGGGATTGGTCCAGTAACATTGCGTAATGACCTTGGAAAATTTGACCTATTTTCAAAATGACTGAAACTGTGTTAGTGAATTTCGGAACAGGAATAGAAGCAGACCGTAAAAACAACTACTGCATCTGTACAGTAAAGATGTGAATGTGTTAACTGGGATGTGAATCAGTGTGTTGTTGAGCTCCCTTTTTCCCTCACTGTAAGTCTATTGATGGCAAGGATGGCAAGGTTAAATAGGTAATTCAATCCACTTTATTGACGAGAGGATCGATTGTTCAGGGGGAGATATTAATGTTTCAGCACTTAAATAAATGATGCATCTGACTCCACATTAAATACGATACATTACTGACATCAAGCCAAGTTTCACATAAAGTAGTCTGATGCCTCGAGACAGGATCCAGCTTGTGTTAAAAACATACTGATGAAGAAAAAAATGCTCCGGATCATCATTTCGTAACACACACACGACAGTAATAAACATAGTCTTTGTTCACCTTTGTTCACCTTGACCAGGTTCCTGTGATCATGCACGCTCTTTTCCTACAATTCTCTGCATCACATTTGCAGCATTACATCTATTCAAGGCAGCAATGTGTCTGGTGGTTTCCCAGTGCAGCCACATTCTTCCTCAGCCACTCAACAGCTCACTGGAGCGGAGGTCTGTCTTGATCAAGGGCACCTCATCAGTAGCTACATGGGAGATGCTGTCTTTTTTTTTTTCTTTAAAAAAAAACCAACTATTTTCCCAGGTGGTCCAGGAATTTAAATGTGCTACACTCTGATAACAAGTCCAGTTTTATGACCTCTAAATTCAATGCAATACAATGCAATGTTTCTCTATGCTTTAAAATGACTCTCATTTTATGCAAGGGTTTAGACCATTTACTCTTTCAAAAAGATTACACTTTGATGTCAATGGTGTATTAACGCTGCATCATCCGCAGTCTCCCCTGAGAGGCCAAAATTTACACAACACTCACGTTTTTTCATTGTTACAGTGTTGAACAACATGTGGCTTATTGGTAGGTAGTAGTTGTGCTACTATAGTATATGTTGGTGGAAGTGTTAGATGCACAAAACTGCAAGCAATGCTGCCAGTTTTTCAGTGCAAAGTTTTACACAATGTCTTATCTTGGACATTGTTTTGGAACGAGGAAGACCTGAACATTTTCCCAAAAATTATGATTGTGACTGAAAATTGTACGATTACATTTCTCAGTTGATCATGAACATCACTTTCAAGTAATCTGGTCATTAAATTTGCATGCTGCTGCTGGCTGTGTGTGTGTGTGTGTGTGTGTGTGTGTGTGTGCTTGTCTGTGTGTGTGGGGCAAAAAAACAAATCAACTTCTTTATTTGTTCATGCTCGACATTTGCAGCACTTTTGTGTCGACATTATAAGAAACGAGAGAAATGGGAAGACAACAACAACAAGTAGGAGTAAAACAGAATGAAACAAAGCTCCCAGGATGTGGTTGATGCTTCAGTCTGCACATTACAAAAAAATGAATTTTGACTGAATGATCTGCAGTTGTTATTGTCAAAACTGTGAGAAACTGTTGACAGAGAATGAGCATTGCTCTCCTGTGCCATGAGAATACTGTGAGCATGATAAAACTACAGTTGCTCCACTGGGGCAAGCTCATCATATTCTTGACACATAGACCAAAAAAAAAATCTACAATAAATGAGTATGGTGGGGATTTTATAGAGTTGACATACAAGCAGAGAGGCCAGCGCACACTATGTGATGAATGGAGCTGAAGGACAAAATGCATTTCCTCAATCCTAAGGTGGTGAATTGCTTCAATAAATTGTGGGAAGAAAAAAACATCTCAGACAAACATTGATTTGGTCAAGGAATGAAGCTGGTGTTATTGCTGCATTGATTTCTCTGCTTCTTCGCTTGCCACTGATCAAGTCTTAAGTACAGGTCTACCTTGAAGGTGCAAAGTGTCAAAGCTTTTGCCATCACCTGAAGTACCTGCTACAAGGTACAGGTAAAGTACACAGCTCCAGTCTTGAATAATTCCATTTTTCGGCCCTTATCTAGGTCCAGATCACCATGGCAGCAGACAGACATCCCGTTCTGTTGATGTACTGTATGTTTCACAGACTGACCTCTACATCTGTAACACTAACCACCTGTGATATGACAGAGCAGTTACAATTAAAAAGCAATGATGTTCATAACATCACATCACATGATCTTAATTTCACAAGCCATAACAGCTTCTGGTAAATTACTGATTGGGGCAAGAAAATGTTAATCCATCAGTTTAGACAGTGGGCACACACTGTAAGAACGAATAACAGCAGATGTACCCAAAACAAAATGATCAATCTGAATCTCAGTATTCTTCCTGGAGCCTTGTGTCTGTTGTAGTGTAAATTTTGCAAATGGTAATTATGACAAAATATTTTTTGAAGAATATTTTTTCATGATAAAAACAAGACTAAAACTAAATTAAACTTAACCTTTGAAAAATAGAACTACGTTGTGTTGTGTTGTGTTTTTCATCTTCAAAACTAAATGATAATGTTAAAGATGCAGAAATACGAAATTGACTAAATACTGTTGTAAGGTAAAGTCTTACTGAGTGACCTGCAGTTCAGAATGTGTCCTGAATGATAAACAATATCATTCACTGTCCAACAATATCTGTTGTTGAGAAGTTGATTTAGCGTACTGCCATTTCTTGGTGTATTTCTTGGACTAAATTCATCACTGATTCATTGAGAATTACAGGAAGCAGCAATAATAGCCAGGGCAACCTACAAAAACCTCCAGGTTGATGGCTAATGTTGCAGTCGAGCAGAAACAACAGAGAGAGCAGCTCAAACGGCCTGAATTTATGATCACGGTATCTGATGAGGAGAATCAGTCTGCTATGTGACATGGACAATTGACAAGAACAACGCCTGTAACCACAGTAGCTGTAAACAACAATGATGGATAGTGTGGCCTCAACATGCTCAGGAGACACAAAAGTTAGAAATGACTAAAATTTGACTAAACTTAAAACTTGAATTGAAATCAAACTGAACACACTGGCCTGTTGCCTCATTGTTGTTACCATGAAACAGATTATTTAACTGAGCAGTGGAGGACTTTCTGATTAAACCCTTTGATTCACCTCCAGTTTCATCAGAACCCCACTGAGTTCATCATCAGAATTCTACTCCACAACACCTCCCTTCCAGATCTTGAGCCATTGTTCTTCACTCCTTCAGATGTGACGTAATCCGGTTGCCTTCGTGTTTCCTGAAAACTGTATTTACTGCTGCTGCTTGGTTGTGCAGGAATATCATTTCTAGGAGACAGGGATGCTTTTACGGTTGGTGATTTTGTTTTACTTTCCGCTAAGGCCACCATATGCACTGCATAGTCTACCAAGCTCCTAAGTAAAGCATTCCACTGTACTCAGGGAAATAGTGCAATAAAGTCAAATGTACCATACATGATCTATAACAAAGATCACATTGTATGGGCCTCCTGCACTCTGCTGGGTGATACTGAAAATATTGCAGGATATTTATCTTTCAGGGCTTGAGGGACATTGCTGCATGGACAGAGGAGAGAAACAGAGTGAGATTTGTTGATCAAGTGATTTCAGGAGAGGTTTCAGATTTTGCTTCAAGAAGAAATTTGCACTGTGAAACTCTCCTCGCATGTTGTATGGATTTTAAAACAGACTACTGCTGTTGTTTATGCTCCTCATTTTTGTTCACCTCACCCTTTACCTTTCTGTCCCACTCTATGAATTGTTTATAGCCATGTGTTCCCTGCAGCTATTATCAAATGATTGTCTTTTGTACACAGGAGGATGCAGTTGTTAGCAAGCATGGAAAAAAGGCAAGGATTGAAGCAGTGGGAGATACCAAGCAAATGCATCTCGGCATTAGTCTGAGGGATTGCTAGTACCGACCTTGTGGTTGTATTCCTTCTGGCCTGTCTGCTAAGGCGCATAGTTTTTTATTGTTGCCAAAAAGTGAAATGTTTCTGACTCAGAAAAAGGAGAAACCAAATCTACAACAATGATGAGGACTACTTTTGCTATCAGCTCTTTCAGTGAGATTACTGGTGAGGCGCAGTTTTGCTGCTGAACCAGAAAATGTCGGCCCATGGGATGTTTTCATTGACCCTCATTTCTCCTTCGGTCTCTGCTGCACTTCTCCCCAACAGCGTGCTCCTGCCTTTTCTGTAGGGGACTCACTGTCATTTTCCCCCAGTGGAAGCAATTTCATATGCAGGCCTTTGGCAAGACAGCCTGTGAAACCTCCCAGGAACCCTTTAACTCACCTTTGTTCAAAGCCTCAAAGTGCCTTTACACAGCATGTGAGTATGCATTTATGAGCTTGTATGTGAGTATATTATTATCTCGGGGCAGTGAATGTCTCGGACTGAATTTATAATGCAGTAAATTTTTTCCTACTCTTTATACATGGTGTATACATAATGACCATCCCTTTTAATTGGCAGCTTTGGACTGTCTGTTAGTGTTACTTTGGGTCTGTTGACAAATACATCATAAGAGGCAGGGTGTGTGTCTTAATTATTTCCAATGCTGCTTTGTCAGCATTGGAAATAATTTCTATGTTGCAACGGAACTAGCAGTTCTGTTTTCTTTTTTGTTTGGGAAATATACTTACTGACATTATTTTTCAGAGCTACATCACGTCTGTGAAGTAAATATGAAGCTTCAGATTATTCTCTGAAAATTTGCAAATTGTTTGAGTTGGGTGCTGTTTGAATTGGGTGGCAGGTAAAGTCAGGGACCTTCAAGGTCAAAGTGTACGAGGTGCCAGGCCACCTGAGGTCAAAGACTGATGATTGACTATGTGGTTGAGTAATCAGATCTCAGCCACAAATCTTGGACACTATGATGAGGAGAGGAGCAGAGCTGTCCACTGATCGCCACCTGGTGGTGACCTGAATCAGATGACGGGGGAGGCCGCTGGACAGACCCGGTAAACCCCAATGAGTAGTGAAGGTTAACTGGGAATGTCTGGCAGAGACTGGGGACATGGAATCGGAGCGGGCCATGTTCAGCTGAGATTGCTCTGCGGATGCAGCTGCCAGGAGTAGCAGCCGGAAGGTTGTGCGTGCCTGGCTCTCTACCTAGCAGCACCGCGAAAAAGCTCAGTACAAACCTGAAGTGTAAATACGACAGACGCTCGCCCATTTGTGGCTAGAAGCAATAACTTCTTCAAAGTTCCAGTAGCTGTGTGACAGCCACTCACCTGTTTCCATTCTTTATGCTAAGCTAAGCTAACCGCCTGCTGGCTGTGGCTTTATATTCATCGTAAAGACTGAGAGTGATATTGATCTTTTCATCTAACTCTTGGTGAGAAAGTGAATAAGCATTTTTCTCAAACTGTCAAGCAATTCATTTATATTTAAGCCTCTTCTCCGTTTAGGCAGAATATATTAGCCTCACCCTCCTGCACATCAGTTCTCTCATCACAGCACTTTGACTCGAAAAAGCTGTTTTTTTTTTCTCGAAGAACAACTTCACTCTGAAGTCAGCAGCATCTGCAAAGTCCAGAATTGTTCATTACAAACAGAAATGCAGATGTTCATTTGAATGTTTTTAATGGGCTTTGTCTGTTTCAGTAAACACGTAGACACGGTCTTTCTTTCATTTCCTCATACCTTCTGTTGCTGTGACTTTCCTCAGTTTCATAACTGAAAACAAAAACCTCCCCTCATCCAAAGCAGAACTTATAATGATGTTTTGAAAGTACTGAAATGCCACTGAAATTTAAATTTTGTGTTGCATAAAAAAACTGTAGAAAAAGTTGCAAGGTTGAGCGTTCAGTGACTGTTTTCTCTGTTTACTTGTGTTTTGGGTGCTCTCTCTCCCTTCCCTAGTGTGTGTGTGTGTGTTACTGGTTGTGGCTTCCTGGTCCTGTTTGTGCCACTCACCTTACCACCTGTTGCTCCTCTTCTATCTTCATCATCAGCAGCAGCAGCAGCTGCAGTTTAGAAGAACAGCTCTTCCAAAATGGCCAGTTTGTTCAGTCTCACTTGCACCTCATGCCCTGTCTGTCTCTTGTTCTCCCAAACCCTGAAAACTGACCTACCTGCTCACCTCTGCTTCCACTTGGGCCTGACTCACTGCTCCAGCTCTGTCTGTTCCTCGTCAGTCCTCTGATCCACCACTCTGTCAAGCCTGCACTCAGTTTTCCATCATCGTGGCCATTGGGTCCGGACTCCTCAGTTTGTATCTTTAACCCATATCCTCAACCAAGCCCTACCACATCCCGTGCCCAGGAGAATTTCTTCTAGCTCTTTCCATGGAACTCAGTAATTAATTTTTTTATCTCGACAGACTGTGGACTTCTGTGATTTTTTCTGTAAATTTTTTCTCAGGAGTGATTTTTCATTGTGGATATTTTATGCTTTGGAGTGAAAATAAACCCCAGCAATACTTCACTTGACTGTTTGGTGTGTTTGTCTGCCACTATTGAGTCCTATCTATTATTCAGCTGGTAAGATTGTCAATGTGGCATTTTGAAAAGTGTGTATTTAAACACAGCTGCTCATTATCAGCACAAATCTTGTTTCAAGACTCCATCCTCATCAAAAAGCATTTTGAAGTTCTCACAGCTTGATAATTTCACACGTATCTGCCTTCAGGCGCAACAGTCCAGTTAGATCCAGTCAGCGCTGCAGAAGTGCTGACACAGCTAACCTAGGTCTCTCATATCTCACTTTGCTCAGTCTTCAAAGAGGTCAGTCTGTCCAGCCCTCGACCGTCCTTTCCTCCCTTCCCAAAGCATCATTCACCCCCCACACACACACACACACATTCATTAGTCTAATGAGTTCAGATACTGTTTGTGCAGCCAATGTCAGCCGACAGTCACACTTATCAGCTCCTGCAGCCCTTATCCAAACAGCCACTCCTTTAAAATGTGGTTTGCATCTCTGACCGGATCGATCTGGCAAAGAACAAATCGTCATCATCATTTTCAAGGTGAAAACTCCAGATAAAAAGTGGGGCTTGTTGCTCCAAATCCACATGTTGGAGCTTCTGGAAGGAATTACTCAATCCCGTTTTAAAAATAGAGATCATCGTTTGTTATGTCGGCCATCTTACAACAGAACTTCCTCCATCTTTAATTTACTCAAGTGATGCCATTAACTAAAGCTAATTTCAGGCTTTAATTCCTTTTCCTAGTTCTCGCTTTGCTTCCAAGGACTTTGGCGGTTGGATTGCAGCAGGCAACAGTTTGGTTATGATCCATCTGGGGAGGAGAGAGAGCTGATTGTGGGTCGCTTCTATTGGGAGTTTGCTTTCACAGATAAGATAGCCCTTAGAGACATGCTGCCTGCAAGCATATCATCTTCTATTTCCAAATCCAGTTGATCATATCTGGGTCAGAATATTTGGCTAATTGGAAGGGTAAAATAGGTTTTTTTTTCTAATTCCACAACAGGGAGATGAGCATTTTTTAAGAGAATAATAGTGTGACTGCAGATCCCTGATTGTGCTTTTATACCTCCATTTATAATGACGTATCTCCTGTTCATCAGCAGTATAATTTCCTGCAGAAATGGTGTTGAGGCACTTGGTATTCAATAGACAATGTTTATCAGATTGTACAGCATGTGCATGTGCAGTCTAATTTGCATTTTTCTGAGGGGCTAGCGTCATGACTTCAGTGTTCACATTTGAAAGCAGCATAGAGCAAGGCAAAGATTTGATTTTGTCTCTGAGCTCTCACAGCATCCCATTACAAAAAGCAGCCCGAGTTCAAGATGTTTAATTTCTGCCCCCTGCCAGATATTGCCCCCTCAGTGCAAATGAAATTTACTCACATCTCACTAAAAGACATCTACTGTAGATAGTGATAGCTCAACACTGCTATCTCCTGTTCCCTGACAGCTCATCTATATTCTGCAAAAGAAACAAGCTTGGGGCATTCTGTCTACTTTAGGAGAAGGGGTTGTTGTATAATAATATAAAAATGTATTTAAAAAGATATAATGGGACATATTCTGACAGTTTGACTTTTGCCCAATTGGTCAACATACAGTGTGTGACCATATCTAATGTATGATCAATAAAAACATTTGAAAGACACAGGTGGTTTATTGTGGAAAGATGTTGGCTACAACCACCGTGCACCTTGGCATCAAGCTCTTTCTTTACCATTACTTTCCTTCTACAGTCCTGCAGTATCCATCTGACAGAGGTATGAGTAATAGAATGCAAAGTCTCATGTTTAACCGCTCATTTTTTGGTTCATATCAGATGATAAATGTGATAGATGTGATAAAGAGAAAACTATTGCAGGGATTTGATGGGAATTTGATGGCTTAGACATTAAAACAGCGTTTTTGAGTCAAACCAAACATACTGAAGAAAAGTGAGTTAACCTGTTACCATTGTAAACAAATATAGACACAGCCCTGCATTATCTGTATCCCTGAGTGTAAAGAAGCATTTTCTTACAGAGAACATTTTAGTTCCTCTTTGTTATGATTGTCAACTACCTCTTTGCCCTGTATTCATGGAGAATGACCATTTTCAAAGCTAGTACAGTCTGGTGGGACTGAATGCTGGAGGAGCTGATCTCTTCTGTCAGAAGTTCACCTGATGAAAAACGAGACAGACTCATTGTTCAGCAGCTCAAATGACTGGAGAGGATTTGCAAATGTGGCTGCTGTTTATAGTCATATCTTGTGTAACTGTGTTTGATGAATGGAGAAAAAAATAACATTTGATGAATAGAGGCAACTGTGCTCTGGTGGCTGTGTTCTGAAATTTCTACATTTTACAGTTTCACTGGAACCATGACACATGCTCAACACATGCACGTCACTGATTCACTTCCAAGCAGTAAATGTGAAACTAAACAGAGTGACATAATAAAATGAACAGAACCATGCACTGGTTTCATTTCTTTTTTGAACCAGCTGAAAAGAAGTAAGAAAATCCACGTTACAGCCCTATGCTTCATGCTGTGAAGGAAGTGACACAAGCATTGTCCCTGTACCGTTGGGAAATGGGCTTGACCCACAAGCACAACAACAAACAATACATTTTTTGGTAACCGTAATTTATTTGGTGCTTCAGACAACAACAACAAAGAAAAGACAGGCAAGGGGCCAAACCAGGTAATCAGTCTGTCGTCTGGCAAAAAACTCAGATAAGGGAAAGGCGAGGGGAATCCAAAAACCAGAAAGCAGTCCACAGGTTGGGAATAGACTGGCAGAAAAAACAGGGACAGAATGCTGGAAACATACTGAAGGTGGAAAGCACCAGACAATCTGGCAGGGAATGACTGGAGGTGGGGCGGTTTATATGTTTACTTGGAGACGATATGGGGTTGGGGAAAAAGGCCAGCAGGTGGGCGGGGGTCAGGTGGCTGCAAGGCGGGAAGGCTGGGGTTGTTGCAGGGCAGGAGGGAGTGGCAGGGTCTGAAATGACAGGAAGAGTATGTGATATTTCAAGCACAGGCAGGTAATGAATGAAACACAGAATAAACTATGACGGTTTCTGTTGGAATAGTACCAGACAGGTAATCTGAGGGAACAGGATGAATATTTAATCAGAGTTACCTCGTTTGCTATGCTATCAATTTTTGCAGAGTTGCAAGCTGGGAATTTTATTTCCACGAGCGCAGCAGAACAGGAGTCGCAGCAGTGTTTGTGGATTTTAGTGAACGTTGCTCATCATTATGGGGTATTGTGCCGGTTTTAAGCTATCAAAACAACATAAGTCAGAATACTATTGAAAAAATTAAAATAACTTTCTTTTCCCATCTTTTGTACAACTGTGTTCCATGTCATCTGTAATCTCTGACTGAAACAACAGTCTAAGAAATGTAGAGATAAATAGGCTATATACAGTAATGTCATCATTGTTAATTGCCTCTTTGATAACTGAAGTTGTGCTTATGCCTCTGAAAATTGCTTGATCTATAAATGCTGTGGAGCAGCTATATTTCAGACCATACTGCACCCGCTGACCCATGAAGCGTTGCTAGTGTTAGCTCAGCAGTTGTTCTGCAATATACTTCCCTTTGTCCATAAAGAGGTAGGGACATGTCCTCTATTTTTCTGGCCCAGCAGACAGATGGTGGGTGTCGTCTGTGAAGCATAATCTCCCAGCAAAGCTGAGATAAAACAAGTTTAATACTGTGAAATCCTGAGGTTTTATCCCTGCTTTGGTGATACCACACATATGGCTCAACATCTGGGGGGAGGGGTGACCAGCGGCTGGCCAGACGTCCGGATGATGTGATGTTGATGTGAGCAGCTACCACACTGCTACCACTACAGTTATTAATAATAATGAGCAGCTGAGGTCAACAAGAATCGGTTAATTAACATTTTTTTTCGCTTTCAATGCATTCTTACAAATCAGTATAATTGTAATGAGTTAAAATAACATTATTCTACTGTAATTAAATAATTATACTACACTGTAATTACAGTATAAAAACAGTGTATTGAGTGTAATGTAATATCAGAAGGCTACTATCAACATTTTGACCAATTATTATGCAGTCATCATAACGACATATTTACCAACTCTGACAGAGTGGCTGGTATTGTTTTCATCTTGCTATATGTGTGTGTGTGTGTGTGTGTGTGTCATTGTGCCATAATCTGAGTCAGATACAGATACAAAGAGGGTACAAAGATTTTTGTCCAAACTCACTACAACATGGTGCATGCATGCACATGTCTGAGGTAACAGTCATGGAGAAGCCTGTTACTCACCAATATACATCCCTAGATGAGAGATGAAATATAGGAGGGAGGCTCCAGAGATGGAAAGGAGAAGACATTTATAGCTCTATCATGGAAATGGATTTCACTATTCATTACCCCGAGGACTGATGACATGACTTTTAATGCTGAATCATTGTACCATGACTTGTCCTATCCATCTTGTCTCTCAATACTGTACAGCAATGAGACATTTTTGCATTACAGCATCTTTGTCATACTTAGTGTAGGCATCAACGATATGAAAACTTACTGCACTGGCTGTTACTTGACAGTTTAACTTTCAGGTGGCCACATTAACCTGAGCAAAAGAGTGCCACAAATATCAGAGGAATTCATTCTCATCACGATCCTCTCAGTTTTCGTCAGTCACTGTTACATTTGTCAGCCATGGATCTTTAAAGCAATTCATTCCGGTCATCAACCCTCCTCCTCCTCTTTCGCCTCCTCAGCAAGTTGGACCATTTCTAGCCCCTATCCTAAATGTGTTGGTATGCTGTGAGCTGAATTACCCAGAAACACTTGGCGAGGAAGCAGCAGATGGACCTGACAGTGATTCAGACTCAGTGGCAGCGGTGATGGTGGTTGAGAGGAGGAGGGTGGCTGCACAAAAGGGGAGAGGACACAAAGAAGAATAAAAGGGAGACATGAGAAATGGAATAGGGTGAGAAGATATGTGGGCATCAAGTTCGGTGACATGAGACAGACTGATTCACGCGGGAAAGGGCTTGTTGAATGAAAGCCGCATCCATGACAGCTGGGGCCATGGATTGCACTCTTATCAAACCTAGCTGCATTCATTTCTCCTCAAAGGCGACACATGCACAAGCAGGCACACACATCCAAGTATGAGCCAGAAGTGCAGTCCCCTCTCTGCTCCTTTCAAAAGTTCTCAACTTGTTGACAAAGGGTTTTTGTCCCTGTTTGTGGCTGTAGGCCATGTCTCCAGCTGTGGCAGGGAAATTGTTTGCCGATGTTTTGGGATTTGACTTTGTGTTTTGCTGTTTACAGCTGAGCTCAGTGCTCGCAGACAGCTCCACGGGTAATCGTACAGTGGCACAGCACATTCCTGATGTGGTTTTGGCATTGTTTAGTGCCATATAAAGATTAATCACTACAATTTTACTCTGATTTATTACTAAGCTGTTATCAGTGTCCTGTGTGGACTCCTTCCAACCACAGAACTCCTGTTCAAACAAGAGGTGCAATGTTCTTGGAAAAGGTGCATTAAACTCAAAGGTGAGTTTGGAGAGTGCATCATATGGTAACTCATATGATAGTATGCACTAATGCCTTTTTTAACTTTTGAAATACAAATATATTTCTTCAAAACTACAGGGCATCAGAGAAATGCAAATATATTGATGACAAAGGAAAATTTTATTCAACTCTCATTTCTTGTGTTGGAAACATAATTTATCAAATTAAACTTGTACCAGCTGGCAAATTATGCACCAATTACACAGTAAATCACAGATGACTCTGCAGCATGACAGTGACTGCACACCGCTGTTAAACTCTTCCCCAGTCGCTGCACCCCAGGATTGAGCGAGTATCCTTTCACACAACGACCGACTCCATTTAAACTTGAAACACATACACCTCCATCTGCAAAGCCCCACTGCGTGCAATAGTACCCGAGAGCCCAGGCGTCCCTATTCCCATGTCTCTGCTTTACTCTGCTTGGCTGGGTTTTATTAATACAGCCCTTCCACATTATCCATCATTCCTCTCTGGCAAAGTCCTGACAGTTAATTAGATGCCACATTTGCTAGAACTATATTAGGAATTAAACAGTAACAAAAAAAATTATAAAGCTTCTGAAAAACACAGGAAAATCATGAACTGTGGAGAACAACAAAACACACACATATAAAAGGAGAAAGTGAGATACAGCACAGCTAAATGTTTTAAACTCCTTCATCTAAAAGAGGAGGAACATGAGACAGGCTCCATACATCACTGTGTCTGACTGTGCCCAGACTCACTGAGGTCAGACACTGATGAATGAGTCCCTGTTTCAAAATCTACAGCTTTAGGCTAGTATATTGGTATATGAACCAAACAGTATTGTGCACAATAATGCTACACTCCAGCAGCTAAGAATAAAAGGTTCATATCTCCCAAATTACTCAGGAAAACATATTTTAACCACTTAACCTGGGGGTATAGCCATGCAGAGTACAGATAGTTGTGGATTTTTTGTTTGACAAGACTTGAACACATATATGATAAGGAGAGAAATCAGTTGAACTCAGTACTTGACAGCAACATGCTTCTCTTCCAGTCACTCACTTTTTCTCCTCTTATTTTTCTCCGTCAACATGTCACTTTCCCATGGGCACTATACAGCCCCGGCTTGTGTTGCTATGTCATCTCTAGCCCCACCTCAAAATAAATCAAAATATTATTACTTTTTAAAGACTTTGTCTGTTTTTCGTGTACATTTTCAACTTTATTCTTAAGGTCCTGCATTATATTTCTTCTTTACCTGACAGTGGCCCTTCTGTGTGTCATACCTTGGAATAGAAGAGCTTTGAAAGTGGATCCAATGGCAGGGAAGCCCTATATACATAACAGACGTACAGTATATCCAATCTGTGACATCCTGTGGGGAATAAAGCCCAAGAGGAGATTTGTTTCTCACATGTAATAGATAGAGCGCAGAATGTGTCATCCATCCTACTTTTAACATCCAACTTTGATATGAAATATAAAGGTATTGTACAGATACAGTGAGTAATACTACTGTTAGGTAATGTAAATGTATTACCATAAGATACCAAACAGTCATTTTTCTCGACTGCTGCTTACCGAGGTAAGCATAAAAGCACTTCGCAGCAGTGATGCCCCTTGAGAACATGACTGATGGCAGATCTTCCCAGAAAATGTATAAATAGTAGCCCACATAGCACAGGATTATTATCGTGATGTACAGTATATCAACAAAACACAGTCCATCAGGGGAAAGAATAGATATACAACTCAAAAACTAATTAAAGAGGTGTACTGTGTCTTGTAAGGCTTTATCATTATTATCTATCAGTTCAATAAATTTTACCTGTAACGGATCGTTTGTTTCGTCTATTTAATGTTAAGAAATAGTGAAATCTGTTTATGTGAAACAAAAGTGTATCTGATTATGTGTTAAGATTAAAACATGTCATTTACAATTAAATAAATGAGACAAAAAACAGGACATCCTCACAGCTGAGAAGCTGGAAGCAGTGTATAATCTTTAGGTACGTATCAGTTTTGAGAGGTTGTAGCTGTTGGGTACAAACGCAGTCTTTGACTGTTTTCTACTGAGGCATAGAACAGATCAATAAAGAGGCTAAGCTCAAACCTAATTATAAATGCATCCCTTAAAGATTCAGTGATCATAATCTCTGTCTCCATTAATGGCCTTGCAAATTCTTGATCTTACTGTTGTCAGCCAACATAAACCTCTCACTGAACAGCACATTTACTGTATTTCCTCCTCACATAAAATTGAAATCTTGGATGTGCTATCATTTTAATGTACTACATAATATGCACACTATCTTGAGGTGTAAATGCCTGTAAGAGCTTGAGCACAATTCCAAACAATGACTGAAATACAACATAATGAATTTCAAAGGTTACACTTTCATAAAAATTTTACATTTTTATAAGAACTGCAGAACTGAAGGTCCTTGTTGCTCTGCATTCCTATGCAGAAGTCTCTGAGCATATTGAAGTAATTATAGCTTGCAAATGACCTCCTTTTAGTAAAGTTTGACATGGGGCGTAGCTCTCTGCCTCCTAAGACCACTCATTTCACTGCAGTGGATTTGATTTGTGTGCAGCTTTATTCACCGCTGCATTTATGATGCCTTGAATTAACCTTGATACAGAAAGAAGGCCGTCCGTCTCCAACTCCCACCGCTGTCTGTGTTTGTGCAGCACTCTTGTCAGAATGTGAAAGTAGAAGCTCATCCAGCAGCCCCATGGACATGTGCACCCACACCCACATCCACTCACACACACACACACACAGTGTTTGTGTCATGGCCCATGATTTAGCTGCTCCTTGTGAAACGCAGTGATGTGAGATGCGGCTTTATGAGCTGACATGAATAATTGGGAAACAGGCTGTGGCCTATGCCGAGGTTTTCAAACCCGGATGAACCTCAGCTTTCTCCAAAGAACAGACAGCAGCTTCCTCGATCTCAAATTAGCATCACCAATTTACATATCTGCTTACATATTTATACTCATATCTCGAGTGATTTAAATTCCTATGCCAGTCATGCACCTCACCTGAGATGACAATAAGCCCCATCTTCCATTCTCCTTCTGTGCTGGTGAGTTTCAAATGGTGTACTGGTCTCAAACGATGTCTTATGAAATATAAAACGTTTATTCTATAAGTTTTTTTTTCATAGCTACTCCTCCATCCTTTTTTAGTGTGAATTATGATTTACACTGAAGGACAAAAGCCTTTTTATTTAATCGCCTCCCAAACATCATAGGAAATGACAGTGAATTTTCATTATCAGGGTGTCAGGTTTTTCAGATTTGTTAAATTGTTCTGTCGGAAACAAATGTGATGATCAGAGAGCAGATGTGAGTAAAATATGAAGTACAGTCTTCTTGTCTTTTGTCTTTTTCTGTTGAGTCTGGTGTTTGTGTGAGGCAACAAGAATATACATAAAAATATTGAGTACAATAAAATTCTCAAAGCTGCACACATATCACATGCATCTTTTCTGTTTCTCAAAGATTTTAGTTATCGCCATCCTTTTGCTATTTTCAGCTTTTATTTGTCCATTGTTATGACAATGTAATGGGTTCAGTTTGCTGAGCCACACGACGACACTCTGAAATGTACATCGACTCAGCCTTAATCAAAGTGAATAGTTATTCATGGTTTTTAGTGACTTGATTTCAGCATGGATATGCCCACATGTTTTGGCTGTGAAATGATGTACATTGGACAGACATGTTTTTTTTTTTATTACAGTGATTCATTACACATGCACTGCCCACTGTGAAGGGATGATGTTATAAAATAGCTTACTGGTGAGAATCATTTAACCAGAAATCTCACTGGGCCATTAAATAAATTTGTCAAATTAGCAGCAGGAAAGAAAAAATGTCCTCATCTTTCAAAAATGAAGTAAAAAAAATAGAGAGGGCAAACATACACATCTATCATACACATACAAATCTCTCTCGCTCGCTCACTCTCCCTGGGGTGAAACTTCCGTGTGTGTCTGCCCTTACAGAAGCATTTGTCTCTTAACGTGCCTTTCATGCCTGTCATCGAACTGGAGAATGTGTTACCATGGTAACAGTGTCTCAGCCACAGCCTGTGGTGATGGCCTCAAGCCAGACCTTGCACATACGCACAGATAGGCACCCACACCCACCCACATACCCACCCACCCACACACACACACACACACACACACATTGACAGCTGGAGCATGAGCAGCAGGTGAAATATCTGCACATCAGAGAGAGCCGCACTGACCTGCCTGCTGCTGTTTTAAAGCACCAATAAATTTCCCACTGATCTCTGTCTACAGGTGGGAGAGAAGGGAGTGACTTCAAATGCCTTCTCGGAGCAACGCGAGGTGAAAACATCTGAAGTCAGCGATATTGCCATTTTGGAGCAACGGCAACACGCAATCAACAATCGTAATGAAGTTCCTGAAGGGTGCCGTCATATGCCACAAAGGTGGCAGCTCCCTGAGATGACTCCCAAGGCATTTATAACACAGTGTTAGAGATTATATAGTATATAGTATAGTATATTATATAGCAGTGTTAGAGATAGAATAGAGTAGAATAAATGTACTTTATTAATCCGGTCAGGAAAAATATTAAATTGATATTGTGCTCTTATAGATTACAGAGAATCCTTTGCTCTCTACTGCTTTTTTTAAATTTACCAATTTCATTTCTTTTTCACACAGAGCAACCCTCTCTAAACCTCTGAATTATCTTCATATACAAGAAAAACTCTTTTTGGTAAAAAACACAATCTTTGTTAAACACTGGAAAAGAGCATAATCTGGTGGTTCATGGTTAAATCACTTGGCTGTGCTCAATTTCACTGATATTTAATTAGAATTTTTCATTCAAAGTTGATCAAAATTTCCACAAATTTGCCATAAAAATGCTTGAATTTGCTGGAAGAAAAACTTCACATGTTGTTTATGATGTTGATGATCAGTGTGTGCTTTTGATGCAGAGCCTAATTCACAGGCTTATTTATAACTTCCAAACATTTTCTCTGACAAAAATAAATTGTGTAGCACTGATGGAGGTACAGTGTGTGCTCTCTGAGTGCTTTCGAGGTTCATAATCTTTTTGAATTTCACACTTGACTTTAAGGCAGTCTATTTCCTAGAGTAGCGTTGCCTTTGAAGAATGCCACTTGCCAACTTGCAACAAATAGAGGTCAACAGCGCAAACACCAGCAACAGTGTCTTAAATGCGTGCTGCAGAAAAGAGAAAATTTCACCATTTACAGACTTCAGAATGTTTATGTTTAATTGCCTGACATTATATCTTGAATTTTATTAACAAAAACTATTTTTGCTTTTGTGCATGCTGTGGAGCATAGCCAACGAGGCAGTTACATTGAACTCTTTAGCCGTCTGTGATTTAATGTTTTTTTCCATTTATATGCTGTCTGCCACAAAACAGTTTTGTGCTAACATCATCTTCGATGATCTTAATCTTTCTGACACCAAATGGAAATGCAGTGTGCGTGGTATACGTTCACAGCAAGAAGGCGAGGGGTCAGGACCTGTCAGCATGGCACCAGGCCCCTTCTCTTATGACTGCTGGAGGAGGTGCAGAAACCCAGTGGCAGGAGTGCAAAGTGGAATCTGAAAGAGGATTGTTTTTGACAAGGACCACGATGGCCTGAATATTATTACAGTCCAGAGGGTTGAATGGAGAGAAATAGAACAGAAGGATAAATGAGATTGTAGAAACTCAAGAGGATGTGAATCCTCAAGGGCCTTGGGACAAGACAAGACAAGACTGAGTGTCTGAGGACAAATCATGGTCCCATCGCTTCTTGTAAAAAACAGGCCCAAGGCTGGGAACCTTGACAGATGGTTGCTGTTGTTTGTAGATTGTTCCTTACTTTCTGTGTGTCTTCATCATTGTCCCCATACAGAGAAAACACACAGAATATGGAAATCTCACTTGCAACATGAAGTCATTTTGTGACCTCTATTCTAGTGTACTTCTAAATTTGAAGGTTATCTCAAAGTGAAACTAAATTCACTTTGCTGTCGATGCCTATCCACCTGTCCAGCTCTCTATCTACAGTCACATTGATTTGCATGCTTTTTAGGTGGTGGTTTATGTATCCATTCATATGTTTCAAAAACAATGTCATTACGATTTTTCATGTTAAATCATGCACCTACATCTTAACATCCAAACATCCTGTTGGCATACATTGCATCCATTAGCAAGCAGCAAAGGGTGGTGGGCCAGTACCACTAAGCTCTGTGGTGCTGTGGCTTACTGGGCAGTAATGATGCTCTCTTATTATTCCCTGGATGCCATGAGTATTTTTAGGGGGATGGAAGAGGCTTAAAGGAGACTTGGCTCATCATTAGCAGCTTGCATGGTAACTCAGGAAACCTTAATGAAATATTCAGTGTTGTGCAGGAATGTCTGAAGCTTTCCCCCAGCTTCAACAAGATTACTTTCATTTATTAAGACACAACAATGGGCAAGGAGAAAGAAGTAAAAGCCCGCCTAAGCTCCCTGGATATTTATGAGGACTCAAATCTATCAAAGTAGACATTTTCCTTAACACGAAACACACGTAGAAATGTCTTTTCTTGATTCATATTTCATATGCTGCCCTGGCTTTACAAGCTGTATATTCAGTCCACTGAACTTCTTGTTCCATGAGGTGAAGATGGTTTTCATTATGCACCAATGAACATCACTAAAAGGAAAGTTTTCACTTCATTTGGAACAGGGCAGAGAGGGTGGGGGTGCAGAGGTGTGCTCTATTGTTCCCTCAAGCATAGTTGGTCTCCTTCACGAATGAATGACATCTGCAGTTCTTAACAGTTCAAGTTGATGGTCCGTCCATTCAACAAAATACGAAGCGCTCACACCTCACTGGTTAGATTCGTTGTTGATTGAGCGTCTTGTCATGTTGTTGTTAACCTCACAACTCTGTGCTGGCAGACCATCAATATACACTTTGCCACTTTTCATCTAATGAGAAAATGGTAATTTAGTCGCTTGCACTGGCATTCGTGGTACAAGACAATCATGTTCTCTCACATTAAGTCTATGAAGAAACACCTGTGTAATGTTGGGAAGCAGAGTACATAAGAATATCAGCACTATAGATAATATAATGTAGATTGCTAAAGGCTTCAGTGTATCCCCCACCCTCAATATCAGAAAATGCAATATAGAGAACAAATAATTGTCCTGGAAGAGTGGCTGGATATGTTTTTGATGATCTTGTCAATTATGTGAATGCAGACACACTGCTGATATTATCCTCTTGGCACAGAGTCTTGCATTCTTGACTGTATGGGTGGAAATGAATAATATCAGCAGAGAGCTGCTTGATGCATATTTTTACAACTGCGTGTTCCACTGTGGCCCACTCTGCAATGGGAGCCATGGTGCTTTAGTAAACAACATCATAACGAAAGCAGAAACAGATCTGCAGGACTGAATGATGATAATCACAGCAGCAGCAGAAAGAGTAGGAGACTCACAAGGACTGACGCGCTTGTATATGAATGCAGACAGAGAGAGAGACAGATAGGTAGTTCTTTTCATCATTTCCAGGTTTGTTGCAGTCAGTTTCAAAGTTAATAGATATATATTTTGCCCTACCCAAGGTCTTCAGCTGCTCAGTCAAACCTTGTGGATATGAATAAGTGGCAGTGACTGAAAGGGTGATGAGGAATGATAACAGCATAAATTAGAGAAAAAAACTTGACTGAGAAGCTACAAGACTGCTTGTGATGAAAGCTAAAGTGTACATCATTATCTCGCTCATTAAAAAAGCCTGTAGCTTTAACAAAGCTCGACAATCAGTGTTTGGCTCTGAATCGCATAGGTTAGAAAATATGTACATTTGTGGAGAGGCTTTGCACCTGTATCTGTACTAACCATCAGCTAAAACTTATTCTGTAAATTATTACAATGCCATGAACTTGTCTTACCACTTTTTTGTAATGGATAATACTGGTAAAAAAAAAAAAAACTTAAAAAACTTAAGGCTGCAATCCGTGTCAAGGCCTGCAGCCCTGGGAGCCATTTGGGTCCAGCTCTCTCACTCCCCATGATGAGAAGACATCCACAAAGTCTCCATGTCTTCGTTAAGACCTGCAGCATGTTAACTTCTTTGCAATGTGAGAAGATACACTGTCAGCAGCTCCTTCTGAGAGAAGGAGAAGGACAAAAAATTAAAAATGATGTGACAACCTCATTTAGAGGTCAGATTTTCACACACATTCAAGACTCTCAATTTTATTTTAGGATGGACCACTGCATCTTTAGCTGAAAGGGGATTTTTTTTATCACTGACATGACTATGTTTCGAGTGCTCCTCCATCTGTGGAAGCACATTTTCTTTGAACAAAAAACAAACAAAAAACTATCAATCAGAGTATGCCCTGCAGAACAGAAGAGTTTTGCACATTGCTTTCACTCACAGAATATTGCTTTTGTTTTTCAAGAGTAGCTTTTATATTACATTATGCAAATGCAGTTATACTGCATATTCTCCTTTGAAAGGTAATGCACTGTATACCACTGCAGTAAACTCAATGGAAATTAGTTTGTGAAAGTCGATAAGATTTTAGATTTCTCTGGGAACAACTGTGTTCCTGGAACCCTTTGTCATAAGTGCCCTTTAAAACTTATTTTTACAATTTCTGTTTTAGTTAACAGTTCCCACTGTGAGACAAATTCACACTGACAAAGAACAAAGGTTATAATCCTGCCTTGAATCCATCTGAGTCAGAGGGACATCGAAGAAAGGGCTTTTTGGTAGCATTGCGCCCCTGCTCCTCTCAGAGGAGAATGTATTGAAAGGTTCAGGCAGAGATCATCTTTTCAGAGTTGCTCATTCAAACTGTGCACTTTATTTATTTTAACAATGTTTGGGATGAGAAAAGGATGACAACAACTATGCAAAAACATTTTCCTCATTACACATTATACTACATTATGAATCATTATCTGTCAGCCTGCATGTTCCCAAAACGCCAGCAGCCGCCTGCGGTGGAGCACGTGGAGGATGGGTCTGGCAGTGAATCACACCATCATACCTCTAAAAGTGTGTCCTCCTCCAGCGCCAGTTGGCATCAGTTATTTCTATTGACTTTACTTGTCAATCTGCAAACTCACCGCATTTTCTTCTTTTTAATCCAAACTTAATGTCAGATGTAGTGAACAGACTTTTATTGCTTTCCCAAAATTTTTAAATTTGATATTTACTGGTCCCTATTTAATTAAGGGAAAATTTTACTCAGTGTATGGATTGACATTTGGCATAACAAAAAGCCCTTATAGTGAAATATGTGAAAATAGCAAGCACACTGTCTTTGTTGATAATTGTATTACCCTATATAATCATGAAATTTGTGTAGAGTTAAAAATCAGTTTTATAACATATAATAATAATAATAATGATGATGATGTATTCACTAAATTTAAGAATCAGTTCACTGTAAATCCTTTACTGTACATGTAATCTGCTCCTGCCATTGGGAAGCACTGAACCTTCCTCCGGTCAGGAGGCTGAAACTCCACCCTCGGTGTGTTTATGGAGCCAGCTGTGTTACTTTTCTCACTTGACTGCTTTGTCTTATTGGAATCAATGGGATACCAAGGTGGTTTCCTCACTCCATTAATTTGGTGCCATGAAACTGCCATTTTGTGCAAAGTAATATGTATCAGACAGCACTGTACTTGCTTGACTGTGGCGATAGGAGACCAACATCCATACTAATGTCCCATTCTCTTGTGGGAGGAAGGAGCTGTCTGTTTTTTTCTGCTTTAAATGAGACTTCAGCTTCAATGACCCTCACCTCCTCCCAACAACTGAATTCCAGCACAGTGACCTGAAATGCATCATGGTTAAAATTCATACCACATGAGTCCATAACTGATTTGATGTTAGATCTTCACTGTTGTCCTCACTGGGTAAAAGATGCAATGGGCAGACTGTGAGCAATGTCACTACACCTGCACTGATGTTTATTAAATGTTTAAAAAAGCTATTTGGCTGCATGACAAGTTTTTCTTTTTGACTACTGCTGGAAATAAACTGAAGACATTCAAACTCTGTGATATAAACAAAAGAGTGAATGCAGCAACTCACTTCTCCAGTATATATGTCTTTTGTATGCAGAGCAGGGCAGCATGTGTTCCAATAAGGACAATCTGGCCTGATGACAGATTAATTATATCATCCCAATGTCAATATTGAACCTTCCTACCAAATAAAGACTTCTGATTTAGTCAGAATATAATGAACCTTTGCAGTGTGAATACACACTATGTTCTTGTTAGGCCAGAAAGAGATATTTTCTATTGGCCTATTATATTGGCATCCATTGCTTTGTGAAAATAAACATGTGAGTGACATGGTGGTGATGTATGGGTTGAACATACAGTATATAAACATTATTCCATGACATACTGGACTGAATGGACTGACTGAATGTGCCAACTATCCACCTCCTTGACTCCGTGACTTCCTCCTTGCTCCCATCATAACTACTATGGCCACTCGGGGCCATGGTCGCTTTGACTTTTTATGACATGAATGATTCTCATGTTTAGAAGGGCAGTCTCTCACAATAGCACACAAGTACACTTCTGATTGCATAAGGAACTTTAGTGTTGTAGCTGTATTTTGCGTATTATGCCTGAATTTCTTGTGTTTTAGCTTAATTGGACAGTTTACAGTAACAGTAAGGATGGATGTGATTAATTCAAAGCCAAATATCCAAGGCTGCGTGCACTGCCATGTTAGTATGTATAATTGATAACAGGAGGGACAAGCCAGCATGTTTCCAATGGCTGCCTAAAACATACTGAAAACTGTACGTGCAGTTGTGTGTGTGTGCTTGTGTTTTATTCATACACTCCCCACGCAGCATGTCAGTTTTAAGTACACAACGTGTGCTATTGTGAAACTCTACCAGAGCAATTTGGCCAGTAAGCAGAAGCGGCACTCCATTTGTTGGTTATATTCCATTAGTTCTATCCCCCATACTGAAAAACTACTTCTCACGTCAGCCCAGCCATGTATAATTGATTCACTGTTGTTGTCATTTCACGCATTTGTGTGCTTTAATATGAAATACAATTAGAAAATCATTGTTATCAGCTTTGCATGTGAATCCAGCGGATTCAAAATGCTGGCTCTTCAGTGCCTTTTTTCTTTATCAAAAGTGCTGAAAATATTTGATTTTTTAAAATATATTACCTTTATAGTTTATTTTTACACAATCAAGAAAAAAGGTATTTTTTCATAATTTTTCACAGAGAATTCGCTGTGGTGTATTTTTGTACAAAGTGAAGATGAAGAGACCTTTGCATGCTATGCTCCCATGTGTGGGTTGTCAGAATATACAATGGATACTGTATCGCAAAAGTTAATATTGTAGGAAAAACAAGTAAAATACAAAAATGTTCAGCATCAATATCTTGCACATGCCTGATATGATAACTCTGTTGGAACATCGTTGTTGGTGAAAATGAAAAGCATGGAAACAAATTTCCAGGGGACAGGTCTGAAATATGCAGTGACATACTCTTATCTGTAAACTCACATAGTGATCTAAAAACAAATGTTTCTTATGTAGGCCTTGGCACAGAGAAAGGCAAATGAAAAGATGTGGGGCACAAATGCATCCTGATAAAAGCACAAGGATGAAACCACATGAAATACATGCAGCAGCTACAAACAACAAATATTTATAGGGGGCATGAATAGGGTTGATAGCATAGATAGTTGGGGGGTTAGGAATATGAGAGCCTGGCAAAAAATACTGTTGCCCATTCTGGCTGCGAATCCTCCAACAGCACAGGGACAAAGAGGCGGTGGGAAGAGTGAGAGAGGTCCTTCATAATAAGATATTTCACAGACACAGCATTTGTGAAAAATGTGCTGAATGGAGGGCAGAGAGGTCTTGAATGATGCTCCTTGTTCTCCTCATTATTTTTTGGAGGTACTCATGAGCTGAGGCGTCACAGGTGAGTGAGTCCATTTCCCTTTTATTATCAGGATTGTTGTATTGTATATTGTATTATCTGATTGATCTCAAGGAATTTTCAGGGAAAAAAATAAAGTCAAGCATGTAGTCTATTTCAGTTCCTTTTTCAGTTAACTTTGGAGTAACTCTTGTGGGGAAAAAAATTTGGATTGAAATATAAATTATATAATTTCAGTTATTTTATGTAAAGTAATGTGCAACTGTGAATGTTTTTTTAAGTAAAAAACTTGCACACACTGTGAACACAAAATGCATTAAATATGCTATATTTCAGTCTTTGTCAGGGAGTATGTGCAAGATTTCATTACTTTTTAATTTGGTGAGACACCATTACCATTACTTTAAAAACAAAGGGAATTCAGATGTAGCATGGGCTATGAAAAAAAATCACAATCCATACACACCTATAGATATTCTAGGACCTTTTTTTCAACAGGCATGACTTGCATGACTGGATTCACAGCTGGGAACAAACGGAAAAGGATCAACGAGCATGGTGAACTAAGCTTCCCTCTACCTGATGACTAGATTTCCATTCCAGAAACTGCACAACAGGCTTGGAAATTGGATGAGCAAAAAATAAGACCCCTAATGAAATTCAAGGGTTCACTGCAACACTTGACACGCTTCCCCTAACGAAGAAACACACTCTGATGGGAAGGTGAAATAATGAGAAGTCGGATGCCTGAGAGGTACGATGTAATTGGGACGGGCATATTCAATCACAACACACTTTTATTCAATTTTCACTCTTGCTGGCTTACCTCGCCTGTAATTTCTTTTGATTGGCAACAGTTGAAACAGACGGGGGGTACAGGCTATTTTTCCCTCATCAGGTAGTGACGGTCAGTGTGTATCATGAATGAGATTAGCCCAATCACTACAGTGATCTTTGAAAGCATTTTATGTTTGCATAAGATGAGACTGGCTAGAAATTACATGTGTCTCTGCGCGGGATGACATCACATTTTTTATCTCATCGGGTGATCACTTTCCATCTTTTGCAACTGCTAAATGCTGTAGCTTTGTACTGGGCTGAAACAGTATTTTGTAAAAAGAAAAAAAAAGTCTGGAGCATGTCTGGAGCATCAGATAACTGTATGTACCACATGTTGACACTTGAAACAGTCACTGTAGGAGCACATAATACCATTCAATACAACAACAAAGTTAACAAGGCCTCAAACAGTCTCAACTAAACACAATATTAAATTTATAAAGCTGATGTTTCCATCCATTACAGGACATGTAAAATAAACCATAGAAATGATTTGACATCTGTTAAAGGATATTTCTCTGCAATACTCAGGGCCACCTTTTTTGTTTCTTTCTGTCTAGACAGTGACGCACATCATCTGCATTTGCCTTTTATACAATCATCACTGATGGCCAACATTAAAGCTGCGTCAAGGGTATAAAAGTCACATCTACAAATAAAATCAGTTTTCTTTTTCATAGCAAAAACTGAATTCATAGCTGTGGCCAAGTGAAGGGTTTAGGGACAGATAAAAACACAAGGGGCCACTGGACCAATTTTTCAAGGGTATGGAAAGTTATTAGATGCATATCCGCCAGTAGTATCCACAGGGGGTGAAGACAATTAAATATTATGCACCATAAAAGTAGTTCAAAGAAGAACCTCAACCTCACTGACAAAGCATTATAAGCTTGAATAAATGTCACTCATTGCAAGGCTGCTGTGTTGATTGTAGTTGTAATTACAACTGTTGATGCTGCGGTGTCCATTTTTAAGGTACCACCAGATAACGGCATACAGTGCATCCTCATTCAACTTGAAAGGCATCACTTCAAAGAAGAGCAAGCAGTACTGGTAGATTTCTCCCCAGGCCGTGGTGTAAAGGTGGCAGAGAATACACTGTGTGAAGTGATTTACATATCTATTAATGTTCAGATTCATGGTTGCAAGGTGTACACAGAGAAGCAGCCTTGCATAATGTTGAGTCCAATAGGCCACCGTGTCCACTGACCACTCAGACACTTGTGCATCCTCATAATAAAAGCCATGCTAGGAGAGTAAATCTTAGCAGAGATCAACTGTTTATCCTGCTTGACATTTACTTGAACACCACCTACTTCACTTCAAGTACACTTGTGGTTTCCACAGACAGAAATACAACTGACCATGGCTTCACTGCTGTCTCGCAGCGTCACCAACCTCTTTATGGAGGAGAACCCTAGTGAATTGTGCCTATCCATATACAGTATATTCATCTGCAGACATAGGCAAAGAATTACACAGCAACAAATAATGCACAGAGAAGGATCAGCAGGCTACCTCCATCTAAAAATAGATAGAAGAAAGGAAGAGAAAGCAGAGTGACAATTGTGATGTCATCCTTATATCCAATCCCAGTTTTAATCACCATGTAACCTTTTTGTCTGGTGGAGAAACATCTCAAACAACAAACACAATTCAGCCACAAACACTGACAGTTGCAGACTATTAGAAGCTGGCTTTTGTCTACATCTGACCCACCGTTTCGCAAATGCCAGAACAGAGTGCACGACATGTCTAGCAACTAACAATGGCAACACTAAGTCAAATGCCTTTGACTTGGTGTTTCTACATACCTGATGACCTAAATAAAAAGAAAACTTTATTTCTGTTTTAGCTCCGACAAAGCTTCCCAGTTTTTTTTTAAACACAAGTAGGTCTTCTTATTGTAAAGTGAGATAAAATGCCTCCCTGTCTCAGGAGAGACGATATACAGGAAAGACGATAACTGTGTATATGTATGATGCTATTTTCAGTTGCTGATATATTCTTCATTAAGGAACAACTATTAATGGAAGGTCTCTTGGGTATTACGGCGGGCTGCTTTGGTTACCATGGTAAAGAAAATGAATCTTTTCACTGTGTCCCTCCAAAGTATTTAATTTGGCATTTAAAAGCAATACTGGGTCACAGCCTCAAAGGGCACTGTCTGTTAGCTTGTCTGTACTGCATAATAGAACAACATGCTTTTAGTTGATAGATGAGCACAGAGGTCACAAATGCAGACTCCAAAATGGTTTGATATCCATTATATGCTTAGAAAAAGGCTAAAATCTATTCTTCCTGTTGAAAAGGTTTCCGCAAGTAGTGCATTCGACATTCAGCTTTTAAAATTGCAATCATTTTAAAAGCACTTTAAAAGCAAAATCACTTAACCTTCACACAAACACGTATATCTTAGTTCAGGTCAAAAGATCAATGTCGCTGGACTTTCAGTATACAAGATTTTCCCACAACACTAGCAGACTAGTATATGATGTCAAATGATGGCAGATGTTTGCACAGCTGGCAGGAATTTAGAAGAAAAACCTGAAATTAGTGATGATGTAGCTACCCTGAAGCTCTCTGTATCATAGCTGTTGTCTCTGTGTGGTCACTAAGCATTAATTGGGAAATTTTAAAAAATATTGTGAGGTGTAAAGGTGATGGAAAGCACTCAGGTTTTAGACCATGTAATTCCCCGGTTCATTAAGGTACAGACATTGTCCCTGAGGAGACAGAGGTGATGTGTTTTTTCATTAGATTTTAAAAATAGCCAATCAGCAGTATGGGATATTGTATGTGAAGTACAGCAATTAAACCAATTCTGAAGTGACCCTTTAGGTTGAGTTGGTGTAATTGTCCGAACATAGCAGTGAAGCAAAGCTCTGCACCCCTTGTTTAAGTTTTATCCAAAATGAATGTTCAGACTATTCTTGTCACTTAATTACCGTATATACATGGATATGTTCTCCTAGCACTGCAGGTTTGTCTGTAAGCTTTGCAGGTGTCCAGCTTTTGAATGTTACATGTAGATAATGAAGCACTGGGATCTTTGGAAAACCGTGTATGGTGAATTAATGAGTATTGCTGGCGCGTCAGCAGTTTGTGAATGTGCTATCACTGCACATTACATTGATCCAAACAGGCACTTAATACATTGCTTTCTAATGTGAGGCATATGGAGGGGTCCAGAGGATGTGGAGACAAAGGAATCAATTGGCTTGATAGAGAAGAGAGAGGAAGGGCAGAAAGAGAGGCAGGAAGGGTGGCAGGACCTGATCCAATCAGACCAGACGATGATTGCCTGTGTAGTAATCAGGTTTTTATATGAAGGACCACAGGAAATCGGTGAGCCAGTCAATATACAATCTAATCAAAATCAACAAGCTTGACTCCAGTAGCAATTTCTTAAAAAGCTATGGACTGGCTGTGCCAATGGAGGAGGAATACACCAAAGATGATGATTCAAGAAGGAAAGTTGATTGCCCTAAAAATATGCGCTGCTCACGTTTTGTTGACAAGCATAGCAATGCTCCAATGAAGCCAGTGAAATTAGTTTTATATTCATTCGGCTGTCGGGCTCTGAGTCTGTTTTATGGATGTTCTGCTGCTTCCACAGTTGTGTAAGTGAAAAAATGGATTAGTTTCAGATAGAAAGCAGAGTTCATCTAATTAAGTGATTATAAACATTGGTTTAAGTCTGTTTATGCCATTGTTGGTTCAGTGTTGTTAATCCAAGTGCAGTATTAAGTGCCTGTGCCTGACCCAGAATTTAAAAATGAACTGATATAGTAAAACTTCACATAACTGAGTGTTAAATCCCTCCCCTGAGCAACCATTGTCCAGTCATAGCTCCTTGCAGGTGCAGATGCTTACGTTTTGCTCGGGATGTGTTGATTTAGCCTCAATCTTTTGTGTGCCTACCCATCAAGTTTAGCTACTTCTAATTAGGATAATAAGCACATGACACATTATACTGGACATACAGTTAATATACCGTCTCATAAAGATTCTGTCAAGCAACATTTCTCTGATGTGTGTTTGTGTTTGCTGACAAACAACTGACACTGAGGTTTTTGTATGACGAGACTGGATGAGGCACAGGTGGGTTGACACCCAAAGCTACCTCATGAGAGTGCTATAATACTATAGGGTACAGTTGTGTGATAAAGGCAGATGTTCCACACACTTCAGGTTGTAATGTTTTCTGTTGGGAGAACACACTGGGGTGTGCGGGTCCATGTACACATGCATACAAACATGTATACTGTGTGCACAGTCATGCAAACCCAGTGACATGTAAAATCCCCTGGTTTTAGGTTGTTTTTTTAAAATCTACATTTCTGTGTACGCACATGGGGAAATATGTGGGAAGAGTAAACATTTAATGTTTTCCCAGTCGCATCAGGGCATGTTTGTGCGTGAACATACAACGCTGTCTGTCATCGAAGGTTCCTTGTCCTGACATCAGAAGCCTGCAAAGTGGAGCATGCATAATCACATTTTCCTCCTGACTTTGTTCATAATTACTTATCAAGGGTTGATTAGTGTGAGATGCTGTCACTGGAGTCATTGGAGGCAACGCACATATTTTAATTAATTTGGGGGGGCAGGAATATTAGGCATGTTTTGTCGGTTACTCTGTCAGAGAAGGTCCTGTACAAATGTTATAGTGTTTTACAAATGAAAGAGATGTTACATGTACAGAAACTTTGGCCTCAGATCTTTGTGAAATGATAAATGTCAGACACTGCTGCCTGGCAGTCTCTTTGTCCCACTCCCTTTCCCCTCTGTGTATGTGTGCATGTGCGTATGTGTGTGTGTTTGTGCTTGATTGCAGGAGTGGAGTCAGGTGTGCACAAGTCCAGTCACCAGCTGCCTGCAATCATCATCATCAAGCTCAGCTATATATACCTGCTTCCAGGCTGGGCTGTGTTTGGCCACTCAATTGTGTTTCTTCACTTCAACTTTTGTTCCTCCTCCCTTCCCTGGAGCCTTTGAACCTATTCCCAATTCCCTCTCAACTTGGATCCCTCCTCCTACATCTATCTTTTAACACAAGTTGTTTTGTTAATAAAACCAACTAAGTCCTGTGCTCTGCATAGTGGGTTGTCGTCCTGCACCTTGGTCTTCAAAGAGGCTAAGATTTTGTTCAAGGACTTCTTTTAGCTGTTCGTTCAAAAGCAATTTTTCATCCATTGTTCCTAAAGAAAGATTTATAGTTCTGTGAGCGCCATCTTGTATGCACAGCTCTTTTGAGGTCTACCCACAGGTTTTCTACGATGTTTCGGTCAGAGGACTGTTAAGGCTGTGAAAAACCTTTCAGCTTGCACCTCCTGCAGTAGTATGTTGTGAATTTTGAGGTTTGTTTAGGTTCATTATCCATCTCTCAACTTTTTTACACACTGATGCTTGCTTGCAGAATTTGCTGGTATTCATTCGTTAAGTGAATTAATTTTTCGGTCTATCAGTGAGAAGTTCCCTGTGCCATTGGCTACAATACCGGCCCAATGCATGATTGATTACTCCCATGTTTAACAGTTGGAGAGGTGTTCTTTTCATGACACTCTGCACCCTTTTTTCTCCAAACATTTTGCTCATTGTGGAATCTATTTCAACTTCATCAGCTCACAGGACTTGTTTCAAAGATGCATCAGTCTTGTCTGGATGTTCTTTACACACTTCTAATATTGAACTTCATTGTGATGATACAGGAAAGGTTTTCTTCTGATCACTCACCATATTTTTGCAGGTGTGGTTACACAGTAGAGCAGTAGACCGCCATTCTAGAGTCTGCAAAATTCTTTTTCCTAACTGACTGAACGGATGAAGGTCTGAGACCTTGGCAAATGTTATCTCAGAGCTTGAATCCCTTGGGGGACCCAAACTTTTGTTTTTCACTTATGAATTATTCATTTGATAAAATGCATGAACATGCATATCACTGACTGGTGGATACTCAAAAGGCCAGTTCCATCTCCTGTTGTGTCACCTTTTATACGGTATAATTTACAGTATATTGTATTACTCTGTGCACATGCAGTGTGGGTCAGTGCTGAAACATGCGACAGAATGTTTCACCCCGATGAAGCCTCCTGCTTCCATTCATGTGTTTTTGTAAAAACAAAGCAGCCAGTTAGAAAATAAAATCCTTTTCCCTATTAACCAGATGGGTGCACAGCAGGTTGTCACAGCTCTGAATTAAACCTTAAATTTTCACTTGTGTTGCAGAGCACACCCACTCCAGTCTCCTTACTGACAGTTGATATCCTACTTTAAAAAAAAAAAAGTATTCTTAGTGGCAGTAAAGCCTCATCTATACTAAAACCTTGTATACTAATTCCCCCAGTGGAGGTACTCTGTGTACTGCATTATGATTACTGCAGCATGCTCTCAAGGAAACAATTACACAGCGCTGTTTTAGGAAACACCAACTTTATTCACGAAAGTGAAAGGTTTGTGTGGCTACAAAGATGCACAATAAAATACTGAACTATTTTTCATTTAGAAACATATGCTTTACCCTGATTCATACTTCAATTGAATAAATTCCTAACAATTTTCTCTCTGCATCTACTTCTTTCTGGAATTGCTTTCTCGTTTCAAGTAACGCTTCACATCAACTGAAATATAGCAGCGGCAGTACTTTGTTAAAATATCAGCTGTGCATTATTGCAGACAAATCCAAAAATGGTTTTAATCTCTTTTGAAATTATCTGTGGTCAAATCCTGCTACCGCAGCCAAAGCAGGTGACCACTTCAACCCCTTTAGGCTCAGCGGACTGTATTATGTTGCCACTGGGGATACATAATCAGCTCTCACAGCATCTGTCTCATCACATGGATTAACAGAGTCAGTGTGGAACCAGCAGCATTGTGTACAGGAATGGGCCAACCTGGTAGGAGACATTAATATGAGCTGCAGCCACTGTAAGGAGTACAAGAGCTTTTCAGTTGCACAGGAGTGCAATTTCTCCAATTTTTTGGCTGACATTATAAAGTAACAAGTTTATAAAAAAAAAATTAAAAAAAATCTCCCTCATGCCCACCTGGGCGGTGTCTCCTTCAGACTCGGGTCCTCTACGAGAGGCCTGGGAGTCTGAGGGTTCTGCGCAGGATCTTGGCTGTTCCTAGCATTGCGCTCTTTTGGACAGAGATCTCTGATGTTGTTCCTGGTATCTGTTGGAGCCATCCTTCCAGCTTGGGGGTCACCGCCCCTAGTGCCCCGATCTTTCTCCTTTCGCTTTGTGTACAGCCTCAGGGTATTATTATATTATCTTATTTTTGCCATTCAGCTGACTTTTGAGGACCTGCCTTACCCTCTGGAGGTATTTGGCTGTGGCTGACCTTCGAGCTACCTCATGATTATGATGATCCCCAGGTTCCACTTCAGAACTGGTACCTTTTGAGATGATCTGGCTGAGCCTATGCAGAACAGCAGGGGGGGCTCTCTGATGCTGGGGCTGGTGTTATTACCTACACCTTTCTGTGCTCTGCTCATGTTCATGTTATAGGCCGGTAATTGGATGGTATTATGAGGACTGTCTGGCCTTGGGTCACCCAGAGTGGCGGGTACATTTTTGCTTAGCAGTCTCCAGTGTGTATTTCCTGGGCAGCTCTTTCCTTACATGTGCTCACCTCTAGCCTTTTCCTCCATGCTCGCTCCTTCTGGTTGCTGTTCATCTTGTAGCCAAGCATCTCATCAGCTGATTGGTCTCAGTGATGGTGGTGGTAGGGGTTAGAAGTGCTGTGTTTACAGCATCCAGTAGAGACTGGTCTGGTACTTTGTTGTTTAGCCTTGGCAAGGAGGAGGTACTTGAGTTCCTCCAGGGCTTCATGATTCTCTCTCTCAGGTCAGTTGCCCTTGCATTCAGTTCAGTTCAGTTCGTCTTGCTTTGGGGCATGGTACCCAATCTCGATATTTGGGGGTGATGATGAAACCACCCCCAGGCTGACCTGGTGTCCTGGCTCCCTCTTGCCATAGCATTTTTTTGTACCGTGGATGAGGTACAATGCTGTACCTCCTCAATCTCTACTTCCGATAGCAACTTCCTCTTGCAGATGCTCAAGCTGGTATGACTCTATTATTTATCCTATTGCTCATATTCGCATGTATCACAAAGTGCCATGCCCAAGGGCCCAACTGGGATTCGAACTGACAACCTTCTACACTGAAGTCAGCGGTGTAAACCACATAAGAACTAACTATATGAGTGAGAAGTTACAATTAATTACATTAACAGCATGGATTATGAAAGGCTACTTTTATATAGCTCTTGGATCCAAAACACAATTTGTAAATGATCACAGTTTCACGGTCTGAGCTGTTACTTATTGCTTTTTTCAAGTTTCTTTCTCGGTTTAATCTGAACACTTTTCTGCACACAAGCTTGAGCACAGATGCAGACACACACACAGACATTGAATGTGAAAGCAAATTAAAATTTTCTTTCAGGAGAGCATCTTGAGTGTGCCTAATTAAAATGATGCAAAGAACCATAAAACCATAAACTTGTTTATAATCTACAGATAATAAAAAAAGAGCCACGAATCATTTGCAGCTATTAATGTAACTCGATGGGGCCATTAATGTGCCATTAAAGGAGAGCATTAACCTAATTTTTATTTTTCAAGTTTCTCCTCCAAATAAACCCACAGCAGCATTTCACAATTTTTATTGTTTGATGCTGATCATGGATAATATTTGTGTCCTATGTGTTTTTAAAATGCTAATTACTTACATCTATAATTTTTGCTGTGTAGGTAGATCAATATTTACAGTATTGTACATCATACATTACTTGAAGTATGCAGGCAGTGTGTTTTGTGAATAGGTTGCTGCCTGTCTTTTTTGCAAAATTCAGAATATGAATGTAACTGTGCTCAGGGAATAGTTGAAATCATTTCCTGTACTGTGCTGCTGTTTTCTTGCCACCCAAGGCAACAATTACAGTAAATTCATTACTCCATAAAACCTATTATACTTCCATTAAAAGTCCATTATGAGATGGTGTTGTTGGAAGATAGGAGGTGTTTGCTGGCCCTCTGGGTATCAGTCACAGATGCTAGAGAGGCAGACAATTAGAGGACTTTAACATATTATGTAGCCTTTATCTGGTATAAATCGAATTAGTAAGTGATTCACTGTTCAAGATGGCCAATCTCTCCCGTTTTTGTCCTTTCAAGATAAAGGGGGTATGTTGACCAGTAGTATGACTAAATCTCTGACTTTTACATCTTTAAAAACAGACTTGGATTGAAACAACAACATCTGTATCAAGTGTATTGAGAAAAAGGACAGAAGCGTCAACAAGAGAGCAAGTAGGCAACAAAAAATGTTCCCAAATGTGTTGTGTCCAACCTCATTAAAGTGACAAATAAGCCTATCAACACATTACATTTGATGTCCCTGTACTAATTTTATCATAGACAAGCCAAGGGACTGGCTGTTGATAAGATTAGGTTTATGTCCATGTCTGTGCCACCTGGAAGCATGAGCTCTTTGTCAACACCCTGTTTAGTTCCCAAGTAATGCAGTTTGAGTCAATCACCTGGTTGTGTCCGCTCCCTCGAGTGTCACACTGCTTGACTGACAGTACAGATGATATTGCTCTCTGTGTAAAGGGTCACAGAGGAAGAGCGACAAAACACCCAAAGAGATTGAATAGGATGAATGAAATTAGACGGCTAGCAGTAATGTCTTCCCCTTGACAGGCTCTTTTGTTTTATTTTCAATTTAGCTTTGAGAGGAACAGGGAGCAAGGAGAGTGCCGAGTGACCCTTCAAGGACTGAAGGAACAAAGTTATTTGAGGAGCTGTGCTTACCCTTACTTTTTTATGTACAAAATATGTCCATATGAAATGTTGTAATGATAGTAATTCTGCTCTGCTTTTTTGTCCTTTCAATAATGAAGAGCTGTCACAGGCAGAGATGCCTGAGGAGATGATTGTTTTTTTCTGCACATACAGAATAATGCTGTACTGTAGATTTTCCATTTAAAAAAAGCTCTTCTACATTGCCACCTCCTGTCTGGAGTAACATTTAGCTGGGAGCGTGTCACACTCTCTTCCATGCAAAATGCATTTATCTGTAGTTTTTTTGTTTTGTCTGCGCTCATTCCGAGGGATGTCACTTACTTCGAAAATTGTGGCACTCGAGGCAGAAGGCAGAGTATTTGTTTTCACTGTCTGTTTCACAAAGCAAGGCTCATTTGTTAAAAAGAGTGTGATCTGCGCGCCCTGCCCCAATGCCATTTGTCTTGTATTGATCGCCTCTTGTCACGACTGCCTTTCTTGAAGGTGAGGGGTGCTTTTTCTTCTCTTTCATGCTTAATGGGCTTGCTTTTTAAGAGCTTTCTGAGGACACAGGAGATGATGAGGCTGGTGTTTCTAGGTTTGTAGATCATGATCCAATAAATGTTACTAAACCCGCACACATGCACTGAAGATTCCAGGTTACTCGAAGAAGTCTGGTAATGCTGGTAATCAGAGGATGTGTGGCATGCTCTCACAGTTCAAATGTGTCTGAATTTCACATAGTTTGACAAGTTAAATAGCTGAGTTTAAATAGTTCAAAAGTTGTTTAGTGATTAGAAAATACTAGTGGAAGCTACGCTGTGTTAGTTTCTGGTTTTGAGTTGAAAATATCATAATCATATCATAATAGAAAGACACATAGCTACCTGCTATGATCTCTCCCCTTCATCTGGTTGCACTGCTGTCACAGTCATAATGTCCCTGTAATAAGTCTTTGCCATGCACATGTTAACAAGCAAAAACCCAATTAGAAGCTTTATTCAGAATCAGTTTTATTACCAAGTAATTTGCATTACAAGGAATTTGTCCTGATTTGACGTGCTTACATATAAAAAGGAGAATCATAAAAACTAAAAACTGTATACATATATTTCCACAACTAGTGCAGGTGGTAGTTTGCAAGATAAAGTGTCCGGTGAAGGGGTGGGGGCATTAATATAACACATATTTGAGTTGGGGGGATGAACGTTAATATAATGTATTGGGCTAAAGTCAGTCTTAAGCTTTATTCCAAAGCCTGATGGCAGAGGGGTAAAAACTATCCCTGTGACAGGAGGTTTTGGTCCTGATGGACCGCAGCCTCCGTCCAGAGAGGAGAGGCTCAAATAGGCTGTGTCCAGGGTGGGAGGGGTCAGCAGCTATTTTCCTTGCTCTCCTCAGGGTCCTGGAGGAGTAAAGTTCTGGGAGAGAAGGGAGGTTGCAGCCAATCACCCTTTCAGCAGAGCATATGATACGCTGCAGTCTGCACCTGTCCTTGGCAGAGGCAGCAGTGAACCAGACGGTGATGGAGGAGGTGAGGAAGGACTCAATGATGGCACTGTAGAAGTGGACCAGCATTGTCCACGGTAACTTAAACTTCTTCAGCTGCCTCAGGAAGTACATCCTCTACTGTGCCTTCTTAGTGAGGGAGCTGGTGGCTCCCACCTGAGGTCCTGGGAGATGATGGTGCCCAGGAAGCAGGAGGACTCCACAGTGTCCACTGGGGAGTCACACAGAATGATGGGGGAGGGTGGGGCTGTGCTCTTCCTGAAGTCTGTTCTCATCTCCACTGTTTTGGAAGCATTGAGCTCCAAGTTGTTCTCCCCGCACCAGGTCACCAGATGATCAATCCTCCACCTGTAGGCAGACTCGTCCCCATCAGAGATGAGTCCAATGAGGATGGTGTTGTCCACGAACTTCAGGAGCTTGACAGACTGGTGACTGGAGGTGCAGTTGTTGGTGTACAGGGAGAAGAGCAGGGGAAAAAGAACGCAGCCCTGGGGGGAGCCGGTGATGATCGTCCTGAAGTCTGAGGTGTGCTTTCCCAGCCTCACATGCTGCTTCCTGTCCGTCAGGAAGTCTGTGATCCACCTGCAGGTGGAGTCTGGCACGTTGGAAAGAAATATTCCAGGTAGGGGCGTGCGTCTTCGCCAGCGAGGAAGACGCACGAGCGCACCGGCTCGTTTCCCTCTGCGTCGGCGTGAGGCTGCAAAGGAAATCACTGCAGGTGCAAGAAACTCAGGAAACAATCCCCTTGGTGTTGTTCCCCGAATGTTCATAAGCTCTTCTCTGGTGAGAGAGAGCCATGAACCGAAACAAAAAATGTAATTAGTACACAAAACAAGACAAAACAATGTGCACCAACAAATTCAGGCAGCCGTCTGCGGCGCCATCTTGTAGCCACTCTTGTAGCCAATTATACACACAGCCAAAATGTTGGCTTTCTTTGGAAAGATAAGAAATTAGAGCACAGCACAATGATATATTTGAATAAAATCATGCTATGATGCATTGAATTATAGTCTCTGTCAAGTCTATAAAATAAAGATACTTTTGATGAATAGGAGTAAAAATCTCTCCTATTCTTGTGAGTAAATAAAATGCAAATTTACTTCTATGTAAATTAATAATTCCACAGAGAGAAAACTGTTTCCATGAGAGCAAACTCACCAAGAAGCCATCACCTGAAAACATACCAACATCAAACATGTGGCCTAACAGTTGTCCTGTTACAGCTGATACGGTAAATCCTTCAGATGAGTTTTTCTCTGGCTGTGCCTCTGTAATGCGGATGGAAAAGCAAAATGTGTCGAGCTTGGATATAAAGCAAATGCTGCTTGTGTCAATGCCAGAATCACTATCTGTCAGACAAACTCAAAGCAGATAACAATTTTTAAAAAATAAGATAACAAACGTTGATTGTAGGGTGCACCATAAAATATCACCATACAGCATCATTTATACTGTATATTATCAGAGATGTCAATCCAAAAAAAGCCCAGTTGTAGCAGTGATAAATGTTGTTTCTTCTGCCCGTTGTCCTTGTTTGCTTCCTTGTCTCCTGACCTTGAATCTCAATCTCCTTCCCCTGCTATTATGTTCTGGAATTAATAGCCTTCAAGTATAAAATGTAATCAGAAGCCAAATGAGAAGGCAAGAGGAGTGACAGGATCACAGAGAAAACTGTCAAAAGGGGTTTAAAGGCATCAACTATGCAGGCAGTATGAGGGTTACCCTATATATACGTTCAATGAGGTTATCAGCTAAAGTAAACAACATAAAATGTCCCTTTAATGTGGAATGTGTAGGCGCTCCACAGCACACAAAGGCCATTAAAGGTTTATCAGAGGTTTGCAGTGGCTGAGCCAGAGCTGCTCACAAATAGATTTTTTTTTCTGTGGCATTAACAGCATCTGCTTAAATGGCTAAACAAGTGCCTGCCTTTCTCTGAGGATAATGGGAGGCAGGTTTAAAGATAAATGTGCTTTTTACTGCTGTAAGGAGAAAATCAGCTGATTGAAACCTACAGAGGCAGCCTTCACGCTGGTGTTGGCATCAAGATGACATCACCATGGTGACCCACAGATCACCACAGATTCCAGATAAGCCCCCAGGTCAGAAACAATAAGGTGGGGGCATGACTCCCATTTAATTCTTGCACCACATACGTGTAAGCAGCCAACACACCCCCCACACACACACACACAAACACCTGTGTTCGTGCAGATACTCCCCACACAGCAGCTTAATGCTCTCACTGAAGAGCGCTCAGTTTGCAAATGACAGCACCAACAGTGTTAAATCCCACTAAATGTCCTGAACTGACTCACACTGAAGGGCTTAATAGAAGTTATATCTTAAAGGGTGAGAGCCGCCAGACCTGACTGCTGTGATGGCCATCAACAAGACCTGGATCATGCTGATCACTTGTATTTTTTTTCATCCTGTTATACTGAAGGGATCAAATTGGCAGCATTCAAACAAATAATGTGTGTAAAGTCTTACAGAGAAATTTGACATCAGGCTCAAGGGTAGAGTTTCACAATCTATTTTCTTATCTCTACCTGTGGCAACACTGCAAATATGTACTCTTGTGTGGATGAAGCATGGACACTGGCTTTACATTCAGCCAAATAAATGTCTTTTGATATCACATTATTCCTGTAAAAACAGTGCACTGATGCCAAACTGACTGCATCAAAGAGAATCCACTTGTGAAATCAGGTATGCTAATTGCCACCATGGGGCAGAAAAGTCCTTAAGGCATCTTATTGATACTTATCTTCAGTTTATGTGATGCAGTAATTTACAGTATGAACCGTAATTAAGAGTTATTAGGTTAAAAGGGCACTGCATCTGGCACTCCACACTCTGTTTCACGCTCATTAGCAGCTCATTAGGAAAGTGGTGATGGTTAGGCTGAGTTTGCAGAAATATTCTGAAAATATCCATGTAACTCCTGCACACAGATGATGCATCTAAATCAAGGCTTAAATCCCTCTCCAATTTTGCTGCTTTTATTTAGCTTTTTATCACTTACCACAAGTATGACAATTCACCAACTGTTTGTAATCTCACAGATGAAATCTCAAGACTCCAAATGCAGCCTTTTGATTAACAAGCCAGGCTAGCACAGGAGATTTGATGGTGTGTAACTGAGACAAAATTTTCAAAATGGTCATAACGAATTCTTGCATCTGCAAGATGCATCTGATGTAAATGAGGATTAACACTTTGTTTCAAATAGCAGTGACAGTCACTGTTGGTTTTGTTTCTGAATAGCAGCAGAACATAGCCTTGGCTAAACTGTTCCCATGAAAGGAAAAAAATGTCCAATCAAAGCTTGGCAACCATAACTCGGGACCACAGACCTGACAGGTTTTGGATTTTTCCACGTGGTGAAAGATTTTGCAGTGTGGTGGAGAGTAGTGTCTTGTTTTTCAAAAGGAAAAGAGTTTATGGACTTCATTAAATAATGCATTTGCCTGCCATTATGTGAGCTGTAAATGTTAGCAGTCCAGCCTAACTATCTTACTACCTGCAGCAGCAACTCTACTTTTCTTAATCCTACGTTTTGTGGGGTCATAGGTTGAATGGCAGCCTGTAACCCATTTAAGACTCTTTTACAGGGTTCCTGTTTTTCACAGGAGTCACAGTGTTCTGTTTGGGGAGAAGCCTGCTTTTGTCTACCTCTGTTGCGAATCCATTACCATGAATTGTAATGGTAAATCTGCCACCATTGACACTGTAAACTGCACAAGTGCCATGGACGAACAGAGAGCAAGACAGGCGTAGCAACTGTAACTAAGAGGTTCCAGGCTCTATTGTATGCCATAGAAAATTTCAACACACACACAGCTGTGAACAGGATCGCCTTCTGGACTCTAACAAGGGGGCTGTCCTGAAGTTGATCCACAGACAAATGAAGAAAAGTGCATATTTTTCAACCGTGGATGGATAATCCCCTCCCTGAGGTGGAATATGACATTCCACGTTTCACTGAAAGTGCATTTGAGTGAGTCAGCGTGGTTCGGCTGCTCCGTACCGCTCTCTATTACCATAATGATGACTCAGTCCCGTTTTCTCCCGTCCCGTCCTGTCCGATCCTGTCACGGTGCTCCACTCTCACGACCTCTCCTCTCCTCCCCTCCACTCCTGCTGCCTCTACCTCCACTCTCCTCTCCTTTATCACCTTGTCCTGTCGTCTCCTATTCTTAGACTGCTCTGTCATCCCTTGACCACTCCTCTCCTCTTCCCAAATCGCTCTCCCATCCGCAGTTAGTCACTTTCTACAGTTTGCTGACAAAACCTTCCCTTGCAGCCTCTGATAGTTTTTTTCCATTACCATTTGGTGAGAGGATTTGAAGCGCTGTGTTGTGTCAAGGGAAAGCAGTGTCATCTCTCCTCATTAACCGGCACACTGATTAGTTAAACTGAGCTGATGGATTGTGGCCAAGTGCGTAACTGAGCTGTTCCACCTCCAGCCAGCTTTGTGTTTTCTCACCCCCCCCCCCCAGCAATTGGTGCTCCTGTGTTGATGCTGAAAATAGAATCTGCTGCACCTTAGTCCCACTACTCCTGGTAAAGTACCTATGGTTTATCATACTCCTGCGACTGCTGCTCTCGGTGAAACTGGATTTAGATTTGGCAGAGTTTTTTTCCAGAGGGAGTGCACCACATATACGGACAAATAGATGAATTGATGAAATTTCACCTCAAGCACAGAGCTATCCTCAGAGCAAAAGCAATTACATCTCTTTGACTGAAACGGATGGTGTTAACGTGCCACTCTACCTCTGATTCTGGATCTGATAATGTCCTTAATTTCCTCTACCTTCATCACAGCCTTGTGAGGTGTGATATACACAATCAAGCACATTCCTGAAAATGTGATGTGGTGTCAAGTCACACTTAAGTATTTCAAAAAAAATTAGAAAAGATTCAAACCAGCTATGTGGGCTCATGTAATAAATAATGTTATATATAAAAGAAATGAATATCATTACAAAAAGTATCTGACACACAGGGTAATGAGCTGTAATTTTTTTGCAATGAGGGGTCACCAAAATGTGCTTTCATGTTGCAGCAATGATTTCTTTGTCGTCATCATCATCATGTTTTATTATGTTCCACTAGGCACTGACTAGTTGTGTCAGAACAGTCGTCATCAGATTCAGAATTTATTCTCAATGAGTATTTTTAGAGCTTACACATTTTCAGTATTCAGAGGATTTCACAACCGTTTTGTGATTGGATGAGCTGAGATGAGCTATGTGCAAGTGAAAAGGGGATTACTGTTATTTTGTATTTTTTATCTTCTGCAAAAAAGGACAACCACAGACTATAGCAGAAAAATAAAGCTGTCACCTGATTTTTGCAGTGTGATTGCACAAATTTTACAGTTGTCTTGACCCATACTGTATCACAGGCTCAGCAACACTGAAATAAATTTCTGCATGTGCACTGATTGAAAATTGTAGCAGATATTAAAAATTGACTCATGTCACTTTCCCTAACATCTAGAAAGAAAAATCAGTAACAGTTACTGATTACTAACTTTTAGTAAATTTCTAATATTTGAAATCTCTACTAAATTTGATCTAACTGACATGCGGTACAATGTTGACTATGAATGGATCTGTGTTAGTTTTTGCATATTGCCAGTGGTGTCTGATCATGGAGACCAGCCACAGAACTGTCAGGCAGAACATTATTAAAGTTAAAAAAGAGACTGCCCCTCATCTTTATTTGTGATCTTTTCCATAACATTTATAATTTATTTTCTGACGATATTGTTTTGTTGCATTGTAAAATGTTATGTGACTCCAGGGCAGTTTATTTGAAAGAGCTTATTTTTCAGTCACCAAATCATGCAGTGATAAGAAAGTTCCAAATGATCAGTTCAACAATGAATATGATTCAGTAGTTGATACAGGTATGAATTATTCCACCGAGGTTTTCATATTTTATATTGACAAGCAGTAGAGACATTTAAATGAATGTGACTAAATTCATGGTTTAGACTGAACTGTCAGTCCATCAACACTATATTTCCTCAGTGCATTTAATACAAATTATTGTGTCCCTGTCACTAACTGATAACCAACTGCTGTAAGCTGTTAAAGTTCCACTAAGTTATACTTTTGATGTTAACACAATGTTTCACGAGTCCATATTACCATACCTTATCAAACCAACAAAAAGATAAAGGTGGAGTTTTCAACCTCTTAGTGAGACTGCGGAGCAATGTTGGATTGCGTGAGTGGTCAGAATAAAAGCAGCTTTCAGTACACAATCCAGTGGTGATTAAGGGCTACACTGCTAAGTACCTTTTTTAAAAAGGAACAGTATTACATAATTGCATCAACATTGAACTAGCCCACTGGTTTATTTGAGGTGTGTAACAGCAGTTACAATTCCTTCTCTGTATACTGATCTTTGATCTTACAGTCCAAAAGAATTACCACAGTATCAAAGAAAATTTTTGGAGTCAGTCATCCGAGTCGTCAGCCCCCACCTCCAAACTGTAACCCAGCAACCACTGGTCTTGTTCAAAAGGAAACACTCTTGATATTTCCTGTGTAGTCCAGCTCATAGCCCCCCACTGTGAGACTGTGAGTTTCATCTGATCATTGCCTGACCTGCAATGCACTTATGATCAAAGCTTGGGGTGTTAAGCTTCATATGTGCTCCTTTTTTTTACCAGGATGGTTAATTTAATAGACTCTTGTATATACATGAGAGAGGATCAGAGTGAGTACGTTTTCTCTGTTTTCTTTGTCAAATTAGCATCCAGGGGGCACCACCTGAAATGAGAAGTTAAAATTTTCAAGTTTGGTTTTACAGACAAAACAAGTAATTACCCAAATTGAAAATGTTCCACTTAAGCAGACACTCAAAATCAAACAAACCTCTTCAGATCCCTCATTATTATGTCATTCAGTGATACAGGCCAGTTCTTGTATGCCAGAGTGGAGGACTAGAGGTGCTCTTGACGAGTCTCTGTAGTAATTATCCAAATTCACGCAGTGGACAATTACTGTCCCAGCCTTTGTGTGTGTGTGTGTGTGTGTGTGTGTGTGTGTGTGTGTGTGTGTGTGTGCATACATTTGCAGTTATACAGATGCTGGCAGACGGTGTTCATCGTTCTTTGTGTCACCAGAGCATCTGCCTGCACACTCCTCCAAGCAGTGTGGTTCGATCAACAACACATGTTATTGCAGCAAAAGGAGGAGAGCTACCTCTCCTCCTTTTGGCTTCAGCATGATCCAGCAGAAGTCATCTGAAGCCTGTTGTATCACAGCTATTTAACATTTAAGGTGCCTCTGCTCATTTGAGAAATGCCTCAGAAAAACTTTGCCATTTTGTGTGGTGATTCTTCATTTTCTTCAGAGTGAATGGAATGCTGTGAAGACATGAGTCAAATACATGTCAGTGCTGGAATGACATTTTGATCAACTGATAGGCATTTGTAACTTCTGTGTGATTTTCTACTGATTTTACCTTGTACCATTTTGTTCCTTTTACAAAGCACTTGCTCCGGGAACTGTGATTATTTAAAGCTTTGGTGGCAGATTGTAACCAGCTGAATAACCATATCTCTTGCCCTTCCCTTTCCAAGGGTGTTGGAGAACCTAGAGTGGCCTTTAGGTAACATAAAAATGAGAATGGTCTTCTCTAGAACCAGCGTTCAGTTTTTTTTCTGTTCTGGGTTATGGTATGGCTACCTGGAAGAGGACGTGTAGGTATGTAAGTGTTCGTTCTAGGTGAACAAAATCAACCAAGATACACTGAGGAAATATAATTGTGAATCATATTCCATTTCTGCTAATAGATGTCCCTACACACTGGTCCTTTTTAAAACAAACATTGTTTTTTCACCAAATTATTCTGAAGGAGGTTTTCTTGCCAATTGCATTAATATTTTCTTCCACTGCACTGTTTTACATAAGCAAGGTTCCATCCATCAGTTAAACTATAAAGCTCGCCAACTAATGATTGAAATTTACTGAAAGTTACCTCCACAACCTTCAACCACCTTGCATTAATAACAGCAAATAAATGCAATGCTGGAGGCTTGATTTTCTAAAATCCACCATAATCCATTTCCATACAAATATGCTTCGGGCAGGAAATGCACCTTTGCCACATTTCACATGATGGACAAGCAAATAATTTTTTCTGACTTTTATTTTCAAAGTGATTAAATAAGCCCAGCATGCTTCTCTGTGCATGGTGTAATTTAAATTTCCAAGATCAGACAGCCACATATGTCAAACTGTCAAAATGTCAAATATAACCTTCTGAGGCAACATACAAAGCGAGACTGGCTGTGAGAGATTACAGAATACTCAAGTGTGTCATTACTGGCTAAAAGCTGAACTGTTGATGGGTGTAATTTTGTGATACAATAACATCAGCTGGCAAACAATGGGAAGGACTATTGTGAGACAAATCAATGGTTTCACCAGTGGCTGCATCAGAAACTACCTGCATAGGTTGGCGAAATTTTGAAAAGGTCACAGTCAAAGCTCGTCATTTCTGCTGAATAACACAAGCTAAGCAGATGTGATGTAGAAGGAAGAAAAAAAGAACTCGCCAGATGACCCTTTGTCTGGTCATGCTCTACATGCAAGAGCACACTGACAAAGACAATAGAACAGAGATCTGCACGGCTGCAGATAAGGGGATTTCTATCCCCAAGATAAACCTTTTTGTTGTTTACGTGTGACGGTCATTAAATACATGTACTATTTGTTTTGTTGCAGGAGGTTGTGTTTTAAATGTGCATGCTATGAAAGTATCGTGAAGAGCTGAAAGCACATTTGATCAATGGCCACATTTGGCCGAACTGAAGTGGCTTGTGTTATGGATGAAAGCAGGTATAAACTACTACAGTATAGTCTTGTGGTTTCTTTCAATGAATATCCACAACTCTGCCTGTACAAATCTGGGTGTTCACAAAGTTTTAAAACAAATTGCAGCTCACAAAATAGTCTCACCTTACGCTTTTGTGATGTAAAGCTCTTGAGGCTTTTCTTACGATTTAGACGGCACAGTGGGAAATGCAAAGCACCCAGAATATATCTCCCTGTCAGATTTAGTTAAAAAAAACAAAACCTGAAGTTCATTTTATTTACCATTGTTCTTATTCATGAGTCACAACATATAAATTTCTGACTTTGGAGAATTTGTTAATAGCTCTGTGGGGGAGGCCACTTTTCTAAATTCAAACACCACAGGTTTGAGCCAATTTGTTTCAAGGGTAATATTTGGAAAGCACAAAATGAGGATGGAGAGAGCAAAATTATAGTTTCATTTCCGTTTAGTTCTAAGCAATTAAGCCAAAGATCTGTGGAGGAAATAGTGCAGAAAATCTGTGGCACTTGCTGTCACACAGAGGATAACTAAACTCTTTTTTTAATTTTTCCCTGTATTCTGTCATCTCTGTTTGGATGCATGCCAAATGGATCTGCCTTTCTATTCTAACAATAGCACATCTTTTGTGAAGACAGCTAAATGATACATCTGATTCACTGGCAGACTATTTTCTGTAAATTAATCTAACATTACTGTGAACACAGTTCCACCTACTATATAACTTGCTTAATGGACATAAAAAGTTGTAATAAAAAAAATCATGTTTGTAAATATGATTTAATGACTTTATTTATGCAAAATAGTTGCCAGTCATTCATCTCTCTAAAAGTGTCAGACATTTCTATAAAGTTGAAAAGTTGCAAAATTACTAAACCTTGAACATTTATAGCAGTAACAATAGATACAAGAGATTGAGTGTGAGTGTTTTGGAGATCTTGATGATTATTCTCGCCTGTCGCTATCTGTATATGTGTGTGTGTGTGTGTGTGTCTTTCTGTTTTCATCTTTATCTTTCAAGGTGAATCCAGATGGCTGGGAAAAGACCATGTGTTCTTGTTTCTTCTCTCTGTGTTGCACTGTGATATCCAGTCAGTGTCTCTGTCATTGTCAGTCATTGTCTGTCATTCGAGAGAGATCAAGCAGCCTGTCAGGTCCCTCAATTAAGACATTTATATAAAGCATCTACATAAGCCATACCTCATTGTGCCGTCACACTGTAACATGTAATATTGTGTCAACATTGTTGTTATTCAGAACTAGGAATTAACTGACAGTAACAGAAACAATCAAATATAATACAAATATAGTCTGCAAATAAAAGCACTAAACCTAGATTTCAAATGAGTCAGTGAATGCAAACTGAAGGGTGCCAGGGTTTTTAAGTGACTGTGCTTTTTATTTTTGCTGATGGTTTGACTGATATCCCAGTGTTCATGATCAGCAAATAGCAGGGGGAAAATTAGGTGGAGAGAAACTGTGGGTCATTCAAGTTATTACCTGAAACTTTCTGTTGAAAATATTCATCTTCAGGGTGCATCTGTACTTAGCAGTCTGTGACTGAGATTTCAGCTGACCTCACTTTCACTGTCATTCACAATTATCATATTATTTTAAGTGACTTGCCAAAACTGGTGTTTGTGTTTCTGTTACTTGAAGTGCATTCATGACCAATCGGATACATGGCCAAAACATGAAAATAGAGAACTGTTTTCTGCAAAGGGGCGTCAGGCAGGTGATATTGGTATTCTTGACCAGCAACAGCGCACTGAAGGACACTTGCAAATTTCTGCTTTTCTGCCCTCCTTTTTTTTTTTAAATCCAGAGAGTTTGCCTGTGAAAACATTTTTATTGGAGATTATTCTTAACCAGCTTAACGGTATGGAAATGTGGAAATGTTTGTGTGGCCAGTTACAATAAGTAAAGAAATGTATTTGTCCTGAAATTCAGAAAACTGTCAAGTAGAGCTTACTCACCACCTCTCCTCATCTGCTCAGGCAGCCACAGTAATCGTCCTATTTGCCTTTTCACTGCCCGCTCCTGAATGTGCCCAAATCTGCAAATTGATTTGGAACCTTTCGGTTAGTGGCTGCTTTTCATTATCAGTCTCAGTGGTTCACACTGCTGAGAGATGCTGGCACATTATCTAAGCACCCACTTTCAACATCTACCCCCACCCCTCCGCTAATCTGCTTATCGACTGCTGATAGCATGAGCACGAATGGGCTCAACTAATGGCAGCCACTCAAATAATGGTCTTTTCTCAACAGTAAGGTGCAGCAATGTTTTGCACTAAATAGAGCATTATAGCCTTCACATATCTCTGTTTAAATTCAGATAAAAAATAACACATAAGGTATTAATTTCATTGATAACTATTTTTAAAGTCGGATATATGATTTTAGAATATTAAATTATCAAATACTAATATTTTGGTTGTCAGTCTTCCCTGTGTCACACTGGTGCACTGGGTGCCATGTTTCTACACTAAGATGAACAACGGCATGGTGGTTTAGTTTGTGTCAGTCTGACACACATTGTTCCACTGCCATAAATTCACAAGAGCACCAAATCAATGTTGAAAATAGTCCCCGACAAATACTCCTGTTTTGAATGAAGTTGGCTTCAACCTACAGTTCCCACCTGTTACAGGAACTCTACAATGGCAACCCTTTTTTTAAATGACTTGGTCTTCAAGACAAATGAATGCCACAGACAGAATGTTTTTATTGTGTAGTATGTACGGTAAATTCCTCAGGGGCCAGGGATCAACCAGCTTGTTCACCCTGTTTTGATTTATGATGTTTCCTTATTTACCCAGCCACTGGCTTTATCCCTCTGTATCTTCATGCTCAGGGTACATAACAAAATTTGTACTGGATGAGGAACGAGTGAAAGATATGACAAAAGCTAAAATACATGAATCATTTATTCAAGTCTATAGGGTGACATCAAATCCTCTGTGTTCTCTGTGACTGATTTGTTATTGATCGTGCAGATTCATTCACACAGACTGCAATTTGATGTGTCTTGATATCCAATAGCTCTTGATACATGCTGTCGACAAGCGATTTGTTCAGATAATTAGCTTTTGATATAAGGCAGTGTGTTGAAAAGTAACCAACCCACAAACCCAAATCTGTCATGGCATCACTTGGCACCGCAGCCCAGTCAATGAACCATTTTCTACCTCAGCTCTCGATACAAGGGATCTTAAAGATTTGTTGATTGTTTTTAGGGTAGTTAAGATAATGCATCTAAAACTATACTCTATGCTACTGAACATAGCAAGCAATGCATCAGATTTAGCTGCCATTTTAACTAAAAATGAGCTGCCATGCTGTTTATACCTGTGTTGATCTGAATTTGATGTAAAATAAAGCCTTTCTCTGATTTCTTTTAAATATGAATACTGGTGAACATCTTGATGGTGCCTCTACTCACATACCAGCTTGTATTGAAAACTACTTATGTTTTTAAATCTTATTCATTTAGGTTTTTACTGACTGGTTAATTTCATTTTTTAAACATTTTTCTTTATCTTCAGCAATGCCTATAATCCAGATTCGACTGAAGTGTAAAAGCCATTGCTGAAGACAGTTCAAGTACTGACAGGAGTGATGGAGGCTGTGTTTACCAGCACCAAGCTTTATTAACAGCAAGAGTGACACTTTCATTAGAGTAACAGGAGGTTGTCTTAAATTGAGTGTCACAGCAATATTTTGGATTCTGACATAGGGTGTGTGTGTGTGTGTGTGTGTACGCGTGCTTTCAAAAGCTTAGATTTTTAGTTCATCATTCTGAGGCTGCATCCTTTTCAAATTGCTCATGCATCCATTTAAGTATAGTGATGTTTTTAGTTGTTCATAAAATGCTTTTAAATCTCTGGAGGCTAAAATCCCATGACCGAAAGCCCAGATTTTGTCCACATTTTTGCTTCTGAGGAAAGAGAAAACAGGAATACAGGTGTGCATGCATGCTGAATGATTAAGTAAAATACAATTTTAAGAGGTTGTAACGCTTTCCTCTCTGAATTCACGGGGAGCATTTAAATGTTAAACACCAGTAATCCAGATCTCTCAGTGGGTGTACAGCAAGTTAAAAAGGAGTAGTCATGCTGTGAAGACTTACAGCAATATGAATTTTATTTAAATGTCACCCTTCTCTTCTAGTTCTTTACCATGTTTACCTCAAGTATTAAGATGGAAGTTCTGCTCACGCACTTAGCAGGGGATTTCATAAAAATGTTTTCTTGTGTGGTTTAGACTTGTGATATTTAAGCTGCTCTACAGGAGGTCTAAATACACACTAATCAACTAATTGCCACAACTCACATGTTCCATCAGCCAAATAGATAATTAGCCCACAGCTTTGGTAACCATCCATCCATAAATCCATGATAGTGTCCTCACTGACAAATTCAGTCAAAATTCAAAAAAAGATTAAAAAAAAAACCCAACAACATTAGGTATGTGAGTGGTAAGATGACTTCTCACAGGAGATGCAGTTCAAAGTCAGTCTCTTTGATAAAGCTATTAGCATCCCTGCTTCCACTCTTGCTCTGCATGATACTCTCATCTCATCGTGCCAGAAATGGGCATGCAAAAGGAAATGTGTGTGTGCAGGGGGTGAATCTTTCACTTTGTAAATTAACAGAGACAGGCTTTCACTACACTGCCTCAAAAATGTGCATCTCTCCATGCTGCATAGTATTAAATTTGAATCACTTTAGAAAGCATTTATTCCTGGACATATTTTTGCACTTTGTCACACTGATGGCATGCAGGGTTGACAGAGTTTGACACGATTTGCAGGAGTGCATTTGTTCAAAAAGGAGCTACATGTTCACAGACTTTATTAATCTTGAGGGTTGTGCAAGACAAGAGTGTGTGTTGTTTCTTCTTTCTGGTACACTGTTAACACCTCACTCACATTTGATTGAATATGAAGGAAATTGCTCCACTAGCCTCTTGAGCATTCAACCGAGAGGAAACTGCAAAGGGGGCAGGAGTATATATGACCCTGACTCTTAACAGAGGGAGTTTAGGTCCAAGGTAAAATTGGAAATACACAGCTAATTTCATCCAGTGCATGACCTCTGCCACTGTGGGACTTTACTGCCTTTAATTCATGAAGGGTTTGAGCTGGAGGCAATTATTCCTGCTGATCTCAGTCCTCTGCTGAGGTAGCGCAGCGTGTTGAGAATTGTAGCATAATTTTGTTTGATTTCATTTCATTTAAGCTGAAAACTCTGCTTACCTGACAGGTCAGGAAGCCCTGATTGATACATGATTACTGCTGAGATGCTGCAGCAGTTTCCCTACTTCACCTGTGCTACACAGAGAGATGGATAATTTGCGTAATAGATTTTGTCATTGTCATCGTGCTATGAGCTGCATGTGATTTTATGATGCATGCAGTTGTGCAGAAACTGGTTCTATCATCCTTATTCATGGAACACAGACAAAACTACCAATGAAAGCTGCAGCTATAATTTTGTAATAAATTTTGAGTTAATTACGAGGCAAACTCATAAACCAGGATATGTAATGACTCCATTATTTCAAAGTGCACCTCATCGTCATAATGAATGACTCGCGAGTGTGTTTACATGCAAACTTGATTAAGAGTACAGGTTTAAATCCTGGTAATGGTTGTATATCTATTAATAAACAGGGTATACCATAACAAACATTAAATCAAATGCAACTTTTATGTAAGGATACTTAACACATATAATGTACAGTATGTCTATACATTTTCTGTTCATTTTCTTCTTTTTTATATCACATTATGAGAAAGGAACATTTTGATTAGAAGGCCAGCAGACAGAAAAGAAAGGATAAAAGGAAACTCTGATTACTGTACAATGCATCAGTGTCTCAGTTCATGCTGCCATATCCAGCAACCATGTCAATTCATTTCACACTGTTAGGAAATGGAGCTCACCTGGCACATGAAAAGGAGGATATACAATTTACATGCACTTACTCGCAAACACAGTTCAAATAATGTGTACATGTGTGGACATAAAATGAAAAACAAAATCCCTCTGTGTTGCTCTGATGTGTCTTATCTTTGAAACCTGGCTGTTATATTCCAAGTGATTGAAATTGTCCTCTGTGAAGAGCTTAAGATAAACTAAAGGCAAACACATCAGCTCCCTCTGTGTGGCAACTTCCTTTATGTATATTCATGATCACATCCTGTCAAAACATACAGGGCCATGACTATTTTCCTGTCATAAGAGTGCCACCTGGTGATCTGAATCATATCCAGCGTCCATTTGACATCTCATCTATATCGGAACCTATGCCAGCATGAAAACGCAGCCAGTCCTTCAACAGTAAACAGCAGCTTCAGCTGACTTTAATACAGTTTATTATGCTCTTGCCCTGGGCCTGCTTGCTGTTTATTTTAGAGCTCCTTAATCATCAAGGGAATACAGCCTGTGTGCTATGAAGGAGCTGAGGAGATTTTCCTTATATATAAAGAAAGTAGATACATGGATGAAGTGCTAACAGCAATCATGATAAACTCAGCAAAATAAACACTTGAAAAAAGACAGTGGGAGAAAAATGAGCTTTAGTCAAACATATACACGCTTTTATTGTAGGTTTTCATTTAGAGACAAATGTTGTTCCAAATTCCACACGCAAAAAAAAAGAAAAAAAATTCCAAAGAAAAAAGCACTTTGGTAATTTTATTAAGATGGACACGCAAAGACAATAAAACTTTATTAGTGTTTGTATTCTTGTCAAGAAACACACACTGTCACATTTACTTTTATGTGCATTTTTATGATGTGCCTCTTCAATTGTATCATTAAATGCACATCCTTATGTGAATAAGAGTGTGGACCAGCAGGTATTTAAGATAAAATAATGATTTACACTAAATGCCAGTGTACAGCTAATTGCATGCAGTATGGTTTAATAATTGTAGTTGTGTGTGCTGTCTGTCCCAGTGCATGCTATTGTCGACTCCTGTCGGTAATAAAAAAGAGCTATAGTCTTTGTTTTATATGGGAGAGGAGGGAGGGTTGCTTAGCAACACAGCATGCCTGGAAAATTAACAAAGTGAACCAATAATAAAATTTGAAACTTTTTCATCATTCTTTCAATCAAATTCAATGTTTTTTTCCATGGCACCATATTTGCTATAGACCATTAAATGTGTTGCCACCTGCAATAATTGGAAACATTTTAAATGAGTTTCAATAGTTAGGTTCTATAAATTTACTAAATATACACTGTATACAAAAATCTGAAGATATGACAATTAACATGTAAATCTAATAATGGTCTCAAATTGCAACTTTCCCTGCTACTTGAAAATGAGTATGGTATATTGACTTTGACTATTTGTTTCAAAGCAAATATCACAATAGCTGATGAGCCAGATACTTCCATTTATTAAAGCGACACTCATCCAGGATCGTTCCTCCCAGGCTTCAATGTGAGCTTTGCATTATGATCTAATGGCTTGCCACTGAAATAGAAATGGTCATTAATAACGCTGTAGCATTTTCATTTTTGTCATGCTGTCATTTTGATATCTTCCTGCTGATTATTCACTCTGTTTATGAAACCTCAAGTAGCCTACTTTCCCTTTCCAATCTGATTCAAGAGCATGACAAGAGGGTGAAAAGCCCTCTTGCTTCTGTTGATCTTATGCCTTCAGCATGAGAATTCTCTGATTTATCAGTGTTCTTCACCATCTACCTCCAGCTGTTTCTCATTAAGCTGTAGTGAATGCAAGACAACAACTTAGGTAATTGACTCATTTTATGTTAATTGAGTCAATTACCTCATGACTCACACCTGTGCACTTGCACTGTGATCAGTAATAAGACGTATTTCCTCCTGGAACAACAACAGTGGTATTGATCATCTTATCAAACACTGGAAAGGGTGTATTTCTCAAAATACTCACAATTACTTATCAGCCTAAACTCTTTATATTACCTTAATTTCAAATGACTCACACATTGAGGGTGTGTTCTATGGTGAAAAAAGGCTTTTTTGAGATATGAAAAAATGTAGGCCTTGGCTATTTGTTGATTTGACAGCAGAGTGAATTTATGGTAGCCTGGGCATAATCTTCAGTGGCTTGTTCTGGCATAAATGGAGCAATGCAGTGTCATGTGTAAACTGATTTAGGTGGCAGTGAGTTTGAAAGTGTAGAAGCAGAGTGCAGTATATGCTATAGGAGATGATGCTTGGGCTCCTCTCATGCACCTAATAGCTGCTGAGTGACTTAAAGGGAGGTGCTAATTCAAGGGATTTATCACACGATGGATGGGAGCTGATGTGTTCAGAGACCTATGAGGGGTCTAGACAGCAGTCATAAATCTTGGTTCATGCATGAAACCACAAACATATTTGCATCTCTCATTTCGCCTCATGAAATTAGCTTTAAAATGTGATGGAACAGACCAGAGCCCATTCCACGGATCACTAGAGGAGGGATAGCCATTTTCATCCCCAATTTCTGCAATCTAATTTGACCATTGGCTTGGACTCTGAAGTGGAGTGGGTAATATTGAAGCATTAATCATACAGAAATGCACTGTCACATCAGTTTCATACCATCTTGGGCTGCATGTACAGAAATGTGATAAGTAAATAGCAGATATGGTGGTGCTGATAGTGAAAAATAATTCAAATATATATTTCAAACTCAGAATTGTATCACTATTTCTTTGTGTGTGTGTGTGTGTGTACATTGGTAGCTTGGGAAAAGTTTGCAGGCTACTGTAATGGACAAAGCACTTGACAACATATTGTTCTTTCTATCAAGCAGAAGCCATATATGGAGCAAACACTATTTTCTGTATTTCTACTGCCATTTGTCTTCTTTGTGTATGATAGTTGGGTGCAGGTGTTTTTCCATGCTGATGTTAATATATTGTCGGCAAGTTACTATTTATCATGACTGAAATAGATTTTTTTCTGTGTCAGAGGCTACAAAGCTCCGACATCTGTAGTCCATTCATTATGCTTTTCTTGAAAATTTGTTTGATGTTACTGTCACAGTTTTCCCCAAGAGCTATGGACTCTTGATGGATAGGTGGTTTTCTATTTTATTTTGTATGTCTCATTGTTGTCTATTTATTTTCTATCTTTGTATGGTTTCCCTCCTTTGTGATTGTCTGCCCATCCTCATGTGTTTCACCTGGGCCTTATTATCCCTGCTCTCCTCATGTAGGCTATATAAGTCCTCTTTTCCCAGCTTGTCAGTTTCAGCCTGATTCCCCTCGTGGGTCTTGGGTTGGGAGGTTTTTGTCGTCTACCTTTTTGTTGGCACTCCAGAGTTTTTGATTTTCATTATTTTTTCTTCTTCTGCTTGTTCCTGGGTTCGTCCATGTGTTTGTGCTGCTGAGTTTGTTTCTTGTTTGCCTGACTGCTTTTGACCAAGTACATTGGGTTATTATTTGGGTTCAACCTACAACCTGCTTCACTAAAACATAACCCTCTTAAGGAAGGACCCTAACCCTCTTAAGGAACCTACAGCGTATCGTCAACTTCTGAATGTATTGTTGGTATTGCATTACCTCCCCTTTCCTTTATTAGCAAACCTGACATTGAGGCTACAAACACCAGCAAATCCTCTTCTCCACTGTCAGTCAAAACATGTACTTTTGTGCTTGTAAAGCAATTGATGGGGCTGAATATATATTGAAATGATACGAGGTGAAATGCAGCAGCTTTATAAAGCACAGACCATAACCTTTGTAATGGTCTAATTGCAATGTTTTCAAAGAGATATGGCAGAGAAAAAATATCCTGAGATAAATACAACGAGCCAAAGAACATTTGCTGTGGTAATTTCTAAGATCTTAATGGTTTACTTGATTTGATTGTACTTTTCAATGATATGCACTACAACATTTAGAAGTACCCAAAGAGAAATGCTGGAAAGATTTTATTTGGGATTGCTTTGTGCATTTACAAACTGCATAAGCATGATTTGATTTTTTTTTTTACATTATATGGATAAAGTGTAAAACTTGTCGACAGAAAATGTACTTTAGTGGATTTCAGTTGATAAATAATTTCACTTAATAGTGTTACTAGCCAACAGGTTCCAGGGAAAGCACAGAGCTTGAACTGATGTAGTCCACTTAGTTTTAATTGTCCTCAGAAAACAGGAAATAATCAATTCAATGTCTAGTGTTTGCATAAACCAGTATGTTATAATATACTGCATAGTTGTTTAACCCCTTTGAGTAAAAGGTCAAAGAAGCACATGTTATATTTTGAACTTCCAGTTGGTCATCTCAAACCAAATGAAGCAAAGGACCCTTAAAAGTGACAAGAGTCCATTAACACACAAGTGTTTATGATTTATAGCCACTCCTATGCATGTTGATAATAAAATGTAATAAAACTATTTTATTCAGTATTCTTTATCGTAGATCCATAGTTTTTTTTTCTTCCACACATACTATATCTCCCACACTTAATTCAGACAAATCCCTTTTCATCATGCATGAAGTGACAAATGTTCTACCTCTGTATCAGAAGTTGTTTCATGCTCGAAGCAAAGCAAATTGAACGCTATGTCAATTAGTAGATGAGCAGTTGGGGAATGGGTAAACCAAGTAAACTGAAGTTAATAAATAAATAAATATAATAGTAGATATATTAGTAATAGTAGTAAATATAATAAGAATAATAATTAAGTATTATTCACTATAGGTCTGAGATACATCTTTTGTGATACAATTAGCACACACTGTGGCTGCTGGATATTTACCACATTCCCCAGGTCATGGGTTCGAATTATGATGGATGTGCAATTGCATATTTCATATGTTCTCCCCTTTTTTGAAGAGGTGTGTAAATGACATGGTGAAAAGGCTGCTGGGTCAAATGATCATTTTGGCATTAAAACAAAGGGAAATATTTTTTCAGTGTTCTCATTTATGTCAAATCTCAGTGCAAATACACATTTCTCTTCCTCACTTTGCAGCACTCTCATTACTGTACTGTATGCTCCAGCCAACAGCTTCCCAGCTTCCTGCCTATGTATATCCATCAGTTATCTCTGTGTAAGTGTTGAAGTTTGGTGTTAAATAGCATGCCACAAAACGCGGCATGTTCATTTGTCTTTAGTGCAGGCAGAAGTGTAAAATGCTTCGGTAAATAAACACCTGGCTGGAACGCTGCTGGATAATTAATGTTCCACCTGCTTTCATTTTTCATGCTGTTGTTTTATTCTATAGATGTTAATTACTTTGAACTTCATAAGGATTCACCTCACAGTAATTCCACCACTTTGTGAATTTGAGGGGCAGTTTTTAATGCAATTATGTTAACTAGTTTTAAAGTTTTTACAAGCACTTTCTTTTGTATTTTTTCAGCTCAGGGTTTCAGGACATGGGGTGTTATATTCTGTACAGACTGCAAAGCCTTTTTTAAGGAAAATGTGTGATTTGGGAATTTATAGGTAAAATTAGTCTTGTTTAGATTTGTTTATTTTATCGCTGGTGTTCTCCAAGTTTGCTTTATTATATAACTAGCAGCCTGATGTGTCCAAGAAGTGATCTGTTTTCTATATTTGGAAAGTGTGTCAAATGTGAGTTTTATTCATTTGGAACCATTATGGAAAGCGTAGACACATCTGGCAATGTCAGTGTTGTTGACAGTGTTGTGAAGATGACTCACTCAGAAAAAACAAATTATGGACAAAATGCATGTACCAAGAAATCCAGTTAGCAAAAGTGACTGCTTTGCCGAACCCTGCAGAAACAGTGTCTAGAGGCTGTTTTCAGTATATTGTGATGTGTTCCATTACCTGAAGAAGTAATCACTGAACAACAGATGCAGCAAGACCAGCAGTATCTGCAGCATGCAGTAGTGTTGCCGAGCACCGATAATGAGCACCATCAAATAGTAGAACAAAATACCCACAAGGCACACAACACAGATACACTGTGTTGCTCTACGATTTTTATCCCTTTTAAAATAAAAAATCCTCTCTTATTCCTGAATTAATAAATACTTCTGTTCTTCTTTTTTATGTCAAACCTACCAATTTAACAACTGTAGGGGAAAAAAGTAGAACATCTCGCCAGCTAAAGGATGATATGTTGACAGTAGCGGGTTGAGACCAGAACAGCAAAAACAAGAGTGAATATTGGACTTACAGTACATCCATCAGATGGACAAAACCGAATTTAAATAGCTGCGGTGGTACATCTGTAGCCATAGGCAATTGTTTGCAAAAGTTAGCAGTTACTTTGTGTGTCTATAAGCTCGTTGAAGAGTTTTTTTTTTCTGCTGAAAGGCAGAAATAAATTAAGTTGTGTCATTACATTTTGAGAGGGGAGTTCGACAGGCTTGATATTGAACCATTGGAGCCTTTAGTTTGCTTTTATTTTGAAGGTTGGGGGTCAGTTCCACCTCTAGATGACGTCACAAACTTTTTTTTTTTTTTTTTTTTTTAAATATCCTCCACGAGTTACTGCTTCCCAGTTAGTGAGTTAGTTACAAATGTTTCTGGCTGTAACGCTGAGCATGTCAGCTGAGGGCCTGCAGTCTGTCTGACTAAGCATTTGGCTCTTTTACTGACGTCATAGCATGGCTATAACGCTGTGTGTTGTGTTTATACTCTTAGCGTCTGTTGGCGGCTGTGGTGAGTACACAGTGCAAAAACAATGTGCGGGATATTTTCTTTGCAACTTTTTTTATTTCTCGCAACATTGTTATAGCCCCTGCTGCAGTATGTGGAATAATCTAAATTGCCTGCGTGTGTAGGTGGGAGCCTGCGCTTTGCCTCCTACTATGGGGACCACATGGTGCTGCAGAAGTCTCCGGAGAGAGCTGTGCTGTGGGGCTACGGTCCTGAGGGTGCATGGGTCACTGTCTCCTTGTCAGGACCATTGAAACAGAAAGCCTCAGTGGTGAATGTGACAGAAGGTGAGTACAGTGTGTACAGTACAGTACAGCGGGTTGTTGTCAGATGGGAAGCTTATCCTGATAATCTGCAGGGTCAAACTGTGGGGTCCTGTATGAGAGCTTGTATAACCACTGTGCAGACAGGGAAGATGTAGCCTGAAAATAGGAGGAAGTTGTCTCTCATTTCTTTCCTACACTGGTAGCATGATCATCATTTAATGATTTGCTTCTACCATTGTGTATCAAATATCAGGACCAACTTGCATCCACCTTTTACTAGAGCCTATCTCAGGTGTCCCAAGCATAGAAATGCTTTTTAATCTGTCTCCATGTATTTTCTTTTGACAGTTCAACCATGAATGTTTTTTTTGAATAATGTCTAATGCACATACAGGAGTCTGGCGAGTCACCCTCGACCCTGTCGAAGCTGGTGGCCCTTACAATGTGACAGTAGCCATCCAGAACAGTACGGCCACTCTTACAGATGTGCTGTTTGGAGACATTTGGCTCTGTGGAGGCCAGAGCAACATGTACTTCACAATGTCTCAGGTAGGCACGGCTTGGTGAACACTTATCTGTCTTTATGAGAAAACCGGTTGTTACTTGTATCAACTCTTGATTTTGTTGCAGGCAAAGCATAACGAGGTTTCATATGAATTGAATGAATCGTTCTGGTTTTGTGCAACACGGTTCTCCCTTTCTTTGAAAAACTTTGCTTATGGTCAGAGAAATATGGACAAATACATTTGTGGCATGGAGAATTCTACAGAAAGAATGTTATGTTTATGTATGTATATATGTATTTATTCAGATTTTATTATTTAAAGAACTCTCTGTTATTCATTTATTCCTTCTCCAATAGATTTTCAATGCATCCGAGGAGCTGGCCCTGGCAGTGAACTATCCTCATGTGAGGCCTTTTATGGTGGCCTTGAAACAGAGTGAAACAGAGTTGACTGATCTGATCCAAGTCGAACTTCCCTGGACTGTGCCCACGGCCAGTGAGTACAAGTTTAAAGTAAACTTGTTTGTGGATAAAGGTTTTGATTTGGGTCATTGAACGGCAACTGAGCCCCTTTTTATAAATGCAGTGAAACAGAAAGATATTAATTGCATGTGTTCCTAAATGTAACTATTTTGTTATCGTTACAGCACAGGACACTATAACAGGGTTTGATGGACTCACATTTGATTAAAATAAACGCATAAGTATCAATCATCATGCTATTTGACTGATTAAAGGGCAAGTGTGATTCCAGGGAATCTGGCTAAGTTTTCATCAGTGTGCTGGCTCTTTGGACGTCACATGTACGAGGTTTTGAAGTACCCCATAGGACTGGTGGAGTCCTGCTGGGGAGGCACACCTGTCGAAACGTGGTCATCTCCAAGAGCACTGAAGCAATGCGGACTGGAGCAAACTAGAGACAGGTAAAGACATAAATTCGATGCAGTCTGACATGCATTTAAATGCTGTTCTCAGGCAAGTGGATAACCATTTCTGGTGTGTAATAGCCAAGGAAGGCCAGCTTGCACTAACTTGCACTAACGCCACCCTCAGCGTGTTGCAGTTTTTTGGGCCAATGCAGAATTCTCTCTTGTGGAATGCAATGATCCACCCACTGCTCAGCATGACCATCAAAGGAACCATCTGGTACCAAGGTACAGTAGGACTGCTTGCACAGGTATCACAGGCATGTTCAGTACAGCCAAATACACATAACTCATACTCTATTCATAAGGTTTTTTTTATACTTTCAGGTGAGTCGAATGCAGACTATCATCGGGACTTTTACAGTTGTTCCTTCCCTGCTATGATTGATGACTGGAGGATGGCGTTTCACCAGGGCTCAGGGGGGCAGACAGCTTCTGATTTCCCGTTTGGGTTTGTCCAGGTATGCTCCTCTTCGTTGTTCTAACGTTGGCACCCCCTAGGTGCAGCATCAGTAAGACATGCTGCAACACTGCTTTGAAAAATACAAAGTAAAACAGACAACCTTGGCGCATACAATTTGCATTATTTTAGATCTGATCTGTGATTTCTGTCTGTGTGTAGCTGTCCACCTACAACAAAAACTCTGCAAGTGATGGCTTTCCAGAGATCCGCTGGCATGCGACTGCGGACATTGGCTTTGTCCCAAATCCACAGATGCCACGAACCTTCATGGCTGTGGCTATGGATTTACCAGATCCAACATCACCCTATGGCACGTAAGGATCCCACTCATATGTATTCATAACAAGTGAAAATCCTCAAAAGCATTTCATTTTCGTTACCTATACCTACTATATGTGTGATTCACACTTAATAACAGTTAAGGACATACAGCTACTATTAGCCATAAGGGGCAATAATTAATACTACACTACTCACAAAACGTTAGGGATATTTGTTGGGTATACCACAACAAAAATGTCAATGTCTCAATAATGTGTCATGTGCCCTTAGGGTTAGGGGGTTCTATGCCTGTGACTCTTCCAGTCTCATTGTATTTCTGCAACCTGGTGATGACACTCTGTTGATCAGTTGTTAGGTGTCGCCTTGGTCTCATTGATGTCAAAATGTGAACAGCATGATGAGGAGGACTGTTTTTAAATACCAATTCTGATGGAACCAGGAAATGTATTGGTCGATTCATGGATCAAACATGGATGTGAATTTTGCCATTAAGCTCCTTGTTAGAGAACAGCAGGTTGTGCAAAAAGTATTGAAACATTGAACAGTTGGACGTTAAGAAGTTTAGAGAAGGTCACATTAAGTTCACCTGAAAAGGTTATGGTGCATTTTACATCCTTCTTATAGATTTAATTCAGTCTTACTTGTTAGAGTTTTATTAAATGCCAATTTGGAATTTTAGAGATGTGGTGCCGAGAGTTTGAAAGGATGTTACTTCAAAGTTTGTCTGTTTTAAAAAAAAAAAAAAAAAAAAAAGTGTTGAAAGAGTTTTAATTAGAGCCATCAGCTCTGATGATGCCTGTTAAAACCTCTCTTCTCTGGCTTCCAGTTAGTCTTCAGATAGATTTTAAGATCCTAATAAACATCTATAAAACGTTTCATGGACTTGCCCCTGATATGCTGCCAAGACACAGTACTGGCATAACTAACATCAACAGACTTTCTTGATGTAGTGAACACCAACAGGGAAGCTGCTTTCGACTGTTTTTGTCTTGATTAAAAATATGCAAATGCGATGTTGTGACCTGCTTTTGAATTTAGAAGTAATGAACTGCTTTAATATACATATATAATACTTTAATTTCCTCTCTGCTCTTATGGAGCTGGCACTTCTGTAATGTTTGTTTGAATGTGTTGTAATCTTTTCTTTTTTTTTAGGATTCATCCACGGGACAAGCAGGACATCGCGTACAGACTGTCATTGGGAGCGAGGGCAGTGGCTTATAATGAAAAGGATGTGGCCTTCCAAGGACCTTTCCCGAAACAAATTCTGTCCTCGGGAACGTATGTCAACGTTACTTATGACCAGCCAGTGTCCGTCACACCATCTAATAACACCTTTGAGGTATGTCTGGCAGTGATGGAGCCATATTCAACCACTGACGTAACTAATGTTTGGTGCGAGAATGCAATTTGCTAGAAAATAAATGAGCTGCCTTTTTGTTTCCAACTTTTTTTAATAAAGATCTGTTGCTCCCCGCTTCAAACTCCATGCGGGCCGCAGTCCCTCTGGGTTCCAGCTCCCATCGTGAAGTATAGTCTGACCACTGTCCTGTTAAATGCCATTATGTGTTGGACCACAAGTGAGATCGCTGCTCTTCGGTACGCGTGGAGAGATTGGCCTTGTGATTTTAAAGGCTGTCCAATCTACAGCAGCAGTGGGATTTTACCTGCCCCTCCTTTTATTTACAACCGCTACCCAGCCAAAGGAAATGCCGAGGAAAGAGCTAAAGAACCAGAGGTTCTAAGAAGACGAGGTGATGAGGAACACATTTGGGTCCTCAGGTCAAAATGAGCTGCCAAGGCAGATGCTGTTTGTGTCTCTGTACACATTGTAGGTCAAAGTTGCAGGACACTCAACATTAGTTTGTAGGTTTTTTTCAGTCTTGACACTAAAAGCTTGTAGAAACTCAGAAACTGTTGTAGCAAAGAGGTGTGTATGATTTTGCTTACACAGTTTATACTTCATACAATCTATGCTGTTGGAACCACTGGCAGTAATTATTGGACTGTATGCATGTCAAAAATGTGACAAATGTAAGAGTCAAACAAGCCCTTTTGACATAATTTGCACAAATAAATGAGAAATCAACAACTATGTTTATGTGGATGTGTTACATTCAAAGCTACACCCTTTGCCATGGTAAAACAGAACAAAATGCCATGAAATTATTCAGTAATACATAATATAGATATAAAACAGTGAAATGCCCATGCAATAGTATGCCATGAACCTGTACATGGGAAAGCATAATCCTTTTTTCCAGTTTTTCCTGTGTAACAGTTGTGAAAAAGGTTCTGCTAATTACAGTGGATATAAAAAAGTCTACACACCCCTGTTCAAATGCCAGGTTTTTGTCATGTAAAAAAATTACAGCAAGACAAATAATTTCACAACTTTTTCCACCATTAATATGACCTATAACCTGTACAATGCAATCGATAAACAAACTGAAAACTTTAAAGGGGAAAAATATAAAATAAAAAACTTAAAATAACCTGGTTGCGTAAATATGCACAACCTTAAACTAATACTTTGTTGCAACACCTTTGGCTTTTCTTACAGCACTCTTTTTTTTTGGGTAGGAGCTTTGGACAGATGTCCTGTTCTTGGAAATGTCACTGTTGTGCCATATTTTCTCCACTTGATGATGGCGGTCTTCACTGTGTTCCATGGTCTATTTAATTCCTTGGAAATGCTTTTGTAGCCTTCACCTGACTGATATCTTTGAATAATGAGAACCCTCTGATGCTTTGGAAGCTTTCTGCGGACCATGGCTTGTGCTGGAAGATGTGGCTACAAAAATGTCAGGAAAAGCCTACTAGAACAGCTGACCTTTTATTGTGTGTGTGTGTGTGTGTGTGTGTGTGCTGACTCCAGTTTAACATGAGTTTGAATATAATTGTTAAATCTGAACACAGCCACATCCCCAGTTATAATGGTTATGCAACCACATTACCTCAGTTGTTTATTTTTACTTGACTTCCCTGAAAGATTTCTGTTTGTTTTTCAATTGCGTTGTACAGGTTATAGGTCACATTAAAAAAGTTGTGAAATTATTTGTCTTGCTGTAATTTTTTTACATGACAAAAACCTGACATTTGAACAGGGGTGTGTAGACTTTTTATATCCACTGTACATTTTAAACACAATGTCAACTCGCCCTCAGTCTCTAATCCAGCACATATATTTATACGTACAGTAAACAATGTAATTTCTACTACAGAAGGGTTGCTAGCACGTTAAACACAAAGCTAATTTGCCAGCGACATCCACTATGTTATCATCAACCATGCCAGCACACCTTCCCAGCAATGCTGTCTGGGGCCAGCTTGAAGATGACACAAAATAAATAGCATACATTTCGGTTGTTTTGCCACAATTTCAAGAAAAATTTCACCAGCAAGGTTCTTTTGAAATTGGAAAAAAACAGTGAAAGCCTTGTAAACAAGACAGAGAGTTCACAAGCATGGCATGAAGTAAGACTCGTGATTTCAGCGCTGCTAATCTGAATCAGGAGTTGAAGTATGAGGTAGATGGCTTCATGGTGGGGGAGGTCAGGTGGTGCTGATGAGAGGAGCCGGGAGACTGCGGTGTCTGTCCTGAGGAAAGCCAGGGGGGTCAACAGAGCAAGAGGAGTCACTGTCAGTGTGCTGCGGTGTAATCATCAGGTCAGTACCAAAAAAATGCAGGAAATGACACAAATGTAAGTACTGTGAAATGATCGGAACTAATATGGAAAATGCATATTCGGGCAACCTGTGATGTGCTCCGTCTTGATGTTGTCATCAAAGCCCTGGTGTCTGTGGTAGGCCTCGAAGTTCACAGAGGCGTCGTCCTCCGACAGGCTGTGAGGAACCTGGCCGTCACTGGGGCGACACACCTCAAAACGAATCCATCTGTAACTAAATCACAAACACTGATCAGTTTCCACTACTTGCTACTTGCCAATGCCTTGGCTTGTTAATGATCTTCAGTCCATTGTTTTAATTGTTCTTCTGTTTTAATTGATCCAGCGGTTTACACATCACTCAAACACTAATTAATTGTCATGTAAAGCCCTGAATAAGGAAAAATAGGTTGGAAAATATCTTTCAGTACAATAATCACTGTGATTTGATCTCCCAACCAACGTGGATGTTGAAAATGCTTTGATTTGTCTGCATATATTATGATTTGTAAATTAAAAACTGTATTGTTCTTGGTGGGTTGCTGAAAGAAACTAGTAACCGCAGTACACTTTTGTTTCAGTCACGTGAACTTCCACTGGACACAGGAGCAGATGAGTCCAGCCTTCATTCAGCACAAGTCGTCAAACAGCTTAAGTTTAAAACGTTCTAAATAAAACATGTCAAACAAATCTAGTTCTTATTCCGAAATGATTATCTGCAAGATGTCAAGTGCTTGCTGTGTATTGTCAGACTGAACTTACTTGGTACATTTGCGCGCTCCAGGACAACTCTGGATGAGATTCTGGATGGTGGGGTGAGAGAAGCCGAAAAAGTCTGCTCCTGATGGCACGACGGGCGCCACAGACTTGGAACTAAAGGGACGTGTTGAGAATACAAGACCTGTCGGTGACTTCTGTGTCATTTACGCAGGATAACCGCAGTCAGTTCAGTCCGAGCCTTTGTGGTGAATGTCTGTACCTGACGGACGCGATGGCCTTCAGTAGGTTGGAGTGGCATGTCAGTGCAGAGGAAGCCGCAATAGCGTTCTGAGGATCTTCTTCAGGCACAATCTCAAACTGCCAGTAAAATTTATTCAAGATAAATTCAACAAAAACTACAACTTCTTTGCCAATGTAGCAGGTGATTGATCTTAGCAGACCAGACATTTACTTATTATTTTTACAAATTAACATCGCCGTACAAGGATAAAAGTATAATAGGACGTTTGCTAAAAATGGCAGCAGCGGCAACTGTGTGTGTACCTGTGGACCTGGCCCCCCGTCCTTGATTTGACAGGTGTAGAGGCACTGCTGGTCGGGGTTCTTCATGCTGGCGAAGACTCGTGTGCTGCAGAAGCCCACTGGGTAGATGGCACACTCGTCATGGAACAACATTCTGTCTGTGATGATCTGGTGAGTGGACATTTTTATGTTTTTTTTTAAGCATAGATCTACACCTAAAGACGGACAGTTTAAGTGGTCATAACAAGAAGACTTCCTTTCACGGGATTCCAATCACTGTACCATGGTGATAACGAAGCGACGGCATGTCGGCCATCCCAGACACTGACCTCTCCGAGACTGTAGACTGTTAAACCTCCCAGCACGATGGGAAACAGGGGACGGCCAGACGAGTCCAGGGGGATGGGCTGCACCAGCCTCCGAGACCCGTCAACAAGCTTTCTCTTCTTAGACATCTTCTTTGGCACTGAACACACATGACGGAATAAGACGATTGGTGAGCCATCTTTTTAAAAGCAAACGCAACCCATTCCAATTCCGTCATCAGTAAGCATCTGCTTTAATACTTGACCGTAGCACGCACGTTCTTCCTTTCCATTCTCCCGTCCTCGCTCTTTCCTTTCCTTCTTGGGTTTTTTAAGAGGCCCCTCTTCCCCCGCTGACACCACCGGTGGCGCCAGGTTATGCCCCCCAGACAAGCCGGAGGCCCCTGCAGGACCTGAGGTTAATGCCACAGGCGGCACAGGTGGATGTGAGCTTGAGGTGGGCGTGGCCAGTATCTCCCCCTCTGACAAGGACTGGTACTGCAACAATGACTTTATTAAAAACCTGGAAATAAAAGGGATTTCAAACTGAAGTGAATCAGAAGAGATTTTTGACGATCGCTTGAATTGTAAAAATGAACCGATCATCGTAAATCCGCACCACAGGGCATCACAAAGACAGATCCACCATACAGTACAGGAGAATAACAGAAAGGGACAGAGCGGGATGAACAGATGGCTGATGCCACGTCTTCAGACCATTATGGGAAACACGTCCCCTCACCTTCGCTCCTCCTTTGCTCTCAGAAACTTCTCTTCTAAGTGGGCTACCTCATCGCACAGAGCCGCATTCTCCTGTGGGTTAAGTAGCATTAGTGCAATGATACTTACAAGAGCTGCCTGTCTAAACTGTTTCTGAAAGTAACTTGGGTCACCCTCAACAAATACCATATCATATATGCAAGATGCGAAAGAAAAGCTACAGTAACTAGGCATAGTTTGATAGTATTCAATGGTTCACTCACAAATATCATGGTACGGGCCGCTTTGCGCAACCTAAGGTACTTGAGCCGGTACTTTTCGTTCTGGTTTTTTCGCGAACCTCTCTTCATCTTGGCCTTATGCTCAGAGGAACCCGTTGGGGACGGGAAGGCGGGACCCGAGACGCTTGAACCAGAACTGCCGACGGTCGTCTGCTGCGGAGAGCTGAGAAATGCCTGGGCGGTGAAGGCCTGCAGGGCCTGTTGTCGCTCCTCATCGGTCTGCGAGGAGACAGAGGAGGGGGGCAAGACAGGCAGCTATTCATATGTGCCGGCAAATAGCTGAGGCTTGTACTTCTGTTGCCGTCAGGATGAATGGATGAAAATATAGATTGCAATATAGATGAAAAATGAACACTGGTGTAGCTCCCGCTCAAATTGCTGTATGACAAATGGTGGGGAAAAACGTGCATGGTGTGTTCAAAACTAAAAAAAAATGAAAATGACATTATTTCTACTCTGATGTACCCTAACAAACAAACAGCAGATACCCTATGAAATTCCATCAGATTGCCATGTGGCACTGAATTGCCACTGCAAAAAAGAAAGCGCCTGCCAGTTTTATACAGTATAATGTCTCTATGCTACAGTGATACCAGGCAGTGATGTGTACTCTATTACTATTCTGGATCCAGGTCTTGTGTCTGCAAGGCATCAATATTTATCCAGGAAAAATAGCCTGGCATGAAAAGTCAAATGCATTTTCAGCATCCTGTAGCATAGTCAGGGGTTGTGTAAAAATGGCATGAGTATCCCAATTAACTCACCAGCAGTGCAAAGACTCCATTTCTGTTCTCAATCCTCTTGAATCGCCTGCTGCCTTTTTGTGTCTGAAACACATGTGAGACTGAGGCCAAATGCATGGGGCTGGGAAAGCCAAAGCTGACTCCCAATTTAGAATAAATCCATCATTGTTAGATACAGCAGGTTCAGGGTTTCTGCGTGTGAGCACGGGGCAGCCTTTGTTCTGACTACAGCGGTGCTTCTTTTTACAAATGTAAAAAAACAAAATGCGGGGTGGAAAAACAGAAATACAGATGATTCATGTACTTTGTCAAGTGAACTAAAAAGGAATGCACAATGGAGGTGCAAGTTATTAAACTCAACAGCAGAGGCTGCTGTCTGCCTGAATCTTAACTGCCCTTCTTACCTCACGGTACATGACAGCCTCCAGGCTTGATTTTGCACTGCCAAGGAGAGAGCAACGAGGTAAGCAGAGTCAAGATGTGGTCTACTTAAGAAATTAAGACACAATAAGGCTGAGCACATGGGCAAAAAACATAGTAAATGCACAGTAAATTTAAAGGATTGCTGTACTTGGATTGAACAAGTCCCCTGTCGATGATTCTCTGCTTAATCTCCTTTATGTGCATGGGACGTCCTGCCTCTTCCAAGACGATCTACGTGAGAGAAAGTCTTTAGGACCAAAAAAAAACCCCAAACACCAAACCCAAATTCTCGCAGCAGTGGATTGTGGCCATTAATAACACCGCACTGGAATAAGAGGAACAAATGACAGGCACCTGTGCAGCATCGAGCCACGTGAGGTTCGGCTTCTCCGCAATTTCACTGTGCGGCTCGCTGCAAAAAAGAGAGAGAAAGTTCAGAGGCATCCACCAAAACATTACTGTTTGGTTTACTGGCACTTTGTCAGTCATTACCTATAAAATTTTGAGCATGTGCTCCACACTTTTATCCACATGGTAAATAAGAAGAGCTGCACTAAAACTAAGCATGGAAGGTACAGTTTTATTTACATATATATGAATTCAATGCGCATGATCACTTGATACCTGCTGTTTCTGACACTGGTGGTGTTAAATCATGGTATCAAAATTGATTTGATTCCCTTGTTCCACCTACCAACCAGTGATTTTTCATTTAGGCACAGCTGTACCATGAGTACGTTGCGTGCATTTTTTAATGACATTGAAAATGAAATTATGTTTTGGATCACCTCTCCAGAGTTTCAGCAGTCCCTGACAGACTTGCAATGCTGTCCAGAGCAGGAAACAGAGAGTAGTTCCCCTGTCCATCAGCCTCCATCTCAGATTCGAACGTGTTGAGTGACTCCATAGGAGACAGGGACCAACCTGTGTCCGGTTTAGAGGAGACAGGTTAATGACACATTTGCTTATCTGTCCGTCTACACATGCATCATGCACTCAGCTCGATTAACGTTGGGGATAATGACGCTGTAAGCAAGGCAACGCTAACAGACACCTGCATATAGGGACCCGACGCTTGCTAAGCGCTCGCAGCCACTAATAACAAAACGCAAGGGCCGATGTTGGATAGAAGCGACCATACACACCTCAGCTTAACTGCGGCCAAACAACAAACTCACTCCTTTCGGTCCGTGCTCCGGATCGTTTGTTTCCGCGTTTTGACCGGAACCTTCGGTCGTCTTCATCGCGGTGTTTACGTACACAGAAGCTGGGTGCTAACGTCACCCAGGTCGCAGCACACTCTGACATAAATGTAGTGACACTGCAGACCCGCTTGAATGTTTCAATATTATATCGGAAATCACAGTAATAAAAAATCGATAATTTGGATTGACACGGATACTAAAGCATTAAAGGCGGTATTCCACCGGACATTTTTTACGAGAACACTTTTGCCGGATATCCGGTTTATTTTTTTTCTGACGCTTGTGAAGTTTATGAAATTGCGTGCTTCTGAAAACAGAGTAAATGAAGCTCAGTAGCATTCTGTGCTTCTGAAATGATGTAGGCAACTATATTTCAAACCCTGTAGTTGTAAATAACTAAGGAGCAATAGTTTGTAGATGAAGAGAAAAGAGTCATAAAGAAGAAAGGATGGATGAAAATGTCATTTCAGTGTAATTTATGATTGAGTGCATCCCTCATGTGTCTCACACAGTGTGGAAAACTTGTTCCACATTCAGTTTTTTTAAATCAATACACAATGTTTAAAGCTGTGCTAAAATTTAATTTGACATTCATGCATCATTTCTGAACACCATTTCCTAAGTGAAATTATGACATAAAAACCTTATTTTAGTCCATCATGAACTCATTTGTTCAGCACTGAAAGCATTCCTGATGATTTTACAGAGTTTGGTGACAGTTTTGACTAACATCTGAATGTAATAATCAATCCAAAATTCTGTGAACCAATAGAATATTTCTATTAATGCTCCCACTTCTCATTTGTGTCTGTTTTGACAAACTGCAGTGCAAAAAAATGAAAATTTTGTCTTTAATTTCTCTCAAAGTGTTATCTAAGTAAGATATAACTAAATATAGTTATTGCTACTCTGAGTTTTGATATTTATAGGCTCCTCTTAGGTGGCCATAGGTCTCTATTTACAGCATGCTACTGTGCTTCTGCACTTGCATCTGCAATTTTACTGACAATCTGAAATAAACTTCCTTTTAAAAACAAGATCAATGTCAATCACATTTTACATTTTCCACTTCTGGCACCTCCAGTGTTTCCAAATCATAACTTCCCTCATGTGTTTCATTATTGCAAATTGACCTTATTGTTTGTGTGATTGTGTTAACGTGCAGAGTACAACACAAAGATTAAAGGGACATCTTGGAGAGCATAAATATGCAACGCCAACATTAAGGAAGGACTGTCCTGCAGCAGTATACAAAGTCCTTTATAAATTCATGACTGTGTCAGAAGTGACGACAAACTAGTCTCATTTTGCATCTACGGAGAAATCTGCATCTCCACACTAAATTACACTCGAATCATGACCTATTATTTCCAATCAGTCTATTCTTTAGACCACTAAAACATGACTAGTTAAAGTGCTGGTTCACCCAAACTAGAAAAAGAACATTTTCTTACTTGTCCCTTGTGGAATGTCGCCCAGGAGATAGTGTTGGTGTTATCAGCTGGAATCCCATTCACCTCCACTGTATTGGAGAAGCAGTGGAAATCTCAGAGATTAGATATTTAAAATTACCAAAACTAATGTATCTGTATGACTGCAGATAAGGGAGAAACTATATCTTTGTCATTTTGGTCAACCAACCCTCTAAAGCTGCCCTATTGCTGTTGACTCTTTGGCTTTTCATTGTGTCTTCTGCACTGTATTACCTCCCTAGTTTGGACTTGTTGTGTGTCTCAACCTGAACTACTATAAAATCCTTAATTTATTCATGTTCATGAAAACCGTAGTGACTCAGCTCTCTTTCTGTATTGGATCTCTTGTGTGGCTAAACAACTAAACAAACAAACCCAGTATGTCCTAATTCAAAAAAATGCAACTTCCAGGCAAAAGACAGGGTTATTTCACAACATAGTAGTTTACACATGATCGAGAACAACATGGCCTGAATTGTAAACCATAGATGAGCTTTTGCATAACACCAACATTTATTTGTATTCTTGGGATGTGTTGAGAGGACAATATTTTTACATATTTTACACCCAAAATTGTGAAATTTAGCATGACTAAAGTGACATCTCTTCGTAAAAGCAATCACCATCAGTACTTTCTTTCGAAATTTTCAAAATAAACAAGAAGCATTTTAAAACAGAGATCAAAGATGGAGGTCAGAGATTATTAACAGAATTGATCAAATGGTAAACATTCACAGAACATTGCCTCAGTTCAACCTGTTCACTGCATCAGCAGTGAGGCAGTAGTTGGTACAAAACAACATCTGTCTCTAAGAACTGCTCCCCACATCATACAAACATATCAGAGACTCATCTGTGATGGGCATGCTAACAGCAGTTACATACTCGTATCTCAGTAACAGTTGAGCCAGCCGTAGTTGAGCAGCACACGTACCACTCTCTTGTACTGCAGGTGGTACTCAATCTGTTTGGGGCCATTTGAGAAATATAGATATCCTGTGGGAGGGAAGATTCAGTTTATATGCAAATTAATAGATTGTCTTATACTTTTAGCAGTAAAAAAAAGATGTAAACATATGGACCTTATATTAAAGACAGTTTACAGCATATCACAGTTGACTTTATAAAGTATCAAGCATGAGAAGCACTTGTCTATTTACGTATCCAGCAGGTATGGAGTAACACTGGCAGAATTTGAAGCTGTGTTTTTAAGAAACCAAATAAGTGTTGCTTTCAATACAATGTTTTTTCTTCATTCTGTGATTCAAGATGAAATGGGTTAAATCTGACTGAATATTTCTCACCATAATTCTCAAAAACTGCATCTACTTTGGAGCTGATGCCAGGGAAATCACGAGTGATATATCGTGGGTATCCAGAGTCCATTTGGTTTCTGCTTTCATCATAGCTGCAATAGAAAAAAAGTGAGACTATTGTAGATGTTTTGTAGGTATCAGTTATGTATTATTTAAATTTACATTTATTTAAATTTGTGTCCAATGAAACCAATATTTATGTGCCATGTTAACACCAACAAAAAATATTGTTCATGACCAACACTCACCTCCAGTACTGGTTATTCACAAAAATGAGTGTTTTTCCAGTAGCTGGCACATAAACAGCTGCATCAACCTTACTGACTGAGGAGGGGAGGCCGAGGTTGGTGATAGACTTCGGATAGCCTGGCATCTTTGTCCCTGCATAAGCCTTCATGCCCCAGTACTGACGACCTGTAGAGAAACATCTAGCAGTTAGTTTATCATGTAGTCACCTACAAGGCTTCACAGTACTCATTGAAGGACTGCAACCAACAGTGAGACCTAACAATTACCTTTAAACAGATACAACGCATCCTTATTTGGGACTTCAAAGGCGGCGTCGACGGAGCTGATCCCAGGCCATTTCGAGCTCACTCTAGTGAAACGTAGTCCTTGGAAAGTTGTACTCTTTCTCCAGTAGTATCTAATAAGGAATTTAAATTGAAATGTCTATGTATAAAGGCTTTGTATTCCACATATATACACTCATTATCTTTCATACTGGATTTACTGTACCCATTTTTAAAGAAGTACAGGTCTCCCCTTATGGAGGTGGCAGCATCAAACACCAGTGTGTGGCTGCACTGCTCATTTCGGGGGTTGGGCAGAGGGTCTGGGTCTGTTGGTTCCTCTGGCTCTGGTTCAGGTTCAGGGTCTGGTCGAGGAGGTGGTTTTGGTTTTGGTCCTGTTGTGGGCACTGGTGTACGGCTACCTGGGATGAAGTGGCAAAATCAAGAGCGTATGAGAGAGTATAGTAAGATTTTCAAACAACATAAAGCAATCGAGCATTGACAAAAGAGATGCACTTTCAAGAAAAATATAATTAACTGGTCAGTTTTTACGTGGTTGAATTGCCATTTCTGACACTTGGAACAGATGAAGCCATATTTAAAGCTCCAAACTTCAGTTTGTGTTTTTTTTTCTCACCATAAAGAGCTTGAACCCCACGCCTGTCATCATCGGGCAGCCTGTATCCGTTTGTGTTGACATACTGATAGGTGGGGAACATCAGCGCACGTCTGTCCCTGGAGTGATCCAGTCCCAGAGCATGGCCAAATTCATGGGCTGCCACCAACAGCAGATTCACACCTGAACACAAGAATAACAGTGTAGTTAGTCCACTACATTGTAATAGCACTTGAGTGAATAAATGCTTGTTCTGTAAGGAAGTACATTTGTAGTGAATGTAGAGGCTTTTCCTCACACAACAAAAAACATTTTCAGTCCTTATTATTCTTGTATATATGTATTTCTTCTTCAGAGGACAGGGCAGCTTCAGCTCTGATAACATAACACAGTGGTGTATATTTACCTCTCTGGGTGAGAGTCCAGGTTTCATCATCATCAAAGTGTGTGTCCCCCCTGCCCTCCCCCTGGAGAGTTAGCATGAGCCAAGACTCCACCCGCTCCATCAAAAGGGTAAAAGTCCCCGTGATCTGCAGCAGCACAAAGGAGATAAGGTAATCTATAATTTCAGGGTCAAGTTTGTACTTGCATGCAGAGGCAAGGACTCCCATAATCCAAGAGATCAGCTGGCATCACTGGTAGAAGGTGAAAACAGTTTTAAAAACCTCTTATTTCGTCCAGACTCACATCCGCCCTTGAAGAGGATCATGATGTCCGCAGTGCCACTGTAAACCTGTTTGAAGTCCAGAGGGATGACGTCGCTGTAGAGTTGAAAGGCCTGAGCAATGGTCGCATCCACCTGACGCTGGGTGAGATCTGGAGTGTACTGAGTGATCCTGTTCCAATCACGTATGACTGTCATCATCATTGTTATTGTCACCCCAGTGTCTTGTTCATATATTCAATGATTCAAAAATATAATTATGTAACTAAAGTACTGACAATATCAGAACTTCCTGGAGTCCATTTACCTGTATGTAATTAGCCTTTTCTCCCATCTGGGTTTCCCAGGGAAGTGTCCGTAACGGCTGATGTCTGACACGCCGCACCTAGGTGCTTTCATCACCTCCACAGTGTCATTATTCAAAGTGCCAGAGACCTGGTGGTCACATGGATAACATGAGGCAACAACAACAACACAATTTCTTCGAGTGAAGCTTGAAACATGTTGACATTTTGAAATCTGTACTAATCCTTTCTCAGTGCTGAAGCTATTATTGGTCATAGTGACTATCAGAAAGCAACATTTTAGATGGCTGTTTTATGTGTTTTATCATTTTAAACCATGGAGGTGAAATAAGGTTTTCTCTAAAAAAAAAACTATGAAATACCATCCAACTTTTATCATTTCCAGGCAGATGAGCTTTTCTTTCCTCATCCAAGCTCACTCAGGTTATAGGAGTATAAATAAAGTATGTCATTCATTGTAGTTACCTCCAGGCCAAAGAAAGCCTGCATGGCCTGCAGGTCCTCACTGAAGGAACTTTGCGTCACGCTTCGTATTGTAGAGTTTGCCATCCCAATGACGGTGTAGAACTGAGAAAGATATGCCTGGCACAGAGAGAGGAAGTATGATTTTTAACAAGACATAATAATGAAATCCATTCATCTCACCTATACAGTATGTCTTCCACATAACTGAGCTTAGAACTGCTAATATACTATATATACAGGACATACACTGCATTACCTCAGCCAGGTCTCGGTCCTGTGGCGTAACCGTCGGAGCAACGGTAGGTGCTGCTTGACAAAGTGCAAAACAACCCAGCAGCACTATCCAAAAATAAATGAGAGGCATCTTGTTAAAATGTTTTCTTCTTTCCATCCTCTCTCCTTTTATAAAGGCAGCCTTGACAGCCCAAGGTCTTTATTGTTCTGATAAAATCTTAATAAGAGCTTTGCAGTAAATGCTAAGACAAGCCCCAGTGCCAGAGGGGGAAGGGGAGTAAAGAGTGGACCCTGTGATAACACAGTGGGAGGAGATGATGTGATCAGTTTTACTTCACTTTTGAAACATTTGTCAAGCAGTTAGATTGTGTTTTGATCCAGCTTCTTCTTTCTCTTTCTTTTAGTGAGATGCTTTTGGCTTTCACCCAGCCATTAGGATTTTCCATTTTCTTGTTTTATGTGATATTTTTGGTGGATTTGTTGCATTTGAGTATTATATTATATTTGAATAGATGTACCTGCTTTATCGGCAGAAATTGAAATGCTCAGCTGCAATACAGAAGAGCATTCCAATGAAGTGAGACTGATTTGGTTAATTTACCCTTTTTATTTGCTCGTGTTTGGTAGAAAAATAAAAGGAACATACATCGAACAAACTCATCCCAAGTGACAAATAGCTTCATGAAACGCAGCAAAATAGAAGTCTGTCAAGAAAAAGTTTGAATTGTCAACATTTTCTTTTGTTTACAGTGTTCCCGTGTGCTTTTTGATAACCTTTCATATATGCTGAGTGCAGTCCAGTTTGGTGGGTAAACATGAACATGCTGTAGGCAGTTACCCAGTGTTACATGACTTTACCTCTAAAGTGGTGGAAGGTAACAAGTAGTCAAACACTGTACTTGTACTTTACTCAAGTATATCCATTTCAATGTTACTCTATACTTGTACTTCATTACATTGCACATTTTACTCCACTGCATTTACATTCTGCAGATTAAGATTTTGAAAATTTATAATGGGCATCTACCACAATGCAATGTAACAGAATAAATGGTATATACAGCTGTTAAAATTAGTGCAACCTGCTTCTTATAAGTGCATTTTGTCAATGTTCACTTTTACTTTTAATCAAGTTGAGTTTGAAACTTTTATTTGCAGTGAAGTATTTTTTTTAAATTGGTATAGTGCTGCTTTTACTTAAGTAAAGAATCTGAATCCATTCTTTTATCACTGCCCTGAGAGCAAAGATGAGTTGGACAAAAGCATTTGAAAACTTTCTTGAACAAATAGTTCATTTTATTGAGTGACTGACTTCACTTTAAGAAAAACCATCTTCACACATATTCAACTTTAAAACATAGTGAAACATGTACATAGTTACATTAAGGTTCATTTTTAAAGTGGTTCATAGTAAGATGAATTTTATTTGAGAACACAAGTTTATAAAATCCACAATGTCAAGAACTGTGCATCCACAGTACTGTGTACATTTACATATAAGATGTGCAGTACCAGTGTGCCCCAGAGGGAGGTGAGAGATGTACTTTACATCCAGGTTCACACATGCCACAAAGGTAATTCAGTCAAAATTTATAATGTGACATAGCTATCAAGTATGATCATTCTTATTCTAAAATGTCTTATTTCAGTGTTTTATCAGATAAAGGATGCAGTCTTACCAACAGTTTAACTAGCTCCAGCATTTTATCTGTATCAACATCCCAGCCAAGAATTTGCCGAAATTATATTCACAACCCGGTTTTGTCTGAAGTCATACTGGTAGGACTTTACCCCACTGAGCAGGAAAATGCTGCCTGTGAAAAATACAAACATACAAAAACGTCACAAGACTTCTCAACCATCATAATTTCATGCCATATGTTAAATGTGTTGTTCACATCAAGTTTCAGCTGTAAACAGAAATTTTCAACTTCAGTAACACATTGTTCTAAAACTGGGGGGCATGGTGTTTTCTGTATAAAACTGTGTTCAAGTGTGGTAAACCCCACCCATCTACCACCTCAACACAGTAAAAACAAGAAATTACAACTTCTATTTCAGTTATATTCTATTTGTATCCTTGTACTCAGGTCCCCATTACATAGAGGTCATGACCATAAACTGTGTTTCACTTTTTTGTTCGGTTTTGTTTTACCATGCAACTTAAAGGCAGCGTCGACCCCTCCCGGGATTCCAGGCCAATCTGTTTGGATGAGTCTGGGGAAGCCAGGGTCCATCTGTCTCTTCCGCTCATCATACCTGAGGTTCAAGCATTCAGATCAATTTGTTTTGTTCACCCTGTTCATATTAAAACTCATTTCTTGGGTAAGGACAATGTTTAATGATAAGACTTTCAGATGGTCAGCTGTAGTATAAACCTCCAAATGACTAGTATTGTAATCATCATAATTTACTGAATGGGCATCATAGGTGCAGTCTATTTGTTGAGTTGTTACCAGTCGATTAATTGATTACTCTTGGTACTCTATGTTGATAATTCAATAAGTTGGCATTGAAAAAGTTACCTGTAATAAAACTCTCCCGTGAAGAAAATTGTTTTCCCATATTCACTGACATGCACTGCAGCGTCAACCTGCCTGATTCTGGAGGAGAAACCGTACTCAGAGATGGAGCCAGTGCGAGTTTTCATCTTAAGATGTTGAACCACCCAGTACTTATGACCTGGAAAAACACAGCCGTGTCACTGCATTTTTGGACATTATGAGAAACAGCAACATACCACAAGCTCTTCCAAACTCAATGAGCCTCTTGCATGAACTGCAACACTTAAGTTGCACAAGGCTGTAATTTGGCCGCAACGTTGCGCTTCCCTACTGGAAATCCAGCCTCGTCATGCTGACAAGGCCTAAGTGATGCTTTGCAGACTGCCCATTACTCTACCAGTGAATATGTACGCCACGCCTTTGGCAGGGATGTCATAGGCAGCATCAATGTGAAAACTGATGCTCAGTAAATATGTGCTGCTGCGGCCCTCTCTCAGGCGATTCCAGTAGCCTGCCCATGTTGTTCTCATCCACACGTACCTGGATTGAAACAGCAAGTACATTAGCTTCCAGATCAACTGCAATGAAGTTAGTTTGCAATCATAATTACTGACCTGTTTTTAAAGAAAACAATCTCATTTCCAATCACAGTTGCTGCATCAAAAGAAATGTTGGGGTCACACTTTTTGGGAGCCTGTTTGGTTTCCACCGTTTTGGTGGGCTTGCCTGAGAAATAGCATAGAATGTATAACAAATTATTGAGTAACATTCTCCTTAAGTCAATTTTTGAGCAAGTGATAATTTAGCTTTTTTAAAGTGTTCCTCACCATACAGTGTTTGTATCCCAAGCTCATCATCTTTGGATAGAGAGTACTGTGTACTCCTGTGATACCTGTAATTGGGGTACATGATAGCGGATGGGTCCTTTGAGTGAGCCAAACCCAGAGAGTGGCCGAGCTCATGTGCTGCAACAGCAAACAGGCTGTAACCTGAAATAAAGCAACAAGTCCTTCATTTAAAAAGGTCAATTAGCACAGAATTACAATGGAAATTCTGCAAGTGGCCTCTTTGCATATACTTCTGGCCCCACCCTCATCAGTGACGTTATACCACATGCTTTCCATCAGAATTTACGCCTGCTGTAATCTCACTGACCAGGATGGGGCCAAAACTGTCAACATACAAAGAGCCAAGCAACAGCTGGTTGTCCACTGTGTTCAGAATTTATTTCATTGTCCAAGAATGTCCAAGTTGATGTTCATTTTCTCTGTACATTATGTCATTCCTGACAGAATGCTATGACTGACAAACCTTGCCTCCCTGCTGTCCATGTTTCATCCTCATCAAAGTGCACGTCTCCTCCCATCCCCTCTCCAGGCTGAAAGGCATGAGCCAGCACACCCCGGGGGCCATCAAAAGGAAAGAAATCTCCATGAGCTACAAAGGAAAAGAAAAATGAAATGATTGGGGTCTCATCTGATACATAATATCTTCTCCATCTTTATTGTCATTATTTATCATAAATAGTTTTGAGTGTATTTCAACCAGTATAATAACTCCTCAGAAGTGGTTTCCAGATTTACTTCTGCGGGCGAAGGAGAAGACTATATCAGCTTTTCCATGGTTGACTTTGATGAACCTAAGTGGTGCCGCTTCACTCCACATCTTGAGGGCTGAACGAAAGGAATTTTCCACATCCTCTCTCTTCATGTCTGGAGTGTATTTGGCGATCCTGCATGCCAGTGACAAATATGGACAAATCAAATATGAGACCAGAGGAGCAACAGCTGTAGCCACATCTTCTCTGTCGGCCAAATGAAATCTGAAAAAATATCCAAATTATCAAGAAAATTACCATGTTACAATATTACAGTTGTCAGTAAGAACAGACACCAAACATCTCACGTGTATGTGATGGTGTGGTTCTTCCATTTGGGCATTTCAGGGTAGAAGCTAAAGTTTTCCACATCTGGAACACCACATCTCGGCTCCTTCATCACCTCCAGGGTGTGAGCGTCCAAGTGTCCTGTCTCTCTCAGGCCAAAGAAGTGCTGCATTTCTCTGAGTTTCTCCTCCATGGCCCACAAGGACCTAATCCGTCTCACTGGCACTCTGTTTCTATCTCTTGGGTTCAAGTGATAAAACCTCCTGAGGTAGCCCTGTTGCCAGAGGAGTTAAAATCAGGAGGGCTATGTCTGTGTTCGCATAAGATCCTATAATGGTATTTATACTGTAAATGCTGTTTTGAATGTTTTGTGTGCCACACTATACAGTATGTGACTGCAGGGTATGCTTGATTAGAGGTTACAGCAGATACACTCTCTGATATAAAAAACCCATAGGACTATTTAAGCAAAACAGCAATCAGCAAAACCAGTAAAATGACAAAGTTGCGTGCCCACCACACACAATGTCTTTAACTCTTTATTCTCATTTCATGAAGGGCACAGATGAGGTGAACCATGGTAAAAGCAAGGATTTCAACCTTATGATTGCTGAATTCATTAAAAAATATGTATGACACATCTGCATTATGTGTAGCTAAGTTGTCATAGTGGCACAGAGTCAAATCCACATAAGTCATCATAAATATACAGTAACAAACTCAGTTATCCTTTGTTATAGTTTTAGTAGTTCTTCACTGGGTTCTAAAACAAAAGTCACATTTACAAAATGTTCTAGAAAATCAAATGTATAATGCTTTTATATTAACTGTATGACAGCCATCTACTCACAAACCTCAGCCAGCTCCACATCTTCAGGCCTCAGCTGCTCATCCTTGTCGATGGGTAGAGTCCACGAGCTTTTCGGCAAACACCAGAGAGCCCAAAACAGGTATCACCACCCTCAGCAACTCCATGATATAATGTACATTTTCAGCAAGCGTCACATTTTTATACAGGACTATTTTCACGGTTGTTGGGCAATCACATAAGCACACAATCCTGGTAGTTACAGCTGGGTCTACCTGCCCCAATTTTCTGGAGCCTTTGTGGTTAAAACCGGCCGAAGAAATGTCTAACATACTACAGTTTGTCTGGGTTTTCTGTCTGTAATGATGAAAGATGTGTACTGTGTGTTTAATAGAAGCCAGAAGTATCTCTTTCTTTTTCTTTTTCTAGATTCTGTAGATTGTACCCAACCTGTAACCATCAGTATGGCAAACCTTACTTACACCCTGCCGCCATGTGTGTAAATCATTCCTCAACACAGTGATATGGAGATTTGATTTAAACTAAACAAGCCACAAAAGCAACTCTGTAAATGCTGCAATAAATTTACTACAGTGTGCAAAAACCACATATGTGTTATCAGGTTTAAATTGTAGTCCTTTATTTTGACAAAGTGTGACCACAATAATCAAAACTTCACTCAGAACTGAAAAGCACAGTGTTTGTTTCTTCTTCGTTTAATTTAATCAAGGTTTTCAGGTAATTTCCCCTTTTCACATGTTCACGGATTTAGAGCATTTCAACATCCAAGCCAGGAATTAGCTTTCTCAACTCCAACAACAAGTTTCTGGGTGGTGTCATATTTGTAGACTTGCGGTCCGACAAAGAAGTGGATGAGACCTGAGGTGAAGAAAAATCAGATCTTTTAACAAGCAGTGATTCACATATTTCACATTTGTCACATTGTGCATGTGTGTTGTCTATTGTTGATGATGGTGATGATGATGATGGGCATCTTTCTGAACTCAAATATCCACTGCTGCTTGCAGCTAAAATTACAGTAAATCACATGAGGGACTTTAATTGCTAAATTATACAGTTTAAATGATAGAGGGGAACCTTGTGCTCGGTAAAAAGTTAACTACACTGAGCTGATGTTGCATGTAAATTAGCATTCCTCTGCTACTAATAATGCAACTTGCAAAAGCCCTCCCAGTTACAGAGAGAAAAATGCTAACTGCTAAACATAAAGTAATTACTACATTGTTCAAAGTCTTTGAGCTTTTGCATTTTCTTCAATCTCAAGTTATGCTGTCAACACATATACATACATAGCCCAAATACATATGCATATACATACACAGGTCATATCAGCTGCAAATATACAGTGGGTGAGAATGAAAAAATTTGCTCACCCTCTTTATAAACAGCTGCATTTATTGTCATGTTGATTCCCAGAAAGTCCTCACTGATGTACTTTGGGTAACCGAAATCCATAACCCGTCGGTTTTCATTAAAGCTGAAAAGACACAACATGGTCATCTGCTCGTCCTACAAAGCTTAGACAAAACATTTGTGTACGGTTGCACCATTATGACCATGTCAGTAAACCGTAGAAACCAAACGGAGCCCTTTGCTCTTTATGTGAGGTCCAAATGACAGAAGTTTTATAGTCAGATCTGGGTTAACTTTCTAAACATCCAAATCAATAGCAACCTGTGATCTGATGCTGTTAATCATTCCACTTTCATTTAGCATAATGCAATTTCAAAATTAACCTTTATTGAGGCTATAATAACCTGAGTGTCATTTGATGTAATTGGATCTTTTGCTCTCACATACATACATGTATTTTGTCAATTGCAAATGCATGCTGGATGTTGAACTCTGATTCCCCTGTTCATAAATTAAAAAAACTATATTGTACAGTGCAAAATATCATAGTCTCATACTTGCTGTGCATAACTGGGGTAAAAGTTTATTCCAAAACTGGGAATATTTGGGAACATTGGGAATATTTTAACTGATTGCTAATGAATTCATGTTACTAATTGGCTGTCTTACCTCCAGTAAATATCATGCATAAAGAAGAGTGTCCGTCCTGTTTTCACTATGTGCACAGCTGCATCAACGTCCTGCACCCAGGCTGGAAACCCAAAGTGGCTGAGTGCTCTGGGCTTTCCTTTCACAAGAGAGCCCTTCACTGTCCAGAACATGGATTCTGTCAAACAATAAAGAACAGTGGAAATGATTGTTTCCTTAAAGGTTCATCTGTTGACTTTCAGGTGATGAGTGATTATATTTATGTTTTATGTCACAAGGCCTTTATGAATTTTGAGGTCGTCCAAATGATTCAATCTCAGTCCTGGAGTTCTAGTACAATTAATGGATGAGATAATAAATTTACGTGTGTCGCTGAAGTACGAAAGATAATTACCATAAATGAGGTAAGCAGTGGATCTGCGAGGTACCCAGAAGGCTGCATCGATCCTTGTTTCAATCTTGGGCATAAAGTTGGTGATGGGACCTTCTTTGATGTCATAGTGCTCATTGTGTTTTATCCAGAGATATCTTATGGGGAAATATGGTCAGTAAGGTCAAAAACCCATTTTTGTATGTTGCAAATGACATTTATTATCAGGATTTCTAAATGGAATCTGGTGTCACATGCACTACTCAAAAGGCTGAAAAAGATTTACTCTTAAATAAAAATGATTAACGTTTTAAATAGCATGACTTTCTACTCTATTAAAAGGAAGATGACCTATGTCTGGAACAGTAGATGATAACACTTAAACAACCTTCAGATGATGAGACAAAAAAAAGGTGTCATTCAAAAATGTTCTATCGATGAAACATTTTCTTCATGTAGCTGCATTCTTCAGGTTTAAATTTATTCTTCAACAAACCTTTCTCTGAAAAAGAAGGTGGCGTCTCCAAGAGTGGACACTGCGTCAAATGTCAGGTCTGGGTCACATTTGTTCTGCATGAGTCGCGGGAATAGTGATCCTGATATCCAGGGGTTAAACTGAGAACTCCAGTCATATCTTGGAAAGTGATTTGGACGACCTCTGGCTGGGCCTAACATACATCAGCACAATTTATATATCAGTTTCCACTTAAGGGGGAAAATACAATGCAGTAAAAATCTAATTATGGCAATATAACAGTATTCAGGAATAGTATTTTCATAGATAGATAAGTCTTTACTGTAAAGTGCGTTTATATTTGCTATGTCTTCTCTCGATAATAGGTTGACGGCACGGGAGGTCTTGTAGGTTGGATACATGAGTGAGGCTGGGTTTCTCGAGTGCTTCAGGCCCAAAGCGTGGCCAAATTCGTGTGCAGCTACCACAAACAGATTAAAACCTGCAACAAAGGAAACTTCATTCAAATAAATACCCACACAGTTTCCTCAGTGTGAATGTGGAGTGTCAGTGTGATTCAGCTCAGCACCTGTTTCTCCTGCTGTCCAGTGCTCAGCATCATCAAAGTGCGTGTCACCTCCAACACCCAACCCCGGACCAAAAGCATGAGCCAGCGTGCCTCTGGGTCCATCAAATGGATACATGTCACCATGTTCTTCATAATATAATCCAGGCCAAACATGAAACAGAAACCACAGAGAAAGCCACTCTCTTTCATGCCACAAGAAAATTACAGGCCTCAGTTCACCTCGCCTAAATGAGTCTGTCGAGCCACTGCATGATGACACTGTCTTGGTTAGCAGCTAAATGACAACAAAGTTTTCCATGCGCATAACCATTACAGCAATATATTTACATGAAGCAGAACTGATCAGTCAAGAATTTTGTGCCACTTTCCTTCATTAAAAAAAGGACAAACCCACCATAGGTCACAAACTCCACCATGATGTCAGCGTTGCGGGTTTGCGATCTGACAAATGTCAGACTGCTGGCTCTGGCCCAAACGTTGAAAGCTGACTCAAGCAGAGAGTCCACAGTGTTGCGCGGCAAATCTCTGGTGTACCTGCCAATGCTGCAAAGTATGCGTCATGCTGTCGATTAATATCATGATGAAAAGACAATGTCCTCTTTTAAAAATTAAAATGAACGGAAATTGTCTACAGCCTTTTGGTGATGAACTCCTACATTTCAAAACAATGACAAAAGCTACATACACATACTTACTTACTTATGTATTCTTTAATTATATACATTTGTTCTGTATGTAGTCCAGTGGATCTGGCTAAATCATGAAAAAAATCTGGATATTTGAGACAGTGTTACACAAGTTCAAGCATATATGGTGACCCCTGGAACTTTAAAATTACCATAATAACTTTCAGAGGCAGGAGTCCCAAACGCAAAATCTGTTAACCATAATGATTTGTGACAGTTGGTATTTCCTCTGTCTGCCAAAAGTTTTATTGTGTGCTTGCTCGAACTGTTTCCCACGTATTTGGTAGGGTTTGCAATTTAGGGACAACCAGACTGTTTTGGTTTTTTTGCAAGTTCACTCTCGGACAAACCGTGGCAAAAAGAGTGATAGCATACTGATCATGAAACAACATTAAAGGCCACATCAATACCTGTAGGTGATGATATTCTTGTTCCATCGTGTACCCTGGATGTGGCTGTACTCTTCAACATCTGGAACACCACATCGAGGGCTCTTCATCACCTCCATGGTGTCAGAGTCCAGCACACCTGTTGCATTGAGCCCAAAGAAAAGCTGCATGTCTTTCACTTTGGAGGTGAAGGTGGGCCCGCTCCGCTTCATACGCCCCAAGGGCTCTTTTTGCAGGTTGTAGTACTGCTGAAGGTATTCCTATGAGTAGATTTATTATCCACATCAGATATCATTTTGCACTAGAGCCAGGTAAATGAACTGATCCTTTTCAACTCATTTAATGCCAAGGTAGAAAGCTGAAATCTCCTTATGGAGGTGCTCCCTGTTTTAGGCATGCATTAGAGAAGATTGTACATGTAACATGCATGTAAGACTTGCAGGCTGTTTTCTCCAACAATTCCCTTCAAAGAATACACAGGAATGAAAGCCAAATAGTCTGAGGAAAATAAGGAAACTGAGAGAATCCATAAATGCATGCAATGTACAGTAGCAACTTCAGACTTGGAGGGCAGTGCAGTTACTTACCCCCCACCCACACAAATTCAAAAGAAATAAAAATAATCTCTCAACATCCTGGAGAATGGAGCCTTGCAATGAAGTTAATCTCACAGTAGAGACGCTGTGAAATTGGCATGTTTTTGACATTGTACAAGAGATTAAATCACATGCAGTCCGATCTCAAACATTTGTAATGTTGCTCATGCAATTATGCACTTACTGTGGCCAGCTTCAAGTCAACCTGTGGTTCTGTGGAAGGAGAGCTCGCTACCTCCGGAATAAATGCGGGCGCTGTAAAACATGGACCAGGCAATAGCAAGACCAAGACACAGCAAGAGAGCAGCATGACATGCATTTCACAGACTTAACACTACATGAATTGTAGTGGCCGAGTTTAAACACATGCAGACGGGGAGTTCTGGTTAATGAGAAAGCCTTTTAAATGGTTATTGTGACTCATGCCACTTGCAAATCCAAGGGAAGCCTCAGACAGTACTATGGAATTAGGGAGGGGTTTGCAGACAGTCAAGGACAGCAAAAAAAAAAGAAAGAAAGAAATGACATCTGAACAGTTTTCATCACGTGACACGCTGCCTCCAGTGATGATTTAAATGGAGGTGTATCATTTAAATTTCAACATCTTATTTAAATTCAGTGCAAATCTTGGACTGAAAGCAGTTGCTGTTTGATAATGGCTAATCTGATTTAATTTCTTCTTAATCCTAATTTATTCTGATTTGATTTTTTATTTTTTAGAGTGCAAATTGTGGCTAATGGGTAATCCCAATTAATCAGAAATATGATGCTAAAATGCAGGATTAAAAAAAATACTGCAAGATGTGCTCATTACTGTCAGGTTAACGTAAACATGCAGATGTTTCACTGATTAAAAACAAGCAGCTCTGGTACGAAGTAAATGGTTTCCTTCGAGTCTTCGGAGGAATCTCAACTCAACTCAATTCCCACCAGACTGATGCAACACAATGAGCTGGGTGGCACTGCTCAGTCCCACGCATTCTGCAGGCCCTCCCAAAATAACACCATCAAAGCCCATTCTTGTCCCAGTTTAGCAAAAACATGCAAGACCTTTCAATGAGAGAGTTCACCGTAGGGAAGCTGAAATTGCAGGGGTGGATTTAGGGCCTTCGGAAAAGAAAATGGCCGCCAGCCAGGATGCCTAGACTGGCAAGGGTGGTGCCGCGGTAAATTCAAGCTACAATTACGGTTGATTGGTCACTGTGGCACTTTACAGGAGCAACAGCATTCCTCTGTGGCGGCAACGTGAGCTGACTTTTCCAGATTTTCTAGAGCGCTCTTTTGCAGAAAGACTTGAAGAATTTGTGTCGCCTTGGTTTTATGGTCTGAGTGCAAGCAAGGTAATGAAGTCATTTTAAGCAGGGGTGTTAACTGAGAGTTTAGTTTGGAGCTGCAGGGTTACAAGCTGGGGTAGACCGCTAACCAGCTAAACCAGAAGGGACGCCTGTGTTTTCCAAACACACACTTTCACATGGAAAAGATGCCAGCGATGCAGCACATCAGTGCAAGTTGATGAGATGAGCAACATCTTTCTGTGGAAGCATCTTTTTTTTGTCTGTGATGATAAGTATTGAAAAGCTTTATGTGTGTGTGTGTGTGTTACTACTACTTTATGCTGTACTTCAGCAACAGGGTGATAGAGTCAAAATGACAGATGAGTTAATTATGATACAAAACCAATGAAAGCTGAAATTATTTTTTACAAACACTCAAACCAGTCCATAAAAAAAACCTCTTAACTTCCCGTTTGATTGTCCTTCACTCAGGAAAAGTCAGTAATCAAACATGAAAATACCTCCTTTCATAGTGTCCTATTTTACAGTGCCACAAAGCTCAGAAAAAGAAAGCTACGCTTATTTTGGAGTTTTCCTCCCTGTTTCTGATTTCTATCACATGTATCACATATTTAAATTGCAAGTATGCTGTTCTGTTTTAGCATATCCACTACTTAGGGTGGCACAGTGGTGCAGCGGTTTGCAATGTCGCATCACAGCAATCAGGTTCTGGGCTCGAGCAAAGCTTTACCTCCCCGCTTTCCCCCTACACATCGACCTGAGATGAATGGGATGAGAGCAACACATGCTGTTGTGACTGCTACTACGAGTGTCCCCTTTCTAAACAAAAAACAACGAATGTCATTAGAATGGTTTTAAAGATGTTACAATCACATTCATTTCTATGCACATGCACCTCACTGTGGTATTATCTTCAAGCAAAAAACTGAATGTGCTTACCATCGCCACAAAATGGTCCAAAAACAACAGATAAGACTCGATAGCAAATCAGTCTACAGTCATATTTTGTCAAGTTTTTTTTGTAATGTAGCAAATGTAGTTTTCTCTTTCTTCATGGCTCTTTCCATTTTGGGTCAAATATAAAATGACCAGAGCCATTTGTGAACTCCCAATCTAAAACAGTCTCCTGCTCCGGTCTCTGCTGCCCTCCTGTGACATCTTTTGAGCATGTGTAAGTCTGCTGAGTCGGTCCAACCTTACCATGCAGCTGTGGTTCCAATGAGTTGCTCAGCATTTTAATTTAATGACCCTTTCTGGTATTTTATTTGTGGAATACGCACAGATTAAATGACAGTTTCAACAGCATTAGTGTTTCTGATTTTAGGCCGGAGCTAAAATGGTGATTTGGCTCATTCTGCATATTCCCACAGCCAGCTGTCCTCTATTCTCAAAATATGTTTTATCATTTTGTGAGAGAAAATTCCACTTTGCTTGTTAAATTTTAGCTTCTCTAGATAACTAACATGTTACTGTGGTGGGGAATGCTCCCTCAGTACAGATGCAAAACCATAGGTAGTGAACGCAGCCCCAGGCTTGATTCCTCCTCTTACACATCCCCTAATTGCGACTGGATTATTTAAGATGCCTGGATGTGCTCCCTCTTCCTTTTGCTCCTGCCATATGACCTGGTCAGTGTCAGGTAGACTGACATTTGTTTTTCAGAAGTTATAGTTTCAGATGGTTAAGTTTTTTTGTTGTTGCTTTGTCTTGGGGTTTTTTTTTTAAGCTTATCTTCTTGTGTTTCCTGTTATTCCTGCCCATAGATCCTTTCCTTACCATGGTCATAAGTGGGGCCCAGACAACTTGGCTTGGTTTTATGTGCTGATATTAGACTAACCCAGTTTGTTGGATTACTTTTGCCTGACTTTTAATCTGGCCATACGTGTATGTCCTCGTATGAATATTAGAGTTATGAACCAACCTACCTTATTTAGTTTGAACTCATTTTGACTCTGATTCAGTGGAGCTGGGGGGAGGCGAGTCATTCTGGGTAGGTCCCTTCTTCGATTGCTGTGGTTAAAAGCACAAGGATGCACAAGTGTTTCCCCCAATGGTTGCGTCATTGTATTTGGTTTGCTGTGACTGCACATGGCAAGTAAAAACTAGCACAGATGCACCTTTTGTGTAGCCTGCTGCCCCATCTGCCTGAGTGCTCTTTCCTTTTGAAGCATTTGTTTCACATGTATATTCAATGTAAAAATATTTTAATTCTCTTTTTAAACTGGTTGTGTAATAAAAAAAATACTTTCACAATTTAACTCAAAAGTGTCTGTGTGTTTCAATCATCTCCTTTTTTGTCTTTCAGCCTACTTCTCAGTTTTTAAATTGCCACTAACCCTCATCATTTTGAACCATGTCTCCGTCCCTCAATGTATTATTGACAGTGCTTTGTTTAGCTTTAATTGCAAGGTTATTGGCTATACTATTCATTCAATATTTTCTGGTGGTTATTCCCCAGGTGGCATTAGTCTTCCATTATATCAACTGTCTCACAAACCGTAGGTTTAACCACGTTAGCAAACAAATTATCTGCTGTGTTGGTTATAACACATCCCAACTGTAAATCACTTTGTAAGCACATTGCAAAGCTTGCTTCTCCAATGGGGCTTTTATTTTCAAATAAGAGTTATACAGATAAAAAAAATCAATACATATATATTTATCACCAATGGCATAGTTGCATGTAGATGGATCTTTCACAGAATTGGCTAGGATCTACACTCAGTCCACTGTAGCCAAATAAATGCACAGTAATGGCAATGTCCGGGGGGAGGTCTGCCCACCCTGCACAGCACATTTTGGGTTGCTCTTTTTTTCTTTTCTTTTGCAGAACCAGTTCTCCAATACCACAACTCCACTGCAGTGTTTAACAGCTCACTCAAGTAGTTGTACTACCCCTCCTCCACCCACTCTGTGTGCTGTAGTCTGAGGGGAGATCAAACACATGCTGTTGCTGAGCTTTGCTGATGTGGGATAAACCCAAAAATGCTCTGCCAGTATATTTTTCTAAGTAGTTTTAACTCTTTCATGAATAAATCTATTTTAGTGAAGGAAATATTTGAGCATGCAAGGCATAAAATACCAGCTCAGTGGGTCTGTATTGATAAGTTCATCCAAATGTCCCTGTCTCTGAAGATCAGTGTGTTTGTGCCCTTGAGTAAGCTGTTGTCATCTGCAACAGGGCTGAATATCTGTGCTTTGAGTTACACCAACTTTGCCCTGTGTCCAGGAGGAAAATAAGAGAGAGGAAATGAACCAGCTGACTTGTAAGATAGTTCCATCTTGTTGCACACTGACTTATTTTTCTAATCCAGTGACCATAAAAAAAACAGTGGACACTGTGAAGCATAGTGCTCACATTAAAGAAAAAATGAATGAACTGGGCCTCAAAGTCAAGACAACAAGGAATCATGTCAAGTGGGAAATGATTATTTGATTTAAGGCTCAATCAAATTGGGAGCTTAGTACTGGCACAGCAGCAGCTTTGTGCTGATGGATCACCGGTGTTTTCCTGTTGCTACTGTGTTATGTCATGCCTGTGTAACCCGTCCCGTGTTTCACACCAAAAGATTATGACCAAGAAGTGCACTCATGTCAGTTTTACGTATGAGTTGCAGAACCAGTAGGCAGGTCCATCACATCATTTCCAAGCACTGGGATTAACCAAACAAAACTGAATAGGCTTTGGGTTAGACGTCACCAAAGTGCTGATCTGTCTCATGAAGATGAGGATCACGGCAACAAACCACGCTCACGGTCCAAATGGCATCAACCACTTCCCAGAAATGTCATAGAAAGGTTAAAAGCTGATGAGGGACAAAATTAGGGTGGTAGAGGAGATCCTCTTTATATTTTCAATAAATTACTTTTCTTCCTTTCCCCTCATCACCATCTCCCACAATTCTGTCTTCAAATTGCCTGCTTGCAAGCTGCTCCTGTAATTGCAGCCTCATTTCACTCAATATTATGAGTGTGTTACTTGCCACTACAATATACAGCATATACAGTATGATTTTTAAGCACTGTAACTCTTTGTATACAAGTGGGTCACAGCACATATGACTGTCTATGTTTCCTTAAATTTGTGTGTATGTTTGGCAATGACCATTTTAAAATAACAGCAAAATTCCCCTAACTGACAACTTCCTCCAGGCATGAGTCAGGAGCACCCTCTCAACCACAGTCTAAACAATGATGTTCCTCAAAAAATATTTGTCTCCACAGGACGCTGCAGTGTTAGGACACAGCATCTGTTACGCATGATATCATAAATGAAATGCAGATGGACATTCAAATTGTAAATCGTAATTATACTACTACTACTATGCTTTATTTCCCAAGAGAAGAGCATTGGATCATTTTGGATTTTTCAGTGATCAGAAGGAGATTTGTTCCACAAATCTTTACTACTTCGTAATGCAGATATGCAGATATGAGATTTGGTCTTCTTTGACAGTGTAACAGCATGGCACCTACCTGCAAGATGTGATAGACAGTCTCATACTCGGTAAAACACTGTCATTTGGAGACATTTTCCAAAACTATACTGATAATGACTGAGATTGGGACATTTTTAAATCATTCTGTCAAATGTTTGACATCTCCTCTTAATCTTTGTGTTGCAGTTTGAAATGAACTGGATCGATAAATGACTTGATTTGCCAAAGTGCAAAATGTTGTGGTCACTGATCATGCCTTTTTCACCATGTTGACGTTAAGGAATTCCAGTGATGTGAAGGGAACTAATAATTATATACCTGTGTTGTCTCACAAAGACACTGATGGAGTAAAAGCAGTGACAAGCAGCATGTCTTTACCTGCCTTGTCTCCAGGGACTGACAGACATTCAACGCAGCAATAAAAAAAAAATTGGAATTACTGGTGGCATTAGGGGAAAAGTCAGAAGATCTTTGAACTTCATTAAGATTCACAATCTGGGCCACGTGGATATGTGAAAATTTCTGGACAATCAATTTCAAAAGATATTCCAAGCAAAGTCCAAAGTGGAGGAACAAAGAAGTACTGCCATTCCAAGGAAAAAAAAACATCTACGTCCTTCACCAAATGAAAAATCGGTGTCGTCATAAAATTTACATCGTAATTTGTGTCAGACTAATCCTGGTAACTCTGACTCACATATGATTCCAAACGGAAACACTCCACAGGACGTGGTTTTCATTATTACCAAACAAAACCCATGCAGGGCATTTGATTGCATGAACCTCATTATTTGTCAGCATGAAAGTGCTCACATTGTGTATAAAACATAACATCAGCCTTTAAGGATCGTGTATCATATTTTACATTTACATATCATGTTTTTTTAATTCGCTTTCTTTATATTGACGTGGGTTTGTTAGTCACATATCCTAAAACGTCATCACCTAAAATAACAAAACACAGAATGACTATCATGAGACCTGCAGCAGCTTGAAAATATTCCCTATTTTTTAAGGGATTTATTTCTCCTTTTTTCACCTGAAGAATACTGACAGATTATATGTTGCCTAACAATGTGACATCCTTATTAATCCCAAAGTATTTTCTGACAAAAAGGGCAGTCTCAGCTAACAAGAATGAACTTGTAGACATTTTTGCCTTATAGACATTTTCAATTAATCTGTTGGCAAACTCCTTAAGTCATGGTAAATTGAGAAGCAAGAAGCATTTTATCAAAGCATTTTAAGTGGGTTCAAACGAGTACGTTCAAACCACAGTTGCTGTAGTTTTACTCAAACAAGCACATTCTCAAGAGAGAAGGAGGAAGTGGCGAGGTGCTTTTACATGAATCACTGGGACCCTTTAAAAAAAAAAAAAAGTCAAAACAAAAACACTATAAATACCCTTCTGTTTCTTGACCCCAATGACTGGTTTGGAGAACACAAAGGCAACAACAATGATAGCTTTGCTGCTGCTGCTGGCGCTGCTCGCTCACTCCTCTGCTCTGCCTCTGCCTTCTGGGGACAACGACAACCGGCTTTTGGCAGAGGTAAGATCTGAAGTCTCTAATTCAGGCAGGCTTCAGGCTTTTTTTTCATTTCATAATCAGTGAAAAAGTCGTCAGACTGACCACAGTCTAAGATGGAGCAATCTGGTCTTCATTTTTTTCTTCCTCAACCGGAGTCAGTTGACAACATTTTTTTTTTCTCTTTCAAACAGAAATACCTTCGTCGCTTCTATGGCCTCCCCAATGGGCTTCAAGGTAGGAAAGGGGCTTCAGACACCTTCGAAACCAAGGTCAAGGACATGCAGAGATTCTTCAAACTCAAGGTGAACAGAGAATATATAATTATACCTAAGTTTTAGGTTTTAGAGCTAGTGTTTTGTCATTATGTTATTTTGATCCACAATCACCATTTTGTTGGCTTTGTGGTCAGAGATTCTTCAAACTCAAGGTGAATTGGAAACTGATGTCACAGATAATTTGCAAAAAAAAACCTGCAAGCTAAAAACTGAGTTTTTATTAGGAGTGAATCTCCTAATAACTATTCTGATCGACAATTTCTTTTTTGCTATGGTCCCTTGTATCTTCTTCCCACTTCTTCCACCTACAAAGGTGACAGGGAATCTGGACGACAACACTCTGGAGCTGATGAAGCAGGCTCGATGTGGCGTCCCAGATATTGGGGAGTACAACCACTTCCCTCGACACCTCAAATGGCAAAATGACAATGTCACATTCAGGTATGCATTGAAATGATAATTGTGAATATAATACAGATGGTGGCAATTAATTTTTTGCCCTCACTTACCTTGTTCTCTGTTCCCCGATGTTTCAGGATTGTGAATTATACACCAGATCTGAAGAAGACTGATGTCGACAGAGCCATTCGCAATGCGCTGAACGTTTGGGCTGATGTCACCCCTCTGACCTTTAAGAAGCTGCACAAGGGCATCGCTGACATTATGATCAGCTTTGGATCCAGAGGTACATTAAACCTTCAGTGTTAATTCTGTATGCTAAATGCACATGCTGTGCAGAGGAGATAGAATAATGGTGGGCATTCTGCTCAATATATTTAAAGATTGTTTGGTCTATATTCTGCAGAGCATGGAGACTTCAACCCTTTTGATGGGCCTGATGGGCTGCTGGCTCATGCCTACCCACCCGGCCAAGGCATTGGAGGAGATACTCACTTTGATGAGGATGAACACTGGACCAAAGACTCCTCTGGTAAGAATTACATGCACATGTTTAACATAAATCAACACGCTGCAGTGTCTTGATCGGAACAATGTTGTGACTGAACGTCTTTTCTCTCCAGCTTACAACCTGTTTATAGTGGCAGCCCATGAGTTGGGCCACGCCCTCGGTATGTCCCACTCCTCAGACGCGGGTGCACTGATGTACCCGATCTACTCGTACGCCACAGGCTTCGTGCTGTCTGAAGATGACATTGAAGGCATTCAAGCTCTCTACGGTGGGTACACATCAAATCACAGCTATTGATAAAACACTTTTTTAAAAAGGTTTTTCCTTTTTTTTCCTGGAAATATTACTGTGAAGAGTGTATTAATGCCAGGTTTGATCGCAGGTCCAAACCCCAACCACAGGAAAGTGAAGCCAAAGCCTGACGCACCAAACAAGTGTGACCCCATGTTGACTTTTGACGCTGCCACTGAGCTCAGGGGGGAGACTATCATCTTCAAAGACAGGTACAGCATCTCTTGTCCAAGTGCCACCCAAAAGAAAATGCTCTGTAAATTCACTATTGTCACTGAGATTTGTAAACTTTAGATGAGTAGAACTTGCAATGTTTTGTTGACATGCTGCACGTTGTTGCAGATTCTACTGGCGTCTCCATCCTCAGATGCCGGAGCCAGAGCAGACACTGATCAAGTCCACCTGGCCCTCCCTCCCCAACAAGGTGGACGCAGCTTACGAGAACCCAGAGAAGGATCTAGTCATTATATTCAGTGGTGGGTTGTTGTTGTTGTTGTTGATTACATACATTGATTTTTGTATGTTCAGCTGTTATTTTACTTTGATTTGGTCACTGATCTGCCCTCTCACAGGGATACGAATGTGGGCTTTGAATGGGTATACCCTTGTGGATGGTTACCCAAAGTACATACACAAACTTGGCCTTCCAAAGACCATCAGGAAAATAGATGCAGCTGTGTACATCAGAGACACAGGCAAAACTCTACTCTTCACTGAAGAGGAATACTGGAGGTATGTAGAGATGCGTGTCAAACATTGCAGTTATTCTTAAAGTTTGAAGTCGTATGGTCTGCACAGTACAGGACTCTTCGTGAAGTCACCAGTGATCAGTATTTCATCTGTGCTGTTCTCTCATTATTTGTCGCCAACAGCTACGATGAAGCAACAGGAACCATAGACAGCGGCTTCCCACGAACCATTGAGGAAGATTTTCCTGGAATGGATGACGAGGTTGACGCTGCTGTTTATCACTACGGTACCTTGGATCCTTTAATACAATATTTTCATCAACATTCAAAAGGAGGAATTTTCCAGCAGTTCTTTCTTTCATTTTCTATAATTTATTCCACTCTGCTCTCTTTCAGGATACTTGAATTTCTTCCACGAACACGTGCAATATGAGTACAGTTACACCTCGAAGAAGGTCATGCGCATCCTGAGGACCAACTCCATTCTCAACTGCTAATAAAAAAAACATATTCATAAAATATACAAACATACAGACATGTTAAAATGAGACATAGGAAGATGAAGAAAATGAACACATGCAGGAAAGAGTCAACATAAGAAAAATTTTATTTTTACTAGTGCTGGACACATGTAGGTCATGTAATCTCTCAAACACAGAATGCTGGATAGTTCCTTGTTTATATATTTCCTAAGATCGTTGCTATTTATTTTACAACTTTATTTTTACAACAAGTTTCACTGTGGACAGCAAGATCCTTAGCAGGTTAAGTTTCTTGTAAGTGACAATTGGCTTAGCTGGTCTGTGAGCTCATTATCTGACTTCTTGTTACACTGATATATATTATTATAATATGTCAACAAAGAGTTTAGCAGTTTATTATATACACTATTTATCCTCAGATTTTTATAACACTAGTGAATTATTATAAATAAAAGCAGAGTGGAAAGAAGAGCTGTATCAATGATGAATGGATTTTATTGTCAGTATTTACAGATTTATTCAATAAAAATACTGTGTGTCATATGTGTGTGGTCTTTACTCAGGACAATGAGGTTGGCTGTGTGCCTTACAAAAGAAGTTTGCACTGGCATATTTTAACAACATTAAACTTCACTATACTTTCTTATGAGTGATTTTTGTTGTATGTGTAAAGTCAGATGGGGCAAATAATGTTAAAACTGCTCTTTACTTGCCGCCATTCACAGGCTCCATGGTTGCACACCACACATACGTAATGGACCTCAGTCAGATACTTGAGTGGTTTTGGAAAATGGTATTATTTATCCTGGAGCCCTCATGCAAATGCTCAACAATGCAGGGTCGTTGGCTCAGAATGAAATGCATGTAAACATAGAGTAGTGTTATAATAAACTAGTTTGAGAATATCAGGTATTATTAGGGCATTTTGGAAGACAAGCTGTGTACTGTATAAATACACTGCAACAGAGGAAACTCTGTGACTTGTAGTTACCTATCTTTTCCACTAGAGAGCACTCCTATCAACTGTTGGAATAAATAAAGTACACTCATTCTGGGTCAGATTAAGCGACTGTAATACAGAAATAATATGCAACATCATGACAATATTCCACTGCTTAGGATTCAGTCTCTAAACTTTGAAGCCTCTGCCTCCATTCCTGAGCGTGGAATAAAAAATAATGAAATAAATCAGTGTATGCCTCATTAGCACAACAAATGTTTGGGAAAATCTCAACATACCACACATCAAACAGACTAAGCCCTAATCATATTAATAAAGGGCCATTACACTGAGTATCTTTACCCACCACCATACTGTTACAACATAAAGCCAGATATCTGAACAGAAAGCAGAGGGATTTGTGAGATGTTTTATGAAATATTAGGAATTTGTCGACTGTGAGCAGCCCGGTTTTGAAAGGTCAGCAAAGTATCTCTCTCTGAAGTTAAGGAAATGGTGTATCTTGAGCCAAGCAGCATAATCCACAGGCCCAATCATGTGGATGTAATTACAGTGCCGTCGAGCAGTCACCTCATCTTGCTCATTTCCGAGGTATTGCGTGGTGCTGGCTGTGTCACTGGCTCACAAATGCTGTGCTCATCACTGATGTTGGCTTTGAGACCTCCAGTTTACAGAAACACAGATGATTCATCTGAGGGTAATGAGCCTTTTACATGGCTCATTCTTTTCATTAACTAGAGATTAATCAGGATTATCAGGTCATTTGCAAATGTCAGGAATAATATTATACATTTTCTTGGCATTCTTTCTTCTGCACATCTGAGTGTAATTTTGCTGGGAGCAATTGAAAAAATGAGGGGAGACAAAATAAAGAAAATACTTAAACATCAGACCTCATTTGTGTCTGACGGACGCTCCGTAACCACCAGTGCTGTTAAAGCTGACCCCAGGCCTGTGCTGTAAATGGCCTAAAATCCTCCTTCTCCCAATAAATTGAACTTGATGTTTACAATGTTTGGAGATAGATGTTTTTGGCATGAGGGTTTTGTAAAGAAGTTGAAGAACTTCCATGACAGAATTCTAACTTTTGCAGTAAATGTTTATTTTAGGGTGAGGATCACTCACTTGTCTCTTGCATGTTTATTACTATCATGGTTTGCAGGAGTTGAGGAACTTCAGAATGACCTGACTTTTGAATTTTGTAGAGACATGTGACTAAGACACATAAAAAATTGAGTCACTTTTAGCCCATGTGGATTTCGAGACCATGTAAGTCTCCTTTTTTCCTACTCCTCAGCTGTCACGAGTCATTACCATGTCCAACTCTTTCTACACGGTCAAAATTCAGCAGGACAGATTTGAACTGGTGCCAAATGAAAAGATCATAAACCCTGAATTTTAATGTCTTTCCACTGGTTACAAGGTCATGGCTTGAAGCTGGGTTTACTGAAATTTTAAGTACAGCTAAATCACTGTTTAGCTACATTACAGAGCATTCACTGCTCTGTGACTGGAAGATTTAGATCCTGCAGCCAAGACTGAAGACAAGGTGGTTGTGCTTTGGCCAATGAGTGCTCCTAAATGGAATGAGCTGCTTGAAGATAGAAAATAAATCAAAATGTTTTCATCCACTTCTTACTTTTTCTTTTTTTCCATTTCAGTGTTTTGATTTCCTGTTAAAGCACTTTATTTGCCTCTGTTTAACTACTATAACACTTTGAGGTTAATACAAATGTAGGCCAAGGAAGGAAGTCAATGACAAACAACATGGAAGGGGAGACGGTGGTATCTTTTGAGGCAAAGTCCAGCCCAGCAGGTCCTGATGGAAACCAGATGGAGAAGAATAACAAAGTGGGCATGAGTATCAGGATATTTCCCTTTTCCCCTGGGAAACTCCCTCCTCAGACCACCGATGTGAGAAGTGGTGATGCAAGACTTCTGTTGCTCCTAAAATACATTGATTATACTGTGAGTGTGAGCAGGCAACAAAGTTTACAAAATACCGTGAAAGAACTTTTCTTGTTTTACAAATGCAACTTTTAATTATTTATTTAACAAAAAAACAAGTTCAAGTAGCTCGCCTACTTAAAAAAAAAAAGTCTTGTTAATGTTCTTTCCGTTACCTGACACATACTGAGACACATTCTCATATAGTACATACAGCAGGTAAGATCAGTGCAACATCCTCTGAACAGGTAGGAGTCTTTCTACATCTCGTTTTAATGGTGTTGATGAATGTGTTTTTTATAGTGTACTAAGTGTTAGTAGTGAGTATTATCCTCCTGTGTATCAGTTCCACCATTATCATTCTTGTTTCCCCTCTATGTACTGCTCCCTTGTTTCATCTGCCCATTGAAATCTTCAGGCATAATCTGCCAGTGCTTCTCCAAACAGACGCACTCGGTGTTTCTTCCTCCTAGATAGTGGAATGTGGAGAAAGTCTGGATCTGTTCCCTGTTAGCCCATGAGCAGAGGTAAATCAAACCAGATATGACCCAGGGCAGTGTCGTAAAAGTGACCCATAAATTCAGTAACAGATTTTTATCTCTTTCGAGTGACAGGGGATCCTGCTTTAGGTACTTGATCCCCCAAAATTAGCCCAAAATTAGCCCCAAAACTAACTAACCTCTTGGAATGTAGTAAATTGCAAAAGCTTTAAACAAATACTATTGGCACTGTAATGTGTTCATTTCCGGCCTACTAGTGTCTGTGTTGCTATAAAAGTGGAAAGGTGTGCTGTGGCGCGCTCTCTCTGTTCACCTGACTTCCGTGAACCCCACAGGTATGCGAGGCCTCTATTGTGTTTCTGCTTCCCTGGTTGTTTACTTTGTTCAAGTGCTTATTGGAGCCAGTTTATGCCCCTCTTTGTCCTCCGTTGTGTCCCCGCTCCCTCTGATGTTCTCCTGTTTCAGGTCATTACGGTATGTTAACCCCACCTCCTCCCCCATGCTGTTGGTGGAAGCCGGATAATCTCCATTTACGCGCTCTTCTGGTGCCAAAAGGCGCAGTTGGTTCGGTGTAAAAGTCAGCCTAATATATGGCCGGTCAATTTCAGCGTCACTTTCCCCAGTTTTGAATACGTTTTTATTGTGTATCACAGTAACTGTAAGCCAAATGCTGCATGAAGTAGCCACTCAGTGTGCCACACTGTTGCACCACCTAGTTGTTTTGCATTGCTGTTTGATGGACGTACAGAAGATTTATTTCTCATCTGTGACATGTACTGATAGATCAAGCAAGACTAATACTATAAAACAGTTATTGGTCCATCTTGAAATACTCTATTGTATATCAATTTTACAAAAAGTGCAACTGGAGCCGCAAAAGTCTTATACAAGTCAAATCTATTGATGTTAATATACCATAGTACCCCACAGGGTGTTTTCATTTATAAAAATCATTGTATGACTACACCTCTATTTATCATTGAACCCTGTGTTCGAAGAATACTTTGCAAGACAAAATGGAAATGAGGTCGTTGACAGTGAAAGAACACGATCTAAAATTAGTTCTTGACAAGTAAAGTCATGCTTTCTCTCACATACCTAATGTCACATGCTATAGATTCAGTGACTGATAACCTGAAACTGCAGAAACAAGATGTGTGTTGCTCAGTGAATGGTGATATAGCAGTGTTTCTATGTGGGGGGAAATAATGCTCCACGTTTGTCTGCAACAGAAACTACTGACTTGAAGATAGGTCATGCTGTTTGTGGTATTCAAGAGAGACATGGAAAGATAAGCACTTTTTTAGTCTTTAGTCTTGGTGAGTACTATTCACAATGACATTTTCAAAAGATGTGTAATTCAGGTTCATAATAAAATAGCTCGCCCTCAGTCAATTTTGCTTACTTCTTGTCATAGCACCACAAGCAGAAATGTGTATATCAGGGATATCTTGACTTGGCTCAGGACACCTGCTGAGTCATGGTGCAGATTTAAAATGAGAAGTGCGGTTTAATCTTTCAGATGAGTTTACCTTTTTGCTGCTGTGAGGTTTTCCAGTCATGCAACAGTAGTGTTTTTTGATTATGATGAAATCCCACAAGCCAGTGGTTCGCGAACTTATTTCGACTGTGAGCCCCTTGAGACAAAGCAGTGTTTATTTGTGACCCGCTGTCTCCAGTTTCATATGTCTGGGTTGTGACAAGACAGAGACAAAAATCTATTTAACCTTAAGAGGCCCGAAATGGTAAAATGATACAGTAAGTAAAAAAAACAAGCAAAGTCTGGAAAAAAAATGTCAGTGCAGCAGAAATTCTTAAATCTGTGTTTCCAAAGGCTTTTATCATCTTCTAATAAATATTTATCTTTTGCCTGAGCCCTTTGTAGAGGATGTGAGCTCCTGCCTTAAACTACAATAAGCTATTACACTTTACACATGGACATCAAACTCAGCCGTGTGCACTTACCCTTGCAAATTTGACACCCAAGATATAGAAAACCTTCACAAATATGTTGCATTTTCATTGTCATGCCAAATGAAAGCCAAATATGACATTTACAGAAGGCACAACAATGCCATTTAGTGACTCAGAAAAACAAGCAAATCTTTGTGTTAAGTTCAGCTGATCTTTTCTGCGCTGAGCTGCAGTACACTGGCACTGTGCCTCCGTGTCTATTGTCCCAGTGGCACAAAAAGCCAGAGGGCATTCGGGGCATCAATACGTCAGTGCCACTGTTGTCTGATGACAATTTCAAATGTTAAACACTAAATTTGACTCAAAAGAGTTAAGAACTTGCTTCTAAATACGCTCTTGGATTTCCTTGCTCAGTTTGGAGCAGTAGAGGCTCATTGTTGAGGCAAAATGTATTAGCTGCTTGGATAACTTGATCCTCCGGAGGATCAGTCTGGGGAGGTCAAATTACTCTAGTTTGATAGTTGTTCAAGCGAGAACAGAGCACTTAATAAAGACACCCTGGTTCTGCTTGTCTGAATTAATTATACACAGTTCAAAGCTTCCCTCTGCTTTGATGTAATCACATCTCAGAGTCAGGCCACAGAAGCAAGTCATTGCCTTTTGATTTCTTCACTCACGTGTCCCACGCCCACATAATGCAAACGGCACGCCTAAATTATGTTGTTTTGAAAAATAAAGATTAATTATAACATGTAAAATCCTCATTTGGCTGCTGCTGGGCTTTGAAATACAACACTGGATCAAGAAAAACGGGGAGATAAAATCAGTTTTTATTCCTTGAAAGCTGACTTGAGAAATCCAAACTTCATAAATAAATGAACCGCTGTTTACATTGTAGCGATTATGCCACAGGTATCTGCACATAAGATAATACTGATGCTCGTGGTGTTTTGATTTTATAGTATTTTTCAGACATCAGCAAAGAAGTGTGACGGAAAACGGCTCACTCTAAGTTTTCTGTTGACCTACTTTCAACTTTAACCACAGAGCATGACCTGGTAGGTCTCTTGTTCTCCTGATTTCTGCCTCCTCCTTCAATGACCAGCAGAAGGTACTGTACTTGTGATCACATTACTTAATTACTCCCACATGAGCTGTGATGATAAGCTAAACCATGATGTTTCTGTTTTGTCAGCGTTCTGTGCATGTATTTTAATGCATCTGTTTCTTTACTTTGATGGGAAATGAACTTTCTGTCTCTGTGGCGTCAACAGTTATGCAACCGTATTCCAGTTGTCATTGCACTGCTCTGGGAGTGCATCCGGGTTTGTTTTTCGGCATCAAAATGGATATGTCAGCATTTCTGTCAAGACCGTTCTAAATTTCAGCTCTGTGGGAAACATTTTCACCTTCGCTAGCCGTAAACAATCGTTTCGAGAGCCCTTCAAATTGTGTGGATAGAGTGCACAGAACATCGACTTTATCAGACAGCTCGTCGATGGTGTTTCATACAGATGGCATGTCCACACATTTGTGCTGCTTTTGAACACATCTGTGCATGTCCCAGATGAGACAAAGGGACTTTGTTTGGAGCAAACTGAGACATAACAAGACATGTGACCTGATCTTCATCGATTGCAGCTGATTAAGATCTTGTCCCGGTTTCTGATGAAATTTCATTCAAACCTCATGTTCTTAAACACATCATTTCACCTCAATCACAACTCAAGACTTTGTGCTACATGACCAAAATGAATTTTTAAAAAACCCAACAACTCCCTTTTTGATTTGTAAGCTGATTTGTTGTGCTGTGCAGCATAGGAGGGAATGTTTCGTTCTTTAGGTCTCAACATGCCACCTCCTTGGGAGATGGACAAAAAAGCACACACATCTGGAAGTGTTTTCTACAATGGGGTCAATCCACTGAGGGCTCTCGGGCAGCCTCCAACCCCCTTGAAGAGAACGGTCACATTCACAAAAGCACACAGGCATAAATAGACTCAAATGCAAGACAACTGGAGGAATTCAGGCTTGTTTAAAGACCAAGAAGAGATACTGCATATTCTCAAGCTCAGTTTTCAGGATGTAACATGTACAGTCCATCTCTGATGCCATCTGTGAAAACCCCTCGGTTTAGTCAGCCTTTATATATATTTCTGGGTGTCTTAGAGTTTGAAAGATGCCACAGAAGGGAGGGCATAATGAGAATGTTTTCTCTGCCTCACAGGACAAACACTCATTGCCAGAAAACACAGGAGATCATTAAGCTGCCGTGACTGAAACCCAGCTCTTCTCCTTCTTTCTCCTTTCTGTTCCCGTCTCATTCCCAGTCACCTCCTTGGCAGGTTACCAGCCCAGTGTAGCATGATAACCTGCCAAACCCCAGTCTGTCTGCCCACTTAAGTTTTATTAAGGAGCATTCAAGACCACAAGTGTCCGTATGAGTTTGTAGAGCCAGACGCTAGGAAGGAAAGAGAGCAAAAAGAAGCTTTGGACACGTCCTTACAGTATAAAAAGTGAAGAAACTGCTGTGAGGGTAAACGCTAAGATCTAAGCTCGCCTCTTGTCCAGAGTCACACCCTATGAGTCAGTCCTGTGCACAGAAACAAATCACAGGCTGCTTTGAAAAACAGGCTTTTCAGCAAAATGGTGCAAGTCGTGTCAACACTGACACAATCTTTCCTTGGATGTGGTTTTACTGCATATGCATAAGGTACATGTAAAATGGTGCAAGTCGTGTCAACACTGACACAATCTTTCCTTGGATGTGGTTTTACTGCATATGCATAAGGTACATGTAAGTAACAGTAGTCTTTCAAACCAGACATGTGAGATGTCAATTTATTACACATACAATTCATATATATATAAAAAGTTATATACAATATAGTTACATCCATACAAATATAAACTTTTACATCGCAACTGGACTCATCTGACTTTTAATTAACCAGCTGAATAAGGGGGATTTCCTTTAAAAAAAAAAAAAAAAAACCACCAGTAAAGCCTTTACGAATGGCTGACATTCAAGAACCCTAATATGCAGTCTTGAGGCTGATCATCTCAGAAATACCACAGGAATGCTAAGGTAAGGTTTATAGGTGACAGCACAGTGCAGCTGGGTGTTTAAACATCAACAAATACTGGCATCACTCCATTACTAAATGTGTGAACGTTGTGATATTCAATGGTCAGATGTGTTTTTTAATAACTGCTTTGTTCAAGTGGAGACTGGTTTGACAGGTCAAAATAAACTCCCAGTCAGCACAGGCAAACCTTGCTTAATCCAGTTGTGTAATGTCAGGGAAACAAACAGAGGAGAGGGCAGTGAGCAAAGGCTGTCCACCAAACTTAGCAAATAATAAAAATGAGGAGAAACTGTCCAAACACGTTGGAAACGTTGTCAGATTCTCTGTAGATTGTATTTGTAGAAAGTAAATTCAAGTAATAAAGTAGTAAATTTGTGGGCGGGTGAGAAAAGATCTTCAGCCTGAACTAGTTTAGTCTAGTCTCTACTGTAAGCTTCTCACCCAGACCCACTGGATATATTATCTCTGGTCCTTGGAATGTACGGGTCGACAATTTGGTAAAATTATCAGAATTTTCACGCAAAGAACTTTGATGCTACTCTCATGTCTCTCAGGCAAATATAGAGCTCTAACCAACCAGTTAGCTGAGCTTAGCATAAAGACTTGAAACAAGGCTAAACAGCTCACCTAGTTCTGTCAGAATGTAAAAAAAATCCATCTAATTAACAGTGAAAAGTCATTTCTTTTACTTGCCAAAAAACTGAAGTTTCAAATAACTGAATTTGGTTCATTAGTAAACTTCAGAGATTTTTCCAAACAGAGCCAGGCTTGCTGTTTCCCTCCACTTCCAGTCTTTGTGAAAAGCTAAGCTCACTGGCCGCTGGCTGACAAACAGGTACGTAAGCTATATCAATCTTCTCATGGAACTCTCATCTAAAAAGCAGATACGAGCATTTCCCAAAATGTTGAACTGTTCCTTTAATCACTTCCCAAAGACGTCACATTCAAAGTCAAACAAAAATTCTTAGTGGTCAACAGAAGATTTTATATTACACTGGCACACAGGCCATGTGTAAGTGCAGTATTTCAAAAAATCTGCAAATGGAATAAGTGCAAATAACTCTCAATATGGTCCGATTTTAAAGTATGTACATTATGGTTATAGTTTTGGATTTATGAAAAGTTCTCTACCAAGTTAGACTAAACTGTATGTTAAGATGTAACAGAAATTGTTCTGTGCTACGCAAAATGCTGTATATTTTGTGTACATTTTGCCATTGTTCTTCCAAAAGCTTCAGCATTAGTGATAATTCATGAAGGCTGCATTGAACCTTTAAGACATATTCCCAGGTTTCGCCTTGAAACAGAGGTAACCGAGAGTTACACACAATGCGTGTTTTGCATATCAAAGCAGATAAGGCACAGCCGTGGCATCAGGATAGTAAGGATTGGTCCGTGTCCACAGGCACAGTCTCACAACACAATGCCTTCCACGTTGCAGTTCAGGACCTCGTTGTGTTGGACCTGACCGAGCTGCCGGTGGAACTGTCCGTGTTTCTGGGTCCTCCAGCAGTGGATGTTTCTTCCAAGTGTAATACTCTTAATACTTGGCACATGGGTCAGCATGTTATTTGGCAGGGACGCCACACCGGAGCCTGACATATTCAACTCTTGGAGGGCGTCTAGTCCGCTGAAAACAGTAGGGCTCAGAGTCTTCAGCTTGTGGTTGTTGGAGAGATCCAGAACCTGGAGGCTCTGGAGGCCCTTGAAGCTGTAAGGCTCAATGTCCTGAAGGTCATGGAGGCCGCTGATGGATAAATAAACCAGGTCTTTCAGCTGAGCAAAGGCTCCCTCCTTAATCTGCATGATGGGGTTACCATCCAGATTGAGGTACCTCAGCGGAAGTCCCGCCAGCCTCGGTACGTTCGACAGCCTGTTTGCTGACAGGTTTAAGCTTTGTATATGCAATACTCTTCCATGCGAAGCTGTGGAGATGGACACAAGCTTGTTATGAGACAGATCCACACTGACTGGTTCGCCATTGACTTTCGTCGCAAACGCATCCATGTGGAACTCCTGGAAGCTGTTGTGGCTAAGGTCTACTTCAGCCAGAGGGAGGCCAGAGAAACAGCTCTGGGACAGGCTCTCCAGGTAGTTGTGGCTCAGATCCAGGGTCTCCAGGTAACGCAGCTTGGACAAAGCATTGGGGCTGACCTGAAAGTGAAATGGCAGGGAAGAGATTGACAAAGACAAAAAAAAGAGTGAGTTGCAAGGTATTATTTTCAATGTTGAAGATACAGTGAAATAAAGATCCAAAATTACATTTTGAGTATATACTGTATATGAAATCCCTCGGGAACAATATCAACTCCCTAACAGCCTCCGATTTACACATCCAGCATATACATAGAAATATTAGCTCTTAATTTAAGGTGATGTTTGTGTGTAGTTGAAAGTAAGTCCAATATTAACCCTTCTTTTAACTATGTTTTGGTCTCCACCTACTCCTGAGGTACATCTGGCTGTTTAGTTGCTAAATGCTGCTATAGCTGCTAGCTTTGTCTGTCAGCCATTTGGTGCGAGGCCTTATTAAGTAGTTTTTTTATAGCTTTTTCACTGTAAAAAGCTCCCTGCTGCAATTAAAAATGCTCTTAAATGAGAGTGGTGAGAGTTACCCATAACAACCCTCAGGCCGAGTCCACATTTTGTTTTTTGTTTTTTTTAAATGTAACATTTTTCAATGGAGTTTGGCCTTTTTGTCCACACGCAAGCTGCGTTGAAGGTCACTGAAAGTAGATATTTTGCAAAATTCCTTGCATGTTCAGAAAGTTCAGTTTTCAGTGTTGGCATGCAGACAGGCAGTTTTTGACTTGTGACGTAAAGAGTGTGTGCACTGTTATCTCCTGTGTTTACCGGAGGTGCTTTTGTGCAATGGCAGGCACAGCCAAAATTTTTGGTGGCTTTAACCTTACTAACAGGACTTTTTACATGTTCTAAATGTACAGTAACTCTTCCACTGTTTGAGGAAAAGAGGCGTAATAACTCCACTATCAGTCCACACTTGATGAATCTCCTCTTCCTCAGTTTGTTATTGTTGTTCGCTTACTGGAACCAGTAATAATCTGTCTTCGGCCATATAATTTGCCAATGTGGCTTTACAGTTAGTTTGCTATATTGCCACATGTTGGTTTGACATGGAGATTTTTAACACAATTTGTACAGTTAGTTTCCACTGGCTAGCTTTAGCCACAAATTATGTCCATTCAACTTCTGTACAAATGCAAATTCTTCAAAAAAAAAAGTTGAAAAGCTTCAATTTAAATTCTATGCAAATCCTCAAACCTTTGTAATATGATTGCTGCTGAGGTCCAAGCTAACGAGGGTGGTGTAGCCTGGACCGGCTAACATGGTGTCACTGAGTGGGCCCATGGCATTGGAGGACAGGTCCAGGTGGGCAGTGTCCAGTGGGATGGGGATGGGCATGGTGGTGCCGGGTCCCAGTCCACGACAGTCCACCCTGGTCAGGCTGAAGCTGTCAAACAGGCCAAAGCTTTCCACCTCGCAGCGGCAACCGCGGTGGCAGTTCTTGACGGCGCTTGACTGGACAGCCACCAGCAGCGACAGCCCAAAACACAGGAAGAGTACCATTATGCCCTGTGGAGAGAGCAAACTGATTATTTAATTATGCAGCGACGGTCTGAGCAAACTGCACAGCCTGAATCACCAGATCAGAAGCCGAACACCTCATTTGTGATTCTACTGTAGAAATGAGAGAAGCTGACCTTGCTCAAATGCCATCTTCAAGGTATTTGTTAATCTTGGTCGAAAAGACTAAGCTCTTTTTTTCCCCTGCAACTTGAGTAGCCCCAATTTTCTCGGCCTCTCGGCTTCCCGGTGGATGTGACCTAATTTCTTCAATCAAAGAGTTCATTTGCGCTTTCTTAGTTTGCTCACCATAATGCCTGCGCTGTAAAAATGAAAGTGTGAGTTTATCATAAATCAAGATCCTTATCTGTGTTCCGCCTTTGAATTGGGAGGGGAAAAAAATCAAATGTGCCAGTTTTATCATGCAAGATGTGAAAATGAAAGAGTTAACCCTGGTTAGCTTAAGCAACACACGCACACACAAACACTCATAAGTATGAAAATTGGTCAAGGGTTAAGAGTTATGCAACAGGTAAAAACGAACAGTCATGGTCAAGTCATCGGGACGTGGCACAACATGGCATGTTTTTACATGAGTTTTTACAGCATTACAGCAAAGCTTAAATCAGTGGCAAGTATGTGATACTGTGTCAAAATAAGCAGGAGTTTAAGCAGGATACGCCGAGCAATCATTACTGACTGGGCGGCACTTGGCACAACCTTATGGAGGATTAGAGTGTGATTGTTCTCACATTTTTAAAGGCTGAAAAATTAAGTTAAAGGTACTTTCCATGAGATCATTTGAGCTTTTCCAAGAAATGTATGTTCATGCAAAAGCAGTGGGATAATAATGCTTTTGGATCAAGATCTTCTGATTTATTTAAAACTCTGACTCCGTCTTTTAGGGTGTGCGGTTAAGTCACACCGGGTGACTGCAGTTACAGCTGTTAATGTGCGTACGTAAGCGGGGGTTGAGGTTATTTTAGCCTTTGTAACAGGATGCGGTTACACAGCTCCGTTGTACCTTTGGATCAACGTATGGGGGCTGATTACCAAGCCTCAAAGTCTACTTTGACAGAGCTGTTCACCTCTGCGCCGAGTTTCTGCGGTTCCGACCTTTGGACTTCTTACTGCTTCTGGGTCCTTTTGATGAAGGAGTTTCTGAAAGTGATCAACTGAAGGAACTGAAGTCATGTTTTACTCACTCTGTCTGACTGAATTTTACAACGTACGGCAAGTCCACTTATCCAAATATATTAATACTACACACAATACTAATAATAGTCATATATTTGATTCAAGGTACCTTTCAACTCAACCATATGGCAGCTTACATAAAGGGGGAAAAAAAAAAAAAAAGAGCTTTTAAAAAGCTACTTACAATTATAAAGTTAGTATCTGAAGCTGTCTCTGCAGAAACTATGTCGACCAGAGTTGCTCCAGCTGCAGGTTTTGAGCAAGCAGTAAATTTGATGTGTGTCAAATTAACCCGAGTACACAAATCTTTCACTCACTGGACAATATTTAACAAAAGTTTTGTGCTTGAACTGAATAGTACACCCATGGAACCGCATAAATGACAGAGGGGAAATGTATGAGACGAATGAATTTATGCATCAACTATCCAATGTGTTACGGAAATCACCTTTACAACTGCGGTTTTTATAGCAACTGCCTAGCTCATCAGCCCATTCTGTGGTAAAAACTTTTAGTTTCACCTCATGCAAACTACATGCTGCTACATGCTACCAACTGCGTGGTCTTCAGCAGCTTGTGTTCGGCCGCGCTGACCTCCTCGCGCTCCTGCATCCTTGGCTCCATCTGTTGCTTCGTTGAGGATTGTGAGCCTCCCGCACCAGGTGTTCCTCTCAGCTTCTCCCCAATAAATCTCAGCTAACAGCAAACTGCTGCTGGCGCTGCCTTCAAATCAGACGCTTTCTAACTACCGCAATTACCCGATGGCCCCGGCTGTTAGAGCTGCGAACCCCCTCTGAGTGGACAATTGGCAAGGGCCTGTGAAATCCCACCCCAACACCTTCTCACTTTCAGATGTCTTTGAAAAGACTTTTTTAAAACACCTTTTTAGGCTGGGAAAGCAGCACAACAACCTCTGGTGTCATCTGGGTAGCATCATCCAAATTTAATTATTCCCTAGCCTACTGCTAATGTAAACACGCAGTGATTTCCTCTTAGGGCACCACTTTCACTAAATTTAAACTTATCACCTCACAGGACTTTTGCAAAACTTTATCAGTGCGTTAGTCCAGTTACTTTTGTGTGTTATCAGTATAAACACAATGATCTAATCACTTTTATTGCCCACAAGCAATACACTTATCTGAGTCAAAAGGGTTTTTTTGCCCAGCTGGCTTTTCTTGATCTAATGCATGCAAATTTATTGACAGTGAAAGGTAAGAAACTCACTGCACATTGAGAAGCAGATGATGTGAATGTGCCAAACATGATATTTCCTCATTTCACCCATCTGATACATTTATTTGCGTCTTATCACGTCATCTCGCCCTCAGTTCGCTCATTAACTTCCGGTGCTCTGATGTATTCGTCATGTCGCAGAGGCCGCTCTTTCCCCATTTAATCTTCAACTTGAAGGCTGAAAACTGTGTAATTAAAAGATGGATGCCACACTAATCCTTTTAAGCCAAATTAATGCATGGCACTGATCTTAAATTGAAGAGATGGTACTTAAGTGTTTTTAAACAATTAGCGATTAGCAATTTTATGATGAAGAAATCACACAGGCTGATCAAATCCATCAAAGAAAACTTCAGAAAAGCTGGAAGAGACAGTACTTAAGAAATGATGTAAAGATTTTCTCAATGAGAAATGCCAGTGTAGTGGTTATAAGGATTATATCAGTTGTTCCAACATATTGGTGAATGTGTTCCTATTATTTAACAGAAAAATACTGAAACAATTATTTAGTCTAACTAAATACATTCACTCAAGTCCTGTATTTCAGTACAGTTTTTAGGTGCTTGTACTTCACTTCAGTATTTCTATGTTACGGTGCCGTATACTTTTCATATTTCAGTTTGGAAATATTGTACTTTTACTTCACAACACTTCGACTGCGACTTCAGATTTCGCATCATCGAATAGTCGATTCGTTTACAGAGCATGATGCATCGTTATGGATCGAACGATCCACCGGTATGTAAAGTAGTCACCAGCAGCTTCAACTTTAACTCAAATAACACTGAGTGTTTTACCTGTGGCAGAGCATTTATCCGTAGCGACATTAAAACTTGTATTGAGGTCAAAGGTGTACTTCTCCCTGCAGGAGAGCCCTTAACAAGCTCTTCTTCCCGGCCTTAAATACCAGTCCCCCCCCATCAACGTCTACTGTGACCAACTGTGACACATCCGTGACTCCCCTCCCTGCGTTACCACAATGGGAGCCGCCGTGCCATGCCCTGGGAAGTCAACACAAGGGGCGGGTGTGCGGTGTCTGCACGGGCACCTCTGCAGATCAAATTTCCAGCAGCCGTACGTGGCAAACCCCGGAGAGAGGAGACCTCCGCCTCGCCTTTTCGGATAAAACATCCCACAACAGCGATCGCACGTGTATCTCTTAAGATCCGTTAATAACGCCTTCCGCATCAACCCCGCCCCTCTCGGCTGTCAATCACAGCTCCACATGTCTGCGCGCATCATTCGCAGGAGTTTGCAGCCTCAGTAAAGTTTTTCTTCTTCCCCCCTTTTTTTCTCCTTCTCTGTCTGAATAATTTGCCGTAACGACACGCGAGAGCCTGGTCAGTTCACTCGGGACACTCAGGGGCGGTTTCTTAAACACGGAGGCAAACGTGAAATCTGATCTGACCACAGAGGTCCTCTGTCCGAAAGTAGACCGTTGACAGACGAGACTTACACCGACAGCTTCCGACCAACAAAAAAAAGAGGAGCAAAAGGCCAAAAACTTTCGTCTTTCAATTACTTCTGCCGCTAGCCCGTGTTCCTTGGCAACTTACTTCGGTGTCTTTCATCCAGACAGTGCGCGTTTCGGCCGTTTTTTTTCACTTCACCGCTCCCATTTTTCCAGACCCCCGCAGCGCCGCAGTGTCCCGTTTGACGAGCTCGCCCGCTGGTCTACATGGGCTCCGCAGATCCCTCTGTGTGTCCGCTCCGGCGCAATAAACTTCCAGGCGCTGGAAACACTGGGATACACTCGTCTGTTCCCATCCCATAAAGTCCCGTCTGCCTGCCTGCCTGCCTGCTGGCTTCGGGTCGTTTTACCACTGTCAAGCCCACCGGCGTACAGAATAAGAGCACTTCCGGTCGATGGTTTCCAAAACAATCACTTCAAATGGGACTCCGGGATCCGTTCAACGTTTCACACTGCCTTTAAGCAGATATCAACGCCAAATATATGTTTTTTGAAGTTTTATTAACGTTGTCATTTATTTTCATGGTACGTCCTGCAGAGGAAAACGTTAAATCAATCATTTTGGCTTGTAGGCTAATTAGCCTGGCTAAATCAAAACACAATTTTCTTCTTTTCTTCCTCACATACTTTCTTTCTTTCTTTGTTTTTTTTTCCTTTTTGTGTTTCCTCAATTTTACGCGAATTCACACAACAATCCATATACACGACACACGGTTTATGGCACACATACGGTCGAAAAGAATACGCGCAGGCACCTGATTGTCTGATAGGCATTTCTAAGTACAGAATTTCAACTCTCTCCCTTGACGAACACACTTTTAATTTGTAGTCTCATGCGTCACTTCCGGGATTAGTCTGCTGTCCCAGACGGTTTTGACGCTTCTCTTCGGTGCTCTCTGGCGGAGTCGCCACAAGCAAACCCACAAGAAAATAGAATCTGAAACACAGTGTTGCGAAACAAGGCGACCGGTTATTTCGTTTGGCCAGAAGTTCGCATTTTGATGAAGCTGATAAGAAAAAAATAATTTATACGGAAACCCAGACGTTTCCTTTTGCTGTTTGCGCAACATATCTGCCCTGGATCTTTAAAACCCTGCAAAGACAGATCCCGAGGGTTTATGAAATGTAATTTCATCAAATATTTCACATCCAATAAAAGTTATGAATCAAAGTGTGTCACGAGGAAGAAATAGTTTAAAATTCTTTAAAATTCATTTTTTTTAATTCTGTAAAAAGTTGTGTTTCAAGAATATTACAGGAGGGGCTGTAACAGGACAACTCCTGCACATGTTACTGTACTAACTGCAGGCCACAGCAAACCTGTGGAAAGTGCATGCTTTTAGATCAGACATTGTAACAAGTTCTAGAAAGGGAGGGCCAGAGACACTCAGGTCAAGTGTGATGAATTATGGTGAACATCTGTTGCTGCTCACACAATGCTGAGGGGCCTCCACTCTTCATCTGCACCCTCGGCTATTGTTTTCCACATGAGAGCATGACAGCATCACGGCACACACCCATACAGTACGACACACATATGCACTCTCAAGAGTCCACACAAACTAAGGCTAACAAAGGGGGGGGGGGCTGGGGGGTGGCGTTATTTCTGTGTTCATGTAGCTACACACAGTGCATAAACGCACAAACCACTTGCATGTTGCAGTGTCCGGGTATCTTCAAAGCTGCGAAGATAAGATAGGGGCTCAGGGAGGAAGAATGCAGACTATGATAACTCATCACATATCTTGATGAATAGAAGCAAACACTACCAAAGTGGACCTCTACAAGCTTAGTGTAATTATCTGTGCTTTGGCCCATCACTTACACTTCATTCTTCCACAACTTTGCTCAAACAGTTTTTTTTATTACACAGTTTTTTTATCTCTCTTCAGGCTCAGTCAGTCATAGCACACTGAAGTCATCTGGTGTGGATCTAAGCGCTGTCATAGCTAAAATTTGTATCAGTCTTGCACAGCATGTCCTAGTTGTGGGTGGTTGGACGAGGGTGAGTAGTAGAGAGATTTCATAGGGTTACTTTTTAAAATAGTGGATGATTGCTACTTGAGAATGATACAAACAAATCCTTTGCCTCTTACACTGAACATCTCAGCTCATCTGAACTGATTTTTGCTCCCTTGTTAAGGTGGAATGTTATGGAAAATATCCTAATTTAATCGAGGCTGACTGTAGTGCAGGATTCTTTTAGTTTGTCTCTTCCCTTTATCCCAGTGCAAAATACTCTGCTTCCACTAGATGGCGCCAGAGCTGAAAACATCCTCTAATAAATTCACTGCCTGCATTGTGAAGGCTCGTGAAGCACTTCAAATAGCTCACATTTAAACACACAAGAACTGTCACTGTAAAAATGAAATTAAAAAAATAGCAGAAACAAGTGAACTGTGTGGTTGCCTTATTACATTATTTGGTTGCGGCCATAAGGCATTTTGTTCTATGTGAGGTAACCTTCGCAAAGCATTAGCATAAGTAGTGTTCAGAATATGCAGAGGTTTGTTTTGATCCTGCATGAATCTTGTTGAGTAGGAAGTTCCAAAAGTGACTGTGAGTGGCTATCTGCACCAGAGGTGTTTTTATTTACACTTTTGCTCAAAAAGTGAGCTTATATAAAAAAGAATAGTCTGTTATCTTATTTATTTTTTGCCTTCTTTTTTGAGTTTTTTTGAGATCCCATTTACCTCATAAGTACAGGTACTCTTTCATTCATTACTGACTAAGAAATATTTTATGATTATTTTTTCCATGCTCACTTCGCCTTAATATCAATAATGCAAGGAACTGTAAAATATTCTGTTGCCTGATGTTTCTGTCTGCCTTTCACTGGTGTATTTTTTTCCTTCTTTTTCCTCATTGATCATATTTCATCAGTCCAAGGACATATCATTTATCTCCTTTTTTGCTGGCAAAGCATTTCCTGTTTACCTTGTAGCTGCATACAGTATAATGAGAGAGGTGTGTCTTTGAAGTGTGATACATCATCGGGTGGTATTTTGAATTATTTACTTTTTATCATGTTCATTTTGTTTCTATTGCTGGTTGCGAATGTTTGTTTTTACAATACAGAGTGCAGAGCTCATCTCAGGAGCAGCACCTGATGTGTTGCATTCTGCACTTCTCACTGGGAGGACATTGTGCTGAGTCGTCATTTCTGTCCTCTATTCCTGGATGCAGGACAGCGGTGTCAAGGTGTTACATTTAAGAGGCTCATCAGCTTATGTGGGATATGGGTCGACAATGGTAGAATCACTTTCTAACTCCATTTGCAAATAAAGCAACGTAATATTCCAACATACTTTATTCAGTAAAGTTGATATCATGTTCCTTTCCAGCCTTATTTTTGTAGTCAGTGGTCATGGCTGAGTTTAAAGTGACTGACACAGTTTTTGAAGACAGGAGAGGGAAGGGGACAGAAGGGGTGGATAGGTCTCTCTCTCTCTCTCTCTCTCTCTCTCTCTCTCTCTCTCTCTCTCTCTCTCTCTCTCTCTATCTCCCTCCCTCTCTGTCACACACACACACAACACACAGCTGCAACCTGATGTTGGCTGAACAAATCAATCTATCATCTACAAGCGTCTGTCTTTACTGACTTTACTTGATTACTTTTCTTTGATGTATTTTAATAGCCTAAAGCAAATAGCTTTGTGTGGGGGAATTAAATTTAAGCAGATGTCATATAAAAAGGAACATTATACAAAATCTCCATCATCAAAATTATTAGTCTTACCTGAAGTATATATATTCAAATATTTTGTTTGCTGTATAATGATCAGCTATTTCTTTTACCTATCAAAGCATGGTCTGACATGGTTGTGCCATAGTCATCCATCCAGTCCATATTTTATCTTCAACAATGTCAACCAAAAGTCGATGTTGTGGCAACCGGCTGTTCTTGAAGTCATTTGCCAGGCAGGCTGATTCACCACTGGAGTCCTTTTGAAAAAGAGCTGAAACGACTGACGCAGGCAAAGCACAGCAGAACTCAGGGGACCCACAGGGAGAGCCCTTCGTTATCTTTAATGACTCCCACTACACCAGGGTTCAAATTCATTTAATCTGTGGGACCTGCTGTACTGCAGGCGTATTAGACCAATTAAAGCACGGTTCAGGTGTCTTTGTGCAGTAAGGCTGAGGTGTCTCCATGGCAAGAAACAAGTCTGCATACTAAATATTTATCTCTTAATTCATGTCGAGGTCAAGGCTATGTATTTTCATAAAGGATTATTATTTGATTGACTCCTTCAACGCATACTGTCATTATATCCAATGATAAATATATGATTTCTGACTACATTTCCTGTATGTCAACTGAGAAATGGCCTTGTTGCCTCTCCCGCTTGATAACCGGGCTTTTAAAGTAGACTAAGGCCTAGTTGTCAATCCTCTTATATTGTGCCTCACTGAAAATGGATTAGTGAGTAACACCTACGTTTTGGCCCCAGGTCACTTTGAAGGGATTTGACTGAATGGGCCTGTAGCTGACACTGGCCTCCTATATTTATAATACATCAAGTATTTTTGTGTTTTTGTCGATCAGAAACGTCTTTTGAAGGAAGGTGGCTCATTTTTCGACCGGAATTTCCTTTTTTAACTCGATTTGGAACATGTAATATCATTTTTTTCCCCAAAGCTACACATGGCAGACAGAACACCTGAGGGCCAGGGGTGGTTTGTCCTTGTTCAGATATGCTGCCTTTGAACAGAGGTGTTTGTGGAAACGCACAGGAGTCTTCAGAGGCGCTGACTGCGGGACGTAAGTAGCTCTCCAGGGTGCTGAAGTTGTCTCCAAACGCGACAGACGCAGCGCCCGAGCCCTGCCTGTCACTTTCAGCCCGTGATCCAATCACAATGACATGACAGCGTGTCTCCGCCGGAGCGAAACCTTGGATCCTCGGGGCGTCAAGGTAGGGGTGGTTGGGATGATTAGGTGAGGGTTTTGAGACCGAAAAGCAGACCTGACAGGACACCGGTAAGATCTTCTCATCGGACCTTGAAGCCGTCCTGATGGCATCAAAGCAATGGTGAGTGATTTAGTTGTTTTAAAAAACAGCAATTTCTGTGTCACATATTTATTTTAAAGCTAAAAATTCCGGGAAAGACATTTTACTTATTTTTATATTTATTTATACCTTTCTGCAGGTGTTACTGGTCTAATTGATAACAAAAAAAGAAGTGAACGCAAAGCTTCACGTCCTTGGACACCCTGGAAGTACAATGCAACATATTTCTCCAAATTTCAGAGGGGCGCTATGGGAGTCCAACCATCCATGCATTCCCATCATTAAAACTAGACCGATTTTAACTTCGCTGCCCCTTTATAACTTTCTGTTATGGGTCCTCCTCGGAGTGTTAACGTTCCCTTGCTGTGTCCGATGTTTGATATTCAAAGTGGGGGTCCTGGGGCCTTGGAACTGCGACCCAGTGTATTACAAGGCGCTGCCTGCTGCCGCCGCCCGGCTCGCTGTAAACAGGATAAACGGAGACCTGAATCTGGATCTGGGCCTGAAAATGGACTTTATCATTCTCCAGGAGCCTTGCGAAACATCCAAAGCTCTCACCGCCTTTATTTACTATGAGCAGACGGCGGACGCGTTTCTGGGCCCCACCAACCCCGGATACTGCACTGCAGCCTCTCTGTTGGCCAAGAACTGGGGCAAGGCTGTCTTCTCATACGGCTGTCTTAACTATGAGCTGGACCGCGCCACGGGATACCCGACTTTCGCCAGGACAGTGCCGTTTCCTGTCGATGTGTTGTTCACCGTGTTGAAACACTTCAGGTGGGCCAGCGTTGTGGTGGTCTCATCCAATGAGGACGTCTGGGTGGATACTGCCGGGAGAGTGGCCACTGGTCTGAGAAATAAGGGGCTACCCATTGGCTTGGTTACACCTATAGGTATTAACGAGACAGAGGTGGAGAGTACACTGAAGAAGATCCAGGCTGCAGGAGAGATCAGAGGTGAGTCAGGGTTCATCACGGTGCTAAAATATACCTGTATGATAATTTAAGTGACACAAGCAGACAATATCATTAAGTTTATCAAAAACAGGGTAATCTAGAAATGTAATAGAGGATTTGTAGAAATATAGACTACACCAGGATCAGATATTACATCACAGGTGAGAAAGTTGCAGAACTGCAAAATATCAGCTGTCCAGATTTGCGCCACCAGAATATTGTCACATGGAAGCCATTTTGACATTTCACCTTGTTGTTAAGGTGAACTGGGGCAGCAGCTTATCTTGTTAGTGATCTGTCAGTTTCTTAGTTCCACAGGCCAGCAGGGCACCCCAACATCTCATCTTTTAAAAACTATTTTAACCAGTAGTTTTGTTTCAGACTTTCAGCCAGTTTGCATCATATAGAACTGAATTTGTAAATGAAATAAGCCTTAATGACCACATGCTGGAGTTTATTGTCACTTCAAAAGCATCTGTCTGTCAAAATACTGTGACTAAGAACATTTACTCCTCAATGAAGTAGGTGTGTTGTAAACTCCTACATTACAGTCGCTCCATTGAGGAGGACATTAGAGTCCTCTCCACAGCACTGTGTTAGTATTTGTCCTAATTTAGCACATTAAATAATTAGAATACTGATGTCAGTCATGTTATTACAAAAAATGTATTGTATTGTGCTGTTTCCTTGTCTTTTTCAGTTATAATCATGTGCATGCATTCAATCCTTGTTGGAGGTGTGCAGCAGGCTACTTTTCTTCTCAAAGCACAGAAAATGGGTCTGACTTCGGGGAAGTATGTGTTTGTTCCCTACGACACCCTCCTCTACAGTGTGCCCTACAGCAACACCTCCTATGTTCCCTTGCAAAACAACAGCAGACTGAGGGAGGCCTATGATGCTGTGCTCACTATCACTGTGGCCTCTGCGCCTTTGTCCTTCAATGAGGCGTTCACTGCAGCCAAGAGGAGTGAGGAACTGACACTAACTGTGCAGGCAGAGCAGGTAGGAACTGTCAGGCTGTCACGGACGGGGTCTCACTTTTGTCACTGTCTTAAAACTATATTCACATGCCCATATATGTACATTGAAAAAAGTTAATGGTCATCATAGTTGTGTATACGCATCATAAAACAATCCCTTACTTGATTCACTCCAATGTAACAGAGGATAACGCCCACAGTCCTTGAGACATGCAAAAGTATGTTGCAATGTTATTTTGTGTACTTTATAATGGATGTCAGTGTTACATGCCCCATAATCAGCAAAAAGTGAGTGGGTTTCCTGTCGTCTTTCGGCACCCAGATGCATGACACAGTCCCACAGATATTTTCATTCATACTTTCACAAAACATCACATATGTGGTCCCTTTGCCTCAATTATCAGTTGCTAACTCTGTATGTCAGCCTAGTTTTGAAACATTTGATTTGTTGTTGTACTTTTCTAGAGAGGACATTTTAAGATACAGTAGTCGTAGTAGTACAGTAACACCTTGTCATTTCTTGTATCCCAACCAACCAACAACCCTTGATCATCCTCACAGGTTAACCCACTGTTTGGGACCATTTATAACAGCATCTACCTCCTGGCAAAGTCCATCCACAATGCCAGGAGAGCAGGCATGTTTCTGTCTGGATCGAACTTGGCCTACTTCACAAAGAACACAACCTTCACTGGTTTTAACCAGAAGGTCCAAGTGGACACCGCTGGGGATGTCAAGACCAGCTATGTCGTCCTGGACACTGACAATACTGGGAGCCAGCTCTACCAGACTTATATGGTGGATCTAACATCTGGAGTGCTTCGTTTTGCGGGGAGGTCCATTAATTTTCCAGGAGGATCCCCCCCGCCATCTGATTCCACCTGTTGGTTTGAAAAGAATGCCGTCTGCACAGGAGGTAAAATATTTCAGTTGGTATATGCATTCATGATGAATATGGGTGATTGTGGTTTTGTTTGGATGCGCTTTCTCAGTTCTTCACAGTTTTATAGCATGTTCTTCATGCCATTTGTCATTCACTCCTCAACACTTTCCCACAAGTTTTACCTGTTGTCATCTTCAGGTGTGGAGGTCACTTATATCATAGTGGTGTTGGCTGTCATCTTGGTCCTAGCTGTCGGAGGGCTCGCTTTAAGTCTTTATATCAGGTACAACCAGTAACTACAAACAGATTCATGCAGCGTAACGTTATATAAATGAGTCCTCGTGTTTCTCGTCCATTATTCCATCTTTCCAATGATCTTTCTATCAGATTAGATGCATTTGCATATTTGATGGTGCAATGTGAGCAAAAATAGATTTTCTTTTTAAATAACTGAGGATTAATAAAGGAAGACCGAAGGGGTATCCCCTAAAGGATCATTGATGAACAAAACAAAGAGCCAGTTTTTAAATGACAATAACTTATTTGAAAATGGAGTTCAAACCACAATATTGATTTCTTTGACCCATTGCAATAGGTAGTCAAATAAATCTTGTAAAATGTCCTTAAGATCACATCTGCATGCCATCTAATATACTTCAAACAAAACTCTCGACATCATGTAAATGTATTTTCCAAAAGTAGGGAATAAGCAGATCCTCTGACCTGACTACCATATGTGAAGTTTAGACTAGAAGTAGTTCTTATATGAGGACGAACATGTCTGGTTTATAACCTTTCTTTGCCAGAAAAGATTATCTCTGAGACAGTTTGAGAATACCCTAAAACTGATCTTTCTATCTTTCCGAAATCTCATGGTCAGGCGGCGGCTCCAGCAAATCCAGCTGGTCAAAGGTCCCAATCGGATTGTGCTAACTTTAGAGGATCTTACTTTTATCAACCCCCAGCTTAGCAAAAAGGTGGGTAGAATCACTGAATCTATTGACCATGTTTTTTTCATGCATTCCATGGACATAACACACTGAATATTGCAGGGTACAACTCATTTCTATCATATATTCTCTTGGTGTTTCATGTCCCACAGAAAATCACTTTAGAGGATCTGAGCGAGTCCAAGAGTACTCTGGAGGAGAAATCTGCAGACCGCTCACATTCTGTAAACAGCATGCAGACAGCAACTCACGAGACTACCAGTGTAGCCGTGTACGAGGTAGGTTACACTGAGAGAGTCAATGAATTGTTGCTATGGCATGTAGTATACACACTATTTCAGTATGTCAGTAAGTATGCAAGTGAGGGAGAGAAAGGTGTCCTAATCAAGAATGGTACAAGAATAGTGGCTTCTTTTGCAGGGCGACTGGGTTTGGCTGAAGAAATTTGAGGAGGGGCAATTCAAGGAGGTGAAGCAGAGCACCACAAAGATTTTCACAAAGGTAGAGTAACATGTCACAACATGTGGAAAAAGGGCACAGACACTGAGTTGAATTTTCACTCAAGTTAAGTGGTTTGACACTGACACAAGCTAAAAAAAGAAGCTAAAAATATGCAGTGAATTCAAGTAATGATAAATACTGTTGATTAATATGGTCTTAACATAACTTCTTGTCCTCCCTCCCCACATTAATCTGTTATCCGCCATGCTCTCTCAGATGAAGGACCTGAGAAACGAGAATGTCAATCCATTCCTGGGCTTCTTTTCGGACTGCTCCATGTTTGCGGTGGTGACGGAGCACTGCTCAAGGGGCAGTCTGCAGGACCTGCTGAGGAACGAGGATGTTAAATTAGACTGGATGTTCAAGTCCTCACTTGTGCTCGACCTCATCAAGGTAAGGTGATGAAAACATGGAGGTTGTTTTTGTGGCATCGCCGCTTGTCAGCTTACTATGTTTTTCAAATGTGAATATTACCTAATATTTACCTGATATTTTATGTGAGTTGAATGTGTTTTGCTTCCAGGGTATGAAGTACCTTCACCACAGAGATTTTCCTCATGGCAGATTAAAATCTCGTAACTGCGTGGTAGACGGACGTTTTGTCCTCAAGATTACTGACTATGGCTTCAATGAACTGCTAGAGTCTCAGAAGGCTCCTATCGAAGAACCTCCACCTGAAGGTAAAAGCAGGGGTTTCATTCCAAAGTGCTGTTGGGACCTGGTAGAAATCCCAACACGCTTCCATTTTTTTTGTTAGACAACTGAATATAAACCATTGATGATACCATTTTTTTCCTCATAGTGTCCAGAGATGCTCACATGCACAAAGTCATAGCTAAAATGTAATACCACTGGCTGATGTCAAATCCTCTCTTTTTTCCCACTCAGATCTATTTTGGACAGCTCCAGAGTTCTTGAGGGACCCTGCAAGCTCACGTAAAGGGACCTACAAGGGAGATGTGTACAGCTTTTCAATTATCCTTCAAGAGGTGGTGGTCAGAGGGCCGCCGTACTGCATGCTGGGCCTGCCACCTGAAGGTATGTGTCTATCACAAAGGTGGAGATGTACATAAAGCAAAATAGACTGATTGGAGAAACATTTTTTTTTAGAAGTTTGAGACAAGTGAGATGTAGATTTCAGCAAAATGTCACCAATGCCACCAACACATTTGCTTGTGTTTACGTTTCTACCATGAAACAACAGCTCACAGCCAACAGTGTGACATGATGTTGATGCATATTGTAGATTGACACTGGATTAATGTGTCCCATCTTCGCCATCTCCTAAACCAGAGATCATCCGCAAGGTGAAGAAGCCTCCGCCAATGTGTCGCCCCACCGTGGCCCCGGACCAGGCCCCGCTGGAGTGTATCCAGCTGATGAAGCAGTGCTGGAGTGAACTGCCCGACCGCAGACCAACCTTTGATGAAATCTTTGACAGGGTAACTTGTGGGAGATGCCCTTGTTGTCTTATTGTTACAAATCATACAGTTATTATCTCACTCACATGAGATGACATTTTTTTTACAACTATAGTTCAAGATCATCAACAAGGGTAAAAAGACCAACATCATTGACTCCATGCTGAGGATGCTGGAGCAGTACAGCTCCAACCTGGAGGACCTCATTAGAGAAAGAACAGAAGAGCTGGAGGTGGAAAAGCAGAGAACAGAGAAATTGCTGTCTGAGATGCTCCCACCGTGAGTAAACCCACAAACTATGGCCCAGTATGCACTGTGACGTTAGGAACTAAATGTACTGTTTATTGCCTGATTTAATAGATTCTTTAACTTCTCTGCCTGTCTGTTTTCAGTTCTGTGGCTGAGGCTTTGAAGACCGGTGCCACAGTGGAGCCCGAATATTTTGACCAGGTGACAATCTACTTCAGCGACATTGTAGGTTTCACCACCATCTCCTCGCTCAGTGATCCCATCGAGGTGGTCGACCTTCTCAATGACCTATACTCCCTGTTTGACGCCGTGCTCAGTAACCATGATGTCTACAAGGTCAGAACGCATGCTTGGTGTTCATAATAAACTCTCATTTTCAATCATTTTTTTTCAAAATGACACACGTATTAATGGAGTTTGTTCATTTTATTGCACTTAAATGCATCCTTTTAGCAATTTTGCACTATTTCCAGGAATGTCGTATCACTGTGTGCCATTGTGGAATGGTCATTCTACGATGGCCCAGTTATTCAAATGTCCACAGTGCACATACAGTAACCAATAACACACAGCGTCCATAAATCAACAAATATGCTGTCATTGCCCAGGTGGAGACCATTGGTGATGCTTACATGGTGGCATCCGGTCTGCCAAAGAGAAACGGCAACAAGCACGCTGCTGAGATCGCCAACATGTCTCTGAACATCCTCAGCGCCGGTGGGAACCTTCCATATGCGGCATATGCCAGACGTGCCCGTCAGGATACGCATAGGAATTCACTCAGGTGAATGCTGGTCAAAGCTCCATGTCCTCAACACCTCCTTTGACAGTTACTAACCTTCTGCTCCAGTTGAGCAGGTCGTCCAGTGCCTCTGGATAAAATTGATAAAAACTTCATGAGGCCCCATAGTGAGTGTTGATTTTGGAACTGATCATTGGCTCGAAATCATACTTTGTGATACTCCACTCTCATTTTTCACTCAACTTTACTCTATTTAGAGTCTCAGTGTTGAAGCCATCTCCAAACTGCCGCTTCAAGCTCTAGATCTTATCCTCAACTACCAATCTTGTGGACACCTGCAACACAAATACATGAAATACTGTTAATGAAGCCTATTCAAAAGCAGAAAAAACAGTGTGTTTTAAATGATCAGCTCCTCTTTTTCTTTACCAGTTTTCTTTTTAAGAATGTAAATGTTTTGGGGGGAGGCAGTTTCCACAGAATAACTTTTTTTATATGTTTTTGCAGGGCCCTGTGTTGCTGGAGTGGTGGGTCTGACTATGCCTCGGTACTGCCTTTTTGGAGACACGGTCAACACTGCCTCCCGTATGGAATCCACTGGGCTGCGTGAGTACCCTGAATACATTTCCCATATTTGTTTTGTTGTGTCCTTTTGGTCCAATGTCAGTCTTCCCTTCTCTTCTCTCGTTCCCTCAGCTTATAGAATCCATGTGAATATGAGCACTGTGAAGATCCTCCATTCTCTCAATGAAGGTTATAAAATAGACGTCAGAGGCAAGACAGAGCTGAAGGTAACATTTAATGTCAGCATTTGGCTAATAGAGGACACAATCTCAGATTGTATTGATCCATAACTATTTTTTCTCACAGGGTAAAGGTATTGAAGAGACATACTGGCTTGTTGGGAAAACAAATTTTACAAAGCCTTTGCCAAAACCACCAGAGATCAAACCAGGGTAAGAGAAGCAACTCACTGTTATTCTTTACACTCTTGGCAACACTGAATCATTAAATTTAAGCTATATATGAATTCTCAGTGTTATATTCAGAACACTGCATGAGGAGCACACTTGAAGCTCACGTCCTTTGTAATTTAAAATTGCATTAATGCCATTAACCTGCAACTCATGCGAACCACGACTATCCGCATGTTACTTCAGGGAAGACAATCACGGGCTGAACCCTGAGGATATAGCTGCTTACAGGAGAAAGAAAGCTGAGAAAAAGGCCTGACCTTCTTAGTCCAAACACAGGAGGTAGAGACCTGCATGCCAGCTGGTGTTGTGTCGTGGAAATGTTATTGTGGCTGTCAGTTTCATGTGACCGAATGCAACCTTTGAATGTGCTGACACAAGTTCCTTTCTCTGAGTCCTGAACCTTAGTGATTGCTTTGTGATTTACTAGTCTCATTAATCTTTTGATCTTATCACCTTCTCCATCTCCTTAAGCAGATTTGGGAAAGCCCTCTTTGTTTACGTCATTTATGTTTGTTGTGGCGGGCAAATTTTTATAATTAATTTCTAACACTGGTTTGACTGTTTGTGGCAGCATTGATGTGTGTTTTTGTCTGTTTTGTGGTACCACATTCACAGTATTTTCATGTCTTTACATCCCAGAGCAGTGTTTAAAAATGAGTGTCTCTGCAAAATAGAGCATTGGTCTCAGCTTCACCCTCTGTGTTTACCAGGGACAACTGGCAGGAGATGGTGACAGAGGAGATCAAGGCACTTTTTCGCAAGGCCAACAGGCAGGTGGACAAAAAGATCTGAACAGACAGAAAGATGATTTGAAAGAAGCAAAAAGAAGGCGGAAGAGAAGGGGAGAGGAGGACACATCCAGAAAAAGAGAGACAGGGAGCTGGGAGGGGCAGGCAGAGGACAGAGGACACCACCCAGCCTCTCACTGTGGCTTAATGCAGACTTGTTTAAGAGGATTGTCCATCGACTGGCTAATCTGCCTGCAGCCAGCGCAGCGGAACCCGACGGTGCTAATGTAATGAGAGTTGCCGAGAAGCACAAGGAAGGTGCTTCTGCTCCTTAATGAAGGATGCACTCATTCACTCTTCTCTGCACACACTGGCCACTGAGTGGTCACCTATTTCAGGGCAACCAGACCTTCACCCGTCAGAAGAATACGCCCCAAATGCCTATTTCAAAATGAAATGTTATCCTTCTTCTGGTCTGTTTTTAGTTTGTCATGAATGTTCATAATAGAGTTGCAAAGCTGAGGCTGTTACTTAGCTATGGCTGAATATTACATGTCATCCCTCCAGTTGGAGGCAAAGGCTGCTATTGTGTGTGATTATCAAAAGAGACTTGTTTCTACTCTAACGGAGCAGAATTAGAAGGAAGAGTCAGTCCAGCCCATACTTGCACATTCCTATAAATTATTGAACTAGTTGTTTTTGTTTGTTTTTTTAAAGCTATGACCCTTTTATTAGTTGGCCCTAATAAAAGGCTGACAGTGCAATGACAAGGCAACAAAAGCAGTGAAAATGATGATTCTTTTTCTTTTCTGTTATAGTCAATAAACTTTTATGGTCCTTTAGTTAAACGTCATACTGCTTCCAAAGTGCTCAGTGACGGATTTATTCTGCTGACACTTGTTGTCGTTGTAACACTTGATATTGCTGCCTATAATACTGGTTGAAGTAGTTTGAACTGATTGCCTGTGCTACAGCTCAGAATGATGTGACACTCCTGGTATCAATAACTGACTTGTAATACAAAGTTATAAATTAAGTGATAGGAAAAAAATGATAATGGTCATCAACATTTCAGCTTTTTTACTTCAGATGCATTACCACAGATGCATGCTGTGTGTGCGATAGCTGTACAGCAGCTGAAGATTGTCACTTAGTGTTCAGAAGAAATCATTTCTAAGGAGCATGTGAAGTAAAAAACAAACAAACAAAAAAGAACAGAAAAATGCAGATGTTCACTGTGGTAGGTGTAAGGGAATACAAACACAGAGAGCGCAAACTGAAATATTCAGATGAAACTGCGTCAATAATAATATCAAAATATGTGAAGAAATGTATCTGTGAAAGTTTGACCAAAATCACAAATATGAAGTCCTGTCTCAACCAAATTATTGTTGGTGTTTTTTTTAAAATAACATTTGTAAATAATCTTATTATGCAAAGAAAATGATGTTGATTCTAGGAGCAATCTTAATTCATGCTTGGTGCACAGTAAAGTCAGTCCGAAACTTGTACATTGTGTAATTTATGTGTTTTTATTTGTCTTGTATATTATTCCTGCACAGCAAAGTATGTGTATGTAAATGACATGATAAAGTAATTTAACAGTTGATTTTTAACATCCTTACTGTTTTAGTCCATGTAGTCCCTTATTTTTTACAACCAGAGGGTGGTGCTACAGCTCTTGCAGAAATCCATCTAAGGCAGTTGTTGCTTTCAAAGGCATTGCATCATTTTGTAAGAGGGAAGCATTGAAGATTCTCTTTGCTTGTGCAAGCTTGACACACTTTTGTGATGAAACTTTGACAGTATGTCAAAGCAAACGTCTTGGTATAATTGCTTTGACGCTTTGACCCTTGTGAAGGGCACTTAAAATTCCTAACTTGTGTTAACTTCCTGTTGAGTTGCACCTACAACTTTTTATTTGCTGTGCTGACACAGCAGGAGATTAAGTTCCCCAATCACCACGGGAACCCCGCACTCCAATTCTTTTGCACTGCAGAGTCTGCTATTCCTCTTGTCGCAACAAAGAGCACACTGACTTTTAATTTAGGCTAAACATAGTTACATAGTTCTGTGGATGGTTACCTATGGCAGATAAGTTGTCCTGTCCCTGCATTCCAGACCTGGGAGTATTGTTTGACCTCCATCCAGCTGGAAAGATTGTTATCCCTTTTCCTGTGAGATGTTAACTCTTGCGGGCTCACATTCCTCTGTTCAGAACTCCAGATCTCTGCATCAGCTGCATTCTTTGTGGGATTCAGATATGCCTTGTTAAAATAGGACACCCAATCAGAGATCCTTTTTTTCATTTTTATTGAAAAAGTATTACATAATCGCACAATTCCAACTGCTTCTTTGTGGAAAATACCTACAGCAACAAATGACACGTATGGTTAGCAAGTGAAGTATCAGACATTTGCCACCTTTCCACTGCAAGTGTTGGCTGTGCAGGGGAACAATTCAGTGCAGTGCAGACTGGAGGCAAAATTAGGGAAGTAGTGAGACAGAACTGCAAATCAAGCTTGTGCAAAGATCTTTTTTTCTTTAAACATTAAAGATAATGTAAGAAAGCACACATGAATTGTGGCTGAACCAACACTGGTAAAAATAGAATGTAAAGAAAAAGAGATCATACTTAATATAAGCATGGTGTATGCTGTGCCCACTGTTGTTTGTTTTATGAAGGGGCCTATATGTATCGTTTCACTGTGTGATTAAGAACGTTATCCAATCAAAGAGGGGCTAAAGACTCTTGCCTAGAGATACAAAATTAAGCCCTGGAAAGGTTTGCCAGGTCTAAAAATGGGCTATAATAAGCTCAGATATTCAGTCCACAGATTGTCAGTTGGAATGTGCTCATGAGGTAACAGTCATGCCGATAAGCACACACAGGACCCTAACCTAATTTCTCAAAGCAACCCAACATGATCCTTAACTGTAACATTATAGCTCATCACGCATTTTTTCTCCTTTAGGTCTAACCACTCTGCCAATGTAAAGAATGGAGTTGGTCTTGTTGTCCTTCACAAGGAAAACGAAGGGGTGATCCACGTAGAAAAGTTTGGGGTTCCGCAGCTTATCACTGCTGAAGATGCTGGGGTCAAATGGATTTCCTGCAACGTCGAGCTCCAGCGCAGACGCGTGGAAGACATTCGAGAGGTAGAGATCCTTCTTCCCAGAGATGTTGGACAGGTCAGCCTTGGCTTTGTCCACAGCCTCAGTCAGGCCAAGTGCAGCCAAGTGTTTCTGGAAAAAACAGAAAAAAAACTGATTTCAATCATCGCACCAGGTTTGGTTGATTTTTTTTAAGTCTTACTTATATCTCAGTGATAACTACCAAAACATCAAATTGCCATTATTTACCTGCAGATTGTGACTGACTTCCACAGAGATCTTAGGAAGAGAGATGGCCACACCTATTTTCTCCATCTTGCTGAGCCAAGTGTCCACCTGCTTCCTGGTCAGGAGTTTCTCCAGGCGGTCCAGGGACTCAAGGTGGTAGGGCATGATAAGGATCATGGAGGCCTGCTTCTGGCCCAGAGGCATGTTCAGCACAAAGATACGGTTCTCTGTGTCATCATAGAAGTCGTACAGACCTGTGAGGGGCAGTTAAGACAAATGAGATACCTTGCTTGCATTCTTGTTCAGTCAGTTATTAGTTTCGAAGACATAATGAGAAGAAAAGCAGAGTTGATGGAGAAACTCACCTGTACGATGCATCATGGGAACTCCAATCGTGAATGAGCGAGTGACCAGGAAACCACGGTTGTCCACCATTGTTTCATGGAACTTCTCATCCCAGTGAGCTGTGTGACAAAATAGTGAAGACCCTGTTAAACCTCTGCACATCTCCACATTTGACTTGTAATAAGAAATGTAAAAATCTCTGAATATAAGACGCTATTTATACTCACGTTTGAAGAACATTGCATTTACAATCATGGCTCCATCTGGGTTCTGCACATCCTTGGTGATCTCAGGGAGCTTGCCATCAGTCGACTTGGCTGCCCATTCGTTGATGGAGTTCAGGGCGCTCCTCTTGTCCCTGAAGTTTATTTTGGAGTGGTCATAGTTGTAGTGCTTCTTGCTGTTCTTCACGAAAAGCGTCGGCAAAGGAGACGGAGCTGGGGCCGTAGAGGCGGTTGTTGATTTTCCAGGTAGTGTTGCGTGTCTTGGCATTGCTTACCTGGGAAGAAGGAACATGTGGTTGGTGAGAAATGTGCAAGAATGTGAAACACCTTGAGAGTCTATTTTGAGGCCTCCTGGGTACCAAAATAGAATTATTAAGGATGAGTGCACTTACCTCAGAGAGCAGCTCAGATAAGCCTGCATGCAGATGCTCATCTGTCAGTTTGTCAGCACTGAGGACAGTTTTGACCTGGGAGGCAGTAGAGGCCTTTCCACCAAGAGCGACCATCCCCAGAGAGGAGGCCACCACCACTGGAGAGATGAGGATGTTCTCCGTATCTTTCTCCTTTGCCATGTTGTGGTAGAGGCTAAATCAAAATCACAAGAACAACTAATTGGTTGTGTTTTCTAAGAAAAAAAGTGCTTAAGCAAAACTATGGAAATCATTTAGCCCCTAATCAAGCAACTTCACTCTACAGGTATATCACCATCATATTATAAATAATTCTGGTCAGATTGACATACCTAAAAGCCAAGTTGGCGCTGTTGTCAGCAAGTGTGGTGGCATGGCTGCTCAGCTTCTGCAGCTTCTTGTCCTCTGCAGAGGCCGCAAGGGCCAACAGACAAAGAGCTACAATTTTAGTCATCCACATCCTGTCTGTCTCCAAAAGTAGCTGTGGCAGCCTGCAAAAAGGAACAAAAGACAAAGCCAGGGTTAACACTAACCTGAGTTGGTTTAGTATCATCTATCAAATAAATGATATTCATGTATTGTGTAAGAGATGGTAGGCACGTGTCAGGTTTGAGGAATGGGTAAATATTTTATTTTAGTTATATTCATTTATCAGAACTATATATAGAGCAGAAAGAAAGACATGAATTTGCCAGAACACAGATTGGGATGTGAAGCTGTGGAGGCAGGGCAGTGTTGGCTCAGCCCACACAAGAAGCTTGGGAACGCCTCCAGTCTGAGGCAGACATGTTCCTCGCCACGTCTGCAATGACAAGAGGCTCAGCTTGTGCAGCTGGAGCTGCTGTCCACTCAGAGTGCAGTTCTGTGCTGACTCAGGGGTGTAATATGATGCCTCTCAGTTCTCTACATTTATTGTAACTAATGCAAACTATTGCATGTCTGCACTTAATGACTTTAAGGACTTCTTCTCGAGCCATATGGATCAGAAATCAGTGTGTGTTCCCTGTAACGACAATGAGCCATCTTTTTTCCCAGAGAAGGGTGTGTGTCTGCTGTAGGCTTTATCTAACTCATCCCATCACTTGTTCAAACAAAGGACCGAATGCATAGCCTAAGGTCGTACTTAACCAGCTTCTCTGGTATCTCCAAACATGTTTTTTGACAGCCCTCCACCATGGCAGAGATATGCTGTCTCTGTCTCTGTATTTGCATTTTTGTTATACAGCAGAAATGACTTTTGCATCATGCTCGGATACCTTGAGATCTTTTGATGTCTGCGATTTTCATTCTGAAAGACAAGAGGTGTATGTAGTAATCTCCACAGAGCAGGCAATGAAACATTATTCAGGCTCTGATGGAAACATTCTGCGTCGTCTAATTTCTCTGCCCTATTTCCCAGTTTTAATCCATTAGACTTGAAGATGTAAGTTAGATAGTTTGTATACAAGTTATCCATCACTTGTTCACAATAATACACGTAAGCTGTTTTCATTGGCTGTGTGTGACCCAGAAAAAAAACTTGCAACCAATCAGATGTGCCACGGTAGGCCAGCACTAATTTTTCAAGGACAGATTTGGAACCTCTCACCATTGAAAAGTGACAGATTAAAGTTAGCCAAAAAGTAAGATGAGGTGCATATACATAACTTTCTTTTGGTGAATTTAATATCACCTAAATGCAATTACTAGAAAGCACTGACATGCAAAAGGGAAAAAAGAGCTTTGGTGTCATCATGCTGGTATAAGTTGCATGAAAACTTTATGCTATGCCTTGTTGGATTTTGTTTTCTCTGCAAATAAGCTGAAGAGATTCCATGAAATATGCAGGTCAAACAGCCACAGAAATAGCAGAAGATTTCAAACTGGTAAAATAGAGTGGAAATGCTGAACTGCAGCTTTAAACCTTAAAAACAAAGCAGCCCATTCACCCTGTGCATTCCTTCCTGAAAACAAAGATGGTTATCTTCCAGTCCTTACCTGGCACAGATTTGCAGGGTTCCTCCTTTGATCCTGTTGTGTCCTGTTGGGTTCTGTAACTGTGACTCACACTCCTGCTCTATATATCCTGAGAGAGAAGATTCTAGAAGTGGGAATGGTATATTCAAATGAGGGTGTCTGTGTTTTCCTCAGGAAGTTGGGAGCTGGGACGTCCCCCTTGAACCACTGGAATGAGGGTCGGCTGAAGCTAACTCCATAGCGCTGGTCTGGGCTCAGCTTTGAAAGTTTCCCACAAGGGGATACTGACAGAAAGGCAGAGAAAATCTGATTGTGGGTCAGCTGTGGTCGCTGATGTAAAAAAAAAAGGTCCTCCGCTTCGAGGTCTTAGTGCTGTTATCTGACTCAATCTCCACCGCTGCTTTCATCACATGTAAAAGATAAAGAAAAGCTTGTTTTAATATGAACTGAATGATTCTTACGCATAAGAACACACAGCATGTGGCGTGCTAAAGCTGATTTTAGAAGTTGTTGCACCTTTGAGTGTGTGAGCCTCTGGCACACCACGCCTCTGCACTCTCTGCAGAAAGACACCAGTGAATGGAGGCAATTTTGCTCAGAAAACAAGCAGAAAATTTATGTTGTGAACTTTGTTATACTGCTGTCTAATTTCAAATGGAAATATCTAGAACTTTAAAATCTTCATTTCCTAGATTTAGTGCTTCACAGCAGTAGCAGGATCTCCAGCCCTGCCCCCACCCCACCCCCACAGTGCCACGTTGGACCAACTCAGCTCCTGATAGTAGGGTGGGTGCAGGATGGGGGTGTGACAAAGGACCACTGTCGTATAAACTTCTGTGTCTGGACTGACTGGGTCCTGTTTTCCTCATTTGTGTAAGAATATTTTTAACAGAATAGGTTGCATACATACATACATTACATATAATGGGTGCAAACCTGTTCACTCTTTACTCAGACTGATATTAAAGTCTGAGTTATGTTATCAAAGATGAACCATTGTTGCTGTAATGTTAACCCTTTTCTATATAATCTTTTAGAATAATCAACAGAAATACATTTAAAAAAGAATCTCCATCAGAGCTACTGTAAAAGGACAGAGCAAGACCTTATCGCTGAGTCTTACACACAATGTGAAATATTGACCATTGTGTTTTAACACATGTAACACCAACAGTATTTTCCTACCTGAGGAATTCCTTCAATCTAGGAATCCCCAAACTCCTCCTCTTTTACAGCTCTTAGCAAATTGTCCTGACATGTCAGCTTAGGAGCTTGCCTTTTGTTTATTTTAGAGGTCAGGGCAAGGGCATCTAGAAAGTTCTATAAAAGTTTGAGGGGGGAAACAAATCTCCAAATCCTAACTCCATAGTTGAGTCATCTTGCAGAACATAACACAAAACAAAATTCAGATAGAGTGTGATTCATATGCTGGGGGTTTAGTGGCACCACATAACAATTTTGACTTTGCAGGATGCGACACGGGGAAGGCTTGCAGCCCCTTCCCTCCTGAGAGGGGGTGTTTGTCATTTGGTAAAAGCCCCAGGAGCCACAGCCTACAGTCAAATTCCTCAGCGTGTGAGTAGAGTGGGGGCAACTTCGGGGGTCGAGCAAGTCTGGTAAAGCACCCTAATACACATAATCTCTATTTAAAAAACAGCCTTTCATTATCTACTTAATGTAGGACACATGTACAGACATAGGATGGGATATGAAAAGGAAGCCCATGGGCAGGAAACAGGAAAAAGATTGTATGTACAGTTGTTAAAATGAGGGGGACATTAAACTAACATCTGTGTTAGTTTTGCAACCAATAAGACTAACAGGATTTTGGCAGCTCGCTGCAAATGTTCCAGGTGCATCCAAGACAGTTTGAAGGACTCGAGAACACCTAAAAACCAAATATATTTATAGTGAGAAAAGAAAACTTTCTCCCATACACAGTCTCAAATCAACTGTCAGTTTTAAGGAGAATCTTAAGCGTTATGTGGGTGACATACCGGCACAGATTGTATTCACAAACTACTACAGCCACTGCTCCACGCTGAGGAAATGTTGGACACACACAAGCTGCCAAAAAGACCATGACGCAAGACCTGAGGAATATTTCATCTCTTAAATGATGTAACTTTCTGAAGTTTTGTGAATGTAAGTGCACACAACTCCTGGATCAGACAGAGTTCAGTTAACAGCCTCAGCTTTAAGTTCATCGATGACTGATTAAGTCATGTTGACATTTGAAACTCGCCAGTCTGATTAATTTCCTTTTTAAAATGTAGAATTAATTCATTTCAAGGCTCAGGGTTCCAGTTATCTGATGCAATACATTTGCCCATATCATCATATGTTTAAAGTTTTCAGTGAACAAAGGAACACATTGTATTTGCATATTTCAGAGGAAAAAAAATTTGCAGATCATTTTTGTCACTCTTGCAGCAAACCCCCAAAAAAAATAATTTTGGACCAGTACTTTGTGATTGGTAGTTGTAATGTGATGACAAAGCATGAGGGTTCTGCTTTAATGGTTTTAATGTAGACTATATATGCCCCCTGGTGGGAAAAATGTGAAACTTTCCTCCAAGGCCTCCAGAGTGTCCTTCACGTCATTGAAGTCTTAATTGAGGTTTTATTCCGGTTTGTAGTCTCTTTTAATCTACAGATAGACTATTGCACTATTGCAGGCTATTGCACATTATTTATTTTCCACTTCAAATATGACTGAGTTCTGCACATAAACGAGAGACATCCACCTCCTCCTGTATGTTTTTAGGGAAGTCTGTTATCTTGAATATATGGATTCAATGTCTTCAATATTACAAGAAGTAACAGCAATACTTTTTTTAATTGTCGCTACATTCCTTCCAAAGATATACTACCAGCTAATGTATTGTGAACTAACAACCACTAGGTGGAGTAAAAAGCAAGAGAGCGTCCGCGAAGGTAAACTCACAGCAGACGTTGGTTCGTGAGTACAAATGTCATACAGTGGTATACATGGTCAGCAGATCCAAGACATTATTGAAAATAAATTGAGTTACTCGGTTGATAGTCATTAAATGAACTCTGCACACAGTGACTGTTACCTTCTCTTATGTGTTACACGTATAGGCCTAGTTTTCTGGTTTCATAACTTCACCGAGGCATAATAAAAGGAATTTTAAATGCAAAAACTTAAACATTCATGAGTTCTTTGCTGGCTCCCAACATCACAGCAATTCACTCTCTGGCTCTCTACCTTTGGGATGGTTGTTACATATATTGGATATACTGTTTCACATCCATTAAATTTCATTCCAGCTCCCTAAAGTAATTAGTATCATACAAACTGAGTGCAGCTTAAGTTTCTCTCCAGACTTGCTGTGACATCTCTGAAAAGATTGTACCCTGCTGCGAAATACCAGCACACATTCAAGGTCAAAATGTTGTATTGACATTTATTTGATACAGTCAGAGTCTTTGTTCCCTTTTGTCCTGCTTTAGTCAAATTCTGTCACCTTTCAGACAGCATCAGACACAGCCTTTTGGTGTGACCCTGCTGCCTTACGTAAAACCGCCTGCAGACCCCTACCAGCAGTCCTACCCTTCTTGCCTGTGATTGTCGGCTGACATTTTAAAATGGGTGCAGTTCAAAACAAAGCTCACAGCTGGAGCTACTGACTAATGCCAACCTGTGGAGAGAGGAGCAGGGAAGCCCGGGTCAGCCACATCAAACAGGGATGTCGCACAGGAAATCGTTCCCAAGAGGACCATTCCCCTTTCCTACCCACCTCTCGTTCACACGGAGAGACTATGTCAGTGGCATAATGTGAGGGTGGTGATGTAATCTTCCAAACATCTATGTGACTTAAATTAATGCCAGATGTTTAAAATACTCCTTAATCTGAACAAAATGTAATGCAAGAGAACTTGCATAAAACAACATAGACTTCAAACTCCTAATTTCCATTAGAATGATGCTAATGTATCTGGTAACATCACTGCACTGACTGTTTCCTTGGTGATAAGTCTGAACCGTTGCTTCTTTTAGCTCCTTTTTGCTCCTCCTCCACTAGACATGTTCATAGTTCAGACTAACCACTTAAATGTAATTTAAATGTAACCAAATCAGAATTAACTTGGCCTCATCATCTTCGTACAGGCCCCAGAGCATGAACCATCTTTGTGGAAGCTTAATGTTTTTTCCACTCATTTAGTCAAGTTTTAACAGAAATTTGTCTCCCGTATTTTGTTTGATTAATTTGCTGGAATTCATTCTGAACACAATAGGTCAACATTTGACATCATCCACTGGCACTATGGCACCATCAGTGTTATTTTAGTACAATACTGGACAAATTAAGATGATTACTAACTGTGTTGCAGTGTGCGTCAGTTGTTCTATAACATGCTGCTGACATTACATGCTGCCTCTGATTATGACTGCAGATGGTGTTCTTTTGTCAAAAATCAATGAATCAGTTTGGTTTAATGAGTAATCTGATGTGGGTCAATATGATAGAAGATGACAAAGTCTGAACCTGGATAATACTGAGTTCACTAAAGGCCAGTGACCCCTTTGGTGGTTTGATTCTTCACAACAATCATGTCCTTCTGTTTCAGAGTTGAAAAAAGAAGAAAGAACAGAAGTGATAAACTCAAGATAGGCTTGATTGGCATAAAGCTGCTCTGATGGTGTGTAAACAAAATACCATCCAAGCAGATATGATTATTTGTGACCTTTACTAACAATTAATTGATTGTACTTTGGCTTCCACCATTAAATGAACATTTAACATTTATTTTTAGTTAGCCTGTATTTTGGGTAAAGATGTATATTTTGCTTCGAGGTGAAATAAGGACAGTCTTATTTGGATGTAAAGGTTTGTACATTAGCAGGGAATGTAGCATGGCATGGAAGTGAAAGCAGGGCTCTGTTTATTTGAATGTAAACACGCAATGTAAATATTTTGTCCCTAAAATCAATGGGCATGTGGTCATCGTGGTTGCTTCACAGCAAGAAGGTTCTTGGTTTGAACACTGGTTTGGCTGGGTCATTTCTGGATGGGTTTTCTTTGGGTACTCCGGATTCCTCCCACTCCACAAAAGGCATATGGGTTGGGTTGATTGATGACTCCAAATTGCCAGTGAGTGTGAATGGTTGTCTCTATGTGTCAGCCCAGTATCAGCTGCTGTTGGCTCTGGCCAACAGACAAGTGGTATAGCAAATGGATGGATATAATATAGATGTCAGTACAGATAACTTATTTTTGTTCATTACCCTTAAATATCAGCAAATTATGTTTATGCTAAAATGTTCAGCGGAAAAAAATGATTTTTTTGTTTGAAGGGTGAGCACACCATTTTATCAACACATATGGCCATTCCTCCGGTTCAAGCTGGACCTTCCTAATGTGGTTTCAGTGTAAGACTGAAGACAGGCTTGAATGAAAAAAATATCGTGAACCTACATTTTTGTGATGATTATAATTACGTGTTGTTGCGTTCAAGTCACATCGGATTTTCTGCTTTCGCGCGAACTTCCGACTGGGGTCCACCGATGATGGTCGTTAAGCTTTGTGGTTTCGATATTTTTTCCACTTCGCGGTGCGAACCGTGACACGGAATGACGGCGAGGGATTCCGCAGGCCCACAGATTCGATATATTTGAGTTTTGGGGGACATGAGTCACTCGAAGGGGTTGTTTGGGATGTCGCTGAGGCACGGCGTCTCCGGCCGACGATGTGAACGTGAAGGCGCGGAGCGGGAGTAAAGTCAGATGGGTGACGCTGTCTCACGGTAACGGCCGGGGATAAAACAGACGGACTCTCACTCCACCCACCGTTAGTAGCCTGCGTTGAATTACTCTGCCGCCGGTGTGTGTGCGTGTGAATGCCACACGGTTTACCCACAGAGAGGACCAAGTGTCTGAAAACGCGAGACGGGACTTCTTTTTTAGCTTGATCGACCGAAGCGGCAGACACCGGCTCCTTTCTCTGTTGTTTTGGGTGTTAAACTTAGCCTCTGTCAGCATTTACCGGCGTGCCACTCACTCACTCCCCACGCGTTACTTTTTGACACGGGTCCGTCCCCGTTTGACTCTCGGGGAGGTTTTTTCTTCACCGGGGAGAAAGAAAAGGAGAAAAGCCGTGGACATCCGAGCTGCCTCCTGAAATCAGAGAAAAGTGGTAGCAGCCCACAGACAGGTGAGTGTGAAACGCGGTGACATTTTCGTCTCGTTTTGAATGAAAGCGTTTGTGGACAGCTTTTTACCCCCACCCCACCCCCAGAACGTTTGTTGTAGGTACATAATGTCATCACCATACGTTATAAAAAGTGTGTTTAACTGCTGCTGCGTTGGCTAACGTGCCCGTCGCGTGCGTGCGGTCAGTTGACACGTTTGTTTGCTGTACGTGTGCGTGTTTTTTTAAATTTTATTTATTTTGCCCATCGTGGGCTTTAACCCGAGCACTGCACCGCTCGCTGTTGGACTCGTGTGCACCCGCAGACACGGGACACACCCATGCTGTTTTATCCCGTGAAAACCAGGAGTTCCCTTTCTCTTTTTTCTTTTTCTTTTTCTTTTCTTTTTTTTTTTTGGGGGGGTGTCATGCACGGATTCAAACACCTGAGTGCCCCTTCCTCAGTTTGTATCCGTCACCTCAACGCCGATCGCAATGTTAGAGCTGCGGGATTGTTGACTCATCCGCTCATATGCGCCGTGCATGAGTCGTGTTTGCTCATTTGCAGCATACTTGCATAATTCATGACACTGTGTGTGTGTGTGTGTGTGTGTGTGTGTGTGTGTGTGTGTGTGTGTGAGGATGAGGATTGCTGCATGTTGCCGGTGCGACGAAGAAGCGTTTCACAGTTTGCCAGTTTGGCGCCCTCGTGTCACCTCGCGCTTCATCAGAGGGAGGTGTCAACGCGCGGGACCCAAATGGTTCCGAAAACTTTTGGCTGTCGGAGAGGATCCGTTTGGTTCCAGTACCTCCGACCGTTACATCCTCCTCGACCGCTTCGACGCTTCCCCCAGCTGTCACTGCTGCACCTCCAGCAAAAACGGCCGACGCGTATTTGTTCTCGCTCTGAGCCCCGTTTGACAGCTGACATTGTTTACATCCCACGGGCGTGTAAATAGTTACTTAGAAAGAGATTAGAAGCTGTTTAGTCAAGAGTTTCGGTAGACGGATGACTCGGGACCAAAGTCGACTCTCTAAACTGCAAAGCAGCCCTCCTTTTTATCGCGAGTTTTACTACAGCTATAAAGGGATTTGAGGGCTTTGGAGTGCTGTGTGCTGAAGATCGGGTTTTTGATGTTCCTTTTGGCTTGTACAGGGCGGTACAGTGCAGTACACTATATCCTCCTGCATGGGGGGGGAGGCTCATGTCCTGAGGGCAGCCAGCACTATGAAAATATTTTTCAGGTCATGACACCGAAAGTCATTTTGGGCAGCGCGTGAGAAAATAAATATTACTCTCGATATTCAGAAACTGCTCCCGTCCCGTTTGAGCGAAGAGTCTTTGAGGGAACGTCATGGCGGCCGACATTTCCAGGTTACGGGGGAAAACGGTGACATAACGCGCACATTTCTGCAGTTCACTTCAGATTCGCTGGGATTAGAGTGGGATAACTGGGAGGCGCTGCTTTTCGCGCCCAAGTCTTTTCTTTCTGTGCACAAAACCCCCCATTAAACTGGTTACCTCAACTGATTGGCCTCGCCGTTATGCCACCACACCGGACTGGACTGTTCATACGAGGGAGGTTGGGTCCATGGATTCATATTGCTGACCTTCTGTGTGCCTCAGTGAGGATCCAGATCATCATCATCATCATTTTTTTATTTCAGTCTTCATCTGTCCAGCGGCGGTGAGCCTGCGTCCACTGCAGCCTCAGATTTCTGCTCCGGGTTGTCAGGAGTGGAACCAGACGTGGTTCTTCTGCTGTTGGAGCTTGGTTATCTGAGCTACCGTCACCTTTTTCAACCCGTCTTGATCTTGATCTCAATCATCATGCGGGCCGTGGCCTTATGTCCTGCATCTAAAAACAGAAACATGCCGAACACTCATCCTACAGTAGATGTATCCTTGAGGATATTTTGCCAGCGTTGTGTACCAGAAGAACACATCTGGACGATCTGTGGAACAGGTGCAGAATCACCCAGAGGGAGCGTGGGCTGGAGCTGTTACAAAACAGGATCTGATTTTTGCCGGTTGCCCTGAAGCGGCGAAGCCGAGTCCAACGTTGGCCGTCTGTCTCCATCTCACTCGCGCACAAACGAACGCGCGCACCCATCCTGTGGGCCCGTCCCCACTGAGCAGAATGAACCTCCACAAAGGGCTGGTGCACTTCTGAATATTGTTTGCTATTAATTTGTAGCACCCACGGGAAAAAAACAAAAGATTTTTCTGTGCTTCCACTCGCTGGAGCAACAGCAAACATATTTAATTGGAAGGGAGTAACCAAGTTGGATTTAAACATTGAGAAAAGAAGGAAAGAAAGTCGCGGCTGCAAAGCTTTGTGCAACGGCCTTGGATCAGTCGTGGCCTGTAATTTCCACAGCGCTTTACGTCACGCTGCTTCTTTATGTCAACCGTTGACGACTGTGTCACATAAAAAGGTAGCTGAATGGGGGGGAGTCAAAGGGATTTTGAAGGTCACAGTCGTTTTACATGTGTTCACATAAAAGGTGCCTCATCTCACGACGCCTTAGAGAGACCAGGTGTACAAGCAGAACACTGAAAGCTAGCTGAATATAATCTGAAATAGGACAATTTGACCAGCATGATGAGAATCGCCCGTTTGTCCGCAAAACCAAGTGACGAGTCGGCAGGCTGTAACACGGACTTCGTCAGCGTCTTTCAATCCGTCAAAGGAACGGAGTGGGCTGGGGGCCGAGCGCAGGTCGTTCATCACCGCAAGAAGTCCGGAGCCCCGCTGTCCCCTGAGCGAGTCCCCCTCCCTGTCAAACACGCTCGATATCTGTGCCGCACGGCACGTGGCGTCGGACCTGCGTGAGGCCGCCGTTGTCAAACGGAAGGCCGCCGTCAAGAGTCGGCCGGTAAAATGCAGGAAATCTCCTTCTCTCGCACTCCCCTTATTCGCGCAGCTACAATTTCCAGGGCGAGCTGCCGCTAATCTAACTCGCACGGGAGCGTCAAGAGGCTTCGGTTCACAGTCTTTGCTCATTTGCAACTCGAGCTCTCTTCAAAGCCCAACGCTCAGACGAACTGGGCGGCGCGCGGTTATTGTGTCCAAGCCGAGGTTCCCCTTTCGAGAGAAGGAAACAATGCCTCCTTCACTGGGTAACAGGTCCGCTTGTTTTTCCTTTCGTTCCCGATAATATTCCCACCACATGAGACCCACCACCGCCGGTTTGAAACGTTGACCCCCGTAGCTGAGAGAATGTACATTTTTGCAACATGAGCCTTTCGGTGGTTTTCCGTGTCTATAGGGCCTCAGGCGCCTCTGCATCGCCTTTTTTTTTTAAAGCGGGAAGTGTTTATTGTTATCGAATCCTCTTAACAGGAGGAGGAAAGTCGTCTTTCAGGTTATGTCATTATCCCAGTTCGTTTCAGCCACACCGTACCTGTATTTACAGCTTGTTCGCTCCGGGGCAAACAGTTGTCTTGCTTTTGTGTCACCATCCCCTGGAATAGAATGAAAGAAGCGGAGTGTTGGTAGCAGGAGAAAGCTGAGTTCGTCTCTCAGAAAGTCAAGTTCGCCACGGTGGCACCTGCTCGTCTGGCTCTGCCTCAGGCTGCAGTCGCAGTAGAAGGACGGAGCTCAGTGTCATGTCAACACGCAGATGGTGGTGGAGAGCCCTCATGCTGACATACAGATGGCACCTTTTGATTTGGCACACCAGTCCTTTCACTTGGGCTGGACCGCAGCAGAGAAGGCGCGAAAAAAGGCACCAAACGCTAAAACTCGTGAGGTTTCGGGCGGCCCTTGGCGACTGCGACACAGTTAAAATCGCTGCTGTTGTTTTTAACTTGAACGTAGACGTAGTCAGATGACATCAGGGTTTTAAAGGCTGGGTTTTAGGAGTGCAGACAAGTGGCGTGGAAACGGTTTTGGGAGTGAACGTGGCTGTTCTCTCGCTTGACAACAGAAACTGAAAACATGTTTATTTGGAATTTGGCTGTGATAAAATGCTGTCGATCTGAGAGCAGAGAGCAGAAGAGAAGGAAGTAGAAAAGAATGCCAAAAGACAAAAATGCACGTAGCTTCGGTGACATCACCCGATCTTTTCTGAACTGTCGTTCTGAAGCCTCGTGTTTGGCGATTGGTTCTTACTGCAGGGAAGTACCGACTGTGCGATCGAAATGATTGGCTGGTCGCTGTACACCCTGCTTTATCATCTTTTTTTTCCTCCCATCGGGCCACAGTTAACAAAATGAACATCATGTTGTACCGAAGAGGAGGTGAAACTAGTGATTGAGACCGTAAACTCGGTATGAAAATGTTTACCGAGAGAATAAATCCAGCGGGGAAGTAGACTTCTATACAACCGATCTTTTGCAAGGAGTGCAGGTATATCACAGTTGTTTTCAGTGGCCCCGCAATAGTTTTCAACCACGTCCTCGATTGCGTATTGTTCTTTCCCAGTCGGCCATGAACAACATTCAGACTGAGGAGGCCCGAGTGAACGAAGCCAGTGGAGTTATCCGTTTGCACACACAACAGCAACAACAATAGTACGACAGCGGTTCCCTGGGAGAGAGCAGCGGTTTCTGCATGCCGCGGATGTCTTTGTCAGCTGTTTGCTTTCCAGGCCACCGTATCAGCACTCCGGTATCACCTCCGATCGGGAACCAACCCCAGAAAGGCTTTCTCTCGGGCTTAGCAGGCGGACGAGCCCAGGAGGGGTCCAGGCGCAACTCCCTCTGCCGTGGCTTTGGGTTTCTCGAAGCTTCGCCTTCGGACAGCAGGGGGGTGGTTAATGGACGGAGGGGGCTCTACACCAGGCTGAGTTACGGGAAAATGTGATTCCAAAGATTTCTACCAGGCATGCTTTCATTATGTTGCAGCGTTCATTACAGTGGAGTCACTGATTTCGCTGCTGCTACGTGGCTGGCCAGATAGAGCTGAAATCACTTGAAAACCTGAATGTAATTTTTCTCCGTCATTGCCAAATTCATGAACCGTTTCACCAACAGTTTGGTGATTGAGCAATTATACGCCAGAAAAGGCTGTTTACTGGAAGCTGCCGATTTGCCAAGTGAGCTTGGCGCAGAGCTGAAAGCTGAGGTCTTTTTCATCATCAGAGCTTTTTATAATCAGCAACGACATTAAACCCCTGATGAAAGCGAGACGATAAAGCTGTTTTGTTTTTTTGTTTTTTTTTTTTAAAAGAAACCTCTACATATAAGGCTTGGATATACGATCCAGATGTTGCTGATTTAAAAATCCAGTGAGCTCAAGTTGGTTCGACAAAAGAAGCAAAGTGCCCGTCTTCGTGTTCACAAAACCTTTATCCCTCCGCCATTTATTTTGCTTTCGCATTTGCATATTTTCTAGCGGCGTAGCTTTTTGGACGCCAGTCTGCATGTTCATTGGTTGGTTGGTCGATCCAGTTCTTCGGTCAAGAACAAAAAACCCAATCAGCCACTCGATCGATTGCCATGAAATTTGGTAAACGGATGGTACCTTTCGACTTAAATGAACTCTTGACTTTCTCTAGTGCCATCATCAGGTCAAATCTTACAGGCATTTATAGGCGTTGTCGACACTGACATTCAGCTCTGGCACTACAGTGCATATCCATCCCACTGGCTCTTCATGGCCCGGCGTTCTTCTCTGCGGGATCGGCCTCCTGTCCCGCACGCCTCCTCGCCGCTTCCCCCTCCAGACATCCGAAATCACAGGCTGTCTTCAAGTCGGCGAGAAAGCGTGGCGCAAATACACATATTAAGCAGACAAGAGTCCGTGTCATCCCATCTTTAAAGGGATGGCTGGTCAAACCCACGTGTCATCAGCTGCCTCGATGTTGGATCAGCACGGTTCCCTTACAGCAGGAAGGTTCAAACCCACAAACAGCAACTTGGGGGGGGCGGGGGCATTTCTGTGTGAAGTTTGACTTTCTGCTTCTGCACCACATCATGTGTCTGGACGCTCCGTGCCTCACACTCCGAAACATACACATCAGGCATCAGGAATGCTCCCGCCTTTGTACTTTGTACTTTCGTAGTCGGTTGAAGACTCTAGTACACCACCTGAACAGAGGCTTCCTGTTTCATGGTGTGACAGGTGACGCCTTGAATGGATAAGCCAGGAACAACCAACCCCCACCAGCTCCAAAGAGCTCCGTTTTAATATGACTTGATTGTTTTTTGTCCACGTTCTGCCCCCGCAGCCTCGTCTCTGTCAAACCACCTTCGCTGGGAGAACCGAGACCTTTCCGCGGCTCACGAAGGCGGCTTCGTACCGCAAAGTGAAGCCCACTCTTTCAAGATCATTATCATCTTTTTTTTTCTTCCATCTCCAAGTGAAAAACGAGTGTGTCGCTTGACCCACTTCTGCCTCAGCGGATTTCCCAGTCATTTTGTCATGTTTTTGTTTTTTCCTCCAATAATGGAAATGAATGGCCGTCGCCGCGCTTACTATTACTGCTGTCAATTTTCTAATTTGAAGATAATGACGGACTGTGATTAGAGTAATCTTTCATGGATTATCTCCGACCAACTCTTTTTTTTTTTTTTTTTTCTTTTTTCCACATTGACAGGCTTCCGGCGTGTCTTCGTGTTCAGACACTCATGATTCCCTAACAGTGAAGCCTCGTTTATTTCACTGGGAATACAGTCGTGGGTTCTGGTAGTTTCAGAAATAATAAAAGTTCTACCTCAAGTGAGCATTTTTGAACCCCCTCTGTTCTCATTTGTGAGGTCAGAATGTTCTTGCACCAGCGTCTCTCAGCAACTAGTCATTGAATATTCTTTTTTTTTCCTCTGTTTTTACTGTCGTAGGCTTTGAGAGCTGGAGAAACATCAATTCACGTTGCTGAGTTGCTGAATATTCATCGCGCCTCAGGTCTTGTGCGCTGAGAGGGGAATTTGCATTTGTTCTTATGAATATGTCGGGGAACATTTCCTAAGCTTACCGAGCGGACTTCAAAGAACTGGTGCCAGCGAGGACCAGATGTCCCCTCTCGTCGCCCTCGCATGTGCTTGGCTTACACCCAGTCTTGAGCGACGACCTTGAGAGCGATTCTCCCGACATCGTTTTCTTTTCCTCGCGTCGAGGGAAACCGCAGGATGCGCTATATCCGCCGCGTCAGCGCTCGCTTACTCGCCGTTTGCTGGCACGTCCTGAACTGTCCGTCATTCCTCCCTCCGTTTGTTCAATATTCCGTGAGGGCGCCTGCTGATGGTAACGCTGTCCTGTTTGCGGGTGCACGGCCGCCTGCGGTGGCCCCAATGAAGTGGAATCAATGGACGTGATTGATTCTCTCTTGAATGAAAGATCCCAATCGTAAGGAGGCTTCCTTTTTTAAATGAAGGATTTAATCAATACAATGCCCTTACACTCTTTTTCTGGATGGAGTGGATACATATACAGATACATATATTTAAAATGCTTCACCTTTAAAATTTTAAGCAGGTCCCATCCTCACTGTGTGGCGATCTGACAGGTGACGGCCGCTTCAGGATCACAGACGGCCTGCCCTCTGCGCTCGCAGCTGAGTCGGCACTCTTCAGGTGGTTTGTGGCGGGGCTCGGCGTCACACTCGGGATGAACAGGCGCATCGGTTCTCTGCCCCACACACCACACTGACTCCTGGGAGCGGTATATGATGCGGTTCGGTCAGAATAACATCCATGACTCGCGTTGAAGCGATAACATTTATGGCCGCGTATGGAAACGCGGTTGTGTAATGTTGGGGATTCACTCTGAATTGGTATAAACAGAAACTCCACCGACTGTTAGTTCATATTGTTGACACACTGCACACAGTACGGGACCACAAAACAACAAGTTGTGCACTTCACTTCACTGAACTCGCAGCCTCATCTGAAAAGCGGCCGTGTTTCTTTGTTAAGTGGTTTTTCATGTCGCAGAGATGCCAATGAGGATTCACACCGGAAAATCCCTGCACAGATTTAAGATTCAGAACGTCCTGCTCCACGGCAAAATGTTAGAGGAAGTTGTCGGGCAGGAAAACCTTTTGCTCTTCTTCGGCCTCGTGAGCGAAATGGGCAAGCGGTGCCTGAAGGCACGCAGAACACGCTGGACGGGCGTGCGTGCGTGCAGGGAGCGTACGGCCTCGGAGACTGAGCAGTTCATTGGCCATCGTAGAGTTGAATGTCCGCAGCCAGTCCCTCTTTTTTTTCTCCTGCTCTCCTGCATGCGCAAACTTGACTTCACATGAGCGAGAGTGGTTTTCTGCCGGCTTCACCTGAGTTTGAAGAAGCTATATATATTTTACGCGTCATGCAGCCCTCGCCCGGCCAGTTGCAACGCGTCTCTGGATTTTCAATTTCCCAGGAACAACCCCCCCCCCGGCTTCATCTCATGGAGAGAGGAATTAAAGAAAGTAGCGCGAAGCTCAGCCTGCATTAGTGTGTGTGTCTGTCTTTAATATCCCCGCTTGCCTCCGTTTACGCGGCTGATAATCCACTCTCGTGCGCAGCGCCCGGGGGCCTCGCACAACAGATCTATTGGAAATCAGCATTCGACGGACTTTTCGCGACTTGTTTTTAAAATGTTGCCAAGTCGCTCCGCAGCGGGAGCTCCGCGGCGCTGCCAGCGCTGAGCCAGCTCCGTGAGCCGGCTCTGACGTAACGGCTCCCGCTGCTCGCTGCAGTGGGGCCCTATCAGCCGCGTGTCACCGATCAACCCCCTCGCAGGCATCTCCCCGATGTCAAAGGGTTTAGCGAAGCAGACATTTGCATGTTGTGTTCATTTGTTTGTGATGAGATTATGTCGCGCTGAGCTACTGTTGTCGTTTAAATTTTTATTTTTTTTTTTAAAAACCTGGCCTCGAAAACCTCCTGGCCTTTGCACCCAAATTCTTCCGCTTCCTCGAAATCCGCCCGACTGTCTACGAGGTTGTGCAAATGGTCGTGCGTGTTTACTGGGACACCTTATCGCCCCATGCACGATGAGATAGTGAGTTGCACGTGTTTGTCCTCAGTGCAAAACACTGAGGATTATGTCATGAGTCGCTTTCTTTTGCCCCTACTGGGAGCTCCAGAGAAACGCTGCGAAACCACGGCAGCTCGCCGGCCGCGCATTCCGTTAACACGCGGAGATAAAATATCCCTTCCCCGTGCGAAGCTCAGAGCGTCGCCTCCTTCTCGTCCGGTCCCAGCTGTTGGGTTGACACACAACAAGGACATCTTGCGCTGTGCCACAAACCACAACAGGAACAGATTTGATGAATATCTCGTGAGAAAGTTAGCGTTGGGCCACTCTGAGCTCAGCAGTCACGTTGCGTAAGGATAATTGTTTTACTTTGTGAACTTACTCCTGTAAGGGTCTCGCCTTCCTCGGCGGCGGGTCGGCCTTCTCTGCTTCCTCCACCCCACCCCCCTCACCCCCACCCCCACAGTCACCTGCTCAGAAGAAGACACCACTTTCTGCTGGGGGAAACTGCTGAAGCATTTCCTCCCCTGCAGACTGTTTTCCCTCGCCGTGGCTTTGATTGGAGGAAATGAGGCAGCAGAAAAGGAGATGACAGTGGCCGTTTCAGTTTGTTTTTTTTTTTCTTTTCGCACACCACCCGTAGCTTCTCTTCTCTTTGAACCCTGGTTGGGGAGAGCTTGTGACAGGCACAGAAATGGGAGGAAAGCCGCTCCTCCCGCGGGGCAACAGCTCCGCTCGCTCGGCTTATCCGTTCCGATCGCGAAGGGGAAATGTCCGTCACCTCGTCGCAGTTTTACCTGAGCCTTAGTCGTGTCCGCCGGGTCGTATTTAGCTGATGGTTTCATGGTCAGACGTCATGCTGATAAAGACCGGTGCAAAGCCTCTCATTTGGAAGGCAGCGCGCCTGTGGCCGCTGCTCCGCCTAATCGCGATAATGTCCTACGTCAAAAAGTTGACGCTCCTCTCAACTGAAGGAGCAGCGACGAGCGGGGCAGCCTGGGCTTCGAGGACACTAGTGGCTGCCATGGCAGCAGAAATGGAAGCGTTCAGAGCTAAACACGCAGCAACACAAGCCAGCCGCTTTGCTGTAACAACAGGGAGGCATTGCTGTGGATACCGGTTTTCGAACGCTGTAATTTCCCAACAAGTGACAACACGACGGCGCTGGAAGCGGTTGTTAGGGCGCCTCGATGAGCGCGCCAGCAGAGCTTCACCGTGTCAGCGGCACGGCTGTTTTTTCCGTTTTGTTTTTTTTTTAAAGCCTGGCCGAGCGTGTCCCGGCACGAACGCGAGTTCGTCTGCTCGCCGTGTTCGGAGTTTGCTCACCGAGCTCGGAGCTCAGCGAGAGACGCGCGTTCAGCCCCGGGCCTGAGCCAAGGTGTGCGAGTTGCGAGCGTGGCGACAGCCCGACGGGCTCCGTCACATCCCCCATAGAGAGAAGCGCGTGACAACATTCGGTGCTGCTGTAATGTCATTATTGTTGTTACAGCTGATCGCAGGGTCTCGGTGCTGAGTCAGCAGCAGCAGCAGCAGCAGCAGCAGGCGAGGCTCCGAGCATAACGCGGCGAACGGCGTTACGCAGGGAGGAAGTGGACGCGGGGGTCCTTCTTCTTGAAAGTATCGTGGCGCTCCGCTGCTCCTCCGCTCTGAGACGGGGCAGAGGAGCTGAGACAGACACCCGGGTCGGATGTCTCCCTGATGCGGACCGAAAAGCAGCCGAAAAAGTTTCAGATACAGCATTAGATTGTAGAAAAAGCAGGAACTCTTTGCACCGACGCTTCATCGTTGCTCTGTTGCCCATGAAAGCAACGTGCGTGTATTTAATTTTTCAATTAACGAATTTGCAGTGAATTCGTTTTTGTTTTTTATTAAGAATGTCACTGTCAAATAACAAGCCTTTTCTTTTCCTGGCTTTGTCGGGCCTGGCATAACAAGCGATGGTGACCGCACGCGGCCCAGATACGTAGCGACTGTGCGACATGTTCACGGTCAGTGTAATTTGTGATGGTTGGTTTCATCGAGCCCTTTTCAATTTCATTTTCCTTTTTTTTTTTTTTTTTTTTTTACCTTGATCATATTAATGAAAGCCCCTCGCGGTCTCAGTTGTCATTGGAAACGGGGGCTGGGAAACAAGGTCTTAATTTGAGGCCTGGCTTTGTGTGAGAAGCTTTGTGCCTCTCCAGCCGGCATGTGTTTTCTATCAACGTGCCAGACGTGTCAGTCCACTAACGACACAGATGGATTTTCCCAATGCAGTCTGCAATCTGTGAGACCCCTGTTTTGTTTTGTTTTTTGCTTCGACGTTAACTTTTTTTTTTTTTTTTAAAAATCTTCTTCTTCTTGCAGGGTCCGACGCAGTCACTGGGATGTTCGAGCTCTGGAGGCGGGACCAGGACTGACTGAAGGAGCATGGTGAAGCACCAACCCCTCCAGGTCTATGAGCGCCAGCTGTGTTTGTCCTGCATCACCGGGATCTACGGCTGCCGCTGGAAACGCTACCAGCGCTCCCACGATGACACCACCAAGGTGAGGGGTGGAGGAAACCCCGAGCAGGATCCCCCCCCACGTTACATCGCTACGCTACGTCACATTCGGCCGACCGCAGATAACCTTTTCCCCCGTGATGGCGAGTTTCTGTCACTGATGACCTCGCATGATAATTGAGGAAGAAAAAAAGAAACCCATAACACCTTGATAAGGACGTTAATGTACATTCTGTGCTTGGCGTCCGCAGCCGTGTGCTCCTGGAACGCGTGGTCACCAGGCACCGATGTCTGTTTTTCCGCATCGATTTACAAAGACCAATTGTCTTTGACCAAATATGTCCTTGCTGGCTTGCCCTCTATTCCATGACCTCCAGCTTTCCACATGGAGGCTCATTTTACACGACAATACGCCACTGTTTCCAGTCTGGAATCCTGTTTAATTAGTTTCATCAGATTTTTTTTAACCCATAACATTTTGGTGTCTGTTTGTAGTCTGTAATGAGCGTTGAATGAATGTTTGAATGTTTTATCATATTAAGACTTTCTGTAGCGACCCTAGACCCAAGAATATTGCGGTGCATTTTTCCCGGCATTAGCCGCACGCCGGGATAAGTATCACAGCCCAAGATGAGCCGCGTGTCCCGACCTTTCCCTTAATCTCTCCAATTCCGTATTTGGGAAGGACACACGGGTTATGTTGCTGCAACACGCTCAGACACACAACCTTATGTGTGTGCTGACTTGCACACTCAGGCGCAGCATGCAGGTGAAGCGAGGGTGGCCAATCGCAGAATGATGCTTGGATCACGTGAAGAGCAAAGCAGAACTAAATAAAGAGATATTGATTTCCCCAGCCCCCCCCTATTTGCAGGGAACTGGACACCATGTAGCTCTGTTTCCTGTTGCAAGCGGTTGTCTTTCAGGCCAGCTGACCGGATAGCGCCGAGTCAGCAGTGTTTGTTCGCGCCGCTCATCCTTTGTTTTTTGGACCGGGTGGCGTCGGACCGCGCTCGTCTTAACCCCCAGCGCAAGAGGTGGCAGGCGCATGCACTCTGCAGGCAGAACACCATTTCCATCCAGTTGATTTGATGTGTTACCCCCCCCCCCCTCCAACATTCTTCAACTTGTTTACATAATGAGTGGAGAGAACTGAAAACAGACCGAGCCGCCGCCAAGTGTGCAGCTTTGTCCCGGTGCCGTCTCGTCCGCGACGCAGCGTCATGTCATGTCATATAAGACTGCACCTGTAACGATCGCAGTAAGCAAACTGCCACCAATCAAGGGCAGGCATCGGCGACACGTAACCGGAGCCGGGCGAATCGCGGAAGCGTGAGAACTGAGAACCCCGGCGTCCAAAACAAACCGCAGGCTCATTCATAATCCACAAAGCGGGCCGCGCTGCTTCGCTCCTCTTCCGTCCCCGCGCGCCGCCACGAGCCCGTTCGGGTCGGCCGGGCCGCCTCTGTCCGCGTCCGAGGTCGCTTTTGTCAGGACGGCGGCCCACGTCACGCGGTGCAAGCCGATCCGGCCTCTCAGTAATAATTGAAAGTATTTCCATTTAGCCGCTCATTGCCATTCAGTCACACAAAGGCTCCAAAAATAGGAGCGAAGCTGCTGCGTCACCATTTGTCAGCGGTCCCGCCGTATTCATTTTACCCCGGACTCTGACAATGCAGCGACTAACAGTTACACGTGCTGGGTCGCAGGAGTGATGGCAGCTCCACCCAGTAACGCATTGTTGTGTCGAGCGGGTGGTAAATTAGATCGTCGGTTAAGAGATGTTGCCTCACAAAATGACCTCATTTTGGACTCGTCTTTATTTTTTTAGTGATTTCAGTTTTTGTGCCGATGCCTCGTATTTGTTTCCAAAAGACCCGAACGTTTCCCAGCTCTCCCCGTGCGTCCGATCGCACACCGCTCATTTTCCCACGAGCTGTCAGACGGAAAGGTCGTGAGCCGTAGTAAATCGGACGTGAGGCGACTCTCCGATGAAGCTGGGGGTGGGCATGGCGGTAAGTGATGCCTTTGGGGATCGTGGCTTGGCGAGTTACCAACGCACGTCGCACGCATTCTAGTGAAAGTGTGGCAGCAGTTTTTCTGACCTTAGTAAAGCCACACTTTAAAAAAAAAAAAAAAAAAACGTTATCAGGCGCCGGCGGTTTCTGCTTTCGCTGCCGGGGGCGGGGCCAGCGCCGCGTTGTAGAACCTGTGTCAAGAAAGCTCATTCGCCATCGCCTGACTCACCTGAGTGAAGCTCAGCCTTCAGTTATCCACGACATGTTGACGATACATGGGGACAAAAAGAAAAAACCTTGTACACTCACACTGCGTTTGTTTACCGCCGCTTTGTCCCCTTCACTCGCACAATGTCAGCTCGGCATGTACGGTAAACATCCGCCGTCAGAAGCCACGAGGCGAGTGGTACGTAGTTTGGGAATGATTAATCGCTTTCATCGAAGGTGTGAGTCGCCCTGATGTCACGCGCTCAGAAGGTCGAGCGGAGTCGAGCAAAAATGAGTCAGAAGATGAAGACGCCCTCTTCTCACTAATTCCTTTGAGCGCAAATGTCGTCCGATGCGATTTAAAAAAACAAAGGAGGAGTTAGTTTTTTTCCATTTTGCTTAGATGTAAAGGTTAAACAGAATCGGAATGAAGCTGGCGGCGTGCTCGCGGCTCACTGGCTGGAGCAGGGTCGCGACATCACTCTGTTTGAGTAGCCCATGTGCCCGGTAACGACCTGTGCTAATCCCCAGTCGCCAAAGAACAAATATCATTTGTACTGGAAATCAAAACCATTCATCTGTTCCCGGCAACCTGCTGGTTTTAGTCTCAGTAGGTTTTATTTTTAAAGTTAGTACTTTCACAACCCCTTTAGTTTTTCAGTCGATCAGCGGGAGAGTCAGCAGCAACGTTTTGCCAGTGGATCAATCTTTTGTCTCCTGTGTGCGACGGTAAACTGAATATCTTCGGTTTATGGACGAACAAGAGAGGACCAATCCCAACTATTGGACACAAAACACAAAACACTTGTTTTTCTCCACGTTGAATATGAGAAAATCGACCCGTTCCGTACACGTGTATTCATTTTAGCACATCTAAAACGCAGGAATACGGAGGGTCAGCTCAGTATTAGGTGACGCGTTCCATTTCCTGCAGGCGCTTTTACATTTCGCGAAGCACGTGCATGTCCGACCGGTGTGAAATGCCGGGGGACTTATCGGGGCCTACGCTCAGGAATGTGACAAGAGACCGAGGTGTTAAGTCCAGCAGAGGCAGAGGCATGCGAGGCCGCGCCGCGGAAGAGCAAGCGCTTTCGCATTCTGTTTCGCCAAGCTGATCCGCACGTAACGCCACGACTGCTCGCGTGCTCGGTCGGCGTTACGTGCGAGTGCGCGCCGCAGTCCAGCACAAGAATGCTGTGGTCGAATTGATGAAGTTAGAACATATGTTTGGGGCGTGGGATTTATAGGCTTCTTCCCCTGCGCTGCAGCTGGATTTGGAGGTTTGACAGCTCAAAGACAACGCGTGCGGCGCAGATCTACAGAATGATGTGTGTGATTTCTTATCCGAGTAAGCGTGCATGCTGCGCCTGCAGAGCGGCAGCTGAGCATGAGCAACCTTTTTTTTTTCATGGATCTGACAGCACAGCGTATCCCGCGCCCCGGGACGTGCTGGGGTTGTTCTTGGATTGTTCAGTCTTGTCGGTACGCCTGCTGGAAGTCGCGCACGGCGGAGCGCCCCTCGGCTCGACCACGCTCGCGCACGCGTGCCTCCTCATATGAAGCAAAGTGCAAGTGGGGGATTGTAAGGAATGCGTCCTTTTTAGGTTTTAATCTCAGTGTTTACATTCCGCAAGGATCTTTCCCTCGATCCATTTCATCTTTCTATTTCCATTTTGCCGACGAGATTGATGGGATGACGTCCAGTCCTTTTCTGGATTCACAGTTCAGGGCCAAATTGGTTTATATTTAATCTAAACTACTCAGAGCGGCCGTGGAAAGGGTCCTTGATGATTTTGAAAAGTCATCCTAATATTTTCGAATTGCTTTTTAATTACAGCTCAACCGCATCGTTTTATTTGAATTGGAGCTGATCCGGTAGCTCTAGCTTTAAGGAGACCTCTGTCTTCTCGCTGGCGAGCGGAGTAACGTGAGTCAGAATGATTGTCGGAGCAGCGCACCGCTCTCCTGGCAGTCCCATTCCCAGAGCTCGTGATGTTCTGATGGATTTCTGTTGCCGCTCAGTCTGTGCCACGAGGGGGGGGGCCGGACAAAATGCCAGCCGTGCAGAATGTTAATGTGATGTCACCAGGGCAGGCCAAGTCATGTCAGGCTGGACGAGCTCTGCTGCTGAGTTTGCTGGGAAACAGGAAGAGAGAACATCAGGCCTGGAGGGGTTTATAAATCTTCGGGAACGGAGACACTCACCGCAGCTCTTTTTTCGACTCAGTTTTTGATGCACCGTACCGTACGTTACCGTATACTGCGGCTGTAGCGCAAGATTCATGCGCACCCAGCATTAATTGTCATAATTAGGTCGATACAGCACCGTGAGTTACCGATGAATAATGAAATCCCTTCGGGACACAGTTTATTTTATGATCTGATTCATGCGAGACCGTCGGCGTAAGGTAACGGATTGACTGCGCCGTCACGGCTCCCTCACTGGTGCCTCGGGCCGCATCCATCGTCACCACCGTCATCATCATCATCGAGCGGGGGCTGAACAGTGTCGCCTCTCCGGAGCGAGGTTGGATTTCCCAGGAGTTCCCAGGTCATTATTAAGCAGAGGCTGCGGTAAGCTCTTCGTCACTGGAATGGCTGGGTTGCGGCTCTTTTTGACGAAAGTCAAACATTTCTGATATTAGTAAATGTTTCTTCTTTCTGCAAAGAAGATTGGAAAAACAAATTACCAGAGGAGTCAAACGGTATTTTCCTCGTCCGGAAAGATGGTTTCTTATTTTGTTTGAAAAGACAAACAGCCACTTAACATAAAGATGAGATTATCTGAGAAAACAGCTGCTTTTCTCAAACCTCGTGTGCGTGTGTGTGTGTGTGTGTGTGTGTGTGTGTGTGTGTGTGTGTGTGTGGTGTGGCGCCCAAAGGTTGGCGTCACGTTTTAACTCGGCCAACTGCGTCTCCTGCTCCGGTTCCCCTCGGGCGCACTGACTGGTCTTGAAACGACGAACGATTGGCTAAGCTTCACCGCAAAAAAAGGTCAAAAGGTCCTCGTCTCGCGCCTCGGCAGAAGCGCGGATGGATCGGGAGCACGCCGAGAAAAAGATGGGGGCACACCTTTTATCGCTGCCCATGCGTGCCTTCCTCTGTCAGTTTTTTAATATTTGCAGGGGTGCAGAGGTGCACGGCGGACTGGTGTGGCAATTAGTCGGCTTGCGCGTGAAGTTATTAAAAGTCTGTCCTCGCTAATGAGCGAAGTGTGCGAGGGAACGCTCTCCGCAAAGGTCAGCAGCCGAGGCCGACGCCGCGTTCTCAGAGGAGTTTGAGTTTTGTGGAAAGTTCTCTGGTAATGAACGCTGCCCGCCTCTGAAGATCTTTCGGGAAAGTTGAAGCTGTGCATGCCAGTCAAATATATTATGGCAAATGATTCGAGGGAGGATCATCCATATAACCATAACCGTAAAATATAATAATGTTTCCACGGTGGTAGAATATTTCGGTGTTTCCTTTGTTTTGTCAGCAGCTGTTGTGCGTTAACCGTCACACCAGTCGATATGCTGTTAGTGTTAGCAAATGCTAATGAACAGCAGTAACTGATTGTGCGTGGATGCTGTGCTTGCTTGTGTGCGCGCAGTGGGAGCTGCTGTGGTCCCTCATCCTCCTGCTCACCTTCTGCCTGCTGCTGGTCTGGTTCTACTTCTGGTGGGAGGCGCACAACGACTACAACGAGTTCAACTGGTGAGTACGCAGCCGCACGGACCCCCTCGCCATGTGCCGGGGGCCCGGGCCCCGGACGCCGCGTCGTCTTTGGCTAGAAATAGATTCCGCCCGTGCCCGTCGGCGTGACGATTTCCCAAATCGTGGGTTTAATCTGCCTCCTGAGCTGGGACCACCCAGCCCTCCGCGGATTATACCGTCACAAAGCAGACAGGACGCCTCATCAAGCGCTTCCTGCGCCGTGCCAGATTTCCATTGGCGAATTAAACTGTGGGACTAAAACATATTGTCAGTGAGATTTATTCCAAACGTCAACCCCACATATTATTCTCCTTAAAGCGCCGGTGTCACTATGACATCATATAAAACGTAAATTGTGTCGCTGTGTGTTGTATTGTGTCACAAAATGACTGCTGCTGTTTCCGATAATATCACACACACTGGCCTTTCCCCTCCCCTCCCCCGCCTCCTCCTGCTCTCAGGGGACTTCGACAATGTCACCTCTTACTTCTATTATTCCATTACCTCCTTTTCGTGTTCCTTTCCCCTCAGGGGATCTTTTTCTGTGATATCCCCCTCCCCCCTTTCCTTCCCCCATCCCACGTCCCCATCGCTCGCCAGTCGCCTTTTTCTTAACATCTTTTAACTGTGCGCACATTCTCGATCCTCTTTTTTTTCCCCCTTTTTTTTTTTCCAGTTTCCCCAAAGCGCCCACGCCACCAGTGTTAAAACACAGGCACACACTTACTGTACTCCGCAAGACAGAAAGCAGCTGTCGATAATTCGCCTCCCATCCATTAATAATAACAATCGCACTCCCAACAGCCCAGCAGTAATGTCTGCGGTCGCTGAGGCCGCCGTTTTATTGCTCCAGTAAAGCAGGAGGCAAACGGCGACACATTACCCCCCCGCCGCCTGCCTGCCTTCACGGCCGCTCGTCATGAAGGTCGGAGGACGCGAATGATCGCCCGCCGCTCTCTCGTTGCTGCAGGTACCTCTACAACCGCTCGGGCGAGTGGAGCGACGGCACCGTTCCCATCCTGGCCACCACCGCCGCTGGCTTCACCTACATTGCGTTTTTAATGGTCAGTCCCGCATCGGACGCTCGCTGGGGAGGCAGCGGACTCGATTTTAAAAGGCGTCTCTTGTTTTTTTGACTCTCTTTTCAGGTTTTAGCACTATGCCACGTTGCACTTGGGCAGCAGTTAAATTTGCACTGGCTCCATAAGGTAATGTGTCAAATGTGAGAGTAACTGTGTTTGTGTGTGTGTGCAAAAATTGGGAGGTAGAAAGAGATAAGGTAATTTAACATTGTGTGTGTATATATATATCTTTCTGTTTGTGTGTGTGTGAGTGTCCGATTGCCCGGCACCTGCGTGTGTGTTCATCCAGTGCCGATCGGCTGAACTCGCCCTGAACTTTTGGGACGGTGGTGTTGTCCCGGGAGGCTTGTGAAAGCCCAGTAAATGACCCGCCGCAGAATGCTATCAGAAAAACCAAACACTGTTTGAGGTGTGAAAAGGCCTGGGAGCCAGGCAGGGCTATTCTTTGCTGTGTGTGTGTGTGTGTGTGTGTGTGTGTGTGTGTGTGTGTGTGTGTGTGTGCGAACATTAAAGTGACAGCCTCTCTGACGTTCTGCCCCCCCCCTTCTGTCCACGCAGATAGGAGTGACTGTTGCCCTGCTCACCACCGTCGCTGGGGTGATATCTGTCAATCAAACGTGGGAGCAAGAGTGGGACGTCATCCCCATCTCCCTGCAGGTCAGCAGACTGAAACGTATGAAAGCCCCAGAGCCGCATCCGATGCCTTGACGTCACTTTTTTCCCCCTCCTTTAAGGTTTTTTTTTTTTTTTTGGGGTAGTTGATCGTGATGAGGCAGACAGGAAACAAAGGGGGAGAGGGATACAACATGAAGCTGGGGTTGCAGCTGTATACCATGGTGTGAAAAGAATTGGTTATCATTTATCATACCAAGCACATCCACTTATTACTGGTATTTTTAAAAAATGCAACGGCAGACTTCCCTCACACACAAACAGACACACACATACAGCAGGGGAAATAAGGAGGGACGCCGACATCACCAATCTGAAACTGAAATCAGCTTGGGATTACTTCAGGTGTCCCAAAAGCAAACGGGGGGGATGTCCTCGTGGACGAATATCAAGTGATCCACTGAATTAATTTTCCACATCCCAGCTCCTCCGGCTGGATCCGCGTCGGTAACCTTTGACCTCCAAACAGGAACACTCTGAGCCCGCAAACAAGCACAAACACAACTTTCCCGGCTCTGGGGGCTGACATTGTGGTTGTGCGTGTCTTTGTGTGCGTTAAAGGTCTGCCGTTGCTGTTGCACACCTGCTGCAAATTTCCGATTCTTTTGATAAACGTTTAGAGCCCTTGCGACGGCATTTCTCACAGTTTCCAGAAATGTTACAAACCAACTGACCTGTTTTCATGTCCGTATGGGGGGAAAAAAAAGTGCATACATAAAAGCACGTACGATAGTGGCGTGACTATCAATCTGTATTTACCCAGCTAACAATTAGCAGCTAAACACTGTCCAAGGAGATGTGAGAGGGGCATGATTAGTGTGTCCCTGCGAGATTATTGCAGGAATGTGACTTGAAGTCGATGCACAGTTCCGCCGAAACCGACGCCATTAAAACTGAAAGCCGCCGCAAATTACAGCTATTATCTGTGAATAGTGTTACCGACGTGTCAGCCCCCAGATAATGCCTGTAATTCCACGCCTCTTTGTTTCTCTTTTGTCGTCCGCCTTAAACCCCCCCCATTCTCGTTCCCTTATGTTCCCCCTTTGTGTCCTCTTTCTCTTCTTTCTTCTTTCACCCCCACCCCCGCTCCGCCCAGGCCACGGGTCCGTTCCTGCACATCGGGGCTCTCGCCGCGGTCACAGCGCTGTCTTGGATCGTGGCTGGACAGGTCGCCCGCTCAGAAAAAACAAGTACGCCTCCTTCTTGACCGTTACCTGATGAAGCGGTCTGCCGCACACACTCACGCACACACACACTCACACAGCAGCGCACGCAGCCACAGGAAGAGGAGTGAATGATTAACACGATGTGGACAGAGGCCAGGACCTCCGCCCAGGGTGTCGCAGATAACGAACATTCCTACGGACTCATGTGATGTTTTCCAGCCGGGACACCTTGGATTGTTTTCTCCTCAAGTGCAGGGCTCTTTATGGGGATTAGCGGTGCCAAGTGTGCTGCTGGTGTCTGTTCGAGAGAATGGGCGGGAAGGGAGAGCTGGAAGTCAGCGTCATTTATGTACCCGTTTTATTTCCTTGTGGGGAAAAAATCGTAGCCAGACATCAACTGGGTTTAGTATTTACTGTGAACGATCCTGGTCACGTAGTGCGCCAGGAGTCGCCCTTTCCTGCAGGCAGCGTCCTCACCTACTGGAAATACATCTCGTTCAGGCAAAGGTTAGCGGGGGGGGAGGAGGGGTCGTGCGGGAGAAATGACTGAAACGTCATCGACACGCCCACGCGCTTGCTGCGAACGCTGCAGACAGCGGGGACATCACACAGGCTTAATGTTGGGGAGCAGGCAGGGTGAAGTTCATTTCATGTCTCATTCAGACATTTGCGTTGCGCGCACACCCTCAAGGCCGATTTCTACCGTGTGCTTTGCTCTATTTTTTTTTTTTTTTTTTTAGGTTCTGCTTTTGGAGATGTTGATGAGGTTGGAGAGGTCTCGGGCCAGATTACTCCCACCAGGGCATCTCTGGGAAGGGAGAGTCTGAATTACAAATAGGCTGTGTGTATATATGTGTGTATATGTGTGTGTGTGTGTGTGTGTGTGTGTGTGTCTCTCCACGTGTGCACGTGCCTGTGTATGTGTGTGGATGAGGGCTCTGACTCGCCTGTGTGTAACAAGAGTTGTCTACCGAACCCCGCCCGGCAGCTGACCTTGAAACAAATACATTCCCCTGTGTGCATGTGTGTGTGTGTGTGTGTGTGTGTGTGTGTGCGTGTGTGTGTGTGTGTGTGTGTGTGTGTGTGTGTGTGTGTGTGTGTGTGTGTGTGTGTGTGTGTGTGTGTGTGTGCGTGTGCGTTACCGCCCACATTCGCAGCCCTCATCGCTCACTTACACTGAGCTGGGTGCAGGGGAAAGTCTATCTCCTCGGCCCCTGATGTCAATGCGGAAGCTATAAGCGGTGCAGCACGTTCCCCGCGGCTCCATCGCGCATCTTTTTGAAACGAGTCCTGGACGTCACATAAAATCTCCCCACGCTTGCAAATCAAAACATAGATCGGGCGACATGCTCGTTTTCCCACGGCCGTCGGTGCCGCGGCTGCAATTGGTGTATTTATATCCACGCAGGCTTTGACCTTTGATCCTCTCAGCTCGTGTGATTCCATCCGGATCTTAATGACGGCCATGATATCATCTCGCCTCAGCGTTCCAGGTGGCGGTGGTGCTGCTGTACCTCAGCGTTTTACTGGGACTCTACGTGACGCCCCTCTACATCACCTCCCCCTGCATCATGGAGCCCTCCGCCCTCAAACCGCGCCCCGAGGTCTTCGGTCACCAGGGAGCCCCCATGGTGAGTCAGCTGACCTCTGACGTCCAGGCAGAGTTGTGGGAGTGTCAAACAAGCCGCTCTCAAAACACACACATGCTTTCGCGCCGCCACGCGATTTTTCAGCCGCGCCCGGTACTGGCCTCGCGGAGGAGCGGTGCCGTAAACCTCGGCTGTGTCGACGACACCGAGCCCCTCGGAAAACGGAGCTCCCGACTCCAATCGATTCGGACTCGCAGAAGGCAGAGGAAGAGCCATGTCGCCTTCATAGATGTTTGCCCCCCCCCCTTGTTTTTCTTTAATTCCTCTTCTCGTGCTCTTCCCAGAGCTATTCTGGTCCGTTAGTGACCCTGTGGTCCTGCATCTGAAAATAGTCCACAAACGCTGCTCTGTCAGAGCCTGGAGCTCTCGCTGCCTGACGTGGGGCAGAGATGTATTTTCTGCTGGAAATTTCTGCCTGACAAAAAAAAAAAAAAAAAAAGAAAGACAAAAGACGTGCAAAGGCCCCTGTTAAATCGCGTAGCTTGATGCGAAAGAGCGTCGATCGCAGATCCGTTTGGCTGCTGCGCCTTCAGCCGTTCTCAGATGAGATTTGATTTAATTTGACTGCGTCTGAACCCGCTGAAGGATTCATGCACTTGGCAGAGCGAACCGACGAGGGTTACGCAACACGACAAAAGAGAAAGGGAGGCGGAGTCCTCTTCGTTCCCAACGGTTACCGGCGCGCTCGGAAAACACGCCCTGCTTTTTTGTGGCGTTTGTGTAAAGCGATCGATCCTCGCGGCGGAATCTAAAATCAGGAAGCGGCTCTGTGACGTGGTGAGAAACTCCCACAGGAAGAGTGTGGGGGGGATTAAAAAATCACATGACTGGACTCTTGTATTGATTATAGCATCAGTCCTGTCCCGTGAGTCCTAGTCATTATCTACTGGCGGGTCTCATAGGCAGATCGTTTTCATTGGCTCGGTATCGATCTTCACCTTGTTAAAGAGCCAAGGAGGGCGCCAGCCTTTTTCATTTCACAGCATTTCTTAGTGTCCAGAGGAAAGAGTCACGCACATCTGCAATAACCCGCATTCATGTTGTTGTTTTTTACTCCATTAAATAACATCCATGAAAATATGTGCTGCATGTTCGTCTCACATTTTGCCTGCCGCGGCAGGACTTCCAGTCCAGTCACCTATTAGGTCGTTGTTACAGGAATACATTTGCGTAACTAGTGTGTGTTTTGTGTGTGTTTTGTGTGTGTGTGTGTGTGTGTGTGTGTGTGTGTGTGTGTCGCAGCTCGCTCCAGAGAACACTCTGTGGTCCTTCCAGCGAGCGCTGCAGATGAACGTCACCGGGTTGGAGGCTGATGTGGCGATCAGGTACACACACACACACACACACACACACACACACACACACACAGACGCACGCACACGCGTGATCAATACAGCAGAATGACAAAGCCAAACAAACGAAGGCTCATTTAGTTCCCGGATTAGACTCTGCGTCAGCGTTTCCTTTCCTGGAAGATCAAACCACTGGTTTCGATGAGGACAAGCTGGATTACACGTCACCAACCGAAAACATAATGTGGTGCTGTTGTCTGCTCTGTCAATGTAACCGATGGATTTGCATGGTTAACAGTTACGTGGTCTTGACAAAAGTGAGACACGAGCAGCTCCGCCCTGACTCGGGACATCGCCTGCAACAGTCACAGGGGTGTAGCGGGCTCGAGCGACGCGTCGGCCGATCGGCAATCGGCAGTCATTGGGCGGAGGCGTGACATCAATAATAACGTAATGGGAGGCGACAGCCTGAGCCCAGCGAGACGCACCCGGAGGAGGGGAGAAGAAGCGGGGCGGGTGGACGCTGAGGCGGCCGCGGTGCCACGATGGATAGTGGATGTGCACGTCCGCTCGTGCGTGTGCGGCGATGGCGGATGAGCCGTCACGCGAGGGCGTTGCAGGGCGTGTGTGTTCACACCCCCTCCACACACACACACACACACACACACACAGCGTCTTAACCAGCTGCAGACTCTTTTACTGCATCAGCAACCACCTTGGCATCGTGCGCGCTGAGAGGCGAACGCTGTGTGCGACCGGTGCAGGCTGCCGACAGAACTGAACTCCTGACTGTGCAGAGTAATTAGACTTGATGACAGCCAGAGCGACCGTGAGACTGCACAAACCAGATACACACACACACACAATCTGCCCCTGTTTCCTTTCAGCATTTTTTTTTTCCCTGGTGATTATATTTTGAGTATTAACAGTTCACACACTTACAAAGGAAAGGACATTTTCAGTTTTTTGGATCTACTTTCGTCTCCCTCTGCTCGCTCTTTTTCTTTTGCTCATGTTTGACTAGATTTCAACCACGAGCTACAGATACAGTGACCTTTGCTGACGCTTTGGAGTCCTTTTTGATTGAAACAGCGCTCATTTTGAATTACTTTTTTTTTTTTTTTTTTAATTAAATAATGTGAGCGACCGTCGTTGGGTGAATCGGCCCTTTGTGTCAGTGGGGATTCAGGAGTTTGCGCAGGTACGCTGCTGCCCAGCCATGAACGTTAATTCTCATTAATGTGAAACAGAAATGACCAAACCTGGAGGTAAGTAAGGGCTGAATGGTGATGAGTCGGCTATGTCAGAGACAAAAGATAAGAACCCTCTGGCCAGTCGAATGACGGACGCTATGTGACCGTGGCATAATGATGGATATGTCTATCATTCATCTTTTTTTTACTTCTTTCCCCCACCCTTTGATCACTAGTACGGATGGAGTGCCTTTCCTGATGCGGGACCGCACCCTGCGGAGGACCACGGATGTGGAGAAGGTTTTCCCGGACCGGCAGATGGACGAAGCCTCGCTCTTCAACTGGACGGACCTGCAGCAGCTCAACGCAGGACAGTGGTTCCTCAAGGTTGTTCCCGGTCGCCAGCGAGGGCTAAACCCGGGGGTTATTCTGGGGCCGGCTCGGTTTCAGTGTCGTGCGGTAAAGGTCGCTGCCCCGCTGGGTCACGAGCGCGCCACGTGTGTCCTCGCTCATTGATCTCTGGTGACGTCCCCTGGCTTCATCTAAATACCGGGGCCCATTAATGTTTTAAGAGATCCTCTCCTGCATGCAGAGCGGATCGGGGTGAGCCGGTGCGACAGAATAATTGTTTGAAGAGCCAAACAGGATGAAGTGACACTAACAAGCCATGAAGCCGGGAAATATAAATACCGCCTGTCTTGGTGCTCGATTATTCTTCCGGCATAGATCCATATGACAGTGCGCAGGAAATGGAGAAAACTCCATTGTTGTATTCCTATCACGCCGTTACCTCCCACCTACCTACTTATGAAGGAGGACGGTCTGGACTTCTGGATTTGTTGCGCCGTACTCCTCCACCGCATTCTTATTTTGCGTTTTAAAGTATGTGTTTGTTAAACGCTGTCGTCTAAAGGTCAGATTTTATGAGGTCTGCACAAAGACGCTCGGCTGCGCCTCCTCCTCCTCTGCTGTGTCGTTATTTGTTCCAGTCGGCATCGCTTTCTCCGCCCGCCCCTTCAGGCTGTTTACATTGCGTGCGCATTGGGGCTGGATATTGCGTTCCAAGGAAGCCTTATTAGTTCTGCCGACAACACCCCATCGTCCTATTTCTGCGCGCCCTGATATGTCCAGACTGCGCAATAAAAGTGTCGCCCAAGTGACAAAACCGGGAAGGAATAGGAGTCGGAGGAGTGAAGCGAAGCGCGTCACGTGTATGACCTAAATAAGGAGCGTTGGATGGCCTCCTCCTGTGGGCTTTGACGAGGAGCGAGAAAGAATGCGAAGGAAATGAGGAAAAATATTTCACTATTTTCATTTCCTGTTGCCACTGTCCAAATGCTCCCCAAACCTTTCTACAAACAGTACTCCTCCTTCCGAGTGTCTTGCATCAGTTGTACTTGGAAACCAGCGGTGCGACTCAGGTTGATATCCTCGCGTCGCTCTGCCCTCATGTTTCAGGATGACCCCTTCTGGACGGCGCCCGCCCTGTCCCCGCACGAGAGGGCTCTGATCGCCAACCAGAGCGTGTGCAGCCTGGAGCAGCTGCTGAAGCTGGCCTCCTACCACAACAGCACGGTGGTCTTCAGGCTCAGGAGACCTCCCGCGGACCACCCCTGCCGCCGCAGCTGGATCAACGACACGCTGGCGGCTGTGCTGCAGTCGGGGATTCCTCGGGGCCTGGTAGGCGAGCAGGAAGCCAACGCTGACGCGGGCACCTGTCGCAAATGTTCACCGCGCAAAAAGGCCCCGCCCCCCCCCACCCCGGGGACGAGCGTAACGGCGCGTTCTGTGTGCAGGTGATGTGGACTCCGGACGAGCACAGGGCGCAGGTGAGGCAGCTCGCGCCGGGTCTGGTCCAGACCTCAGTGGAGAAGCGGAGTCCTCAGGTCCTCAATCGGCTGGGCATCAGCAGGCTGCTGCTCAGATACAACCAGACCAGCGCGCAGGAAATCAGGTAGGAACACGCATGCACGCTAAACCACCTGAACACATCATATTTAAAAAGACAATGCGTTTGTGACGTGCCCGACTCGTTTCAGCGACTTCGCCGAGAGCCACATCCGCCTCACCCTCTACACCGTCAACGAGCCCTGGCTGTACTCGGTGCTCTGGTGCAGCGGGGTGTCTTCAGTCTCCTCAGAGGCCCCGCATATCCTCAAAAAGGTGCCTTACCCCATCTGGCTCATGGTAAGGATTCGCGGATGTGCGTTTCCACGGCAAATTTATCAACTTTCACGAAATGCCCACAAGTCGTTCAACTGTAGGTGCGATGTTGTCATAACTAAGATTTTGAAAACACAAAAAAACGTTGAGGAAGTGAATTCTCTATTGTCATACCGTCGGTTACTGTACTCTGCCTGCCGGCGGGAGCGCTTGTTCAATGTAGCTGCTAACTGTCTGAATTTCTCTATCGAAATGACATTGATGCATTTTATCTGAAATTTACCGTTTCAGCTCATTTGTGTCGCACGTATCACTTTAAAGAGAGCAAAGATGCTGCTGCTCACAGGAGACTGTTGTGTTGACGAACTGCATGCTGCCATCCAGTGGTGGATCCTGCCATAAACTCTGTGTGTGTGTGTGTGTGTGTGTGTGTGTGTGTGTGTGTGTGTGTGTGTGTGTGTGTGTGTGTGTGTGTGTGTGTGTGTGTGTGTGTGTGTGTGTGTGTGTGTGTGTCTGTTTCCAGGGACCAAACGAATACTGCCTGATGTGGGTGTCTGCAGACCTCATCTCCTTTGCTGTAGTCATAGGAATATTCATTTTCCAGAAGTAAGTAACATCCAGGCAGCGACAGAGCTGTTGACCAATCACCAAAGCGAGCGCTTGTGTAAAATCTAATGTGTCTGGATTTCCCCCGCTGGCGAGTGAGGAGGGGACGCATATGATGTTTTGGTTGTTTTTTTTTTCCACACCCAAACGCACACGAGCGCGTAGCATTAACTACTGCCAATTAACAAGTACCGTTCCCTTATGTCTCGCTCAGCGTGTCACACGCTGACTCGGCAGCCGTCTCGCTCGCTGGAACGCGTCGTGAGATGCTGCTCATCATTCGTTCGTTTTGAGCGATTCTGCTGTCGAGGAAAAGGCCGGAAAGGGACACGCCAGTTCCCGAAGAGCGATTTTGTTGCGCGTCTTCATGAGCTGTAAAGTATTCCTGCTTGTCCTCTCCCCCGAGCTAAAAGTGTCCAGACCGTTCACGTCCTGCAGGATTTCTGTCCCTCTGTTTGAGAGCGGTACGGTTGTTGAGACATATGGCCTGTCCTCCTGTCTTTTCTGGGACGGGTGACTGATTTTTTTTTTTTTCCCTCAGTACGCTGCAGGTCTGCTCTGCTTAGTCGAGCTCTACAAATCGCTTCCGCTGGCTTCTGAACTGACCTCTCTTGTCTCCCGCCTCCTCTTGTCCTTTTTTTGTCCTTCCGCCTCTCCTCCCTCGTCCTCTCTCCTCTGCCTGACGTGCATGCTCTTCTCCTCCTCCTCTGCTGCATTCTGGCATCTTCTCTCAGCTATCACATGATCAGGTAACTGGGTCACCTGTCTGACCCAAAGTCTTCTCTCTTTTCACCCTCTTTCTGTCTTCTGCTGTCTTTGTCCATTGTTCTTTCATCTGAGGCCTTCTTTGCCTCCCCTCTTTCTTTTTTTCTATTCTTTCTCTATTTTGTCTCAGTTTTGGGGTTTTTTGGCTCTCTGTATCAATCTCCATCCGATTTTTCTCTCGACCTTACTTTTCTTTCTGCATTTATTTTCTCTCTCTCTCTCTTCTCTGTGTCTCTCTCTCTGTCGTGAATCGTTGTAAAGCAGTGCTGCCTCTTTCCCCTCCCGGGGGACGAGCGCGCGTCTTTATCCCGGTGGGCTGAAAACAACCAACGTGTTCCACCCACGCGGCATAAAATATCCACAGCACCTCGTCCCCGGGGAGATTTTAAATTCACTATCCGCCTGATCGAACCCAGCGGCTGAACCGTTGGAAATGAACGACGGGCGCGCGCTCATCAGGGGAAGTGCTTCCCGATTTGGCTTTTACTGGCGCCGATCAACTGAAAGCCTCGCTCGGCTCCATTTCCGATGCTTTTCAGCCGCGACAAATGAAACCAAGGCTGTTCGTATGTCGATGACATACTGATCCTGAGTCTGCTCGGCAGGGCCACTGAAAAATGTTAATTGACTGTTGTAACTTTTCACAGAACAGAGGGGCATGATTGGTTCTTATCATTACTCAGAAGGGGCTTTAAAGAGACAAAATGCTTCATATTTGACATAAGAATATTAACAATACGGTGGTACTTTAGTACCACTTTTCTAATAAGGCACCGTTTGCGAAGGATGTGCAAGCCGTCATTGCTTTATTAATGGTTGTTCCTTATCATCCCTTGTTGATTTCTGAGCTAACGTGTGACCCCGCAGGTATCGGATGAGCGGCATGCACAGCTACAACCCCGAGCAGATCATGCTGAGCGCCGCGGTCAGGAGGTCCAGCCGAGACATCAGCGTCATGAAGGAGAAACTCATCTTCTCTGGTAGGGCACCTCGTGCAGAGAGGAAAAGGATCTTCCACACGATTCCCGGGCTGCGAAAGTCTCGCACTGCGTCCCTGTCGTTGTTTAGTTGGGCTCCTGAACTCAAAGGGCCGCTCCTCCGTACCTTCCGATTTGCCAGTCTCGCTTTTTGACTGGAAGACGAGGAAACGGGCCCTCTTGAGTTTCAGGCGCCCCTAGCAGCACGTCACTCCATCCCGGCATGCGTCCGTCTTTGACCTGTCTGTGAATGTTCTCGCTCCTCCTCTTCCTCTCGTCCCTGTTGAAGGTCAGCCCCAGTAGCAGCCTGCCTCCTCCATCCTGCGCGCGCGACGTGCACCGCCTCCTGTCCACCCTACCTCCTCTCCATCTCCTCCGCCAGACCAGTGACTTCTTCCTTTTATTCCATGCATCCGTTGCATCCCTCGTTACCTGCACACACCTCTGTCTGTTTTGCCCTTCCTCCCCTTCATCTGCTCGTCCATCACCTCATGCACCAAACCTCCCCGCGCGTTCCTCCCACTGGAGACAACGTTATGTGTAGGGGGAGTTTATAGATGCCCCAGGCTGTCTAGACAGCTTCTAGTGCTGGGGGTGAAAGGTAAGCCACACCACTACCACCTGCTGGTTCATCCTCGTCATTTTCTCACCTTTTTAAAAAAAAATTCAGTTACTCCTTCCGCTTGTCAAGAGTGAGCGTTTTCACGCAAACCCGGTGTTCAGAAGTTGCGTCACAGTTCACTGACGTCTTCTTCTTTTTTGTCTCGCCCTTTGGCGCCCTCCAGAGGTGAGGAATGGAGACGGCGGCGGCGGCGAGGAGCTGTACGCGGACAACGGCTACGACTGCTACACCAATCAGGGCATCAGCCAGTGATCGGCACTGAGCCCGCGAGACGGAGACGGGGACGCGCTCGGTGTCCGGATCCCTCCCTCAGTCTCAGTCGCTGTGAAGCTGTGTTCCCCCGGCCCCTCCTCTGTCCTGCTGATTAACTGACGGACTGCTGCTGCTGTACGTGACGGGAGAGAACCACCACCCGGTTGCTTCGTGTACATTCTGTAAATAGATAGTTTTTTTCTTTGCCTGTCAGATATACTGTACATCAAGCAGGATTACGGACAATTTTTATTGATAGAATTCGCCAAATCTGTGGCCTCCTCCTCTCAGAGCTATGTGCCCCCCCCCGCCCCGATTTACCACTGTTTTGTGTAAGTTCTTTAATTTAAGCTAGTTTTCCAAAGCTGCGGGCGCCGTCGGTGATATTTGTCCGCTACGCAGAGGAATTTCTTTATTGCAGCATGAGTTCTGTCGGCACTCCCACATGTCCTTCCATTCCTATTTATATTTCAAAAGTCGCAAACGAGCTGTTTACAGAAGTCCTGCCTTCTCCTCCAGGTGAAATATTCACGCGGCGTACGCAAGATAATTGTTTTGTTTTTTCCGCCGAAGGGGCTGAATGAATTCTCAAGCCCCGCCCCCGATCGGTGTACGTCACAGCGACGATGACGTCGGATGACCCGCGCGCCCAGTGTGTCCCCCAGAAGGAACTGGTTTACTTTACGACTGGTTTAAATGGTTTTGTGGCGAGTGGCGACGCGTGCGGTCTTTTAACAGTTAATGTGAATGTGTTACGGATTGTTTTTGTTGTTTTCTTTTTTTTTTTTTTTAAAAGATGTGTATGGTGTACTGTGTATATCCTGGCTGGATATGTTTTTTTTAACCGTGTGCAGTGCTACGTTGAATGTGTTATTGTACGTGAATGGTGAACCAATGTGAGAGACGCTCCAGCCAACTGAGAATTACCTTTGAACAATGTGACCGTTTGAATAATTACACGAGCAATAGTCTTAATGGAAGTACTTTTTGCTTTTCCCACGCAGCCTCTGGAGTGCGTCTCAGTATCGGTTTCAGGTGCAGGGCTGAACGCTGCGAAGTAAACCGAGCGAGCGTGAAATGTGAACGCCAACTGAAGGGACGTTGCTGCAGATACCGCAGAAGGCGGCGCAGGGCCAAGAAACTGATTCTGCCTTTCGTGTTGACTTTTTCCCTGGGGTATTACCGTGCCTCGGAAGTGAACATTAAAAATGACAAAACCTTCTTACACAGGAGCTTCCTGAATTTTTTTTTTTTTGTTTGTTGTGACCTGTGTACGGTGTGAGACCTTTCTTCTTGAGGTTGTGTGTGTGGGGTTTTTTTTTGTGTGTAACCTCTGACCCCTGCACTGCTGCAGAAATCAGGTGAGCAGTCACATTGGCCAAAAACAAAAAAGCGATTAATCGCTGAAACAAACAGACAGGGAATTAGTCGAGAAATGCATTTTTAATAGGTCATGGCAATTTAACTGTCATTTCTTTTTTTTTTTAGGTGGCTAGACTCTGTCAAAGAGTAAAACGTGACATACAAAAATAGATAAGTCTCATCATTTGTTTTCTTCGTCATCTGACTGAAACTCACTGTACAGTATCAAACAGCACATCCTCACTGAGGTTCCCAGTTAAAACATCAGAGATGCATCCGTTGAGAAAAATGGAAATCAAATAAATACACCTGCTTGTGATAGCCTGAAAGGAATGTGGGTATGGAGTTTGGGGGGGGGGTTACGTTTTCAACAGACGAGACACCTGACTTCAGAACAGAACGGGAATTCGACTTCCATGGTGGATGTGCAATCTCCAGCCTCCTGGCCACCACAGTAAGTGCAGGTGAAACTACTTTTCTTCACACGATGTTGTTAAAGCGGGTTTGTCCTGCTGTAGAAGCTCCGATCAAACGTCCTGTGTGCGACACCGACGCGTCTCTATCGAAAATACACAAGGCACCGGGGATCCACGCTTTGGTCCTTCTTCCTGCAGCCATTGCTGCGAACTCTCGTGCAAATAATTGCCGTTTAAAGAAAAGCATGCATATCGCACAATAAGGTTAGAAGGTGGGCGACAAGTAGAAGTCTCCTGTCGTTCTCTCTCAGAGGCAAATGCGCCGATCCGCATTCTGCTCAGAGGGAACGATGCTAATGATGCTAATGCCCTGCAACGTGCACCTTCACCTGTTTGTCGACAGGGGACTCTGCACCTCGCCAGGGCGCCTCGTCTCTGAGGTCAGCTTCCTCTACAGGGGCGGATTTGTGCGCATCCTTGTCTTTGCGCTAAGGCGTCTCGGCCCAAGCGGCCTCCAGTGAAAAACCCTCAAGGGCACAAGCACGTTCTACGCCGGCCTTCCGCGGGATGAAAACGCGCCAAAGGCCCGCATTCACCCATATGTAGACACACGCACAAACACACACACAGGCATACGAGAATAAATAAATAAATAGCTAAAAGGTGTACTGGCTAGTCTTTAGGTCCTTCACATGAATGACTGTTCCCTGACTGGAACGCATGAAAAGGTGTCATCGGCTGAGCGAAACGGGCGAATACACAACTCACATTTCGTTGGACTCGCGCGTCTTATTTCTGCTTGATGCCTGCGCACAACAAAAGCGGCCTTCACACCGAGCTCTGACTTCGCGAGTCAAAGAGGAATGTTGGTAAGTTTCGATACGCACTGAGCACTTCTTTTTTTTTTTTTTTCCTACTGCCACCTTTCAAAAACAAGGAAGCGCGGCTGAAAACCTGAACGTCTTGAATGTCTCCATTTAGCCGACAGTGATTTTTTTTTAGTTGTGCGTTTTCTCACATCAGCAGATGTTAAATTAAGCACATGACACGGTGGGGGGTTTGTGGTGGGTCTCTGTGGCATCCCTTTTTTTTTTTAAACAGAGATTAGCTGAAGTTCGTCTTGCGCAGGTGTCTGTTGGGGATTTCTATGGCGCTCACTTGCAGAGGCCAGGAGCCGCCCATGATGCCGGCCTGAATGGCCACGCCGGTGACCACAGCCAGGTCGGGGTCCACCGACGTGTTGGGCTCCTTTCCAAAGTACTCGCTGATCAGCCTCCTGATTCGCGGTATCCTGGTGGACCCGCCGACCAGAACGATCTCATCCACGTCCGATTTCTCCAAGTGGCCCTCGGCTAACACGGTCTCGACGGGAGCCAGGATCTTCTGGAAGAGGTCCTCGTTGAGCTCCTCGAACAGCTCGCGGGTGATCGCGGCCTGGAAGACGACCGGAGCGGGAGCGGAGCCGCTGCCGCCGACGTAAAGGTGCAGGGGCACCCTGATGGTGGCGCCGGGCTGAAGCGTGAGGTTGAGCTTGGCGGCTTCCGCGGCCTGTCGGAGGCGGTGGATGTCCTCTTTGATGGTGGGCGGGACGCCGAACTCCTGGCGGACTCGCTCCATGATGTACTGGAGCAACCTCTGGCTGAAGTCTTGGCCTCCCAGCTTGTTATTTCCTGCCAAAATCATCCACTTAGTTAATAACAGGGCTGTTAATAACAGAGACCTCCCTTTTCTTGTCTTTTTTTTTTTTTTTTTTTAGCAAAGCGCCTACCTGCCATGGCTCTGGTGAGGAACATGCCTCCCTGTTTGTTGAGCAGGGACACGTCCAGGGTTCCCCCGCCGAGGTCAACCACCAGCACGTTGAAGACGTCCGCCTTGTGCAGGCCGTAGGCCAGGGCAGCGGCCGTGGGTTCGTTGATCACGCGCAGGATCTCCAAGCCTGCGAGAAAGAAAAACGAGGAAGTCAGTGCACCCGTTATCCCAGCAGAATATCACTTATGTCAGGCTGTCGTGGATCTCTCATGGATCGCACTCACCAGCGAGGTTGGCGGCCCTGACGGTGTAGTTCCTCTGCCTCTCGTCGAACTCCGCGGGCACCGAGATGACGGCTTTCTGGATGGGCACGCCCAGCTGTGCCTCGGCCATCTTCCTCATCTTCAGCAGCAGCCGGGAGCCGATGAACTCCGGGCTCACGGTGAAGGTACGGTTGGTGGTGATCAGAAACTCTGCGCTTCCGTTGTTGTTTGTCACCTGGTGGGGGGGGGATAAAAAAGTGAATCTGTGTCACTCCAAACTGAACATCGAGTTGAAAATGTTTTGGGTTTTAAGCTGTGCATCAGACAAAATGAGAACATATCAACTTAGGCCCTGGAAAAGCAGCGACGGGCCCCTCTTCAGTGTTCTACGGATTTTAAAGAAAATGTGACGATGGATTAATTCAGAGCATAATCTGCAAATTAATCACTAATGAAATTGCGAGTTGTGCCTGGTTGGGGCTCGTCCAGGATTGCACATCCGTGGCGCGAGGTGAACGTGTTTGTGTGCATCATGTGTTGGTTTGGTTGTTGTGGTCAAGTCTTTTGCTACACTTGTGGTCGTTGTTGCTTGTTGACTTTGCTTTGAGCTCACTCGGGGTGGACCAGGGAGGTTTGCCACTTTGTCGTATTGTGTGTGGGTGCTGTGAGTGTGGCAGTGGGCTTCTCTTAAATTGTGGGCCGAGTGTTTCTGGTTCTTGCACCAAGTTACATCAATGTGGGTCAGTGGTGCGTGATATCATAATCAACTCCAGATAACCCTTAATCCCTTTAGAAAAAATGCTTAAATAAAGAAAACTGGTTCCTAAAGCTGTTGTAAACCCGTGTGAAACCTCTCCGTGACCCACCTTAAACGGGTACCGAGCACTCTCCTGCTCCAGGACCTCCGGCTCGAACGTCTTCCCGATGAACCTCTTGGCATCGTAGACGGTGTTCTGAGGGTTAGCGTCGGCGAAGTCCACGGCCTCGTGTCCGGCCAGCACCGCAGTGGCGGTGAAGGAGACTGTGCTGGGGATGCTCTTCCGCCCCTCGTCATCCGCTATCACCTCCACCTCCCCGCTGCCCGGGTGGAAGACGCCCACAGAGCAGAAAGTGGTGCCCAGGTCCAAGCCGATCACTCTGGGTTTGGGGGGAGGCAAGTACTGCTGGCCCAGATAGCCGGCCAGAAACAAGGCCAGGATCACCGAACCTGGGGACCGGTAACGACACGCGTATTAACGTACAGGTGGACCGAAGCGGTTGGCTAACGCGTTAGCATCTCGGTGAAAAACCAACTCTTTTAACTTACCAATCATAGAAATTTCTCCCGACATCGTCAAACTTCGTTGCGAAGCCACGCACCGCTGACAATTTTTCACAGTGCGTCGGTAAAAAAAAATACGTCCGGATCTGACAACTGAATGATGCGATACAGAGAGTTTTTTTAGACGACCAGCAAAACACACGTCGACATTACACAGTTCCCTGTGGCTTCTGGGTAATTTAGTTTACGGCACGCCCAATCGACGCCACGGATAGCGCAGCAGGCTGGATTTATAAACTACACTTCCCATCAACGCCTGCGATATGTGACGCCCTGGGAAAGTTTCGCGACGTATCCGTATTTCCAGCCAATCGAACAGAGCAAAGCCAGACCCACAAAAAAATCTTCTTAATCTTATATAAATAGAAAAAGAAAATAATAATAAAAAATAAATGTATTAGGAAATAAAATATCAAAACAGTATTTTTAATAATGATTAAGTTAACAATCATATTTTTATTCCGTTATACGTATTTTTGAATCAAGCTCTCAAACAGGTAGGTGAAATAAGTCAAGCTGAACTGACAACAAAAACAATAAAATGTAATTTTATTTCTTCAAAATAATTTACAAATAGTTGTGAAAACAGATGAATGCTGACTTTGTCATGCAGGCTCTCTCACACACTCTCTCGTTCACCCACACATTCATAAATTGACATCCACGCTTTCCTGTACAGTATACATTATAGGCAAGATCTGAATATGCATTGTTCAAACCCACACACTACAACATCGCTTACAAGATCATTTTCTTTATGGGAAGAAAAACAAATGACATTGGCTGTTGAATGAGATAGGATCTGACGAGAAAGGTCAAAATTATGCAGCTGAGATAAATAAAGGCGTTATATGAAGAACACTGAATGATTGAAAATGCAATAAATACAAGTGACATTAAATCACAGACATGTCACTTCTTCAACAACATGGAAATAAAAAAAAAATACCGTCCAGAACTTAAAACATACAAGTTGATTATTACTTTGATAACGTGACAAATGGATGAGATGAAACTTAGAAAACTGCTTGGTTGTTCTTCCTGTACATTAATAAGCTTATGGTTAGCTTATTGGAATGAGGGACATCAACAAGACATTTTGAATTCCAAATGCGAAAAGCATCCGTTTGACAAATGAGCACATTACGAATCCACAGCATCTGTGAGCTGCTCTGCGTCCTCTTTGCTGTCCGAACATTCAGACGGGATGAAGCAGCCCGAGTCTCTGGGACAGTCGCTGTCTTCTTCCTGCAGACTGTGGGAGGATTTGTGCTCCTCTGCATCCCTGACATCATCACCTGTGGACAAATGGAAATGGAAATAATGTTACGCATTTCTGTTTCCAGCCACATTAAAGAAGTAAATCTGTGCCATTTGGGTTAGACAGTGGAAATTAACCCATATTTAGATGTGAAAGGCTGATGATCTTCATATTTAATTTGATTTGTTGTAATTCTAGCAAGAGTAATTATTATTCCATTTCCATTATGTTTGACAGTAAAGGTTGTTATTACAAGAACTCATGTAAAAATACTAAGTGTGTTGTTGGTCAACCGTGAATGGAGAAATGACCCAAATACTGAACTAACTTCTCCAGGTGTGACCTATAGCTAAAAGCAGCACAGAACACCTCAACTGCCCTCTTTAACTTTTATTTTTTTCACTCTTACAGAGTGAAAATATTGAGCTGACATGCACCGATATTTCTACCTCACTGACAGACGCTGCTAATCCTCGTGTCCACTTTGCCAAAGCACTAACCTAATGGAGTTCAGCTTGATTATATTACTGGCATCTCATGGGAGTCGAGAAGCCAGGCAGGGTCACACCGCAGCCGCTGCCATCTGTTTAGTCAAACTGTCACCCAAATAGAAAAACTACAGTGACCTTTCATTTGCCTTGTGCGCATCACCGTCAGTTACGTTCAATTAAAACATGAGCGGCCCAAACAAACTACCCAGTGAACCTTTTTCCTCCTTCAAGCGCTTTTGCTTTCATTGATGTAGGGTTGTGCGATTATCAGCCTTCTGCTGCAGCACATCAGATTACTGGAACAACTTCTGCCCTCTTAAGCACTTTCAATCTGAGTAACAGGAAATCACTGATAAGCTTCTCGCCATGTGCAGGATGTATTTCTGTTCACTGCGGCACAAATGTCTCAGTTTCCACCTGGTTCCACCTTACATTTACAAACAGTTCAGTTCCCTTTCTACAGCCATGAATGGGAAATAGTTTCTGCCCAGGCTGGTGATAAGCTACACCTGGCATCTGAAATGCAGTTATTCGGTTTATATGTTTGTCACTTAAAACTTGAAAGGTTTATACTATTTTTAGCACAGTGTGGGCTGTCACTAATAGTAAGTTGAGGTTGCGCTTTGATGAATGCTCATTTGTAAAAGGTTGACACATTTTGAGATGTCTGCTCACACAGGGGTCATATATATATATATATATACTGACTAATTACTGCAGAAAAAATACTCTTAAATATACTTCAATTCAATCATCAAAGTGTTGGTTAGAAATAAAATGCAATAATAATGAAATTTAACTATAAATTTGTCAATCATTAGAAGCTGGTGATGCAATTATTTCAAAACAACATTTCAAATAAAAACAATCAATAAGTGAACTGTAAAATAAAGTGTGATTGCTTGATGTCATTACCGCTTCCTAACCTTCTGTGTAGCGGTATTCAGCAGCAGCGAGAAGCCTCTGCCTGTGCTCGGGATCTTTGACGTTCAGCTCGATCAGGTGTTTCTCCTGCAGGTGCATCAGGTCCTCCACCGTCTGGTATCCGTTTAGCAGCAAGGCAGAGGCGTACTCCTGAAAAAAACAACAGCGCTTGTTTTCATTCCCATCAACCTACTGCGTGCTTGGGTATGTTAGTGAGTGCTTGGGCATGGGTTGACTCGCAGAGAGTCGAAAACATCAGGTATTTAACCTTTTTTATTTTTCAGGTTGAGTTGTGAAAGTATGGCAAGTCGTAAGCTTGTTAAAATTCAAAAGGTTTGAACGGCCGCCGCCCTCACCTCGAGATTCAGTCGCTCCAGTAACTCCAGCAAAGTTTTAGGTCGAGGTCTTTTGCAGAGTTTCTGTTGTCTGATTTTGGGAGGTTCTTCTTCCTCCTCCTCCTCTTTCTCCAGTAACACGTCGACATAGATGAACTTGAAGTTTCCTACTTTATTGTTGAGCATGCCTGTCCAGATGCCCATTGGAGGCTTACAGATTATATCGATGATGTCACCCGCCTACGAAAAAATAGGTAGCAGAATGTGGTTTGAGTTGCATCATAGCTCCTTGTCCTGCTTAACGTTTGGCTGTCGAATAAGCATCATCATTATCTTTATCTAAAAGAATAATTTCGATTGAAGCAAGTCTACAAAAATCACTGGATGTTACCTTAAGTTTTAGAGAATCTGTGTCGTATGGGCTTGGAACAAAGTCTGTGTGGACACGAGCTCTGCCACAGAACTGGCCCTGGTAGGAGCCGTCTAGCCTCAGACCATCTTTTTGACCAGAACTATTGGACTCACTGGTCACACCACCTGAACCCACAATCATGACACAACTCAGTCTCATTACATGGTTACAATGATCTTCTAATAATAATAATAATGAAATAATAATAGAAGAAAAGAAAAAAATAGTGGAATTACTTTTAAAATCCATAGGACAAATTTCACAAGTAATTTCTGTATTGACTGTAATGACCCAGTAGGGCCCAGCTTACAGTAGGCCCAGATACTTACTGGAGGAGCTCTGGCCACTGTAAAGGCTTTCTAAGGAGTTGCTTGTCTTTGCAGAGTTTTTCTCGGCTGGAGGGCCGCTCTCTGTCTCTGCCTCCTGGTCTCTGTCTGTGTCATCGCCCTGGAGGGAAAGAAAAGAAAAAAAGATGTACATTTCTAATCAGGAGGCATGCTCGGTAACACAGACAAACATTCTAATCACCAATCAGTGGATTTAAATTGTGCCAGAACTGCTATAACCTGATCACGTAAGTATACATAATTGTGAAGAGCACAAGGAAAATAAAACACATCAGTAATTCGAGGGGGTTTCAGTTGTGAAAGTCACGTAGCCACTTAAAAGATCTGGCATTGGGGAGTTTTGGTGTCAGTCAGACAAATGCTTTAATCTGACTGTCACCAATCTGACACCATCATTTACATATCGCAGCGACAGCATCTTGTTTGCGGATGTGGGTTTTTATGTGTGAGATGTAGGCGATGAAACTCTTGAGAAAAACAGCAAAGATTTGCAGTAAGTGAGGCTGAGTTTTGCGATTGTGGACTTTTACTGTATGAGACAGGTAGCAAGGTTGTTTTTTTTATCATTTGTGCACACAAATGTTTGAAATAGTGAACGTTTCCCTTTAATTACTTGTTGATGTGTATGTGTGATCAGATGCTCTATACATGGTGCCTGACAGACTCCAAACTGAATAAACAATGGAAGGCTGATTGTGTGTGAGTGTATTTGTTTTTCATGTCACTCACTGTCTCCTCAGAGAAGGACTTGGCGTGTTTTTTGCCCATTTTTCTGCGCATGGTCAGTGAAATTGCCTTCATCTTCTTCCCAAGTCCAGCTGATTTGTTTGGGTCTGAACTTTCACATTCTTCTGTGAGCTGTGTGCAGAAAGTTGGTTTAGTACATATAGTACAGCAATGACAATGCATTTACACCACTACTACTCATATTCCTCCCATCCCTTCATTTTTTGTCCCTTGTATTTGTTATTCTGCTCCACAAACATGCAGTAAAATGTATCACATTCCAGTGTCACACTGTTTTTTTTTCCCAGGATGGAGCTTCTCTTGTCAACGTCCAAAACAAAAAGAAAACAAACAAATGTACTAACCGTATTTGTTTCATTTTCCTCTGGTTTGGTCTGTGACAAGTGATGTCTGAGGCCTTCAAACCTGCCGAAGCTTGTGGAGCGCTGCAGGAAGATTGAAGATCAAAAGTCGAAAGATGTCAGAAAAGTGACTTGGCACAGATACTGTAGTTTTCCAGCATTATATAATATCAAGACATTGTACTTATGCATCCTTTTCTAAGTTGAGGCTCACAAATACTTAAAAACCTGTTGCAGCTTTAAGAGGATATCAGAGGTAAAGCAATTTACACTGGAGCTTTCCAGTGTATTCAGCTGTCAACATTTACTTTATATAGTCAGTCTATTAGCAGAAACCAAAGTGTTTCTAATTTTTGGTTCAAAGCTACAAGTTAACTTTCAGTTCAAAGTTTACTCTATATGTACTATAAATGTAGATTTTATTTGGCAAATAGTCTGTTCACAGTGTGTGAAATGTTAGATTATATAATCTGTGTTACATTTGTGGTCAGGTTTTAATTCAAAAAGCAGTTCAATATTTTTCTCCAAACACTTGCACTGACAAAGTTGTCTCTTTGGAAATAATATAACTAAATATATAAATAGCACAATTATTTCCTCACAGCACTGGTAATATGGACTCCTAGTTGCTTCACTTTGGCCTCAGTGTTAATTGTTTCTCCTCTTTTTTTTAGTATTTCATAAACATAAATGTCATTATAATCTCTTCCAAACCCCCATCATCTCCAAAATAATTATATAAATGAATAATCCCTGGAAATCCTGGTTAAATTGAGCTCCTAGACAGCCCCTTTGTGGATTGATTTAATGCAGTGTCGACTACTTTGACTGACAGGCCCACATTTTACTCCATGGTCCACAAATGCAGCAGCAGAGCTGATAGGATTTTGTTTTCAAGCCATTCCTTCCACCTAATTTTAGTTTTTCTGTCATTGCACTTGATCATCATTTTCTGTTTTACAATGTGAAAATGAACTTGGAAATTACATTTTATTTGGACAAAAACACGAGCTTAAAGTACTGCCAACTAGTCTGAGTGGCCTGTCAGATAATTGACAAAGGATTATTTAACATAATACCCTAAATGAGCAGCATATTACATTCCATTATACAGCAACTTCAGCTACAACCAGCACAATTTTGCACAAAAGATTTTCAGGCGTAAAAAAGCAAATCGCAAAAAATCTCTCTTTCTCCGTCCGTCTCTTGTTTCTTTTATCATCTTTGAAGAAACGGTGTGAAAGTGACATTTGTCACTGGTTCAGATATTCAGAATTCTGTTTAGGTGTTCTCCTACCTTTGGCTTGCTGCTCTTTGCTTTGTCTGATACATTGGATGCTGCCCTCTGTAACATTTTCTGCTGTTTGAGGTTTTGTCGGATCTCAGTCCTTGGTCTTTTTCTACTTTACACCAATCCACTGACAGTAAAGTGTAAGTGAACAGAGCAAGAATTGCCTGTCTGATGTGCTGGCTGGCCCACTTCCTTTCAACATGCAGGAAGTGAGGCAATTGACAGTATGTTTCATCGCATATGACGCTTGAAAAGAGGAAAATGCAAATGCTTCAGTGTACATTTTGTGGTCTGCTCAATGAGAGCATCAAGTGCAACTTCCAGAAACAACTAGATAGATAGATAGATTACTTTATTCATATCCTGCAGAGAATGAGCTTGTGTCATATTTGCTACTGTGCTACATTTGTGTGGTTGAGCTCAGCCTTGGGCTGTCAATGTCATGTATCACTCAATCAACCACTGGAGTGGCTCATGATGTATCAGAGCTAGGGCAACATCTGTATGTAATCTATATCTATATGCCAATGAATTGTATAGTAAAAGCTGTTTTTTCTTTTCTAACCCTAATATATACAAGTCTTTGATCCAAATCAATTCAAACCTGAGCATTCTTTAAAATGTCGCTTTCATTGCAAAAGGGAACTTTGCTTTGGTAAATGATAATGGGGCAATTACTCTCATGCATTCATTTCTTCATGTGGGGTGAGTTCTTTTCGGGAAGTGCTGACGTATCAGAGAGGAACAGCTAAAAGTGGTAACTTTGTTGTGTCGAAATGCTTTCCGGGTTCATCTCAAATGTATTTTATTTTATGTCTTGGAAACATTTTACTGTAAAACATGAATATGTTTTTTTCTGTTGTTGTTGTTGTTTTTTAAATAAGGAGTGAAAGGCATAAAATTACCACCTTTCACCTTCTTATAATCCCACCACCACCAGTGAATCCTAAAGTGGATCTACACAAGATCCTGCATTGCTGTCAGTCGTGGCTCCCATGTTGCCATGCGGGGATTTTGCCACTGCTTTGCGGAGAGTTTGAACCGGTCAGCTGTAGAAAAGGAAATTCTACAGACAAACCCATTGCCTAATCCCACCGCTTGCAATCAGCCGTAAACTCCTGTCAATCCAGATAAAGCTTTCTAATCTATTACTTCAGAGGCTCCTGACTCCCTTGAGAGGCAGTTGTTCATCTGAGGTGTTCACTTGCTTGGGAAGGTCCTCTAATTTGTTGTCAGTATTACTTGGTGGATTTGTGTTCACTGGAAGAAAACTGAGGAGAAGAATCTGAGGGGTTCGACCAAATGGTGCCGATAGTGAAATATTCACATTGAAAGGAGAACAGAGCAAATCCAGCATTGCTGAATGTTTTCCTTCTCCTTTCGTTTCCTTGCGGGGAAGCAACCATGTGACGAAGAGGGTGTCTTAACCTCTGTGCCATCTCTGACCATACTTTTAAGAGGCTGCATGTCCAGCATAATGCCATTTGATCTCTAAGAACCAATGACACTATAGATCCATAGGGATCTTGTAATCTCGACACCAGATCAGCCCTTTCATCTTTGACAATTTTCTCCCAAGTCGCATTAAGCTTTAATAAACTGCTTTATGTTGCACAGGGCCCGCACATGCACGTGCTCGCTGCATATCAGTCAGATGCTTTGAGAGATGACAGTGGCACGCAAAGGCTCTGACCTTTAGGGTCAATCTGTATTACTACTGTGTGACCTAATCCTAGTGGGAGAGTCTCAGTTTAATCTAAAAATTAATTTCAACTGGATTTAACAGTTTTTTTTCCCACATTTGTCTTCTGACCCACTGTTTATGGGCTTACATTATTATGTCACAATTATTCAAAGGATAGGCTGACATCTTTTTTTAAGTCTGTCTTCAAACAATACTCACAAGCCCATATGTACATTAAAAGGTTTATGGTTGCTTTAATTGTTCCTCCTGTCCATAGTGGCCACAGGCAGATCCCTCCCCAACATAAATCTAATATAAACGATCAGATCAGGTTCACAGTCCTCATTATGTCAGGACTAGATCAGGAAGGTACCACCTCAGGGCCTGTATGAACGGGAGGAGCGATTACAGGATGCAACAACTGTTTCAGTACACATATGAGCAAGTGAGCACTGTTTTAAGAGAGTCATGACCTGATCCTTTAATGATTCAGAGTGAAGTGAAAGTAAATGTTATGCTACATCAACATAAACTCACATTTGGTTCCGACAGATCCACGTCAGTGACAGACCGTGGCACATTTGAGGGGATCTGGGTTTTACAGTCCCGTTTCAAGTCGTCGTCCTGGGCCTGCTGCTGTCTTCCCTCCCACTCCTTCCCATTAGATGTGGCAAAGTCGTGGGAGTACACGCGATACTCTGTTAGCGGTCTGCGACAAGTGTGCTGAACGGTCCCCCACGCCGGACTGCCCTCGCCTGGGTTGCTCCACCGCTGGTGGTAGGTGTGGGTGGGTGTTGCGCCACCAGGCAGGCTGGCCATGTCCGTGCAGCGGCTCGGGGTTGCATTCTCCTGAGCAGGGAGAGTGGATGACTTGCCGAGGTAGGGCCTCCTGTCTGATCGGCATGGCACGTCCAGATAATGGGGTCCCACGGGAGGGCTCATAACACTGGGTGGGGACTGCACTGAGAGGGAAGACAGAATGGGAGAAGCTGAATGAAAAGTGACACTTGTGACTGTGATATTGACACTGGTTGAGCTAGAACCTGACCCGTGTGTCGTGCTAAGGTGTTGCTGCAGTGCATACTTTTGCAATGGCTCTTCCCACTGAGTTGCGTAACATCACCACAAAGCTTGTCGAGTCATAATGGTGCAAGAAAAGTCAGAAAGGACAGCTTAATCCAGGGAGTGGGGAGACAGTATAGTTATTTTTAAGTTTTTCAAGAAAACTGCCTTACCTGTGGAGTTGTGACTTTTCTTTGACCCCTCTTTCCTGCTCTTCCCATTTGGTTTCTTTCCCGTCTTTTGGCTTCTCTTGATGGCAGGTTTACATTCTGCCATGACTCCACTGCTGTGGATAGTCTGGTAAAATGCAAAAAAACATGTCCAGACGTTTATTCCTAAATCTGCAAAAATGCAACACCTCTTTCGATTTGTCAGGGGGAAATAAAACAAAAATTGTCAAAATAAAAGAATAAAAGAGTCTCATCTCCCCCACTCTCAAATAATGAAGCTCATTTTTAAGCACTGCAAGGTATCAGTCAATCAGTCAGTCAGTCTGTCAGCCAGTCTGTCCACCACTGTGATCCAGACTGAAATATCTCAGCAACTGTTTTGGCAAAGACATTCATGTTCCCTTCAGGATGAACTGTACACTCAATGATCTCCTCACTTTCCTTCAAGCACCGTTGTCAGGTCAAAACCTTTTTTATGTGGAGTACTTAATGACATTTGTTTATTTTCAGTAATAATTCATTAAATAAAAAGGTAAATGCTGTATCCTCTGCCACCCCCCATTTGGGTCACTGGTCATTGCTACTGTATTTTCAAAAAACTGCCACTGATCCACACTGGCAGGATCTGATTTGTTTGCTTCTCACTGCGATGGGCATTAGTCAGAGTGGGCCAGCTGACCTGGCATAAGGGCTCTACCCCCCCCACCCACCCAACCCAACACACACACACTCACAACACACAGAGTCCTTCCTCTTCTTGTTTTCACATCTCTCTCTGCCATGTGGTTCAGAGATTACTCTGAGAGCAGCACCCCTCTTTGGACCATCTGCACTGTATTAAAACCCAATCAGCATTTGCGTTAAACGATTGTGCCATTTAGGCCACCAGAGGCTCTCTGGAGGCCACAAGCAGGTGGCAAGTAAGGTAATAAGTGCTGTATTAGCATCAGTGGTACCGGATGCTCTGATGAATTATCATAACAGAGGGATAACACAAGCCCAACCATAACCCTGACCACAGACTTCTGCTCTGCCACTCACTTAGTCTTTAAGATTGCTGTTTGGCCTGTTTTGATTTGGCTTCCAATTCCTCTTAGCTACTGAATTATAAACCAAAAGCGGCAAACTGTTTCACTGTTATTAAATCCAATTAGTTAAATGCAATAAACAGCTTACCCACGCCTAATTATAAAAGGCGTGGGTGCAAAAAGCATTTAAAATGTTCCATCTTGCACGTCACGTGTTTGCGGAGAAATGTGTGATGAGTGTGGTTTCTGATGTGTGAAACAGGCTGAGAGGACTGCAGTGGCACGTCTAACCTGGCTTGATGGTGGTTTCTCCTTTTTCTTTGTGCCAGAATGATGACCTCCTTTCCCTCCTTTTGTTTCTGTTCTGTGTTTCATCTTCCGCATCTCTAGAGGGACACAAGATATTACAATATACAGTACAGTATAACAACCTCATCAGGGTTGTGAAAGACTGGAAAAAACAAAAGTAAAACCAGAACCCCCATCAAAAGGTTATTGAAGCTGATTAATTTATTTTCCCTCTGGTTTCAAACATCTGGACACTGTAGCTTTCCACAGATGCATGATCTCTTCTATTGTCTCACCGTCTTGAAAAGCAAATCAAAGAACCTTTGTCATCTTTTGTGCATATCTTAGCATGGTTGATAATTGTGGACCTGTGTAACAGCATTAAATACCCAAAAGTCTGAGGTGCAGTTTTGGAGGTGAACTGGTTGGAAATCCCATGCCCATGTCTTTAGACGTCATGCTGGGAATCTAAATGAACACTGGTAGATAGATGAGCTTAACCTATTTATTTTGTATTTACCTTCATTGCGATTGTTGGTGATGTGGACTAAATCTTCTCTGCTCCTGGAGGCCTGCCAGACTTCAGCATTACAGCCGGGGTTATCTGCAGTGGATGGAAGTAAAAATCATTACCGCAGAGGATTTTAAGTGAGCCGTTGGGGTGAATGGAGGCCACAGAGACCCACTGGACTGAATGGAATTATTTATTGTAATCTAAATAATAGACATTGACGTTTATTTCTCTGTAGTCCTGCATGTATATCACACACAAATAAACGCACAAATACAAATATACAATAAAGAAGGCTATGGCCCTCTTGCGCCCATCAAATCTCCTTGAATTTATGTAAGTCTTTAAATCAATCGTATTATGACGACTCAGAAGGGAACTGCTTGTACTCACCCAATGTTTCGTTATCTGATGCCGATTTGGATATATGTGTTCTGAAATTAAATGAACAGAGATTTAGCATTGCATGTTTTCCTTTAAGGAGCATTTTCTAGCCCTTTAGTCAAACTACACACCACAAAAACTACACTGATATGACAGTGACTGTCATATACAGCACCGAAATGCAACAACAAAATGCAACAATGGAGCTTGGCAAAAACAACAATGGAATTGTAAAAAACCAAAGGAGATGGGGATAAAAGCAAACATCTCATGACAAGAAACTAAAATCTTACTTTACAGACGTTTGCTGTGTTAATGCAAGAACTGGACCACACTGATACGAGTCCTGTTTCTCTCAAAGAAAAGCCAGGGAAGTAAAGGTGTTGAAGCAAATGGAGCTCTAAGTAGGTGGGCCATGAATCCGCTTAGTCCAACAAGCCCAAAGCCATAATCAGCCTTCTGCTGGTCCAACAGTCCACAGAGCCCAAAACATTCACAACCACTCAAACTGAAGATTGTAACTAAAAGTATTTCAATTGTTTCTAATGCCAAGAGCAAATGATTGTATTAAACAGACAAAATAAACTAAGGTGAGGTCAAGGAGAGGAGCGTTGCTGGAGAGCCTGTCTGCTCTGCTGCAGGAGGGATTTACAGTATTAAACCTTAGAGAAAATAACCAGGAAGCCTTTTAAGCCACATTATTACTCTATGAGGAAGTCCTTTCACTTGCAAGGCAGCTTTCTGCTCTGGTTTGCACGTACAATGGACAAAACCAAAACAGAGAGGAGGCTGCGGTATACAGCAGACACACACAAACCTGCATACCTGACGGGATTACAGTGTTTTAATACAATGTCATCATCTGTTACTGCAGAATGATATTAATAATATAGTAATAAGTTACAAACACAGAAAATGCAATCACCCTAGAGCTAAAAAACAATGTATTTTGATCCAACTAATGCAATATTTTCATGTATATGTCTGATTCCCTGGTGAGCTCACCTTCTTTTCTTTTTATTCGAGTTGGTCCCCTGGGTCTGAGGAATCTCCTGGTGAAAAAAACAAATCATTTTCAGTCAGACATTAGCGTTTTGTTATGTCACATTAAAATACATTTCAACTTTTGTCATGTAGAGACTAATTGATATGGTACTGGGGACTTTTCATTTAGAGTAGCTAAGTACAGGGCCTATATGAAGTATTTACCCACTCTGAGGTTTTCCCCTTTTATTGCTTTTATAAAAGTAATCATGATCAGTATAGCTTATTTTAAAGAATTTGGGTTTTGACTCTGCTGCTCCAGAAAATTCACCATGATGTCTGTCTCTGCTGGAAAATAAATCTTTTCCCAAGTCGTAGTTCTCTTGCAGACTGAATCAGATTGTCCTCCAGGATTTACCTATGTTTTGTTGCATTCATTTTCCCTCTACCTTTACAAAGCCTTCCAGGGCCTGCTGCCACCACCATGCTTCGCAATGGTTTCGTCTGTTGGCCAAAAAGCTCTATTTTTGTCTCCTCAGACCAAAGGACCTACTTCCAGTTGACCATGGAGTCTCCACCATGCCTTTGGATGAATTGTAGTTGAGATTTGATATGAGCATTTTTTAACAGGGGCTTTCTCTTTGCCCCTCTCCAATGAAGCTTTGACTGGTGGACAGATGCTGTATCCACAGTTTCTCCCACCTCTGCTGCTGAAGCTTTTATCTCAGAGTAGTCATAGGTGTCTTGGTGGCCCCCCCTCACTAGTGTCCTTCTTCGAATGTTTACGCAATTGCTTATTTTATATATTTTTATATTAATTGACGTTACTTTGAAGAAATCTGTTCATTAAAGAACAAATTCTTTTAACAAAAAAGCCACATTATATTGACCATTATTCCCTTCATAAAAACAATAAAAAAAAAAAAAATATGATGAATATTTGTTATTGGCACTGTATATGACATCCTTGAATTGGAATTTTTTTTCATAAGTCTGGGTGTAGCAGCATCTGTCATCTGGCTCTGTTGTTGATTTCATAATCAGCTTTATGTCATAGGTACAATCTGCTCGGTGGGAGTCCACTAGTCCCAATATCTCTGAGAGTAGACCCCATGCAATCTGGTCACGATTGCTCACATGGCTCCACCAGTCACAATCTGTGCAACAAGCATGTGTGCAGACCTGCTTGAGTGTTGACATGCACAGTATTTTGTATGCCCACAATACATCCCCCTCACCATGGATATAGATCTTCCTGAGCCTCGCCACTTTGTGTTGCTCTCCAGCAGGACCGCTGGGCTGCAGGAGCGGCTGCAGGCGCGGCTGGATGAGCGGCTGGGGACGGGCTGTGGTGGGCCATCACTGGAACTCTGCACCGCCTCATACAGGCTGTCCATGGACCCCTCCTGATACCATGTGGCCAGTCAGGCAGACAGACACACAAGCACGTTAGAAAATTGAGATTTGGAAGAAAGTGTTATTTCATTGGATGAATGCATTTCATCTATACTGATGGATTAAATCTGTGATGTTATACATGATGTGCAAAAATCAAGCAGGCTTCATAGGTTACACCTTTACATCAGTGATAAGGATATTTCATCCTCGATAGTAACTGTTTTGTCAAACCTTACACTCCTACATGTGAGGAATTAGGAAGCAAATCTTCCACTAATGTAAAAACACACAAATACACACACACACAGCAATCTAAACTTTAAACAATTATAGGTCCCAGAGACTCGTGACATGTCCAACACATCCCACATGAATCTTCAGTTCACAGTAAACATATGCGTAAGTGTCAGAGTTATGAGGATTTGACAACAGAGTAAGGATATGCTGCTAATGCTGCTCTAAAGCCGTTTTAAATTTGCTTGTGAACCCTGGATGTAAGGCAGGATTGAAAATTCCTCAGAGCAGATCTCAGCGTGGATTAATATGTCTTCGGCTTGTTTAGATTCCCTCCAGGAACACATATCCATTTTCTCTCTTCATCCATCTCATCTTGTCTGTATCATGACATCTTTATCGCTGCACAGGGCAGATGGACATTTTTAGTGGCAAGTAAGGGAAGGGAACTCTTTTTAGGTTTGAAGTCCCATCATGTGTTCACATTGTTCTCAGTGACTTGAGAAAGATCCACCAAACAGAAACACTCACCTTTCTACACTTTCGACACTTGTTTCCCCTAAGATTTTATTTACTCCAACTATGTAATATTACTTTCCAATATTTTGGACCTCTAATTTTACAGCTTGGATATGATCCCAATTTCATGAGTTTTCCTAAAATGTTATTTTTAACCATTGTGCATCAAACCTCTGTTTACTGCAGTAAGATGTTAATAATCTTCCTGTTTATTGGTCAGCATACCCAACATCTGCCCAAAGACGCGTTTTTGCATGCAAGCCCTCATGCTCACATGTAGCATGGGAGCTGCAGCAGCATCTGAGGTACCATATGTGTGTGTGTGTTATTTTATTGTTATTTTATATACATTATTTTTACTGCAAAGTCACTTGGGCGTGCCCAAACACATCAGCAAAAACTGCAGCATTAAAGCTCACTATAAACTTTGTAATATTCAATTCATTAAATACATGGAAATTGAAATAAAGCAGATGAGTGCTGTTTCAAGCAGTTTTCTAAAATTTTGACACCACTGAGATGTAGATCATGCAAAAGGTCAGTGGATTAACAATCTAATTACAAGCAAGCAATAACAGCAGGAGTCTCACTAAAGTTACGGTCACCTGTCTTTGGGATGTTTATCTTATTTTGAGGCCTACTATGATTTGAAGAAAAACTTGTGCATTCTCTGTAGTATCCCAGATTTGTCTTACACAGCAGGTCATGAATTCCAGATAGTATTCCTTGTTGACAACTCACATTTGCATCACAGGACTAAACTGTCTGCCCCTCAGCTACTCAAAGACTGCCTATTAGGTAGGTAGAGAAAGCAAAACTTGTCTCCTACCAGTGAGAAGCAGAAAAGGTTCATGTTGGCCGAGAGCCCTCCTGTTTGCGTCCGTGTGGCCGATGGAGGTGTGAAGGCGAGCTGAGCGAGAGCCAGGCACCGAGGGAGAGAGACAACAGCTCAGTGTGAGCCCAGCCCGGGTCGCCTGCTGGCTTCTCAGATTAATACCACAGTGAAATCCCTCCGCTAATCCAATAGCTGGACCACCATTACTCTACCAGCTGAAAGTGCGCTCACTCTTGACAACAAGCCCACCATTGGCCTTTGGTGGAACAACAGATTGAGTCTTTTTCTTTTCTTTTTTTTCCCCCCCGAGGGAATCTTTGTCCAGCAGCCACGCTGTTTGATAAGCTATCCTCATCAGCAAAATAAATATTGTATCCTTTACTGCACAGTTATGAGCAAAATGCGTGAAAAGTGAAAACACTTGTTTGTTAAAAAAAGGAGTCTCTGTGACTGATGCATGACATTATTACATTGCTAATACTAATGCATATGCAGTACGTATATGTGAGCAGCATTTTACTGTTGTAGCTGGAGGAACCAGTTGTAACTACTTCATATATTATTATATAATACATAGTACATAAAATTGCTACAAAGATTGCTGTACTGTTTCACGTCTTTATATTTTACTCAGGGAGTTAAATCCTGTGATCTAAAAGGGACCTGAGATAAATCTACTTTTTTGTTTCAGGGTCATAAGGTCCAAACAGGTTTGGAACAACTTGTTTCATATTGAACAGTTTGTATCATTACCATGTGTAAAAAGCAACCAGTGATTGTATCTCTTAAATCAATAAATGAATAAATATTTCCCTCTGAGTTGTGGACACAGAGACACAGACAGCTGAGCTGCAGAGTCTCAGGTGAATTCTGATGTGAAAGATCTTGTTGTTAGTTCAGGAACTGAATGAAAAATAAAGCATGACATTTTTTAATATAATTTAAAGATGAGATTGCGGATAAGCATGTTAATCTTTTTCAAACAACCACTTTCCCACTGACCTAGGCCTACATGCTTCAGGAGACTCTTTAATTTTTGTTGATCCATGTTGCCAGCCTCTGACTGTAAATCCACGGTGCTTTGGTTCTGAGAAGAGGCACGGCTGGCTTTACCATCTTTGTACATGACCTTTGGCTCTGTGGTCCAAAACAGATAAAAAGAAGTTTTACACCCCCCAGTGTCAAGTAAAGTGTGGCCACTATGGCTGAAGTGGGATATTTGTCTGTTTCTAAACAAGCTTTTTTTTGTCTCATTAGCACGATAGTTAGCATGGATTAATTGACACGATGTGGGGTGCTGATAACTGATCACATGTTCCCCACTTTTAATGTAACTTGGTCCCTTGAGCAGGATTAAATCTATGTCCAAAGTTGGGCAGTGCCAGAAATCCCCTCCCCCTGCACTTTTCCAATATACTACAATATACTTATTATATTACAATATACTTTCTATAACTTTTTTTTTTTCAAAACAGACGATCTAATGTCCTGTTTTGCAGACTTTAATGCTCTATATACTCTGATACTGATTTCCTCTTTGGCTCCCGTCACAATTAGTATGGTCACTAGAGGTTGCCTAGCATCAAAATTTAACTACTGGGTTGCTGCTTTTTTTGCTCTGCTTTTGCAGAGGGAGAGTGTCAGATATTACTCTATACCACCGCTAATGGCTAAAAGTTTTTTTTTTTAATTCAGTGACTGTAAAGGTACCAGAGTGGAACACTTGGAATAGTCTATAACCCCCACCCTTAATAAAAACCCATGACGAGCTCATACAATCAGCACACTTCAGCAACGCTATGTTATTGAACCCATGTAGAAATTATATCGATCAGTCCCTGTGACTGCGTGAGTATGTGACACTTTTAGATGATAAGACATGCCTGACCTGCAACAAAAGACAGCCGAGACAAACTGGTGAGATCAATCAAGGGTTTATTATTTTTATTTTCCCTAAAAGGAGTCCATCATTATATAGCAGCAGTGACAGACAACGACCCACATAGCAGTAAGCTGTTGCAGTGACCCACTAAGTGACATCAGGAAGAGATTAAACATGTGTCTGTGTGTTTAAGTGCGAGCCTGTGTGTGTGCGTGCCTGGGTGCATACGTGCACGTGTACAAGTGTGCGGTTGCTCTGCGTCTGGTGCAAGTTCATCAAAAAAAATCATGTGGCTGTGACCTGTGAGCTTTGCGCAGTCTAAGAAGGCTGTGGGATGCTCGCTGAGGTTAAACAATCAATTGAAAGGCTAAGTCAGAATTTCTAAGTTTTAGCTTTACATTTCTTAAATTCGTCTTTCCAGAGTATTGTGATTAATCAGCAAGTGAAAGTAAGCGTGGGATGATTGATGCCTCATTGTGGGCACCCGTCCTCCTGATAGCAGGTGGTGAATTCGTCTGCATCACAAATTTCCTCACAGGATCACAGGATATAAAACACCTACCAAAAGCATGGCCTTTTCCCCAAAGAGACAAACACACATGTTGAAATGTAGACAGAGAGGAAAACCAAGTTAGTACAACAGACAAGCTCTATATATTTACCATTGGCAGTGGTTTTGCAGTAGATAGATGACTCCGGGCAGGTTATCAATGTCTTGCAGGCAAGGTCGTTCTCATTTTGACAGCCGTAGCGTTTGAGTGCACTGATCACTGAAAACGAAGACAAAATCCATCAAACACAGACTCATGTTTTTTCCTCTGCACAGCAGCAGGAGCAGCAGTGGAAGAAGAAGGCCCTTCATGTGGCTGAATGGAATGTGGACAAACTATCGCTCTGACACTTTTATACTGGCTCACACTGCATACCACACCTGAAGTGAATCGTGCACTTCCTTGTGTCAGACATTCCAGTAAATGTTGGCTTGTTTCCCTTCCACCCTGTCATCCCTTAGAAAAGACAAAGCCCAAGCAACCAAAGAATAATTTGATCTGCTTTGTACCTTTGTGAATGAAAGTTTCATGTTACAGTTTGGAGGATTGGTTAAGGGTTTTAATCCACTCCTGTGAGTTATTAATGATGGCGTTGTACGTAACCAGTATTTCTTTGAGAAGCTTTATGTCTGAGCACTGACATGACTATTCAATTCAGACTGTATCAAGTGAAAAAACACAACTGCACTTGGCTCTGCAGAAGTGCAAGAAGCCTCATTCTGGCAGAGTACGTCTAACTGGCAAAGGCAGCATTCCTCTCATGGGACACTGATTGTCATTGTGATTGTGATTGTGATCACAATCACTGTCACACACTGATTAACAAACCCGACCAAAGTCTACAGCCATGTTAGTGGCATTGTCAGGATTTCGTGGGTATGGACATGTGTGTTTTCAGTTAAATATGGAATAGAGAATGGCTAATTAATTTTGTCAGTTATTCCAGGAAAAAAATGTTGTTTTGTTTTGTTTTTTTCTTGTTTTTTTAGTGCAGGAATATTTTTTAATTGTACGATAATTCATAAATTCTGTGCCCTGAAAATAATTATGATGGTTTCAGGGACCAGAGGATTAAGTTGCCCTTTAGTGACATCTGTAGGCATCAATGAGGATGTTTAAAACAATATATGCACGAGGATTTGTTTTTTCTCATTTTTCAGCGATGCAACACTTTAATATATAGCAAGCACTCTATATTCTTGAAGAAATAAGAAATCAAGTTGCAACTATTGATATGGTTTGTCAGTGAATTGTTTCATTTACTGAGTCAGAACCATTTAGTAAAAATCACATATACATGTTATACTAATAATAAATAACAAAGTCACAATCCATTTCATGTTTCTTATCCAAATTTATTGCACATTTACTTCAGTTACAGGTCAGGCTTTCCTTTGTATTATTAATACAATACTCACATACCAAACACATCACGAAGGATGCCACAGAAAGGATCAGTACATACAAATTCTTCTCAAATAGTGTGTAAAGTTTTGTTGTATATATATAATTAAAAGTTGCGCAAGTGAACTAAACTAAATTACCACTCTGAGGAAACAGGTATGATGGAGAAAACTTGACTTAATGTGGTGTTTGTTTATGAGGTATATTCGGCTTATGGAATTATTATACTTAGGAATTACTACTTGCTGCAAAATGTTATGAAGGAAAGCTTAGGTATTAAAGTCTTAGGTCCTCCGTGATCTTGTGTGAGTTGTGTATGCATGGGTTTGTCTGGCTGCTCTGGTTCCTGTATCCTGATTTATGTGTCTGCCTTAGAAAATGAATACAGGCACTGGAGTCACTCTGGAGGGCTCTAGTCCACAGTGCTGTCAGTGCCACCTCATTAAGGTGAGGTACTGAATGTGTCCAATTAGAAACCAGAATTATGACCTTTTACACAGTATGTCTGTGTGACCGTTTGTAAAACCTGTAAAAATTTTAGCTTTAGTGAAAAATGGAAATGAGATCAAAATGCAGACTCTTCTTTGACAGGAAGCAAATCAAGCAATATTTTCCATGTATACTAGCTACGCCACAAAGTTAATTAAAAAACACTTTCATACATTTTTTTTTTTTGCTAAAAACAAAACAAAGCTTAAAAATAAAACAGCATAAGCTTCAGTACAAGTGCTCACAAGATCATAACTTTCAGACAATGTTGCTGAAACATGCTTGTTTTACAGCTAAAAGTGGCATGAAGATATCGGTTCATGATTGTTTCTCAATCATCTTGAAACTGGCAAATACCGTCAAACTAAATTCTTAAAGAGGATTTTCCAAGAGGTCCACTCCAATGCAGGCAGTTATACTGCACTGCTATATGTCCTCTTTCATGCTATATTTATTCCACTAACATCACCGAGGGCATGTTACAGACCCGTCTCACACAGTGAAACGACTAAAGTCTCAGATTCTGCTGCTCCATGGCGCTATTTCTGTCCCTCTCGCTGTTGTCTTCAGATGCAGATTTCTGACCTCTGTGGACAGAGTGTGGTTGCAAATTTCATCACAATATGCCATGTGGTAGAATAATAAATGTATGCAAATGCAGGAAATGGCTTTAATTGTTTTGGACAAAGCTTAAGCGTAAAGAAAATTATGCTGTGTTGTTTCTCATACCCAAATTTTTCAAACTTCTGAGCTCGATAAGAGTCGCCCTTCTTTATTAGGTAGAGAAGGACCATGTCACAGATGAAAGCTCCCTGTTAAATGAGGGTTTATTCTGTGGTGAGATTACAACTTGGAGAAATACAAAAACCTTGGGGGGCTAAATTATTAATTTGGGTACTTACAGCACCCATTAAAGCCAGTCCTGAAGCAATATTGATGATGGTTGGGATGATGCTGAACTTCCCGGCCTATGAACGACAGCAGAAATACAAAAAAATGTGGTTAAAAAAATCCTCTTCAACACTGAGAATTTAGGGTTATGTTTAGTTGAAATCTTAATCCTGTTATCTCTATGATTGTGGATGAACAGAGGCCCAAAACATCGCACTTGTTATTTTGTGCTTATGTCCCGTGTATTGTATTATCACTTAAATTATACCACAGCCTGATGCCTTTGCAGCGTAAACCGTATTTCATGCATTCAAAAATTCCTCTTCCATACCTTTCCAAACACCATGATGTTAAAACGGATACCATAGACTTTGAATAGAGATCGATAGCTCTCACCAGCAGCATTTTTAAAATACCGAGTTTGTCTGTTGGAAAAAATAAAATATGAAGACATGAGAACACAATGAATTTTTTTTAATGTCAATGAAGTGTTTTGAATTTTCTCAAATCATTTGTTTTAAATTGTAAGCACAGATAATTCCTCACAAATAAATGGCAAATACTTGGAGTGAGTCTTACCTGAAATTAAATCCCACTGCGATGGCATTCCTGGAGGCACTCTTGTCCAGGCGAGTGAAGTAGTACTTTGGTTGGCAGCTGGAGTAACCTTTGTCAAGGTCACAGTCCCATTCTATCATTATGCCAACAGAGCCACCCTGGAAAACAGAATAAAAAATTTGAACATATGCAGCATCAAAGGCCAGCTAATAGTCAATTCAACAAAAAACACCAACTTCCCCTGTGGCATTTTTCGATATTTTAGGGGCTTTGATGGATAACAAAATAAAAAAAATTCTTGTTTGTTGTCGCTTTACCATTCCGAAATTTGCTATCCCTGCTTTAACGGTTCTGATGCAGACGTGATGGTGCCAATCATGCGTAAAAGAATACAAAATAATATTGAGGAAATGTCCAGGTGATAAATGAAGTCACTGAGTCAGTCATCTGTATCTGGTATCTGACTTGGTGTACAATCGTGCACGCCACTTGTTATGCTGTGACTTTAAATCAGTTAGTTAAAGGTTTTAGGTACCACGTGTAACAGTCACTAACTCTTGACAACATGCAGATGAAAAGTATTACTAATTGATACAAACAAATGTGGCAATGTCCTGGAAGTTGACTCCGGCTTGCTGGGTGATGTCTCCCAGGCGAAAGATGGGGCAGTATGGGTGGAGCTCCTCGTCAAATCGGCATTTCTTCAAATAGGAGGCATCAGTTGTTTCAAGAACATTGGACCTCAGAGTTGAGAAACACACATCAGTATGGAGCGTAAATGCGTGAGCACTGCTCAGTGTGCACAGCTCCCGTTTGCAGTTCAGCAAGCAGCACAGGTGAATGGGGAGCTCAGAATCAGGGGACTTACTTTGAAAATGCAAATTTGGGGAACTGGATGAAATTCTTGATGTAGATGGTGAAATTTTCAGCATTTTTCAGCATAGACCCTCTGTAAAATAAACACAAATTTGGTAATTTGGTAATGTAACCCCAGTTTAGGGCCTTACTGTGTGGAGTTTGCATGTCCTTCCCCTGCCTGCATGGGTTTTCCTCAGACTCCACCAGAGACATGCGCTTTAAGTTGACTGGCAACCCTAAATTACCTGTAGGGTGCCCCTGTGCGACAATGACTTTTTATGTGTCAGCCCTGTGATGGACTGGCCACCTGTACAGGGTGGATTGTAAAATCAGTAAGATCATATAAAATTGCTTATGAAAGCAATAAAATTGCTTATGAAAGCAATTTTATATGACTGCATTGCTCCTTACTGTGGATTGGAATTTCTTTCAATGGGACACCAGCTGTAGATTTCACAAGTACCATTGGAGTTGTCACCTTTTCTTAAGCACTGGCCACTCATAATGCCTGAAGAAAAAAAGATTTTGGTGAGTTGACCCAAATTATCTTTCAGAATGGCTCTAAGTCAACCAACGGAATGCTGAATTCAAAATCATTTCTTTCTTACCATGACCAGCCTCTACCATCTTCCCCTCTGGGCAGTCCTTGTCATCTTGACAGAGGCCATCCAGCACTTTGGGACTCTGGGAACAAATACCACAGAAAGAAAGGACAGAGTTAAAAGAAACACGAAAGAAAGGAAAGTTCCCAACATTTTGAGATAGTTTGTCTCGTAATTTAAAGGATGATATTGAGTTTCATGTCATTTTTACTTCGCAGCTCCTAACTCTGTCTTATCATGAGTATCTTAATTAGCTTTTTTTTTTTTGATACAGGTTTCCAAACATACAGTCTCAAATATATTGGATGTTTCATGGGAACATACTGTATACAAGAGGAGCAGCGTTTTATGGCTGTGTAACACTTGTGTGCCGCTCTTCTTGGCTGCTGCCAGCGAGGCAGGAGACCAAGAGAGGCTGAGTTTACATACCAAGAACCCTCTGGAAATTTGTAGCCGAAGATGAAACCGAGGCCACACACACACACACACACACACACACACACACTCATAGAAAGAAGGGGGGGTGTCGGCCTTTGTTGAAAGTTAAAAGGGTTTGGTCATAACTAATGCTGTGAAGAAACTGCAGACCAGTGCTCTCCTGGCTGTAATGGCTACGCCATCACACGAGATATTTGTCGTCCTGCCGTGCATATCGGCAGAGGAATAAAAGATCAGTCACGGTCATCTTACTGCCTGTTTCTCCACTTGCTGTGCTCAATACACTAATGGGTCACTACTTTCTACATCACAAAGTGACTTTAGGGGGCTGCCATAAGGTGGAGCTGTCTCTCGAGCTTATTGATCAAATGCTCCGTTTTTTGGAAAGTCTTTGTAAAGTATGAGTCTTCTTCATCCTGGCATTTTGGAAACTCTGCTCACTTGAGGTGCTTCTGGTGGATGACTGGGAGATGCGTTCATCTCTTCAGTTCCCTGACATGACAAAATATCCGATGAGCGTGGCCAAGTTTGACTTGATTTACGTTTTTTCATTCAACTCTGGGGCAGAGCAGGTCATTTCCAGCTCTCCCTTGACCTCAGTCATGCATGGCCTGCTGTATCTTTGAGACATGGCTGGCTGGAATAGTTTCCAGATGATCAAACAGTGGAGAGTAAATAGAGTAACTTTAACATAAACACAATTAGTCAGACAGCTCAAAACTGTGAGCTGAGCGGAGTTTCGCTGGGGGAGCAAACAGAACACCCTGCCCTCCAGAAAAAAAAGAGAAAACTTCCGTGGGTCCTTACGCCAAAAAAATATGTTTGCCTCTAAATTCTCTGGTGCGTCCTGGGGACTGTCCTGACAGCTGCTTGACAGAGGCAAGTGAAGGAGTGGCCAGTTAACATCAGCATCACCAACAAACTACAACAACTAAAACTAACCTAAAAATTAAAATACATTTTCAAGTGTAGCTCCATATCATACAGTGATGAGCCAGGAGTTTGGGTTTCCCTTTAATTAACTAATTATTGGGGGCAAATGCAGGGGTATCATCTCATCAAATCTGGCCGTGAAACATGAATATTTTTGTTGCTGTTTTTTTTTTTTTTCAAAAAATGGTTGAGGAGCTTACAGTGTAACTGTGTATAGAAACTCAGGTTGCTGCTTTAAAATATATTTAAGTGACAATAAAGTGTCGAAGATTTCACCCACTTTCCACAGTGTGTGAACGGGAACATAAACTCTGATACTCTTACCTCAGCACAGTATCCCATCTTCTGGTTTGGTGTCTCCAAGAAGTTGGTGACAACAAAGACAGTTGCTTCCCCCTAAATGTAGAGGAAACACACTCTGTGAATTGGTCTTTATATGGACATCATGTCGTGATGACCCCTGCGCTGTCTCCCTACCTCCTCAGCCGCACACCCTTTATCTTGATGGGTGCAATACTCACATGGGAGCACTGCCTTTTTTTCCACGCAGGGCTACTGTGATCGTGGCCTATGTGCAGCTCGTACATCCCAAAATGTCAAACTACTCCTTTAACCCAGGCCTGCCCGAGTGAGAGTATTTAAATCCCCATCTCTCCTGCTTGAACAGTTGTCTTCCCTGCATTGGTGTACGTTACCGGTTCAAGCCTTGTGGCCTGTCGGTCTGTACCACTTGTGCTATGGCGAGAATGATTTCACCTGTGGCGGGATCACGTAGTCCTCCGGTCCCCACACTAGCAGCCCCGACTCAGATGTGTTAGTCACCGAGGCTCCCTTCAGTTTGGTTAAGACGGAGCTATGGATGGCCTCCTCTGTCTCCTGGTAGCCTTTATTGCTTAAGAAAACCCACCTGTGGGCGAGAGCAGCTCGAATATTTACAAACAAGTCTCGACAGCAGCAAAACCTGCACGATGGAAAAATGAAAAAGTGGCATTTTTATTCTCTAATTGTTTGTATCGGAGGACAGAGTGTTTTTCTGTGAGAAACAGGGTACTGTAAAACCTGCATTTTTCATCGCCTTTCTTTGACTCTTACTTTTTTTTCCTGCTTCTCTATTTTCTCTATTTTCAGCCTTTGACTTTGGTTTTTAAGGGCTCTGTGACTTCAGTTCTGGAAAAGCATGCAAGGCCTCAAAATTTATTGATTACGTTGGACCTATTTCTTGTATGTACCACATAAAACAAGGCTCTATTAAGGCGATTAGCGGCAAGCCGATGTTTTCACTGTGGCCGTAGCGTTGTCTAAAAATTGATACTTAAATAAAAATTGAAACTTATTTTGTAGTTTCAGTTATTTTCTCTCTTCGTGGCTTGACTCGAGAAAAAAACAACAACACTGATCTGCCAAAACAGTTAAAACCAGTTACCAGTTTTAATGCCGTGGCTGATCTGCGTATTATACGGGGATTAATCAGGCACCAATACGTTTATGTGAGTTGCTACATTAAAGTTATTTATTGACTTATAACTTTGAGTGCCATCAGAGTCCACTTAAACTACTCACAGACATAAAGTTCAATAGTAACCATGATAATTATTTGCTCCAGGTTAAGTCATTTATACCATATGGTTTTATATTACATGACAGGAGGTCATACCGCTTTGTAAACGCCACGACAATATCCCACTTACCCTATAATGTAACCGATGATGGATAACTGAATCAGTCTGTACAAGACCCCGACTCTCTTATTTTTGGCGACAACGTACTTTTCCGTCTTGTAGTCGAATAAGGAGAAAAGGAATCCCGTCAAAAAGCTCCTGGCCATCCTGGAGCGGTGAGTGGGCGGCAAACAAGTGGTCCACGCACGCTCACTTCACACAGACAGGGAGACAGACACGCCCCCACCACCACCACCACCACCACCTGCACGGGTCACTGCCACCCCCCAACACACATACACACACACACACACACACACACACGCGCGCGCGCGCATCCAAGCGCCCATCGAGCACCGGGCATCGTCAACACGCACGATGATATCCGGTTACGGCTTTCAAAATAATACTGGCCTTTTTGGCGATGACACCCGGACCCACCCGGTATCCTCTTGGACTCTGCTTGTGCTTTGAAGACGTGAGATGTGAACTGAAGGCAAAACGATTCCGTGGAGGTCGAATTTAATTTACTGTTCATCCTGAGAGATGTAAATGCTTTTACCAAACTCTACGACCGCTGATCCAATATCTGCTGGCAAATGTCATTGGAAAACCATACCTATCAACCTCATGGTGGTGCTGGAGGAAAAGTCAGGGGACCACCTAAGACTTTTGGTACCATATTTCATGCAGTCTTCCATTGTCTCTCTCTCTCTCTCACACACACACACACATATGTCAACTCATTGGCATTCTCCCAAAACGTCAGATGGCTGCAGAAGTAATTTGCATTCATCATCTGGGGAGCATGAATGCAGTTGCTGAGATATGTCAACCAACCGACCAGCCAACAGACCACGAGCACTGGTTGTCTTGCTTTCGGATCAGATTCCTGTCCTGCATACAGTACATTATCTGTTCACTCTCCTGTCAGCATCCTGCCAGCTTCTCCCACCAGTACAGTCTCCACCCACTGACACCCACTCTGTGTAGTTTGTCAACCTCTCAGTCGTCAGCCCGCTCATCTTGTTGTCCATTGGCTCATTACTCCTCAGTTGACCTATATATGCAAGTCATTTTGCAAGATTGTAGATTGTGTTCCTGCCTGCTTTGCATCTTGCTCGATAAGCTCTTGCGTCTCTTCTTGATTTCCACCTGTGCCTGATAACTATGATGAGTTTTTGCCTGCTGCCTCTGTACCTCTGCTGACTGGACTGACCCTTGGTTTTTGAACTGTGGAGCAGACTGTCTTCTTGCCCAAGTGTTCCACATACGGACACTTGTTTGCCTGTGTTCTGTGATTCTGCATGTGGGTTCTCACTGAAGTGTGAAAGTTACAAAAATGAGTTACATAATTTCATAATACAATACATAATTGACAGAGTGCTCTTTTAAATACATCGTTAAATTCATACAATGTCCTTGGCAATACTATATATTTCTTTGGCAACATTTCACTGTCCAAGGTGCATAATCAATCTCTCAGTCAGTAAACCAACTTAATTTTTTCATAAATATTTAGACCAACACATAGTTTGGGCATCATCTTTCATGTTACCATTACACAGCACTGCAGAGGTATAAACTTATAAAAGTCGCAAGTGTGAAAAAATAATTTCTCAGTAATCTGTCACTGACACAGGGCTGTGGAGATTAAGGTCTGGTGTGAGACTTGGTTTCCATATTCCGATTTAAATTTGAAATTTGGATTTAATGCAGGGCTCATCTTAAAGCCTTTATCTTCTCAGTTGATATGGTGCGTTTTTGCAGTATGAGCTATCCTTAAACAAAAACTGCTAAGTTATGTTTTGAAACCAACAGAGAACCTGGGCAGTTTCCCACTTTCCCAACAAAGCCCAGATATTATGTCTGCCTAAGTTTTTAGTTTTTAAGGTTTTAAGTTGCACTTCTTGTGTTTTAATTCTAGCTGAATTGATAATTAACTGTTCCATTTAGTGGAAGCATCAGCCACAGGATGTTGTGCCTATAGGCAAAGGTTCACACCTTTCGTAGCTTTGATCAGTATGTTCATTTTCTAAAAGACAATTACTTTTCTCGTCTGAGTTTGAAGTTAATATCTGACATTATCACCATCCAATTTAGCAAAAAAAAAAAAATAGACAACTGTTAACAGAAATAACTCATAGACATAAAGTTCAATATTAAACATGATAATTATTTCCTCCTGGTTGATTTATTTATACCATATGGTTTTATATTACATGACAGGAGGTCAAACCGCTTTGTAAAAGCCAGGGCAGTATCCCACTTACCCTATAATGTAACCGATGATCAATAACTGAATCAGTCTGTACAAGACCCCAACTCCCTTATTTTCAGTGTCAAGGTATTTCTCAGTTTTGTAGTCGAATGAGGAGCTCCAAGCCATTCTGAAGTTGTCTGCAAACAGTTAGTGAGCAGTTCATAGTTAGTGAGTTAATGTGAAAGTAAAACAGTGCAAAGCATACCAGGAAAACGTGAGCGGTGATGTTGTTGTGGTTTTACCTCAAGATGCTGAGAGGGAGTAACACACAGCACAAACACTGCAGTCCGCATGATACGAGAAGCTGACAATGAACGTCGACAAGTGGATTTTCCCTTTCGCCATGTGGTTCATGTGTGTGTCTTCAAATAGTAAGTCTGGACATTTAACAACTAAATGCCTCTGTCGCTAATTAAGTTGTTTGCTCTGGAGAGAAATAATTCAGTCAGTTTAATGTTGAGTTTTTGCGATTTTTAAATTTACAAAATGAATGCTTTGTAAATCTTAAGAATAATTAAACATATATTAAATTATATTATCTAAATCTAAATATGTAACACTAACACTATAACATTACTTAAAACATTATAATATACATATATACATATATATGTATGTGTGTGTTTGTGTGTGTCCATGTGTGTGTGTGTGTGCTGTTGGTGTTTTTGCTTAATTGGGCATGAAATAGAGATAAGATAAAGCAGGAAACTGTTCTTGTGTTTCTCTTTTCCTGTTAAGATGAGCAGCCCTATGAGAATTCCACTGAGCAATGTCTGGATTTTTGTAAGACGCAAACACTCAGCGTTGCTCTTGGATCATCTGTGCTTCTCCCATGCAACTTTTCAACCATCGGTCGAAAAGGACCCATGACGTCCAGTTGGGTGTCATGGGTCCACACTCCTGGGTCGGACCTGATCCGTCTAACATCTGAAGGGCTCATTGAGTTCCTGCTGCCCAAAAGGGGCCGGGTGAAAGCTTTTCCAAACCAGGGCTCAAAAGGGAACTACTCCATCAGAATTGACGAACTTGAGGAGTCAGATCTGGGCTGTTATCGTTGTGTGCAGGGAGATGACTGTCTTCAGGTGGACGTGGTTGCTGCAACCAGTGAGTGGATTTCTGTTTGAATGTTTTAAGGTGATGTTTCCTGAAGACTGAACAGCAGTATGTGAGCAAGAGACTGAGGCTGCAAACCTCATAGGCCAAACACACAACAACCGACAACTAGATGAGCTACAGTTTCCTGTGAAATGTTTCCTTTTTAAAACCACAACTTCTCATGCAGATACACAAGGAGAAGACATGTTGCTACTGATTTACATCTGCACAGGTGTGGTGATGTTCATCATGCTGTGTGTCTGCAGCTACTGTGAGTATCTGCTCAGTTGCACACTCTCACTCCACAGCAGTCCATAAAAAGGTGTGTGGTTTATATGATATATGGATGAATGGATTGCTTATTTGTATAAGTACTTAAAACAGTTTTCCTTTTTGTTGCAGTGCTCTATAACAAAATAAGACAGGAGAATACCAACAAACCTGAAGGTGCAGATATTGAGGGTAAGCAATAATTTCATCATTTACCATTTGCATTAGACTGTTGCTTGGTATGCAGTTATTTTTACATGAGAGAATAGGAAAGTACAGTAGTGCAGTTTGTTAACTGCTTTTGATTGGCCACAGATAAGGTCAAACCCTCTCCCTCTGGTTGAGGGACACGTCAAGACGTTTTAGCATCTATATGATATTTATTAGTATTTGTTGTCCATGGCCAGTTGTTAAGGCGTCCTACATTTATGTAAAATTGAATTGGATTTTCAGAGTTACATTTGTCAAAAGAAAGAATAAAGTGATGTTGTAGCTTACACAGAACCATTAAGATATACAAAGCATATAGACAAAATCACTGATAATTGCATACAGCAAAAAATAAATAACAATGCAACTCTTTAACTTAAGAATAGCTTATTTAGGGAAATATGTTGTTTGCTTAATCCATTTAAAAAACAAAATATAATGTGTTAATTGGTGGACATTAAAGGTGCTGGCAGGCAGATTCGTTCACTTTTGGGCAGAGCCAAACTAGTTGTCTCGCCACCATTTCCAGTTTTTATGCATATTTAGTACACAGACACATCAATAATGTCCTACTCTTAGCAGCAAGGCAAATTTTTGCTGTTCAGTGTCAAACTGTTCACTCACGTTTGCTGCATATAATGTCCCACAGTAGTCAGTGCTCCACCTGCAGATGCAGGAAAAGTGCCAGGACATGAACAGCAGAGAGGTAATCTATAGATACACACAGAAACACACACACACACACACACACACACACTCACCTGCAAACTACACTATGTACCACATGCGATGCACTATCCACAACGTGTGTGTTTTTCTGACAGCAGCAGACAACGGTGATCTTGTCTACGGTGCGTTCACACAAATCTCCTTCCATTACCTTGCTAAAAAGGTAAATTCATTCTATCCCCAACACATCACTAAGGATTTGTGTTAATGTTCTTAATTTGTTTTTATAAATATTAGAGAATGATGACCAAGACCCCGCCTACCAGCGGGGTGAACCCACACCTTGTGCTCCAGCAGCGCTGTGGGATCTGGGCAGGGCTCAACCCACTCAAAGCACCAGTGGGATTTCTCCAAACTTGAACCAGTTTTCCTTTGAAAGGCTGGAAAGTCAGAGAACAAAACAGAGATTTCACAGAGGTGCTTAATAATCAACATGATTAAAGCAGCTCGTAGTACCTGTGACACTTATATCAAATTGGTATAACTCTGTTTTTCCTCACCTCCCCAGAACTCCTCAACAGAATTAGACAAGCAAGTTTCAGTCAACATTATTATGGTAATATAATTGTCTCTTTCATTGTATAACATCATCTCAGTGCTGTCAGGAATTTAATTATCAGTCATTTTATTAAACAGTTAACCAACGTGAACTCAGCGGGCAACAAGCCATGTCAGCTCAGGTGGAGAATCGTCACAGAGGTTTTCAGATTTTCTTTGTCCTACATCATCCATCAGAATCATTTATGTCCTCGTAAGAATAAGTTGCAAAAACAAATGAAAATTATATTCATTGTACTGTGGTGTGTTGTGTTCTCTTTTCCAGCAGGTCTTTGGAAGAAGAAAGCCAAAGAAAGTGAGTGCTGCCTTTATCTGTGGGCATGTTCATAATGAAATAATATTGTGCACCGCTCTGCTCAGCCACCTCTCCATTGTTTTACTTCTCAGAAAAAAACTACCAAAATCCGATTTACAACAGAGGCACAGACCAACTCAACCAGTAGAGGCCGGAGGCTTTAAACAGCTGTTGAGACATTCAGCATCGTCAGCACCCTTTGACTGATTATTCATTTTCTTGTTTCATTTTCCTGTTTTTTGCCTAACACACAAAAACCGAACAAATTACTTGTATGTTTCAAAATCCAAAATGGCTTCTATGTTAATTTTTCAGTAATGAAGTTCAGAATTGTGGCAACGTACTGTATGAATGCATTCATGTCTGTGCATGCATTTAATGAGACTAACCTGTATGTCAGGTATGTTTTATGTTGAAAATCTGTCTTTTTTAAGCTTATAAATGTGCTTTTACACTATTCAAAGTTTGACTTGCAGATGACTTTTGTGTGTTCAGCTCAGAAGTGAAAACTAATTTACATTAATGACTGTAGACAGTAAAGAGTTCCTGGTTCACTTATATTTATATCATATCTTTATCAGTGGAAGAATATCCATACAGATACACGCAAACTTCAGAAATGGCCCAGAAACCGTGTTAATTTAAACGCAGTACTCAACACTGCAAGCAGTTTGAGTTATTGAGTTATCTCTTATCCTCTCATGGGAGTCCTGCCACTTAAGCCAGATGAGAATCAGCTGTTCCTCGTGTCACGTTGACCGAAGATGGAGACCCACAGTACAGATTTTGTTTGGGTGACATTTATTTCTTTATCACTGCTTCTTTTGTGTGAATGTGAAGCCCATGCTGCCTCAAAACCATTTCAAGCAACAGCCTATACAACTATGAATAATAATACATTACTTTGCCATGATGGGTTCATGTCTGTTTACATATCAAAGCTGCAATTTGTTGATCTGCCTTTTACCATTTATGTTCAAGGTAAGTCAGGCACTAAAATATATATCTCTGTGTATCAGTGGCCGCACATAGATTTTGAAGTGACTGAGTTTGCTGTGCTATTGTTTGTGTTCAAATTTACTCACAGATGAACGGGGTGGATATTATCAAGCCATTGCAATAGCAAAAGAGTGTCACTACTTCCTTGGGGAAAGTGACACATTTATTATCTTCACAGTTGCCTCCCATGGCTGTTTTGTGGAAAGACAAGTAAGCTGAAAAGTCTCTTGTGTCTGAGCCTGTTTGTGCATGTATTTTCAATGCATTTATATATATATATATAATTTCATATTCCAGTCTTTCTTAACAATTTCATTCATTAGAAATATATCACCCGTCTGACTGTTGCCATCATAGCACTAGCAGATAGAAGAAGAGTTGAAATTGTGAAGTCAATAACTCTCATCTGTGAAAGGAACATTAAAGGTAGTAATTCAACATTTACAGACAAAATGTCACACCACAAATAACATAACAATATGTTTCATGATTTTGTTTATAATTAACTCTTAGTGTGTTTTCTGCAGAGGCTAACATGGCACCAACACAGTTTCTCTGCAACAAGGAGGGGTTCAACATCACCATCCCCCGGAATGCCACAGTCCCGCCCCTGAACCTGGATGCAGTCTGGATCCCTTCCAACGAAAGCCACAATTGTCAACCCCAAAAAAGATCCAGGGATAATGTCATTTTCAGCTTTCCCTTCACTGATTGCGGCACACAGTCCATGGTAAATGTAAATCATTTACCTGCCATCCACAGTCTTCAAACAGGTCGGGTGGTTCTTTTTGGGACTGAAGAGAACAGGTGTGGTTGTGTCTTGCAGGTAGCAGGTGGGATTATAACTTACTGGGTCAACATTGAGGTGAAAAAGAAAGATCTGCAGAAAGGCTCAATATTTCGTGACACTCCTTTCCAGTAAGAACAATACAATGTATCATTTTCTCTTGCCTTTTGCTGCTAATAGACCCCCATTTTAATTTTATTTTTGTGTCAGTCTTACTGTGCGTTGCAGCTTTGCGCTGGCCCAGTTGACTCAACTGGGCCTCAAGGTTCAGAGAGAAAAATCTGAGTATCCATCAGCATTGAAGAACATAGGAATGCTAAGGACTGAAATGAGGTTTGCCAAAGGTCAAGTTTGTCTTTTTACTTTCCATCATTCCTAATTTTTACTTTTACTGTCCATGAAATTTATTGAAATCCATCTTCAAAACCACAGAAAGTGCCACCAAAATTTCTTAAAATGCGTGACTTTTTAAAATAAATTAATCTCACTATACTTCAAAGAGCCAATTTCATACTTGGAGCATAGTGAAATTTTCTTGTCGCCAACTCTGCATTAAAATTTATTTTTAAAATCCTTTATTCACAGATTCTTCTTACAGGTCTTTCTATTCCTCTCAAGACCCTGCAAGAGTAACTGAGCTCGGCCAGCCTGTGTATGTGGAGGTGTTGGTTCTCAAACATGCGGACAAGGACTTGGTGCTGCTGCTGGAGAACTGCTGGGCCACGCCGACTGAAAACCCACATGACCCACAACGATGGAACCTGCTTGTTAAAGGGTGAACCCACTTAAAATGACTTGGCAGATGTGACCTTTTCTGACATTTAAAAAAAACAACCTTATTGTCTATGAAAAAAAATCAGCTATGAATATAATTTGATTTGATTCTTATCTTTGCATCTAACAGGTGTCCTTTCCCTGGTGATAGTCACAGAACTGTTGTATTACCAGTTGTCTCCAGTAAGGAGGTGACATATCCATCTCTTCACCAATGGTTTGTGGTTAAGTTGTTCTCCTTTGTGAAGCCCCCAACATTTGAAAAGCATGTGCGTAAGAGAAAACTGATCAAAGTATCTTTGGTGTTTATTAGACTTAGTGCTTTTTATATCATGAGGATGTTCCCCCACAGGTATATATCCACTGTGATATAGAGATCTGTAAAGGACCACACTGCTTACAGTCCTGCAGCAATGGTAAGTGGAGCTGCAGCACATTTATCTTTTATTAGTTCACTCTTGACTAATTAGTTGATACTTGATTTGCACGCTTGCATGCAACACAGTGAATGGTAGTTTCTGATTTTCCATGTCTTTCAGGAAGACGTAAATTAAAAAGAATCATACCAGGGCAGGGACAGAAGAATCCTTACAGTGTAGTCTCTGGTGGACCTCTTCTTTATCTACTTTAAATAAGCAGAAAAAGGACAACCTCCACCCCATCAGATTTGGAAGCAACAAGACTGAAAACAGCTCTGCCAACAACTGGCCTTGATTTGTAATGAAAATAAATCACCATCATTTTGAACAAGGAAATAAGTTCTTTTGGGTAGCACCACACAGTTGCTGGAATAAGTATATCTGTGTAAGATGCACAACGGACAATGTACACATTTCAGTACAAATTTGTGGAAGCGTAATTTGATCCAAGCTTGTACCTTAAGGCCGGTAGGTTTGAAGTGAAGATCTCACTATAGTTACCAATACATTTACTGAGCACTCTGGCTAAATTTCACATCCAAGATAGAATAAATCCATATGTTCTGCGCGGCTTTTATTTTGGTGGGAGAGTTTGGGGTCATGTGATCACAACTGGACCAATAGGACAGGCTGGATTAGTTTGCGGAAGTTCCCGAGCGAGTGTGTGGTCTGTGCGTGACGTTGGTGTCTTGTAACGTTTCATACTGTTTCTGCGGCATAAACACCAGCAAAAACGTGTTCGGTGCGTTCAACGAAGGCGTTTGTTTCGCTTGTTAAGCTCACCACGCTGATATCTTTCAGTAAGGCTTCTCGGAGTTGTCAGGTATGTCCAAATCAACGAGATGGGACCCAAAAGACGATTCAAAACGCCTGCCGATCTACCAGCACAAATCCAAACTGGTTCAGGCTGTCAGAGACAGCGCTTTTCTGGTTGTCACTGGTGAGACCGGCAGCGGGAAAACCACCCAACTTCCACAGTACCTGCATCAAGCTGGTGAGATGTAAATCTGCTGAGCCTTTCCTGGTAATATGAATGTAGCTGCTCTGCTAAACACAAAAGCGGTAATAGTTGAGACACACTTTTACCTTTTAAAAAAATAATCTAAGTACAATATGATATGAGATTTCTTGTTCCCTAGGTTTTTGTAAAGATGGCAAAATTGGCATCACCCAGCCCCGCCGGGTGGCTGCGATCTCAGTGGCCCAGAGGGTTGCCCATGAGATGCAATGCACCCTGGGCCGAGAGGTTGGCTATCAAGTCCGCTTCGATGACTGCACGTCGCAGGTGAGAGACGGAAGAGGCGAAGTAGCCCTGCACAAAAATCCAGTATATCTGTTTGTGAATATCACGGTTGTGTTTGGTCCAGGACACGGTGGTGAAGTACATGACAGATGGCTGCTTGCTCAGAGAGATCCTGGCAGACCCCGGACTTTCTCAGTACAGTGTCGTGATCTTGGATGAAGTCCACGAACGCAGCCTCAACACAGTGAGTGTGAATATACTGAACGAGTGTCATTTGCACTTGCGTGCATACAGCTCGTCAGCATCCTCCTCATCATTCATCACACACACACTGAGTGAGTGTCTGAATTTGTTGCAGGATATTCTGCTGGGTTTATTGAAGAAAATCTTCTCCAGCCCCGCTAGCGTCAAAAAGTGTCGGCCTCGCCCTTTGAAGGTGGTGGTGATGTCCGCCACCTTGGAAACTGACAAACTTTCGGCCTTCCTCGGCGACTGTCCCGTCTTCACTATTCCTGGGAGGACTTTTCCTGTGACCTGCACGTTTGGTTCTGCTGTCGGCCCAAAAGATGTAGAGAGCACTGGTTATGTAAAAGAGGTACTGAGTTGTTGTTGTTTTTTAAATTATTTGTTTGTAATGTAAGAACGATAAAGGAAAATCACTCTGACTTATGATGATATGTATTTTTTTAGTATTCACTGATTTTTGAAAGTCTTTGCTCGACAGGTCGTAAAGTTGGCCCTGGATGTGCACACCAGTGAAATGGCTGGGGATATTCTTGTGTTTTTAACTGGTAGGTTGCAATTGTCAAACCTTAAGATCACATTATACCTTGGCCCAGACAGAATCCTCCACAATAATTCCCCTAATGTTTGACAGGTCAGTCAGAGATTGAGCGTGCCTGTGACTTGCTGTATGAAAAAGCAGAGTCTATAGACTACCGCTATGATGTACAAGACCAAACAGTGGATGGCCTTCTCATTTTGCCTCTTTATGGATCCATGCCCACCGGTAAACACATAAAACACCTGTTACATCTTATTGCGTAGTAGATTTTCAAAATTGAAATCATTTTCAATTTTTTTTCTATTGGTCTCATCATAGATCAACAGAGGCAGATCTTTCAGCCACCCCCTCCAGGAATTAGAAAGTGTGTCGTGGCCACAAACATCGCAGCAACGTCTCTCACCGTCAATGGTGTAAAGTGAGTGAGGCCTGTGGTTGCTGAAAATGACTTGGTGAAATTTAAATCAATGTTGCTGAGATGTTTCACTGTTGCCTCAGCAAAGCCAGTTCTCACGCTGTTCTTTTTTTTTTTCTAGGTACATCATAGACAGTGGATTTGTGAAGCAGCTCAACCACAACTCTCGGGTGGGCATGGACATCTTGGAGGTGGTGCCGATATCCAAGTGAGTCGGGGAATATGTAAAATGTAAATTCAGACCTTCGGATGGCGTTGTTTTAGTCATGTTCCTTCTAACACCCGTGCCATTAAGAAAGCTTGCCAACAGGGATTTAGACTGGATTTTTCATTTCGGGGTGGGGATTTTCTGTGATTAGGAGCGAGGCTCAGCAGAGAGCAGGCCGAGCTGGAAGAACCTCAGCCGGGAAATGCTTTCGAATCTACACCGAGGAATTCTGGGAGAAGAGCATGCCTGCGTATACAGTTCCAGAAATTCAGAGGACGAGTCTGACGTCAGTGATACTCACCCTCAAGTGCCTGGGCGTTCACGATGTCATTAGGTACATGGGTAACCCTTCTGTGTCTGTTTGCTTTCTTTATGTTGATAATTTCTTTATTCTACGTGGTCTCTAATGACGAGTTCATTTCTGTTAAGGTTTCCTTACTTGGACCGTCCAGAGGAGAGGTTTATCCTCGAAGCACTAAAACAGCTCTATCAGTTTGATGCCATTGACAGGTGAGTGGTAAAACAGTGAACCAGATGTTTGGTTTTCCAGGCACAGCAGAAGTGGGTTCAGTAGCTCTTGCTGAAATTTCCTCTGCACGTTCCCTACTGTATGCGCCTGCTGTGTGGGCCGTAGGAGAGGTAGGGTGACCCAGCTGGGGGAGTTGATGGTGGAGTTCCCGCTGCACCCAGGCCTCACCAGGGCCGTGCTCAAAGCCGCCTCGCTCGGCTGCCAGGACCTGCTGCTCCCTGTGGCCGCCATGCTGTCTGTGGAGAATATCTTCATCAGGCCAGGTCAGCAATTTACCTTTTCTATATATTGGGAAACTTGCTTGCAATTTAAGGGTAACAAAAACCACACATCTTATCTGTAATATACAAGTTCATTGATGGCATTTTCAAATAGCAGAGATACTAAGCTCAAATACAGACCGTTCATTTATTTATTAATGTGTTCATTTATTTGCTGATGGTTTATTGATAAATTTAGTCCCTGTGCCAGGAAATGGCATGTGCAGCGGAGTAGGTAAAGACGTGAGCTGAGTTTGCACGGCTGTGACTGACCTCACGCTCCCTGCAGGCCACCCCAACAGGCAGAAAGAGGCCGATAAGAAGCACAGAGAACTGGCTGCCAAAAGCGGCAGCATGAATGACTTTGCCACACTGCTGAGCGTGTTTCAGTCGTGCAAATCCAGGTACGGCACTTCACCTGTATGACTTCTTCTTGTTTTGTGCAAATAAATGTCACCGTTAGTCCATCGTATGTGCTAATCGTGCCACAGCTGTTTGAGTGTGAGCCTTTCTCGTGTGCTCTGCAGCGAAAGACCTTCGGCGTGGTGTAAAGACAACTGGATCCACTGGAGGGCACTGAAGTCAGCCTTTAGTGTGGAGACCCAGCTGCGGGAGATCCTCCTCCGCCTCCAGCAGGTACAGCGGTGTACACACCACATCACTGACTGCGGCATGTTGTGTAGCCTTGCTCTGTGAAATGATTCATATTGATGTAAACATTGTGGTTGAAGGCCATGGCTGCTCCCCACATCCCTGTTGCACTGGAGTAATTGTGATAAATCTCGTTGCAGATCACTGTGATCAGATGTTTAAACGCTGTCATTCGTTAATTTAGCGTTCTGTGTGCACACTGCTGTGCCAGTTCATATGATTTGTCGTCTGCAATGTTTGTGGACACATCCTCTTGCTTCCCAGAAAAGAGATTTCCCTGTAGAAACGTTTGATGGCAACAAGAGTGAACTTCTGAGAAGATGCCTGTGCACAGGATACTTCACCAATGTTGCCAGAAGGTATTGCTGAAATTATCCATGTTTAACTCCTTTTTGGTATTTTGAGATTTTCGCCGGTTGGGAATAAAGATGACTTCAATTGTTTACATCCTACATAGATCTGTGGGAAAGGTGTTTTGCACAATGGATGGACACGGGTCCATGGTTCACATTCACCCGTCATCATCGGTAAATGTATTTTTGAATTCATTTTTTAAAAATCATTAGTAATAAAACACAGTTTTAATCAAATAAACATTTTTTCATGAACACAAACACAACTTAAACTGCTGTGCTTCTTCTCTGCTTTCTCATGTGACCATGATTCCTTGCCGCTCCAAGCTGTTTGACCAGGAGACAGAACTGGACTGGGTCATCTTCCACGACGTGCTGGTGACTTCCCGGGTGTACATCAGGACCACGTGTCCCATTCGATACGAGTGGGTGAAGGACATGTTACCGAAACTCCATGAGGTGGACGTCTACGAACTGAGCAGTGTGGCAAGAGAGGAGGTGACTGAGGAAGAGATGATAAAATGGCAGATCAAGGAAGCAGCCAAAAGACAACCAGGTTTTCTGAATTATTATTTTGGTATTTATTTGGAAGTTGTGATGTTTAAAAAGCTTAATGTAAAGGTTTTGGTTGATGATGTAGCAAAAGCACAGGGTGACCCACTAAAAGGTCATTTGGGCATGATGCTATTTAGTGTTCTGCTGGGTGAATGAATGGGTAAGCCATGCTTTATAACAAACTAATAGATTACTTCTGTTCATTCCAGAGGTGTCGAGTGAGGATGTCACCAAGAAGCTGGAGAAGCGAAACAATGAAGCCACCATCAGCGACGCTCGAGCTCGCTACTTACAACGAAAGCAACAAAGACAACAAAATAAAGCTCTTTGACAGGAAGCGCTTGCCTCTGAGAACTCTCACAGTGTATCACAAATGAATATTTTGCCACCGACATTCGCTTTATTAAACTTTTGTCGCATTTTTTTAAAAAAATGCTGCCTCCCTCTTTTGTAATCCCTCCACTTTAAACACTATGCTGTAGCATGAGCAATGCTTTATTCTTAAACTGTGTGCACACTGAAAGGAAGTTATTGTTTTACAGAGGAGATGGGGAGCACCATTTTAACGGAATGGCAGATTTGGGGACTTTTAATATGATTTTTTTTTTTGCATCGTTTGCAGCGCTTACCTCACTGACGATCTGCCTGGGTGAGGTTAAGGTCACAATATAGTACTTGGTGTACTTTCACACCGACTGTTCAGGTGCAGTGGACCCTCTCTGGCCTCGTACGTCACTTCCCCTTGTGTGCGTCTGCGGGGCTGCTGTACTGTCTGGCTGGGACGGAGGGCTTCCACGCTAAGAAGGCGACTGTTTCACATTAAACATAAATAGACGGCGGGGCTCCTTCTATCTGCTCTGCGTTGGGAAATCACTCGCGATCGTGGCCGTAACGTAACCATCCACCGAGTCGGAGTTCAGCGGACTTTCTCCTCAGGACTGGTTTGCATACGCTTTAGTGAGCCACTGCAGCAGCAACGGAACAAACACGCCGCCGCCGCCGCCGCTGCTGTTGTGGAGGAGAAAACAAGCCCATCGAGCAGTCCGCTAAAGCTGTGTGCTCATTGACAGAGTTCAATACACACACGCTTCAAGTGAGAGCCGGTGGGAGCTTTGCGCGCATCTCTGAGCCACTTCGAGGACCGACGGCTGGGGTTTATTTTTTATTTTTTGTCACCGAACTCGAGGTAAGCAAAAGCCGGGGTAATGAGGAGTAGCGCCAGTGGCTAACTCGCGTGCTAACTAGCTGTTAGCTTGAAAGCTATTTTGGCTACCTGCCTGGTTTGGTCGTAATGCGGTCATGGTCAGTGTCCTCACTGCTGTCTGGCGCGTCGCTCAGCCAAACTGCCCATAAGCTGTGGCTGAAGCGTTGTAGCGACTTATTTGTTGTGAAGCGACCGCAGAAAAGCCACCGACCTGCCTTGAACTCGGAAGGAAACGTTTGTTGACTTTGCCTCACTTAGCTAGCCGCTACGCTGAAAGATAACGTTACGGTAATGTTTACGTTCTGCTGATTGCAGTGTTGGCTACGGCGTGTTGTTTTACAGCTATTAATTATGCAGGATTATCTGTCAGATCGTTTAGATCTGCACCGATGTGGATTTGTAGTGGCTCTTTTTCGTTTCTTCAAACGGTGCTACACGTAAAGCAGACACTGTACCTTAACGCTTCACTGGATATTGTTGTTGCTGGTGTCCTGTTTGTGGCGTGCAGTGCGCATTGAAAAGTTGTTAGTGTGATTTATGATCTCAGATAGCAGCTCTCTCTTACTCTGGCCGTTGAAGTAAGTGTACAGCGGTGAACAACCCGCGGATTCACCTCTCGTGGACATAGAAAGTCTGAAGTCGACAGGAGCCTTTATCTGTTTTTATCTTTGTAACCAAAGCAGTTCAAACTGCCTTTGTGTTCCGGTCACCGCACGCACTGTCATATTTCACTCCCATCGCTTTCACGGGAATTCTGTGAAATTCTGGTTAACCTATTATCTAACATAAGCCGTTGATGCAGGGCTGATCCTGGATCACCAAGGCCTCTCCTCAAACATTCGACCTGAGCTGTGGGGTGATTATGGCATTTGAGGTTTTTCAGCCATTTTTCCCACTGTGAGATCAATGGCATCGATCCGGCAATTCTTCCTACTTTACCTGGCATCACTACAAAACTGGCATCTGATTTAACACAAATGAAACAGCAGAAGGTATTGGTGAAGATGCATAAGATGATAGAAGTGCCTGGAGCTTTGATATCTCGCTTGTGGTCATGGTAGACATAATACCGGTCCCGGTTTGGATGTCACCGTGGGACGTATCAGATGGTCCGATGTAAGGGTTGAGCAGGTGTGCCGATTTCAGCACTTTTCTTTGTTGTGGAGTTGTGTTTCAAGGCGACGGAGCGCCTCAGAAAGGAGAGGGATTTATTCAAGCGCGGCGCTGTGGTGTCAACACTGAGATAGGCATCAAGAGCAATACACAGAAAGTTTCCCTTGTTGTGAGAAATCAGTTTCACTTTTCGTGCTAACCTCCACCTTCCTCTAGTTACTTTACTTCCTTTCGGCCTTTTGTCTTTTCAGATTTCGTTGTCAGTGTTCCTCTGCACCAAAAAAGACAAGTGAGTGTGAAAAGTATTACTCAAGGCTATGTTTTTTTTTAACCTAAGTGAGAAAATGAGTTACAGATAGACAGATGCTGTAAAGCCGTTTTGCTCACACCTTTACAAATTGGCCAGAGAATTTTTAACAAAGGGCAAAAAGCGCCCTCGTACTGTACATTAAATATTCTCTTGACGCGCTGTAATTTGTGTAATGTTTTCTTTCTAATGTGGGTGGTTCATAGCCCTTCTCGCATGAAAGAATGCTAATGGCCTTAGTGAGTTTTAAATGTACGTTAAAACTAAACCGGGCTGCAGTGGGCATTGTTCACTATTTACTGGAACTTGGAGGCACGTTTTGCATCCTGAATTAATGGCGCTTCTTTCTGTTTGCTTCCCTTCTCGGCATTATACAGGTGTTTTTCTGTATCCGAGCCACCGTCGGGCACTTGACCAACAGGAACGGTTTCGCGCAATTTCCACCAGCTCGTCCGCAGCCCCCTCCCAACCCAGACAGTCTTCTGCCCCAGCATGAATGAAGTCAGTGTTGTGAGAGAGGGATGGCTCCACAAGAGAGGTAAGTGGACCCCTTGTGCTCGCTGTCCATCATCTGAGTCTGTATTGACGGGATGGGCCATCTCAGAATCTCCCTTTAGAGCACTGAACACTTCCCCCTGTAGACTCGCAACGTGTCCGTCAAGTTAGTCGCTTCTTCAGCGATTGGGAACTGTAGCTCTCAGTTTTAGCTCTGGTCTGGGTGAATTGCGTGTTTTGCCACCCAAGCAAGTCGTCAAACGTCGTGTCAAATGAAGTCCTGTGGGCTCAAAAATCTTAACCTGTCCGTGTTTTTCCCAGGTGAATACATTAAAACGTGGCGGCCTCGCTACTTCATCTTAAAGAGCGATGGCTCCTTCATCGGCTACAAAGAGAAGCCTGAGGTGTCCAGTGACCACAGCCTCCCACCGCTCAACAACTTCTCCGTTGCAGGTCGGCCCTCCATTCTCGCTGGCAAATCAGAGTGCCAGGTTTTGTTTTTTTTCCCCGTCTTGCTCATGTTCGCCGGTGGGTCTGTGTTTTGCAGAATGTCAGCTGATGAAGACGGAGCGTCCCAGGCCCAACACGTTTGTCATCCGGTGCCTGCAGTGGACCTCGGTCATCGAGCGCACCTTTCACGTCGACAGCAACGAAGAGAGGTGAAAGACGTCGATCGCAGGGGTTTCGGTCGATGGCTCATCTTCTGCCCTTTTGGCCGACACGCATCTGAAAATGTCTGTTTCCGTGAGAAGACAACTCCCGTCCTTACTTCCTTTTTAAAGTCTTGCTTTAAAGGAAGTAAGGACAGGAGGACACAAGGGACATTTCCACGGAGTCAAACACAAAGGGCCTGAATGGGCCATTGTTCGCCACGGGCAGTGAGATTCATTTTAGTCTTTGAGGGTAGGAAAGCCCATCATGTTCAAAATAGATTTCAGTACCAGATTAGACCTGATTATTCACCCCTAACCCAAGCAATCATCGTGGAGTTTTGTTTACGTCGGCTCTGCCAAGCACCAAATCCCAGCATCCCCCAGCTGAATAGCACAGATTATCCTCCACCTCCTAAATGGAGCTCGCTGTGTTTCCTTTAAGATGTGTTTTTTTTTTTTTTTATGGGAAGGGGGTGCACATCTATACCATCAGTGTGAATGCAGTTTGAATTCCGTCTTTCGCGGCCAGCCTTTTGCCACATCCTCTTCTCAGAGAGCAAATTCAGAGTAATTTCGACATGGCCCCGGCGGGATTTGATAAGGGGTAATGTGTGTCTCCCTCCGGGTCAGGGAGGAATGGATGCGATCGATCCAGGCGGTGGCAAACAGCCTGAAGAGTCAGCAGCAGGACGAGGAGCCCATGGAGATCAAATTTGGCTCGCCGAGCGACAGCAGTGGCACAGAGGAGATGGAGATTGCCGTGTCCAAATCCCACACAAAAGTGGTCAGTATTTGCACAAGCAGCGCCTGGCAGCCGAGCGCTCGCTGTGTTTGTCCAGCTAAGCTCATCTTTATTGAGCAAGTTGTTCAAACTTTAAGCCTCTTTCTCAAAGCTTTTTTTTTTTTTTTTTTTCGAAGCAACCTTTTTAAATGAGTGGAGGGCAACGTTTGCGTGTAAAAAAAAAAAAAAAAAATTCATTGTTTCAATATTTGAAACATCTTGTATGGACCTATCATTATCTGAAAGATTTGCAGCTTAAAATGTGATATTATATCAAATAGTTTCCTACACGCCTGTCAGTGTTGAACATTTTTCGTCCCCCGCCGCTCTTTCCCAAGCGCCAACCCAAAGGCTCAGCTCTCAAACTCAAGTCGAAACATTTCCGGCAATTTCGGCACGTCATAGCAGCGGCGACGTTGCGACGGGGATCCGCCGACTCATGATAACGCTGTTCCCATGCTTTTTTCGAAGACGGGCTGTCGGATGCTATTTTTTTTACATCGCACGAGAAATCTCACAGACAGTAGCATCCACGGTGTGGTTAAGAGACGGGGATGACAGCGCTCCTCTTTGCATCTTTGGATGTTGTTCCTCCAGACCATGAGCGATTTCGACTACCTGAAGCTGCTGGGCAAAGGGACATTTGGCAAAGTGATCCTGGTGAAGGAAAAGGCCACAGGGATGTACTACGCCATGAAAATCCTCCGCAAGGAAGTCATCATCGCTAAAGTTAGTGCTAAATGACGTCGCCGTAAAATTTTTCGGGCTTCCGCACTCTGTGTGCGATCTTGCTCTCCTGGCGCATTCTTATTATGCCTCTCTGTGTGTGTGTGTGTGTGTGTGTGTGTGTGTGTGTGTGTGTGTGTGTGTGTGTGTGTGTGTGTGTTCCTCCAGGATGAGGTGGCGCACACGGTTACGGAAAGCAGAGTTCTCCAAAACACGCGGCACCCCTTTCTCACGGTGAGTTACCGGCTCCACTCGTCGTCGCGAAGGAGAGTGTTTGTTCACCCAAATGAATTTTTGTCCCTTGCTCTTCCTCGACAGACACTAAAATATGCATTTCAAACTCACGACCGGCTATGCTTCGTGATGGAGTATGCAAACGGAGGGGAAGTAAGTTTCGTCCTTTCAAACCTCCGCGCCCGACGGAGGGGTTTTGATGAAGTCGCGGTACGCAGGGACTCGTTGTTTCCCTCATTCCCGTTTGCTTTTTCATTCTTTTGCAGCTCTTCTTTCACCTATCGCGCGACAGAGTGTTCTCAGAAGACAGAGCGCGGTTCTATGGCGCGGAAATAGTGTCAGCGCTGGAGTACCTACACTCACGCAACGTTGTTTACAGGGATTTAAAGGTAGGGCGTCAGCTTGCTCTGAAAATCGCGGGTTCCTCTCCCCGTTTTCACCTGCTGACCTCTTCTGTAATGTTCAGCACGGCTCCTGAAGTATGAATAATGAACTGTGCTGTCCATCACCGTCCACTTTTAAGTCCTCTTCCCGCCACAGCTCTCAGCTAAACTGTCTCCAATGTGACCCTTCTGCCGCGCAGCTGGAGAACCTCATGCTGGACAAAGACGGCCACATCAAGATCACGGACTTCGGCTTGTGTAAAGAGGGGATCACAGACGGCGCCACCATGAAGACGTTCTGCGGAACCCCGGAGTACCTGGCACCAGAGGTAACTCATTTTCTGATTACGCGATTATCTTTACCATACCTTTTTTGTAATGCTTTTGCTTTTTTTTATTGCTTTCGTTCGTAGTATTCATTTTTCTACTGTTTGTGCTCCACTTGCTGCTGCAGTAATGTAAATTTCCCCACTGTGGGACTAATATAGGATTATTTTATCTCATTTTATGTAATACTGGTATGTCAGATGGACGTTTAAAGATAGTGTCCGCAGAGCTCACTTCACCAGAAGGTGATCAATTCTACAGTTCAACGAGGGCTGCTAAATGTTTACCGATTTGCCTCTAAGTTAACCGAACGTCAGTCGCCGTGTCAGTCTCTCAACGGCGTTCTTCCTCCCCCATCAGGTTCTGGAGGACAACGACTACGGCCGAGCGGTGGACTGGTGGGGGCTGGGCGTGGTCATGTACGAGATGATGTGCGGCCGGCTGCCCTTCTACAACCAGGACCACGAGCGCCTCTTCGAGCTCATCCTCATGGAGGAGATCCGCTTCCCCAAGAACCTGGCTCCCGAAGCCAAGGCCCTGCTGGCCGGCCTGCTCAAGAAGGATCCCAAACAAAGGTGCGGTATGTGCGCGCGCGCTGCTCCGGCCGGCTGCTCACCAAACGAGTGATGAGCGGAGATGGCGTCCCATTCGGGATGGAAACGAGCACGTGGCGACGTAACAGCGGTGTCTCTCGCGGCTGTTACGATACGCCGAGAAGCTATTCTCTCCCCTCGGTGGAGTGAGTTTTTATGACAGGAATGGATATTTTAAAATAAACTCAAACCATATGCAAGTGCGTTATTTAAAAAAAGAAAACAAAACAAACAAACCCAGAAATGATTCCGTAAAGAACAAAACACGTTCTGTGCTGGGTGTTTTTCAGGCGTTAAAAGAAGCTGTCGGTGCTCTCTGGTTGACAGACGATGTAATTGCATCAAATTGGCTCCTGTGCTGTTTTTTGTTTTTTTTGTCACCGATGGGCCGACATTCATTCCGGTATAAATGCATCTGTGTTTAGCTAATAATGGAGCCTAATTAGAGCCTCAAATAACAAAATGAACGCTGCTTGCTGTTTATGTGCTGTTCAGCGAGCAAACGCGACGGCCCGACTGAACGTCGCCGGAAGATGCAGCAGCGTGGCGGAAGAAAAACATTTTCTTCCTGGGACTTTATAGCCGTTGTACTTGATTAGTTTTTCTGAATCGACCCCCCGTGCTCCGGGGCACCACTTAACTCAGCCATAAAATGAGTAACCATGTTATTTTAGGCCTGTGTTCCTTCTTGATTAGTTTTGGTGCAGGGTAATGGCCACACAAGCACATAATTGATTGTTGTTTTGGTCGAGCGCCAATGTTTCTGGTAACAACTGCTACTATTAGCACGTTGAGTTCTGCCCGCCGGCCTACGAACACGCTTGCCCGTAAGCAGGGAGGAAATGAAGAAGAAATTTCGTCCAGTAATTGGGAAAAAAACAAATTCGGGAGGAGAACAGCACAACAAGAACGCTCGTGTGTTTTCCGACGACGGCGCTCGCGCAATTACGCACGCAAAGAAAAAGGCGGCCGGCGGGCAGGGCGATGACGACCGCGCTCTGTTGCTTTGCTCACAGGCTCGGCGGCGGACCGGACGATGCCAAAGAAGTGATGAGCCACAAGTTCTTCACCTCCATCAACTGGCAAGACGTCACCGAAAAAAAGGTGGGAGACCGGGGTGGAGGTGGGGGAGCAGAAACAGATGACGTGGCGTTTAAAGCCGGACGCTCTGAGCGGCAGAATGAGTGACTCTCTTCCTCCCCGCAGCTTGTTCCGCCCTTCAAGCCCCAGGTGACGTCGGAGACGGACACGCGATATTTCGACGACGAGTTCACAGCACAAACCATAACGATAACTCCTCCAGATAAGTGTAAGTAGATCTGCCTCTGCTACCTTTTTTATTTGCTCTTCAAGGCTGGATTCAGGAAACTGTAATTTCTTACAACTGTATTGAACTTTTGAATGTTTTCTCTCTCTCTCTCTCTGTCCCATTGTGCAACCTCCCAGATGACAGTTTAGATGCAGAGGATTCAGATCAGCGCACGCACTTCCCTCAGTTCTCCTACTCTGCCAGCATACGGGAATGATCTCTGACTGTTGGAACAAGCAGGCAGGCTAACACACAATCACAACCCCGCACGCACGCACGCACGCACCCACACACACTCGCACTGCTGGGAAAATCCGAAGGACGCAAACAAAAACTGGCACAGGACACATTTTCATTCGGTCTTCGACGCACGCACACACACACACACACACACACACGCATACTGGCAAGTGGGAAAAGACATGGATCATAGAGTATGAAACGAACACACGGGCTGCGAACGACTGACCTCAGCAGGTTTGTGTGCACAGACCGGCAGCTTCGTCTCTGTACGTCCTCCCAGGGGGGCCGGCGTTTCGGCGTCCCCACGGGACCTCTGCTGCACTACACCGGGCGCCGCGTCAAAGCCTTGACACTTCGACAACCAGGTTACGCCAGCAAGTACCACCTCTTTACCAGCTGTACCCATGCTCCACACACACACACACACACACACACACACACACACACACGGACACCGTCTCCAACCAACCCCATGCACAGACTGCATATACAGTATATATATATATATATATAAAGACACAAATGTACTTGATAGAATTCAAAAGAAATAATCAAAATAAGGAAAATGGGAAAAAAAATTGGGGGAAGAAGACAAATTTTTATTTCATCAGTTGTTACGGTTTTAAATGTAAAGCCATATTTCTGCATTTATTTTGTGTTTTTATTTCCTTTTTTTTTTTAACACAAGTGCTCTTTCTGGAACTTGCTGTTACAAATCAAGTGTGGGACTGTTCCTACAGCGTCGGGGTGGGGGGGTTGGGGTGGGGGGATGGGGGGGCGAGGAGGGTTGCCATTTCTGTGTTTGCACTGCATGTGTGTATATGAGCGGCTGCGTGAATGTATGCGTGTGTGCATATGAGTGCAGGCGAATGTATGAACAACCGTTTTGATTCTCAGCCATCCATTCGTGTCTGTTTTTATGCATGTTTTTAAAAAACCAACAACAACTCAACTCTTGCTGGAATATCGAGAAGACACTACACGGCACACTCAATGGCCTTTTTTTTTTTTTTTTTTTTTTAAAGGGAACAAGCGTGTAATTTCTGACTGCTTTGACCAGCTTGGCGCTTAATTGACTCAGTCGGGATTACAAACTGGGATCTCATGCATGGCTACCCTTTTTGCTTTTCTTTTTGTTTTGTTTGGTTTTTAATGCTGCATTAATTTAACTCAAAGCGACGCAGCAGCCGGGGCTCCTCGGAGGCCGCGTTGCTGTGTCCAGACTGACTGACTGACTTGACCAACCGGATGACGAGCTGCCGGTTGGAGGTGGGAGAGGGAGTTTTCATGAAGGCCAGTCGCGCCGTGTACTAAAGACAGGGCGAATAGGAGAGAGGAAAATCGAGACTGCGCGCTTGACCGCAGCTTGTCCCCGCCCCGTCTCGAGAGAACAGCTGAGGAGCTGGGCACCAATCGTTTGTCCGCTTTCTATTTTTAATATCAGTTTAAGTGTTTTAAGATATTTTTTAAAATAAGCCTTCTGAATGTTCCTGTATTTAAAGAATGAAAAAGTTCCATTGTTGTTAAGTCTTTATAATGAGGCCAAAAACTGACTGACTTGGTGGATTTTCAACACTTCAGATGATTCCACAGTTGATGTTTCGAGTCTTCGGTTTGTGTTTTCTTTGATGCTGTGCTGAAGCACTTAAATCGATGTAGTTTGACGTCTGGAGCGACAGTTTGCAGGCTCACGATCCAACTAAACGCTGCATGAGCTGGTCGACCAACCTTCAACGAGCCAATCAAAACATCAGCTGGTGTAGTTTAAATAAAAACCTGCATGCTTGGAGTCATGACGGCACATGATTGGAGAGAAGTTCTGGACAGCATATTGAAATGCACTCATATCGACATAAACATTTAATAATTCCATATTGCTGGAAGAAATGTTGTTTGCTCCTTGAGCTTCACTAAAGGAACATCAAGACCTTTTTTGTCATTGTTTTGTTTCCATTTGTTGTTTTTTTCCTCCTTTTTTTTGTCCATCTATTTCTCAAATTTTGGAAGACACATTGTCTTGTTTAAGTATACATTACATAAAATATATATATATATTAAAAGTTTTTAAACTGCTTTATTTTTGATTAAGTTCTTCATTTTAAGGGGTTTCCATGAGATGCTGGGCTATCAGAAATTCACTTCTAAATGAGCAGCTCATTTCATGTTCACATAAATCACAATTGGTTATAAATAGCATAATTACGCATGAGGTTCACACAGCTACACGTTCAAAGTTCAATCGCTGTTTTTAAAACAAAAGAGAAATTTGTCCCTGAAACCTAAGCAATTAGAGAAACTTACCTACACTGTTCAGAACACATGATGAATTTGTTCTGCTTTTAAAAAAATACTTTAAAAGACCTTTATTATTGACTTGACGCTAGTCCTGCCATTCTTTGCAGGGCGCTGACTTAACAGTCCTTTTGCTAAAACATATATCAGCATTCAATGGGATACCCCACATCACACATCATCATTATTATTATTATTATTATTTTTTCAGTTTGTGTGAGTGACTGAGGGTGACTGTGAGATGTTTGTGTGAAACGTGGGGGGGGAGACACAGAAAAGCAGCAGGTTTTGACTCGTCCTTGAGCAGCAGGTTGCCCCCAGTTCCTGCGGATGCGATCGAGTGGCTTTGATTTACAGTTCACAACTCCAGCACCTCTTCTCACTGGCTCAGGCACCGCCATCATACTCTAGCCTAGTGTCCTGCTTTGGGAACAGCAGGACCGGATACTCAGAACCACTGCACTGATGGACACCACTGTGGATTTGCCTTCACCATTGCTATCATGGCCATAGGGGGGTGCTGCTGAACTTTTTTTGATATTGGTCGTGAAGCCATACACTGAACCTCGCTGCTGGCCACGCTTTAAGCAACGCTTCTCAGCTTGAAAATGCAAGTTACCCTGGACCTCTCCTGTAGGCATACACAGGCACAACAAGTGTCTCCTCACTATTGTGTAAATACCAAAAAAAAGAAAGAAAAAAGAAAAAAAAGCTTGATGGTGAATGCGGCATTAGTAGAAGGGGAGGCCTGCAGCTTTGTAGTGTTTGGTGTTTGATTTGCAGCTTTACTATGATTACCTTGCTTCTCTGTGTATTTGAATGTGATCAACAGTCACGAATGTCACACCTGACTCTGGTGTAACAAGATTTTCTTTCGCTTGTTGCCGATAGTTGAGGCTCAGAGGACAATGAAAAAAAGCAATCTTTAAGGGGAGGACTTTGTCCTGGCAGACAGTTTCAGCCCCCTTTTGCAAGACTTTACAATGTAACGGGTGACACCTGCTACAATACGGTAGCTTACGACATTTGCAACTATAATGTGCCAGTAAATATTTTTACTGAACAAAGCTCTGTGTGTCATTTGTATGCTACTTTTACAGTGTGCACTGTTTACTTGCTCGGTCTTCATATGCAATCCACTGCGACAGTGATCTTTCGTACAGCTTGGTGAATTATGTCCATGGATGGAGCTGCCAGGATCATGTAAATTTCAGTATTACTTAAAGCCCCGGATGGAGCCCTGACCGTGACACGTTGTCAGATCAACTGTTGATTTACCCAAGGGGTTGTTTTTGTTTTTGATGCTTTTGTAATTTTATTATATTTGGAATTACTTGCATTATCCTCCAAGGATGATGCATTTCCTGCAGACAAATTGCACAATGACAAATTCACTTCAAGAAGTTTTTGCCTGCGATGCGTTCGGGTGTTTCCAGTAAATGTCGTGAAGCTTATACGGTGCAGAGGAAGCTATTTCGCATTGACCCCCAACATTTAAGCCCGGAGGGTCAACTTTTGCTCAGATAAACGTTGAGAAAATGTCTTTAGAATCTTTACACACACACATATATATATACAATAGCAGTCACATTGAGCTGAACGCAGTTTATTCTCCAAGCGTCGACCGGAAGTCCTCGCCCGGGCCCGTCAGCCGGAGTCCCCACCCCAATCAGCGCGGCCCACCTGTATATATTAGCGTGCTGGCCGGGCGGCATGGCGACTCACTTTACTCCAGGCCTCCGCCGACCATCGTGGACCAGTCGGTGCAGCGGCCCGTCACGGGAGCACTGTATCCGGCTTTGGATATGGCCAGGACCGGTTTCTCCGATTCCAAGCCTCTACTGGACTTACAAAAGAAGGTGAGCGTCTGAACAGTGCGCAGAACCTATTATTTAAGAAAACGATGACGCGAAATTGTCACACATTGCATTGGAAATAAGATGATGATTGGTATGTTAGGGGACATCAACTAAGGGGAACGAATTAGTTAAACGTTTCCTTGGGCGACCCGTCGTTTTTCAAGTCAGTTTATGTTAAACTATTATTATTTTTTGCCCCGCTGGAGTCGACACCCATGCCTGCCCCATTTCTGTGTTGCCATGGAAGTAATTGCATTCACCTGCCGTGATCTCAGGTGTCAAAGAGTTCCTGATTAATCTGGCATTACTGTCAACTGACAAAAGATTGGCATGCAGAGGTTGAACTCAACTGCAGCCGGGTTACAGTCAGTCCCAAAATCATTAGTGTGTGTGTGTGTGTGTGTGTGTGTGTGTATAGATTTTATAGGTGGTGGGGGTTGGGCTGTCTCAGTTGTGGTCCTGAAATGGGTGGGCATGCATTTTTAAAGTGTTCCTGATCACATCAGTAAAAGGCTTTCTGTTATCCCTCCAGGCGGACGAGAGGCGAGCCCCGTTGAGACCTTGGGCGAATGCCTGTGAGCCCATAAATCGCTGGCAGCCTCAAGAAGCAGACGGGTCCAGGATGGCTCCTGTCATCATGGAACCGGAATGCAGATGGGTACACCTTCTGTCATGCTTGTCACCTTCGCCCCAAAACATTACCACAGTGTGCCTCTCGTCTTAGTTGTCATTTTTTCCACTTGCAGGTGTATTTTACGCTGATGTGTAAGGTGGTGTCTGTTTGCAGGAAAGGAGGTTATCGCTGCAAACCAGTGAAGGCATTATCATGGGCTTCCATGAAGATAGTCGGACACCCTCAGCTGGTAGTGTAGTTGTATGTGTATTGTTTGTGCAAGATGATATGATGACATTTAATCAGCTTTTTTGCTTAAGGGAAATTTCAGGGGTTTTTTAAGCTATGTTTTTCTTGAGGCCTTAATGTATAGAATGACCACTCAACAAAACAAGCCGTAGTCTGCGAAGACTTGATTGTTTTGTCAAAAAAAAAAAAATCTCTGTTACGTTACCTTCTGGTCCTCTCCGTCCTGTGTAGATGTAGATGGCTGTATGGAGGAGCCTGTACTTCTTTACCCTCATGTGCTGCAGGGTCTTCACAGCCTACAGGCACTGGTGCCCAGCATGCTGCGCCATGAAATAGAGAGAGCACTGGAGAAACTGGGCCTCATATGGGACCGTACGTACGCCTGGGAGGTGTTCTTGCACATGATGGTGAGACATCATGAACAGAGGTCACGACACTGCCTTATGTCTGAGTATGTGGCTCTTATTTTGGCCATACCGAAGGAGAATTATCCCTAAAATGTGCTGTACGCAGACCTCATCACTCCTCATACAAAAGGGACAACCTAGAAGAGCGGCTGAAACGATGGGCTCTTTAATTATTTAGCATGCGCCTCCTGTTTTTCTGTTGTCACCCTGCAGAGAACTCAAACACTGAGCTCTTTCCCCAGCGCTGACCTGCCCCGGCATTTCACAGATGCCGCTCGAGCTGTTCTGGTAGACTGGCTCATTCAAGTCCATGTGAGTCTCACTGTTAATAGAAGGTTTTGTTCTTCCTCGAAACAAAGCTTGTCTAAATATTCAGTTATATTGAGGCCATGTTCTCGTTATTGACCGTTTATCTTGGCTGTCAAACAAGTTAGATGACCAGTTGGGGAAATGAAGAACACATCCCTGTTGCTTTGTGAATGAGGCTACATTAAAGGAGTAATTTGACAAAACATGTGCTGCTTGTGTCCCCCCCCCCTTGCTTTAAACATAACTGGTTGGGGTTGCATTTGAGCTTGGGTTAGGGTAATTTGTCGAACCGCCAGCCTTGCGCTTATGCAGTGGTAACATAATCGGCACCTCTAAAGCTCACTTATTATACAGTCTTGGGTTTGTTTATTTACAAAACTGATGTCTGTTGTATAAGGGTTACGTATTGTACTATTTCCTAGACGGGCACAGTGACTTCCGAATGTAACTTAAAAAAAATAATAAGCTGTTAAGTAGTCTCTTTTTTCAGTGGTTTCAATCTTGAATGACCTGTTTTTATTTCTTAACAGGAGCAGATGCAGTTTCAGGAGGAAACCCTGTATCTGGCCATACACCTCCTGAACTGCTCCTTGCATCATATCAAGGTGACCACTGCCAATCTGCAGCTCCTCGGCATGGTTTGCCTCTTCCTTGCTGCAAAGAAAGATGAGCGCCACCTGCCTGAGGTACGCTGCATCAGCTCCTCTCCAAGCTCTCTTTAAAGCTACACAGTGTGTTTAAACTTACTTGACACTGACAGAAAAGTCGAAAGGTTTCGCTGCCCAGAGGAAGATGACTCGTACTCCTTTTTTTTTTTTTTTTTTTTTTTTTGGATGAGGTGTGATCTGTAAACCGTTTTGTCCTGCTTCTTCCAGGTGTCTCAGCTCTGCTACTTGATGGACCACACCTACACCAAGCGTCAGCTATTGCGAATGGAGCGCAAAGTCCTGTGTGGGCTGAAGTTTGATTTATCCTACTGTCCCCCTCTGCATTTTCTTCTCCTCATTGCGTCTATTGCTCGCTGCAGTCCTAAGGTAGATCTAAATTGTTGGCTGGTTCTCTTTGTCAAATTTTGCATTCTATCAATGTATTCCCTTTTAAAAAGTTTTAGTAGAGGCACTCTCAGCACAATGTCTGGGGCCTGAATTTTTATCCCACCCTGTAACCTGCACCACAGGTGGTGTGGATGGCTCGCTATCTGTTGGAACTGTCCCTCATGGAAGGCCAGTGTGTGGCATTTCTGCCTCTGCAGCTGGCAGGAGCAGCGCTCTGCTTGTCCCGCCGAATCCTGCAAGAGACCCTGACACCAGAGGGGGAGGCTGCCTGGTGTCTGGCTTCCAGCATCATTGTCAGCAGGTGTGTATCTTGACTCCACTTGACGAACTGTCATGTATAAAATGCCACTGAGCAAAGACCTCTTACCCACGATAGCCTTTTAAAAGCCCCAGGAATCATTAACACTGAAGTCACTGAGCTCTGGTCTCTCTTTTCTCTTCGCTTCATAGCTGCAAAGCTGTACTTTTACAAGTTTGTTTTTGTTTTTTTTTTTTTAATTTTCATATATACATACACTGTCAGTCTGATATCTGTATACTTTGTGGTTTTCAGCGAGACTACCATGCAAAGGATTATGCACATCTTTGCTAATGTTGCATCCAAGGCCCACACCCGAGAGACCTGTGGTACATTTATAAAATTCTCCTCCCCAAAGACTATGCACGTGAGCAGACACCCAGGTCTAAAGAACGCCTGTGCTCTGCTGGGTGTATGCACTTGACATACCTGACTCAGATGAACTTCGTGGTATCGTAAAAGCTACACGGTAGAGATATACTTTACTGGTAAAATGTGAGGACCTGATTACTGTGTGGTCCATGCAAGCCTCTAGCTGAAGAATTCAGTGAGGAAGAAGTGTGAAAAATTTGATGCCAGACATTGTTTGACAAAGAACTACATGCGCTGAGCATGCATGTGATTTAGCCAATCAAGCGGCACACCTGTTTTATTATCTTAGCGTGCAGACGATTTAGAAAATATGTGAATTGTACCTATGTGTCCCGTTGTGGAGAGAATGTGGGCTGTGTATCAAGTTATTTGTGAAGTTTTAAATGTTATAAAAATAAAGTGTCTGCAAGTATTATGTTTCCCTTTTTTTTGCATAAATGTATGAAATTTTCTGCATTTCCATTTAGTACAGCAGGCTAACAGAACTACCTTCTGACTGCACAGCTGCATTGATGGCCACTTCTTTTCACAGTCAAGCATGCTTATACAGCTGACTGGCTCAAAGGAGTCGTTTAAAAAAGTGCTGCAGCTCAGCTTTAATATGAAGAATATTTCTTTTCAGTAAATGTAAAGATGCAAGTGCACGTCCTACATACTCTGTCCTGCACATAACTAAAGTTATGCGCATGCTCGCTGCAAATCCAACAAGCAGCAACAGTTTGATTACATAATGGATCTGATCACTACATGTTTGCAAATCCGCGATCACTCAGCCGCTGTTTTGGAATGAAGACAGACGGATTACGTTTTTTACGCAAATTTAAACCAGCGGTGATTTTTCACTGACTGAGGTGAATCTACTTTTCTTGGCGCATAATTTCATCTTGATCCGAAACGCGACTTTCCCCCCCAATGAGCCAGTTTCCTGCACACTTCAGTTTCCCCCCGACTACTCTTTGTCTGGCGGCTACACGTGCAGTAATTTCTGATTGGTTGTCGTAGTTGTCTCACCGACCAATGAACGTACGGACAGATCGTCTTTATTGTGTGTGTGATAGGTGGTCCAACAGGCGGCTTGAGTTCAGCTAAGGTAACGCCGACAGATACTTTCCAAACCCATATTTAACTGTTTAGCGATGGTCTGCTTTTTGTCAAGTCCTGTACCTCTACACGGGATCTACTGACGCATAACGCGAAGATATTGATATGTTATTTTATTGTTTTTCCCCTCAGTCTAACATTTCGTCGTCTCGTCAAACAGCAGCGTCAAGCTAGACAGAATTAACCTTTGGGATTTCAAAATAAAAGCGTGAAAGCGGCCACTTTTCGGTATACATATAGGTAAGTACTATCTGAAGAATATAAAATAAAGATGGTCAATCTGTATAAATTTAAACATTATCGGACGAGTTGGTAATATCTACAAAGTTCAGATTTTGATTTTGAGATGTGCGTTTTAAATTGAAATCAACCGGACGTGCCCTTTCTTATTCTGACCAATTTGTCATATATTGACAAACCTCGACCGTTTTTACGGTAGTCTTATCACTTCGGCATATTTGACAAAGAGAGGAAAATGAATCATGTTATTTTTTTAAACAGTAACTATGACAGACAGCAGTTGCAATTTAGTCACGATTATTCATGGCAGCACTACTCGGCGTCCTGAGACTGAGCTCAAAGGGCAACATGACTTTTACTTTGGGAAATAATTGGCCGTTTCATACTTAGAAGTAGGTTTTCCACTCGAGATAGGAGCAATAATAAATCTGTATGCTGAGAAGACGTGACATTTCCAAATCTCTGTACTTCCTATTCAAACTCACACTCTTTTATAACCCCGTTTATAAACTTTCGTTTGTCCACATGTCTTGTTGGTATATTCACAGCGCACAAAGTCGTTTAAAGTGGAGCACTTCGACTGTTGTGTATCTTGGGTACGTGTTTACAGTGCGAGAGAAAGTGTATGTAAGACAGGGCCGCACTTGAAGTTGAGTGTTACATAACACCGTGGGGGCAGGAGGTGGTGTGCTGCCGTTCCAGCCATATGCGATGTGTGCTGCCTTCACGGAACCACTCCCTCCCTAAAATATCACAGGCGCGGCTTCAGCGTACACGGATGACCGAAATAATAGTTTAAAAAAGTTTCTAAGTACCGCTTGGATAGATAAAATTGTCTTTGGAAAAAGGGAGACCTGGTAGTTACGGAAGCTGGAGAGCTGGAAACCAGCAAAAATCCTCTGGTTGTTCATTGTCACTTTCCCTTCATAACTCTTTATAGAGAGAAGAGTTGTTGTGCAATAGGGTCTTGCTTTAATCCGGATCTGTCTGTTTGGTATTTGAAACAACCCCACGTCATAGTTTTCCTTTCGGTCCTCAGGTATGTCTCAGGCGCCAGTAGGTAGAAAAAAGAAAGAATGCGATTTTGGCTGCTGACGGCTTCTCGGCCGGTACTTGTCGCGCAGGTGCGTTTGAGATAGCAATGAATTAATATTTAACCCTAGCGTCGACTCGGACGAGCTGCAACAAACTCTCTGTTTGCGTTAATTACAGCCCCAATAAATAAATTTAAAGAATAAAAAAATATTGGGAACACAATGTAAAGATGTTGTGCAGTCGACTGTACAGACAGATTAAGAAAGAACTTCAGGCAAATGTTTTAAGAGATAACTCACACTTAAAGAGAAGAGGAGCGACACGATACTTAATTAGGTGGTGCAGGATGGAGCCTTACCAGAACAGGTTTTTTTTTTCAATGAAACTGCTTCTGCTAAATGAATGAATGAATATGATTATGGTATGTAAGGTTTTTTGGGTTTTTTTTTTTTTTTTTTAAAGGTAAGCCATTAGCAATATTATACGTATGTTTTTATTGCTTTGCATCTAAAAGAATGAATGAAAATTTTTTTAAAAAGAAATCTGCAGCAATGATCGTCAGGGGCTCACCCTGGAAGTCTTCCAGCATGGAAGTTGCTATATTATATGATATAAATATTATGCATTTCTTCATCAGGATGCCAAAGGAACAGCCTGGCTTGAGCGAGCACAGTCCTTGTGCGACATCCACCAAGAATGCTAAAGATAAGAGCAACAGCACGGCTCTGCTGGCAATGCGTAACGGTAGAGATGCGGGCGGCTCCAGAGGAAGGGGCTCCCACTGCAGCTCAGAGAAAGACTCCGGCTACTCGGGTGAGTTGAAGGAAATGTGGCGTAAATGTGTCGGGCAGCTTCTCGCTTTGGAGGTTGAAACGGTGACAAAGAAGTTGCTGCGCGTAATTTCTTTTGGGCAGGTTCCCCATCAGATGAAGGGTGTACCAACACGACAGATTTCTTTCTGCAAATGAATAAATGTCTGTGACGCATAAACTGATGATGTAGCAAAGCAAGTGAAATACCATACCTGCCCAGTTAGACAGAAAAACTGAATAACTCGTCACAGGTGTAGCCCGAAATAAGTGTGAGGAATCATGAAAGAAAAGGGCTGAAATTTGAATTTGTGCCTGCATATCTTACATTTCCCACCTCCCTCTGTTCTGTCCTCTCCACAGACGGCTCAGACTGGCAGCAGACGGATGTGGAGGACCAGCACAGCAACAAGAGCCAGTCCGGAGGTAGCGAGGGTGCGGAAACGCCACAGCCGGGCCAAAACCAAGAACCCGGGCGAGCAAATCCAGAGAACCCTACCCCGATGCTGGCAGGCCGTGAGCTCCCGCCGGTCTACATAATCAAGAGCGTGGTGCTCAACCAGGTAAGGCGGGTAATGAAGAACGGTTTTCTTAAAATGTATGTAGAAACCAATACAAGATTCAAAGAGCCGTGTTGCAAAGGGAATTCGAAACATCTCAGTTATTTTGGGAGCAGCATTCCACTTTTGCATTCATGTGTGCTCAGTATTTGCTCGTAATTTTACGCTCCTGGTTAAAGCCAAAGCTTTTTTTGAAGGTTTTCCTTTTTGGGGCTTCTGTGTTGTACATTTGCTGACTTCTTATTTCTTTATGTTGTGAATTCACCCATAACCCTTCTTCTAATATTTCTGTTTGAGTCCTTGTTTTCACTCTGTCTTGTATTTGCTATCTTTTTCCTCCCGGTCCCACCAGGCTGTCCCCTGACAGTTTTACTGGTTATCAGGATCTGCAGTGCCTTTGTTGGGAGAGTGAGTACTTCGGGCCAGCCAATGGAGAACCAATAGCTATGTTTGGATACGATGTGTTTTCATGGTTCATCCCTGGCTACTTAAACCTCAGTTTGAAGGGGTTGTGAAAAATACTGCAAGTCAATGGAAATGACTCATTTTAGTACTTTTTTTCCAGTTGCTGAATTCACTTCACGAGAGTTCAGCATTTGACAACTGATCCTGTAATTAAAGCACTAAAGTGCAATTTATTCCCAAGGCCCAATCTGATGTCACCACTGTGGACTTATTAGAACCACTCCTCCGAGGAAAGGGACTGTGTGGGCGAGCCACTTAAAGGATCGTGTGGTGATAAAATGTGTTTCGCAAGGAGGAAGAGGACATTGGCTTACAGGTGGTACTTAACACATTTGGTTGTTTTGCTGTCACAACAGACAAACTTTATTCAGGGAAAATGTGACAAAATCTCTCTCCTGGTGGGTAAATGCTGAAAAACTGGTTTCTCATCACTTCATTCAGCTGAGAGAGAGAGAGAGAGAGAGAGCAGTCGCCAAGATTGGTGCCTTCAAAACATCGTAGCTGATCAGCAAATGGCACTTTAAGCAAAGCAGTATCACTCAAGGAGCAACTGGGAGCTTAATGTTGCAGACACAAAATTCATCTGTGACATTCCAGACTGCACTACACTTGAATGCCGCAAAGGCTTGCTTTCAGTTGTGTCTTAACAAATCCTTAAAAATTCTTTTCCACTTCACACCTTCATCACAGGTCATTGACTTGGTGGAATCTTTATTCATTTCACACATACGGCACATATCTTGTAATAAAGGAAGCAATCCAACCACAGACTGTGGGAATTCATCAGAGCAGCGTCGAGATAATCAATTCAAACATTTTCTCTTGTGCAGCAGCTTTGACTTCACAATTTTCTTTTTGTTTGCACAAAGTCACTAATTGTTTGTGTTAGGTGTTCATCTATTTTGTTCATAAACAGCTTGCATCGTGAGCTTGAGATTGACAGTGTTTTTTGTATAAATGTATTTTGACTAAGTGATTTCATGCATGTGGCATGTATATGGTATTTCTTCCATTTCTTTGTGCTTGTGTATGTTACCAGACAGAGCTGCCAGCCATGCACACATCTGAAATTCAAAGTGGTTTATACAGTGCATTTTTTAAATATAATTTGAAGGTATTTAAATAAAGTGATATATAGAAATTTGACATTTTCAGTATATTCAGTATTTTTTTAATTTGTGCCACTGAAAAATGTGTCTGGGCTTTACTGTCTTTTTAATACAGTAATGGTGTCATGATGAGAAATGATAAAAGAACATTGTTGTCACAGAGACTTTGGTAAAACTAAGTGTTTTCCTGAGGTGTTTCTCCTCCAATCAAAGACTGTAAAATAAATGGACGTAGCTTCCGGATCTGAAAAATTGAAGCTGAAGCGGAAGTGCCTTAACTTCATATCGTATCATATGACCATCCAGGGGCGACTCCATGAGTTGCAAAAAGACATCCGTTTGTATTGAAATGTGTAAGAAAATGAGCCTGCTTTATTGATAACTTCTGTAAGCATTTCCATAATTCCTCTCAATCACTAGTTTCAAGTCTGCTTCATTAGAACATGATGTTCATTTTTTTAAATCATGTCTGATTCAGAGGAAAAGGACGATAATTGAGGGGATGTTATAGGGCGGGTTATATGGCTACCGTGTGATTGACATGTGCCACTCAGTTAAGGTAGTGGTGAGAGCAAAACCTCGCAGGACTTCGACCATTCACTTTGTTTTTTATGTTCACGAAAAGTTAATTAGAACATTTGTTTGCCCGTAAATGTCGCGACACACTAAGGAGTCGGCTGTTCACTGTTTTCTGGTAAGTACATTTTATTTTAAGCCCGTTTTTATTAGCCAAAATTAGCATGTGACTGTGAATGACAGATGCATCCTGCTAACAGAGCGAGTGTTAGTTTTACTTATAATGTAGCATCTGATATTCCATCAGTTCCTGGCCGGACTGGTAACTTGTGTACCTTAAGCCCCATTTTCAGCAAGCGGCTAAGTACGGTTAAGTTTGGTAGATAGCGCATTTATTCATGTTTCCATTGTCCATTGACGGGGGAGTGTTCAATAAAAATCCTGTAAACCCAATGGTTTCTTCCGTTTCTCAGTCAGACCGACCACTCACTCCGCTCCAGCTCCGCCCTGTCGTCCAAATATGATAATATCCGGTTACAAAAAAGATGGCGACAGGGTTTTTTTGTTTTCAGTTCCAAACTCGAGGCTTCAAAACTGCAGTTCGCGAACCAATTGATGACGTCACAGTCTTGCCTTCCAATGTCTTTTCAATATACACGATAATAGAATCTCTTGCACACAAATTGATTTTGCAGTTTAATTAATCATACATGCTTTACATTGCAGCATTTTTACTCATACTGTTGGATCAACGAAGGTTTGACTAAGATTATAAGTTTTTCTGAGAAAATTCAAACTTGAAATTGTGGCTTTTATGTTAAAATAAAATGCAGTTGGTTCTGCTAAATTCAGTGTCACACTTTTAAAAAGGAAGCTGCTTCAGTATCCATTTCCAGGACACCTGCAATGTTTTTCAGCGTGCAAGATTGGCACAATACAGCTAAAAAAAGAGAGAGAAAATATCACAGTCAGGAAACTGCCCACATTGAGCCAGGTCTTACTTGTTGGACATGTAAATGCAGTTGCCAAAGAGTTCAGGATCAGGTGACCTGTCATATCCAGTAATAAATCATTGGGGTTCTTCATCTCTGATGTGGAGCAGCTCAGTCTCCCTCTTTTTGGGCAGTGAGAAGTTGGGGTCAGGATTGACACAGATGGAGGAAACGCTAAGAAATTGAGATAAATATTCCCTAATTACTTTCAACAGAAGTATGCCAAATCTTTCCAATAACTGAAGCATTTTTAAGAGTTGGTTACATAGTATGGGTTTATGGTATTGTTGCAGTGGTAAAAACAGTATTAAAGCAATATTCACCATCAGTAATGCTGCATGTTGGCTGTTGAGAGTTGGATCTTTCTGGGCAAAAACTGCTGTACTTTTTACTCTGGATATTAATGCTATACTTTAGATGTGACAGAAACTTCACAATTAACAAACTTAAATATTTTGAACTTTTACTACAGCTCATTATGTAGGTGGGGAGCTGAAATTAGACTTTCTCACATTCTTTAGGGAAATGGACTCATTGTGTCAAGATAATTTAAGCACATAAAACAATACGAGCATGGCAATGAAATCGGTTTCACCACAGGCACTCATTGTACTTTTGCTTTGCATCGGGATATACCCCAATTATGCATTACCTAATGTTTTGCACAATGAATCTTTAAAAGAAAGCAGTCATGAAGTACATGGGCTGAATTGTGACTTTTGTTTTGTATGTTCTTGAGTAGCAGAAAAGTCTCGTGTCCACAGTCAGTCAGTAACTGCACAGCATGGCCCAGTTGTCATGATACCCATCCGTTACTTGAAGGACCATTTTCATGATTTTATTATCATCATAAAATCCCACCTGACTGAGGGTTCCAGTGCCGGTTGCCAGCTTATATATCGCCCAACCTGGCACAAGTAGGATGGAGGACAGGGCCAGTACCCAGCCAAACACGTAGGCCCAGGCTGGGTACACATACCAGCGATTGAAGGTCAGAGGCTGGTACTTCACTAAAGAAAATATGAAAGAGCTCTGCCAAAGAACAGAAAGAGACACTCAGTGGATGAGTGGATATTTCAGTACATCATTGATTTAATGTGGGAAAAATCAAAGTTGAAGTGCAAAGACACACTCAGGTGATGATGGGGCTAAGGCCCCAAGGCTGTCAGGATCTTTCACTGAACGCTGTAATGCCGACTCACCAGCGAGACCAGCGGCGTGAGGTAGAGCCAGCAAACTCGGAAGAAAGGGTTGGCATGCGCACCCGTCATGTCCTTTATGATGTCATACAACTGCCTGGCCCCTTGATGTGAGTTGGATGAAGAGTATATCGTGACCAAGATCTCTTGAGACCAAGAGAGTTTGAAAATGACTTGGTGTGAGTTATAAGGGTGAGTTGCCAAAATTTATGAAAGTTGACTGCTAAATTCCATCAGTGACCAATGATGACCCAAGTGAGTAAGTCAAATCCCGCAAGTAAGACGACCCGTTGAAGTTTTGACCAGATATTGGTTGCCAGGCCACAATATCTCAGTTTATGATGCAAGTGAATGTACAAATCACAGTCTTTGCCACAGTTCCTTCCAAACAGCCCACATACCAAATATCCATCCCAGTGCCAGGCTTTTAAACACACAGAGAAAGAGGATGCAGGCTCCATTGCAGGCGTAATAGTCGAACATCTGGAACACATACATCCCACCCTGGAAACAACAGCACAGACATTTAGGTGACAATCATGCAGATGTCAACCTTGGCTGTGTGGAAGCCTGTTGAACCAGTTTACCTACGGTATTATAATACATCAACATGTGTTGAAGACAAATGCCACAATAATTATTTTAATAATATTGGAGTAATAAATAATGAATGGAGAAACAAGACAAAGTGGATAGAAGTACAGACCTCAGTGATCATGACGAGCTGACATAAGAAGCAGACGAGGCAGAAGAGGAGGAGGAAGCACTCCCGTCGGCCTGCTCTGCGCATTACGGCCGGAAACATGTCGATGACGGACGTCATCACCACCTCCATGGCCACAAACTGCACAGGCAACAGACAGGACGGGATGAAGAAGATTTCCAAATGAAAAACAAAAAATAAAACTAAAATAATGTGCAGCTCACTTGTGTGTCCAGGCCCAAGAGAAGGAGCATGACAAAGAAGCAGATGGACCACAGCTGAGGCAGAGGCATCATGGCCACAGCCTGAGGGTACGCTATGAAGGCCAGGCCCGGGCCTGGAACACAACATCAGAAAGGGCGCGTGCAAGACATGGCAGGAAGCACCAAATGTTGAACAGGGTAAACATGGCGGAACAACACGGAGCAGGAGGACACTGTCGCTGGTGCTGATTTCAATATCTGTTTGCCCGATTGTGTTTATAATGTCAATATTTGGGCAGGGAGGAGAACAGGGATGCGAGTGACACAACGTGAGCTCAGTTGGAGCCTGGCCATGAGGGCAGGGGGGGACAAGAATGTGTGTGTGTTTCTATGCTGGCCAGTGTCAGCTGCGATGTGATGCGATGGTCAGTGTAACACACTGGCGAGAAGCCAATTGACTGTGACTGTGTCCGTCATGTCTGTAGTCGTCCATAAGGTGGCAGCAAAGATTCTTCAGATCATTTACAAAAGTAAAAGTACCAACACAACAATGTAAAAGTACTCCATAACAAGTAAAGTCTGACCAGAGTACTTTTGTTTTTTTTTATTGTAAATCAACACACAACTGGTTGGGAACCACTGGTTAAACCATAACAATGTGTTGTATTTTATAATCTTATCATAAAGGTTAGTAATATAGAGTTTCAATTGGTAAAGTAACTTTTAACTACACCTATTAAGTAAACATATTGTAAAAAGTACATTTCCATCTGAAACGTAGTGAAGTAGTAGTTGAAAGTCCCATGAAAAGACATGAAAGATAAATAAAAGATATACTGTTAAGCGTATGAGAGCGGAGAAGCCTCAGAGTGGAGGCTTCCTCTTGCTGGCAACACCATGTTACCAAACTGAAGAATTTACTGATTCTCTGTAACATTGGCTGCATGAAGACAGGGCTGATGCTTTCTGAATCTCTCTGGCGGCTTTTATTACCTGACTCAGCCACTTCTGCAATGGGAACACCCTGCTTGTGGGCCATGAAGCCCAGCACCGAGAAGACTGCAAAGCCAGCCACTAGACTGGTGCCACTGTTCAGTAAACACAGCCACAGGCAGTCTCTGCAAAACACAAAGCATGCATATGTTTGAATTCGATCCCTTTTTATGTGACGTGGCTGAGCTTTCGGTCGGGGGAGAAGGATGATGTTGACATGCCTACTTACTTGTAGCAGTTGTTGTTATAGGGGTTGTAGCTGCCTAGCACAGTGAGGGTACCCACGCCAACACTGTATGAGAAGAAGATCTGAGCTCCAGCCTCCATCCACACCTGTTCCAACGAAGCAACCGGTCATACATTTGTTCATTTTTCTGCTCACGGTGTGTCTTTAAGCACTTACCTGCGGGTCTGTGAGTCGTGAGGGTTCAGGCAGTAGATAAAACACCACTCCTTGAAGAGCACCAGGAAGAGAGAGTCCACGGATCAAAAGGATTAACAGCATCACATAGGGGAAGGTAGCAGTGAAATAAACCACCTGGTCAGAAAAGGACAGACATGACATTCATAAATGCACTGTGTAAACATGTACCACAGTGTCAGGCTTTTAAAAAAAATACCTTTCCCGTAGATTTGACCCCTTTCCAGATGCAAAAGTAGCAGGTGACCCAAATGGCAAGGAGACACAAAAGCACCTCCCACCTGATGCTGCCCAACTCCTCGATCCCCCCCGAAATCGACAGCACTCGTCGCCTCGAAGGAGTATGAAAATGTTTTCATCAATTATTGTCAAATCTCAGCATAGGAGCTTAGAGGGACATAAAGAATAGCCTGGAGGCTTAGTTTGCTAGCAATGGACATACTCCCAGAATTCTGTGGCAGCGGAGGTTGAGTTTGTCTGGTTGGCCAACTGGACACTGTCATTTCTGGCTGAGAGGTCGACACAGTTGTCTGAAAGGATGGTGAGAAAACTCCTTCAGATAGTAACTCATGTCGTTAAATGACACCCGAGGTTCATCTCATGATACACTCATCTTACTATCCAGTGGACAACGCCATTCTAAACGACAACTCTCAATCCTGCAATTCTGCATCCCGTGCAAATCCTGCAAATAATCTCATGTCCTGTTTTGCATGGGTCGACCGACCTTGCAGGCGGCAGCGCAGATTTTACCTGTGTTCCAGGCACTGTTGCAGCTGGTCCAGGGGAGCTGGGAGCTGAAGGAGAACACCAAGTAGAGCAAAGCCCAGGCCAGAATAATGGTATAGGTAATACATGTGTAGAAAATGATGAGCTGCCCACCATAGCCGACACCTGCGGAGCCAGGTTTACATTTCAAAAACCTGACTCAGCACAGTAACACTCTGATGTGTAAAAACAGGAGAGTACTCCTTTTTTTAACTCGAGTGGCCCTCAGAAGAGTGCACCACTTGAACAAGATCTGCACCAGGAAAGAACTGGTTCCTCTCTGGCCCATGCCCCACCCCTCCTCCCATTTGTATTGGGTACAAATTCGTTCAGTACTTTTTGAGTAATCTTTCAATTGACAAACCAACAAACAGACACGATACGCATTCTCTTGTTTAAATATTAAATTAAATATTAATTATGAAATTTTGTTTCAGGGGTGGGGTCCTTGGATTAAGGCTCACAGAGACCACACTGTCATTATATTGTCAATGTTTGTCTTGCTCTGACAACCAGTGCTCTGGTATGGAGTGTCTTATTTTGTCTTGCATTCATTTAGCTTGTGAGTTGGTAATGTGTAACTGCCTCACACATTCCCTGTTTGTGTCATTACCGCAATGAAACGCTGAGCTGCAAAAAGAAACTGCAGTGAGGACAAACACTGATGATCGACAATGAAACGGCTGCTGCTGTCAGTTATCGTTAGGAAAATAGATTTCAGCAAATCTGGGTTTGTCAAAAGGTTTTTACCCTTGCTATGCCACAATAGGTCCTGAGCAGCGTACCTTCTGCCAGTGGGCATAGCTTCCTCCAGCAGGTGATGCCACCCTCCTGAGTGTACTGGCCTATGGTGGTCTCCAGCAGGAACAGGGGTATGCCGCAGGTCACCACAAATACCAGATATGGCACCAGGAATGCACCTGAGTTTACAAAACACACATCAGCACATATTTACCCAACGCTCTTTTAGGTAGCAAGTACGGGGCATCGTCTCAGCTTACCCCCTCCATTTTTGTAGCAGAGGTAAGGAAACCGCCACACGTTGCCCAGGCCAACAACATTTCCAGCCACGGCCAAGAGGTACTCCGTCTTATTGCCCCAGTGTCCCCTCTCCTCCAACTTGCTTTCCTTGTTTGGTGTTGTGCGTTTTTTAGTCAGCATACCCAAAAGCTCAGTGTGCACCCAACCTTCCCTCAGAACCTCTGTACCCAGTGTCCTGGATTGGTTGCTTTTTATTTACATCCAATTCTGTGTAATGAGCAACCGCCTGAACCAGTTTTCATTGGAGATGTAAACCACAGCAACACACACAGAAATATTCAAATATATCATTTGTTTATTGAGTGCACTTTAAGAATTACAGTGGCACATGTTTAATCAATATCAACAACAATCATAAAAGCTGCATTTCTTTGCATTAATTGCATTTGTTTTTCAAATCTTATCCTACAAAAAGGGACAAGTTTTGAGTCTTCTTTGGTGAATTCCTCATCTGAACACCTGGGATTTCATGATGCATGGATTCAATTGACCTGCAAAAGGCTTGTAGCCGCATCGAGTTAAAACAGGAGAGACCGTAGCAGACCGAAGAGCCAGAAGGAGACACTGGCCAGTGTAATCTGCCCATTTCCACTTGTCTCTGTGCTCCTGTCTCTTAGCTGCCCCTGCTAACCAGATGGCAGCGCTTCACGTTTCCAGCTGTGTCTCACACCAGCAGCTCTGCCTGGGAAAGGCAGCAGCTGGACATGTACCTTGCCCACAGTGGCCGAGATGACCCCAGGACCCATTGAGACACGTTCAAGGGGGAGTCTCCTTTCTCTTTCCCTTTCTCTCCGGGCTTGTGGTGGGGATGGTGGTGGTGGCCTCAGTTGCTGGTCCTTTCACTTTGTGCCTGCTCCTGGTTGGGGCCAACCTGGGAGTGTCGGGTTCTGTCCTTTTGCAGGCAGGGGGCTGAGGAATAAAGTCAGCACAACCTAACTCTTCTGTAGCTGGAGGGCAGCAAGGCCAGAGCGCCCACTGTCTGACACTACGAGAGATGCGCTCCAGCTGGAGTCGTTGCAAATGGATGGACAGGTGGACTGCCCTCCCGCAGCAGAGCAGGATGGTGGGGACATGTCAGGATCCTGCGGGAGAGAGTGAGAATTGATGAGAGTCCTGGACAATGTAATGATTAGCTTATAAACCAAAACACAGGTGCATATACTAATAAAGTATATCCTGTTAGTTTTCCAGTAATGCTCACCAGAGGGACCACAGTTAAGTAGGCAACTGCATAGTTTGAGTCTGGAAAGTCAAGAGCACGCACAGCAAGAGTAAGAGTCGCAGTTGCTCCTGCCTGAGCTGTGGCAGGAGTGTGGAAGTTTACCTGATAACGGAAAGACCCTTGTTCTGCAACATGGTACTTTACAGACAGAAATTCAAACTTTAAAAACAACGTTGAAATCCACACTGCTGTCACCTGGTGGCACAGATCAAAAGACAAATCAGTGCAGTCACATGATGTATCAGTATGTATTTAATCTAACATACCAGGAGTAATCTCTTGGTGGATTTACTGTCCCCAGTGGTTTTTCTTTACCTATCACATTGAACGTGAGGTGTCCATCACTCTTGGCGTGGACTTCCCACCGACCTGGCTGTAAGGGAGGAAGCAGGCAGATGCGGTACAGACCCTTGAAGCACTGCAACTCTGCGAGGAGGCCTTGCTCACCCAAAAGAGTCTGACTTTGGCCTGACAGGGAGAAAAAGATAAGTAACTGGGCTTTAAGTGTCTTATACTTGTACAGCATTTAACTTTGCTCAACAATTACCTGAAGGATTGGTAAGGATACACTCGGTCAGAGTGCCAGTGATATGCAGGGTGACATTTTTTACTGAGCTGTCAACTCTGAAGAAGGAATGGGAGGACAACAGCTCCTGGACACTCTCCACATGCAGTAGGGTCACCTAGGGAAGAGGGAGCAAAAAAGTGCTTACGTATCTTATTGGTGACTGCATGTCTCCACTTCAGTGAAATATAAAGTGTCTATAGTCAATATTTCAGTCATGGTTGACATGACAACTTGTACCTGGAGGGACTTGAAAAAAAAGTGAGTAAAGATATAGCTCAGTTGTTGGGACCCCAACAAGGTCACCCTCACAAGATAAATCTGAATATGAATCTAATGTCTTGCTAGATAATTAAGAAGTCTCTCCAGAAGTGTTTACTTTTTAATGCTTTAATCTTTGCTTTGTCACTACCACTGCCTCAGCTGTGTAAATGTTGATCCTCATCCAAAGGTGTAACTGTTTTACCTTGTCTGCAGCTGTGTTATCCTCCACTATGGTAGAGACCTTGTGGATGTCAGAGTTGGTGGTGAATATAGTCAATCCTCCTGACAGGGAGGACAGGGAAGAGTAGAGAGAGAAACGATCAGGAGACAAAGGTTCCCTCTTACTCCTCTTCCTCCCTCTGGTCACTGTTGCATAGTTGGGGTCTTCAGTTAGGAGAAACGTCACCTGTTGGAAAATCAGGTCAGCATTTGCATGGTGGTTGACTTGTTTTATTGCAGCCCCTTTGCTGGCATGGTTTGCTGCACCAGTACAATACTGAAGACGGCATAGCTTTTATTAGAAGAGAGAGTTAAGCCCTACCTTGCTCTGTTTCTCAAGCGTGAGGGCCTTCACAGCATCAAACAGGTGGGCATCTTTTGGGGAGGCGTCAGTGAATACGAAGATCTCTGACAGTGGAGGGCTGTGAGTGAGTGCCAGCTTTGTAAACACACAGCAAAATGGGAAATTAGCTGCCATGTGTGCTTCCAAGTCTCATATGATAAGGTTCGCCACGCATACCTGAGTGCTTCACTTTGAGTGTCGAAAGTTACCTGAACGGCAGAGAGACACATCTCCGGTTCGTCTCCTCCTCCCAGTGCCATCAGGTTCTCCATGTGCTGCATGAACTGGTTTGGGTCATCTGTCTCATACACTGGTCCTACGGCTGCAGAGAAGTAGAGAAGAAACCTTACATGGATGGCTTTTTGTGCTGAAATAACAGCACATCTATTAGAATGTCAACCGACACAATGACCTTTTGAAAGCTTTGAAGCTTAATGTTCAATTCAAGGGTGATTCACAAAAAATTATATATTTAGAGAACAGATGTATAGCTCTGCTCTTCCAGCTCTGCACAGTGCACAGTTTTCCTTCCTGGCTGTGACAGATACAGTGGAGCTGTAGCCTCACCTGGGTCATGGAAGGGCACAAGGAGATAGGTGCCAGGCTGCCCAGGGCTGTTGGCCCGGCTCTTGATGATGGAGTGAGCGCGGAGGCGAGCGGCAGTGATCTCCTCAAACATGCTGCCTGTGGTGTCCATGACAAACACCAAGGCAGGGACCTGCTTCACGCTGAAGAGCCTTTAAAAGTTTAAAAAGAAATAATAACATGCTACGTACGCTCGGCAGCTGAAATGTGCAAAATGGCGAATTTGGGAGGCTGTGGATGAACATGTATTGTTGATTGTTTACCGCAGGAAGGCTTTGTGGCCCACGGTGTCTCTGAGGTCTTTCAATACAGTCAGGGTGGCCTCAGTAGCCAAAGTAGCAGCTTCTACATGGAGATAATGGTGAGGGGAGAAGAGAGGAGAGGTGCTGTCTTTGTTGATGCCCCCTTTAGCCCCCTTATAACGGCTACTGTCCAGAATGCCTCCATGACTACATTTACCTGAGAAGTAAAAAGCCATTGAAAAATTATACACAGAAAATGACGTTTGATCTGAATTTAACTGTCCCTTTGGTGTGTTTGGCAGGACTGCATCTGCTGGTGCTGGAAGCTGCACTCACACACCCTGAGGTTTTGGCGGAGAAGTACTGAAGTAGCCTGTGGTGAGCAGCTGGGAGTCTTGCTTGTTTTTTAATCTTGGCAGGAGGTTGTTTCGACAGGTGGTGCTGAAGCACTCCATGCAGGTAGGAGTATCCTCTGTGGACAGAAAGAGTTAAGGTTTAATTTATCATTGTTAATAAAGCCCATTAAAGCTATGAATCGTTGCTGCAGTGCACCATATTTTAATCTCAGCTATTAGTTTCCTTATTTTGGGGGCTTTTCCATTTTAGGATCTACGGTAAGTAACCTTACAAATTACTAGTCACAGAGGGACGACTTACCTGTTTGGGTTAAAGGTTGTATTAATTAAGTACCTGGAATAATGAAAAATTAGGTAAAAGAAAGTTTATTTCGGTTAGTTTTCATTCACTTCATGTAACTTGTTAAAGTGCAAACTCCATGGAGTGATAGTAGCATTGACTATGCTATGTTGCAAAATGTACCACTACACAGCAGTGTGATATAGCACAATGCATAAATATGAATTGCAATTTTGCTGTAATATTGGTGAAGTTTTGATATATTGGATGTACATGCTGTTTCCATTAGTTAATCAATGAATCAGGTAATTGTTGCAGTGCTATTTAGATTGTTAGCTTTTATTTTGAGCTTTTTTTCAAATAAGGTTTGTTATCAACATTTGGACCTTCAGCTGTTGATTTTTTTGTCTTTGAAATTTTTTGAAAGTCTTTCTTTGTGTCATACAAAGTGTCTTTCCTGCCTCTGCCCATTATGCATTATCTGCCTGTGTCTGCCTTGCCTGCCTGTCTGTGGTTGGGTTCATAATCCAGCTGCCAGAAAGTGCATAATGACAAAGTTGTTACTGTAACAAGCATCCAGAGGAAAACCACAACATTATGGTTATAAGCACCATCATCAGGGCTGATTTTAAAAATCATGATTTACTGAAATAGATAAAAATGCCTGGAGACTGTACTAGTTGTAAAAAGAATATAATATCATAAAGTATCCCTCTAAATGTGATGCTACTCAACAGTACCACTGGGTACATCGTGAGTTTATGTGTTGCAACTGTAGAACTGTTTTTTGTTGTTTTGTAATGCCAGGAGAATGAAAGCCAATAACCAGTAATAATGAATGATCACCACTGGGATGTGATAAAGTAGTGTAATCAGAGATATCAGGATATGAATTACCTTTAGCCACAGGGATAGCAGGCTCCTCCGGCTGCAACAGGTGGCGGTATATGGTTTGCTTGCCCATCTCCACCCAGTTACTGTGGCTGTAGAAGTCCTGGCACAACACATGTTTTGAAAGAGAAAGTATTATGGTTTTTCCCTCCTGCACATATTGGAGGAGAATAAAGCAAAATCCTCACTGGTGCTATTTATCCTGCAACTTTTGTCTTCATAGGCAAGAGTTAAGCATCATAAGTCACATGTCACAAATTGTTTTCATTAGGCATTTGAAACTGCTGTTGTATTGGACTTAATAAGATCTCTTAAATTATAAAAGATTGTTTAGCAGCATTAACTACAATTTATTAATATAATTTATTATATAAACAGCACTTTTTGCATTTGTCTCAATATGAGAGCTGCTGTGTACCTGCAGGGAGTGAAACAGCCGGCCCAAGCTGTGAAGAGCACTTTGATACTCTTTGGCGCGCACTGACAGCAGGGTCTGAGCCCATAACTGTCGTAACATCACCACGGCACTCTGCACACGCTCAGAATCAAAGTGGTACACTGGGTCAGATCTGGTGGAGCTCAGGAAGTCCATGGCAGCATTGGACTTCACCACCTCTCCCACAGCTCTCCAGAAGCCACGGCCTAGTCTGGTCTGGTGGGAAAAGAGGCTGATTTTTACTCATTTTCAGAATGAGCTGTGCTCAATATCACGTGCCAAATATGAACATGTTTTGATATAGTAAAGCTTTCATTAACTATTGAGTAACTAGCCCCTGATGTCGGCTCACTTCACAACAGAGTTTGGTGATATCTGATATGATTTGATATTTGAAATCCTGTGATGAAAGTAAAAGTTTCAGCTCACCCAATCCTCTGCAGGGTCTCCCTGGTGTTTTTTGCCCCCCTTCAGAGTCTCCAGGGTCACATTGACAATGGCCTGCTCTGTGATGTACTGGTGCGTGTGTGAGCCCCAGGACAGCGTTAAAACTCGAGACCAGAAGTTGGGGAGGAAGCCCATGCAGGGTGAAGCCAAGAGAAGGAGGTAAGCGAGAATAAACCAGTACATATGCTTCCTGCTCCTTTCCCACATTCTTCCTCTGCCCACTGACATTGTGACCTGGAGAGTGGGTCAAATTCTACCTGCATTAAATAAAAGAAAACGATAGTTCATGCAGTAAGTTGCAAAACAAAATGCACCCTTGTATCACATTTTATGGTATTCGGTAGGTATGGTACATGGCATCGACTGGAACCGATGCTCTGTAGTGCTGATAGGAACTGTAGAGTCGGGTGGCTGTTAACTATGGGTTTGTGAAGCATCAGCTGTCATATTTGACATAGTTATTTTATCCACTGTTCATAAACAATATTGAGTACAAATGTAATAACACCATTTAAGCTTTTTTTGTGAATGATTTATTTTCTTATTTTTAAAACTGGTTTTGTCGCCTTTCCTGTTGGAGAGGCACATTGGAAATTTTGTTTGTTCAAATATTTAAAAAATCTTTCAGCTGGGCTGACCAAACACTACTAAAAGAGTTCTGAGTTCTCTTCACCCCTCCTCTCCACCATCACCACCTCTACCTCCAAACCTCCTCTCACAGTTTTCTCAGCCTTGTCTCTACAGAGGCCCCTATTGTTCTTTCTCCACTTTATTCAGATACAATACTTTGGTTTTGTTCTCATAATCTGTGGCTTCACAAGGGAGACACTGAAACAAAGCATGAGGCCTAACAACAACTACTCCCTCCACTCTGCCAGCCTCGAGTCATCAAATCAGTTTAAATTGATTGGCGTGGTCTTTTAAATTGAGAAAGTCCCACAGAAGGCCCCCTTCACTCATTTCATTTGAATGACGCAATATCTCAGACTCGCATGCCGATTACTAGTGACATTTTTTGCTTTTAGTAACTTTAACCCGTGTAACTCGTGTATTGTGGTTCACTTTAAGTAACTTCTCATTATTTCTTGCTGAGTTTGCCCATCAACAGACTGATGCTTGTAAGCAAGTTCACAGCACAGCATATTCACGAGAGCATTTTAAATATTTTTAAACTTCTAAAGCTACTGCACAAGCTTTTCCTTAACGTTGTACTGCTAATGTAAGAATTTCTACACAAAATGAAAATATTCTCACCTCATTTCATTCTTTCAGGTTCGTTGTCTCCAGACACTGTTCAGACACGTATTTAGCAGAGACGTCACCGCCACAGTGCACAGGAACACCACATGTGCGTGCATACAACAACGTGGATCACCACAGCCTTGTGAGCAGAGGAAGCTGCGTAATCACAGAACTCTTGTCTGTCGAACAAAGTTATTGAGTCTTCACATTTGGCCGTCCTTGGGCTGTTGTCTCTGGCTGACTCCTCAGTAACAAAAATAACAACCAAGATAGGAATGGAAGAGCAACTTTGTTGAGCATGGATGAGAGTCTGGTTGACACTGCACAGTCTCGGGCGTGTTTCTTCGCAAGAGGGGCACATCATGAGGCAGAAGATGTCCCGTCATAGCTTCCCTACAGCCCCGTGCCCCTCCTTACCCCCCATTATTGCACGGTGCATTGATTCACCACAATAGGGCCGCATATATTACCAGCCAGGGTGTTCAACTTAGGCCTACCCCAACCCCCCTGCCCTCTCCCTCCATCACTCTTGCTTTCCCTAATGACACCAAAAAACACTGCTTTTCACTACTGCATACACTACAACCCCTTGCCCTCACCCTAGCGACCCACATTTCTGATAGCAATGCAAAGAAGGGCATCAGTTGCTCGTCAACACTAGGGACAGTGTTGAACTTTAGTTTGTGGGACTGAATGTGGGGAAAGAGATTAACTGAATGATGAGCGTATTTTCTTTTTGACTTTTGTCTTCTGTTGTGTCAAAGGTTTTGAATTTTTCTCAACTACCTTCGAAGAGATAAACTCATTTTCCCGAGCAAAAATATCTGATTCTGTTTTAGTTACGGGGTGAGAAAGAAACAAAGAGACAAGGACAAAAGTTTAGTCGCTGTAGTCATGTCTGTGCCTCGCCTCAACATCTTGGCAAACTAAAAACTTTGTGCTGAAAGCTAAGGGTGTTCGGCTGGAGGCTTGACATGACCACAGACGTAAAGGACTGCAGGACCCGGGAAAGATGGGGTGAAAACAGTCAGACATTGTGCAGTGCATGTGAGGGGAGAATGTTTTACTCTGACTTCCAAATAAGGACCTGCAGGTGAGGTTAGTGTGTGTTTCCTGTTCACTCAGTTGTTTTTCATGTGCTGATAGATTGTGAAAGTGGTTTCCCTTTTTACCCACAAGACTCTCAGTCTGTCACATTGACTGTTAGCTTGTGCTGCTTCACCATATCATCAGGCCTGAATCTCAGTTTCTGCTCTTTATGTTCTAATGAGTACAACCACAGATGTTTTTGTGTGTGAGTGTGTGTGTGGGGGGGGGCTTACTTAAGTATAATTAAGCTGCAGATCTCATTCTATGCAACACTGATAATAAGGGCCCTGATTCTGGTAGTTCCTTGCCCTTTTCCAATGGCTGTCTTTTTGCAGTTGCAGCCACTGGATTGTTAATGCCAGTACGGAGCTGTTGGCACTTGCTCTCGAATACTTGCAAGTTCACAAAAGTCTCACTCCACATCAGACACTGGAGAATAAATGTCACATGACATTCACTTGAAAAAAATATAAATATATAACGAGGTTCGTGACATGGCGCCAGATAATTTATTACAGTTCACTTGTTTTTAAATTTTTCATCATTTTTATATTTACATCCATTAAGTCATGTATTTTTAGTGCGAGCCATCTGTTCAAACTGAGCTCACGCATGCCTTGTGATTCACTTCAGCTGTCAGCTTTTCTAAAAGAAAAAAAACCCTCCCCAACCTCATTTTATTGACATCATCAACCATAATGCACGAGAATGCTGCTAATTATGAGAAAAGGATCATTATAACAGATGTGAGCATGTCCAGTTCATTTTTAGTCATCTTTTTTTGGCATGACACACACAAGGATTAATTATTCTTATTTTATTTATTTATTTTACAGCAAATGATGACATACTCACGCAAAATGTGCAGTTCCTAACTTTTCCTAATAACAACAGCCTCTCGGAGGGCTGACCTGCACAACCGTAACAAAATTTACATTTTTTTATTAAATAAATTTGGAAGGAAGATAAGCATTATTCTCCGGCATTTTTAAAAAAATCAGTTCGAATATTATTTTCCCACAGTCTCTGAAATAGTACTGCAAAACAGCGCGCGATGTGGGCAGTACAGAAAATATCAAGGATCAATCCCTTTTTTGAGCCTTTCCCACAACACAATAGTCATCAATAGTTAAATGTTGTTGATCACTGTTGGTATTTTAAAACTCATTAGCCTACTAAGTCTGTGTGAACATGTTTTAATCGACGACCTGGCATCTGCAAAACTACAGCAGAGCCATTGCAACTGGGATCAGTGAGGAAGTTGTTTTTTCGGGGCTTCCCTATTGTGGACCACTGTAAACAAGCGTCCAGGAATCCGGAAACGTCGCGTTCGCATTGACGCTGCAATTTCTCAGGCTGACAACACGTCACTGTAATATTTCCAAAATAACCCACGTCATTTTATTCAAGTGTGCGATTCCCGAGCACGGAATCGATCCATCCGCGGGACCAAATTTTCAACTAATTTCGATTTGCTGCGCTTTATATTTGAGCGTGCGTTGTCGTCTCCGCGGTAGTGAAAGGGAAACCGTGCAGAGCTGTTATTTGAGAGGATCCCTTCAGTGAAAACGAAAGTGAAGAAGTTTGAGCGGTGAGTGGGGGGTTTCGGGAAGGGGCGGTGGGAGAAAGAAGAAAGCTAATTTCCAGGAAAGCTCCGCCTTCGGCTCAGACCGAGCGTGGGCTGGGATCTGACATCATAAACCAGCAGCCTTCCGTGTTCGGTATCCACTCCGGACACTGCCTTCGTTAAGGTATGCACCTGACGCATAATTCCCATGATCGCAAAGTTCGTTAAACAAAATACATTTTATTGACTGTGTGGCCGCGAGGACGGAGCGTACAATATGTTATGCTACTGTATGTGTGTACATTACGGTTGGATTTTACAGCAGGTGAACAGGTGTTCGGGCTGTTCCTCAGTTCATTCCTCTTTACAAAAGACAGAGTTTCACAGAGTGTCATCTCGCTTTACATTGATGTTTCAAAGTTTCTGCCAACGAACACAACACAGATGTCAATAACAGTACAGGTTGTTGGCCACTTGTCTTTTTAAGTCATGTATTTGTACAAAAGAAGCCTTCCTGTCCTCAACAATCATATGACAGAATACAACTAATTTCGTGAAAGGAACATTACAACAAATGTCAAAATGTCCAGTTGATGTTTAGCTGTGTGTTATCAGCATGGCACATACAAGCTTTAATTCTCCTCATGTTATTCTATTTATTTATTTATATTTTTACAGCATTCGCTACCTTGTCTTCGTTCCCTGTTCAAGTGGAAAGATGGTGAACTGCTGTGGTCTGCTTACTGCCAGCAAAGAACCTGGTAGGAGCCATCAGACAGCATGTCTAATGTGTACATGATGACACACAAAATGTGTAATTTTCATTGAATAAGACAAGCATTATTCTCTGTGTGTTTAAATCTGTTAGAATATTGTTTTCCCTCAGTCTGTTAAATGGTACCGAAATGATAATCAACAGCAAGTTTAAGGAAGATCCAGTAAATAATGTATCTAGTAACAATAATAAAGAGGTTGCTTATTATGCCTTCTCAAATGTCAAATGTGAAGATTTCATCTTTAAGTGTTTGGAGTCATTTGATGACCTTAAATTCAGCTCCCATAACTTCTGTTGACTAAGCAATTTATTGTTTCACTGATAATGTGTGTGTTGAGGGCTTATGATGGCAGCAAAGGGCTTTCCAAAACATCTTCAAAACTGAATGCACATGCACATATTCACACTGAAGGGGAAATAGAGAATCCAGCAATTCAGGAACCATCATTTATGAATACAGTATGTTGTTTCTGTGTCCACTGTGTTTCCTCCCATGTCTCGGTCAGTTCCTCTGAAGAGCATTGAGGTGGAGGTGGAGGTGAGGGACCACGTGGCTACAGTGGTCTCCACTCTGAACTACGAGAACAAGGAGGACAAACCCATAGAAGCCGTTTTTGTCTTCCCTCTGCCTGGAGATGCAGCTGTCTGTCACTTCAGCGCCAAGATCGGACAGACACAGATTGTAGCAGAGGTGAAAGAGAAACAGGAGGTGAGCTGGACAGTAAAGGCTTACTCATTGTAATAGATGTTAAATAACCAATTAAACGTGGAGAATGTTGCTCATCCCATGTCTTCTGTACTCCAGGCTCGTGAGGAGTATGATGATGCGCTCAGCTCTGGTCAGCAGGCCTTCCTATTGGAGGAGAGTGACGAGAGTCCAGATATATTCTCTCTGAATGTGGGCAGTCTGCGTCCAGGAGAGAGCGCCTCCATCAGGCTGGAGTACGTCACTGAGCTGGCTGTGCAGGCTGATGACGGGCTGAGGTTTTGTCTGCCTGCTGTGCTCAACCCTCGCTACCAGCCCCAGGGTAGGAAATCCCCCTTTTAATTTAGCAGTATTTGGTCCAGACTGAACTATCACAGCTAACAGGCAAATTGTTACAACATTTTGAACAGACATGACAATCACAACAGTGATCCCTTGATTGTTCTTCTATTGCCCCGAGCAGGTTGAAATTTTTCAGTGAAATGTCTTGAAAACTAATCGATGGATTGCCATTCATGGATTAGTACAGATATCCATGGTGTCCAAAAGATGGATCCTAACCTCTTATCTTCTGATTTTTCCTTAAGCGTCACCAGCATGTCAAACTGTATCCAGTACTTTGATTACTTTGGTACATCAGGACCAAATACCAGCAAATGTCTGCATAGTAACACAATACATTAAGGTGGTCAAGATAGTAAACTTTACTTCTGCTAAACTTGAGTATGTTACAATGCTCCTGCAAGTACAACCTCAAGAAGCCCTTGGCATGGCTGTTTTAATTTAACTGTTGTTTAGATTAGATGCTTAAATGTAATATAATGCATCTTTGATGACAGCATTTCTGACCTGTTCACAGGAAGTGGCCCGGGTGCCAGTGTCCATGTGACCTCTGTTCCCGCCTCTCTGGTACCCTACACTCTGTCTCTCTCTGCCCGAGTGTCCTCTCCTCGTCCAGTCACTAAAGTGGAGTCCAACTGTCCCCTGGACCCTCTCCAGTACCTCAACACAGAGCAGACCCAGGCCACGGTAGGTCGACTGCTAATGTGTCTGTGCTCATAACTTTGTTGATATATACTGTATGTAGAGATATACATGATAATGTTTTGTGAACTGCAGGTAAAGTTGGCTGCAGGACACAAGTTTGAAAGAGATGTTGAACTGCTGATTTATTACAAAGATGCCCACCAGCCCACTGCTGTGGTGGAGGCGGGACAGGCCTCTGCCAAGCCTGGTGAGGGCCAATCAGTGACTTTACTTTGCAAATAAAATGCTTATTGTTTTCAAACTGATGTAATGAGTTAAATGTTAGAGGTAAGTAATTAGGAAAGCTGGTGGGTAAATGTGTTGCAGTAAAAAGCCATTGCTGTGGTGATGATTGTGTCTTTCCTCTGTGTTTCAGGCACTCTGATGGGTGATCCAGTCGTGATGCTGAGTCTCTACCCTGAGTTCCCCCAGTCTGTGATGTCATCAGTCTCTTCATGTGGAGAGTTTATCTTCTTGATGGATCGATCTGGGAGTATGTCTTCACAAATGAACAGCAGCAATCAGCAGCCTCGCATTGGCAGTGCCAGGGTATTTATGAATTCTGTCATAAAAACATTGATAGTTTCCCTCTCACACAGCAACCCTCACTGTCCTTTCTCTCTTTCCTTCAGGATACTCTGCTGCTGCTGTTGAAGAGCTTACCAATGGGCTGCTATTTCAACATCTACAGTTTCGGGTCCAACTATGAACACATCTTCCCGTGAGTCTCTCCTTCATTTCCCTCACTCCGCAAACATGACTGTTTGCACTAGTTCATGTATTGATGTATTTGTGTGATGGCAGTAAGAGTGTGGAGTACAGCCAGAAGACCATGGAAGAGGCTCTGAAGAAAGTCAAGACAATGAATGCTGATCTGGGAGGAACAGAAATCCTGAAACCCCTCAAACATATTTACAACCAGCCCTGCATTCCCAGTCAGCCGAGACAAGTAATACACACACACACACACACACACACACACATGTTTAACATGTTAAACAGGTTGTGCTTAGTGTATGTGTGTCTTACATATGGCTCTTGTACGCAGTAGTAGCACTTTGGTAATCGGCGCAGACTTGCTAATCTCTTATTTTCAAACTGGCAAGTACAATTTTGAACTGTAAAAAAAACAAACAAAAGACTGAACAGGTTTGTTTGTTTAAAGTTCATACTTAACCACTGCTTGCTCCTTACACTTAACCTGTGGCTGTGGTTACTGGATGTGATGTCATGCAACTTGTGTTTAACCTCTCCTCCCCAGCTGTTTGTCTTTACTGACGGAGAGGTATTCAACACCAAAGAAGTGATAAATCTGGTGAAGAATAATTCAGGTTCTCACAGGTGAAACTAAAACCACATGATCACAGTCTGTCCCCATGTTGTAGTGCTGTCTGTGGTAAAACACAAAACTGCTGCATTGTAGGTGTTTCTCTTTCGGGATTGGAGAAGGGGCCAGCACTGCTCTTATCAATGGGTTGGCCAAGGAAGGAGGAGGTCACGCTCAGTTCATCTCGGGGACGGACAGGATGCAACCGAAAGTAAGAAAGACATCAAACATGGCTAAGATTTCAAGTTGAACATTGCAACTGCGGAGTTGTACACAAAGCTCAGTCCCTTTCTGAAGTTTTGGAAACTGTTTTTTTTCCAATCCAGGTGATGCAGTCGCTGAGATTTGCTCTGCAGCCAGCGGTGGTGGACATCTCAGTCACATGGGATCTGCCAAAGGCAGTCTCAGTCACCGTTCTCTCTCCACCAATCACAACAATTTTCCAAGGTCAAAGGTCACTGATTTATGCCCAGCTCACTGGAGAGGTAGGGGCAGCACCATCTCATACTGAAAAGATCATCTCAACCTCACTGCTCTGATTTATTTCAGCATTCAGCAATAATACTATAATGATATGAAGCCATAAATTCACATTAAAATATGTTAATATAAATCCATCCATCCATCTTCTCAGAGCTCAGAGGCAGCAGAGGGCTGTGTGATGGTGAAGTACAGCATGGCAGATCAACCCTTTCAGAACCAGCTCCACTTCAGTCTCAAACCTGCAGAGGACACGGGGTAAAACCACCAGCTCCTGATCTTCAGAATTTTGTGTTTAACTATTTACGCAATACAAAACAAAATTGTTCCATTCTATGAGAATCATGACACACTGTTTGAGAAACAAATATATGGTATTTATCTATTTATCTATCATATTTCCATGTTTTACTTTTTACACATGAAGCTCCAGTCATTTTTACAACTCTCTTCTGTCTGCAGATCAACAGTCCACAGGTTGGGTGCATGGACTCTGATTCGCTCCCTGGAGATGGAGGAGAGAGAGCCCAGGGGGCAGCAAGATGGAGCAGTCAAGGGGAAGGTGGTGGAGCTCAGTGTCCAATCAGGAGTAAGCAGCTCCTTCACTGCCTTCATTGCTGTCAACAAAAGCAACAACCAGCCGATTCAAGGACCTCTGGTGCGCAGAGATGTTCCAACAGCATGTGAGTGGTTTTCCAAAAAAAAAGAAAAACTAATACTGTGTCATCCACTGCGTTAAAGATGCTATAGTTGGCCATGACACATGATACACTGATGAGCCATGACTTCTTCAAGACAATGTTATTATTGAATTTGAAAGGGTCAGCATTTCATGTGGGCTTTGCACACAGTATGTTTGTAGGGGTTCATATGCCTTTGTGTATGTATATGTAAAAAACACACACATGCACATTTTGTTATTTTGGATATTTGAACAAAATTGAACAAATAAATTTTGAACAAATATACTTTATAGCAACTTGTGTTGAGTCACTCTAATAAGCTCAGAAGCCAGTAGTTTAGTTGATATTTTTTTCTTTGCTCATCCTCATGTAAAGTCTTGACCTTAACTTTTTTCTTTTTTCTTTTTTTTTAAAGATTTGCAGAGCTGTTCAGCTGGGCTCATGCAAAGATCGTACTTTCAGGGACAGAGGAGTAAGTAAAATATGGAATGGGAGTGGAACACGTGTGTTTTTCTGTAACTCCAGAAAATTGATGTAATCACTGAACAAAATATTTCTGTGGCTCGCGTGTTCTGTATGCACAGTAGTTGTTTTGACTCTGGTATGCTTTGTTGGTCACTGACATTGGCTACAATCTGTAGTTGAACAGGGCAGCAGGTGAGGAAGGTTGAGCTATTACACATTATGTGTTTATTTTTAAATCATATTTATCAGCTTTTAGATTTTAAGAACTACTTTACGTTAAGACTTGTGATGGCATGGAAAAAGGCTCAGAAGCCAGTTGTTGTAGTTGATATTTTTTTGTCTTGACCACAATAATTTTTCTTTTTTTTTAAATCTTAAAGTGATGGATGCTTCAGGAATGGTTCGGCTATGTGCTATGCCCATAGCCCCAATGAAGGGTACGTAAAAATCTAAACATATATCTGTGCATTTTTGTAAATAAAGCGGATGAACATACAGTGTACAACAGAACCATTGTAATGTGTTATGTATTATTATAGTGTGGTGAAACCAATACATGTGTCGTCCACTCCACATGAGCTCCTTTTTAGTTAAACTTTCTACATTTGTCGTTGTCCCACATCAAAGAGTGATACCATTGCATTGGGTGAGATCTTTCTTCATGAGGAAGCCCCAGGGGCCACTGGATTTATTTTGTAACCACCTGTTCTCTCTGCTCTCTCAGCAGCTTGTAAGAAATCTCGCCCAGCAGGCTGCGTCGGTGGTGTGAAGCATAAGTTTGGTGGTTTTGGGAAACCACAAGGTGATTTGCCTCAACAGGCTATGATTTTTTTTCTTGTAATCAGGCTCCTGATCTATGTTTAGGTGAGATGTCTGCATATTTTATTATTTTGTAGACTACTTGCCGTGCTACATTATTTTCATTATGTCAGGGCAGATTATTTTGTTTGTATTTACTCAGAGATTTCACAGAGCTGTAGGCTCTGCACCTTGACAACAGCTATATAATATTGATTTCACTATAACTAGAAGAATTTAGCGAGTAATGCATTTTGCAGTCTAACATTGATTTGGGGGGAGGGGTTGGTAAAATATTTCTTTGGGCATTTTTGTTTTTGTGTGATGATGGACTGCTGTGTTGCCAAAAGTCCTGCTTTGCCAAATCACAGCTGGTCAACACATGAAATTAGATCCAGTCTCATGACACTTGTACCAGGGAAAATATCAGTCGGCACAGTAGTGAATAAAGTCAGTATCATAAAAACGCAGTCACCAGGAACATAAATTGAGTGTTGAAATTTTGAAATAATCGAAAACATTTAGTAGTATAAAATACAGAAGGTTTGTATGAGCACGTCATGTATAATCTCCTTAGCCAATACCTTTTGTAGATTTCCAGCAAAGACTGGTGGAATGAATATTAGATTAAACAAAAAGTGCAAACACACAGTGGCTGTACCAGCACAGTCACACTAATATTGAAATGATATTCACATAATTGTGGGCTCAGTTTTTTGAACGACCTTATAAATAATTTTTAGTAAATGTCTGAATGCTGAAGTTTTAATATGAAAGGGCTAATTTTGAGGATTAGTTTTGTTGCCCTGTGATTACTTTTATAACGGACTGAAGGTTGTGGTGGTAAAATGTTTATTACTGATATATACTATACTATATTGTTATTGTTATTGATTATCAAAAAATAAAGTGTCTGTTCAATCATTTTCTAATAAAACTACCTGAGCCTGTTTGCAAGAGGTGCACACTCAGCTCAGCGATACATTCTTTGGCTGTATGTTGCGCAACTTTAGTTCCTTGTATTTTTGCTGTTGCTGTTGAATTTCTTGAAGTTTTGGTGTGGTTTACTGTATCTAATATTCTACTTGATGTGACAGGTGCAGCAAGAACATTCAAAGGCGGTGATGAGGATGATAGTAAGTAACAATTTAAAGAGGCTTTGGAAGATACACCTGATAACTTGGATAGATTAATGTGACAGTTGGTATTCAGGATGAAATGTAGGAAATGTAGGAACTGTAATGGCCCTCTGACTTTTCATCAAGCACAGTCATTATCATGTCAAAATTTGAATTAATGTCAGAATCGGATTTAATATTTACCCTCTGACAAACAGTCTTGTTTTGTTTTTGTTTGTTATTGGCAGTATATGTCTAATTAACTAAAGAAGTGGCATACAAACCTGGAAAAGACTGTGACAAATATATATATATATATATATATTTTAGATTATTAGTTCACTCAAATTAATTTAACAGAAATATATCTGCATATCTCTGTCAACTGTAAACGAGGATGTTCCAAATGCATACCAGTAATAATCAAGAGTGATTATTTTTTCTTTGCATTTAAACTTACTCAAACCAGTCAATAAAAGACCAAATGGCATTTTATCATTGCACTTCTTTCTTTTTTTCCTCATTCTTGTGTGCTGAAGAGACTGAAGGCATCTTGCCCAAACAGTCACCCGGAGACCGTTTGCTGCAGTTGGTCTCCCTCCAGAAGGCTTCTGGCTGCTGGGCGTTAGATCCAGCTCTGGCTGCTGCACTGAGAAAGAACAGAGAGGAGGTGGAAAGACCAAAGCCTGCACTGGTGGGTTATTGTCAAAAATAATAACACAATAATAATGGGACTTTTTAAAAAGTTATACTGTGTCAATGCAAAGTGACCACCCACCTCCACCCCCCCACCCCCCCACCCCAAAAAAACACCCCCAAAACATTACTTTGGCACACCATGTCATTATATTGTTATAAAGTTAAGTTGTTCAGAACTATCAGGCTACATTTTTCCTGGAGATGCGAGTCTGTATGTACTCTTTGATTTTCTTTCATCTGTTCATCTTTGGGGTTTATTTATCATGGGAATTAGGTGAACCAGGAAGTGTGGGCCACGATTTTAGCTCTGATCTGGCTTCATGGCTTCAAGATGGATGCGAAGGAAGAGTGGGAGCTCCTGGCCATGAAAGCTGTGTCATGGCTCCGTGCTCAGAATGGTAATAATCATAATGATAGGCAATGACGTGCTGTTTAAAATGAGCCGTTTTCCCACATTCAGTCTTCTCATGACTTGTTTTGCGGTGTGCTTTTTTACTCTCTTTTTCACAGCACCGTGTGTGGCAGAGTGTGTGGAAGCTGGAAACAAACTGTTGGGCTGCAGTGTGCAGACAGATGTCCTGGGGCTCTGAGGTTTTCGTTAAACTGGCTTCTCTTCAAGATTTACTCCATCCTATAGTCTTGACATTGCACACTACTCTTTGCAATATTTAGCTGTCTAGTAATGTGTGCCTTAGTGGCTTTGCACTACAGTTTGCTTCTTTCTGTTCAGGAACAACCATGTCACAAGACAAAGTTCTTCTGTTATGCTCCTTCAATCTCTACTACTTCTAATCTCTACACTATTTACCCTTATAATATTGTGTGCCTTGGTGTATTTACACAGTATTATGCTTCTATCTCTGTGACATCTTCATTAAACGAGCTTCTATATTGGAACGATGTGCAGAAGCAGACATTTTATAGCATTTGTGTTGTTAACCATGTCATTTTCAATCCAGACTATCTACCGTGTTACAGTTAAATCCTTTTCTACTGTGCTTTCTTTTTTCATGTGATGTTTCCCTTTTTTGTCCAAAAAAACTGAAAATTAAATTTTGAGCTTTAAACAACCTTACATTACACCCTTGATCTATTTATTATGCAGAACAAACTGTGTGACACCAGGCAAACATGCAAAGCTTTAGCTGTCAGCTGCCTGGCCTCATCTTACCAAATGTAAAAACTTCATTGTTGTTTTTTTAAAAATGTAACAATCCAAAAATTGCTGTATTTTTGTAACATTTCAGGGTGGTTGAGTCTAAGCTGGGCCTTAAGTGTTTTAAGCTCCTCTGCAAGGACATAATTCGCAACCCTCTGAAAAATTCAACTTTGAGGTTTTAGTTGCACGACAATAAAACCATTGGTAGACTGATCTAATGCTCTATCACAGGCTGACACCCCAATATTACTAAATACAGGAGTAATTTGGTATTCAAAGTTTAGAAGAACTCAAGGAAGCTTCACCAAAACCACCTCACAAACACACATCCCTGCATTAAATCTTCAAAATATATTCAAAGTTAAAGATCTGTCATTCACACCTCACTTTTGACCATGACATGACATGATTTACGATAATCCTGTTCTCCATTTCAGAGGAACAACATTAAAATATTGGAGCTAACCACTAACATCACCATAAAAATAATATAGGACCTTCATAGCGAGCAACCACATGACAAGTTCAGACAGTGTGTCCTTTCCTGTTTTCTCCCACTAGGTGCTGATGACGTGCGTGTCTTGTAACTGCTGCCGTGACTTTGCATTTTAATGGAATTGTGAACAATGAAAAAGAACAATGTGCTTTTGTCCAATATGCCTCTGTGCTGCTCATGTGCAGAGACAGTGAGGATTTGCGATGCTGCCCGCGTACTTCATGTCACCAGAAAATATGAAGAAAGATGAATGCAGAAAAATGATATGAAGAAAATCCACTTTGAAATATCAGTTTTACCACTTTCAGGACATGTTGATAAAACTGATTGAAGTGAAGAAGAACAGTTCAAACATTTCAATCATCACATTGTCTTCCTTTCCGGTCTTACACAGACTTATGATTTATCTGAGAAACAGACATGTGTCTGTTTCATTCAACCCAGAAGAGAGAAGGGTTTGGGCAGCTTAAAAAGAACTAATTTTAGCGTGACTTCAAATCAGCATGTATATATATGACGTTGGTATAAATGCTTGTCCTCTTCTATTAAATAGCGGTCATTTTCGCAGAAGAAACAAGCAGGATCATTGTGATTTCCACCGCAGCATCTGTAACTTCAAACTGCATGATGCATTTCTGCAGATGAGCTCTTTCAAAAAAACAAAAAAAAAACAACAGGAGTCAGGCATGTGTTATGACGCATCCATCTGCAGGACTTGCAGATTTCAACTTCAAGCTCCACCCACGCGGGGCTCTCGGTCACAGATATCGAGCGTACCCGGGAGACGTGACTCGCACTATCACTGTTTTTTTCTATCTCTTCCGCTTTCAAGAAATGAAAGTCTTCCTGCTTCACCAACTTTCAAGTCTCCCACACAGCTGCGGGAGTGACCTGCGTGGACTCTGTCCCAGTGTCTGAGCACTTATCATCAGGGGTAAGCGATCTTCTGCCGTGTTTTACAGATGACGCACTGCGGTTACGAGGAGCCGCTGATGTGAAATATACGGGAAATCTTTATTTATAACAGCAGGGTTGTGTTACTGTCACACTGAGTTTGGATATATATACGAATCCAGGTGGTGCATCGTCAGAATATCGTCAAGAAATAAAAAACCTCCTGGGGAGAGACGAGCTATTTAACCAGTGGATTTCCATATCAGAGTGAGTCAAGCTTTGTTTCAGCTTTATGCAGTAAACGTATTTGCTGGATTTGACACTTGCAACTTTTTAAAAGAAAACAAACAAAAAAAAAACTTCAGTCCTCATTGCACGGTTATAAAATTCTCTTCGATGACGTTCATGTGAAAGACAATCAGTCAACGAATTATTTTTTTTTTACTATACTATTGCTGATCACCCAAAATGCTGACCGTGTATTTGTTGTTGGGCAGCTACGATGGACTGCTGTGGTCTCGTTACTGCCGAGAAGGAACCAGGTAAAGTGCTGTTTGAAAACACCCAGACAGACATGTCACGTTTCGTCTGTATGCTGTTACGCTCATGTGCACTTTCACGGTAAAGGGCTTGTTTTTCCACATAATTGTATCGTGCTGTGCACACTGCCAGACAGGTGTGATCAGTGTGTGGAACTGGCAGGTTGGGGAACAGGCACAGCTTTAAGGTGGTGACGAATGGATGAAGCCTGGAGCAGTCAACAGCTATTTAAAAAGGCTTTTAGGGAACTCACAACAGTTATTATGCCATCTTTGTGCTCCTCTGTTGATATATATTTTTATATATATATCAATATTGTATGCGTGTGTTTTTCCATCAGTTCCTCTGAAGAGCATTGAGGTGGAGGTGGAGGTGAGGGACCACGTGGCTACAGTGGTCTCCACTCTGAACTACGAGAACAAGGAGGACAAACCCATAGAAGCTGTTTTTGTCTTCCCTCTGCCTGGAGATGCAGCTGTCTGTCACTTCAGCGCCAAGATCGGACAGACACAGATTGTAGCAGAGGTGAAGGAGAAACAGGAGGTGAGCTGGACAGTAAAGGCTTACTCATTGTAATAGATGTTAAATAACCAATTAAACATGGAAAATGTTGCTCATCCCGTGTCTTCTGTACTCCAGGCTCGTGAGGAGTACGATGATGCGCTCAGCTCTGGTCAGCAGGCCTTCCTATTGGAGGAGAGCGACGAGAGTCCAGATATATTCTCTCTGAATGTGGGCAGTCTGCCTCCAGGAGAGAGCGCCTCCATCAGGCTGGAGTACGTCACTGAGCTGGCTGTGCAGGCTGATGACGGGCTGAGGTTTTGTCTGCCTGCTGTGCTCAACCCTCGCTACCAGCCCCAGGGTAGGAAATCCAGCCAACACTTTTTAGTTTAGAACACAAAACTGATCTTGTCTGTTACTTTGGCAGCATCGACTGCCAGCTGCACTGCACACCCACTGGGGGAGGTTAAAATCCACTGTGCCACAGTTCCAAAATCCCAGCTTCTCATGAGCCTTTGCTGATCATCTGTGGAACTCACTGTCTCAGGATGTAAAACAGGCAAACTCTCTATGCTCTTTATTGCAGTTCATTATGTCGATGTGGCTCCCGCATCAGCCTGTACCATTCTAAGATCAAAAATAGCACAAAAGCAGTTGACTGCATTAAGATCGATACCGTCATTGTTTGTCCCATTGGTACCTGAGACTGCGTGCTGTGTTCCAGCCTGACGAGTCAAAGCATCATGTTTCCTTCTCCCTGAGGACAATTCTCGAGAAAGCATGATTCATGTGGGAAAAATACAAGGAGAGGCTGAACTGTGGGTGGAGGCTTATGTTTCCCTCCCAGCACAGATTCCGAGAGTTGGTCACAGTTCTCTTCCAGGCAACATTGCTTTGTCTATTCTGACTGGAACAGGGTTCTTGAATTGACCTCAATGTTATGATCCTGCTGCCTCAACCTCCTCGGTCCTTGTCCTCAGCTCCTTTTCATTGCTCGCAGGCGTTGCTCCTCCCAAGACCTGCCATTCACCTTCTGCCCCATACTGTATGCCTGCACATCCACCTGCTCCCTTGTTTGTGGTCTCCAATCAGCTGGACTTCTATCGCCACTCTTGCCACTTTTTGTCTGTGATGTCTCTTTAATTTTGGTATTCTTAACTTGTTTACAGGTAGTGAAGGTGCCAGTGTCCATGTGACCTCTGTTCCCGCCTCTCTGGTACCCTACACTCTGTCTTTCTCTGCCCGTGTGTCCTCTCCTCGTCCAGTCACTAAAGTGGAGTCCAACTGTCCCCTGGACCCTCTCCAGTACCTCAACACAGAGCAGACCCAGGCCACGGTAGGTCGACTGCTAATGTGTCTGTGCTCATAACTTTGTTGATATATACTGTATGTAGAGATATACATGATAATGTTTTGTGAACTGCAGGTAAAGTTGGCTGCAGGACACAAGTTTGAAAGAGATGTTGAACTGCTGATTTATTACAAAGATGCCCACCAGCCCACTGCTGTGGTGGAGGCGGGACAGGCCTCTGCCAAGCCTGGTGAGGGCCAATCAGTGACTTTACTTTGCAAATAAAATGTTTATTGTTTTCAAACTGATGTAATGAGTTAAATGTTAGAGGTAAGTAATTAGGAAAGCTGGTGGGTAAATGTGTTGCAGTAAAAAGCCATTGCTGTGGTGATGATTGTGTCTTTCCTCTGTGTTTCAGGCACTCTGATGGGTGATCCAGTCGTGATGCTGAGTCTCTACCCTGAGTTCCCCCAGTCTGTGATGTCATCAGTCTCCTCATGTGGAGAGTTTGTGCTCTTATTGGATCGATCTGGGAGTATGTCTTCACAAATGAACAACAGCAATCAGCAGCCTCGCATTGGCAGTGCCAGGGTATTTATTATTTATGAATTCTGTCATAAAAACATTGATAGTTTCCCTCTCACACAGCAACCCTCACTGTCCTTTCTCTCTTTCCTTCAGGATACTCTGCTGCTGCTGTTGAAGAGCTTACCAATGGGCTGCTATTTCAACATCTACAGTTTCGGGTCCAACTATGAACACATCTTCCGTGTGTGACTCAATCTACAAAAATATGTTTTAATTCTTTTGTATCACTGTGTGTGTTTTTGTCCACTGGTGCATGTCGATCTGAACGTTGATATGTGACAATTCTGCAAAACCCTACAAAAGAAGAAATGCATATTTAGCAACTATGATACAGTTAAGACATGCTAAAGTTTAGGGAAAGCTTGTAGTTCTCAAAAAAGTAGCTTTGGGAGTAGATGTGAATTTCAAATTGTGATGTGGAAGTTGATAGCCTGACAAAACCTTCCAGCACATGATCTCCTCTGTTTGTGTGCGTCTGATGGCAGTAAGAGTGTGGAGTACAGTGAGAAGACCTTGGAAGAGGCTCTGAAGAAGGTTGAGAAGATGAACGCTGATCTGGGAGGGACAGAGATTCTCGAGCCCCTCAAGCACATTTACAAGCAGCCCTGTATTCCAAATCAGCCAAGACAAGTAATACACAAATGTCCACCCATATTCAAACAAACACTCATTACATCACAGGTCTATGAGAATTTTGCCATGATCGTGGATGTTTTCTGGAGGACGGGCTCTGTCGAGTTCCTGTAAAGTTTACAGAAGAATTGGAGAGAGAGCTCAGTGGTACAGGCTTTAAACACTGTTGCTGGCTTGCCATCAGGTCCCGGGGCTTTGCCAGGTGTGAAGCATGCCAGCTGTTAAAGAATGCAGGGTGCGGCACTGTGACAAGAGCTCTCAGCATTTCACACAGAGCGGCAGAGTAATGGATGTCAAAACAGGCAGGTCTTTAGTAAAAGTGACGGTCAGTTATTGTAGAGGAAGTGGGCGTTGGCTCACAAACAATGGAAGAGAAATACATCAGACTTAACATATCTTCTGCCAGATGTAAAAAAAAAATGCCATGGTTGATCCCCTCGGTAGTTCCTACTTCACAGTTAACCAAGACTCATCCTGAACAAACTGGCTTGTATGAAGCTCATACTTAACCACACCTTGTTCTTCATGCTTGACTGTGACTCAGTGTTGGCTGGATGACCTTCAGCACATGCAGCTTATGTGTAACCTCTCCTCCCCAGCTGTTTGTCTTTACTGACGGAGAGGTATTCAACACCAAAGAAGTGATAAATCTGGTCAAGAAGAATTCAGGTTCTCACAGGTGAAACTAAAACCACATGATCACAGTCTGTCCCCATGTTGTAGTGCTGCCTGTGGTAAAACACAAAACTGCTGCATTGTAGGTGTTTCTCTTTCGGGATTGGAGAAGGGGCCAGCACTGCTCTTATCAATGGGTTGGCCAAGGAAGGAGGAGGTCACGCTCAGTTCATCTCGGGGACGGACAGGATGCAACCGAAAGTAAGACATTAGATTTGATATAAAAATAAATAAATAAAAATATCAGGATTTGAAAAAAATATATTATTTGTATTTGGATGGAAATCATGGATCCATATCAGGGGATAAATACTGTGCCTCTTATGTCTTTCTGTTCATGTTTTTTCCCAACCAGGTGATGCAGTCACTGAGATTTGCTCTGCAGCCAGCGGTGGAGGACATCTCAGTCACATGGGATTTGCCAAAGGGAGTGTCAGTCACAGTTCTCTCTCCACCAATAACAACACTTTTCCAGGGTCAGAGGTCACTGATTTATGCCCAGCTCACTGGAGAGGTAGGGGCAGCACCATCTCAATATGAACTACCTCTCTGCTTCGGTTCGTCAGGATGGAAAATTATTGATTTGATGTAATTATGAAGATAAGATTGCTTTGTAAGGCTGCAGTTATTTCTCAGAGCTCAGAGGCAGCAGAGGGCTGTGTGACAGTGAAGTACAGCCTGACAGATCATCCTTCTCAGAACCAGCTCCACTTCAGTCTCAAACCTGCAGAAGACACCGGGTAAAACTGATTTAGAATTAGAAGCTGATTTTACAAAACTGCATTTATTTTGGTTTTATGTGTAAAGGGTTAATACCGTTTTGACATAGTGAACTTTTGGCAGCGCATTCAGATGTTAGCAGGCACCTGTATCCTTTCCACGATTATCCATTGCATCCCTTTTGTTTACAGAGATGAAAAATAAACTCCACCTGTGTTTACTCCTCGCTGCTACAGATTAACAGTCCACAGGTTGGGTGCTTGCACTCTGATTCGCTCCCTGGAGGTGGAGGCGAGAGATGATGACGAGGGAGAGGTTAATGAGGGAGTGAAGAAGAAGGTGGTGGAGCTCAGTGTCCAATCAGGAGTGAGCAGCTCCTTCACTGCCTTCATTGCTGTCAACAAAAGCAACAGCCAGCCGATTGAAGGACCTCTGGTGCGCAGAGATGTTCCAACACCAAGTAAGTTTATTTTTCCAAGATCAAATCATAAACAGGAACCCCCCCAGTACAACCACAATGCATGTTGCATATTTAAAAAGCCATGGTGCACTCCCAGCTCAGTTCAGTGAAACCTGTGTTTGATTATATTGGGCTAGTAAATGGGCTTTTAAATCTCTCCATCATTTCCTGTCATCTCCCAACTGGTGCTGTCTCATTAAAGCACAAAATTCACAAAAAACTAAAAAATCTATGGGTGATGTGCTTATTGAATATGATGTAGATGCTCTCATTTTAAGATGAATGTTTTTTTTTTATTTTCCAGTTATATGCTTCGTCAGATAATTAAAGAGAGTTAGATGAAAAGATCAATGCAGAATGGCACATAAGCCCCATGAATTGACAATTTAGCATTTTTACTCCTCTGTTCTTTCAATCAGTAAACAAATAATACACAGTGCACTAATTAGTGAGACTTCTAGGTGCTGGTAGGTTCATTTTCTACCTTTGAGCAGAGCCAGGTCAGATGTTCCCCACTGTTTCCAGTCTAAATGCTAAGCTAAGCTGAGCAGCTGCTGGCTGTCATCTTATATTAATACATGAGAGTACTGATCATCTCATCCAGCTCTCTGCTAATAAGCAAATGTATTTACCAAAATGTCTGTAAAAAAGTATGTCTGTAACTACTGGTACTATCAGGTAGTGACCTTCATTTAATATTTGTTGTTCTGTCTCATGTTAGGGATGATGCCAATGATGTATTGTTGCTCTGCAATGCAGTCTAATTTTGGACCTGCAGGTGAGTAAAATGTTCTTTAGATTTTGCATGCAAAAGTCTTTATGCTAAGCGAAGCTAACGAGCAACTGGACAGACAGGAGATGGTATCGATCTTCTCATCTTACCCTCTGCAAGTAAACAAGGAAGTCAGGACAAGCAAGGATAAGCAAGCATCTGTGCTGATAAACGTACCTGAGCACAACTGTAATCTGTTATCAATTTATCATCAGATAATGACCTTCATTTAATATCCTTTTCTTTTATTCTCACTGTTAGTTGGGATAAGTCAATGCGGTGGTTTCATGGCCCCTCCCCAACCTCCAAGTGAGTAAAAGGTTCACTGACTTCTGAGATATTGGACCACAATTTATCTATTGAAGCAAACTTTTGCTATAAAAAACAGGTCTTTTATCAGGATACATCCAATGTGCTGCGCAACTGGATGTTGAAGAAATGGCGATGGATGACGACTTTGGAGACGAGTGTGATGATGAAGGTACCCCTTTTCTTTGCAGTGGTGCCCATGTTTTATAGACTTAAAACCATGTTGTGATTCTGACTGACTCATGATGATACAAAGTAGATTTTTCTCTTTTACTTCTTGGTTTCACTGCAGTTTTTCTTTTTTTTTTTGATAATGAAGTGCATGGCATAAATTCTTTCTGGGTCTGCATGGTGGGAGTAGGAGATACCAAACAGCAATTAGAAGTGAAAGTAAATGTAACATACACACATAGATTTAGTACAGTACATAAGCAGTGGCATGATTTGGAAAAATAAAGTGTCTGACATGGATACTAGCCTTCAGTCAGACATTTCCTGATGTTAGCCACTCAAATGGTTTCATCTGCAGTGTGTATCTATAGTTTTGTATCATATTAGCAATAATAGAAAAAATCCAGTAGAATGATGTTTGAGGATCATTTTATCTCTCTTTTTTCCCCTAAGTCTTGTGTCCTGTAAAGAATGAGGTCGCCCTGCCTGAACAGCCACCCAGAGACGCGTTGCTGCAGTTGGTCTCCCTCCAGAAGGCGTCTGGCTGCTGGCTGCTAGGTGAAGCTCTGGCTGACGCACTGGGAAAGACCAGCGAGGAGGTGGAGAAGAGAAAACCATCAGCTGTGAGTACTAGTAAAAATAATGACACAAGCTCATAATGGGTGTTATTTCATCATATGGTTTATAATGATGCCACATATACAAAAAAACTGATTTTTTTGAAGCATTGCATATAAAACATAGGAAACTGCATCGTAAATACATCATAGAAAGAGGGCCCCCCCAAGCTGTTACGTTCTTAATGAGCTGAAGATATGAAAGTGGGGAAGATGTCAAGACTGTTCAGCACAACCAGAGTATGTTGTGGTATTCTAAACCACCTGTTTATGTAAGACCATATGATCATATGAGTAAAAAACTCACATGATCACATGCTGTCTTCTTTTATTTATAGTATATATTGTTATTACTGCAGTTTTAATTTAATTTCACTTCCTTTGTTTCACTTTGTGTGAATTAGGTGAACCAGGATGTGTGGGCCACGATTCTGGCTCTGATCTGGCTTCATGGTGTAAAGTTGGATGCTAAAGACGAGTGGGAACTTCTGGCGATGAAGGCTGTGTCATGGCTCCGTGCACAGAATGGTAAAAAAAAAACAAAAAACATGCTAATAATTGGTGAACTGTTTGGAATTTTTTTAAAACAGTGTGCAAAGGTTAAAATTTGTCAACTGATACTTTTGTTGTTTTTCATTTGTTTACTTTATCAGCATCAAGTGTGGCAGAGTGTGTGGAAGCTGGAAACAAACTGTTGGGCTGCAGTGTGCAGACAGATGTCCTGGGGCTCTGAGGTTTTCCAATAAACTGGCTTCTCCTTCAAGATTTACTCCATCCTATAGTCTAGACATTGCACACTACTCTTTGCAATATTTAGCTGTCTAGTAATGTGTGCCTTAGTGGCTTTGCGCTACAGTTTGCATCTATCTGTTCAGGAACAGCCATGTAACAAGACAAAGTTCTTCTGTTATGCTCCTTCAATCTCTACTACTTCTAATCTCTACACTGTTGACCCTTATAATATTGTGTGCCTTGGTGTATTTACACAGTAGTATGCCTCTCTCTCTCTCTGATGTCTTCATTAAACAAGCTTCTATATCAGAGCGAAGCACAGAAGCAGACATTTTACAGCATTTGTGTTGTTAGCCTTGTCATTTTCAATCCAGACTAAATCCTTTTCTACTGTGCTTTCTTTTTTCATCTGATGTTTCCCTTTTTTGTCCAAAAAACCACAACTAAAAAACAAAAACAAAACTAAGAACTGTTGTATTGTAAGAACTTCTGTAATGCTCCTGCAATCTGTCAGAAACTGCTCCACTCACAAACATTAAAGTTGAATCATTGGTACTGAAACGGGATTCATGAATCATGCATACAGAAAATTAGCAGAGCAACATATTTTTTTTTCTCCATGCAGTCTTCCCTTGCACACTTTGAAGGTATGCATGCACTCTACATGACACTGAAATCACACTTAATGTGGCAATGCAAGAGTCTTCTAAATGTATTCCAATGCATTTGTCTGACTCAGCAGAATACACAGGATATAATTATGTGAAAGACCAATGCAGAAACATTGGTGGCATATAGAACCATGTTTTAATTTGCAATGATTGCCACTCGATGGCCTTTTATGACAATGCACGCTCAAAATGTTGAAAATTTAACAAAATGTGGAAAGGTTTTTGTTCATGGCCCGTGCCCCCACCTCCGTCAGGTTTGGGTGTGTACCACTGTTGAGTACTTTCTATGAGTACTTTTTGAGAAATCCAGCTGGCAATTAAACCAATAAACGAACACATCCGTGTGAACGCATCACGCCCTAGGCAAAGGTAACTGATGAGTCAAACGATCCCCACTCGCTGTCCGAAAATGTTGGACTGCAGTCACAGCACCCGCCCGTTGTCGTTGTGGACCAAATCGAACATACCCGGTCGAGTCGGTCGTAATTACCGACCTCGAAGGAAGTTGAACTTCCCGGTGGGGGGCGTGGTCTCCACTCGTGTTTGGTTCCACATCTGGTCTCACGCTTCCTGTTTTATAAACCCGCAGTCGGTCTCATTATACTTAAATCTCGACACCGCAAGTGCCCGCTATCAAAGGTAGGTTTCGATTCCAGCATAACTTAAACATAAGTTTAATTATAGTTAGCAGACAGGTTGGAGAATTATTTACGGTGGTAAATGTAAGTTCATGTACGACATCCGAGAACTTTTGGACCTACAAGAAGGATGATCATATTCGCAGCAAGTGGAGGAGGAAAATGACGTTTAATCATACAATAGTACCATCACAAGTTTAAGTTATTTAAATTTAGATTTCTACTGCTTGTTTCTCTGCGTAACTGCATAAATACGCTCCGTGTTAAACAGCTTCGTCAAAATAAAGAGGAGAATTTCGACATTCACAGGAAAGCAGAGTAATTTAAGCAGTATATTTATTTATTTTTGCGGGATTGCACAGCATATAACGATACCATTTTATCACCTATCAACCAGCAGAAGGACCTCATAATCCGTGCGACCTGTTGAACAGGTAGGATGTCAAACTCCTGTGGTCTGCTCACTCCCGAGAGAGAACCAGGTACAGAGCTGAAAAAAACAGCCATAACCTTTCTTGTCTTCATTAATCACACAAGTACAGCCTTTATTTTTCTTCTTTTTCCCCCTTTTTTAAGTTATTTGTGTTTTTTTAATATTCATGTGTATAATAATAAATAATAATAATTTTTCCTCATCGGAATTAAAATCTTATAAATCTACAAAGTGGTCAGTAACAATCAGCCGTGTCTCCGTCAGTTCCTCTGAAGAGCATTGAGGTGGAGGTGGAGGTGAGGGACCACGTGGCTACAGTGGTCTCCACTCTGAACTATGAGAACAAGGAGGACAAACCCATAGAAGCCGTTTTTGTCTTCCCTCTGCCTGGAGATGCAGCTGTCTGTCACTTCAGCGCTAAGATCGGACAGACACAGATTGTAGCAGAGGTGAAAGAGAAACAGGAGGTGAGCTGGACAGTGAAGGCTTACTCATCATAATGGATGTTAAATAACCAATTAAACATGGAGAATGTTGCTCATCCCATGTCTTCTGTACTCCAGGCTGGTGAGGAGTATGATGATGCGCTCAGCTCTGGTCAGCAGGCCTTCCTATTGGAGGAGAGCGACGAGAGTCCAGATATATTCTCTCTGAGTGTGGGCAGTCTGCCTCCAGGAGAGAGCGCCTCCATCAGGCTGGAGTATGTCACTGAGCTGGCTGTGCAGGCTGATGATGGGCTGAGGTTTTGTCTGCCTGCTGTGCTCAACCCTCGCTACCAGCCCCAGGGTAGGAAATCCAACAATACTTAGACCACGAATCCTGAAGCTAAACTAATGAGAGCCAAAAACCAGTCGGTAGACCTGCAGCTGGATGCTTTTATGAATTGGCAACACTGACTGTAAACACCTTCCTAATGGTGTCAATGAAACTGTTTGGGCCGATAATTTAGAAAGAGCAATGGCAGCTGCACAAAGTCCAACTTGTCCTTGGCCAGCTGGCCAGTGGTGTAACTGTTGTAACTTCATCACTTCATCAGACAGTCACAGATATTCATGTTTTTGAGGCTGTTGTTCCAGCCCCTCAAAAAACTGTGCAGCCGTCAAAAGATGAACATGCTTTCAGATCGTGAAACTATGTTTCCAAGAAGCACGGGATGGTTGTCGTGTGCCAACTCTGTGTTCAGTTCTTATAAAAGCTTTTGTGTGATTGTATGTGAGAATGAACAAAGTGTTTGTATAGGCTTGACATGTTCTTTATTATACTCTAATCCCTTTCATAAAAAGGTGGAGTACTGTATGTCCTAACACCCAAACCCAAGAAGTCAATTGGCTAACTCATCCGTTCAAGCTTGTGCAACTGAGTGGATTTTCAGAGCGCACTACGCTGCTTAATGGAATTGCCAAAATGCTTACACAATCACATGGTTGCAACGCTCTTGAACTCAGGATGCACTTTGTTTTTAAATGTTATTTTTACATTTATGACAGAACAGCAATGCAGCAACAACATTACTATAGTCAACTATTGAGAGTCAAAAATGGGAGAGGAAGGCCAAATGTTAAGACACTTGTAGGGTAATATGATGAATAACATCATTAGATCCAGTTTTCCATAAGCAGCATTGTTCATAAATGAAAATAAGACATTGATATATTTATCGGAAGTAAATCGTTTGTTGTTCTATGCTGTCAGATTCATTGATTGGTCGTTCAAAGTCCAACAGCAGTAAAATGGTTTTTTTTTCTTTTTGGGATGTTGGTACTTGTTGTTTTCACAGCAAAAGACTTTTTTACCTTGTGTAACACAGAATGTCTCCGAACGAAAGTTTCTCAGCTGCTTGAATATTTTCAGTGTGGATTATCTCCTTACTTACTCCATTTCCAACCTGACTGATCTTATTTACAGATAGTGAAGGTGCCAGTGTCCAGGTCATCTCTGTTCCCGCCTCTCTGGTGCCCTACACTCTGTCTCTCTCTGCCCGAGTGTCCTCTCCTCGCCCAGTCACTAAAGTGGAGTCCAACTGTCCCCTGGACCCTCTCCAGTACCTCAACACAGAGCAGACCCAGGCCACGGTAGGTTGACTGCTAATGTGTCTGTGCTCATAACTTTGTTGATATATACTGTATGTAGAGATATACATGATAATGTTTTGTGAACTGCAGGTAAAGTTGGCTGCAGGACACAAGTTTGAAAGAGATGTTGAACTGCTGATTTATTACAAAGATGCCCACCAGCCCACTGCTGTGGTGGAGGCGGGACAGGCCTCTGCCAAGCCTGGTGAGGGCCAATCAGTGACATTCTTACTGTGCATAAAAAAGTTCTTCATTCACCAACCGAGTTAGATGTGTTAAAGATAATGAATAAATAAATAATATGTATTTTCAGGCACTCTGATGGGTGATCCAGTCGTGATGCTGAGTCTGTACCCTGAGTTCCCCCAGTCTGTGATGTCATCAGTCTCTTCATGTGGAGAGTTTATCTTCTTGATGGATCGATCTGGGAGTATGTCTTCACAAATGAACAACAGCAATCAGCAGCCTCGCATTGACAGTGCCAGGGTATTTATTATTTATCAAGTCTGTCATAAAAACATTGATAGTTCCCCTCTCACACAGCAACCCTCACTGTCCTTTCTCTCTTTCCTTCAGGATACTCTGCTGCTGCTGTTGAAGAGCTTACCAATGGGCTGCTATTTCAACATCTACAGTTTCGGGTCCAACTATGAACACATCTTCCCGTGAGTCCTTGATTTCATTCAGCCCACAAAAAAAACTGCAGCAGTTTTTGATGTCACTGCTTGCACATGTGTATTCCTTTATTGGTGTATGCTGATGTGAATCATGTGTGTGCGCTTGTGCGGATTTTTTTCAAGGCAGTAAGAGTGTGAAGTACAACCAGAAGACCATGGAAGAGGCTCTGAAGAAGGTTGAGGAGATGGGCGCAAATATGGGATCAACAGAGATCCTCGAGCCCCTCAAGCACATTTATGGCCATCGCGTCATTCGCAATCAATCGCGACAAGTAATCACAACACTCACAAGTTATTAGCCAGTATATTATTGAAAAAGAAAACAGATGAAAAGCAGCTGCTGCTGCCAACTGTGCGTCTGTCAGCATCGCATAGGATGCAGCGGCGATGAGTGAGAGGGAGATCCCGTCTGTATCAGAAATACACACTTTTTTGCTCATAGATAGAGAGTGAGAGAGCATTTTACAATGCATACTATCATTAACAATAAATATATTTTTCTTTATTTTTATTGTTTCTTAAGAAGAGGCATTTGAGGTTGTTGAATCATTTAGTACCTCACACACACACACACACACACAACACAGATTCATCGACCATTCTGCTTGTGTCCCTGTTCCATACTCCATACAAGTTCTACATCTTGTGTGTTGTGTATTCACACAGGAGAAGAGATAACATTAGGAGAAAAAGAGAAAAAAATAAATGTTTGAGTCCGTACATTTTTTTCTCTTTTCTTACATCTGCATTGTAAGGAGAGCTTTCACTCTTTGAGCAGGTAAACAGTATGAACACTGAGTGGAAACTTGCCCCATTTAATAAGTGAAATTAATCTCCTCCCCAGCTGTTTGTCTTTACTGACGGAGAGGTGTACAACACCAAAGAAGTGATAAATCTGGTCAAGAAGAATTCAGATTCCCACAGGTGAAACCACAAAACAACAAAATGATTCCCACAGTCTGTCCCCATGTTGTAGTGCTGTCTGTGGTAAAACACAAAACTGCTGCATTGTAGGTGTTTCTCTTTCGGGATTGGAGAAGGGGCCAGCACTGCTCTTATCAATGGGTTGGCCAAGGAAGGAGGAGGTCACGCTCAGTTCATCTCAGGGATGGACAGGATGCAACCGAAAGTAAGACATTAGAGTTGACATAAAATTAAATGAATAAATATGTAAGAATTAAAAAAAATATATGGGAAATTCAACAGTTTGTTTTTGGTGTGAAATCATGGGTTGATAACAGTATGTGATCAAATACTTTGTACCTCTCATGACTTTTTGTTGATGTTTTTTTTCCCCCACCAGGTGATGCAGTCACTGAGATTTGCTCTGCAGCCAGCGGTGGAGGACATCTCAGTCACATGGGATTTGCCAAAGGGAGTGTCAGTCACCGTTCTCTCTCCACCAATAACAACACTTTTCCAAGGTCAGAGGTCACTGATTTATGCCCAGCTCACTGGAGAGGTAGGGGCAGCACCATCTCATAGTGAAATACCATATCAATATCTGAAGTTGGACTTGCCACACATCTAATTAAATGATTACAATTTCTTTTTTTTCAATCATCTCATGAACAAACATGGTTTCCAATGCTATAATTTCTTCTCAGAGCTCAGAGGCAGCAGAGGGCTGTGTGACGGTGAAGTACAGCCTGGCAGATCATCCTTCTCAGAACCAGCTCCACTTCAGTCTCAAACCTGCAGAGGACACGGGGTAAAAGGTTTTTTGTTTAGATAGCAGACATGTCATGCACTGGGTAGAAAACTTTAAAAAAAAATTTAAATCTGAGGTTTATGGTTAAATTCAGTGATACTGAGAATATTATCTCATTGAATGAATTATGCTGGGTATCTACCGTGAATTCCTCGCAGCACGAAGAACAACATAGGGAGTCTTTGAATGTAGTAATTTTGGAAAAAAAAATACATCAATAAATTTGAAAAAATCTTAAATACTGATGCCAAGACTTTGTGTTATAAGTCTGAGTGAGCTCACAGAAAATTATAGGGGTTGTATCATGTGGCAGAGTTGCAATGTTGATTCACTTACATGTTTAAATCTGGACTGGCTAAAAAATTTTGGCTTTACATATCTGTCATACGGATGTCTCGCCAAATCAATAGACATGTAAATTTAATCTCCATCTGTGTTTTACTCCTTTATCTTGTCTGCAGATTAACAATCCACAGGTTGGGTGCTTGCACTCTGATTCGCTCCCTTGAGTTGGAGGCGAGTGATGACAAGGGAGAGGTTAATGAGGAGGTGAAGAAGAAGGTGGTGGAGCTCAGTGTCCAATCAGGAGTGAGCAGCTCCTTCACTGCCTTCATTGCTGTCAACAAAAGCAACAGCCAGCCGATTAAAGGACCTCTGGTGCGCAGAGATGTTCCAGTAATAGGTGAGTATTACATCAAGAGTAAATGAAGAATCACCCACAGCTTTTAATGGACGCAGTTATTTTGAGTTGATTTGGAATTGCTGAATGTTGTGCGTTTGTGCAGTAAAATTCTTTTGAACACAGTTCATGAGGATAGTATTAACTGTTTTTTCATTTCTGTGTCTATTTGATGCCTAGAAGGAGAAATTCTCAAATGTGGTTTAATGGATCTCTTTGATGATCCATATGGTGACACTAATGGTATGTAGTAAAATGTTTTTTTTTTCTTATTTCTGTATAAAACAAACACCACATAACTTCACAGAACAGTCAGTTTCTCTGGTAAGAATGATCCTAAATTTTTAGCAGTTCTTCATGTGAACTTTGCATCAGTTCCGCCATTCGGCCACAACATTAAAACAAGTTGCAGGTGGTTTCAGTGTTGTGGCTGAGTTCATTCTAAACCATGGCTAGTAATTTAATACATATTTTGTAGTTTCAGTTGTTCACCATGGCTTCATTGCTTGACTACATTCAGTAAAAATACACAGATCAGCCACAACATTAAAAAACAGTTACTTGTTTTTTTCTTTAGTCTTATCTGAACATGTTAGACAGTGGGAATGTAAGACCATTGATTAACATTACATAAAGTGAAAGGTACATTACAAATGAAAAAAAATGATGATTTGCATGAAATCTCCTCCCTGACCAGTTTTCCACCGTTTTTTCTCGTCCTTGAGTCGGCGTACCTCATTCAAGAGCAATGGTAAGCTTCACAGTACACAGAAGTACACATAAAAGGAATTTTTATTTATTTCTTTTTGAGCAAAATACTCTTTCGAGAGGATCAGATTGGTGCTATTTACTGACCCTGATCCTATCTTACTGTTGAGTCTTGACTGGCTTCTACTGGAGCTATATCATGGCTAGTTGTGGTAAACTAAAATACAGTTTGCAGTTTTATTATCAAAATATTAGTTTTGAATGATAATTTCAATAATAAATGGGTTGATATTCAAAATTAAGACAAATGCAAGGGAGAAATAACATTATGTATTAATTTGTCTTAATCAGTTTTATCCATTTAACATTGTAGAATGATAAAATGAGACTTAGAAAAAAATAAAATACACCCTGTGAGTGAGATATGTTGCTGAAGGATTTTCTTTTTGACTACTTGAGTCTTAGTTCATAATGTTTTTATGTGTGAAAATATCTGAAATGTTTTACTGTTGTCACTATCTGACTTTCCTCTCAAAAATTTCAGGAAATTCTGCAAAAAAGAAAGTAAAATCAGGTAAAGGTGATGCACACTTTCAGCACCAAATTATGAAGGGAGGTTTCTTAACAAATGAACAAAACAAAACTTCTAAATTATTATTATTAAATTATAACCGCAATATAGCTAGCTTTACATGTAATTGAAAAAGAACAATGACATTCTGATGATTTGCTTGAAATCTCTTTCAACAGTTTTCAGTAGAATTGGCTATTACTTCAAGGGTGGACAGAGTGCCTCACCTCAGAGCAACAGTAAGCAAACAAGTGGTATGTTGACTTTGATTTTTGCTCCATCTCATTCATGCTTTTAAACTCTATCTGTCAAAGAACCAACCAATTCACAGTACCTTAGTTCTCTCAGTATGTTCTGTATTTGTGTGTCTGTCTGGACTCCACAAATAGTGTTTTCTCATTACTTCTCAGATCCTGCAATCCCTCCCACAGCTATGTACAGATTAATTTGTGCTTTGGGGTTTTCTCCTCAGAAACATCTTTATGTCAGGATGTAAGCACTGAGCCCCAGCAGCCACCGAGAGACCCTTTGCTGCAGCTGGTGTCCCTGCAGAAGGCGTCTGGCTGCTGGCTGCTCCATCCAACTTTGGCTGCCGCACTGGGAAGGGCCAGCGAGGAGGTGGAGAACACAAAGCCTGAATCTGTGGGTGACTGTTTGCTTGTTTATTATTTACTTTCTTGACGGGAAATGTTAGTGTGTGTATTGCATTGCAGCAGCAAAGAGCTCACTTTCACCTTCAGTGAAACATTGAAAATATGAAGCAAATTAACATATACCATGTCACATAAAACTGAATCTTACTGAATGTTTGGATATGATGTCTTCAGTATGTATAATGCCCTCCAGCTGCTGTATTGTTTTTGTAAATAATGAAGACATGCAGATCGATTAATACCATTCAGTAGTATTTTCTGTTTGTGTTGTGTCTTTTTTGTTTTCACTGGTGATTTTTTTCCCTCCTCTTGTGCCTTTTCCATGTGTTTTTCTTTCATTTTGTGGATTAGGTGACCCAGGAAGTGTGGGCCACAATTCTGGCTCTGATCTGGCTTCATGGTTTCAAAATGGATGCTCAGGAAGAGTGGGAGCTTCTGGCTATGAAGGCTGTGTCATGGCTCCATGCTCAAAAGGGTAATAATCATAAATATAGTTGCTGTTATAACCATGTGTGCTAGTTAATATCAGCTGCCCCCCCCCATTCAGCCTCCTCTAATAACTCTTTGTCTTTTTTTTTTACAGCACCATATGTGGCCGAGTGTGTGGAAGCTGGAAATGCACTGTTGGGTTGCAATGTGCAGAAAGATGTCCTGGGGCTCTGAGGCAGATTTACTCCATCCCATAACCTTTATTTTGTTAGCACTAGTGGTGGGCGGATCGATCCAAATATCGATAGTATCGATACCAAGCGGGTTGGATCGATACTAGCCTGGTGAGATCGATTCTTTACTTTAAGTTACGCTCTTGTTTGCAATGCTGCGGTTTCAGCAAAGAGGAAACAGCCAGGTCGCCGTACTCGCTGCTCCTGTGTCAGCGCAGTCAGCTCCCCCTTCCCCCTCTTGTGTTTAGATGTTGCGCTGTCACATGAGTCACGTGACGTGAGTTAGACGCGCAAAATCATTTGATAATAAAGCATTTTCTATTTAATTATGAACTTTGTCCTAGTTCTGTCCTGAGTTTTAACTACTTAATAATAAAAAAGGAAACATCACAAAAAACACTTAAGGTCATGAAAATGAATTGAGATTTAGCAATTCAATGATGCATCCGCCTTATTTATTGATAAGTATCGATATCGGTATCGGCGATACTGGCCCGTATTTACTTGGTATCGGATCGATACCAAAATATGCAGTATTGCACACCACTAGTTAGCACTGCACTTCAATCATTGAGATACTTTCATTTAGCTATATATTTGGTTGATTTGTTACTCTAACCCTTTGATGACAAAGTTAATCTCGAAGACTGTACTTCCATCCAAGGTTAGATGTGATAGAGAGTTGTTCTTTTGTCTTTGTCAAGAAGGGTTGAGTTCAGAGACTGCTACTCATTAAAATAAGGTCACAGTTAAACAAGAAGTGCTAATTTAATGATTGTGTGATACTGAAATAATGGAAATTAAGAGTAAAAGTTATTAAAAGTATCATGGTAAGGTCATGATGATTGTCAGAATCTGGTAAACAAGATGGTTGCTGTCTGCCGTCAGAGGAAGCAGGGTAGGCTCCCAGATGAAGGCAGTTAGAAGCTTACTGTGTCTCCCGGCCATCAGCTGACTGATTATCTTTAAAAGATAACAGTTAGTTGAAATAAATTCATGAGTCAGTGAAAAGTGAAAAGTGTATACACAAAGTGCTTTCATAATACTTAGTTTCAAATTCATCGTGGAAGAGGTTAAATGGTTAAAAACGGTTCTGAATACACCTGTCAGATGACTTGATCTGTTATCTCCCCGTTGAGTCCACGGGAAGCTGATCGTGATTGATTAGTTACGCCTGCAGAGTTCAGAAAGGGGCGCTCTCTCGACGACGGCGCTTCTTGCAGAGCGAGTGGTGCCGGAGAGGAAGTCACGTGCACGGGCATCCTTAATGATATTTCCCCCTCTCAGGTACGTTATTGAGTATTCGTGCTCTTGAATTTGGGGAAATGCTCTATAACCCGTTTCATGCGTGTTTATGTACATGTAACTGCATTTTGGGTTGTTTTGGAGTATTGATGTTGAAAGCGTTCTTTTGAAGGACGACTGGAGTTGCTACTTTAACCCCGTCCTCTCGGTGGGCGGCACCGCGCATGCGTGTGAGGATAATGCATTTATTTTGATATGATTTAATAGTGAGAGACACTTAATGCTTTTGCGTTTTTTTAGTTCATTTCAAAGCAATAAATAGTAAAATAAGATAAGAAATAAGGGGTGTGACAAATGGAAATAGTATTAAGATACTACACAGTATAATTATCTTTTGAAGGTTGTTGTTAAAGCAGGAAAAATAAGTGGAAAACTGGCTGTAAAATGTAATTTCATATTTCTGCACATTGCTGTATTCGTGTTTGAAGAATTGTGTAACTCTGTAAATACATTAGTATCTTCAGCATATTTAGTTTTAGTTCCCCCTTTCAGGGTGTAACACTATTTTGACTAAATGACAGTAACCACTGTATTGACTCCTCTTGTATACGTTCACATGCTTGGCCAATAAAGTTTAGTCTGATGGAACGCAAATTTGTTGCAGCGACATCAGACAGTGGTTGAAATACGGATGTTGCTGCACAGAGGCTATAAAGTGCAAAATGTAGATGCTTCACGCACACATCCTCAACCCGGCAGCACAGGAGATCTGTCCAGTCACCACAGTTTCGAGATTAGTGTCAACAATTCAGTCTGTCTTCAAGTCTAAATTGCTGTCCACATATTTGATGTCGGACATGTTTTGGACAGCATGTCTTCAGAGGTAGTCCTGTGAGACCGTGACGCGGCCCTCAGTCTGTAGACAGCTTGAACTGCTGTAGGAGACGATGTGTTCTCAAGCCGTTTCAGTTTGCGCATGTCCCAATAGAACCTGAACGTCTCAACCAGGTGATACGGAGCCAGGTCCTCTTAACACGAGAGAGAACAAGATCAAGAGATAGATTTAGGCCTGTGGTGGACTTGTTACTTTGGCAGACAGCACACGACAGTCGCTGTCACACAAATCTTGCTTTTAACTATAAAAATGAAGGATTATTCGGATGCTTTTACTTGTCAAGTTAAGGTTTTGCACACAGTATTCGAAACAAAAGTTGTGTGTTGCATTCATGAGAGCCGAATTCTGAATTTGAAGGTCACCAAAGTCGGGGTAATGGAAGGAAACAAAAGACAGTAAACAGCAGACCGTTGAACTGTTTTTAATGTTAGCACGTCTCTATTTGCACCTGCATCACAACTTCAGTTACAGTAGGCCATTACAGCCAGTCTTATCTGAACCTTTTGGCAGACCTCCAACCAACACTTTCTAAACTGGTTTCCAAGGCAACCGCAACCAGCAGGACCAATTAGGACTGACAAAGGATCCCCGAGCACTAAACTGCCTAGAGATTAGAGGAAAAGAAGACACATCCTCAAAACAAACGACAAATGAAGGGAGAGCGCTCTGATCTGTGTGTGTGTGTGTGGGGCGAGACGCAGACCGCGGCTTTACATGAGCATGCACCTGAAGGCTCAGTCCTGTCTTCCTTAGTCTATCCATTGGGTGGGTGGGCGGGTGGGGATTTAATTAAACCTCCTATCCGTCCTGCCCTCCCTCTGTTGCTCTCTCTCTCTGCTGGACTCTAGTGTGCCCATGTGTGTTGTTAGAGCCTGGGGCAGCAAACCAGATCAATAAGAAATAGTTTAGAGTGGCTGATGTTTCTTTTTCCTGTGTGAACACTGTGGCCTCCGGGCCACACATCAATCAGACGCTGGGTGTGTGTGCGCGCGTGAGCATGCGTGTATTTGATCATCCTATCCGCCTTTGTGCTTCAGCGGGGGATCTACTTTATTGAATATCTGACACCTGTGATCCCATGGTGTTTGCTGGTTATTGTGCACATTGTGTGTGTCTCATTGCCTGTTTCTTTGTGAGTTGAAGTGTGTGTCAAATATGAAAATCGGTGACCTTTTACCGTAAACCCTTTTAACACACCGCTGCAAGGTGAGAACAGGTTTATGCAGGGTAACAGGCGTACTGCCCAACAGGGCCGAAACATTGCTGAGTGGAAATTAAGCGAATCCAACTCTTAGATGTCTGTTTGAACAGAAAAGTTTTATTTTCAGTTCATGCGCAGCAGTAACGCCAAAACAGAGAGAAGACCCAAACTTGCATTTCTTTGCTTACTGGCTTTGTATTGCTGCTGAGGCTGCAAGCTCATGCTTGTGAAGTCCCCGGGCTCTGGAGAAGCTGTCATCCCAAAATCAAAACGAGGTGACTGCTGACATCGTTTGCGATGCAGCATCGCTTTACTGTCTGTCACAGAGCAACACAAATGCTTTGGTGCAGCAACAACAACAAACTGAAACTAAACAGTTTGTGTCTGTGTTTTTGAGTTATGTCAGCTGCTAATGAAATTAAGTCCATCCTGTGAACCACAGCGAGTTGCTCTTCCTCTGCTATTAAATGTATTTGCCAACTTAATGACTGGAATTACAAACACAAAGTTTTTCAGTTCATTACTGAGGAATGTGGAAAAACTGAGAAACAAAACTGTTCCTTTGAAAACTCCTCGCTGTCTTCTGTGCATTCAAACCAAAGTAATGGGGACTCTTCTTCTCTCCTTGACTGTACGAGAAAGTACAGAAACACTAAAGGTATGTTTTGAAACAGACTCACCATTCAGCTTATTTTTCAACTGTTTACCATAAGTCGCAATATGAGATGGGCTGTCATGGAATTACAGAATCACCAGTGAGTGGAGAAACAGTCTCTGTTAAGAAATCATCAGCTTTGTGCTGTTGCGCACAAAAGCAAGTAATGCAAAGGGCTGGATGCACATATTTTGTTTCACCAAAACAAAAAAATTGAAACGCTTCATCATCACAGACCAGTAAAGATAAGATAGAAGCAACTGATCCTTTTACACTGCCATAAAGAAGGTAAAACTATTAAGTAAAGTCATTGGTATGTGACCAAAAATCTGAATTTTATCTTAGTGGGCTTCACAGCCATCATACAACATCTCCTGTCTTTAGATTCTCAATTTCTGTGAAGAAAAACTACGTAAACATGCACACAAGAAAGAGCCCTCAGTGGAAGCCAGCCGCAGCTCGCATCAGCTAAATCTGAAACTATATTTGCTTATTTTCCCTGGCAGCTATCATAAAAATAACCACTTTGATCAGGCAACATCTCGGTGAATTACCAAGATGTCAGGAGCTGTTCCATTTAGCTGATGAGATACAGAAAAGCTCCAATCCCAAGAAAGGTACTGTAAATAATAGCTTTACAGATAGCAGTAACTTCTGATTGATTTCAGTATACTGTAAATATTAGCAACAGATGGACAGATACATGCCAAACCAAACATTTAATCCTTGGTTTATAGTATTTTATTGTAAATAATCAAAGTAAAGTCTGTTCGTTTCAACCAAGTGATTGAAATGGATAGGAAAGCAGACAGAAAACATTCTGCGTCTTCCCCCCTGAATTCTGTGCAGATTAAACAAAAGCAGAGTGCATAGGCTCTCTGCTTTCCCTGGGGGTGTCGTTTGGGTTTTCCGATGATGATTTTTTTCCAAGTGAAATAATCCTTTTAAAACTGCTTAAATCAAAGTCATTACAACCTCATTTACAGTTACACAGGTGCTCTTTCTTTCTTTTTTCCTCTTGTGTCACCGCGGCCTGCGTTGGTGGCACAGGTTACCCTGGAATTCCGAGGGTCTGATTTTGTGTTTGTTGCTGTTCACGGGAAATTAAGTTGGATGAGAGTATGTATCCGTGTCTGACCTGTGTCAAGGCCAGTGTGACGCTGCTGTCAGCGCCAATGACGAGTCGATAGCTTATCTCGCCCCGGGTTGTGGACTTGTTACTTTCCAGTGCCCCCATCCCTCCCTCGCTCTCCTCCCTTATTAATTTCCTTTTCTTCTGACCGCTTCCTTTAATCCCTTATTCTGTCTTTTCCGCCCTTTCCAAAAAAAACCAAACAACAATTTCCTACCCTTCTATCCTTTTTTCAGCCTGACTTTCTCTGCTGTGTGTCTTCCACTCCCTCGATCTTAAAAGGCTTTAAAGGAGTTTAGCCATAGCCCTCTCCATGGTAACCCCATCTCCCTCTCTCTCTCTCTCTCTCTCTCTCTCTCTCACACACACACACACACACATTTTCTCACTGTCTCTCATCTCATAATTCTGCCCTACTCTACGTTTTATCACTGCACCCTCCCCCTATATGCACTTCCTCTCCCTGTACCTTCTCCCCCTCCTTCTCTCTCTCTCTCTCTCTCTGTCTATCTCTCTCTCTCTCACACACAAACACACATTCACTCATCTTCTCCTGCTCTGGCAGCTGGTCTACTGCTAATGCTGCACCATCCTCTGACTGCGCGATGTTCACCCCAGCTTGTAAAGGATCTGCAGGGGAGTCGAGGTAAGGCTTTCGCACTCGTTTTCCCCCTGGAGGGGGAAACACAGGAGAAATTTTGCTGCCTCCGCCACCACCACCACCGCTGCTGCTGCTACTGGCTTCTGACGACAGCAGACCTGAAGCCAAATGACTGATGGGAAGAGCGGGAGTGTGCGTGAGCGTGTTGATTTATGTGAGAACCCTCCAGCTGGAGTGGGGAGCCCGCGTGAGTTGCAGGTTTAGGTGTGACACTTGTGATCTGCATGCACACGCAATCAAGTGAAGTGGGAATTCATGTCTGAGGTTCTTTGTCCTCTCCGTATTTTCTTAAACTTGAGGAAAATCTTGCAGTCTGTGTGCGTACCTATTTGTCTTATGTGTATAGTAGTGGTGCGTGTGTGCGTGTTTGTGTTTGCTGTGAGAGAGCCAATGGTGGCATGCAAATCGGCTTTTCTTTTTGTAATGCTGCAATGATGCTCCATTGTGTGGATATTCTGCCACATTCAGCTTGTGGCACCATGTTGTGTCTTTTTGTGTGTGAGCTTTTGATTTGAGGGTGGGGAGATGGTGAGGTGGGGGCATGAAGTTAGGTTTCTGTATGCGTGAGTGGGTGGAGAAGAACAGTACTTCTTAATATAAATCCATAAATTCAACACAAAAACACCGCTCTCCTGCTTCAAGAGGAAATTCAGGGCGAGATAGAATAACATTCACAGAGATGAAGACTAAAACATTTATATATATATATATATATATATATCTATATTGTATAACATCATTATGATAAAACGCTGAAGAAAATGTTCTTTGGAATAATGTATGAAACGGGTTCTGAACTATATGTGCAAGCTGTGACACGCATTCATTTTCCAGTGTGTGTGCGTACGCGCGCGGCAGTGGACATTCGCTCGTCTTCATGTGCACATACAGTACATGGTGATCTTGTGTAATGTGCATAACCAAAAGTCCCCCCGAGGAAACGTGGTATCCTGCGTGCAGTGCAGAGGGAGAGGCGGTGGGAGGCAGAGACATGTTATTTGATTCATGAGTCAGTTTCCCCAGAGGAAGCACTGCGCGAGTGATAAAAGAAGACGTTTAACATCTTTCCAGAGCTTCTTGTTTTCATGAAGCCCTTCCCTGTTGAGAAAGGAAAAGTATCTTTTCTACCACTGTTACTCGACGTTTAAGGTGTTACCATTATCCTTTATACCATTATCGTCATCATTTATATGAATTATGTGGGATTTTTTTTTTAAACAATGTAAAACAAAGTTCATTGCTGTTGGGAGCTGTGCTTCATGTGTCACTGTGCTTTCAGCCCAAACCCTCAAAGTATAAATGGTCTGATTGAGAGTTTAGTGTTTGGAGATTTCAGATCACGCTCCCATCAACCAAAAAAGCAGAAGAAAGAGACTCTTGACAAAGCGGCTTCAGACTGAGACGCTCTACAGATCGCAGCTCTGCGGCGTCGGGTGGACCTCCAGTCCTGTCGTCAGCTCTCTGTGTGACTACTTGCTGCTGATTCCCGCTCAAAACAGACGGTGGCTGATCTACACCTCACAGCTGGCATGAACTCAGCATTCGTCCCATGCACGTGAACGTGTAAAGCACTCGCTTTCTGTGCATGCGGCCTTATGAATATTTATGCTGCCAGTGTCAATGTTTCTGCAAAGACATTAGAAAAACAGACCTTTACAGACAAGGTCCTTTTTAAAAAATTTTTATCTTTATCTCTATATCGCACTTCTCCTTTTCTTTACTTGAGAGAAACTTCTCATTGTGCTCAGGCCCTCTCTGCCATCTCTTTTGTCCTCACTATGATTCAAGTAGCCCACTTGAGCAGTGATAAAAGTCAGATACCACTCGAGGAAAACCGCACTCTCCTCCTAACCTCTATCTTCTCCCCTTTCCTTCGTCCTCTGCTCGTCAACCATTTTTCATTAATCCACCGTCAGTCTGTCACCATGTCTCGTTTCCAGCATTCCCTCCCTCCTCCTTTTCCTCTCCCACCCCCATCCTTCCTCTGTCACACACGCTCCTCTGGCCCTCACATCTCCTTTCCAGTCACATCTCTGATTTTAGGTCGTTACGCATACCATCCCGAACCTTTGTCACTCCTCGCCTCTGCAGTCATTTTTTCGCCTTTCCGCGGCGTTAATTGAGTCCAAACTGATTTTGTCTTTTCCTCCCTCCCCCATTCCTTCACCTCCTTTGGCGATGTGGCCAATGCAAACTTTGATACAGTGATACGTGATTCACCGCAGCTGCGGAGGGATTAGCTTGGAACTTCCGCTGCTGGTGTCTGTGTGATCCCATTTAATGGAAATGAAGCTGTGTGAGGAAATTGCCATGTTCTCATATACAACTGATTAAATTGTTTTTGTGTGAGCTTCACATTTGCAGTTGTGCCCGTGGGGGTATGCCATTTGTTTGCAGGATCTTGGGTCTGTGTGTTGCTCTTTACACACACACACACACACACACACCCCAGAGCTGCAATGAAGGGGAAGTATGTGAATTAAATGAATGTTTTTCTTTGATCAGTGATGTGAACAACGGGAGAGAGGAGGGTTTGAAGGCACTGCTGAGACCGTGGGTGGAGGGTGTGTGTGTGTGTGTGTGTGTGTGTGTGTGTATGCGTGTGCACATGTCAAAAACTGTTAATTTGATTGCATGAATGTGCACATGTGTCAGAATGTGTGAGATCGTGTGTGGGCTTGCGCATAACCACTGGACGTATCTATCTGTGGATGTCTGTGATTCCCAGTGTGGATGTGTACACTCATTTTGGTGTGTGTGTGTGTGTGTGTGTGATCTGGAAGAGCGAGTGTGTATGGGTGGTCTTGCTGTCACTTCCACTAAAATCCATCAATGGAGAAGAACTCAGGGGGTTGGGTGTAAAAATAGAATGTAAAGTTTAGTAAACAGATTCAGGATTATAAATGATGATGTGTGACGTGCATTTACTGCACATATGTAAGAGATGATATCTCCTGCACCGCTCCAGGTGCTGTTTTCAAATATATATATATATATACACAAGTATGGTCACAAATCATCCCGATATCACAATTATGTCATTAGTTTTGGTTTATGTGTTTACACTGTAATCACGGTATGTTAAATCATCACACAACACTTGCTTTCTTTACATTAGCTTTGGTTCAGCTACAGGAGTCATTGCCCGCACACAGTGTCCGCTTGCATCATGACATGAATACGCTCATATATAATAGATTAATCTCTTGTGACCTTTGCTGTCGTGCATTGCAAAGCTTGCCTCAGTAGGGGATCAGTTTGAGGGACGCATGCAACAGCCCTTAACAAAAGATAAGATAATGATCTTAAATTAATTTGAACAAAATGCAGCTGCTGGGATCATAGTTGACTCAAACTCTGTGCCAAAGTGAGGCTGAAACCAAAAATCAACAGAAGAATTCTCACAATTAATGAAGTGGCGAGCCCCAGAAAACAGCTGTGCTTTATCTGGTTGCACGCAGGCAAGCCCATTAAAAGAAATGGCAAAATACGTTTGTAAAGGAAATATTATTTTGCTGTCGCTCAGTATGCAGGTTTGGTGCCTGTTTGCTCTGCAGTGTGTGAGTGATGTGTGTGTGTCTGTGTGTGTGTTATAATATATGGTGATGGATGTGGCTGAGACAGGAGCCATTAAAGCGGAGCATCAGCTCTGAATCAGCATCCGTCCTGGAAAGCCTCACATGACTGAGGAACCTATTAGAGTCACAGGCAGGAGAGGTGGATGAAGCAAAAGAGAGAGGTCTCTCACATCTGCCTGGGCGTGTGTCGCCCCCCGGGAATCCATCTAATGACTAAATACCTTATTACATGGTGGGGAGAGAGAGGGAAGAGGGGAGAGGTGGTGAGGAAGGAACAAAAGTAATAAAGACACACTCACTGCCATTGGACGGTTAAGTTATTGCGAATGAGATTAGGGACTGAAACAAAATAAACAAAATGGAAGAGAGAAAAGGTTGGGACAAAAGAAAAGGAAATGCGAAATAATAAAGTCTGAAAATATGTTCTCTGTAAGGGAGACATCACTGTGTATATTTCACATGTGCTGCATAATGGATGCTAATAAACTTAGCACTGTTTGTGCTGTTTGCATAAACAGAAACCCCTCATATTCTCTCACTAACTTTGGTTTTATGTTCAAAGGTTTCAAAATCTAAATTTAAATTGCAACCCGTCTCTTCGGAGCCATGTCCCTGTCCCTCTGGAGATTCACAGCAGGACATTTAAGTGTCGCCAACTGAGTAAAGACCATGAAGAGTGTGAAAACTGGATCTATAACAATAACATTTTTCACATGACTTTAAGAGTTTCACACAGTTGTCTCTTTCTTCCTTTCCAGCTTGACTTTTCAGAAAGTTTTGATTTTTTCCCCCCACATATGCTCTCTCTAAACCACTAGAGGGAGAGTTAGGCCTGCACTCACAACTGTCACTGTCTGCTATATTGATGAGGGTTATGAGATATGGATTGAGAGCACTTCTAGTCATCTTCTCATCAGCCACAAAGAGAAAGGGAGAAAGAGAGGGCGTGGAACAATATTTCATTTTGATCATAATCACTCTCAACAGGCTTCAGCGGTGCTCATTTGGTTTCTTGGACTCAATAAGTAGTTTCTGAAGTGATTGTAAATCAAATCAAGGAGCAAATTTGAAGAGGAAAGGAAATTAGAAACCAATGGCCTCCTCAGGACGTTATTATATGCTTTAGATTCCTCTGATATCAAACCTGTTGTTTGCCTTTAAACTCCATTTTACAATGGCTGTGCAAATAACACACGGCAATAATACAATCAAAGTTCATTCAAAGTCTAGTTATCATTTCTATCATGCTCACTTATTTTAAACTGTGACTGAGATATATTTTTGGATATCATTGTGCCTCCTCGTTTGCGCCTCCTCCCCGTGTTCGGTCTCTTATTTGTTCTCAGTTTTAATTGCCATAAAGATGAAATTTAAGTTTTATGAATTTATCATTGTTGTTGTCCTGGTTGCATGGATTTCGATTTGCTGTAATTTGATTGGTCCACTATCCATGTGGATGGGGGATAGAAATAGTTACACGTCAGATTACCAGTTTGGGGTTGGACATTGTTAGCCGCTGCTCAGTCCCATCAGAAAATCTGAATGCTCGTTATGAGATTAGCTTCTCCGTGTCATGGGTCAAATCATGAGAGTTGTGCTGAGGACTGCTGCTTTTGACAGTCTGGTAATTTGGTTTCATTAAATGCGAGAAGACAGCTCATATTAACTCCATGCCCTCTTTGTCACAGTCTAACCCCCAAAGACTCCTTGGGAGACACTTCTTCTCTGACTCTGTTTTGTTTTATGTTTCCTGTTACATTTCGAGAGTCACTTCCTCGTGTGTCTTGTGTCACTGTTACTCCCTGTGATTTTCTGCCCCGCCCCAATGTGTCCCACCTGTGTCTCATATACCCCGCCTCCCTTGTGTACGCGAGTCTTTGTCCATCCCTTCGTCTTTGTTGGTTTGTCACATGTGTCATGCCAACCTTGACACGTGCTTGCTTTCGCTGTTCCCCGAGTAATCTCTTCAGTATAGTAAATTTTGGGGTTTTCACCGGTCTCCCCTTTTGGATCAAAGCATTTTCTTGTTAAACTCCTCGCTGCAACACCCTGCCTTCCTCACCATCTGCCTTTTGGGTCCAGTGATCCCTGTCACTCATCCGGCTGGACGAACACAGTGCTCATGCCACAGCAAAATGTTATCAATTTCTCACATTGCTCATTCACATTACTCATCAAAGGAGCATTTTTTTTTTGCTAAACTGAGCGACTCAATAGCAAAATTATCAAGTTGCATTACTCCGTCAGCGCCCATTTAATTAATGCGTAGGATTCTCACTCTGACTGCATATGTAGCTGCAGCGTAATTATGGTTTATATTTTCTTCGATGCAAATTGAAGAGGAACAAGATTTCCTTTCCACTTTAAGTTGAATTATCAGAAACGTGGGGCCAACACCAGTTATTCCACCAGGATTTATTGATCTCTGTTCGTGACAGGGGCCAAAATCCTGCTTTTGCCATTTTATGTATTGTACCCAAGTGAGCGAAAGCTAACTGTTCTGATACTGCTGGTTGTGGGAATATGCAGTGTGTCGTCTGCTGTTTGCACTGTACTTTACTATTTGGGGCAACAGGATATGTGCACAATGCGCAGGGAGCAGTAATTGGTGAAATCTTTGCCCCCGGTAACTTAATATGGCTATCACTGGATTGAATTACCTATTATATGACATATTGATGGAGCAAAGTCTCAATCAACAAGATTAAATATAAAACCATCAGATATTCTGAGGCATGAAATGTCCCGTGAGATTTCTTGAGACCTTTAGAGCTCTTTCACTACTTGAGCCATGTGAACGTCACTGCTGTGTAAAGTGAGACCTGTCACCACCAGAGTGAGGAGGAAGGGTGTCAGGAAGGACACACCCGTTGGTCACAACATGGGAGGTTTCTATTCTGAAGTCCGACTGCACGGCTGTTCAGCTCTTCCCTTTTCTTTTAATAGTATGATACTGTACTCTACCTTACAAAATGAATCTAGTTTTTTGCAGCTGCCACATTTTCCATTCAACAAACTCCTGTGATATATCCTCATCCATATTGTTAGTCAGACTTGTGCAAACTTTCCCTCTAAGTTATGTGATTCATGTTAATATGAAAGTGCGATGTTAGTAAGATTTGGCTTGACACAGGATCTCAGTGTTGTTTTTACTGTATGAGGCTGGAGGTTTTCACGTGGCTTGTTTCGGGCCATTCTGGGTAAAGGCAATTCAAGAGTCCAGTCGCTGCTGCATCTGCAGAGCGGCTCTTTTGTGTGCGCGAACGTGTGTGTGGGAAACAAACACAGAGGTTCAGATGGCAGATTGTGCTCCCTCCCTGCCTTGCTCCACCCCCCCCCCCCCCCCACCCCTACCCCCCGCAGACATGTGCGTATACCTCTGTATCTGTTTGTGTCAGTGTGCGTGCGCGTGTTTAACAGCCTGTGAAAGCCAAAGAGCAAGCATTGTTTCAGGAAAGTAGTTGACCGGCGAGTGGCAGAGTGGAGAGCGACGGCTCCGGAGAGGCAGGTGGGGAAGAAGCCGAAGCGAACGAGACACAGGAGGGAAAAAAAGAGGAGAGAGAGAGGGAGGAGGGAGAAAGAGACACACAGAGAGACAACAGTGCAACAGTGCATAGTATAGAGAGAAAGAAAGTGACGGCAGAGCATACATTCCCCAGAGGAGAGAGCCTGAGAGAGAGACTGCTGAGAACTTCAGTCTGTCAAAATGCTGAGGAGGAGGAGAAGCGTCTCTTTTGGTGGATTTGGATGGTAGGTCTCCCTTTTCATAGGATGTTAGTGTGTTGTCTGTCAGATTGCAGTATGTATGCACATGCTCATGACTGTGCACATCATGATGACGGTTGTACAGTTTGATTGATGTGTATCGTGCTGTGGAAACGTGTGTTTGCCAGTGTGATGGGTGTGTGTGCGCGTGCCGCAGAAATGTAAACTTTTCATCTAAAAAGGAAGGATGGGCGGAGGGCTCGGGCTGTTCCTCGGTATCACACCTCCAGCACTCACGCTGACATCCTCTTGTGTATGACAATGTACAGTTTCACTCTGTGCTGTCTCCATTCAGGGAGGGATTGCATCAACAGTTTGCTTTGTCTCTGTCTGCTGCCTGCTGCTGCTATTGTCTGGGGCACTGGACTGTGGACACAGCTCCATCCAGTTATGTTCTCCTGCTCCATTGGTTAAGAAAAGTCTCCCATGATGCAGCTGTGAAGAAGGTGCCAGGGAACCAATTTAGCGCTGACACACTTGGATGGAGGGTTTTTGTGCTGGATCCCCAGCATGTAGTGGTTCGGACAATGAAGCGCTGCTTCACGGCTTCCCGGCTGGTCTGAGGCAGTGTGTCCGGCCAGACAGGCTGAAGTAACCTGAAAGAGACAGAGCTAACAAAAACAAAAACAAAAACAGTTTATATCAAACAGTCCTGATAATCTGTGATGCTGTTTGGATCGGAGGAACTGTCTTCTCATATCAAAGAAAGATTATAGTCTACATAATGCTGCAGTACATCTGCAGTGAAGGCACTGCTAAAATGTGTTGATAAAGCTTGACTCATCTGGGGACAAGCGTGATGTATTTAACCCTGTAAAGCCCAAACCATTAAATAATTGACAGAAAATTCTTGGAGCCTTTATTGGTCCCTCTGAACAAACAAACCAAAAATTTCAAATATGATTTTCCATATGAGTTTCAATTTGTATCATATTTGGTTTTTCAGGGAAAAAAAATCACACTGCTCATGTGGAGGGAAAACTCATGCATCAAATATGATACGTTTGGCGTTATAGGGTTTAAACACATATGCACAGTCAGTTGTATCCCCTTCATCTCTGTGATGTGGGATGAGTTACGTTCCTGCGGTGGGATCTGTCTGATGACTCAGGCATAAGGTGGGTGCACTATCTTCTTAACTGCTCAGAAATGAATCCTGTGAGAGCACAGACTGCAGCTTCATCGCGACATTTGTTGTGCGGTGCAGCATCAGATGCCACGAACCATCTGGTTTGTGTCATGATCAGTAAAGGTACAGAATCTGAGTTCTCTCCGCTCGGTGTCATTTTCCCTTACGCCGTCACCGCTGAATGCCCCGTTGTTGTTGATATCATTCAAAAAACCCTGGGGAACATTCAAATTCTATTCAAAACATTGCGACTGGGTGCCGGCGCTGCAAAAAATAGAGTGTTGGGCATGTATTTGTGCCCTGTTTTTTGTGTGCGTGTCTGCGTGCATTTGCTTGAAATAGCTCAGGCACCGTTCTGCACACTTCTGTCTCCAAATGAACAAGATTAAAGAATTCATTTCATCACACCCACCCCAGTGAGGCGTGTGAGAATGCCACAAGACAAGCACTGAACACGAAATGAAACCGGTGCGTGCGTGTGCACACACACATCATTGCAAATAAGCTAAAAAGAAAAAAATAACACCTGAACTTACTTGTATGTACAGTTTCCCTCATACAAAAGCCTTGTGCGCCTCACAGATGCTCCACCATTATTAGCTGTAAACAGCAACTGATCTGAAAAAGTTGTGGATATCACTTGAACTGATTTTCCGTGTTTTTAGTATGAACAGCGCGTAGTGAAGCATGACTAAAGCCCTCATAAACACTGAGACTTCTCATAACCGGTCCGAGCAGCGAGCAGAGAAGAAACATTGTTGAGTCAAGTCATAAAGCTTGCTCTGCTCTCAGAGACCGATCTTTACTGCCACTGTCGACTCTGTGTGAGTTAAAGATCATTTGTAGAAATAGAATTTATCACGAAAAACATATTTATACTACAAGACTGGGTATTTTACACACCTCGCAAATGTTGACAGTTTGTAATTCGTGCAAGGTTGCGGTTCATTCCCTGAGCATTTATACTATTAGTTTGTAACTTTTTGTAATTCTGTATATAAATACATACACCTTTAATGACTATTCTTTTGTATGCCACAGCCCCCAGGGGGCCCATTATGCTGCAGAGATGAAGTCACGACCCTCACGCCTCACACATCTTGATTTGCAAATCGTACGGCGCTCACATCCTTATTACCGCAAAACAAGAGCACTCGAAGCAAAGAATTTACTTGCTGCTTTTGAGCAATTTGTGTCATATCAGTAATATTCTCCTCTCTCTCTCTCTGTTTGTGTGTGTCTTCGTCCCTCTCTCATTCCTCTCCAGGATTGACAAGTCCACTTTGTCTGCGCTGAAAGCTCGGTAAGTTCTTTAAATGCTTATTTGGAGCTTCTTTCTGCTTTACAGTATAAAATTATCTATCAGGTTAAAGTCTAAATCTCAACTATGACATTTAGTAAATGCAAACAATGTAAACTAAATGTCTAGAATGTCCAGAATTTCCCAACTTGGGATCAATAAAGTATGTATATCTATCTATCTATCTATTCATCAGACAAGGCCTTAATATGTGTAAAGGTGCTAGTGGGGAAAACTCGTGGGAAGAACTCATGTGTAACGGTTCACAAATGAAGACTGAGACTGCAGCTTTCACCACTTTGCGATAACTTAAAAGCTGCTTTCATCCTGGACCCTATGTCCACTTATTTTCCATCATGTTAATTGATTCAGACTGAAACCTCAACAATCGATTGGCTCCGGGGCTGCGGACATTTCACTTGAGCAGCACACAAACACAGAAATCAATGCACACTCCTGTTCGTGTTGCGCTCAACGCAGGCCTTCTTCAGCCGAGGTGAAAAGGATCTAAGTTCATTAGGCTTCCCTGCAGTTTTGGTGCTGTCTCCGCCAGCGCTTCATCACTTTGTTGTTTACTGCGTGCTTGCCACGTTGTGCCCAGCCCTTTGGGCAAGGCACTCAGCTACTTTCTGCTTTAGTGGAGATTGCCAGTTTAAATTCCAGACTGTGGTTGTGCTGTGGCAGCAGTTTCCACAGGCCCTCCTCATTTTTGCCGACAGGCTGTTGGACTTTTTCAGCTTGATTTTCTGCCTGGGCGGCTGCATCAGGCTACCATCACTCTGTGACTGGTGAAGTTCTTCGGGGGCTGGAAACAACTCCCCCTGCTCTGCATTTTTGGAAAGAGAGAGAAAAGAGTGAAATAAATAAAACAAATAAATAAGTAATATCTTTTAATCTGCAGGTAATATTTCATGTAAATGTAATATTAATTAATCAATCAGGGTTAAGGTAGAAAAGGACAGTATTCCAGGGACATAATTTTTTGTATTTTGAGGCTTGTGGTAAGAGACAAAATATGGTCTGAAGGTTTGATTAACTAAAATGTTATTTATAGGGTTACACACCATTTTTAATTCCCCACTTATATTTAGACTTATGAAAACATCATAATAATGTGCCAATGTTGGTACACATGTACATATGCATAGAACCAGACAAATACTTCGTTGTGCCCCCTCTCCTTCGGAAACCAAAAACAAAGCCTATGTTGTTAGCAAAACCCATCCCTGCATAGATTTTCTGGACAGCCAGTTTCTACTCTGATGTGTCATTCATGCCTGTGGTGGTTGAGTGGGACTGGGGTGAGCAATGGCGCATGACTTCAGACTGTGCGCAACCCTGTCAGATCTCACATCTTACTGACACGTAAGGCGGCGCAGTGACCGCCAGCATCACAGCAAGAAACGCCTCAAAAGCCAACCAGAGACTTTTTCCTGGTTTGTGGGTTTCCCCTGGTTGTTCTGGTTTTCTCCTCCAATCATACGAGTGTAAGGTATTTGTTATATTCACGCTCTTGATCGAGTCACTGGCCTTGTAGCTTGAGATGGAGTGAGTGCGTTGAATTGCAAGAATGTCAGATTTGACCAGTTTCGTATCTCCAGCTCATGACCTGTCATAACAACAGCATACTGCATGGTAACTCTTGCTGCCCCGTGTTGCTGCAGCACTCGCTTTGTTGATGCTTGATTCATTGAACTGATGCCACCGTTCACTCTCACTTTGGCACTCTCTGTTTTGAAAACAAGAACTGATGATGTTCCCCTTACTATTTGGACTGTCCTTTATGTTTCATAGCTGTAAAAGGAGAAGTAAGAGCAGGCGTGTTGACAGATGCGAACCTTGAGTCGTGACCGGTAAAACTGAAAATCCTATTGAGTGATGAGCGTCGGAGCTAGAAGACATTTGAGAGGAGACATTAATTCTGGATTGGAGTGGAGAGCAAATGCGAACGTCATTTGTACAGCTGTGCACCTGCTTCGTGCGATGTTCTTGAGGATGTCAATAGTCTTTGTTGAAACAAACCACCGGCAAACCCCCGGCTAATGGGGGTTGCCGTAGTGATGAGAGGAGAAGGGCTTCAGCGTGCGTGTTTGCCAGCGCACCAGTTCATATTAACTCTCTCTGCATCCACGCCCCGTGCCCCAGCCTGTCTAAGCACATATGCACGACCAAAGCAACAGTAAAATCTGCACCGGAACGGACAGTGTCAATGGAGCTTGGTCAGTTCTCAAGAGACTTAAAGGTGCATGTACCATCTGGGCCCCAGAGTAAAAAATACTAAATAGTTTCATTTGACTTGCACTCAAGATCTCTGACTGATCAAGTCATTTTGTCATGAGGCCAATGTTACAATCATTTCCACCTGTTTTATTGCACTGGTGGATTATTTTTGTAACTCCAGGATTTCATTCTAAGTTATTTAAACTCCAAGCTCTATAGCAACTCGTCAGGAATTGGGGGCTTGCTTTTGCAGTATGAGAAGATCAACAATGAAAGACAAAGGTGGTCACGGAAGTTTCTGTTGGTCAAAGTCTTTGGTCATAGTCAAACTGTTGGATGGTCTTCAACGTGAACAGGCAACACAGGTATAAAAGTGCTGGACTGGGGCTCTGACAGGCTGCAGTGATAAAATACTACACAGGGCAGGCTGTTAGTCAGCTGTGACATAAAGTCGTAGCTGTAAAAAAAATTCACATCAGTGTAAAGAGAGACTCATTTGTTGTCCGCAGTGTTCTCACACATGGGAACAGATACACACAAACACACCCACACACACACACACACGCATGCACACACCCCTTCAGTGTCTCCCTCAGTCCCCAGCCAGGTGTCATTAGACCGTCTACTCTGGAGTGGCTCTGAATATGAATGACTGAGTCGTGACTCATGCTTGAGCTGCTCCTCTGCCCGGATGCCGAATGGCATCAATTTGTGTGTGAATGCTCGTGTGTGTGTGTGTGTGTGTGTTGGATCCAGGTGTTAGATGTAAGGAAACAGGTGCAGAGACGAGCAGCGTGCAGTTAAGGAAGTGAACATGTAAAATAGTTGTTAATATAAAAACATAAACCATCCTTTATTTATGATCCACTGAGAGCATAGTGCAACCAATACCTCTCTGATACTGACAGGTCATGACTTTTCATTTGTGTAATACTGGCCCTGCATTTGCAGCTTCAAGTTTTTACTTTTAACCTGATTGTATTAATTCAGTTACTGGTCTGCTAAACTCCTGCAGTGATATTGTATCAGGATGACTGTAGGAAAATAGAGGCGAGGAGGAGAGGAGGAGAACAAAAAAAAAGGCGGGGTGAAAAGTGTAAAAAGAAGGAGGCGGAAGGTGTAAAAACACGAGACGGATGGTTCACTTCAAAGTTTGTGTCTGCAGGGCAGCAGGTGGGAGGATATTATTTTGTTCTCACCTCCCTTTTTCTGTACCGTCTGCCCTCGGTTTACAGCGAGCCCCCCCCACCACTGTTATTAACCCCCAGCGCTCCTCTGCCTCCGCTCTGCTCTGCTCATGGTTACTACAAAGAGATCTCAGCACCTCCACCATACAAACACCTCATTAATAACTGCATAATCAAACCTGTGGGTCTGTGTAGCCCAAGTGTGTGTGTGTGTGTGTGTGTGTGTGTGTGAGAGAGAGAGAGAGAGAGAGAGAGAGAGAGGGAGAGAGAACATGCATCTGTTTAGTCTTTAAGTGTGGGTGAGGGTGAATGAATATTACAAGTGGAGGGACAAACGGGGACAATAGCAGAGAGAGAGGACGAAACGCACGGGGCGAGGGGGAGAGTTTGCGCCCGATCAGCTTGTGAATACGGTGTGACGATGCCCCGCAAACTGTGGTGAGTAGCTGCTGCCCAGCTTGTGTGCATTTTTCTCTGCATACTCATAAGTACAGGATTACAGTAAGTATTTTACCTACTTTTTCTCGAAATCAGTTGCTGCTTTGTTACATCCAACCCTGCAGATTAGTTACTTTCCAAGGTGAGACGTCTGCCATGTGTAGTGAGCACTCCTGGTGTTTCAATTTCAGAAAATACACCTATTTTGCATTTGTACAAAACTGCTAAAATTAATGAGGCATCTGAAAATGAAATGTGATTTCATTGCTATGAATACAATCCTAGTTTCACAAGTTTTGTTTGAAGTCTTTAACGTTTTGTCGCAAGATGTGTGTCTTTAAAGTTTTTTTGGAACGCTTTATTAGATGTTGGTGTCACAGTGCATGCTTAAATATGATGTTAAGACTGTATTTATTGGATTAAGAAATTTAGTGGCGAAACAGAGATCTGGCTATGTGTGTGTGAAATTGATGGGGAAAACTATCTATCTTGTTTTTATTAGAGGTTACAAGGTGCAAGTTCCTTTCTTGATTACTGATGAGGGCTATTTTTGTAACGTGATAAGCGGTGTTGTAAATTAATCTGTTGCTGTTGTCAGATGTTATCAATGCTGTTTTTACAGTGCAATGGGAATCTAAATATGTGATGGTGCCGAAACTGGCAGACATTTCATGGCAATTAAATTTCTTTCATCATCGCAGAAGAGGAGATTACGGGATTAGTGATCATAGCAAGTAAAGTGCAGAAAAGTGGAGAGCAGGGAAACCAAATTGTAATAGTATGGAGGATAGCAGTACTGAAGAGGGTAGCAGAGGGTAATAAAGCGTGTGTTGCATATGCTCCTTCAGGAGGCTTGATGGCTCCAGTCTTAAAGCTCCGCAGTCGCATAGATCTGATGACGGCTTTGATTCTGTGTGAGGAGGATACATTGGATGATTCTAATGGCATCAGACTGAAAGACTGGCCAATATGCTTCTGTGAGGAAAGCTGTCACACCTCTGTGCCACCATCCAGTTCCCAGTTTTTCTTGTGTGAGCTGCTTGTTGTCTTTTCACAGTGTGTTTACCAGAGCAAATGACTCAACGAGTTGCAACGACCAGATTGTTTTACCTGCTGGGCTTTGGGTCTGGCCAACTCTCTGCCTGCCCCCTCCCCCCCAAATGATGCTGACATGCGTGTATGTCTGTGCAAGGGTCGGCAGAGTGTTGCTGTTAATTAGACGCTGGTACTTACACTGTCATACACCTTTTCTGTCCTCCACAGCCCCTCCTCTACTCCTTCTGTCTGCCGCTCTATGCTCGGTTCAAGCAGAGCAGCTGCTGTCACAACACTGCTCGCAGCTCTATGATGCGGTTCCATGGGCACCTGTGGCGTCGTCCCCTCTGCTTTTCAAGGATAACACCGCAGTCAGCCCGCATGTTGCTGGAAGGTGTCGATTCCTCATTTAGCATTTAATTCACCCTTTACTGCTCTGCTTTGAGATCCCCTTTCTTAGGACTGCGTCATCAGCCATACTCTTGACTATTTCCCTTTCGGAGATGAGAAGAGTTAAGATCCACTGGAGCTGAATTGTTGTGTGGATTGACAGGCTGGATAAGTGGCTGGAATGAGGCTGAGATTGAACAAGGGCCCTGGAGAAAATAGGTTTTGAAAAAAACATGAAAGAGGCCTTCTTTAAAAAGATTAGCATGATAAGAGGAGGGGCCTTCTGAAAAAAAAAATCCTCTTATCGTTTTCAAGCCTATTTTTTTTAGGGCCAGGTGTAAATGTTATCTGTCTGCCAGCATCATGGAAAAGAGCAAATGGGCTGCTGCTATTTCTGGAGCCTGGCATTTACTCTCCTGGTCTCCTGGTGCCCCAGCTATATTGCAGCGAATTGTAGCAAGTTGTAACCACCGAACAAACACAAGGCTAAATGTCTGCTGCTATCATATTGACTTAAGGCAGCGGCTTATTAAAGCTCAAAGCTTTGCTCTGTAGCACAGGGAGAAGAAGCAGTGATTAGCCACAGGGAGGCTGTGTGCAGCCTTAATGAGCTGTCAAGTTTATTGTGTTTTGCTTACTGGAAGTAGTTGTTGATGTAGTATACACAGTTACCTAACCTGATATAAGCTTGCAGGCCTGGGCCTCAGAGACAGGAGATTAACGCCAATGCTTGGCAGAATTACGGTAGGGTTTGAATCGAATACACAACAGCCCTGAGTGCATGCAGGGGTGAATGTGAGAACCAGGGTTCAGCATAACCACAAACACGCCCACACACTGTGCGAAGCTACGATTGCTCTTTCAGTTTACTTATTTTAAAAATGCAATGTCGGTGTGTGTATGTTGAAAAACGGTAGCGAAACCAAGACCACAAAGTGTGAGGTGGGAACTGGTAGAACTCCACCCATCCTCGAGAGCTCAGGGAAGGATGTTGCACTTCCTCTCCTCTCACGCCTCCAATTCCAATTAAATTGAGATGCATATATTATTTAATTTCTGTTTTTTTATATTATTTTAAATAGATGACATTTAATATCTGCCATCAAATAGCTGATGTGATTAACTGATGGTTAACTTTAAGATTATAACTGACTACAGCACCATAACTAAATTTGCATCAATAGTATATGCGCTTAAATCAACTTTCCTCGGATTGATTTAGGTTGAAGTCTTTATTTCTGGTTATGAATGTACATCTCGCATTGTCATTTTGCACAAAAATCTGAAACATGCCACGTGGGAAATCACGACATTTTCAGCTGTTTGTGGTGTGACCACAAGAGGGAGCTGATTGTATGCGTTTGTCTCAAAGTGCCTCTCAGAGGAAAAACTGTTCCGAGAGCAGGCAGTGAAGAAACATGATCACTAGAGGGAGTTATTTCTCTACTTTCGTGCTTGCCAAATCCGCGTCAAGCTCTGACCCACCTGTTCACACGTCCACCTGTTGAGGCTGATGCTGGGAACGGCTCCACGTGACTGGTATCCATTGCAAAACCAATTTACACTCCTTTTTTTTATTACCTACTCATTAAACACTCGTGAAGGAAATGCACTTTGCTCCTCTGAGATAAAAGTTTAGTGACCATCAGAAACAAATGTCATGCCATGTTTTATTTGAATCATGCTTGTGTCTTGACCGCTCATAAATTCACTCTTTTACACATGAACAAGGTGGAAAAGGCCATTCACAGCCCTACATAAATTCATACAGAAAACCCGCCAGACTGATGTTTACAGGTTACCACGGCAAGACAAATGCACCGTATTTTTTTCAGCCATACAGTGGCCTATAGGGAGTCAAGGCTGTTGCCATGGCAGCGAGACCTGATCATCACCTAAGGGATGGTTCAGTATGGTTCATTACCATGGTGAAGGGCCCTGGTTATCTCGCCTTGCAGCCAGACTTCATTGCCAGTGCATCAAAACATGACCAGTGGAAAGATAATATGACTTGCGGTGCTCGTGGTTGCCCATAGTGACGGCAGTGTTTCCCTCCACAGAGCTAGAGACTGTGTGTGTGTGTGTGTGTGTGTGTGTGTGTGTGTGTGTCTCAGGGAACATGTGAGAAAAAGACTCATGGGGAAAGCATAACATGACTGGTAACATGACATCTACAGCACTTTGTGCACTGTGTAATAACTCTGACCTGGCTGTTGGGGAATTTTCATTGAATTTGTGCACTTTCGTGCTTTCATTAAAAGGAGTTAATGGTGTGCCAAGTTTACAGATACGGTGAGGAGAGACAGCTTTATTAAAGGATGATCTGGTGGCTGTTGCTTGTTGAGGACTGAGCAGAGACAGGAGCTTCTACACAAAAACAAGGGGAAATCTCATTTAGCTGTGGAGGCTGCACTGATGTACTGTACAAAAGAAAGATAAGACTTATGGTTTTGATTAAAGGAGATGATCAGTAGTAGTAGTGGCATTTCCTTTTCTATCAGTTAAAAAGAACTGAAAGGGCTCCTCAGTGAAAAACTTCACAAGTGGCGTGAATACAATATTCAGTAAATGACACTGTCTTTTTCACTGTTTCTCTTTGTCCCTCTTTACCCGTCATTGTCCCTCAATTTTGAATTTCATTTGCTTAATCTTAACCTGTTTGTACACCACAGTAAAAAGATGTGAGCAGGATGGGTTCAGCTTATTTTCGCATCATGACTGGAAGCAGGAGGCTCCTTTTAAAATACTGGTACATTATTGCCCTACTTGCTAAATGATTAATAAACCCGGCAGCCATGTGGACAGAGCCTCTGAGAAGCCAGGGGCAGTCCCTGCAAACACCTGTTGTTGGTCAATCAATGGTCAAGCTGCAATATGTTCCTCACAACCACACGATCTCATTTTCTCTCAAACATTTCAGCTGCATTTACTGAGTTTTTTGGTTACAGTGTAAACAAAACGTGCAAGCAGCACTGACATATAATCACCTGTGAGGTTATTGCAAACTTGTTAGTAAAAAGTTGCCTTTTGGTTTACAGAGCATCATTCTGTCTTTTTTTTGTCTTCAACCACCCCTGAGGGAAAGATCTGGCAAACACTCCACTATGTTCACCAGCAAGTTGTTCACCGTGTCTGTCGGCTATTTGATGCTGAGCTGGTAACGCACGGTGTTGGTGAGTGTTTATGTCCGCCTCCTCCATCTGGAACTGACTGAGGAGCAGTGACAGAACCAGAACCTTAAAGTTGTGGGCAGTAAAATATAAACCAACCCGAAAGAAGCTAAAAAGCTCTTTGTTGATATAAATATGTTGATTCTAGCTTTACTTACACTGGATCTGATCTATCATATAAATACGAACAGATTTCATTTTTATTCACTGGCCATGCCTTTGACAAAGAAGTGCAATAACTTGACTCTTAAAAAAGATTAGTCTGGTATTTTTTCGCTCTCTCTCTCAGTCTCTAAAACATATATTGCCTCTGGTGTCACTGTGTGCTCTGCTTATTAAGCGACAGTCTTGTTACTCTTAAGCCCCCCCTCAGACAACCAGCTGCCTCTTTGCTTTTGACAAATATTTACTTCTTGCCTTCTCTGCCTGACGCTCCACGCACACTCACACACTCAGACACACAGAGTAGCTGATAAGCGCACCATCTGGCCTGAGTGCTGGCTGTTAAGGGCTCATAAAACAGACCCTCGCCTATTTGGAGGCAGAGGGCTCCCTCAGCGGCAGGCTGTGGAGAACGGGTAAACAGCATGCACACCCTCCTTTCTGCATACACACACACACACATGCACGGTTGCACGCGTGCCCGCCCACATGAACATCCATATCCACGGGGGACGTAGGAGGTGAGCGGATCAGAGGGTGCACCTTTTCTTTTTCTGTCAGCGTCTTCGCTTCTGCCACCCTTACTGACTTTCTCAGAGGAGAAAGATATACAGAGATTGATTCTGCAAACCTGCAAACTGATCCCACTGTTCCAGGTGCCTCAGCACCGCAAAATACACATCTGACAACTTTGTATAACACGTCGTCGCCGGGGCTGCACCAAGCAATCACTCACTCCTGGGTTGTTTCTTACCCTCCTCCCAGAAAGCCTATGCTACTCAGTATATTATTTATAATCATCAAAAAATATATACTTTAATAAGAAGTGACCTGAAGAAAAACAGGGAACCCAAATTTTATCCAAATTTTGATCCACAATGTTCTCATCTCTCAAATCAGGAAACAAATGTCTTTAGACCCTTCACAGGGCAGCTTGTCTTCTTTATTGTCTACTGTAATGCATTCAATACAATCACACAAATATTTATATATCTGTAATGGGGAAAGCAATGACTCAATACCTAATGATGTTTGCAGGCTACATTACCTCTTGCTGCTGTTTGACACAGAACAGCTGATGTCGATCAGTGATGTGCATTGTGCGCATCTTTTCTCCACTGAATAAGTCTCTGTTGTGCCTCTAAGAGTGTCTCCAGGAGTCTTTGTCTCTAGGCTGGTCAGTGTTGCCGCTGGAAACCACATATATCTATAAGAGGATGTTGTTGTTACTCTTTTGAACACAGACACTTGACATAAGCTGGCGGCAAATTACACCCCTTCTCCTTAGCATCTGAGAGAAAGGAGGGTGATGCTGGAGGGAATGCAAAAAAAAAAAAATGACAAAGGGGATGGGTGAAGGGATGGAGAGAGAGACTCTGCCTGGAGGAGAGACAGAAGGATGAAGGGTAAAAGAAGAGAGCAAGGCGACAATAATAGATCAGGGAGACAGATCCTTTGCTGAGTTTAGACAAACTGGCATTGTTGTCCACACCACACCACAGAGATGCTCTTAACATCTAAAAAGAGAGAAGAGGGTCAAGATAGGAGAGACAAAATAAAAAGGGGGAAAGGTGAGAAAGGGATGGAATCTCTCTTGGGAAAAGTGAGCCGAGGAGGAAAGAAAGCAGGCAGAGGACTGGGGTGTTATAATAAAATCTTTTTTGTCTCTCTCTCTTGTTAAGTTTGACCTCCGTGGGTCCGTGTGCTTGTGAGAGGGAGAGAGAGAGAAAGAGAGAGAGAGTGGGTGCATGTGTGGCGACCCTGTGAGGTCACCCTCCAACATCCACATGAAAGCTCTCGACAGATGGCGGAGCGCGTGGCAACTGATGTTCTCGTCCATCCTCTGATTCAGAAGCCATTTCAAACCTCTCCATCAAACCATCCACGGTTTTTCTCTTTATGTGTCTGAGTCGCTGTCTGAATCGCCTCTCTTATTGGCTCATCCTGCTCTTATTCATGGTCGTAAGTGGACTTGAGGGAAAAAAATCTATAATAATGCTGCATTTGGCTCCTGTTCAGCTCTGTGTTTTATATGCATAGGAACACATAAACACGCAGCCACGCTTTCCCTCAGAGTGCATCCATTTTCTATATACATCAGAGGCAGGGAACAAGGCCCTGTCTCGCTCCAGCAGAGCTGAGCTCAAACCCAATTTTCTTTCAAAGGAATAATTCATCTCCATATGAGAGACCTGCAGATATGGCCTCAGCTTGTCCTTGCCTGTTCAGCCCGTGCATTGTCGCCAACAGCTAAGATGATAATGGCTTGTGTTGATAGATCACGGCAATTTACCTCCGGTCACTACAAAATGAAATTACGTGCTGCAGAAGATAAAAATCTGAAGGCAAATGAGATACGTGCTGTTTTGACTAAAGTGACAGCTACTTGTGAAGAATGATTGACGGAAGAAAACAGTAGTTTGTCTGTGTTGCTGTATGCCTGTCAAGCTCCCTGTCCTCGCAAAGTCCAGCTGCTGTTTACAGCCAACAGCTAAAACAGTAAATTTGTCGTGGAAAATTCCTGAAAAATCCAGAAAGAATAGGATCTTAATTTCTGACATAGGTAGACAAAAGCAGCCCGTTTCTAGTGCTGGGTATAAAGCAGCTTTCTCTGGTAGATTTTTATCAGCTGTAACCATGAAGCCCATTAAGATGATCTTGATGAGATAAGCTTGATGACTTGACTCCAGCTTTCTTTTTTAACGTGTTTAGCAGACTCATTTTAAGAGTAACCACACTAGTACGTGATACTTGGGCCCTGGATGTAACGCTACCACGTGATTGCAGGTCACATTAGCACCGACAAATGCACTTATTTAATCCATCCCCTGTGCTATTGCTGTTGTGGGTTTGGTTTTTTAAAAAAATGGCTAAAATTCGTTTTGTACAGAGTATATTTTTATTTTCATTTTACATGTATACATACTCCAGCCACATGCACATGGCTTCAACAGGTGGAGAAACCTTGATGGGCCAGCTAGATACCTTTTCAAAGCTGTGATTGCACCGTTTTGGGGGAGGGGCTTAGCAAGCCATCAGTATTTGGTTGGAACACAACCTCCCTGTTTTCTTCCTACAGTTCTGTCATGAATTCTTTTTGTCCTTCCTCTACTCTTCTTTCTGTCTCCTATGGCGGGTACTTAAATGTGCGCATTTCTGTACGACTGAGGGTTGACCAGCTGTCGGCCGACATCCCAGTCAACCGGGGAACCTGAGAAAGCAGGAAATTGATTTACCTCTCTGATGTTACACGTGACATTGTGAAACAAAGGGATAAACGAGAAGGAGAAACCTCAACAGGAATTTAGAGGGAGTTATAAAAAGAAGAGGTGTGGCGGCACAGCTTCAGTGTAGTTTTTCTGTTGTGCCATTTAATGCTGCGTCTACAAGACATTGTCAGGAGGAGTCGAAGAGTAAAGCTTCATTTGTCTGCTTATATTGTCATATTGAGATTTGTCAGAAATCCATTTGCCGTAATTTCAGTAATCAATGTCCAAAAAATGGCAAAATGCAGGGTACGCGTATTTGCAGGACTATTTGAGCGTGTGTGCACGAAAAAGAGACAGAATATCACCCAAAGCCAATGTGCCAACACATCACGAGCAGGGACAAACAATCGAGGTCCAAATAGCGTGGGGGGTGTGAAAACAATTGTCTGATGAGATTCCTGTCCCTGTGAAATGACAGCAGAGAGCGTTGGGCTCGTCAAGGCCAGTGTGCTTGGTCGTTTAACAAACGGCTGCCCGTGATTTGACACCGTAATCAGAGTTCACAAAAGGAACGCATATATCTCCTATTCATCTTCGCTCTGCATCAGTCCCGTCTCCTTTCTTTCTGTGCGCCAACTCTTGCCTGATCGTTCACTTGCATTTTCTCTCTGCTCATTCTCTTCATTGTTCGATGTTCCTCGCTCAGTCTCACATGCTTTGTAATTTTCCTCCTTTTACTTGGTTTTTACTAGACTTTCTTAGTCTGTATCTCCCATTTATATCAGTCGTGTCCCTTTTTATTTCTTTAGTCTCTTTTAAAGATGGACTACCTTTCTTTTCAAGCACTTGGTAGAGAATATAGAGGGACCTGCAGTCACGTACTTGCTCCTAGAAACCCAAGTTCCAATCCATAACTGGCATGTGGTGATAACAGTTTCTGATAATCTCTAAGAGACATCGTCTCAGCCCTGTGCCAGACAGCCAGCCTGTGCAGAGTGCCCTCTGCCTCTGCCCCAATGCATGCTGGGACAGTCTCCAGCCTCAGCCACCCTGAACAGGATAAGTGGTCTTGAAAATGGATTGGAAGAAGGACGGGGGGGGCAATCCTCTCCCTTCTCCCTAACCTACTTCCATTTCCTCAGATTTTTATAAGACTGGACAGGTGCAGGCTGGCGTTTCACTATACAGCTGTTACTGATTCAGTTATGTCAAATCAGTGATTTTCCAAGAAGAGATGGCTGACTCCAGATAAGTTTGAGGGTTTGGGTCAAATGGGCATAGATAATTTTTATCAGTCATTTCCAGTTGAGCCCCATTCTTTTGTAAATCAGTGGTACAAGCACAAACAAAAAAGAGGCACAGAATTTTGTCATTTGAAACAACCAAAATTAATAATCGTAACAATTGTCATTTTGGCAGAAATTTGCACATTATTCTTATACTCCATTGCCACCAGCAGTCAAATCATGAGCCCCTGCCATGAGTGTTGTAAAGCCTGTTGGCTGTGGCAGCAAAGGATGTCCTGAGCCTGGCTTCTCTATCCGTTGAAATGCAAAGTCAAGCACCAGTTAGACCAGCTGCCGTTCACATACCAGGACAACATCGTGGAGTGGGTGATGCTGTCCTCTTCATGTTCCACAGGGCCTACTCCCATCTGCATGAGCCAGGAGTTTATCTGAGCGTTATGTGTCGAGATATGACAGGATTCAAATTTGTCCTTATCGTCCATTGTGTAGAATGTGAACAGGAAGGGAGCCAGAACACACACACACACAGTCCTTAAGCAGTCTCGAACCCACGCCCTCTGGGCCAGCTGCCTTTGCAGGGCGCTGGCTTTCTAACTCTGTCCTCTCCTCATCCGCTGTGACGGTCAGGGGAGGGGGTCCGGGTGTGGGTGGAGCTGCAGCTGCTGTGTTGTGGGTGCACGCGTGTGGAGGGGATGCAGGAGGGGCAGCTGAGGCTGAAGTGTGCCGGAGAGGGGGTTGAGCTCAGCGGCCTCGTCCACATCGCAGCCAGTGACGGCCCTCTCTCCCCTCCTCGCCTCCCTGATGTTGACGCACCGCAGCCTTTTCTCTTCTTTCCCTCTGTCGACCTGCTTTGCTTGTTTGTCCCCTCCGGCTCATCCTGATGGGCTGTCTTGATAGCACTGGTGATCCAGTGGCACACACCCCTTGGTGTAATAGTGTCCCTCCAGCAGTTAAAATAATCCAGGCTGCAGCTTCACATTCTTTGAGTTATTATATCACACATTTGATTTCTGAACGCTTCAGTCGTATTTTCCTTGCCACGCCATTATCACCTTCTACACTTGGGTATCACAGTAACTGAGGATGAATCTCGCATTTGTGCCGTTACCCTGTATAAATTGTGGACTTTTTTTCTCCCTGATGATGACAGTATCCAGCCATGGTTCTGTGCTCCTGCTGTCTGGGTCGTCTTTGTTTCAGCCTGTCTGGAGACGAGACACCAATAGTCCCGCTGATGGATCACCCATCAGACACCACTTTGGACGCTCTGTGTGTAAGGGAGCAGTTCTTAATAGCTGTCTGGGCTGTCCTGCTGCGTGTGTGTGTGTGTGTGTGTGGGTGTGTGTGGCCCTTGAAAATGCCCTGTTCTCCTTTGCACCTTCGTTCTGCTCTGAATCTCACAGGACAGCACACCAGTCCTGCTGGTTCTTTTTCACACACGACACACACCGCCGCCGCCCCACACACACTCCCAAAGACATTTTTATCACTATTTCCTTTTGGGTTTATCACCTTCATTTCTCCCAGCTGGGGCTCAGGGGAAGGGATCTGGTGTTTGTGTGTGCACGCGTGTGTACCGACATGTCTTAAGTCGGTACTGCAGCCCGTCACGTCCCTCAGCATGTGTTTGTGTTAGTGCCTCTGTGTTCCATTGTCATTATCACTCAAGGCCGTCAGAGCTCCAGCTGAACATTTGAACTTACTGTCATCAAACAGCTTCTGAGAAAGATGAGTTGTGCGGACGAGCCTGTCTCTCTCCGTTGTACGCGTTCTGCAGTGACGGTGGAAAAACGCTTTTCATGCACTGCGGCATGCCGACACTGACTCATCTGTCATAATTTCATCACTCAAGCGTGCACATAAATGCTCCTTTGTGAAGAATTTTGCTGCTATACTATGAGAAAAGAGTCAAAACACATATCAGCCCTAATGCAACTGTATCATACGAATTTCCTGTTTTAGTGGGACGACTGTGATCAACCTTACAGTCTTATAACTCTTGTTTTAAACACAGGCGTCTAAAGCCGGTCGCTTTTTTTGTCAGGAGAAGCAGTGAAAAAAGACAAGAAGGGTAGATAGGATGAGTTAGTCAGTTTTCAGTCCTAATATGACACAAATTTATTGCCAAATTTTCAGAAAGTCAGCAAAAGAAAATGTGAATTAATTGGGTGCCAGTTTGGTGCCATTAAACCACTGAAGAATGAAAGAAACCATGAAAGTAAAGGAGCACCAGTCAAACCTGAAACAGTGGAATTGGTGATGGAAATATTAATATATACTGTATGTGCATAAGTGGGTGGGGGACAGAAAGCACACTTATTGGCTCAGTTCCATGAAGTATCCAAATGATGGAAATGGAAGGTATGGAGATGTTTACATCAGCTGATGACAGTGGTGATTGTGAACTGTCGTAGTGTTGGAGACTTTTTGTTTGTTTGACAGGTGATCTCCGGGAAGCTCAGTTAGAAAAACCAAAAAAAACAAAAACACTCACAAACTTGTAATGGGTTCATATCCTGCGACCTGTCGTCCAATCACATCTGCAGACAAATGCACTCTTACCTGTTCTGAACCAGTAGGCGTTAAGGTTTGCCTCCTTGGTTCTCAAAGAAAATTGTATCTTTTAAACATCTCTTCAAAGGTACTCATGAAAAGTGACAGAAGAAGTGTGGAGAAGCTTGTGAAAGAAGTTCAAACTGCATAATTTTTCACTTCCATACACCTGGCCAATCACTTTGTGAAATTGTCATTATTGATTTATTTTCTGTTTTCTGCATTATTATCTGTTCTGGAAAGTTGCCGAATGCGAATCGAAAAAGTCAATTTGAAAAAGTGTGCTTTGATCAAAGAATACAAAGGGTTTATAGATTATGACAATATAAATGTCATGTCTTTCATGTTTTGAAAACAGTAGAGGCTGCTACTCTGATGCATCTCAGTTCAGTCTGCTGTTATGGTTTTGAAGTTTGACAGGCCTCACGCATTCAGCAATGAGTCACTTTGCTCCATCCTTCATCACATGACTCACACATTTGTCTTCAAGTTCGGTGTGAAACAGCTGAGTTTTAATGAGCTCATATTCAATCTGTCACCTAATCTCACTCTTTAAGGTTAGACCTGTGTATGTGTGTGTCTGTGTGTGTATGTGTGTTGACTGTCACACATTCTGTCCCTCTCCTCCTCCTCCATCTGTCACCTCTCGACAAACACATGGTGTCTTGTTCGGCCGACTCAGCAAGGCCTCCGGCTCCGTGGGCTACATGTATAGTCGCATACGCGCACACAGTAACACACGGCCCACCATCTCTCAAGTATTGCTGCATGTCGGCCTCAGCGATGTAGAGAGAAAGAAAGGGTTCACGTTTTCATGGGACGCAGGATTTCTAAGCAAGATAAGCAACCAAAGGCAAAAGGTAAAAAACGGTAACCTGCAGCGATGGTATAGTACATTGTGCTCCACGCACAGGTTGGTCCCGTGTGTCCTGAGACTCTGCCAGAGAATTAGACTTGTCCGGAGATGACACGGAGAGCAGGGGAGAGGGCTGATGAGGAGAGCAAACGGGCATAAATTCTATTAATTACGAGGAGAGAGAAACAGAGAAACGCAGGTTCAGAGAGGGATCGACAGACAGATGAGTGACTGGTTTTATCCAGTTAATTATTTGAGTTCAGCGTGCGTGCGGGGTGACAGGGTGAGACTTGGCATCAGCTTGCTACAAATGCCACTTTTCAGTGCCAGTTTATTGCCTGTCACTGGGAGGCAAGTGACTTGCAGATGTCTAGGATTAGGAATTGTTTATTAAAGGGCTGCACGTGCTGTAGAAAGTCCCACTCTTAGTACATGCAGCAATATGATAGTGCCCATTGACGTTTAATCCACTTGTGCATAATAGCAGTTCTTCTTTCTTTTGAAGCCCCCCCCACCAAAGCAATATTCAAATTGGAAATTTGATGAATTAGTGCTACATTTGTAATCCTACAAACATTAAGCCTGGAGCAGAGCAGAGCCTAATCTGAATCACAATGAAGCTAAAATACTGTCCCCAAAATCCCTCCTTTGAGGATCAAACACTCTCCCCATGTACACTTGAAAGGTCACGGTAAAACGTTTGTAATTTACTCCTTCATGAAGAACTTAGTCTTTCACGAGCTTGACTTCATTCCATGAATTATGATGGATATGAGAGAAAAAACAGCCAGAATATCCACCTCAAAGTGTCGTGACAGCACATTGAACTGTGACAGCCTCACAGTAAGATCTTTGAAATTTATCTCTGCCCTTTGATTTCACTGTCCAAGAATTGCTGGACATTCAATTCGGCAGTTAAAACTAATGAAAGCAAATGTAAAAGCAGATTCTCTTGACTGGTGAGCTTCACGGGGGCTGCCATAAAAACAGACTGTTCAAATTTCTCAGGTTGATACTGCAGCATAATCCCCTTAAGTGCTTAATATGATGCAAGGACGTGAAGTTTCACCTGAATTTTGAAGAGGGTGGTTGCACAACATGGATGTAGAAATGCTTAAAGTGACAATAAACCTGCATGAACTGTTTTTTGGTGGGGTTCATGGGGGCAGTGGAATAGGCTGTGAAAAGAGTGACATATCCATCACAGTTCTTCCTGTCAAGCATGGACCTGAATGTTGAAATTTCCAGGTGGTTTCCCATTTTATTTTGGAAGTTAAAGGGTTTGTTTATACTTTTGACCTTATAATGATCTGCATACTGTTCATGTATATGGTGTTAGTATTAGAAATATGGTATGGCCATGTAAAGTGTTAGTAGTGCTGAGAGTACCTACACACACACACAAGCATGCGCAAGCACACAAACACACACACTACAGTCAGTTTGTGACAAACTAATTACAATAGTTTTGGTAATGCAGGGTTTTGTGACATACTGATCTACTTGTTGTGTAGTGTAGTCATTATGCTGTCACATATGCTCTAATCTAGTTTTGTTGGTCATAACGCTCATGTGAGACCTTTTCACCCAAACGACATTACACATGCACACTTGTGCACACTCATGCAACAGCATACACAGACGTCGCACAGTGCGACGTCTGTGTCAGCCACGCTGCTAAAATAAATTAAGTGAAAAATTGGTCTGTTTTCTGTTTATTTCTCCCCACAGACATTAGCTCTGGAATATTTAATGTAACACTATCAGCACAGACAGACAGGGAGGTGAGGAAATGATTTGTCTGTTAACTTTACTCCCCAGCCTCACATCCTCTCTTTAGATAATGCAGCCTCCAAGCTATCGTGTACATGTCTGAATGCAAATTGGACTGTAGGATCCCTTGAGCGCGATAGGATCATCAACTCCTGCAGGTGTGGCCAACCAGCATGCTGTTTTCCACCAGACCAATTTGGATGGTTGGCCACGCCTCCAGGAGTTGACAATCCAATTGCATCAAAAGGTTCCTGCATTCTAATTTGCATATTTGCATATGATGTCCTTCGTGGCAATGCTTCAACGTAACTCGGCTTGTGTTTATGGAAAAAGTGTCCGAGCCCTTTACGACTGTGACGTCAGGTTGAGTTGGCGTTTCTCCTAACCCTAACCCTAACGTAACCACCTAAATAGTTAGGTGCCTACATCATTTAAAGAGAGGATGCTTAACTGTGGAGCAAAAGTAGCAGGTGCTCCGGAGCAGGTTAGCCAGTCAGCATAAGTTACCATGGCGATTTACGTCAGTAAGAAGTGAACCACCATCATAGCCCTGAAAAGCCAGGGTTAAAGCCGAAGTTACCTTGCTTCGCATAAATGCTCCTTTGTGATACAGGTTTGTGTATCCTGCTTTTCTGTAGTAGTACAGTTGAAATGTAGGAACCCTTCGATGCGACTGGATCGTCAACCAGTGGAGATGTGGTCATCCCGCCAGGGGTCGATCCAAACAGGTTCGAGGGGCTTCTTACTTGTATTTTGCATATTCAGAAATACATTGCAGAATAATAGGTTATGTATGAGAGAGCAGGGACGGTCAAACACATATGTCTCTAACTTTATCTGAGTTTTTATTGGAACAGTAATGTTATGTGCACATCACTGTATATTATGTGTGTGTGTACTATAGCCTTGTGTCATGTCATTTATCCTCTTCCAACCGTGTATCTGGATTTACTTTTTTTCCCAACCACCCACGGCTCAAGTTAATTTGTACAGTGCAATATCACAAAGTATTGCAATAGGTTTCAATTACCCAGAATACCCTCAGAAGGCACAATGTAAACACGTCTCAGGAGAGGAAATTTGAAGTGAGATCCCCCCTCCTCGGATGTCTGGTGCGGCTGAACTGTCAGAGCTGTAGGTGGGAAAAAGGCAAAGTCAGGCATCTGAGCCCTTAATAATAAAACAGCCATGAGAGAAATTATCCTTGATGAAATATAAGACTCTTCCGGCTTCCCAAAACCAATAAACCGAATCATCAGTAAATGCAGTATATATACTGTATGCACTGCATATGCACACTCACAGACTTTGAGGAATGTGAGGTAAGGGAAATTCAGAGGGGGTAAAATTGTCTCTGTCACAGATGAATATACTGAATTGACTTGTATTCACTTACCGTGCTGTACCTACTCCATAGCTCACTGCCTCTTTGGTTTAAAAAGGGTTTGTCATCCACTGCTGCCGGTTTGTGTGCACTATTCACCACTAAGCTGAGCATCACACATGCCTTTTGACATGATATACACGCTTGTATGTGGGAGCATGTTTGTCTTTGCTCGTACGTGGGGCTGACTATCTTATGTTATGTGTGCATTACTTCTATAAGAGCGATTCCCCTGCCTCAGTATGGTGCTGGAGTAATAACTCACCTCGGTTATGTTAGCTTCCCTGAGAGGAGCAGACATCATGCTGCAGTCAACCTATCTTAAAGTAATAATCCTCCACCTTCTGTGGTTTGTTTTGCTGCTCAGTCGCTTATATGGTACAACAGTGATTCATGAAGACTTTACTTTTCAAAACAGCTGTCAACTAGGGCTGGGAAAATCCTCTGTCATGCAGATGATGATTCATTTTATGTTGCCTGCAGGGGAAATGGTCAGTTAGCTGCCAGGGTTGGACAGACAAATAAGGGTGCCATTTGGAGATCGTCAAATCATAGTAACAGGAAACAAAGACAAAAGAAATAGCTTTTGGACAGAGGATGACAGGCGTGCTGACAAGAAAAATGACTTAACTTTGACTTTGCTGTCTTCCTTCTTTTGTATTTATCTGGTGAAGACTACACTGAGTGCCTTTAAAGTTATTTTATGTATGTTCTGTGTAGGAAAGGTTTTCACCCAAGATATTGCAAAAGTGAAGAAAAACAACAATGTTGGATGGCAAACACCTTGGTCAGACGACACCAGATATTAACATGAGTTGTAGACTGAGGTAAAGAAGGGATCTTGGGAATCAGTGGGTATATAAAAAAGACATGAATCCAAAGTAAAGCGAGAAAATTTCATTTAAAAAAAGTGTAAAAGAATAACACCAGTAATGTTCTATATCTTTGTGAACATATACAGTATAAATACAGGCTAATTGTTATGTTTTTAACAGTTTTTGAACAACAACTGAGCGCTATGTGTCAAGCTTTGTCTGGAGGATCAATTCACTGTTGGTTTTTCGGTATTTATGTGGGATTTGTTGACAATTAAACATCAGAATAATAATTTAATGCCATTTATTTGACCCATCTCTTCTTAGTAAATGCAACCATGTTCCCTTTCAGCACTGTATATAATGATAGGCCTTTCCACGCTGGTGCTAAATTGTTAATTTTAGCGGAATGAGTAGCTACAAGAGGCCACTGCTAAGCAGACTGCGCACACACTCATAGAGAGGGAAATTATACTGAATGGGACGTGAGTGGCACAGAAAGAGGAACACCTCGTGATTATATAAATGACTGTGCTGAGTGGTTTAGGGCTTTATGTTTACTATAAACTCCTCTCGAAAATCACTCTGCACAACCTTCCCTTCAGGTTTGTGTGCGCATACAGAAATCGTTGTCTGTTGGTTGGTCCTGCATGTTTGTGATCGTACTTAAAGTAAAACCGGTAACTGGTTTTATTGTTGTGGCTGATTGGGGTTTATCTGTATGCAGAAATGTGTGCCACGCTGTTGCTAGTTTATTGTTCTCTGGAAAAATGGGCTTGGATCCAAATAATGAATTGCAGAAAGGATCAGTGTGTACTGTACTAGGGAGGAGCATACACAGAGAGATAAAACAGAGGTGTGATACGAGTTGAGACTTAATGAGAGGCGTGGATGGGAAGATTCAACTAAATGATTGCAACTAATCAGTTACAGATTGCTGACTATCTAAACAGAACATGATCAATGATAATCGAGCTGGGGCAATTAAATTTAGCCTGCCTTAATCCAAAATCCTCCAACAGATTAAAGAGGATTTTGTTCCGTTTTGTGTTTGCACAGTGTTTATTGTGTTATCATCAGGATGTGAAATGCTGTGTTAGGCTAGTGGGTCTAAATTCTTCTTGTGAATAAATGTTTCTTACAATTCAGATGGGGTTTTTTTCTGCCTAAGTTATCCGATATGTGGCTGCTGCTTTCCCTCACAGTAGCGTTTCTGTTTTTTGTTGTTGCAATTTTGCAAATCTGTCATACTTTGTAGGCCTGATGATAAGAGGCAGGGGAGGTTAACAGAGAAAGGAGGAAACCGAAGGAGAGAATTGTAAGGAGGAAAGAAAAAAATGGAGCCTAATGGAAAATAACAGCAGTTTGATAGAAAGAGAGAGAAAGTATGCTGACAGATAAAGACAAAAAGGGTGCGGGTACAAAGGAGAGAGACGGGGACGGGTCTGAAATGGAGGAATGTGAGAGCCAGCATAGAAGACAGCACGTACGCTTTTCAAAATACACAAAAATCACAACTTTCCAATTAAAATCTCTAAAGTCTCTATGCCTTTACACGCTGATAGTTGAGGCCTCAACAAAAAGACGATCTGAAGGATTCACATACTCGCATATAATTAGATCTTTCAGTTATTGACAGGATTCACTAATAAATGAAACCAAACAATACTGAACATGCAGAGCAGGTCTCAGATGTTCCCCCTTAAGTGTTACAACATGTAATTTCCCAACAACAAATGCAAGTCTCACTAAAGTGACACCAGCACCAGCACACCAAGGGGGAATTCCTTTCACCAGCTGGTGCTGACATGACAAACAGAACCACAGCACATGAGGGCTAACAGAGTTTTTAATAAACCTGTCACATTTCAGATTAAGGCAGCCGAAGCAAACCAAGAACAAAAACAGAGTAAATTGCGTTGATATCTGGCCCAAAAAAGACGAATCCCAAAGCAATCATTGCAGCTAAAAACATCTTTAAGCCCTCTACTGTTTTTGCTTTATAAGCATCACCGCCTTATGTCTGAAATACCAATGTTTGAAAGTGATTATTTTTACCTTTAACATAATCAACCCTGCACCAGATTTCAAACCACATCAAACACGTGTAAGCTCTATGTGTGAAGTTTTCTTTCCCACAGCACATCCCGGGCTTCAGGCTTCGACCTGATGTGAGATAGCGAGCAGTGACATTTCCTTTTATTTACTCTCAGGGCTCATAATTTGATTTATATGACAACATGACATTTCAGAGTTAATCTCTAATTTATGACTCGCTTTGTTTCCATCTGAACTTTGGTGTTTCTTCATAAACACTGGACACTTCTTCCTGCTTGGTCCGTCCTGCGTTACTGTCCTGCATGCTGGAGCTGCAAAGAAAGCGGTAGCGATAGAGTGCACATCTGCAGAAACTCACGCAGACACGCGCACACATTCAGACACGCACATTATGGACAAGCGATTTCACATACAAGTGGCCTGATGAGTTGCCTTTCTATTTCCGTGCCTCTATACTGTGGGACATGGTGGACTGGAAAAAAAACGTGACTGAATCGGAGAAGAGGGCGGGAGCGTGTGTGTGTGTGTGAAGGCAGCAGTTGTGAAGGTCATTTTCTCCAGAGTGCTTTCCGTTGGGTCAAGCATTTTGCGTGCACGTGTGCAGGCGAGTACGCGTCCTTGTGTTTATTGTAAGGCCTGCCACACTATTCTTGTGCAGTACGAGGCTCCGTTCAGAGAGGAGCATGTAATTTGTGTGTGTGTGTGTGTGCATGCGTCCTGTAATAGATTGGGCTGCAAAGGGCTGTGACGTTGGTCGACTGGCATCTGTTTGTTTGGGAGACACTTGAGAAGCTGTGAAGTGACAGGAAAGGCTGCTTGGCACCACTGAGGATCACACAAGTGTGTGTGCATGTCTGGGTGTGCCTTACGGAGAGACGGAGGGGAAGTTTGAAACAAGTGTTCGACCATCATTGAGTTTCACATCCGTTTTGAAAGCCACCAGCCACAAACAACCACACAAATTTTGGGAAAAAGTGTTTTTTTTAAGCTGATTCCAGTGTTTTTAGACTCAGTATATTTAAGTTGTAATGTGGAGGCTGTGGGTTGAAAAGGGGTGTGTATGGGGAAGGCGCACACATGACCTCCTTGCAAGAAAGGTCTGATATACAATACAAAACTGAAAAATGAAGCTGGTGATTCAAAGGAGGACCTGCCTTTCTCAAATAAGTTGCATCAATGAGTTTTAGCTGTAACTCTCATTGGCTTTCTCCACCCGCTGGTACAGTTTGTGAAATCACACCATATCTGCTCTGAATGTTGATTCAAGCACAGGGGTGTACTGGTACGCCTCAGGGTGTCACGCAAGAACAATGCCACACTTGTAGTTATGTGTATGTGCAGGTGAAGTGTGTGTGTGTGTGTGTGTGTGTGGGGGGGGGTAGTGTATGATACAGGTGCCTCATTTTCCCCCCTTGATGACGCACAATAGGACCCTAGTGAGATGACCGAGTCTGCAGGTGTGAGGGAGGGTGTCTTTGTGTGTGTGTGTGTATGGAGATGGACATGTACGTGTTTTCAACAGTGTATCTCAAGGGGACATCCCATCACCTGGTCGAGGAGTGAGCTTGTTTACTTGCCTCCGCGCAGGAGTTGGGCAAATCCTCAGGTGGTTTTGATTGCAGGAGCCATGATCACGGATCATGTCACTCAAAAACACAAACTCGCCACTTTTGGCGAGCAAATTCCAGTAAGAGCCTGAACTAAAAATCGACGTCGTCTTTCCCGTGGTGGGCATCAATGGGGACACAGCCTCGGGGGTCCTCCAGGCAGATCCTGTGACAGCTGTCCAGTTGCTACGGTGCTGATCTCACACAGGAAGAGCTATGTGTGAGGGGAGAGATGGGACCTTCCCTTTAATTGTTGTGTTTGTTGCTGCTGTTTCCCTGGCTGCTGGCAGATAATTACTGAAGCATCTCATCTGCTCAAATGTCTCTGTCTCTTGTCTTGAATGATGCATTTCTGTAATTATCCTCTACTCAAGTAGTTTGAGACAGTCCATTTCAGCTATCGAACAACATTCAACGCTTTATTACTGTTGCCCCAGACAAGCTCTATCAGATGTGTGGTTTGATTCACTGTGCGGGGGGGTTTCTGCTGCATCAGGCTTTTATGTTGTCTGTATAGTTTTACGACGATGTCCTTCTCCGTCCAAAGAGTTTTATCTTTGCTTCCACATGAAAATCTCATAATTCATGTGGTTATTTTTTTGTGGCAAACTGAACGTTGATGTATGTTGGCCATGTTTCATTGCTCAGGGAAATAAAAAACCTTTAAAAAAAGCTATTCAAACATGAACTCATTAGAGAAATGAGGAAATCAATGTCAAGGAGCCTGTCGGTAAAGCCTTTTAATGAGATGGATGAAAGGCAGCAAGCATGGCTTTATAACACTTCCAATAGACCACAAAGGTGTTTCAGTTTCTGTTTTTACTGAGTGAAAGTACATCTGTGCATATATTTGAACTTAAATAGGTTATATATGTTGTTAATGCACTGCAGCAGTTCGACTTTTTGAGAAGTACACATCTTCTTCCTGACATAGATGAAAGATAGGTCATATTGGGATATATATATATATATATTCATACACATTGGTTTTCACAAAATACTGCACTATTTCTTGAATATAAAAGCAACCAGAGCGGGAGCAATTTGAACAAATGAAGGAACAAAATGGTATAAACAATCACATGAGCAAATGAGCAAACCTGTTCCGGACAAGGAGGAAAATGGGTGAAGATGATACAGTCGAAAAATTAAATGCTCTATAATGAAGGCAGCCAGCTGGTCAATTTGCCATTCATCCATACAATCACCAAGTCACTTCCTCAGTCGGTCAGTCAGATGGTTAGCTCATTTGCAAAGAGCGAAGAGGAAGAACAGGTGGCCAAAGATGGAAGGAGAACACTTTCGATCAATATTTTCTGGGAAGATAGCTGCTTTAGCTGTTTACTGCACTGTGAGGCAACTGAAGAGGAAACTCGCTCTGGCTGGAGCTGGAGAGAAACAATAGCATTGTAAACTGTGTCATCCTTTTGTGAACGAAAAGCAAATACACACAGCTTTTTGGTGGGGAGAACACAAGTAGAAGTAAATTGGAGAGAAGATATGGCAAAATGGGGCAATAGGAGGCAAAGAAAAAGAAATGTGGTGTGAAAAAAAACTGTTATGGATTTCCATGTGTCCCCACACAAAGGATAGCATGTCAAATTTGTTACAATTATAGTTTTCACATTTGGCTTTTCATGTAAATCTGCTTTCATTTTGTGAGGTTACATTTCAATTCCAATGCCCTTGGCAACAGCACAGCAGGCAATAGACTGATAAGCCTGTTTGAATTGAGATTTCACACGGAGGTTGCGCGGTGAGCGGGAGCAGGCAGATGTGGGTGTGCGTGCGTGTGCCCAGAGAGGAAATCATAAAAATCGAGCATAGATAGAGCAAGGTCAGGGAGATTAATATAAAATTATTAACAAGGTAGAAACAAGGGCAGGAAGAGATAGCGGGAGTCATACAGTAGAGGAGGAAAACGAGGCGGCGCTTGTCGGCACAAACCCCAGCCAATCACATGAAGGTGGGCGGGGCCCAGCCGAAAGGAGGGAGGGAGCAGAGCAGCAGCAGCCACAGAAGGAGGAAAAGCAGAGCATGCCAGAGGAGGAGGGAGAGGTGGGACTATAGAGGTAGGTAGACAGAGAGATGCAGTGGCACAGTGAGTGTGTCTGCGAGGCTGTCTGTAGCGCAGTTCTTCATCCTCTCATCAGGGACCATGATGGCTTATGAAGCTAGGATGTGCAGATTCACCGCAGGAGCAGGAAATGCATGAGTTCACCTTGAGCTGGAGTCCAACGGTGCCACTCTGGACCTTGGGGATTACAACGAACGCCCATTTATCTTACAAGCAAGAACCACAGAGATTTGATCGGATCGGACAACCAGCCAAACCCGAAGTGGCTCCGGAATCCCCAACTTTTTTGAGTTATAGCCAAACAATCCAATCCTACTAATCCAGGGTCAGAAAACAGACAGGCTCCTGGTTCGGCAGAAACTCGGCCAGCTGTCTCCAAACCTGAAAGCATACATTTCCAACACTGTGGCATCCACTGTTCACGCTGGAGCCCCGCAAAGCCACCGCCAAGCAGGTCCTGCAGCCCGGGAACCCTGGAGCCAGCCTAACCTTGGACCGGCTGTCACCCGAACCCCTCCCGGCAGCAGCAGAATCGTCCAACATGTCTCAGACGGGGGGACGCTTCCACAATAAAAAGGCAGGCATTCGGGCTGCCGTGATCCTGATCGGACTCCTGCACAAGTCTCGCAAAGCCAAGGAGAAGGAGAGGGAGAAGGAGGAGAGCGACGGGTGGGTGAAGTTTGTCCCATCATGTCATCTGGTGAGAGGGCATGCTGGGTAGATGTGTGGTTTCGGCACAAGCAGACGGCCTGCAGTGCAGGGGTGAGCTGGGATCAGGAAGAAAAGTTTATTAGCTTGTAATGTCTTTGTTATTCCAGAGGCATGGGGCACTTTGAACACTTTACGGTTCAGTGAGTTTGCAAGTTGCAGTTTTATTATAGGCTCTTTTTATTAGTGTGCTTGTGAGCGCGCGTGTGTCGTGTTGACCGCACTTGTGTCTGTATCTGGGTCAGTGGAAATGACAGAGGGGAAAGACAGAGAAAGGTAGCGAGGAGTGCAGGTGAACAGAGGTGTGCTCTGAGCACTTTTTGAGAGCAAACAAGGGACTGAGGGAACAGAGGAGTGAAGCTGCGGCGTAGAGAGAGAGGGACTCATAGAAAAAGATGGGGACAAGGTGAAGCGTTGAAGGAGGAACATGGAGGACAAAAAGGAAAAAGCCTCCGAGTAAAGGGTGTCCACACACCACACGCGCTTGTCGATGCCCGTCATGCCGATGTTAACAGTTTCATTCCGTTAGCACAAGGGCAGAGGGAGCGCACACTCGTAGGTTGGTGAACCGGCCCGAGAGTTCAACAGGTGAACTGCATGACGACAGCGCACAAAAACACACGGCACCATCCGTTACTGCCCACTAACCTGCTGGAAACAGCAGCTTTAAATATGATACTGAAGGGTCTGGATTTTGTTTTGGACTATGGAGCCTGCTAGGCGTGCAGCAAAACTGGCGTTTCTATTTCCAGGTAAAACTGTTGAGGACTATATATATAAATATATGCGATTGCCTCTCAGGCAGGCTGTTGTTGCCCTACTTGCCTCTTCAAATGTACCTGTGAGGGGGAGTTTCCCCGCAGGCTGGGTTGCAGCCAGGTCATTTTACTGCAAACACTACCTGAGTTGAGTGCAATCAGTCAGACCTTTGGGAATATCCCACCTGGTAAGAAACGGCGTACATGGTTGGCAGGGTCAACACCTCATCGCACGCCCTCCCCAAAAAAGTAAGCCTCCCCCCTGGATGTGTTTTGGCCGAGCTAACATTAGCAGCCACGCGTGTACCTGTTCCCTCTAAGCGGAAGGTTGCAGACTGAGTTTGCCTATTCATTTTTATTGTGGTGGAGTACACAGTGTAGTTTGGTTTAGATGTACACGTGCGTGCGTGTTTGTGTGTGTGTGTGTGAGAGAGAGAGAGAGAGAGAGAGAGAGAGCAAGAGAGAGAGAAGGCCCTGAATGCACTTTGCTACTCTGTTCTAATAGTCCGGATCAAAATAGGCTGTATCAAAATAGACTGTACCTCACTTCGCAAATGCTGATAAGTTTATCTGAGCTCTGCTTGTTTGTGTATGTGTTTGTGTGCGCGCGTGTGTGTGTCTGTGTCCGTGTTTGTATAATTTTGTTTCACATAGTGTAAAATTAACCCCTGGAGGCAAGGCCGGATAAGGAACTAAATCGGGCCACTGCCCCAGACCTCCTCAGGCCCATATGATCTGCAGGTTTATTGTTTGACAGTCGTTATACATTAATTTGATTAAACTGTAATATCATTTTGGAATATGCCCCCGTAAAAACAACGCCCACTCAAATGATAAAGACCTGTAATAATACCCGAAGGAACTAATCCATAATTGGTTGAAAATAAGTTTGCAGTGTGCATGTTTCTATATAAAAGAGGTTTTAAATGAAATTACCATAAATTAATTGACACTGAGCAAACCTGTGGCCGTGGAGTTTTTCAGCATAAAAGAACAGGTTGGTTTCTGTGCTCTGGGCCAAAATAAGTGCTTGACAGCAACCAACAGTGTATATACACAGTGAGTCCAAGGACGGCAGAGCCAGCGGGGGCCTCAACAGCTCATTTTTGCCCCAGGGCCCTCTAGTGGATTGATCCAGGAATGCCTGGATGGCGAATTATCCAGTGAATGCAACAATAGTGCACTGTCACACAGATACACACAATCATGCACAAAATTCCCAATTTTCTTTTTTCTTTTTTTTTTTTTTTTAACAGGAACATTTGCAGCTTTGTCACATGTTTTTCATGTGATTTGTGGAATGGCATGCTTTTGCCTCTCAACGGCAGAAATAGCCCAAAGCACAGCATCAACAATTTTCTACTGCTGTCACTTTTCTTTCTGTTGCTGTGTCACATGATGATCCAGTTACAATTGCCAGCAATCTGAAGACTGTCATGTTCTTGACTACGCTCCATTCACACTTTTACACACACTGCTATTTCTCTCCACTATATGCCATCCATTGTAGCAGGATATATCATGTCCTTAAAGCTGGCTTTTATGCAAGAGAAAGTGAAGAACTGCGTGACTGTTGTTATGAGAGCCCACCATTTATAACTCCATAATAATAGGAAACACTGTGTAGGCTGCTGGAGAAAGAATGGTTTATTGGGTTTGACTTGGCAGCGGAGAATTTAAAACTATGACTTTCCACAATACTGGGAAACGCACACAGGAGCACATGCAAACACAAAATCTTGCCGCTTGCCTGTATCTGCGTATCCCTCTCACTATTTGTCTCTGCTGCGATAAAGCCATAATTTATATTTGCCTTCCATTAAGCTGAGATCTAATGCTTGGATGCATCTGAAAGTTTATATTACCCCATCATGCGTTAATGTCCTCCACAGCTCATTAACCACCAGCTGAAGACCTGCTCTCCCTGTGTGTGTGTGTGTGTGTGTGTGTGAAATGTTTGCATTCATGCCAGTGTGTGAAGTTATGTTTGCATGAGCTGTGTTTAGTCTGTGTTGTAGAAGCCAGTTCTTATGCAACAAGTGCCTATTGGGTTATGGTTCCATTTCCCTTTTGGTTTGTGGTGGTTTGGTGCAGTTGGTGTGTGTTTGTGGTTGCGTGCCTGCGTGCATGTTTAAGAGAAGGAAAGCGAGAGACCGACTCCTTAATGATGGCAAAGTGTTATTTAAAGCAAATCTAATAATAATCACAGCACAGGCCTTCCATTTCACACACTGAATTGTCCCACTCTGAGATGAAATGCTTCTTATAAGGCAGTCAGTGATATGTACCATGTAGTTTACATGTAGTTTAAATAGGTGTGAGACACAGTGCAGGTTTAGGGAAAGGTCAAAGTGATATTTCAGACAGAACATGGATCTGTTGAGCAAAGTGCAATATTTATTGGGTATTTTTTGTGACTGTGCTGTCAGTGCACTAATTTGAGTATGGTGAGTTGGACTGCACTGGCACAGGAACAGGCGTGACCTTCACTGTAAATTGGAAGTCTGAGACTCACAGAAACTACTTGCAGACAAAGGGAGACACTAACTAATGAGCTAAATAATAATAAACAAGGGGAGAAAAATGTCCAGATGCACAGATGAGTGGCTAACCTCTTCTGGAAACAGAGCTACAACACAATGGCCATAACTTGGAGACACTGAGCAGATGCTTCCTAATAAAATCACAAATTAATTCTATTTGCTAAAAGGCTTTGCAGGAGATGGTCATCTGTGTATTCACAGCATATGAAAATTTCAGTGTTACCTAATAAACACATTTAGAAAAATACATATCATTATTTTCATACATATCGACATCATTTTTTCTCGTTCTTCCATATATCTTCTTGTTCAGCTAACCTGTACAGATTAATTAGATATAACATTAATGAGCTTTAGAGGCGCTTTAACCAAGAGGTCAAAGTGACTGTAGATAGTCTCTAAATCAAATCCCTCTTTGGATCCTCACAAGGTCCGCCTCACCTTCTATATATTATCTATAAGAGCAACTGTCAAAGTAATTATGAGAGCAGACACATAATAAAATGTGCTGATGATTCGGTTATTGGTCAGCCCACACCCTACGTGGATTGGGTGGATTAGGATCGCCGGCCTGTGGAGGAGGACTTTACGTCATTTCGAGACAAGGCCTTTTGTCCTGCTTATATGTAGCAAAAACCAAGGACATGAGTATTGATTTTAGAAAGTTGTCCTCTGCTGCTGCAATGACTGTTATTAAAGGGGGAGGGAATCGAGCCGGTGGAACGCATTGAGTATTTGCTCAGGAGAAGAAACTGAGATTCTCAACAAAGTGAAGCGGCCTCTTTTCCTCCTGAGGAAATTGAACTCTTTAAAGATTTTTTCCTGCTTTGAAGTCGGTTTTACACGTACAGTAGAAGGCTTATAGAAAGAGTCTAACAGCAGCCAGCTGTTGTCTGACATGGAAATCTTTACGCAGCCAGAAAAGGCTCGTTAATGTGACAAGAGGCAGCAGTTGGGGTGAGTCAGAGCCAGCTCAGGGATATTTACAGCAAGCAAGTCCATAGATTGTCCTGTGCAGGGAGTTTGGGCTCTTGCCTTCAGGTTATTGCTCCAGAGTGCCTGCTGGGAAGAGAAAAAGCCTGATGGTTGTCTTTGCATCAGTGTCCAGCCATATTCTGAACATGGAAAACACATTAGCTGTCCTTTTTGCACTGTGAGACACACATACTGTATGTATTTACCCTTTTTGTCATCTCAAATCTCATATAATCATAGTTATAGAAGTTATTTTTAAATCATAGCTATTTTTAGGCTTTTTTTATGGTCTTACACTTTCATGTGCTCATCCCAGCTGTCTTTTTAATTCCGCACATTCCCCTTTGGACTACAAATATCGATTTGATTTGACAGTTTTGCAGGTATCACCACAGCTGTGGTCTCTTAAGAGAAAAGTATTGAGTGGGTCTATGAAACACATCTGTTCAAATATCATTTGTCATGGGGCATAAGAGCAGAAATGTAAATGTTCTGTCTCCCGTCGGTACACTCGTGCACAATAATGGTGAAACTCACCAGCTAGGGATAAGATCATCTCCTCATCTTCCGGTCTTGAAGACTTTGCAACTGTATCCTGACGTAGGCATTGTGTTGGGACCCAACAACAGCAACCCTGCAGCCCGCCAGGGTACATTCCAGGAGAGGGAAATAACATATGCAGAGTACAAAGCATCATTAAACTTTTTTACTTCAACAATCACATCAACAGCAACATTTTTGGAGAAATCCAAAGCCTTACAGACTTGCTGTGCTGAGAATTAACTTTTTCTTCTGCTTCCTCATCATTTCAACTTTTTGTTATTACTCTGCAGAAAGAAGACATTTTGTAAGTAAACCTTAATCGCAGAATTTTTTTTTTTTAACTGAGGCAGATGGATACTCAACATTTGCACTTGTACGGAGAGAAAACCTCATGTGACAGCTTTACGACGGCTGATGTTTTAAAGTGCGGTCTTTGAGGTTGAGGTTTTTTCTTGGCCACCTCACACAGTCTTTCCGTGTCCTGTAGCCCCTTCCCTCCTCTCGCCGTCAAATCCTCCTCCTCCTCTTTATTCACTGACTCACTTGTATTTCCACTCCTGCCTCTCCCCCTGCTTTCCTCCCCGAGCTCTCCATTGCTCCCTCTTTCTAAACTCCCTCTTGTGCGTTTCACTCCCTTTGCGATCACCAGTCGTGCTGGGGGGTTTGGGTGGGGGCGGGGTCTCTTGATTGTTGCACCTGAACTCACTTGTCTCTTCGCTGTCCAACTGTACAAATATGTCTGTTTGCAAGTGCCAGCCTTGTCTTAGGCTGTAATGGATGCGATAGCATTGTCTCTAACAAGTGTCCGGAGACCGGGCCAAGACAGCCCTATTTACCCTGCTCTGCACCGGGGATTGAGAGTGCTATTTTAACCTGCGCAGATTCATTTATTGTCTCGCTCCATACCTCGCTGCGTGGCCTTCTCTCTTTCAGCGATCTGTCCGACATCCATTCATTCCGCACCTCTCCCATCTCTGCCTCCATATCTCTGTTCCTTTGCTTCAGGACCCTTCTGCTCTGGTGTGGTTATCAGCTGACGTTATCATCTGACAGACACTTAACTCAATTTTTTCCCCTTTGACTCAAGTCAGTGAGACATGGTGTGATTGGCAATGACAACGAGGAAGCGGTTCCCAGAAAATGAATAGGATGAGATGGGATTCATGGCGTTTCCCGTAATGTGACGGAGGGAGTGGTCATGTCAGGTGATGTTTTTCACTGCAATGCAGCAGTTTGCCAAAAGGACAAAAACTTCTCCTTAAATCAAAATTTGTGATACCTGATACAGGCTCTTAGACCGACTGAATCCAAAGTGAGAAAGTTCATTCGCACATTTCTGCTTTAATGCTTGTCATCACTCTCCAGCATGAAGCAGCAATCGGTTGAAAGGGGATGGACACTCATTTTTGTGTCATTTGAAAAAACGTCTTGACACATTAAAAGAGTTTGTAACTGGCACTGAAATCAAAAGAGAGATTTTTCCCAGAAGAACCTTTTTGGATAAAAAAGAAAATACATGAAAACAGCTTTTACATGACACCATTTCATCTTTCGCTTAAGTGTTTATGCCACATTTTGTCTTTCAGACTGAGTAGGTATGCGGGTGTTTATTAGCTTAAAGGGCTCCATGTTTATTCATTTACTAATAAATCATAGTCACCTATGAGGAAATTGACTGCCACACGGCTGGGCTATCCAAAAAAAGTGGGATTATGCTACATACAGCAAATCCACAGAGAGGGAAGCAATCATGACTCAGCTATTGGCCTTCATCAGTGTCTCTCTGCTGTTGGGAAGCAAATACATGTAAAAGTCCATCAGGGTCTCCTGACACCATTTGAGCAGCAAGACGGAAAACAACACTGACATTTCCAAGGTAAGACAAATGCTGCCGTACATGACCTTTTCCGAGCTTGTGCTGTTTTCTTTTGCTGTTAAAATAGTAAATCCAGTACCAAAGGTGCAGATGCGGGTGTGTGCGCACTAAAGAAATAGCCATTTTGTGATCTTTCGCATTTAAGTCAATAATTTGGAAGCCGTTTAATACAGCACAGCTCAATATCATTCTGGGTAACCAATCTAATTAACTCTTGGAGGAATGAAATGACACACAGTCACTCGGTGGGACTGTGTGTGTCTGAAGAGGCAGAGACCTTTACTATTGTGAGTGCAGTCTCACATTTGGATTAATTACAGAAATAACCGAGAGACAAGAGCCAAGCGAACCGAGACAGCCGGAGGAAAGAGGAAAATAGGCAGACAGTGAAGAGTACAATGAGAAAAATAAAAGAGATGAAGGATGGGAGAGGACCGATTCATACTTTTGTTCCCCAAGTGCTCGGCCTGACACGAGCTCAGTCTGAGTCTTTCTTGTTGCGTGGGTGGCTCTCAAAGATAAGAAGGCAAACATGGCTGCAGATTAATTTTACTTCAAGGTGCGCATTCTTTGTGATCAAGAGACGAACGGTGCATCACACTTTAGGACACTTTGTTCTTTCATGTGTGCACACTGTGAGAAACGTTCAGTGAAACTGTATAAAAAGCTGTACATGATGTGTGTGTGTGTGTGTGTGTGTGTAGTAGCTGACACATCGCCTTAAGTTTTATCATCTGGTTATGTGGCACAAAAACACACGCTGTTAATGACGTGCTTAAACTTCAGACCTACCACGTAAGAAAATAGCGCGGCAGAGTGCGCACGAAACTCCTCAGGAACTCTTAAGCTTGTGTGTTGGCATGTGTTTGTGTGGCCGTTAACACAGTTCTCAGGCTGTCACATAAAGAACCACCCGTGAGGGCGATAATGGCAAAGTGCGACTTTAGGTGTGGGTGTGTAGTTGTGCTTAAATCTTTGTGTAATGTGTTCAGACAGGGTCTGAAGGGTGTTCAACTGCAACAAAGCCCCCCCCACCACACACACACACACACACACAACATCCATTTCCTGTCATCAACTCCATCGTCGGAACAGCAAAATGAAGAGGTTATTTACTTCCTCTTCATTCTACCTGCCAGCTCTGGAGCTGATTATTTCTTTGTACATTAGTTTATAAAAGCAGCGACGTGTCTTCTCGCCAGAGACATTTAGACTGTCTGTGTCCCTTCCTCATTCCTCATATTGATAATTAGAGTTTTTCGGGGCGTCTGGCTGGTCTTATCTCCTGCCTGCTGTCATCTTTGTATCTATTCATATCGCAGAGGTTCCAGCAGGAAACAGCTCGGGGACTCGGAGCACCGTCGCCTCCTAATTATTACTCTCCTGACCTCTACCTGTGATGCCCGACCTCCCCTGTTGGACAGCTGACTCATGCGTCCATTTCATACCTCTGGACTTGGTAACAGTGACAGACTGATAGCAGGGAGTACAGGGAGTAAATAGAGGATGAAGCGTGGCTTAAATGGCCTGAAAAGAAGTGAAAGCACTGCGATGTACCTTCTGATGCAACAGATTTATCTTCAGTCACAGTTTTTTCCCCAAACTACCCCCTATATGACTGACGCTCAGTGGCTGTTTCTTTAGTGGGCAGGAAATCAAGACTTAGATGTTGGTGTTTTGATAGTTATCATTATATAACTGTAAATGGAGGAATCTCTGTCCATCTCTCTGCCTGTCTTTCTTTCTACTGCGTGCTGGCTCAGGGGGCGGCTGGGCCAGATCCTGTGTCTGAAGTGAACCATTGTCGTCCAAAAATCGATCAAGTGGCCACAAAAAGAGACACAATAGAACCTGACAGTGAGACTTTGAGTCGCAAAGGGACCACAAGGAATGCAAAATGACCGTAAAGAGATTTCTGATGCTATTCCTCCAAATGTAGCAGAATAACTGACAAGTGTAGCACTGCGCAAAGGGCATTTTCAATTTTTATGAGCCATACAGCTATGAGCTATGACATTATCCGTGTCCATGTTCCTGTTCAGTAACCTCTCGTGATGTTGGTAGTGAAACATCTCCACTCTTTACTGCAGTGGCCAGGAAATCGTTGATGTTTGCAAATCAAAAAGGAATTGAAAAGTCAGTCCCTCGGCACCCTTCTTTAAATACCTGTTACGCCTTCTGCATGATGCGTTTGCATGCAGCTGCTGCTGTTGAGCAACAGGCATCAGCTTTCCCGCGTGCCTCCCGTAACATCAGCCTCTTAGCGTGCTCATCAGAGCTGTAACTGTCAACTGTGATGTGGGATGTTGCAGAGGATTCTGCTGTGCCGCTTGATTCTTCGTTCTCAGTCTACATCAATACACATCAGGGGCGACGGGCCCTTCTCTCCACAGCAGGCCACCTCACGTTCCCTGCCCTCCGCAGGCTCCATCTCTTTACAGCCCCCATCTTTCTCCTTTTCTTTGCCTCCAATTACCGTTGTATTAACTCCATTACAGAAACCATCAGTTGTGTAATTGGCCAATCGGCATGAGGATCAGGCTCCTTATCAAGTTTCATAACAAATATTAAACCCAGCTGGAAACAGGAGTGCGCAGCAAAGGCCCTGGGAGAGGCTTCATTCCCGAGACCCGCAGTTCACCCTCTCCTTGAGCTTTCTGCCTTTGTCCTCTCTTCTTTATTTTTATCCTCTGTGAACCCTCTATCTCCCCGACTTCCTGTTTTCATCCTCCTATCTCCCCTTCCTGTAATCTGTCCATCATTTGGGGTCGCGCAAAGTGCTGTTGCCCTTTTCCCTCTGTCTCACTCACATGCTTTCTTGCGCACTTTCCCTCTCAATGCCTGCGTCTGATGTCACGCTGTCTGAATCCCCAGGGTGTAATCAATACATGAAACGGCAGATATGTATTACAGTCTCTCCCTTTATCTCTCTCTCTCTCTCTCTCTCTCTCCATCTCACACAAACACACGTACGAATTACCCGCATCATTAGATAAACATGATGACTCTATGGATGTGATTACTGTTGAATCAACCGTAATTAGCAGCAGGCAAATGCAGGCAGGGTTACAGACACGCTGCCATACCAGGAAGGTACATCTTGTATTACTTGGGATGTAGATGTAGAGCATGATTCGCCCCATTTTTGCCCAGCGCATTTACAACCACTTAATCTTCGCTCCAGGTGTTAGAGAGCTTGAGTTGGGAGAGATTCACCCAACAACAGCTCCTTTTAAAGAGCACGTTTATTGTTGTGGATGAATGAATTTTTCAGAGGTGACTTCACAGTTCTTGGTAGAGTGCCAGGCCTGAGAAAAAGCCACAGAAACCAACACAGCTGCAGTACAGTCCTCGCAGCCAGTATTTACTGCGTATTAATGTAATGTAACTGTGAGGCAGCCGCTGGACTTTGGCTCGCCGGGAAATTTCTATCAGCCAGTGTTTGTACCAGCTCTGAGCCAGAGGACTGAATGCAATTTGACCTTGTAATTCCATTTCACAGCCCAGGTGTTTGCTTCCTCAAAGCCAACACTGAAGGCATTGGCAGAGCAGAACTGATAAAATATTTAATGAAAAAAATCGCCCGTTTGTCTGGTAAGTCTGAATTGAAATCGGTTATGCAGAGTACCCACTTGAGAGTTACATCTTAGTGTCTAAAATCTTGGATTATATCTGATCCCAGTGTTCAAATATGTTTTGCTTCTTATTACATCGATGTCATGTGGTTCAAACGAATGAAATATTCTTTTTATTGCAAATAAACTACAGTTAGACACCTAAAGAGGTTAAGGAAGGAGCATGGTTATGATGGATAAAAAGAAAAATGTATTGCAGGTCTGCAGCTTGTCCCAGTTGTGCCTCTCATCTTTTATCATTACTTTCGAGTCACTAAGCAACTGTTCTTCTGGAAGATAAATATCCAACAATCTTTGAAGGATCTGGAAAAGATTTCTGTAACCGTCTGGATGAAACAATATTTAATCCACTGCAAGAGAAAAAGGCTAATTTACAAGTCTGTTTCCTAATCCAAACAATTATGTGATGCAAGAAACGTAAAACTGCAGCTTTTTTGTATTTAAACAAAAATAGAAACGAACATTAATGTAGAGAATTAAAACTGATTGAGCAAAAATATTTATTTTTGGTGAACATCATACAAATTGAGCTCAGTTATATGTCATTTCTGACGACTGTCTCTGGTTTATGGATTTGGAAAATGAGTCACAACTGGGGAAGCTTGTTAAAATATGTTTCATCATGCAGTGGATGGAATATTTTTTTTTTCATCCAGATGGTTAGAAGAGCCTTTGAGGGGTTTTGAAAATACCTTCAGGAAAGAAACCTGATCACCAAAGATCAGTGGCTACTTATTTTTGAGTTAACAGGTGAGCGGCACAAGTGTCTGCCATGCCTCGTCTTACTCAGGGCACCCCACCTCGCACACCAGCACGGGACATTATTCTCACGTGTAAAGTTACATATTACTCCACTTGATGATGCTCTTATGCAAATCACCTTCTTTAAAGAGCCTTTGTCGAGGATTTCATATTTCCGCACCTCTCTCCGGTGACTCACTTTCTCCGTGACCTATTCTTCCTAAATTGTTTCTTTGCTTCCTCTCTCCTGCTGTCCCATTACACGCTCTATCTCCCTCCCTCGCCTCGTTCCTGGGTGCAAGTCAGTCGCTGTGATGTAGCTGTTGTTTCATCACCACTCAGGCGGTCCAGGCTGCAAGGACGTCAGCACCCTCTGTCTCTCTCTCTCTCTCTCTCGTGGACACACAACGCTCCTCGGCAAACAGCATTTCTCTGTGTGCAGGTGTGAGTTAGTGCATAAGATTGCGAGATAGGTGTCGTCCTTGTGCCCATAAAGGGCAGCTGTAGAGACATGCGGCAGGGATCTGCCCGAGGGACAGTGATCCGAACAAGCTTTTCCTTTTCACAGGTCAGTGGTAGAAAACACACAGTGCCCTCCGTTCATTCAGCCCAAGGTGAACGAAGAGGAAGAACAAAAAACTAAACAAAACATGTTATTCCTTTTTTTGTTTCTGTCTTGTAGCCAAGCTGTCTCAGCTCATGATGCCTATTCAGATATTGTCCACCTTTGGCTACTGTGAGCTAACATACTGCAGCATTACGTACACAGTAGTGCATTGTGTGAGTGCTGAGCCTGTGGAAAGAACTGGCCAGTGCAGGCTTTTCGTCTGTGCCGAGGAATGAGGAGTAGGGTTAAACAGGATTTGAAATGGCTCGTGGAGACTGGTGTGCTTTGTCCGTGGCTTTCCACCTTTGTTTGACCGTCAAAGTGTCAATAGGAATTAAGCAACTATGACTATAAATCTCAAAGAGAAATGCTAATTCAATTCAACAGGAGCAGAAACATATTTGTTTACTCTCATGGCTCCACTACAAATGCAAACACTACTGCCTCAAGTTCGCTATTTTTGTATTTTTCTACTGTGTAACATGGAGCACCTTTGTTGCTCACAACCATGTTACGAAAATAGCGGATTGGCTATTATGCTTCCAGCGACTGAAAGGAAAGTAGGGCCATATTAATTTTGCATAAACACTCAATTAAAACTCTCATCTTCTCATCCCTTCCATCCGCTAAATCAGAAGTGGTCGATCGCAGCTTTCCACTCTGGTTACACAAGGTGAACATCCAGGCATTGTAAAATGTACAAGCTCTGTTTTGACTGTTAAAATGGGATTTTAAGCTTCACATTATGCACACACAACAATGACAGAAGGCTGTCACATAATGCAATTACGGGATTAGATATAGGCTATTTATGACTACCAGTTCATCACATACAAGTCGTACTGGAAAAGAATTTGAGGGTCTGTGTGCACTGTGCAGCTCCAAAGCCCAGTCAGAGGGTTTATTTCACCCATGCATCTTTTTGACTTCATGGTAGGCTTTCTCGACCTTGGTCCTATTAGAGAGGTGACCATGGCGAGGCATCAGATTTGAAGTTGTGCCAGTGGAAGAAAATCACAAGATTTTTACCAGAATAGATTGCAGGTTTCTGTGGCTGAACTAATGCTCATGCTGTAGCCTGGTCCAGCTCAACCTTTAACATGTGGGATCATTAATGTGCAGTCATGCTTCTGAGTACAGCACACAGACAAAGCATAATGGAGGACATGATCTTCCAGCCCCAAAGGACTTCTCTTAAAATCTCCTTGACAGCCCTGAGGTCTCCAGAGATGTACTGATACTTTGCTGCAGCAGGCTCACTTTAAACCTGAAATCATTCCGACATCAAAAACAAAACTGTACTTTTGAGCAAGTTAGTGGCTCTTGGTTTAAACCACGCTGACGGCCGGCTGGATATGAGGTAGACCGACGACAAAACACAGATTCACCACAGCGCAGTGCTAAAATAATATGTGATCCTGTTGCCATAATACTGGAGATATTTTGAGTCAAACCTCGAATCAGACGTCATATTTTGAACACTATCAGATTTCCATGACCACACAGTGGTTGATGTTCACAGACCATTTGCTTGCAGGTTAAATTCACTGATAAAGTTTTCATAACAATTGCAGGCTGCAAAGATGAAGGAAATAGGAATTAAAATTAGATGTCCCAGTCACGCAACATCTGTCGGGAGCATGGTTGGATAGCCAGTTTGTATGGTTCATGTCACCCTAATTCAACAAACACTCCTGCTTGCGCATGTCTTAACACCAGATCAGAAGCTGTTTTGGCCATATTCAGGTAAAAGTAAAGACGGCGTAAAGACTCCAAATGGAAATAGTGGTAGAACACTGTACTTTATCCACACACTTAGATAAGCGAAGGGTAGTGCGTCTTCCTCTGAGGACCTTTTGATCAAATTTGGAACACTTTTTTTCCAACACTAATAAATTAACATTGTTTTTTTCTTTATTTTGTCCTCTTCTCTTCAGGAAACAGGAGCTGCTGAACATCTCGAACGTCCCACTCGGAGAATGTCCCCCCTCACCGCCCCGCACTGCGCCGCCCAGCATGAAGGTAGGACACACACATACAAGGAGCCATTTGTGTCAAAACACACATAGATTTTTCGAAAGGCATTGATTACCTGACTTTTCCTTTGACACATTTTGCCCTTTAGACCCTTATGTTGATTACAAAATGTATTGATTCTGATTGGCCTCATTGAAAAACTACTTCAGCAAGCACAGCAGTTAAGAGACAGTGACAAACTGCAGTGTCACAAAAGCTTAAAGTTCACATGACACACATTACATAACTACACAAAGCACAGTAAGTTTTTAAGATGTGTTTATCTCAAAATATTAATATATATATTTTATATTCCATATAAATAGAACCCAATCATATCTATCTAAATCTGTCATATAAAATTAATTAAAAACATACAAGTTGGGGACCTTGCATGATTTGTTTGTTTTGTATTATTTTGTCTTCAAAGTAAGGTCACCCTCTGTCCAAGTAAGATTCTCCATAATTTATTTCCAATATTGCTCTCACAGACAGTAAACACAGCGACATCACTGTGTAAACTGAACCCCAATCTTCCCACTTGTGTGACTGCTCCTCCATACTTGGAGTGATGTAATCCCTTTTTGAGTGTCTGCTTCTTATAAATCCTTGTGTTTTTCTTGCGAAGTTGCTGGCAGGGGGGAATAAAATAATAAGCTCATGCAGGCATTGGATTGCACACTGTGACACTGACGTCGTTAAAATTTTAGTGCTATAATTTCACTGTACATTTCTTCTCCGGTCTCTACTCATACTGTCACGCTTTTATTTCTTCATACTATCCCTCGCTCTACCCTTTACTGGAGTTTAGAGAACCTTGACTTGCGCATGAAATTGTCCTAAAGATGTCTTCAAGGTCTTGATCTAACTTGCTGTTATATTTTTCTCTATTATACTGTTACTTCCAGTCTTACTTGGAGCCTTGCCAATAAAAGGATGTGTTTTGAGAAAGGAACTGCAATTGAATTACCCTGTAACATCGGTGTATTCATAACCGACTGCAGTCAGAAAAGGTTTGAAGAAATGTCAGGCTGAAGATATCCTGGCCACATATCTTCGAATATATCAGCCTGTTTCCCCAAAGTAAAACTCTGGCCAAAGCTGTGACTCTGCAAATTAGAAAGAAAATATCAGAACAAAACCAAACAGAATATGAATACAAATGAAATCTATCAGACTCTCAGGGTTCATCTATCTCAGGTGTTGTCTGGTCAGGTGTGACATTATTGTGCTGCATGTTCAGAGAAAGCACTTTATTATTTATATGAGATTATAAAATGTTTTCACACATTCATTACTCACATGCTATTGCACTTGTACGAGAGCTGAAGAATTTTTCATTTTTCCTCCAGCATGATACAATGAGTAGCTATGTTCTTTGTCAGGGAAGCAGATTAGGAAAGAGCCCTGTTCTGTAGTACATGTCACCTTGAACTAAATAACCATTATTGAACCCACTGAAGACAACAAAGAGGAAGATAGCGCAGACAGAAGGAGAGGAATATAAAGATAAAGTTTGCTCTTGGTAAAAAAAAACCCAAACAAACACAGGAAGAGCTGCTTGACCGAATTTATGGTCAGGCCGATGAAAAAGGGGAAAAAGACTTAATGTATGGGCAAACATATGTCGAATGACACCAGTCATTAATTTCTTTCTCTGTATGTGGCTGATTTCTGGCAATTAATTAATTTAAACAATCACCAACGCAGCGTTTTGCTGTGAGCTATTAGTGGTCTAATGGTCAGATATTCATCATCAATGTCACACTGGTAAGGCAGTGTGAAACTTATAATTTCCTATAATCACAGTTCACATCAAATCCATTTGTATAACAATCCAGTAGAGCTGCCCCCGCCCCGACTTGTCATTCTTTCAAGCCATTACTCAACTAATCATCATGTTAATGAAATTAATTTACTCGATTAAACAAAAAAAGTTTGGGGGGCATCAGGCGGGGGGGTGAGGGGGTGGTAGTAGAGTGCATGTCGTTGCTACACGACATAGTTATTAGCATTGCCCTTGAAATACAGCGGCCATAAACATGAGCCAGCCGGGCAGCCAGACGGGCATGAAAATATGGGTTTTGTACACTTGGCCTGCATGTGGCAACTGTGTTCTGCAGCTGTTTGCTGTGTAATTTGTTGACTCTGCATATGCAGAGGGAACATGCTTGATATTACTAGAAAGATAAAGTGAGGAAATATCCCTTTAAGAAGATCTTCAAGGGTTTAGTGCATTAGATAAATTAGGTTACTTGTGTGTAGGGCATGTGTTTGTGCACCGCTTTATTCAGGGGTTTCATTCTGTGATTTCACACTTTGTAGTGACTCACACTGTGTATAATGTGAACAGTCAACTTGTGCTGAGACTGCAAAACAAAGACGGTAAGACAGTTCTTGGCCCACATGGCCAACCTGGAGTGTGTGTGTGTGTTGTGCAGACATATACAGACTGGATTGACCTGTTCTGTGACAAACGATTCAGTTTGCTGCCTGACTTGAATGTCCTATTGAAGCCCGAGGCATTCAACCGCACAACAGAGCTTCAAATCGAGTAAAAGGGAAGTACTTTTATAAATGCAGAAAGGAGGTGAGAATAAGAGGAGTACACAGAGGACTCATATATTTTGATCTGCTGTCGTTGAGGTAAGTCTGCATTTGTGACTCAAAAAAACAACCAGATATGCCTGTTGTTAATAAATTAAGATGTTTTTCAGAGAGTGCATTTGCTTAAAATGTATTGACTCTAAGTATTAACTTGTTCAGAAAGAAATTTCTCTTCCATTCATCACATCTCAGCCACACGACGATTACTGTGTAAATACAATGTCATGCCTACTGGGTGAACTTTACAGTAATATGATATGTTTTAAAAAGCTGACAGGGAAATAACCAGACTTCAGCGTCAGTCAGCAATCATCCGTGGTCCTTCTTTTACACCACGTTTTACTCAAACATTTGCACAAGAATAAATCATCTGTACCAAGACATAAATAATACATGTAGTGAAGGAAGGTTTTACAGCTTTACAACCAGTAAAGCAGTTGTAAAAAGTAAAACATAGTTGAATTGTTGTCCTGCAGCAGTGACACCACATCTCTGAAACTTCTGTAGGTTTATGACTTATTTATAGCAGATTTACTCCCACATGTAAATTTCCCACCAGTATTTCAGGACCCAGGGGCCCGAACCAAAACCTTTTGGAAAGAACTATGAACGGAATGCAGATATGCAAATATCAGCCAGTGTTCCACGTGCACAGCAGTGTTTTGCTGTACATCTCATAGCTGAGAGGCCAGAGCTGCTAACTCAGGCTCATCCCTTCAGTCACCCATCACCTTTTTTTTGACCCAGAGAAGGAGTTGTGTTGAGGGATGGAGAGATAAGCCAGCGGATCATTTGGCAGTCATCTCAGGACAGTGCCTCATTTCAAAATGACTGGCTGAGCTGCAGTTATTTTGAACAAGACTCACATGTGTTGCAAACAGAAGTGAAATGTGCTTGACTGTAAATGACTGTTGCGGTAGGGCATTCAAGTTACACATTTCATGTGTGTTTGACAGAGTGATGTAGCTGTTTAAGCCTGAGGCTTTTAAAGGCAAAAATAGAGATTTGGCTTAGAGGGACTGTGTCTCAATCTTTTCTTAATGTAATAAGGAGGTGAAAAAAGAAGAACTTTTGTCAGTGGGGCTGAAAACAGAGGAGAAAAAAAGAATCATTGAAAGGAAAGACCACTTCGTAATTTTAGATTTGTTTGCATTGAATTCCTTTCCCCAATCTTTTCAGTTAGTGTTTTTGATAAAGTAAAATACTACTAATAATATAATAATAAAAAATAAGATAGCATGACAGGACATGATTGTTGCCGTCAACGTGCATCTGAAAGTGTTCATGATTTCACATGAATATGTGTGAATTCCAGCAGCAGAGTGTGCCGTGAACCAGACAGGCAGCCGATCTAATCTGCCTCCAGTCTGTGGTGGATCCAGCGGGTTGCCATGGGAGATAAGAGATGCTAATGTTGTTGCTGGGCACAAAACAGGGAGAGAAAAGAGAGAGAGAGACTTGGTGAGAAGATGCGGAAAGAAACAGAGTAGGAGAAAGAAAGAAAAGACATAAAATTCAAAGAACGGAAAAAGAGAAGAACCTGGTAGAGGGATAAGAAAGAAGAGAGATGAAATTAGCAGGGAGAAACACTGAGACAGAAGGGACAAAGATCAAGGACGGAAAAGTGTCAAGCAGACGTCTTGTTTTAGATTGACAGCGTAGCAGAAAAAGACAGATTGGTGTTTCTTGTCCTTGCGGCTGTCTGGTCACCGGCGCAGGATATAGCTCATGATTGAACACACTGTCAGCAGGGTGGGGGCCCACTCACACGCTGCAGGGACCGGCTGCATCAGTGTCTTTGAAACTGTCATGGTCAACAGTCTGCAAGCATGTTACATGATACGTCCAACAGAGGGTGGAGAAGCATAGGCTGCAAATGCTGCTTTTCAGGATGGCAGCCCCTTCTCTCTCGTCCTCATATGATTCCAGTTACCATTACACCAAACACACACACACACACACACACATATTAACAGATGTAGACAACTGTGATTATTGGTCTGGCAACCCAGTGTTGACTCAGCGGGTCCAGCCGCAGCAAATTATCAGCTCACACACAGCACCTTTAACTGGTTAATATTAACTCACTGATAAACTCTGTGCGAGTGTGTGCGTGTTTTGTGAGGAGCTCTTTTGGCATGCATGTAACCCACGTGGAGAGTAGGTCGTAGTGTTTATTGCAGCAGCGCTGTCAAAATATAGTCATTTAGATTTATTTTTTCTTTACTGCTGGAATACAGTCATTCAAAAGACTGTAAAGCAGCTTTCCAGACTCCCCTGGCGAAAGAGTTATGGTTCATTGATAAGGCATTTATATACCAGTTCCTCTCACTTTGTGCTTTATGGCGCTGCTTGCTGTGCAGCACCCCTACTGATGCAATTATTAAAGTGACTGTGTAAGTTTGTGAGTGTTATAAGCTGTCAAATTAGTTTGAAATAGGTCATAGCTGATTTTCTTTGTATCTGTGAAAGTGGCTCCTTTTTATTTTAATTTATTTTTTAATTTCTTTATTTTATTTTTAATCTTGTCTAATAGCAATAGAGGAAGTACCACTGCTGTATCAGAAATTCTATTGTGAATTTCTTCCTGTCAGCACTTCTTTAAATTGACATTTATTCTAGTGACAGGAACTGACATCTGTTTTGTGTGAGTCAGTTCATGCATCTGCACTCACACCTATATTGCCTAAACTGCCCGGCTGTGTTTACAAGTTGTGCGTGCGCCACAATCGTAGCTCAAAGAAACAAAGTGTGCGCGCCATTATCACCCTCACGGCCTGTTTATGTGACGAGGTGGAAGTCTCGGGGACAGGGAAGTGTGAATGCAGTCGAGGGTGCATGCGTGTGCCTAAATGTCGCTTTCTGAGGAAGTGGCTGCTTATCAGTGTGTGTACATGCGGGCGTGTTTGGAAAGTCTCTGCCCTGCCCTCTGGAGACAGCTGCGGAGTAGAGTCATGCACAGTCAGCGAGCTCCGCTGCTGTCAGCGCCAGTGTTACCCATGTAAGACCTTTTAAATTCTGACATTTGGGTTGTGTATTGGGTGTCGAAACACGTGTAATTCAAAGGGTGATGCCTGAGGTGTTGCACTGACTAAACATGTGTTTGGTGTCAGTCGATTGTGATGCTCCAAAAGTTTAGCAAAGTTGCACCCTGTTATACAAGTTTTAAGATCTTCTCCTGTCTCTGTTTCAGTCTGCAGAGTTCTTCGATATGCTGGAGAGGATGCAGGTATGGAATTCTCATACGTTCCACATGCTTTTCTTTCCTATGAATCCAGCTTCTTCTTCTACTGTAATCCCTGTGTCTCGTACTCGTTTCACTACGTGTTTTTCCTCCTTGCTTCTCCCGCTCTTTGACTAATAGTGCTCTTAAGCAATAATTTCAGTGTAGTGGCTTGTTTGCGCCGTCAGGTGATTTTTACTTTGAACTTTGAGTGTGAACATAATGATGGTGACTGTCCTCCTTACCCCCCCATCCAAAACCAGATTTCACATATAGAAGCAAGCTGGGTTCCGTCTGTCGCTCAAATTTGTTAATGGGCATACTGGGGTTGGAGAAGAATAGCTCTGGATAGATCTTGACTGGCATAACCATTTTCTCCTTCTCAGTATGGAATACAATGATTTTTTTTCCTTTGGAACAAAGTCTGTCTCTCTCTGTATGCCACCACTTTGTGCCCCCCCCCCACACACAGGCCCCTGAGGGTGCAGCGGGCTTTGAGTAGTGTCAGTACAGATGGGGATGTAAAAAGGGAGAGGAGGAGAGGAGGTGGGACATGAAAGACAGAAAAAGAGAGGGATTGAAGTACTTTTTGCAGTTTCACGGTTCACAATGAGATCCCTGGAATGTGTGAAGAGCCTGAACTGGGGAGTCGAGCTACTGTTAGTGTTTATAAGCTATGTATGGCGTGAGCTTCACACAACACAGCTGATCAGATTTGCTCTGCATAGATACTGGATATTGTCCAGTGGGTCAGAACTGAGTGGTCTCTAAAAAGAATTTATCAACCCATTTACCATTTAAATAAAATAATTTAAAATATAAACAGATAATGATTGACAATACAGTAAATCCCAAATATAGTAATATTAAAAAAATGACCCTCATAGAAGGAGTTGTAATTGTTGAAAAAAGTTGCATACACCTACATGTTATAAACTATTAAATGTTGTGTATTGCTTAAGAAATGCTAAATGGGGGGGGCCTAAAATGTTACAGAGTTAGTTGTTGACCAAGTCATAATTGCTCTGACAAGATAAGTATGCTGATAATTTCTACTTTTTTTAATGTCAACAAATTGAAAGACTAAACCTACCATGCATTGATCCTCCTAACAAGTATTGCCTGTGCTGCCAAAGCCTGATGTAGTTTATTTCTCTGTGCTGAAGACTTTGGTTGATGTAAAAAATAATTTATATAATGAGAATAATTTAGCTGAACTATTGATGTGCTTGGTCTAGGTATAGCGTATTAATCCACTGCTTGAAATAGTGCCCAAAAATGCACTATATCCCTTTTTGAGGAATGTTTGCCAGAAACTACAGGGCCAAGCTTTTTTAGGAAATGACAAATGAAAGTATACATGCGACCTGTTTTTTTAAGATCTTCAGTCGAGACCAGGCTCGGGGCTGAGTGCGGGGAAGTTGGAAAGTATTAATAGATTTCCACAAAATGTCCACAAAATGAAACAGACGGGCTAAAAGGAGAAGAGCAGGAAGTTGTAACTTGAGGTGATGGAACACTACAGGCTGACTGAAGACATCAGTAGAGTAATTTGGAATGTGTGACTTGTGGATGGCAGCTAGTCAATGGAGCTTGGTGATCAAAGTCTCTCTCCCTCTCTCTCTCTCACACACACACACACACACACACTGGAACAGTGCACCTCATCCATCTTTTCTGAATCTCAGCTTGCATCGACCTGCTGTCCTGAGCTCTGCCACCTATAACTCTACATTTGGAACTCAAAGCGTGCTTCAAAGCTCTAATCTGGAGGTTTTTGATGAAGGTCAACGTTGTGATGAACGTTCCTCTCCTAACTTCAGCCCTACTGTCTCTCCCTCCCTCCTTCCCTTCCCGCTCCTTTCCCCGCTCCTCATCTTTGTCTCTGTCTATGAACTGAAATTGAAGCCTCTCAGGAGCGTCTTTGTGATCAGTCTTGTATATTGTGGACAATGCGATGACTCCCCTGTGACTCTAACAGCTGCTCCATCAATATGCACTCAGGCAGACAACTGCCACTGCAGACTAGACTGAGAAGTGTGTGTGTGCGTGTGTGTGTGTGTGTGTGTGTGTGGGGTCCATTAGTCTGTGCTTCTACTGTTCAAATGAATGCTGTCTGATTCTTGGTATGATTGTTGGCATTTGAAGTTAAGTTTGTATATTCAGTCACTTGTGCATTTGTTTCCCTACTCCTATGCTCAGTCATGTAGGCAAACTGTTCCACTGGGCTTGTACCCGTAATTGGCCAATTTACTCTGTGTCGACCACATTATATTATACTATATATATATATATATATATATATATATATATATATATATATATATATATATATAGTCTGCATGTGAGTGCTGCTCGATCCCAAAATAACAAAGTGGGATTTACAGAGAGAGAGGATGATTAAGCGTCCATATTACCGGTGTGTGTGTGTGTGTGTGTGTGCATGCGTGCATGTGGGAAAGTGCATTAGCATAATGATTCATTCAGTTCTCATCTGACAATGAGATCAGAAATGAACAGGAAAAACTGAACTTGCTTTTTGTTCCTTGTGCTCTTCCGTCCTCATGCTGCACATGGACACTAATAAGGTCCCTAAAGCTGAAGAGACCAAAAAATGGAAGGTGTGACCAGGCACACACTTGTTTATCTTGGCTGTGGATGTCATCAGTTTGTGTCATCATGTCTTCCATTTTTTTCTGCATGTTTCCCTTCATCACTACCTCATCATGCTCCAGATTTGCTCAGTGGTTGTTCTTGTCTCATCTGTCCAACTTATGAGGAATTCTGAACACCCTTCTTCAGATTTTTCTCAAGTCTTCTGAAGTGCAAAATCGATAGCCTTTTGATCTGATTGATTATAAGCTGAATGAACTCCAACCGTCAATTGATCCTCCCTGGCCTGCCAGGATCCCAACTCCTGCTGCTGCAGAATATAAATGACTGGCTGTCTGCAGCGCCGCTCTCGGTGGTGCAGACGGGCCTCAGCAGTATTTAGAGGTCATACACGGGAGCTGTGCTGCACCAGCAGACTGCCAAAGACTACAGGCTCATAACAGCTCCTAACCCCAGGGGCTTAAAAATAACTCTGACATCATCAAGGAGGGGCACGTCCTCACTGATGTTTGCTGATGACTCTGCATTTCAGGCCATTGCATCATCACCCGAGTGTCGGTTTTTTGCATAATTTGTGTTGCCCTTTTGTTTCCGTGCTTGTGTCTGTGCTGCATCATTGTGGTAAAAGTGAGTCAAGTTCACTTATGTTAAAATTAGACTTTATAAAAGAGTGTGTCCTCTGTTCAACAGGATGACTATATCCCTTACCCGCGGATAGAAGATGTGAGTCATTTCTCACTCTCAATGTACTCAGAACACATGTATGCCCTTCTTGTGTGTAACCATTAGCGAGGAGTGTTTCCGAACATATATAAAATATTCAGAGCCTTAACGTGCTTCGCATTTTTATCATTATCACTTTCTTTTGTCCCAAGGTCCTGGAGAAGGGGGGCCCGTACCCCCAGGTAATCCTGCCGCAGTTTGGGGGTTACTGGATTGAGGATGTGGAGGCACCGGCAGGGACCCCCTCCTCCTCCGAGTCCAGCTTCTGTGAGGAGGAGGACAGAGAAGAGGGCATGAGCCCCGGTGGGGGGCACAGTTACCGCCTGGAGTGCAACAGCACAGCCCGGGCCTACCGCAAACACTTCCTAGGCAAGGTTAGTGTGTGTGTTAATGTCAGTCTCACTGTCTTTTTAGCTGGGGAGGGCTGCTATTGTGTTTGACCTAAAATATTTCTCTCTCTCACTCCCTCTTTTACACACTCATACATCCAGGAACACATGAACTACTACTGCACTGGCAGCAGCATCGGCAACCTCATCATGTCTCTGAAACACGAGGAGGCCGATGGACAGGAGTTCTTGCGCATCATGCTCAGGTACAGTGATAGAAGTGCACACACTTAATTTAATGTAGTACATGTGTCGAACTGCAATCAAGTCTGACATGGTAATCTTTTTCTTTAGTGTTGGCTTTCACTTTTTTCTTCTCCTTTGGCACATTGTACTGCTCTTTAGATGGTCGGGTTAGGGGTTCAAACGAAATTGTCCTAATGGGAAATCTTTTCATTAAATTCTATACCAATCCAGTTGTCCAGAAGTTCCAATTAAAGCCCCAGACATGAAATTCATGGTGGTACGTGAGCAATTGCAAGCAGACACTGAAGTCAGAGGGACCATGAATGCCTACACAAAATGATCACGGCAGTCCATGTGATAGTTGGTGAGATACAGTATTTCTGGGCGAACTAACTTCCCCAAACTGATAGACCAACAGATTGACATTTCCATCCATAGAGATAAATTACAAGCATGACTAGAAATAATAATATTAGTAATATGGCAGGCTTACCTAGATATTGCCTCACTGAAAAGCTATTACTGTTATTGCTCTTCGTCATGATTAACAGATTTCGGGCGCTTTCCTGCCATCGTCACAGTTGGTGACATTTTCACTAACAGCGAGTGAAAACAGTGAAGAAATGCTGCGTATTTGCTCTTACACTGTGGGCACTGCAGTGGGGACTGTAACGAGGTGATGACTGATCTCCTGTTTGACAGCTGACAGCGATAATGTTATGTATTATCGCTACACTTGGTATTAATCAGCCCATGCAGCTGCTCTCTTTTTTTCTTTCCCTTTTCTCTGTTCGGAGACTAAACACAAACTGATGGTAGCGTTTCCTTCATTTTTTTTTTCCTGCTCTGTGGATTCTACATAAACTGTCTACTAAAATGTCAAAAGTTAAGATATTTCTTTGATTGAACACATTTCTGAATCCTATTGCAGGTCCAGGACCAAAACAGTTCATGACAGGATCTCGTTAGCAGGCATCAACCAGCTGCCCAGTGTACCTCAGATTGCCAAAGTAAGATTTATAGATACATGATATAAAATAAAAAGATGACTTTCCTACCCTTTCCATGTACACCCAGCAGTGTCAAAGCATAATGGCAGCTGTACTTGTGTGATAAATTGAAGCTTGCTCACTATGAACTGAAAGAGGGAGCTGGCAGAAGAAGGATCTTTTCAGCAGCTTACTGATTCCACACTTTAATCAGTTCACAACAGCATTGTTTATTTTGTTATTAACTTTTCCAACACATAAAAACATAATCAGTGGAGTAGAGGTGACAGAACAACCAGATCCAAACAATTGTACACACAGAAGTAGCAAATACAAGAGAATAGAAAAAACATACCAAAAGTTGGAGGAATATTATAACTATTGGGTTTCTTTCTTTACATGCATGAAAAATTAAACCAAAGTTGCCTTGGTACGTGTAAGTCCCTGTGATTAGAGATTCAAAAGAGGCCAATGTTCTGTCTGTGCCTGCCAGTGCCAGTCCAAATTGTTCTACTGGTGTTATGAGAGGCCTGTTTCCTAATAAACACAGCTGGGAAGCATCTGGCAACAGTTTCTGCAGCTGCTCGCCAGTACTTTTGATTGCTCATTTCCAAATGAGAAACAGAAGAGTATTCCCACACTAATGGAAGAAAAGTACCTGCTTCCTCTTTACACTTCTAACAATAATCAGTGATTAGGAATCCCATTTTGCACTTGATGGTTTTTCCCTGATTGAATTATCCAGTTAGTGACAGACAAGTTATTATTGTGATTTTAGATGACAAGAAATATATTCAACCAGTAAATCATCTTAACTTTGTAACAAGCTTTTGTGACATGAAATAACTTCCCCTTTCCGCTTCATACAAAAAGTCGGCTACAGTTTCCAATGTACACATAATGAGATTCTTATACGGTATCAGTCAACTATATTGAGTCTCTTTTTTTCTTTCAGCTTCTGTGTGATGATGCCACGGGGCTGAAGTTCAGCCCAGTCCTGTACCCTCGGGTGAGTTCACAGTCAAATCCCCATATTGTGACCCCATCTTCAGACGTCAGCTCATCGAGCCTGTTATACAGTTATGCGGTCAAGATGACATGATGACTGCTTACGTCAAGAGAGTGAGAGAGACTTTATAGTAATCAAGACCTGGGGCATTTTTTCCATTAAATTAAATGATGCAGCGTTCCCTTAAGTTTGAGTTCTTCACACCACCAAGACCTTTGTTAACTTTTCAGCTTCCTCTGACTTTATATCAGAATAAATATAAGCCCCCAACCTCTCCAACATCTGCCCTAGTCAGTAAGTTCATTATTTAAAACAACTGATGATACAAGGTGACAACCACTTTCCAAAATGGATACAATGTTTCTCCTCCTGTGAGCCTGGTGGTGCAGTGTGATGGAGCATTTTTTTTAGCCAACGCCTAAGGGAAGGGGAAAAAAAACCATCTGTGTCTCAGTCTGCAAGAGGCAGCGACAGCATCACTGCCCTCGCCGGGGGCCATGACAGTTTGTCACATGTCAGCCTTATGTAACAAGGGCCCAATAAACCTGCCCTGAAGACATTTTGGAGAGGAGGAAAACTCGTTTTGCTAACTACTACAGCAAACACAAAGTGTGTAAAGTGTGGCAAGTTGAACGAGATGAGTAATGATAGAGAGCAGGTGAGAGATAATTTACCTTGTTTGTGTACAGGGATCCCAGCTGATTGTGGCTTATGACGAACATGAAGTGAACAACACCTTCAAATTTGGAGTCATCTACCAGAAGTTTGGGCAGGTGAGGGACTTTAACCATCTTGTCAGCATACTCCACAAACGCCACCTGATCTTATACACTGCTTTATCTCTCAAATCTTCTTCTCTGCCCTCTACCATTTCCATGTCACTTCCTCTCAGACGTCAGAGGAAGAGCTGTTTGGAAACAATGAGGAGACACCAGCTTTCAAGGAGTTTCTCAGTATCCTGGGCGAAAACATTGAACTTCAGGATTTTAAAGGGTAAGAGCAGGAGTAGACTACGATTAAATGAGAGAAAAGAAGCAGAGGAAAGCACAATGCAAATTCTATTTAAAAAGAATAGGGGATTCAGTGATATAAAATAGAGTTAGAGTGCATGGCAACAGAGCAGAATAGCAGGGTTTAATTACTGTAACTCTGGAGCAATTTGTCCTGCTGTTTCACTCTCAGCGTGCAATCAAGATAAACGGCTTAGAGAAACAGATCCTAGACTGGTCAGGTAATCAGAGCTTTGTATACTGTATTTATTGGCTTGCTGGCTTTTTCTAATAGGCTTCAATGTCGCCTTAAAGTTAAACGGCTCCTTAACTTTAACTGTAAGGGAAATTTTAGATTGCAGCCGGCACTTTAAGACAGGACGCGCAACACTTCTGGGTGGCGCTGGATCTCGCCAAGACATGAATTAAACTCTGATCTTATTACCGAAGGCTGGGAACCACACAGAGAACTTGACGTGTGTTTTTCGATATTGTGACAGGTTCCGCGGTGGGCTCGACGTGTCCCACGGACAGACGGGGTCAGAATCTGTCTACACTGTCTTCAGACAGAGAGAGATTATGTTCCATGTGTCAACCAAGCTTCCCTTCACTGAGGGAGACGTCCAGCAGGTACAAGACTTACATACTTGATTTATTATTGTTACACTGAAGGCACAATGGTTTTAGCTGCCAAGTACAGCTGCTTTGGCTCAACCTTATCAATATTAAACTGGCAAGGTGTGGTTACTGACAATGTTTTATGCTAATTTGATATTATGTATAATATGGCTAAATGTTAAATCAATTGTTTGCAAGTTATTTCATGTTAAGCTGCTAAAATCCCATTTCGAAACAAGTAAATTATTCTTGCATTCACTGGTTTATGTGTCACAGAAGACTCATAAATTGTGCTCTTGAGCTACACAACCACAAAATGCAATCTGCTGACCGACTAATAAATCCTTTTCTCCTCCACCTCCTTAGCTCCAGAGGAAAAGGCACATAGGAAATGACATTGTGGCCACGGTTTTCCAGGAAGAGCCCACACCGTTCGTTCCAGACATGATCGCCTCCAACTTCCTGCATGCCTATGTGCTGGTGCAGGTTGAGAACCCGTGCACAGAGAACACAACGTACAAGGTACAAACAAGACCGGTGTGAGTGAACAGCAGTGCTTCTGCAGCAGGGGGCCTGCGGTCATGTCGGCTGGGCACCCCCCTGAAACAAACTCTAATAATGTGTGACTGTTGTGTATTTGATGTGAACAGGTGTCTGTTACAGCGAGGGAGGATGTTCCCCCTTTTGGACCCCCTCTCCCGAATCCAGCAGTCTTTAAGAAGGTGAGGGACAGAATTTTGTCTCCATATGTGTCTGTGGTCAGACTGACTCGTGAGTCTGAATGGTTCAAACGTACAAAAAACATTTACGTCCACATCTGGTCTGAGGAAACCAGTTTTTCCATGGTAAAAAAAAAATCCATCTTGGATTTTGACATCACCCAGCGTTCACCCAGATGTTTGTCAGAAAGGGGTAATTGCTTTGGAAATATATCTAAGTTAAAGTCTCATGAGAAGAGTCAGTTACTTACTGAAACATGAACTGAGGTCAAAAAGAACGGCTTTGAGGCGGATCACAGTGAGGCTGATGCTCGTGATCAAAACTATAATCTGTATGGTGCTGATAAAGGTCACCTTTTCCTTCCCCCATCACTCCCCTCCCACTCTTCTGGTTCACAATCTAACTCTGACTTTCTGGCTCTTATTCTCTCTCACCAGGGTCCTGACTTTCGAGACTACCTGCTGACAAAGCTGATCAATGCTGAGAACGCCTGCTACAAATCCGACAAATTCGCCAAGCTAGAGGTGACACCCTCACTAGAGGCTCTCACTCGACCGCACTCAAACATCACAGCGTGCCTTCCATCACTGTATGGCTTCGCCTGCAATCATTGCTGTAATTGCCGTATGTCCTACATGAGTTTTGTGTCCTGCGAACTGATTCCAGGGGCGAACGCGGGCTGCGCTGCTGGACAACCTCCACGACGAGCTGCACAGACAGAGCCAGGCCACGCTGGGTCTGGGCCAGGCAGGAGAGGAGGACAAGCTGGAGAACGGGGGACACGGGGGTCTGCTAGAGTCCTTCAAGGTGAACATGAACCTGGACAAAAGTACAAATGTCAAAGCGTAATTGTCTCTCAGCTCTCTGACATTTATTTAATCACTGTGGTTAAAGCGCAAGAGTTTGAAGTTTTCTCATTTGTAGGTCAACTGAATGTCACAGGTCTGCAAGATTATTTAAGGTGCTATAAAGCAGTGGTGGTCTCTGTTTGAAGATTTTGACCTTACCCTCAGAATGTGTGTGTGTGTGTGTGTGTGTGAAAATGAATGTGAATGCAAACACTGCTTCGATCATACTGTATACGTGTGACAAACGGCCCCTTTCTTGTTCTTTTCTTCCATTTTTTCTCATTTGCTCTCTTGCTCTTTTGTTCTCATCACTCAGCGTCGCTTCACGCTCTTTTATCTGCAACTCGAGGCCATTTGATGTTAATGGGACCATTACAATGTGCGTTTTGGCCCGTGTGGGTGACAGAGATGAACGTGTGACTGACGTGACAATTTGGCTCTCTCACTCTTTGCAGGCATTGTGGACAGCTCTTTTGCACTTTCTGCAGTCAGTCCCGGGGGGCGCTGTTGTCATTGCTGTCATGGCAGTCACTGTGTATTACCTGTCTGCTTCACTGTAAATTCTAAACAGTGATCGGAATGTGCTCAATAAACAGTTATTTCGGATGATGTTCTTTTGTGTTAATACTTTTAAAGAAAGTAAATACTTGATGCTCTGTCTGCAGCAGGTAGCTGAATTAAAAAATACAAAACATATTAAAAAGTTATGTAACTGTATAATAGTCTCAGGAAATATCTTATGATTGCTGTTGTCATGGAAATAGATATAATGAATATAAAGTCATTAAAATGCTGAGGATTTGTAGAGATTAGATGTTCATCCATCCACTCACCTCACTTTGCTTCTTTCTTGAAGAACTGTGCCCTCTAGTGTTGGCATTGGGCATTAGCATCTGTGATCCTATTTCTACTTCACATGAATTAAACTTCCCTTATTTTCCACACGCTTTCCTGTCTCCTCTCCTTCCACATGTACTTTCCCTGCCACCAATCTTCCCCTTGCCAATCAACTTCTTTCCCCGTCCTCTCTGCTCCTCTTTCTCCTCCTCTCCTTCATCCACTCCTTTCTTTCTCCTTTTCCTCCTCTTCCCTTCAGAGAGCCATGCGTGTCAGGAGCCACTCCATGGAGACCATGGTGGGGTCTCACCGTCACAGGAGCCCCGGGGTAGGAGGTGGGGTCCCGGCTAGCCTGAGCGGCGGGGGGCTGCCGCAGAGCACCAGCGAATGCACAAAGAGCACTTTCACTGTGAGTAAAATGGTCGAAGGCAATGAGAGGGATCAGAAGGGTTTTATTTTTTTATTTTTTTTATTTATTTATTTTATTTCCTCAAAGCCTGTATCAGCCTGAATGGCATCAAGATCTCTACTTCAATATTTAGCATTTTTTCACCTTAAAGAACAGGTTCACATTTCGTCAACTGTGTAATTAAAACAAAAAGTAGAAACCTCATTCTTTAATTTGTGATCTTCAGCCTCCCGTGTTGTCAGCTATCATATCCAACAATTACTCTTTCAGTGTACTGGCACATCTGAAGAGCCCTTTTTCTGAAAAAAAGTAGAAACCTCATTCAGGCCTTTTCCCTCGTCTCCACTCCAGCACTGAAACTCCCTCGGACAAACACACACGCAGGTTGGTGTCACCGTTTTAACCATCTTTGCTGTTCCCAATAGCTGTCATAATTTTGAAAAAGGACAGTTACTAAAGTTGCTGGAGTTTTTATGCAGGTAACTGAGGCCCAGAATGTCTTGACATTGTTATCACTAATGTGTTTCCTTCATCCGCAGTGACCATAAGCTTGCAGAGATCTGCCCGCTGTCCCAAGAAGTGAGATCAGAGACGTCATCCAATCCCAGCTCACCTGAGATCTGCCCCAACAAAGAGAGGTGAGACAAAAGCTGTTTTCATGGAGATCATTCCAAAAGTCTCTCGAGGGGGAAGGCTAAAGCCAAACTGAATAAATTTAAGTTTTTTGGCAGTGTTTTGAAATGGGCTCAGTGCAGAGAGTAGTTTTAAATGGACGTCCATTAAATCTCATTATTAGAGATTGATGCTTCGTTCCTAGTTCTCCTGTCAAAGTCACCTGCAGAGAATCTGATTTTCTGCCTCTGTGCCGCATTCGCAGGCCATTTATCAAGCTGAAGGAGTGCAGCAGCGGCAGGCCCAACATATCTCGTTCTTCGTCCAGCACCAGCAGCTTCAGCAGCACCACGGGAGAAACAGAAGCTCTGGAAGAACTGGAGACAGTGAGTATAATATTCCTGAGTTCATGAGAATAAAATGATTTCAGTCCAATCCAGCTTTTGTCTTGTCTTTACAAGACCAAAGAGAGGAATTAAAAGTTCGGCTGAAAGTGGCGAGAGCAATACTGGAAGCACATTCATGAAGAAGAGTAAAGTTGTTGGTTGTGTTAAAGCTTTCAGAGATGAACCAGTCTCTAATTACCAAGAGCTGTCTGATAGAGACACGAACGTCAGCATATTGATTATAATGATTACAGCTCCTCTCACTTGCTGTGTATCAGCTGACGCCGCTTGTCAGTGTAGTTTTATTGTCTGTGAGAAATGCCGTCATATCGTTCCAACTCTCAGTGCTTAACTTGGGTGTACACAGATTGTTTTTTCTGAAATTGTCAAGCATAATATTGAAGGCCAGAAAACGTAGTTAAAGTAGGGATTTGCTGCATGATGTGGTACAACAGTAATCAGCACAAGTAAGAATTTAATGAATTCAAATTCATTTATTAAGCTTCGCAAAGGCATCAATTCATTCTTTCTTTCTTTCGTGCCCTCACTGAATTTTGATCCATTCAAAGGAATATTTTACCATGGTAAATACTGTCATTGATTAAATGACAAGATTTAAATATGAAGCAACCGCCAGCAGCTGCGTAGCTTAGCACAGAGGCTGGAAAAACTGCTGGCCTCGCTCCGTCCACGTGTGTTATATTTTTTGTTTTTTTTTACCTTTGAACTGAGCCACATTAACTGCATCCATAATGCAAATGGAAAATGAATGCTTAAAAATTATAGTGACTTTGCATCAGGTAAAATGTATGTATGTCAGTCCAACCTACATCCTTCAAATGGTTAAAAAAAACAGTAGACTTTTCCCCTCAAACAACACTTTCTACTCAACTTCCAGCTGAACATTCAGTGACTCTGACTTTGCTGGAAGGAAGGTCAATGTCGGCACAAGAAAAAAATATTCCCTGAGCCTCTTCACTTCTTTCCCTCCTCCAGCTCTTACTCCCTATTAAGTCTGTGTTTTCCTCTGCACACCCTCCCCAGGTTAGCCACCCATCTATGGCTTCCTCCTCTGCTTTTAGCCCTTCCCTCAGTGTCGACAGCCAGGGATCAGGTACCCCTGTCATCATGTGCCGCAGTCCGACAGGTAAACCGACAACTGTACTCACAGAGACTATTCAGATCTAACTTACCCTTACTTATTTTATAATCTCTTAAGGACCATTTCTTCCTTCCTTTCATAGATGGGAAAAATAAGACGTCACCGAGGTCAAACTTGAAGTTCCGCTTTGACAAAATGAGCCACTCATCCGCAACTGTAAGTCTTAACATTGAAGTCTCTCTGGTTAGTTGGTTAGGTGTTTTAATAAATCCTATTCTCAAATGTATTTTCTGTCACCAAAGTGATGGCAGAATCATTGAACGCTGTCCTCCTGTTCACTCTTCTCTCTTTCAGTCTGAGTAGCTTTGCGGAGTGGGAAAACACAGACTTGCACAACAAAGAGACAGGACGGGCTGGAAAAGCTGAGAAAAAAAACTAAAAAACACCACGGCAACCACACACTCACTTACAAACCACTTCCCTAAAGCCAAGGATAATCTCACAACTGCGACTGAGTTCCCACACATTAGAAACTAACTGACGATACTGTGAGTGTAAAGAGAGGAGAAACAGATGACGCGTTGGATTTCTTTTTAACCAACCTTTAGATGCAGAAACTAATCAATGTTGCAAGTTGGTACATCTCAGTGGTTAATTGTTCAAATCAGATGAAAGACCTGACGTGATTCTGTGAACGCAGGCCGAGCTCGACTCTGCCTCAGCTTCTCGTCCAGTATCTTATTGAAGAGACAAAGTGGCCCAGACGAGTGGTAACATGAGTCTGCGGGCGCACTGTGTCTCTTTATCCAGTAAACAGCTGAGTGATCTGAGAAAAGGATGTCTTTAAGAATACAGACACCAAGATGTTCCTTTTGCCTTTGCCCTTGAATGGTACATCTTAACGGTTCCTCATTTGGCTAAAAAAAAAAGAAAAAAGAAGATGAAAGGGCACAGACACACAAAAAACACACATGCACAGGAACATCATGTTCAGTAAACGTAACAGTAGCAACACCTTGTAGGTCACAACACTGGGAGTCTCACTTTTCCACTGTAGGATCTGGGCTTGTTCTTTGCATATATAAATGCGTTTCAAGGGAACATCTTTCATTTAAAAAAAAAAACAAAAAGCAAAAATGAAAAAAAGCTTTTGTAACCTTGTCAGCCGCTGCATTGTGTCTCCTGCGCTGTGAACACGACATTGCTGAAATTCAGTAGATACCTATGACCACGTTTCCTTTTTTAAGGGTTGCTTCAAATCCCTTGACTCAAGTGCTTGGTTAGTGGAAATTAGCTCACACGGTGCACAGTAAGACACACATTTACACAGCTTCTTTTAGCCAAAGCTGCGCCTTACAATCTGTCAGAAGCCCTCTTCACCATGGATGTTCTCTCTCTCTGTCTGTCTCTGTCTCTCACTGTGTGAGAGGATGGGAATCTTCAGGATCTTCTGCATTCCAGCACAGTTGTGGGTAGCTGATCAACGCCCGCGTCTGCTGAGAATAGACACTGCACTTATACAGAAAACATTTCACCTTCTGATACCTCCCATTGAAGCTTGCTAGCGCGGTGTATCTGTGTTTATGTTTGGCAAAACTTATGACCAGGAAATTCTCAAAAGGTTTTTATGTACCCCAGTATGTGAGCTGATGAAGATGACTTGAAAAAGAAGCTTCAGGTTAAAATGCACCACCTTTGGCAAAAACTCATTGAATGTGAACTTGGAGCTTTCTTTTTTTGTACTTTTGATTTTATGCTTTGTTAGTTGATATTACAAAGTCTTTTAGTGAATTGCAAAGCCAGTTGCTTACAAGCACAACAGGACAATAGGTCTACACTATTTCATAACTTTTGCCTGAGGCTGCACAAACTGGAGTAAGCAGGGCAGAGTGGGAGTGTGATTATCAAGAAAAAAGCTTAAAGACACACATATGTGTTTCCTATGTGACCAAACTGGTCTTTGGAAGACTGTCTGTGTCCTCACTGTGTAGAGAGAACCATTCCTGTTGCTGAGATAATGGCTTATTAGTTAGTGGAGTTCTGTCATATCTAAACACACAATGTTTCAACGCTCAGTTCACCCAGATTACGAAAGCCTTTGTAATTTTGGTGACCTCTGATTTGCAGGAAGTTGTTCTCAAGGAAGAGAATCCTTTCTGATAGAATTGGACTAGAAGCAGATGTGATGACTCATAAACACTGTTCTTAGGTAGTGTAGACCAGTGATTACCTCGGGTAAAGGGAGCAGGAGCAGAAATCCTCCGGACAGACATAGGAAATTCAGATGTTATTTAGTTTGTAGCAGGTACCAGCTAAAGGCCCTGCAGCCTTTTCTCTGTTAATATGCTTAATTTATTGAAACGATAACTTCTTTTGCATTGATGTAATGTAAAAATGTAAGTGCAGAGTACGCTAATTAGTAAGGTAAAATGAATAAAGGAAATATATTAATTTAAAAGATGTCTAAACATGTATATGTATATTTGGTTATGTAATGTGCCATTGAGAATTTATTCTAAAATAAAATGTTGTATTTTGTGTCATTTATGTTTTGTCCTTTCTTCAATCTCACATGACACTTACAAGCGTAGAGCTCAATACGGGGCGTTTCTTCCCATACTTGAATATTTTACCTCCATGAACACATCAGAAAAATTGGATTTGCATTTATTGCTGTCCGTGTTCACACTTCAAAACAATTAATGACGGTGAAATTGTAGCTCAGCACAAAGTCTTTTCTCTCTGCAGCACCTCAGGGTGGTTCAGTATACTTCGATATCTCCTCATTGTCTGCTCCACTTGCTGTCTGATATGCTACCAATATGTCACAGATTTTTTTCACCCTTCTTCCTAAATAGCACAACTTTATTTTTCAAAAAATGATGACTAGTAAAATATTTATCAGAACATTCAGACCTGCAGGTCAGAAGCTTCAGAGTCCTGAGAGTCCATGACATATGTTTCTTTAAAATGTCAAGGATTTGAGAAGTATACCACAAAGTCATACATCCCCAGCATGCAACTGTTCACATACGCTCTGCTTTGATTGAAGTCATGAAAATTTGACAGATGAGTACACAGTAGATTGGGCTGGTTCTCTGTTGGCTTCCCCTTGCTTCAGTGCATCCTTGGAAATGTCTGCATACACCACCTGTAAAGTGAAAATGAAAAAAAAGACTCAAGCCTTGCCAGGGAAACAAAAAATGTTGAGGGCCATGCAAAGGGCATACGGTCTTGGAACAGTACATTCACCAACCTCAGTCTTCTGCTGGGACTTAGGGGCAGCTGTAAAATAGAAAAAAGGGAACAGGGTCTTCAGCTTTTTGTCAGTGTTATATGCTCTAAAACAGAAATGAGATATACCTTTGTGAGAAAAAGTACTACGTTTCTGTGGCACTGGGCATCGGGGTGGAGGCTCTGGGGACTGGTGTGGTTGGTCTCTGTATACGGCTACATGTGCAGAATGTGTCCTGGGAAATGGCTGAGGCGTGACCCTTGAACTCAGACAACGAACTAATCCCATAATGACAGGAAGACAAAGACAAGCACAGCCACAGACCAAAATCCGGTGCAAAGACTTCCTCTGAGAGGGGACATCTGCATGATGGAAGAAGAGGAACATGCATGTAGTTTGACTCATTACAAAAAAAAGCACACATGCTCACCCTCGCACGCTTATGCACACATATGTTTGGACAACATTTTTGATTCCGCATACCTGTGGTAACGTTCATGTACATCAGATTTCCGAGCTCAGTTTGACCTTGACCCCATGTAACCATGCATCCATAGGAACCTCCATCTGATTGGCTGACTCCCAACAAATTCAAAACCAGGCTGGTTTTATTTACTGAGAGCATCCCCTTAGTCAAAAGGTACCTGTCAGAGTTTTCAATTAACTTTTTGCATGTTGTATTTTTCCACATCCAGCTCCCTGTCCAGTTCCTGCCACAGTGATGGACCACACAGGACAGAGTGAGACTGCCCCCTTCTGGTACATAAAATGTGTTACGTTCGGCCCCAACATGCTGGCTGCATTCTTCAGCATGGAGACCTGAAAAAGAGAAGGCTCCATTAGCCAAATATACCACAAGGTAGAACTGAGAGCAGATGCCAGTTACGGTGTCAATTTGTGCAAGGTTGATGGTTAGTCTCCATACATGCTTTTCTCCAAATTACTACAACACAGTGTGAGAGTCTGAAATTGAACAAATAAGATAATGATGCCATTATTCCAGGTCATATAACCACAAATTTCCAAATGTTGCATAATGTCACTATATATCTATGACTCATTTTACACAGTATATAGGCTATAAACTTAATATCACTGTGCACACAACTTTGTAGTTATCCAGTAACGTGGATTAATGGATACCCCCCCACACACACACACACACACACACAACTAGAATGCAATTAACTTGTCTTTTGAGGCGATGGGGGTTGCTTTTTGCTTTGTTTGCTTTGTTTTTAATTTTCATATGCACTAGACACATTTTACTGTATTTTAAAAGACCTTACAAACTGTGAGTTACCTTCACTACAGGTGCTTCGACAAAAGTAAAGGCATAAGACTGCATAGCCTTAACAATGTAGCAGAGTATGGATTCGATTTCCCGAGGTTATAATGAGAATTTGAATATGAACCTAAAGCATGTTACTTACCAGTAGAAAGAACGTAGAGACAGATGATGGCACTGAGGAGATAGTCACGCATGTCTGACGGTTGTTTTTACTTCTTCAGCACAGCTGAAGGCTGCATTGCGTCTTGACAGGGACACTTGTCTAGAAAACCGCACTGCTTTGTAGTCAGTCATGTTGCAGCAGATCGAGTGGCTTCCTCTCTCTCTCACTTTCTCTCTCCATTTCCAATAACTGGACTTTCCTTTATTCTGATACTGCTCTTGTTCAGATGGAAGTAAAGGAAGAGGAAGGAAGTCACTCAGTAATCATGCCCAACCCCTTTCATACACACACACACACACACACACACACACACACACACACACACATATGCCACAAGGCTCACATATTACAGGAAACCAATGACTGCATAACTGGGAATATAAACCTCCAACAGGAAAGAGGGCAATTACAGTGAACTGCAAAGTGAAAGTGAACTTGTGTTATATAGTAACCAACGCTCTGTTTTGTGTAAGCATTTTTGTAAATCATTAATGTGTTCACAGAATCATAAAAGTCACCTGGTTGATTGTATTGGTTGATTGCACCTGTATGCTCATCCTGATGAAGGCGACTGTTACAGCCCAGCTAATGGAACCATAACGTGACAGCCAAAATGAGGAAGAACACAGTTGCTGTAATGAAAGATTTTATTACCGGAGGGATTTCACAGTCAAAAATTTGGAAAACCGGTACACAAAACGGTGTGGTGGAGGTCGGGACAGTGGTTGTGCCAAACAAAAGAAATAAATACAAACAAAACAGGGCCTCACTACCTCACCTGACTATGAAATCAAGAAAACAAAAGACTAACTCACTTACCTACAAAAGTTCCCAGTAAAAAAATACACAGGTGGCACCAACCATTAAACCTAGGGAGTTAGACAGAACAAACGCTATGCAAGCAGAGAAAGGTTAAAGGATTGAAGGAAGTTTATTAATGTCTCATCACAGAAAAATGTTTTGACTTTGTACGCCCTGTACATTCCCAGCCACAAATAGCAAACTGGTTTTCAGTAGAAAAATTAACCTTCAAAGTAAAAGCTGATTTTAAAGAGGAAAAAATAAAGAAAATTTAAGCAAACGCTGGGGTCTGCGTAATGTCAGCGAAATGAGACACGACAGTTGCTGTTAATAACTTATTCTGTCGTCTCACACTGAATCTTTGGGTAGCTCACACATAATAAGGCATGATTTTATTGCGTAATCCGGTGCGCTCGTTTAACGTTGCTCCGTGCCGTGCCACTCACATGATGTGTGGGTAAAAAAACAGGGGAAGTCTCAACAGTAATTGTCTTTCGGCTGCAATGCAAAATCAAACAACTGTAAACACGTGTGACTATTACTCATAAAAGATGTCGTTTTACACCTTTTTTTTTACATTGGTTATATGACGCTTTCTTCTTCCTCCCTGTTGTGGGACTTTTTCACCGCTTGTGTTTTGTGTGGAACTTTATGTTGGAAGGGTACAACTAAGACACTATCTAAATATTGATGTAATCACAACATCAATTACAGAAATCTAAAGGTTTGGTTGTGGTGCAGCTCCTTGTCGCTTGTGTCTCTCTGGGGGAGGTTTGTGTCGGGGGTCACAACCTCATTGGTCCCGCCTGATGTATGTTCTGACTGACTGTATATGGTCGGGTCCTTCATATAGTCTATTTACAGTTTGGACTCATGCATGGATTGGATCTTTTTTTTTTTTTTTTTGGAGGGGGGTTGTATAGGTTGACAATAAACTCCGCCCTGCCGCCACGTCAAAGACCGACCGCGAGTCCATAAACGAGCGCACCCTGAGAACACACTGACTGAACTGAGGGTGAATGAGATAAACAAAGAGCCGGCGACTTTTCAGGAAAACAGGCAACGCTCCTCAAGCTCCTCGGGAACATGGAAACTGGTAGGTCGGGCGCTACTGTCCCCGGCGTCGGCAGCCGTGGTTTGCGTCGCCGGCAGCCCGAGAGCAGTGTGTATTTGACAGCTCGAGGATGACAGCTGAGGGAGCTAATAGGCTATTTTAGCATGCACCGCGTTAGCATTGTGCGCTAGCATTACTTTGCCCTCGTTTTCTCAGCGAGCTTGACAGTTCCTCGGGGTTGATTACCGGCAAAGATGCCGGCGTCCAAACCGGGGACGCCGACGGCTAACACGCCGCAGCCCGTCCGCTGAAAGCCGCGGTGCGCTCCTGGACCTGGAGCGTATTAGCATGTGCAGCTAGCTGATGATGAACAGAGTTGGAAGCGCCAGAAGCTGTCAGAACTCGTACAACTGGCAGAGATGCATTTCAGGGGGGAAGTACAGTTTTTTTTACCCGAAGATCGGACACTTTCGTCGCCCTCCTTTTTAATAGTTTTCGAGAAGAATGGATGATACCGAACAGCCAAGTCGGTTGAGAGGGACTTATCTCGTTATCACTGCAGTTAACCTCGGGGTTTTATTACACTTTTCCCCCTCTTTTATCTCGGCAGGCAAAGGTGCGTGTCTTTTTGTTCAGATGTCCGATCCCCGCGTCAACCGCTCGCGTTCCTCTGCAGGACACGCGCTGTCCCCGTGTTCGTCAAGTTTGCACGAAGACGAGGACGCCGGTGGGAGCAGGGCGGTCCGCGGGGGCAGCGACATTGTCAGCTGCTGCGGGTGTCTGCTGGGCCTCCGCTGGCTCCTTGCCAAACCATCGCTCAGCCCTCTGTGCGCCGAGCAGCGACGGGGGCATAATAAAGTGCTTAGCTGAAATAAAGCCGGCTGGACGACCAGCGATGTGTAAATGTGCAAGTCACCCTGGCTGCCCGCGCTTGGCCCCCCTCGCCATTCACAATCTGCCGCGATGCCCTCGCTCGCGCGACAAACACGGTAGCCGGCCGGTGTTGACGAACTTGACTCTTGGCTTCCGCCCGCGCGCCCCCCCAGCGTCTGCGCTCCAGCGCGCGGCCGTCTTGCGTGGGGCTCGTACACCGAGCATCCGCGTCTCACCGGTGTCCGTTCGCGCTCCTGAACCCGCGCGGCCCCGCCCTCGAGATATTCTGTGATTTCCGCCATAATAAGAGCATGACAGTTAATGAAGTTGGACGCTGTTGGTCAGTGGATTTTTGGCTCGGTGTCAGTGGAAAACAACAGATTGGAGTTAAGGGAGAGAGAGAGAGACAGAGACACACAGAGAGAGAGGTGGTACTCCAGGCGGCATGCGTGACTGGGCAATGTCCCTCTCAAAGTTTAATTGCGCTGCACTGTTATTTGACGGAGCTGCGAACCGCACACCGGTGCCAGTTCGATTCTGTCAGGGTGTGCGTGTTTTCATGCCCCCCCCCCACACACACACACACACACACACCCAGCGGACCGGACAGGCTTCCCAGTGTGCCCCTCTGGTAGATGGAGGCCGCACGAGTCCCGCCCGGCCCTCGGCCCCCGCTCACGGCGCTGCTGGACAGCCGTCGAGCTTTCCGAGTCTGTCCCTCAGACTTTATCGGAGGCCGGATCCTAATTTCGTTTAATAGCCCGGGGAGGCTGTTCTCCATCATCTCTCCATGTGGATGGCGGAAAAATGGATGCGGCAGGCGGTCATAGTAGCGGATAAAGCGTGTACTGTTAGTGTATGACTATTGATCCTGTGTTTTCCAGGCATTATTGTGACATCAGAGTGCGTGACTGCTCGTAAAGTTGATCCAAAGTGGGGAAGTGTGTGTGCCTGAAGTGCACGGATGAGTCATGGGTTTTAGGACAGGAGGAACTTCCTCCGAGTGTATCTGTCTCGCTGGGAAAGTCCTCCTTTTACAAGTTCCCCTTATCTGCACTCGTGCTCCTGCCCCCTTCCCTCCAACATTCATTCCGCCATCCCCTCTTCCCATCTTTTTATTTTTCATCACTTCACTACCTCTCTGTTCCTTCCTCCCCTCCAGGTCTGAGTCAGGAGAAGGCAGCCTCCTTCCTCAAGCGGCTGCGGGCCGAGCCACGCTACCTCTTGGCCCAGAACGTGTCCACGTGCATCGACCCGCTGGAGGTTTGCCTCCACCGGCAGACTGTCCAGGACACTGTGCACATCTTCCAGCACTCCATCCCCACAGAGGGCAAGCCCGTCACCAACCAGAAAAACTCAGGTAGGGCAGCAGCGGGCCGTGCACCAGTCAAAAAAATCGGACTGAACCCTCAGTCAGGTGCAGCACCGACATGTCCTCGGCCGGCATTTAGGTACGCGTGGGCCTGAATCTGACTCTGCCTCCTTCTCTGCTGCTTAGGGAGATGTTGGATCTTCTCGTGCCTCAACGTCATGCGACTCCCCTTCATGAAGAAGTTTAACATCGAGGAGTTTGAGTTCAGTCAGTCCTATCTCTTCTTCTGGGACAAGGTAAGGCACGGAAGCACGTGGGGGTGGCATTCCACGACTCGTGGGCTTGGAGATTTACTTCATGTACCTCAACTGCAGATTTATTTTGTCTTATTAACGTTTTATGCTTTATGTTTTATGTTTTTTTTGTTGCCACGTGTTTGTTTTTTTTGTCGTGAGGAAGGTGCATTTGATCATAGGTTCGGGTGTTCCTCCATCCTTTTTTTCAGTTTTTAGAGCTTTTTAACATACAGATAAATGGAGCATCACTGTGTCGCTCTCTGTTGCTACGCAGTCACCGTCCAGCGAAAACCCTCCCGTGCGTCTTGCGGCCGGTGTGCTCTCTGAGCCGTCACCACCGTGGCACCTTACGAGCAGTTTTGTTTTTAAAAAAATCTCTCTGCCTCCTCGCGTCTTTTTCCCCCCACACGCTCAGACGGGCGCCAGGAAACGGGAACACGCCGCATCTTTTCTTCTGCGCCAAGTGGCAGACATTAGAGACTCCGATTTGTAATACCTGTTCCAAACAAGGAGGCGGTAAACGTGGACCTCTAAGAATATCCCGCTGTCGTTATGTTACATCAGAGGTAAAGAGTTGCGAGACTTCCACACCTCTAAACGCACCGGCTTGACATTTGGACGTTAGCTTTCAAAACCGCGTGTCTGCGTCACGCGCGTCGATGCAAGTTGCGATATCAACAGGTGGTCGCCCCGCTCAGCTTTTTTTTTTTTTTTTTTTCTCCTCGCTACATTTACTACCTCAAACCTGCGGTCGCGTTTGTTTCCCCTTTCCCCCAGGTGGAGCGTTGCTACTACTTCCTCCATGCCTGCGTGGAGACGGCACAGAGGAAGGAGCCGGTGGACGGACGCCTCGTCCAGTTCCTGCTCTCCAATCCAACCAACGACGGGGGACAATGGGACATGCTGGTCAACCTCATTGGTACGTTTTTCCCGTCACGACGGATCGTCGCAGTCGCACAAAGTTCACGTTGCATGACGTCGATGTGTAATTGTTCGAATAGAAGAAAACGCTGGTGGAATATTGGAGGCGTCTGACTGGGTCAAACATATTGTTTCTGCAGAAAAGTACGGCGTCATTCCAAAGAAATGCTTTCCAGAGTCGCACAGCTCAGAGGCCTCGCGCAGAATGAACGACATTCTCAATCACAAGGTGCCTTGCCATCTTTCCCGCCGCAGTTCCCGTGCCGGCGAACCGTGCGTTCCGCGAGGCGCTGCTGACCGCGGCCTCGTCCCGTTTCTTCTCCCTGTGTCTTGCAGCTGAGAGAGTACTGCCTAAGACTGAGGAACATGGTGGCAAGCGACGCCACCAAGGCTGAACTGTCGGACACGATGGACACCATGATCGAGGAGGTGAGACCTGAAACGAGCCAGACGTTTAACGCTGGGCGTTTTTCGCCTTTCAGCATCTCAGCATCGTAAACCCATATGTGACAGGACTGACGAACCTAGGTTCCCCCAACCAAGTCGTCAATTAATCGCGCGGTTGGCTCTAGCCACGATATCAGGGGTGTTTATTCCCAGCAAACGTTAACCGCTGCGCCTCTCCGATGTTTTTTTAAAAAAAAAACGAGTAAACGAGAAATCTTTGCTTAATGCTTCATCGTGGCAAAAGCAGAAATAAGAAATAAAAAAAAAAGCCTTTGCTCATTCTCACGACTTTACTCCGGTGTTATGAAGTTCGCAGTCTTCTTTTCAAGCGTTCACTGCAGCCAGTTTAACACCCACAAGATCACTCCACGATACAAACAGCCACAGGATGAGTGTGTGTTGGGTTTTTATTTATTTATTTAAATCTTGTCGCTGGCCTTGTGTGCGACATTGTTCCTTTTTTACCAGAAGAGGGGGCTGTCAAATAATAGTTGCGCCGTCACTTCGGCCCGAACTGAACGCCGCTGCTCTGGCTTAGTGCTGAAGTGACGGGTTTGGAGCGAAAGGTCCAAGGGTTAGTTTCCGGCTGGTCACGTATGGTAGGGCGGGGTTAACCCCCACACACACCCATGCGCGTGATGCCGTTTCGTCCGTCCGCTTTGGGACATTCAATGTGCGTCCGCCAGTGACCCACAACGCGGCTGAAGGGTTGAAACACGAATGCTGCGGAAGAGAGCGGCCATTCTCAGACACTGTTGCCTGAAAGTATGCGACGCAGAACTTGATCGTACGCGTGGCGTGCGCGCGTCATTTCTGGGCGGCGGCAGATAAAACCTTTGCCCCCGCCCCGCCCCCCCGGATGTCATGGAGTTAAAGATAGCGATCTTGTTTATGGAGCGGTCTCACACACAGCATCTGAAGCCGGACAGTAACACAAGGACCGGAAAACAATAACGCAGCGCAACAAACGAGACGCGTGCAGCGAAATCCGGGCGTGTGCCTGCAGCGTGCGCTGGTCTGGTTTGGACAGGTGAACGCTGTGTAGGCCCGAGTTCGTGTGAGCGCACAGACTTCCTGTCTGTGTGTGCGTCAGTCAATCAGCCTCCTTTTTTTTGAGATGATTGCACACGGTCCGGCGGCCCTTCGCTTGTTTGAACAGTCGCCTCCTCGGACCCCCCGGCTTTTAGCGCCCACGCACGCGCGCACGCCCACAAACACGCGTTGTGCAACAGCACGTGACAGGGGCGGGCGGGAGGGGTTTGTCGGCGCGCTTGTTTGTCCACCTGGAAGTGGTTTGTTTTGTGAAACACCACTCCGTCACGGCCGACGGTAATGGAGGATTCGGTCATGTCCAAAGAACGGGCGGCGCCGGGGGGAACCAAACTGGTTCCCGCGCGTTTCGGCCAGCGTCGTCACGGAAAGCGTCGCTCGTCACGGGACGCCCGCTGAGGTGCAAAAAAAATGCAAAAAGCTTGGACGGGTTTTTAATAGCAGATATTGAAATTATGAATCAGATGTGGAACAAATTCACATTTCTTCACCTTTTTTTCTTTGTTTTGCTTTGAATTTTAAAAAATAAGATCCTTTTAGATCTCATCAAAATCTTTTGCCAGCTTTTCTGTTGTTTTCCCATTTGCTCCAAACCATACTGGGATCAAGTACATAATATACTGGGATATATTATTTAGGTGATTCATTTTATTATTATTATTATTATTATTATTATTACAAGCACACAGGCGTCGGTTTCATCTGCAGGACGTATCACCAGTTGCAACATCAACTTGACACTTTATAAATTCACAAAAGAAAAACCAACCGATCGTTCAATGGATTTGTTGCTCAAGAGGGTTAATATATAATACTATACTCTAAAATACCAAAATACGCTGTGAGTAAGTGATTAATTGAACAATAATCATTTACATATATCATCATTCTAAATTGCCATTTCAGGAACTTGTGCGCACGAAGTGAAAACCGATCTCATGTTTTTGAGTTGGTCCTCAGCCAAACTTCAACAACACTGTTGCATAACCTATTAGCTCCGTTAATTAGGATTAATGTGATAAATTTTCATTTGTGCATTTGTGATTCCTGTGTGTGTGTGTGTGTATCTGTGCGCGTGTGTATGTGGAGACATGCCGTCACGCGGTCCACGTGCGCCTGTAAGCGTACGCAGTTGGGTTTTCTTGGACTCGTCACAGACTCTTGCGTCTACGCGTTGCGCACGTGTTTCTCGGGGATCAAAGTCCCATGTCAGTCCCGCTTTGCTGCGCGCGGCGGTGACGCTGTCCACCCTCCCCGCGCGGCGGCCGCGACCGGGGCCCTGGTCTTCGTCACGCCGGGCCTACGCGCGCTCCCACGACAGGCAGCCGGGGTCAGCGACTCTGCTTCCACTTACTGTACCCGGGGCGCGCTTGATTTATCCCCTCGAGAAATCCGATCCCCTCGCCCTGCCGGCAAGGGCACGTCGCATTCGTCTGAAAACCACGGCAGCAGAAGCTTAACCCGTTTTAACCCGCAGCAGCAGCGAGGACGAGACGAGCGGCGCGGCGCGCTGCGGCAGCTTCCCTTTATAGATGCTGTCCGGATGACAGTATCCATACGCTGCATTACGGCGGCACGGCGGGATTAGTTTTAAGTTTCAAAGCCCTTCTGTCTCTTTCATGCTGTATCTGATGTGCGCCGCCGCCCCCCTACTTTCACATACACGGACAAGCGGGCAGCGCACGCGCACAAGTAAAGGCACATCCACCGGTGACCGCGCGTGCAGCGCCTCACACAGATGGCATCCCTCACGCCACAACTGCAGCCCCTCCAGATGCGTCACGGAATCAGAAACACCGTGTGCGACTCGGCTCTCGGCTCTGAACGCACGGAGTGCGATTCCTAAGACGGGTCTAATTTATGACACGGCCACCGACGCGCAGGAGGACTTCCTCGCCGTCGCTTAGAGGGCCCTATTGGCTCGGTCGATCCGTTGCTCGGGTCGTCGGTTTTCGGCCTGAAAGGACAGCCCTGCCGGTCGTCCCAGTTTAACAGTGACGACACGTGTTGCGTGTTTACAAAACAGGGAAGTTTAATCAAAACCTCGCTCATTTTTTATCCAAACTGTTTGCATGGTGTCATTTGCTTACGCTCACAAGTCCAGCTTCCAGACAATAGTTAGAAAGTCACTTCAGAGCAGCAACGAGATCCGCGCTTTCCTCGGTTTGACATCCGCTGGGCGAGAGCCAGAGCCTCATCGTGCTGCGAACGGCTCGGCCCACATTATTTATTTGTTGTCGTCTCGTTATTTAAGTGACGAAATGGGCACGAAGAGCTCAAACTAATTTAGCTGCAGCTGTTTTTCTTTTTTTTTTTCAAAAATACATTTCACTGAATGTTTAATGCTCTAATTAAATGAATCCACTTCATGAAGGAGACTGAGTCAGTGACAGGTGCACGTATTGCTGCATTAAACCCATTAAACCTTTTTTTTTACCTTTAGAAAAGTAAAAGTCACTGAGGTGTCAGCTGTTAGTTTTACTTAGTTAGGAGTTTTTTGGTTTTTTGGAATTTAACCAGATAAAACCCACTGAGATCAGGATCTCTTTTAAGAGGGTGACCTGGCCAAGAGGTCAGCAGCTCATGTCATCAGAACAGTTACGAGGAAGTGACAGTATAGATTAAACGTACATTTTTACATATTTTACAATAATATCAAATTAAAAAAGACAGGCTCTGTCCAGTGGTCTCACGTTGTCTGTCCCTCAAGATAGAACGGAGAGCTCCAAGTGGAATAACTTAAGAGTATTCCAGGCTGAGGGGGCGGCAAAGCTGAAAGCTCTTTTTCGGAGTTTTGACAGTGTCCAGGAAGGAAAGAAGGCGCAACTCTGTGATCTCGGAAAACTGAAGTGCCTGGCTCCAGGTCTCCAGCACGGGCAGATACATTGGAAGTGTTTCGCCACGGGCCTGCTCTGCGTACCGCATGCGTCGGTCTCACTCGGGACTCCTGCTGATGTTTTTTTTCGGGTTGCGTAAGACGAGCGAACGCGAGCAGGGGTGCCAGCCGGTCCACGCTGGGGCACGGGGCCGGTCGAGCGTTGGCTAGCCCCGGCAGCGCCCCAAGGCACCCGGCTTTTTTTTTTTTTTTTTCCCGCAGCAAGGCGCAACGAACCGGCTTGCGCCGCAGACAGACTCGCGAGTTGAAGGAAAAGCCGCCTCGGATGTTTACAAAATGAAGACGTGAATGAGATGGCCTTTGAAGTTCCAATCCAAACATCAGTCGAGTCCTGCAGATTTTATTAGTCACGCCTTGTGGCTGAGGAAGTGGAAGTTTTTCTCTCCGAAGGTTTGGTCTGAAATGATCCGTATTTTCTGTTTTGAAAGTGCGACGGCGGCTTTGCTGATTAGAAAGTATCGCTCGTCTCTCGTCGCAGAATGAACGGGTCAAGCAAATGAGGTGTAGACGGAGAAACCGTCAAACAGATTTGACTCACTGCGTGTGCGTCATGAATCCAGGCCGAAAGCACGGTTCAGCCTGCGAGCTTTGGAGTCCTCCTCCCAGTTCTTTTCCGCTCATCTGTGCCCCTCTCACCTTTTCCCCTCCTCCTCTGTCGCTCATATACGACGGGGCCCAGAGCGTCTGAGACACCTTTTTTGGGCGCCGCTGTGTGTCTGTCACTGAGGCGGCAGGTGTTTCAATATTGATCCTGCTCTGATGTCACTGTGCCTGTTTATCCTCTGACTCGGTTCTTTCTGACAGCCTGGCCTTTGCCTCACACCCGCTCAATTTAGCTCCGTGGGGGCGGGGGGGCATTAAGGGAGACGCTCACAATATGGCCATCTGAAAGAGGAATCGCAGAGTGAGTGGAAAGGTTTGAAATTCCCAAGAAAGGGACAGAAAGCAGGACTGAGAAGAAGAGGGCAGTGATGCCTTGTGGAGGTGGGCCAGACGAGGGCAGACTAGGCCAGGCAAGACGAGGGGACGGACACCTTGGCATGTCGTCTCGCCCACAGGGCAGTCTAAACAAAGCGGCGGTGATGGCGAGAGAGGGCGGGCGGTGTCGAGGTTGAAAAGACGCCTGTGTTGACTCAGCGCATGTGTGTATTTTTGCGCGTCTGTACTTCTGAGACTTTTTAACGTGTTTCTGTGACGAAGGACCCCTCCTTGTTTGTTTGTGCAGGCCAGGCCTGAATATTTGCATTTTTTGCGCTCGGCTCCGTGTGAACATGTGCCCGGGTGTGTCCGGGGTGAGACCGGAGGCCTCAGTGGGCTCAACGTCCAATAACCCAAAAGCAAGAATGTCCCCAGTATCTGGGGGCTTTTGATATGTGCTGACTAAGCATGAGAAACTGCTGCTATATTTCCACCAGGCGGGGCCAAAGATAATTCCCCCCCCCCATCAGCTCCACATTCAATCAGACACAAGTTCAACTTGTCTGCGTATCCGTAAAAGTAGCTCATGAAAATATTGTGGCAAGGTTGAAGGGAAAGTTGTCATTTGTCTTTTGTGACTCAAGCATTGAGTGTGATCCATCACCATTCATCCACGCAATCAGAACAATAGTGTGGTACACAGTGTGCTGTGGAGCCACTGCACGGGCGCCTCTGCCTTTTGTCATATCAGCGTGTTGCTGTCTGATCGCACGTCTTGTATCAGAAAACCGGCAATGAACCGCACTCCCCCGTTTTTAATCGTATTTGCGAGGAAAAGCGGGGAAATTCCTGAGATAACTGTATCGGCGTTTAGAAAGGGACAGATTGACAGACGCCCAGTCCAAACAACCCGATTTGGCCCACAGGAACTCGGTCTGAACTCCAGCACCACAGGAAGACGCACATGGAGGGAGGGTGCGCGCGTGTGTGTGTGTGTGTGTGTGTGTGGTTGGGGCGGCGGGGACAATGAAGACAGGAAAAAGAGGGGAAAATGGAGGGAAAAATGGAGGGGATGGAGGAGTCGAGTGAGCACAAACTAAAAACATGAATCGGTTGTACTCGTGGTGGTTCCCTTTTCTAACAGGTTGGGGTATGTGCATTCACATCACCCCCAGCCTCTTTTTTTCCATATCATTTTGGTAGATTGTTCTTTGTCGTTTTTTTGAGTGCAGTTTTTCAGAGAAGTTGACGTTCACGCTGTGATTTTTTTTTGCGGCGCAGGTTTTCCGGGTGGCCAGCGTTTGTCTAGGCAGCCCTCCCGAGACCATCAGTTGGGAGTACAGAGACAAGGACAAGAACTTCCATCGCATGGGACCAATCACTCCACTGGAGTTTTACAGGGAGCACGTCAAACCCCTATACAACATTCAGGACAAAGTATGTCGGCCCTTATGCGCGACAGACTGTCAAGAAGCTCCGAAGTCGTACCGTTTCTGAGTTCTCCTCGTATCTCCCTGCCCTCAGGTCTGCCTCGTGAACGACCCCCGACCCCAGAACCCGTATGGGAAGCTGTACAGCGTCGAATTCTTGGGTAACATGGTTGGGGGCCGAAGCACTCTGTACAACAACCAGCCCATCCAGCTGCTCAAAAAGGCCGCCGCAGAGTCCATCAAGGAGGGAGAGGTCGGTGGGGACAGACGGGCGCGATTGTGGACAAGTGTGCGAGTTTGAGCGCGTGAACTTCATTAACGTGAGCGTGGCCGCTGTTTCCCTCCCTAGGCGGTGTGGTTTGGTTGTGACGTTGGGAAACATTTCCACGGCAAGCTGGGCATTAACGACATGAATGTGTGAGTATTTTTTTAAAAAAAAACAAAACCCTACCGATCTTAATGGGTACGAAAATCCCAAACACAAGTAATGTGTGAAGCATGAACTGTGGTTTGGCATCATTGGCGATGTGTGGATTTTAATACAGCAGAATGTACTTTATCTCCCTGATTCTTTAAACTTAAGTTATTCACAGTTCTGTTAAAAATGTAGATTAGATATGGGAATCAATAATTTTAGCGCTGACATGGCTTTAAATTTTTAACTTGTGAAATGTCGTACGGATGGCTCTCATTTTCTCAGTGTCCTTCACGAGAGCCATTCAGAGTACGACAATACTTTTGAGGAGATGTCAACAAGTGAATATAGCACCATACAAACTTCATATTCACCGTATTTTGTTGCTGTCACCATGGTGAACCTCACGAGTCCGGAATACATGAGATGGCTGCACACCAACCGGCCAAACGCCCGTCTAAATGTAAAATAACCACCTCAAAGTCAACTTGACCTGTGAAAGTGTCCCACTCATTTTTGGCGCAGACCTCATCTGCCTTCATGAGGTGTCGGTTTTTTGCACAGGATAAAAGTTGCTTATCTTCGCCCTGCAGGTGCTGCAGCATCTGCGTCTAAGTTACCGGCGCCAGGCTTAAATTTAACCCCTGAATCTTACCGCTGTGGTACAGAACGTCTGGTACCACCTCCGTTGCAGCTCATCTTTCAGACAGATCTTTTCCTGTGCTAGGAGATTATATTTGGCCATGCTAAAGAAGGGAATGAAATGAAGATGAGCTGTTTTTTTACCAAGGCGGTGCTTTTGTTTTTTTTTGGTTTTTTTAATGTTTAACACACCTCTTCCCCCGCACTGACCAAGAAGAAATTTGTGTTATATTTTAGGGTCTTTGGAAAGTTTTCTAAACTCCAATGTCTCTGCCTTTTCTCATGATGTGATCAGTATGGGAGGAACACCAAAGACAGAATTTGAACTTCTTCTTCAGCACAGAACCTAATGTAATGTGAGCATTGGCGTGTTTGTCTGTGCATGTAGGTTCAACCACGAGCTTGTGTTTGGAGTTTCAGTGAAGAACCTTTCCAAGGCAGAGCGGCTGATGTACGGAGACTCCCTCATGACCCATGCAATGATCCTCACAGCTGTCACAGACAAGGTACGCTCACACAGACATACAGCACAGGTGTGCGACTGCTGGGTTAACATACGCAAATGTACAGTATGTACACAAGCTGACCGACAGGAGTACGCGCGTTCAGGAACTGCCAGGGCTTACTGCATCAAAGCCTTGCTGAGTGTTTACACTGCTTTAATTGGCTGCAGTTTTTCATAGCGCTGTCAATTTCCCCCCTCGTAAGTAACCCCAGCTGTCAGGACACTTTCTTTCCTCTTGTGTGTGCTTCTCTCTCTTATCTGTCCATCTTCTGTCTCTTTCTCTCTCCCTCAGGATGGGAAAGAAAGCTATGAGAAGTGGAGGGTGGAAAACTCCTGGGGCGATGACCGTGGGAACAAAGGTAGCACATAACACATCGTAACACTTCTTCAGTGAAAGAAGTGTTAGTGTTCTTATTTTTTTAAAGATTTAACCACAAATGAATTACCAACCAGTTTCATTTCAGCCAGGAACCAAAGAAAAATAGACTGATTGTTGGCTGAAAACATCTAAAATAGTTTCTTTTACATGGATCTGGTCCTAAAATCATATACATTCTTTATCAACAAGTCCTCCTGCTTTTCTGCCTCTCTTTCAAATATTCCTCTCGCCAGGGTTTCTTGTGACAAACCACCATCTTCCTGTTTGTCTCTATGAGCCGACAGAGAGGTTCCCCTCTGTTGCCGCTTTATGAACTTTTAATTGGCCGTGTCCTGTTTTGTGAAGACTCGCATCCGTACGTACAAGCACAATGGCCCCTGTTGTGGGGTTAGGCTTCGGGTTAACCCTGTTTTTACTGAAGCAGGGGGAAAAAAGGCTAGCTATCGAGCTTGCTAAAGGGTAGCTAGCTTCTTAGCAACTCTTTTTATTGAAGCAGTGGAAAAAAAAAAGGTTAGCTATCGAGCTTGCTAACAGTTAGCAAGCTTGTTAGCAACCCTGTTTTTATTGAAGCAGGGGGAAAAAGGCAAGCTATTGAGCATGCTAATGCTAAGCAAGCTCGTTAGCCGAGATGTTAGCTTGGTGGCTAACGGGACGTAGCTCTCACAGTTTATTCAAAACGTGGATTTGCACCGAAACACGCAGCTAACTCACAGCTAACAAGCAGCGACAGCTTCCTCTAGTTTGGATTCTTCAGCTCGCCTTTCTCTCAGCGGTTCTCACTGTCAAGACAGCTTGGTTGGTCGGTTTGTCTTTATACAACAGACCCCGCAGCACAGCAGGTCCTCCACACCACATCCCCAGACTTTACTGTCTGCTATTGTTATTCCCTCTGTACTTTCATCTTTGTTTCTCATCTTCCTCTGACCCTTGCCGCCTCTTCTCTCCATCTCTGGGCTCGACATTCCTCCGCAAATTATAGGAGAGTATTTCAGGTCAGTCATGCATCGTCTGGCAAGACGCGCGCACACAGCGACGCATATACACACGGCGAGACACACACATTCTCAATATTTGCTTGAACCCACAAACCGTAGTGACTGTTGGGAAAACATGTGAAAACCCCTCTGTCAAATCAAATGTATTTCACGCATATCTTATTCCATAAACACCAGCAGATGGGGAAGGCCAGGGCCCCCAGCCTGTCCGCAGCCAAATTAATAAAGTTGTTGAGGACAAAAGTTTGAGAAGTGGATTACACTTGGGAATCCAGGGGCTTTGCCTACTTGGCAAAAAGCTGAGGGGGGAAAAGAGGAGCAAGTGAACAAAAGGAGGAAGAGCAGAGAAATGAAACAGAAATAAAGTTGCCTTTCAGGTAAAAAGAAAAAAAAAGAAGGGAAAACAACGTTAAGTAGATATGAAGATGATTTTGGAAAGATCACAAAGGAGAAACTGGAAGAATAATGGTAATACCCGAGGAGCCGAGGGAGAGAGTGGCGTGTGTTTATAAGGCTTGGCTCGACGTCTCCCTTCAGGCCTTTTAATATTCCTACTAACCCTGAAAGAGTCTCTCATGAGAGGTATAACTTTCTGTTTCCTCCATCTTTCAACCCTCTCCGCTGTTATGACTCCGCTTGCTCACACAACTCATACTTTTACACAGTTTCAGACAAACGTTTGGCAGGACACAGAGGTTTTTTTTTTCTATTATTATTTTTTATTCGATAGGACTTAGCCTGAGGTTGACTCCTTCGATCGCTCTGAATGAGTGTGACGTGGAGAGAGAGAAACTATTATTTCCTACCAATGGGATTCGGTTGTTAAATAAATACGAGATGATGACGTTAATCTGTCACGTCCTTGGTGGTTGACATGACAGATTCTTGGGAAGAGAAGCTTCATTAACTTTCAAGTATGCTTCTAATCTGTTGCCATTATTTTTCACCCAAAACAGCAGTTACATAGCTGTCCCTTGTCCTCATTTAAAGGTCACATTTCAGTTTCATTTATTGTGAAATTGAAGCAGGTCTTATCTGTGGTCTTACTACAGCCATGGGGTGTGCTGTTCCCCAAATATTCTTATGTACCCGAAATGAGAATAAACACATCAATGCATTTTTCATGTCAATATACCAGACGTTCCTTTCTTGCTGTGAAGTGTCAAGATTATTTCACAGATGTATCTCACATAAATCAAAATCGTACTCAGTAAGTTAAGTCAAATCCCTCCCAATGAAAGAGTCATGCTCCCTTTTTGATGTGGAAACAAATGAGACCCCAAAAACTGCTTTATTCTCTTTATGTCCTTGAGACTTCATCTCTATATTAACGTTTGTCTTTCAGCATTCAGTAAAAAGCCACCTCAAGTTTTGTGACATGGCTACGTCGTTGGTCACTTTCCCTGTTTTCGAGAGATTTTATGTGATGTTTGTGGTCCATGTTTGCCAGTTATAAGTCCACTTTCCAACAAAATGTAACACAATTGTACAAGAAAACGCAAATTGCTGTGCATTTCCCTTCACTACTATTATGCAGATAACAGAAGTTGAGACAAACAGGTGACGGTGCTGATTTTCTGGTCAGCTGCCATTGCGCTATTGCAGAAGAAGAGGGCAAAGCAAGATGACATAATTCAAGTGGCCCCAGTCACACCTAAACCTCACCTTGTCACATTTCCATTGAATTGTTATACAACTTTTACATCTTAGTCCAGAGTAAAAAAAAATGTCAATTTCTCTTCGCAAATTGAAGACACACATGTGGATTGCTGCTGAAGTTGAAATAGCAAGATGGCTGCTCCGCCGCGCTCTTCCAGCTCACACTACATCCATCTGTTCTGAGACAGGACAGTCAGCCGATCCCTGAAAACAAATAATGACACCCAACATTCACTCACTCACTCACACACACACACCCCACCATGCCACCCAACACGCGGGTTCCAGGAAGCTCACATCAACACACACACGGACACCACAGTGAGAACCAGGCAGCGTGCCACCGAAGATTTGCGTACTTGGAAGAGCACGCATACACAACTCGCACACTGACACGCCACCCCCCAATACATTGTTTGGAGCTGTGGCGCGTTCTTGCGGTTACCCTGACGTCTTCGATAAGTCAGCTTGACGGTGGGAGGGATGCTCTCGTTTGCTCGCGCGTGAGAAGGGGAAAAGGAGAGACGGAGCAGGAAGTGGCATCAGGGAAAAAGAGGAGTAAAATAAAAAGCGGAGTTGTCTCCGTGATCTCGCGATACAAACGGATCAGGTCTCATCCACCATCTTATATGCATCATTTCGGTTCTCGGTTCGATAGTTACATGGAAGACACACAAACATCACAGACATGTGGGGCTTCATCCTCTTCCAAAAAGAGATTAGGCTATCCCAACATGTCCCCTCAGTGGAAGTTCAAGGTTTCATAACCGACCCGGATTTGGCCACATTGACCTTGCGCGCACACACAGGGAGGGGGGGGGTGACAGACATTGTTTAGTTTTATCAGGGTGGGAGTGCGGAGGTGATAGCAGGAGTGTTGAAAGCACACTGAATTGCAGGGTGGGTGGGGGACCGTGGACCAGCAGGGGCGTGAGTCCTTCTCGTCCTCCACCCGTCTGCCTGTTGAAACAATAGAGTGGAGCGATAAAGTGCCCTTTTCAGCAACTGGCACACGCGCGCACCGACCGGCATGTTTGACCACCCTGTCGAGTTGTTCTTCGCAGCACTCCCTTCCCCTCCCCCCGCAGCGAAAGAGGAGGAACGGTAATCGGTTTAATTAGCTACAAGCTTACAGTATTTCTCTCCAAAAGAACGTTCTGTGATTAAGGCTCTCTGTGTACAGAAAAACTGGCTTTACGCTTTTTCCTCAAATCAATTTACAAATACCTTTTTGAAGGATGCAGCACTCTTACTTTTGGAGAAAAAAATTAACAGCATCTAAGATTGGGAATTCTGTTCAGTTTTCAGCATCCTTTTTTGCGCTGTATAAAACTGTGTAACAAAGAGACATTCCTGGTCTTGTTGGTTTACACGGAGGGTGTTCTCTTTTGTTAGTTTTTTTTAATCAGAGGTGTTGTGTGATAGTACAGTCACAAACCGGCTCCATGCTTGTGACAAGAGGGCAAATGAGTCAAGGCTTTGTGCCAACAAAAGCTGTATTTCAAATGCACAAACTTAACTTTTGACAAAGGATGAGCGTAGGGTGTGAATCTGCATCTTTACCGCATATGGAAGAGTGACACGCAGTGTGTCTGTGTGCAAAAAAAGTCAGATATTTTAAAAAGGTTGAGGGTTGGGACAACACGAGTTCCCGTCTTCATTTAAATTTGGATGTTTCTCACATACAACAATGAGATGCATCTTTGTTAACTGTTCTGTAGACAGACTTTTATCAGGAATGATCCAGCCTGGCCGCAAAGCATGGCTGAAAGAACAGCTCATGAAACTAATTATGGAAACAGTGTTGAAATTTCAGACTTACTGGATAAGAGGCTTTTGTGTTGAACAAAAATGGTTTAAATGTGTGAGATTGGAGATATAGCCATGCAAAACTGTGATATGGTCAGAGCTAAAAGTATTGCCCTTGGGTGACTTCTGTGAACTCATTGACATTCAGCTGTTATTTATGGTGAATGTACTGACTGCAGAGTCTGGAAAAACAGTTCCCATCACCCGACCTGAAGCAATTTATGCGACAGTAAACATGAAAAACAGACAGATTGGGATCCAGACTGCCATCATTTCAGACAAAAACAGACGTAAAGACTTTTACAGATGATTGCTTCCTTTCCGTGTTTGTCCCTTTAGGTTACCTGATCATGACAGATGATTGGTTCTCCGAGTACGTGTACGAGGTGGTGGTAGACAAGAGGTTCCTGTCTCCTGACATCCTGGAAGTGATGCAACAGGAGGCCATTGTACTTCCTGCCTGGGACCCGATGGGATCCCTGGCATAACTACAGAAACCCAGGTTTTAGCCCCAACCTCTGGTCTATTTGACTCCGCCCTATTCCTCGGCTGCTTTTACCTCTCCAATACCCCCCACCCTCATACCTCCTTCCAAAACAGCCTCTTCTAGACAAAATGACAATAAAGATTTTGTTTCTTTTTTTTTTTACTGGACTGCCCGTGTCTTTTGTTCATCTTCCTTTCTTCCAGAGAGCAGAGGCGTACACTGTTACACCTTCTGTCTGACTGCTTTTACTGGGATGGTAAAATAAACATAAGGCGTTTTAGGTGGAGTGGGTTTATTGCACCATAAACGCCTGTTCAAATTTTGACAGCAGAAGGCATCACAAATGCGCAGAGGATTTGAGAGTAACACTGTAGTCTGTCTGCCAAGAGCATACGGTAGGTTATACACTGGCAAACACTATAAAAAAGCTGCTGTTTTATTTCTTTTAGGTTAGATTGCACTACATGTCTCATGCCTGTAGCTTTTTCACCCTGCTAACCTCGGATTTACCCCTCTTAGAAACACAGTAACCAATAAAACAATCTTTCTGTAACTTCCTCTCTCTGCAAACAACACAAGGTCGACCAGAAAAGGAGCAAAGGTATGTATATGTGTACAAACGAGTCATGTGGGTGAATGCGCACACATTTGTTATTATATCTTCTCTCTGTATCCCCCCGATTGGCTATCTAGGAATTTTAAAAGCAGGAAAAGGTCATACTTCAACAATACCCGCCCCTCTCCAAACTGAGCAGCTGCATGGCCGTGCCAGGTGAAAATCAAAGCGCTTCCTGCACTGATTCTGCACTCATTCATGCCCCTGTGATGTTCAAACTCTTCCAGCTTTAAAATAGTCCCATTAACGTAAGGATACCACCCCCCACCCCCAACAGAAGTTGGTCTCTAGAACGTGCCCATTCAGCATCACTGAATAGGAGTGTGTGGTTTGGTTATTGGGCATACATTTCACTACAGTGTCAAGAACTCATTGTCTCTGTGACATGCACTTTACCTGTGATATTTCACTGTGTTAGCGATGAATTGGTTTGAAAAATCTTGAAAACATGGAGGCTTAGCCCGCTATATTATTCGCTACATCCTCCTACTCCTCAGCCTGCATTTTTATGAACTTATTTTCTCCTCATCCACTCCCTTTTTTTTACATCCTCTGTCCTGTCCTGTGCCTGGTACTCCATTTTCTTAGCCACACTTCTTTCACTGCAGCTTACCTCATCTTTGTTCGATGTACTCTTCTACTTTCTCCCATCTATCCTGTGTATATGTGTACAAAAATAGTTGCAGAAGGACTCATCTCAACCCAGAGGCATGTGAATTATTGTTGTACTTGAGTAATTGTCAAAAATTGTACTTGCAACAAAAACTGGACAGATGGGGTTGTGAGATTAAACAGGTGACTATTTGTCGGTTGATTGATCACAGACCCTGAAAAAATTTCTTCCTGAGAAATCTTCCCTCAGAGGAATGGCATTTTCTAATGTCCAGGTTTGATTTAGAGGAGAGAGGACATCGCAAATCTTAGCTGGCAAATCCCCCGTTTCAGAATATGTCCAAGGGCAAATGACAGATGCTTCCTTCTTGGTGTGTTTTACCTTTGTCATATGCAATTTCTTTCATGCAGGTCAAAAGGTGATGTTGGTCTGAAGGAACGTATATATTGATTGACACATGTATGTTAAAGAAAAAAAATGTATATGAACAAAGTTGGATTAAAATTGTATTTGCTGTTTTTGGTTTGGTGATTTTAAAAAAGCATTTAGTGTAGGTACAGTAGGTTAAGTAAGATTTTTTTTATATTACTTTTCACTCTTCAGGGGGAAAATATTTTTAAATATTATTTAATATTTTTATAATAATTTAAAAAATGTGAATACATATGAATACAATTCCTCCACCAATTAGTTTAAAGTACAAAGTTAAATATATTCTGTGATAATTTGTTGAGTGAATTTACTACAAAAGCACATATGAACTACACTATACAGCCAACATCTTTTTCTTTTTATCGCTAAGGATAAAAAAGTGTTTGTGATAAAAGAATGTTGTTGATCAGCATGGCAAGTGTGTACAATTACGGTTAATTATTAGCGGCAGACCTCAGACAGCCAATCAGGAGAGAGAATACTACAAGGCCCCTCAGCTAAAAAGTTTATTGTTATCTCAACTGGGGAGATAAATGTTATTTTAACAAACACTTGATATTAGAAACAGGAAAGGAGTTTGACACTCAACACCGACACCTTCCAGAGGATGAATCCAGGTTTGTACAACATTCTCTTTTTATGTATGTTTATTTTGTCGCTTATAAATCAATTTGAGACAGCGTCACGGAGCAGAATAATGAGAAATTCGTTGTTTGCGTTTAATTGAGCCCAGAAAAGTTGCAGGACTCCTCGCGGCGTCCACGTGACGTGTGCTTATCGTTTCAGTTGAAATTCGTCGTGTCACTTTCTGCTAATTTCACTTTTAAAGCATTTGCATGGGAGTGCCAGTGTTTGACTGTTTACTGTGCAGCCAGACTGCACATGCACTGCGTATATCCATGTCTGCATCAGGAAGTCTGAAGGCTATTGTGTGACAATCTGAGTTCAGATCAGATTTGACACCAACCGAAAATTTACGCTTTTCAAAGCTCGCAAAGACAAGCGTGTTGTTTTTTTTGGCTTCTCCCCGGGGCGGTGTGGGGTGCAGAGCAAAGCGGTGCGAACTTAGGAACCTGTCCACCCAGGCACACAGGTCCTGACGTCATAAAACGAGTCTCATGATCGTTTCCATGGCCAGCTGTTTGTGTTTGACAGGAGGAATTAGCCCACCGTTGAACCATACAGGACTGTTCGATGCACACCTGGTCTCATTATTCTCCCCCACCTTCTCCTTCCCCTTTTCAGCTGTGTGTGTGCGCGCGTGCGCGCATGTCTGTGTGTGTGCATTCCTAGCGTGGATTTGTGTGTGTGCTGCAGTGAGGATTAACCCGGTCCTTCAGCCGATGCTGATTGGAACGACGTTCAACACTCACACACAGGCTGTTTTTTTTTTTTTTACAAGAAGGAGAAACATGGAGCGCGCGTGTGTGCGTGAGACAGAAAAAAACACGACAGTGATTATTGTTTTTTTTTTAATGACAGGAACTCTTTTGTAGCTTATCTCCTTTGCAACGCTTCACACACACACACACACACACACACACACACACACACACACACACAAGGCTAAGTACACTGACTGTACCACTACTTTACCTGGCAGGCTGCCTTTTGGCCCAGTCAGCTACAGGTGCAGGTAAATGGGTTATGCAAACAGGCTGGGGACTTTATTAATCTCTCACGCTCTTCATATTGTATACATTTCCCCTCGTGGATTCAACATATTTTTCTACCTTTTTTTTTTTTTTTTTAAATTTATGTATCTGTTTTATTCCTTTCTTACTGTTCTTTGACCCTCTTTTATAAATATGCGTCAAGGAGTCTTGGATTAGGGGCAAGGATCTTTTTCTAAAGCTCAGTGTGTGCGTGCGTGTGTGTGTGTGTCTGCATGCTTGAGTATGTGTGTTTGTGCCTTAAGCCAGGCAGAGCAGAATACGGCCCGCTGTAAGCCCAGGCATGTGTGATTTGCGTGAATAGGTTTAGTCTGCGCTGATCGGCGATGTCTTGGACACCAGATGACCAGACGCTCGATGGACAACCCAGACTGTCCTGCTAAAATTATCAAGGTAAGGACACACTGCCTGTCTTTTCTAAAACACATAATGTCATTACCTGTGGGTGCATCGTTTACAATCTCTGCTCGGTATGGATTTATAGCCCAGAACTGATCTCTGTAAAATATGTACATATGCAACACATGTGTACAAGCCAGGGTCCATTGACATGAACCACGGTTTACTAAATTAGAGGGTTTTTCAACATTTCTTTTGGAAGCCTCTCCTTACCAGGCAATTATCCTAATCTATATAATTTTCTCTTGACTTCTAGGAATTTGGGGGAAAAAATAAACAGTTGCCACATTTGGAGATGCATTATCTAAGTAATTTTATGTTTTCCTGTATAATTGACAAAGTGAGATAATCCACGAACAAAAAAAAGAGCAAAAATCTGTAATCTTCTCATTTTACTAAAAGACTAAATTACATCTGTTTTTTTTATTCGTTAAAATACATTTAATTAATTTTTTGAATCTAAAGAGATAAAATATACATGGTACTATTATTTTTAGACATCTCTTTCATTCTTTCTCTCTGGTGAGTATTGTATAGCATAGGAGAGGCACAGAGAGGGGAACCCATATGAGCTTGTTATTTTGTAGATCCTCCATCCATCAATTATTTATCATCTCTCCGTAAAGTTAGAATAACACTGAATGGAGAATTGTGTGTGTGGTTACAACTTTTAAAACACAATTTAAAAAAAAATTTTTTTTAATCATCTGGCACTGCTTGACCACTCAGCTCCCACTGCTCCCACTTGAGCGCACAAGATGTCCATGCATAGCCATTTGGTTTTCAGGAAATCCCCAAATAATTAACACAATACAAACCGTAACCCTCAGTCAGCCACAGCTCATGCCTCTGCCACGTTGGAAATGGAAATTCAGTATGGTATGTATTTTTTACAGACTTTTTTTTTTTTTGCAGGAGGGGGGTTATAGCTCAGAAATCTTATCTGGGGAATTATTCCCCAAATAATAATCAAATAATTAGTGAAGTGGGTTATGCTTGCACGAATGTTTGCACATGCAGGCGGCCTGGAAAACATCTGTCCAACACACAACATCTCAGAGACGGTGCGTGCGGTGTCACTCCCACCAGTGACGATGACATCACGGCTGCAAGGCCATTTGTTTCGGCCCGCAAAATGCAAAATGCTTTCCAGCGTCATCTGTATACAGTAATGCGTCCACCTCCTGCGCTCCGATATACTGTTTTCATTTTCATCAGCCGTGTTTACGCCTCACAAAGAAATCAGGCGCAGGACGTTTCACGTCACACTGCCTCACTTTTTAAGAGCTGAGGCGTCCCGTGTGGAGAAATGCTCTGGCATTTTGATAAATGAGCTCATTCGATGTCTAATCAAGTGTTGAACTCTGAACTGAAAATAGCCTCTGAATTTCAGACTTTTTAAAAAAACTTAACAGTATAATTATGTCTTGTTTTACTGCTCTCGCGGCCCTTGACTGTGCTGCTGAATCTATTTGGACCTTTGCCTTCATTAGACTCAGATCAGCGACCGCCTGTAATCTGTCCTTTCATGCCCCATGGGTTTTTCTTTATTTTTAGTTGTTGCACGTCACAATGCAGGGAAGAAGTAGGATGCTGGTCCATCCCAGAGAGAGTTTATGTCTGTAATTAAGATAAGATGTCAAGCCCCTGAGGTGTGCTGACTTTTTTTTTTTTTTTTTTTGTGGTATGGCAGTTCAGCAGTCTGAGTCCAAGAGTTTCTTGTCCACGCCAGCTCAGTGAAGTTTTTTTCGAGGGAACACTCATTTTTGTCAAGATGTTTTTGCATTTTATTTTTATCAGATAGAGCACAATATGCAGACAGGAAATGGGGAGGAAGAGGCAGCAACTGCAAAGGGAACGTTGTGTTTTCTCATGACAACAATCTTCGAAAAATGAAAATTGGACCATAACAGCCATCCACTGCCATCAAAACTGCTCACGTTAACTTGCATTTAACCCGAAACTCTTCAACCTTTGAATGCACCAATAAGCATTGGTTTTGTTTTACACAAAGCTTCTGTGAAGCTGACCTAACCTCAAGCCTTTGTAATGGTCCACATTTTTCATTGTGAACGTAATCAGCAGAGTCCTCAGCGTATATGCACATTTTCACCACCAGCGTTGTCAGTTTGACAGCACTTCCAAGAAGCTGTTTTAATCGTAATCCAAATTTTCCGAGTCCTCATTGCTTCATGCAGCCCCTCTCCCCACACAGATTGCTCCTTGTAGCCATATTGGATTATTTGGATGACAATTTCATATTTAAAATCAAACCCAGAAGAGGTTAGAGGTGCAGACCAGGGTGAAGGACTGTGTCACGGAACTGTTCTTTCAAGTCGAAAGTGCATTGATGTCCAAAAATGACGAGTTAAAGCTGATGCAAATCAAGGCAAGGGTTTGTGAGACTGAAAGAACGTGGTCCCTGTCTGTAAGATAAACACCAAGAACATAGCTGTAGCGCTGCAACAAAACTTAAAGTAACAACGTTAAACCAGAGTCACTCCTGCATTACGCAGGGGCTGTAAAACAAGTTAAAGCTGAACGTTCAAGAGAGTCCTTTGCCTGACCACACCTGCTTGAGCCAACCCATTGTCTATGACGGCAGCATTTCTGTGTTGTGTGTCTAATGGGACTTTAGTTTGCATATTTCACAGCTGTCTTGGTTACAACAGGCCAACAGACATGGTCGAAGCCAAAGGGCCATAATTGAGTAATGCCCACAACGTTGACATTCCCCAGATTTCTGAGCAAATGAAAGTAATGAAAGTAAATCCCTCCTTTGGGGCAGGTTACTGTGCACGGCTTCATAATTTCACTCAAAACGTGTTTGCATGTCTACTTAAAAAAAAAAAAGGCAGCCCCTCAATGTTAAAGCAAAGCCTGTTTTCCTTTTCTCCTGGGAGTCGTTTTCCTTTTGCACTACAAGTTCCAGTGACCAGTTTAAGTGTTGTTTGTGCAGATGTGGCGGGAAGTGTCGAGGCTTTCAGACAGCAGCGAACGCACTCAACGGTTTTCTCCCCTCGTGTCCCCCTGCGCTGTTTATTTTTCAATTAGCCGGGGGCGTAAGTTGGCATGATGTCATGGGCAGGCCGAGGGGAGCTGCGGACCACACGTGGGGATCGCGTTAGGAACCCCAAAACACGGAGTTCCTGAATTAGACACGGTGAATTGTTTCTCTGCTCCTGCTGCTATGTCATGACAAGTGCATGCGTCCGCGTATGAGGAGGGAGCGATGCACTTGATGCGCAGGTCTTTGTAGGTTTATTATTGAGTGTTCTGTGTGTGTGTCACAATAGCTCCACTGTGCATGTACAGTATGTTGCTTTATTTAAGATAGCATCCACAATGGACAAAGACTCAATTTAGCACAAGAAAACACTCGGTCATATGGTTTGACCACTTACAAACGATACTCGGGAGTTAAATGCGAATAGGCAGATGCAGAGACAACAGATGACAAATGCAAAAGTAGGAGAGCGAGAGTAACAAATCAGAGAAATGCTGAGTGGAGTTTGAGGTCATTTGGACTCAAAAAGTAGTTTGAGATTTACTGTGCGTTGGTCAACACACAGACAGGTGACGGGACACAGTTTTAGTACGATCTTTAAGTCGTCTTAATTTCCACCTACCAGTGTTTAGTCCAGTATCAGATGTTTCACATATTGATTGAAGTTGGAAAAAGGAAAGCTGGCTAATAGTACTGAAAATCTACAACTATAAGGCTTCCACAGAAAGATTCTGGAAACCCCCTGAGAGTTGCCAAAGCAGACGCTGATAAGGGCGCTATTTTTTTTTCCCTTTTTTTTTTTTTGCACGATCATTCCCGACCTCTGTATCCCAGACGACAGGGTGTTGGTCCGTGTTTAAAAACGCCAAGGTTACCAGAGCTGGCACTGAGCCCAAAGCTTTAGGAGTTATTTTAGAGCAAACGATACAAGGAGGAGGCAAAACGCTCATGAGCTGACGTAAGCTGCATGACGGGCGTCTTTTAGATTCCACCGCAAAATATGGTTTCATTTCCCGCTCAACATTTCACAACCGACGACAAGGCTTGCGCTGACTCAGCCGTGCGATTGCATATGTAGTTTATACACCGTGGGAACGTTTGTGTATGCATGTACTGTATGTGCTTATATTCATCTGGACTGAAGTCGAAATGCAACGCAGGCAGAGGCTTGTGGGCCTCTTTCACAATTTTTCTGTTTTTTTTTTTTTTCTCCAAATTTCTTGACTTTCTCCAAAATTGCACATTGATCCCGAAAAAGGAAGTCTTGTGGCAGACCTTTTACTTTGTAGTCCCTCACCCTTCTCATGGAGCGCGCCAAGTACATTAAGTGATGAGAAACTATATTACTCACGCTCTGCTGAAAGCGCTTTAATCATGCAGGAAAAGTAAGAGAAAAGAAAACTATTTTCCTTTATAAATGTTTTTTTTCCGAACATTTAATTTTAGCATATTTGATAAAATACGTAACCCTTGGATATTTCAATCGAGCGCAGACTCTGTGTCAGTGAAATATAGAACAAGACTCAAAAATGGCGGGGGCACGGAGGTCAAAGCGGCAGCAACCTAATCCATGCCGAGCAGGTGTGTACGATGACACGAGGAGGGAACTTGAAAGATAGAGGAGGAAGAAGTGGGAGGAGGGATCGAAGATTGAAGGATGAGAGCGATGCGTAAGCATAATGAGCTGGGGAGAAATATGGCAGGAAGGTTAAAAAAAAAAAAAAAAAGCGTGAGAGCTCCAGCAGGGCTTCACCAGGTGGTGTGTTTCTGTGCGCGCGAGGAGCAGCCCTGCCGCGGAGCCCCACGTTGCCACACAGCCACTCCAGGGGTAGGGCTTCCTCTGTCTGGAGTGTGCGCGCGGCCGAGACCACACGATATCGGAGCCGATCTGCGGCTCGTTTTTCGGGATCTCCGCGCGGCCCGTCGTCCAAACAAACTTGGAGGCGTGCGTGTCCGTGCTTGCGCGTCGCTCCTCCCGTATCTTCCGTCTGGGCGCGTGCATCCATCTCTCATCTCCTCCATCTCTGCGTACTGTAGGTCCGCGCGCCTGTGCGTCTCTGAGGGCGGCTTGTGTGTAAGCGTGTGTGTGTGTGTGTGTGTGTGTGTGTGTGTGTGTGTGAGTCGGTGAGAGAGAGACAACAAGGGAGGGAGGGAGGGAGGGAGAGAGAGAGAGAGAGAGAGTGAGAGAGAAATGAGAGAGGTTCGAGAGCTCTATGGGCAAACACAGCGGCGTGATGTGCTAGTGCACGCCGTTTCTCTGGCAAGTTTCTGCAACACCACGGGATTCTTTAAGTTTTGCGTCGAAGTTGCCGCTGCTGCGCTCTGTGCACGTTTCACTTGTTCTCTTTTCGCCACCTCCAAAGGTAACGTATGCATGTGAGTCGGGAGAAAATGCGACTGGTGTCTTTACTGCTGCTGCTCTTGCATTTTAAAGCAATTTACCTCCGGCATGCAATGTCTGGCAATTTGTCTTAAGTTTAAGCAGAGTTAACTGAGATAAGAGACGGGTCAAAAGAGCGCTTGCATTACTAATGCAGGTTGCCTCAATAAAGTCTCATATTTTCCTTGCATGTCCTCTTTCATGTCTATCTCTTGACGTTATTGTCCTTTCAGAAACACGGAACACGGAGAAAAATATTCTTCAAACTTTATCTGAAATCTGAAATGCTTCGCGGCAGCGTGTTTTCCAGCCGCTGATTCAGTGTGTGTCTGCACATGCAGGTCACATCCAGGATTTCATCAAGCCGTCCACCCCCGTTTGCTTTTCCTCACCCTCTATCGCAAGGCAGTCGGAGTCGTCAGAGTTTTTTGAAGAGAAGCCGTTTTGACCGTTACATCGTCTCCGGCAGCTTAAAGTCCACGGCATTTCTCACCATCCTCGCGTTTCTTTTATGTTGCGACCTTTCGTTAAGAAATTGTAGGATTTCTGTGCGGTTGACAGATATTGGAGGGAATGCCGTGTTTCGTCAAACTGCGGGACACTCGCCACTCAATTAAGAGAATAGCATTTGATGTGAACTGAGTCTTCTATCACCATAAACAATCTAATCCTTGACCCATCACTCATGTGACAGCGTTGTGGTTTGCGTGGTGGTTTGCGTTTTATCGAGTATTTGTGTGACTGACTACATTGTACGTGTGGTTTGTTGCTGATGCGTCTTTTTTAATTCCTGCGTCGCAGCCTTCCTCCCTGCTGAATCAAAAACTAATCATAGTGTTTTACGAAGCAGCTCAAGTACTCGGATTATTCAAACGGTATCAAGTTTTACCCGACTCGCCGACCTCTCAAGTGATTTACACTGTGACTTTTGATATAAATGATCACTTTTTATGCACTAATGTCAAGGGAGAATTTCACATTTAGTTAAGAAATAATGGATATGACTGTGTCCCATACTGTCTCCAGATATATGTTTGTGTCAGCTAAAGCATCTGTGTCAGATTTTACCTGCACGAGCTTCATATTTAGAAGGTAATGAACTGCCATGTAAGCCTTGAGTTAGAATAATTATTCAATCTATTGTCTGCTCACATTCAGCAAAACTAAAGAACCACCTGTTGAGCCTGCTTTGTTTTGATAGTTTGGAAAAACAAAAAAAAACAATTCCCAGCACGTTCATTTGACGTTCTGAGTGACAGCCTTTTTTTTTTAAACATGCATCCACATATTCACTTTTGCGTTCTTAACTTTTTCACTCTTCTCTTGTGCTTCTTGTGTATTATTCTTTAATTTCTCACCATTGTCAGAGCTCCATCAGATAAGCACCGGAAAGGGGTTATGCAACTACGATATAGCGTGAAATGGAAAAAACGAAACAAAATGAAAAAGGAAATTGGCGTGTCCCAGCAGAATCCCCTCACTTTGTGAATGATACCGGCTTTCATGACTGTTTTTTCATTTTCATAATTCAGCCAGCTGCGACAAGTTTTGAAAGGCATACATAATTCATATACTGTAAGTTTACTAGGAAGCGTGACTTATGTGCGTGCCTTCTCTCTGTGTGTTGCAGTTTGTCCCATCACTGAGGCTCACAGAGGACGGGCTGTTTGTGCAGAAGATCCCAGATTCTCGTAACTTTTCTGCTGGCCACATCCCGTTCAAACGCATCTCTCGTCTCGTGTACCCTCCTCTCGCTCAGTCCTCGCTGCTCAACGCACCCTCGCACATTTCAGACCATCCCCTTGTTCTGGCCCCATTTCCTGCTTTTAGCTCCGCTCCCCTGTTCCCCTTCTCTTCTACCTGTCCAAGAAGGACAGCCCTCGGTTTTCCCGCAGTTCGCCTCCACCAGCGCTGCGTAACTCCCCCGCTCTCCTAACCCCTCGGTTCCCCTGATGGGCACCATATCAGACAGCAGTGCCACATTCCCTTCATCGTCACTGAGAACCTCTCTCCGCCCCTAACCGCCTCGCTAACGCCAACCTCGACGCCAACCCAATGGAGACAAAAGATACGATGACGAGCATGTTGACAGTGAACAAGGGGGAGAACGAAGGAGAGAGGGAGAAGGGGAGAGAGGAGGTGGGGGGAGAGGAGGAGGGGACACAGCAGGAAAATGGCATACTGATGCTGGCTGATGGTCTTGCAGAGAGAGGACCCAAGAGCCTGACCTCAGGCTCTGGCCAGCAGGTGTCCAATGGCTTCACTACATCCACCCCTCAGAGCCCCAAGGAGGGACCAGGGACCGCAGCCTGCTCGGGGGGTACAGCCTCTGGGCCTGGAGGTGGCGCCGGGTCCGCCATCCCGCTGGGAGGCCTCAGGACTCTCGTGGTCCAACAAACCAGCTTGGGGAAGCCCAGGGAAACCTGGAGCAAGAAGATGGACTTCTTGCTCTCCGTGATCGGCTACGCCGTGGACCTGGGAAATGTCTGGCGCTTCCCCTACATCTGCTACCAGAATGGAGGAGGTGAGGAAGCAAAAGCTGCTCGAATGAGACCCAAAAAAAGGGAGAGGGGAGGAGAGGGAGATAAGGAATGGGATTGGAGCTATACATGAGTAAACAAGATTTTAAGCACTAGAGAGAAGAAAAGGCTATTTTTTATGGTTTGAATTGTATTGCACTGTAATCCACAAAATATGTCACAGCTGAGGTAAGTCAGCGCACTGCCCCTCACTTTTTCCATCATTAAATATGGAGATAGAGGAAGTTTATCCATGGTACATTGTCATTTCAGCAAAAAATAAATCCCTAATAAAAACTGTAGACATACGAGGAGTGCTGCACTTAACAAAGCTGTTGATGAACAGCCCTTGATTTAGATTATTTTGGAGGTAAGTCTATGTTTTTGCAAAGTCTGTGTGGTTTCGCCTCACCTGGAAGCAAACAGGGCCTCCCTTTCTACTTTTATTGAATTTGCAATAATAAAATCTTTCAATTTCCTGTGTTCTGTGTGTGTCTCGCAGAGCGAGGTAGAGATGGGGACTGGGAGACACTTGATAGAGGCAACAGTATTAATTGTGGTTTTTATGAGAACGCCTTCAGTCTCTTTCTCCTTGCTTAATAACCTGTCTCACAGGCAGCTGCTCAATCAACCCTTATCTTTCGGTTTCATGCCACAAAGAAGCAACATCACACGTGTACACACCGGCCCGTCTGCATACACAAACGCACACGTGCGCGTAAAATAAGTTTGATGATCTGATAGAAGGAAGGAGAGAGAGATATGTTATCAAACCGCACGTTAAGGCTGAAGATAACCTAAGATCTGGCTGCCGTCCTGCTGCTCCTCTGTTCTTCAGTGTCTTCTCATTTCATCCTTTTTTTTTTACCTGAGCAATAACAAAGACGACATCACAGTAGTGCCGATTTGTCAGTGTAGACCTAAAATGAAATGACCCTCTTTCCTTGTCTCAATGGAACACATTAAATGCGAAACTGGGAAAACAACGTCTTGTTGTTTTTGAATGGAACAGGGTTATGTAAATGTTAATGTAGTTATAAATTTGAATTATTTTTGCTTTTTAATGTACCTGGACCTTGTTGATTGGGAGTTATTGAGAGGACCAGTGGGATTACAGATGGAGTGTGAACGAGCAGCATATCCCATGCGTGCTATTGACCTTTTATAGTTCTTCCATAACTCTTTCTGTCTTTCTTTCACTTTTCTCAATGTTTTCATCTTCCCCACATCTATCCTCACATTTTTTTTCTTCCACTCCACTTACTCATTTGTGACCTCCACACGTTCCCGACTCCTAATTTCCTTCGCTGAACCCCGAATCTCCCCCGCGTCTCTTTCCAGGTGCCTTTTTGCTGCCCTACCTGTTGATGGCGGTGTTTGGAGGTGTGCCTCTCTTCTACATGGAGCTGGCTCTCGGCCAGTTCCACCGCAGCGGCTGCATCTCCATCTGGAAACACATTTGCCCCATCTTCAAAGGTAACCGGGCCAGTGGAGAGAGAACAGAGGAGATGGAGAAATCCGTTAATAGCAATAGCAATGGCTTGGATTGGAAAAAAAAATGTAAGAAGAGTACATGAGGGAATGGTGTGCCATATAGTACCAGGCAAATTGGCAGTGGAAGAACAAGTAGAACGAAGAAGAGCTGTGTGAAGCCCGTTCTGAGAGGCAGCTCATTTAACCTTCTCGTCCCCCCCCTCAGTACGCTTTCCTTGAAGAGCATCCGTTGTGTCTTGTACATCGAGTGAGATTTACTGACTCTCTGTTATGGAAATTGTCACATTTCGATGCCAAATGCCAGATGCTCAGAAATTTGATAGTATGCAAATTGTTGTTTTTCTGGAAATGTCAATCACTTACCCAGTGGCAACCTGAATTAGCTTGAAAACGCCACTGACGTCTCTGCAAGATCTGGGAAGTGACCGACTGGTGTGACATACTACTCACAATTTAGCAAATAGTTGAAGATGTAATTATTTATAATATTAATATTAATAATATAAATAATATTTTTCTTTCTATTTATTTTTGGTGTAACTGTCATCTTTTCAACTCATCCAGGGATCGGATTTGCCATCTGCATCATAGCCCTCTACATCGCCTTCTACTACAACACCATCATGGCCTGGGCCTTGTATTACCTGCTCTCGTCATTTCGACCCACTCTGCCGTGGACCACCTGCACCAACAGCTGGAACACGGCCAACTGCAACCGCTACATGTCCACCGACTACAACGTGTCGTGGTCCAACTCCTCCACGTCCCCCGCCGAAGAGTTCTATACGTAAGTGCATGTAAGTTGGATGTGGAGGCGTACGGGGAGAGCTTACGCAGGAGGGAGATGTCAAGTGAAGGAGGGAGGATGGCTTCCAAAGAGCGATTACAGGCTTGGCTCCGGTGCCTAAGAGCCCGGAAAGATTTACGCAAAATCCGCTGGCATCAGGGATCATGAAGATACTGCAGGGAGGTTAAGATTTCAGAACAAGAATCGCTGTTCTGAGTGGTACAGGAGAAAATAGGTAATTGTACACATATACCTCTCCAAACTGAGGAATTGTGCCAGTAGAACACCTGTGGAATAGTTCATATCAAAGGTGAATGAATGCAAAATTTAGATGTATTACAGATATTCAGTTGAGCCAATCAGCCTATGGTGTATATATATACTGTATATTATTAAACTGCATGTTAAAAAGTAAGTTACAATGAAGCTTTTTTCCAGCTTTTGCTGACTAATAGACATTATGTACTTAAGTTGATATTATATCAAACTAAAGCAATCTCAGGTAACTTTAAATTAATTTGCCAAAATGGGAACTACCTGGTAGTGGGGGGGCAGAGAGGCAAGAGATAAGGAGGGAGAGGAAATTGAGGTGGTTGCAACAGTGTAAAAAAAAAAAATAGAGACTACAGATCATTTGAAGAACTGGAACAGAGATGAGAACGTTGGGACAAAGGAAACTTTGAAGCAAAAATAGAACTTTTCATTCAAATAAATTACATTATATATATCATACTTTAAAGTAATCTTTAGCTTGCACAGTGACAAACACAACGGACAACCGGGGTTTCAAAAAGGGGGTTCCTCAGTAAAATTTTTATTTTATATCTGACAAGGAATTTGTTTTTTGTTTATGTATTTATTTATTTATCTATGGGTGGGTTGGTTGGTTGGTTGGTTGGCTGGTCTGGCAAATTACATTTAAAAAAATATTGGACAGATGGGATGGTGGGAAGAACCCATATTAAATATTATACGCAAAAACAACAGAAGTAATTTTCTTGAAACAGGGTGGAGGGGCGGGGCATGAGGGCATGAGGTCATAACCCATTAAATTTTTGGTGAGGATACCCTTCCCCCTCCCCACCATTAATAAATGAATTAAAAGAAGTAATATTGATTTACTGTTATAAGCTTTCTATTCTCTGTTATCCAACAGTGGAGGTTATGACTGCACCTGTTTTCGCTGGATTAAGTGGTTGGCTGTTAGTAGCTCCAACGAGCATAAATTATAGTTGAACACTTAAACGTGGTTTAAAATTGATGATGCCAGAGAGCAATGAGTTATACTGTAGATTAGGCTTCACTGAACTCAGGCTGAACTTCTTGGCAGAGGTACGCGTTCCACTGAGTGACATAACAGTTTTTAATTGTAATTTAAAACCCCGGGTCTGCCAAGACAGTGACTTTCTCACCCCTGCCTGCGTTGGCCTTATCAGCCGCTCACTGTTTCTGTCCAGTAAGACAGATTCAGAGTTTATCCGTAGTTGACTTTTCCAAGATGCGGGTTTAAAAGTAACAAATTCCGTAACTCAGTCCGGCGCCAGAATTTCCTGTTTCCAACATAAATCGTGTCTCTGTTTTATTGTCCGAGCTCTGTATGTTTAACCTGTGACCAGAAGTTAAGCTCATTGTTTATTTCAAATCCTTCTTTTTTTTCCACCCTCTGTGTTTTTAAACTTTGGTTGGTGGAAATTGCAGCAACATTTATTTACATGAATTTGCCATAAAGTCACTCAAGGTCTGGTATCTGGCTTTGGAATATTTTCTTTTTCTGTAGTCTCTGTCTTTTTACCTTAGGTGACCTTTAATTGCAGCTCATTTAGTTTGTATGTATCATGCGTTTTGTGTGTATATTTGTCAGGGAATTAGCCTCTGTCAACTGTACAGTGGGCCATTAGTATAAACAGCACTCTCTTTTTTCCCCTTCTTGTTACTGTGTCTTATCTCTTATGTTTCTTTATCCTTCCTATATCACATCTCCTTCCTTCCACACACTGCTTTACAAATTTCCAAACATCCCATCTCTCCACCCTATCATTGTATTTTCACTTTTGCTTCTTATCATTCTCCACATTATTTTCCTGTCCTTTACCTTCCTAACCTCTTCTTCCCTCGCATACTCTCTCCCCCCTTTCCTGTCCTCTTCTCATATGTCTCATAACATCTCATTTCTGCCTCCGTGCAATTTCCCTGAAAACCCATCGGTTCCTTGTGTCCCCTTGTTGCGTCCCTTTTTGACTTCGGTCCCCCCTTCCTCGTCTCCTCCCACCAGTCGCCAGGTGTTGCAGGTTCACCTCTCCCCAGGCCTGCACCAGCTGGGCTCCGTCAGCTGGCAGCTGGCCCTCTGCCTGCTCTTCATCTTCACCATAGTCTACTTCAGCATCTGGAAAGGAGTCAAGACGTCTGGAAAGGTAACTAACGCGGCGCCTGCATGGCTGATGGGGGGTGTCAGTTAGGGTGGATGGATGGATGGATGGATGGAAACACAGAGGCAGAGAAGAGAACGGTTGTTCTCCTGTAATCTGTTCACCCCCCATTATCATTCGTCATCAAGCACAGAAAAGTTGATTAGGAAGGCAGTCCTAAAGTTAAACAGTTTGTGGTTTAAACATTGACAATCAAACCTGAAAATACCAAGCAGGGCTCAAGTGCCGCTATTATATACCCACAAAAACAATTTTGTTTTTTTGTTTCATGTCTACTGTTACAGAGTTAAGTAAGAATATAATAGTTCTGTTGCAGTATTCTCTGTAATGAGTTAATATAATGTGGTCAACATAGTCATGATTCAGTTCATGCACACAAGCAACAGCTTTTATTTTGAAAAAGTGATCGTTCATTTTTCTTTCCCGCATTAGGTCGTTTGGGTGACTGCTACCTTTCCCTATCTGGTTCTTCTGATCTTGCTCATCCGCGGGGCGACTCTGCCAGGAGCCTGGAGGGGTGTCGTCTTCTATCTCAAACCCGACTGGGAGAAACTGCTCAGCACTACAGTAAGTCAGTAGCTGTCATGCAGCGAGTCAATCTTTGATGTTCATACAAGCATCTGGTACATGTCCTCAACGCATGCTTTCTCTTAACCTGTTGTATCCCCCCCCACCATCTTCATCAACCTTTCCCTGTACCCCGCCCCCATCCTTCACCGTCCTCAACCTTCCGCACTCTTCAAGGTGTGGATTGACGCAGCAGCTCAGATCTTCTTCTCTCTGGGACCAGGGTTCGGCGTACTCCTCGCCTTTGCCAGCTACAACCCGTTTCACAACAACTGCTACAAGTGAGATCTTTATATTTTAAAAGAAATCTTTTTTATTGAAAAATCTACAGCGGCACCGACACTGTACATCATGATCAACTTTGACATCACCTTGTCTAATTACTCTACAGACTTTGCAGTGGCTTATAGATTTAGACCAATTCCCAAATTTTGCCATGTTCCTGCCGCCCAAACTTTTACTGTCTCCCTCTCCATCTCAGAGACGCGTTGGTCACCAGCTCTGTGAACTGTCTGACCAGCTTTCTGTCTGGCTTCGTCATCTTTACCGTGTTGGGGTACATGGCTGAGATGAGGAAACAGGATGTGGATGCTGTGGCCAAGGACGCTGGTAGGACAACACACCAGAACACACCCAACAAGAAGCTATTGCAATAATAAAATTTGCATGCCGGGCATCTCGAAGCGAATGCTTTGACATCGTGTCAGCGCTCGTCAGTGAATGCTATTTTTTTGGTTTCCGAAAACACAGTCGGTCGGATGAATTCAATATGACTGTGATGTCTCTGTCTCAACCAGGTCCCAGTCTGCTGTTCATCATTTACGCAGAAGCCATAGCAAACATGCCTGCTGCCACTTTCTTCTCCATTATCTTTTTCCTCATGATCATCATGCTGGGCCTGGACAGCACGGTTAGTTTGGCGATCGCTCATTTCTATGCAAAAGTCAAAAACACCCCGTTCAGTGTTCTGCTTGATAAACCTTTTTTGTGTCCCTGTCGTCAGCCACCTAATTCTGCTGTGGCCCAGCGCCCCTGCTTTTGTGTGCTCCCAAGCCGAGAAACAGATTTCGTATTTGCCTTGGTACACAGGCAAACGTTTTGTTCTCTTTGACGTCTATGCGTCTCTGTTCTCCATAAAGGTGTCGGGCATTATTTGTCCTCCCGGCTCCGTTTGGGATAACGGTCGGCGAAAAACAATGCGCTGGGGCTTTCATATCACTGGTGGGTGGCGATCTTGTCTCCATAAGCCTGTGTTTATCTGCTCTGAGGCAGCCAGCTGGAGAGATCACGTACGTCTTATCACGTACAGATAATCGGTGTAGAATCAGCGTTGCGGTTGCTATGCTCCTCTGTGTTATGACTGAGGATATTACTGCAAAACTTGTTGTGAGGACAGAGTCACGTTGGATCAGCTCAACGTTTGCATCTCCATTTATTTTTTTTTAAGACAGCTGCGTGCGCTTTTTGTTTAGGGGGTTGTACGGGTTGCTGAATTTGCGTCGTACTACCGCTGGGCCGATTGTATCAAACAGCCGATCAGCAACATCTTGATTGTGCTTAACATGCACGTGAGAAACCATTCATAACTTCCTCTCTGTTTTCTCTCCTCCTCCCTGTCCTCTCTCCAGTTCGCCGGGCTGGAGGGGGTGATCACAGCCATGCTCGACGAGTTCCCTCACGTTCTGGCGAAGAGGCGCGAGTGGTTCGTCTTTGGCCTGGTGTGCGTCTGCTACCTCGGGGCTCTCTCCACGCTCACATATGTAAGTTAAACAATCGCATTACGCACCGGCTCCAGTCAAATGGCATCAAAAGAGGGGAAAAAATCGGCCGCGGTCAGTTTAGGTTTGAAAACACAGGTTGATCAATCATTTGTCCCACCTGACTGTCGACAATTAAATAGCTGCATTGTGGTCCGACACTGGTGAGTAATATAATTCCCCTAATTGGTCAAGTCCTCAATTTCCGTTTTAAGTATATCATAAACCAATAAAAAGGATCATACCTTTTGTCAAAAGTATCAAAAGTGTTAGTCATAATCTTAAAGTAATGTCTCGGACCATATTTATTAAGTAAAATCAAATTAGAGCAGCTGGAATAATCCATTTATCTCCAACCCTCATTATCAGAGGGTGATAACTAACACGGCTCCATGAGAACCTCTTCACGTACTGGCCTAATCGTTATCTTAGACTTTGTCGATGAAATCTGTTGTATAAGAGTGTGTCCTGCATCAGGGAGGAGCTTTTGTGGTGAAGCTGTTTGAGGAGTACGCTACAGGCCCCGCAGTCATCACCGTGGTTCTGCTCGAAGTCATCGCCGTTTCCTGGTTCTACGGTAGGCTGCGGGAGGGGGTGTTAACTCTGATGAAGATTGTAATCATGTTATAGGTCATGGTCTCAGTGGGGATGAGAGTGCAAAAGCATGAGAAAATATTGGAATCAACTCAAGATTAGGACAGACGTTATTTTTGTCCGGATTATCTATAGCGTTTGATTTCCTCTGTGTTTGGTGTGTTTCCCGTCGAGCTGTGTGGTGTCAGTCCCAAACATAGACATGAGTGAAAAGAGACGTATTCCTGATATCTGGGACTTTGTAGCGATCGTGTGATTGTGTGTATGCGTTCCAGGTACCAACCGTTTCTGCAACGACATCCAGCTCATGCTTGGTTTCTACCCGGGTGGTTTCTGGAGGGTCTGCTGGGTGGCCATCTGCCCCTGCTTTCTGCTGGTGAGGCTCATTCACTGTTTGCACACTCGCTGACTGTACAAGCGCGCTAACTTGAACCTGAGGCTCGTAGTTAGAGCCACTCGTGGTTTAGCTATTAGCTTTCGGGACAGTTTGGGACGTTCACCCTGATGTTTGATCCCTGCCATACCTGACCTCGACTCTGGTTCCCGTCCCCACGTCCAGTTCATCATCATCAGTTTCCTGGCCTTCCCACCAGAGGTCAGGTTGTTTCACTACCACTACCCGCCATGGACCACCATCCTGGGCTACTGCATCGGGGTGTCCTCGTTCATCTGCGTGCCATCTTACATGGTCTACCACCTCCTCAGTTCCAAGGGCACATTCAAGCAGGTACGGGCCCTTCCTTCCTTCCTTCCCGTCTCTTCCTTTCCATCCTCTGCATGCTGTCTCTCCTGACCACCTTACTGACACGTCTCCAGCGACAGGGATTACCTCAGCTCCCTCCTCTTTCATGCGCTGTCAGGGTCTTCCCCTCTCCTCTGAGCGCACGCCTGGAGATCAGGATCAAAGGCGCAGGGAAGTGGCACAGGCCAGAGATTAGCCACCCGCGACAACTTCCAGACCCCACACACCTTACGTGCATGAGTCAGGCATTACCCGATGACACGTACTCGCGCCACACGTTCGCTGGTCACCCGCACGGACACCTCCACACTCGACAAAGCATGCGCGAGAACGTGTGGCCTGGCAAACCAAGTAAATTAATCCCCAAATCTTATTGAATAGACAGGTTTTAGATGTCTGCATGTTAAAGTTTGTTGCTTTCCCAGCTGAGCGTCATTGATTCTCGCTCCTGTGGGGCCCTGCCTCAAATGTTCAGATGTATTTTGAGAACCTTACATCACGAATTTCAGATCATACCATTATAATCATCATCATTGTAATCTTGTAATACCCTGCTCAACAGTTGACAGAAGGTAGGAGGATGTCAAAGACAGTTCGCCTTTGGCTGTTGACCAGTGTTGACACTACTGACAGGGCGCACAATGACGCTGACACTGACACACGCCGTCAACTGACGAGTACAGATCAGGCCGAGCGAGCGAGGTGTCTTTTTGTAGCAAAACCGTGGCCGTGCGTCATTTGTAACATTTTGTCCACTTGCTTTTAAACTGACTACAGGTGTAGATACTATGGATACTATGTTTTCCATCAGGGCAGGTGTGTTTGAGATTGTTTGAGTGTTTGAGAAGATAATTACTCAACCAACAAAAAATATATCCACAGTAATTTTGGTCATCATTTAAGTTGGCAAAAATGCTAAACATTTTGCATGTTCCATCTACTGAAGTGTAAAAAGTAGCCTCCGACTGGGCAGACATAGCATTTGAATGGCAACCCAGTTTTTCCACAGTTTTTGAACACTTTATTGACCAAATGAATAATCAACTAATCTAATAAAATAATGAAGTGATAGTGAACATATTTTTTTAGTTGAAGGCCGAGTTAAGACAGTCATACAACAAAGCATGCACATATTATTTTCCAAAAAAATCTTCAGCAATATACCAGGTCCTCCATCCAACATACCCGATTAAAAAGAAATTCAGTCAAAATTTACTGTGATGATGTTCATGTTTTGACTTGTTTTGTGCCTTCGTTCTTGTCAGCTAAAATTTAGGTTTGTGTCACTTTGATCTTTTCCTTCTTCTTTCTGCTCCCCCCCCCCGCCTGTCTCTTTCTCTCGACAACACAGCGTCTGTTAAAAAGCATCACTCCAGAGCCCAGCAGTGAAGACCACAGAGACTTCATTGTCACCAACGCAGTCTGACCAAATTTTGACCAAAAGAAGGTGCCGCTCTAGCAACCTGGAGCACCCTCGTCTGGGCAAACTGCAAAACTACAGGACAAAGGGGCTACCTTTCACCGTCTTTGCCTCTCCTCACACGTCTCCCTCACTCCATTGTCTTTCTCACCTTAAGATCGCGGAGTGCCGGTGGAGTTAGGTTGAGCCAGGCTGTGCTGTTGAGCTTTGTTCCGTTTGGTTTCTTCAGCTGGTTCAGTTTCAAAGAATTTCTTTGGCGTTAGCCGCAAACCCCGGAGCCCCGTTTGTATTCCCAGTTCCTCCATTCAGCAGAATCACCCAAATCAGTTAGGGACCAAACTGTTCTTCAGGTAATACAGCCGTTTGAAATATTTTATACAGTTATACAAAGTCTAATGTAACCTGTTCATGTAGCCGATATAACATGCACTTAAACTGGAGATACTACACGTTCAAATCCAGTGGAGAAGGCCAGATAATTACCTTTCAATCCACTCTGACTGTTCATGGTTGTACCTTCATATTATGCTGTTAAGTTATGCATTCTAATATGTAGCAAAATTCAGGTATTTTTTACATCTGTTACTGAAGCCAAATGTATGATATCTGTTCTGCTCCTATTTCCGACAACGTTTCAGTATTGTGGTCGTTTGTTGTGTTACGTTGTGTTGACTGTGAGCCTGTGTTTGTTTGACGGCATCTTGGACGAACGACGGACTCGCAACGAGTTCCCTACACTGTGAAGCACTGTCCGGTACTGGCAGGAGCGCGTGTTCGTGTGTGTGTTTTGTGTGTGTGTGCGCGTGTGCGTGCATTGTCAAAAAGAGAGAACCAACCCTGCGTGTTCATTCTATAACTGCAATATGAGATGTGTATTTATTTTGTTATGTATCATTTCCTCACACTTAAAGCATTATATGACGTAGTGCTGACAGTCCTTGTTTTAATCTCAGTGACGTTCCTCACTCTGCTGTCCTACTGCATAACTGTCAGTAATAGAAACCAAATATGGATCGGAGCTAATAACATCGTCAATGTCATAGTCTGAAAATCAGCGTTAGCGCTCTTTACTTTCTACCAAAAAAATGTGTGTGTGTATGCACATGTGCCTGTGTGTGTGTGAGAGAGAGTGTGTGTGTGCGTGTAGGAGCAGGAGTTAAAATATGGCGAGTACTGTACATCTTCATGTGTATTTACTAGTCAGTCTGGTATTGGTGTAATCTATCCCGTGAATACCTGTCTCCTCCCGCCATGGATGTTTGACAGTGTGTGTGTGTGTGTGTGTGTGTGTGTTTTATTTCTTGTGCGAGCGTGCATGTGTGTGCACCTTGTTAAGTATGTCGGTGTACATATGGATGGCTGTGCAAAAAGGATTAGAGGCGTTCAGCCCCTTTTGTGTGCATGCTGTGATGTGTATGTCTATTGCGTACTTCAGTGTGTGTGTGTGTGTGTGTGTGTGTGCGCGCGCGCGTCTGTAATGTGATCTCCTGTTGTCTTGTTAAAGGCCAAAATATCTTTATGAAGGAAGTAAACTCCCTCTTGCCTCTCTCTCTCTCTCTCGTACCTCTCGAGCTTATATAAGATCTATGTATGTCAATAAAAGACTGTATTGAGTAATACACCTGCATAGAATAAATATATATATATATATATAAATATATGGGAAATAACAGATAATAAAGCTATATGGAAATAAATAGCCTCTGTCATCTGTGAAAAGTGCACAATTTAACACATTAAAATTTGTTTTATTTATTGTATCTTCTAAAAGGCCAACATATATATATATATATATATACCCACTGTACATATCACCAAGACAGATGTAATGTAAAATGTTGATAGACGCAGAACTACATACTTTAACATACATAACACACATTCAATATTGATATGTGTACGAGGACATTCTGGTTGACCAAAGGATCTTCATACTCAAAAGACTTGTCCTTAACTTCTTACTGCATAACATAAGAATAAGTAAGAATTCCTTCTATTTATTCTCTGCAATGAAGGCATGCACCAACAGGACAGTCCACAGCCAAACAGATGAAACCTGTCTCACCAACAGACATTGTTATGGTCACACTGACTCCAAATGATCGCAGAATCACCTTTGCCGCGTCTGCACTGGCGCTTCTTGTCATTTCTATGTTGCATATCTGCGGCAGGCCCACGCTGCTCGGTCTTGGCAGTCGGTGGCTCTTAAAAAGGTCAGTTCCATTGATTTCTCCCTTATCTTGAATACTGTTCGCCCATGCAAATATTTAATTATTGACATTCAACAGGACCAGGCTGATGATTTGGAAATGGCTGCACACCGCGACAGCTGCTGCGGCAGTGCCGTGGCGAGTGAGCACGGTGGGGCTGCTTGAGAGGTTGCTCTGTGTGTCACTGTGTGCAGTTGCTGTGTTTATAGCGAGGTAACAACTCTATTAGTGTCTGCATAATGAGCTGGCAGCTCGGATTTGGCGTGCCACTCAGGTGGAACGGGACAACATCTGGGATGCAACGTTTTAACCGTGGCAAACATTTGAAAACAATTACAGCCCGCTCACTTATGGAAAATCATGTTCAGCCTGTGTTTTGACTTGACTCATGTGAAAGCAGGCCGATACCACAGTCCCGTCTTGATCAAAGGCCTTCGCCGAGAACGCGGCCTGCGTGTGCTTGTGTGTGCGTTTGTGTGAGTCCGTGTGTGCTTAGGTGCGCGACATAATACTTCCTTGTCAACACTGATTAATCCTGCAGCTGAAATCTGCAATCAGCGAGCTTCGGCAAACAGTGCTGTGCTCACGTGCAGACGAAAGAGTGATCTTCAGCTCACGCCATCTGAGCAGTGGCCAATGCGATGTGCAGTGATACATTTATGTCTCCAGTGAGTACAGGATATCCTCAGGTGCCACAGAAACTTTTCGAGAGGTGTCATTATTTCAGCACGGTTCTTTCCAAACACCAGCAGTTCTCTGTCTGCCATGGTTTCAAAGTAAACTCAGTTTGGAGATTTTTTTTTTTACTCGAACTGCACCTCCCTGGACGATACTGTGTGTGCGTCCACGCTCATGTTGTGTTACCATTAACTTTTTCACGTTTTGTTATGTTATAGAGCTATGCTAAAATCATTTGAATTATTTAAATGTGGAGTGAAAACAGCTCGAGGAAGAGTCCTGGTTGTTGTCACGGCTTGGGTTTTGGATGGTCGTTTGTCAGTGTGATATAGACAGGTGCCTGCTTTTCCAAATGTCCAAATCGCTCAAAAGGTGGACAGGTGGCCGCCAGCCAATCTGTGGAAACATCTGAAAGCTGATGAGAGAAGCTGGAGGCACCTGAGCTACATTTCACGTCTCATAGCAAAGGCCACACATAGATGTCAATGTGATTTTTCAGTTTTTTAAAGTCTGTTTTCACTTTTTCATCATGGGGTATTCAGTGCAGATTGCTGAGATTTAAAAATATATATATATATAATTTAAATTATTTTAGCATATGGTTGCAACACAAGGCCAAAAAAAGTGAATTCTTTTCTGAATGCACTGCATGTGTGAGCGTGCACACTTTATTGTGGTAATTTCCTCCTCGCTCCCTTCCCCTGACTGATGGACACATCCTGTGTTCTCTGCCAAGCCTTATCGCCGCAGATCTATATTAAACAGCGCGGCGCAGCGTATCCCTCCACCTCTTGCTGTAACCTGTCATCTCAGCATCTGCCGAGCTGCCTGCCTGCCAGCCTCTCTCACTATCAGGTGTCTATCAAGACCTGCAGCTCATTTCACAGCTTCCATATCTTCTTATTTCTTTCTTTCTTGTATTAATTTGGGCGAGCCAACCTGGGCTCTGTGTTCCTGTGTGCATCCACGTGCCTATTCTCATTTTTAGAAACGTGTCTACGGCTACTGCCATTTTGAGAAACTCCTCACCCGTTTGCACCGTCATGACCCCTCATACTTCATCGCAGCAGTTCATTCAAACGCTCCTCTCTCCAGAGACCAGCTGAGCTTGACATATCTTTCAACTCCCTTTCCCTCAGTTCCCGGTGTAAATACTTTTTGACAGCCATCCAGAGGGTCACTCTTTATTTCTGACGGAAAAATCCTGGCATTTACCTCTCTAACTTGCTCCGCCTGTCCTCCCTCTGTCTCTGCATTTCTTCCCCTACCCCGCCGCTCCGCTGATCCCCTGATACCGCTGCTACCTCTGAAGAACAGGAAATGAAACTCTTTCTTCCTTCCAATCTGTCGCTCCAGCCCTTTATCGCACACAAACCTTGATTCTCTGCAGTGGCTGTCTCTCACTCCCCTAATGAACTCATTTTGCACGAGGGAGAGAGAGAGAATACCATCTTATCTCTGCAGAGTAGGCCCTCTTCTCTCTCTGACACCCCCACCCCCATTTTTTCCCTCTCCTTTCTCCGACGCACGCTTCTCCTGCCTTCTTAGTTCATAATTGTTGCCGAGATACATTGAGAGGCACTTGATCCGTTGTCTTCTCATTACAGGTGACGTGATGAGAAAGATGAGGAACGGGAGAGAGTGAAGTGATCTTTAGCAGCGACTCTGAAATGACCTGGATTCATTATTCATGCATTATAAACGCGTGAGTTCAGTGTAGCGCCACATGAAGACCGTGCACTCAGAGAAAGGAGAAGAAAATGGTCACTTTATGTTTAATTCAATGTCAGTCAATCACATGAGAATTCAGTGGTTTAACAACAAGTGTGAATGTATTTGTAATAATATAATCAATTTTACAAATGTGACATTTGGGCCTCAGGCGTTCTTCCTCCAGCTCTTGGCCTTATGTTGAGGGTATGGAGGATGCTGAGTGGATGGATTTCGGTAGGTATGCCTTTAAAGGTCTGCAGGATCTCAGCCTGTAGCTTTTTTTCCATGTGATCTTTGGCTGAACCCACTGTATGCCTTGTCTTCCTTGATCAAAGAGTCATCTGTGGCTTAAAGCTACCGACGTACGGTATCCGCAGTGATTAAAATGTTCCGTTCTTGCTCGAGCGACAAAAAAAAGATCAACACAGGTGGAAAAGGTCAGCTGTACTGTGACGGTGTAACTGTAAGAGAGGCATCAAGTCAAGTCATGTCAAGTGGGTTTTTATTGTCATTTCAGCCATAAAGTACACAGTGAAATCAAATTATATTTTCCAAGGCTAAGTTTGGTGCTACATTTAACACTTTAGGACAGAATCTATACACAAATCTATATTTAGATTTGTGTATAGATTCTGTCCTAAGGTAATTGTGTATTCCACTGCCACTCCTAAAAAGCCAAACCAAAGCAAGATTAAACGAACTAGATTACAAACAAGTCACAATTTTACACATGCAGCCCTGGATTTGGTCATTTGTGTCTTCCACTTTATTAGAGCATCTCTTAATCTGAACTCCCTGGTCTTCAGTAAAAGCTGATTTTTAATGGGGTCATATCCCCCCCTGTTGGTTTTAAGGAGTATCATGACATTAGAGTCAGGACAGTGTGTTTTAAGGAGAGCCGACCACTGGGGGGGGGCATGAGCTCCACGGAGAGGAGGTGAGCGGGGTGGTGTTGACTCAGGATGGAGAAGACAGTTGTTTAAGCAACAGACAATGATATCTTTGTTCAGTTTCATTTCGCATTTTTGTTAAAACCAGCCCACAGTGGGTGGAAAAAAAGAGTGAATGTGTACTGGAGTAGTGGAGCATGGTGAATGACTCGTGCAAACAAAGTCTGCATTTATTAATAACTCACATTATTCATTCTATAGGTTCAAAATGTGATGTGTCTATTGTTTTGATTAATTTTCTTATCCACACAGACTAACATATAGCCTCCACAACCATCCGCTCTCACTCACTCACACACACATTGCCTGTGAACCGGTCTCTTGTGGGGAGCACAGCTTTAATTATAAGGAGGATTGTCTTTAGTCCCATTGTTTCTGTCTTGGCGTAAGTCCCTGAAGTAGCCTCATCCTCTCCTCTAATCCTAATCTTATTTTCTCCGACACACCCGCTTCCTCGGTCTCTCCCTCCACGCTGTAGTTACCTGTTTGCAGAGGATCTATTTTGCTCTCTCTCTCTCTCTCTCTCTCTTCCTCTTTTGCCCTCTCTATGACTCCCACTTCAGCTGCTCCTTTGTCATCCATCCTGTTCTAACAGAGACTGTCTGGATATTGTGGTTTCAGCCAAGAGGCCAGAGAGGGGCGATGTGGACACAAATGCACACACACATACGAACACACTTTTTTTTTAAGCAGAGCAGGGATATTACCCCTACAGTTGAAAGCAAATACACAGGACAATACAGTCATGCACAGCTGATGGCGCACACACAGTGTGCAAGGCCCAAATGGCTACACCCAAACTGCAGGGCTGGGTACGGAGGGGGGAGGATCTGGGAATCATCAATCATTCTGTCACTTCTTCATTTGCAATCATTCCTATTCCGTGCTTTCTATCTCTACTTTCTATCTCTGAGTCTCTCACCACTCCATTTTTCCTTCATGCGCTTCACATGCAAAGCAATCGCTGCTTTTTCTCTCTACATGCTACCTCCTAATCAGTTCCTATCATCCCTTTTCTCTTCCTCTCCTGCGCTTCTCCTGCACTTTTAACACAGAGGCTTATTGGATGATCAATAAAAAGGAAAGAAAAAAGATGGAGGAGGGGAAGCAAACGCTGAGGGGAGGGGGAGGAGGAGGCAGTGACCCCGGTGATGCAATGGAGTGAATCAAAATGAGCCTCCTACCTCGATAGACCTCCACTTCACACCCATCCACACCTCCCTTTCTGTCCCCAAACATCACTCCATCCCTGAACATTTACTGTGTCTAAAGAATATCTGCTCTTGTGATAAAGTGCAGTGGCCATGAAAAGGCAAGGGAATGGTATTTTCTGTCCCTTCTGATTTGACACCTCACATCAAGGTTTTCACTGCTCTTTGAAATATAGCTTGTGTAAAGGGGCAATATATCTTCTCTCATCTTTCACCTCCTTCATGACCCTCTCTTGACTTCCCATTCACCATCACCTCCACACACACACACACACACGCCTCCCGATGCTTTTACACCCCCACCGCCACTTCTCATCTCCCAGAGGAGGGAGGTGGGTCACTGAAAAACATGGAAGCTCTGAGATGTAAAGTCAGGTCTTCTCCTGCAGCTGATCAGGTGCGGAAACACTGCAATGCATTATTCATGGGGCTGTATGTCACCTATCTAATACCTCACACACACACACACACACACACACACACACACACACACACACACAGCGGCAACGGTTTAGTAGTGCCCCCTTCCGTACTGATCCGTATTATTTTCAGTCTAATTGATCGAGTGGTAGTGGCAGTCTTTGGATGAATGGGAGTGTAAGTATTCATCAAGCGGCCGACAAACCCGTTTGACAGCTGGCTGCCATAGCGCATGCGCTTGCGCGTGGAGTTAAAGCCAGACGGAGTTAGGCAAGCCAACAGCGGAAGTTGCGTGGGTTAGCTACCAAAACAAAAGCACAGAATTTACCGCTCGAAGAAAACAGCATGTTTTTTTCCCTTTTGATTAAGAGGGTCACCAAAATAATACCATCATAATTATTTGAAATATTCAAACTATTCAAAATACAAACTGAAATCGTAACTCTCAAATAGATTCGTTTATAATCTGTACTTTTAGTTGATACAGTTCCTGAATATGCTATTTATTTTGAAAAAAAGCGGATATACATAAAGTTTTATGTTGACAGTTGACAGCTGGGGAGGGGGGCAACTAGGCAACGGCCGGAGAAATAACCTCAGAGGTGCGGTGTAGTGTAGTTTCAGCCTTAAAAAAAATGTCTGGCACTCCGGTTCTTCACTCTCCGAGGTGACCGAGGTCTGAGCAGCAGCAGCAGCCGCCGGGATGGCGCTGGTCACCGTCCAGCGGTCGCCGACGCCGAGCACTACCTCCAGCCCCTGTGTGTCGGTAAGTGTCCGTGAACTGGTTTGACGTTTGCGGCTCGTCAGGTTCCGTCCACAGCCCGCCTGCCCGCCCGCTGAACGCTGGCCCGGCTTTCGCCGCTCGGGGCCGGTGCACATGGGCGGGCTAGCTCGGCTTGCTAGCAGCAACGCTGCGACCAGGAAGTGGACCTCGACCGGGTCCCGCGCCGGGACGCGGGCTCGTCTCTCCCAACTTTTGGCTTTGCAGGGAACTTAAAGTGGCTCGGCGAACTCCGCTCCAGCCGAGCCGGACGACGTTAGCTGCTGGAGATCTTGTTTGTTAACTCACTTCCTCCTCGGGAAGTCGTTTAAGAGAAGCCGCCTGACAAACTTAAGACATCTAAAAAAAAAAAAAATCATTTTCTGAATGAGCAGTAAAAGTGGTGATCTGTCATCGGTTATGCTTTGACGCTGCCCTCTGCGTGTTTGTCCAATACGCCGGTCTTGTAAGCCCCAGACCGACTTGATCTGTCGTCGCTGCTCAGCGGAGTGACAGCGAGGGCAGAGGAGCCGCCTGGAAAGCGGGTTAGTGTGACAGGCCTGTCAGGTCCCTGTGGGACGCGGTGGGACAGTCATCCCCTCTGACGCGCCGACGCCGCCCACGCCCGGGAACGCTGCCCTCCGGCCGTGACCGGATGCTTGGGCCGCAGATCTCCAGGCTCTGGACGCTGACCTCCGGTTGAGGCCCTGATGCACGACCTCGGTGCTTTGCGTCGAGGCCCGGCGTCGGGGTGGAGAGTCAGACGGGACGGCCATGCGGGTTTATGGGGAACGGACGAGGGGAGATCCTCGGCGGACACGCGGCCGTGCTGTGGACATTTGAGGAGAAAACCTCAAGAACAGCACGAACGGGTCATTCACCTCGCACGAAAAAAACCAGCATCGCAGGGCCGCCGTGTCTCCTGGCGGCATCACGGCTCAGAGCTCCCTCGTTTCCGTCATTGTGGCCCTCGGCAGCAATCGAACGGATCCTAGAATCCTAGATCTTAGACGCGTGAGCTGAAGCAGCTGAGGGATCTGAAAAGATCCCACGCGGAGGTCACCAGCTGCTTGTCATGAGACCCCTTCCTGATGGGAAGCAGCCATGTGAGCGCTCTTGTGAGATGTCTGGTGTGGAGAGGGAGGACCTTCAGAGCGGCCGTGATAGGCTCTCTTCGGCGTGCTGCCCGCTCGGCGCTTTTGCGAACGCTTTCGTAAATCAGAGAGACGGATTACTGACCCATCGGGTAACGCAGTCATTCGCCTCCGCGCCGCTGGGGAAGAGACACCCTACAGTTGGTGGTTTGGAGTAGTCTGCCTAGCAGCACACCAAATCCCCTGTTCTCATTGGCCGCAAGGCCGCTCCCCACACATCCACGCGGTGGCAGGGTAACCATGGAGATCGGCCTGTGCATTATACCCTGACCGCGGCCTGGCTCACTGTGGCATGTTGATTTAATTGCCGCGCCAGCAGCGCGTGCGAGCGCTCTGCAGAGGTGTAACGTTAAAGTGGTTTGAAATCCGCTGAGCTGCGCGTTTTGTCAGGCGTGAGCGTGGGGAGGGCTCGCCAATTCCCGTTAACTCTCTGCGCCGCCGTATATTCTGTCTCAACAAGGTGGGGAGCCCCCTGCTTCATCACAATCTTCACCAACTCCTCCCCCACGCGACTGCGCCCGGCTCTCGACCCTAATCTCGCCCCTCTCGTGTCCGTCCCGTGTCCGCGCGTGTTTGCCTGTGGTTTAGCTTTGCGCGTGTGTGTGTCCCAAAGAGAAAGTTCCCCTGAGTTTTACGAGGGATTACCGAAAAACAGGCTGGGATTAAAGTTGTCCGTGTGTGTGTGTGTGTGTGTGTGTGTGTGTGTGCGTGCGTGCGGTGAGCTGTTCCGGTTGCAGCAGCGGTGGGGAAGGATGATTGCGTTTTGGGGGAGGGGAGGGTGCCGCGGCCTCGCAACGGAAGACCCCGGACGAAAGGCTTTTTTTCCGGCGGGGTTAATTCGCGTCCGACTCGGCACGCGACGCAAACGTCCGCCCGGGTCCCTTCGGTCAACAGGATTAAAGCGCGTTGAAGGCGAGAGCTCATGGCAGCGGGCCGACGCGTCGCGGGCCCTCAGTAACCTCCGCTCTTGCGGTGACGTGTTTGTTCTAATCCTCTGTCTGTCTCTCCAGGAGTCGGGCAGCGGCGAGGATGACCGGCGCTCTCAGCCCAGGAGGTGAGACCACTTCCCGTTTCGTCACGCAGTCTCCGGTTTCCTGGAATGCCTCTGCCCTTCCGTGCGGCGGCGTCCCGAGAAACTGCAGGCCGGCGCTCGGGCCACTAGGTGGAGGCTGCGCGTCGCGTTTTACGGCGCTTCCCCAGTGCAGGGATGCACGGACGTTCCTGAAGCGTTCGCGCATTTGCTGCTTTCGTTCGTCGGGGCAGCAGAACGCTGCGTGAGATCTGTCATGTAAAAAAACAAAACAAAACAACAAACCTTCTTTTTTCACTTTTGATACGACAAGGTCACACTCCCATGTTTACTCGTGATGTTTCACGCCACAGCGACGCGAGAGAAAACTGGCAACAGCTTCTGTCGCGGCGTGAACCCTGAGGCGCCGTCTGTCCCCGTAACGCCGCTCTGCTGGTGTCACAGCTGAGTAACTCTTGACACGCCGCGCTCGTCCTCCGATGACTTGGACGGGTTCGCCGCCACGCTGGAACCTGGACTGCAGATCGAGGACGAGCTGAACGCATAGGCGTCGATGCTTGATTACGGTTTGATTTCCTTCAAACGGATGCCGTCGATCGCCGCCGCCCTGTCGTCACCACGCAGAAGGTTCACTCTTTCACTTCAAGTGGTGTTCCTGCGTCGGAAGCCTTCCTGCAGGGGATGCCGTCGTCTAAACGGGGGGCGGGGGTGGCGTGGAGCATCAGCATTTTTAATCATTCTGCACACACGCACCAGCCAATGAAGCGGCGCCACGTAGCGGTTCTCACGGTCGCATCTTTTCGGACGCGCTCTCGGCCCTGAGTGTTCTCCGTGCGCCCGCGTGGGGGGGCGGGGAAACGTTTTGCGGCGGGGCGGCAAAAGCGCGCTCAAACACGAATGCAGCCGCGAGCACCGGCTCTTTCACCTCCCCCCTCCCATTCGCCGTGTCGAGCCTGAGAACACGGGCGACGCCGGGCGCCCCGACAAACCACGCAAAAATAATTCCCGTCTGGTCCGAGACTAGCCGGGCTGCCTCGCCTCGGCTGTGCACGAGCGCCGTACAGTACGAGAGAGGAAGCCCGTGTGGAACATGCCAGGAAAAAAAAAAAAAAAAAGGGGGCTGTGTCACAAATATTTGATCAGTGAAACATGGTGACATCACTCCTGCGAGCTTCAGACACGCCCCCGATCCAGCCCGGAGGGACATGTGCTCCCAATTATCTGTTAGGTAACGCAGCAGCTGGCGAAGTCATGTCGGTGGATGGACTGTCGGCACGCAGACACACACGCACGCACACACACACACACGCACACACGCGCACACACACACACAGAGCCTATTCCCTGTGTGCCCGGTGTCATTACGGCCCCTGCTTTAGCCATTTGGCTCCGTTACCGAGCTCGCCGCTCGCTTGCTCCGCGCGTGCGCTCATCGCGCAGGCACGCGGGGCGCAGCGAAGGGCCGCGGACGGACGACCCCGTTACATAAGAGCCGAGGCCCAATTAACTGCGTCTGCCCCGCCCTGCGCACAGGGTAGTACGGGCCAGCGAAGGGGAACTTCGGTTTTAGCGGCAAGATAAAAAACCAAACTTTTAATCCTTCGCTTCGTTCCTCTTTTGCCCGCCGGTGGTTGCGCGCAGCGCTCTCGAAGGACGCAAGGTCGCGAGGGCGGATCTTGCTGTTTGTGCGGACAAAACTAAATTTCTGATGGCGCCCTCGAAGTGGTACTGTGCGCGAGAACACCCTCTGAAAAAAAAAAAAAAAAACCAAGGGGAAGTTCCTGTGAGAACGTGGGGCTCGGACTCTCAGGTTCCACTTTTTTGCAGCGACGCTCAGGTTACCGGCTCCTTTGCAGGTCTTGCGCAAGTACAGGGGTGTTTTCGCGTGTTTCTTCTCTTCTTGCGCCGTTTTTTTTTTTTAGCCACGCCAGCAGGCGCTGCTGTCGGAACAAGTCGAGGCGGCCGCGGTAACGAACGGCGAGCCGCGTGGGGCGGGGGGGCGAACTGCCCGCGCAGCTCCTCCTGCGGCGGCACGCCTCCTCTGTCATTTGAGCCCGGCGCCACCTGCCTTCCGTCCTCCTGCACCTGCCGTCGAAAGGCGGGCGCTTACTCGAGGGCACATCAAATTGCGTTCGCGGCAAAAAGCACGCGATGTAGATTGCGCGCGTCAAATGTGATCATACCAACAAAACGTTACCCGGCGGTCGGAAAAGCCGAAGGGGCGTTCCCTCGCGCGTCCCGGCAGGGTGCTGCAACTTTGCGCCGTTTTGAAATACAACATTCTGCCCAGTAAGCAGAACCACGTGGCGAGAGCGGCCGCCGCCGCGGCGCGTGGCGCTGTAGTCACAGCTGCTGGCGGAGCTCAGCCCGCCCTGAGACACGGGAGCCGTCGTCGAGGAAGGTGCGCGGGGTGCGGAGCGTCGCGTGACGGCGGGAGCGCAGGTGTTGCGCCATGCTGTGGGCAGAACGCAGGCGACGAGCGCGAGCGTTCCTTTGAACTGAAGATGCATTTTTTAAAAATGCGAATAATCATGAATCCACATGTGCAGTTGTGAAGACGTGGAAACAGAACCCTGGTTTCAGGCTGGAATTACGTTCCCGTCCCGGAATTTAGACACGAAAAGAATTCGCTTTTCTTTTTTTTTTTTTCGCAGCATCGCTGATAAAATTGGAATTTTTCACAGATTACAGGATGTATGAGATTCTTTGGATTTTTTTTTTTTTTAGCGCGCTTTTGTGAAACTTCCAAAGCCCTTCGGCGAATTTCCGCAGACGATCCTGTATTTTTACGATATCGTTATACGATGCATCGCCCCCTATTATCGGCTTTGCGTCGAGTTTGTTGATTTTCGCCTTGAAGCGCCGCGACAGCAGGCCGCGCCGCTGACCCAAGAGTGCGTCCGCATGTGAAAAGTCGAACGCGGTCGAGCTCACAAGAGCTAAAGATGATTGATCTGACCCATCTTCCACCTGGCGGGTGAGCGTGGGTCGGGAACAGGAGAACTGGAGGAGTGTGCGCAGACCTCGAGCGCAATGGGCGGGAAAAGTTTGCACTCACTAAATGTGTGCCTCGTGCAACAGCACGTTTAGCGGCGACGTATTACTCTGTAGTTTTACAATGTTTTTCCTGCGTTGTTTTTCTGCTCACGAGCCGTAAAACGAACCAGCGCCGGTCCAGCTGACCCTCCGCCAGACTCTCTCAACGACAAAGCACTCCCGGCGGCCGCCGCCGCGCGGCATCACCCCTTCGCCCTGGCACCACAGCCGCTAGCCTCTTCCCCGGCGACCTGGGCCTGTTTCTCATTTGCTCTCGCCCCTTATGCAACCTCGGCCACGAGGTCTGCGGGAAAAGAGGGCAGAGAGGAGGCGAGCGGAGTCTCCTCGGCCAGATGGGTGCCAGACCCGAGCAAGAACAAACAAAACAACAAAAAAAAAATCCCATGTGGCTTTTATTGACTCCGTTGCCTCGGCTGATTGGGCACATCCCCAGCCGACCCCGTTGAACCGCGACGCTCGGTCGGCCCGTCCTAACAGCATTAACAAATTATTTGGACTCGCTAACGCGCAGTTATCCCGAACTCCGCGGCGTTACGCAATCCGTATCGCGGACTGGCAACGACGCGCCGAGCGGCTGTTGACCGCACCGCGCGCTCACTGATAAGCGCTCCCACTTCTCGGCAAGGAGGAAGTAAACACGCGGCGGCCGGGCGGTCACCTGCTTCTGTGTACAAACGCTCCGTCTCGCTCCGGGGCGGGCGTCGCTGCGGAGTTGCCCCGGCCGTGTGGGCGGTCGCGCCGCTCCTCCGCCCCCCCTCACCCCCCCCATTGGCTCCACCGCGTTTTCCCAAAAAAAGACACGCGCGTCCAGCCCCGCCCCCGCCCGCCTCATGACTCCTGCGGAGGGGAGAGTTTTGCCCCGAAAGTCAAAAGCCCCAACGCCGCACGCGTGGAAGGACGCCGCTTTCTCTGTCTCGCGTCGCCGCCGGGATTCGTGATGTTTGGAAGACGGCGCGGAAAGTCGCGCGACACGGCACCCGCTCGCGCTTCATCGGGACGTCTCGGGCAGGAACGCGATGTGCTAGATTGAACTGCCCCGCTTCACTTTTTTTTACTTATTTATTTTTTGCGTCGGTTTGGAAGCGTCTCTCTTTTTTTTTTGTTTTTTTACCCCACCGCTGTTTCGTCATTTTCTGCTGCATTACGATTCAACGCGGCTCTTTGCCATGCCGGAGCACATGAGTGCGGGAGGCGAGTAACAAAAAAAAAAAGTTTTCTCTCGGACCAAAAACACCTGACACCCACCACCCTCGACCCTCGCTCCGCGCCCCCGCCCCGCCCGCCGGCATGACCCTCGGCGCGGTGTCCGACGGCTCGCCGGCGGTCAGCTTCTGCTCCTGCTGCGGGGCCAAGATGGTGCCCTACTTCAGCGACGACGCGGTGGTGTCGAACAACCAGATCAACCAGCTGTGAGTTAAAGTGTGTGTGTGTGTGTGTGTGGGGGGGGGGGGGGCATGTTTTACACAGGGAGACGCTGTACGGGTACAGTACGGGGGGGCGTCTCTAACGTCCGCGACAAGCGGCTGATTTCAAAGCCCCCAAAAAACAACAAAAAACTTTATTGATAAAACTTTATTCTGGGTTCAGTGCGACTGCTCCTCGTTGACTCCGGCCGGTGTAACGTGGCCGGCGTTGTGTGCGCGAGACCGCGAGCGAGCGGCCCCGTTTCGCAACACCGGTGTGAGACGCGTTTCCTGCCGACGTCGCGGGGCCCCTGACTCAGGCCGCGGCTCCGCACGTGACTCAGCCCAGACGGCGCAGCTGATAGCCGGGGAAGCCACAAGGGGCGGCCTGACCCGATCACCACATCAAACACCTCGCTGCCAACTTGTCTGTCCGGGGCTGTGACGTCATTTGTTTGAACACGCTCGGAGATAATGATACTGTTGTTATTGAGTTGGACAAAGAACTTTGAATCCTGGGTAAACAATCGGGGTGAAGAAAAAAATAACTTCCTGTGTTTTCGCACGACACGTGACGTTGAACCGTGAACTAATAAGTCACTGGCCTCTCTAATGTCCGAGGAGGGTAAGGTCTCTCGGAGACACGGAAGTTGGCGCGTGTCCACTTGGTTCGTAAAAACATGCAAATCTCGGCGATAACGGCAGAACGCCGCGAACACGGTAATAAAACCACGCAGGCCCCGGGCGATGTGCAACAACAACAACAACAACAACAACAACGACCTCGCCGCAGATATTTTGACTGCTTTTGTTGTTTTCTTTTCCCGAGTCGCGATTTGGGCGGGAACGGCGCTTCCCGCGTTTTATGTACGCTGACAAAAAACAAAACAGGACGACATGAGTTGTTACGTCTGGAAAACGTGCGAGCGAAACATCGCGTACGTTCCGGTACTTGTCCAGACTCACGCAGCGATCGCCTCGGGTCGAGGTGCGAGTCAAGGCGAAGCAAGGTAGAGGGCCTCCCCTCGTTCGCGCGACGCGAAGAGGATTTCGCCGACTCGTCTGCGCGGCGAAGACGAGCCCGGATCGAGCGGATCTGCGGCTGGGGGTCTTCTTTCCGGCGTTCCCGAAAAAAGGTCTGGCGCGGAGCTTGCTCAGACATCGGCGTTCGTCAGTTTACCGCAGACCCGGCGGATTTGGTTTCCTGCGCCCGTCCTTTGCCCCCGTCGCGTCGTCGCCCAGGTGTTTTTCCACGCCAGCGTGCGGTCAGGGTATTGGGTAAACTTTTTTTGAGGAAATTGTTTTTGTTTTTTTTTCTTGTGCATGTTTGCACAAGGAAGCCTTACGGGAAGATGCGACCGCGGGCGCGCGCGTCCGGTAAACGGCAGCAGATGTGAGGAATCCTCGGGACTTCCTGGTTTCCGCTGGTCGCGTGGCACGGCGCCCTCTTCGTGTCGCTCGGGGCGGACAAGGCCGCTCGTCATGTGCGCCTGGGGGGGGATCGCGGCGGCCCCGGCTCCGACGTTTGACCGGGGCTTGGGGGAGTAATTACAGGCCCGGCGAGGCTGTCGGCGGAGCAAAGTGTTACCTGCGGCTCAGCGGCACCTGAGACGCCGCTGTTATCCCACCAATTTCCGAGATCCCAGTAAACCCCCTCTCTTCCGCCGGGCTCGCGCGTTCTTTCCCCGTCGACGACGACAGATAAGACGCGGCGTGGATCCGTTTGAGTGCGCGTGCTCCGGCGGCTGGATGTGGGTCAGCTCTCAGGCTCGCGCGTCCGCAATTAAATAAGCCACGTAACTGGGTTTGGGCCGGTGTAATTCAGTTTGAGTAAATCCGAACGACCTGACCCGGTGGCGCTTGCGTAAAGAAGAGCGTTCCTCTCCCCCCGGGCGCCGCCGCCGATGGCCGAGCCGAGGTCGGCCTCGTTCGACCGCCTCGGAGCAACCGCCGACCCCTCTCCGCCTGCGACTTGTCTGAACCGGACATAAAAAAAACCCATAAACCCCCCGAGTACCCCCTTTCGGAACAGCGCCGCGCGCCGACGTTTCCCGTCCCCGTTGCCAGGGACGAAAGCGAAGGCGAAACTCTTCGCTCGCCGCGCTTGGCCTGCGTGTCAGCCGACTCCTGTGCCAGTTGATGAGACTGACCTATTTTTAGTTTGACCTGGTATCCCTCGCTCTTTATCTGTCCTGACCCTCTTCTGCCTCCAGCTTTGCCCGACAAACTTTATTCGGTGGGAATCTGACTTTACTAGACTGACTGACATATATATGTGTGTGTATATATACATTATTTATATATATATATACATATACATGCTGGGTGACCGTGACACTCCACGGACGTGACTTTTCTCTCTGCACGTCCGTCGCATGTCACACGTTTTCCACGTCTCGTCTCAAAGCTGCTGGGTCGAACGTGCACCTGTGCACATGCACAGACGCACACAAACACACACATGCACACACACACACACACACACACACACACACACACACACACACACCCCCCTCCCCGTTTCTCCCCTGGCCTGCATCTGTCTCACTCGCGGGCTCACAAGGCCTTAGCCGGGGCCCTCCCCTCCAGGAGCCGGGCCCTATATTTATCCCGCTCTCCTCCTGAGAGTGACTAATATGGCCACAGACGGGGGGGGTCACCCAGTTATCTGCCCACTGTGTGGAGGGAGGGGTCCTTACATAGTGATGATTGTGTCTGCGGCTGTTGCCCTAACAAGTACCTGCCGCTTCACTGCGGGGACGCCCGCCAGAAGATGACCCGCCCGACCCCGCTGCCGCACGCTCGGGCCTCGGGTCATCTTTCTCTACCCCCCCACACACACACACACACACACACACACACACACCAAAATTCACATGCTGAGTCAAACTCAGTTGCACTCATTGGCCGTTTTTTTGTTTTTTTCGCTTTCCCACCTGATGCATCCTTCCGCGTCCGTACGCTACTGCGGCGACACCGGTTCGTCCGACTGAGCGGGCGCCTTTTCCTCGACGGGAGTTCCCGCAACGAGACGTTCCACTCAAAACGCATCGTCGATCCAAAAATATTAAGCGTGGCAATTTTTGCCTCGTAGGAAAATGATAACAAAAATGAAGTGTGGCCTCACACTTTTTGCCTCAAGAGGCACTGAGACGATGATTCGTGATTTATAAAGAAAAAGAAGGAAAACCCAAATGGACAATCGAACCAGCGATCAGTCCACCCCCCCCACCCCCACGTGGGGGCTTCGCCGTGAGGCACTGCTGCCATGTACAGTCGGCCGCCCGCTCTGAACGCAGCCCGTTAATAGCCCCGAACTTTGAAAGGGCTGCTTTATTTTTAGAGGCTGCCGTCCGAGCTGCCTTTTTTTTCCTTTTTTTTCCGCGGCTCCCCCCCAACTGTCGGCCGCGAGCGTTATTTTGCAGATGACATTGTAGAGTAGCGCTGCTATACATGGTCACCGCCAAGTTCGCAGCCGGTGAGAGTGTGTGTGCGCGTGTGGACAACGTGATGCTGCAGTAATCGAGGACAGCGGCGGGAATGAAAACTGGGGCAGGGGCCGAAGTTGTGAGAACGGCAGAAAAAGAGGAAGCGGGAGAGGAAACAGCTGGGTCGGGGGTGGGCGGGTTATGGGAAATGAGCAAGGTTGCGGCTTTTGTGTGTGTGTGTGTGTGTGTGTGTGTGTGTGTGTTCACCCCCCCCCGCTTGTTCGTGTCTCTCGACCCTTTACATCCACGGCCTCAGCAGAACTCAGGAAGGATATTTGGACGACCGAGAGGATGGAGAGATGAAGTTACAGGAAGCCCGAACGGCGGACGGCCTTTTTTCATATACATATTTTTTGCTGGCCGCGAACGTGAAACCGAAGAACCCGAGAACCCGATGAACTGCGGAGGTTGGGTTCACCGAGTGTGGACACCCCCCCACCCCACTCAGGGCTGAGATCCTTTCCCCGAAAAACAAGCGCGCCTGCCGCCTTGCTCCGACGTCCTCGCCTCCGCCGTGATCGCTCGCGGCGATCCTTCTGCGCGAAAGGGTCGTCATCGCGCCGCGCGCCAAGTCGCCCATTTACGCGGGCACGCGTCTACCTCGGTTATTACTGCTCTCCCGCCTCCCAGCCCCTCTCCCGCCGGCAGCTGTCGGCGTGTGCGTCAATCCAGCACGCCCGGGCAGGGACCCGTGCCGTCTTCCCCTCTCGCTCCTCCCGATCCTCCCAGCCCCCCGCTCGGCTGAATGCAGCATTGTGACGCCGCCGTCTGTTTCGCCGTCCCCGTCTTGTGCTTCACATTATGAGAAGCCGGGGTCGGCGCGGGCGCAGCGGCGGTTGCATAAGTGGCACGGCGGAAAGAAAATGCAATTAGCTGACTTGGCAGAAATCTGCGCGTTTGAAGCTTCTGTTCACGCCCCCTTTTTTTTTTTCTTCTCCTCCTTCTTCTCCCCTTTCCTCCCAGCATCAGCGAGAGCTTCCTCACCGTCAAAGGCGCGGCCCTGTTCCTCCCCAGGGGGAACAGCCCCACGCCGAACTCGGCGCCCCGCCTCAGCCAGCGCAGGAGCAAGCACACAGGTAAAGAGCCGCTCTCGCCGCCGCGTTCGGACGCAGCGCCTGTTCCTGTGCTGCATCGTGGGTAACGGCCGGTGTCAAAACCAGGCGGATCGGTCAGTTTGCTTCCAGTATCTCGACAGTCCCGAGTCAAATGAAAATGAATGCAGAAACCCGTGTGAAACGGGCCGCTGTAACAAAAAAAAAAAGCGACGCGTCTCGGGCGTTGTGCGTTGACGCGGCAGGAATGCGACCGTCGTCCAAAGTGAGACGTCAAACTGAGCGGGGGCTTGTCGAACTCTCGTCCGTCCAGGCGACCTCCAGAAACACCTCCAGACCATGTTCACTGTGCTGCGGCCGGAGGACACCATCCGACTGGTCAGTAACACGCACGCACACACACATACACACACACACACACACACACACACACACACACACACGCAACAGTAGCAAAGCTCGGGGGCAAAGTAGCATTGTTATCAGGGAGACGACACAAGCTGGTTTCAGTCCGTTTGCGAGCGGATACACGACACGAGCGGTGAGGCCTTCCTCCTGGTCCCTGCAGCATCTCCCGTAAAGGGCTATTCCGCCAATTTAAGCGTTGTAAGTCAAAGCTCTTCTGAAAAGCAGGAAAAAAAGAAAGGGAACTCCTTTAGACCTATTTTTTATCAATCAGAAGATTCGAGGCCTCCCAAAATAAAAACATGCCAGGCGTTCTTTTCTCGGGCTCGGCCAAAGCGAGACGCCCCACAGCTGCTTTTCGCAGTCTGCCTCCCCTCTGTCCGTCCCGTCTTTTTTTTATTATTATTATTATTTTTTTCCCCTCCCAGGCAGTGCGTCTGGAGAGCGCCTACCCTCAGGTCACCCGCTACATGGTGGTGGTCTCCACCAACGGCCGGCAGGACACGGAGGAGAGCATCGTGCTCGGCATGGACTTCGTCTCCTCTGATAGGTCAGTGCCCCTTGGAAACAGGAAGCCGCCTCGTCCCTTGGCGTTTAAACTAAAAGCCTCTTTTGAATCCCGCAACAAATATCGTACTTTTAGCAATATTGGTCTTGGTAATTTGCTCTGGCATTTGCACAAGAGTCTTGAATAAACTGATCTTCCTCTTTTTTTTTTTTTTTTTTTTTTTTTACGGGTGTGTTGTGTGACACGCGGGTCGTCCCGCCAGCTGCTGCACGGTGGGCCTGGTCCTGCCGCTGTGGAGCGACACCCTGATCCACTTGGACGGAGACGGGTAAGGAACCTCACCTCACGCCCCGCCTCCCCCGACCGTTCGCATTTCTGACCCCCCCCCCCCGTCCATCCGTGTCTCCGCAGGGGTTTCAGCGTGTCGACAGTGAACAGGGTCCACGTCTTCAAGCCGGTGTCCGTCCAGGCCATGTGGTGAGCGACCCCTTATTTTTCGAACGAGCGGCGGCTCCATGAAGCTTCCGGGTCGCGGCCCCCCGCCGAGAAGGCCGCGTACGCCCCTTGACCTCGAGCCTTTTATCTTTGTCGCCGTTTTCCTTTTTTTTTTAGCTTTTAATCATCTCCCCCCTTCGTCTCTCGTTACCTTTATCCTCGCCGGTCCCTCTATCTGGTTGTCTCGCGTCCCGGTGCTGCCTCTTCATTTCCGCGCCCATTGTCCTCATTTCCTCATTTTCTCGTCCCTCTGTCGCCTCCCCCCCGCTCTCCCCCTGACCTTCCTCTCCCCTCCCGTACCTTGGTTTATCTGCAGTCCTATCTCTGTGCTCTCAGTAATTATTCAGCTCACCGCCCTTGCTGTGTTTTCTCATATGTGCTACGACTCGTCTTATCTTTGTGCCGCCCGTCATTTTTTCCCCATTTCGCCCCGACCTCCCCCTCGCGCTTCAAGAAGGTCCTGTCCGCTCCCAACCCACGTCTGCCTCTTAATAATGAAACAACAACCCTGGCGACGACCTCTCAGGCGAGAATCCTCTTTTCCCCCTCTCGCCGCAGGTCGGCCCTCCAGTCTCTCCACAAAGCGTGCGAGGTGGCCCGCTGCCACAACTACTACCCGGGCAGCCTGTTCCTGACCTGGATCAGCTACTACCAGAGCCGGGTGGCCTCCAGCCAGCTCTGCGTCAACGAGTGGAACGCCATGCAGGACGTGGAGTCGCACCGCGCCAACTCGCCCGTTCCTTTCACGGACCTGTAAGTGGGAAGGGGGGAGGGTCACGTGGCGTCACGCGCGCACTCAGAGATTTACGCAAATCCACACTTCTCACTTTTAAAAGAACATTTGGACGAGTCTGAGTCACAGCTTGAGTAGCGTGTCAAATCAGGGGACCGGTACTGGAAAAAGTCAGCGGTAGCGGAGCTGGGCCTGTCATTAATCGCCGCCTTTCGGCAGCGTGTGAAAAGGCGTTGCTTACGGGAAGAAGGCGCACGCAAACGTGAAGAAACACAGAGCGGGGACACAGAAGTGCTCCGCGGTCAGGACCGGAACGTTTCTCTCACGCGCGCTTGCATCACAGATTCAGAGAAAGCCGAAAGGCGTCGCCCCCCCCCGTTGCGCCACGACCGGATGCGCTCGGCCGCGCCTCCGCAAGAGCGTTGCCCAACTTCTCGTCGCACGCGTTGCCCCATCTCCGCAGCGGGCAGCCTCTGGGCCACGTGCGTGCTGTAGCAGACAGGCACGGGCGCCGGCGATCGTGTGCGCGCAACTGCGTCATCCGTGACGCGAAGTTGCGAACGGATCCGCACGAGGAGGTAGAGAGCGTCGGGGCGACGACACGGGCTGCTGGATTTATGTCTTCACTGAGAGCTGGGAAATTCCCTGCTGCTTAATCACGTGCCACGCTACCTATTTGGAGGTCAAACCCCCCCACCCCTACCCCCCGACACACACACACACACACACACTTCAGAGATTCTCAAGTGTCCAAAATAGCCCAGGCTTGATTTACGCTCGGCTGAAAAACAGACTCCGGACAAATAGGTAGACCAACGCAGGGACGGGCAGGGGCAGGTGGCAGCGGAGGAGGAGGAGGAGGTAGAGGTCAGAGGGGGGCGGGGTTAAGGAAGTTATTTTGCCGCTGCTTGCACCTGATGCCCCCCCATGGAAAGAATAAGAAGCTGGGGGAGGGGGTGGCGCACAAGAGTTCCACTTTAAACTTGACAGTCAGTCAACACGTACTTCCTGGATGGAGAAGTACCTCACCCTCGCCTCCTCCCTCCGCGGGAGCCGTCGCCGCGCGCTTATCTCGTCTTTATCTCGCACTTTACGAGTTCCGGGGACGCAGAGCCCGGAACAGCCGGGCCGTAAAAGACCCGTGTTTGTCTTCGTCCGCCAAAAAGCTGCACAGCGTTTGTTGACACGGCCGCTCGTTCTCCCCCGTGCGACCGCCCGGGAGGGAGGTTGAGATAGCGGGAAGCGGTTTGATGCTGGCGTGTTTTTCGGTGGGGGGGTTAGATTTATGGGCTTCTTCTTGGAATTCCCTTCGTCGTCCTTTCCTATAAAAGCGGATACAGAATTCCCCCGCCTCGGTTCCTCGTTAGCGCCGTTCCTCGAGTCGCCGTGCGCCCTTATCTTTCTGACCGGCGCTCCCTCCCTCCCTCAGGCCGTCAGCGGGCGAGCCGGGGCTTGCCGTGAGGTTAAAGTGTTACCGGCTATCGCTAACCGGCCTGCAGCGAGGGTGAAAAGTTTTTTTTTTGTCTTGTTTTGTTTTTTTTCTTTCCCTTAACCCCGTGGAGTCGAGCTCAGGGGGTCGGCGCCGAAAGGTGAACGAGCTGACCCACAACGCTACAGTAAGGCGACGGGAGGAGAGGCACGGAGACAGAGCAAGCTCTGACAGAGAGAGAGAGAGAGAGAGAGAGAATTAGGCCACTTGTTGGTATCAGCAGCGTGACGTGCGAAGGCTAAATTCGTCCCCCACTGGAGCGGCCAGCCACAACAACAAGGCGTATTCCACAAGGGGACTTTGTTGGCGCCGTCGCTGACGGGCCGCGCGCGCTCTCGGGTTTTTCTGCTCCCCGTCCAGCTTCTGAGAATCGGACAAAGTGGCGATTCTCCCCGCGGAACAAGCGATCCCATTGAGAGCCGCGTGAAAATGAGTCAGTGAACAGAAGGCGAGGGGTCGTTCACTGTGACCGCGAAGGTGGTTCTTTGTGTCCGACCCTCGTTTTTTTGTTTTTTGTTGTTTTTTTTTTTTGTCGGCCAAGAGAAAGCGCGTTAGAGGTGCTCTCCCTGAAGGTGTGTGTGTGTGTGTGTGTGTTTGTTTCGACAGGCCCACGGAGAGGGAGCGCACGGAGAGGCTGATCAAGATGCGCCTCCGAGATCATGATGCAGAAAGACCTGGAGAACGTCACCTGCAAGGAGGTGAGAGACGGGAACCCTGGTCTCTGCGAATGCGGGGGCGAGCCACATCTAATTGCCACCGCAGATTTTCACTCTCCGTTTTTGTCGCCCCCCCCCAGATCCGGACGGAGCTGGAGATGCAAATGGTGTGCAACCTGAGAGAGTTCAAGGAGTTCATAGACAACGAGATGATCATCATCCTGGGACAGATGGACAGCCCCACTGAGATCTTCGACCACGTCTACTTGGTGAGAACCGAGCCCCCTCCCCCCCCGGCTAGTCATCTGTTTTCTTGTGCGCCGGACATACTAACGTGCTGTGTCGTCCCACCAGGGCTCGGAGTGGAACGCCTCCAACCTGGAGGAGCTGCAGAACAGCGGGTAAGGGGTCGCTCGCTCGTCACTACGGTTTTATTTTTGGAAGAGTTCCTGCATCGCGATTTCACCTGTCCGTAGTCTCTGGCTACGTTTACGCGCAGCTAGCGATTTGATTGGGCGACTGCGACTGTCGCAGTGTACGAGCATATCGAGAAAATCGACATCAACAGTGGCACGACTGTATTTTCCAGTCCCCCCCAGTTTACTTTCGCTGAACCCTAAAAATAGTTTACTGCAGTGTCCGACCTGCGTGGCATTAGCGAAGCGTTCGTCGTCCCGATGGCGACGACAGTCATTGACAGCTGCTGACGTTAAAACACCCCCCCCACCCCTCTGTCTCCTGCACAGGGTGCGCTACATTCTGAACATGACCCGGGAAATAGACAACTTCTTCCCAGGGATGTTCGAGTACCACAACATCCGGGTGTACGACGAGGAGGCCACCAACCTGCTGGAGTACTGGAACGAAACCTACAAGTTCATCACCAAAGCCAAGTAGGCTTAAACACACACAAACACACACACAGATCCCCCTGGGGTTCTCGGTTTGGTTCGACAACGCGCCACAATCCCTCTCTTCCCTCTCTCGTCAGGAAAGCCGGCGCCAAGTGTCTGGTCCACTGCAAGATGGGCGTGAGCCGCTCGGCCTCCACAGTGATCGCCTACGCCATGAAGGAGTACGGCTGGGACCTGGACACGGCGTTCGACCACGTGAAGGAGAGACGGGCCGTCACCAAGCCCAACCCTTCCTTCATGAAGCAGCTGGAGGAGTACCAGGGGATCCTGCTGGCCAGGTGAGCCGTCGCGCAGCTGCCGCGTCGGCGTTCCCGCGGTTCAGCGCTCTGGTGCTAACGCGCCGCTCGTTTGCTTCCCCCCCCCCCGCAGCAAACAGAGGCACAATAAGCTGTGGCGCTCCCGCTCGGACAGCGACCTGTCGGAGCGCTCCGAGTCCATTTGCCGCTCCTCCACGCACTCCCTGGGCCGCTCCGACTCCCAGAACAACAACACCACCGCCGCCTCCTCCCCCGCCCTGCATCACTTCCTGGGCGCGGCCGTGCTGCAGGCGCTCGGCGCCGAGCCCGAGGACTCCGCCGACTCGAACGACGCGCGTGCTTCAGAGGAGGAAGAGAGGAGGAGGAGGAGGAGGAGGAGGAGGAGGAGATTGGGTCGGGTCGCAGCGAGCCCCCCCTGCTTCCCCTCCCCAGGCCCCGGGCAGCCACCGTAGTCCCGGAGGAAAGACTGGACAATGCAGCGAGCGTGGCCGTCACCGTGCCTGTTCCCGCGCCCCACCCGCCGCCGTCGCTCCACATCCTACCTGCCACCCCCGAACCCCAGCGCGCCTGCCGGGATCCCCCCGCTCACCTGTCCCTCTCGGCGCCCAAACACAGACCAGCAGAGCTGTCTCTCTCTTTGCCCGAGCGAAGCAGCCCGGGAGAGACCCCCCCCCTCACTCCGGAGTCCGACGACTCGGACGCGACCGACCGCTCGCTGTCCGATCTGACGAGCGACAAGCGCAGCCCCCTCAGCCCCGCGGACGCCGCCCCTCTGGCCGCCAGCGACGACAACAACAACCCCAGCGAGCCGCAGGCGGGCAGCGACCTCCACGGCCGCGGCGAGGCCGACGGCTCGTCGAGCCACAGCGCCGACAGCATCGACTTCTTCAGCGCCAGGGAGAAGTTTCTGGGCCTGGCCCAGGACGGCAGAAGGCGGAGCCTCTCCGAGCCGGCACAGCAGAGGACGCCCCTGCCCTGTTGCCAAGACAACGGAGAGGAGGAGGAGGAGGAGGAGGAGGAGGAGGCCGAGGAGGAGGCCGAGGAGGAGGCCGAGGAGGATGCGGACGAGGACGGAGATCGCGTCAAAGTGAGTCCGCGAACGATGAATCCGCACAGATCACAGTGACACCTGCTGGTGGACGGAGACACACTCGTTTGTCTCCTCTGATTTTATGAGTTTGTATCAGGTGATCCCATCAGTGGTGCTGCACGTAGTTTGAAAGGTTACCAAATCATTTATTATACCGTAACAAAAGGCTGGTCATAAAAACAGTGATAAAAATAGAATGACATCTCATAAGGAAAGAAAGACTCAAAAATAAACACGCAGTCGAGAAACAGATACGAGCCGCAGACTAACTAGTGTGCGTCTCTTCCTCCCTGTCTCCTTGTCTCTTAGGCGTCTCCGCAGTCTGAAGACAGCGCCGACAAAGACCAAGCTCCTCACCATGACAACGGGATATCAGTCCGCCACATCGTCACTGAGATCGAAGCCATATGCCGCCCCCCCTCTCCCTCCCATGCCCCCCCGTCGCCCCCCCCGCCGCCCTCCTGCAGCCCTCAGCTCTCCCGAGCGGAACGTCGGGAGGAGGCGGGGTCCCCCGAGGTCCGGCGCGGCTCCTTAACGCCGCCCTCGCCACCGCCGTCTCCATCCGCGCCGCCGCGCGACTGGCCGTCGGGCTCGGTGCGCCGCGCCACCGAGCAGCTGGAGCTGAAGCTCAGGCAGGAGATGGAGACGGCGGCGTGCCAGCGATCGCCGCTGCACTCCCCCGGCGCCGAGCACCCTTCTCTCAGGCTGCCCTCCTGCTCGCCAGGCGCCGAGCACCCTCCCCGCCACCCATCCCACCACGCCGCGGGACACGGGATCACTCAGGGAGAGATCACGGCCGGATCTGAGTCCAAAGACGGGGGAGAACGTGCAGGATCGGCGCACGAGCTTCAAAGACTCGACTCCTCAGGCGCGCGCCAACTCCCGGACCCTTCCCAAAACTCAACTATCAGCCAAGTCTCTGGTGCTATACCCGCCACTGTGCACACGCCCGTCGATAGCCATATGCTGACGTCATCGCCGGCCTCCTCTGCGCCGTTAGCAGAACCGTCTCCAAATACCTCAGCCCACTCCCGCGGGCCGGGCCCGCTCCACAGCCAAAACCAGCAGCGTCAGACCCCGCCGCAGGCCCCTTCGAACCAAATGACTCTGGACGGAGCGACGGTGCAAGAGTCGGACACCGACGAGAGACCGGAGCCCAGGTCCTGGGGCTGCGGCCCCGCCTGCGACGCCCGGGGCCGGCTGGCTCGCGGCAGCCAGGAGCTGGAGAGGATTCAGCAGACGCTGAGAGAGCTGCAGGCTTTCCTCCACGAGGGCGTCGGCCTGGAGACCACGGAAATCGAGGCGCAGGAACTGGAGCGGCCTCAGGGTCCAAGAGACGCAATGGACACCGAGCCGGGACCTTGCAGCGGCGGGGGCTGGGAACAGCCCCCCGCAGGCCCGGAAGCGGGGCGCGGCTGCGAACGAGGGAGAGGGGAAGAGCTTCCTGGAGCCGACGCGGTGGCACAGGGTCATGGAGCTCGAGGCCCGCATACGCCAGGCGGGCCTCACCCCCCCCTCGCTCATGAAGAGATCAGCCTCCTTGGCCAAGCTGGACTGCCTGGAGCTGTCGGCCAACGACCTCAGCGACTTAGACCTCAGGCCGCACGGCAGGACGGCGTCGGCGCGCTCCGAGGGCCCCTGCCCCGCGTCGCCGCCTCGCCCCGACGACACCTGGAAGAAGCAGAAGGTGCTGGCCCGGAACGCTAACGCCGGAAAGGCCGTCCCGGAGCGGCCCCTCGGCCCCGCCTCCGCCGCCCGCCGCCGTCAGAAAGACGAGGCGGGCGAGCGGGAGGAGCCGGACGGCGGCGGGGGCGGCGCTGCCACGGCGCCGCGCCAGCAGGGGAGGGGACACTCGTCGAGGCGCCCCCGCAGAGCCGAGAAGAAGCGAGCCGTCACTGTGCTATACAACACCATGTAACCTCAAACGCAAACAGACTGGAACGGGCCCGACTGGAGCTGCGCTCGTGTGTGCGTGTGTGTGTGCGAGAGGCCGCATGGTGTGTGTGCGTGTGAATGCGTAGCAGGTGAACTGTCGAACCTGCGCAACCTGATCGACGATGAGCATATGTTTGCATGTAAACCACTGGATGTGTTGTTGAAAACTGGAGTTCAGGTTTGTATGTACAGTAATGAAATATGAATGTCCAAACAGATGAACCAGTGCACACTGTATGCACTCCACTACACCCCCCCCTCCCTCCCTTTTTTTAAAAAAAGCATTAATTTTCGGCGTGGGAGTCTCGCTGCCCGTTCAGAGTTTCTAAAGTGAGAGGAGCTTTTTTTCTCAAACATGCACTTTACTGTTTAGATGATTTTCTTATTATTTTGAGATGGGTTCCTCGACCCGGCGAGGACTCTTTTGCACTGACACCGGTCGATTTCAAGGTGGGCAGACGCGTCTTTATTCAGATTTTTAACCGAACCAGGACAAAGCTGACATGTTTTTTTTATTATTATTATTCAGTGCTTTAGCAGTCAATAAATATGGTGAGTTTGCTTTGACTGCGTTGACTGCGTCTTTCTTGCGTGCTGTCCGACCCATCTGTTGTTCGGTAACGTGCTGCCACCTGCTGGCCAGTGGGAGAAATACAGCACCCCGCCGTCTCCGCGAGAGAAGAGGGTGAGGAGGGGTGACGGGTGCAGTGAAGGCGTGCCGCTGCTGGAGTGCCATTCGTGAAAGTAAATGCTTTGTGTGCTGCACGGAGGTAAAGGTGGAGGTGGTCTTGGATGGGGGGCCTGGAGGGTTAGGGTTAGTGCTGGAGGCCTGGGTGGGGGCCTTGGAGGTTCAGTCCTTGGCTGAGGAACAAGGCTTATGGCTGTTGGCCTTGGTTGGGGTTAGAAAATAAATAATGCTTTCTAAAATATATATATATATATATTTTGTCATATTGCAGGTCAGGTGTCTGTGTCAAGGTACCCCCTGACCGCTGTGGTATGATATGATCACTTACTGTGTCACCGTATCAGGGTTCCCCCGTGACCCCTCAAAGATCAGCCTGTTTCCAGGGAACCCTGGAAACGGTTCTCGTGACGGTGTCAAGGTCACCCTTGGACTCTGTCACCACCGTGCCATTAAAAAAAAAAAAAAAAAATACAGACAGACGTGGCATGTACGGTTTCAAGTTTCCCGAAAATCACCATTTCTCTCACTTTGACCCACAACAGATACCAGGTCAGAGGTCACCCGGAGCGACCTCGGTGGACAAATAGTTTTTAGGACTCGTTCAAAACTATAAAACTAAAGATATATTACTGGAACTGCATTGTACTCGTCGCTTTTAACTGCAGGTGGCTAACTCTTTGAGCAAGTCGGTCCCGTCTCCTCGGGGAAACGATCTCCCTCAGCGCTCGGTGCGGTTTGCCCCACCCCCCGGCTGTTTCGTGCGGGTAATTAAACATGGGCCCCCACTGTGACACACAAACGCAAATCAAATCCAGTCACCGACTGAACGACGTTCAACAATCTGACCAGACTGCAGCGACGTATACATTAAAACCAGTTTGCACCCCCCCCCCTTTGTGAATCAAGAGCAAAGTTAATAAAATCCACTCCAGTAGACGGAGCAGATGGGTTTAAAAAAAAAAAAAAAATTACACGGTGCGTTTCTCAAATTGAACCGTCACGAACAGGGAAGTCGTTAAAAGAGAGAGGAATAAAAAAATCAGTGGAGCAGAAGGGAGAGGGTGAGAGGGTGCGTTTGACTTCCAGGCTGCGAGATTGGCGTCCTTCCTCTGTGCATACTGATGCTCTCAGCCCCCCCCTTTCCATTCTCTCTCTGTTTTATGTCTGTGGCTCTTTACCGATTCCCTTCACACGCGCTTGGAGCCGCAGCGCTTCCGCTGTCCTAATGTTATTCACGATGATGTCGGGCTGAGTCAGAGCGAGCGGTGGGTGGGGGGGGGGGGCGTTGCGGCTGCACACTGCTGATTCACACGGAAAATGAAAAATGATTTCTTTTTTTTTTTTCATTTCCTATTTTCCCCTCAGCCACCGTGAAAGCAGCCTGGGTGAGCCGAGCGGCGTTTCTCGGAGGGTTCGGAGTCTCTAAGCTGTCCTTTTCCTCCCCGTCATGCCTAAAATAACTGTAGGCAAAAAAAAAAAAAACCACAAAACCCATCGACAACCCTCGGATCTGACTGAGGTGCTGGGAATCCGTGTCACGGGGGGCGGGGGGGGCTAAAAACAGACCAGCTTCTCTCTGGTGCTGACTGAGGCTGTCGCCTTCCACATCTCGTGAGAAATTAATTGCCTTTGTCGCCCTCCTTCTCGTGGTGACGAGCAGAAAACTAACTGGGACTGGAAAGCTGCAGCTGGAACGGGATTTAAGGCATGAGATCTGCAAAAAACCACAAAAAACACTCACGCGTTGCTGCTCCAAAAGATGTTTCTTTATTCGAATCATTATCTGAATTCACTTCCCAGCATACACCGTGAAAACATCTGACTGCCTCTCTGCAACATTTTTTAAAAAGTAAAAAAATGAATCTTTTTTTTCTTTATCAACCAGGCAAGCTTGACTATGAATAATAGAGGAGGGGGGTGGTGGTTTCCCCCTCAGTTTGTGCTGATATTGGAGTGTGAACGTTTTCTTTTAAGGAAATGATACGTTTAAAAAAAAAAAAAAAAACCAAGCTGGCCTTGAGCCCTGCAATATTGAGTTACTTAGAGCGAGGAGTAAAACAATCTTCCTTTCAATCTTTTTTTTTATTATTGTTATTTCTTGGATGATTTTGCACTTTTTGTTTCCAGCAGGTTGTGGTGAGGAGCCAAGTTGCACTTAGGGTGCAAGAAAAACCTAAAACATTGCTGCTTATAGCCTCCGGGGTACGCCCCCCCCCCTCCCGGGGCAGCATCCTCCGATATTGTGGGTCTCTACGAAACGAACCTCACACAGGTGCAGACCATGCTGAAATATTAGTACACACACTGTACCGTGACTACACAGAAACACAGAACTCATCCGCTCGTGTAAGGTGAGAAGATGCGAATATACAGAAAACCTCTTTCGGTGACAGTTCTACTCCACGGTCCTACTCGCGCGCACACACACACACACACACACCACGTGCATTGTCCTTTTATTGTGTTGTAGACACACAGGCGTGCCGCAAAACTCGTCCACACGCAGTACAGCTAGTACACCCAAGTGTCGATTTTGGTCGTCAGGCTAAAACTAGAGCCGGCCCAAGTTCACTTTGTGCTCAATCTCATCACCGACATCCATTAACAGTCATGTAAATGATCCACCCACAAGCTAAAGTACAGTACATCTGGATTTTGTGCAAATAAAAAAAAAAAAGAAAAGTACCAGCTTTTTTTTTTAGTAAATGTATTTCATTTAAAAACTGAGGAAGTTGGACGGTTTCTCAACATTCAACTCGACTTTGACCGACCTCGATGATGAAGAAGGTCGCGGTATTCTCCGCGCCGCCGCTGCGTCGACGCGATCACAGTTTGAACTGAAAACCACACGACTCGGTGGCAGGACTCTGCGATCGTGCGCGCTTTGTCGGTTCTGGAGCGGAGAGTTGGCCGAACACGCGGCGGGACAGAAGGCGATCTGTTTGGCCCCTGTGTAGAGAGCTGGTTTTGAAAGACGCACACACAAACACACACACACACACACAAACAGGCACACCTGCAAACAGACAGAAGTCACTTATCCACGGAGGCATTCTAAACTTATTGTGTTGGATGTTTTGTTGGTTGTAAACTGGCACTGGTCGGGAAAAGTACCATGTGGCACCAGAAAGAGGACACCCGGCGTCCCTCTCTGGGTGTCTGAGACCCGGACAGCCCCGTCACCTTATGGCTTCGTGGGAGAGGTCTGGCTGAGGCGATGGGAGAGAAAGCAGGAGGCGATTTGATCTTTAAACCACTAAGATGATTATTTCCAGCCACTTACAGTGTGCTTTAAGTTTTAAAGTGGCCTGCGCTGCCCTTTTCTTCCATGTGCCCTTGTCCCAGGCCCCTCCCTTCAGCACACAGCCCCCACCCCACCCCACCCCTACCCCCACCACCACCACGGTGGGCCACTCAGCTCTCACTTCTCCATGAGTGACAGCTGGATGATGCGCTGGAGCTCCTCCTCCTCTTGCCGCCGCCGCCGCTCCGCCTCTTCCTGCTCCCGGGCCGAGATCTCCATGGCGATGCGCAGCTGCTCGTCGTAGCTGCAGGTGGCCGGCTGCTTCTTGGAGGGGGTGGAGCAGAGGCTGGAGGGGGCGCGGGGCTTGTGCTGGGGGGTCCTAACATGGGGGTGGTGGGTAACGAAAGAAGGAAACATGTTGTAGCTGTGACTCTTCAGCTTCGACTTGCTTGACATTTGTCGTTGCAAAATGAGCACAATTCCGCACAGAAAGTTAGAGCCACATACAGTTATAAAAAAGGTTAAAAAAAGAGACAATGCTTTATAGTACAGTCCTCAATTTCCAGTGTAATGCTGCCGTATCAATCAACTACCAATAAAATACTTACTGGTTCCTACTGGTAATGAAGTGTAGGTACAGTGGAGAAAACAAGATAAGAAATGGGAAGTAAGGCAACATTTTTGGAAATACTGGGTACCAGTGGGGGAACTGGGAAACACAGGTTTGGTATCATGTGTTTTGCACCTTGTAGTTACCTGCTGGCATCCCAACAGCTCATGGATCTCCTGTCCTGTCTCCTTTGTCTCCCCCCCTCCGTGTTTCACACCCCTGCAGTGCGTATGAGCCTCCACACCTGGGGCCGATCAACTCATCAAGCAGTGTTCAAGAACCCCGCCCCTCCAGTCCTTCTTCGCCAGAGTCTGCTGAGCGGTCGAGACTCCAGGCCCTATTCCCTTGAGACACGTTATCTTCTGCCTTGCTTCCAGGCAAACTAATCACCCTTCCTTCCGTCTGTTCCTGCTCAGGCTCTCCAGCCTGCTTCAAACCCAAGGCCCGCTCACCCAGGCCAGCAGACGCACGACACCTGCGACCCGCGATTCTTTCGTACGCCACTGAATTTCACCTTAAGCCTTTTAATCAAACCCCTCCGTGTTCTGCTTTCAGGCCCGCAGGACCGCGAACGTGACGCTTACGTTTGTTTTCTGTTTGTTTGCGTACCTGTTCGGAGCTGCTGCAGTGCTGGAAGAACGAGCCAGGTGGGAGAAAATTTTCAAAAGTGCAGTCCCATTTCTCAACTTATCTGTATTTCAAATCGAACAATAGAGTAGAAGACATAAATCTCTGAATGCGGCTGGAGCTGTCTGCAAAGGCATCTTCTTTTTGTTTTCTGTTTATATTGTGCACTACAGTTTATATTTTCCATTCCACAGTAAGAATAAGGGATGTGTACGTTGGCATCATTTTTACTAAATGTTACCTGCCCTGGTACCCAGTACTTCCAAAAAATACTTCTTTTACATGAGTGAAATTAGGAGTGAATTATTATTTGCTTGTTCCCAGTACTCGTGTTTGTTTTGTAACACTGTAACTACTTACATGTAAATACCGGAAGAAATCAGAAAGTACTTTCATAGGCACGTGAGTCACACATCCACAAAATTCTTGCTTGCATGCAGAAAAATAAGCGACAATAAGGAAAATGACATAAAGCCGATCCTCCAGGGACAGAGCAGTGCAGGTTGTTATTCAAAAAATTTATAAGTGGGTGGAAAAGTGACGTTTCTTTTAAGAGTTAATGGAAAGATTTTTGATGTGATCACGTCACACAGCTGTTTAATTTAAAAAAGTGACATAAGAATGAAAAACTATTCCTTTTGAAGCTACATACAATATGTTGCAACTCTTGCATATTGCTCCTGATTTTTAAAAAAATTTCCACAGAAACTTTTCAAGTATGTTACTGTATTATTAACCCCGATACTGTAAAAAGGAATTACCAATTTGTAAGTGAACACTGCAGTATCGAGACTGTGTCCAAAAAAAAGGGAAAAGGTGTATTCATCCACTCATCAACAAATAGAGATGACGGGGAGAGAGAGAGAGAGAGAGCCTGAAGATAACGGGCTAAAGTCAACAGCGGCGCTGTCGACTGTGAAAGCAGGAAACTCTCTTCCTCCAGTCTCCCACGCTCCCTCTCTCACTACGTACACACAAACTCATTTCCCCTTCGTGGGAGACATCTTTTGACGTAATGCGTTCCCTTTCCCCTAACCTTAACCTTCATATCCTAATCCTCAGCAAAACCTTATTCAAACGTGAGACCTAAAACAAGTATTAATCCTCACAAACAAAAAAAAAAAATCTACCCTTTGGAACCTCAATTTTTGTCCCCACAGCTTCCCCATGGGCCAGCGTGGATTCAGGTTGAATTCCCCACCGGGATATAAAACAAGCCCTCACACACACACACACACACACACACACACACACACACACACACAGCAGTGAGCAGCAGAAAGGAGATGAGAGGAGAATAGCAGGATGGATAAGAGAATAGAGTCGGGGAGGACGGGGCAGGAGTACAGGATGTGAGTCAGGAATGGAAGGAAAGAACTGCATGATGGAAAAAATACAATGGAAGAGTGCAAGACGCTGAAGAATAACAATACATAACAGTAGTGAGAGGAAGTCAGAGACAAAATGGGTGAAGGAATGGCAGGAAGTATCACTCTGGATCTGACAGTCATGGAGATTCATGTTTTTTTTTTTTGAGGATTAAAGGGTTCTTCTTTTTTAACAATTGTCTCTTTCATCCAACCTCACCTGCAGTCCCTTGCTGGTTAACTCTTTACAGAGGGGTTACATTTTGGTTGGAGCAGAGGGAAGCAATGAACGGCTGTATATTTAGCAGAACAGGGCGGATTAAAGCAAAAAACAACAACTACTTGACTAAAAAATACTTGAAGTCTGACCTCTCCAGACGACTTGGGTCACAGGACAGCGGGTGCGTCCCTGGCTTGCTGTTGGTCAGTGCCTCCCAGATGGTGACCTAGACACAAAGAAGAAGTGTGTGTGTGTGTGTGTGGGGGGGGGGGTTAGATAGCGAGCACAGGAAGTGGACTGACAGACGCGTAGGAAGACGGAGGAACGGAGAGGCATGTAAAACAAGAGCATCCTCCCTCCCTACAGACCTCTTCCTGTTAATGTGAGCTAAAGTGCCTCTCAGACAGCAAGCTAGCTCAAATGTGAGTTATGAACTGACTGAATGTCAACTAATCATCTTTAGTACACACGCCCAATATTAATTCTACGACTGATACTGCTATTAATATTGATAAGAGATATTTCAAAAGCAAGCTGAACACTCCCACGCTGTTAATATTAATATTAAGTTTGGTGGTTTTGCATTTTTTCACAACAGCATTAGTACTTATATTTTCAACAGTCGGCTGTAAAATATGAAGTTCAATTTATTTCCTGACCAAGGCTGGATTACCAACTGAAATGAAGTCAGTGAGACTTAAAGTTTCCACGAGGTGGGTGACGTGGCAGCAAATATTTATGACTTTAGATATCTTGGACAAGGAACTTTGACATATTTTTGTTGCAAAATAGCAACCACTAAAATCATAAAATCCTTCTAATGAAATGGGTGTTTATTTATTGAAGGATGTGGCCTGATAAAGACCTTATGGGCTGAAGAAGTAGTTTCGGAAGGGATCAAAATTGAAGCCGAGGCTGAGATATTCAGACTTTTAGAGTCTACAGTAATCGTTCGTTTGTCTTTAAGTAAGGCCGCAAGATTGATGGACAAAATTTGGCTTTTTCATTGAAGTTAACACAGTGAGCGAAATCTACTTCCACCAGCTAAAGTAAACACATCTGCAAGGATCCACACCGGCCTGATTTACCACAGTGATCCAGACATCAAACTGTCTCTTCCTTGACCCAACAGAAAGGTTGACAGGTTAAACAGAGGCGGACGCCTGACGTTTTTTTGGCCGTTGATTTTTATGTGTTGACGCTTGTCTCAAGCAGCAATACTCTGCTGACCATGAAGGATAGTACGGAAGGGAGAGGAAGAAGAAAGACGAGCTGTTAAACTTCGGTTTGCAGGGCCAGGAAAAAAAACATAAAATTACGCTAGAGTTTTTTTTTTTTCAAGTGGCTCGCTTTAGGAGAGAACAACATGGCCACTGGGCCTGAGTTTGAGACTCCCACACAACGCCCACACAGCCAGGTAAACATCCACGTCTTGCAAACTCCACACCTCCAGTTTTTTTTTTTTTGCAATGCTCAGTGTGTGCACTACCTCTACTCGCTTCTTATGTCCTCCGCCTGTACCAAACGAGGGTTGGATGTGCACGCTATCCACCTTCTCAACTTATCAGCAGTTCCTGAATGCAGCTTTATTTGACAGCCGACAATCAAATGTTAGACATCATCAGTGCACGAACTCAGCCAATGAAAACTTCCACGACGCTTGGAGCTAAATTTTATACTCTACTGAAACGAATGCTCACTCTGAATGAAAGGTGGGAAATTACAGCCGGGAAGCTGGTGGGCTGTAATGTCAGCTTGCACAGAAGTTACTGCTGTAAAGCATGCTCTGTCAGCGGTGTGGTCGTTCAGCACCTGTCTCGCTTCAGAGTTAGAGCGGAAAATAAAAGTGTCACTGCCTTTTTCCGTCCCTGTTTGAGGCGGTTGAAGACGTGCGGCTGCACGAGATGATTGTTTCTCCTCGACATTCTTCCCCAGTGTCCTAGCTAAGAAAAATCGGAGGATGTTCTTCGACCTGTCTCACTGAGCCAATTTATACTTCTTCCTCTGTACTTGGAAGAAGGCCAGGATTTCTGGGATTTCAGAACAGCACCTATCCTGAAGTTGTATTGAATATAATGGATTTGAACTCCACACATCACAGGCAATTTGTTCTACTTATTGATTTTACATCAGTATCGATTGTTCTAACTGGTAATGTCACCGTGTCTATTTGCCATGTCTTGCCTGACTTATTGGTAAACTTATTGCCGTAATTTGTACCGGGGTTTTCATAGGATCAATATGGGTTTGTAAACCTTGGTTGGCATGGCAACGTGACTGTTCTAGAATATAGAATCCTGAAAACTTCAAGAAAAACATTTTGCATCTGCGCTCACTGAGCACATGTGGGAGCATCTATTTATGTACAAGTTCAAGAACAAAATAATTCAGCACAATCAAAGGTGGGATAATTGATTGTTGCCAAGACCCCTCCCTGAGCAGCCATAGTCCAATTATACCTAAGCAACCACAGTTGGACACGGCAGGTCGAACCATGGATTCCCCCTGCGTGTTGCGTTCCACATGAGGCCGTAGTAAGAGCGACACTCAGCATTTAAACCTGCGATAACTGCTTTTTTGGGGTCACATGGGGGCAGCAGAAACAAAGTTGTGAACACAGCACTTATATATAATCACTTTTTTCAGTTGACGGGGCAAACTTGTTAGCCAGCAGTTATTTACACATGCCCAACAGTTACGGAGCGACGTTCATCTGGAGTGACGTTCCGGGCCATCTGCCGACATAAGCAACACCCGCTCTCGTCTCGCTCCTGAGGAAAGTACCTGACTCTTTGGCCGCGAGATGATTCATGCTCAGCAGTGAGTGGCGAATCAGGACTTTTTTTTTTTTCCTCTGAAAACAGCCGCCCACTGTGGCAGAAAGCGGTGCCACGAGAGTGAGAGCCGAAATAGCATGTGTTGGACAGCCAGACAATGAGCGGAAAATCTCTCGTAAAGCTGAGAGGAGCGGCAGATTCAGCTGATGTGTTTTCACCACTGTGAGCGACCACTTTCATTTTCTCACAATGGTTTTTGTGACACTGCCATTATTAAACCGCTGCTTATAGCTTCTTCATAGAATTTGAAAGGTTGTTTCTTCTCTTTACTGTCACAATCTGCCCCTTTAATAACTCAAAGGACCGTCTTTTCTCTTCATTTTTGGTTTTAATTCACTTCCTAGTGCGTCTTTGGTTGTCTGTATTTTGTTGGTTTTCCCACTCCCATGATTGTTTGCCCCGCCCCGGCGCGTTCCACCTGTTCCCATTTACACCTGCCTCCGTTGTGTATTGAAGTCTCTATGCTACCATTCTTTGTCAGTTCATCTGTTCATTTCCCCTGTGCGTCCTTGTGCTTCTGCTCTGTTCCCGGATCTTTTTAGTTTTGGATATTGTGTTTGCACGTGCTCGCCTGACAGCATAAGCACCTGTAAGCTTGTTTAATTATATTACAGTATCTTCTCCTACCTGTCTCCATTTGGGGACTAAAATCTTTAACTCCTCGCATTTCGATCTTTTACAGAAACCAAAAAGCAGCAGCTGGAAATATTAAAAGCTCAGCTGCACTAACTCATGGAGCTAACTTTAGCTAGCTGAAAAAAATGTGCCACTTATTGAAGACGGATCACTTGGTGGGCTGGTTAGAAATGAAATGTGCAAAATCGAGGGCCAAAAATGACTGAATTGTTGCCATGTGAGAGTGGAAAACTTGACAGGCAGAACGACAGTAAATAAGGCGGGTGGGGCTTCACGAGCCGTTCATTTAACAAACAGACCGGTGTTTCTTTAATTTCAGATCAGAAGACGATCTCCCCTGAGTCTCACATTCGGCCCACCTGATCGTATTCGGAGCCAGCCTCCAGCAGACTCTGCTGTATGGCGAACTGCAGCAGGTCCTCCTCCTCCTCCCTCATGCTGTCTCTCTGTTTGCCACCCAGCATGGTGTATCCAGGCGGGGGCTCGAACACACATGGGGGAATCTCTCCGGCTCGACACGACACTGCAGCACACGGAGGGGAGGCAAAGGGCAAGAGACGGGGAGCGAGTGTTATCTAACAGTAAAGGAGACAACACCAGAGTACAGGAGAGGTGCAGATAAGGAGAAGAAAGGAAGAAAAAAAAAATCCAGACCAAAATAAGATGTGATGGGTCATTTTCCCTCCACACTATTGTCGGCATAATATAGCCACTTCTCAGCTGCCTATATAACTCAAGGTAAGGCACTGCTGCAAGATAACATCAGAGATTTCTACAGAGGTTCTTTCTGAGCAGTCACACAATAAATTATATCTCCCCTCCGCTCGGCTGCAGATTAAAACATGGCTGCTGGGTTTCTGATCAAGCGATAGGTTGATTAAAGTAAGCCATAACGTTACGCACAACAGCAAGAGCATAACCTTGCGTTTGAAGCCAGTGATAAATACTGCTCATAACTCTATCACGCAACTGTAAACTGTGTTTGTTATGTGAAGTATGGCCCACGTTATGCAGTAAATGTTCATGAAGATTTATACAAGAGCTCGGAAAACGGCAGCGTACAAAGTTCTGCAGCCAGTGAAGAGTGAGACGTGACGGAAAAAAAAAACACAACAGAGGCTACGGGTGTGTGCTCTCACTGGTGGAGCTGGAGCTGGACACGCTGGAGGAGAGTCGCTGCCTGGAGACGGGGTGTCTGTCCTCGGGGTGTCTCTCTGCCCGTCCCCCTCCACGCCGACATCGTTGTCAGCACGGACTCCCGTCCCCTCCTCGCAGCCGTTGAGGTTGCTGAAGGTGATCCTGGCGTTCAGGATGTGGTAGAGAGGGATCTCTGCAGAGGGTGGAGGGAAACAGACGAGGAGCAGTGTCTTCTACATCCGTCTCATCACACAGTCAACCACGCATGTGTTTATTTAAATCCCCTTCCTGTTGGTGATTATCTTTTCTGTCCTATTTACTCCCTTTCTTTGTTTGTCTTCGTTTCTGTCCATCCGTCTTTGTATCTACTTATTAACCCCCAATCATCCCTTTTATTTAACCAGCCATCATTTTTGCCTCCCTCCCTTCATCTCTCCATCCATCTCACTCTCCCAACGCTCACCGATCTTGACAGGAAAGCCGGGCGGCAGGCGCAGAGTGATGAAGTCGCGCAGCTTGGCGAACAGAGCGTTGGAGATTGCCATGAGATCGATGATAGGCACCACTTGTTCTGCCAGGGACAGAGGATGGGACTCGCACAGCCACAACTTGGCTTTAAACCTGCAAAGGGACAAACACTGGTAAGCCTGCAAGTAACCTGCAGTTTGTTGATGAATATTACGAAATACAATTCTGACTTAAGTATGGCTGAAGCAATTTGCGCCCTCACTAAGCAGTTAGACGTTTGGCCCGAGGTACAAAAAGACATTGATTGCATCAGCAAACAAAGACTGTCAACAAGCTGCTGAGTCGTTCTCAAATTGAGGCCAATCAATGCTTTTATTTGAACTTGTCCGATAATGAACGCAGGATTGAGAGGCGGCTCCGCAAACCTCCGAGACTTCATCCTCATGACGGCCCGTCGCTTTCGCTTAAGTGACAACAACAATAGAACTAACTACTGAGAATGACAGGCGGGCCAATAGGAACACAGAGCAGATGATTGGACAGCAGGTTGGCAGGTGACAAAGAGAAAGAGAGATTGTTGCTGGCTTCGTCCACGAGGCAATGTGATGAGTGGGCAACACTTAAAAAAAACAATAAAATTTGTCATATTGCAAAAATTTATGTTGACAACCAAATTTTTCAAATGATCCTCAGGCATTTTTTTTAAGTTCCTTTTCAATTTCACTTTTTTCCCCACACATTTTCTGCCTCATCCTCCAGGTCTCTATAAGGGAGACTGCAGAGTTCCTTTATTTCAATTGAAAATGTTGTTTTGTTTCTTTTGGTGAAATAATGAATCAAAGGTGATTTGTTGAGTCATCAAACCAGAGCTGTGTGACTGTCCTTAATTGTCTGGCTCTCCACCAGCTCTGTAAAAACCCTACTTCTGACTTGCCTGTGTGTGTGTGTGTGTGTGTGTGTGTGTGTGCCTGTGTGAGAGTGCGCCTTTGTCGCCCACTTTCACTGTTTTTCACCTCAGGATCTTGGTGGTCAGCTGTCATGGATGGCTGATTTTACTCTGCCGGCACGTGTGTGTGCCTCTGTCTGTTCTCTGTCCTATCAGTTTGTCAGCTGTGGCACTTGGCAGTGAGTTCAGGGCAGGGGGGGGCTTCACTGTATGCATTGCTGCCTGTCTTATTTCCCGTCAGTCTGTCACCTCTGGGTCTTGGTGGTGAGCTGGCACTGGTGGCCGATGTCCCTTTGAGTCGATGACAAGCTGGGGTTAAAGTACTCCTCGGCCGTCAGTGCTGCGGGGTTGGTCACTGCAGGACTCGACATCTGGGTCACCAGCGCCTGGAGACAGCACAAAATGAATAAGATTAAAACGTTAAATCGGCAGGGAAATGGTCTTAAGACAAAGTTGTTGTTTTTTTATTTTAGCATTTTACATCATAATTGCAGACGCATCTGCTGGGTCGCTGCGCTAATTAGTCACTCGCTTGTCAACTGTTGAGTGTGACTTTATTAAATCTGTCAAAGCTCGGCCACCGTTACTAGAAGAGCTACGGGCAGCTGAGGCCTTTTTCTTCCTTTTTTTTCCTCCGGCAGCAGATAATCACAGGCAATGCCCCTTTAAAATGCAGGGTTTGACAATTTTGAAGCCAAACTACATAACAGCTTTACACTTGCACAGAAAATCTGCAGAGCAAACGTCGAACTGCAAAAAGCTTCTGCTGAGCAAACAGTGGTCTGGAGGGAGACGGCGGAGAGGCGGAGAGAGTTGGGAATGAGGGGAAATCAAGTGAAAAGACTATAGAAAGGGGCGGAGGAGAGGTGTGAGTCATAGATACACTGCAGCAGAAACAAATTAAAAAAACCATAATCAATATTTGAGAGCAGGTCTGAGCCACTGAGCGATTGTTTCGCTCTGCAGGCATGCTCTCCTGTTGACACAGCGGACGCCGCAGTCAGGATTCATACAGTCGATGTCCATCTAAAGACAGGAGCTCATGGCTGGGATGCTGATAATGAAGATGATAATACACTCACCAGGACAATGGTTTACTCTTCACTGTGATCACTATGATAGCTTTGCACAAGGTGGTATGCTGATGTCAACAAATATCCGCCCCGTCCAATCATAATCTCATCAGCTAAAGCTATGTACACAATTAACAAACCACTGTTTTCAGGTGAAAACCACACACCGCCAAAATCTCAAAAAAAAAACCTGATGAACCACGAGTAATTTATCAAAACATTTTTTAAATGGTTTCGAAAAGACGATAGATGGCGAAGAATCACAAGCTTTTATTGAGTAATGGCCTCGAAGCAAAATTTTGACTCACCCCGTTGTTCGGCCCCATGTGCTGCTCTGCAATGCCGAGGAAATTCTGCAGGGGAGTCTTCCCACCTGTTCAGAGACACGCGGCCGTGATGAGTTAGAGAGAATGCAGTCACATTGTACAAACTCAGTCAGCGTGATTTTTCCAAACCCTGCAGTCTATGTACATTGCAGATGACTTAAAACCCAGAAGCCTGGCTCCCATTCATCAAGAGATGATGAAGCACGGGCCCATTTATCTCCGACGCAACTGTCTGCTGTGTCATTTCCCTCTGCAGTCTTTTGCTCAAGATAACTTATTGCACTGTGCATCAAGCTTTTGTGTTGTGGTCGTATCATCCGCTAGGAAACTGAGCCGAAATGAGCAAAGCCATACTGTACGAAACGAAAATGAATTGAGATCGATGTGATTTCTGCTTTTTATGCAGGAATATAATGCGAAAAATTGTATCGCATTATATATTGTATTGCATCGTCTGCGTATACGTATACCTATACGTTTCAGCGTACCGCCACACTCCCAACGTGCTCCTTCTACAGCTAAAAGTCAAAAGGTGATGCACAGTGTCTCAGGGTAAACAATACTGAGAAGCTCAACATAGGAAAACAGCAACTTTATATCACAATTAGCATCGACGATGTGACCACACTCCAAGCTCTGACAGTGACAGGTGGTTGGGTCTTTTTTGGGGAGTGTCAGGGGATCCTGAAGTCTCTCTCTACTATACTTTTAAAAAACAAACATCTTTATTTATTGAGTTTACTTCCAAAAGCCACCCAGACTGAAGGAGCCATTTGTTTTTAGAGTGCATGGGAAACAAGCAGCCGTCTGCTTATTTAGTAGTTGTTTAGTAGTGAGCGATGTGAGCAGCAAAGAAATGTGATCGGCTTATTAGTGTGTGGCTTGTATTTTCACGCAGTACTGGTGCTGCGGTCGTCCTCGCTAACCAGAAACTGAATGAGTGCAAAAAGCAATGCAGAGATCCATCGGTTACTGTTAACGTCAGCGGTGTTGTAACGCAGTTTAAAAGAGAAACGGCCACATTTCGACCTTTGGACAGTTGATCTGTTGTGTGCCTCATGATACAGTATGAATGTGTCTGACTGTACCTACTGCACAGGGGAAGGGGAAATGGAGTCAGCGACTTTTTCAGGAGTCAGTGGCGTTTCCAAGAACACATCCCTTGTGGATATTAGCGGAGTGCGGATGGGGATTGTGATCTCGGAGAGAGGAGTTCTCAGAGGAGCGTCTGATGGTTGATCCAGGCTGACAGTGACAGTCTGGGGAGGGAAACCTACTAGTCCTGCCTGATTTATGATCTGAACCAGAAAACGAGACGGTGCCAGCCAAGTGAACATTACGGGCTTTTAGTCAGAGCCTTGGGCTGAGCTCATTGACCTCACATGAGAGGGATTACTCATCAGTGACTCTTTTATCAGACATGTCGGTGCACTCAGGTTGGAAGATACAGTGACACAGGGGTGATGATGGAGAAATCCAGCTGCTGCAGCTGTGATGCAACTGCACATAAAGACTATCTTGATGATCTAAGAGGTGGCAATGTCTAATGCACACTTGGCGCTGAAGTACAGGTGTCAAAATAAAGATACTTACCTTTTGTCTTGTTCTTGTTCTGGTCTGACAGATGATCAGTTCTGGTCCTGGTGATCAGCTCCACGTTGGACGCTGCATACACCTGAAAAAGACAGAGGTAATATTCCTTCAAATGTTTGTTCTTCCTCTGATGAAAGCTCAGTATGTGGAAAAAGTATTAAATCGGTAAACATTCCCCAACTGGGCTCACAGACTGAACAAATGTATAAATCTGTGCACAAACAAATGCTGTATGTATTGCTTGTGTTTGCCTAAAGGTCATTCACAGACGAGGAAATGTACATATGTGTAGTGTGTAGTATGTTATGCTTGATCCTGATATAACCCACTCGGGCCCCAGGGAGGGTTCCAGCCCCAATCTGAAGCTGGAGCTCCAAAACAAAAGTAATACATCATTTTCGTCATTGTGTTCTCAGAAAATTAGAAAAAGTCATTAAGCATCAAAGCGAAACAACACTGTTGGAGGCCATGGGGTCTTCAGGAACCCCCCAAAAAGAAATTAGGATTTAAAATTGAATTTAAAAAATAATTAGTTCAATATAGACTGATTGCCTTTTGTTATCTTGACTTCCTGATTATGTAAATGTCAGAATACCTTCATTTTTTATTATATACACGCTCAGAGAAAACTGTGATTTTTTTTGTGTGACACTATACCCCAAACTCTAAAGTCAGGATACGTGACAGCTGCTCCAAGTCACAGTCCAAAGCACAATAGTGGAATTCCTCAATTATGACCATAGAAAGAAAATGCTGATAAAAAATTGAGCAGGATGCTAATTCTGAGATGATGCTGGATGACAGACAAGGGAAAGGAGGGGGTAAAAATGTATCTGGGAGGCGAGCCGCACAACAGGAGATGTCTGTGGACGTTTGTTACTCTAAATCAATGATGCAGAAAATAGATGCTTTTCGGGCAGCAGTATTTTACTGAGGAACCTGTCTGAGGTGCTTTTAAACCGTTAGTGACAGATGGTCCTGTGCATCTGACACTTGTCTCCCATCGATCCCTCCAGGGGGTCAAGGAAACAAATGGGGTCAAGGTAATGCATGTGTCTATGACAGACTTCTTTTTTAACTTGATTTGAGAGGGCACCGGGTGTCGTGTGTACGTATAAATTGTCCTCGTGTGAGGGTAAAGGATTCATGCTTAATTGTCCTATTTAAAGAAAGACCGTATTAACATGACAGATTCCCGATATCCGTCATCATGTCCTCGAATGACTAAAGCAATGGTTTGAAAATAACTCTGGGAGTGATTCGTCCTGGAAATTGAACTCTTCAAGTGAAGTGGCCTTTCAGGAAATATCAAATTGAGCTCTGACGGCTGTGGTTTGTCAGGAACGCTGAGGGATCAGCGAGCTGCTCTGGGCAGCCTGTGCTCTACCTTGGCTTCGTATCCATTCACCGTTTCAGTCTTCTCGCTTCTCCAGCCCAGGATGCCCGTCTTATTCCTGCAATGCAGATTCAGCACACCTCAGATCAGTCCTGTGCGCTCGACTATAATTCCAGTCAACGTGCACTCGCATAACAGATGATGTGCGTTACGGTCCCAGGGGAGAAAATCATTAACACAGTACATTGGACAGAAAAAGCAATGATCTCCCTTTAGATTACAAGTTACAGGCTCTGGATTCTCGCCATAATATACAGCCTGAAAACACTGCCGCAATTGTCCTTGTTTGTCGTCGGTGAAGATCAACTGTTCAGTGTGCAATTAGGAAGTCTGCCCAGAAGTTACTGAGGCATATCCCATCTTCATGATCTATTCACATCATTGAACTCCCTCTGGACCAAACAACCGAAAATGAGCTTCAGAGAATTTTTTTCCTGCTTATTAGATATTTTTGAATAGTATTTCTGAAATAACCTAAGGTCATTGTAACATATTTCAAATATGTGAGAATTTTTTTGGGGGGCAGGTTTTTGCTTGGGGAGGTGTGAGTTGGTTGGTTGGTGCACCACTTTGGTCCGAACTAAATTATCTCATCGACTCTTTGATGGATTGAAATGAAATCTTGTGCAGACAATCAGGTCCCCCTCGAGAGGATTTGCACCAACTGGGTAATTCTCCGGTTAAAAAATTTTTATTTGTCCAACAGATTGTTTTATGACCAAACACAGCCCCTTAGGAAACCCTTTGACCAGGCATCCGATCATCCCAGCAAAACACTTCCATAATGAACTCCGCTGAAATACGGCCTCACAGTGCAGCTAGCTTGGCCGCAGACCCTCTTGTTCTCCAACTTATCCAGTGTCACTTAAAGTTATGTCTCTGTCCACTTTCTGAAGTTAAGCTCCGTAAACTTAGCACTCGTTAACCCACAGCAAAACTGCAGCGCTGTCGTTTTTGCGCATGGCTGCATAAAGACATGTTAACTCCAGAGGTGGATGTCCCGTCGACAGTGCTTGACAAAGTGGTTTGCTCTAAAGCATCATAAATAGATTATTGGCATGTCGAGAGGAGTGCTGACCATGGAAAATGCACAGAGGTGACACTGAGGTACATGTCTGACAGGGAGATGATTACTCCCGCAGTCACCACCTCTCTTTGCTCACTTTCTCGGAGAGGATTACTTATCTGTTTGCAATCACTATCTGGGTCTCTCCTCGCCTCTCCTGCCTCCAGAACCACTGGCTACCTTGTTTTGGCTTCCATATAATGCTCTCTCCCCCATAGTTTTGTGTCCCATTCTCTGATTTTCACTGAATGGCTTCTATTACCTCTGATCTCTCTCCCTCATCCCCTTTCCTTCAATTCTCTCCCTCGATCCCATTTGTTTTATCCTGCTTTCATCCTTCTCTGTGCCATTTTCTCCCCTCCATCCCTCTCTGTCCTAAATGTCCCTTGTCCCCTCTCTCTTTCTCTCTGTCGCATCAATCTTATCTCCAGAGTAAGATTAGTCTTGTGCTCTTCTGTAAAGCACTGCTTTTTCCACCTCTCCTTCCTTGTCACCTACTTTTCATCTCTGCATCAATGTCACTTTATGGGAAACTGATACGTAAAACCTTTACTTGTGACATATTCAAAAGCTCCTAACATGACTGCAATTTAGCAGAAAAAGTGCTCATCCCATTTTCTTTTTTCTGCATTTGCTAAACTTAACAACAATAGCCTTTAGCTGCAATGCCCCAGTGTATTTAATCAAGCGTTAATGTGTTGTTTCATTACTTATGAAGTCAACTTTTCATTTGTAACTGGACAAACTGGAAGGTTGTGTTATTTTTTTTTTTTAAACGCTGTGCAGTTTTCCATAAAACTACCCAGATCGACTCAGCAGTTTAGTGCATTTTCATTATCGGGACATTACCCCGGCTTGAATCTGTTGTTGATATATCAATAGCACGAGATGTTCAACGAACTCTGGCAATTAGTTGTACATGAGTTTTGTTGTCTCCACTTCCTCCTCCACTGCCGCTTCTGTTAGTATTTTCTTGCATTTTGCCTCATCTCAGTTTGCTTAATTACTCACAAAATAATACATGCATAGACAAGACAGATTGCTTGTTTTATATACCCCTTGTATTCCTGACTGCATTTACAAGAAACTACACTATAACGTAATGTGCTGCACATCAGTATTGTCTGACCTCTCGAAGGCAATGTTGCGGGTGTCCAGCTGAGTGGTCACCACAGGGGCAGACAGCCTGGCTGCTACCTGCTCGTCGCTGGGCTGCATCGCCCCCAGAAGACCCAAACCGGCGGCGTTGCTGCAGCAGGCGCCCCCGTTCCCCCGGCCTGGCGAAAGGGCCTTGAGAGACTGGACGCACAGGGTCTCGCAGAACACCAGCTGCCTGTCATGGTCGACCTCCATCACCTCAGCGCTGGAGTCTGGGAGGCAGTATGACGGGAAGAGAAAGATGAGGGCACTGTTAATGAGCAAGAGAGGCAGATTAGAAACAGAGAGTGGGAAAGTACTAAAGTGCAAACATGTGCAGGAAGATGGAAGACAAACATAAAAAGTCCCTGATTGACATCAACAAACAGCAGATGGACCAAGAGAAAGGGAAAGAACAAGTTAATAGTCCAGGAGAAAGTAAAATGGAGAGGGAGGACATTACAGAATGCAGAGAGTCAAAAAAGTCCGAGCAAAGGTCAGAAGAGGAGGAACCACTGAAAGTGCTGAGGAAGAAAGATAAAAATTTAAAAAAGGACTGGGTGAAATAATGCAGAGGGGAAACAGCAGAGAATCGTCTGAGAGGGAGTAACTGTGCATTCAGGCCAGAGAGAGGCAGGGGGAGGGAGATAGGATCATCCTGGAAAGTAAGCCTGCGCCAGTTTCTGTGAATATTTGCTCCCTATAATGTTCACTTTCACATGCAGCCTGTGTGGCTGATAAATACAAGACAGTGTTTGTTAAACTTCAGTTTTGTATGACTTGGAGCTGTGAATTGATGTCCAGTAGAAACGGTGTTGTTTTGGTGTGTCTGTTGCCCCACAGCCTCATTTTGTATGTCATAATATTGGAATAGTGACTGTAACTCTCGTAGATCATTCACACTCCATGATCTCTCTGCCCAGTGTTTCATTATTACTGGATACATGTCATACCAGAGCCACGATGCCACATTTTGGGGTCTTGAAGGTGACGCACATTTACACATTCACGCAGAGCGAGGCTTGATATTGCCCCCTTACCTTGTCCCCTGAAAATGAAGCTCCGGTTTCCTCTCTGCCAGGTCATCTGTTCAAAGCCCATCAGGGTGGTGTCCACACGGAGACACTGACCGCTCTTCCAAACTCTGTAGGTGTCGCTGGGGCAGATACGAGACACCAGGGGCACTGTGGACAAACGCGGGCGGACGTATGATCAAATTCTGTAATGTCTAACAGATATGTACAGGATATAATGCAGGAGTTCTTAAGGCTTTCATTTCTTATTGGCAGTTTTGAGCACCCGGCAGCTGTAACAACAATAATACACTGCTTAGCCACAGAAACTGCGAAATTTGTCATGAGTCCCCTTTGTAGACTGAAATACATGAAAGACATGAAACACACACAAGTACTTTGGATAAAATGCAGTTTCTATTCTGCTCAGCAGGAAGTGCGTTAGCATCAGCGTCCAGCACAACAGAAAAAAACAGGCCTCTTCTGCCCCAGAGGGAGATGATAACACGATTACTTCTGACTGGACTGTCTCACTAACTGGAATGACACAAGGACCGCACTCACCCCAGCTGGTAAACTCCCATTTCATCTCCACATAGAAGTCCTGAGCCTGGACAGAGAGCAGAGGAGGAGAAATGAGAAGGCAGTGGGCACTGACAAAGAGGAGGACAGAGGCAGGGAGTTGGGCAGATAGAGAGTGATGAATCCAAGATGGATGGATAGAGAGAGGAAATGGAAGGTAAAGAGAGTGAACAAATGCAGCGATGCTGCTTCGGTGTCTGTGCCAAAGATGGAGGACTGGCACAGAGAAGTGGTTGTGTGTGGGGGTTAATAATAGAACTGATGGATGGAGGGATGGAGAGGAGAGTGATGTGGGTGAGAGCGGCAGCAGATGAGGAGCGTTGTGATGTGCCGCATGTTTGAGCGCGAGTACTCATTGTCATCTTCAGAATGTGAGGGTGTTGTGTCTACCATGCGAGTATGCTCGGGTGTGTGTGTGTGTGTGTGTATGATGGAGCCGGCTGATGCGCAGATACACAGGAAGACAGATTCTGTGAAGGCAGTTCCCTGCATGATTGCCAGTGTTCTCTGTAGCTCTGCTGCTGCAGCAACTTCAACATGATCTACTGCACCTCCACACTTTCCTTTCAGGATTATAACCTGCTTTCAATCTCTCCGGCCCATTACTGATATTGTGGCTTTAAGGATGGCACTCCTTTCCCCTTTAGGGGACAACGATGGCTCAGATTACCCAGAGGCAGAGTTCTGTAACGATGATACATATCCTTTGAGTGTATTTCCCTTGTCAAATAGTAAGCAAATAGTTATTGATGCGTTCAGTGAACGCTAAGAATATTGTATCCTGAAACAAAAATGCTAATAGTGAACACCGCATTCATCTACATTTCAAATGAATGCATCTCTGCTCACCAGTGCCTTTGATGTGTTCTGTTTTGGATCATGTGAGTAATTTGCATATATGTCATACCAACTCACATAGGACCTCCAAGTCATTTCATGGACTTTCTACGAAAAAAAAAAATCCATGATTATTCACTGGAACTTGCAAAACATCTCTACTTCAAATCACACTTTGGGTTTCTGATTTGTTCAGTACAAATTTCAACCAAGTTCAATGTAAAAAAAAAAGCAGAATTCGTATGAGGAAATGCAAAAATGATGAAAGGGCCTAAGTTCAAACAATTATGACTAAAAATGTATTTTGGAATCGAGTTACCGGATTTTGCAGGGTAAAATTTTACTATAGAAGTTTTTGTATAAATCTTTTTGAGAAAATCCATAAAATGAACTGGGAAAAAGTTCTGAATTCTTGGTGAGTTTGCATGGAATGACCCACATGTGCTTGTTTGTGCCCATGAATGTGCGTGTGCAGTGTATGTGTGGTCACGGGAGAGTATCTTTTTCCACTGTGTGCGCTGAAGTGCTGTTTGTGTGAAATCCCACTTGGCGCAGTCGCTCCAGCAGGACGGGGATGCCCGCCAGCCTCTTGGCAGTCCTCTGGTAGTCACGGTAACGAAGCACGAGACGCACCAACTCCGGATCTCTGGTACTCACCGCCTCCTGAAGAACTGAAAGAGAGGGAGAGCGAGGGAAAAATGGAGAGCAAAACACAGCCAATCACTAAGGCCTCATCTAAAATTTATGTACTTGAGCAATTTAAGGGGGCAGTGAGAATTGAAGAGAAACTGAAGTAGGCCAAAGGAAAAGCTGGTACCACCAATTACTGCAGCTTGCCCATCATTCATCAAACCCAATCAGACCGCCACTTTGCTGTTAATCTAACAGGCTGTTCTACACTTGGACAATTATAGAACAATTTCCTCTCTCTTTTTGTATCAGCAAACATGTGAGTAAGGCAGAGTAACACACACAGACACGCTGAATTGAATCCATTGAATTGACACAGTAATCAGATTAGGATAAACAGGAGCATTACTTAATGATACTCTGCAAGCACAGACTCAAAATAATGAATTATAAATAGACATATAAATTATAATCCATTATCATCCCATTAAATAGAGAGTGGCAACAAAAACCTATGGATTAAGGTGGGGTATTGGACTAAAGACTGTTATAATAACAGCTGACACAATTTCAAACTTCAAAAAATTAATTGATGTCAGACTCAGTCTCTCATTGCCAAAGCTGACTGCACACCACGCTGCACAGTGCCAGCAGATACGTCTGGCAGAAGCCAGCCGTTCTGTGAACGTGGAGAAGAGAAGCATCATGAGCAGTTTGTATGTACTAAACCAAACCCAATCACTAATTGGCCAAAAATATGCTAATATGCTGTCATACATTATATTTTATTATAGTACTCCGCTACCACCACTACCAAAATTATAGCATTTTCAGACCTTTCAGGTTGGTGATTGGGTTTTTCACTCGGTTACTGCAAATGACAGGGTGTGCTTAGCAAATTAAACTCATCTGGTCTGCAAATATGCAAGACCAGAATATATATATATATATATATTTTTAACTTTAAATACTACATTAGAGCAAATTACAGAACAGACCAAGCCGGACTACTGCTTGCTGGGTAGTACTTGTCCCAGTCAAACTTTTGTCAAATGCTTTCTGTGGTTGATGAATAGGTTAATTCCTGTGGTTCATAACAATGAAGAATTTGACAATATCAACACTTGCTTATCCACAAAACTGACTGATTGTCTAAAACCAAAAAGCCCAATATTTTTTTTTCCAGTTGGTTTTGTCAATTAGACTGACGCCTGATGGGAGAATTCAAAGGTGCATTATATCATCAATAAATCATAAAATGATACAAAAAAGTTACACATATTCCAAAAGGCCTATAATAGAAAGGAACAAATTATGAACAACTTATTTAGAAACTGCTTGTTATTTGCGTCTTATTAGCTCCTGATTTGTTTCCTGGAAACCGAATACTGAAATACTAAATGTAAAAAAGACACGTACGATGAGGATGAAACATTTCTGGGCCACACTGTGGCGTAGGCCTAGTGCAGTTACAGCCTTCACATTTATCTGCATAAATCCACGACTTTCTTTATCCTCCAAAGGATGTACGTGGGTCCACGGGAAATGTTGATATCATTTTTATCCAAGTTGGAGAAAAAAAAGCTACCATTTATCTCCAACATGGACTCACTGTTTACTCTACACCACATTGTCATAATTACTTTGAGAACAATGAATGTCAGGCCCTGTCAAGTTGCCTTGATTATGTTTCTTGTTGTTCATGGCTTCTCTCGTGTTTCCTCATATTTTGCTAACATTTGTCTCGTTTTGTTCCTGATCCCACTTCCTGTCAAGTTTCCCGCTCTTGTGATTACCTGCCCCGCCCTAGCACCTGTGTCCAGCTGTCTTCCCCTCCCTGGAGTATTTGAGCTCTGTTCCCCCTCCCATCTGTGCTGGATCTCCTTCACCCCAGTCAGACTTCCAGCGTCATTCCTCATTTTCCCCGTGAGTTTGCTGAGACTCCTGCTGGACTATCTGACCATCCATTGTGCTTACTTTTTGGTTCCTTTTGCCTGAGAGACTGATTGCCCGAGCACCGACCACTGCCTGATAAAGACGATTTAACCTCTACTCCTGCCTCTGAGTCTGCTCAGGAGGTCCATTTCCTGTCGAGTGTGACAATATATCATTGTAGCAGATGCCACATAAAGCTCCTTTATCTTATTTTCCCCGAAATCACAGTCCACTAATGCCTTATGTATACTGCACGTTACACATGCTACCACTCACCAGTCCATCCATTGCGGTTCTCCTTGCTGACGTCAGCTCCGTGTTGCAGGAGGACCCTGGTGCATTCCAGGTGGCCAAGTGTGACAGCCAGGTGGAGAGGAGTCCGACCACGAGGATCCAGAGACTCTAAATCGGTCTGGATGGAAGCAGAGGAGAAAGACGGGATGAAACTCTGCACTCCGGGTGAGTGTAAAGGAGGGTAATGAGCCAAAAGGGAAGGGGAGCAGAAACGAAAATTGGTGCTAATTGTGTGTATCATTGTAGCTCTTCTTGCTCAGACAGAGGGGAAGGAAGAAACAGAGAGGCGGAAAGAGAGACAGTGACAGGTGCTGGTTGATCTGTCATCACTCCCACATGGCTGGGTGCTGCACCCATGCATCCCACTTGTTTTTTGGGCTGGGTGGAATGGGTGTAGCTAAACACAGGCAGCACTGTCCGTTCTTTGAAGCAGGCCTCCACACCCAGAGCTTTTTATGTAGCCTTCTGTCAGTCTCGCCTCCGTCGCCTAGTCCTCAAAACTTGGAACTTGCAGTCAATCCGAGGTTCGGAGAAGGTTGCCAGTCTAAATCCTGGCAGTGAAAATGTGGGCAGGTTCAAGAAATAAGCAACGCTTTCCTCAACCTTGCTGTTCCTCTGCACTTTCGAGAGCCTTGTGGGGAGATTTTTTTTCTTATCTTTAGACATGACACGCAGGCAAGCTGTTTCCCTCTGTTTCCAGTCTTAAACTCGAAGCTAATTGCTGGTTGCAACTTCATATTTAGGATACAAAGATGAGAGTGGTATCAGTCTTGTCATCCAGTGTAACTCTTGGTTATACAAAAAACCCAAACAAACACTGTATTAAATCATAAAAGCTTATAAGTTACTACTTTGAAACTAGAAAGTTGTACTGGCTCGTAGGCAAGAGGAAAAAGTCCATTCAGGATTGTGACTTGTATCATCTGATTTTGATACATTTCAGAAGCGTGAGTCAAATACTCAGCCAGGGTGGGAAAGTACTGGTCTTCACGTGTATTCATAGGCATGCAAGTCCATGCGTAATGATAAAAAAGACTGGATGAGTCACTCTTTTTTGGCATCCTCAACCCATTCTGCTGCAGAGTAACGTGTTATAATTCATCAGCGAGACTCCTACAATCCAACAAGTGTTAACGTGTCACACGGCAACAGTGCACACGTTACTTACAATCTGTTTATTACTACATGAGCAATGGTGCTGGTACGTCTAATGAGATGTCATGTCTCTTCACAAATCATTTGATTTAATCAACTGCTAGCTGTATTGCTCTACATGAAGCTGCACATCCCTCTCTCCGTCTATTCCCCAGGCTGTTCTGTGCACCACTGTTTTGTTGCCTCTCCCTGCAGTGCGCTCCTTCAAAATCGACAACTTTTACAGCACTGATCTCAGCTCTGCCTTCCAATTAAACAGAGCTGCTGGTGATGGCCACCATTATCCAGGGTGTGGGCTGATCCAAGGTCAGCTCTGTCAATCTGCCGCAGGCCTGAATTCTAATCAAGGATTACTCTCAGAGATAAGTGGCGTGACTGAGAATCACCACTTTAATGAAGACATTTGGAGAACATTGTGTTTGAGTTCTCTTTTTATAGTTCATATAATATAATATCAGAATGAACAAACTCTTGTGGAGCAAGTGAATACTGAGGGAAGGTCTGGGCACTTATTGATCCTCAGAACCCTAACCCAAAGTAGAGAAGAGGAAATATATATAAATATATTGAAGATGAATGTTTTAGCAACTGAGAATCGAACAGACAAAAAAAGTGCAACTTGATATGAGAACCTGCCCTGAATGTTGACTGTGCTCAGTGTATAATATTCATATTAAAATGACTGGCAGCCACTGTCGCAGGTTAACTGTGAACGCCTGACAGTTATATTATATCAGTCATGCCTTCCGTTTTGTGCTATGTGCAAGGGAAATGAGGAAAACCACATGGGATACAAACAAAGAGGGGCTCATTAATACAGGCACAGAGATGCACACAGAAATCCTCACCTATGCCAGAACCCTCACACACCCTCAGAATGTTTATATACACACCGGATTGGGTTTAGTAAAGGAACACCCAATAACGAGAACACGATACCATGGTTTCCCCCGTCTTAATGGACGTACCCACTTTGCACAATGCTTAACCCTTTGGTTACCAGCTCTCAGCACGGCTTTTTCAAAAGACGCCCCGACACACCCACAAATAATGTGGATCGAGAAATTTCTATTGTAAGAAACTGCCTGTCAGCAGCAATTGTAACATGTGAGACAGGCGAACAGAGAGAGAGAAAGGAGTGACAGACTGCTATTGCAAGTGACGGCTATATGGAAACAAATATATGGGGAGGGGTGAGGAAAGAGAACAGAAAGGCAGTTAGAAGGGAGGAGAGGGGAGCTGAAGGAGACAACAACACGGGGGTGTCTCTGAGGAGCCGTGGAGGCTGAGTAATAGAGGGACCGAGCGTCATAGCAACGCAGGGGAAGAAAGCTTTGTTTGTGTGTGTGCTGCATAAATGAAAGGGGTCCAGGTATAACATGCAAATACACACTCGGAGCCGTGTGTGCATGTTAAACACAAGCAGTGTCTCAAAGGTCATGCGTTTAAGTGGAATGTGAACTGTAAAAGTCGCAGTGAAAAATTTTCAAGTCTACCGTAAGGTGTCCATCATCTAACTAACGTGGGGCAGAAAGGTAAAACCCTGTGACTATTAATGGTAAAACATTGAAAACATTTCACTTCAAAATGGTAATGGTATTTTGGGAAGAAGCCCTTCCCATGTGAAAAGGAGGTAAAAAGGGAGCAACAGAGTGACAAGAACAAGTTGATGGTATAAAAGATGAAGAGACAGAGGGACAGTAGAGACAAAAGAGCTACTTAGCCTCCCTTTCATCTTCATCTTTGTACTGTCTCACAGCTGTCCTGTCATCCCTGTATAAGTGGCTGCGTGTAATGTTGGTGATTATCAGTTTGAGCTTATTTTACAGCCGCGTGCTCAATTTAAATTGCTCTGAATACAGCAGCTGAGGGCGAACCCTTGAAATGCAGCATACAGACACAAGGGGAGCCCGAGAGGACTGAAAGAGGGATGCTCCTCAGGGCGAGGATAAACACAAACATGTGGCGGGGAGGGAGGAGGCAGCAATAAAGGGAGGGGGAGTCAAGAAGGAATGGCACTGAGGTTATGACAAACAGAAGCGAGGGGTATACAACGAGTGAAATGTATAACATGACAACAGGACAGCTCGCCCGAGTGTAGCTTCAGAAGCTGCTTCCCCTTCTCCCCCAACTGATGAAGCTCCTGCCTTGGTAACAGAACGATTAAAAAAAACAGGAATAGGAGAATATATTACCTGTCTCCTTGGCTTACATTTTTTTCCCACAGCACTTCTCTGTGATGCATTATATTACCAGGCACGCAGTGTTATTTGCTACATCCATTATCTTGGTCAATGCAAGTCTAAGTAGGCATGACAAATGAAACCCTGAAATGTTATTGAGTGCGCATCAGCTTCTTGGTGTTTCGCAATTAGCCACATTCCTATCTTTTGACCTTATTCAAAGTCAGAACTTGTTAACTGAGAGCATCATGAACCTGCTTCCACACACATAGGCAGGCAGGTGTTTGTAAAGGGAGCAGGCATCTCCAGTATGCTTGACATGTCTAACCAGCATCAACCAGTTCTCCTCAGTCGGTACGTGAGAAATTTGCAGTGATGACACCTCGCAGTCCGACCAGCAATCAGCGATCAACAGCGTCGGTCTCAAACTGCAGCCTCGGTGATTTGCTGCTGTTCATTTTGTTCCAATTTGCATCAGAAGTAGCCGGGAAAGGGAGAAATCGAACAGGCTGACGGAGGCGAGTCAGAGTTAACCGAGACTTATGATTTACACCATATAAAGTTCAAAACAGTACAAACTTTATTGACGGAGAGAAGGAAGGTAGGAGGGCAGGCAGTGGTTCATCGAGCATTTCGATGTGTTTAATAGCAGTGACATCACTGGCACATGTGCACACACTCACACACACAGGGACAGAAAGCACCACTTAAGTCCACCCAGCGCTAATGTCCTCGCTCCACAGCGACCTGCAGACATGCTGACATACTTACTCAGTCACATGTGAAAAATGTGTTCAAAATCGCAACACCCTTGTGTACTCACACACACTGTACACATCCACTCAAAGCTAAATCATGACGAACACTTTGAATTCCCCTCCCCTATTAACCTGGAGGAGATTGCTGTTCACAACTAATGGGCCACGCACTCTCTCACACACACACAGACGCACAAAGGGTAGTGTCACGGGCTTTGTTTAACTTGCGTGGTTCTGTGGTTACGTTAGGGACACTATGTCATCTCGCTCTTCTCCTGCTTCTCACTCTTCACTCCACAATGAAATCACAATGGAGGGCATACTGTGGTTACATAAAGCCTGTGGTGAAGGGTGTGCCACATGGGTGCTGACCTGGCACATTATTTTGTCGCCGCCATGCCCCAGAGACTCAGAGAGAGACATTTTTTGTTTTCCGTTTATGCATTGTTTTTGGTTCTTGTATTGTGTTCCTGTTTTATTTTGATAGGCATTTCCTTGTGTGATTTGTGTAGCTCTGGTTGATTGTCTGCCCCACCCTACGTGTTTCACCTGTGTCGAGTTATACCTGCCTCCCTGGTGTGTATTTTTAGTCTTGGTCTTATCCTCTGTCAGTTTGTCCGTCTTTGCCCGCTGCCATTGTCCTGTTGCGCTCTGCCATTGCAGTGTTATGTTTCATCCCTGCTGGTTTTCGAGCTGCCTGGGTTCTCTTTTTTTCATCTCCCTGTGGTTTTGAGTTCTGGTATTTAGTAAATATTTTTTTTTTTTAGTGACCTTCCTCATTTTTTTTTGTAAGATGAAAGTGAGTCAGATAAAAAGACTGATGCTACTTTCATGCATGTGTGCTAAGTATGAAGCTGCAGCCAACTCACACTTAGCTTAGCTTAGCACAAAGACTGAAACCAGGAGAAATAGCTATCCTGGATCTATATCAATAAAACACAATTCTCCTCCCAACACCACTGAAGTGGTCTCATTAACATGTTATATCTTGTTTGTTTAAACTACACTACAGCGAAATATTTACTGTAAAGACATGAGAATGACATAAACGTTTTTACCCGACTCTTGAACAGAATGCGACGAAGCTCATCTCGCCAAATGTCGAATAACAATATAATCATTATCCATATCAGACACTGTAATTATATAATAAATAAGGTCTCGTTGCTGATGATATTACAGCAATGGGTGTGTGTGGCCGTTTGAATGAACTAATCAACTTCCTTTTAGAACTAGCATGCAGATGGCATTGTCATTAGTATGCAGCGACAACAAAGCAGTTTGTCTGTTCTGTTGTTCAACCACAGAAAGAGGTGACGCTGTAATGTTGTGTTATTTTCTCAGTGACATTGTTCTCCTTATAAAAAATGGATAACGTCTCACCATCAGCATCACGCACTGTTTTATAATAAGAAGGAAATGTTCTCATTGTCATGTCATACAGTATAGTTCTTTGTTACCAGAGGAAAACTTTGAATTTATTATGAGATGTAAGGATTTCTTCTTTTTTTTTTCCTCGCTGTGGCAGTTGTGCATATGTTTGCATATAATGTTGACTTAATGGAAGCACAGTGCTCATGTTTTCCCTTTCTTGTGCCCATGTATTGTCTTCATTGCCTTATATGCCGTTTTCTAAATCTTCTCCACCACTTTTTTTTTTTTTTTTTTTTTTTACTTTTCTTGACAAATCTCTATCTCCGTCCTTGCACCATTAACTCTTTCGTCTGTCTCCTACCTCTTTCCCTTTTTCAGTCTCGAGGTAATCAAACTCTCTCCAAGTTATTCTCTCCTTTCCTCCCTCCTTTTCATTTGTTTCTTCCCATCTTGCCCCCCCCCCAATAGTGAGCTCAGTGGAGGTTGCATTATTGATAGGCATCTGCACCCCTCCACCCACCCCAGCTCAGTGTGTGCCTGGCCTGATGCAGCTTGGCAGGTACTTAGGCCAACATCAATCTTTCATACAAACACCATACCATATACACACACACACACACACACACACACACACACACACACACACATTTGTGCTTATACACATGCAGCAGCTTCTCCAAAATGTTTGTGCACGAGGCGCACAGGAGCAGAGGGCAGCGAGGGGAGGGAGGGGAGGAGTGTAAAAATAACTTTTCCTCCCCCCCGCCTCCCTTCTCGCCTCTGTGATTCTCCATCCAGAGAAGACTTTGACAAACGCTGGGCTGCCATGAAACCCTGATCCATTTTCAGTGTGACACCCTTTCAGAAATAAAAGGACACTACAAAACCTGTGCCACGGATGATAGAGTGAGCAGAGCAAATGCTGCCGACGAATAACAAAACCTCTTGTGACATCTCGCACTCATTGAAACGCAGCCAAGATTCACTTCCACTTATGCAGTTGCATTAGAGGACTGTGAATTCGAGTAGTGGAAATAAGACCAAATGTACCAAATCACGGAGTGATAACGCTGACCTACATTCCAGCATATTTAATGTTTCTGTGTTTCACTGCACTTTCTCTATTTCCTGTCATTCCCAGTCTCTACAGATAGATAAGCAGACAGACCGACAGAAAGACACAGACAGAGATAGAGAAAGCGCAAGCGGGCGGAATGATGATGGACCTGCCAGAATGGCAACAGGAGCAAAGAGAGATTTTCTCTGATGTTTGTCTAGAGGTGCTGACACCTGTTTGTTGCAGTGAGCCCACAGACCTCACCGAAACACCAGGAAAGGCATGCGTGCAGGCTGACAGAGAGAGAGCACTTGCTCTCCCTCACACTCACAGAGATGTGAGCATGCTCACAGAGGGAGAGAGCAAATCCTAAATGAAGCAGACGGGGCATACGCTATAAAAGAGCATAGTCATTGGAATATTATTATATTGGAATGAAACACCACAGCTGTTCAAACCTTCTTCCTTTTTCAATTTTTTTTTTGCTGCTGCAAGAAATGCTTGTGCTCGGCCTGGGCTGATAATTAAATTAGGGTCACATTAAAGGGATATCATGATATTTTACAATGTGCTTACACTACTTCATGTGTTTGCACTTGGCTACTGGACAAACTCGAGTGCTTCAGTTATGCTCAGAGTGGTTGTAACAGCCTCTTATTTGCCTCTGGGTCCACCACCTCATAATTTGACTGTTAATTTTTTTTTTTTTCAACAAGCTGCATCAGTGGAAGAAAACCTTGCATAGTTAGTATATTCAAAAGCCAATACAAATATATCGCAATCATTTTTTAAAATACACATGAATGAAGTATGAATAATTTTAATATTCAACAATACCTTCTATTTGTCTTTCGGCTAGTGCAAGTCATAACAATTTAATAGGTGATGGGATGCACCTTGCTGCAGACAGCTACCAGCAGCACAAAACACTGCAGCCTCGAAGAATTGCAGTAACCAAACCAGTTCTACAGTGACAAAGCAACTCTAAACTTCTAGAAGGACAAATGTATGTATTTGCAAGCGACTGCTCATTTACAAGGCATGTGGGTAGACTAGTTGTTTCAGGTTTTAACAATGTCCCTGGCTGAGATCAGGACATTATCTACCCATGCTGAGCACACCCTGGGTGATGATGACCTCTTTTGAGATGCTGGCTGCCCCACAAAATTGCATGGAAGAGTAATACAGCAGTGCATAACACCGACAGTCAGATATGGTGGTTAATACTGATGTAGGGAAGATCATTCTCCAGTATGCTGTCCAGGGAAGAGCCAAGAGTGATGACTTGAATGACTTTTACTTTTAGATGGCTACTACATCTTCCTTTGTTAATTGCATTCTGTCTGTTGCATGGTTCATTGCTTCTGTTTTTTTATGTCTTTGTCTTCTGTACTGTCCCGTTTCCATTCTTAAATTCATTCTCACAATTTTTCTCCTTTATTTCATCACCAATCTCCCTTTCATTTTTCCTGTTACTGCCAGTCTGTGTCTCTTTGTCGTTAAAAGCTTTCAGAAACTTAACTAAATCTGACCCCAGCCCAGCCATATGGCATCTCGTTGGGCTTCGCTGTGTTGCAATTAGGCCTTGGGTTTCATTACACTGATGAACACAAGAGGGGTGAGAGTGGCTTTGCTAGAAGGATGGTTAGAGGTAAAGATAGGGGTAGTCATTTTTATACAGTTGGTGGATGTGATTTGAAGAGACAGGGAGAAGAAGAGAAAAAGGGGAAAAGAAGAGACTTGCAGAAGACAGGTGCAAGCAGACAGTTGGTGTAAAGAGTCAGACCTAGAGTGAGGGCAATGAACAAGGAAGCCTTAATTTATGGCTCCATTGCCTCAAGCCAGGAACCTGGCATAAGATTTTATAATGCTGATTTAACATTAGCACCTTGCCGAGGGCGCCATAATCTAACCACACCATGAAGGGAAAAGAGAGAGCTGGGGTCAGACCCAGACAGGACAAAGAGCAGCAGCACAGAAAGAGAGCAGAAGTCTTTGTGCCATTTCCTGCCTTTGTCTTGAGATAGACCATTACTCCTTACATGGCCCTGTTCTTTTTCAATCCGACTGTGCTTTCACGTCTGTGTGCAGCCCAGACAGATTCTGTTCATGGTCAAAGTCTGTCATTATTTCCTCCCCATCCTCCTCTCCTCTTCCCTATTCTCTGCATTCACTCCCGTCATCACCTTGTTTGTGCCCCCGCTCCTTGGTTCAGGCTGAATGTTTCCTCTGTGCTTTTTCGCCTTTCTTTACCTACCTAGCTGTCAGTTCTCTCCTTGACATCCACCTTGTTTTATATTGTAATGAAAGCAGCTGAGGACCGATTAATTCTCATCCCATCTTTTATCATCCAGTGTTTATTATTCTTCCTATTTTGCGGGTCAGTTCATCTCTGTATCTGTTAGTACTTTCTCTGTTGTCAGCTGTTGGTCTCTGGCATTTAGTCAACCCCTCGTCCTGTTACTATGCATTGTAACATTCATATCCGATGGACCAATCACGCAACGTGGCCTTTAGTGGCAGCATTTCTGCTCCAATCACTCACTCAACCACGCAATCTGTTAACATGCCGCTTATGAAACATTGGGCAATGACTGAAGCCTACGGAGAGTCTCACGCTCTCACACCACAAGTCTTGAAAAAACGGTCTTTTTAAATACTTTAGGCATCATCTCACACCAACCATCTACCGCATCGTTTTGCTGGAGGCAAAGAAGAGTGCAATCAGAAACAGCACAGGGTATCCGATGCATGCACATCATGAAATGAATTCAGTTTAGTCATCTCACCAAAGGGCAGGCAGCCTTTAAAAAGCTCTGATATGGAGATGGCTAGTTGCCTTTATTTTACTGTGGCATTTTTACTGTGGTCAGTGATATTATGCTGTTCCTGCACAGCCGAAAGGGTACTGGCTTCATCAGACAAAACATTCACACAACATTCAAACAACCCTGTCTTTGTTATTTGGCCTCCAAGCCTGGCAGTAATAGGAAATCCAAATGCCTATCATGTGAAAATATTACAATGTACTGTGTTGTAATATGCAATATACAGTAATTGTTGCAACAAGGATCATGAATATGTCTCTCTAATATTTTTCTTCCTTTGCTATGCTCCCTTGGTTTTGACTGCCTTCAGTTCCTTGTGCAAGACTTCAACTAATCTGTCCATATGTTTGTGGTATAATCGGACAATTAATCGAATAATGTTCAATGTTTCAACAAGGTAACGTTAAAACAGCTATGACAAACCTTTTCCCATCATAGCTACACAACAAATAGGTCACAGTACTGACTCCAAGCATATGATCAGGCAGGCTAGCTCTGGATTGAACACAAGCTAATTTTGTTGTCCTGATTTACTGAGTGAACGCTTTAGAAGCTCTCGACAAATTTACATTTTACATTAAAATGACAGTCCATGATTCCTTCAGCTTTAATCTTCCATCACTTGCCTGCAGCAATAATAAAAAACCATCCCAGTGCTGAGTTGAACTGTTAACCCCCATGGCTGTGCCACAGTTATCCAGATTGCTAGATGGCACCTGTCACCAGCAATGCAAATGAGTATGCATGTGTAGTATGCATGCGTGTGAGTGACAGAAGCTCAGAATTGAAGCATGTTATGTGTCTGTGTGTGCTGTCATATTTTAAGCAGCACTGCACATAAACTCGGGCCTCATTTTACAATTGAAAGTGGATGTCAAATGAGTTCTGTGATCTGATGCTACACTATGTTTATTAGTTCAGCAGTTAGTGTATATGTCAGGTGCAAATGTTTGACTATATGCAAAAAAACACTGGGTTGTACAACACATGCAAAACCACAATGCATGCACCCCCATGCAAACACATTCAAAAAAGTAGGTAAGAGAGTAAGAGTTACTTGTAGTTACAGTAATAGTTGGGACTGAGCAGAAGTTCATCAACAGTGAGAGGGGAACAAGAAAAGACAGAAGTGAAGCTTTCGTTTCCTGCTGTATTTTACTACCTGTCTCCTCACAACTTGCTCTGATCTGCCATCCAACGCAGCGAGTGGGTTGATAACTGAGGTGAGGAGAGTGCCTCTGAAATGCTATGAAAAGAGCGAGGAACGCTTGTGGTTGTGAAATACAGAAAAAGTCATATTTTGCGCCTTTCATCCTCTTTCTTTCTCAACTTTGTTAGCGCTTCTTTTGACAGTGTTTAACACTTTTAAATCCAAATTCTAAATCAAAGTGCGGCAGCTATGAAATCCAATTTTGTCAAGAAGCCAGGGGGACACATTGAAATAGAGGGGATGAGTTGGCATCAGTCTACATTTTGCACAGATTATGACATTTAATGACAGTTTTCATTAAGTTTCTAGCATGGTGAACAACATTACAGAATATATCAACAGGACATTTATTTGTCATGACAGTTGGTCAAGACTGCTGTGTAGATCTACACTGAAAATTATAATAAAAATAAGTCCCTTATTGAGCACAAGCAAAACTGTAGAGCGATTAATCCATTGCTATGAATCAGCATCAAATCTTTTTCGATTCTGTGCTGATTCTTTGTTTACATAATATAGGACAACATGAACTACAACGCAGCCTTTTTAGTTTATAAAGATATCAAAAATATGACATCGGTGTCCTCAGTTTATATGCAGAGCCAGAAGGGCAATAGGATTTGAATCATAAAATATTCACAGATACAAGGGTTCCTAAAAAATGAATGACTTGAGGGGACTAATTTATTGAGTCTATCTGAATAAAACAAACACAACCAAAAGTTTCATCTTAGACAACTTGACGTTAAAGTTTACCTAAACTATGCCACTGTCAATAATTAATGTTTTGTTAACAATTTAGATTGTCCACAAATTGCAATTTAATTTCCTTGTACATTTGAATTACCAATAGAATTTGGTGGCACTGCCTCCTGAGGGGAAAAAAGTCGACAAAACCTCATTAATATGGATGTAGAAATAAATTCAACTCTGTTTTTTTCAATTAGAAATCAACTATAGCGTCTTAACAACTATGGATTATGATAGCTTTTCATTATTGGGTAACAATATGTGAAATTTATAATGTGTGAATGTAGAAAGGACCTTTCCGTAAAATAGTCACATGTTCATGCGTTGAAAGTTGAAAGATCTCCTGCAGTGATGTAGTACTCATCTTTAACTATTAGGGAAAATATTCATGATACAAAGAAATACAATGATACCATGCAGTAAACACAGCTGCACAAGAAACATGTCGACTGTTATCAAAAATAAAAGAAACACATGCTATACTATTACTTTTCACAAAATGATTTTCTTTTCACTGTGACAATTCATTCTTCAAAGTTGGTGATGCTGAGAAAAGAGACACTAATTTAAATGGCCCATGGGCTTTATAATGCAAAAACCGTTCATGAAGAGCATCCAGATGTAGTAGGAGACCACATCCATTGTTATACCACATGCATCTTCACACATTGCAGCAAACAGACCTGTCTGTGGGACTGAGCTGACAAAGACGGTCCTGTAAAACACTGAAGATTTCCGCACTGCATCAGCATAAATCTCAGAATGCAGCTGAGGCAGTTGGGAACTTGGTCACTCTCATTAAAGATATCCTGACATTAGCTGAAGTCTTGGGCCAGTTTTGGAGTTTGTCCAGTTCATTCATTCACTCCAGCAATTCATCCACGAGTTGTCCAGACATTTCTAAATGGTTGAGGAATCTCCACTGAATCTTTACTTTTGATAATGAACTCTAAACCAATTAGAGGTCATCTGCTGTTTTTATTTGGGAACGGTATTCAACACTGACAAAGCTACAAGGGTTTGAATTGTTTTCCCGTCTCTTCTGCCTCCAGGGCATACACGGTTCATTTCCAGCTCCCCTTTCTATGAAACAGATTATATGTTTGAATCTGACAGAGGTCTGCGTTGGTTCTTGGAACCTCTACACTGTGAGGTGTGATCAATTGTGCCATTTGTTTACCAATAGTTAAAATCATGGTTACATGGGTTAAATGGTAAACGTTTCTAATACAACCCCTTACTGTATATGTTGGGATTGTGGTAAACCAATTGATTGCTGCCTTCGGGGCAATCGCTGACCATTCTGGTGTGAAGAGAAGGCTTTCAGGGTTCTGATTTTTCCACTACAAGAAGGTGAAGGGCTGCACGTCCAAGCCAGTGTGCAGAAATGTGTGAAGAAGTGTGATTTCTTTGAGACTGCTGCATGATGCATATGTGCTCAAAAACCTCTTCAGCTGCTAACCCTTAGAGCATCTGTTGTGTAATGGCAAAGCACTTCAATACATTTGCAAATTAACATGCATATGTGCTCTTGCATAGTCGCTCTCTTTCTTACACACACACACACACACACACAACAGCATAATTCTTATCATGCTATAGAGTCCCTCACCTTAAAATTAAGTAATCCAATTATAACAGTGGGTGAAAATGATTATATGTGCTTTGGATTATGACAAACATCTCTGGAAATCTAACAGAATATCTTAATGATTCCATTACTGTAAGTATTGTGGTGGTTGCCAACTGTTCGCACACATGCTTAGTATCCGCATTGTCTCACCCTCTCACAAATGGTTTTAGGTGCTGGCAGGAAGGTAGAGAGCCTCCAGTTTTGAGGAGATCATGCAATAATGCGTGCACACAGGCATAAAGCACCAATGACTCTGACGGACACAGGCACCCACACACTCAAATACAGGATATATACATATATAACTGCTACTCAATCAGCAATTACAGTCATTTGCACTTGGATTTTTTTCCAGGAATAAACTCTGATACAACTTCCCATGCATATTAAAAATACTGGGAGGATAAATATTCTAAGCGGCAGTGCAGTAAATAACACAGATGCTTGACATGTAAAGCCCAGTGTGTAAGCCTGTGATTTCTAAGTGAATGACAACACGAAAATAGTCTAAAATCAAGTCTCATGACATGGTCGAAGTGTCTCCCTCCGCCCTACAGATAACAATTAACTGCGCTATTCCCCTTTATTAATCGGACTCCGACACAAGGTGGTCCTTGGGTGACATCTACACCGCAACCTATTAAATCTATGGACCCTCACGCCCCATGTAATCGCTCTATAATAAAGACGCAGGCCTACGTCTATTAAGAGATGTGTTTGATCGCGCTTCTCTTTCTCACCTGCTCGTTCGTTGCCAGCTCTTTCTCCAGCTGTCGGTGCTTGTTGTGCCACACCAAATAGTGGATAGGATAACGACTCTTCTCCGGAGTTTTCTTAGCAGAAATCATCCTCGGATCATACTTTGCCTCCTCCCCTTTCTTCACTGTGGATTGTAAGGATACTTTGTTATTGATTTACGCTATATAATCAAGCCTATCATCCTTTATCGGCGGTGATGACCAAAGGCGTATAGGGGCAGCCTTACGCGTCAGGAACAGTGAATGATTCCCCACTCGCTTTGCTTGGAATAAGCGGCAAAGCCCCGTGAAAATCGTTTACAGAAAGAGCCCCCTCGTTTGATTGTCTCAGTAGATTAGGCTACACCTTTATTCCTTAACCAACCGCACCTCCACCTCTTGCCTCCCCCTCTCTTTCTCCCCTGCCGACTCTAACACATCTATCCTCCTCCTCTCCTCCCATCCGGTGGTGACTGAGAAAGATGCGTTGACAAGCTGCAATGAAATGTGCGCACAGTCAGCCAATCCGCTGTCATGCTGCCTCATGGGAGAGCACCGCAGAAATCATATACAGATGTTTAAAAATAAGCAGCATAGTATGAACCCCTGCAGGAGGCTCATAGTAGTGATATACGGTAAAGGTAAATAAAGAGCACATAAAGCCATTCCAATTAAGTTCAGCCTGTGTCCCGCTTCAGTTTCATTCAACGCTGTTTGGGTTTGTATGCTTTTTATTCAGTTATTATGTTTAAATCAAAATTTTGTCTTTGAATGCCCAGATTCAGCGTGAAGGGAGCTGGGGTGGCGTGGGGATGGGGTGGATGGATAACGAATGGATAGATGCCTGCTTGCCCAGGTTCCCTTTTTTGTGTTTTAAAGTTTTTGGTTGTCTTTTTTTGCCAGTAATTGGACTCGTGTGTTGCTATGTATAATACATAAACAAACAGTATAATCTAATAATAATAATAATAATGTTGTTGTTGATGATGATGATGATGATGATGATACTACTACTACTACTAACAACAACAACAACAGCAACAATAATAATAATAATAATAATAATAATAATAATAATAATAATAATAGCCACAGAAAATGTTTGTATAAAATATATAAAGTATATTTGTTTAATATCTTTATCTGATTACTACCAAAGCTTGAAATGAGCCTGATCATTTTTGTAAATGCATAAGTAAATAAATTAGTTTTTGTTAAATGAGTATGCTTTTAAGTAGGTCATAATGAGGCAAAAAAGGGCCTCATGATATTTTCATCTCTGGCTAGTTTCCCAGTTTGGTTACAAAAACTAGAGATGCAGAGATTTTCGAGATGCAGACTATCTGCAGTCAATATTAATATTAAATCAACTTTGTGTAAAGAAGACAAAAATGGCAGCAAGCACAGATCAATAGGATGTCTAAGACTGAAACTGTGCTTTTAAAGGTCTAACAACATTTCCGTGAGTTCATATTAAACATGTTGGTGAATTTATTTTTTGTACGTAGGGTTCCCTGTTTTGATCTTTCTGAAATCCATCTCACATTTAAAAAAATAACAGATTTATTTTTTTGCCCCCTCACCCCTCCCTGTCCCTCCATAGGTAGGCTGAAGGGATGTGTGTGTGTGTGTGTGTGTGTGTGTGTGTGTGCGCGCGCGTGCGGGTGTGCGCGTGTACGTGCGGAAACTGACAGGTAGAAAGCTGCCTTCCCTCGGCGAGTTGCAGGCAATGCGGTTTCGTAAATATTCCGATATGAGGGTTCATACAAAGAGCCAGATTAACTATGTTCACAAAAGTTGGCACTAGACTTGGAGTGCAGTTGTGAACGTGGGCGAAGAGACCGCAGGAACAAACGGGAAATTCAACTGTCAGCTGGCCGGGAAAGCCGATCACACCACCCGGCTTCCGGGGATTCAGGGGCCGCATCGGTTGACGGCAGACGTCGGTCGGTAGCTCGGGGGAAAAGGGCGAGCAGCCACATCATCGCCGACATCCACATCTCGATTACAGCCACTTTTCGAGATGTCAAGAAAGCTACAAAGAACAGAAGTCTGCGCCGACTGCAGTGCGCCAGGTAGGGAGGAGTAAAATAAATCAACATAGACCATTGTACTGGAACAATACGTCGAGAGGGCGATAATGGTGGGACAACGGGGCCGACGCTGCTGTCACTGTCAGCGGGTCTGCAGAGCAGGAAAACGGCCGGGGCTTCCAAGCGTCGCTTAGGCCCAAAATAAACAGTGAAAAATAGGCGTTATCACAACGGGAAATATCCTTCGCTAATAGCTGCTAAGCATGAATGTTCTCCAGTCGGGCTTCTACATATGTCGATTTATTTGACCAAAGTCATATGTGAGGGTGACCAGTTTGTTTGCTGCAGTGAAAGATGTGAGTGTCAGATTTATGTCGCCTTCCACTTGGAGACGTTTGTTTTGATTTTCGTGACCGGGACAGACCTCTTAACACATTAGCTTAGCTTGGCTAACGAGCTGACGATTTTGACCCATTGTACGGCTGGCCACAATCGGACATGTAGGCTTAACACAACAAACTAACATACAATGCCAGTCTTGCATTTCAAAGTCGTTGCGTTATTGTCGTCGCGGGACTGCGGCGTTTTTAGTTTGTGTAGCTGACTAACGCTGCTAGCTTAGCCGCGGCGCTAGCTAGTCGAGCTAACTTTTGCTAAACGGCAAGTTGCTGCTAAGCTGATTCAGCTAACGCGTCAGCCACCAGCCAGTCGCTTTAAGGATGACTGACGCTAGTTTTCGATAACGAATGTAGGATTATTATTTAAACACCCCAAAAGAACTTGACCCCTTGCTAAACATTTTATGTTGTTTTTTAATACAGTATTTCAGGTTTCTGCAGAGTTTTAATGATAAAGTCACTAACGCTGATTTACAGGGGCAAATTCATTTGAAAGGCGTCCTGAAGTGGAATATATAATCTGATTCAACACGAAGTTGAGAAGAAGAAATAGTCCGGCTGTCAGACAGGAAGATCGCGTTATCTCGCCTGCTGTGGACGATGGAGGCATTTGTGGGGTTTGGTTTGTTAGGGGTGCCGCCAAAACAACCTGGGTGCCCCCCTCCCTCACCCCCTGCCCTGCTCCGCACACACGTAGCCTCGCCTGCCCTCTCGTTCACTTCGAAGCACCTGTGTATTGGCACTTGTGTGTGTGTGTGTGTGTGTGTGTGTGTGTGTTCTTCCTATTCACTCATGTGCACACGCATCACAACAGCTGCTCTCTTCACAGCCCCCCCCCTCCTGACAGCAGCGCCTGTGTGTGTGTGTGTGTGTGTGTGTGTGTGTGTGTGTGTGTGTGTGTGTGTGTGTGTGCGCAACTGTCTGAAAGCTTTAGGGCCCTAATGTTCGAAAATAGTGTGCAAAAAAAAAAAAATAACCATCTCGCTGCCCACATCTTGAGACAGACTTTTACGAGCGTGGCCCCTGCTGCTGCCCTCATTTCATCATCCGTTTTTTCCCCTCTCTTCCTGCCTGTCAGTTGGCTTTCGTGATCGACCCCAAGTTCAATCTCCTTCCACGGACCTTCCTTCTAACGAACTTATCCTGTTGGGGGAGCAAAAAGATGCATGTGCCCTGTCATGCAGTCGTCTATTTACGAGGCCCCCCTTACCCAAAATGACTCATTTTTGCCAATGGTGGTTCACTCGTGGTGTCAGCGTACCTGTTAACTGGCTGCATTTTCGCCTGCTACCTTGAGCTCTCTGTGTGTAGCCCCTCCTTACGACGACATGCACACACACGCAGTGCGTTCTGCAAATTGCTGACCGGTGACAGGCCGACCCCCCCCCTCCAACCCCCGCGACCCAGCTATGTGTCATACCGGGGGGGGATAACTTGACGGCGGGGCCACGGGAGACAAGCGACGCTCCCAGGCCTCGCCGAGACCCCGTGAGGCAATCTGCCGGGGTTTACAGCCGCGATGAATCACGCTGTCACGACGGCAGGCTCCTCACCGAGCGCGGGTGCGATTGCGTCGGGGGACCCGTGTTAAACGCGGCATCTACGGTATTGATTTCGTGGCGAGAGCTTTTCGGACTTCCAAGTACATCATACACCGTTGACGTTCATCGCGACACCTGCCTCTCGTGCGGGTTTAAGCGACAGTTATAAAAACAAATGTCAATGCTGTATCGACAAATTAGGGCAACTTTCGGCGAAATTATGTCATGCTGCAGATTTGGCCAACACACTGCTGCCAGTAGTCTATCTCGGGCCTAATAGCTTAATGGCGTAGCCTCATATTGATCCAGCAAGCCAAGCAGATAGCGTAGCCTGTGGGAGTTTTTTATATTTATTACACAGATTAAGGAATTAAATTGCTGCAGTCCAGCCTTTAAAGCCTATGGGCTACTGTTCTAAACTAGGCTATAGCTCTCATCAAAACCATTTTGCATCCGCTGCTCCTTTTTTTTTTTCCTGCAAGCAAAATAACTTACAGCATGTCAGTTCATCTGATGATGGACTATTTTAGCTCCATTAATACCCTGAGCCCAGACGGTTTTATCCCGGCCTGAGAGTGACTAATGCAGTTAGTAGGTGTGCGCGCGCGTGTGCGCGTTCGTCCGTTCATGCATCAAGTGTGCGTGCATTTGTTTTGAGATTACAGACTGTGTTGGTTATAAGCTGCTCATCACATCAGGGTCCTGGGGGCGTAAACACGACTCGGACTCCGCGCCTCGTCTGCCGCCGTCAGTCGACCGACGTTGGCCTCCGTTCGCTCCCCCTCCTGTCCTCGCCTTTCACGCACACATCTATTCCTTTTTTTTTTTTTTAAGTTTCTCGATGTGTGCGTGTCAGGAGTGTGGCACGTTTTAGGGACCTGCCCTTCATCACGAGTTGAAGTGTCTTCAGTGTCTCGGATGTTCAGCGGTGACGCTTGGCCTCGTCTCACCTCGGCTCTGACCTCTCACCCCGCTTACCTTTCTGTATTTTTTTCTGGTACAGCACCCTGGCTCCCGGGTTTAAATGATTCTTATAGGATCAAATGAGCCCCCCCCCATTGGTAGGCGCTTGATCAAAGCTCGGCTCCTTGCATGCATTAATTCATTAGTAGCCGTTCACAGTTGGAGCTGAGCTATGAGGAATTATGGAACAACCCAACATCTAGAAGATTCAGTGTGTGTGTGTGTGTGTGTGTGTACAAGCATCTTCTGACCGTATCGACTCCCAAACTCTGGCTGATAATTCACACATCTTTTCTCCATTCGTTGTTTCTTCTTTCTTAATCGGATCGTTGCGAAATTGCCCAAACGAAAAAGCAACGTTGAGAATTCTCTTCTCTAAACGCTGTTTATAATTGTAGGAAATAAAAACCCCTATTACCTTTGCAAACATACCCAACAGTCGCTATATATTTGGTCAGAAGTGCTGTTGATTGCCACACTGTTGTGTTAACGCAGCCGTTTGACTTGTTACCGATAAAACGCACGCCTGCTTCACAGTTGAAGCGCATTCAAAGACTAAAAAAATCTGACTGGAGTATTGCTGACAGAGGGTCGTGGTTCCGTACACGTAACATAGGTCCTGTTCGCGCTTTTTTTTTTTGCATTTGTGTGTGTACATACCCCTTTGCTACCGTCCCTTCTGTTTGTCCGGCAGACCCGGGCTGGACCAGCATCAACCGAGGGGTCCTGATCTGCGACGAATGCTGCTCCGTCCACCGCAGCTTAGGGCGCCACATCTCCATAGTGAAGCACCTGAGGCACAGCGGGTGGCCCCCCGCCCTCCTGCAGGTGAGGCTGAGCGGGTGTAGCGCCGAGGACGCTCATCCAGTTCTCGTTTGCTCTTTCGACAGGAGTTTGTCTGTTTTGTCTGTCGGTGATAAGTTCGCAAATTGCGTTTGTGCGTATTTCGGTCATACTGAAAGCAGCAAATTAGTAAAACAGTGAGTCACGACTGTGTGTGTGTGTGTGTGTTTCAGATGGTTCAGACCTTGGCCAGCAATGGGGCCAACTCCATATGGGAACACAGTCTCCTGGACCCTGCTCAGGTGCAGAGCGGTCGTAGGAAACCCAACCCCCAGGACAAAGTCCAGTATGTATACGCCGCATGGGCTCAGGATACGCAAAACAACGCTTACACACACACACACACCTCCTCCCTCACCTTCGCTGCGGGAAATGATTGTCTCTGCTGCGAGGGAACGTTACATCACCTTTCCGAACACAATCGGTGTTTTCACGAGGGAAGAGCGCGTGCTCCTACTTTTTTCCTACACGCCCCGCAAACGGTTTCCTCTCAGCCACGGATTTCTAATTAATCCTGTCCTGCTCTCGTAGGGCGTTTTGTACGACTAAATACAGAATAACGTGGCGGCAGTTTTGGGTCATTCTGGAGCTCAGCTATCTCCACTGTTGTCAGTGGTATCTGTATCATCTGGATCTGGTAAAATGTGAATTTGAACTGAGTTGCAGGAGTTGTCGTGAACGGTATCAGCAGGTTAACCTGCTTTCCCCCCCCCGCCCCTTTGGATCCGTGCTAACCGCCGTGCCTCCCTCTCCTCCGCAGCCCCACCAAGTCCGACTTCATCCGAGCAAAGTACCAGATGCTGGCCTTCGTGCACAAGCTGCCGTGCCGCGACGACGACGGCGTCACCACCAAGGACCTCAGCAAGGTGAGGGCTCGAGCGCTTTCGCAGCCGAGGGCCGAGACGTCGCGCGTTCAGCTCCGTTCGCCCGCGCCGCAGAGCGGCGTGCGGAAGCACAGAGGGATGCTTCTTTTTATAGACGTCAGCGGGAGACCTCGCGCGCGAGCGTTGGCGCGTTCTCGTGCGCGCTTGCTGAAAACGCCCCCCTGGCAGGAAGTGATCTGAAGGACACAGCTGAAGGAGGTCTGCTCGGCTAACGAGGGGATTCTGCCTGTTTTTGTTTCTTTTTCTTGTCTCTCCGCGATGTTTAATCTGTCCGCCCTCATCTCCTGATCTCCTCTTTGTCCCCCCGTTAGCAACTTCACTCCAGCGTGCGGACGGGGAGTCTCGAGACGTGTCTTCGGCTCCTGTCCCTCGGCGCCCAGGCCAACTTCTTCCACCCGGTCAGGACAGACCCCCCCCCCGTCCGTCCATCGGCTCACTCCGTTTCGGTCATTGCCTTAATGTCCCCGGCCTCGTGCCCTGACCCCGTGCGTGTACCTGATCCCGCAGGAAAAAGGCACGACCCCGCTCCACGTGGCGGCCAAGGCAGGCCAGATCTTGCAGGCTGAGCTGCTGGTGGTGTACGGCGCAGACCCCGGGGCGCCTGACATCAACGGACGCACGCCGATGGACTACGCCAGGTACGAGGCGGTGGAGACGCGGTCGGCGTTTAAGGGGGGGGCGAGTGACGTCAGGTGAAAACGGCGAGAAAGCCGAGTCATCTGTGCTTGTGTGCTCCAGGCAGGCGGGCCACATAGAGCTGGCGGAGCGGCTCGTGGAGTGCCAGTACGAGCTGACGGACAGGCTGGCCTTCTACCTGTGCGGACGGCGCCCAGGTAACCCGGCGCGGCGGCCCCCGCACGCCTTGCGGCGGTTTCCCGCAGCACCGCGGCTCACGTCTCCTCTCCTCTCCTCCCGACAGATCACAAGAACGGCCATTATATCATTCCTCAAATGGCAGACAGGTACGGACCACGAGATCAGCGTTTTTAAAGCGACGACAAACGAGCCGCTTCTCGCGCTCGCATCTCCCCGGTTTGTTGATGCTGATGTAGTTCAGTGCTCCCACCACAGGGTGGCACCATAGTCTGCGTAACCCCACCCAAAAAAATGAAAAGAGGAGTCAGACGACAGAGGTCTCCAGTCTCTAAGTCAAAGCTGGTTTGCTGTAAATTCCGATCTGAGCTCTCACAGGTAGCTCCCGCGATTTAGAAACTGGAGGTGCGCTCGGTTTATCGGTCCCGCGGGTTTGACCAGGGAGGTGCGGGAGCGCGCAGCCGGGCCTCGATTAAATCGAGTCCGTGCCCAGATATTTGGCGGTCGCCGAGGCTCTCTCGGGCTGAGGCAAAAAAAGAGGAAGGTAAAAAAAAAAAAATGCGCCGCCCCACTCGCGTAGCTTCCGGTTCCTCTCGATGATGACCACTAAAGCTGTTTTGATGTGGCTTCTCCACCCCCCTCCCCACCCCCCCTTTTCTGTCTGTTTCCTCCTCGTTCTCACTCCTTTTCTCGTTTCTCTCCATTTTTTCGCTGTGCTTGGTGGAGCCAGAGCTCGTCCTAAGTGCCCGACACAGAGGTATCTTCACTTTCCTTATTCCTTTTGCTTCCCCACAATTTCCTGCTTCATCCCAGCCCCTCTCCCCCCTACCGCCGCGCCTTCTGTAGGTGTCCCCAAACTCTTCCTTCGGGCCGTTTCTTTAATATGTTATCGCGGTTTAAAAAAACAAAACAAAAACAAAGTTGTACGGTTAGTTCATCTGAAAAAACACCAGGCATTTTCAAATATTCAGATTGAACATTTTACCACACAAAAAGCAGGAGTTTGTCCTGAATCGAGTCCACCTGAATGCATTTTAAAATGGAAACAACGCTGTAACGCTTCTGAAGTGTCACCGTTATGTCTGCATCACCTAATCTGGCTGTACGGTGGAATTTGGACCCGCTGTCAACATGTTGACGTCGCGCAACCGTAGCTCGGGGAACTGCAAACGCGCCCTCCCCTCCGTGCCGTCCGGATCGAGCCCTCTCCCGACCTGACGCCCTCCCTCTCCCCGTCCCCACATCGTAGCAGAGCACCACCTTTTTCCCCGACCCTCTCACACCTCTTTCCATCTCCACCCACCTCCCCCCGTCTCTTTGTTCCGCTGTATCCTCCCGACGCCCCGTCTGACATTCATCGTCTGTGTTTTTTGCTTTTTTTTTTTTTTGTTTTTTTTTAGCCTGGACCTCTCAGAACTGGCCAAGGCCGCCAAGAAGAAGCTCCAAGCGGTGAGTTGGGTTGACGCGAGAGATTGAAACCGCGGCTTACCGCGTGATTTACGTTGCAGTTCTACGGACAGGTGCGAGGTCAGAGTTACAGCCGGTCGACGGCAGATTGAGCCGTTTAATGCGTCCTCGAAGGTAATAAATGGGTAAAAATAAAAAAAAGGGCGGGGCAAAATAGTCGGCAAAGCAGCCAGATTTTCTCTTCGATGCCAAAATAATGTTTTGTCAGTTCCAGGGCCATCTGTTTCGCCTCTGCAGAATGCGGAAAAAAAAATCCGAGAAACTTGACTGACAATGAGACAACGCGCCAAGTAAAATCCAGTAAAATTTGTTGCCCGCCTCTCACTTTTCGTGCGGGCGTTTGCCGGCGTCGCGCGTGCACGAGCGCACAAACCCAAACGTTCTCGCTGCGGTTGCGTTGATGTGTCCGGTGTGGGTCAATTTGCTTGTGTGCCGCAGCTCAACAATCGGCTGTTCGAGGAGCTGGCGATGGACGTGTACGACGAGGTGGACCGCAGGGAAAACGACGCAGGTGAGCCCCCCCCCCCCCACCCTCTGTGATGTCACAAGCATCCGCCCGTGTCAGGTGTTACAAATGCAGAACAGCCGCACGAGACACCATTTGACCCAGAGAGAGAGAGAGAGAGAGAGAGTTTGAAGGACACTGTGAGGAGAAAGGGAAAATGCCTATTGAAAAGGAAAGGCAAAACGGAGTGAGGGAGGGAGGGAGGGAGGGAGAGAGGAGGAGAGTCGGAGTGAGGAAGTGCCTCGGAAATTCTTGAGCCTCTCTCCTCCTCCTCTTCTGCTCTCTATCTCTCTCTCTCTCGCTCCGTCCCTTTCTCTCTTTTCTCCCCTTTCTCCGGGAGCGGTGGCAGTGGCGCTGTGCGCTCCCTGACAGGAGCGCCGCAGGTAGGTGGCAAGGATACACGACGTTTGGGTGGGCGGGCTCAGCGCGCAGCGGCCCTCTGTAAGGGCCGGAATCCACACTAATGATTGGGTGATTTCTTTTCCTCTTTTTCCTTTCGTTTTAGTTCATACTGTACTTTGTTTACGCCTCCGTGCGCGCGTGGGTTGGACGGGGCCGGGCGTTCAACCGCCCACGTTCCAGCCCAGACGACCTTGTGGCTGAGACACACACACACACACACACACACACACACACACACACAGGCTGATTTTGTGCTTCGTATTTTTGTCTCCAGTGTGGCTTACGACCCAGAACCACAGCACCCTGGTAACAGAACGCAGCGCCGTGCCCTTCCTGCCAGTCAACCCTGAATACTCTGCCACGCGCAACCAGGTAAACGCGCTGACCCACAATGGGACGCTCCCACGCGTTCGCACTGTCTGAAACAAACAACAACAAAAAGAATCAGTACATCCATCTGAGGAGGAGACAAACGCAAAGAAAGACAGAGAGAAAAATGGAGCCGTGATATCTGAGACAGTTATGAGACAGAGTCTGTGTTTCGGGAGGGGGGGAAGGGGTGTGAAATTGACGGGGGACGTTCCTCAGCTGTGAGAGGGGAGGAAACACGTCGTCCATCTGCGCGTCCCCCTCCGTCTCCCCTCTCCCCTCCCCGTCGCCCTCGCTCTCCGCGTGAGAGCGGGAAATCCCTCGCGTCCCCTCGCATAGTTCTCTGCTCATCTGCGGGGCTCGTCAGCGCAACACTCACATGGCCACGTTTGCCCTGCCCCGATTGGGTCGTTCGCTGCGGCCAGGAGTCGCCGTCTCTTTGCGGTGGCATTTGCAGCTGAACTTTTTGGTTTTTCCTCACCCCCCTCTGTCTTCTCAGGCGTTTTGTGTGAGGAACGGCACGTCGCTTTGCGCGCCGATTCCAGTCGAGCGCTCCAGTGGAAAATGGCCCTTTTTTTTTTTTTTTAAATCCTCGCACATGGGCGCCAGCATGCTCCCGTAATTGCACGGTTTACGTTTCATTGCCGATGTTTGCGTACGAGCACACATGAGTGACAGTGTGTGTGTGTGTGTTCAGTATGACTGTGTTTTTTCCACAGCGCGCGCTAGTCCACCGCAGCGGTCACGCAGGCGGCGGAGCGCCGACCGTGGGCTGGATCGTTTTTCGCGCACTGCGCGGCTTCCGGGTAGAAGCCGAGGAAAACTTTTACCGGAACACCAGGCGGTCGCGCCAGCGTTCGGACGGCAGCCGCCCAGCCCCGAATCATGACCCCTTTCTCGTTTTTTTCTTTTAGGGCCGCCAGAAGCTGGCCCGCTTCAACGCTCGGGAGTTCGCCACGCTCATCATCGACATCCTGAGTGACGCCAAAAGGAGACAGCAGGGAAAAGGTCTCAGCAGCCCTACTGGTGAGGAGAGGAGGGATTAGGACTGAGGGCGGGAGTAGTATCCAGATCAGTTTAGTAAAATATATATGAAATTAATACAAGACAACCCTGCTGCTTGCATGGGATGTGCTGGAACTACGCAGCGAATGGGTTACCCTGCATATTTTCAATCTACATGCCTTAATGGAGCTGTTACTCAGAATGGGAAATTTTGCCATCATCTCGCGACGGTGAGGAATCCTTCAGAAATGACCTGGATACCGATCCAGATCACATCCCAAAAATATTGTTGTTTCTAAATTCGACCAGGAGCCACCTCCAGTAAAAACTTTTTCTGGCTTTTCTCATGATCCTTAAAAATAAAAAGACAGGGACAGATATTCAGTTTATTAATATTCTTGTTTCCCGTACTGTAATTCACTTTTAAAACATTTTCCTACATTTTTTTCAGGATTTCTGGTTTTTGGTTTAAATACTGTAAGTGGAATACTGTAAGTGGAAAAATCAGTTTGAGCTGCTCAAAGGGAGACAGGTGGAAGGAAAGAAAAGTGCTGTATTGAACTGAATTTTTTTTTAAAAAAACAACACACTGTTTTTTTTTTCTCCTTCGGCAGATACACTGGACCTGGGCATCGATGACGACCAGCACGACTACGACAGCGTAGCGTCCGACGAGGACACCGACAGCGAACTGACCGCCCAGAACAACAACAACACGCAGCGCAGCAACCGCGCAAAGGTATGCCAACACAATCACGCACGATGCCCGCTTGCGCGGTGACACCTGCTCGTGCACCCGACTCTGCGACGCGCCGGCAGCTCGGCCCCCACGTCCCCCCCTCGTTTAGCGTCTGTTAGCTGCCCTGGCTTCTCCACGGTTTCCCCTCTTTAAGGCCGCTTGTCCCCAGCACGCCTCACAGGGAGAGAGCCACGGTCAGGGGCCGCCACATAGCTCCCGAGTGACATCACCAGCTATTCCGGGTCCCCGTCAGAGAGGCATTGTTCATACGGGGAGGCCGCGTGTGGAGGGAGGGAGCCGGAGCGGTCGGACTAAACGGCAGCGAAACCGTCTTCCTTTTCCCGGGCATGACATTCAGCCTGGCGGGCAAAAATAACCGCAAGTCAGAGGCTCCGCCCATGCAACGTGCGCGTTCGTTATACGCTGTCGAATGCCATTATATACGTGAGAGTTAAAATGGGCATGGGTTTCGGGGTAGGAGGTGGGTGAAACAAAAAAGGCTTTTGAGGAATGGCGTGCCAGAGATGTTTTTTTTTCAAGGGCTCGGTTTTTAGGGAGTGGCGGAGCTGGAGCGCGCTCTGGGGTCGCGGGACGAGGGGGCGGACAGTGCGCCGAGGGTAGAACTGAGGCGCCACTGTCTTCGTGCGTGATCGGCCACGGGCCGGCCCTCTTCCTCTTATGCCGCGGTGACCTCGTTTCACCTCTGCGTAAAAACGGCGAACCATGCCAGCGAAATCGGATTTTTGTCCCGCGGCGGCTTCGCAGGTTTCTCGCACGTGTCCGTTTCCTCACTTGCTCTGTACCTCACTGTCTGTCTCTTTTTGTCCCCCCCCCCCGCCCCGGACGTGCCGTCCGTTTTAAAGAGCATGGACTCGTCAGACCTGTCAGACGGCCCCATCACGCTGCAGGAGTACCTGGAGGTGAAGAAAGCCCTGGCCTCGTCGGAAGCCAAGGTGCAGCAGCTCATGAAGGTCAACAACAACCTGAGCGAGGAGCTCCGGCGGCTCCAGAAGGAGGTAGGGAAGGGACGGGCGCGGGACAGACGCTTGAGACAGTTGACACTTACGCCTCCTAAAAGCTTACTTAATAATAGCGGCGAGCGAACGGGGACGAGGGGGAGAGATGGGATGACGCAGAGGAGGAAAAAAAAAAAAAAAAAAGGTTCCTGGATACGAAATCGGGGGATGATGTCGCAGGTCGACTGAAGACAAACAACGCGATGGGGACAGGTTGGCGAAGCGAGAACGAGCGGTGGATTCCGACAGAACGGGGGCGGGATGACGGCGAGACAAAGTCGATACTGTAACGTCTCTGCGCGCTGATGTATTTCTCCCGACAGGGTGTCGGTTTCCGACTTTCCCGTCTCCGGGAGATGCAGCGTGGTGACAGCCCGTCAGTGTCACCCGCCAGCCGGAGCGCCCGCCGTTCCCGTGAGGCGAGGGGGGGGCGGACGAATCCCTCCTCTCATTTTAGCTGTCATTTTTAATTTTTTTTAGTTTAGCTTCGGTAAGCGCTCATCTCTCGCTCATCGCTGCCTTCATTTTCGGATTCGCGCGGGGGTCATCGTCGTTAGACGTAGTCACGAGGTCGAGGCGGACGCGCACGCAGCGCTCGCTCCGGCTGAAGGCGTAAAAACGAGAAGGTGGTTACCGCGTTACCCCTCGCTGACCCCTCTGAAGTGTGTATATGCAGGTATGTAACCTTCCTTCCACTCCCCCTACCCCCACCCCCTCCACCGCGAGACCTGATCCCCGCCTCGACGCGCAACTCGTTGACGTGTCTTTACCATCCGCACCCTCCCTCCCTCCCTCCCCAGTACTGATGTGAGTTAATGTATGAGCCTTTTACTGTACATGCGATTGTGGATGCTTGTTTTTGACCATTCAGTTGACACCGCCCCCCCTTCCCTTTAACCTCCCCATGTCCCTCCCTCCATCCCTCCCTTCGTCCTCTCACCCCTCCCTCCCCGCTCCCTTCCTCCTCTCCTGTAGATCACACGGATGCAGACAGAGAACAGTGCCCTGCGGGGGGGCCAGCAGGCTGGGGGGGCAGCCGGCCATGGGGTAGGGGGGCCTGGCGGAGGAGGAGGAGGAGGAGGAGGGAGGGGAGGGGAGGCCCCTGGCCGGGGGGTGTGATGCGAGGAGGGATAGGCGGAGGGGGTCTGGGTGGGTTTGGGCCAGGAGCAGACCCCCCAGGGCTCTTGGTGCCTTCCTCGGTCGCCCCCCACTCCCATCCCCACCGGAGGGACCGCCAGGCCTTCTCCATGTACGAGCCAGGCGCGGCCCCCGGCCCCACGGCCCACGGTCCCCCAGCCCTGGACTCCCTGGCAGCCCGCCTGCAGCCCCTCAGCACACCCAGCGTAAGTTAGAACTCCCCGGCCCCCCCTCTACTTCCCACCCTCCTTTTTGGCGGCCCCGATTGGTTCCTTTTAGCCCCGACTGACGGGTGACGGCCCAACCCCCATCTCTCTATTCTCCCTCGACTTCGTCTCTCCCTGCACCTCAGTTCCCGGTCCTTCTCTTTGAAAGGTTCAGTTGTGCAGGATCCCCATTCAGATCTGAAAGTGCCGCCCCCCCCTCCAGTTTGTCTGAGCACGGTCAGACCCCCAGTCTCTTCCTTTTTTTCCCGCACCACAAAAGGGGAAATGCACAAGTGTGACCTGAGAGGAGAAAGATGGAAGGAAAAGGTTATTGTCTTGTCTGTTTGGTTGCCTGGCAACGCCTGTGACGTCCCGCCCTCCGGCCTGCTCTGCACCCCTCTGACCTTTACGTTTTTCCGACCCTTTCTCACCTCGCGCTCGGCTCTCCCCGTTGCCGGACGGCTGCTTCATGCAGAGATGTGTACACACACACACACACACACACACACACACACACACACATAACAGGACACAGATGGAAAAGTATCTCCCTGAGCAAAGATTTACGTCCCGGGCATTTAGTGGCTTTAAACCTCCAGCAGCATCCATGAGGCCTCGGTGTGCGAACGCACAATCGCTCACCGCTGCAGGAAAAAAAAAAAAAAAAACCTCCATGGATGATGAGTCAGCGTCCAGCTCACCACCTCGCTCTGCAAAGATTCACCTGTTTGTCTGTTGTCTTTCTGTCTGTCTGTCTCTTCACCCGCCCGCCCCCCCCCCTCGCTCACCGCAGCGCGGCCGCGCATCCTCTGGATGTAAGCATTCTGTCCGTCATTGCCTTGTCTGTCGTTTCGTCTCCGAACGTGGGGTCCTCACGCCGCGGCCCGCTTCTGCTTGTCATGCATTCTAACGCTGGAGATCAACAGTAGCTGGTAGGACGTGCAGGTCGTACGTCAGTTTCAGATGCCCCGCGTGATGCGTAGCTGTTCATCACTGGTTAGCCCCCTTTTGGACTTGTAGATAACCGTAGAGGCGTTTAGTGAGATGACGGGTGAGATGCTGAGTTGATCTGCCGCTGCTCTCTCTGCCTCCTTCATTTTGCGTTTCTACTGTTTTGTACAAACAATCTTCTCTCTGTCCCCCCCCCCTCCATCATCTATTTCTTCCAAAACCTTTAATTTCCCTTCTCCATCTCCCTCTCATCTCGCCGCTATCCCTCCATCGCCGACCTCCTCTCTCCACCCTCGCCTGCCCCTCTCCTCGCAGGTGAGGAAGGGTAGCACGGGGGGTCCGGCATCGTACGGAGGCCAGCATCTGTCTGGATCTACAGAGATGGGCAGATATATGGTCAGTTCTTACACTTTATAGTTTGTTTGTTTTTTTTAACATGGATTCTCCTGCTCTCGTGATCTTCTATTCGGTCCATTCAGGAAGTTGAGATAGACTTGTGTAGAATCGTCCTGCATTTCTCTTACAGATGTTCGGAAACCAGAGATGGCGTCTTTGCTTTACTCAAATGTTGCTGCAAATGCAAACGTACCCACAGAATTTTTTTTGTTTCCCTCCCCAGGTCTCTAAACCCGAGAAGCACGGCAGCGGCACCGACAGCGACTACGACAACACGCAAACGTACGAGCTCTCGCTAAGGTCAGACTCAAAAAAAAACTTCACCTGTAGTTTTTTCCGCTCTTTCCTTTGGGTCCGAGGTGGCACCGAGCCGCGTTTTCTTCTTTTCCAGCATGGGCCGCAGCAGCGAGGAGGAAGGTCGCGGGGAGCCCGAGGAGGGGGGAGGCGGGGAGCCAGGGGAGCCGGACCCCACCCTGCCCTGCACGGAGGACGTCATACTGAAGACCGAGCAGGTGACCAAGAACATCCAGGAGCTGCTGCGGGCCGCGCAGGAGTTCAAACACGACAGGTGGGTGGCGGACGCCTCAGGAGATCGGAAAAGAGAAAAGGCGCCCGACGTTTTGTCTGCTCTCGAATAAGTAAAACTCGTTATTGCCGACCTGCCGGTCGTCGAGTCGGCTCCCAAGTTAAACGCCGAATGTCTCTCTTCAAAAGCTTCGTTCCGTGTTCTGAGAAGATCCACTCAGCTGTTACAGAGATGGCCTCGCTCTTCCCGAAAGTAAGTCCCCCCCCCCCGTCCGTCTTCTCCCTGATTCTGTCTGCATATCGCGTCATCCGCCGCGTGCGCCCAAGATTCTGATTTCCGCGACCTCTCTGCAGCGCCCGGCGCTGGACGCAGTCCACTGCTCCCTGCGCCTCCTGGCCTCCAGCGCCTCGCGGCTGCAGGTGGAGTGCCGCAAGGCGGCGCCGTCGGAGCCCGGGGCCCCCGCCGTGGACTACCAGCTCCTCACTCAGCAGGTCATCCAGTGCGCCTACGACATCGCCAAGGCCGCCAAGCAACTGGTCACCATCACCACTCGCGAGAAGAAACAGTGACGCGACAGCTGCATGGATGGATGGATGGATGGATGGATGGAGAGGAGAGAGGGAGAGAGAACAGGTCAGTGCATGGCTGGGCAAAGAGAGATGGGAGGGGCTTCCAGGAGAGTGAGGAGAGAGGAGATTATAATCACACTAAAGACGGGCGAGGGAGCGACCGAGAGGGTGACGGCAGCGGAAAAGAGGAAAGGGCAAAAACTGGAGCGAAGTTTGGAGCAAGGCATGGAAGAGAATCCGACGAAAGCACCGCTGCCGTAGTCGAGAACGCCGCGCAGGTCCGAAGGAGGAGGAATACGAGGGCGAGGGGATGGGGGGGGCGGGGGTCCAACGTGGGAGCAGCGGCCCGGAGCGACCGGAGCAGGCGGCCGCAGTCGGACGTGTATAATAAACCGTTAAACTGTGACAAAGCATCATGTGAAACACAAGGGTGGCACTGTACAGAGAACTGGATCCTGAGACGTTACCGCTTTATTTATTCTCACCTGTCACTCGTCCCCACCCGCCCACCCACCCCGCTGACCCCCACCCACCTCGCTGACCCCCACCCGGGGAGGGAGGAAGGCGTATGCTGCGAGGAGTCAGGATGTTCCTCCTCTCCCGTCCTCTCTGGCCCGCTCCTTTGCCCCCCCCTCTCGTCTGTGTCCTATACTGTCCTGATGCAGCGGACCCCCCCCACCCCCGGGTTCCACCTCACACCACCCTACACTAAACCCCACCCGGGCTCTCAGACTCTTCCTTACCTTTTGCAAGGGGGGGGGGGTCTTCTCTGACATGCCCCCTCCCCCATGCGTGGTACACAGCATGATCTGGCATGTTCTAATTTCTTTCCTCTCTCTTCTTTTTCTGTTTTTTTTTTTGTTGTTGTCGTTTTTTTTTCTGCCTTTCGAATATGCAGATGGGTTCGGTCTGCACCTCCGAGGACAAACATGACTGACTTACAAAAACAAAACACTTACACTGGAATAATTGTGATTTATTGTTATTGTTTATCATGCCTGTTGTTTTTTTTTGTTTCGTATTGATATTTTTACTGACCGTCATCTTGATTTAACTGTTTCCATATGTTTATTTCATCGTCTCAGCTATGATTCTCATTGAAATGAATAGGGAGACAGGTGGGAGTATGTGCTCAACCTCTTACTGGGATGTAAGTAAACATGCGCGCCTGCACACACACACAGACACACACACACATACGCACACACACGCACGCGCATAACAGAAACAACCTGTGAAATGGTCCTCAACATTTCTCCAGCGTTTCTGAGTGACGGTCGAGGTTTGTTTGTTTTGTTTTTCTTCGCGTCGCCATGCGTCCCGCGGCCGGAGGGGCTGAACAGTTGCCAAAGGGGATCTTGCGTTTCGGCGGGTGGACGATTTTTTTTGGTTTCGACGTTTCCTGTCGGACCAAAGAGCCCCCTCGGTTGCGTCGGGACGGCACCTGGATCAAAATGCTCAGCTGTCTTTTTTTTTTTTTTTTTTTCATGTTGTTGTTGTCGCTGCGCTCGGTTTATCGCACAGTTCGCCTCATTTAATAGAACCAGTGAAATCATCTCAGAATCGATCCCGCGTACGTTTTTTTTTTTATTTTTATTTGATGTGCCAAGCAGGATTGTGAAACCAAGCGCACCCTCTGTGTCTGAGGATTGACCCTCGACTCCCCTGAAGTCTTGCTTTAAAGCAGTATGTTACTGACCGGCACGGTCCGGCGCGCGGCACGCGGCGTCCCATCAGTTCGGCACGCGTGCGAACAAACGTTGAGTCCAGTTGATCCGACGCCGCGATACGTTGCGGTGAAGCTGAAGAGTGCATGCGCGGCCAGAGGAGGAAGCCCCCCCAAAAAAACCTCACTCGTTTCCGGTCGATTCATCCACCTCAGGTGTGCTTGATTTAACTTCTTTTTTTTTAACTTTGTTGACTGCCCAACCTCTCCCTCTTCATTTTTTTTTTTTTTTACGGCGCGGCCTCCTGTCCCGGGAAGTCGCTGCTTCTCGCTTGCCGTCTCCAAACTCTCGCCAACGGAAGCAAAGACAGCATCAGGAACAGAGATGGGGTTTTTTGTTTGTTTTCTTTCCTTTCTTTCTTTTTTTTTTGAAGATAGCGCACTTTGCCCATGGTAGGGTTGAATCTTGTCGTACTGCACCGCACGAATCTCGGTGAGATCCGGAGGATTCAGGTGGGATCTTAAAAAAACAAAGGAAGGAGACTTTCTTTCTGTCCTCTTTCGTCCTCTTCTGCTTCAGATTCATCTCTTCACAGCCGTGCCGCTCATTCCTCAAAGCGCTCGCGGCCTCAGCAGGGCGGCTGTTCTTGCGTCGGCCTCATCCGTATATTCCGGCCTCGGCTCAGAAGTCCTCTGCGCGCTCCGTTGACTGGCCTGGAACAGTGACCTCATCCTTGGAACAGCAATCACAGTACATCTCATAATAATAAAATAATATTTATTATATATTTTTTTTTAATCTTGTATTGCTGCCTTACAGCGAGAAGCAGTCCGACCTTAACGAGCTCCGAGCGCTTTGAGCGATCGATGCCAGACCTCGCTCAGCACTTTTCTGCCCAGTTTACTCGTGTTTTGTTCTCCACCACCCCCACCCGGCGACCGTCAGCGTTCCCCGGGCTCCTCGTACAGATCACGCACGTGTATCTGCGGGTTGAGGTTGGAGCGTGCGTCTCTTGAAATGTATTCTTGTTTGATATCGAATGCCTTTGCACATCATCATCATCATCATCATCTCCTGTTTGACTGGCTTTGTTACAGTGACGTTGTACTGACTGCTGAAACCACACACACACACACACACACACACACACACACACAGGCCAGTAGAAAAGCTCGCCCCCTCCAATCACGATTGCCCAAATTTTAGACTAGAGCCATATATATATACATATATATATATGAACGTATATTTTTCGTGCTATATTTTATATTAAGCTATATGTTAGGGTTACGTTTGTCGGCCCAGGTGAGCTTCAGGCCAGCTCCCCGCCCCCCTCGCCGCGCGTGCTCTCGAACACCCCGTGTACCTGCGCGCGTACACGCACACACACAGACACACACACACACACACGCGCGCGCAGTCGTACCGTACGTATCGTGACCCTGTCAGAATCCGCGGGAAGTGAAGCATGAGAACAGCTGGATCCGGGCGTTGTCTCAGTTGCACTATTTCCTAAACACCAGCCGGATGAAGTCGGGGTCGAACGTGACGAGCCGCGCTCTACCGCAGGTCCTGGATCAGGCACATCAGGCACATCAGGCGCAGGGGGGTTCGACGCCAGGGGTCCGGGCGAGGGGAGCGGTCGGAAGCGTGCTCGGGGCGCAGCAACGCGGTCATCTCAAAGCGGCGGCAGGCGGGTCTGAGACGCCGAACGCTTCCCGTCGGAGCACGTCAACACTTATCCGTTGGACCAAGCCTTCCACGAACACAAGCGTTAAATTTGCAGCCAGTGAATCTCACACACAAACACACACACACACACACACACACACACACACACTCACACTTCTGATACCCGGGACGCCGCGCCGTTGCTGTCCCCGCGTTACTTCACGGCTCCACAGTTTGGGAGATGGGTTGACGGGAGAGTTATCTTTTAACAGATGATGTTAAAAACTGTATAAAGTAGAGAAAACAATGACTTAAAAGAAAAGGTCAATCGTAATGGAAACTCATAAGCTGTACATTTGTAATAAAATAATAAAACAACTTAATTGTCCGAGGTCTGTCAGCATGGGGTTTCTTTCTCTGTTTGTTTATTTGCATCTTTGCAGTGTGTCATGTGAGAGCCAGAATTGTACGGTGCGATGCCGTTACACTTGAAAGCAAGTCATTTGACCAAAACATGTAAATATTATCCTTATTAATATTTATATGTTTTGTGTAAAAAAAAAAAAAAAAGAAACAGGAAAAAGTATTGGTCCAGCTGGATTTTTAAAAAACAGTTCGCGACTTGCATCAGAGAATTTATTGTCGCTTATAAATCCTTTCGCGCACACGTCGCGCGCCGAACCCCCCGCAGGCCAGAGTGACATCATGATGCGGCCGTGTAATACGAATCATAAAAAGCGGAAAAAAAGGTGACGCGGTCGAACCCGTGCTGCGCGAATTAAAACTAAGATGGACTTCACGTATACGCGACGTGGCGATCGAACAATCTCACGATCTTAACGATACAGCGTCTCCTCTCCGTGGCGTCCTTCACGAAGAGAAATAGAAAAATAAAACCGATGGCCGCCGACGTGACTCCTCTTGTCAGGTCACTCGGTGTCCGGCCCAGTTCGGAGGACCTAACCTCTTCTTCACCTCCTTTTTTCCTTCTTCTTCTTCTTCTTCTACGGAAGTTCATCAGAGCTGGAGGAGCTGGGCAGCAGGACACACTCCTGCCTCCTGCCCCTTTTCCGCCTCCTCTTGGCAATTCGCAACCTCCGGCGGATCACGTCTGGAAGACACACACACACACACACACACACACAGATTGCGGCTGCTGACGACGGCAGACAAAGGGAATGTGTTAAAGACTCTCTCTGCGCTGACCACCGGCGAGCCGGTTTCCCGCGCCGTTCCCGCTTACCCGCCACGCTGTCGTAGTCCTGCCGCGGGTCGCGCCAGTAAAGACTGGGCGCCGTTCTCCAGTGGCGGTACAGGCGGGTGTGGAGCACGGACAGCGTCAGGAGGACCAGCAGGAAGCCCAGCGCCGCCGCCGCCCACACCGCCTCGTCCGTCCTGGGGGTCCTCGGCAGCACCTTGCTCGCGACGGCCGCTCCGGCCTCGGCGCAGTCGCAGCGTTGGCCCGCCGTGCAGCTCTCGCAGTCGCGGCCGTCCGGTGGCCGCTGCGGTTGAGGCGGAGGCTCTGATTGGGGCTCAGACTCACTTTCACTTTTGTGGCGGGCGCTGTGTGACCGCTCCTGCTCCAGCTCTCTCTCCTTGACATCTACGACTTCGTCATTGAGAACGTCCGTGTCGGCTGGGGGGTCGCTCTTTTTGGGGTTGGCGCGTTTCGGGCTGAGCTGCAGCGGCGGTGTCTGCGTCCCGCTTTTCTGAGCCTCCGCACCCCCGGACACTACAGAATCGCTTCTCGGTGTCGAAATATTTGACCGCGAAGGAGTCGTGGGTCTGGGTGGAAGGCCCTGCGTCACGTTTTGGATCTTGGATTGAGAAGGAGCTTCCTCCGGACCAGGAGGAGACTCCGCTGGCGGTCCGACTGTGCGGCGGGAATTCTGGACGCCACCCGTCCTTCGGAGGATGGTTCCGTCGGTCGGGTCAGATTTGTCTTCTGCGCCGCCTCGTTTTTCTCTGACGGCAGCTCTCATCGCTCTCCTTTTCCCCTCCCTTTCCGTTCCTCTCGGCCTCTCCGTGCCGGACGCCGCTGGTTCGGTCAGCGGAGAAGAGACGGCCTCTTCGCAGCACTGCCTCAGAGACTCCTGGGGATTTACAGCCACAGCTACTTAGCGACGGCCGCGACACTGCTTTTTTAGCGGCGCGTGTGAAGCCGCTGATAATGACCAACAAACGAATAAAAAAAAAGAGTCTCCAAACCCTCGTTTTCGCGAGCCGCAGGCGGCGCCGCTCCGCTGGCCGGGTCAGCAGCAGGTCGTACGCTCCGGCGCCACTCGCGCCGCTGAACCCGTGCCTCGCGGATGCCGTGGTCTCCAGCCAGTCGCAGACGTCTGAGGAGGCCGCGGTGGGCAGCTCCAGGGTGCGACCCCAGGACACCAAAGCTACGGGCTTAAACACAGAACGTATGAACGTAACGGTCCCTTTCGCGCCGCGTGCTGTCGGCCGCAGGCTCGCGACCTTTTCACGCTCAGCTGCGCTGGGCGACAGCAAGCGAAGACCAAGCGTTTCTCACCATGTGTCTCCCGAGCTGCGGATGCGGGGTCACGACGTAGTCCGACAAGCAGGAGCGGGCCAGGACGGACAGGAGGAGGCGCTCCCGGCGGGGAGCGCACGGGTGGTAGAGCAGAACAGCGGCGCCGTGCTGGAAAACACACAAGCGGACGAGCACGTGTGCGATTCGTCCCGCTTTCACCACAAGGGGCGTTCGGCGTTGCAACTTACGTGCAGGTTGCCGATCCACCGCTGAGGAGGGCAGTACAAGTACTCGCCGCTATGCGCCATTACTGGTCTATGCGCTCCGCTACGACACACACACACAGACACGCGACTTGACATCACCCCTCTGTGCGAAGCTGTCTGACAGATTGAGCCCGCACAGCCTTACCTGTTGGGAATGGTGCGATTGTAGGAGATGGGTTCATCCATGCAGATCTGCCTGGCTGGCTGCAGTGAAAAGAAAGCAGGCCTTAAACCCGGCCCCCGCAGGGTGAAGCTTTTGGTTCGTTCCGTGCGGCGGCGGCGGCGGTGCATTTGTGAACAGCGGTGATGTGTGCGCTTACCTCAGGATCGTAGACCGTGTCAATACTGGGGTGTCTCTGCAGATAGGAGAGAGAGAGAGAGAGAGAGAGCCATGGTTAAGGCACTGACAGAACAAGCTGTGCTGTAGTTGGCCTGTATGCGAAGTGATCAGAGGAGAGAAACAATCCCGCCACCGGTGCCACGTGCGCACGCTTTCCCGCGATCGTTTCCCCTCCCCGCAAACCGACTGGTCCCTCGCACACCCCGCCGGACTAAGTCATTAGGGCCGCGTTCGACGTAGAGGATGGCGAGGATGTTCGATGTTTCCATGGTTACCTGCGTCGACTCTGCCCAGGTCGACGCCGAACAGTCCCAATCACCGGTAATCGCTGGCAGGTCCCTGTTCAAAAAGAGCTATCGCACACGCACACGCACACGCACACACACACACACACACACACACACACACACACACACACACACACACACACGCACGCCGCGTTTTAATGTCTACAATGACGTGACACCGCACACCGACAGACACAGCGAGCGTTGAACGGTACCTTTCCGTTGTCGCATCCCGGCCCCGGGGACTCGGAGACACCGCACCGACCCAAACTGACCCACAGCGCGGCCAGGACAGTCACCGTCAGCGGCGGGGACGTCGTCGTTTGGCTCGGCATGGTGACGCCCAGTCACTCATTCAACTCATTCAAGGGGTTGTTCTTTGAAACGCCGGGTAGTTGTCATCGCTCCCGTTCGCGTTCCCTTTGCTACATAGCGACTGACCTCTCGTAACCCCACAACTTCCTTTCTTTTGCAAAGTCCCGCAAGAGAGGAGCGATGAGACGCGCGGATGTCGGTCAAACGGTCGCCGTCCCCTGTCCCCTCTCCGTTAAGCTAACGTCGTCTCGTCGTTCTACATCACGCGGTAAACGGTAACGACGAGGACACAGTCATTTACTGGAGAAAAAAGTAACACTGGGTACAGTTGTCTCCCATACTCACTGTATCCCTTCACGATACACAACTGTCAAGCTGCCTAAATTGCGGAAATAATGCGTCTTCCTCGGGAATTTACAGGATATCGATTTTGTATCAAATTCACGAGCTGTGTCAATATCTTATATATTTTTTTTCTTTTTTCTGCACGTAACGGGTCGTTAATCGTGTATTCATGACATTTTACAGATATGTTCAATCCAGTGTTTGTTGCAGTATGTCTACTTTTATTTTCCACAAGACACCCCATTTCCGGATTTAGCCGACTGTAGTATTTCTGACTTGACTCCACTTAAAATAAAACCCAAAAAACTACGGAAGCTGGTAAAGAACAGACGACGAGAGATCGAGTTGGAGGACGTGACCATGTGCTCATACCTCTGAATGTCCTCTGGGAGGAGACACAACAGCTTTAAGTCATCCTTCAAATCGGTGTCCGCTTTACCTCTTGTAGTTTGTTCATAATTTCTGCAGACTAAAGGAGAAACTCTCTACAACCCAATAAAACCCAATTGCTCCTTAGATGCTCGAAATAACGGCAAACGAGTTTATTCTCCTGGACTCATGGGGCTGGTATCAATGATTTATTGATTTTGATCATGTTTGCATGCAACTAGTTAATTTTTACAACTGGTATCGTCCTGTTTAACACAAAGTAAAACTTGACTCGCAACGTCACCGAACTTTATACCCATGCAGACGTTGCAGAGAGGTTATTGTCCTGTCATCCCAGGCAATGAAACAGGCATTACCTGTTGGCACAGGTGAACCAACCATTCTAGGTGTGTAGATCCCCACAGGTCATATACAGCCAGGATGTCAAGACTATGTTGCTTTTCAAAATAAAGTACACTGTCTAAAATAATCTGATATGAAAGTGGACAGTCTGTTGGTTGTTGTCGCTTCCAAAACAAAAAAAACATTCCTGAGAATAGCTTGCTCGAGATATTGAGTTTATAAAGGACTCAGCTTTTGTCGTGTTAAATAGTTTCTTTGAGAGTGGGATTTATTTTGAAAGTTGTTGAGGGAATTCTCTGATTTTTGGCCTCTCTGCCACTTTCCCCACCCACAAAAACTTGAGCTCCGCATACCCACAGATTGTCATAAAACTGCACAGGTGGGACTGTCAGAGGAGACCCGCGTCTCTGGACAGAGGCGAAGTCTGGTCCTGTATGGAGTCCACTCTCCCCACAGGTTTGTTGTTGTTTTTTAAAAAAATTATGATTAGTTTAGTTATTTCTTAGTTTAATAGTTTGATGAATGTTTATGAAATTTTGGCATGTCCCTTTTTTAGATAAGCACACAACAATCCTTTCTGGATGAAAGCAGATGAATGCATTTATTGCTGTGTTACAGAGGCGTATCTACATTCTATAGTGTATTTACTCAAAACAAAGGCTGTTCCTGGTACTGTTAGGGGTGTGGCGCTTCTGAATTGTTGTCATAGCCGGGTGATTCACTGGGTTAATGGCAAAGATCACCAAAGAATCATCAATCTGTAGGCAACGCTGTATTGATTTAGCACCTTATGTTTGATTTCCGTGCTCCTCTATGTCGTAACCAGGCTGTCTATTCAAGGAGGTGGGGCAATGAGGAAGTGCAGTCACACATTTCCCTTTGCTGTTTTGATACAAGCAGTAAAATTAGGTTGCTACAACAGCTGGTCCTCCATAAAGTTTGTAGATACTGGCGAGAAATAGAGATCAGTTTGGTTTGTTTCTGTCTACCAAACATCTTGAATCCCGTTCGCCTTGTACTTTTTAGCTCCAGATGGAGCAGATGCTGCAGGCGTCCAGCAGCCAGCGGCGGTCCTTCCAGGAGGTTTGGAGCCCCTTGCTGAAGTTGCAGAGCCTGCAGACCTGGGAGATAAGTGCAAACCCGGTTACATCTCAGGAGCGGGAGATGGACATGTGAGCAGGAGAAAGGACGCACAACAATCATTGTTGTTATACATATAATTTTAGCACCAAATATTCAAAGGGGTTCTAATTTCATGTCACTAAACCAAAGACACATATAAAAATGCGGCTGCGGCTGCAAAGGAATTAACTGAGTTGTTACTGTTCTGCTTATCTGCTTGGGTTTATTTCACTAAGACAGTGCATCCTAAAGATTGTGAAGGGCACATTAAATAATCTCTGCTCTTATTCCTGTTGTCTGTCACCAGGAGCTTTACTCATTTGACAGCTCCGTGTCCTCCTCGGACAGTGAGGATGAGGGTTTTGGCAAAAGTGAGAAGAAGAAGAAGAAGAAGCTAAAGAAGAAGAGGAAGAAGAATAAAGTATGTCTCTCGGGAAGCTTACCTTCACCACTTTCTAAATGTATTGATTGAGTGTTTTCTTCAAATGTGTCCTCTCTGGATGAAATCATGTCACTTCACAACAGTCAGTTGACCTTTTGACTACTCCAGGGTGTTTCCCTGATCGGAAGCAGCACATGTGAAGCTACTTTGCAGAAATCTCAAGTTTCTCATGGGGAGGAAGGTGTGTGGGCTGCACCCAGCGGCAGCCAGTCAAACAGCAGAGAACTGGGAATGGAATTAATCTGTTTGTAATGCAGATCAACTGTCACGTTTGCAGTGGGTTTGATTAGCTTGCAGCATAGCCGGAATGGGTGTGTGTGCGAGTGTGTGCACACAACGTTTTGTTACCTGGGTAGTTTACTTGTGTGTTGCCAAGAGTTTGAAAGGAGCCCTTCCCTTGTGCTGCCAGCACCAGCGCTCCCTCCCTCTAAGTGGCTCTGACAAAGCCTGGTTCCAGTGGTGCACAGTTTGCAGTGACTCATTCCTTTAGCTTCTCGTTTCGCACTTTCATCGACAAAGGAGCGTATAAATAAACCCGTTCATTGTTTTGAGCAATATCTCCCTTTCCTCTTTCTCAACAGGATTCCAGCTCCTCCTCATCTTCCTCGTCGTCATCTTCCTCCTCTTCATCTTCCTCCTCCTCCTCCTCCTCCTCTTCTTCCAGCAGCTCTTCAGACAGTGACAGTGAGGTAAGCTGTGGTTTGTGGGACTGGTCCCATCCCCGTAAAGAAGAATATTGCCTCCTCCTCACATCTGCTGTTTTGCTATAACATGTCACGCACTAGTTGTTTTCAATCCGCCTTACCTGAGACCTCCTCCTGACGAGGTTGTTTGCACTGATCATATTTCCAGGTCTTGATGCATGATGCGCGGCTTCAAATGAGTTAAAGAAAGTAAATCTGATGGTTTCACAGTGCGGTTTTGTTGGCGTTAATCCTTGAGATTTAGAACTCTTTCCTGCAGCTTTGCTAAACTGAGTCACTGGCCACGAGCACAAACAATTTCACATCAGCTCACCGAGGAATGACGTCCCTTCTAACTCTGTCCCTGCCTTAGGTGAGGATATACGAGTATGTCAGCGCTGACAACACAGGGTGTAAGGAGATTATTTTGGTGCGTCAACCCTCCCCAGAACAGCTTTTTCAACAGTTTCAGTTTTGAAATAAATGTATATCTCAGAGCGCAAAAAATAACTGAACTAACTGCAGAATTTCACCTTTTCATTGAGTTTGGTAACATTTTGCTACAGTGACTGTAGTCATGTGATGGCATGATGTCTTGCTCAATTTCTGACATTGTGGGTGGAAAATCAGGAGGCTCAGGTCAAGTGACTCTGACAACAACAATAAGTTATAGAATGAGATTTTGTAGGCCGCAAGTGTGTTTCCACCCGTCGGTTCACTTCTGACAGGACTGACAGGTTGTAAAACATTAAGGTGAACAAAAAAAAAAAAAAATTCCAAGAGCAGAGCAAAGAAAGTGTTCATACACTGGAATGCATTTCACCCTGGGCACTAGGCGGAGGCTCTAATGTCCTGGATCTGATAGCAGTCTGTATCTGACAGAAGGACACACCCTGTGGTGATGTTTGAAACACCTTCTGTCCCTACCACAGCGAGTCATGTTCTATGTCAGGTTATTTTGAATGGGAAACGCCCCAGACACCTCAGATATGGGCATGAGTCGTGTGTGTGCCCACTTACATGTATAGTAGCCGCACTTTGTAAATCATGCGACCATTATGTAATACTTTATGTCATGTGTGGAACCTGTGCATGTATTTTCTCACGTGTTGGTTTTTGGCTGCATATCTGTAGAAGGTGCAGATGTTTTTTTACATGGCGTTAATGAAGGCGGCAAATTCTTCTGCTCCAACCTGCAGGGGACACCTGACCCCGATCCCGACAACTTTATAGTCTTTAATCCTCCATTAAAGTGTAACGGTTACTCTGCAAAGAGCACGTCATGTGTGCACATATACCATAGGGGTAAAACAGTTTTGAAAGAATCAGTATTCCCTTGCAGGATGACAAGAAGAAGAAAAAGAAGAAGAAGAAGGAGAAGAAGATAAAGGATGAGGAGAAAGAGTCAGACAATAATATCATATGGGTGACTGGTAAGAGTGCCACAGCATTTCTATTAATGTGAAGCTGTTCTACAGTTTGAGAGGCTCTGTGCAGTCACAGTTCCAAAAGTATATGTTGTACATCACAGTCCTACCCCTCGTGATAACGTTTGCATCTACTCTTGTGTTTCAAAATCTTGCCAAAGCATTTCTAAGGTTATGTGCACTTCTCCAGAGACTAATCTGTAAAGATGATCAGTTCAATTGAGGTCACCTTACTTGTCGGCGGCATCTTGCTAAGGGGCATCTTTGAAGAACTGAGTTGAAACTTCCAGTTTGTCCAGGTCTTCCAGTTACTGAAATGTCTCCCAAGACAGTTTAAGTGTGGTGATGGAGAGGGTGTTGGGAAGTTGTCAGTCAATCTCTGACACATGCATTCCAATATTTGTCATCACCCATAAATATCTGTGTTTACAGCATTGATGAATGTATGCTTTATGAAATTTTCACACGCGTGAAAACTTTTTCATTCAGATTTTAATTTATTTAATTCACTTAAATGGTATTTTTATGCGAATAAATACACAGAATTACAGGGAACAATATTCAGAACTGCATGAAGTCTCTGTTCATCTCTAGCAGGGATGATATGTGATCTGAATCAAATATTTGATTGCAGAGATGTCTCACAACTAACAATGCGTGGAGCATTTCTTCATTTATTACACAAATGCTTTACATTTGAACGTATGGAACGTTTTCAGGTCCCGATGGCCAAATGGAAGAGTTGGATCTGAAGAATGGACGGGTGAGAGAGACAAGAAATGACCTTCATCAGTAAACATGCTGCTGCCTTTAAACTTATCATTCAAGATGTTTTGTTTGTTTCAGGATTTGGGCTTATTAGATGATGAGGGTGATGAGAAGAAAGAGAAGAAGAAGAAGAAGAAGAAGGACAAAAAAAAGAAAAAGAACAAGAAGAAGAAAGACAAGAAGAAGAAGAAGAAGAAGAAGAAGGTATGTGAAACTTCTCTATAATACAGCAGATTATACAACAATAATAAATAATTAAACACATCACTAAAACACAATGAATCAAATAATTTAAGGAAAAGAATGAAACATTCACGTGTGGCACTTTTAAACTTTAGATTATTTAATGTGTCTACTCTGCTGTACATCCTCTGTCCCAGGAGTCGTCCTCTTCTTCATCTGACAGTTCATCATCTGACAGTTCATCATCTGACAGTGAGGATGATAAGAAGAAGAAGAAAAAGAAAAAGAAGAAGAAGAAGAAGAAGAAGAAGAAGAAGAAGGTTAGACATTAAATACTATAGAGGTACAATATCAACCATCTGATCTGTCTATTCTAAAACATGTTTTTACTTTATTTGATTTCCTTTTACAGGACTCAAGCTCCTCCTCCTCAGATAGTTCCTCCTCTTCATCATCCTCTTCTGACAGTGAAGATGACAAGAAGAAAAAGAAAAAGAAGAAAAAAGACAAGAAGAAGAAGAAGAAGAAAGACAAGAAAAAGGTAAAGAAATGTGGATGTTTCGACATATTTATGATGTAAATTAAGATTGAGAAAATTCTGCAAAAGTCTGCAGTTATAGCTTTACCATTTCAAGTTAATCATAAAAGTTAAATTTTCTAATCATTTTGTAATTCATATATGCTTAATATGTTCTGCTAATGACTAATTTGTAATGCATGATGCAAAATAAGTTGCAGGTCTTACACATTTTTGCATGAATGGCCCAATGAAATTTTTTTTGTTTTTATTAACACAGGATTCGAGCTCTTCATCTTCATCCTCATCTTCTGACAGTGATAAAGATAAGAAAAAAGAAGAAGAAGAAGAAGGACAAGAAAAAGAAAAAGAAGAAGGACAAGAAAAAGGTGAAGTTCCCCAGTCTGTAAATGATGGTGTGGGTTTTCTGGTCGGGTCACATTTTACAGAAGGCTTGTGTTTTATGATATTACGCAGTATCTGGGTTATACTCCTTATTTCTCAGTGCACGACTGCAGCAAAGCTTTTATTCACGGTTGTAGCAAAGCACAAACCTGATTCCCCACCAGTGAGAACATGTCCTGAGAAAATGAATTGCAGCCTCCGTGCCTGTCAGGACCTGTGAGAGGAATGGCATGTAAAGATACATAGTTTTACCACACTGTCTTGACACCTCATCTCACATTGCTCATCTTTATTCATATCCCTCATTACTTCAAAGACAATGAATGGGTCTGTTCCGATGTAGTTAGGATTTGTGCACTGGTTTTGTCGGGGGGAAAACAAGGAGCCCTATATACCGCAAGCCTGAGCTTGATTGTATTTTTGCATTTTCACAGGATGAAGACCAGACTGAGATCAGCAGTGTTACGGCCCACTCAGCAGCTTGTGAGTGTTTTCATTTTTTGGTGACTCAAAAAAAAATAAAAGACAGAAGAATGTATGGAAATCACAGCAACAGCCGTCGCTGTTCGTGCTGATGCAACAGTTTTCACTTTCTCCATTTCTGCAGGTGGTGAGATTGCAGGACCAAGTACTGATGGAGATAAAAAGAAAGAAGACAGTGACAAGGTGAAATACTCATGCACACTGCAGGCATGCTGCACATAGACAATTTGCATGAACACACACAAAGTCATTGCTTTTTTCTCCCATAACAGGCCATTGCCAAAGAGCTTAAAGGAACAGAAGAGGGCAAACTGTTGTCTGCATCAGCTGGTATGTGAGCGACTCTGGGTCTTGCATAATAGGTCGTGGAGGTTTGGAAAAGTAGTCTTGTTGTGTTTGTAATGACGTTTCCTGTCCAGCAGGGGGAGCAGAGGCATTCCCTGATGCCACAGAGGAAGGCCACCTGAGTGATGATGAGGGAGAAGGAGGCAATGAGAAGGACAAGAAGAAGAAGTTGAAGAAGAAGAAGAAGAAGAAAGAGGTATCAATGCTACGTACATGTTGCAGTTGTCGTGGTGCATTATCCCCACCATGCTCTGATGAAGTATTTGCGACATAATGCATTTATGTTACGGGATAATCAAGATCGAAATTCACATTCATTTTTCCAAACTTTTTTACAGGGCTCTGGCTCATCTTCAGACAGTGATGATGATGACGAAGATAAGAAGAAGAAAAAGAAGAAGAAGAAGAAAAAGGTATACAGAGAGCTGTGAAAACTGTGTTTTATCTGCTTATGATACTGTGTTTCGCAAACCACCTTGTATGAATTTGGCCATATATCGTGTCATAACATTTCTGCATTCAGTGAGGTGGTGTGTTGTAAACTGAGTGTATTTGTATCAAACAAACACAAAGTGAACTGGTAAATGTGAGTATTTCTGTCTCTGTGAAGATATCAAAGTGGATTTTTTTTTTTTTTGATTTGATCCATAGGACTCCTCCAGCTCCTCTTCATCTGACAGCTCCTCTTCAGATAGTGAAGATGACAAGAAGAAAAAGAAGAAGAAGAAGAAAAAGAAGAAGAAGAAGAAGGTGAAGAAGAAGGATAAGGTTGGTGTCTTCACATCATATCATGTATTCCAGTTTTTGTACTTGTGCTGTTTTTTAGTGGTTCAGTTATTTATTACTGACATCAAATCATTCTTGCCCCTTTTGTTTTGCAGGATTCCAGCTCTTCCTCCTCCTCTGATAGTGAAGATGACAAGAAGAAAAAAAGAAGAAGAAGAAGAAGAAGAAGAAGAAGAAGAAGAAGAAGAAGAAGAAGGAGGTTGGTGTTTTCACAGCATTTCGTGTATTCCAGTTTTTGTACTTGTGCTGTTTTTTAATGTTTCAGTTATGTATTATCGACATCAAATCATTCTTTCCCCTTTTGTTTTGCAGGATTCCAGCTCTTCCTCCTCCTCTGATAGTGAAGATGACAAGAAGAAGAAAAAGAAAAAGAAGAAGAAGAAGAAGAAGGTCAGAAAAAATAACTGAACACTGTAAATATGTTTTATTGTAGGTTCTGCCATGTTTTTAACAAGTGAAAAGATTTATTTGAGTTCAACAAGGACTTCTGTGGCTGACTCTGACTGATACACTTCTAGAAGCCCTGCTCTTCTGATGATAGCTCCTCCTCTTCCTCATCTTCCTCTTCCTCTGATAGTGATGATGACAAGGTGAGGTGACACACAAGCAAGTACAGTATACTCTACTAAATGAATCATCTGCACCCAAGTTTAGGGAGATGAATGTCCCAAAGTCATCAAGAGAGCGTGTTGTTTTTTTTTACTTTAGAAAAAGAAGAAAAAGAAGAAGAAGAAGGACAAGAAGAAGAAGAAAAAGAAGGTGGGAGTGTCTCATCTATGGGTTTCCATCCCAGGTTTTGGCCTGATTATATGACTTACACTGTTTTTTAACAACTTTTAATGGTAGTTACCCTGAAAATTGGCAAAAATGCCCCAAAAGGTTGAAGTTTCCTGCCAAAATATGGTACTGGATGATTTTTGGTCAATGGCAAAAAGTCTGAAGTGAAACAGCTGAATCACAAAGTTAGCACTCATGAGATTATACATTGGTACTGTGGCCAAAACATGAGGGCTTACTGCTTTAATAGGTGAAATGAATGCTCACAAAAGTATTAAAAACTGTTAAACTGAGTGATCCCTCATCACTGTGTAATTACTATACCTCAGGACTGTAATGTGATGTGTATTACTATAATTTCACTTCTCCTTCCAGGATTCTTCTTCTTCTGACTCCTCCAGTGATTCTTCTAGTGAGGACGAGAAGAAGAAAAAGAAGAAGAAGAAAAAGGACAAGAAGAAGAAGAAGAAGAAGAAGAAGGTGCCAACATCTTGTCTTTTGATTTCCAGGGTGAAGGGTTTTCACTCATTACATGGGGTGTTTTTCGACAGCTTTTGAGAATATTCAAATGGCAGAAAGTGTGAAGTGAGTAAATGTAATTCATATTATAACAATTTCACTTCACTTTTCAGGATTCTTCTTCTTCTGACTCCTCCAGCGATTCTTCTAGCGATGACGATAAGAAGAAAAAGAAGAAGAAGAAAAAGGATAAGAAGAAGAAGAAGAAGAAAGACAAGAAAAAGGTGCAGCAATGTGCATCTGTTGTATTCAGCCCTGCTAAAACTGCTAAGTGCTGTTTTCTGTACATATTAAAATAGAAGGTCTTTTCTGAAAAAAGGGGCAATACAATAACACAATTACCATGTTGACATCCAAGGACTCAGATTCTTCTAGCAGTGACGATGACAAGAAAAAGAAAAAGAAGAAGAAAGACAAGAAGAAGAAAAAGAAGAAGGACAAAAAGAAGGTAATTTAGTATGCAGAAAACAAAAATGCTTACTTGGTGCAGAGTCTTCTTAAAACAAGATGAGTGACTTTCTTTAAATCTGAGCAGGACTCAAGCTCCAGTTCATCGAGTTCGTCTGATAGTTCCAGTGACAGTGACAAGGAAAACAAAAAGGAAAAGAAGGACAAGAAAAAGAAGAAGAAAAAGGTTAGTTACATATAGTCAGTACATAATCAGATTATATTCCCTGTGAAGGTGAAATGACTGAATTTTACGCCCCCCCACACCAGGATTCAGGTTCGTCAGGAAGTGAAACTGACAAGAAGAAGAAGAAGATTGTAAGTTTGCTCGAAACAAACATTTAGAGAAAAACATTATGAGTGATTACAAGCTTTAAATCATTCTTGGGTCAAGCTGATATCTTATATATCTTGTTTTTTTTCATTTATAGTATCCCTCATATGTGGTGGTTTTGATTTCATTCCAGGAAAGCCCTGATGGCGAGCAAAGCTGCGAGCCAAAAATGGAGGTTTCCGATTCAGGTGGCGGCGGACTCTCTGCTACCAGTGGCACCGGCTCCAAGCCTGGTGGAGCAACTGTCATCTCCTATGTGTCACTCCCCTCCAAACCCGTTGTGAAGCTGGATCCTTCTCCTTCTTCAGAGGTCTTGAAGCCCTCTGTTTCTGGCACCTCACTGAGTATTGGTGACAGGGCCCCAGTTCGCAGACCTGTCAGCCCTATGGAGTCCCTGATGGGGAGCCCGAGGAGGTTTGGAGAAGGAGGGATCCGTTCCACTACCCACCTCACCTCGAGTGATCTACTGAGGGGCCCCAAGCCTTACCAATGATGATATGTCAGAATATGTCTCAGAATAATGCTACTTACTTTAAAAAAAAATGTTGTGTCTTGTCTGACATTGGAGGAAGTTGAATGTGATGAATGTTTCTAATAATGCCCTCAGTGCCCTGATTTTATACAAGAAAAATATGATCACTCATGAAATATAAAAGGAGACGTTGCTTTGGTGTGTTTTCTGTTCAAACACAGAGGTTACTGGGTAAACATGAATGAACATAAGACATGAATTTTTAGAAACTTTCAAGTTAGTAGCAAGATAATTGGTAATTTGTAGTTGAATTTGAAAACGATTGTGGATTTTTTTTAAAATTCAGTTCAGTGATGTGTGAAATAGATTTTAAATGCTTGCTTTGGGGAATAAAAATTTGAGATTTTATTTGTTTGTTGGTGCCTTTTTTTGCCGTTATTGTTATCATCATTATGAGTATTATTATTCTAACTTTAAGATTTTACCAATCTCGTGGCAGTGGCAAACAGATCGCAAGCTGTTTACTTACACACATTCAGATATTCAGAAACCAGCATACATCAGCTCCCTCTTGCAGCTGAGTGTTTTGGGGAAGTATCTTGCTGACAGACTCCGAGTGCCGAGTTTCCCTGCTGTAAATGAGCGCGCATTACGTCAACGGGAACCTTTTACCCGGGATGTCGTTGGGGGGCGTGGTTCGGTTAGATCACGTGGCTTTAGGTGCGGTCAATCCAGGTTTCCTGCGTGCGAGAAAAGCACCCTGTCAGTCTCTGTGGTCGTTTGTTTGGAAAAACGCACGGACAGGAGCCACGATGAGTTTCGATCTGGCTGCAGGTAGGCTCACATTTTAATCGGTGATGATCATTGTTAATCTGTTAATCTGCTTGATGGGGCTCGGCGTGTCTTTGCAACTGGAGTTGAAAAGCAACAGGCGGTTTTGGGTCGATTATCGCTCCCGGCGCTTTAAATATAAACAAAACCAAAATATGTAAATAGTTACATTGCCTTTGTCACTCGTAATCCCGGGGCCTCTGTTATTCCAACTTGATGATTCAACCCCTGCTCGCATCTGTCTCCTCTGCAGCTGTGAGTAATGACGAAGAGGTGAAGAGCGAGGAGGCTCAGTCGAATGAGTTCAGCTGGCCCTGGAAGAAGGATGACGGCAAGGATAAGGTAGGAGCTCTGCATGTGGTTTTGAGTTTTTGCGGGTGCTGAGAAGTAGAATTGGGATCAGTTGAATCAACTATAAGTGATTTTAGCTGTTTTTTTGTCAGTAAAGCCAAATGGCTCTTGTCAAGGCTGATTCCAGGAAAACCAGTATCAGAAAGTTGCTGGTTAATCTGTGACTCTGTTCCCTTTTACTACCAGCTCTTTGGCGAAATAGACTGTGGAAAATCCAATTCTCCTTCTGCAATGATTTATAGCGACAACTGGGCTCTCGCAGAATCCTTAAGACTCAGCCAATACAAATGATAATCTATTCAAAGTCAACTTTTGCCATTTTTGTTAGAGTGGCAGCAAGGACAAGTCTGACAAGGATAAGTCCGACAAGAAGGATAAGTCTGACAAGAAGGATAAGTGCGACAAGAAGGACAAGTCCGACAAGGATAAGTCCGACAAGAAGGATAAGTGCCATGACAAGGATGAATCAAAGAAGAAAGGCCACAAGAAGAAGGACAAGAAGAAAGACCGCAAGGAGGGAGACGATTCAGGCACTTCTTCATCTTCATCACATTCCTCCAGCAGCGATGAGGTAAGTCAAATTCTCCAGTTTTACAGATCTCTTGCCAGTTGAAATTTCAGTTTCCCATAATGGTTTAAGTCTAGTCTTCGCTGGATCTTCAGCACCCAGAATACCAAGAGCCTGTGAAAGTGTCTTCATGACTTTGTAATAGCCAATTGCAGGAGAAAAAAAAAATGCAGCTCAACAGGTAATGTACCTGTCGTGCATTACTGCAAAGGTTGACGGGTGAATGATTAACCTGGCAGGGTGTGTGTGGAACATCCATGGACAGGTCTTTCCAGCAGTGCCAGTTTGAATCACATTTGGCCCGCCACACCCTCTGTACAATGTGCGTATGTTTCCATTTGTGGCTCATACTCGTTGCAAGTGACAACCCCTCAGGTCTGCAGTTCCGTGTTTGGCTTGTTCACTCGCAACCAGTCTCAGAGCGTTGTCTAAGATCTCATCACCTTTAAGATGAATTCCTTTCACTTTGGCACCCCTCATTCTATAAACAGAGCAGGGTTTCTGTCACATCTGTGTGAATAATAAGCTTTTTGCAAATGAAGGTGGAGGAACGAGAAGGGAAGGGCCCGGCCCAGTGTGGGGGAGAGGACACACCAGTCAGATAGGAGAGTCATAAAGCTGTGGTTGTCTAATCGCTTGCATGGAAAAGAGCACGCTGTTCTCAGAACCTGTCACGACCGGACTTCATAGCATTTTTCTTCCAGAAATGGTGCTTGTTACGGCTCGAGCTGCTGCGGGAACGATTCATACATTAAAGATGCAGGAGAAGCCGTGGCACTTACACTGTCCTTTAATAAATGATGCATCCTTTCTGCAGTAACAGCATTGTCCTTTTTGTCATTTCAGAACTGATGCTTCCTGGGGGAGATGACTGCTCTGCTAAGTCTCTTATGATCTTGTCTATTGACACTGTGTGTGTGTGTGTGTGTGTGTGTGTGTGTGTGTAAGTGTGTTTGCAGCACGACCAACTTTTCTTCTTGACCTGTCACAGGTGACACAGAAACATAATGGTTTTGTGTAAACAAATGTGGTAATTCCTTGAAGTCAATGTTCTGACGACAAACAAAACCACTCCAGGCTGGGTTTTTTTTTTGTTTGTTTTGTTTTTTAAATCTTCCATAAAGCTGTCCTGACAATTAAAGTGTCTGTTCTTTGCCACGAGGTGGCAGTGTTTTCCATTTTTAAAGCCACTCAAAGTTTGAATGACAAGTGGAAGCATGAGAGGAGTTTTATGAGGATTATTTAGGATTTTTAGGGGGGGAAAGGGTGATGTTAGCACATGTCATTGTCATTAGCAGTAAAAACAGACATCAAGCTTTTCACAATGATTAAAAACTTTGTTCCTTCACTGAAAATGTAATTGACCTGACAGTGACACTGTCAGCAGGTGTCACTGGATTCCCATATTTTACTTAAGTAAAAGTGCATCTCAGCAAGGTTCTCAACAACTCACAGAACACACAGTGCAGCACAAAAACAAAGGATCACCCGTTTACCAGACATCGATATCCAAGTTATCACGAACTCCAACTGGGATTGTCAGGAGAAGAGAATTACAACATTTAGTATTGAGGATCTCCTTCAGGTGTTTTGAATCTTTTATGACGGTGCAGGGGAGAAAAAAAAAGAAAAATGGAACAGTTTCAGAAGGGAATCAATAATGAATCAAGCGTGCATCTTTTGGTGGCTGCTGAGGAAACCCAATTTAACCCGTCTATCATGTTCAAACCCTTTCTTTATTTAACCTTGAAAGGAATATCAGAGGAGGAAATAGTGGGTGAAATGCTAAGGGCATTTTAATTGATCTGGTCAAACCGAAACTTTTGTGCGGTTTCATTTGTGCCAAAAATGAATGAGTGTGTCATGCTTACATCTCTGTCCTAGATTGTCGTGACTTTGTTAATTGCTTCTGTTTGGTGAATTTTCTTAAAGCAAACATACCAAATATTTTCTGGTTTCAGCTTTTCTTTGTCTTATGTGATAGTAAATGCAATATAGATGAGTTTTGAACTGCTGGTCAGACAAAACATGCAATTTGGAGATGTAACTTTTGGCAAGAACAAACTTGCATGTCGCATTGCAGTAATCAAGCTGTACCCTGCAGGAATCTACAGTCCTCAATGACTGAAGTTGTACATTAGGTGCACCATAAAGCCAATTTCTCCTTATATGACTCAAGAGTAACTCCTTAAGATAAAACAGCAAACACTGCACTGCTTCGAACTTTTCTAAAACCCTGACCAAGTGATTGTGTCCCTCATGATGCGACTTGCATTAACGCAACATATCACAAAGACCTGTATGACCTTTTCAGAACGGGAGCTGAGGGTGCATGCCAGTTAGTAGGTCAGGCAGAAAGAGAAAGAGACATTCTTAAGAATCTCTTGTACTTTAATTGTCTTCAGTGACAGCTAAATATCTCTGAATCCCGGCCAGTAGCTCCTGGTCCAAAGAAAAGATGGAGGGACAGATGGATGTAGAGGGCACTGCCCCGATCATGTCTGCCCTTTGACTTTTCATTTCTTGATGTCTCAAAATCACACTGTGGAAGAAAATGTTTTAAAATATGTAACTCAGCACTGTTTTTCTTTTGATGTTTAGATGCTTTTTCTTTTTTTTCTTTTTTTTTTTGCTGTGAAGCTGTATGGAGTCCTGTACGGAGCAATTTAGTGCTGAGGTGAGTGTGATCAGTGGATCATAGTGATTAGAGGCCTGAATATAGGTTGTTTGATGCAGCTTCCACTGCTTCTTTTAAGCACTTTTTTTCCTGCTGTGCTTGACAAAAATTTGATCTGGTGGTGTATCTCACTCAAATTTTTGTATATATATGCTATTTTTTTTAAACAAAGTACACACATAGGCTTTGATTCATTGTGATTGAAGCTTTCAGAAGTAGCCTAATTATGCTTGTAATGTCTCATCACAAACTTGCACAATGAGGGTTCCTTTTCTTTGTATGGTCTGGAATAAATGCATTGAAATCAATAGCCTGTTTGTGTTTGTGTGTGTGTGTGTGTGTGTGTGTGTATGTACGCCTGGGCTGTGACAGTGTGCTGCTGATGCGGAAGAGTGAGTGAACAACTCATATGATACGTACATTTCAAATTATGGAAATAATCCAGAATGTAGGAATTAATATAGTAACAACGATCAAAGAGGCTCTGATGAATTCTTTCATAGTAGTGCTGTGTTGTTCCACACATACTACATGATAATATCCATAGTATTTATTATCACTAGCCTCGAGTTATACAATCAAATGTTAAAACGCCATGAGTTTAAAGCGTTATATAATATGAACGCCATCAAATGCCACAGACATTCTATTCTATTCTATTCTGTCCTATTGGTCGTTTTGCGGAGACACCGCAGGAGGGCACGAACGTCTCTCTCTCTCTCTGTCTCTCTGTCTCTATCTCTCTCTCTCCCACTCTCTCTTGACTGGCGTCAGTGGTCTCCCAGCAACAGCCGGGCACGAGCTCATCTCTATCGGCCGCTGCTGAGCGCCGTCGAGCCGCACAGACGCGCACAGACTGAAACCGGAAGTCATCCGGATTTCTTTTCTTAGAAAATAAAAGCACACTAAGTTCGCCCGAGTTTCTCGCAGTGCCGTTCCCAATTAGTTTATTTACATGTACGTGTACACCGCTTGCGAACTATACAGGATACTGTCATTCGGTTTGCTGTGTTGGGACACATTTGCCAGAACCAAGGACAAGGCCTTTCCACGGGATCAGGTCATAGCCTACATGGAAATAAACCCGGTTGTAAACACATGAGGTGGAGTCTCTTGACACTGGACTACGATTTTAAGATGAGTTTTAACTCAGAGCAGTTCGGTTTTTTTATTTACTAATTGTACAGATCCATTTATAGCTATGGTCGATACAGTTTTTTCTAAATATGCTAACACTTAAAAAAAAAGATTTAATTGTTGAAATTGACTTCTTGAATACAGGGAAGTCCGGGCCCGGAAGTCTACAGGTAATAGGCACTTTTTCACGGCAGACATTGCAGGCGGTGTAGATAAAGTAAATGGGCAGATTTCATTCAGCTGTCTCAGTTTCTGGGTCCGGGCATTTTGCATGCTGGTTCACTGTCACACGATCGTGTCATGTGTTTCTGGCACAGAAACTGCGCTGAACTGATAACTGTTAATGCCAGACTCATACTTTTCAAACTAGTCTGTGACGTATGGAAACGTTTGCTGTAAAAAATGGCCTTCAGAGACAGAAGTGGTTCGGTCCTCACTGACGGAAAAACCTGCAAACGGCTTTGCTCCACTTAGCTACATATTACACGTCACTTACTCCGCGCTTCGTCGCCACTCCGTTTTTTTATTTTGAAAAACATCAATCGGAAGTCGTATCCTATTGTTTCCAGTGCTGTCTGACTTGCTCTGAAGTCCACTCAGCTGCAGCAGTACAGACGAGAAACCATGGAGCGCAACAAGACGCGACGGAGAGACTCACAAAGCGGACGGGAGACGTGCCAGGTTCTGGTCAGCTTCTAAGTCACTTTCAGCGGACAGTGTGGGCAGATTTGCGTTCGCCAGCAGGTGGACACTGAGTTTCCCCAGGCGTGCGTAAATTGACAGCGGAGGTCTTGGAGTGACCAGCAGCTACCAAAGAACGGGAGGGAGGAGAGGGAGTAAAAAAGCGTCCGAAGGAAAGGCGAGGAGTGCCTGGAGGCTAGAAATGCCCTCTGCGCAGTTTCCCCCCGCACGTCTCAACACTTCGAGTTGTCGCTGGAAGAAGTCGCGGGTGTGCGCTGCGTAAAACCGCCGACTGCTCTCATGTCTCACGCCGCTGGAAGGAACTGTTACTTTTCTTTAAGTGAACTGTGAGCGGGGCTGCGATTTCATAAAAGCAGGAGACGCCGGACTGAAACTGAGAACGACTGACTGAACAGTTTCGAACCATGGTGAAGTTTCATAACTCGGACCTATGGATAGCCTGGATGGTCATCTTCTGCATGGAGGGTAAGTTGTCCCACCCAGGGTCACTTGTGTGCCTATTCCAAACTGCAAGCACAATGCCCACTCAGAGTCCTAATGATAATGATAATGATAACAAAAATGGGAGCTAGAGATTATGTATCACGTGGAAGAATGGTTATTATAATACATCTGCACCATGTTTTCACAAAAACAGATGTAGCTGGAATTAAACAGTGCCATGGGCCCAACCTCTCCAAGTACGCGTGCCACAGCCGTTTGACCTCCCCCATAATGCTGTATGTTAAGATCAGTCTGTCAAATCCCCGGCGTTTCCACAAAAAAAAACTAAAGCGCAGATTTAGGACTTTTCCCTCTGCCTACGAGTCGCCGTGCCATCTCTCCCGAAAGCACTTTTTGAGCGCGCACGTCTTATCCATAATGCGCTCTGCCGTGCCCCGCGTCGCTTTTGCGCGTCTTACACAACGCGGGGGCTTTAAATTACTGCTTAAAAAGCCATGCAGCCGCCACTCATGGACTTTAGAGCGTGGCAGGGGAGCGGGAGAGTCTGTGTTTTGAAATAGAAACGGAGCAGACGGTGGAGGGTTGCGCTGGTAATCCGACCGATTAACGAGAGGCATGGTGACCGGGCAGCGCAGGAGAGCAGGCAACCCCAGAGGAAGATGGCTCGCCCGTACCGTGTGCGCCTCCAGCTCTCCCACGGGGAATTGGAACCGAGTTTGTGCACGTGTGTGGCGCGAAATGGAAAGTTTGTCCGTGTTAATTCTCAGCCCACTGGTGTAATGATTATTTTAGCAAGTTTGGTGAGTTTGCCATGCTTAACGATTTGTAATATCCCCGAAATACCGAAAAGAACAAAGTCCCCCCTGCTATATCTGTCTTATTTCAGAGAAAGCAGTGGAAGAGAATACAAGTCGAAACTTAAAGGATGATAAACAACATGGCAGGAAAGATTAATGGCGCCCATTAATAAAGGATCATTAGTAAACGTATTCATGCAAATGTGATGTTGGCTAATGAGTAGAGATGGTTATGAGGCTGTTAAATAGCTGTGAGTTGAAAATGAATGAGCACCCTGAAAGAATTTTCAACTTTCTTTCACACAATGAGCAAAAAAACATAGCAGGACACACACATACACACACACACACACACACACACACACAGGACACAGTGGCCTGACATGTCAATGTGGACAGAACAATCGTGTGAGATTGAATTTAGCCCTGATTGCCCAGGTGTTTCACTCCACTACTCCCTTGTTTAGCCTCGTAACCCTGCAGCGAGTGGCTGTGTGGCGTCTCGTCCGCTTTACTCAGAGTTACACATGTATACACGGCACGCACACAACATGATTTACACTTTCTATCAGTCCACCCCTTTGTCTGATAAAATGGCTCGAAATGAAAACAGCAGGCCGTGGCCATTCCTTCCCTCTTCCTCCCGAAGTGATCACACGTCTGTCTCCGGATATAGTGAAGTGTCCAAGTCTACAAATGACTTAACAGCGAGAACAAACTGTGCGCTGTGAGCTCGGCAGCTCCATTAAGAAGCCCGCTTGTTCAGAAATAAGGTGCATTCTCTGGACAATTCTTCTCTCTCCCCCCCGCGTCTTGGTGGGGAGCCGCCAGTGTTTCTATAAATACATTGTGATGCAGCAAAGTCAGTATTGATTGTGGTTGCTTGTTTTGGCTGTGTGTACTGACCTCCACTTTTTGCATGTCAGACATTGTCATTAGATTGATCTGGCCTGTTCATTATGTTAGCTGACACCAGATTGTTTGGGATTATGACGCAATCTTTATTTCACTTTTTTTCTCCATTGTCTTGAAAGCGATGTACGTGCCACACATCACGTGTTTGGAGCATTGAACTGGAGTAAAAGGCCCAAAAAACCCCCCAAAAAACTGAAAACAGGAAAGTTTTGAAAAGCGGTAAAACTGTGAGCAACTACGGCAAGAGGAAGTGGAGCTGATGTGACTTGGGCACACGTCAGTCACGGCCAAGTTCATGGCAGGGCCCTTCGTACTTTCAGCATTAGTCAGAGGACACATCATGTCCTTTCTCAGCCATCATCCCTCCCCAGTTACACATTAATATTGTATATTTTCTTCTCAGTTAGAAAATGGGCTCCTGCACAGTGGAGAAAAGTTGGCTACGTCAGATGTGCAGCGCAAGGAGTGTTTGAAGAAAGTTTCTAACAGTCAGATGAATAAACAGGAGATGCTCTATGCTAATAATCTATTGGTTCAGCTGTTTTCACATCACCCCAGCAATACCAGCACAGAGCCGCTCTGTCCACGAAGCCCCGATTTAACAACCCACCCAGAACAACCCTCAAGGGTGTGGTAGGTCTAATCAATTCAGCAAATTAAATTCAAGCGGAGGTGGTGGCTCTGAACTTTTCAACTACGGTTGTTTGCTTTTTTTTTTTGGCATAATGGGTTGTATAGAACATTTCAAATTAGCATACAGTGAATTGTTCAGATTAACCTCCAGGCTTCCATCCTGCCGCCTGCATGTTTGAAATGAAGAGTCCAGTGAGGGACGGAGGAGCACTCGGGCATAACAAACGAAAGACGCCGTGGTGTTTCTCAGTCTCATTGACATTCAGGGCATTCGTGTCTGCATCAAAGCTGAACTTAGACCAGTTTCCTTTTGCACTTTGTCTGTGAGCTTGTTAACCTTTGAGGCTCCGCTGAAAGTCCCGGTAGGAAATTGCACGGAATGCCTGGTGCGTTTGTTGATTCCATGGTCTCCTTTCGCTTTCCTTTCCGTCAAATATAATTCTCTCATGCTCTCTGTTGGTTCACAGCAGCATTTTCAGAACAAAAGACATCCATCCAGGAAAAAAATGGGGCTAAATTAAGCATTAAAGTAAACTTTTGGAGAGGATACATATAACTATAATTTTAATATCTACTTTCAATAACTACAGTGTAGGACAAAGGGCAGAGGGTCTAATAAAAAAAACCTCTGCGAATCACCAAACGGCTTTGTTTTTTTTATTGCGAGATCTTTTTTGCAGGTAGTCAGTGATGAGGAATAAGAGGCTCCACAATGACAATATCTTTAAAAAATCTGTTGAATAAGTGGACTATATGTGATATTGCACATTTTTTTTAAAGAGATGCATCAAAAATCAAATTCCTCTCTCCCGGCTAATGCAGATTACATATGATCAAAAAGAAAATCCCATCTGTGTCATTTTTATCTGATAAGTAGTGTTTTTTTCCCTCCTCCTTCCGCCTGCTGCTAAAAAGGAGCAGCTGGAACAAGAGTGTTGGACAGATGGAACTTTCCACCTCGATTATTTTTCTCACTAAAAATAGCCTCTCAAAAAATTAAAAGACCTCTGGGACCGCTTGCAAAGTGCATGTGCGTGTGTATGTTTGAGCGACAGAGCCGCGGAGAACTTCAGATGTCAGGGCCCTCAGATGATGGCGGCGGCGGCGATCCTGGGAGTGTGAATGAATAAATGATGGGCTGATATTTGGAGGAGAGAGGGCACAGCATCCGCCGGGTCCCACGGTCTCTTAAGCACACATTAAACCCGGCCCCGAAGAGTCCGCAGGCTGCCCTGCTGCCGGACACTTGGCCAGGCATCTGGGGCGAACATCTGATGTGATCGGTTCACAGAGGTTCGGGGGTTTGGAGGTTTGGGGCTGTGAGAATTCGGGGTTGGTTGTATCTTTAGTCAGAGTGGCAAATGAGGGAATCATGAGCGAATCATGAGCGTCTGGGGAACAGAGCGAGGCCGGCCGATGCAGAAATGCGATCAGTTGTGCTTGTTGCTGCATTTGGGTTGGATGAGTAAAAAAGGGTGCTGGGGAGTACGCGCACAAATGCGTATAACTCTGTTTTATGACACAAGACGTTTAAGACGTTTCGTCAGCGGATGAAAGTCACAGTCGAGATCTGTGATTCAGTACTACACTAGAAGTGCTTGAGCCACAAGCTCATCCACAAGACAACTTCTCTGTGGCTCAAGTGTGTAATTGCGCTCTTGTGAAAGCCGAAGGAAGTTAAGAGCCTGCGAAAGGAAGAACCACCACTTCATAGCTCAAGGATGGAAAATGAATCAAGACAGTTTTGCAATAGTGCTTCCTGTGCTTGCTAACAGGTGCAAAGGGGAAGATTTGATTAAAAAGGCCCCCAAATCTATGAAGAGATGACAAAACAAAGGTGAATCCACATGTTCGAAGTGTATACTGCATCTTGGGTCCATAACATACATGACAGGTTGTACCATTCGGGTGAGACTATCTTTTTGCTTGGCTTTCCTTTCAAGAGTGTGTGTGTGTGTGAGTGTGAGTGTGTGTGTGAAGAGCCCTGGGCTTATACATATTTAAAGCAGATGTCTTCCTCATGTCAGGGCACCCAGAAGATCCTCTCCTTGAAATGAGCAGTTTTGCTTTGCTGGTAGTTGAGGTCTGACAGGACCTTTTGCTGACAGGACTTGCACATCATCAGTAACTCGTGAGATATTTGGCAGATGCAGCATTAAGGTGGCCACGTAATAGAGTTTTGAAGTGTCATGGTAAAAAAAAACAAAAACAACTCTTTTTTTTGTTACTGTCAATCTATCCACCTGGCAAATAGAAGCATGCTGTTCCTTACTCCCAGTGAATGTTCCAAAAGCAAAGCTTGAACAAAGTGAGTTGAAAAAAAAAGTATCGCCACGTCCATCGTCACTAAATTTGCCAAGCTCAACCTGTTTTCAAACAGTAACCTGATGCAATCCATGTTTTTGAACAGACATCACTTTCAGACACAAAGGGGTTTTACGTGCCAGCATCAAAATCCTACACTCTGGTCTTTGCTCGTTTGTTTATCCTCACAAACCTGTTACAAATAGTGCTGCTCTCTCTGTCTTCATGGGGCACGCACTCAAGCTTTCATATTTGTCACAATCTATGTTAACTGACTCATATTTTACCAAAGCCATCCTACACAATTCACTTCCCTGTGTGTGTGTGTGTGTGTGATATATTGCGGCTCTCAATCAGTGTCTGCCAAAGGATCATTAAGTTGATCTCTGGTATTACCAAGAATAGTTGCTGTTTATCATTGTAAGCCTTTATGAGCTCTGATCAATGACGAAGAAAATCGTCCCGTGCATGCATTAGTCCCACAAGTGTGCAGTAACAGGGTGTGTGTGTGTGTGTGTGTGTGTGTGTGTGTGTGCGTGCGTGTGCGTGCGCTTACATTCCCCTGGCAAATAAATTAAGGCGGATCCCGGAGGATCAAGGTTTCCCCCGGACTGTAATGACCTCATCAGTTTCACCCAGCAATCACAAATCTCCAGGTATCCAGACAGTCTATTGTCTGCTGGGTTCATCAAGCAGACTCCAGCTCTCCAGTGGTCTCACTGCTGAGATGGGAGTAAAGCTCACTTCAGTCTCTTCATCTGTTCACTCTTGTGTACACGGTGAACTTGTGTGTGGTCTTTTGAATCAGTCGACGCAGACTTCAGGGAATAAAATAAAAAATGGACACATTTTAAAAACAGGGTGCTGATAGGACCATGGAGCTGAAATACAGCATTTTATTGAAGTATAATCCGTTATCACATCAGATCTGTCGCAAAAACTCGTCAAAAAAACTCGTCCCTGGACAACTTCAGGACAGTAAAGACAGACTTTATTAGGCCTATTTCTATTTTTTTCCCCAAATTTGTTTTCATAATTCATTTGTCACCACAATGGTTGCGGGAGGGTTTGGTGAGATGACAGAGACTGCTGAACTGAATGAGTCATGTGGAGGGGCGCTCCAGTAGCCGGTTGTTGAGAATTGCTGATCTGACACCAAATCCACATGCAGTAATTATGCATAAATGCATGAAAAACACATGAAATCAGCCCATTGGCCAGTATGAATAGAATTTAAAAAAAAAAAAAACCTTCCGCATGTCCGCACCAATCATGTGACGGCTATTACTGACAGCAGATACGGTCGACCAGCACACAGCCAAGATTAAAGATAAAGACTTTACTAAGACTTAGTGAATTTCTTTTATCATTTATTGTATCATTAGAAATGTTCATGGCTGTTTTTAAATCTTTCAAGACTCGGTGAAGTTTTGTGCAGTGTCATCCCCCTCGATTCCCTGTTATTCAAAATTCAAAAATAAAATGTACAACTTGTTAACTTAAGGGAACAAAACCTAGTGTTGGTTCAGACAAAGAACTGAAGTCGTGCTCACGTCAGCACCATAGTATCACGGGCCTATTGAGGTATCATCTGCTCATTTACCAGCTGACTCGTAACATCCGGTCACATGCATACTTTGCTGGTTCTCTGATATCAACACATACTGCGCCTGCGACACCCCCCGTCCTCACTGCTGCTCGCGTTTTCGAACGCTCCCGCAGAGGGCCGGCTCTTTTTTTTCCCCCTGTCTAACCATTTGCTATAAATGGTCACTGCTTTGATCTAAGTGTAAAATGTGAAGTGCGTATCGAGAGCGCACGTTACTGACGCATCCCGAGGGAACGACTTGAAATTTGAGCAAATGATCGAAATTTTACCCCATGACACCTATGGAGTCCGCTCAGGCGGTGTTAGATTGCTCAGCTGAACACATTTCCCAGCAGTGTAGTGTTTAGACCAATTCAAAAACACAACCACAGCACTCCTTCAGGGGAAGCGAGCGGTCTATTCCCAGTCTTCTATGACAGACGGCGACATGAAACATTGCAGCGGGAGCTGCACCTACAGAGGGCGGAGGAGAAGGATGCGCATTCAGCTGCGGGTGGTTTTAGGTCAGAGTTTCCTGACGCGAGCGAGTCCTGAAGCCAGGATTATATATAGGTATTTTTAACTGTACTCCCTGGAGTACTGTGGCCTTGCATCACTAATTTGAAATTGATTGTTAATTGATCCACACAACAGCTAAATGACCTTACAGCATTTGATGAACCCTAAGGCCGAGCGTGCGGGTGTCACCCTGAGAGATAATGCAGATCCATGTGACCTGCTTTGACTGCATGGTGGTACATTGAGCGGTCTTCACCAATGGAATTGTGCAGGCTCTAAAAAATGTGTTATATTTCGTACTGTGGATATTTTAATATTCAAGAGAATGGAATTTTTTTAAAGTTGCCTGCTGTTATCAGCGTTGGGCTGTGTGCTCTTCTGTAATACCTACCTCCACTGTTAGGTGCATGGCTGTGAGCATCAACCACTGATTTCCCTCCTTTGAACTGTTTGGTTTAAAAGAGGGGGAGGCAAAATTACCTTACCTTTAGTCATGTTTTTATCCCTCTGACAGCAACGTGTTCGCTGACTGGAATGCCTTTTGCCACTTTTTCCTTCCAAGACAAACAAATTCTGCTTCTTTCGCAAACAATGTGGTCAGGGTGAGCGGATGAACTGATCGTGAAATCTGGCTGTTGTCCTCACGCTCGCACGTTATGCTGCTAATGGAGTGAAAATGCAGAATGTGGCGAAATGGAGGAGAGAATAGAGGGGAACAAAGTGAAAAAGGGGACAGATTCTCCTGCATTAAATATGCCGAGGGCTTTTCACGGCCATAGGTAATTCATAAACTGGCTCTCGGGGCAAACCACCGCAGTTTCATTTTCGGCTTTCACTCTTCCTCTGTAGTTCAATGTCTCTGCTCCCAAAATCGTATTAACTTTGTAAACAGGGCCTTTGAAACACAATGCCAAAGACAGCAGGGTGGCGTAGAGTGGCTAGAGGGAAAGGGATTTACGATTGGCTCTCAGCATCATATTGGTAAAAAAACCCCATTATATTACCATGTTACTTTCTGAGAATTGGGAATACAGCAATATTGCTAAAAAGGGGTTAGGGGTTTATCATACAAACCTGCAACAAAGGAAGGGAAAACAAAGCCGAACAATGAAATTATGTGATTATGAACCGAGCTGCAAGTTTTAGATGTCCTGAAACGAGTTACACAATAACTTGGTGAAGTGCACACTTTGATTTGATGTTTTGCCTTTTCTTGGTCCCACAAATGAGTTTTTCATGCAGTGCTAATTTCTGTGTGCAATGTCCTCTTAACGGGTGGTCAGAACTATGAAAATCTGAACTACGGACACTAAAAGTTTTCTTACAACAGTCCCATGGTTGGACAATAACAACAGCAACAGTGACTGGTGATATGTTTGAAATGAACCCCCACAAAGTGACTAGCTTTTAGCCACTTGAGTGAGGGAGTGAGTTAAACTACTCCCTCACTACACTACTGTCTTTATCCTGTCTGTCACATTTCTCCTCATCCTCCTTCCTGAGTTTGTCTCTTAGATTTTTTTTTTTTTTAACGTCCCTTTGTTTTCACTCTAATGCAGTGTCATTTTTTTCCACCCTCTATTCCCCTTGATGCATCTCTTTTGGACTCTGAAAACATTTCTCTCTCTCCCCCCGTGCCTCTCCATCCTCCCGCTCCTCATGTAACAATCACTTTCCAGGGATGAGGACGAGGCCGAAAAGTGGTCCTCGGTTGTTCTGTCCGTGCAGACAGCGAACGAGCACGTCAAATCTGATGCATGTGAGCAGCCGGGAAGGATGTTGTGTTAGGCCACACAGCGAGAGGGGGGGCTGGGGGGGTGGGCTCAAGCACGAGAGATCCCATCTGTGCATTGGTGCAGCAGACCTCACGTTGTCGCTGTTGTGTCCAATAGAGCAGGAGGGGGCACAGGTGCGACTTTGACAAACTGGGGAGCGCAGTTACACGGTTCATGCGTGGACATATACGCACACGTTCAGCTTCATTCGCACAGACGTATCTAATCAATGCATACAAATGCCAACAAAGACTCGCCAAAACACTGGTAGTTGCCCATTGGTGTGATACGCAAGTATGGACATGTTGAGGCGCATGCAGAGACACCTGAGGCCTAAAATAACGCCAGACAGAATCTCTCACAGTTTCCATCTTACCAAGTGTTCGTCTTTGCTTTATTTTGATTTGGGCCACTTGGTCTTCACACTTGAACACTGTGTTACAGCCTCTTTGAGAGTCTTCAGCAGTTGTTGGGCAAGGTCAGTTTGCTGTTACGGACTCAAGTGTTTGGGGACCATCTTTGACTCCAGGGCTTCAAAACACCAAAGCCAGTGAGCAACATTAACATTCCTGCAAACGTCTCCTTATCTGAACACGTCTTATCCCGTTCCTTCAATTCTTTAATGAGCAACCATTACCCGTTACCCGACATTCACTGGCTGAAAAGTGTAACACTAGTTAGTTTGCAGGTTAAATGGTGAATTTTAGCTGCCAATGTCATTTGGGTCATTTTGTGTAAGCATGCTCTAAACTGTGATGGCTGAATAAAAAGAAAGGAAAAAAAAAAACGGCGGAGACCTGCTTTTCGTGGCGAACACGTGGGCGGTGTTAGCCTAACAACAGCATAAGGGGCATGGATATCAGGGGGCACCATATGCTGCTGTGCCCCTTCAACCCTTAATCCGTGCCTCTACTGTCTTATCTGGTTGCCCTCCCTCACAGCCTGGAGACTGGCGGTGGGGGCAGGGAAACATTGTCCAGTACGCCGCGCGCTGCTTTGTGCTGCAATGTGCTCGATATGCAAATCCACTCGGTCCCGGATAGTTTGCCAGAATATGAGAGGCCAAATTCACCATGGCGCGCACAAACGCAAACACTTGTAAAGGCACGGGCGTACCTACCCACCCACGCAACCTGACACACACCCACAAAGATCAACACATGTTCCCACAAGCATTAATATCACAAGGATATTGCACAGACTTAACCGATAATACCAGATAGTAGTATTGTCGCAGACCCCACTGACACACTGTGTGTGTGTGTTTGTGTCCTGTTTGCCCACTGTCCTAAAAAGCCTTTTAAGTAGATCCCAGCTATTGGAAGAGCTTTAAGTAAGCGTAACACAATAAGTCAGTGTATGCACATGCACGTTTGCTCTGCATGACACCAGACGCCGGGGAGGGTTGAGGGCAAATGAACTATATTCGGGACACATGACAACCTCAGAGAAATACACTGACTTTACAGGAGCCTGACAGATAAGTTAATGGTTCCGTGGAGAAGACACCCACTCTAAGATAAACCCAGCTCACCCAGAGCACTTACAGAATGCTAATGAGCATGCACGCTCAGTGACAATGACTGGTGGATGTCGAATCCAACTAACAGAGCACCTAACACCTCTTTTTCACGTTGGTTTTGTCACCTCAGGGCTGAAGCCATGTCCCTTCAGATGATGTGTGTCCACTGTCAGATTTGCTCAGAGAGGCGCAGCCTCCTCTGTTGTTCCGTGTGCAGAAGTGACTGCGCTGGGCGTCGCCTGCTACCTTGCAAGCATCTTACACATACCTCAAGAGAGAAGATGAGCAGTGGAAAGGGTTAATGGAAAATGAACACGGAAATAGTCATCTCACTAAAAAGAAATGGTAGAGGTGTTTTTTTTGCACTTCGACAACCCCTTAAAAAAAATCAAAGATTTGTTACTTGCAAATGTCTCTCATATTGCTGTAGCATTTATTTTTTGCCAAAATCAACATGGCTTGCCTATTCCAAGGACTGATCTGATGCAATACTTTATTGCACAGTGCTTTGAGTGCACACAGTCCTTCTTTCTTAGCTGAAATAAAATGATGAAAGAAACATTTTAATGATTGCTTAGCAATAGCATAATGAGATGCCTCTCAGTGATTTTAAAAATAATTTTTTATTTCTTTTCTTCACAATCGCTTTGCTTTTTTTTCCTTTTTGCACCTTTTTAAATTTTTTTTTTTTTTTTTTTACTATTTTTAATGAATCAACTGTCCTTATTGCTTTTTTGGGACCTATTAGGCTGTGACGTGCTTACTCGCCTTCCCCTGGTGAGCAGTGGCTGCTGATCCGTACCCAGCTTGCTTGCTAAGAGGTGATTTGTGAATATGGAACAATGTGTAAACTATTGAGCCAAGGCCCAAATCATCTGCTAAGATGGGCTTTGCTGCAGCTTATGTCTGCCATTTGGTCTGTCACCCCTGGCTTATAGATTATAGATAGCTTTGGCTTTATTTGATCAGTTCAGTGACACACGAGTTAGACCTTGCGTGCAAACACACATGTATACCCACACAGAGGTTGGACATAGACATACAGGCCCACCATATGTGCCCAGCAGGGAAATGATTGCTGTGTCACTTTAAAACTCTTGAATTTCCTGTGTGTCTCAGCAGTGTTGCCCCGCAACAGATTTGTTGTAACGGTAGAGAATGACCCACATCTATTCAGTGATAGTTGACTTAAGGTCAAGTCATTTTATTCGCCCAGCATGTCTGAAAAGACTTTGCATCCCGGGCCAGATAAAACCACTGCAAATGATTGTATTTGGACAAGCCGAGAGACAAACACGCCTGAAGCAGATATGTTAAACTCACACACATCGCAGACAGGAAATTGGTGTAATGATGCAACAAGAAAAAGGCAGCGCTGCAGCTGCATTAAACTCTGGAAAGCTGGTTTCTGTTAAAGTGAAATAACTACAGCGTGTCTCTTCCCCAATGTAATGGAATGGTTTTGAAGATATCCACAGGTTTATCTCCCACAGGGGATGGTAGCTTTATAGATATGTGGGAAATGCTCCATCGCCTGCTAATTTCTTCTTGATTGTAGGTGACAGTGTGCCAGCCAGCACCATGTGATTGGAAGGCATGACAGGGTGCATGAGGGATGGTGAGATCAGATAAATATGATTATTGGAGCTTGTTTAGGACTTATACTCTAGCGAGTGGCAATTTGAAATCAGATTTGTTTTGAACTGGGAGCCAGTGAAGCGTGGTCAGAATGTTTTGCAGTGTGATCAAATCTGCTGTTTTGATTTAATATTCTCAAAGCAGCATTCTCTATGTATCAACCTTTTATTAAAAAAAACAAATTACTGGTGATTGGTAACCTGGAAACTATGACATGCAAGTATATGGATGTTGATGGGGTAGTATCAGTTAAATCTAGATGCAGGATGCAATTTTGTGACAAACAAAACAAATTGCAAAATATAGTAATATTTCATATATCAATGACAAACCTGCCAAAATAAAAGTATTAATTGTGTATATTCTTGTATAACATCCCTAACACAGAGCATGTAAACGGAAAATAACCTTGTGGCGCACCCAAGTTTTCATATCAAAATGACTGGACCTAAGTGAGGTCCTGTTGAGGAAATAATCAGTTAATTTAGCTACTTTTCTGTCTGATAACTTAGAATTAATAAATAATAAATCTGCAAATGCAAGTACTAGACGACAAACTGAGAACTTGAAAATTGAAATTTGATTTCTGACGTGAAATACATTGTGTGATGTGCAGGTGAAAAAACAAAGATCAGGGGGTTGAAAAGGATCATGGTAGGCATTTGTCCTGTTGCTCCGAGAGATATAATCTTCTGTGGTTGAATTGTTTATTGTCAACAGCTCCTCTGTACATACATGCACACGCACACACATCCACACAGATACACACATCCACACAATGTCAAACAATCCAATTAGCCACCATCTTGTCGATTGGGGTAATTTACCAGAGTCTATTAAGTAATTTTCTCCCTGTGTACTATCACAACTGTAATTACAGCAAAGCAACAATGATGTGCAATTACAGTTCATTGTCATTGCTCTGGAGTGATGTGATGTCGGTAAAGAGTCTCCAAGATGGGAGAGAATTGCTCTATAAAATGTAACTACCAATAGAAACCACAGGATGGAGAAAAGGGAAGAGAGAGAACGGGACATAGAGCCTCCTCAGGGGACCCGCGAGTCGCACCCTATCCCTCCATAAACATATCTCATAATCAATGGACGAATATCAAGTGATCCATCTTCTCTGGCCTGTAAACGGTTGACATTTTCCCTTTATTAAAGCTGTGAGATGAAACGCAGGGCTTTAACGATGACATGAGATGATCAATGACTCCATTGTACTCTGCTGGAGGGTGCTTTATTAACACGGGGCATTGTCCCGTTCCAAAACGATTTCTCCATGTTTAGAGGTTGATTTCCCCATTGGAATTTGGGTCTACCATGGCCAGAGCTGAGTGTGTGGCTCTTCCTCTTTTGTGCATTGTAATTAAACCGAAAGAGCTGCATAATGCTTTGGGAGTTGAGATGGACAGAAATGGAAGCTGAAAGAGATGTATCTCGTCATTATTGCTGAACCACTGGGTGGACGAGAGGGAAGCGGAGATGTGCGTTTGAGCACAATAGCGAAGCTGCTCTTCGTTAAAACGGGGAATAGAATAGGAGGGCACGTCTGGTCCGCCGTCAGTGTGCCCGCACAGCCACACGAGACACTATTCACCATTGTTTTAATAAAATGCTGCTCGGATAAAAGCTCTTGAATGCGGGTTTTGCGCGACAGTGCTGAGGCAGCCACTCTGTAACGGATTACACCTCTGCCACAGCGGGAAGGAAAGAAAAAAAAAAATGACGCCAATTCTAATTAATCCTTGTTTAAATTAGGATGAAAAATTAACACCGTGAGTTGGCTGTGCGTGCGAAATGAGGCGCATATGATACAGCGTTCCACAGGGAGTTATCAAAGCATCACAGACACAGAGGGGGTGGGAAGTGGCAGGCTTGAAGAGCTAAACTCTTAGGGAGCGTGAGTGGGAGATTAAGCGGAGATTGTAGATGGAGAGGTGAAAGTGCAGCAGGGAAAGCAAATCGGCCGCACAGCCAGATTTCACACCTGGTTTAACAGCGAGTCTGAGGCCGAGGCTGGGCCCGAGGGTGAGAGGAGGTGCGGGTGAAGAGGGCAGGACAGTGCAGCGTGGGTGGATTGGCTCGCGCTCCCTAGTCTGCAAACCTGTCTCCTCAAAATTATATTAATTTTTATGTGCAGACAATTTGTTTTTCCAGTTGCGTTTCACAGGAAATGTTTGATGGTGAAGTTTGTGTGTTTTTTGTCAGCGAGAAAAGTAAAGTTCTGTGCAGAACTCAGAGTCCCATCTGTGGCTACTTTTAGTGAATTGGACACATTTTCCCACAGTGAAGCCTCACAAATGATAGTGACGTGAAATCAGAAAAAGCTTCTCCGCTCTTTTTGCAAGGGCGTGGAAGGAATGCTGTATTTTGCGGTTCCCTTTGTGCGCAGCGCTATGTTTTCATCGAGATGTATTTGCACATAGTACAAAAATGTAATTTCGAGGGGGCAAGGCTGCACGCTGAGCTTTGAGGAGAAGAACCAGGACTGCAACTGGAGTGAGGAGAGAACAGAACGAAAAGGGATGAGAAGTGGATGGGAGTTTAGTTGAGGAGAAACAAGGCGGACACGATGACCTCATCCACCCTCGGTTATCTGTTGCGTTTGCGCCCTAAATTAATTTTTGCTCTCTGTTGCTGTTTTCTTGCCTCTCCTCTCCTCTCCTCCCGTCAGCTCGCAAACATCTGGAGCTTGCCATCGCCTAAATCCCCCCTCTCTTAAACCATTTAACACTTGTTTGCTTTGTGCCGTGCCTCGATCTTCCGCTTTCTCTACAGAGGGCAGAGGGCTCTCGACAACCCAAAATGCTTGATTTCCCCTCTTTTCATTTCCTTTCTTTATTTCCAGCTCGGGAAGTTGTGAATGAAAATGAGAAAAAAAATATAATTATTTTTTTGCACTGCATTTTCTCTTTCAAGCCTGGTGGAGACTCAGGTGCTTTTGTGTATTAATAGCTTCCCTCGTTCTTGACGTCAGCTGAAATCACACATGCTCCTTAACGCTCTGATGGTGTTTTATGTTAGTTAGACACATCTCTCTCAGTGGTTATTCAGTCAGTGGTGTAAAGCCCTTGTCAATAAAAAAAAACCAAACAGAAAAGGAAAAATAATTTTTCCCTGCCTGCCTCTCTGCCTTTTCTAAACCATTATTATGTGTTCATTCATTTCTGTCTGCTTTCCTCTTTAGTTTTACATCTCCTATCTGTTGCTAACATGTTCTCTTCTCCCTTTCTCCGAATCACCCCTCCTCTCCCCCAAATCACGCTGCTCTGTAGTGTGATCGCGGAGCAGTAATTCATTCCCCCTCTTTTCTCCATTGCTCTGCATGTGTCCATGTGACCGAGCTCTCCCTCTCTTCTTTGAATAAGGCCTCCATACTCTGCCTGCAAATCTTTGTGGGGTCCTAAATGCTAAATGCCAGTCTGTCTCTGCCAGGCGCCCGCTCAGCGCCCGTCTCCCTGGTGATGAGACCAGCAATCAGGCCGTTCGGCACCAGACACTGAGGGGTTTGTGATTGAGTGTGCGTGCCTGTGTGGCAACGTGTGTGTGTGTGTGTGTGTGTGTGTGTGTCAGCGTACAGTAGATTGGTGTATGTTTTGTCTCACTGTCTGTGTAAAGTGTTTTACTGTACGTAAGGGAGAGAAAGCAGGGCAGTACGTGAAGCATGTATTCACCGGCTCATTATCATGGGAATGCGTTATGTTTCCTGTCCACAGGCCCCTGCCAAACAAAGGGCTCCCTGTTTTCTCGGCCAGGGCTTGAGCGCACCCAACGTGGTGCGGCTCTGCGCTGGCACAATTCACCAGGACTTTAGCTCCACAGACACTGCTGTTGGCCTCATCTCCATTCAGTCCATCTGTACTGGCGTCTCAGCAGCCGGGGACAAATCGCATTCAGGCATGAGATGGGGAGACTTGATTCAGAAGCAATTAATGTCTCATGGTGCGCTTGTTGCAGACTGGCTGTAGATACTTATGCTCATAATTGTGAAGTACAATGCTCAATAGCTTTCCAATGTGTGTGCATGTGCAAGTGTGTGAGCATATGTCCTTGATCAGCAATAGTCTTTAACTTGTACCTTTATGCAGTTACTTATGTCATTTGTTTAAATTAAAACATGAATTAAACCAAACTTGACTTGGAGAACAAAGAAAGACTTTTTTTTCTTCTAAATAAAATCGCATCGACCCTGTCGTAAACTTTGTGCAGATAGAAGGTCTCTGTCTGTGATGCTGCCATTTCATATTTCAGCAAGAGCCCAGCTGAGTTGATTGTAGATTCCTTAATCAAATCCCAAGATGAGTAAACAACCAACAGGAGGCCCCTCCCTGAAATCAAACCTGCGCTCTTGAGGAGAATCACCAAGTAAATGGCCTTTGCCATAATCATCATCAGCCCAATAATACTATACAACAGTCTTCCTCCAACGGAGGTGGGTCTCCAGCTGCGGTCGGGCTATTGATCAGGCTGACAGAGACTAATTCTTTGATACACAGGCGTCGAGCTAGAGGTCAGCCCTCGCTACCATCTCACTGGGACCAATTTAACGGCCTGAATAGCTGAGGGTCCTAAGAGCACGACTCCAACGTGCTCGTGCAAACCTGAGGTGCTGTAAATCTGCATGCACGGGGCTTCAGTGTGTGTTTGGGCAGGTATATATGCGTGGGAGGATGTTTTTTATGCATGTGTGTCGGTGCATGTACGCACTGCGCTGCAAAGTGCTTGTGCAAGCAAAATCGAGATGCTTTGACTTGCATCTGTGAGAGATTGCACGCAGCTCACTCGTACTTCTTTATGTATACGTGGGTAGCTGAATAACACCTATGAAGCCCATGTGAATGAGCATGTTCCAGACAGACGCAGCTACGCAGAAAATGGCTCCGCTGTGGGTTAAGGCCTCATGTATTATGGAGACCACCAATGACTGTCTGTGGTTTGAACTCAGGTGGAGGTGAACTGAGGGTGCGAGGGGGGCTTTTAAGGGCTAATGCCCTCTCGGAATTGCATGCACAGATCTGAAGCGATAAATCAAACAAAAATTTTGCTAGAAACTTTGATCCATTAAGAAAAATAAATAATTATTTCATCCAGCATTGAGACCTAGAGATCTGGACCAAGATACAATAAGAGAAGCAAACAAGTTTAAAAAAGAAGACTGGATAGTCTCACTGTTTCTTATCAAGTCATTTTGATGTAACCTAAAGGACTTATACCAGTTGTGGAGGTTCACTTTGTCTATATCCTCTACTACACGGAGCACGAGAAATACTTTTCCCAGAGTACAGTCAAGTCTTTTTCTGCCTGTTTTCAGTCCACCTATCTCGCAAATGTAACAACAGTAATTCATATAAGGCCCTCCAGAAACAGTCTGAACTCATTAATTTGGTTTCATACATGGGACACAGGCCTGATTGAGAGAGAATATAAAAATAATCTGGCTGCCCATACTTGGGACTTGACTGTAAAATGACCTCATGATAAAAGCATATGTGAATCCATGCGGTTGGCTCCATCAGTCTCATGCTCAAACGTATCTGAGCGCCAGACTGAGCCGCTCAAACGCTCCAATTTACCTCACACTTTCTGCAATTAAAACGTGACTTGTGATTAAAGGACAGCAGTCTGCGAGATATTATGAACAGTATGTGTGAGTCTTTGTGTGTTTCATAGAGAAAGAGGGAAACAGACACAATGTGTGTGTGTTGGCAAGTGCTTCTGTGGCATGTCTCTATTATCTTTGCTTAGCTGTGTGTGTGTGTGTGTGTGTGTGTGTGTCTTATCTTTATCTTATATTATCTTTGCTTATTGGACGTTTGCACCAGTGGTTCTCAGTTCACACACCGGGTTAATTGACCTCTGGAGACGTTTCTCCCCTCAGTGATAATGAATGTCTGGATTATGTGATTATACTGCATTTGCTTTAGATGTGAGATTTGTAAGCGCTTTGAGGACTGAGGTGGCTCATTATTTCTTTTTAAATGAGATATTTGAAAGTACCATTTATCATGTTTTAAACGTTTCTTTGATGCCTGTATCAGTAACATATTGTTGCAAATGTGAAACACCAGATGAAATTTAGATTAAATAGGCAGTTATATTTATTAAAGATGACACCAGGATTTTGGTTTTGAGTTTTTATGACGAGTATTGCAACAAAGAATATTTCCCTAATATACAAGGCATCTCTATCTTCAGGAATTTTTAAAAAAAAGGATATCTGGTGTTTTGGAACAGAAGTCTATATTTGTTTTATTCACTTGCAAATCCATTTTTCATAAACAATATTAAAAGGTCTGATCATCAATGATTAATAGTCTTTGTGCTGTAATGTAGGTTAGGGCCCAGGAGGCCAGTGAGCTGGAACGTAAAACAAACAAATCATTCTCCATAAAGGAAAACATCTTTTAACGCCCTCCTCAATGCAGCCTGCATTGTAATGACCTGTATTCCCAATAACAAAGAGAGCCGATGATGAAAAAGATCAATGCGATCAAGTCATGCAGGGTTGTTGTTGTTGTTACTTGTGTCTAAATGTGTCTGAGGCACTCTCAAGGACAGTGTGAGTGTGTGTGTGTGTGTGTGTGTTTTTCTAAATTTCATCTTTACACATAGACGTGAATGTGGCAAACAGGCTCACTCCGAGGCATTCGCACCTACGCAACCAAACAAAAAAACAAAGCAAAAATGATGGAGCCTTTCTGAAACAAACAACTTGATTAGGACTCAGGAGGGGAGAGAATCAGGTGTGAGCACCGTGGGTCATGAAATCATGTGTGAACGCACGCCAAGGACACATCTTTAAAGATGCAGTTTGTTTGGTTTTAAGATGCGCTCCGCCTCCGTCGGGAGTTTGTTTCGGGCATGTTATCGCCAGCGTCTCTGCCTACTTCCTGGTGATCATCTTCTGGCTGAGCACATGAGCAGGAGAGCTGAGTGTAAATTTGCCTCTGGGGGGTCACATTCCTGTTTTCCGTGAAGTAAATTTTTTTTAAGTGTCCACTGAGCAGTTTTCTTCCTTTTTAAGTTGTTCTTCTCTTCAGCAAGATGTGTGCAAGGCACACTGGGAAAACTTGAATAATAACTGTACGGCATATCGCTTTGGATAACTGTGAACAAATCTCCACTTTTACACCAGTGCAGGGCTCACACTTTGACTCACTGTGGCAATTAAAAGACATTTTGCTTTTAACAGCACATGTACAGTATGTTTAGCTTTAAAATTCTTGAATCCTCCTTGTTTTCATCGCTCAAACAGTGAGTCCTCAGGAATGCAGGCAAAATGAAATGCGCCCCACAGTGATTTGTTTTATCGCTGCTAGTGTGCTCTTAGAAGGAGAATTAAGAGCTGGGTGAGTCCACATCGTTAAGATACAGAGAAAAAGCAAGAGCTGGGAGTTACCGCTAAAAAATAAGAAGGGAAATTGTCAGTAGAACGATATGATTTTAGGATCAGGCACAAGAGACAGAGACCTGCATACAGTGAAAATTAATGTCTGAGGCATTACTGCATGACAAGTGACATTATTTCATTGATTTTTCTATTATTTATTGAGCAGGGACAAGGTGCAGAGCATTTATCATAGCAAACACTGTAGCTTCCTGACTTCCAGGAGTGATGTGCTGTGATAAATGTATGAGTACATCCATTTGTAACTGTCGGCTACATTAACACCTGAAATAACATGTTTGGTTGTGGGTTTATTGGATGGCATGTACGTTTAAGATGATACTGTGTCCGGTGAACAGTTCATGAACACATTGAGCAGCAGATATGGAGCAACATTAGCGTTCATTTGGAGCCGCGTTGAGCGTTTCAAGTATTTACTCTCTTTTAGTTCTGCTTTTGGTCTCCACCAGCTCCTGAGGGAAAGTCTCTCTCGCCGCTCAGTGCTCCGCTGTGTTTCCCCGGGCTTGCTGCTCATTTTGCCTGTCTGCCATGCGTCGTGTACAGTGAGAGTCGTAACAACAATGAGCTGGAAGATTTCTTTCTCTCCAACTTTCTCTACAATGTATACACCTTTCCATCCGTTCCCATGGACGCCTCTTAGATTTCGAGGGAAGCTGCCAAGGAACTGCAAATGAGTAATTACTTACATGGATAAACAGAGGCAGATGTTTGAACCAAGAACAAAGGCACGTAGATTAACACAAACAGTGCTGTCAGACGGAGAGAAAAAGGCCAAGATGGTGCGCGAGAGAGAATCACAGAGAGATTTATGAGCCCGTCAATAGGTTTTTACCATTTTTTTTTTTGCTCGTGGTGAGGGTTGGGAGGGGGCTCCAGCTGGGGGTGGTGGCATGGTCTCCATGGAAACTGACATTCCCCTGAAGGTACTTGGCAGCCACTGCCAATTGTTGAGCTCGGGTAATGGTTCGAAATTCTCCGTAAAGTGCCTCAGAGGTTGAGATTAAATTCAACCTGCTCGGGGTGGACTCACGCAGTGACTAATCACACTGTTTCAGAGAGATGCAAAGAAAGAGCTCCGTGACATTCAGAAATGGAAGTTTGTCACATAGCAAATGTTTAGTTTGATTTTTTTTTTCTCTCTTGGTCGCCAGTCACACTGTATAATGTTGTTTTCTTCATTAAAAAGACGCATCTTGCATTGATAGCCAGTTACTGCTCGTACATTCCTGGTCGGGGAGGCCAACCAAGTTATTCTGCTGTTCCACCCAGACTGCTATTTGCGTCACCTCTGTTCAACTGCAGAAAAATTTTCTTTGTTGGACACTGTATATTGTCTGTTAAAATATCAGCATTTGCAGCACTTGTTTTTCTTCTGTTAGTTCTTTATCCCCCCTCCCTCTTTCCCATGAGCCTTTGCTCCAACTGGCAGAACCCATCTGAATGAAAGCGGTCAGGCACGGCTGCCTAACAACTGATGAAATGATTGCTCCTCGGTGTCTCCTAGTGCGGGAGACTTTAGCCGTATGTGGTAGTCGGAAGGCTCGCCGCTGATGGGCCTGCTAACGTCATCAGCTGAAAAGGATCAGCCAGGCGAAGTGTCAGTCTCACACCTCTGCCTGTGCCACCAGCTCATGCAGAAAATATGCAAGAATATTACTGTGTGCTTGTTTCTAACACTGAATGCATCATCCATTTGCTTGGAATTGAGTTTGTAAATGTGGGTTTACCTTAACAGGAAAAAGGCTTTTTCTTTGGCCCACTGTTGTTGAATTTGATCTTGTCACACCTGGAGGGGGTGTGATAGGATTTTCCGCTGAGCATGTGCATGACTATGTTTCCAGTATTATAAGCACTCAACTCTACAAAATGTTATTTGTACTTTTAATACAAAAAGCAATACCCAAGGCATTGCACATGCCAAATAGGTAGCACATGGCCAAATACACTGGAGGTGTATGAAATGCAGTAATTGTCAGATGAGGGATTCCTGCAGGGGTAAATGAGATTTGGTCGTGTGATATGAATGTCTTTTTTGTGGATGCATAAACCACATTTATTTGTGTCAGTGGCAGAATGTGAAGCTTATTTGCATGCCACAGCAGCTCCCCTTGTTTCCAGGGCTCCTGTGCACTGGGTGGTCAGCTCGAGAGAATCAAAAGTTTTCAGCGAAAGGACAGATTGTTACTGCCAGAGTCTCCTCTTTTCATTATACTGTGAATGGAGCTATAGTGCAGGACAGTGAAGCAGTGTTTTGCCAGGGAAAAAAAGAAACTGCTTGAAAATTATGTCAAAGACTAGCTTATTTACTGCTCTTACAACTCAGCAGATCTGACTAAAGTAAATCTAGAGTCCTGAGAAAGTCCTGTTGTCAAAGCAAGAACGGAGATGGAAATTCACAACTAAGGGTCTGTATGTTTATTTTCCCTGGGGGAGGCTGTTTCAAGCAATGCTCGCAAAAAGCTTTAATGGCTGATGGTAACATTCAAAGCACTTTCAGTGGAGGTAAAGATGCTCAAACGCTCACCGCAGCAAATGTCACCGAACAATGCGCAGCCAGTGCAGGAACATCATCACTGAGCAGATCCCGTTGTCAGACAGCAGACGGGCATCTGTTAGCACATGTAAGAACCGAGGAGACGACGGGTCTTTCATCCAGCAGGAATGAGCTGGCCTCTTCTCGCGCTTCAGACTGGAAACCAGTATTTGAGGGCAGGGTGGTTTAGGGAATTCGGCAAAAAAATCTACTGTTGTGGGTACGGTTTGGCACAGGGAGGTATAAATAAACAGTCATTTAAATTCCCAGTGAATCCATTATTTATTATGTGTCAAAATGAAGATGCAAATTTATCCATAAAGTATTTCCTTTAAAGTCCTTCGTGGCCAGTGAGCATTACTAAACCTCTTAGCACGGAGGGGAAATCAAATTAATCACATTTTGCCTTGCATTTTATGCTGCTCCTGTGCTGCTGCATTCGACTACGAGCAAAAGTGATATAGGTGGATTGCTGCTTGTTGTGTTGATGACAGCAGTAAGTTTGGCGTGATGTCAAATGCAAGTTAATGGCATCACATCCAGCTTCTTCTCAGATTTTTATTTAGCCTGGAAGAGAAAGAGATTAAAGAAAAAAAAAAGAAGTTACTTTGGGAGCACGTGCTGTGGGAAAGCAGCTGGTGCTGGTGTCTGATTTTTTTGTATAAACACTCACAAGATAAGGTGATGATGTAAAGACAAGGCATTGGTTTGCCATCAAAGTACTGTTAGATATAAGTGTGTGCGGGCCTGTCAGAGAGGTTCTTTTTAAGTGTGTGTTGCAGACATGCACATATGGCATGTACTGTGTTTCGCACATGTGGTTGTTGACTATTTTTTTAACTTTTGACTTTTTTTTTTTTTAGCGGACATGCATCCATGCTCAATAATTACTTTATGCTCACTGCCAGGGAAGGATTTAATTAACTGTCCCCTGTCAGGATAGATAATTAGTCAATAACACACACACACACACACACACACACACACACACAGAGTAAGTCAATATATTTGTCATCCTAACAGCAATGTTGAGACCAGAATGTTCTAACAATTACTTGCTGTTAAAAAGTGATAGTCTTGAGCGACACGGCTCAATAGGCAATTACAGAGGAGCAGTGAGAAAAGCTGCAGACTGGAACTGAGCGTGGTATGGGTTGGTGTCTGCCCACGGAGACAAGCTAATGTTGTAAATGGCTTCATCGGTGTGGTAGCGCACCGTCTGATCTGCACAGCCTGGCTTATGCTCAACTCAAAACACAGCAGTAATTATGTTTTCTTCTTCTTTTCTGCAGGTTCAAGGTTCGATCTACACACGGGGAAAGGTAATGAAAAATAAAATATTGAGGCTCCAATTTACTTCCAAATCTCTTTGTTCTGTCTCTACTTTTTTTTTTTGATGCATGCAGAGGGGGAGATGGGATGATTAGCAGTCATGAGGCTGTATCCGCAGTTGTGTGCGTTCATGTTGTGTTTGCTTGGATATAGAAACATTACTGAGGGGATTTATGGACCGGTTTGTTGTTTTTACTCCACAGCGATTGCAGAGAGCTCCTCATCACAGTGAACATAAAACGTGGATTCAGGGTGTCTTATGGTACCAGTCATAATCAAACACATGCCTCTACTGCAAAAAACTTGTTTTTTTATGTCTCATATTATGTCTCCACACGAATGCCATCTGTTAGATGCCGATGATTGTTTTGCTAAATTCTTGATGAATTATTTTATGTGTCTTAAAGGGACCAATGCTGTGTGATGCATTTTCTGGAGGTGTGACCTTATGATTGGACACTACGTCACTCCCGTTTGATATTAATCAACACCCAAACACCAGAGTATATCAGGATGATGTCTGTCTGGCTGTTGTTTGGGATGACAGCAATAGCCATTTTTTTCCTGTGGTTATGCCATCTAGGCAGCATTTTATCATCGTGGTGATTGTGGACCTACAGCTCTTTTTGGTCTATTTCTGGCAGATGGAGTCTGTAACGGTTTATGTCTGTGGCCTTCCCTCTGTAGATCCCAGAGTATTTTAGTCCAGAATAATCCCCACCATCTGCTGTCTCCTCTACTATGTTTTAGTGCTCGGTATCTTTCCCTCTATCTGTCACTCTATTACGACTGCGTTTCCTCTTTTTGACTTCTCTATTTTTTTCTGATTCCCTCCTAGCTGGAGATTTTATGGTGAATGCTCCTCTTTTCTCTCCCATTGAGTCTCCCAGTCTCCATTGTATTCCAACCCCCCTCCCATGTAATCTCAATCTCATTGCTTCTTCTGTCCCATGGATCGTGATTTCTTTTGTTTTTATTTCCATCCTCTTTTCCTCATCATAGCTCCCTCACGCTCCTGTTTAATATCTGCTTTTTGTCTGTCTTTTCTTAAATCTCTGAACGCCTCTACATGCTCTCCTCCTCAGTGTTTTCCCTCTTTATCCCTCTCTCTGTCCACACATACACACGCCCACACCAACCACTCTCTGCAGGCTGTCAAATCCTAATCTGGGCTTCATGAACAAACACTATAACTCCTTGTTTCCAATTCGAAATGTCTTAAAAATCCATTAGGAGCTCCATTAGGAACGTCTAAAGATACATTTTTTTTATGTGCATTATTCCAGAAAAACTATGCCCGCCAACCTAAGGTTGTGTGTAAAGGCTTCCTAATGTCTTAGTAACTACTAGCCAGTGGTTGAGTTGCATCATTCAAACTTAAAGAATGTCTTGGTTAGTAATATCTTGTATCCCTTGCAAGGAAACATCTGTAGCATCTGTAGCTGAAAAAGCAAGAAAAACATACCGACTTGAGGAGCAGTAGTTTTGTAAATTGGAAAAAAACGTGCTTATGACTGCAATTACAACTGTAAAAAACTGCTTGGTCAGATATTCTCACTGTAGATGTTGAAGGCTCTTGTCCTCCTCTACAAGCACCACTAAGGTTACCAGGGGAAAAAGGTCGTTGACTCTCAGCTGCTCCACAACAGTGGTCTGTACACGACTACTGCAGAACTCCTCAAGGGTGTGTGCTCATGTATTTCTCTCCTCTCCTCGCTCGCCTCTCGCAGACTGATGCACCGAGTGAGGCTGAGCTCTTTGTCAAATTAACTGAGAACATGATAACTATGTACTGCAAAGTGCAGGGACATATGCATTTGTGACATAAATCGTCCCCTTAGAGAGAAAATCAGTGGGCTGTAACGTGAAGGGCAGAGTGCAAGGTTTACTCTCTTTGATCGTTTCATTGCTGTGTGTGTGTGTGTGTGTGTGTGTGGGTGTGGGTGTCTGGGTGGCTTGCAACAGCAGCAGTGACAAAGGAAATACAGGACAGGTATGACATCAGCACCTTGGTGACATGGTTGTCAGCCATGTACAGCACATCTCTGTAGCAGCACACAGCTGGATTAGCAATGGACTGAATGGATTATTGAGTGTGTGTTTGTGTGTATTGAGAGAGAGATAGAGACAGAGCAAAAGAGTCAGATAGACACAGAATGATGAAACACAATAGTGACTCCTGTGTCAAGTGGGTATTTGACAAAGCCGGATCTCTTACACGGATACCGATAATACCCCAAGATCATCATATTTTGGCTCGACTGCTAATGACATCACAAAACCGGGCCCTCCACGTGTACGTGTGAGCTCACACCCTCACTCACCCACGGTTCTGAGCAGACCATCTCCTCACCATCTCGTTACTTCCGTCGCTAAATCCGTCAGCAACCAGAGTCACGGCCACGTCCTCCTCCTTCTCTCCCCCAATTTCTCCTCCTTCCGATCGTCCCTCTTCTCTCACTCTTTAACTGAGATCAGGTCTCCTAAGTGGGCCGCTTTCTTTCTTTTCTGCGGGCTCATCTTAAAGTGTCATGAACCGAGACAGACGGACAGCGACATTAAGCATGGAGGTGTTCCCAGCCCCGCAGGCACTCATGAGGTGCAGTTCTCTAAGCGGCAGCTAACGAGCCCGTCTCTCATCCCACAAAAGCAAATTAAGATGACCCAACAGAAACAGACACACAAATCTTTGAGTCGCGAGGCTCCCGTTGTCCACTAAGGATGATTTATTATGGTCAAAACAAAGAATGCCTGATGGCAACAATGATGCTCCTTGAAATGTGTAATGTGTCTTGTTTAGTTCTTTTTAAATAACACATACATACTGCACGTGTGTCTGTGTGTGTCTGAGAGAGAGAGAGAGATAGATGATAATGGTGTGGATTGGACAGCTGAGCCATTGAAGCTAAAATTGCATTTCTCTCTCATGCTGTAAATTGCGTTGGATTGCTGTTGATAGCTACGAGTCCAATATTAAAATCCACATTCTCCCGGAGCTCCTCTCCTCACTGCCGCGACGTGTTCCTCGGATTACCGCGTTCGAACATTGCGTAAGGCTTTTAAGAATGTCAGTGATGAATATGAGGCATGCGATCTGCTTGACTATTCAAAACGTTGCTAATTGAAACGCTGAAAAGACAGCTCTGGCTAATCAGCTTAGAGATGTAGTTCACAGTTGGCGCATAATAAAGAGGATCTTCGTGCTGAAGAGTCTATTACCACCCCTGTAATGAGAGTTCACATAATGTGATCTGAGGACAATGGAGGGATGGGGAATTTAGGAGAGAGGGAAACGCAGGCTGGGAGAGGCGCTGCGAAGGCGAGGGGATGAAGAGGTGGCTCCTACTGTTCACGAAGAGGGAGAAAAAAGAGAAAGAAGAAGTTTTTAGCACATATTTAAAGGTAGTGACCAAGGTGAACGAGTTGATCGGCAAATACAAGTTAGATGCAGGATTTAAGGTTCAGCGTGGCCACAGGGGTGTAAATAACTTCACAGATATGAGCTACAACATGTTAAACACATTAAAAAACAACCTATTATCTGACTAGTCTCACAAAACGTAACCTTGAGTGCGACGTTATGAACGTCGTCCAGGAGAGGCCGTCTGAGCGCGCTCCGCTACCCCCGGTATTTACACAGCATCACCTCTCCTTTCTCTCTGCGACAGCTGCTTTTCACCCCACCTTTCAGTGTGGCAGTTTGGATCAGACATAAACACGTTGGCTTTCAGCACAGCAAGTCAGACAATCTCAGCCTGAAGAGAGGACAGTCATTCGCACAGCAGACATCGGTCTCTTGTCAGGGAAATGTAAACATTTTCTGCATAACCCAACCTGGTCAGGACATGTGATTGCCATCGTTACCACTCAGCCAGGCAAGCAAAAGGTCATGTATAACTGATCCTGTAGTGAAGATTTAAAAAAATAAATAAATTGTAACGTTCTTTAATTCAGAGAATGATCTTATTTTTGAAATCAAGTTTACAGTGCCAAAAACAAGATTTAAAGAAAAGGTTAAATAAAATTTAAGTTGAGAATGAACTCCTCAATGTTTGCCTTAAAGGCTTGAGAATGCAGTTTGAAGAAGACCACCACAGTTTGAGCCCCCCTCAGCATCTGCAGTCCATTATGACTGAAGCGGCAGGTGGCTTCCCATTAGCAGATTAATATATTGGCATATGCGTTAACCGTTATTGGAAGAAGTAGTTATGACGTGTTCCTTTTCATATTACCTCACCCGACTGACAGGACAAACAGTCCCTCCATCAGAAGTGCTGACTGATGCAGAATGATGCAGCTTGTTTCTGACATCCTGGGGAGTCAGCGCCGCAGTGAGTACAGTTAGCGTCACGCTGCATCGAGGCTCCCTGGCGGCTGAGGCCGAGTGATAAAACGTCACAAGACGACTCTCTCCGGACAGTCTGTCACTCACCTCTCTCTCTCTCTCTCTCACTTTCACTCTCGCCCGTGCTCTTTCTGTCGCCCGCCCCGACCTCACCTCCCCGTGCCCACATACTGTGCATACACACACAAAGTTGCTAAAGCCTCTGTTTATGAGTGAGACAGAGGTCAGGGCTGTGCAGTATGAGTGGAATGACACGGGCGAACACTCTCTGCTGGATAAAAGAGGCCACTGTGATGTAAAATCTCACCTTAGACCGTGCAAGTAACCCTCCCTTGTATTCCCTCATTGTAAAGTTAATTCTGTAGAATGTGTTTCGTAATCCTATTAAAGTTGAAAGCTGAAACAAACACCACCTGGAATTAACAGTGCATGGCAGTTAGTTATTGAAGGGGCCTCTGTGCGATCAGATGTCCAATTTAACCTGTCCTTGCACTCACCGTCCTCACAGTTGGCACTACAAGAGATCTATTAATATTATTTACATACATAAACATACATTTTTAAATGCGATGCTATATTTTTCTCTACATAATGGAAAAATAAAAGGCAATCCAGGCAATTATCTGAATGTAACTGCAAACGGCGATCTCAATAGTTCAACATTTCAGGAAACATGCTTATTTGCTTTCTTGCTGAGAGAGAGATGAGAAGATCAATACCATTCTCATGTCTGTCCATCAGTAATGTATCGGAAAGCAATGTGGCGGAAAGACTGGAAGCGGGGTCGAGAGATCTGGCATGGCTCTGGCCAAAGAGAGCACGATCTGCCCATAGATGTTTCCATCTCCGTCTGAGAAATAGACTGACACATAATTCGTCTTAAACCTACACCTTGTCACTTTTAGTTTATGTTCTTTTTTTTTTTCAAACAAGCAACATCTAATCGTGGGATGTCGAGATGCAGATGTGTTTGGTTTTTGAATCAGTACCACAAAGAACATGGTGATTAACCGGGTTGTCTTGGAGTGATTTCCCGTTCGTCATCTATAAAGACCTATAAAGGGAACATTCACCAGTATGTTGCCTGAGAAGCAAAACCCAGGGCGAAAATGTCCACAAACACACTCAGACCTTCAGGACTTTGGACTCAGGCCAGACAATGAGATTACAATCAACCTGATTAATTAAAATTAAGGGGGACAAAATGGGATTTTAAACAGTGAGGTGGAGGCTCTCCTCCTCATAGATATGATTGATATCGATCTTCTTAACTTGCTATTGGCAAAAAAAACTGATTCAGTGTCTATCTTTTAAGCACACCACGGAATCTTTGGATGCAGGTCTCTGTATGTTGTTATTCCTAGTTTTCTTGGGGGGGTTAAGTATTCTGTTCTATTCTGTGATGTGTCAAGAACATAATATGTGTGAGCTCTCTGTGCTGCGTGCCCTGCAGCCAGTGGTAGGACTACTTTCTCTCTACATATGTGAGGTGGGCAGATGCCAGCCACAGGAACGGAGGAAAAAGGCCACAGCTGAAGTCCCACTGCTCTTTACCGTTAACAACACTATCATTAATCATCACACTTTCAAGTAGCTGAGACCTGCAGGATATAAACCACGAGTTGGGTTCAAAGGGTGGCTGCAGTCTGGTATAGACCCACCATTATATAGGCCATGACAAAGTGACAAGAGTCTTGTGTTCTTCTCTAACAAGGTCGGTGACTGTGGTGCTATCATTGTAGCGTGAGTCGAAAGTTGAAATGTGTTAGCGCACTGTTCCAACTGTGGGCAACACATTTCTGTATTTGCGACATTCTCGCCATTTTTCTGCACACCGCTGAAGCCAGAACGGCCGACTTTCATCACAAAAGGATGCTATGATGAGATCTGGATCACTTTGGTCTGATGATCCGATGGGGGTGTTTTTTGGGGGGGGATTTTCTCTTTCATGTCAAGGTACCTTTTGTGCTCCCATCTGAGGTGTGTGTGTTTGTGTGTAAAGCGAGAAAGACATTGTGGGTAAGCATGAGGTCGGCCCCTGAGGCTCAGGCAGTGGTTAGTATCAGGCGGCTAATTTAGAAAGTGTTGTGTCAGAGTAATAGGAGCTGAGAGTAAACTCCTGATACATATCACACACACACACACACACGCACACACACACACACACACTGCCTCTCTCACTGCCTAACTACAAACGGACACTAAAAACTTGACCCATTTTCCGTAATGGAACAATTATTCATTGTAAGTAAATAAAGAAAAGATTTCTGTGGAAAGAAAGAGGGGAGAAGAGGAGTCTTTTAAGACGGGCAGACAACAGACTGGGAGGAAATACGGTGAGCTTGGGGAGGGTGGGCTGGGAGAGGGGAGCTAAAAGTTTTGTCCGTGATTGACAGAGAGAGGAAGGCAAGGAGTGAAAGACGTGGGGGTGGGGGCAGCTGTCCTTAGATGTCTGTCTCAAGAGGGTTCAGCCTGGAGACATCTTTTCAACAAGCTTTTCAACCTTGGTATGAGCGCAAAGATATGGGTCCTGAAATAACGTTGTATGGCCAGTGAGTTAGAAAGTTTTGACTTCCATCAGTCTTATTCTGGGAAAAAATATCTTCAGATGGCAGATTTATGTTTCATTAAAGATCAAATGAAGAATTGTCTTTGGATCAGGGGTTTCATCCATACAAGATGGCTGAAATGGAGTAGTACCCTTTTTCGCTTCGTGTTTAATGGCTCCACACATGGCGACAGCTATTGCCGGAGGCATTATGTTTTGGGGGTAATAAGTCCATCTGTCTGTCTGCCCGTCCATCAGTCTGTCACACTCTCACAAATGTCATCTCTCAGGAAAATTCTTCAACTTTGGCACAAATTTTCACATTTTTTCACAATTTTCTTACTTTTTATTAAATTCCTTCAGTCTTCACGACACATGAGGTATGAAGTGGAGCTTTACTTGTTGGTGGAAGCATACAGCTGCAAGATGATAATTCTTTAGTATCTGAATTTGCTTACAAAATTTCAGAAATACAAAGGTGACCGAGGGAAATTAGCCAGGCATACCACTGATTGACCTGTAGCAAACAAAAAGGATGTGTGCCAGGAGCAATGCCCTTGATTCAGGAGAACAATATGATCCATAGTCCAACCACCTGGAGTGATCACAGGAGCCATGATGAGGAATCAGCTGGAGCCTGTATTGATTTCTGCTCAGTCTCTATTGTAGTTTTGGCACACAGGTTGACAACTACATCACCACAGCCTGTTAATGCTGCAGCACCAGTGGGACACATGGAAAGGACCTTTGGTCCATTCATCTTCTGAATGAGTACTCGTTCTTAGATTTTTCTTTTTTGTCCTTGCCACCTTCCATCTGCCTGTGTGGCTGTCTGTCTCCTAATGCTCCTAAAGCCCAGAGGGCTGATATATAACATGCACGTACAGCTCACCGCCCAATTGATTACGAAGCTATTTGTTTTGGGGGTGATTTGGACCATGTCGTTGCACTCATGCATTATGCAGGAAATATTGCACTCTTCACTGCGGGAGAGAAGCAATAACTGTTCTGCTATCATCTGTTATTGACGGAAAATGAAAGGTTAGCAATGCGCTTCTCCAGCGACGGCTGATGGATAACAAGGTTTCTCGGGGATTGTTTTTTGATAATAGCACTTATGGATATCATTGCCATCACTGCTGTTGTAATTTTTCTGCAGCTCTGGAGAGGTAACATACTTTAGTGTCATATTCAAAGGCGGCTATGTAGATGAAATATTCTGTTTTATATCTTGCAACACAGCCCTCTTCCTTGAATCTGTGAATAACTGAATATGGAGGTAGGGTCTTTTTTTTTTTTTTTTTTTTTTTACATCTGCTTGCGTGTCATACATATCTGAACTCATCTCCTCGAGAAAAATCATTAATCAGCATGGCAGCTATCTTGTTTCTATTTTTTTCGGGTGAAAGCCACTGGATATATTTTATTTACACCACTGTGAATTATTCAGAAGAAGTGTTTCTACATGGAGCTAGCTAGCTAACTGTCTATGAATGTTGAGTTATTCTAATGATTCCCTTCTCCCCCCCAGTATGCATCAGTGCGCGCCTGCAGGCTTTACTGTAGCTGCTCATCAGAGAGTTTCTGGATCGAGAGCGGGAGGATTCTCTCTGAGCCAAAAGTTGCTCCTTTAGTCGGGAGTGGCACAGAGGGACGAGCCTCGGCCTCCCAAATCTCTCGCTGATGTTCTAGATTCAACTCCCCAGGTGTGTGTGTGTGTGTGTGTGTGTGTGCCTGTTTTCAACTTGTACTTGTGCCTTTATGCCCGTGTCCTGCTATCCTTTCCATGCAAATCTGTTTCCCTCTTTCTTTTCGCAGAGCAATCCCTCCCCGCGTTTCTTTCATCTTACCCACGCTTCATCCCGTCTCATTTTGCTGCCTTTTGCTCCATCTTTTTACGCTGCCTCGTGTCTCATTCCTCACTCCGAGCGCCCCCCCCCCCACTTACCGCTCCATCTCCTTGCTCCTTCTTTATCTACTCCTTCATCTCTGCTTTGAAGTGACCATAAGGCGGACCTTATCAAAAGGTGCTTTAAAAGGACCCTCTGCATTTTCCCAGGAGTGTCTTGTGTGCGTATGTGCGTGTGTGTGTGTGCGTGTGTGTGTGTGCGCGCGCGCACGAACGAGACATATTTGTCTCTAACTCATCTCTGTGCCAGGGAATCCAACCTGTCAGAGCTGACAAAATGTTCAAACAATATCCACTTTAGAAATATCTGACTCCAGGCAGCAGTGGTGTTGCAGGTTGGCAGGAAATGATTTTTTTTTGTTGCATTGCAGGATGGGATTCAGTGGAAATCTTTTGAAACTCGAGCGTGAGATGGATAGTTTTCCGCTCTTTTTTTGACATTCACTTTTTTCTCGTAGTTGAGAGAGTTGAACTATTCAGCTTGGACTTCGGCCAGCTGCAACTGGGTCTCTAAAAACAGCAGTCATCAGTCGCTAAGCTCAGCCTTCATCCTTCGTCCTTCCTCACACACACACACACACACACTCGCTTCCTCTCCTTATTCTCTTCTCCAAGATTCCCTCCTTACTTCTTCTGATCTTCCGAACTTCAATCCCTCATTCCTCAAAGCAAAAAAATGAGGGGACGGGGGATGACAAAAATTAGATGACAGATCGCCTGCTATTTATAGAGCCAGTCTTATGCTGTGCCCCTTATTCATCTTCTCCCCCCGTGCCCCCAAGACACTGGATACACCTTTTGGTTGGTGACTGGCAATGCAAATAGGCCCTCCCCCTCATCTCCGTGCTGCTGAAATCCAGCGGCTCCAGTCGCGTGTTATCGTAAATGGTGCCGGGCGTCGCGGGGAAGAATGCAGGTAGTAAACTAGTCACAAATTCAGAGTGAGGGCGATGAGTGCAGATGGCCTCTCGCTGAGTGCCGTTCCAGTGGTAAACCCCGCTCCTCAATTCAGAAGATACAACAGGATGATAGTAGCTCAGCTAGTGAAGCAAGTCGTGGATTAGCATTTTTTTCAGCTCGGGGGTTGTCAGAGTTTGACACACAATTGATGAACAGTCTCATTTCACCTATGATAAAATAGTGGTAAGTGTGCTCATGCATGTTCGTTACGCTTAGTGCCCACAGACTCACAGTAACGTACTTATATATCTAGAGAGAGAGAGATAGATTACCATACACCACAATGTAATATCGTCTTTTCCATCCTCCATTTATCTACTAAGTGTTCCTATAGACTGTCATATATCAGATTTATGCACTTATGGCTCTAGGAGACAATATTGTAAAGTATGGATTAAAGCCACAGTGAAAGTCTACAGATAATCTCACTCTCTTTCTTTTTTTTTCTCTCATCCTCGCTCTTCTGTGCTCTCTCTATGCCACCTCCCTCTGCCTCCTTTTGTTGCTGTAAATCATGCGATTTTTCTATCCAGGATTTTGCCCATGCTCAGGAGGCCGATCATTTGTGTTCAATCAATACAGCTGACCTCCTCATCCTTACCTCCACTGCATTAATACACTCACAAATATTGAATTGCACTTCACAGGCAAGCTTGACACAGCTTATTTTAAAAGCCTGGCATAATATTCAACATAGTTTGGGGTTTCTTGGTAGAGATTCCAAGAAACAAATCCTTTCACTGGACTTCATTTATTTTCTTTCAAGTCCCAGTTATGCTCAAGTTTTGCCTTTTTTTTTTTCTACCTCACGACATCACAACTAAGTTGGAAGCCAATCCTGCTTCACATGCATGATGGGGAAACTTGCCCCCAGTGCACATACATTGAGAAGATGTAATTTTCAGAGGATGCATGTGGAGGAGAGCTTTACATTTAAATCATGTCTGACTTTTAACAACGCAGACAGATTTTCACAAGTGCTACAGTAATTGCATAAAACAACACCTCATACAGTAAAATTGGCCTGCAGTAAATACAAACTGCAACTTGTTAGTACAGTGGTCTAATAGCGATTAGTACTATATTGACTTCACTAGATGTAAAGAAGAGAGCAGTTGGCTGGAGGTTAAACACAGACAAACAAACAAATGGGTTTGTTTACTTCCTGCACCCATAGGCCTTAGTTGGCTGCCGTAAATGTAAAACCTTTGTTTCTTCTGAATACCAGAGGCATATAAGAGCTGTCGCTTATGCAGTTGTCCACAAGCCACAGTGCAATTTTATGCAGTCATCAAAAATATGGCTCTCTCTTTCTTGCTCTCTGTTGTCTTCTCTCACACTTCTATCTTCTGTCTTGCTCATCACCATATCATCAGCATATTGCAGTGTCGCTCCCTTTCTTCTGTCACTGTGCAGTATCAGTCTCCCCTCTCATCACACATAACGTACTTTAATCTTCGCAAGGGAGAGGGATGGACAAAAGTGACAGAGAAGAAAAAAGGGGGAAGGGATAGTGATGCCCGTCTCCTGGGAAATAATTTATGCTATTGCATATATTTACATCAAACCAAAGTGTAAGGACCCGATCTAGACAACTCAACCCCTCTACCTCTGACTCTCGACATGAATAGAGTCTACACTTCCAACTTGATTTCTCCCTCTTCTGCTTCACATGTCTTTCTTTTTTTTTAGATGAAATGAGCGAAAAAATGTGCATCAGCGAGGGCAGGGGTAGACAAATTGGAGCCATGAAACTATTCCTTTTCATCCTGAGAGGAGAAGTAGAGCTCTGTTAGCCTAACTGACATTCCACTTAATTTGATTCATTACTGCGTGGTGACGCTATTGTTGCCACATGCAGGGAACTGGGCCAGTTGTAGAGCTTTAAAATACACCGATGGGGACAGTGCAACCAACACACTATGATAAAATAATAATCGAGCCCGACCGGGGTGGTCCAGACACAAACTGCCATCCTCACGATATTTTTGAGCAGACTGCGAGAGCGAATTGGGAAAGGAAATTGGCAGTGAAGATTAAGCTCAGCCTGAACCAAGTCCATGGGGTTCTAAAAAAAAAACGAACTCAGCCAAGTATGGACTGTAAAGTATATTATGGTAAGTGGAGTTCCATACACTATAGAGAAACAGAAGTGGGCTCGACAGTAAAAGTTAACATAAGGTTAAGGCAGGTCATTTAAAAAATGCTTTTATATGTTGCCCAGAAATCCCATGGAAAGGTTCTCACAATAGGCAGTCTGTCTATCAATACTTTATTACTTTCATAACCTTTTGCCCTCAGCCCAAAACCTATTGAAGTTAAATGAGAAAAATTATTTCCTAGAGCCGGGCACTGTAGATTTCAGCAAACGCTACTCAAAAAGGAGTAAACAGAGGACTGTTCTTTGCAGTGCTTCACAAAACAGTTAATGCATTTCTGTGAAACTAAAATCACAAAATCCTCTTAAACAATCAAAACCTTGTATGCGTGTTGAAACGTGCAGAGTCAGTCACTTCAGCATCGTCACTAATGAATGAAACCTTTTCACCTGGGCAGAGAGACTTAGACACTGAATATTCGATATTTCAATAAAAACCTGACTGACTTCGGAAAAAGAGACTACAAATAATGCAGTGTAGAGTTGAAAAAAATGTTCCGACACAATGAATAGCAAATGATTTATTTGCAAATGAAAAATGATAAACAATGCAAAATCATAAACATGGAACAAAAGAAAAAATCTGCAAACTTACAGCACAACATGTGAAGAAAATCGAGGCGCATCCAGTCTTTCATTTCTATCAGGCCACATGGTGTCAACATCACACCTAGCATCATCTCTCCTGAGACAGAAAGGGAAAATTCTTTTGGCATGCCGCACCCAGCCCCAACAAGCTTCAGGTGTGATGTCGCCACAGCCAGCATCCACTGCCTCCAGAAGTGATAGTTGATAATGGATTTCATTCTGCTCCTTTGTCAACACTGTGCACTGGGTGAGGCCTGGGCATCTATATATGCTATATTTGCTACAAATAAAATGCTAATTTGCGTTGGGAAAACGATGAACTGTATACACATTTGATGATAGCAGTAATGCAACAATGTGGCTCAGTTAAAAAAGAACAACCACAATAAAACTACTCCTCTGGTTAGTGTATGGTGCAGAAGAATAAGATCAGGTTGAGCTTGATCACTGCTGGTTTTGGTCTTTTCATGGGATTTGTTGACAACAAGAAAAATATCACATACCTCCAGACTTATCTTGCACGGACATGCTGAAAAAAACCCAAAACAAATGGAATCTCATGGAATCTTGGAATGTCAATCAAGTGCTTTCCAGTTTTACACCACGGACAATATGTTTACTGGGAGATGACAGAAGAGAGCAACATGTTGCTGTGATATCACTGACATATGAATGGACTCAGATGGAGAGCAAAGCACAATCTGTCTGAGACTTGCTGTTGCATGACTCATACAGTATGCATACAGTACAGACAACTGGTCTCTGGGTGGTTTTTGGCCACTGCAAGTTGCTCACTTATGCTGTTGTGGTTCAGATACATAAAGAGTAAAAAATTATTCACGCTACGCAAAACAAGGATCATTTGAACTTGACTTTGTTTAAGTTTACTCAGTTTATCCCAGTCAGGTTTGAAATAATCGCTGGTGTTTTTTTCTTTTACAGTGCAACAGAAAATTGAAGATCTTCCCACACTGTCACTGTAAAGGTCCAGGAGACACATCCTGTTTTGTATGCTGCGTAGCGCTCTGGTTACTCAGTGAGCCACAGGGAGCGGCTCCATACTGAGAGTCACACGGATTCCCGCTAATGTTGATTATGTATGATTTTATTCATATAATATTAATATAGTGTGAATTATATTAGCATACTAAACAAGAATCTGCTCCTGGCACTCCTCATGATAGCAGCAAAACCATGCATTTAAATGAGTAATTATATTATTTTGTCATCCAGAGCAGGTAAAAGGCAGGTTGTTATGGTCCTGGTGCTGTGTCACTCCTTACATTTGATGGAACATCGGTAATCGTGATTTTTACGCACACACACTCGTTTCTTTGTACACTGATACTGACAGACAATTTCTCGTGGAGAATAATAGAGAATGTGTTTTATTTGTTCAGACCAACCCATTTTTCACCATCAACTTCCGGCAGGCCGTCACAGTTAATGGTTTCTGCACAAAGTGCTGCAATTGTCAGTGTACAAACTATATATCCTGGAAGCTCTTAAAACAAAGATGCATTTGTGTTTGCTGACAGACTGGTCTGTTAAAGGTTTGCATCTTCTTTTTTGTACGAAAAAACTGCCTTGTGATTTTTTTTTTCTATCAAACATTCTCAAGGGCATCTTCATTTCTTAAGGGGGGGGCGTGCTGCTTACCTTATTCCGTGCAGCCTCATTCTCATACACAGGAGTGTAGCATGGGAGAAAAAGGTCATTAGAAGAAGTGAAAGCTACCCAGAGCCTCTGGATGGCTCTAAAACCTGCTGAAGGAAGGCAATTTGATTGGCGTGCAGAGACTACATTCATTCATCACTGCTAGGCTTTTGCACACTGCCACAAGTGATTTTAAACCAAGCCATCCACCAACTTCATCTCCCAGACCCCCGTTTTTCTCAGCTATAAATCATCATCTAGCCACAGGCCACTGGGCCCAGAGCAAGGTGACACTCCACCCCGCTACCCACACCACTGGAGGTGGGAAGCAGCGAGAGAGAGAGAGAGAGAGTGAGACGAGGGATGGGGAGAAAGAGGGAGGAAAGGGCAGTAGGTTGAGAAGAGGGAGAGGAGAGTGAGACAGAGAGAGAGTGTGATCTTTTCAGCTGTCACAGTGGGAGGGAACTCTTTGATGTAAACTGCATCACTATTTGGTGTGTAGAGACACAGCTCGGGCTTGAGTGAAACCCGCGTTGGTTCACGGCCCCTCAGAAAGTGGAAATTTCAGTCACACAGAGACGATGCCCCTCAGAAATGTGCAGTTGCTACGCTGCATTAATCAGAGTAAAACATGTGCCCTTTACCTGTTGAGGATATGATTTCTATGGTGTGTCTAGTCCTTCAAAAAATAGTTTGGTTTGGAGGTAATTTTCCTCCATACCCGTTAGCCTATATTTTCAGTTTCGCTTTATGTGCTAATCACTGAAGAGCCTATCTTAGCTCACCAAATAGATGCCTGTGGTATTAACTAGCTTCTCATATCAGTATCAACTGTGAAACAGGATAGATGGTTTCAGCAACTACATACTTTATGTAGATATTTATAAATTAGCCTAATTGATGAAGTAGCATTTTGAGAAATTAAAATTTATTAGATTGAATATTTAAAGCACGTGCTGTTAATGGAGTGACCCACAGACAACTTTACATGAAGTAACAGTCAAATTCACATTCTAGCCAAGAATGAGAAGAGAAGATTGATGCTTCGCTCCTGTCTGTGTGCTAAATATGAAACTTGAACCAGCAGGGGGTTAGTTTAGCATATCATACAGAGTGGAAGCAGGAGGAAACAACCTATCCCAGGTTCTGTCCACAACCAAGAATAGAAATGTAAAAAAAGCAATTTAAAAATGGCAAGCGGTCATGGGGGGTGTGGGTGGGGAGTTGCAGACATGCAGCTAAGTGATTTTTCTATCTTGAGGTAAAAAATAAAACTTTATTCTCTCGATATGCTGCAACCTTTGAATCCTTTGTATTGGAAACATGAAGAAATGCTTTGTTCACATAAATTTTCTTGGATAAAATAAGGATTAGCAACAAAAAAAAATTCAGCAGGTCGACTAATAACTATTTTTGTAAGGAAATCAAAAAAGGGTGGCACAGATGAAAGGATTGGCGTTGGCGCTAAGTTTTTGCACAATCAACTGTACCTGTGCTTGCCCAGTATGATGAGCATGGGGTTCGACTGTAAGCCAAGAGTGCACTCTCCACTATTAGACAGATAAAACCCATGCTGGTTTAAAAGGTATCACAAGGGACGACTTATTCTGAACTGCAAGTCACTCGACACTTGTGAGGAACAGCTTTTTAGATCTGCCTCCAACAATACCAATGTTTCATAGGGCCTTCATTAATCAGCTCTCAAATGTAATGAGCTCATCCAAGTGGGAGCATAAGGTTATGACAGCAGCTTAACGGGGAGTTGGCTCACTTAACCTGGACTGCACTGTGTCTTATTTCATGCAAGGTGGTATGGACAGAAAATCAAATTTCATTTAATTAGTTCCCGGCTGAAGAGTAATGACCCTTTTGCATCGGAGAAACCAATGTTACTCTTGTCGCGGCACTTGGCACACTCGAGCTGCACATTACTGCTCTCATCCCATTGTCTTGCTGAAACACAGATGAAGCGGCTTGCAATCTCATATTTATCGCTTCTCAGCTGAAATGAAGCAGGATGGAACTGGATGTCATGGTATGAGATTGACCCAGCAGGCTCAGTGGGGAGTGTTCAATACTGCCGTCGTTTTATGTCCTGCTTTATGAAAGTGAAGCAGAGGAGGGTGACGCCGACTGTGTATCAACCCCCAATGGTAACGACGCTGGCCCTGTGTGGCGTTATGAGAGAGGCACGGCGGGAGGGAGAAAAGAAAGGCAATACACGCTGTTCTTCAACCGCCATCATTTCTTTCATACAGCAGTAATAGCACATAGCTGCTGCATGATGTTGTAACTACTTTATGGACTTGTTAGCTTGAAGGAGAGTGTCAAAACATTTTCTTCTGCACGACTCCTCTTCCAGTCAAACATAAAACTAATGATTCAGTACAGGTTAGGTTGTTGCAGGCATTGACCACATGTTGCCACAGGTCACATACTGTCCAGCACGGAGGTAACAAGACCACGAGTAACGATCAACAGTTTTCCTGTGATACGATGCAAAACACTCTGTTTTACAGATGCTATTCCTCCTATTTCTTCAGTATAAGTAGATAGATGTGACTGAGTTCATGAATCAGTCAGAGTATTTGTTTTTATTTATTTATTTATTTTAACAATGCAGGAACTCAAAGGCAGCTGGCCGGTCTTTAAATTTGGACATATTCATGGCTGAAGCCCATGCAATGATTGGCTCCCTCAGGAGGGAATTAAAGTACCTCCGCTGAGAGAGTTCGACCACAATGCTTCTCTGGTTAAAATGCAAATGACTCTGTGCTGTTTTATATATATATATATATATTTTTTTTTTTCATCAAGAGAGAAAAGAGCCATTGCTCCTTCCTTCCCCCCTGCAGCATTTCTTTGACACAGACTAATGCAGAAGCACAGACGGCATGTGAGCAGTGATTTCCTGATGTCAGCTACAGATGGCGTGTGCCATGCCACATTAATGGCGATATTGGGGAGGGAAAAAAAAAAAAAAAAGAAAAACTCATGCGGGGTCTGACACAAAATGCTGAAGTTTACAGTGAAACCAAACTATGTTGTGTAGGTTTTAAGCTGCAGGGTAATTGAGCCAACATTAACTGAAACAACAGTTTACACAAGCAACGTATAAACTGTTGGTTCAAGTTTATTCATGTTTATGACGTGAATGCTTGTCTGGAGAATTTTGTGTGTGTGTATCATCCATGTGCGCACACACACACACACACACACACACACACACACTCACAATTCATCTCTCTCGCTCCAGGCAGTTCTTCTGCTCGACTTGCAGTGTTTGTCCCTTTCTTGGCTAAATGGCTCTGGTTAACCTCTCCGGCTCACATTATGAGAGCTCAACTGTCCCTCCAGTGAGACTGGAATTCATCCATTGTTTATCTGGGAGACCATTTACATTTGGACCAAGATGAGGAATGGCATCAAGAGCCAATTTCTGAAGCTGTTTGCTACGCAGATACACATTTGCAGATTACATTTCTTATCTACTGTTGTTGCTTGAGTTCAACAAATTTCATCATCACACTCATCCCCAACTTGATCACACCTTCTATATGTGTATGAGTCCAGATTCACACACCACATGCAGCATCTTGGTGTTATACTTAATATTCCTGTGTTTATATTGAAACCATATATCCTGAGTGCCGTCTCTGTAATACCCAATGGTAGAGTTAGATGTTTGCACTTTAAGCCGCAAGTTGTCATCACTTTGTATGTGCTTAGCTTGAGTCCCACAGCGAGCAGATGCTGGAGTCTATTTGCAGCCTCTCCCGTGCTGGTCTCCCAACACCGCAGAGATGATGTGTGAATTCTGCTCTCAGCTAGTCTTCAGTGGAAAGTGTCTTTGCGGGGTGTAGCGTCGTGCATTACACTCATAGAAAAGCCAAGGTGCGGTGCAAATTATTATGAAGCAACAGCTTCAAAGACTAAGCCCCACATGTTAGATAAATAACGAAGTGAAGTAGGTTGTGAGAATTATTTCTGCTTGTTCACAGATGTTGCTGTTGTTGAGGAAGAGATGGGGTATGAATGAATATGTGCATTATAATTCTGGCAGAAGCAGAGTTGACTCTGAGCCCCTTCTAATTGGTTAACTAATCAGGCATGTCCAAAATAGGATTTTAAAAGTGCAAGAGGTTGTTGTTCAGAATATTTTGGACCTATTTTGCATAATTATTCTGTGACAATAAAACCGGGAGCGATAAAGGACTCAAATTTGTTGCTGGATGTAAACATCTCGCTGTTGAATGAAGAGTTGTGAATGGATGCTGGGGGGTTTTTTTGTTTTTCTTTTTTGTCAGTCCTGTAATTTAGTTTAAGGTTGCCAATTTTGTAATCACTTCATAGCTTTATTATCAACACATGTTTTGTCAGTCTGCGAGACCCTGATCTAATGGCAATGGAAACATTTGCCTGTGCATTTTATAGTCAAGGAGACAGACAACAAAGGTGGAAGGTTCAGCCCCACTAAACTCAATTGACTGTATGTAGGTATTTTACCACATAGTTGATTTATGGTGCAAAGTGTAACACAATAAATAAAATTTTAGTGTTTTTAATGATGTAAATATTTGCTTGTCCAGAAATATCACAGTTTATTTTTGCCTCATGATGAGGCAAATGGGGATTGGGTTTGCCCCTACCTCACCTTACATCATAGAATATTATGTCATGACATCACTGAGAAGTGCAGACCAGCGGACAGAGACTGGGCCTCCTCCTGGCCACCCTGCAGACTGCCAGTCCTGTGGTGTGACTGTGTCGCTCTGCTCTTCAATGTTTTTTATCCTGTCCTGTTGGATGTTCTGTGGGCGGTGTGGCTTTACAGGTTGTGACCTGAACCAAGCTGTTCGCTGGCTCTGCGGTGCTTCGGGAGTGTGTGTGCGTGTTTGTGTGTGTATGTGTGTGTAGACCAGGATGAGCAGCCTCCTGCTTCGCCCCTCGGCTTTGCACGGTGTGATATTGAGTCTGTAGTCTGTCCCATCAATCCGCTCACATCGCACCTGACCACCTCTCCGCGGCCACCTCCTGTCTTACCTGCCACCACTGGACATGTGGTGGTGGAACATGTATATGTACTCTCTCTTCATCCTCACCTCCCTCTTTCCTCCTGTGTCCACCACTTCCTGTCTGGCCATAGAGTGTGTAAATTAAAACCGAGATTTTGTCTGATAAGGGTATTCTTACCGGAAACACAAAGCTCTATAAATGTAACTCTGCTGGGGACATTTTGCTGACTTGGTTGTGTGTTCGACAAAAGGAGGGCTGTGTAGAAAATGATACCAGAACAGTTTTATCCCCCCTTACATTAGAACACTTCATAAATTTCTAACTATCCTCCTCCAAGTGTAACTGACTTCAGTTAAAACCAGACTTCAATTGAAGGATTCTGGTAGAGGAGTGACCTCAAATCCCTTTTAGACACACAAACTCATGGTCACATGTAAATCCTGAGGGGAGAGTCTGAGACGGTAACAGTAGCTTCTTTGTTTAGATTAGTTGTGTCTATGTGATTGAGCAGAGCACTTTACTGTTACAGTTACGTGACAGGGATAGTAGATGGTTTGATTGGTCCTGGGGAACATGTGACCCCAAAACAAGAAATCATATTAATAAAAAAACTGCTATGTGAAATACATACTGACAATTACTAAAGATGGACATGGGTCATAAATAAGCCTTGACATTTAACTAGCATCCTACTAGCTTTATCAGGATTTTAGCACTCCTTTTCACGTCTTTGCTCATCAATGGTGTGTAACTGACCGTATATTTTCCAATCAGACAGAGACTTATCACCTATCAGCACCTCGCATCTGGCTTAATGATTTCTTGCAAGACACCTTAAGATGACAGTACTATTTTTGCGCGACAACAGCTGTGGCATTTGAATGGCGGAGGCAATTGTGTCAGTGGTTATTTTGAGAGTTTTACGCACCGGGCCAGGTCATATAAACTAACTCATACTAAGTGTGTGTGTGTGTGTGTGTGTGTGTGTGTGTCTGAGAAGGAGATTTGTGAGAAAGAAAGAGAGAAGGTGAGAGAGCCGACTTTGACCCCAGTGAAAGTGTGGAGGGGATCCGGTTGCTGGTGCCGCTAAGTGAGGTGGCTATTCCAAGAAACGGTGTGCGGTTTCATCTTTGTCATGTCGAAATACCAAGCTCGGGCCCACATGGGCCGTCTGCCTATCTTTCAAAGGCGCTGTGCTAATTCGGAACCGTCTTCCAGACGGCTCCACATGCCGTGGGATTCATGTGTCGAGAAGTCTCATTCTGCATCTCGTGTCAGCGGAGGTGTGGATGGACAGCATGAGTGGCTGTTTGTTGTGAGACTGAGTGATACGCATATGTCCCCTACCAGGAAATTGCCCTTGTGTCACCCATTATGTGTGAAGGTGATCTCTGCTCCTAAGTTAGGTCTGTATTCTGATCGCTGCAGCTATATGTCATGTTAAGCTGCTCTGGTGGCCCAGCTGTAATTAACTTCTGCTGGCGTAAGTCATGTCCATTACCTGCTATCTCTAAAAATCTACTGCACCACGGGGCCACAGAATGAGTCTGTTATCATTCTCAGCTTATCTCTCCCTTGAAAAACATTTCCAGTGGCACGCCATTACTATGAGCCATCCTCCATGATTTGCTAATTGCATCCTTGAGGCTTGTTCCATGCGCCGAGTTTTCTGTGAAAGCCGTTTTCACAAGACATACTGTGGATAATCAAATAAAATCAAATTCAATTTAACGACTTCCCATTTTCTTTCCAGTAACATAGTACACATAGTTTTATAAATGTCCTTTAATATGCAAAACACCAGCAGCAGAGGACATGTTCCTCGTGAGCGTGCCTAACGAGCTGCAGGAACTAACGGGCCAAAATAATTAGTCTTCACCAGCCATCACCATGCTCGTTAATCAGCTTAGAGTGAACGCCGGATGCATAAATGGCTTTCTTACTAGTCCAAATTCCACTGAACACTGCAAGTATGTAATTATCAGATGGATTACAGAATATCCAAGTCTTAAGAGGCATTACGGGCCACACTGTAATTCAAAATCTATTTCCATCGCAATCACTCACTCACAGCTTATGCCAAAGCGGGAGCGCACTGGAAAACAATTAATCAAAGGGGAATTGCAATGAATCAGTGGTAATCGAGCTGCGGGCAGTTTAACGAGCAGTCAGAGAGAGCTTCACTCTGTGCGACGCGAGAACGTCCTACAGGTGAAGCGTCGCCGCAAACGCGTCGTGCCGCTCACAATGGTGAGAGGATAATCGCCTTGATCATTTATCCTTGTTTTGCTTGAGCTACGTGTTCATTGTGATTTATGAGAGAAGTTGACTTGCTCATTAGTGCTCGGCTCTGACCGAGTTCACACACACTCTCTCTCTCTCTCTCTCTCGCTCGCTCGCTCCCAGGCAGAGATAGGTGTGAGTTAAACCCCGTTTGCATGCTTTTCTCGCTGCATATAGATGCGTAGTTCAGATGCAGCCTTCCTACACGTGTGCTCATAAAGTCATTTTGTGCTATCACTGCTGCGTGGCCGTGCGCGGAGCGTTTGCGTACGTATCGCATGTGTGAGTTTTGTGTGCTCCGCTGCGGCGTGCTGATATTATGCATGTCACGTCACAGCCAATTAAGCCCCTGCTTACCGGAGCCCCTTTAAGTGTGATTTTTCACAGGAGCGAGTGTGAAATCTCAAGGATTGGATGGAAATTACACCAACTCTATATTCAGAGACTGAACCAGCCTCCTAACTCCTCTAATCTGAGCCAGCCTCTCTCAGTTACACACTGAATGAATGTAATCTAATACTGTCAAATGTGGGTCAGACCTGCACTCTGCGTTTGAACACTCAAACATAACTGCAAACATCCGTCTGGTTTTCTGTCGTTTGATCAATTAGTGTTCAGATATTGAGAGATTGAAACAACCAATTTGGATTAGGACAGTCGACGTCCAACATGCAAAAATAATTGAGAATAAAAACCACATCTCTATGCTCCTCTCTTTAGTACGTGATGGTTTTGACACCATGCAGCCCTCAATTCCTGCACATCCTTACAGTATACAGTATCTAAGTGCACTTGGCCTTGAATCTGACCCTGCATTATCATAGCCAGGTGTTTATGATTCTTCCTGGAAGCTATCATGGGTTGTTTGTCGAAGCTGTGTGCGATTTAAACGTCCGCTGGGTTGAAAACGATCCTTGGGTAGGCTTATGGCCGAAACGCAGCCTCTGTGGGATTCATGTGTGAAACTGAGTGTGTGATGGGGAGATAACTGCGAACTGGCTGTCAGTTTGTATTTTTAGACTGCAGGTTTGTTAACAATCTCCCCTCCGTGTCTCTCACGCTCCCCTCTCTGGTTGCTCTGTTACACTCTTAATGTCCCACCAGAGACGCTGGATGGCAACTACATGAATAGACTTGATGCCGTTTGTTTTTCCAGCTTGTATTTCTTCTCCCACCTTCCCTTTTTATTTTCATCTATTATCACAATAACTAAATTGTAACCGAGAAATTACCAAGCCTCTTAAATCAGAAATGTGCTTTGTCTTTTTATAACAATGTGAAAATGTACCTGTCATCTCTTTCTGCTCTTTAATTATGGCATATATGGCAGAAAATAGGGTTGTTATCACACAGAAGTGTGTTAAATAATTCCACGCATCTGGAAGCTGTGCGTTTTCCTTGTCCAGCCACAAAATAACACCCAGCTGCATCTGTCGCCCCAGAAATACGGTGTCTCTCTGCGTTTGTGTGCACACCGGCTTGCCTCTGCTTTTGTGTGTCTGAGCACTTGTATGAGTGTGTGTGTCTTGTGTGTGTGTCCGAGGCGTGTTTACAAGGCGTAACCTTGTCAAATAGGGCTGCATCATGTGCTGATCATCCCCCCCGTCTGTCCCCGGGACAAATCCCTCCCTCTTTTCCAGCAGTTTGTAAGGCCTCTCTGTCTTCATTATTAATTGGGTTAGGGGGCTCTGTCTTTGGATGTCTGTAACTTTGTAAGTCTGCCAGGACTGCTGCAGTTTGAATCCCACAGAGGCTGTCAGTGCGGTCAGGTGATTAAATACTTGCATGTTACACACATATACGCTACACTTACTTACATTTCCAAGGTTTACAGTAGTAGTAGATGTCAGTTGCCTTCAAAATTCACTGCCTTCTCTTGCACATTTTTGTTTTTGTTGCGTAACAGCCAACTGCTTCCCCAGACAGACAGATTTGCACTTGAACAAACTTATTGTGTGGTCGTCTTTTGTGTTTTCCTTTGTGTTTTTTGTGTTGCAGTTTTCCTGTTTTTTTTTTTTTTTTTAAAGATGAAGAATCTACGTTAACAATGAGCAAAATGAGTCAAACTGCCCCCGACTTTTGGCCTTTTCGTAATAACAACAACACAACTGTCCATAACACAATCTATGAACCAGTTATTTATGCTGTATATAAACCTCACTGCACCCAGACGCGCTTCACACATCAGCAAAATTATGCAACACAGCAATACAGTACGAGTGTATGGCCACTTGTGCCTCCCAACCCCCATCGCTGCCTTTTATCTTCAATGGGGGCTTCTTTTTTGTATGGAAAAAAAAAAATCTGCATCACCCTGGGCAGAATTTCAGAGAATTGGTTGATACTAATTGATATTCTAAACTTGCCTGTCCACCCCTGAGGCATCCCCGTCTCTATTAAACGATACAGGGTAACCAACAAAACTTCCTTTCTAGTCGATCTAAGCAATTTTCGAGCGCAGCAACATGAAGCGTGAGGAGTTCCTGGAAGAGGAGCTACAGAAAAAAAACCAACAAAAAAACATTAAACATTTTATTTTTATTCTACTTTCATCAGAGGCAGGATATTAATGACAACTGTTGTTGGAAAATTGTAAATGCATTATGCCATGGACCATATCTAACACTGTTTGCTGTGTAATATAACAAGGACAATCTGTTTTGAACAGAGGCAGATCTGTCACATCTGTGCAACTCCTTGAACCAGTCCTCTTGCTCGACACTTGCATGAAAATGGCTGTTTGAGCTTCCACTGAACCGGCTGATTAACTGAGTGTTTGATTAACCAGCTTTGCTCCTTGCCAGAAGGAGCAAGCCTCAGAAGTCCTGATTGCCATCAGATAATCATATAACACGCTGCCAGGGGGAATAAAAAAATACTTTGTCTCTTGGCACTGTGGTCCCTCTCGTCCTTCCTCCCCCACAGTACCTCCATCCATCCTGTCATCTTTGCGGCCCGGGCCCAGCAAACCGTCTTTCTAGGACTATCCCCAAGACAAGATGTGGATCCGAGTTTCAACCAAGGTCACCCATTCATTTTCCAGCCTGTGACAGTTCTGTGGTACAGATGTAGGTCAAAGCTCTCTGTGCATGTACTCCCCCTTTTTTTCCCCTGACCCTCTGCTAAAGGGCTTCAGAAGGGGGGGTAGCATTATTGTACATGTATAGTCACTATTTCTTCTGAGACGTCTCAGAGGAATTCCGGTATAAATTTAGGCTCTCCAGCTCCCCACCTACATTAAGCGCTGAGAAGAATCCGCAATGATCTTTCATTGATTCTGCAGCACCATATGGAGGCCCATTAAATTGATTGTGGTGCCAGCAATAGGAGCAACGGCATGCTCCATACGAGTAGATTTCCTCACTGTCACCCCACCCAAGTCTGTATAGTGCAGGTGAAGGATGCCCATAGCACCTAGAAAGATTGCTTTTCCCATTATTCGTTAATTGCTTAGCGTGCAGACAGCTACGTAATCATGCCTTCAGTAGCCGTAGTCCCCACATGGGACTAATGTGAAGGGAAATGAGGGAATAGTGGGACGCAGCTGCACTTTCGTACCATTTACACCGCTTGCCGTACAACAAAAACACTGTTTGTGCCTCGGCCGTCTTTTGCATTGCACTGGAGGTTCCCATCGGATGGACTCGTGCGGAGTTGTGCATCTCAGCCTCGATTTCTTTAGTCTTCCTCCGTGGAGAGTGGTGAGCAGTGATAATGTTGGCCCTCACAACGCATAATGTCCTGGCTTTTTCCCCCGGTGTCTCACTTATAATGAATATACAGTACAATAGCCACCACAGAGCGTGCCTCTACCAGCCTGTGTCTCCCCTTAACAATGAATCCTGCTCTTTGTTTGATGGCACTATATTACTCTCTGCTCATGCAGTAACCCCCCACTATCATTCTCCTTCAGCCCCTAGTAATTGAATGCGATCATATTAGACGGATCTATGCAAATATTTCCATCAAGGGTCCCACATGACGTTTTCTTCACTGACTTCAATGGTTAGCGATCAAATTAGCTTAAAGGACTGCCTATGCCCTGTGCAATATGCACGAGGAAAAAAGAAGTGTGAATTAAACGTATATTAAAATATGGATGTGACAACACAGATATGCATCTCTCTCTCTCCCCTCATAAGAAATATCAACCCCAGACATTTTCACTGCTGGTGGAGGTGGGTGATCCATTTGAGAGATCGAAAGTTCTTCAAATATCGTTAAAGATGAACGTATGAATCATTCATAATGAGAGCCTCCATGGGTGCCTCGTCTCCCCCTCCAGCTCCCTCCCGCTCTCTGTCGCTAATTCACCCCTCTTGGCCCCAACATTTCTCTGCCTCCTTTTCTGAAGTCTGCACAAACACACACACACATGTACACAAACACACACATACACTAACGAAAGGCAGGCTCATTTCACCCTTTTTTTCTGTTTTACATTTCCAGTTTATTTTCTGGTGTGTTTTCGCCAAAGAAAGTCATTTAGCATCTCTGCCTGTTACATCTACACTGGTGCTGCAGATGGGGATGTCATGTTGTCCACCATGCTACTGAATAGAATAACAGCTTTAAGGTGATACCACATAGGATGTCCCTGTGTATGAGCTTGGGAGTGAAGCTGATATGCTTCCCAATGTTTCATACACTTCCAAACACATACGATTCCAAAGCCTGCACCCCACACACACACACACACACACAAAAGTGATTTAAATTAAACAAAATAAATGTTCCCCAGTGATTCTGCAACATTGTGATCATTATTTGCAGGCTTTAAGGTATATTTCATGACATTTTGTATACGTGTAAGTGCATGCACAGCGTGAGTGAGAGACAGGGAGAGTTGCAAAGAGATTCATAGGGAGTGACATGTCAGCACAGCCAGTGAGGCGGGCGAGAGAGAGAGTGAGACAAACAGGAGAAAACCCAGTGACATCCCTCGCCGAAATAGAATCTGTAAGAGTCATGTTGGGAATCCTCTGGAGGTTTTTGGAGTAAAAGCGCAGAATGCTCTAACATGAGATGGGCCGATAAGCTCGGGTTTTGCCAGCTGCACCGACGGAAGAGGAACATTGCTGTAAATGCACGGAAATGTTTCACTCGCGTCCACATCTGTCAAAGTCACTCTTACTTTCAGTTGGAGAGTGGGAGGAACTAATGGTAGCCCTTTTATTCTTCATATTCCCTTAAAAAGGCCATGATGTGGGGTGGGGGGGGATCCTTGTGGGATAGTGTGTGCAAAGTGCAATGTGGCAGTACGTTTTCTTCAACAGATTAAAAAAAAATTCTTAGGATTTGTTCCTTGCTTGCTGTCTCATCCCTAGATCTCCAGAGAGACCGTGTGCTCGCCCGATCGGTGTTGCATGATTCAGTATGTGGATAAATTTAATCCCTTTTATCCATATGTTATGAGGCTACAGCATGAGACTATATATCGTCTTCATAATCTGTTTCACCCTATATCTTGCGGGTGTCTGATGCAGAGCACGGAACAAAACAACATTGAGTTGCGCTGATATAAATGAGATTACGCATGCAATATTTACCGTTGCTCTGAAATCTTGAAGCTGGTGCACCAGCGCACAGCGCGATTTATTGTCTCTCGATTGTCTCTCGTATTCAACTTAAGAGTACAGCGTGTGTGTAACAGTTGACCTTGGTAGTTTACACAACAGTGGAGTCATCTTTAACATATGAATTTATGTCTCATCAATAATCAAACACAAGAACATTAACAAGCTCTCTCATGTCACACTTTAAATTTAAATTATTGTGGATGATGATGTGAAAAGGTCACACAAAGTTCAGCACTCAGAAAAAAACCCAAACAAACCACGCCTTCCATTGCAATGGATAATGTTTCCCCTGCTTGACACCCCTGTAGTTTGACAGGACAGAAGGAGCAGGCACTGTTATGTTTGTTTGTTTGTTGTTTTTATTGGTGTGTGTGTGTGTGTGTGTGTGTGTGTGTGTGTGTGCACTTCTCCTTCATCACCAGGAGGCAGGAAGTTTGTCAGAGCAGCTGGAGTCTGAACACCCTCTGATGTGGCACTAAACTTTAAATTGCAAACTTTCCTGGCTACTTCACTGTGTTTGTGTGTGTGTGTGTGTGTGTGTGTGTGTGTGTGTGTGTGTGTGTGTGTGTGTGTGTGTGTGTGTGTGTGTGTGTGTGTGTGTGTGTGTGTGCGTGCGTGCGTGTGTGTGTGTTGGTGAGGGTCTACACAAAAGGCAGGTGAAACACGTATATGTTTATAATGTTCTGCATATGTGTGCTGTCACATCATAATCCGTATCTCTGTCTGCGAATTTTTATGGCCTGTGTGTGTGTGTGTGTGTGTGTGTGTGTGTGTTTCCTCCCACATGGTCCAGGTGGCACGAGGAGGCATCCCTTCCGGCTTCCACTTTAAACACACACACACACGCAGACGAGCTCACTCCGGCGGATGACGGCACGTTTCTGCGGATGATTAGATTACGTAAGAAAACATTGCAGAGCCCTAATAGTTGGTAAACCCAGATTACGCAGGATTATCATCCCTTTTGCTCCGCCTCTGTTCTCTCGCTGTGTGCGCTTGTGTGTGTCAGTGTGTGGGGAGAGTGGATGACAGGCGGGTGGAACAGGAGGAGGAGGATGGGGGAAAGGGGCAGTGTGTGTGGGGTGGGGATGGGGTGTGTGGGTGTGTGGGTGTGGGTGGGGGGGTGGAATGATGCTGCAAACACCAGAGCCAGATGGGACAGAACCGCTAAGCAGCTTAGAGTCACAGTAATCACGCAGGCTAAGTTGCCATCAATGGTGTATGTGCATGTTTGCGTGTGTGTGTTTGTGTGTGTGTGTGTGCTGTGTAGATGCGCGTTCGTGCATGTGCGTGGTGTCTTTTGCGTCGGACTTGCGGCGCGTGCACAAGCGCTGACATCAGAGAATGTGAGAAGGGAAGTGAATAAGAGATGGGAGCGAACGTTCCCGTGCAATCAAGATATTAGAGGAGACAGAGAGGGGGTGGGAGGGAGAAGCTGCGAGTGGAGAGAGTGTGTCAGGGGTGGAGGAAGAGATAATGGAGACGAGCAGGTCAGAAAGGTGGTATTATTTTGTCCCCGTGCCAATGAGATATTGCAGAAACAATGGAGTGGGAAATGACACTGTGTGTTGCATTACACAGCAATCTGCCTCAGGGGATCGGGAATCAATGGCCCTCTGTCGATGGCAATCAGCTTTGAATTTCTGTATAAAATTGATCACCGAGGGTCAACTGAGCAGAATATATCCACCGATGCTCATGCATTCAGAGAGAACAAACATGGTAATACAGTAAGCACCTTTAAAATATGCATAAACGCATAAAGAGCACTCATGTCTTTTCAAAGCGTTTCTGTTGTGTTCCTCCCCGCGCAGGGAGAGAGGAGATGGCTTGAAAACTGCAGAGAAAAAGGCAAACTGTAAGACCCAGGAGACAAGCTCGCACGAATGTATTTACCTCCATGAATATTCAATAATGGGGCTGCAGCACTTCACAAAGGGAAGTAATCACTGATTTATTTATCAGTGTTTTCAACATGCTATGCAATTATGCCACTGCAGGCAAGCTGTTGGGCTGCTCTCTGTCCTGCCCTAAAGCTGTTATATATCCGATTGTGTGTCTCTGATTTTTAGTTTCTAGCACTGTTATTGATTTAAATGGATCAATAGTGATGATTGTTCTGGTTCAAGCATTGCAATAGTGATCAGCGAGTGCTGGGGGAAATGATAGGCACGCTTTCAACTGCGTGCACATTCCTTACTTTGCTTCATTTGTAGCACCAAACCTCTCCGGGATCACTCGGCAGCAGTTTGAGAGTTTCTTTGTTCCAGTTATTTTTTTCAAACGCTAAAATCAGACGCTGCTCTCACGCTGTGTCTCTCACCTCACCTTCATTTAGACTTTCATCGTATCCCCCACTTCTCTCTCTCTCTGTCTTTCCGTCCTTCTCTGGAGAGAGGAGAGGGAAAGCCAGGCGGTCCCGCTCTCTGCTCATTGAACATTCAGCTTTGCTTTTGATGGCATTAATTTGAATGTAAATGATGCTGTGATGGAAACGCTTTCATTGGCCCCGGCGCCAAATTTCACACAGCGATACCACCCGCGCTACACCCAACCCACCCACCCCCACCCCCCTTCCTCTCTGTCCACAGACACAGAGAGAGAAAAACAACAAAACGCCACAACAGCGAGGAGCTGTTACTTTCTCTATAGCCATTAACAGATGTGGAACACAATGAAATTGCATTGTCACTCACTGGAGTTAGTCAATGACTTGATCAATAAATGCCTTAATTCTTAATTTGTAATTTGAACTCGACGCCAGTGTGGTCGTTTGTGTCACGAGTTATGGCTCTTCAGGGGGGGAAGGGGATGGAGCAAACGTTTAGTGCCACTGAATTGCCAGTTTACAGAGTGAGCTGCTTAATGGAAACGCGGCATTAAACTCGAATGAGATGAGAGGGCAACAGGACAAGGGAGAAGCTGTGAAAAGAAGAAGAATAGAATAGAATAGAAAATTGCAACAGCAAGTGATAATGTAATATGTAATGCTGAGCTGCAAAATTAATTCCTTCTTAAAAGTGAAGGATGACTTCTTGTTTGGATGCATATTAAACAAGAGAAAAAGGCACTGGATCTGGTCACAGTGTAGGCAAACACGCATCATGAAATTAAATGATGTCACTGGTGACAATACGTCCACCATGTCCACAACAGTGTCCTCAGTTCTAAAAGTACAGGGCTCATCTCTACGTGCACTCAAAAAATTTTATTTAATTGAAGTTATTACAGTGGCTGCAGCCAGGTTTTTGCTTATTTCCCTTGTTTGTGTCATTCAGCCAAAATTAGTTGAAAATGAAGATATCACTAAGGATCTATGTTCTGGTGTGTACTGAGTCCAGGTTACATGAAGTCCGTTTCAGCAAAATGAACCTGAGAGGTGGTCTTTGTTTGCACTCTGATTTTGGAGTTTTTCGGCTTTTTATTTAAAGCAGAAAAAAAGAAAAGCACTCATCTCATCTCCCCCTTCACTCGTCTTCGTGTCATGTCATTGTGCGTTCTCAGTCTGTTCTTTCTGCCTCATTCAGCTCTTTCCTTGCTTATGCTCCACTTCTCACCCATTCATATGTCATCTGTCTTCCTTTTTGCCGTCTTCCTTCCCCCCTGCCTTTGTCTAGAAGAACACTTAATCACACTTCTATTACAAAAAAAACTCTTTTTGTTCCTATTCTCCCACCCTTACATCTACATTAGTTACTGTACATTAGTACAGCGGGGAAACACATCTCCAAATTTGCTGACTCTGGATTGTTCGTATCAACTGGGAGGAGATCATTTTCAAACTTCAATCGATCTCCTCATAGGAGATAGAGAACCTGGCTTTCACGGGGCTGCAAAAAGCCGTAAGACATTCATTAACCAACTGGCAATGAAAAATCTAAAAGTCATGTGAAAGGAGGCTTGAAAGCATTACAATACAACAGTAAAAATTCACTGTAAAAAACAGGAGTATGTTCTTCTGTGACTGTGGGTGACACAGCAAAGCGATAAGTGCTTTTTTGCTCCTTTGGGTCTATGTTAGACTCATTTCAGATCACAGGGATCCATAAGTTATAATTGCTAGCGCCTACTCTCCCACAAATCATCGTGTTTTATTAGGCAGCTCCAGCTTCCTTCACGTTCACAGGTCTAACATGACGTTCACCGTCTGTGCGTCTTTTACGCAACCATTGATTTCCAGTCTCGTCCCAGTGTGAGCGTTCGGCCCGCTCACCCCTGGCGTCGTACATCACCCCGCATTAAGGCTTCACCTTTTATACCTCTCCCCTTATATCATCGTATCCATCATAGACACCTCCCCTCTGCACTGCCGCTTACAGTATCTTCTCCTGTGCGGAAGGGAGTTATCTTTTTGAAGATATTTCTTCATAAGGGAGAGCTTTTTAAAAGTTTTATCAGCCTTTTTCAATCATGTGAGGATCCACCTTCCCTGAATCCTCCTCTTTCAATAATACAGACCGGGCGCATATGTGTGAATCGGTCATGACGTCACTTTGATGCTTTGTTAATATCGCTCCTATCTTTTGACTGCCCGTAAATGGAGGTATAAGAGTTTTCGTAATATCTTTTGGAAATCCATGCATTCACTGTTCTCTCCGAGTCTCTTTGAGACAGGAATAGACTGATGAAGTGTGTGACTGCCTCCACAGTAATTATGTGATGAATGTGTTCATTCTGTGTGTAGCCCCGAGCAGTGAATAGTGCAACTGATTATTGAGGGGTGTGTTTGTGTGTGCGAGGTGCGCACGTCAACTGAAACAAAGAATCTCCAAGAAAGAAGACAGCGTGCGTGCTTCTCGACTCCTCTGAACCTACACGCAGCAAACTGGTGTCTCACATATGAATGAGTCATGTCAGATTCTCACGTACAAAAACTGTGGCGATAATTGTGAAAAATCTCGCTGGCCGCAAGGTCGTCCAGTAGACCCCATCCCACTGCGTCATTTTCGAGCACACTTTCAGAGATATTGAGCCAGCTGCCAGTTTGCTGTTTCTGTGACAACACCGTTTCTCTCATCGTTTCTCTAAACCCGAACCCTTTGAGTGAAACGTTAAGGCTAACACATCAAGCCTTCAACGTTTTAAACCCCCTTAGATGGATGTTAAGCTCCATTAATAATACCACGGCCCCGCTGTCCAGCTCATATGGATTTTCCTTCACAGAGGGGATATAGTGCGAGAGGCAGAGTGTGACAGAGGTAGACAAACAGAGCTGGAGAGATGGATCATTGAAGGATAATATACAGCAGCTCCCATATTTAGACCCTGAACAGACCTACATTACTGTAAGCCTCCAAGGGCTGGACCATTCACAGCAAACACACGGTATCTGTCTTGTATTTGGAAAAACCTGACAGGTGGGATCGTACAAAGAAATGCTGCACAGTTGTGTTATAGTCTCAGATCCAAGAAGATTTTTCAAACAGTGAGTTGTCTAATAATCGCAGGGATGGTGGTCATCCACGAGCCATACTGATGGCCAAGCTTAACATGTTGCATACATCTCATTACTACCTGTGTGTGTGTGTGTGTGTGTGTGTGTGAATGGAATAATGGAAGTCCAACTGTGAAGGGCTTTGATTCAACATTAATGCTGTCCATTTACCCTTTACTTGCATAAAATGATATTGGAATGCAGTGGACTTTTCGGCGCACTACATTTATCCATCAGCTGCAGTGATGAACTACTTTGCATATTGTTAAAAATATACAGTATGATGAACAGTGGGTTCCGGATTAATATGTGAAAAATAATAATAATAATACAGGACCCTAGGATGGAGTCACTGTAAATCGTTATGTAAATTTTAGTTTAGATTGGTGTCACTGTCCAATTTCCAGTTTAGGTATTTTCAACATCAATGTAGGATTTAGTTTTACTTTAAGTGTTCCTCATTAGTACAGGAAGAGATAAAAATGTTAGAAACAAGGCTGTTTGTCTTAGGTCGTTGAAATGTTAACATTTTGGTGATGCATAGTTGTCATTGGACAGGTTACTGACATATTACCCAACGAATTTGCAAATTATCAAAGGACAAAGTCATTGCCATACAGATAACACAGTTAAAATGCTACTTAAACATGAATGCATCTGTTATAATTTATGAGAGCAGACAGGAACCTTCCAATGCAGAATGACTACTTTAAAACCGCTGATAATTATGCACTTTCACTTGCAGTAAGTAACATGATGAAGACAGGGCTTTTCATTTGTCGTAGAAAATTTTTCCGCTGATTCTATTTAGGTAATACCTAAGGTAATACCTAAACATTTCTTCCACCATTGATTTAACAAGACCACAGTTTGTATACAAGACTCACACAACCACACACACACACACACACACACACACACACACACACACAGTCTGCCTCTGAGGCCCCAGAACCAGATCACTGCCTGTCAGTCAGGCCCAGAGGAGTCTCAGCGGACATTTGCACTCGCAGACGTGCAGAAATGGGCTTGCGTTTATCGAACAACAAACCCCTTCTCCTTCCCTCCCACACACAGGCACACACCTCCACCCTATCACCACCACCACCACCACCCCCATCCCCACCGCCGAGTGTCTGCCCTGTGCGTTGACAGCCGACGTAGTGGAGGTATTGATTTCCTCATATTAACGCAGCCTTCACGAAAACCCCAGGCAGCAGAGGAGAAGAGAGAAGCGGAGGGAATGAAGGCCACGAGGAAGGGAAGGAAAGGAGGAAGTTGGAGAAGACATGAGGAGATGGGGAGGAGGAGGTGTGCAGGAGGATGTAGTTGAAACCAATGCTCAGATACTACATGTCATGTTCAAAAACATTCATATGTAGGATTCAAGACCTGAAGTTCAGTACATGCTCTGCCATTTGAAATGTAAAAAAAGCAATGATACTGAACTGTACTCTACTGAAGTGGTTTGTGTCGTCTTCTGAGGAGGATTTTTTTTCCTATTGGCCTTTTGACCACTTCTCCCTTCCAGTCCTGACCAGCCATTTACCTATGGTTCCCCAGTGTCCTGGCAACGGTCGGGTTGAGGTAGATACTGATGGAGCTGGACACATATACAGCCAGCAAGGAGGTCACTTGTAGGATTTCCTCTAATGTGCACAAAGCATTCCTACATTCTTCACGAATGTATTTGGAACACACCGGAGATATGATTCTCTTCACCTTTTGTACACGCATCCGTTGCAGGGATGCATGAGACTCGCTTCGATTTAATGCCGCAACACAATTAAAATGAGAATACGGCACTCTCTTGTTTACTACTCTTCTCAGGTAAAAAACTGTGGCTAAGAAGTAAGCTGTTACGTAATGAGTATTTGACCCCAGCCTGGTGGAGACAGAAGAATGCAGTCATGTTGGGGTGTTTAAAACATTTGGAGGTGGAGTGGATCTGTCTGCTAAGCCTAATGGGCAGCACGTGCGGCTCCTCATTCATCAGCTGTTACTCCATTCTGCCCTTCTTCCCTTTCGCTGTCTCACGCACCCCCCCCCCTCCGTCATGCACGCACACTTGTGTTCACTCATTTTCTCTTTTCACTGCAAACTCTTTCTTTGTGGAGGAGGCGTGTTTGCCAGCCATATGGCAGTGCCAGGGGCGTCCGGAGCAGATGTGCTCAGCATTGGGGCTGTGTTCCGTCAAGCACATGCGTGCACACACATGCACACGCGCTCGCACACACAGAGGCTTATGCAGCGCCTTTTACCGAGGAAGAGGTCACTGACTGGCAACAGCATATCTAACTCCCAAAGTGCAGGAGCGACAGGAGCTACAAAAAAATTGAAACCCCTTTTTACCTGCATGTGATCCAATCCAAGGACAGCCCTCTGTGCTGCTTCTACAGTATGTCGACAGGGTTGTCACAATTTGTCAGAAAAGTTAAGTGTCATTAAAAATATATGTCAGATTTTTCCACTTTTTACATATGAGTGCATTGAAAGCTGGTCAGCTGTCAGAAGAGCTGCTTTTGACTGATCAGAGTGTGAGAAAACTTCTCAGCGATCAGAGTTTGTTGCTTCTGACTTCTCCATTTCTTCGCTGTCTGGGAAAGAGGCCTCAATGCCCGAGCAGCGCCGACGCAGCGGGTTTGTGTTGATTTTTTTTTCAGAGCTGTTTTTCGCTGAATAGTAGGGAAATGATGGAGGTGTGTGTGTGTGTGTGTGTGTGTGTGCGCGTTACAGTACGGTAAAGTTTCCTCTGAATATAATGGCATGTAAATTTGACCAGCGTGCAGAATGGGAATGTAGGCCTGGCTCCCGGTGTTTGCTGAGCCAGCGTGTGACCTACATCAAACATCCAAAAGCAGAATAAGTTAGGAAGCATCACCATGCTGGTCAACACCAGCACAAGCTCACATCAAAGGGATCGGATCATGCACCAAAACTCTCCACACAGAAGCCCCGATGTGGATCGTGACTGGTTGAAGCAGAAATCAAAGCTGGATGAAGAAGTGCAAAACTAACTGGTGTATGGTGTGTTCTTAAACATCACTCATGTTGTTTGGTGTCCATTATAAGGGCATTTCCATTTGGAGGTATCAGTTCATCTTATCATGCATTTGTATTTCCAGTAACACAAGGTATAAACAGAATTATATGTAAACTAATTTTGTGATGCAAGGAGGAGGCTGAGATTTGCCATGACTGGTAGTGCTTATGTATTGCCATTGATGTATGGAAATAGTAGGCCATAATATGATCTGTGTTCTTATATGACTTCCCTTATGTGTTTGTTTGCTGCAGCAAAATGCCATCCTTATGTCTGTGCACTATTCATCATGAATTCTTATTTACACACAGCTGGAAAAGGGAAACATCTACTTTGAGAAAAATCTAAGATTAACTGAAAAAAAAAACAATCAAAGGATGGTCTGTGCTGGTCTATAAATGGCGTCACTAAATGAGACAGCAGAGAAAACCAAAATATGTTTTAAATGCGATTAAAATGGTTAGTTTAGAGGGAATCAATAGTTAGTAGTCAGTTCTTCTCAAAATAACAACGCGCATCACCGGTCGTATGTCATGGTGTAGTCAGCTGAGAGCAGCTGTGCACAGGGAGATCGCAAACCTTTGTGACACCGGGGGCAAAGTAGTTCAGGGCAAGCACACGTGTGTGTGTGTGTGTGTGTGTCTGTGTGGGACAGCTGGTGTAGTGTGGTCTCTGCTTGGCCTCTCAGCCCCTTCAAATATAGCACAAGTTTGTTGACACTGATCTTGCATGTAAAGTTTGCATGTGTGTGAGAGTGGATATTTTATGTCGTCGTTTAAAATTCAAAGCAGGCACCGTTTTGTAGGAATTTACAGATCATGCTGAATAGAGAAAAAGAAAATCTCTCACACAAACAACCTAAATTGATATAAATGTTCCAAATATTCATTTTTGACTGATAAAAAATACATATATTTATCTGTATTTGCTCAGACAGCAGCCTCCTACCATTAGAAGCATATATTGTGCCATATACAGTAGTTGCCACCAGATAAACTATACTCTCTCCCACAGATCCAGGATTAGCTTTGTCACATTTAGGGTCAGATAACAACAGTGTGAGCAGGAAGCTGGGTGTTCCTATAACAAAGAATATTAGCAAACACTTAAATGAAAGGTTTATAAAAACAGAGATAATAGTGAGACCAGCTTTAATTCTCCTGTCGGACCTATTTTATTTCCCACGGTGCTTCTCTCAACTTTCCAGCTGCTTAAAAATAAAGCAATCTACATCTGAAACACAAATGCATTTTTTTCTTTATCTAAACCAATTAAGAATATCTGAAATTAACAGTGGTGGAGGACTCTGTCCCATCACAGCCTCAGCCTCACTCTTTGCTTCCCTCTGATAGCACACATCAGTGGCAATGAGTTGGGTGAGGGTTCATCCTGAAGGTGAGCCTCGCGGGGGACGCAAAACAGGCGATAAATCATTACGGGCCCTCATTGCGAGAGAGCTGTACTGACCAAATCACCTGCAGAAGTGCTGCTGCTCCCAAGTGGCCCTGCCAGTGTTGGTGGGCTTAAAATCATGGACTTCATTTCGAGAGAGAGAGAGAGAGCAAAGGATCAAGTCAGGCTGACTGTGTGGGAAAAGAAACAAAGGAGAGAACAAAGAAGAGTAAGTCAATGTAGAAAGAGAGAGAGAGAGCTAACTCTGCCTTCAAGCCAATTACTAACTAAGGGGCATCAGACCGGGTTACCTTGGGCTAAATGCAAGTTCCAGGAATAGCCCTCCAGTATTATCAGCTGGCTGGTGCTTTGAGGCTCTGGCTGACTGAGAAGCTTAGACTGTATTTTCATGAACTTGTGTCGTGCAGACAGGGTGCTGAGTGCCAGAAGTCTGGCCTTACCTGCAGACATGCAGAACAGAGACGAAAACAGTTCTGCCTTTCCACAGCACAGCAGGTTCACAGCCCAGTGCTGCAACATCTGCGGAAACATCTTGAATGATGCTAATACTTTTTTCCAAACCTGCCCACACTGGGGTTCCTTTGATTTATTTAAAGGTAAAAGACATAACGCAACTTGTCTGTGGATTATCCTGTTGCTCTGTGCGAGTGATGCAATTGTCATAACCTTGATCTCGCTAACTCTCGCCTCTCTGCCAGCTATACCTACATAGCAGACATGGAGATGAGCTTTGCTGCTTCCTCTGGATGTTTTTGGCAGAACCAGGCCATTGTCACCCAGCTAAAAAGAAACTTGAGAATGGCAGCTGCCAAATAGCAAAAACAGAGCACCTTGCCAATCATGTCATCTTACTGGCAGATCAGCACGCATGCCAGGATGTTAGATTTACGTGCAGACACTGCGGCAGGTTTGCCAAACATGCAAAGTCTGCCAGGGAGTGGAGTTACTACACGCAGAGATGAAGGCAGCGAGGTGGCTGGCTGCTGACAGGAACTGAGTCTGTTTCTTTGGGGGAATCCAGGTCTGGCTCCTCAGCTATCATTTGAAACAACATACAGTGTAACATGTGCTAGCAATTTGCAAAACAGCATTTCTAAACAAAATGTTCTCCTTTTTTGCTGTCATAATGTAGTATGACCAAGGATGGGAGCAATGTTTGAGATTCAATTAGAGCTGTATTTGTGATTAGTGTACTCAACTGAAGTAGGTACTTTCATGCTGTGTGTGTGTGTGTGTGTGTGTGTGTGTGTGTGTAGGATGTAGTTGTGTCCAGGGCTGCATGTGCAGAGCCATCTGTTTGCTGCTTTAGCAGTAGTCTTCCAGTGCCCAGGCTTATCTGTGCACAAGGGCAGTGGCCTACTTCAACCTTCTGCTTGCTCAGTGCACACAGCCAAGCACACTAGTTTGGTTGATCACCCGTCAGCTCGTTCACAACGACTTTCCCCACCGCATCATTTCAATTCACAACTAGTCTTGTGCTTGTGACTCATAAAGGAAAAATCTTCCTCATACATGATGCTCATTTGAAAATAATATTTACTTTTTTGGGAACAGTCATTTCTCCCCTCCCAAATGTGCTTCTACATTATGTTAAGACTCTATATTTGCTTCAAAGTTCAGTTGCATGCTTGATTTGACATTCCTGCATACATGTGCCTGTCTTTCAGCATGGAATACTGCACTGTATTACTCAAAATTTTATTTTGTTATAAAATGTATGAACATAACTTCTGGGTTTGCACAACATTACTAGTTTGAGTATTGGATGGTAGGTGTTAATCACGCATAAAAGTGCAGCAGTCAGGTGCATCATCTCAAACAACCTGTCTCATGAGGAGCCAGTAGGGACGTGCTGCTACTTGTGTGAGTATGATTTTCCCGCATACACCATACACAGAGTATGGAAGTGTCTAAAATTTATGTAATGTAAATATTCTTTGGACAAACTTTGATATCAGGTCATCATAAAGACATTATAAGTTTAAAAAAATCTGTATTTTTCAAATTAACACAAATCACATCTTTAAAGATCCCACACACATTGCTTCTATCCTGTAAATTGAATATAAATTTAGATTAATATAGTCAAGGTTTATCTGAAATTCTAATGAACTGCGGCCAGTTCAACTACTCATGGGACAGAATCTCCATGAGATTTTGTAAGTGAGGCTGTAAGCAAATAGATTGACCAGTGCTACATGCCATAGCTTGTATCTGGGTTATGTGGCATTGCATGGATAGTAGAAGTGCATTAGGAGCGCAGTAAGCTGGACTAGTCAGACTAGAGGAGAGCATTAAGCTATGTAGGCTAGTCAGTGGGCCTTGTTTAGGAGTTGGCAGTTGTGGCTAATAGGTCAACGAGGATGGGCAGGGCAGGGGATGAGGGGGAGGATGAGCAAGGGATTTTTAAGGCTCTTTCATTGGATGAGGGTTTGTTGGACAGGCTGAGGAGGGAACAATGGAGGACATGAGAGAGAGGGCAGGAAAGGAAAGGAGAGGGATTAAATGGGGAGTGTCATGTGAGTAAAACTGCCGGCAGACGTTATGCTGTCGTCATCATCCGAGTTCCCACCACAGCATCTTACCCAGTGTGTGTGACATTTAGGAGAGGAAACAACAGAGGGTTTTTTTCAAACCAGAGTGTAACGGGGAAAGTACCAAACATTTCAAGCATCAATTAATGTACCAACTTGTTGCATGCACACCATAATTAGACATTATTATCGTCAGTAGCTGTGATGATGCAGATGTACGTAATACATGCACCACCTTTGAACTAGGACATTGCATGCATGGAGAAACTGAGGCGTTTTCTCAGCTTTAATTCACATGGTTGTGGTGTAAGCAGTATTTGTCTGCTGCACACAGTGGACATGGACCAACATTTGCTTTTTATGAAATATGAATGAGGACCTTTTATAAGGAGGCCCCTATTGACTAGGGTTATAAACAGGCCTGTCCTGAAGGTTCATCTTGTTTAATCTCTGTAACATCCTTTGTCTGGTTTATCTAGAGAATATGAACATAGGATTCATTATACTCAGATATATCTTGAGCAGTTAACAATATGTATTTATATATATATATATATATATATATATATATATATATATATATATATATATATATATATATATATATATAGGCCTACAATATGTTGCACCAGGAAGACAGACATCATAGTTTGCTTCACAACCTTAAAGGAATAGATATGAATTAGGGAAAATGTGCTTATACTTGTTCTAATGTGAAGCTACAGCGAAGACAGCTACAGCTTTGGACAGAGCTAGCTGCATCTGTTCAAAGCTAGTCAAATCCATCTACAAACACCTCTGATAACTCACAAATTAACACATTTTTTCTTGTTCATTTAATCTTTCCAAAAACTTGGTCTTGATCTTGATATTGGTCAGGCACACTGACTTCCTGCGGAGACTCCAGGAAGACATGGCCAGGACATGTGCAGGAGATAGTCCAGCACATTAGCCCCTGTAAACTGTGGCTTGAGAACTCTACACTGTATTTACAGGATTAACCCAATGAGATATGATTCATAGGTGGTTTGTTTTTCACCTATGGAGAGAACTTGGCTTGCTATTTACCCTTTGCAAGTTCTGGTAAACTAACCTATCCCCACTCTCTCATACTTCATACTTATTGGATATAATCTGTATCAGAGGGATATCAATCTTCTCATTTAATTGTTGGTAAGAAAACGAAAAATGAAATAAAATTGTGTACTTCCCAAATGGCTCTTTCTTTGAAACCTTTTAAAGCTTGCCAAACTACCCAGAAACCACAACAACTGATCTTTTAGACTTCCAACACCATCAAAGCAAGCATACAGACATAAAACACCGCATCAGGATGACAGTTGGTTTGTAACTTTGTTTTTGCCTTAGCAGCGCTTTGAGCGTGGCGCTTGATGAGTTGCCATCGAGCAGCTGGGTACACAACTATGCCACCTGAGTTTCACACGGATGTCTTTGCTCGCTTGTTGGTTCGCCCCGGTGCCTCAAGGGCAGAGGCAACATCACAGGGTCGGCTACATACACGAACACATCACGACGCCTCTGGGTCTCCTGCTCCAGAACGGGACACAGAGCTCCATTTGTGGGTGGGCACAGGTGCCGTTGCCCATGAATCCACGTGTAGATGAGTTCATACTTGTGTTTGATTTCATTGTATAATTATTATTATTTTTCTTTTGGCCATGCAGTAGTTTCTACTTTCTAGTGTGGAAGCAAGTGAACTCAAGCAACTGCAATTGGCGTTTCAGTCTGAAGAAAAGCTCTAAAAGGATGCAGATTAAACATGAAATGTGATCAGAGCTGCCAACTGTCATGCCTGAAGCAGGAGATACATGATTTTATGCTCAATCTCTCATCGCTCCCTCTTCTCACTTCTTAAGAGGTCTCACGCTCATAGAAAAAGCAGCTGACAAAAAGTGGATAACACGCATGAAGCTGACTAAACAACTACGGTATTTTTAATATTGCTTTCTGACTTAAACGTGTGAATGTTGGAGGTATGTCAGAGAAAAACAGAAATATGGTGATTGGGTGTAATTTTTTGTCAAAGTCGAAGAAGTCAGACATTCATTGCTGTCTGCAAAGGGGAAGAAACTCGGTTTCATGCGAGGAAAAGAGCCTTTATTCACTTTTACATATGTATTAATGTGTGTCGTGTTGTCAGGTTTAACTTAGGCTTCTTGCACCATCATCAATCATCTCACGCAAACAGTATGTATTTGCGTGTATTTATTTTGTGTGTGTGTGTGTGTGTCTGTGTGTGTGTGGGTCCCAGCCCACCCAGTGAAGCTGTGCCAGAGGCTCATCACATCACAGCATCAGGGGCATCTGTTTGAAACTAAAATAAAAGTAAAGCCTATGAATAAAAGAGCCACATGAATAAAAGCACAGGATGCAAATGACTTGCCAAGCAGGGATTGTCTGGTTGTGTGTGTGCGCGCGCGCACGCACGTGTGCATGGGAGAGAGAGGTGGTATCAGAGTGAGTGAGAGAGTGGAAGTGTATTCACCCTCCATTTGTTCTCTTAGCCTGACTGAGTGAGCAAGCACACACACACACACACAGATTTCCACACTCTCTGTGGTGCATGGTGTATGTATGGTTTTCTCATGTATTAGTCAACAGCAGTTTTGACACTGGGTTCCCTCATGAGGAGAGAGAGCTGTTTTATGGAAGCCATGCTGTTGGTTCTCTCCTTCACTCCACAAGCACTGCCTGGGGTGACTTTAGCAATTAGGCCTTTCTTGAAACAACAGCCCCCTTTTATCCTCTTTTCTGTCTTTCTTATAATTTGTTATTCTCTGTACCTCCCTCTCTGACTCCTGTCGCTGCCTTCTCGTGGTGCATTTTTCTCTTGTGACCTCCTCGTCCGTTCAAACTCTTTGCTTTCTCTTTTATTTGCTATTACTTTGCCCTTTCTACTCCATAGAAACAAGGGTTACCTCTGAGAATGGGAAGCTGCATATTATTTCTATTCTCGTCATCTTACTTTTGACAAAAACACGCAAAATCAAAAGGACATCAGGAGACAGAAGTTTGCTTATGAGGTTGTTTATATATATATTTCCCATTCACCTATGCTGATTAGCGAATCACGGACAGGCTGTGCCAGTTTTTTCCTGACAGTGTTTCCAAAACCACCAGGATGCGCCTGTATGTGGATGTTTGCATCTCATAGATAAGCTGATAACTTGCCAGTTATCTAGACTGCACAAACTGTGTCAACAGTGAGGTGTTAACTTTGCTAATCTATATTTAGATATCTGCTATAGTCAACATATGTTTGCTGATTTAAATCATATGGCATTGTGGTCATTGGGCTGCGGACAAAGTCAGTAGGACGATGGAGGAACTGTGTGGTTCGTGGAAATATATAATAAGTATTATGCCAATACTGTGGCAATTCAACATCTACCACAGGGTATACATACTAGTAGAGGGTCAGTATCAGGTAGAGCTAGCATAGTGAGCTTTTGCTGCGTCCTGTCAGTCAGGCTGCTGTGGGTCCTGATGCTCAGTGCCTCGGGGCAGCTCGGGGCTGGAAGTGAGAGGAGGAGGGAAGAAGATGTTTGCTGACTGAAATACTGGAGAGAGTTGGAAGGTAAACCCGGCAAGTGGACAGCTCATTGACATCACACCTATCCACTTCAGCCCGGAGACATGGAGCGACTGCAGAATGCTGTGCTGGCCTCAACCCGCGGCAAGTAAAGCAGTGTGTTAGAAGGCAAGGAAACAGGGGAAAGCATAAAATAACAATCACTACATCAAAACCTGGTCTGTCTCTGGGATGCCATCCTATAACATCAGGATGCTTTGCACTTTTTTTGTTGCCAGATGGTGATAAGATAATAAAATTTACCCAGCACAACCACGGTGGCTCCTTTTTCTCACTGCACCGTTTTTTATACACACACTATAATGCAGCATGTATCTCTTTTATCTGGGGGGCCATATTTGACAGTGAGTGGCTCACCATTCGTCCCTCACATATCAAACTCTTTACAGTATGCATTCTGGAAAGGCAGTTGACTGCAGGACACGCTTCATGAGCGGAGCTGAAGAGCTGGCATAAAAGCTTTGGCAGGAATGTGTGCAATAATGAGGCAATGTCAAGCAATGGCTGAACGTGTCCCTGAAGGGGCCACCATATGTGTCGCCTATGACATACGCTGATGAGTTTGAATATGCGTGCGTGGCAGTGGGTGGTGTTTCAACTTGTGTGTCGCTGAGTCAAGAAGGGCCTGTGTGCATATGTGCATGTTAGTGTGCTTGTTTGTAATGTGTGTGTTTGTTTTCATCTTTGGTCTTGGGAGCTTACAGGCTCTGTGCGCAGAAGTTCCCTAATCCAGTGTTTTGAAATGAGCCCTCCAGCTGTTGTGGGCTTGAGAGACCTCTGCCTTGGAGAGGGCTTAAAGACGATAAGATGCTCCTTCTATCTTCATTCCTCCAGGATCTTTCTTTCTTTCTTTCTTTCTTCTTTCTTGCTCCCACACATTTAACATCCATGTGTTTATTCTTATGACCACATAGACCCATCGCACTTTCTGTTAAGGTTGTAACCTTTCGCATGAACTTCCTCCTCTTCACTGTTAATCCTCCAATAAGAACATACAGTAGATTATTTCTGTGCTGGAAATGAACATTGAGTGCATAGAGGAAAGAAGATGATCAGATTAGAGAAGTGACCGAAGAGTTTATTTATTGTGTCTATAATGATGGTGATGGTGAATGAAGGTGAAGCAAGCTCATTAGCCGCATGGTGACGTACACGCTGGGAGGATGGTCACGCGCATTCAGACAAAATAAGGAATCATACTACTGTAAATGATACATACTGACAGTCAATTAGAAAATAATGCCTTGTCGTGAAATTGTTTGCATATTTTATGGGAAGTCTTTTCATGAATGTGTCTCTTATAAGCCATAACTGAGCGGAGCAGTTTAAGCCTGCCGCCGTCGTGCCAGCAGTGAGCCTGGAGGGCGAATGGTGTCTGCCAGCAGAAGGGAAGCGTAGGAAGTCCAGCAGGTTTTGGACAGACAGAGAGGGAGCAACAGGCAGTCAGTCTGTCAGCTCGAATATGGAGGCGATATGCAACATCCAAATTTGGCAGGGAGGAAGCCTGAAATTCTTAGCAGATGGAAAATGCCTGTATTTTGTGATGGAGAAAAAAATTCAGTAATATATACTATATTGTATTCCATTCTGCAAGTTGGTCATTGCATGCTTGACACCCCAGTGGACTCCAACATGCAAGACAAATGATATGCTGGTGATTTCTGCCATTGGCTTATGAAGGGATCATCATCTTACATTATCACTAACAAGGACGATTCACAGGACATGATCAATTATCTGTAATCATATCACTGCCATCCTCCTCCTCACCATGTTTAGATAAGATTACTTCCCACTGGGGTTTTTGGACATGGATACATGCTTGCGGGGGAGAGCTAACTTAATTTAAACCTTAATGTCTTTAGCTGGTCTAGAAATAGGACGCAGCATGTACATATTCGTCTCCGCGGGTCTGTTAGGGCTGACAGCTGAGTCCAGATGAGGAAAGCAGCTCCTTGGTTCCTTAGTTGGAGAGGGTAAACATTTGTTGCTCCAGAGAGCGAGCTGTCATGGTTGTTTAGTACGCTGTTTGCGCACAGGAAGCAGGAAATCGGATTCAAAATGACTACTACTATCCCCACTTCTCGTGTTTATTCTGTATGTACTGATGTAGGCTGTGTTCCCAGGAAAGCAGCAAGAAGCAAGTTGTTTCAGGAAATGAATAACTCAAGAGACAGCCTATCATGTTCATGTTTGTTGAGCTACTGAGAGCATTTTGATAGGAAAGAAGGAGCTTGTTGTGAAAAATCACATTTGTTTTGCTGTAACTATGAAAAGCTGAAAAGGCATTCACTTTTGCTTTTAAAAAATGTGTACAGTTAGGTGTACATATCAGAGGTTTTGCCAGTTATTACTTGTATTTATAGACCTACCCCTACCTGTTTCTGCATCTCTTTCTCTGTTTACTCCTCTGACTCACTAAGTTGTCCAATATTGCTGATGTGGGTAATCAAATACTACTTCACTAACAAACTGAAAAGATTTGTAGGACAGATTGTACAAGATGTATTTTTTGGGAGTTGTGCTCGCTGCATTGAGCTGTCTTCGAGGCTCTGTTCACTTGTTTATAAAAATTAAAAGAAGCCGGTAAAGTGTATACCTACCTGCTGTATGTGCCTACCTCCCTAATCATTACCTCCTTCCTCTTACAGTGTGTGTGCGAGCTCTGGATGTGACGGTGTCCCAGAGCAGTGTCCAGGTGGCCCGCGGCCAGGCAGCCATCCTGCCCTGCTCTTTCACCACCAGCGCTGCCCTTAACAACCTCAACATCATCTGGATGGTGATACCGCTGTCCAATGCCAACCAGCCAGAACAGGTACATTACACGTCACTTATTCTGCCATGATGACAGAGCGTCCCTTGTTTTTTTAAAAAAATTTCTCTTGATATTTGGACCCAGCAGACAGAATGTTGCAAAACACCGTGACAAGAGATTACTGTGCTTTTTGTGATTATGTAGAAGTTCAGATGGTGAGTCAGTAAACACCCGGAGCTGCTCTGCACTATTCTGAGACACACTGAAAAGTATGCTACTAGATGTATGTGTCTAACTTATGTCTAATGCACCATTTATGTATATGCATCATGTGGATGGCTGCATTGCTTCTCAACAACAACCTTTCAGTCAAAGCAGGTACATGACACTTTGCTCTTGATCCATGCTCAGGTGTGCTCAGATGCAGCCCAAAGAGAATATCAGAGGTTGCACAAATGCGGAGAAAGTCAGTGGCCCAATCCAGCGACAGGAGAATAGACACAGATTGAGTTGGCCCAAATTAAGATGAAAACACATCTGTGGAATTAGCAGACTGCATCTTTGGGGATTAAGGGACCACCAGTTACAGTTAAAGTATATGACGGCAATTGCTCTTTCTCAAGATCACTGAAGAAAACCAGTGCTACCATGCTATATAGTGTGTTTGCACATGCAAATTAATCTTGGGCAAATAGTAAGACAAACATTTCTCTTTCTGGTGCATCTGAACGCACCTTTAGGATATTAGTCTTGTAAGTAATAGATATTAGAAAACTGTAGTAATATAGACATAGTAAGCTACTTGAGAAAACTCTACCATTTTCCAAGTTCTATTGTAGTCTGCTGGCCTGCAGTGTCTAGTGGCACTTCTCTAAACAAACAAAGCTCATTTTGTTGTTGTGAATACTGTATTCTGAATATTGTTAGCCATTTAGTTTTCACACAAAAACACTGCATGAGTTAGATATCAGTTAATGTTTTGTATGTCTAACAGGCACTAATTTTGTCTTACTGGCTTCTCATCATCGTCCATTCCTGGTCTGCTACTCTTATTCTCTCTCTGTTTTTCTCTCACCTTCTCTTCCTCCCTCCTCTCTCTCTCTCTCACTCTTCCGCCCCCCTTGTGGACTTCTGTGATTCCATTTGAGTTATTTAACATGCAGCTGCAGGCTGTACAAGCTCACCTGCCTCCCTTCACTTTGAGCTCCGGCGCTAGTCGGCCGTCCAAATAATACAATCATCTTCTGCACTAATTGTCTCACGCCCACGACGGGCTCTATATCGCAGCTGTTCTCACCACACACACACAGGCAAACACACACATACTGATTTTTCTATAGTTGTGAGAACACGCGTTGACATAATGCTTTCTCGAGCCCCTTACCCTTAACCTTCACAAATAAATGCCTAACCCTAAGCCAGACTTAATAGCCTTGACTTTAAAACCCAGTGTTAACCATCAAACAGCCAACTGATGTTGTGAGGGCCAGTCAAAATGTCCTCACAATGCTGGTTCCAAACAAAAGATTTGTCCACACAACCATATAAAAAAGACATGCACACACCAGCACACAGACACAAATACAGATAAATGCAGTGCAGCTCACCATGCATGCATGCGTGCAGGGCTTATATAGCTATACTTACTGGCTTCACGCATACATGCATGCAGTGTGTACAGTAAGAAAAAACTAACATGAATATTTCCACGCATTCAGAAATGCACATATCACAAAATTTGATGCACCCATGCACACACCTGTGGATAAAGGCCCACTGTTGTCGTCACAGCCATGAAGAAACGAAAAATTTCAGCGAACGCAGTCACATATCGCCACTTGCTCATGGATGAGTGCATGTGACTTTTAGATGCCAGAGGAGTGACGATGGGAGCAAATTTTTGAAAAACGTTGCATCACATTCACTGTGTTGTCATATACCATCTCACTGAATTGCACTGCATATGAAACATACATAGAAAGGCCCTTATAGGTGTACATCTGACAACATCGGGTACATGTAAAGGGATGCACGCACCAATTTTCAAGTACAGATCACAAGTGTCACAAACGCCACATGGAAGCACACACACAGAACATACAATAACACAATCTGAATGTTCACACACAAGAAGAAACCAACATTGTGTGAACTGCAACTCTGACATCAGGTCGTGTGCGTGAAATTGTTGCGCTATGTGAAAAGTGAGTGAAGATCCAAAGTGCTGCGTGGGGTGACAGTGCAAGTACAAGGTCATTTTAGAGGAAGAGAATGTCATAAATGATTACAGTTGATGCTAAGAGCCATTAAGAATTACTGAACAGAACTCTGTACACTTCCCCACCCTCACAACCTTTGTTGGCACTTTAGCGAGCGCCTTCGGACCACTCGGATCACTCTCTGCTCTGTTTCGACAGGAGAGGGGGGAACGACGCAACTTATTTAGCACAGTGCAGGCAAGGCTGTTTGTTGCAGCCCAGGATTAATCCTGTTGTATATTTTGCTTGATGCATGACTGAGCATGACCAGACCTCATCCCATGCTTTACAACCTCAAGCCTTACATGGCTGCCTCCACAGTATAGGCTATAGAATTTAATGAGTCAAATATGAGCTTCATATATTTAGTTTATGAGGAGAGGAAGTGTGCCACCATGGTGTGTCTGCAGTCTGTTTAAGCCTCAATTGTAGTTGGATGCACAGTTGTCCTGCTATCACTACTTTTTAGTCTGCTTCCAATCTAATTCGGATGGAGTCATTTTTTCATAGGACAGGCCTGCAGCTTTTCTGTGAGAAAGCTGTAAAAGCTCACTGCACACGACTTGATGAGAATTACACAGCAGACAAACAAGTTTGCAACATACTGGCAAAACTAAGGGATCATTGAGCAGCTAAAGAACTTCAGAAGCTACAAATCCAGGGTGAGAAGAGAGTGAGTATCACATGACAATCCTATGTTATATGTCGAGCACCAATTCAGGAACAGTCGTAATACAATAATATCAAAAAATTATAATTAATAATTAATCAATTAATATGAAATCATTCCATACAACTCTTGGAAGTCATCTCATCACTTGTCACTTCACTTGTGACGTCCTTTGAAACTCAATTTTGATACAAACTCCTTAATTACTCTAGCTGATGAGAGAAAGTTGTTGAAAAAGTTTTATCATTTCAGGACTGAGGGAATTTTTTAGCCATGTCATGTCATGTCATGTCATCTCTAAATTATTTCAGAAAAATAAATTAAATGTTTATATCAGTTCCTGGAAAGGGAACTGTTGTTTGATTAAAAAAAAAAAAAATGCAGTGCATTTTTAGTGGAATGAGGCTCTAGTGAAATTGAGGTCGTAGAGAATCTCTTGTGCAGAAAATGATGTTAATCTGTAATTGAGAACATCTGTCATAGTATTTCAGATGATCAAATTCTGATCCTTATCTGAACTAAACAATCTGCCAGTGGATAGATAAAATAGACGCTGCATTCGCATACCCGTTAAAATGCGACCTTCTTCACTCTTGGTTGCCCCCGTTCAAATATCTCTGAACAACTTTTGCTGACACATCAAAGAAAATGAACAAGGACCCATTTTAGACAAGCGCAAAAATGACTTGTTCCTCCTCCCGGCGGAGAGACTGGGGAAAGGTTAGCCAAAATTGATGAACTCAGTTCCAACCCATATTCTCATATATAATAATGTCATACTTTTTCATTGATCAGATGACAGATCAGATGACTTATTTTTTTATTTGCTTGCTTACCACCAAGGACGTCAGTGTTGGATTGTAGGATTTTAAGTATCTTATGGCTCTTTCAGCAGGGCAAGTCCTTCCTTTTATGAGGACCTGAACCCGTAACCCATAACATTACCTTGGTTACATTGTGCACTTTAAATTCCAATCTCCTTGTGACCCCGCCCCCCCCAAAACAGATCAGTGAACTGTAAGCATAAAGTAAATGAGTTGATCAGAAAGTGTGTTCAAGGTCATGGCATAAAAAAATGTCTCAAAGCTTACTTCCATATGTTATAGCATTTTTGGTGTCTTTTAATAATTTTTTGATCATATGACACCATAAAGGGGTGCAGGGTATTTCAGACACTTACTTATAGTATCACTTGGTCAGTTTGTACCCATTGTTGTATTTTTTATTTCCACTGTCTGTTCCAAATATCTCTATTTTCTATAAATGTCTTTTTACCACCTACGGCTCATATTCCACCCCCAGCTGCTTGAAGAAATGGATTTTCTCTTTGAATTTCATCTCCTGAGGGCTGTACTATGTTTTTTTTTTCCTCATAGGTATTTTTGTTTTGTTTTTCTCTTTTTTTGGACAGGATTCAGAAACTCTAGCTAATGTAGGCTGGGAAATCCCTTTGAGACATGATACTAGACTACACATATCAACTTGATTTGACTTGACCAGTAGTCTGACTTTTTATACTCTCATGGGATAATTAACAACACAGACATGACTTTAAAACCCAAAGCTAATTGATTATTGTAGTGTCTGTGAATGCATCATCAGGAAACCAGAAACATAGGGGCTGCCCGATCAGTTTGGGAAATAACTGAATACCCATACAGTACATATTATGTCCGTTATGTTCAGAGCACGTGTCAGAGGACAGATAGAGATAACAGTGGTAGCTTACAGTCAGTAAATTTTTGGGAGGCTGTAGGGGTTTAGAGATTTATTCAGGCTTTATTGAAAAGATGGCAGTGTCCCTGGTGTCTGGAGCCAACAGGGCCCTGCGGGTCAGTCGGAAGTAGACTACTGTCATGAGACTAGTACAGTTGACAGAGAATATCTGAAGGTTTACTGCTCGCATCCAGATGTGGCTCACACTTACACTGTGGATCATGAGAGCAAGAGAAGAATCGAGATGGAGGTTTGTACTGTATGCGCGTGTAGGATTTTAGGGGGGAAAGGAAATTGCAGAGTTTTGCTGCTGGATGAGCAGCGGGGCATCCAGCTAGTCCAGCTACAGTTCTTAAGGCCGTCCGCCATCTGAACGCCAGCCATGACCTCTTTTCTCCCTGTCTCCAAAGCCAACCAGGTCATGCGAGAGGATGAGGTGATTTTTACACACACACACATAGATGCGGTCCAAAGCAGTGGACAGAGACGCAAAACTGTGGAAAATAGGCAGAATGTGGGACAAATGAAGTCGAGTACATATTTATGTGTCCGATACGATATTGGCGCCGCTCTATGTCTTAATCTTTAATCGTCAGAAAAGTAAAGCCCGCAGGAACCCAGAAAAATACACCCAAAAAAACTTCAAACAGGGACAGGTGTCTGATGCCACACAGGTTAGGGCCTCCTGTAATCCTCTGCTCAGTCATGCACACAAACACACACACACAAACAGACTGTTGTGTGTGAGTGAGGCCGATTGATTGGATCACTTTCACCGAGCACGCAGATTATATTGTCAGGTCATCAGGAGTGTAGAGCCAGGTCATACTGGGGCTGTCTGTCAGATGGAAACAGAGTGGTAGGCGGAGACAGATAGACAGACAGATTTGACTGCAACAGAGTGGACAGACAGCATGTAAATGAGACGGGACACTCATTTGATTGAGAAACCCTTACTGTGGCAGAACACAGACAAACACTCACACGCACATCTCAAAGCTGATGCACTCCCCATGAGTAAATGAATCTAGACTGAGAAAACTCAACACACATACACACACACATTGACAGAGGTCACTTTTGGGACTTGCATTCATTTCCTGGCGACTTTTCCTAACCCTACCCACTGGAAGAATCTGAAAGAATCAACTTTTTCCCAATGGCGGACACATGTTTTGTCCCCAATTGGACAATCTGTCCCCAATTAACTGGTCTTTGGTGTGAAATTTGGCCCCAAAGGTAGCCTATGACAGAGACGCATACATGTACACACACAAATAGAAGAGATGCAGTTGCAGGCTCTCATCACAGCTGAGGAGCTGCCTATTCATCTGTACATAAGAGGACAAAGCGAGCGTACTGCACTCAGGAAATTGCAGCCGTGCAATTTACAACCATTAAGCAGTAGTGGAGGACACGGCCACATACACACTCCTTCACTTTCATCAGAACTATCGCTCTCACCCACACACACACACACACTAGTGCTGGTTGTTTCCCTGCCTGGGTCTTTGAGCAGTTCAATGAGGGCGCTTTTCACAAGAGTGAATAGCCCCTCTGATTCCCCGTCCATGATTTTTCGTGTGCGTGTCTACATGTGACTTGGTGCACGTGCGCGTGTGTGCGTGAGTGCCAGACTTGTGTGCGCAGACCATGCGTTTGTGTGTGTCCTCTTCATCTTTTGTGCGCACCCAGCTGAAGGGTGAGAGCTGTTTTGCATGTGGCTCGGCCGCACAAACGAGCCTGTTCAGCCCAAGTTTGAAGCCCGAGGAAGGCTTTTCATCTGACCAATCCTTCTTTGCGGGTTCATTTGGACCTGAGACCGGCTCTGTTCAACGTGAAGACAGAAATTAATCTGTTCAAGTGGATTCTTAAGATGATTTCTCTCAAAAGTCACTGGTGGAATGATAAAAAGGTGAAGTTTTAGTTGAATTTCTCAGTGGATTTGGATTCCTTGTACAAAACACTGCCTGTGATGCTCCTCTTGGATTCATCAGATTTGAGTTTATACTGTATATTTCCAAGTTAAAATGTTTTCAATTATGCATACCATTTAGTGGACGCTTTTATCTGAAGAGCATTATGGTACCATGAAAGCATACTTCTAGAATACACTTGTTACCCTGAGATATATCCACTGGGACCGAAAGAACCACTTACAAATAAAAGGTTTTTTGGTTTGTTTGTCTGTTTGTTTGTGTTTTTTTTCTTGGGACATAAAAGTCTGTCCACTCCCGTTACTTACTCTGTCCACTGTCAAGCCATTCCTCGTGCTATTAGTAGAACTAAGTCTCCCTCTAGTGAGAGATATTTGTAACAGGCCGCGAAAAGAAATGTTCAAGAATCCTATTCATGTACGGGTCCTCTAAATGAGACAAAACACTGAGTTCTAAGTTTTTTTTGACAGGATTAAAAATTGTATGACTTGTTGATTCTTATTATTTACCCCCCCCATTCTTATCCTGACCTCTTTGTCACCAATGTGGCTCTCTGCCATCCCCCCTTTCCCATTTACTTTACTAATCCATTTTCTTTGATTGTCCATCCTTCTCTCCATCCCCCCACTTCCTGTTTCTCTCTTCCCCTCCTTCCCTTCCCTGTGACGTTCCAATCCAGGTGATAATTTACCAGGGAGGCCAGGTGTTCAGCCTGGCCAACCACCTCAACGGTCGTGTGGGCTTCGTGGCCACCATGCCGAGCACAAGTGCCTCCATCTTCATCAACAACACCCAGCTGTCCGACACTGGGACCTACCAGTGCCTGGTCAACAACCTCCCGGACAGAGGGGGGCGCAACATCGGCGTCATTGGGCTCACTGTGTTGGGTAACTAACTGCACATCTCCACAGACAACATTTTTTTTTATAGTTTCAAAGGAAGATGAGAATACTTTCTTGCATTAAAAGCCTACAGGTGTAAAGCTGCACTTACTGTACCAATTTATTCATATACTTATTATGTGTGTCTCCCTTAACTAAAAAGCATGTCATTTATTTGAAACTTTTGAAGCATTTTAACCTGTTCCCATGGGAGATTTGGTATTTCATTGATTTGGACTTGAACATGGAGGGCAGTGTTTCCTGCCAATTGTAATGCTCCAAAGAATCATTATTGTGATCTGCGGCTGAAAGTTTATTTATCTGTTTGTAAGTAACCACAAGAATCCCTTAAGACAAACAGTTAAGCAGCATTCAAGTACTTTCAAAATGTGAGATTTAAAAAAAATATGTAACATCCAATTCGACAAACATTACATTTGCTTTGTAAGGTGGTTAACACAACACCACCCACTCTCCCCATCTGCCAGTACCCCCCTCGGTGCCAGCATGTCGAATCCAGGGCACGCTGGATGTAGGCAGCGACATCATGCTGATCTGCAGCTCAGAGGAAGGTATTCCGACACCAACCTACTCCTGGGAGAAGCTGGACGTGCTGCCCAAGCTGCCGCACAACGCCGTGCAAGGTATTACAAACAAGCTGGCCATCGGAGTTCCCTTTTGCCCCACCTTCGCTGGTAAATGTCTCACACATAGCGCAGCTCAGACTCAGCAACAATCCCACCATCACCGCCACCTGTCATGTGCCAGGCCCGACCAGCTCTCCGCCCGAAGGTTCCCCTCCTCTGATCCTGCTGAGGGGTGATGATGAATGGATGGATGCAAGGATGGAGTGATTTAAACTATGTGAATTTCTGAACGTGCGTGTGTCAGAAATGTGTTTGTGTATGAGCAGAGGGATAGTTTTGTGATGTCTCTCATGTTGAATTCCAACTCTGACACAGTTGTGTCAACAGGACTCTGGCTGTACTGCTTCTACTTCAGCTGCGGCCTTAGCAGTGACCTAACATCCATCTCTCAGGAGCAGGTGTGCTGGAGTTGCAGTTGGCTTTCAGCATCAGAGATCTAGTGTGGTGGACTCTCCTTCTTTTTCCAGCTGTGCCCATTGCACCATCAAATAATCTTCATCACCGTCACGTTCTTTGTTTGTACACTACTGGTCAATAATGGGCTAATATACAAAGAAGTCATATAAATTGCATTTCCATACCTGTAAAGTTAATACTTTTACTTATACCCCTATAGAGACAAATACTGCAGACAATGGGAAAGGATTGTAAGTTTGATTAAAAAAATGAATCATACATCTAAGTTCAGCAACAGAGATTGTTGAAGCCATGTCATTTGTATTCATATATGCTTCTTTATCATATGTCAGTTTGTTTTCTGCTGCTTGCGCTCCATTTAAATTGAAATGAGCTTCGCATCACGATAGGACGATGTCACTCTTGTCTCTTTGTGTGTTTGGTTTGACACATACAGCCATGACATGTGTCACGTCACTGTCAAGAGAACTGCTGAAAATTTCCCATATCTCAAATATCCAGGAAATGCTGGAAGCCTTTTCAAGTCCAGTAGTGTACATCACAGTGACGAGCTCACAACTCACCCCATTCATCATTTTTAAAAGAAAAGAATCCGCTGCTACTTTAGATTTTAACCAAACAGTATTCTGCATTTGTACGCCTTGTATTAAAGGTACAGGTACTTTCTATTGGTGATATAGAAGTAGTTCAATTGATTACATTGTTTCAAAAAAGGATTCAAACTTCATGTTGAGAATGACTTTTTTAATATGACTCTTTTAATATTCATGTTTATTAACTATGATGTTATATATATTTTTAAACACTCGGTGTGTTTGTGTACGCTATGCTTTGTCATTATATTATTATGTGCTGTGTGTGTCTGTATATTTATGTTAAAGTCACTTTAATTACTGTGTGGCTCTGTGTGTGTTCAGACCAGATTCAGGGCACTGTCACACTGAGAAACATCAGCACCAGCACCTCAGGACTCTACCAGTGTACCTCCAGCAATGCTATTGGCAAGAGCACCTGTCTGCTCAACCTTCAGGTTGTAGCACGTAAGTACGCTCCTCCTCTTTTCTGCTGAATCCATGTGACGCTGTTGCTGTCATGTGCAGGCAGGCTTATACGTGGCAAGTGTGTTTGTGCACATTTATAGGTAGGAAAAGCTGCCTCGTCTCATGATGATAAAATTAAAAGCTTTCTCCTTAAATGACACCTGTCAAAGAGACAGATAGACAGGAGAACAACAACCACAACAGACAAAGGGCAAGACTGGAATATCTTGCAGATATTGGCACTCCACACAACTGACACCAGTCAGAGAACGAGACAGAGAGTCGGTTCGGGTCATACGGGGTCAGACAGTTTGGAGAGTTTGACAGGAAGGGCTGTTGCATGGTTTTAAGGTCTTTCATCAGACAGCGTGTGACAGGCCAGCACACAAGGTCAGATATATACCGTCTATGTGCTGTGTCATGTCAATTTTTATTTTTATAGCTTTAAAATGAAACATTTGCCTCAAGGGGTTTAACTGTCTATCCTTAGACTCTCAATCGGACAAGGGTATCCCCACCCCAAGAAAGAAATAAAAACAAACAAACATAAAATGCAAACACCATTTGCAATACAAGACGGACCGCTCATCCCAGCTGTACAGAATAAAGTCAAACAACAAACAAAATGAATCTCTCTCAGAGATGATGGGGGGGGCGTCAAGCAATTCAAAGCAGGAAATGCTGACATGGTGCTCATGTAAATGCTCAGGAAAATTTTACTCCAAACTGTTGTACTCCATTCCTGTTTCTATTTCACTTGAGTATGACAAGAAGGAGAAGGACTTACACTCAACTTTTTCTTCATTATTTAGTAAGGGTTTTATGAGACTTTCCCCACTGTCTCTCTGTCTTGCAGCCCAGCCTCAGAGCGTGGGTCTGATTGCAGGGACCGTTGCCACAGGAGTCTTGGCTGTCATCATCTGCTCCCTGGTGGTGGTGGTCACGCTCTTCTACTGGAAGAACAAGAACAAGTACGATGAGGAGGAGATCCCCAATGAGATCAGGTTGGTTCAAAATTTGCTGTAGTTTCTAGTTAAAAAAAATTAAGATAATAGATTACTAATGGATGCACTAGTTTCAGCTTCTGTTGAAGTCAAACAGGCAATCTCAAAGCAAATAAGCCCAGGAATATAAATCTGATTTAAATTTTGGAGCATCCAGTGTAATTTTATCCCCTGGCAGAATTCTTTTTCAACCATCACAGTCAAATTTGTTGTTCAAAAAACTTTGACAGTTGTTTAAATTGGTTGCACCTTCTCCCCTGAAGCGCTCCATGAATCATTTGGAAAATAAATCATTGCTGAGATATCTGAGGCTTTGGTGATTGGGATAACACCTGCCTCATTTTGGGCAAAACTACAATCCTGCATTCATTGTTTTCACCCGCATGTCTCTGCTTATTCTCACTAAAAGAACATCACAGTGGCTGTATTTTATCTCAGCCAAATATATCAGGAGCAAAACATTTCTATTATGATCATAAGAAAAAGGAAAGAGTGTCAACTTTTTAAACAAAATTTCACATTTATTGTACTGAAGGTATATCTGAATTATGTAGATTGTAGAGTTGAGGACAACAGGCTAATACAGTACATTTTTAAAAATAATAAAATAAATGCAAAAGCCCAGCAACAAATCCCATCTTTTAAAACACACAATGTTCTTTTTTTGTTTGTTTTGCTTTGTCTTTAAGACCATGTGAGATTGTATATCTAAGAGTAAAAATGAATAAATAAGCAGTATGTAATTGGACTGAGTAAGAAGCTCTTTTAATTTTTAATGATTCACAGAGGGTCTGTGCTAAATATTTAAAGATGAACTAATTGGCAATCTTACTGCTATCACTTCTGATATCACTGACATCTTCACATCTACTTCAGTCTGTGAATGAGCATCAATGATGCAGAGTTGTATGTCATACATTTTTTTTTTTTTGCTTCTTAGTGTAATTACAGAGAGAAACAGAGAAGGAGTTCAGTTTGTGAATATAATGAAGTACTCAAGCAGGTTAAACTTCATCATTACACTTTGCTTATTTATTATTATATGTAAAAATGTAGAATATAAATGTATGTAATGAGAGAATGGTGGCATTTATCACCAAAACTGAGCACCTATCTGTAACTAGTGCAAGAAGCAATTATAGTAGCTGATTACAGTAATAATCCTTTAATAAACACAACTGATATAAAATCCCCTAATAAAATTGTTATTTTGACTAGGCTATTTAAACATCTAACAGTGAATGAGCTGTGTAAATTTTGAGTTGTTTCTGACCATCTGATGAGGTCCATTTTTCACTCTTCATTTAGCTCTTTGTCCATGAAGGAAATAATCTGAATCAAAACATTAAAGGGGCTGTGTGTTTTTGCTTTTGCTACATAACCATTGTGACAATTAACCAGCTGTTTATTTGCTAATCTAGCAGAAACACTGTGATTTCAGCATCAAACTTTTGTTTCTCAACTTACCAAGACCTGTCTCCAGCATAGTAAAGCAGCGCTGAAGTTAATCCTTGCTTTACTTCTTTTTCTTTCTCTTTTTTTATACCTCTTCTGAAGTGAGCATGCTAACCAGCTAGCCCCGGTCTGACCGGTCTGTCTCAGCACTTTGCGATATGGAGTTACTGAAGCATCCAGTCTCAGAAGAGTATAGTGCTGAAGAAAGAGTGCTGCTAAAAGGGCATACTTCAAACATTTTTTTTTTCTCTTGAAAATGCAATGATGGCTGAAGAGAAAGCTTGCATTTTAAACTTTGCAAAGTCGTTGGCTGTACAACCAAATCAATCAGCAGATGGATGCTAAAATACTCCATAAAGCTGATGGGAACTCCAGGGTTAGGTGATAATTCCCTGTGGGTTCATCTGTATAATGTGACCTCTTTCAAAATATATATCACTGATCAGTTGTTAATATAAAAAATATTGATAAGAGTAGCTTTGTTGCTTGAAGTGAGCTAATAGACAGGACATTGATGGAAATCTCTCCTTAACAGAGAGGATGACCTTCCTCCTAAAAGGTCATCATCAGTGAAGGCTTTCCATGCAGATGCCTCATCCTCAGAGAATGACACGCTGACATCTACCAACACATACAACAGCCGTTACTGGCACAACCCAAAACCGAACTATGACACCAACTCCTACACTCGCTACAATGGAGACACGCGCCAGACCTTCTCCACTGCAGCCCACGGTGCGCACGGACACGGACAGGCCCAGAATGCAGGACATGTCCACAGTACAGTGGTCACAGCCCCCGGCTCAGCACCGCTGTCCCGCCATGTGCAGCCCGCAACGGCAACGACGACATCGTTTGCCAACGGCAGCCACACGCTCCCGCCACCCAAGACTCTGGTGGTCACGACAAACTCTGCCCCTTCCCCTCCCACGATGGTGCGCAGCAACGGCTCCGTGAGCCTCAAACCGGCGGTGACGTCCACACACGGGCAACACACGCACTCCTACGCCGTGAGCCAGGCCACACTGGAGCGGATGGGGGCTGTGCCTGTCATGGTACCCGCCCAGAGCAGAGCAGGCTCGCTGGTCTGAAATCTGATTTGATCGACTGAAAACAAGACTAAAAGATCGTTTGGTTGTGATGTTTGAAATCCAGCAATGGAAAGACTGACCGAATATGGGCTGAAGCAGCCCACAACCCTTTATAACTGTGTCTTTCTGTACGTCTTGACCGTTTTATCTCAAAACAAACTGGGATTTTACAGTGCAGAGTTCATTTAATGCCAATTCCTTGATGTACTGGACCCTCCATTTTATAGACAAGCATAACATGGAATTTATTCATCCCGTTATTGGATGAATTTTCCTAGTGGTTGCAGGGGGAACTACTTTACAACCTTTTGGATGATTTCACAGAGATGCAGTGAATTTTCCTGCGGCACCTAGATTCCCAGATCTGATTCAGGGCTGCATCATTGTGACAACTGTGTTTTTTTGGACTCAAAGCAACACAAGGTATTTTCATCTCAGCGCGTCCATACAGCATGGCCGGAGAGAAGTGAGCTCAGATTCCCACATGAATTCATGTGTCCCTTGTTCGACGGTGATTTAAGTCCATATTATTTCTAATATTTTTTTCTCACAGTTGTACTTTTATTGACAGTATTGAGCGTGATGATTATGAAATATGAAAAAGTGAATGTTTTAACGTCTGTTGGGAGAGATGTTAAGGATGAACGTATGAAAATGAAATGATGGTGGTTAAAATGGCCTTAGAAGCTTAGAGGGGTTTTGTTGGGTGCAATACATCACATACTTTACTTCAATGAATGCAAATAATTTTCTTTTTTTGCACTTTTCAGAGCAATTTTATATGAAAACTGCTGTCTTATGAATAATAACTCAGTCTTACTAATGAAAAGCCTAGCCACACAACATAAATCGAAAAACTGGTGATATTTGAGATGGTACATGTGCTGGATTGTCAGAGGAAAAATGCACTACACTTCACAGCAGAAAGCTACTGCCCCCTTGCTTTGAACGTATACCTGCAGATGGATATCATCTTTGCTGTGTTCGCCCTTGCATTTGTTCAAATATGGTTCATGTCACATCAGTGCTGCTTTGAGAAGACATGGATGAGAGGATGTCTTATTTCATAAATGCTTTATAAAGAGACAAATATATATTTAAAGGTGAAGTTTTCTTTCCAGTGACAAAGGCTAACACCTACTGTTTTCTACTGTACATATTGTAACTATAGCAGTAGGCTAGATTGTAAATCAAAGAAATTACATTACATGTCTGACTGATACATATTTTACAACTCATGTGTCTTAATTTTGAAACGGTTCTTTTTGTTACAATAGACAACAAGCTGGGTTTGTTAGACAGTGTTATTGGTTTCAGTTAGGGGATTTAAAAAAATCTTTTTCAAATGAGTTGCACCATTTCATACTGTAAACTAAACTAAATATGGTTTAACATTAATGACCATATGGTTATTAATTAATAATTAACTGTACATGGTAGAACCCATCACTGTATTTTGACCAACTGTATTTATATATTAACCACATTTCACCATTGGAAAAGAATTTTGAACACTTGATGTGTTATTATTTGTGTGTTACATGCAGTATTTGAAAGAGTGTTTTTTTTTTCTCATAAGTCATTTTCAATTAATGTGTGTTTTTTGGCAAAGTTTGCCAAGTAAATTTTTGTGCTAACCATTCAAAAAAGTGCTCAACCATTAACAAACAAAAAAACCCAGTTTATTACTGTTATTATTTTATCTAATTGACTCCTCACTTTAGAGATACCTTTTTTGCATGGTTTAAATAATTCATGTCCTCATGCAACTTTCTGAGAGGTGTTAGATGCACTTGAATACAGAGCGTTATTAGTTAAATGAATTTTATTTTTTTTTAAATGAAAGAACGGGGAGTTAATTTGAAAGCGTATTAACTTATATGTCTAGATGAAAGAAACAGTGATAAACCCAGAAAATATTTGGCTCATAGCAATAACAAATACCAGCCAAAGTAATGTACTTTTGAATTATTAGTTTCATCCTTTAATTTGCACATTTAATAACTGAGTCCCAAATAAGTGTACCGGTCACTGGTTTTCCATCACAGCTTGTTTTCAGATGTGTAGGCCTGCAGTTTTCATAAATCAGAATAATACAGTAATCCCCCCAATAATTTCCCCTGGAAGCTATAATTGGAAATGGGGTTTTTTGTCATTAAAAAAATTCACTCTTGTAGTTACAACAATATGTAGCAGTTTAGATCAACTGCAAACACGATTCTTCATCAGCGTTTGACCCAGGTCTCACTGCAGCTTCACACCCACTCACTGCTTTTATACACATATTTATCCTGTTGTTTTTCTCTTTGTTTTCCTCAAGGCTGTCTGCTGTGTGACAGAGCTACAGTGTGGTTGCTAATCCGCCTAGAAGACATACATCGATACATTCACACACATTCAATTACAAACGCAGAGAGTCTGAAAGGGGTCAAAAGATCAAATGTCCGTCTTCTTCTCCAAATCCTTTTGGCTGACAGTGTTTTCAGAATAAAGTCTTCTCACTGTGTAGATTTCTCTCCACCATTTCTCTTGTTGGTGTCCCTGACCTTAACACTGGCTGAGAATATAACTAAGATTTTTGTCTTATTTTTTCCAGAGAGAAGGGCAAGCAGAAAAAGATGAACTGAGATTTTTTACACGAACACTACTCTCCATTTGCAATGTAGGAAAGAGAGCACAAGAAATCTACTGAGGTTTTAACCCACCTTTAATAAACACCTGATCTTCTGCCCTTGCCATAGTTTGGTATATGGTACACAAGGTGGTGAATGGGTGTATATATACATAAATAATGACCTGTGGTATATTGCCAATAGTAAATCACAATCTGTAAATATGTATAAAATACATCTTGTTCTTACTGTTGGGTTGAAATGAAGTAGGAACAATAACACTGGAACTTGTAGTGAATAAATATTAATACATTCTAGTCGGCACCCTGCACATTTATTTGTTGTGAGAGAGTATGTGTGCATGTTTATGTGGCGGCCTGAACTGCTTCCTGTGTTCAAGGTGAAAACATCTTGCTTCTCTTGAAAACAAAAGAAAAAACAACAGAGAATAACGCTTTCTTAATGGAAACGTTTTACCGTATCTTAAGTATATTCAAAATATACAGACTCTGAATAAACTGTTTCATGTAGGTATTGTGTTGAGAGGGAGCTGCCGGGTCCCACTGTGGCAGAATACTGTGTGAAATGAATAACACGTTTCAGGCTCTGCTCAGTAAGCTTTCTATGAAACTCAGTCATTGAGCCTTTGGTGCTGCTGCAGGCCGTTAAGACAGCCATAAAGAAGAGGAGCCATGCAGAATAACAATGTGAAAAATATGCAAGCGCGCTAGTTTCTTCGCGCACTTGCGCTTTTGTATTCCCAAGACAAATGTGTAATAATGCACAAATGAAACAGCCTCTGAGTAAAGATACAGAATGTGATGCGGGCCGTGATACATGAAAAGATGTATTCTTTTTTCAGTTTAAGAGGCAGAAGTTTATGATTGCAATTTTAAGTTTAATGTTTATTTCAACACAAGAAAGTTACATGGTTTTTAATGTCTGTCTTTAAACGTCTGGTCTCTGTGGTGCTCCTGACTTACACAGTATAGTTGATTAAGTTCAGAACAAATAACTAAAACTATAAAATATAATATTAGTTGAACAAGAAAGGACATGTTATGGTGCCTATATATGACCCTGATGTACCAGGAACACCACTGGATATTTGGATGATTTTAGGTTGTAATCAGGTCCATAGCATTGCATGTGTGTGTATGTGTGAATCCTTGCTTCTATCCTCTCTTCTTCTTTTATTTTTTATACTGTATTTGGCTGATTTATACGTAGTCGTTATCATTTCAACCATCTCAGCACTACCTGTATGGCAGGGGATTAATTTGAAGTGTTGGGGTTTGAATACTCAGAAACTGCAGCTACTCAAATGCATCATTGGGGGGCAGTGTTTACACAGTCATGGAATTCAGTCTCCCATCCCATCACCAGGCAGTCCGTTCTGGATCAGTCATTACAAAAGGCAAAACGGGTGTTAATGGACTTATTTAAATTCAGTGAAATAGAAGAGAAATGACTAATGACAGAATACTTGTCTTAATGTAATCTTAATTCATGTATTTTAATGACATTGATGGCTTCATCTTGAACCTGACTGTCCATCAGTATTTCTTTATTCCTCCCTTTAGTTTCTTTTTTTGGTTATGAAGCTATCTCCTCTATTTTCCTTCCTATTTTATATAATAGTAAGTTATGCGATACATGATAATACGTACTGAAGGTTTGAATTTTCATGCACTGAATATAAATGGTGATTTTCCCCTGTCCTTTGATTGCAAGTTTCAACCAAACAGACCCAGTGTTTCCTGCCTTTGTGGTTGTTCGCCCCACCTGAATTAGTTTCATGTGGCACCAATTACTCTTGCGTCCTTTGTATAATCTCTGTATCATCATCGTCAGTTTGTCTGCGCATGTTTCTATTTTTCCAGAGGCCTTTACTACAAAGGAGGATTTGTGGCTCATTTGCGTTTTTTATTACGTGTTTAACTTTTGTACATCATGTTGTTGATTATTATATTTGTAAAATATGTGGCTCTGCTGCGAGTAGACTTGTCCATGGTTGTGATTGGTCATATGCAGCAAACACTGTGCCTTTTATGTGAATATGCCTGGGTTTACTTATTGAGTTGTTAACCACTTTTGTGTGACCTGAACTTGCTTTGTAGCACAGACCTCTGGTGTTTCTGTTCCCTGTTATTGGATTACCTGTTGTTGTTTTTTCCCTCTTCTTGTCTGCGTGCTTCCATCCATCCACCTCTAAGCTGTTTTTTGTCTTCCATTAAAGTAGGCTATTATTCACCAAGCTGCTTTCTCCTGAGCTCCTGCCTGAACTGTTACACAATGAAGCACATGTGACAAAATGCCACAGATAGGACATACAGAGAGGAACATAAGAAAGGAGAGACGCAGTGGTTTGTTGGACGACAGGGTTGTTCTCCGGTCTGATGGAGTTGCAGAAGTTCTATAGATGTTGTTAACCCCCTGAGTCAGTGGTCAGAGCAGTCCATCTGGGAGAAAATCAGTTGAGAATTGGGGGGGGCAATTCAGCACACTGATGGGCAGGGTCAGAGTTTAGAGGAAGAGAATGGCTCAGAAAAAACACAATTTAAACCTTGATCAAGATGAAGTAAGTGGAATTAGTTTTGAAGTTAGTTTTGTGAGGAAGGTTTTTTTTAAAAAAATGTATACAGCATAAAGCCAATTTTTCAAAAATAAAAAAGAAAGCATTTTATAAAGTGATACAGTATATCTCAAATGTAATTAAAATGTGCTGTGTAATGTTCTGCAGCCAGAGGAAGGAGCCAAGAAAAGCATCAGTAACAAAACTAGAAGGATTTTAAGGGATTAAATATATAAGCTTTGACATTTACTTCCCAATTCAGTTACTTTGGGTTTTCTGACTTCTCAAGAGTGTTTAATGGAGAAGACAAGAACGGTGGTAAACTGCAGGAACAAAGATTGCTTTTACGGTAAAGTGTAGCACCAAACTTCTCCTTAAAGCCTTTTTTTTTCTTTCTTTCTTTGTGGCACCATTCCATCAAATGGAAACAGTCAGCTCATCTTGTGCATCACATTACCCACATCTCCTGAAAATGAAATGACATATGAGATTTTTATTGCTTTATTTGTTGAAGTGTTACCACCACCTGTGTTAAAGCACTGGCAGGGATGTAAAGCACATTGTTTGTGTGCACCGTGTGTCCATGTGCAAAAAAATCTAATTTGAGTGTCTTTTCATGTCCTCTTGCCTCTGGTTTGTATCTTTGCACTTTTCACTCATTGTGTTTCTGTTATATTGGATCAGTTTTGTTGTAGTGTAGTCCCCTTTTACCACCTTGAGATGGTTTTAGCAATCAGGAATGTGGTTACCATTCATTGACTTGACTCCTCAAGCATATTACACATTCTGCATTGGCATTCCAACTCTACATATATTCCTATTCTTCTGCCATGCTTTAAATCTGTGGGGGGTGGGGGATGAGGTTTCTTTGCCTCCCTACAGAAGCAGAGGGGAAAACATGCAGAAATAGAGAGAAACTCTCATCAAACTTTTTACTTTTTCTCTGATGTTTCACCAGGAGACCAACAGTTGGGGGCAGCCTTTAGCATCTAGTTCACCCCGCCACCACCCTGAAACACCAGAATATAATGTACAGCCTGTGAGCAGAATGTGACACAAAATAGGCATACAAGCTGTTCTGTATATGCTCACATATACGGAGAAGGATTCAAATACTCTAATTAATCAGATTCTTTGCACTTTGCTTCTGCCTCATTTTGCTTAAGGCAGGATATCAAAAATTCACAATGGGCAAGCAGTGTGTGTGTGTGTGTGTGAGAGGAAGAGAGAGTGAGTGAGAACGATATTATTAGGATTAAGAAAGCGAAAACCGAAGGCTCACTCAAAACAAAATAATAGCTTCAGAATTCGGTTCAAAGAGTTTTGTTGCTGCTTAATTTTGCAAATGTTAGGTTTGGAGGGCACCCAGTTTAGAAAATGAACTCTTCATTAACTTGTTGAAGCCACAATTCTTTTAATTTATTGGAAAAAAAAAGTTCTCAAGAGGAGAGATCATTTGTGTCAGATATCCACGACTGAAAATGTGATGCAGGTTGTCTTGAGAGACAAAGCAAAACTGCAGAACATTCACAATAACCAGGCACTGTGAAATTAAATCAATGGCATTACCTCAGTGTATAGTACAGAATCAAACACTAAGTAATAAATCCATTGTGAGTTAGTTTTTTGGAGCCAATGTGAAAAACAAGCTATGAAGATGAGGTCAATTATGGGAGGTAGTTTTATTTCAAAGTGTTGAACAAGAAAAGATGCTCCAGCTCTCATGGGCCTACAAGGCACAACAAACAACAGCAATAACACAATAAATATAATATACCTTCATTCATATAAGTCAGTGTCTTATATGTAGCTCTGGCCGTCCGATCCTTTGTATTCACACAGGACTGGTTGTACATGTGGGGTGACTCGTGTCACTGCATCTGCATAAAGATGAATAAATAATGAAGAAAGTCTCAGTATGGCCTGCACAGCACCAGTGTTTGGCTACGCATCCACAATATCAGTTTTTAGTGTGATATTTTTCATCTGTGAGAGACTTTTTACATCTCAGCACAGTGAGCAAGAGAAAATCCCCTCTCGGATCAGTAACACCCTTTTAATGAAATGCACTTGGGGAGACAATTGAAGTGAAGTAAAGGATCATTATGCCCTCCATCTTGCCCCTTTTATCTGTGAGTGTTGAAGTGATTGAGGCTTAATCTTCTCTCTTACTGCATGTTGCCTCCCTCCAAAGGCCTTTCACTTACACTGAAAAGAAAGAAAAAAGTATGATTGAATTGCAGGGGAGAGAGGATATTGCATTGGCATGATGGAATCAAATTTAAGCCTTGTGTCAAGGCCTTGCCACCTGTCACATAATCAGTTTCCTAGCTGCTGGCAAGGACTGGTCAGCTTCCACCTCTGTGTTCATTTTCAACATATTCCGCAGTTTTCTCTCTATATTTGTCTTTCTCCAACCTCCTTCACCTTTTTACCCATTTTACTGCAAGCGTTATTTTTTTTTTTGTCCAGAGAGACAGGCAAAATGAGAGATTTAATGGACATCAAACGTTTCCTTGCTTTACACAGAAATCAGTGGATATGCAAGACAGCTATTAGCTCCCTAAGGTAGTTTACTTATATTGGTATATGTTGATGCAGTGAGTGAGGGGTGGCAAACCGAGAGATAGAATATCGAAGATCATTGAGAAAATTTGAGTGAGGCCACATAACTGTTCTGTTGATCTGAAGCTGTATAGTATTTTAAACCATTCAAGGACTCATGTATGCCTTTGTTTTTCCCAGCCATGTAAATTCCCGGGTTTTCTCCCTCATCCTTCTCAGCACACAACCCTGTGTTGAGGCAGTCTTTAAGATTTGTGCTGTTTTGCAATCGTCACATCTCTATCTCTCACACTTGCTTCCTTCATTGCCTTTGTCTGTCAGTGCCTTGGACCAAAGTCTGTAAATGTTCCTTTGAAAGGCCATCACAGTGTTCCTGAAACTGGTGATCAGCTTGTCCTGAGTGCCATTTTCGGCCTCCTCACCTACTCCTGACCCATTCTTGGATTTCTTTCACCCAGCAACTGTTCTCTCCTCTCTGAAGCTCCATCAGTTGTACCAATCTACCTTGATTTCCCTCCAGCTGTTCTCATCTTGCAGGAGGGCAGCTCTGATTCTCTTATTCACCTCCCTTCAGGCAGACCAAGCTTTGGTCTTTCTGGAAAGCTCAATCCTTCTATTTCTTCATCAGAGACTTTCTAGAAAGGAGTTTGCTCCTTTTTAATTGCTTTAATCATCTTTACTTTACTTTATTCTTCTCATATTCAGCATCAAACCAGTTCCGAAAAACACTGCAACAGATAGCATTACCTCTGTTAATGTAAATTTTTTTTATGTACATTTTGTCTGTAGGCCATTTTATTCCTTTGTTTCAGTAGAGTGAGTAGTAAGCAATTATTTTTTTATCCTGGTGAAGTTTTCTCAAAGTTGTCTTTCTTTGTGCCTGTTGGAAGCTTCATATTAACTCTTGTTGTCAGTCACGCTCAAACTTGCAGCACGTTAGGAGGGAAGGTGATCCCAGGCAGTCAGGAAAACCACATGAGCAAAAACCCACTGGGCAGGGAACAACAGACTTGACAAAACAGACAACTCTCGCATCTCAGAGAATCAAGCTGTCACTAAATCCTCTCCATGTGCTGAGAGCATCAATAAGCAAATGCGGAGCGGGTGTGCTGGCAGGTGGCAGGTGACACAGTCAATGAGGTAACAAGTGGGGGTGAAAAGTTTTCTGCAACCAGCGAGCTTGTTGAATAAGCACTGAATACACTGAGACAATGAAAACAGAGGGATAGAGGCAGGCACCACTGTGATATTAATGCAGTGGTTCCATATCCCAGGGGGTGGGGGTCGGGGGGGTGGGGGTGTTTTGGGGAAAGTGACTGACTGAGCGAACAGTGTTGGTAGCAGTTCTGGCTGGACTTTTCTTCCTTTTGATGTTGTGAGGCTATTTTTCAAAAAGATGTGCTTGACAGCCAATCCCCTGCTCGGCAGAGTGGACAATACACTGTCAGATATCCTCAGACAGGCAGAAGTGGTAGAAAGCCAGAATGAAATAAATATGCAAAAATGGTTATGGGCATTTACCAGAAGAACTTGGCTAGAGTTTGATATGATGCAGGTGATTCTATATTATTGGACAGAAATACTGTCATCTCAAGAAAGGAAAGAAGTAGCGACCAACCATCTGCAATTATCAAATCCTTTGGGACTTTCCAGAACTTCAGACTTTAGAAGCTTATTTTTCTTGACCTCAAAATTTTCCCTTTCATTGTTGCTGAAATGGGTTTTACAAATCATTACCATCAGAAAGTGAAGAGGCTCAGGGTGACTGTTTTAAAAGAATGAGGTCAGGTGCAAGGAAAAGAAAAAGACAGCAGAATATTTCACTTCAAATAAGTAGACACGTCTCGCTGGGTTTAATAAAATATAGTCACTCATTAGTCATACAACATTATTATACCCGAGCCATGAGTGCTCATGCATCAGACCACACCTGTCGTGATGACCAAAAATCAACACACGGTTAGACATCTGTCAAAGTACTCAAATCTCCCTTGTGTGTCTCACACAAACACGTTGATCGCTGAAGCGCTGCTTCTTCACTGTCTCTGTCTGTGGTGCTGAACCAGACGCTGGCTCAAATCGCTCCATGTGATGTTTTGACAGACATGCTGCAGTACAATACTGTGTTTGTAGTAGTCACGCAAGTTAACACAGTAGTTGCTCTCTATTCACTATCCAAGGACTTCGGGTGCTGAATGAGCAGCAAGATTAATCATTTACTGTGGTTCAGATCAGTTCAGCATCCCTGGATTTAAATGTTTTCCTTGGCACTGACTTCACAGACCTGCTTCATTGCCTTGAATAAATGACAAAATCACATCTGAATAAACAGCGAAAAACACGTCTCAAAGGAGCTCAAATCAGCCAAACATACCAAGAAAGAGGGTTTTCTTTATTTGGGTTGACACAACATGCTTATGAAAAGACTAGACTAAGGTCATTTCACCTTTGCTAAATAACGTCTCAAAAAGCTTTGATTTGTATGAAAGTGTGAAATTGAAAGGACTGGTAAATTCACTGTGCAAATAGCAAGATAAACACTTTCCTTGATTATTAGTTGGTCTGTAAGAGTAATTTCACACCATGAAATGGTTATTTCTATTCGGTGATTTCTTGAGGTTACTTCACAGTCACAATCCATTTATATTTGCGGTTGACAGCAGATAAGGGAAGCGTGTTAAACATGAGAGTTAGGATCCATGGGTGAAATGGTATCATAATGTGTTACCCAAGCCCTACTTTGAGACAAGAAAGACACTTTCTTTCTATCGCTGTCTTTTTGATGCTCTGTATTTGAAAAAGAGATCATGCAAACACATAAGGACTCACATTAGTAAAAGCTTAGAGTTTTTATATGCTTTATTATATATTATTTTTATGTTATTTTTAGATGTTAGCTACCTGATCCATGGTTGCGGTTGCAGATTTGACTCCACTGTATGACTGGAAATGATCAGTCTGGGCAGTCACTGGCTTCTGGGACTTTTACATATTTACTGGTTTAATTCCATCCAAACTTTTGCTTTGTTATTTTTCCCTCTGAGTGCTGTCACACTTAATGGAACTTCCTTTATGTCCTCCTTTTTGCCTTTTTGTCTAAAACATTTAGTCTTTGTTGAAAATGCTGGCATGTCTGGCACAGTCAACATTAAGTAAAAAAGGTCAGAAAAAAAAGAACCTTCATGCAGATACAGTAAAATAAACATTTCATAAAGAAAGAAACAACACATCTGCAGAAACAATCAACTAATTCATCTGAACAGTTGAACAGTTGCTCCGGCTCTCCCACCCTTGGTGCTTTTATTAAAGCTGGTTACTGTGGATGTGCTCTCTCTCGCAGCAGAGTGACACAGCTTTTATCTGTTCTGAATAATTCATGAGTCCCCCTACAGTTTTCTAACATTTGCAAACTGAATGATGGTAAATGCGCAGCACTACTGTACATTGTGTTCTTGTATATATGCAGTACCATTCTTCTTTGCTATCTGAATTATTAAGGGTTTGTCACTTGGAAAATACAGTATATTTCACTGTGACACTGGATGTTAGATGCAAATGTGTGTTGCGCTTCTCAAAGTGTGACATATTGAATCGACCTGAGTTCTAATGTAAATGCAAAAGCCGGTGCAGCAAAAACACTGACACATTTTCCTGTAAGCCTGTGAAGCAACAAATCCATCCATCCACCAGTCCATCCATCCCTGGTTTCTAACCTTGTCCCTGAAGTCTCAGTATAGTGCAGGAGAACTTTTCTCCACATTCAGACAGAGTGAAACTGCAATCTAAGTGTTCCCATGAGGCCAAAACAGGAGAAGAATTCATATAAGATGTCGGTTCTTCCACTTGGTTTTCTCCCCCCTAAATAAGATTCTTTATTTCTGCCTTCTGCTGTATGTCTACAGTTGACGAACTTACTGATGATTAAATTTCTTGGATCATGTAATCTAGATACATTTGCAAGTGTCCATGACAAGGAAATTTACCATGTAAAACTGTTGTCTGATTATTCAGTAATCCCCCTGCATAGTCTTTCACACAATATGATCTAGACCACTGTGATCTATTCTAACTACAGCTTGAGTGTCCATCACTGAGGCTTCAAGGTACATTCTGATCTGAGTGCCTGTAGAAAACTCATTTAAAAGCCTCTCCTGAAACACTGTATGGTTCAGGAGGATAGTAACATGTTGGAAATGTCAGAGCTCATAATTAAACAAAAGCTCTCTTGTAGCTGCTAGAGTGTCTGTGTTTTGCTCGCAGAGTGCTCAGCAGCTTGGAGAATAACTTGGCAACTGAAGATCCCTCAATATCCTCGTAAATTACTTGATTTGAATAAAAGATGCGCAGATATTCTTGAGGCCTTATAGGCAGAGCAGATGTATTATTCCTGAAACAGTCCACATGTGTGGAAACCATGCCCCGTGCCTCACTCCAAGACCTTTGTTGGCATCTAATAATATGCTTGATGCTCATACATGCTGGGGATCCATACCTAGAGGCAGTGTATTCTCGTGAGACACAAGATGAGATTCATATACCAAGCTTACGTTTAGAATATTTAATCTAATTCTCATAATTACTTTTCAACATTTCCATTTGTTAAAACAAAGGGTACTTCCATCTGGCCAACTAACTTGCAGGAAGAATTAATTGGGATTGCACACAAAAAAAGGGGGAGGGGGCATTCACACTGTGTACACTTCTTGATAGATAGATAGATAGATAGATAGATAGATAGATAGATAGATAGATAGTAAAATGAGAGAAAGATCATCAACAAGAAGCAGAGGGAGCTGTTTTAGTTCCTGACAACCCCTCAGACTCTCTCACACAATGGTAAACAGTGCTTCACAGCCAGGGCCCGCTTCAATTATTTATGGTTTACAAATCATTTGGTAGTCATGAATGCATATTTGATTATGTGGGCTGTTTCAAAATGTTTAATCCTGCTATGCAAAATATTAAAAGGATGTTCAGAATAAATCATGACAAATGCTTTGATTCCCTTACAGTTCCGAAACACGTATAAATAATACATAGCAATGTAAATGATAAATGGCATGAATTATGTTGTCAATATCTCATGTTTTTGTAGGGGCCACATATATTTGTTTTCATTCAAAACAAAGTAACCTATCACTAGTTGTCTTTTTATCAAAATGAATAATAACATTCTAGGTTTTGGCATTGATGGTATGGTATTCAGTTTTCGAGGGAGGGGGGGCTGGTGTTATCAACTTTATTTTCAGTTTATTGATAAAGATAACGGGTTGGACAACATCAGGCAGGATGGCGCCTATCCCGAAAAGACGTCTCCATGACGACCATAATTAACCTTGATTTATTCAAGGCACGCGCTCCAAAACCCCACCGAGACAACAGGCTGCTATAATGTGCGTACTGGCTCACTGAGCTCAGCTAATAACAAACGACAGCTTGAGGCTCGCCTGCGCGCGGATCCGCCCTTCTCTCCGAGACCACAAGATGGCAGGCCAGGCCAAGCTGAAGGCGCGTCACCGAACCCGCCGCTTGACGGAGTGAGTCCTGCGTTTGGTTTCTCCAGCACCTGGTGCCGTTCTCGTCGGCTGCTGCTGCTGAGCCGCTTCACTTTTGAGGCATTACTTCCCGAGGATAGATCTTTTACCTTCTTCGCGATCAAGATTTTGCCAGCGGAGACCGACCATCGCCAGGAGACCAAGTTTCGTCTGGAGGAGCGTTGAGCTGTCGGACCTGCTTAAAGGACACCATGCGTTACTTCTGGATTTACAGCGTTTGGATCCCCGGCGTCGCTTTCCTCTTCGGGTTTCAAGGTGAGGATCGGGTGCCTCATGCACTTCACTGTAGACATCAGGGCGTATTTAGAGGGGATTAAAATGTATGTGGTGTAATGCTGCTCCGAGTCTTCGGGGATTGTTTGGGGAGTGATGGCTGTGGTTTCGGGTCGTGGAGTTGCGACTCTTGCGCTGTTTCGTGCTTTTACGCGTGCTCGAAATGTGAAAAAAATGTCCTGTGTGGCGTGTGCTCGGCGAGGCGGAGGCTCACTCGTGCATTTGCAAACTTACCCCAAGTCCGGGGAAATGGTACATGCATGTCTACACACAGACTGGCAAAGTCTGCCTCTGCTTTTGCAGGATGACTCAGAGCAGTGAAGATTAAAACGAGGCATGCACGTCCCGAACGGGATGCGCAAAGCCACGACGAGTCGGTAACTCTGACAGCCGGACAATAATCTGTTGCGTTTTGTGTGAGTGCCCATTCTACAGCAGCAGCATCTCATCCTGTGAAGAGGGGAGCTTTGAAAGCTGAAGGCTCCTCTGGCTTAACTGGCTGCTTGTCATTTGATAGTACAGGCTGGTATTTTCAGGCATGTGCTCACATCTTGTTAAAAATATATATTTTGCTGGTGTGCTACCTCAGTTTAGTTTGTCTATCAAAGAGGAATCGTCAGATTCTGATCAATCCCTCACCCACGTTGGTCAAATGCGAAAACTGCTGCTTTTGCTTATAATGGTTATTAATGGACAATCACTGCTCATTAAAACCACCATCAACACCATCAAACCAACTTCCTCTAATGCAGAATGGCTTTTATGTTGGCTAAGGAGTATATCGTAGGATACAGTGTGAGAGTTTACTAATTTAAATGCTAATAATGCAAATACTGTAGCTAGTACTGATGCAGTTTACATATGGATAAAGGAAAGTTCCACTTACTTTTTTAAATAGCAGAAAATCAAGCTACATTTTCCCTGGTGCCTACCAGACCTGTTTCATCTAGACTGAATCTCCTTTCCTTTCATTTACATTGTCTGACCTCACAGATCTCTTTTCACTGCACTAATAGAGCTGATTTGGTCCATTTGAGGGAGCTGAGAGTTGAATCAATTGGCCTCTTTAGTCTCCCACAGGAACACACTACCTCGAACAGCATACGCCCTGACCAAGCATATTGGATTCACTCTAACACTGTTCTGATGCTGGCAAGCCGCCTGGATGGTGTGAAGTGCCAGATGGGGAGGGGGCGAGGGAGAGAGGGGGACAGTGTGGGAGATGGTTTGAGGGGGGAAAAGAAAAGGAAAGAAACTGATCAGTGGGAAAGAATAAATTCAGATTAGGCACATGTAAGAAATACTGATTCCGTTTTTTAACATTTGTAATCCGACATCGGCAGTAAACAATGTTCTCCAGCTTCCATCTGTCCATTGTTCTACCGTTGTACTTTTTGTAAGTTTCCCCGTTGTGTGCCATTTGAGTGTCCTGAGACTGACGAAGGGCCTGAAGAACATGAAGAAATATTTCAGTGTAAAATTAATTGTAATACCACTGGCGTTTCATCATTAAGCAGGCAATGATAAATTGTCCGCATAACCATAGTCTCCCCTCACTACAACTTAGTGCTGTTAACTCTCTTTATTCCCTTCTCTGATCTTTACTTGCCCACGCGCCTTCCTTTTATTCGGCACATGTTGAGCCCGCTGCCTGTCCTGAATTTAAAGTAAGAAGATTTAACAAGATTTCTCAACTGACTGACTCTGTTCTCTGATCCCGGTCACTCCCGGAAAAAGATAACCAATCAACCAAAACATAAGATCATCAGACAGTCTTGGTCGGTAAACAACAGGTGACTGCAGTCATATCCTCAGCAGTCAGTGAACTGTGTCATCTGGAGATGTGCCTCATTGCTGGGAGATCCATCCCAGATGCAGAGGATGAGAGCTGTAGATTTTGTCTGTCAGTCAGAGCTTCAGAAGATACAGCAGCTTCCTCCTTCTGGTCGTGTTTCAGCCCTCTCTGTCCTCCTCAGCTCAGCAACACGTGTGTGTCTGCATGATTGTAACACTGAGCGATGCTTCACTACACTTCCTCCCACCAGATTCCTCGTAATAACCCTGTCGGATGGAGACCTTTTGTTACTTTTCCAGTTGTTGCATATTTCCATAAGCTGGACTCTGACCAGCTACATGTTAACATGACACAAACACACAGTTTAGTTTAAAACACGCCAGTTTAAGTTTGGAAGCCAAGTGATATTGCATGGCAGGTTTTAGTTTTTATATCTAAATGTGGACAATAAATGTGTCCTTGTCTGCATTTCCCTCACTGCAGCATTTAAACAGGTGAATTGTTGTATCAGTTGTGAGTCAGTGAGTCTAACATCTTTTAGCTGTCAGAGAATCAGCCTCAGGGAGATGCAGAGCCTTTGACAATATAAAGATTACAGTTAGGTGTTTTTTTTATTCTTAGATTCTTAGAGGAATCACTGATTTAGAGATAAGTTCTATCTGGAACTAGGATGTTGTGTATATCATATGACACCACACACACAAGTTTAGAACCACAGTGAAACCCCTTTTCGTAATACCCCACAGAGAGAAGATTTGCTGTTTTTAATACCTGAAGCTTGTCCATATTCATTAAATATGTTCCCTTTGTTTGTCAGAATCATGCTGACGCATAGTCCAGTTCTCTTTCCATCGGTGACAAAAATGTTTTTCCTCCATAGCTTTACGAACAATAACAACTTTCCTGCTATCTGTAAAAAAAAAAAAAAAAAAAAAAGCATCTGCCCAGCAACTGGAACAAGTTAGAGCGTATTTTTAATGTGACTTAACTGAAACTGTACTCTTCAAAGAGTTGCCTTAATGCTTTGATCTTCATATTTGCCTCCTCATCGGGGAACCCGAGACTTCCTCCCCTGATGCTTTCTTTTAATTAATAAGGACAAATGACAGTATGTCCTTTTCATTAGTATCTGCTTTGCACATTATCTTCCCTGTGTATGTGAGAAGATACAGACCAGGGGACAAATGATCTTCAATAATTTGTCTGTTTTTTATGAAACTTATTTCATCTTCCTTTGAGGAATCAGTTGATCCCAAACCACTAATGCAGTGATTTGACTAACTCCATACAATTTAATGTTGTTTCAAATCTTCTTATATCTACTTTTGCTCTTGTTGAGCTTTGGTATCCTTTCCGTGATGAGGAGACGGAATGAGAGACTGTGAAGAAATGAAAGGAGAGAAAATGAAAATCATTAAGGAGAGATGTAGAAAACACTTGTGTGACAAAAATGTGCAAGACGAGCTGATTTAGAGACAAATAAACCTTAATTAGTTACACTCTTGACTGGACACTCTGAACTGCACAGAAGGACAATTATCATTTTCAACTGAGGATTCTTAAACGTCAAAGAAACAGACTTGCAATGGAATACAAGGGTTCCATCTTGAAACCCGATATTCAGTTCATACATCATGTTTTTTTTTTTTTTGGCAGGTCGTAATAGAAGCAGCTTCCTTCGAAACCTAGAGAATAAATATGTGATGTCTGAGAAGATGAATGACTTTGTGAATCTTTCAGTCTGTTTACTGACTGAAGGCTGAGATAAAGGGAGCTGCTTGGAAGTCAGTATTATGATGCTCACCAGGGTTTTACCAGCCTATACTATCGGGTCAGCTGTTTGGACATGTTGTGAGTGTGTCTTGTGTTTAAAAATGCGTTAGAACATATCGTTACATTTCATTTTAACTTCCTGATGTGTTTTAGCATATATTTATTTTAGTCTGAAGTGCTTCAGTTACATCTTTTCTGCTCATGTTTGTGCTTCTGTTCTTTCATTACTAAACAGTTAGCTGCATGTGGATAATGTTCAGCGTGAACTTCAGCATGAACATAATTTCTTTGGACTTGGAAGTTGTCTTCCACACTCGTATAATAAAACCATGTGACATTAAATTACAGAGATGGTTACAAATTGAAATAGATAACCTGAGTAATACAGCATAATGCAGAGGTTGAAATAACATTTTCAAAAATAATCAGCTGCCCTCATTTTGGTTTTAAAGATTGATGTTGATGCCTTTGCTAGATTCTGCTGCCGAACTGAGTTTTCCTTTATTTCCATTAGATGAAGACCAAACCTCAGGGGAAAGAATACAACAAAAACTATATTTGAGCAAAAAAGCAAGAAAAAATGTGTTTGTCATATTTAGGTATATATAGATATAAATTTTTTCCCCCTTCATTGTTTGAGATTTCCTCCCCGAATGTTAAGCAACAGCAACAGGAGGAGACACTTTAGGCTTCTCAGGAAAAATCCCTAAAGTATGTCACAGTCTAAATTAAGATGTTACTGTGGTCATTAAATGAAGCCTGTGTTAACTGTATGTTAATCAAAAACTAACTGATCTCCAGGTGTATTTTTGAGTTTCAGTCAGGTCTTCACAAATACTAACTGCACTGGACATGATACTACTCCAACTATTACTACTACTAATACAGGCTCTGTTGGAATTATGGATGGAAGGTTTGATATAATATTTTGGCACTTGGTTAAAAATACAATTTTGCAGAATTTAAATTCTCCATTGAACTAAACTTTACATTGTGAGGACTTTCCACCAAAGAGACTGCTCCCCACAATGACATGAGAAAACAATTTAACCAACAGAGTTCCCCGAAACTACTTCAGCAGCTCCTTCAGGTCGTCTTTGAATATTTGTGTAATCACTTTGTCTTTGCTGAGTTGTGTTTGTTACTGAGACTAGTTCAGTAAGAACACCAGTTCCAAGCAAACCTGCTCGCTCCACCAGGTCGTAATACGTCACTTGTCATAGCAAATCGTTTCCTTTAATAGGATGTTAAAGTGAAAGTCTCACACAGCTTTGCCTCTGCTTCGATTTGCATATATTTCACAGTTTCTTACTTAAGTATTCATGTCAGAGAGAGACTTAGTCTGTTTGTAACATCTGTGATTTTATGAGGAGAGTGCAGAGGGAATATGAAAAAGAAAATAATCCACTTATCTTTATTTGTCTCACTTACCTTAGAATGGACTGCTTGAGTTGTGGTTTGATATTATATTTAATGTATCTTTTAACTCAACTGTCTTCGTCTATAAGTATAAAATTGTCCCATCGTGTTTTCATTGATCTAAAGATGGTAATGGAGCAAAATGGTTGTCCTACTTAAGTCAAACCCTTTTGACTTTTCTTTGCTGTCTGATTCCTGATAATTAAATTTGGCCTCATCCAATCTTAATTATAATAAGAGCTTTATTTGCTAATAGCACAGTCTCTCCACTCGCACTGATGTGACTCGGTGTGACTACAAATCAATGTTGCCTCAGCTCAGTCCATTGAGCCTGCACGGCTCAGTGAGTATGTGGCTTTTAGTGAACTATTGTTGCACTAATCTGATGAGAAATAATGAATAATGTCAGTAAATGCTGAAATGGCTGGAATGGAAATTTACCAACTGCCCATTGTTCAGAAAGTGATGCGATACAAGCAAGAACACAGTGATGACGCTACAGAAAAGACGTTTTAAATTATTATTTTTGACATGTGTTTAATATTCAAAGTTAGATGTTTCCATCAGCCATTAGTTGATGATGTCATTTGTTTTTTTTAAGTTATTTTGCCGTTTTAATCATGTTAAAATCATCCCAGTGTACTTCCACAACCAGTGAAGAACTTGGCACTTGTCGTGTGCAGTGATTTCCACATGAGGCCTGTCCTGCGGACTGACGGCTAACGTGATTATAGAGAGATTCCATGGAGAGTCCATTCACTTAACCAGTAATCCAGAGCCATAAATGTGCAGTACTCTCTCCTCTGCTCACACTCTGAAAATGTAACCTGACCAAATCAGTCTCTGTTTATAAATCAGATTTCACAGACCAAATGCTATGCAAGACACTTCCAAAAAATATTCAGAGAGCAAAGAAGATGAAGAGGAAAATGAAATCTCTTTTTCCATAAATCACCTTGAGGCAGTGATGGAAGAAGACGTGTCAGAGCTGGCTGGGAGCTCCAAGCTGCTCGTCACAATGATCCACTCCAATGGGTTGTAGAAAGCTGCGCTGAGCTCCAGATAACACACAGTGACACAGCAGCATAAATCTCCGTTTTATTTATTTGGTCCAAATAGGTGCAATATTCTGACATTTACTTGTCATCCTCCAATCCAAGGAAGTGCTGTGGAAGATATTTAAATCTGTAATTAATGTTTCACTGTTTGTGAAATATATGTCATGATGTCAGTGTCGGAAAACTTACTGTATGTTGTTATTCTTACTGAAGACATTTAATATCCCTGTTAAATCATCACCCCGGAACTTAGAGAGAAGGCCAGACATAAAATATCTGGAGCTTCTGTGAACGAGCGGCTTCAGATCTGAGACTCCATCTTCTCTCGGCATTAATATGCGTCATCAGTGTCTCCTCATCTTCCTTAACAAAAATTTAAAAAAACAAACATGACAACAGAAAGAAGGCCACCATGGAACTCTGCTTTTGCGATTGCTCGGTTTTAATAACAGATAAAGAAGCTGGAAGCAGAGCATGTGATCATGAATGTCTGCCCACCCAGTTGCTGAATGTGTATACAATTACATTTGCACTTGCGTTCAGTCTGGTCACAATCTGAGTGCCGGAGGTGGTTTGGCCAATCCATCTTCAGTGCATCATGGATATGTCATTTCACACCTGTAATTTCATCTGATCGAGTGCTGTCCGATGGCGATCTGATCTCCCAAAATGCATTTTAATACCGGCTGTAAATGGAGTATGAGAGATGTGGCGTGACTCTTGCTGCAGGGCATGAGGCTGATAACAACCTATAAAATTTCTAGATGACCAGATTTGATGGTCTGTAGATGAAAACAACAAAGTAGGCCAGGAAGGTGTTGAAAGCAGATCTGTAGGTCAGAGGGGGAGATTTATGACTTGACTGGACAAGTGAATATATGTTAATAAGAGAGAGCATCTGTTACTTCTGTTTCTCATCCCGCTCTGTAACATCCTTCCTTTTGTCCTCCCTCTCTCTCTCTCTCTCTCTCTCTCTCTGTTCATCGACATTGTCCACTCTCTCAGTTTGTATCCAGTTAATGATTTACTGAGGTGACACTCTCTTGAAATTACCTCATAGACTGTTGCATTTAAAGAGCAGAGGGATGTGAGAGAGGTCGACAGGGGCACAAAGGCCGATAAAGAAAGAGAGAATGTCTAATGAGATAGAGAGAAACAGGTTTTATTACCACCCTCTAATGAGAGGCAGGTATTCTCCCTCTCTCTTTCGCTCTCTCTCTCTCTCTCTCTCTCTCCCCCCTCTTTCTTATTCTTTCTCCTATTCTGACCACAGGCTTTTTAAAATGAACCCAGATAAACAGTGGCAGTTATTTATATGGTAATTCACCAAAGAAACACACAACACATCAGCGCACCCACAGTTTAGCACAGTGAAAATGAGTTATTCTCAGTTGGTGTGCACATGCGTGTGTGTGTGTGTGTGTGTGTGTGTGTGGCTGCAGCATCTTGACCTTGTGGTTATATTATTTGGGGTTCGAGGGTTTGTGGTTTTGCAGGACACACACATGTGACTTTTTAACCAAAGAACATAAACAACACTGACCGGTGGATGGAATTTCACGTGTTGAAGATGCCTAACGAGCATCACACCTCGCTTTCAGACAGCTCGGTGTCAAGAGAGTGTGCTGAGTGTGGCACAGCTCGCAGTCATGTTTTTTTCAATCTTTGCCCAGACTCACTTCTCCCCTGTGCCATGCCCTCAGCAGCATGCCAGATAGGATGCTTTTGAGAACCGGTTCCTTCTCTAACAGCTCTGAGTTACTTTTAGTCTACGTGCAAAAGGCCATTTGGCCATTTCCCAAGTTTTTGGCAGCTGTACGTTGCCAGAGTAAACAAGAATGAAATGGAGGATCAGCAGGTATCTCAGAGTAAACCAGGGGTTCAGCAGAACCCGTTCAAATTGATCTAGGTGAATGACGGTGCTTTTACCGAGGTTGAATAAGTGAGGTGAGCTCAGGTCATACTTTTGGGCTGCCTTTTAATCCACTGCGCTGTTTCTCTTTTTATAATACTGAGATGGACGTAAAATGTAATCAGTTTTGCAAGGCCAGAGCAACCCTGACCGCACCTCACCTGCATGTCTTTGGACTGTGAGGGGACACAGACACTGACAAGAGGAGAAAACACAAGGCTGTTAGATTCTTTAGTGGCTGTTTGTGTTGCTAGGCTGCTTATATTTGCAGTGTGACTGTGGCATCATGTACTGCCTCATTGGTACTGGTTGCAGTGTTGTGTATTCTGCCTCTTCATAGCGTCACAGACCAGATTAAGTACGCAGTGGAAGTTATTTTTATGGTAATTTCCCAAAGAATCACATCACACATAACCTGAGCTGAAAATTGTATTAGCTTTGTGTGTGTGTGTGTGTGTCTGTGTGATTATGTGGTGTATAGTTTATAAGAAAAACAGCTCCAGCTTGTCATTGTGGTCATTGGTTTGCTATTTTTTTATTATTTGTGTTGTGTTAAGAGCGGAGCACAGCGGTGAACCTCAGTCGTTTCATCCTTTTAGCTGTTATGCTGCTCTGCTTTTGTAGTCTTAAATCCCAAAATGTTTGTTCTGACACCGACTCATATCCTGCCACTCCCTCCCGTTACATAGTATCACCTAATAACTGACCAGTTGAACAGCAGTTTGCCAGTTCATTATGAAAAGGTGATTTTTGTTTTTGGTAGTTGATTATGCCTGATGAAAAAGAGGCATCACCTCTCACTGTAATCATGTTATCAGTCCTGGTTTAAAAAAAAAAAAAAAAAAAATTTGCAGCGCGACATGAAAAAAACAGCTGATTGTTTGGTGATTCAAACAGCAGTCACTGAACAACAGGTCTGTAATGTATTATGGTTTTGTAAAATTAAAAGATCAGTGAGCCTCTGTCTGTTAACTCTGCACTTAAGTGTCTCATCTGCATGGGTGAGCTAATACAATGGAATAAACAGTAGCTTTATGAGGTTTTGTTGATTTATCACTGGTAATTTTTGAAAGGATTTACACTGTTATTATGTTCCAATATATTGTGGAGTTGCACAATTTTGAATTGGACAATAAGTTATTATTATTTTTCCTATATTAGCATAGCATATGAATGCTTACTATAGTCAATATCAATCTATAGTGTGAGAATTCTGTAGGACCGTTTGCAAGGCAGAAGGATTTCTCGGCTACAGTCTTTTGCCTTTTTGACAGTAGTTCCTGTCGAGGAATTGTTGTGCCATCAGTGTGAATCAAACACGTGCCTGTCACTAGAAGAAACCCCATTTAAATGGTGCATCCCATCCGAAATAATGGCCGGTGGTGGAATGGCTCACTTATCTTTACTGTTGATGCTGAGCTGCAGCTGTGCACTGACCCTAAGCCCCGCTAAAGCCATCAGCTCGCAGTCATTTGATTAACTGTAGCCACCGATTCCCACAGGAAGTGAGTCAAATACAGCATTGCCTGTTCTACTCGCAATCTAATAGGAGGAGAGAAGAATTGTGGGTGGAAAATGTATAGATTTAGAGGAGAGCGGTGTATGGTGGGAGGAGAAGAAACATCTTCATGTGGAACAAATACTGTGCTGCTCCTGGTTCAGTTCCAGCTCCCTGTAAGTTTAACTAAGAAAAGTTTAACTATGAAATATTGGATTTTCTATCCTCTGCTAAAGATTCATTAACCTCAGCTATGTCTGTATGTTTACGTTCTGCAGGGACATTCACTGGCAGCTACATTACATTTCTTAATCCAATGTCTCGACATCATGATTTGCCTTTTTTTATAAAAAAAAAAAAAGCAGCTGTGTCGCTGCAGTGGGTCGAGCTTGAACATTAGACGCAGTGTGATAGGTCTGTGGACACACTGACACAAGGTTCACTCTCCACAGGTCGTACGACCTCAGGGGCGGCCGCTTTAATGTCATGTGTCGTGCTGGCAGTGTCAGGAGGCTCCAGGAGTAGATGTGACCCACAAAGAGGTTGAGAGAGACACAACAGGCAGGAGGCCAGGACAGAGCAACACCACACACGCCACTGCCAAGGTTACACACCGACACACACAAACGCACACTGTCACGCTGCCAGAGGTTATTCTGCTGGCTGGCATAAATATTCCCACCGCTGAAGCAGCTGACTGGTTTTAACAGTCTCTGTATGGCAAAGGACAAGGAGCAGCCTGTCACAGCAGGAGAGGCCAGGATGGGAACAGTGGGGGAGCAAAGAGCCAAAATCTGTCCCTAAGGTAAAATACGGGACTGACACAGACAGTGACGGAGGTTTAAAATGACAAACTGGCACTGTGGATCTGACTCAGTCCCAGAGGAGAGAGACTGGCTGGAGGATGGACGGAGAGAGAGACACGGGGAGACGTGTTCAGGTGATGCAGTATCTTTTATTCAGCATTTTAAAGTGGAATTACAGATAACCCAAGTCTGTGTTGAATCTTTTGTCGGTACATACATGGCAGAGTGAGCCTGATAACCAGCCGTGAAGCTGAACCCGTCCTCGACATTTTCAGAAATAGAAGACACCTTTAGTCAGGTCTGCGCCGCTCTCATTGGCAGAAGAAAACAGTGAACTGATTTTTTTTTTTTTTTTTTGTCCATTTGACTCCCATCTCAGGAAATACATCTCACATTAAGAGTTTGCCCCCACAGCAGCAAGCAGTAACAGTTTTTGAAAATGTCTCGTCAGTTATGGTGATCGGGCCAGCACAAATCACAACTGTGTTGACTTCTCATCCTGCAGGAAGCTATGAGCATTTGGGAGATGCATTTCAATGTGAAGACTGACGGGTTGTTACTGAACTTGCTTAAATGTAATGTTTTTTTGTACTCAGCAGTAACTGTTGGACTAGTATTGGATTGTTAAGTCTGAGTATTGTTTTCCTTCTGACCACTGTTCTGCCTCCATGAGGCGAGGCTGACTTCTTTCTGTGAAGTGGAGAAAGGTTTAACTTTACCCATGTGTGTGCTAATGTGGATGATGGATGTGATGTAATGGAACAAGCACAGCACCTCTTTTTACCTGGTCCAGATATATAATACGACAAGCAGGGCTGAGCTGGAGCAGAACCAGAAACAGCCTCCAGTCATATAGGAGGAGGCAAAAGAAAACCTGAGCAGTGGGTAAAGCCATAAATAACACAACAAGATCCCTGTGTCCTACAGCTGAGGTGATGAGGCTTGATATGCAGCTTCAGGTGTGACCCGTCCCCCTTCCAGCCGTGACTTTGTTTTTCCCAAAGCTTCACTGATACCTCCATTTTCAGCAAGTTATTCAGATGTTTTGTGTCACTGTCACAAGCAGGAATGTGTTGTAGAACTCCAACTTAATTATAAAGAACAAAGTGAATTCAAAATACCATTTGGAGAAAAGAACCATGGGCAGTTTGTAGGTGCAGAAGAGCTGGACTTGGTCCCTGATAGAGTTGACCAAGTTAAAGATGAAGGGTAGATGAGCCTGTCTTGAGAAGTCAGCAAGCATCCACATTCTGTTGTTAAGCTCTGCTACTGAAATGAAAGTGGAATTTGATCTCTGAAGTAGTTTCACAGTTTTCTGTGTTGAAGCTTTTTGTTCATTCTGAAATCAACAATATCTTCCAGTGATGCAGAAGGTGCAGCAGTAGCATTTCTCACGTTAGATTCTCATCCTGTCATCTCAAAGTCTGTAACTTCTGAAAAGTGCAGAATCTACTTTCCTCATCACCCAGAGAAGAAAATGAAAAAGTCCACGGGGAGAAAAACTGCACAAAAACGAAAAAGGGAGTAGACTGGAGAGATGGATTTGAGACACATAAAGAAAGTAAGAGAGACATATGATAGAAGCAGTAAAAGGAAGGAGGTTTTGTTTTAAAATTATATTCGGAACTAAAAAGAACTTGTTTATCAAAATTGAATTAGTTTTCACGGTAACTAAGGTTTTGGATAATTGGGTTTTTTCATCTTGTTCAGTATTTGCTTTATTAACTGTCTTTTTAATGACATTGACCAGTCTGAGTTAATAAGGGAAATACATTAGTTTAATATCTGTTTAGCAACATCTAAGCTCAGAGGACTTAAAAAAAGCCAATCAATTAAAAAAAGGGGAGTCCTATAAATTGATCTTTAAATAAAGCATCTTCAGTGGACAATAACTTCCAAGCAAAATGAGTATGTGTGAGTATGAGAAGGTTTTACACCAGACTCTGGCAAGCGTTACATTTGTGTGAAATGTGAGCTTTGACCTTCAGTTAATTGCAGGTCAACGAATTCTTATTAAACAAAGTGATATGTTTTATATTTCCCATAGAGCACGCAAGCACTTAAGCATAACTATTACCTTTTCACTACTCTAGTGAATTCCGCTTGTCACTTGTGGATTAAAGAGTGTTGTTAACATTGATTGTGCCTCAGTGACTGAAACCAATAAAAACCGCTGAGGAGAAAAAGATTGAAGAAAGTGTTTGCTCAGGGTTTTGGTTTATTGGACACCATGAATTAATTTCTTCTTTTATACTAGATTCATTGAAGGTCTCCAGCTTCCAGTTGTTCCTGTTCTACAAGCCTTGCACTTCTTGTAGACAAATACAGTTTGCATAAATTCTGAACGAGAGAGAGAGAGAGAGAGAGAGAGAGGGAGCAGTTGGCAGATAGTGTTATCATGGGAGAAATTGAGATACTGAGTAATTTGAATTACTAATGTTGCATACTGCATAACACGCACATGGACCCAGTCATCCATCTTGTCCTCTCAATGAAATTCCACCACAGCGTATGGTTTGACCAATGCGGAGAGGAATTCTGCTTGTGGGAGGGAGGCTGTTATGTTCTTCACCCAGCCATGTTTGAAATGGGTTAGCTCAGTGAGTGGAATTTAAAGACAAAAGTGCTGCATTTGTTTAACTTATGTGGCTATATGTAAAATGTTCTATTACTACTCATGTTTGCACTGTTTACTTCAGACCTCATATCAAACTTGACTCCTGGTGTCCAGTCAGCCCTGAAGAAGTAACGCTGCCCAGATTTGTAACCTCTTGACTTGTAAATGCAGTGATGGTTGAAGCTCTTGGCGAGTGACCGTTATCGCCACTCGCTGCAGGACACCACGTTCGCCCAAAAAGGTACATAAAGCACTTTAAAGTTGTCAGGGCTGCCACATACCGTAATGACTGTAGCTCTTCAGGAGAAAAAACAGCAACGCGAGGGGCTGAAACATCCACCGCAGTCAGAAACAGCAGCTCCCTCAGATGCGAGCTGGGCCCCGAGCCACGCGATAATAAGCACTCAAGGAGAAGCCAGAGAGAGCAGCAGAGGACAGAAAGTAATAATACAAGTAATGCATCTGGATTATGTTTATAATGAACAATGTTTTTGAGTTGCGGGTGCGGTCTGCCTCTTCTGCTTTGAGAGGAACTGCCCTCTCATAAAAGGGCTTGACCACATTTCACTTTTAATTTGAAATTAATTTCATTCATTTGAATGCATGAGGCCCGCTGGGTTAAGATTACATTATTCGATGCATGCTAGTTGTTTCAGTTGATGGTTGATATCTGTTAATTAACCCCCGGTGACACATTACCCACACCCTGCTCTCACTCTCTCTCTCTCTCTCTCTCTGATCCACACAAGCTTTCTTCCTTCTAAAAAGGAGGTTTTCTTTGCCACTGTTGCCTGTTGCTCGGTCATAGGGAATCTTCAGTCTCCGTAAATAAAATTGGAAAGAGTAAGGTCCAGTCCCACTGCATGTGAAAAGTGACTTCATATCACTTCTTCTGTTATGATTTGATGCTACAAAAATAAAATTGACTTGACTTCTAGCTCTGGTTGCTGTCAGCGGGACGGATCTGCTGGTGTGACTGTGATCAGGGCCCAGTAGGATACAAGGCAGACTTAAAGTGTTACATCAGTCAGTAGGCCAGATAAAGAGGATGGAGATAAAACAGTACCAAGGGTAGCAATTAGATTTAATATTATAAAAATCCAGAGAAATTCTGAAAGGGACAAACCCCTTGTGTGTGTGTGTGTGTGTGTGTGTGTCTGTGTGCGAGAGAGAGCAAGATAGAGAGCGAGAGAGAGGCAGGCACAGAAAGAGAAAAATCCTGAGTCATTCTGCTTTAATGAAAGAAGCCATTTGTTTTCAGTGGAGATTATTCTCAGTAAAAACTTGGCTTCTCTCCTCAGTTCTGCACGGTGGCACACAGATGATCACTTCATGCTGTGAAAATGCCATATTTCTTTTGAGGGGCAGCATTGTGTTGATATAGTTCCGCCTCAGTGATACACTGACTTTCAATGAGCCTTTTCGACTGGCTGGATCTTCAAGTGCACGGACCGAGAATAAGAAACGTTTCTGTCGTCATCACAACCATGTCCAATAATCCCAGATTTGATTCCAGATTTATGTTTCATAGGAATGAGGAAGGAGATGCATTCAGGGGACATAAATAATTTGATGAAAACAGTTGACATTGTCAGTTCGAGGCCGCAATCTGTTAACCTTTCATGGGATTAGTTTGAATAAAAGTACAAATATATGTGTCACTTTCATTAGTCTTTTTTAGTTTATTTATTGAAATTGCATATCGAGTTAATGACAACAATCTTTAGAACACTGTCACATCATATTTAACTTTACCAGTTAAATGTGTCACATCAGCATCCTTCTCTTCTGTAATAGGTTCTTAGCCATTTCCCCATAATTAGTCAGACATTGGGAGGATTTTGCCAACTACAGTAACATTAACATTTTAAATGACACGATTTGCAAGCTCATTGAGTGTAAATTAAAGCCCAAATCAGCAGGATTCATACCCTTTAACCAGCAAATACATTTAATGATTAACAGTCTGCAAAGATCCTGTCTGTCTGATTTTCTTGTTTCTGAATTCGGGACATGTCTGTATGCTGTGTGTCTGTGTCATTTGAGGATAAAAAGGCAGAGGCTGTGTTGTGTTGACAAGCCTCCAGTGGTGTGTTTTAAGGCTGCTGCTGTTTCATGATCTAAATGAAGATGTTATAACCCCATGTTCCAGTGAGCTGCAATGTTGGATCATTTTATATCCATCCATTTCTACATCCTGATGCTTTATTTGCTGCAGTATGATACGATTTGTCTCCTCACAGACACAGCAGCAGCAGCTGTCAGTCAGATGAGACAGAAGCAAAGTGTGTGTTTTGAGCTCAGCGATCCAACGAAGGAAGTGAAGCTGCCGGCTTTCGAGATTCACATGTTCCTACGCACACAAACACACTCACAAAGCAGCATCCTGCTGTTTCTGTCAGTCTCAGAGCTGTCGTAATAAAGACTTGACTTGACTGTACAAGCTGTGTGTGTGTGTGTGTGTGTGTGCGTGTGGTACTTTTCACAGTGAGTGAGTCTCCCCTGAGAGATTCTCCGGCTTCACCTTTTGACAACCAGAGGAGATTTGTGTGCATGTGTGTCAGTGCACGCACAGGTTGGTGGGTGTAGTTGTGTCTCTGAGTTATTAAATGTATCTTGCAATCACATTGTTTGACAGTGAAAGGGACGCAAATAGTTTAAGTGAGATTTACTGTATTTCATTAGTGGTCCGAAATTCCATTTCACATTTGTGTGCTAATTTGCACGACGTATCGAGTGGGGATGCTGCACTGCAGAGCCCAGCGTTTTTTAAGGAGAGGAGCTCCAACACCAGCAGGCTGAGGGAAACCAGAGGAATGAAATGATCTGACTGTGATCAGAATTATTTAAGCCGGAAGTGGTCCGTTAAATTGCGCAGGGTCGACCCCAGTACTGATCCTGAGGATCACCTTAGGGCATCTCTTATTCACTGTAAATTTTCAGTATTCACTTGATTTAAAAAAATAAATAAAAAATGCTGTCTTGCTAAACTAAATTCTAACATTAAATGCATTTATAGGAAATGTAATTTCTGCCAGATTAGATTATCTTTTAATTTCATTTGCCAAGCATGTTGATACTGAACAAAAATGCTCACGGTCATATCTGATCTTGCAGAACAAGATGGACTTGTAGTGACTACGGTATTATAAAATGGGTCGCTGATGGTAACAGTTACTGCTGTCGTCCGACCTCCTGTGAATCAACTGCAATAAACAAATACAGCCCACTGTTCATTTAGTAAAGACGATTGGTTGATTTCTTTAGTTGTTGGACATGGAGAACCTTGATACTATATTTTAACACTCATGCATTTGAAGTTTGGAATTACATGAATTTTCTTAAGCTTTAGTTCTATGCAAATGTGTCTTATATAGGCCAGAGCCCTGCAGTACTGAGTTTAAATGAAGGCCACATCCCCACATGATGGGAACTTTGTGACACTATGAAGTCAGTGTTTGTCCTCTTGATCAGCCAGAGGGATGATGTGTGTCCCCTCAGTGTCCAGTCCTTGGTCCTGTCCTCTCATATCTTTCCATGATCTCCTATAGCTGATCCAAAGCTGGACAGCTGTCCCCCCTCCCAGCCTGTCTTCTGTCAGAGCCAGAGGGCTGGAGCTGCTCTCTTGTGTCCTGTCAGTGTTTGGACCTCAGTTCGCTGTGTGTCTTCTCCACCAGACTCCCCAGACGGAGCAGCCACACACAGACTGACCTCCATCTTCTGTCCTTCAAATCAGGACAGAACTCGCATGTCTCCTTCAGTCATGTCATTGTAACCGTCCAGATGTCTCCTTCAGCAGATTTAGAGAGTTTTAAATGAGATTAGTCACATCTGGTTATATTTCACCGAGAATATTCAGAATTTCTTCATTTCCTTCGGATGGGACATTTGTATGTATTTGTCTCCCTCAGTTAAATTAAAGCCATGTGTCATTTGTTACTGTTGTTTCACTATTAATCAAAATACTGTTGGGTTAACATGGAATTAGGTTACAGCTCTTTGTGTTTCCAGTCAAGCTTCAAGGAGACAAAGTCAAGTCAAAGTTAATGAATGGCTGATGACACCATCAGTGTCTTGTTATCATGCGGCGGCGTTGCAGAGCGACACAGCGCTGTGACTGTGTGCTGATGGCCTGTCTGCTCTTCGGAAGAGTGTCTCCTTCATGCTCCACCTGCTCTACGGAAACTCTTAACAGATGTTTTACAATGGAACAAGGCTTTTGTTTCAATTTTTTTTTTCCTGCCATAGCCGAGCGAGGCAGCTTTAACGTGACCGAAACCATCTCTCCGTCACATTCACAACCTGTTTCAGTCATCTTTTCCCTGCATTGATTCACACATAACACATAAAGTGTTCCAACCAACACTGTGAACAGAGGGTCAGACATACTGGGCAGCGGTGGACGAGGTTGTTGCAGTTGTATGGGACACAGCAACTGGTTCTCCCTCTATCTGTCTGCTTGGATTGAGATTTGGGTTTGAGTTCTGTGCAAAGCCGGACAGGGCGGAGGTGTGTTCTGGAAACATGGCTGACATGATGTTGAGAAAGGCAATAAGCAAGCAAACAGGTCTGCAGAGGCTCGGAAAGAGAATCCTCCAGAGGATCGCTCTCCCTCTGCCCCCTGTAAAGCTCTGATAGATGTCTGACCATGGCAGTCTATGGATCTGAAGCTCCACAGCAGAAACCTTTTAACTTTATTAAGCTGTCATGTATTCAGCTGCTCACATACATCCAGAGATTTCACAAGCTGTTCTGAAAATGAGATGGAGCCTCAACCAAGTCTGTCTTTTCTTCTTTCTCTGCAGGATTTGCTGCTGACTATTTCTCATGTGGTCTTTGGGTAAAACAGTCACCATTATTACTGAGCCGCAGTGGATGATTGTTCAGAAAGGCTTGGAGGTGATTAAATATTCTCTGGTGTTTTAAGTATGAAAATGACATTGAAATTGATATTGGTAGTGAAAAGTAAAATTTAGCAGGCGTTAAGTGAAACCATGAGATTTCATCTCGCATCAGAAAGACAGAAGTCCAGCTTCAGAGTTTATTAGTGAGATGACAGGATGACGCATAAACACTGAATGCTGCAGGAAACTGAAATAATAACACTCAGTGGTCATCAATCATATGTCATTAATGTTTATGTGTCATCAGTGTTTTTCTGTACAACAGCTCTGGAGCTGTAGGATCGGCTGCCTGACTCCAGTGTGTCTTTATCCTCTCGTTTCTTTCTGTATGCAGAACAGACGATGAACAAGTGAAGCCAGACTGTCTGACTGCAAACAAAATAATTTCCCTATGGATAACATGGCCACTGTCCTGCTTCTCCTAGTTCCTTTTCCGCTTCAGGTGGTTTGCCCTGTTACATGCTGGAACTTTCGCTTTGTACCTAAAGACGTTCCTTTTTTTAAAAACATCTTGTAATAATCCTTTCAGTGTGTGCCACTGATGCGGCATTCTCATTCCTTTTAGATAAGTAAAGCTCAGACTCTGAGATCAGAGTGGGTTGAACCATGAGGAAACATCTTGAGAAATAGAAGGAGGGGCCTTTTGTCCAAAGACCAACAGCAACGGAAAGAGATCCAACAGTCATCAGCATCAGAGTACAAATATACAGTATATTAGAGTATAAGCAACTTTTACTGCATACGATCCACTTCTGGAGGTTCAATATGTCATAGATCCACACTATAAAATGTCCTGAGACTTGATACTGGCTTTTAGACGCCTTGGTATTTATGATATACAACATGTTTCTACACTTCAGCATTATAAAACAACACTGAATGGCCTGAGCATTGTGAAGTGGTGATATTTTGTTTTGAGATTGACATTGTGACTAATAGACATTCTGCAGTGGCCACCTACCCTCATGAAAACGTGTGAAGACAGTGTCCATTTCGGACATACTGTGGGTCTTCTCCAATACTAAAAAATAAAACTGGTCTCAGAAGTGTTTCTGTATACAATCAATAAAATCTGAGCCAAGCTACAAACCATCTCTGATGGCGAATTCCAATTTATTCACGTGCTGTTAAGAAAAAAAAAAAAGCAGGAGAAATCATTACAGCCTCTCCTTGCTCTTTCTAAATGAAACACTGTGGACACAGTATTGACTCCAGTGTAATCAAGCTCCTCACCTCCAGCCACACACTGAGGCTTCAGTGAAAGGCGGCCACATTTTCTTATTTTCTCCAGCTTCTCACCACAGAGCCTTGCTTACTTTGTTACTGCACTGCATTGTTTACTTCTATACTTCGATTCCACTTAAAAACTACAGAGTAATTACCAACTAGACTTAAATGAACCTGTGTCCACTCCCAAAGCAGAGAGAAGTTAATGGTCTGCCAACTCTTGGAAGCAGTGTGTGTGTTTTGTGTGTGTGTGTGTGTGCGTCTGTGCATTTCTGCTGATCAGTGCTGGTTTCCTAAAGGCTGTGAGTGAAATCATTTATCCTGAACTATATTCATTCATTTGTTGAATACATTTCAAGATTGCCTCTTTGTTTGAATTTCAGACAGCAGTTTTTGAGCTATTGCTTGGAGTGCCTGACGTTTCTTGGATTTACAAACCACCTGAAACTGATTTAGACTTCACTCCATTTCATGACTTGGCACTGAGATAATGCATCCTGAGGTCACATTTTAAAGATGACGGCAATTTAAATTTAATGACTGAGTCAAGTTTGTTGTTTTTTTTCTCGTGAGGACTGTTGTTTTCTTAAAGTTGGAGTTAGGTATTATTCATATCGAGTTGTTGCAGAGTGACAATACGTTTTTTTTTTTAATCATTGCAGTTGTATTCGAGGCTGCACAGACAGACTGGTCTTCAGTGTCGTCTGTGTGAGATGATGGGGTTGGAGGGCGATCGGTTCTTTGCTTCTGTCCCTGTAGTGATGTCACAGACATGGCCACATGAGCTACTTTCAGAAACAAAGGAGCAGGAAGAAGCAAAGTGCGTTTTGATGTTCACAGGGACAGTCTTCTCTTCTCTTCTCAGAAGTCAGGTGATCCAGCGTTAATGTGGAGCATGTGTGAGACTCGAGGTTGTTTAGTGCACAGCTTTCCAAGTGGGTGGAATAATTGGTCCCACAGAAATGGAGTATTATGAACCAGTAATAAATCATAACCTGTCATGTTACGTATCTGCTGAGTTTTTCATCACATACAGAAAAGTCTCCTACCGTACCAGACACAGTGATACAGCAGTGTACAGGAGAGTTTGCTCCACTTATCCACACACAGAACCTGATGGCAGTTAACTCCAGACATACACTAACACCGATTTTAAGTCCAGAGTTGAAAATATGTAGTACAGACGAGCTTTAATGTAATTCTCTTCACTTCTGAGCATCTTTCCAGAAGAAGCAGTGTGATGAATGCTCATCCAGTTTGCTGGAGCTTCAGTGCGTCACCAAATTGCGCTGAACAGGGAGAGAAGAAGAAATAAAGAGGAGTCCTTAAATCAATAAAGATAAATACGTTGAATCAAAGCGGGAGAGAATAAATGTATATATGACAGTGTAATATGCTGCAGGAGATAAAACAAAAAACATAATTTAAGCATTTCTGTGTTCTCTCTCAGAGATCAAGAGAAACAAAGCTGCTTCACTTGCAGTCATGGATTTAAATGAGGGGATGCACTCACAAATGAACTGAGATCAGCTGAATTTTCACTGTGTGCTACTGTCAGATAATATAGACAGAGAGCTTCTTCTCTTCCACTTATAGCCTCCATCTGCCCACAATCAAATTACTCATCACAAAAAAAAGTTGAATGTGGGGAACATTATTAACACTTGTGCTTTTTGTTCTGCTGAGTTGTGACTAAAAACAGTTTTAGTATGTTTGTATGTTTCCATCTTGTATTCAGAAATTTAAAGGTCAAGTGATTCATTTCTAATTTGGCTTTCATTGTGTACTGCAGTACACTGCCTGAGATAAACAGTTTCCATACTTTGAAATCATAAAGTGGTCTGATATCATGTGGCACTGACATGAATAATGTATGAAAAACATGCAGTGGGGATGTCAAAACAGAAATGATTTACATTTCATCCTTCTGACCAATGGCCTTTGCAGTTTTGACTCCAACATAAAACAAGACTTGACTTGTCTCTGGGACCCAGTATCGCTCTCATCTTCTCCGACTTCGAAAGAAAACTGTATGTTGCAATTTGATGCTTTATAAGCTTCCATCTACCCTTTGCTTTGTTTCTGCCTTTGTGGAGCTGCTGACATGGTTGTATCAAAACAGTATTTCCTTTCATAAAAATTCAAATCATCGATGTGATGGAAAATGATGCAGAAGATAAATTAACTTTACAAATCTACCTGTGCCTTAAGGGGGCGTGTATTATAAAAGGGAAACTGACAGTGCATCGATATAAAATGAATAAAAGACATATGGAAAATACACTTGTGATAGAAAAGAATTGAACATGCCATGTGAGCTTCATTATATGCTAATGCAAAAATTCTGGAGATACAAAAAAATACCATGTTCTTATTAACATTAGTAATAGGACTAAAGTGACATGTTGTGCTTCTAAATGTGGCAGCAACTTGTCCTGTGGCAAATGCTGTGAATCAGTGAAACTGAAAACTGCGACTCACTGTCATTATCACCACAGTATAGAAGTGTTTACCTGCACACCGTCTTTCTCTAACTATGTTGTCCTGCTAATTTCTCATTTGCATTGTTTGGCAGAGGGACTTTAATGGGACTGAACTGGGGAGGAGAATTAGTGAGACAACTCTCATTTTTAAATCACTTCTTCTCTATAACAAACAGGAGCCTGTTGTCCATTAAGTTTATCGGTGATGATTGAGTGGAGCTGCAACATAATAACTTTCTGCTCAACTTTAAATTGCGTTAAGACAACAGTTGCTTGTGTCTGTTTGTTTGTGCTTTATTGGCTTTTTTATGGTCATGTAAACCGTTTCTTTGTTTTTCTGTTTCACTTTCTGTCCTTTATACTCTCCACAGATGATATTGCCATTGTGTCTCTTGTCTTGATGATGGTTTTCGGTTTTACACATATGCAGGTGTTAATCTGATTATTCTGCTTGTCTGTGTGTATTTACTCGGTTATCTAAAGGGTGACCTTTCTTTTAATTGTCTGATGAACCTTTTAGAGCTCTCAATGATCTCAGCGCGTGGATATATGAGGATATTCAGTGTCGTCTGCCTATTTAAACGTATGTGTGGGCAGGGCTTGGAGACCTTGGCGCTCGTTAGCGTCCCACGTAATCCTGAGTTGGCTTTCACGAACTCAAAGTATGAACGTCCAGTTCAGCATGGATTTATAGACGTGACAAAGAGATAGAAATGAGTGGCTGATGGGGCAATTACAGAGAAGGAATTTTACTTGTTAGATGTTTGAGTGACTTCAGCACCAAGTCACCACCTTTGTCTGTCTGCTGTTTGTTGCTGGGCAGCTGCTTTACTGTGGGTTTTTGGAAGCGTTCATTTGCTGCAAACAGCTGCTTGTTGCCACTGGAAACGAGGTTAATGAGACAACCGAGACTGAACAGCACAGGTCGTTTGTTGGCCTTAAAACAAAGGCTGGAAATAAATGTTTAATTTCATCCTATTTTTTTCCTTTTGTTTTCTGTCTTTCCTGAGGGGAGAATCTACTTTTTTTCCCCCCTCCTTCAGCTGCCTCATGGCTCAGAGTCAACGTGTGAAGAGATTCCTGTCTGCTGTCTTGTGGTGTGACTGGATCCTCAGAGTGGACACTGGGTTAGAGAGAAGCAGTCAGTCCTTGTATACTGTTAGCCACCTCCTCCTGCCAGATGTAGCGATTTTGATTGGATGAGAGCAGGAGAAAGCTATTTCAATTAAGTTAATAGGAAAACCTCCCCTCTACACCTGGCACGACCAAACAAGTCTGTAAGAATCTGTCAGCTCCGTCTTTGTGTCGGCCTGGCTCTGCTCCCCGAATCTCTCCTACAAGTTCTGCCTACGCAGGAGTCATTCTGTTATTCTGGGGCTGAATAATGAAGCTGGAAACTAAAAGACCATCCAGTCTAAATATCAGGCATGTAGAGGCTGAGCAAACCTCTTTTAGATGTTTTTTTCCTCTGCTCAGTTCAAAGGTAATGAAAGAGCTTGTAGCACAACGCTCTTCTCTCTCCATCTCTCAAATTCCTCCTCTCACCTGCTGCGAGAGGTCATACCTGCTGATGCAGAAAAATCTTTTTGGAAACGCATTTGTATCACTGTGGTCTTCGTATCTTTTTTAACAGTTGAATACAGTCAAGTGTTTTAAAATTATGCCCTTGTATCAAACAAAGCAACGGTCTAATCCAAACAGAAAAATATTTACTCAGGCTTTTAATCACTCACAGTCAGACAGAGATGGGAAAATTAATCTTTTTTTTTTTTGTACGTCAAAATTTTGTTTGCTGGTTGTTTTCAACACCAGGTGCCACACAGAAAAGTGTTGACAAAGTAATAAGAATCAATTAACTGATTTGTTAAGGGTTCCCTTTGTGCAAACTCAAATAATATCATTTCAGTGAAGTGTATCACCCCTTTAATCAAATATCCTACAGTTTTGTGTGTTAAATCTCAACTAATTTCACTGTAACTGTTTAGGGTATTTCCTATTTTCAAAATATTTCTTTCGAAACAAAGCATACAGCTGGAGGCAGCGAAACATCTGGGATACAGCTGTGTCAGGATGGACTGGGAGCTCCGCACAGAGGTCCACTCCACTGGGTCTCAGTCAGTCGACGCGTCCCCCAGTCCCCCTCTGATCTCACCTGGTCCGGTTCGTATCCAGGTGACTGTGCTCCGAGCGTCGACGGGTGGACCTCCATGTGGGAATTCAGCCGTGTGCTTGCAGAGAAGAGGAAGTAAATGCACATTCGCAGCTTTTCGCAGCGTACAAACGCTTGCACGCGCTTTCATGTGATAATCTGCTTGCAGTCATCAGTGATGTTTATCACCAGAATTCATTAGGAAATGTAAATTCGAGGCATTATGCAGAGAAGGTAAACCTCCTTTCTGTGAATTGCATTCGAATGAAGGAGCTGCGGAAAGCTATTACTACAAAACGCTCACCTCAGCTTTCATTTCGTGGTGAAGTGGTAATGAGGCTTTCCTGTGGATAAACTGTTATGTTATACGTTATTAAAGGATTAATCTAATGGATGTGCTCCATCATATAATTAAGAGGCTCTGCTGCTCTTCACCTCAAAATTTTCCACTTTTTATCCAGAAGGCTTCTTTTATGAAGCATTTACCCCCTTGTGAGGATCACTGTCGTGACATTTACATTTACAGAAATGTAAAATGCTGACACTGCTGTTTTTATTATCTTCACATTTAAACAGCTGGTATCTACTGGACATTAGTAGTAGCCAGAAAATGTCTCATCTGTTACAGCGGGACCTGCTGCTCTCCACAATGATCGGAAATGTTGTGTTTTCGTGCTCGTGGGAATAATGTCACTAAGGCTTTTACAATGAATGAGTGACTCTAAACAGTGTCTCTCATTCTTATGTGCTCATACACAGTACTAGGACTTCTCTTTCAGTTGACTGAATCCCTGCAGCCTCCTGACTGTGTAGGTGTGTGCCCATAACCAACATCCACTGTGAGCAATGGCACAGTCAAAGCCCGCTGCAGTTACGACCGATCAAATCCTGTGCTACCGCGACTTGACTGTTGAAAACTTACCATAAAATTTCAAAATCTTTTTTTCCCATATTTTCTTACTTTGACTTGTCTGTTTATACGTAAAATATGAAAAATCTCGAGGTCAGTAAGGTACGATCTTATTGACATCATCAGCTACTAAACTATTGACAAGTAACTATGATGAGGAGAAGAAAAGGAGCATGACATTCTCCTTCTTCTGGAGACTTCTGGGCCAGAGGATAAACTGCATAGAAACTTCAGTATTGTCCCATACAAATGCGCCACTTGCAAAAGTTTAAATGATATATTCACATTTTTTTCAAGTCTGTCTGGTGTCCATATGAGCATTAAGGTGTTACTTACTGTGTCACCTCTGTCCCAATTGAAAGCATGAATTCTAACATTGTCTGGAGTTATAATGAGGCGTCAGGAGTTTGACAAATGATCCTCAGAATTTGATTTGACGACTACAAGTGTGAAATCTGCACAGGGGCTCCACATTTACAGTTTTGTGACACATGCTGACACATTCAACATGATGACACAAGATTCCATTCTGCAACGTTCGTCGAGTCAACTTAGAATGTTCATGACAAAACGGATCGTTCACACGGTCACAAATGAACCTTTCACAACACGAGTCACACAGACCTGAGACCAGCCAAAACAGCCATAGCCGTTTTTTCCCCCCTATCAAAGACCTCATGTATCAACCAGGAAGCAGGTAAACATTCTTAAATCGTGTTATCCAAGTTTTGCATTCATTCAACTCAGTAACCTTTTTTTTTTTTCTTCTTCATTTTTTGTATGCCAAGCTGTGTAAGCAGTGATGGAATGAAATATGTTTGTTTCCAAGCCGATGATGTGTGAAACGGGGTGAAAGCAGCTGATCTAATTTGCTGTGTTTGATGTTGATGTTTCTATTTCTCTACTTGGATAAGGAGCTACATAGTGGATTAGTCTGAGCAGGTGGGTGTGATGAGTCAGATATAGCCGTCCATGGGAGTTATTTTCCACATCAGACTGTAATATTTCCTCCGGAATGTTGTAATTCCTGCTTGCACGAGTGTCAGCAGCTCTGACAGCGTGGCCTTGGTTTTCAGCATTACTGATGTAGAAGAAGGAGGAGACTGGTGGAGGCTGAAAGCTGTATCCTGGTTCGACGATTCGCCACTTTATCACCGTGACAGTGTAAATGCTGCTTTGAGAGCTGAATGTCATTTCCCACCATGATGAATCATGTATTGTGGCACAGCATTTTTTCTTGATCATAAATGTTGTTTTACACATCACTTTTCTGGAGAATCACAGTCTGTTCAGTGTTGCGTGGGTAAAAGTATCCAAATTGTGAGACCTGAGCTCACATTTTCTTTGTTTTATTAAGACGAAGGATTATTTTCTCTCTGAAATGGGAAATTTAGATAGCCAGACCTTCACAGAGGAATGTTAGCATAAAGAGTATGCGTTGATTTATGTATTGCTCCTTCAAAACAGTTGGTTGGTCGAGAGACATATTTTTTACTTTAAATGGCTTTTGTTTTGGTTAAGAGTAGACTTTAAACAAAATCTATCATGGAGAGAGAAACCAGCAGAGGCTCTTACAATACTCATCCTCACCAAGACCTCAGACCTGACTTTTTCTGATTGATTTTTCCTGTTTTTTTCTTTTCGTGAATAAATATTTGTGGAATAAAAATTTTGTATTAAAATAAAAATAAATAAAATGTACTGCAGAAAGAAACAAGTTAAAAGTTACTGAGGAAAAACAAAATTAAAGCAGTTAAATTAGCTTTTCTTAAAGCAGCATGTCTGTGCTTATGTTGTTTTTTTTCTTCTCCCTCCCCTGTCAGAGAGGACGTGAGTGCCACTCACCATTGAGCTGTTTGGCTCATGTTGGATTGTCGTACTCTGCACTGAATGAGACTTTAATTGAACTCACACAGAGCGGGGAACACACACACACACACACTTACATCATCAGATGTGGACAGCGTCTGCTGTTGTGATGATAGGGGTCATGCTGGATGTGTGCTGGGTCTGTCCACAGAGAAAGAAATGGATGTGATGCACAGAGAGGTTAACAGGGGCACAGCGGGCAAGAGGGCAGGAGAGAGAAACACAACATCCACTGCCAGCAGAAAACACACCCACACTGCCTGTGTTTGTACTGTGGATGAGAGAACAATTTCAGTTGTGGGTTGTTGATTTTTTTTTTTTTTATAGAAAAGATGCTGGAGAAGTTGTGCTTGTTTTATGTGACATGAACAGAAAACGATAGAAGAATCACATGAAGATAAATTATTTCATCCCAGTTTAGAAATAAGGTGCCTGAACATTACATTTCAGAAAAATACAACATGTGTAGAGCTCAGCAGCCGACTTTAAACCTTTCTCAAAGAAGACATGTTGACATGTTACAGTTGGAGAAGCTCAGGAGTAATTAATAAAATGACTTCAGTCCCAGGGTATTACACTCACTCAGTGTTAAGTCACTCATAAGTAAAACCTGTAATTTTCCTATTATGATAATGGGAAATGTCTGATGTTAAAATGACACACTGTCCACCACCCTCCTCTGTGCATATTGCATTTTTGTGTACATTTATTGGATTCAATTTGAAGCTGCTTCCTTCTGTGTGTGCTCATAACAGAGCAGATGTGGACCGATCTGGAACCCACTGTATAATGTGTATTCCAACATCAGTGTGTTCATGATGTTCTGCCCAGGTTTTGTGTTTGTGACCAAGTCACAGGCCAAGCTCAGCTGCCTGTTTACTATCTTCCAGTATCCACTTTATGCACTCGGCTCAATAATGCTCATGCTTGGGGTTTATGCAGTTTTGTGGTTTTTTTTGATTAAACAAAATAATCATTTTGGGAACTGCAATTACAGTCTTTTGTTTAGTAAAGAATAGCCTCAACTAATAACCCATCACATTGTTTGCTGAGTTGTTGACTCACAACAATGTCCTGACACTGGAAGAGCCCGACATTACCGTTAACTTCAACATATATAACACAGAATCTGGTGATAAAACCAAAACTCTTCCAACTGGTCATTTTCTGAAATTGACAAATAAAATGTAGACACCACTGGAAGATAATACAGTGCACTGAAATTAAATCACTGCTGTAGCCAGTCTATTGTAGACACAGACAGGCATGGTCATTTTTCTAATTTTTATCATCCTGTCAGTTTCCATGTGTTAAGAGTCTCTATGAGGATGCCCTATAACTTAAAGGTGGAGGTCTGTGTTCATTCATCTTCTATCTGTGACCCGACTTCAGCCTCTGCACTCCGACCCGGCAGATGAGTCCCAAAAAAAGCCATTACATACCCACTCGCTAATGGAGTGACTGAGGATGGAGAGAGAGATTGCGGCAGACAGAGGTAGTCCACAAACACTTTTGTTCATGATTCACTTACAGTTCCCAGCAGCCCGAGGGCTTCAATGTGTTATTGTTTCAGCAACGAGCAGTGAAGGATAAATGATTCTGATTTTCTATCTTTCACTTTACTGGAAACTGGGGAACCATAAACCTCGGTTATTTCAGCCGCATTCGCATTATGTTGGGACCTGAGCTGTCAGTGTTCCAAATGTCACGTCTCAGATGTCTCAAGTTACTGATTCAGACAGAAATCCTCACCTGTACTGCTCAGTGTTACATTATGTCTTCACAATTTGTTGCTCCCTAACACAAAGTAAGAAAGGTATATGTGCGAGTCCTCTTACCGGCTGTATTCTGTGGGGAAGGACTAGATTTTCTCTTCTCTGACAGACACAGGAGCAGGTCCAGGCACAGTGTGAACCAGCCAAGGTTCACTCTCCGCAGGTGGTATCAGGGTCTGTTATTATAATGTTAGGCTTCACCATGCCAGAGTCAGGAGGCTGCAGGAATAGATGTGACCCACAAAGAGGTTAAGAGAGACACAGCAGGCAGGAGGCCAGGAGAGAGCAACACAACACAATCCACTGCCAAGGTTACACACCAAAACAGATACACACACTTTTTCTCATTCAGTGCATTCAGCTGCTGCTGCTGTCATCAGCAGCACTAACGGATGCTTCCATTTCCTTAATCAAAATGAATTTCATTGCACTTTTTCACCCCAATCGTGTTTTTTTTCAGCTTTGTTATTTTTTGAGAAGAGTCTTTACAGAAATGGTTAAATGTGCTGATGGACTCATCGGGGTGATATCACTTCATCTCGTGTTTGTTTGTTTGTTTTTCACTGCATTGGCTCAGTTCGACCCTCACTGGCCTGCTCTAACCTTCTCACTGACGGACACACATGGAGGAAATATATTTTTCTTCGACTCTACATCAAACACCATTTCTTGTCATACACACACGAGTACACTCCCCTCCGTAAGTACAGCCGTCTCTTCAAGTCTTTCAGGAGATTAATTCTGATTCAGTGACTCCACTCTGACTAATTTCATGCTGCATTTCTATTTGGGAACAAACATGGAGAGAAAATGTGTAGGTCGCTGATAATCAGCAGATGGCCTGTGAGTGTTTGGGTGGTACAAAGTGGGTGTTGGAGGAAAGCAGAGATCCACTTTGAACAGGCGGTCACATCCACTCCACTCATTAGCATAGTGACAGCGCTGATTGAAAATCTGCATGATGTTAAAGCCTCACATGAATAATGTAATTATTCAGTCCATTCAGATTGAATGATGAAACAATTATCAACTAACCACAGTCCACTTGGTTGTAATGTAGTATTCAGGTCTCATGCTGTAGCCCACAGCTGCCACATCACAGTTCATCTTCATAGTGACGTTACTTCAGGGTGAGACTTCAATGACACAAACAGCGTGAATGCAGACATCGCTGTGCTGGTCAGTCAATCTGTCTCAGCGAAGCCAGACACAGATGAGCTGCTGAGGGAGACAGATACTGGGAAAGTTTGGAAACATAATGTGGAAGTGGTGCTGGAGGCTGTTGGATGAGCTCACAACTATTTATTAGAAAGATTAAAAAAAACATGTTTTTATGTATCCAACCAGGCATATAATGCTACCTGCCCTTAATACGAATTGAACAAAAAAACACTCGACCAAAATAGCTGACACACTGGAGTGTTTATTCAGGCTGCACGAACACAAAACACCATCATGGACAAACGCATCTTTTGTAAGTTGTAGGCAAAGTTCCCCCATTGATTCAGCCTTATAAAACCCTTTTCAATGAAACAGACCAAAAGGCTTAAACCATTAAGATGAATTGTGACTCTGAGGGAGGGGAAGGGCAGCTGGATGAAGGACAGGTGTGAAAAAGGTGTGTGAGGTCTCCTGTCTCTGTCAGACAATACAACTGGACTCAGTAGTTGTGTGGGTGATGGGTAGCTCTGGGTCCAGGAAGAAGAAATGGAGTCTTTTAGCTGTGACGGTGATCCCACACTTTTAGGACGTGTTTGACCCCGTCATTTCTTTCCCTCCCCGGTTTTTTCTTTAAAATTGGCTGGATGGATAGATTCTTGGAGGATGATGTAGCAGTGATAACCATCTAAAAATGATGTCCTTTCGAATAAGCTTGGCTGCTTTTTTTTTTTTTACAGCCTTGGCTTTGTTATAATTGTTATGTTGTTTAAATCTTTTATCTTTTAGTAGCATTCTCAATACTGCCCAGTACTTGTATTGTGTTAACAAAATAAACTGCTGTTATTTATCTTGCTTTACTGCAAAGTGATCACCAGACCTTATGTTTGTCATCAGCATCATTTTGTGGACTAATTCTTGTGTGAGACTGAAAAGGCTTGTCGGTCTCCCTAAAACCAGGAAAAAAATTCTTTGTTCAGTGTCCCTGAAGGCTGTGCACAGTTGAGATTAGATTCTCTTTTACACACTGAGTGAGCTTTGGGAGTAAAATGTAAATGCGATAATGCAGAGAAAAGTTTCTGTGAAGAATTTGTATCCAGAGAGAGAAAGGAAAAAAAAACTTTTATCAGTGGGAGTCATACAAGGACAAAGAAGAAGTGAACCTCCAGTTCTCTGACTTTGAAAGAGGGTTCAGTGTTGCAGCAGTGGAATCTTCAGTCACAAAGACAACTGCCTCGTCTTTTAATAGGAACAGTGACTAAAGTGGCGTGCATTTACATATGGTACAAACATCAGTACATACTGCTCAGATTTGATGAGCGTGATGCTCGCGCATTAGCACGATATGTAAAGACAAACAGAAGAGCGCCTCTTCAACTGATTGAGGATGGCAATACAGGACATCATCAGACTTTGTCGGCTAGAAACAGTCCGACGATATTTACATATGGGATATTGTATTAGGTTTGCAGCACACAACCGTCTCGTTACAAAGATGAATGTACTTTGAGAGTTTGGTTCTGCAAAATCCACAGGCACTGGTCCACAGAGATGTGGAAAAAAGGGATATGGTGAGATGAGTCATTCTTCACCGTATTCTCCTCAAGTAGGTGAGAGCATTTTTGAAGCCCCAAGAGAACAATGAAGGCCTGAATGCTTGACCCCTACAGTGAATCTGATGACTCTGTTGTGCTGTGGGGCCATTTTACTGGCATGGTTTGTGTCCAGTTGTCCTCTTAGAGGGAAGGGTCACTGCAAATCAATACAAAGTTCTGAGTGATCAAATTTGTCCTATGATGAAATGTTTCTATCCTGGTAGGGAGTGGTCTCAACCAGAATGACAATGCCCCCAACCATGGGAATATGATGTAAATCATACATGATGGCCTGTGCAGTCACCAGATCTTAACTCAACACCGAATGTGTGTGTGTATGTGTGTGTGTGTGTACATATATATATATATATACACACACACACACACACACACACATATATATGTACGTGTTTGCCAAGGGTTTTTGTTTCAGGGACGCTGTGATTTGGAATTCATTTCTTCGTTTCTCCTCATGCTGTTCCCAGAAGGCCTGGCTGCTGTCTGTTCTGCAGGCCTGTCACATTTGGAGGACAAATTTCAAAACATAAAATACCTGTGCAAAGGAAAAACAAAGTTAATTATTTAAAATCGTATGTATTGATTCGTTGGCATAATGGGTTGCTGTTGTCTGAAAGCTGCTGTATCTTATGTGTCATCATTTTGAAGGGTGTGTGAGGTGAAACTGAAGCGTCCATGTTGAGTTGAAGTCTATGGGTGACCACGTTATATATATATATATATAAACTCTGTTTTCAGCTGCAGTGCAGGAGTATCCACTCGCCAAAGAAAACAGACCGTTGTGTTGCTGTCAATCTGAAATATAAATGCACCACTATCAATCACTCCTTTTTTTAACATGCATTTAAACTCAGAGGGTTTTATTGTCATTCTTTTCTTTGTTTTAGAAAATCTGTTGAAAATGCTTTTGTCTTTTTCCGGTAACGGTGGCTGTTACATAGCTTTAATGACCTGCATACACAGTAGGGAAAGGTTATGTATGACTTTAATACTTTGTGATGAAAATGCCTCTTTTAGTCTAATGGCTCTGGCTTTGTCTGACGTCTCTGTGTGTTGGGCTGTGCCCTTTGCCTCAGAGAGGAAAAAAAGATATTTGGAGTCTGAACTGAGAAATGAAACATTGTCTGTCATCTTCTCTGTGCACTGAGCTAAAAAAAAAAATGTCTGTAATAACTCAACGAGCAGCCTGAGATCAGATCACAGAAATTTAACAATTTCTCACTCTGGCAGTCATTTTATCAACATTATTGAAAATAAATTGTGTTCTCATTCGATGCTAAAGTCTTCCAGACTTAAAGATAAAGATCATGATCTGATAAGAGTTTATTTTCTGTCTCAGGAAGGTTTTTGTCCTTTTGAAAATCAATGCAATTTCCCAGCACATTTAAGTGTAATAGGAAGATCAGTCAAAATTACTAAGACCTACAGTCCTGTAGACACAAGGTGAGCAGATATTGTATGGGGGAGGTTTCTTTTAAAGACTCATGCAGTTATATCACACTAACGTGATCATAATCCTCTTCTCCTTTAAACCCTGGGTTTGTTCCCTTTTGATTTGCCCCAATGTCCTCCTCCATCTATTTTCAACAGAGCGCTAAACCACAGCCCCTACTTTCACTCAGCAGATGTAGTCTGTGTTTTAGATTGTTGTGTTGCTGGAGGTGTAATAAATAGTTTCCCACTTAGAGCTTTTTGGAGAGATCAGTCACGGAGTGAAAGGGGGGAAAAAGTTCTAAATGAACTCCCAGCTCACAACGATACTGTGAGTGTTTGTACAGCTACAAAGAAAAGACTGGATGAAAGAAACTCAAGATGTAAAATATGAAATATGTTTGCACAGCCCAGTACAAAGATCAATCAGTCAAAATGTGTCAGCTCTTATTGATCCAGCAGTCACACAGATGGGTTCCACAAATTGACTCTCCCTGACTGAAGGAAAACAGAGTTAGAGCAGTTTACCCATGTATCCTTAAAGCCCAGCAAACATGCGGAAACACTTGCAGAACCCTTTTCTGAATATTTTGAAACCTGTGTTGTTGACATTTGGACAGGTAACAGCATTAAAAGCACAGGTATCATTAATGACATTAATGATGGCTGCTTTTGTTTTGGCGTCCCAGTTTGCTGGTTCTCTGTCACTGCTTACTGGGACACTCAAATGGAGCAGAGGCCATTAATGACACTTGTGCTTTTCTTCCTGTGACATTTCAGTTCATGCCTGTTGTGCTGTCCCACAGCATGGCTCCATGTTCTGCCCTGCATTATGCAGGATTATTATTATTATACCAGTATTAGTTACACATTAGAATTTGAAGGCAGTGGGCTGTTGGGCTGCCATGCTAATGATGGAGCTGTGACTTTCCTCTGCAAACTCTGATCTGACCTGACCAGGCATCCAACTGCACTCAGCTCACTTTCTCGTTGTTGAGAGTCGAGGAAACGCTGCATCACTTCCCTCTGGCAGTGTTCCTCTGAGTTATATCTGAAGCGATAGAAATCCACTATCCAATGCTAATATTTGTGCTCTGAGATGTGAAGTAGACATGAGTGTAAAATGGGCAAATAACGTTGATATTGAGACATCAGTCAAGATGATGTTTGGCGATGAAATTAGCCGACTGTTAAAGCACAGTACCAGTTCAAGTGTGAAAGTAAACTTCAGCTCTTCACAGAGTGACAGGCCTTAGACAGACCTGTGTTCAGTCCATTTCCAGCATGATGCATTTGCATATTGAATTTCAAAGAACTTGTAAACATGTCACTACTTGAGATTGTATCTGGTGGATGCTTGCAGTGTAGTATTTTTTTTTAATCTTCACAGAGAGGAGATACTGTGGTCAGTAATCATGGATTTTAGCAGAATCTTTAACAAAATTCTGTTTAGTTCCTGTGACTTAAAAAAAATGATTTGAAATATGTTATAGTGACCAAATGTTTGTATTTTGATTTTCTCAGGTGTATTGCTCCTTCAGTCATTTTGTCCCCTCTCAGTATCTGTCTAAAGATAGCACCCTTTGCTTTTCTGTCTGTCTTTGTGTGAAAGAAATGCAATGAGCCAAGGCAGATGAACTCTGACATTGTGTGGACAACCTAAAACTGACACACACTTGCACACCAACCACCACCCAATTTACACTTGGTTTGGTAGCGTGACATCTGTGACTCCGTCAACACCAGTGTCCTGCACAGCTGAACACACCGACAACAGTTTCTGCTCCACTGAGACAGCAGATGGATACAGTCTGAGTGTTCCAGGCTGTCTCTCTTAATGTGTGTGTGTGTGTGTGTTGCATCAAAATTCTGAAACCTGATGTCACAGACTGCATTTAGTGAACCCAAAGGCAGACATAACTTCAGAACTGTGGACTGGACATGACTTGGTCGTGGTTTTGAGTGACAAAACCTGTGAGTAGTGTTTAGATTACCAGTTCATTTTCTGGGATGTCTTTTATTTCAGATATATGTTTGTTCAGAGGCATGAGACATAATCACAGATATAGTACTTAAACCCCAAGGTTTGAGTCATGTTTATTAATAATAATCTTATTTTTGGGGTGATTCAGGGAGGGATTATTTTGATTTTCGATGACATATATTCCAAGTGTATCCCTTTTTAATTGAACAGTATCCAAACTGAAGTTAAATCCCCAAACCATTAATGAAGTTTGGAGTTCACTGTGCAGCTTATCATATTGATTTTGGAAGATATTGCAGTCAGTTTAATATCCTTAAAGGAAAACCTGTTTTGAGTTTGGATTGGATTATCTAGTGCTGACTATGCAAGTCTGTTGCTGACTCGAATCAAGGAAATGTCATTTGCCTTTTGTTGGCATGAGATTCTCAACCTGTAACATTCCAGGGATGACAGCAGTACTCCAGACAGCACACATCTCATTCAATGCAATATAAACCTGGAGCATCAGAATAATCATTTGGCATAACTCCATTCTCCAATGGTGAAAATAATATAAACCCCAGTAATAAACATCATACACTCACAGAAGTTATTACACTCTTGCCAGGCACAGCCCACATTATGAAGGTTCTCACCTCCATTCATTTTGGTCTAAATTTTAATCAAATGCTGATGTCTACCTGCTTAACATGAATGTTTGTTAATTAGTACCCAACACAAATGAACACGGCTGGAAATCAAATTAGGCATGGGTGAACACCATTAGTTTTGCTGTTTATTTTGTCATAGACCAAAGTATTTGTATTAATTAGGTTATAATAATCATGAGTGTTCATACTGAATTTTTGCCCAATCCATCAAGTGGATGTGGAGATGCTGCTTTTGCCACCAAGTGGCTGAAGAGATCACTACAGTCGTTCATGCTCTGGGGATAATGAATAATATATGTATAAACTTTCATGACAATCCCTGTAATTGTTGACATTTCAATTCAAACTACAAACATAAACCTCATGGTGGCACTAGAGGAAAAGCCAGAGGATCGCCAAAATCCTTCGTAGCCATCATCTGGGGCCCATGGATATGTGTGCAAAATTTCATGTCAATCCAATAGTTGTGAACCCTCCTCTGGTGGTTATTACAAAGGTTCAATGGCCCATGACAAAGCTAAATGTAGTGAGGAAATGAAAGACAAAATGAACTTCTCAATAATATTCCCCTCAAGCTATTCCACCCTCCCTCCAAATATCACTATTTGTGAATATGCGTATTCAGTATGACATTTATATTAAATAGCACCATACGAAACCTCAGAAAGCAACTGACAGTTGTTTCTACTCTTCAGTGTCTTGACATAACTGAAAACATTATCTATCTCACAACCAGTAAACTGTAAATAAAAAAAAGAAGAATCTTAATAAACAATAGAAATGAATTGCTTACAGATCTGGATGTTACAGCACAAAGTAGAGCCCATTTGGATTTTATCCTCATTCTTCAGCTGTCAGACCTATGCAGGAGGAAACAACTGTGGAAAGATTTTTGTGTTCACAATAAGTAACATGTAATCCATGTTGAATACAGATCCCAATCCTCACTGTGCAAACAAAACAATAACCTGAAGACTAACTTTAGTCGTCATGTGAAGGTGAAGCTGTGACCTCATTAGCTGAGTTTTCATTAAAATGAAGAAAGAGAGAGAAAGAGAGAGAGAGAGAGAGAGAGAGAGGCAACCCATGAGTGAAAAAAAATCATGAGCAGAATACAGATAAGACACAGAGAGAGGCGCCTCTTCTCCACCAGCTTCACCAGTGTGTGAAATTTATACACAGCACAAACACACCTCCGTTCATTTAGCTAGAGAGTCAGCGATAGGCAAGATAGTTCTAGTTTAAACTCCATATAGGAAACAGAATATTCACTGCTTCTCAAAGATGACTCTTGCTGTGAACAGGAAGCAGTCTAATTTATTGGTATTTGCTAATTTGGTAATTTCCACATTTCAGACATCATCATCTCGAGATTTAAACAACACTCCTGAGAAATGTCCAGTCCAGTGCAACCACTACACTTCCTCTTTCTTTTATAGCTATGCAGTCATATACTTATCATTGCAGTTTCAAATTATAGCCATCTTACATTACCCAATCACATGTGTTTTTCTGAACATCAGGTTCAAAGCTCCTCATTTTTTATTCATTTCCAGGGCACAATAATTACGTTCCTCGAGCAAAGACATGTAAATCTCCAGCATGAGTTGTAGGAGTATTTCAGGCTATTTTCACTTTCACTCGCTTTAGTTAACAGACAGTAAAACAAACACTGTTTCCTCACTTGGTAGACCAAATCTGGTGATGACCTTGGCCCTGAAACTGTGGTACAAAACAAGTTGGTCTGTGTTTTTGGTGGTATGTGATGCATCTAGATGAGTTTCCATTGTGGTTGGAGGAGGAAAACAGAGTTATTTTGGAAATGTTACTCGGCATCAGTCTGCCCCTTTCAGCTCTGATTCTTGTTTTCTGTTCCTCCACTCTGCTCCATGTGTCTCATCTACAGTGTTGCATTAAGCCCTTGCCATTATTGAGACTGTTTCAGCTGTCAAGCAGCCAAACTATTTGGTATGAAATAGTATATTGAATTTTGGTTTTCCTTGAGTGTGAGTTTATTTCTCTCTCTCTTTGTAACCTCGCGATTTCACAGATGGAAGATGGTGTTCACTGACCTCCAGCCACATCATCTTCATGACACTGTTGTCAGTGATTCATGAATTACTATTTTCTTTTTCTCACAGACAATAGTATTCCATTTTAAAAATGTCCACCCTCAGACCTCGTGTACTATATAAGAGTATAGATCTGACAGAGATTGGTGTTCCTGGGTCAGTCTCAATCTCTGGAGAGTCACACGATGGATGAATCGTTGTGCTCGATGTCATTGTGCTCATTGTGTTAGATTTTCTATTCTTGAATAATATACACACCCACAGAACTTCAACCATGAACGCTTAAATTTGATGTATTTTAGAGTTAACGTCACATGATTAATGTAAATGTCCAGTGTTGCTCGCAGTAACACGTATGAAAGGTTTGGTTTCTGAGGAGGTGGAGGTGCATCATGTGCCACTTTGTGTTTCGGCTTGTTTCCTACTCACAAACCTGGCTGCTGATTCCTCATCACAACAATCTGGCAGAGGAGGCACTTAAACGGAGGAAATAATTAAGTGTCTTTTCCATCAACACTGGATCAACAGTGTTGGGGCATTGTGGATTGCATATCTGAAAATCATTATCAGTGTCCATTATGAACTGTGTATTTCTACTGAAGAATACACCAAGTGATAGTATAGTATTTTTCAGCCCATGACAGAGCGAACACAAAGTGTTTTAAGCATTTTTTTTGTTCCTTTGACTGTGTATTTAAAGGTTGATAGACTGGGAAATTCTCTTGAAATGTCGTTTCACAGTTGTGAGGCACTGATGAAATATTGACCTCTTTGTTGGAGTTAAAGTAGGACACACACTTCTTGTTTAGGTGTTGTAGAGCCCACGCCGTCTCTGAAGATTGTGATAATCAGAAAATACTTTTGGCCTTTGATGGATGTAATTATGTGTCTGCTCCAAATAACCCCAGGGCTATGTGGAGCAGCTTGTATGTGATACATTATGTTAATGTGTATTTCCTTTTGAAAATTACACTATTTTTAGTTGACTGAATGAATAGAACACAAAAGAGGCTTGTTTGTGCAGATAGATGAGACCCTGAAGGGTCTACTAACAGATTTTAAAATGCCCACACACACACACACACACACACACACACAGTTATAATTATAGTTTGTGTTGTCAGGTCAGACATGACTTAATTCTATTAGAGTAATGTACTGATAGTGTTTGTACAGATACCTTCAGAGATGAACTTTCTCTCTCTAAGATATTGTATGTGTAAAAATATGTCAGTCAGTGTGAGTAATGTCTTCTGAATAATTCATTGACTTGAACAATGTCTGCACTGTACCTCCCACACATCAGGCCTGTCTCACACACTACCAATGCCTGTGTTATGCAGAGACAAATAAGTGCTCGATTAAAGTGACATCCAACACTGAGGCAACCGCAATCGGAAAGTGAAAACGAAACCCAAAGATATTTGAATGAATTTATCCTATTATATGATGAAGAAAACCATCAAAACCTCACATCTGAGAAGCTGGTAACAGCAAATGTTGCACTGATGCATCTTTGCTTTGAAGATGAATAAAACAAGTTTTTAAGTAACAAAAATAGTTGAAGATTAATTTCCTGTTTAACTGATTAATTAACTAATCACTGCAGCTCTCATGGCATCATCTGTGTCCTGCAGCTCATTTCACAGCTCATTTCATACGGAACCTCCTGCACTTCTTGGAAACTTGGAGCCATCACATTTGATAACTGAGGTGCTGCAGCCCTTCCTCGGCTTGGGGAAGAGAGCAGCAACTCTCATCCAGAGCAGGACAACTCCACCATAGTCCTGTGCTTTTAATAAGTGAGGGCCATTTCTGCAGGCAGAGCTCGAAATGACAGCTGGGAAAGTAGCCAGTGCCCTTAAAACAACTATTGGACACCTTCACTCAACCACCCTCTCTGCCCTAAAAGCCTCTTTACCTAAAAATACAGCCCTTTCATCCTGATTCTTGCCCACACATGTGCCCCAGACAGACTTGATAATCAGCTCACCAAAAAAACCCCAAAAACCTCACTGATCTGCCAGTTTACTCTTACAGACGAGACATATATGCTAAACTCAGATGATACGATTGTTATTCAGAGCAACTGAATTGATAATCCCATTACGCTATAGGTGAGTAAAACTGTGCCTCCTCAGCAGGGCGTCATCTTAGCTCGCTGCAGGGTTATATCTGTCTCAGAAGAGAACTGCTGAGCTCCAGCTGTACGGCTCTTGACTTCAGAGTGAAGTCGGAGATGTGAGCCTCACTCTCCCCACATTCTTCGGGACTCTTGTATCGCTACAGCACTTGTAGTTTCGAGATGTCTTATATAGGGACGTTTGTCAGTTCTGTTTAACTCTTGAAATTATTTCAGTGGTTTGATTTAACTGAACTGAATTAAACTGTAGCTGCTCTTCATAAAAAAACCCCAGTTATAAAGGCTTCTCAAAAGTCACATGAAAGAACATAATGCATCGCCATCCAAGTTATTTGACTGAAGTTTTCATATTTTTTCTGTAAGCCAGCTGAGTCTTCAGTGCTCTACTGAAGTCTGTGCTGCTTGCCTCACTCATCTCGCACAGCCCCTCAGTCTCTGAAACACGCTACTGTCGTTGCATTGTCTCCCACAAGGTGAGATAATGTCTGATCCAAACAGCAGGACATCAGCACAGTCTTATCATTTAAAGGACAAAAGTACACTGAGATTCTTAGATATGACTTTCCAACACGTCCCTGCTAAGTGTCAACCCAGCCTCAGCGTCGAGCCTCATCACATCCCTCTGTTGAGCTTCTGTGGACAAACAACATCAGATCGGAGAGGTTTGATGTGACTCCTGCTGCAGGCGGTAAGACTGACGAGAACCAATAGAATATACCAGCAGCTGTTCTGTGACTGTGAACCTGTAAAGAGAGAAGAGAAGATGGAGTCCATTCACATCACAGAACAGTGCAGGGAGACAGCAGCAGGACCACCAGTGTCGGCGAATATTTCTTTCTTAGAAAAGATGTGGGATGTGGGATATGGGAAAGATCTGGGCTTTTAAATGAACATGCACCACAGCGCACAAACACACACACACACACACACACACACACACACACAGTCTGTGGCTGGTTAGATCCAGCCTGCTACTGATCTGCCACTGTAACTGACAGAGAGGTGTGTTCTCCACTGTTATTGTGTTGTTCACAAGCATGACAGATTGGAAGAGATGTAACGTGAACATAAAACGAGGAAAAAATGGCCAGAGATAGAAGACAGACAGATGGAGAAAAAGTGAAAATAGATAAGAGGGAAATAAATGAGACAAAAACCAGTGACATTGATGCTGTTTACCACAAACAGAGAGGTGTATCATATTGTCATTGCAGTTTGGTTCTCAGCATGCGGATATTGTAGAGTCACAATGTTTCTGCTCGAACAGCATGAGACCTGCAGTCAGTTCAACGAAAGCCAAGTGTGTGTTTTGTGGTCTAATGTCTGTTGGAAAGAAAGAAAGTCACAGGGACGGTAAGTGCAGAAAGAGGAGCCTGTGGTTTGGCTGCAGTTCGTGTGATTGCTGTTTTGACTGAAGATATCATTACAAATTCGTAAACATCCCCATTAGCATAATACCAGACGCTGCTAAAGAAATCCCTCCTCGAGCACACACTGTGAAGTGTGGCTTACCTGATATTAATCATAATGAATTTACAAGAGTTAAAACTGAATTTATGCCGTCAGTGGTTTATTTTCAAATTTGAGTTTTCCTTAAGGAGACCAGAGATTAGTTCAGAGCTGGGGGCAATAAGTTGTTTGAAAATCTTGATGTTACCATTTGTCTTAGAAATTATGTTTCTAAACAAATACAAAGAACACCAAATATGTTTTGTACAAAACATCATGGAGCTCTGATTATGTTTTTTTATTGATATAATGAGGAAATGTTGTTAATTTACATATTTGGCCAGTCACAAATGCATTGATAGTGAACGTAACAGTAAAATGTTCAGTGTTGAGGAATTTTTTTCTCCAATTTGTAGTGACTATGGCATTGTTAAACTCGAAACTTTCAACACTGGTAAGGTTATTGAAAGATCTTTCCCACAACATAATGAAATCTACTGGCATCTCCGCTGCTGTAAATCTATTGCATCATTCACTGAAAAAATATGTTGCCTTTGAACAAAATCCATCTGAAAGAAAACCATTAGAAAAGAGAAGCATAATTTATATAAGGCAGGACTGCTTGATGAAAAAGTACATTTGAACCGTTGAATAAAGGTTTTCATCCAGCAGAATGGATTTATTGTTGTGGATAAAGGAGAGGGTCAGTTCCAGTCTCTGTCTCACTTCACCAAGTTTAACAGATCCCTCCTTGCTCCCACCTCGTAGCTGAGTACTGTAGTGGATTGGGCTGTGCTTTGCAACTTGTGCGTTACCGGTGGTGAAGACTGAGGCAGAAGATAGAGCTCTCCATGGATCTTCTCTGCATCCCATTTGAAATATTTCTTTCTTTGTACAGTAATTCCTGGTTATTCCATCAGCCAGTCAATCACTAGATTTTAAGAACTGAACTAGAACGCTAACTAGAACAGTTAGCGCAGTGAACATGTATGTGATCATGTTACAACATTTCCTGAAGAAGGAAGATCTTTAACGTCCAGCTGGTGTTTTCAGTTCATTCTCCCCTCTGTCTTTTGGTTCGATTTTTATTCCAAGATGGAAAGTAAATAACAGTAATTATGTTTTGCTTCCTCTTGTTTCTGAGTGTGATTTTTTTTTTTTCCAGTTTGTGGGCCAAGTGGCTATTGTTTGTAGAATAGATAGCAGTTAGTGAGATTTAATGGGTTTAATGTCGACTTCACTGATGTCATTTGTCACCGTAAATTGCAAAGAGGCAACTGAAGCACCGTAAGGAGCAATTTAGCCAAACAGCTGCCGTGTATTGTCTTTATGGTCTTTATGGTATGCAGTAACGGAAATGATGGATCATGAGGAATCAGGGTTAATCACTTTTACTGAACCATTCTGAAGGATACAACCCTCAGCGAAGTAACCAAACTCTCAAACTCCGGTTGTGAACCGTTGGAATATCTGTGTAAACCTGTGTAACCTTTGATAATATAAACTCTGTGGCTTTTCCCCAATGAACAATTGATTCTTTTAGCGAAATTGTCCTTCTTCACTGTCAAGTAAAATCGAGTAAAGTGAGAGATCAATCCACATACTGACTGTATATGTGGCGGTGATATTTCTACACTGAAGAAATCTCTGTATCTGACTTTATTCCTGCAGCACGTTCACTATCAGTTAGTGTGAAGAGAGGAGCACTGCTTGATGTTTCATCTTGGTTTCTCATCTTCCCCCTCCTGCTTCCCTGCATATCAAAGCCCTCGGGCGGAGCCCTGCTTGCTCTCCCACACCTTATATAGTCTGCCATAGATCTTCGAGAGGGGATCGTAAAGCTTCGATGAAAATATTGTTTGCCAAAAAAGTAATTTTGAAATTCATTGTAATTTAGTTTTTTGTTTATCAGCTTACACAAGTTGGCCTTCAAGACATGAGGAACCACATGAATCATTCTTCTTTGTATTGCTAAAGCATACATTGTACTTTGATGAAACATTTACAAAATGAAAAAAGTAATATCAGTGTTTCTGGCCATCTATCTTAAGCAGGTAAAAGACTGACTTTAACCCTGAGGACATGGGTTCAAATCTTCCATGGTGCAAACTGTGTTAAAGTCCAACACCCACAGTAAAAAACGAAAAGCAAGCTGAGAGAAAATCCCAATTCAAAGGGTACTGTTGATGCAATTTCTTTGTGCACATTTGGGATGCCATACCAGTCAGTGGCTAGTATAAATTCATACAACCCAGATCAACTTCAAACATTATTAATCGCCTCAGCATAAAAGTGTAGCGAGCAGACAAGCTCAAACGGAATGTAGCAGCCTGTCTGGTAAAACAGCAGGTTGACAAACCTAGGCAAAGTAATTGTAGACAGAAGAAATCATTTAGGAATTCCCAAAGCAAAACAAAATGGTGTCTCCAGGCTGATTATGATTAAACACTGACCTTATGAATGTGACAGAGCCTGTGTGTTGCACATGCTCCGTTTCTCCACCAAAACAGGAAAGAGCAACACTGAAATTTTTGCACCCAGAAGTGATCGATGAGCTGACCTTTTTGCTGTTAAGTGGCTCCATGTTTGCTGGGGTCAGAATAAAATGTGACTCGGTTTGTTGTTTGGGAAGCGACGCTGTGGACGAGTTGTAATTGCCAGTTCATATCAGTTAACAGATACACACGAACCCAAGCACCACACTTAGCCCAATGAAGATAATAATGCTGGGGAAAAAAAAAAAGCTTGGGATACATTGCTTATTTGATATGTTTAACAAATAGAGGCGTCTGTTTTCTATCTCTCTTACTGCAGTGTTACATTACACTGTCAGCTTTAATATTATTTTGTCACCAGTTTTGCCAAGCTTTTTCTTTCTCTCTCTCTCTCACACTAACACACACAGGCCCACACAGAGAATAATAAAATCTCTCTGTCATGAAGCGGCAAATTACATAAATTTAATGGCTCTCGACTCTAACAAAGGAAAACAAACTGTCTCCTTAGCAGTAATAAATAAAACTTTCATATCACGGCGCATATAATGGGTTAATATAACCTGACTTTCAACTGTCAAATTCTAAACTAGGCCAGAAACACACGCCCCATCGGACAACACAGAGTGGAACTGATCCGACTGCTGCTGAATAGAAAAGACATGAGAAAAACAATGAGTGGATTTGCCTTTGGTTTGTCCTGTTAAGTGTTTTTCACATATGAAACAGATGCAATTTAAAAGCTGTCACGTCATTGCGTTGCCATTTATATCTAATCATTGAGTCCAAAAAATTAAATATCAATTCATGCAGTTGGTTTCCATTTTTCATGGATATTTTGTCCCCTACAGGCATGATTGAATATTAAATCATTTTATCAATCCAACTTGTCTTTAATACTCAAAAAGTTCTTCCTGACTCAAGGTCACTTCCTGGCAATATCCATTTAGACACACAGTTTATTAATGATTGAATAGTTTTCTCTATTACATAATCTGCACATAAAATCACTTAAAACAACAATTTAAAATCTTGGCAAAATCATTCGGACTGTGGTGTCCAACCATCTAAAGTTTTGTTAGCTGACTGAATACAGAATGTAATTTTGAACTGGAACCTTTCTAATCAATGAGTAAACCCATCTGTAGTATCATATCCATTGTGTCCAGACACAAAGACCTTCAAAAGACAGGGAACAAAGTCCAGGAAATGAAAACACCCATTGTTGTGCAAAATAAATAGATACTCACAGAAGTGATCCATAGATTCATCCTCTACCATCTAAAAGCACTCCTGTCACATTTCATTCAGCCAGTAATTGTTGGTTTCTGTGTTGGTTCCGGCTGTGGGGATCATCTCTAACAGTCACGGTGAGCTGGTGAATATGTGTTGTGTCTCTCGTTACTGTCAGATCTTTCCTGCTGTCAAACCGAGTCCCTCTGACAGTTAGTGGTCATATTTTCTAGCTTCTGGCTGTGGTTGTCATCAGCAGGGTGGATCTGTTGGATCTGGTGTGTGAACAGAGCACAGTATGCTGCAGAATGACATCCTGCTGAGACAGTTTAACAGTGAGCCGTGAACACGGAGTGGATGAAGAGATGAGTGAGAGAGAGTGAAACTCGACCTGCGCTACTGTAAGAAAGATGTTGTAAAGACATCATCAACAGATCAAAAATCCCACAGAAGACATTTAAATTAGACATCATTTAAAATATTTTGTGGGAAAATGAAAGTGTGGCTTTTATTCCATTCTTTTTTTCATCTATATTTACTGAGGAGCTGTGGCAAAATGGATTTACAGTGAGCTCCTATTCTCTCTGTCCTCCCTGACTCTGTTCTTCTGAATGGCAGGTAAATGGAGATAGCTCAGGCTCTCAGGCTCTTGTGAGAGTGATGTCTGCATCTTGTCTCCTCAGCAACCACTACATCAGTAAAAGGCAGCGCAGAGTGAGCTGTAGTCAGATCAGTGCTCCTGGATGAAGCGGATGAAGTTGAATGAAGAGCGTTGAAATGACAGACAGAGTGACAGCACTGGTTTTACTCTGTGAGACAGTCGCCCACTGTTTATCCTCTCATCTCACTCGCTCATTGGTTCAGTCCTTTGCTGAGAGGAAGCCTGTTCTGTTTTGATTTAAACTGACAGGAGAGCAGCTCTACACTGTGAGCAAAGGGAATTATATAAACGTGATGCTCACTCGATCTTTTCCCTCTGTTCAGACACAGGTGTGGAACATGAAAACAGATCTCTCTTAAAGGTAGACTTAACGCTGTCTCAGCGTGGCATGGATCATAATCCTGTCAGCCTTCGTTGATAACAAAGGATACCTGGGCAGATTAATTTTCAGCAAAAGGATTGGCTAGAACGAAGCACAGACCTCGCAAATTTTATAGATTTCTGTTTTAGCAGCAAAAAGCAAATTTGACAGTAACTGTCCCTTGAAAGGTTTCCAGGCAGAAAGTTCCTCTGCTGTTTAGGTTCTTATCTGTGATCACCTCTGTTTCCATGCTAATTCTTGTACCATCAGCACCAGAATGTTCAGCCCTGATGAGCACTATCACTTCCCACCTTTTATGTGCTGCATGAATTGGTCACTTAATTTTATAAGCTCAGGGAATCTTTTAATGCTGTTGAGTGTTAAAAGATTAGCTGCCAAAACACACCCTGAAATAACAGCTACACCTGTCATCTGAAAAGATGGAGTAGGAGGGCAAAGTGCTAATGGTGAAAGTTAAAGCTGACACTGTATCATCAAGTTGTAAAATACAACCTGGCACAGTTCTTTTTTTATTACATAAACAGACTTTCAATTTTTTTTTAACATTAGTAACATTTTCTCAGTCAGATGCAAACCTTGCTTTGTTAACTGCAATGATTTGAAGGACCTTTTTTCTTTGTCTGTTGGAACTATTTTGATTGTTTTTTTTCTGTCTCCTCCTTTTCTGTTTTGGGGCTCCTGTCTCTTGATCTCCTTCATCGTGGATCATCTTCTTCGGATACTAAAATGCAGGTAAGACGTGACCTTTTACTTCTTGTGCTTGTTCCTGTATGTCTGAGCTTTGAGAGTTTCCATGCAGATGTGTTTCTTTTCTGTGCGTCACAGTGTGGTTAATGAAGTGAGAGAACTTGTGTTTGGGGCATTTCCGACATCTGTTTGTGGAGACAGACGGAGGACATCGGGTCATTGCGTTATTTAATGATCTCCGTCAAACCTGCCGTGACACCCACAGCAGCTCTAAAGTGTTCCCGTGCGCGAGCATGTTGATGGTGTGAAGTGTAACCTCACTGGAGATCAATAGTACACGCAGGCTGTGAGTTTCACATGGATGACACTTGAGTTCACTGCAGCCTTGGATGTACATTGCATTTTTAATACAAAAAGTCAATCATCCTGACGCTCCTTGCAGAACAATTATTTATTGTCGTGGAACTATTCATTTGTATGTATTTGTAAGTTTTACTTCTTACTGTGTTGATGGATGATGTGTTTGTGTTTTTTTTCTCTGCTGCTGTCTTGTTAAATGGAAACGTGTGCTTCTGAATTCTGCTGAGGAGATTGAGTTGAGTGTAAGTCTGTGAGTCTCTGTGCTGCACAGTGTCATTTCATTTATTTTTTTAAATTTACATTACTTATATCGTTGAGTTGTGTGAGAGGAGGGGCTGATCTGTCACATATTGCCAACACTGTAAGGACTGTGGTGTATGTGTAAATTTCATGCAGCATCTTCTCGCTGCCCTCGCTATACTCACTCCCTATTGCTGGATATATATGACTCAGTCAGTGTCGTTTCCCAACAGACACACTACAACACTAGGAAATGTTAGGACACACACCTGTACGCCCACGTGCCTGTAACTGCTGTTGTTTAGTAAAAACCATGTTCTCTTCAGTTTCCCTCGCTGCGTGTTTTGTATAACTTGCAGCTGGCAGCAAACACCGTCTGCTCTCCTGACATGTCAGTGAGGTGCTGCTGTAGACAGTGCACCCAGTGATGTTAACATGCGCAGGTTAAACACACACTCCTCTGAGCAGGGTGTTTTCTCCAGGCTGGGTGTGAGCGTGGAGTGTCAACAGGCTCCGCGAATGTGAAATCTACATAGTGCAGTGGCTGTGCGATGAGGTGGGAAAGTTGTCTTCTTTGAGAGACGTGACTCATTAAAACTGACCTGTGTGGCGACACGGCGGACTTGGAGACAAACACACCAAGCCTCTGGTACCCAGTGTCAGATCTGTACCATCCATACAATCAACCAATCAAAAACTTGCTGGCAAATACAAAAAACTACCCAACTCAACCAGTTACTCTTCATCTTGTTTAGAACAAGCTGGAGACATTCTACCAGTGTCTCTGTGGTCTCTCCAAATGAAATACTGCAGACACAGTATTGACTTCAGCCTCATCAGTAAAGCCTAAAGCACTTCAGAGAAGCCACGTGAGCTTGGAGCCCAGATACATTAAAGAGTCCCCTGAGAATTGTGTGGTGAACCCAAACTAATTAAGCCAGTCATTAGACTGAACACATTATTTTCTCCTCAGTGTGGGTCTGTCTGTGCACCACATCCAGCTCCATCTTTAGTGTTTCATTTATATCTTTCACCGCTCATAATCAAAAATCAGATCAATTTAATCTGACATATTTATCACAGCGTGTGTGTTTAGCATACCAATTGTGATACATGTTATTTTTCTTACTTGTGTAGTTCACTGTCTGCCTCTTTGAGCTCCCTCACACACATGACTCCCCAGTTGTTCTTGGTAAAACTTAGTGTGTGAATGTGCGAGCATTAGGTCTGAATGAAAAGGGTTCTGTTAAACAAAAATGTTTCTTTCTTTGCCGATGACAACATTGAAATAGACCCTTGTCTAGCTGATCACATTGATCAACATAAATTCCACATAGACTATTAATAGGATTTGTGACATTACAAAATGCTGGTTAAACTAGTTGTTTATTCAGCTTGTTTAAATAAAGGTTAGACTTCAACAACAACAAATGCCAACACATTTCTTGTTCCTACTCCAGGAACTCTCAGTCTGAACTTCTCAGAGCTTCATCTTCAAAAACTAAAAGAGTTTCGAAGCTTTTACCATCAAACATGAAGTGAACTTTTCACACTGACGTCCACAGTTTTGCTGCAGGACAGAAACACTGCGATCTGCACATTAATTATAAATGAAGGCACCTAGAGGTCAGCAGCTTTCAACTTAGTGTTCGGTATGAGACGTGAGTGGATGCACTCTGTTAAATGAACATGAACTTCATCTCTAATGAGGGGGACATAATTAGGAGGACTTGTTTTCCCCTGTAGTGATAAGACAGAACTATAAAACCCAGGAATTCTCTGCATTTAGACATTTTGTTTCAAATCTTTTGTCTTGTGATGCCTGCTTCTGATACTGGGGATACCTTCATCTTCTTTGAAAATTATTTTCAACTGAAGTTTTACTTTTGTAAAACTATGACTCTTTAATCTGTGTCTAATTATTAGGAGGTCAGGGTTTCACCCAGAACATTACAATTTGTTCTCTGGAACCATGACCGCATAAATATGTAATTTCATCATTTAATGTGATTAGGTTCAGATAATTCAATTTAAGCTATTTCACAGTAATGGTACAGGTTCAATGTATAATGGATTCACTCATTTAGGATTTCTGAAGGGGAAAACTCACATGCAAGTGACTTTTTCAAAAGAAACAAACTAATCTCTTTTCAAACTGCAGCAGACACTCCAGAATCAGCCACTCTACAGATCCTGTATCAGCTTTGTGGTACTGAGTGAAGATCACTCTGGCGTATGAACGTTCATTCATCATCATTTCGTGCTGTGTCATGTAGCATACAGTGGCTGGAGAGATATGTCACTTATCATATTCAATGCTGTTGGTCAAACATGATGGAGATGTATGACTTTGCTTGTATGTAATGTGCAAATATCACACATGATTTGTCTTTGATAACAAAATTTGAGGCTTTAAAACAGTTTCTTCATCATCAGATCTCTTCTAAGCAGATCTGAGTGATTTTAGTTAAGCGCAACAATAAAATGTATGGGTGCTTTCTAATTTGTACACTGCTTTTTGATCATTTGTGTTGATTGAATTAGGAAATCCCAGTTCTCTCCAGTGCACCGTAAAAGCACCAAACCTCTGTGACTTCATTTCACTCTGGCATCAGTGTGTGCTGTCTATAAAGTTTGGCTCCAGATGCTCAGTGTCTGCTGAGAGCTGAATGTATAAACCCAGAGATTCACTGGTTGGTTTCAGTGGTGATGCTGGCCGCTTTGCTCTCTTCTTGTCTGACTGCTGTGCTGAGGATCGGAGGTGATTTGTGCTGCTTCATAGATTCTTGTAATAATGTGTGAGCAGAGTAAGAGGCTGTTAAAGTGTGGCTGGTTAGGTGAATGTCCTCTGTGTAAAGTAACTTTAGCTGGTTGTCTTTCTTGTTGTAGCACATGATGGGGACATGCTGCTGGTCACATTTGTTTTTGTGCCAAAAATGTGAACCTCTCATCATATGCCATCCACGTCGAGAAGGAACATCTTACGGATAGTAACATCACTGCACAGTAAGATTTCTCAAAGACCCTGCTGATAGTGAAGTATCTGCACTCCACAGAGATGCCAAAGAGAAGCAGGACACATTTGTCCCACGTCCGGTCTGTTTCAGGTAGCAGGTTCTCTCAGTTTCAGGAACAGATGAGATTATAGCCACACTAAGCAGAGCTGCCCTGTGTTGGTCACTGGATAGTTTCTGTCTGCAGGCATTAAAAATGGCCTCGGGGAAAACAAATGAGTGTGGTTACACACACACACACACACACACACATGAATAAATGATGTGAGTCTCCAGCCTCTGTTTCGAGGTTTTTCCCTTCTAGCTGCTGCAGAAGGAATATGGTTTCAAAGGACAGAGGGATGCAATGAAAACATTTAATCCTCACTAGAACACACGAGACACGAGAGCATCAGCTCTGGCATCAGAGTTTTATTAAAAATATATACCTGTCAAAATTTAGATAGGTTGTTAAGATTACTGTGAAATGAAACATTAAATTTTCACCTCTGAAATCCACCATTGTGTGGTATTTTTATACTTGGATACAGACTTTATTGATAGAAACATCTGTTCATTACCTTAGTTGTTCTGCATTTATGTCTCCTGCTATGAGTTCAGCAGGATATCGCAGGAGAGTTTGACTCTGATGTTAAACTATGGATATCAACACAGACATAAAAAAAAAAACAAACACTGAAAACCAGTGTGGGAGGGCACAAAAGGTGATGGGGAGTTAAGAAGGACAGAATATGCACCCACCCTTGATCCTGCACTGATGTTCGCCGTGAGGTTTTGTTTTGAATGTCGAGTCATCATGTAAACAGAGGAAACCTTTGCATTTCTGCACAGGAAAAGAAAGTCTCAACAGACAGCTGAAGGTGTTTGTTCTTTCCTCCAGTCAAACACAAACTCTTACTCCCAGTGGGAGCTCAGCTCTGGAGATCAAGAGGAGAGACATGAACAGAAATACAGTTTAACTTTTGTTCTGTTTTCACTGCGCTGGGAGCAGATCCACTGTACATTTCTGTAGTGACAAGCGCATGGCCCAAATATTCATCCTGATGCCTGATGTTTAAATATACTGAAATTAACAGCCCTTAACATTTAGAGTCGGGGACTTCAGAAACAATTGATGACTTATTAAATTATTGACGACATGCCACACTGATTATCACTTTAATCAATAGTTTCATTTAAACGATCAGTCTGATGAGTGTTCCTCTAAAGTCTCGGGTATTCCCACCACAGCTGCTCTTACCTGAGGCTGCTCACCACAGTCTAGTCTGAATTTAAATAAAGTTATTAATGTTCCTCAGCTGGATGTTTACTAAAGATATTAGGTTTAGTGCCTCGCTTGAGGGCTCAACAGAAGAAGTCTCAACAGCAAATCATCAGTGAAATTAAGTGAGGGCAGAGAGCCAATGTCAGCTGTACTTGTCCTTGTGTCACCTATAATGACAGCTGGCTTTGGTTTGGCCTGAATTAAGAAACAAATAGAAGCAAACATCAGATCCAGCTCAACCTTACGTGTTCTTTTCATCTTTAAATTGGGCCCAACATAAACAACTCATCATTCAACATTTATCACAGCTTGATTCAAAGTTCTCATTTGTCTTTGCCAGGTAAAGCTCCACAGGAGTCCTCTCTACCTCAAAGACAGCATGGTTTGTTTTGTGTGGCAACAGCCTGTATTTCAGTGTGGCTGTAAAGTCAGACCAGCAAAGAAAAACAAAATCAGTTGGCCATTTGAACCTCCTGCAGAGAGTGCAGCACATTTTTGTGGGCAGCTGGTAGAATAAATCTTCGTGGGAGGACTCCCATGTCGACACTGGAGGAGTGGGTGCGAAAGAATGAATCCAATAAAGAGAGAAATGGGTGCTGTAAAAAAAAGAATGGAAGACTGGGTGTTGTCCAGTATTTGATGCTGAGGGTCTTTCTTTTTTCTTTCTTCCTTTCTTACTTTCTGCAGTGTAACCTTCAGTGTGTTTCAGGAGGCAGAGGCTACTTTTGTATTCAGAGTGTGTGTGCTGCAGTAATGTCTGCCACAGCCCATTTCCCTCTAGAAAAGAAAATGTCACATGACACACACCGACTTGTGGAGTGTGTGTGCGCGTGTGTCTTTGTCCACGTGTAAGGTTCTGGATGTCAGTCATCAGTTTTGTATTGATAATCAGTTATCAATACTGACTATATTATTGGCATTCAGAAACAAACACATGAAAATCCATCTCTGCAGCAGACACTATTCACTAATTGTTAAAATGCAGCAGAGAAGCTTGGAGACAAGAGGCTGTGAAGCCAAACTGCCTCAGGAAGAATTTCCTGAAAACTAAAGAATTCATGAGGCGACCTCTGCTTCACTGCTGCATCAACATTAAAATGAGATCAAGGGAAAATTTTCTCTAATCAGCACATTATAATTAGTAGATTAACAATCATACAAATGATTTACAGATAAAATTAAACGTAGTGTATGCTCATTTCCTTCCCGGACCTACTGGGGTTGAATTTTGAACATTTAAAATCCCCACCTCAAAGCTGATTTTTCAAAGCGACTGACACAAGTGGATGTCACTAAAATTACATGTAATGTCTTTGGTTAGTTTGTGACTCTGCTCTCATGATTCAGTTAGTTCCTTTTTTCTTCTTCAATATTGAGTCTTCTGATCTTCAAATCTGGCCATTTGCTTTGAAGATGAACTTAGAACAAGAGAAAAATATATGTATGTATAATTTGCCATTTTGCCAGTCTGTTGTGTCATATCTCTGACAGGTCTTATATTCTCTACCATTAGTAGATTTTAGCACATTATATTGAAAGACACATTGTGCTAGTAGGTAGAGGTTGGCATCTTAACACAGTTTAAATTCCTCAGTGTGCTGATAAAAAGATAAAACAGACTCTCCACTCTACAGCCAAATGCTTCACATTTCTATTATTGACACAACGGCTGCCTTTCCTGAGGTGATCCCTGAGGTTTTAAAAAATGTCTCTCTCACAGTCTGTGTCTCGAGTTTCATACTTTCACGCTCCATCCCATTTTTACCTTACAGTCAATGTTCCCTGGTCACCAGCTATCATCGCTTCTGCCTCTGAATGCTGTCAAATAAGAAAGAGGCTTTGGGCTCCACTGATTTCTCTCTAATTAGACAGGGATGAGAGGGTGATGTCATATAGATATATCTCCTCTTCTTGGCTCTGTGTTTGACAGATGTAACCTGATTGGTCTGATTATCTATTCTGGTGTGGATTTATACTGTGGTGTCCCATGTTTTTTGATTTGTTGTTTCTAAATATAGGCCTTCTGTTAATGCAGAGATGCATTTGGAGACACTTGATAGAGTTTGCCAGATGGCTGAAAGCGTATTTATCACTTTTTCCTCAAAAAACTGAAATTGCTGTAATAAAATCTGATGGAGTTGAAGATGTCACTTTCTGAAAGTCTGGTCTGGTTATGTGCAGGCGGCTGCAGAAGTGATGTGAATTTCTTCATTCTGGAGTGTCCGTTCTGTGGTTGTCAGCTTTCTCATCTGTTGGTAAATTGACTGATTTCCAGACACTTCCAGCTGTCTGTTACTGTGACATCCTAATAACATCTAAATCCCCACAGTTCAATTTGAAAATCATCCAACTGCTGTCAGGAAGGACGAGACAGGAAGTGCTGTCATGGTCCATCTGTCTGTCCACAGTGAGCTGCGCATGCACCTTTCTGGCTTCATGATACTGTCTCATTTGACTATCAGTCACTTTTGCAACGGGGATCTGATGCTCTGATCTCTTCTCACTCACAGATTTTAGGATGCATTGTTGTGCATCCTCTTGTGCCATGTCCTCCTGTGGAGTTGATGTGAATGTAATAACGGGCAGAGCGAGAGGAGTGATGGCCCTCTCCAAACTATTCCGCTGCAGTCCCAGGTTTTCTGCCACTTGCGGGTGATTTGGGGCTGTTGACCACTTGTGCTGTATCAGAGCACGGTGGAACATTCACCCGCAGTGTTGAATGCACTCATGGACTGGAGTCTCTACACACCGCATGTTGATAAATTCTATACGAGAGCAAAAAAAACAGCTTGTTTCAACTCAGTCACATAAGTAACTGTGTAGAAAGGACAGCGCTGAAAACTTCTACTTGAAGAGATGCTCCTCCTCTGCCAAGGTCACAAATGCTGTTACACTTGAGTGTGTATACACGTGTATGTACCTAATGGAGAGGAATGTCTTTCAAATGTCAGTGTTGGTATGCAGAGGTCAGTAGCAGAATGATTCCCACATGCTGCACCACAGGAAATCATTCCTGCCTGCGGCCAGACTGTAATTCTGCACTATTACAACAACCTGTACCACTTTGCACAAAGTGCAATTTTAACTATACTATTGCATTCTTAGTGTATAGTGCATTCTTTGTTTTCCTTGAACATATGCAAAATATAGCTATTTTGCTGTTTAGAGTAAGGTTATATTATTATATGTTCGGGTGGATATAGTCTTATTTTAGCTTATTTTTATATTTCTATTTTTGGTACTTTCATTTGATCGTCTTTTCACACTATTTTTGCTACATTCTATTGAGGAGCATTGTTACAAAAGAATTTCCCCCAGGGATGAATAAAGGAATTCTGATTCTGATTCTGACTTACATGTCCACACCTGAACCTGGACACACTGGGGACTGACCACTGTCCTCGAGAAGCAGTGAAGTTAACAGTGACTGACAGCTCTCATGATGATGAGGACATAAACAGACGGTGACTTGGACCAAGAGATTGTGTTTTGTGTGTGTGTGTGTGTGTGTGGAGGGAGAGAGAGAGAGTGTGACACAACCTCATTTTGTAAGTCAAGTCTGACAATATGTACGAATGCATTTTGCGTTCCCCTTTCTGCAGCTTGACACAGACAGTAAACATTTGAAGTAGCTGTATCGATCATACTGATTTTCTCATGTAATTTGCATAATATCACTCCACTCCTTCATGGGCAGGAAACCTGGTTTAAGGTCAGAAAAGGTAATTGCTCTGTGATTTGAGCAGAGAGCATATTTTACACAATTTTGTTTTTTTTTTTTGCCTGCATTACTGTCCGTCTCATAAAATTAAAAAGAGGAATTAAATCTGCATGCTGCACGTCTATCCCCAATCTGCAGATTTTATTTAACGCATAAAACCTGGGGAATGAGCAGTAAGTAAACCAAACAAATACAGTGGAATGGAATAGGTGTGGACGAGTGGCGCCTGTAAAACATTTACCGTTAAAACCATTCACATCCATTCCAGTGGAACAGAAAGAATAAAAGCTCACTCAGTAATTTAATGGATCTTAAATGCTGCTGGTTTAAACTGGAAAGTAAATAAGGTTGGAAGTTAATGAGGTTATATAGGCAGCTCAGCTTCAGAGAGACCAATCTAGACAGAGGAGATGATGAACAAAGAGAAAGATGGAAAGAGTGTAAAAAGAGGAGCGAGGACAGAAAGAAGAGGTGACAGACCTTTAATCATTTCCCTGTGTTGTATGACAGACATCTCTTTCTCTCTCTCTCTCTCTGACTCAGTTAAACGCTGAGTCGTGCTCTGCTGCTAGGCATCAGCCCCCATTAATAATTAGATAATACCCAGAGACTCGCTTCTCCCCTCCCTGTATAAAGCACAGACCTCCCGAAGCTTCTTTACATAATGCAGACCTCTCCAGTGACAGTAAAGCTTTGTGGCGGAGCTGCTTTAAATTATTGTTCATTCACAAAGGGAAAACAGTTTCAGCAATTTGCGCGAGCAGGATCATGTCTTCATTTACATTTGTAAGTCAGGAGGCAGCGGGAGCTAATGTTCTTTCAATGGTTCTACTAGAAAATCTAATTACTGCTTATTATTGTCCTTTTGAAATCATTGTCCTCACAAGAAAGAGCTTATATGATTAAAGTGCTGGGGACCCGGCCGGTCCTGGACTGGGTTTGGTTGGGTTTCTAAATCCCATTACTTTATTTCTCCAGGCTTTGCTGCTCACATTAGTGTGTCTCTTTGTTCAAGTTCAGGCGTCTCCATCACTTTTGTAAATTTTTTGGAGAAGAGATAAACAGACCTGGGACTTTTCCAGTAAAATGATGTGTATGATTTGATTTAGGAAAAGGCAAGAGTGAAATCAGTTCTTCATTCAGACTGTACACTTATGTTCCAGTTGTATTTTTTAGTGGTCATTCATCTTTACTTCCAGCAAATCAGAAATATGTGACTACCTCAAATTTATACACTTTTAAAACAGTTTGACCGAACCGCATTCTTTTAATTAATGAGTGGACTTTGGAAAAAATCCAATAGCATTACCACATCAGAAAAGTAATGACTAGTGCAGCTGGTATAAAATATAAAATTCAACTTTTTTAATCTAAAAACTCTCCTGCAGTTGCATTTATTCTCCTGTGAGGATTAGTGTTATGATTTTTACTGTGAATGTTAAGCACTGATCTACATTTTCTTGCTGTTTAAAAAAAAAAAAAAAAAAGGAAAAAAGTAACTTTACAACTAACGTGTGCTAATGGATTATGGATGGACTGCATGCTTTTCTCTGGTCTACATTGCCACCTACACATCCCCTAAAATTAGACCTCCATTATTAATATCAACGTTCCAGAATCTCCCACCAGGTGAGGTCCTGTCTCATCTTTTATACCAGGTGTTCCTGCTGACAGCCATGTGGAACTAAAAAAGAAAAATCAACAGCTTTCTGCTCTATTTTGCTCTGATAAGCTCTGGCATCTTGCCTGCAAGTAGAATACATTTTGTGTTATTTCCATTTGTCTTTAGAGGCCGTGCAGGTGATCAGGAAACATTTCACCTCCTCTCAGATCCTAAAAGGAATATAAATCCTCGATGTCATGCACGATTTATTATCACAGGATTATATATGTTTATTTCAGCTGAAGAGTGTGACATTGATTTTTTTTTTATTTGAAATTACATCTTAATAAGTCTGTCACTACAGTATCAGCATTTCTGACTTTCATAAACCACATATAGTGTTAAGTTTTGTATGACTGTGTGAGGTTGTGACAAATGTGTGAAAACACTTTCAGAATTAAAGCACCCTTCCTGTATATGTTACCATAACTCAATTATAGGGAAAACCAAATATCCATCAAGGTGTAACAGATAATATAATAGTAATAATAGATTGTGGATGAAAGAATGGGTTGCTTGATTGAGATGTACAATGTGAAGCACTTTGAGTGGTTGACTAGAAAAGGAAAGGAAAGAAAAGAAAAGAAAAGGAAAGCGCATCATGAATGCAGTCCTTTGACCATCATTTTGAGTGTAAAACACAAGACAAAATGAAGCAAAAAAGGCACGATAAATATAGTTAATAGAGACTTTATTTACTGGTTATGAATGTGTACGCATTCACAGATGAGAAAAAATTAGGCAATTTAAAAGGATAGCAGCAGCCGCCAAATAGTGGTGAATGGTGAAATGGAAAAGGTTGGTGAACAGGTGAAGTAGAGGAATGACAGAGAAGAGAAAAAATGGGACAAATGTGCCAATGGAAATAGCGAGTACTGAGAGACTGACTAGCCAATGAGAAGCAGCAGGAAGCCCGATGGCTGGGCAAGACTCGGCTTATTCAAACAGCACAAACACATACAGCTAAAATGGCACGGGAGCCAAAATGAGCCCAGGCTGTGAGACAGTGAAGGCTTGAGATGAAGTTGTGATTTGAAGAAAACCAAGTACTCATTTTAGTTACTCTTTTTTAATATGTTTGTATATTTTGAACTGTATATTTTTGTGTTGTATATTTTTACTGTCGTCCCATCAGAAACGACCCCGGCGTATCGCCTGCTGGTGCAGCTTATTGCGAGGCGTAGTTCGGTTTTATTGTTGGTGACCTCGAGCAGCTGCCACAGTGAATGCGACTCCCACGTAAGGCAGTCAGTGAATGGATGGGTGGACGAACACCGGACTTTAACACAGGAGACCGCTGTCTGTTTTCTGTCATCATAGTTTGTTTTATCCATGATCACAACCTTAACTGAATGCATATTATTGGTATGCCGGCTGTGGATGTATTTTACATCCCGTCTTTGTGATTTCCCACCTTGGTGATTGTCTGCCCCACCCTGCTGGTTCCACATGTGCTCGCTTATCCCCAGTGGTACACCCAGAAATTTTTCACAGGGGTGTCCAGGTGGGAATGCTGAAAATTTTGGGGTTGCACACTGAACCTAAATTTGCAGGTACAGTGAACATCAAGAGGTCCACATCCTGTGTTGTCCTGTGTCAGCTGACAGCCAGAACGGTGGCGCAGTGATTAGCCATGTCGCCTGATAGCAGTTTGGCCTTCGTGGCGACTCTGAATTACCCGTAGGTGTGACTGTGAGTGTGACTGTGAGTGTGACTGGTTGTTTGTTGCTATGTGTCAACCCTGTGATCGACTGGTGTCCTGTCCAGGGTGTACGCCGCCCTCTCCCAATGTCAGCTGGGATTGGCTCAAGCCCCCCACCCCTCACCCCTCAACAGATAAGCGGTAAAAGAAATTGATGGATAGATGTGTTAGGTGATTTATTGTTCTTCAAATAGACCAGTCATCCTTTTCCTTAAAACAACACATATACAGCTACAGCATATACATTTGAAAGAGTAGAGTGATTTGCAGAGAACAAAACAACCACCCCCAAACACACACACAACAGTGCCATTGATTATCCCTGCCTACTTTGTGTTTTTAAGTCTCTGTGTCCTTTGTCAGTTTCTTTGTCAATTTTTTTTTTCTGTTTTGTTCCCTTCAGTCCTGTTCAGCTTCCCCGTTGTTCTTTGTATTTCCGCTTTGTTCCTGCGTTTGTTACTTTTTGAATTTCTCATTTTTTCATCTGCCTGCCAGTCTGCCAGCTGGAATTTTGTAAGCCTTACCTTTTTATTGATCATCCTACCTGTATTTACCTCCCTTGGTTGTGACTTTGTCTCTGTTTGGGTTCAGTTATCCTTAATCATGAAAGTCACACAGCGTGTAGAATATTACTGAGTCGGTCACATTTGTTTAAATATAATGACCAACACTGTGAAGTCAAAATACTTCTGGACTGGACTTCCTGCCTCCACAGGAACACAGTTTGTGATGTTTGAAATGGAGAAGCAATTTTGTGTGAGTATTTGGGGGGGATAAAAGATTTGTATCAAAGACATTTTTTAGTTATCTCTCTCTGTCTCTCCCTGTTTGTCTGTGTGTGTGTGTGCACACGCGCATGTGTTTCACGTGTTCATTTGTCATTCAGTTGTATAATTACAACAAACAGAAAGGTGGAAGCAGAACACCTTCTCTGGCCTCCCTCATACCTCACCATAAATATTGATGAAGGCATTTGAATAATGTGATTTTGTAACAACAAAACATCATTTGGAGAAAGGCACAGTGGAGAGCAGGGAGGTGAAGAACGTCAACAAGCAGAGGAGGAGGAAGTTAGAGGTGGATCCTCTGAGGCTGATGAAGGAGATGCAGCACAGTGTGCATGTGTGTGCGAGTAAGTGAAGATGAATGATATGAAAGAGCAGATCTTTTTTTTTTTAGTTGCCATGGTGACGCACTTGAGCTTTTTAAAGTTCTCCCCATCTGATTTGCTGGTGACAGCCTCGTGTGTACTCACCACAGCTCTCACACTGTTGTGTGAGCTGCTGTCCAGAGCAGATTAGAGAAGAACAAACAGATCATATGAATGGTAATCATCCACTGTCTCTTCCATTTGTTAGTATATATATGTATTTTTTAAATGCTGTGGCTTTTGCAAATCACCACAGGCGACGGCATGATTAAAATTGAAACCCTCTCCTCAAGTTGAACCAAATCAGTTTTATAGGGATTGTTCAAAGTCAAGAGGACTGGCCACGGACTGAATGTAAAATAGATGATGGAGAGAGAAGTTCTGACAACGTCTGTGAAACATTCACTCCCAAAGAGTGAAGGGCAGCTTTTATCACTATGACTTATACAGAGGGAGGGAGGGAAAAAAGAGAATTAACAACACTGACCTTTGTGGAATGCGCTCGCTTTCTTTTTCTCTCTTTCTCGCTTTCTCTCTCTCTCTCTCTCTCTCTCTCTCTCTTTATTGTTTGCATTGGCTTTGTTATATTGTTTTTTTGTTACAACTGTGCAACTTTCTCTTCCAAGGGCCTGAGAAATGTTCACTGACCAGCTGAAAATATAAAAATGGAAAAAAGTAAAAACTAAACAAACTAGACACTAAATTGAGCAACTATATACCTACTCATTGTTTATACTGAATATAAACACATAGTAGCATATATTATATTCAAACAACATTTGACTTCTTGTGTTTACGTTGCTTTACATTAGTTATCCCTGTTGTATGAGGTTTTTTTCTATCTCTCTCATAGCCACTTCATGCTCGTAGCATGTTCAACATTTAATTCTCTGGTGCTATTTTACATATATCTGGTTCATATCTGGGACTCAGTGAAATACACTATGCCAAAGTTTGGATTATAAATTACAACTAATGATCATAGGTCTAACTATTTTAATATATTCTTCAATGAACAATCAAATAGTTGGAAATCTAGATATTTCTCCCCATTTTTATAGTAAATTCTATATTTGTTGTACAATGATGTGAGGTTTCGTGGCTTTCCTTCTGTCTTTCTCCTCATTTCTATTCATCTGAAGAGTCAGGCCGCCAGTTGCTACTGCTCTGCAAGCTTTGCACAATTTGTCGACAAATATGCATAATTTATGTATTAAAGAGAACATTTTGGATGAGAGTCTTATCTTGGGAATAGCACAGATACTAATTTCAGTGATTTAAATGAATTTAATTATTGAAGCTCCTGGATAATACTCAGAAGCAGTCATCCATTAAGCAGAGTGAAATTCCTGCAGAAACAAAACATGGTTCTGACCAAAGCACACAGCAGTTCTGCTTATGCAACATAAAAAATGTTTACTATTGACATATTTATGAGCGGCTTTTAACAACATTTACTTTGAGTTTTGTTATACAAGGCCGTCTCAGTTTCATTTTGATTACAGCACAGGTTTGAAACAGAGAAAAAAAGAATGAAGAGCATGTGCTGCCTTAGTGACTGAGCTGACATAAAGAAAAAACATTGGGGGGGGCAAAGACTAAACACACTTCCAGCTTTCAGTCCAGTGTCTCTGAAGGACGTTTGCTATCACCCAATATATCAACAGCTGGCAGAGAGAGCAGATAATAGACTTGGTTGACAAAGAGAGGACAGAGGAGAGACAAGGAGAGGTAACTGTGGAGACAATGGTCAGATCCTGCTGTCCATCAGCAGGGAGGAAGTCAAGCTTGTGTCTGGAAACTGACTGGAAGGATGCTGTGTCACCGTATAGAGGTCTTTATTAACTACTGTCCTTTCATCCCTGTTGGATGCTGTGGCAGTAAGATTACGTCTTTTCTGAGTCTAGCACATCTCTGTCTCAAGCACACAGTTGGACAACATGTATATGGGATACAAAAGCAGTTTTCAACACTTTCTATCCATGAGCTGAACTGCTGAGCAGATCTCCCAAACTGTTTTTCAATGGAGAGTGGAGAAAAATTAAACCGTTTAAATGCCGTTTTTGTCCTCTGTCTCTGTGTTCAGCCACTGATCAGATGCTCTTTATGTGATGGGCACAGATCACTGACAAGATAATTGCTTCCCTGGTGATACCAGAGAACTGTGGGTAATCAGATAACTATTCTAATCAAGAGGCTTAAAAGTCTGATGAGCCAAATGCATGGTGAGTTATGTCTCTATTATTACCAATTAGCTTATATTGGACTGTGTGCTGAGCGAAATGTTGGCTGTTTGTGTTACTGTAGTATCCAGTAAGAAATACTAGATGACACAGAGAGCAAAGGCCTGATGTGAAAGAAAAGGGATTTGAGGGATTTGTTTATTCAGCCAGTGTAGAAAAAAGAAACAAAGTACTGAAAGGTTTGAATCTGTGAAACAAAACAGAAGAATATTAGTGCAATTAGGTGGAAATGTCACCTTCCTGTCTAATATAATATTTCAGTGTCTGACTGGAACCTGTTATAGGTCTACCTCTTTCATGTTTTGAAAACAATTTTCCTCACTTCCTATTTTACATCTCATGAGAGTGGGATGAACAAAAAACCTTCCCTAACTTTCTGTCCTTCAGTGATTTCCTGTTCCCCTACTTCATAATAAATCATCCCACATATCTGCTTGTTTTCTCCTCAGTGGCCATGGTTTCCCTCCAGCCACCATCACAGCTGCTTCACAGAGCAGTCCAGCGAGAAAGAGCCATAAAACTGGATTAAACAGCTCGCAGCGTGTCTGCATCTCATGCCCCGCACTGTGGAATACAAAAGAGGATGTTTGTATCTGTTCTGTCTTATACGCAATGTTTTGCTTTGAGTATCTTTATGACTAATGTGGTTAATGACAAAACCCAGGCATCTCTGAAACTTCATGAGATGAGACAGCTGTCTCCAGTCACTGTGAAACCTTAGTCTATCACAGCCTCCCAAAGAGGAAATAGTTTTTAATCAACCGAAGCAGGATTTTTTGTTTTAAGTCGTGAAGTGAATCTTCTGCTAATGCTCTCTCTGTGGCCTCCATCGGAAAATCTAATTAGAGATTAATATTGTCCTCTTGATATGATTGTCCTCATAAGAATGAGCTAATGTGATTAAAGTGCTGGGGACTGAGCAGGGCCCACACTGTGTCTGGTTTCTCATTATGTCACTTTTCTCTTTTTAAAAGTCAGGTATTATTGGATCATTTTTTAGATGAATTATATATAGCCATCATTTTTTATGGTTTATTTCTCATATAGTAATATTTAATATGACAGACAGATCTGATGGCACATTGCTCTGGAGCTTGAGAATCATAATGGTCTGTTTAACCTGTCTTCTCAATGTCCACTACTGGTGGCATTAAATGTAACTAACAACCAAGGTAACAGCTTCAACTAATTTATATTTGATATAAATAAAACACTGTTTAAAACAGTGTTTAATAAAACAATAGTGTTTCATCCAGACATTCTCCATAGTGCAGTCGTACCTATGGGGATAAGCTGTCACTGAATAACAAGACGTTTTTGCTCCATTGATCTCAAGCTGTGTACTTCCACTGTCAGACATGGCTGTGTTAAGCTTTGGCTGCAGTAATCCCTGTATTTACAAAGTCATTCTCATGTTGAGAGCTTTGCTCTGTTCAAGCCCACTGAGCTGTTGACTGAAGTCTGCAGTTTAATGTAAAGCGAAGGGAAGCACTTGCAGATTTACTGAAGATCAACACAAGATGTCGAAGCCAGACCGTGAGCTTGGGTTCTACAAAAGCTGACTACTTAGTTAAGAGTTTAAATCACAAGTGCAGTGTTGGTTCATAATGTGCCTGCTGGTAGGGGTCGATTTGCTCAGCCTGTGTTAATGGTTTGCAGGTTTCTTGAGAGCGGCATCCAAACAACTGGAGACATGACACTGCGTTTCCTCGGTCCTCGTCGATCAGACAAGCAGTCATTCTCAATTTATGGTTAGATTTAATAATCATTATAAATGACGTACTTTATTTATGCAGCGTGATGAAACATAATTAGTCTCAGAGAGTTGTGGGCAGACACAATGCTGAAGTTCAATATATTATATATGGATCCCGTCCACAAAAGGGAAGCACGCATACTGAGAATAATAACTGACCCTGGGGAATGAACTAGTGATTTGGGCCTGAGAAGAAGATGCTCACAGCAAAAAAAAAAAAAAAAGGTAAATAGTTTTATGCATTTCAAAGCACCACCGATGTATGAAGGGTGAAGCAGCTTTACATTTCAATGAGGATTCCTCATTTCAAAAAGGTCAAAGTCAGAAAGTTTGGTCAACTTTTTTTTCCTGCAGCTACTTTTCATAAACTCTCCACTTCAGATTTGTCTCCATCTTCTAAAGAACTAATGAGCAGACTTTGAATAACCAGCTGGATGGCTCAGGTAGTTGTATTTGCATTATTCTGTTTTGTACAACAGCAAAGTAAACATGCTCTTGTTGTACTGTTATCAGAGAAGAAACCTCAGCCTCACATCTATAAGGCCCATCTGGAGCAGAAAGTCTCTTTTCTGCCACTCAACCATTAAGTGAGTGAGACTTCGTTCTTTACATGAATCAGACCAATGTGATATTATGCCGCTAATGAATAACGTATTCAGCTCACATGTACAGTGTGACATCATTAATCATGCATATCTTTGAAGTGGCTTGTATGCATGTGTTTGCATTATGTTCTGCTCTCTGCTATTTGAAATGACTGTCAGACTGGTTGTAGCTTGATAAAAAGCCTCAAGCAAAGTTAAACACAATTCCTATCAGATTGTTATACCAGAACTGTCACAGTGGATCACACGTCTTAATGGAAAATTAAAGTGGATGTCTCAGCTAGGTTTCCCTGTGCCTCTCAATTTGCATATTATTTGCAAAGCTGGAGTTACAGCTGATTGAGGTGAACTATTCTTTCACTTTTCCTTCTGTTAAAGAGCAGTGTGATATCCCCTTTCCCATGAGTCACCTTTGGTAAGAATTGGAGGATGATGTGATGTGTATGTGTACTGATGACTGAAGAGCAACCAAGCAAGTTCCATACATACTGTAACTGCACAGTACTAATTAAGTTATTGTTAAATCGTTCCTTTCGAATCACAGATATCCCACTGTGTGAATAATGTTGTGTTTATTATTCTCCTGTTAGGTAAATGTGTCTTCAGAATGACAGATCTCTAAATACATTTGGATGCCTAATTCCCTGTCTTATACAGTCTCCTGCACAACCACAGCTCCTCCTGTGAACCTCACATCATTGAAACTCCAAATAACAGATTTATTTTCTTTTCCATTATTTAAAGACTTGCTGCTCTCAGCCATGTGGGACTAAGCTGTGCTGCTAAACGTTACTCACGCTGATATTTTCCCTTCGTTTCCCTGCAACTCAGACATTACATCCATTATCACTATTTAAGTAATATGTCACATGGTCAGATTCTCCTGTTAAATCTCATCCCTCCAGCTACAGAGAAGGATATTATTCTCAGCACTGTGTCACATTATATTTATTTCTTGAGTTTCTGCAGACATGCAGCAGCAGATCTGAGAAATGGGATTTGACTTCTGCTGCAGGGGAAAGGCCAAATAAGATGCAACAGAAAGCTTTACCAGCTGTTTAGCAGTTGTAAGCCTGTAGCTGAGAGAAGAATGAGTCCAGTCACATCCGACAGAGCAGTGGAAAGAGCAGTAGGGCCACCATGGTAGGCCAACAAGAAAAATTTGAATAATGTTGTTGAAATTGGCGATCTTTAGAAACAACTTCAACATTAGTGTCCATCCTCTTCTTTTTCTATTTCTCCTCATTTGTGTTATTGTGGCTTATCCCCGTGAAACCATGGGCATTACCCACCTCCTCAGTCTGCAGAATCTTTGTGGTAGTTTTCTTTCTTTCACTGTAACAAATTGGATAAGTTCTCCTCAGTAACCTCAAGTCTGAAATTTAGTCTGAATGTGACCTGCTGCAAACCAGAATCCAGTGAGGAGTTGGGAGTTTGGAAGATAAGAGAGGAACGGGAGACATCGAACTGATGCAGAAAATAAATAGTCTTATTTTAATGCTCCTTTTAAAACCATTTTCTTTGACTTGGTCGGAGCAGTTGTGGTTGGGAAGAAAGAGGGTCAGTGCAGCTCTCCGTCACAGCTCACCAGATTTAACAGCTTTCACCTTGTTACCTTTAAGATGTAATAAAGCTCCAAAGCGGATTCAACTGTCTGTTGAAGCAAATTAATATGACATCACATGTGCCGCTGAGCATGGAAACAATTTTCTACTTGAGGCTGAAACGTTTCTCCTGGATGTTGTAGTTCTTGGTCATGACTGTGTTCAGACAGTGTCGACCTGGTTTGCTGCTTCCCAGCAAGAAGATGAAGAAGATGCCGCAGCAGCGAGCATTTGGTGTGACACAGAGACTTTCTATATCAGCTGTTGTCGCAGTTAAAAGACGTGTGTAGTCGCAATGGAAACAGTCCACCAATTTGCTCAGAATGTAAATGCAGAGAGTTTGGTGATCACCTGAAGCTCATTATTTCCATCCTACTTGTGTGTGATAAAAATTCACTTTGGTGCTGAGAAAAATTAAGTGAAATTAGAGCTGCAGAGTCTTTGTTTGTCACCATGTAATGACAGATTATTTTCTTTCTTGAGTGGAATACGTTGAATATTTAGCCACCCATTGACACAATAGGCGTTTATAAAAGCAGTGCGATCATGCTGTGGAATAATTGTGATGGAAGACTCACAAAAGATTAAAAACAATTGAAAGAGAAATGTTTAGCAGAAAGTTTTCTGTTGTCTATGCAGAAAGGAAATGCTTAGACTGCAATACAATGTTGTTGTCTAAACTATCTAATTTTATGATAAAAAGTGAACTGTAGTATCAAACATTCACAGTCACTGAAATGACTAAACAGTAAAACACTTTTCAACAAATGGCCATTGTATTCCATGCATGATGTCTTTGGTTGAATAAATAATTCCATGGGATTCATGCTATTGGAATGACCTTTGACCTTAGAAAAACATTAAGGGGTTTCTCCAGCAAAATGCTGAACTCCATCAGGTGCCTTTACTTCCTTCCAGTCGACTTCACTTCATTTTCTCTGCATTATGCAGGGAAGGGATTCATCAGTATTAATGTAGTGGAAAATACAGTGACCAGTGTTATGAGGAGATGCATGGCTGAACCACTGGGCTCAGTAATTTGACCATTTTCATCAGCATCATCAAAGGAAGCACCTTTACCCAGCATTGTTTTAAAATGCTAACAATACAGTATTTAATTTTTCAGCCGAGCTGTTCCACACGCAGGAGGTACCTGAACATTTGCATAATGTCAGATTTTATGCAGAACTCCCACTGAATCGGTAGCTGAATGACTGATAACACAGCCCTTAAAACGGGATGAAAACGGCTGTGCCTCTCTGCCAGAGTTTAAAACTGGGAGGAAAGAGGAAATGATTGACAGAGTTAAATAAGGACAGGATCACAGGTACATGGTGGAAAGTGTAAATTTCTCTTGAGCAGGAGAACAGTGGAGATGGAAGAAGAAATTAAAAAAAAAAAGGCTAACACTGAGAGCAAGATGATGTTTATTTGTGTTTATTTGTGTTTCTTAAGAGGCAGGTTGTTAGAAAGAGAAATAATCCAGACTGTGTGTGCTGGTTTTTAATTAAGCAAGCATTTACACTTCAGTTCCAGGAGAGAGGATGAGGCCTCTGGAACTTGTCCCATCTCTGATGTTTGGAAACACTGACTGGAAAACTTCCTGCATGTCTATTCACTGTTGTCACAGTAACCCTAATTTATGATAAGGGGAAACTACTGAGTGGACAAAGGTGGAAGCTGCAGTGGTGGAGAACGTCTTGAGCTCCTCTGTATGAAGGTACTTTGTTTTCCAATCATATTTGTTTCTTTGTTTTACATGTAAAATATAATTAAAGCATTTACTGACTCTGTCTCAGCAGATTCATTATTACATTCATTATTGATGATGATATAACGTAGCTCCAATTTGAAGCCGGTAAGTAAAAGCAGCCACATTAAGTTTGTTGGTCTTCATCAGATGCAGCAGCAAACACACAGAAGAGCGTGGCCTCTTGTAAAGTCACTGCAGTGTATATTTCTGCTCAACCCGACTCGTCTCTTCAGGTCTGATGGAGCTCCATAACCAGCAGCTCCTCAACTGCCTTTTTCATGAGTCCGATAATGATACCCACCAGCTGAGATGTGAAGAGAGAATACATGGATACAGTGCACAACCAGTTATTTTACCAGGAGTTAATTGTTATGTTAGTGATGTGCTTATTGTGTGGTAATGAAAAGGGATGATGCGTTGGCTGAACATGTTGCCTGTTGAAATGCTAAACTCAGCTTTATGCTCATTGTTTTTCACGTTGTATTTTTATTAGGGGTGCGAGCCTGAGGGGGCTGGGTACCTGCGTTATTCTCTTCTCAACAGTGGCTGATCTCCAGGAGAGAAAATGACTGAAATTTTTTGGAGGACAGAGGGACAGAAGAAGACATAAAGACACAGCTTCTTTCTGACACAAGGTGTAAAAAGAAAAGATATTATTGGCTGTTTCAGCCATAATCTGGTCTGATTTCTGTTGCCGGTTATGTACAGTTTAACTGATTGATGCGGAAAGCCTTTAGTGTCTGCAGTTTAGAGGTCAGCTGGTGAGGAACCCACTGACTTACTGTTGTGTCAGTGGGTATAGAAGAATCCTGTCATGTAGGTAATGACAAAAGTTGCAGTATGTCATCGATATCTGATTTATTTACTGGGAGAAAGACAGCTGAGCTTGATTGGGAAAAAAAATAAAATTGAAACTCTGGGAAAACCTTTACCCAGCCCCATGTACAGGATCAGCACCTCAGTATTTCTGGCAAGCCCTTCAGCAAAATACATTTTTAAAGAAGGTGCTCGATTGTCTCTACCTCCCTACAGAGCGAGCGAGCCGCCCCCTCGGTTGGATCAAGGTGTGTAACCCCTGTGAGTCAGCTCCCCATGTGTGTTTCTCTGTGGGAGGTTTACAGAGTGAACACTAGCGAGAGAGCGAGACAAGTAGGAGAGGCGGAGAGAGACAGAGAGTGAGCGATGTGCGTCTGGACAGACATGGGGAATGAGTCTTGTGAGATCAGTCCTACAGGGAAAATGATAAATGGGATCAGCAGCAGTGTGGCGATGTTGTTCTGCCTCAGTGACACAGTGTCTGAACGGCTGCTCGTGTTGCTAAAAGCCTCTTATCAGGCTGACTGACCTTCACATATTCACATGTGTATGCACGCATACACACTTACAAATGCACCAGGAGAAATTTGAGCTCCTCCGCCCGGCCAGACTCCCGTGCAGAGGTTTGTGTTGTTGCCGAGAGCTCATGACCACAGATGGGAGTTTTCAGCAGCTTCGCTAAACAGTGGAGCCATACTCAGTTGATCCGCTAACATAAGTCTCATTGCACTTTGATATTTACCATTAAATATTCATTTACAGTTCATTAGGTGAGACTGCTGGAGGACGAATCTGTATTCTTGATCGTGACAGCGAGCGTCAAGTTAAAACTAAAATGGTTTTTACCTTATCGTCAGTCTCCACAGAACTGATCTCTTATATTGACCTGACAATCCACCAACTGACACAGAAACTAGAAAACATAATTGTCATTCATAGACCGTCATAAATGACCAGCGATAATGTTACTTTGTCTCCGTTCTCTGTCAACCACCAAAGCGCAGATTTAAGAGCTGGACCACCCAGCACACTGCTGAAGCAAACTGATAGTTCATTGTTAGCGGTGCATCTTCAAACTGAGGGAGACCAAGCAAAGTCCTGTTGCTCCAGTCCTTCACTTGTCCCCAGTCAATCAATAGATTGCGTATTGCTTGGTCCACCAGTCAAACTCTGACATTTGTGAGTCACCAATCAGTCCAGATATATTTCCTTTCTCTGCTCTGGCTCTGAGTCACACAGTTAGCACTTTCTATACAGATATCATGTTAGAGTGAATGGAGGCAGGGGAATGTTTGAAAGGTCCCAGAAGGGTTGTTTATATCCCACAGCGTTGATGGAACTCAGACTCTCGTCTCGTCTCCTCTGCTCTCCTCTGTGCAGAATAGTAGTGGTAGTCAGATGTGTGAAGGCTGTATATGTGTCTGATAAGCAACTGAGGAGAGTTTTGACACCCGGACAGCTGTTTATTTGATGAATTAGCAGGCTGTTATATCTATTTATCAGATTGAGTGTGAAAGTACATGTTATCTTTCTTACTAAAGACTGTGGAGATAAGATGGTTTTTTTTTCTTCAGGCAGAATTTATTTTCAAAGCATTTGAAACTTGTTAATCATGTGTCTTTGCAGCTTCTGGATGAATGAATAAATCCATCTATTTATCAGTCGAAACAATATCGACCAAATATGTGTCTGTCAAGATTAAAGCAATACTATTCTGGACTGTGAGGATGAGGTCTATAAACCACTGTGTTACTGGTCAACAGAATAGGAGCTATTTTTCAATTTTTTTTGTCTAATATTGAATGCTTTACTTCATATTTAAATGAGCTGCAGAGGTTTTGTTGAATTCACTGGTTCTGTCCCACATCACTGCTGCTCTTTACCCACAGGGACTAGTTTCGTTCTTTTTTAGCAGATGAAATGAGAAGCAGCGGTTTTCATCCTCTCTTTTTTCATAATTTTGGTGATAAATTTCACACAGTAATTATCCCCTCATTCTTGGTTTATTACATTTTTCAGCTCCTCACAAAACGCAACACCAAATACTGAATTGAGAAGTTGCGTAAACCAAACAATCCTCTCTACATAACTGCAGTCGTCCACACATGCACTCATACACACTAAGGAAATGTAAAACCATCAGGAAACCTTACAGTGCTATCAGCTGTCTGTCTGCTTGACTCTGACCTTCGCTAAAAAATAATAATTTGTATGTACTGCCTGTATCTCCTCAGCTGGGAGAGCCATTTACAAAATTAAACACATTAGCATATTATCCCCCCGCTGTTAATTTTTCTGATGCAAATCAGTTAAACACTCAGTGATTTGAGCTTCGAAATATGCATGATTGCTTTGTCATCCTACTAATGTTTACAAGATCTGCAGAATGCAGAACTGACATTCAAGCCCATGTCAGTCCCAAAAGCGTTGAAATAATTTGTTCTTGTGCAGAGGCTGAATTGGGCAGCAGCTCTTTGTTTTGAACGAGGTGAAGAGGCCTTGTGATGAGTGTTTGCCCCGAGTCTGATGGTCGAAATGACTGTGGAGTGTCTTTGCAATCCCTTCCGTCCATAATGGGTCCTCTAACATTCACTAAAACCCTCAAAGAGAACTTTCTGGAGGACACGCGTTTAAGTGAAACAAGCTTCAATCAACAAGGGATTCTGAAAGATGAAATGTTTAAAACATGCAGGCACACTTGTGAATTTAACTCTTTAATTTACATGCAAATGGAGTTTCTTTTGTTTTTTCTTATCTGACAATGCGTCAGTGTTCATGTACAGTGTTTGGACTGATATGTTCATGGGAGTTTTATGTAAACAGTCATAGGGCAGAGGAGGCTTGGCCTGTATTTTTCTTTGCCATTAACAGTGTTGTCTGTGTGATGAATACTGATGAGCAGCCTCCATCAACAGTGAATATTAATACCCACCTGACTTCACACAGCTGGTTGATCACTGGCAACAGCCTGTCATATAATGTGTGTGTCATTCATGAATCATATTAAAAGGAAAACTAGTCAAACACATCATCACATAATTAGATCCTGAAATGTTATGAGACTATGAGTGGTTGGATTTGCATTGTATCTCAATTGATTTCTTTTAGTGTTGTTTTTTTTCCTCTTTGGTTTTGCATTTACGTTGTTGTTGTTTTGTTGTTTTTTTGTTTTTATGCATTAGATGTGATGATGGGTTAAAACAGAAAAGTGGACATCTTTGTGGATAATATGGCCCAAGAGAAAATTTTATATCATCATCATCATGGACAAGCTACTATATAATGGTGTGAGAACATGGAGGGAAATGGTCAACAGGCTAATAAAATACTCTGACTAAAAAAAAAAAAAAAATAATAATAATAAAGAAAATGATTAATTAGTTATGATTTGAGGAAATCTGAAAGTATTAGAAACACAACCAACCGCTCCGAAACCTGCCGAAACTGTCTTGATTATCCACTGATGATATAACTAACTGTGGGAACAGCACAAATCTGCATTGGGTTAACGACGAACAGAGCCAGAGCAGCAACATTGTTGTGTTAATGTTTTAACAGCTCCCCCAACTCAGCAGAGTAAAACTGGCTGAGTGCCAGTGAGATGGAAGCAAAGTGTCACTGAGGAGGCCAGTGCAGGAGATACACATATAATAGGTCATTTCTATAGAATGAGCTAACTCTGTAGTTCAGGCAAATTAAATGACCGACATATAGTGTTAGTATTGATTACCTGTATTTTCTAAATTAATAGGCATTTATGTAGAGTATCTTTTTTACGATAGCCGATGTTTCAATTATGTGAACCTGCTGCTTTAAACCAGTCTTATATTTTGGGTCATTTGTAGCCTAATGTTACTAAACTAGCGAATCATGACCTCATCTCCACTGTTTCTGCTGCAGCTAGTGAGCACCAAAAGTGTCCAATTCCCCCAGTTTTAACTCTGAGGAGCTCTCTGCTCACTCAGTCATGTGTGTTGCTGCCAAAGGGGGGGAAATAATGACTGAAAAACATTGGCCATTGACTTTATTGCAGACAAGGACCAGGCAGAGACAGTCAGTCAAGTAGGTAAGAAATACAGATTCAAGGAGCATTATGTTCGAAAATAGTGAAAGAAAAGGTTTTTCAGTGATTTGAGTGTGGTGACACTGAGAGTATGAAGCCATGACTGAAGGACAAATTGAAGCCACATCTTTTGCTGCTGGAGCTCTACTGGAAAACACTTGGAAAAGCCACACAAAAGTGACAGTTGTGGCTTTATTTCAAGTACTTTCCAATTATAAGTTCTAAGTTCAATTTTAAAAAAAAAGTACCTGAAAGTTTGAAGAGAAGCAGATCAGCTTGGTAAAGGTATCCCATAAAAATGTAACCTTGAGACAAAGTGCTACAGCAAAAACTGTATGTTGTCACTGTCTGACTACAGCAGGAAATTCACAGGTGTAATTCGGAACAAAAACAAAGGTAATGTTCTCTGTAGGTTCAGCAGTTCCGAGGCTTTGTTCATGTGTATTAGTTTACCGACAATGTTTGACCAGATAATGAAGAACCAAACAAGACTAGCTTCTTAGCTAAAGCTGGTATTATCTGACGGGTTTTCTGTTTTCTTGTTGAAAGGAGGGTTTATTCTCTTTTATCAGTCTCAGCATGAGACAGTTAAATCAGGTACAGCAGGCTGTCCAGGCATCCAGGGTAGTGCTGGCTGTAAACAGAGGGCGTTGTCCAAGCCGTCACAGCCTGAGAGGTCGGGACTGTTACAGTAGAGGGCAATTAACTGGGCTTCACTGTGTTTTACAAACCAAGTGTCCATTAATATGGCACCAAAGATCTGTTCAGTGCTGCCATACTGAAACAATATGGTAATTCATAGAGACAAGCTTTCAGGGTGTCATTAGTTACCAGTTTTCTGTCTCACCTTCATTCTCATTAGTCTGCTGTGGTGTCCACATCCCCACAGAGTTACACATTATAAATTGGAGCAGAGGAAAGCTGTTTGTTGTACCACAGGAAATAGCCTTGAGTTGTGTCAGTTCTGTTTAATGGTGATGTTTTGAGAAGTTACTTGTTTGGTGTCACTGAAAAGTAGACTTGTGTGACAAGATGAGGCTTGGCCCTATTATTGTATGTTAGTGGTGTATTGTGATAGCTGAAATGTGGTTACTTGTTTTTTGTATTGGTTTTAAGCCGATCATTGTCTGGGTGTAAATGCAATTGTATTTACACCCAGGCCGTTTCTGTTTCTAATGAAACGTCATTAATTTCCTATGTGCAGCTTTAAATTAATGAGCCTTCACATCAGTGGCTGTTTTTTTAACCCGCTGTTTTTATAGATGGCTGAACATTGAGACAAGCAGTCACAACAAAATCCCATTATTCTCTTTTAACTGGCTATTGATCATCTTCTTTCCTCCTCTCCCCCATTTATGAAGAGACACCTCAGAGCAAAGAAACATCATGCTGTAATGAAAAGGCAGTGAGAAATTAATGATTCAATTTACGTTCCTGTTTTTTTTTTGTTGTTGTTTTCTGAGATAGCTGCCCTCATCCTATTCTGTCTGATTTCTGATCCTGGTATTATTTGTCAAATGGTAATGCTCCATGTGAACTCTCCACTATCAGCAGCATCTCAATCAATCATCTCTTTTAATAGGGACATTTCAAGCTGCTGATTCTCAACTTATCCAGTTTATTCACATCTTGTTAAAAACAAGTTGGATAATTTATTAGATTCTCTCTTTGCTCTGTCCAAATAGAATACCAGAGACAGAGCATTAACTCCAGTCTAATCAATGTTGCTGTTGGCCAGTATCACCCTATAGTTAAATAGAATAGAACATAATTAATTAAAATATACAAGTATAAGAAGTACCTAATCACATAAAAAGAAGGATAATTTAAGTAACAGAGTGACTTTAATAAACAAAAATATTAAAATATTGGCACTGTCGCTCAAAACAATTTCGATGGAACTATTCTAGGCAGTCTTGCACATGATATAGAAAAGGAAACTGCACAAATCTTGGGTATATGACTGAAAAAACACTGAACTCCAAATGCAAGAACTTCATTCCCATACGGAAAGTTGAACCCAGGCCACATGAGCGAAAACTTGGAATCCTATCTGCTAGACCATATGGGACTCTGTTGTAATGGTAATAATAATCTGTTTCAGTTTGATCAACGACAAAAAGAGATATTGGTTGTGAACCCAAATTTATTCAGACTACATCAATGATCGTAAGTGAGATTTGTTGGCTTTCAAGCTGCATACAAATTATTGTTCAGCTCTTACACAGTGGTTGGTTTCAATACATTTTACTGCTAAATTACAAGGACCTGTTGTAGATGTTTCATTTGTGATCAAGTGTTGCAGATTGCAGACAGACTCAACATCCTTTAAGTTGTGTAAATATATTGGTTTGTTAATATTTTGATATATCATGTTACTCATGAAACAAACCAAAGAAAAGACGTGCAGAGATGTTCATTGTGTTTGATTTTGAGAATTTTCTTTCTTTCTTTCTTTCTTTCTTTCTCGTGAGCGAAACTGTTGTCGGTTCACTGTCTCTGTCCATGGTGCTGAAAAAGAACCTGGATCAGCCGTCCATCTGCAACAGTAGCTCAGTTCAGTAGCTTTGTTCCAGTTCAACAAACCTTTATTCAACCATCCACAGTGTGTTTCTAACCTGTGTAGTTCACTGTCGACTCTTTGAACTACTTTATAAACGAGGCTCTCTGCCGTTCTTGGACTCTGCCAACCGATCATGCACTCGCTCCAATGGTGGGCAGTTCTTCAACTATGGTGAAGCTATTGATTCTCCCATTCAGTCTGAAAGGCAAAAGGATAACAAGATGTACCTTGTATAGCAGTGTGTAACTATAGCAAAGGCTTTACCTTAATATAAAAGCATTGTGTGCCCCTTCAGTAAACATCCCTCTGAATCAGTCCTCCAGTGTTAAGTAACATCTGCTTCAGTGTTTTGATTCAATTCAAGTCAGGTAGATAAATGAGTCAGATTCTGTTTTTCAGTGCACTTCATCTGCTGAGTATCACTGCTATCACAGATAGCTGTTCCACCTACTCTGTCTTCCTCTAACAAGGCTGGCTAGTAGTTCATCATCACTGCTGTGCTTGGCAGAGAAGCTTCCTGAGAGTGAAATAAGTAGAGGAAATTAATGAGAAAAACTCCCTCATTAAACATAAATCATTTTGTCACCCCAAACGATGGCTGCCACAGAAAATATGTATTTATACTGGAATTACTATAGTAATACAAATTAGGAATCTGTCTTTTATCATGTTCTTACTTTAGGATCAAATTAATCAGATTAGTTTCATAGATGTCTAATCTCTCAAACTCATTGTCTCTGACTGAGTAATGATTATATATTGAGTCTTGTGAGTATCTGTGATTGAATATAGTCAAACAGCCACCTCACTTACCTGTGAGTAGAAGGAAAATTAGAAAAATGTGTTTTCTGTGATTATTGAAGACTTTATTTTGTCTGTCCTTAAATATGTTTCTCTCCGGTTTGTGGAGATAAACAGATCACATTTCATACTGCTAGATCCAGAATTATTGTGAAAATGCAGTAATTACTGAGGTTGGGGAATATCTTCTAGGTACCTTCAGGAGAGGTAAGCCATTAGTCTGGTTTTTTCTTTAATATCCTTGGCTGCAGCACTCCTGTGAAGTTCCTCACCTCTGGCAGGATTTCTCCTCTGATGCAGCAGAATTAAAAGGTGTTTGGATCCTCAAAAGATGGATGGTTAAAGTTTTCAGTCTAGTACTTTCCAGCTCATTAATGCAGTGTGACCAGTGCTTTCATACATTAGTGTTTGTTAAGTTGTGACTGACCAACAGAGTATATGCAGATCTGAAGGCAAGAGTGACTGTCACATGTAAAATTTGATTGTATTCATCAGTGATGTTCAGCTGAGGTGGTGTGTCTGAACCTGTCCGTGACTGTGTCCATCCTGCTGTCTCACTGACATCATTCTCAGGACAGATGTTCCTCCCAGTCTAGTTGTTCTTTATTTTTTGTCTTCAGTTTCCTATACGAGTCACCATCACAGCTACTTCATAATGTAATCCACCTAGAAAGACGATTTTACAATAAGACATGCTCCGCTGATTGCTCTTTAATGAGAGAGTGATGGCACGTTGATGTCGTTGTAAAAAGTCTCTCTCCTCCTCTTTCATTTTCTCTGTGTTTAACAGCAGAAACCTTGTTTGGGCAGAGCTGCTCTTTAGTCTGAGCTGGTTTTCATCTTGGTTGCTTTCCTGCTGTGTTGTGTTTTGTTTGTCTGCGTCTCTATTCCACATCTGCGTTTGTTGCTCCTTCACAGTTCTGACACTCTGCAGTGAAACTTTCTGGTTGTTTGGTTGGACTGGAGAAACGATGGTCATATGGACAGACATTAGTGTTTCAGACTGTTTATTCTTCCAGTAAACGGGACGATGAAAGGATCATTACTCAGTCCCAGTCACGCAGTGCTCCAGCAGCGCTGCACTGATCTGAGGTTCTGTGGATAAAAATGTCAGTATATCTCCCTAAGATGCTTGAATGATGAAGCATCTGCTTTGTATTAGAGGATACAATAACTCTGTTGACCCACTGTCTATCTGTCCATCTGTATGTCTGTCCAATCCATTCATAGGAATTTAAAATCAATTTACACAGACGGATTAGAACTGAGAAAGACTGTCTCTGCAGAGCATCCATTGTATACATTATTATAGATGTACACAGTTTTCGGATCAGCACAAACTCAACGTATTGTTGCACTGAGTGTCGCTTCACTCTGAAATCTCATCCATGTGTCTGCCATCAGGATTATTTGGCAATAAACGAGTATTTAAAAGACCAAACTCATCCGATTTCCTGCCGTGCATTTTTCAGCCCAAATAAAGTTAAAGTCGAGCCCTTTGATGTGGCCCGGCAGCAGCTCCATCGGTCTCTAAACTTTGATCATCTTTGCTCTCCACCCTCAACTTGTGTGGTCAATACCAACTGTCAGCTTGACATAAAATGACTATTAGCCGTGTGCTTGAGTAATCACTCCAGCCATTTTCTATATTGCCTCCCATTTTATCCCAATAAAACAATTTAAGACAAAACCATTTTTACTTTATTTCTTCCTTACTTTCTTTCCTCCACTTCAAGCATTTTATTTCACTCACTCCTCCACAAACTAATCACAAGAACCGAGTCTCATTTTTGTTTTACTTTTACCATTAACCTTTAAAGTGCAGTAAAATGGATGTGACAAATAGATGGAACAGCAGACTGCTGCCCAGATACATCCACCTATCACCGGGGAGAGGAGAGAACAGAGCGACAGATACAGACACGGAGAGAGGAAACAAGAGAGACATGAGACGGGTTGGGAAAGAAACAAGAGACAAAACGCACTCAGCATGGTTTTCTGTCATTTCCACACACTCCAGTGTTGGAAGTATCTGTCTCTGTCTTTTTCTCTCTCGCTCTCTCTCGCAAAGAGCTGAGAACAGCTGGTGGCAGAAGGAAATCTCAGCGTTACACAAATACTCACAGAAATCATTGTTTCAGTCTGCTTGTTTCTGCTGCTTTAAAACACAAGAGCCTGATGAATGAAAATCACCATGCTGGGCATAAGATTATAAGATGCTGTAATTAAGCGTGTTGAGTATGATGCTGTATATTCAAACTCGTGGTCAGTCCCGCGCTATGCTACAGTGTGTCAGCAGGCAGTGCACAACATGGTGGTTTGTTAATTTCCTTATTTTTACTGTGTTCCTGAGGTTTTCTGCAATGTTTCAGTGTTGTTTTTTTTCTTCCAATTTTTGCACAATCTGGGATGTCTAATTCCATACACAAAGCAGTTTTTAATGTATTCACCCAGCATTTTTAATAAGATCACTGAGGAAGCCTCATGTTAATCTGTCATTAATTAGCTGTTAATTGGCCTGATGATAGACTGTGACACAGTATTATGGGGGAGGATTTTGGTCTCCGCTGTCATAAAACACATCTTCGGCACATGCTCACACCGAGGCGCTCTTCTAAATGCCGAAACTCCTGCGGCGTTTCGGGCAAAATGATTTTGTGTGGTTCAAATGGAGTCCAGCTCCTTCACAGTTGTTCTCCCTGCTGCTTCTGTGCTGCGTGATTGATGGAGCAATTACTCCATGAAATGGTACAACATCACATCCTCCCCCTGGTCTTTGTGTCAGGCTCTCCAGTAACACAGACCTTTATGATTGTGGTTCTGCACCCACTCACTGTTTGACTCATCAAACACACAATCAAACACAATCACATAATACATTACTATGCACAAACACAACGTTTGTGTGTAGAGGTCTTTTCATAGTCTTTAATAGAGGTACGGGTACTAACACAGGTCTGAGATAATAATTTCATGACATTATTTTAGGTTTCCTCTTGACTATGTCTCTTAAGTCTGGATCCTTTCTAGGAGTCCTTCTTTTTTCCAGTTCAAGTCATGCCTTGGGTAAATTTGGGTTTAAATGATTGCAGAAGTCGCTGCATGCAAAATGTATTTAAGAAAAAGATGAGGTTACTACTCCTTCTTTAATGTTGTGGACTTTTGTCTTCTCATAGAGAACTTTGAATCAGTCGCAGGAAATGCTTCCTTTTGGTTCTGAGGTCCTTTTCATTACAATATTTCATGATTAGTGTGAATGAGGAGTGGCAGAGAGATTAGAAGAAGAGACTGTAGTTCTATAAACTAGATTGTAAATGTTGTCAGGGCTGTATAGGTGGCAGATCTCTATTGATATTTTTCATAAACTATATGGGGAGGCAGGACTGTATTTTAGGAAAGAAATAAAGTAAGAAAGCCAGAACAAAAAGGGGATAAATGACAGAAGTTAACTCCACTTGACAGAGATTTATCTCTGTACTTCAGGGGTTCAAATTCAGAATTGATTTTCTTGAGTTTCCAAAGGAACAACTCCTTGAAACACTAAATCATTTCCTGAAGTACACAACATCATAAATGATCTTATAGTTACATAGAGAAGACTGTAAGCTCCTCTGGTTAATGCGCCTGTACACACTTTGTTTTCTCTCTTACTGCTCTCAATAGCGCGCCTCACTACCCGAGATCATCTCTCATCCATATTCCACACATTTCCGCTGTCAATCACATGGGATTAAGATATTTTTGTGCCAAACCTCATTCAACCTTAATATTCTCTCTTTTTCTGAAATAAAATCTATTTTTTACCATTTGATAATTTCCAATGCACTGAAAATATGTCACATTTTTCATTGTTGGACAAATAACCAGTGAATATTAGTCTAAATTGAAAATAATTATCTTCCTGGTTCATCACTTCTAAACTGCATGAAGATCCAGACATTTCTTAAATACTTAATGTTTAAAAATCAATTTCTAAGTTTTATGGATTTGGTCACCGTTGTCTTTGTAAGAACTGTTATGTTGCAAAAAATCTACTGTCAGTCTGTTTCACAGCTCCCTCCTTGCTGCCAATTCTCAGATGGTATGGATTACATATATCTGCTGAAGTAAACACTGTAGCCAACCTGCTCCAGACTATGTGCTGGAGCAGGTTGGCATGAGGCAGCGGCTAACAACTGTCCATGGAAATGCGTTCCACATTAGCTTTTATTTATTAATTTATATTTATTCAGGATGTTTTAATTCTTGGCTCTGATGGTGGCATGGCTCAGGTTTTCTGCTTTTCCAAATCACTGATGGAAAAAGTCTGTCAGAAAAAAACACTGCCTCCTGTTTGTCTCAGTGTACTCTCAATAATGTACTTAATGAACAGTGCACTTAGTGACAAGGCTCCTTTGGGCAGGAGCTGGATGACAGTCGCTAATTTGGCATCTTACCTGCTGTCATAACTTGCACACGATAAGACGAAGAGACGGTAATCAAACCACTCACCATCACTTTTGGCTGCTTCAAGTGAAAGCTATGATTAACTCTTTCGGTTTGGTCACAGTTAAAGTTCTGTTTGTTGCGTTTAAAACAAAAATGGTAATGTGTTCTTTGTTGTTGAGACATGAGATTCAGGATGATAACAGGAATAAATATTGTATATCAGGGGAATACTGCAATGAGCAACCTGTCTCCCAAACAGTGGATTCATTTTATTTGCAGATGAACAACATGGTAACTTCATATGAAAATTTTTGGTCATGATCTTTGATCTGACTGAGAGGAGGCAGAGGCAGCAGCATGATCAGCAGGGATTTAATAAACCACATTTGAAGTCCATGGTCTTCCTCACTGTGGGTTTGTAGCCTGCTTTGAATCGGAAGTCTGTTCTTCGGGTTAATGAGTCCATTTTTTTATTTTTATTTTTTGCTTTGCTCCCTGTAGAGCCTCCTTAAGTATGCTGTTCATTTGAATAAGCCACTCTGAAACTTAGAGGGAGACACACCGCAGTTAGTGGTTAACGCTGCTGGGATTGTGCTGTAATCTCTGTTCAGAGCTTTGAGTATTTTCATGTCTGGTGTTTTTCCTCAAAGGGAGAACGTGTGTGCAGAATTAAATCATGAAATTTGATGTTGAATTTATACAGAAATACTCACAATTATTATTTATGCATTGAGATAATGCGCTGTAAAGCCAATGCACAACGCAGTATACTAAAAACAAATATAAAGTAAATGGCATCCAATAGATCACATACCTCCTTCAGCATTTTAATGAAGCCTAATCCAAATGGTAACTCGTTACCCTCTTGCATTATAATTTTTAAACCACTTACTGTATTTTCAACCATTACTTATGCTCACTGGATCTGTAAGAGCCAACCACTAAATCTAACAAAGCAAAGCAGGTGAAAATATTACTTTTTCATTAATTTAATATTTCAGGGGGGTGGAGGGGTATCCACGGCAAAATTTAGTGGGTTCCTCTGTGGCCGTGCCCATTTTTTATGAAAATTGGACAAGTAGTTTTAGCATAATCTTGCTAACAGACAAACAACAAACAAAACAAATGGACATGGGGAGAAAACATCACCTCCTTGGTGGGGGTAAATATTTATCTGTATCAGTATTCACTGTCTGGTAGATGCACCTCTGAAAGCAGGCGTCTCCTTGCTGTAGCCTGTTCTAGACAGACATACACTGTTCACCATGCCATACTCCTACTCCTAATTCTTAAAGACTTTAAGATTGAATTGATTTCTAATGGTTTAATTAGAATATAGATAGATATCATTAGAAATTCCCCTGTGTCCAGCCACTGATCTGTGGCTTTTCAGTCACATTTTCTCAGAGGACCTCAGTGATGTTTTGCCCTCATGGTGAAGGTTCTCTCAAGCCACTCACCAAAAGTTAGACGCTCCAGATAAAGGTGGATTCATGCTACAATCTCCCAAAGACACACAACTGCGCACACGTGATCTCTGTAATCCAGTTATATGATGTCAGTTTGATATTGAAGCATTTTTTTTCTGTTCATCCTGCACTTTAAGTCAAGTTTTAGTCAAGAACTTTGTGATAATGTGAAGTGAAATTAAAATATTTAACAGAGATAAAATAATAAAAGTTTTATATTTAGATGGGAAAGTGTGGTTTTGCGTGACACCTTCTAACGTAAGCAGGTTGTTCTCACACACTCCTCCTCACTCTGTCTCACCCTCGCTCTGTTCGGGCTTCTTAAATGAAGCTTGATAAGCAGTGGCAGTTATTTATATGGTAATTCACCAAAGAAACACATCACACATATTTAGAATTCCGCAGAATGGAAATGAGACTGTGACTCCGTACGTGTGTGTGTCAGAAATCAGATTTACATCCGTGGGGCTGTGTATACTCGACTTTATGTTCCATCCAGTATTTGCTTTCTGACAAACTCCCCACTTGTTAACTGAATCGATTCGTTTCCACTGACACTGAACAGTTGCGAGGGACGTGAAGGGGAGGCTGCAGGTAACAGACTGGTTTCTGACATACAGTGGCCTCAGGATTATTCCTTATTAGTAGCTGTACAAATGTGCCAAACTGACATGTTGTTATTTATTTACATTTTTTGAGACATTTTCTTCCGTCACTTAACACAAAAAATACAGTTTGGGCTCACTGTCCAAATGATCCCAAAAAACCTACTCGCCCATCTTTTAGTCAAGAGCCTGGTACAAGACCAAAGTTTTCCTTTCCAGATCAACTTCAGCAGTGTTATTGATTAAAGATCAGGAAAGTGTTGATGGATTTGACAGAAACTCAGCATCCAGACACTAAGTGGTTGTCCTGAATAAAGAGTTATGTGGAAACGTGTTTTAAGACCTGACACAGCGATGATTGGGGGGTGTTGGGGTGGAGAGACTGAACTGTGCTGTTATAATGTTCATTTGGTTCACATCTTTCCGGTAATTTGAGGGTTTCATTTACACACCTGGTGGAATAATCACTCGGTTGTTAGGATGAATAAATGGTTCTTTCGCTCTTTATGCAGAGACGGCGCTTAACGATTTAAATGCAACACGCTGGCTTCCAGACTTGTGTTAGCAATCATATTTTATGTGTGCTGATGGACGAAGCGCAGTGTTGATGAACAGAAGCAGCTGAATTTTCCCTTCGCCTGCGTCTGGGACACGGTCTGACACTTCATATATTTTCTTGTACTGATGAGAACAAGCTCTGTGTGTCCGACTGGTGATTGCTGTAAACCTTCATTTCTGTCAGAAGGGTGTTTGAACTGGATTCTCTCTTCCGAGGGTCCTTCTCTTTCTTCATGTAGTTTACTATGACAACACTCAATTTCAAATACATATTAACGTGTATTTCACACAAGCTCTGGGAAAATCATCTAAACAAATATTTTTTTCCTGTATCTTCCTCTGGCGTATGTGAACTTCATGGCCTCTCCATCACTCTTACCCCATGCAAATCATCACTCAGTGTCTTTGTGCAGGAGGTAGTTACTGTGATGTTGCAGTTGTCGTAAAAAGAAGAAATAAAGAGCTGAGAGAAGACGGTGATTGTTATTCTTGTTGCCATCTTTGCAAAATGGAGCGGAGACTCTCAACAGTCAGATCACATAAGCTCCTTGTGAGGCGTCCCACTTCTGCTTTGCCATCCTCCATTTGCCTTTTCACTTTGGAGGATTGTTTTGTCCTGATGCTGCATTTCTTCAAATAAGTGGCTATAACTGACTGTCACTTTTCGAGCTCTCCACTCCAAACCAATTGTGTTTGTAATGATGCCATCCATTAGTGTCCCCTAATGCAATCTATTTAACCTATTGTAAATGAAAAGGGCAGGCTTCTTTCTGCTGTTGAGATGGATGAGTTGTCCCAGCACTTATCACTGAGATGCACAAGCTATATTCTTCAGGTTAGAGAGTGGGAGCAAGATGTGTGTGTGTGTGTGTGTGTGTGTGTGTGTGTGTGTGTGTGTGTGTCACATGGCTAATTACAATGAAAACAGTTTGAGTCACTCAGACCTCATACTCTTGGTAAGAACATGTAGATTAGTTTGGCTTCTAACGTCTGCAGGATGTGAAATAAATGAATTAACTTGACTCCACTGACTGAAGCACTTCACTGTCGTTCAACCCTTGTGTGGTCTGAGGTTTCTTCCTAATCCATATTCTATCAGAGACGTGAACCACTCACTAAAGCCGCATTACTATTTCATAATATCCACCATGAAATATTCACAGTCATGAGGTACAGAGGATTTCAAGGTAAAACTGCTGGAAAATAATCCAGATTCATAATCATTGTAGGAAACTTAACACCTATATTTACAGACTTTTGTCAGACTGTGGATTATCAGAGAATTAATCTCAGACAGAATATTTGGAAAGTCCACAAGAAAGAAAATGTTCATCTCTAAACAGGAACAGTGACATGCTCTGCTCTGACATCCAGGTACAGACCACACTGTTTTCTCTGATACGTCAGTCTGCTTTAATATCGAGGGTCAGTATGTTTAGCTCATACTATGTCTCCATGTGCTGTGTTACTATGTGGCCTCGGTGCCAGTCACAAGTTAGACTAAATGAAGCCGGGGGCGGTTTGATAAAACAAGGAATAAGAAACCAGATTTCATGAATTTAAATGAATGAACGAAATGTCCCAGGATGCACTGCAAGAACAAGGTTCAGGTGGATATTAAGTGATGTACATACATGAAAAATCCAGTCCAGAGTGGTCCCTGTATTTTCTCTCTCACTCACTCGCACATACACTTCCATAAAAACACACACACAAAATCCAATTTAAATGCGGTTTGTTGACTCGTGTGAGTCCAACAACAGCAGCAACAGCCTCCTAAACAGTTCAACACACTGACAAAATGTGTCGCTCCGCTGAGACACCAGATGAACGCAATTTGATTTCATGGTTGTGCAGATCTCAAGGTTACCGACACGGAGAGAGAGAGAGTGTGCGCGTCTGTATGTGTGTCTGCTTCTGCTACCATGTCGATGTATTTCTGAGTAAAATCCACTGCTGGGAAAGATTTCACTGTCAGAGCTGATGCAGAGTGGACGGTGGTTCAGCCTCAGGATATTCAGCTCTGAGATGTACATGAAGATCTTCATTTTTAATGGTCGGGAGTCGAGGTACAGATGCATTCTTCAGAGATGCAGGGGCGGAGGACTTTTGATGAGTGTTTGTTTCCTGCAGATAGAAATGACTTTAACCCGCAGTCTACGATGAGCTCATTCCGCATGTGTTAGTATGTACGTGTGTTGACACAAAGTTGTTGCAGCATTAAATTAATATTTGGGCAGAACAAATATACCATTTGAGTGTCATTATTTTTCTCAGGATTTATTCATGTTGACCCTTTTTGTTTTCCCTGACGACTAATAATAACCAGTCCCCATTAACATGATTCAACAGGAGAACAGTGAAATGATGAAACGGGACAAAGTTTCGCTATTCCTAATTTCCTCAATGATTTCATTTAATTATAACCAGATTCATAGCACTTCTCTTGCTTTTATATCCTCTTTCATCTTTGAAACCACTTTAACCACTTCATTAGTGTATTGTCATAGCAGCTGCTTTGTGACAAGTGATGGAAAACACCAGACAAGTTTCGATGCAGTCCTCTGCACACCGTAAGTCTGTGACTGTGCTGATGTTGATGACAATAATATGTGATTTAATTTGCACCATTTATTTCGACGGTGTCAACAGTCCCTCAGTCAAATTGTGAAAAGTTTCACTGAACCAACTATATGTCAGAGAAAACCTCATTAAATTGTATTTCCGTTTGTATATGCACATATGTACGTTTCTCCATGTGAATAATTTCAATTTAGGTAAAAATCTTCCTTTTCAGTGTTTTGGCCCCTGACAGCTAAACTGAGACTCACGATATACTTCAAAGCTAACTAGCTGGGCTCTCACTGCAGGAGACCTGACACTTCTTCAGAGTCAGAGAGATCTCACACTCTGATGATTTGACACCACAGATACACGGTGACACAACAACAGCACAAAATTCACAGGCTACCTTTGCAATTACTGCTATCTGTGCAGGTGGTTAATGGGTGAAAATTACTTGCTAACTCTGGTGCTCATCCTCCATCCTGGAGCTGTTGAAGCCGCCTTGGTTGAGGCAGAGCTTTTTTTGTTTTGTTTTGTTTTGTTTTTTTAACCTGCATGTCTCCACACCTGACTGATCCTATAAGATCACAACATGTTGGCTGGGCTGATCAACACTGTAGCCCAGCAGATGGTGAACTGATGACCGTAGATAATGGAGGAAATGAACATAAAATCACCTGATAATGGAAATTAGACTGACGTTTACCTCATTTTCTGTCCCTGGGGGAGTGTATTTGCAGTTTGGACTTTCATGCAATGACAATATGGTCATATTCAGATGAAATGCATCAAACGCAAACGGAGTGCCCTGTGGTTTAAACAAAGTCAACATCTTCACATGATGCAAACTTTGTGACACTGTGAAGTCAGTGTTTGTTCTCTTGGACAATCAGAGGGAAGATTGGAGTCCCCTCAGAGTCCAAATATTGGACATGTCCTCACACATCTCTTGTTCTCCTAAAACAGATCCTGGGTAGACTTTAATCATTAATCCATAATTTCTATGCAGATTAAATAGATGTGTAAAATGTCATTTGAAAATGAAATAATGCATTGTGGGCACAGACTGGTTGCAACAAACAGTGTATTTACTGTAAGAATAAAGTGATGATGGTAATGATATTTTTGGCAGACATCAATTATACCCAGTTTAATAATTCTTCATCATCACCTTTAAAAACACCTGCTCCTCTGAGGGAAAAGTGACATGTTGTTCAGTGTGGTGTTGGTTTACATGGTAATAGTGCTGTGATGAGCTGATGACAGACACTGAGCATCTGACACATTAGAGCAGGCTGAAGATCACAAGGTCGCTGGTAGGTAAAATCAACTGTTCAATGTTTGTGCTTAAAAAATGGTCAAGTTTCATGTTCACTCATTTTTGTTTCTATGGACTGTGGTTTTTTTGAAGTGAAGGACTGTGGTGTTTTTACAGGATTATTATAAATTCCCATCAATGTGTTCCTTTGTACCGGTGTGGCTGTTTGAGATAAATCACCACCTTTGGGCAAATGGGACCAAAAGCTGAAAACTATGTGACAGAACTGTATTGCCCTCCAAATGATTTGATCCTTTAAATTTAAGTATTTAACAAAACCTCATGTTTTTAAAGGCTCAGTATGGTTCTGAGTAAGGTTGAATTTACATCTCAAATATTTTCAACCTTTGAGATCCCATCGTAGCGCTGTTTTAGCTTTACTTTCATCAATCTTTTCTTTCATCATTTTTCTTTTTTAACATAGGTTTATTCATTCCGTGGTTTAAACTGTTATTGACCTTCTAACTGGCCTGTGCCTGTTCCTCCTTTATTTTCCCTCTCCTGTATTTTCTGTTGGCTGCCTTTGTCTTATCCGCTTCATATCGTTTGTAATTTTGATGAACACAAAACAACAGCACACACTCATTTGCCCTGATTCATGTCATGAACTTTTCATAACAGCGGCTCACTCCCTCCTCTCCTTCAGTGTTCACAACCAGCTCACACTTGAGATGACTTGCCAGCATCTGCCTGTCTCGCCTCCTTGACAAGCATCACATGGTGTCGCAGCAGTGATGTGGTGATATCGAACATAAAACATCTTCTTTTCTCTTCTCTGAATTAATTCATATTAATCTCTCTCCCTGTTTATCAGCTCAGTTTTGATTTATTGTGGTTTTTATCACCACCAGCTCTTTAGAATATTACTAACATTTCATCCTGCCTCTGGGAAATAAATAAAAGGGTGAGCAGGGTGAACAGAACGTGTTAATAAGATGCGAGTGTAGTCAGGTCTGAGACATGTGAAAAATACAAATGATTCTGTTTTGTGTTCTGTGTTCTGATAGTAACTGTGGTGCTAACAGGAATAATAGCCATTGTGACAGGACTATAACAGAATTACTTTCGACAATAATGTTTAACTGGGGGTTTGTTCACAACATGTGTGAGCGACTGACAACTCATGTTGCTGCCCCACAAGACTCTGCTCAACCTTTTGTGTCTGTGTCCCCAAAGCTTTGAAGTTAGGGGATGAAATTCCCTTTCAAACAACTTATTCACTGAAGCAGACCTTAAGCTGAAGGATAGGATGATGGGTACATCCTGTTCTGAGTGAATTATATAATAGAATAATTGGCACTGTCTGATTCATGTCTTTGAGTCTTCTTAAAACAGCACTAGACTGTCTGCACAGCTGATGTGTGTGTCCGTCTGACATTTGCCTGTTGTGTGAAAATTAAATTCACAGACAATTTTATATACTATACTTATACTAACTGAACCGAGACACCAGCACAAAGCTCATATAAATTGAAATTTAGTCTTTCATACATCTCTTATCTACATTATTTCCATGAAGTTAAGTTACAGACTTCACACAGTGAAAGGTGCGTTATGTGAAATAAAAGTCAACACTCCTTCCACAGCCTCACATCTGTTGTTGGGGAAGAAAAGCTTCCCTTTCAGTGGACTGACCTCTTTTTTAAGGAAAACCATTTGAGGATAAAAGCTAAAGTTCTGTGTCACGCCCACCATCATGTATCCTCTGTTATTGCATTTACGCTGCTTAGAGGGAGAAAACATCAAACTCCCCCCATATCATTTAAAACCCGGGCATGAAGGTGAGAGCAGGAGAGAGCAGAGCAACCTCCGAATTACTCCAGTGTTGGAGGTGTTGTGTTATACGATACATTATTTCCCATTACTTTCCCTGTACTTCATTATTTTGTCAAATAGGTTTTGAAAGACTTGAATGTAGAAATATGAATGATGTAGCGAGTTGAACGGACAACACTGATCGGCCGTAAAGGATGTCAGATCACCAGGGGTTCATTAGTCTTCTTCATCGTTCAGCACTTTTTAGCAAGTAGCAATTAATGGTGTTCTCCACGACGCCCACATACCCGGTGCTCCCAGGACCTACACTTTAAATGGGGCCTTTTGTGAAACAATCAGCAGAGTTGAGTTTCCAAAGTCTGATCTCTGGTACTGCACTGTCTCTGTCCATGGTGCTGATCCATATACAAAAGACACCTGCTTCCTGGCCATAGATGATTGAGAAGCAGAATAAGCAGCATACCTCCATCTGTCTGCAGTTCAGTTAAGAGCAAGATATATATTTGATTGTTGATGTCCCAGGTTGATGTATTTTTTTTGTTTTGTTTTGTTTTCTTGGGCTAAAGTTTGCAGCATAAGCATTGCTTCCAGTATATAATATATATATATATATAATAATTTCCTTCCTCAAATTTTATTTGCTTTGTTATCAAAGCTTTACAGATTTACAAAAAAAAACTACAATGGCAAATCAAAGTCCAAACTCCAAAATTCTCACTGTGAGCATAGAGGAACAGAGATTTATTATATTTAGAACATGAGCTGACAATTTTCATTTCAACATGAAAGGTGTAGGTGAAGTACTTTGGGCTTCAAATTAATTATGAATTAAGACACTCAGAGGTCAGAAGCTTTGAACCTGTTCAGACTAAGAGATGAGTGGACTGGACCGTGTAAGGTGAATTGAAATTGTGCTGCCTAAAAGGAAAGTGTAATGAGTCAACTCTTTTAGTTTGGAAAAATCCAAACTGGAAAAAAGTCAACTGTCGATGTTGATCATTTGTTTTCCTCCAATACATCAAAGCTGCCATCTGCCCACAACAGAGCTACTCATTGTAAACAGTTGTCTGCGTACTTATGCAATTTGTTACAAGGAGCAATGATTCAAATCAGATTTTATGAGCTCTCTGTGTAGTGCTCCATCTGTGTCGAAATGAATTAGATGTGTTTATGCTGTGAATAATATTCACACATGGCTGAAGGGAATGTAAAGTCATTACAGAGTCGAAGACCAAGTATGTGATGGTGTTACATTGTGTTTAATAACATGATCTCAAACATACATACCATGAATAATGTATAGAGACACTCTGTCAAGGTAGAAATCATTTACACTGCAGCTGCCAGACCAACAGTCACTTGTCTTTGGGTCTCATTTCTCTGAGTGTGTCAGAAAAGCTTATTGTTCATCATATTTATTTTGATGATTCCACTGGACCTTTGCGTTGTTTCTCAGCTCCCCTTCCTCTGTGTCTAAAATACAAGTGGACAGTTTGATACAAGAAGGGAATGTAAATCACCATCCCCACACGGTCTACCTGTGCCATAAGGTCTCATGAGTTGAAACCCCACAGAGGGAAACTGAGGAAAACAAATTATTGTTAATGCAGCATATGAGGGAAAATGAATCGTCAACACAAGCTGCTTTTTCAAGTTTAAAATAGTGGTAAACTGTTTGCTTACAAATGGTTTTCATGTTTTAGTGGTTAACTTGTGATTTCCTCTTCAGAACATTCACTTCTGCTTTAGCATAAACGCTGCGCCGCTTTCTTCTCGCATGAGCAGCTTCTCTGCTAATGATCTGCACTGGAGGAGAGTTGAGATTAGTCAACGTCATGTCTGGTGTTGCTGTAACAAAATCAGAATGACATGAACAAGCCAAAGTTGTTTATAGTTGGTGACACTGAGGAAATTACACAACTAATATAAATGAATTTTTCACTGTCAACACTACTCATTTCAAGGTACTAATAAGGCCAGAACACACACACACACACACACACACACACCTGCACGTTTCTCTCTGTTCTCTACCTTGATCATGTTTCATTCATTCTGCCTGAGACTGAATCTCACCCTGACACTTTCTGCTTTAACAGTGACAAGTTTGGTGAAAGCAGCTCTCCTCCACACGTCACACTTCTCAAGTCTAAACCTGTTCTTCTCTTCCATATGCAATATTGACCGCCTGTCACCGCAAAATGGGCTGTATTTGTGAATTTAAGAATAGTATTTTTTTAAAGTCCCCAGTATGTACTCTTGTGTACTCTCTTACAGCTATATAACACAATGATGGAGGCACATTCTTTGAATCCTGGGCATCGCCTCCCATTTTGCATTTCAATGTCAAGGGACAGTTTCATACTTTCTATTGTTGTGAGGGTTGTGATTTTTCCACTCGGAAACGCCGCAGTTGAGAGGAGGCTTGCCGTGACCTTGCATGTTTATTGCGTGTCTGATAGCTGATAGCAGTGGCTGTGTGTGGAGAGCAGAGAGCGACTGAGAGCAGCCTCGGAGGCTGATGGTTCATCTGGCAGCTGTGAAGGCCTGACAGTCACTCCGGGTTGCAGAGAGCAGGTGCTGTCATGTCTGTGAAAGGAGATGAGAATGAGATTAACTGCGGTGCACAGTGCGGCAAACATCATCAACAGATTAAGATCTCTCGATCCCACAACACCAACTCTTCTAACTAACACAAGCACATGTTTTGATCTTAACGTGATTTCTACCATCAACAACACCGTAAAGCCTGTCTGCAAGCATGCCGCAATGTTAAAAAAATAAAGGAAGAGGAAAGATAGAGGCGGGCAAATGAAAGTCTTAGAAATGAATATTAGTTCCTGTAACCTCTCCCCTGTCGACTTTCGTAATTCAGTGTCAGCAGTAAGTAATGATTCCCTCCAGACTGCAGGTGTATCAGCTCTGCTCTGTGAATATTTGGCAGTGGAGTGGTGACAGAAGCCAAACAATGATTGTTCAGTTGCCCAGATAATGTGATGGGGAAAGGAGTTTGAGGAAAACACCATCAGCTCTTCAGGTTTGATGCTTCATCAGATTTGTGGATGGACATGTTTTCCTTTTAAATTAAAAGATAAAGAGAAAACGAATGGTTCAGTATTTACATATGTCCTTGTTGAGTATATGGACAAGCGAAGATAATGGTTAAACATGAATGAGGTGGTAAAACTGAAAGATTAAAAAATGTTTTAGTTCATTTGTTGATTTTTTTAAATGTATCATGGATTAGTCCATGTTCATGTTAACAACATTCTCTTGCCGTGGAAACACGATTTGTATCTGGTGGTGGGATGTATGTGTCTCTCTGTTAAGCTGAGAGGGAACAATGAGCTGAAAGTTAAGATTCCCATCAGTGTGTAGGTTCATGTCCTTGTTCAATGAGTTGTTGAAATGTTTTCACTCCCCTCCAGCTTTTCCACTCATTACTTCACAGTCTGCACCCACTCCCATCTCTCTCTCTGGACCCTTTACTTCTAATATTTCACTTCTCCTCCTTACTGTTTATGTTTGCTGGCTACATTTTCAGCTTGGTCTGCTCTTTTTCACATTTGCTTACCTTGCAATGATTTCTCTAAACAGCAACATAATAAAGTGCTGAACAGTGATTTGGTGAGAAAGAGTGAGGTCAGCTCAGGTCGATTGACAGCAGAAAGGAAGAGTAAAATTGCGCGTTTCTGTCGATAGGTGAGCTTGACCGTTTTAATGGACTTTAAAAGCATTTGATCTGCTTCCTCACACTACATGGTGTAAATATTAAGACCTCTGAGCAGCAGCTGATCCCAAGATGAGGCTCCTTTAGCTGTACTGCTGCTCCCCACGCTGACTGAAGCTTGTAGTCTGGTATTTCACTGTTAGGGTAACATGGATGCCCTTTTCTCGAAGATTCATCCAATTAATTAAGACAAATTAAACTTTGTACTTTTAATGAGTGATTTGTTTGCCTCTTGAGTTCACAATGAGGGACACAGAGACGGGGAAACAGGGAGGGGAAGACTGATTGTCAGTGAACTCTGTTTACGTTGGATCCTTAATCTCATCACATCTCCCTTAATGAATCTCACAGTCCCAAAGCACTAATGAGATGTTTTGACTGCAGTGTTGGGGAGAAATACCTCACACACACACACACACACACACATGCACGTACGCATGCCATCCTTCTTTAAACATGATTTAGCCATGAGCAAATCTTAAAAGTGAGCCATCACCAACATTTCCACTTTGATGAATATAATTATGTATCTGCTCCTCGTACATCCAAATATGTCTCAGCCAATAAAATGTCAACCCAGTTATGTACAGTATGTGTTTGATCACACCAGTGGCATACACACATAAGAACCAACTTTTCTCACCATTTTGTGGTTGTTGTTGTACTTGTTGTAATCAGATTGTTGACGTCTGTGTGAGCCTGCAGTTGCGCAGGTGAAGTTGTTGTACATATACAATCTAATTCTTTCCGCTCTTGCAATCAGCTAAACATGTAGAGGACCTTCTTATCAAGCACTCAGTAGATCTATAATGACTTTGCTGCATATGTATCTACAAGTGTTCCAGTGGCTTACAGCAATTTGGTATCGTCAGTTTGCCACTCAAAGACACAATAGGCTGATTCCTTATTTCTCAAAAGAATCAGTTTTTCTTCACTGCGGTTCACCGGAGTTTGTGGTTTGCGCACCGCACTGTACGAAACAGCTGTCGGAAAATATTTAACATTTCAGCTTCATTCTCCTGTAAATACCAGTCATGTCATGTTAATGCTGATCAGTGTCACAACATGGGTCAAACATCAGATATCGGCATTCATTGTGATGTGACAGCACGCACACACGCACACTCAATTATTTCCTTACGGAGGTTATTAATTGTGTCTGATGACAGGAGAATGGGAGTAATCAGTCGATAATCAGCCATCTAATCAAAAGGCTGGTTGCCCAATTGCATGCTGGGGCATTACTCTGTTACCACCGAATAACAAATGGCTGGTGAGCTGAGCAAGTAGGGATCCAGCTGAGACACTGAGGAATTAGTTTCAATACTGCACCAGTAATGCAGTAGTGGAATAACTAATGGAAGCTCATATAATTTGCTACATGTCACGGGTGTTTTTCCCTTGGGGTGATCCTGTGAGCGTATACCAGATCATTTTCATGTCATTTAAGAAACAGATTTTTCTCAGCTTCACCCCTGTAATATATCAGCTCCCTTTTTAGGTTAAAGACGTGCAGTCGGATAACTTTTTAATTAATTGATGATCAAAGTAGAACACGTCTCATGTGCTGCTGCCCTGCCTGAACAGTTCAGGTCCTTTCATCTGGTTCACCTTTTAAAATGAAGGGATGGACTCGAACATTAAGCTAAGAGGAGTCCAAGAGAATGAAGATAAATAATGGTCAGTCCTCTCATTCCTTATCTAAACTATATTGAGCTTGAGTTAGGGATGTGTTGTAATGGTCCTGATCCCTGCAAACATTCGCTGTTAACAACTGTTGGAGTCATTCTTGTTGATTTTTGGAGAGGATCCAGGAGAGACTTGCTTTGAGATATGCTTTGTTGTTTCGGTCTTCATGCTCACAGATCCAAAACAAACAATCAAACTAATTTTTTTTTTTTTTCCCAAGAGTCGACCCTTTGACTGTCTGACACTCATTGTTTGCCCATAAAGAGCACAGCAACATCACTGTCAGGAGTTTATTACTTTTCAGCAGTCGTGGTTTTTAAACAGTTGTTCTTCAGGGCTCAATAGACTACTTAATCATTATAGTTTATTATTGTGACTCTTTCTTCTGTTTCAAAAGCAGCTTAAACAAGGACAGACATTCATGTGTCACATACAGAGAAACAGAACGAGATGTTACGTTGCAGCGCTCTGTCTCGTTGCCGTTCATCCCACAAACTAATTACCCATAATGACAGTGTAATCTTTCATGTTTTCTTTTACCTTTGCTCACAAGAGAAAGTGAGTGCAGCAGTGTGACGATGACAAATGAGGCACATCACTTGAGGACAGCTGGAGGAAGTGCTTGTAACACAGCCCTCTGCACTAGAGTCCTTGTCACAGCTCACTTCACTGTTGGCCTGAGCTGGGCTGCAGACAGTTATGTGTCACTTCAGAGACACTTTGTCTACCAGCGCCTTCTTCTTACTAACCAGTTGTGAAAATGCACATGTTTTAGTGCTGAGTTACTTTTTTTTCCCACCTTACAGACTTCATATTCTGGAGTTTATATTAAGTGTCTCTGATCGCTGCTCTAATCAAACATTAATTGGCTCTTAACTGACCTGAGGACATATTCCAGAGACGTCACATAGCTCAAACCTTCAGTTCACAGACATGAGAGTAAAGTCCAATTTTAAAACTGTTATCATGAGCAGACAGGGGTGTCAATTAATAACAATTAACAGTTAGTTCATTGAAGGAAGATCATATAAAAAGTGTAGGGGTGGTGGAGTATGTCCTGGTCCTCTGATCAGTCTTTAATATTGATAGAATAGCACAGCTGACATTAACTGAGACCAAATGTCATTCCCTCTGTGATATGAAACAGATAGGTCCAATACTACATAATCAGCCGGAGATTAAAGTTCACGGCATGGCACTGAATGAAACATGGCGGGACGAGCATACAGCAGTCAAAAACAGCACTCTCACTGTTACCTATCGTTTTTGTGCCACCTGCAGTCAAACACATCCAGAATGATGATTTAATAGGACGCAGAAACCTGCTGGAAGACAGAATCAAAGAAGACAAAGTGAACATGATAAGGCAGAGGGAAACGTGTGGTTAAGATGGTTCCCTCTCTCCTGCCTACGTTTGTAATTGAATGTCAGCATTAATGATGCTCTTCAGACTGTAAGTAGCTCAGTCCTAAAAGGCGCTGGTAATGGAGTGGTAACAAAAGAGACACAGAGATCGATCAGCAGCTCAGTTCAATCAGGAAACTGCTGTCAGTGGAAAAGCAGCATCAGGTCTGCTAGAGACAGACGTGATGGAAGTGACGGTGAAGCCTCTATTATCCAATTTCAGCTCTAAAATAAACTGGTTATGTGGCACCCATAACCAGCAAATATGACAAGCTTAGTGCTTCCATCCATCCATTTTCCACCGCTTGTCCTAACAGGGTCGTGCGGGTGCTGGAGCCAATCCCAGCTGACTTTGGGCAAGGGCGGGGTACACTTTGAACAGGAAGCTTGGTGGAGGTAAAATTTATTGAAGACCTGCATGTTTTGAATTGCATTATTTTGTGTATGTGTACCTAACAAACTGGTAACAGGGCGAAATAATTAAGTAAGCTCTATCTGACATCCATCATCATGGGCTTCAGTGAACAAATGGAAAGACTGTTGTATCTGACATATTGACGTGTGAGGCTACTAATGATTAGTGCCACAGGTGAAAGTTTTCTCTCCTACTTCCCTGTAACCTGTGTAATAACACATGCAGCTGTTGCCTGATGACACAGTGATTGTGAGCTACATTATGTAGAGTGGATGATGCAGTTAAATGGTGTGCGAGTAACTCTCTTCACCTCGGTTTAGCTATGGAAATGCTGTTTGATTTTAGAAGGACAAACATTTCTCTCTTGTCAGTTGTGGTGATGAAATATATGTTTAGTTTGCAAACACAGTGAGTAAAACACACCACCTGTGTGAGTGATATGTCTGTGCTGACTTACAGTACTTAAGTCAGCCAGGAAGTCAAATATGTTTCCAAAAATGCAGAAGCAAAATCAACTGGGCTGAGGCCAGTGAGCTGTTGCTGGTGTACTGGAACCTCGTCGTCATGGTAACAGTAATTGACCCATGGTTAGCTGTGGATTAATCACAGCATGGCTAGGTTTAGGCAGAAAAATGACTTAGCTTCAGGAAAAAGGTTTGGGTTGTCATAAATTCTGTTTAAAGGTGTGACGACATTTGTTGCCATGGTTACAATCATTAATGCAGTTAAGTTTGCGGAGTGCTCATGGATGAAATAAACAACGGTGGCGCATGATTTTCACAGGTGAAACAAGCAGAGGGCTCCTCTGTGAAAGTCCTGTGTTTCTGGACTCATCCACCCAACCCAACCTCCTCCCAAACTGGACTGCGTAGCTCTTTCTGCTACATCACCTGACTTCCTCCTTTGTTCCCTCCATAATTACCGCGGCCACTAACAATAAAACGTAACTATGGGTTTTAATAAGCCGCTTGCACGAATGACCTTTGGGATCATTTTTTACAGGAGGACAGTCTCTCATATTGGCAGAGTGTTTAGCTGCCCATGACCCGTGTTTCATCCACAACATTCACTTTAATTAAATGTAGATTTTAAATCACAGCCTTAAGAAAACAACACAGAGACCTGAGACATCTTAAACGGAATAGAAAAGTGACATTTATCACATGGAATCGAGAGCCTGTATTTGTCGCTGTGGCCTTAACTGAGCTCAGCCCAACCATCTTTTGTGTGGATAAGTCACACAAAAGGAGAATATATGTGTCCTTGTCTTCTTCTCCTGGCTGCAGCTTTAAACAGGCAAAGTGATGTAAAGTCTGAGCTTCGTTGAGTCTGACATCGTTTAGCTGTCAGGGATTCGGCAGAACAGAGACGGGTCCATGCTGTCCATTGTGTAATTGGAGAGACCTTTGCCTCACGGCTACAAGTTTTTAACTCGCCATGTACTTACTTGATCCGCAGGGGAAACCAGGACTCATCCTGTCAAACAGTCTCAGAGACATACAATTGCTTCTCTGTTGTCCTGTGCAAAAGATCAGAGTATGTGACCTGTCAGTGTCCTGTTTGCTGAATCATTCTGGTCTCTGACTCATTGACACACCGACTTCCACACCTACGTGAGAATCAAGCATGAACCACATAGCTGAGATGTTTTACTTTTATGTCCGTTAAGTTTCCCGTGAAACTGAAGTGAAGTTGTCCGTGCCAGCAGCCTTCAGACTCTCAGTGTCACCGTGAGACCCCACAGAGCAGGCTGGATTACAGCCGCACAAAACTTTGCTGACTGTAACAGTCAATGGATACTTTCGACTGGGAGACATTTAAAATGGCCTTTGGGAAAACAAATGATAGCCACTATGAAGATCCTCACACACACACACACACACACACACACTCATTCAATACTCCATTCATTTATTCATTCACCCCTCTCAATTGTTGAAGTCCAATTACCAAATTTTGCTGCATAGTTTGTTTAGTTTGTATTTGTTTATTTCTCGTAATTTCACCCACTGATCAAAACTGGGACCATTAAAATTCTCCATGTAACCCCTGACTTCTGCAGCTTGAGATTGATCGCCTGATCTCTGATGTTTCTCATGAGACTGGGTCGATTGTTTTTTTTGTCTGTGGGTAGGTCTGTTCTCAGTTGATATTGCTGGAAGTGCTGCTTGATGCGATTTGTGATATTACTCAAGCATTACTTGGCATTATCAGATCTTTATTGAAAAATACGGGGCATCGAGAGCATAGAACTTTAAGCGGGACACACCTACACAGTCCTGAGAAGAACCGTTGATATGCAGGGCGTATTCCTCTGAAACTACACATCAGTTTTGACTTAAAAGAGTTTTGGTTTCAGTGGCTCACGATGTTGAATGTTAGGCTCCACTGGATATCAGGAACCCCTGAACATATATTGTGGGTTTCTGCTCCATGTTTGTCTCAGATTAGTTTAGCGATCCTTTTATGCCAAGTGAGAACAAACATCTACCGTGTCAACCATGTGTTCAGAGAGCATTTGTACTGTGGTACTAACCTCCTCCAATCCTCTTCTTTTGTGTAGGTAGGCTGTCCATGTTATTTCTGATAATGTTGTGTGTAGTCTACGTTAAAGAAAACAGGGTTGTGATGTGTCATAGATGTCACCAACAACATTCCAATTTCCGTGAAATCGAGAGAGAACAAATAAAACGGAGATAAAGCCTGAAATCCTCCTATGGACATAAGAAGATGCTTGTTGTGTGCCAGAGGGTGTGGAAAATTGAAATTATCAGCTCGTAGGTGAAGCTCATGAATAACATGAATAGGCCTTACCTCTTCTTGACAGCCTCATTCATACATACCTGGCGTTTACAGAGAGAAGTCCTGCTCAGTGACTCTGCTGCTTTGTCCCTGAGCAAAAAAAAAAAAAAAAAAGAATAAAGAAAACAGGAGTGATTATAATGGGAAAGCAAAACAGATGGACCACTTTCTGTGGATTTCAATTTTTTTTTAACGAGGGTCTTTCTCTCTCTCCTGCTCTCTCTCGTGTATCTAATCAAGTAGTTACAAAAACACAGTCAGCCTTTGAAGGCCGTCAAATCTGTTGGTGACATGATGGAAACATGCAATGATGGACTTGAACAATCTGGCTTCAGGTGATAATACATGTTTTCTTTTGTTTTTCCCATCAGACATTTTGACCTGTCATAGCAGGAAAAGCGCAGGTGAAACACAGTTCATTATAAAAAAATTCCAGTGAGTCAGCTCAACACCAAAACCATTTCACCAGATGTAATGCATTTGTTTTGTAAGTACATCTGTGCTTCTCCTGCTTTAGCGGTCTGTTCATGGCTTTGTTGAGCAGCTCAGTTAAAAAGAGAAGCCTCGCAGGTTTTCGTGTTCTTCCGTTCACGGTCCTATAAACTACTTGTTAAACCGTAGTGGGATCTCTGCTCGGAAAACAGTCTCATCCTACTGAACATGCGGTACAACCTAAGGTTTATACTGCAGCACTGCCATCAGGGTGTTTGGACAACTCGATACGAGCAGCACTGTTCCCACAACTTTTCTGACAGCGCTCGCTATAGTGAGATATACTGCAATGTTTAGCGCCGTTTAGCTCAGGTCAGGTGTATAAAATTGAAAGATTTTATGAGAGGGAGAGAAAAACAATCAGCATTGTCACCAGACGTCAGGAACATGATGATTCGGAAGATTTCTGTATTGAGATTTAATTCCAAATTTCCCCGGGGAGAACTCTAAAGCGCTAAATCATTTCTTCAGGTACAACCACGAGAGATCAGATAAATATATTCATGGAGAAAACTGTGAAATTTTCATCTTAATGTTTCTCTTTGGATGCAGACCTGCATCCTATTAGCACAACCACCTCAAACACATTCAGTACTACTGTACTAATGAGCAGGCATAAAGATTGAGAGTCATTAGGTTTGTGCAACAACAAATATATTTGTGCTGCACTGATGTGTGTCAAAGAAACATCTGTCGGCTCAGCAACAACACATCTGGGAGCACATCTGGAAGAGAACACAGCTACTGGAAATTAAATTAGGTTTTGGACAAACATGATTGAACCTGATTCAGACATTTTGGAGCACTTTAGTCCGTCTGAGGGGGAATCATAGAATATTCAGGTAAAACGCGATAAATCCATCTGTTTCTGTATCAGCTGAATATTAAAATGCAGTCTGTTTTTTTTCCTCTTTGAAATGCTCCATGTTCTCCAGTGTAAGTGTAACTAATGAGCTCTTCAGATTTTGTTTTCATCCTCCAATTTTTACCTTTGGGACATCTTGTCTTTATGGCTTTGACTACAATTGTTGAAAGCTGACTGTTTTGTGTCTTGACTGCTGTTAAAACAAGGAAGGGGTAAAGTCAAGAAGTCCCACTGCTGTTGATATAAGAGAGAAATAAGAGTGTCGTAGAGTTTCTCCAATCTGTGGAGATCCATTTGTGTGAAATACTGTGCGTCCTAGATTTACCTTGATGGATTATCAGAAATGATCGGTTCTGGTGTTTTCTGTGGGAGCTTTCTTTTTCTCGACCCTTCTCAAATTCCTCCTGAAGGCTGCTCCCTTTCTGGTAAATGTTTGCACTTTGCATTAAGCGAAGAAAATGTAATAATCACCGGCTTCTTTAAGTCTCACAGACGGAGAAAGGAAACGCTGTTTTCTGTTTTTCCTCACGCTCTGTTTTTTTAGCCCAAGACCACAAATTGCTTATCTGCTGCTCTCCAGGAAATTGGTTTCCTCCTACAGGTGCTATTTGTCTGTGACAGGCAACAGGCTCTGTCCTAATCACTTAATTTACTTCCATGTGTAATGAGAACTTTAGAGACAATCAATGTGCATGCATAGTGAAGACAGGAACCCACAGAGAAATACTGAAAGAAACGAGGAGAGCTCAGCTTTTGTCTGCCTAAAGGTAAAAGCAGAAACCTTCCTCCCTTATTCTCTGATTTATAAAGTGTTATAAAGTGTTACAGGGCTTTTCTGTAACAAATCCCTGTCTCAGCCACAAATGATTTACATTGGAATATGTCCCCAGTGATGTGAAGACAAACTGTCTGAAGCTGGGGATAATATTGACCTGGAGTTGACCTGCGGTGTGTCAATGCTTTCATGAACAATTCAATCGCCACAGAATCAACTGTGTTCTTGTTCCTGAAGCAGCTGGTAACTTTGTGTGTCAGTGTAAAACGTGGGGGAGTTTCTGGGCGCGGGCGGATTTAAATCCTTTCCCTGCAGCAAATGTTGGGGATTAATTCTGCACAGTAAGATTTACATATCATCAGATGTTAATCCACCTTCTCCGCACATGCAGTCTCATACACAGACACAACCTGAATGAGACAGACGTTTGCTGGACACGTGTTAGACTTGGACAGACTGACAAGTAGACGCAAAAATGTCTCAAATAAACAGACGTAATAAGGCTGAAAATATATCTGAATAATTACTGATGTCATATCCATCAGAAAGACCTGAACTGAAAGCTGACACATATTTCAAAGTTAGTGAGGCATTTTAATAAAACAAGACTTTGGCAAAAAAAAATTTTTTAGCAGCAATAGTGGATCTTCTCTTTTTTCCAGGCATTGTTTGAACCAACTGCTTTTGTGTTTGTTTCTGCGTCAGGGAGACAAACGTGTCCGAACAGCGAGACTTCACACACATGCATAGACACAACATCATGGTCTGCTTATCTATCACTGGCACCCGGCCTCAGTTTCCATCAACACTTGCTGATGACTTTTTGATTAGATTTCCATGTCCTTCTCTCTGTCCCTCACACAGAGAGCAGACTGTGTGAATGTGTCATTTCAAACTGTTTGATTGGAGGATTTGTTGGAAATCAAACGCGACACAGTAACATTTCGGTGAAACGTCTGCACAGGAGAGCGGCTTTCCCAGGTTTCTGTGATAAATTTTAGTATTTCAAGTAATCTATGTGTGTAATTTAACTGTATTGTATCAATAATGAATGTGCGCCATGGGTAAATTGTTGCAGTGTATTGAGACGCTGAGGCCTATGTGTTGCTTTGATCTTGTTCCCTGGAGGGAATGAATCTCAGAGGAGGTATTTGCTGTTGTGTCTCTGTACAATGAAGGGATCGTGCTGGAGAAATAAGTCTCTTCTCACATATTCTTTGTGTTCCATCATTCTACACTTGCACCTTCCTTCCTTTCTTCTATTATTTCATCTTTTATATCCCTCCACCATTTTCCCGCTTTGTTTTTCTCCGTGTCACTTGACATTCATTGGAATCAGTAAAAAAATACTCAGGTTTTATTATCTCAGCACAATGTGTTTCTACAAAGGGGCTGTGGTTTTGGTCATTGTCGCTTCCATTCATGCCAGGAAGTAGGTGTGTTTTTGGCTGATTTATCTGGATAACAAACTTTAGCTAGTGGAAACACTAGTTGTATGAATATGTACAGAGTGGATCATAAAATCCTTTATGGTGATGCTCCTTGTGTTAATCTGATCAGATCATTATCCTCTGTCAGAAGCCTTTGTTCAAACATCAACAGATAACTGATTCATATTCAGTGCCGCTGATTGATCATCTAGATTAAGCTGGGCCTCTTCAGTAGGGCGTCACCCCAGCTCGCTGTGGGGTTTACCTGCAAAATTCAAACTGTACAGTGTCAGAAGCGTCTGTCCTCCCCATCGTCCTCCAGACTCTCACATCACTACAAACACCACATTTTACAGAAGTTTCTAACAGAAACTGAGCTCTGCTTGGCTTAGAACTGAGACATGTGGCTCTGATTTGAATTACAGAAATATTCATAGGATTGTCATAGGATCCAGTCATTCTCGCTGTATCATCTTATATTGTATGAGCTCTGCTGTCTTTGTTGTGGGGGAGAGAGCAGAGGAGGGAAACACAAGAGAAAATGTCCTGATTAGTTTCTCGCTCTCGGGGTGTAATAGTAGTTTTATATATGAACAATAAATGCACGTTCCTTATGATTGGTTCCTTCTGTCGCTGCAGCTTTTGCAAGGTTAGTATCTCTGAGAGCCTCCAACAGCAAATAAATGAAAGCAGGTCTGATAACTGCAACCGAAACAATTGAAACAAGTCTGATCAAAGATAAAACACTGGTGATCTGTGAAGTCAGCTGATTGTTTGTAACCATCTATGGTCATAATCCTGAGAGTAGAATGATAAATGAATGACATCTACTTTGCATTTATGTTGTTGGGGTGAAAACATCAAATTCATACCTCAGCTCCACAGTCTATTTATTGAAAAATAATGAAGGGTTATTTTCTTTCTGCTGTGGAATAGATTGAATACGGAGGAACCATTGGACATAATAGCTGTTTATCACAGGAATGGAGGTGTCAATTTTATGATTTGATTTTTCAAAACACAGGTTTAATAAGAATCCAAATGCAAAGAGAAAACAGTTTTGTGGAAAGGTTGAGTTACCTTGAAGTGTTTTAACACAGTAAAGCTTGAGCCTTTTGCTGGCTTTTTCATATGTCTGATGATTTAACAAACCTATGCCTATTACAATCTGAGTATGTCGTGTAAAGCATCTAATGCAAACAGCAGTTATTACTGCTACTGCCACTGTTATTACTGATAATGATAATAATGATGATAATGACGCCTATACAATGATACTCTGTTAGAGTAAACAAGGTCCTCTCCCTCGCTCCTCCCAGCTAAAGTAATGATCTGCCAAGTGGGCGTCTTTCTCCAGGTCTATAATGGTCCCATGAGTCTCTCATATTGAAGGGTTCCTGCCCTCTGGAATGACTTTTGACCTTATTATGAGCTACTGGTGGAGTCAAATTTTCTTTGACAAACAGCTGGACTCCTCCAGGCTCCCTTATTTCTCCTCAGCAGTCCGGCCTCGCTGTATTTCCTCTGAGCTCCTCAGGCTGCCGAGCTGCCTAACTGCTACAGACAGACCTACTGTGGCTCTGATGTATCTGCTAAATGAAGCTGTTTGACAGATTGATTTAAACGCCATGTACAGTTCAGCAGCAGCGAGGAGAAGAAGTGGATCAATGCCCTGTGTTCAGGTAAATAGGAGCTTCACCTTCCTGTCTATGAGCCAGTGGGGAAGTTCTTATAGATGAAGATACTGAAGATCAAGATTCGATTAGTTGAGACACCTCTTGGGTTGGTTGAAATACTATTTATAAAATGTTAGTAACAATGTCAACACTGATGTGGAGAGGAAAAAACCCTACCTCTCGAACAAAAGTAGCTTTTGAAAGCTTTCACTGAAGCTTTTTTCCCCCCAGCAGCAGTGATGAAGCTGCCTGTTTTCATTGTTTGCCTCTCTTTTGTCACAGAGGTTGAATAATGCTCAATGCTCAGCCCTCAAATAGCACTGTACGACTCTACACTGAATTAAACTTGAACGAGACTCATACTGAGAACATGAACTACATGTTCAAAGCTCCATCACGTGCTGGGTGCTGTGGTGTGGATGCGGACAGAGTCTGCTGGGGATGCTGTGTCGTGTAGTGGGCGCGACCTCGTTGTTCTCGAGAGGCTGCTGCAGTGCATAAAGGTTTCACAGACACAGAGCAGCTTAGCAGCAGGGTTCTCTGGTTCAGAGGACCAACACGAAAACATTTTCATCCTTAAGCGTAGAACATAATTAGATCCCTGACACACACACACACAAGGTGCGGACACGTGCATCTGTTCAAATGAGTATTCACACCTGCTGGTTTCTAGGGTTATAGAAGATGCACCTAACAACCTGTGTGTGTGTGTGTGTGTGTGTGTGTGTGTGTGCTGTTGTTCTTTGCCTCCAGTATGTTTGTGCTCATCTTACCATTCATCTTTGAAGCTCAGTATTAATGCAGGTCGTCCAGGTGCCAGCACGGCATTGGATTTATTTACAGGCTGCCCTTTTCTTAAACACTCATGAACCCATCGGCTGTCCATCTTCACCTATGCTTTATAAAGCATCATAATGCAAATGATGCTCTGTTGTGCATCAGTTTAGAGTTAATCCTCCCATAACACTGAATAGGATAGACAGTGTCAAGTGGTTGTGATGTGCTAGATATAGTGTGAGTTTACACAGTGTTTACCTTGTTTTTTTTTTTTTTCTTACTGTAACTGAGCCAAGTAAACTTCTCAGTTGGAAATGATAAAAAAATTAAATAATAAAATTGTGACATTGTACTGTCACACCAGTCTGTGTATGTGTGTGTATGTGAGAGAGAGTGTGTGTGTCTGTGTATAAACCAGAATACAAGGACAACAGTCTCACTGTGAACCATCTGCTGCCTCTTAATGTCGGCTCTTTTTGTTGGACACCAGAAGGTCACACTTCTGTGTTCCTGCAGAAAACAGGAGAGAGGAGAAGTGAAAACCTTGTGTTTGCCTCGACGTGTGTCTGTGTGTATGTGTGATGTGTTTATCCAAAACAAAATATATTTATTGTAATCTTTCAACAATGACAACATTCTTGACAGTGTTGTAAAAAGGATGTGAGGTTTACTTTTATTTATGATGCTATACTTTACAGACTGAGGCCCATACATCCGACCGTAAAACTTAGCAGCAACAACGTCGAAGCATGTCACACATCAGATGTGATGTCGTGATGTCATCAGATTGACATTTTTTTCCTGAATTTAGTCAAGTTTAAACTTTACAAACTTTACTATGGAGTGGAAACAGACACGCCGTGAGACGTCGTCTCATTTTGCTTTATGAACGGATCCGTGGTGTCCTCAATGCATCTTCCTCTGCTTCTTCCTCAGTCTGTTGGTGCCTAATCTGTGATTGAACATGATATTTATAGATCAGGTGCTAACAGTGATTTATGTTTGGCGGGTATATAGATATTCCCCTGTATTTGTTGGCAACAACCTGTTTAGTGAGCCACTGCCAAGGTCGCACAGCGACACGCACTGTCACGCTGCCAGAGGTTTCTCAACTGGACAACATAAAGATTCCCACCACTGAAGCAACTGACTAGCATTAGCAGTGCTGACAGGAAGCAGCCTGTGCACAGCAGGAGAGGCCAGGATGGAAACAGTGGGGGAGCAGAGTGGCAGAATCTTTCCCAAAATGAGATGCAAGACTGACACTGAGGTTTAAAGGATAATGGCAGTTTATTTCAACTCAGCGTGTTCCCCTTAAATGTTGTCGTTAATGGCTCTCTCCAGCCCACACTTCCTGCCTCTTTTCAAACATGACTAATATCATTTTTACAGGGTTCATTTTAAACCCTTGACCAACAGTAAACACAGGAAGTAGCCGCCAACCACTATGTTGACTTTTATGCTGGCTTTAAATCTTTTCAAATGACAATCTGGTGTTGGGGGTCTGACTCAACCCAGGTGTCTCAGGGGTGGGGTGCGTGGCTCCGCTGTGATCGCTAAAATTAACTTTGAAATATTGCTCTGCTTTCCATCTGGTATCCTGCCCGGCATTAGATTACACACAACTCAACCTTTTGTGGAAGTTGAATCTTTTCACTGTACTCTATGTGCAGACGTTTGTAGATGAAAAACTGCAAAGTTAGAATAAAGCCTTTATTCATCAAAGACTTTCACTTCAGTTTTTATTACTCTTCATTCACCAATAACACTTAGAAACATAAATAGGAACGCGTTCAGCAACACTGTTGTACAATTTGTCTGTAGCAGCACATTCATCTCTGAATCAGTACATCGAGCTGTGTTCGTTTTCATACATAAGTGCAGGTCTCTTGGTGAGAACAGTCATTCCCTCTTCAGCCTTTCAGGCAGTGATTCTGGCAAAAAAAGGTTGATTCTGTGGCTCCACTCTGAATAATTTCATGCCGCATTTCTATTTGGAAACAAGCATCATGGGAAAAGGGGTAAATAGACAAACAAGAGCAGATACTCAGGGTATGTTTCTAGGTGCTAGAAATTGGGCTTAGGAAGAAAATGTGATCACTTAGGCAACACAACCCACTCCACTCATTACTGTGGTGACAGCTGTGAAGGGAAACGTGCATGGGAAGATTACTGAGGATTTGACCCACATCGACAATTCCACACTAATGTGATTATTATCGTTATTTAAGAATAATGACTTACTATCAAATTGGCTACTACATCACAACACATTGTGAGATTTTCTCACTTCATCCATGAAGAAAAAGTATCAGAGAATTTATATATATATATAAAGATTTTACGGAACTCATAAGGACAACATTTCTACATACTGCAGCAAATGTGGAAAAGAACATGTACATTGTAGTCGGCTTGAAATTTTCCCACTTCACTAGAGTCAGTCTTTCTTCAAGATTTTCTGTTGTCCATCAAACTGTCTCTTAGATCAGAGGATCTGTGAGGTACTGGGGTTTTCAATTCACCACACAAAATTACACCCACATCCCAAAAGACTTACAGCCTAAGCATTTTTTTGTCAAGAGTCAGCTACAACAGCAAAATTTTCTTTTTCAGATACTCATCGGGTTGACCACGGTGTTAGAATCAGAAACTCTGTCTCGAGCCTTCTGAAAGCAGCTGAATCGACCCTCCTTATCGCCCAGAGCAGAAGAGACAAAAGGAAGAAAGAAAAGAGCTGAATGAATGGAAGAACAAACGCAATAAACAGTTGGAGAAACAAAATATTCTACATGCATCAATTTTTTTTGCTGGAAATGTGATTCATATCTGATTTAAAATATAAAAATTGAGAAGACAGGATGGGTACAGGGAGAAAGATCAAGTGAGATTAAAGAGAAAGGAGGTGAAACAAAAGAATATAGAAAGAGACTGCAGAAAGGCAAGAAAAAGTGAAAGAAATTGGGAAATAAAGACCATAGAATGTTGATCCATCCAGGTTACGACAGGGAATCTGACAAATTCATCCGTTGCCTCCTGCAGTAAAACCAGTTTTTCACAAGAGCTGTTAAAAGCTCAGATGCAGTTATTTGTCTACTCATGTACATTAAAAGAAAAGGGTTCAGAGGATGTGACCTGACACCAGTTTCCCATTTTTGTTTAAATATGTACAGTATTTGTATTGGTGTTGGGACACTTTTTGTTGAAAGCTGTTGTTGTTATGACCTCAATCTGGGAGAAAGTTTAATATTTGCCATTTTCTGACACTTTACTATGTTTTTTCACAGGAAGTGATGAGGCCAAATTCCAAATATTAAAGTAGTAATAAAGTAAATGTATACATAGCGCTATCAAGTATGATTAGTAGTTATCCCGTGTGACATTTTTCTCGTCAGCATTCAGGTTTTCACAACACACACAGTGGCAGTAAATGTAATTCAGAGACACTGAGAACTCTCACTGAGACATAAGTGTAAACTTGGAGAGAAGAGAATCATAATCAATATAATTTGCTGGTAATGTGTCTTTAGTTGTTTTAAGTTCCTGAGATAATAATAGCGACTCTGCTCGGCACAGGACAGAGCGAATGTCCCACAGCCATCTTTACTCCTTAGTGTCTTTTTTAAAAATTATTATTTTGTATTTTCGATTCAGGCATTATGTTTCATTAAGTACAGGCTGTTTCGTGCAGCCTCTTCACTCAGGGTCTGTATTATCTCTCTAATGCTGCCACCCCAGAGCTCTGTCGGATTACATGTATTTAGAGCTGCTCAATGAGCATTTACGCTTGAGTTCCACCGGGGAGGACGAGGCCTCCAGACTTCACCACATGTCCAATGTTTAGACACACAGACTGAAAAACTAATGTGTGTGTGTGTGTGTGTGTGTGTGTGTGGAATCAATACACCTAATTAGGAGGGAGGAGGGATTCATGTATCAGGTTATGGTCCTTCCTAAACACAGAGGAGACTCTCAGCCGTCTGGCCACATAAAAATTATTACCAGTTCATCTTCTGCAATAAAAGAGCTCCTCTGCTGGTTTTATTGTTGATATTGTATTTGGGACCTGTGGAGGCTGATAACAAAGGAGCTCAAGCTGAAGATTCCTGGATTCCTGTTTCCTCCAAGAGTGACAACTCATTGATCCAGCACTAAATGGGCAGCATCTTGTCTGGCAATGGCTGAACACCATCTGCACAGGAAATAGAACCTGCAACTAAGTCAGGATCCACTTGAACAAACTTGAGAAGCTGCCACTCCGATCTTCTGCTATAAGTAAAACATATACCATAGTAAATTAATCTGTAGTTAATTCAGTAAAACAAACATTTAGTTTTTTCAGTCTATGTATAAAATAGTTTTGATCCCTTTGCTCCCCGTCTATCCCGTCTCAGAACTTTTACAGAGCCATATAAATCAAGTGTCTCAGGTTCTATACAGTGCATTTAAGGTTGTGCTGTCTAACACCAGTTCAGGTAACGTTTTCAGCTTCGCTCAGACATCAGTATAGACTTAAAGGATTTGCTTCTTGATTGTAAAGCACCAAATGCTCTCGCTTCATAACACCTCTCGGACCTGCTCAGTGCCTCGGAGCCTGGCAGGACTCTCAGGTCATCTCACACAGGCCTGTTTCAAGGATTAAAGTGAGGTGTGCAGGAGCTTATTTTAGGTTCAATGCGCCAGTCTCTGGAACAGTTTGCCAGATGACCTCAGATGTGCTCCAATGTGAACCTCCATTAATAGAAAGCTTAAGATGCTGCTTTTCTCCCCCAGAGCAGCTCCTTCTGTTATTTGAGAAAGATTATATTTGCGTGTGTAAGTGTGAATTTTGATGAACATTTAAAATCGGCTTAATCCTTTGTGTTGTCTGCTGTTTTCATGCAAACCAGACATTCCTAAGCAGGATTTCGTGTTTAATTTTTTTTTTCCCCAATCTTTATCTTCATCCCTCTTTCCCTTCCTCTGCTGTGTACAGCATCATGATGTCTTGACAAGAGCAGAGGACTGTAGGCGTCCCCTGGACGTGTTCATGCATGGACACATTATTTCCACCTCCCTGCTGTGAGCTCCGTAGTGCTGCCGGACACCTGGCGTGCTTCGATGAATGCCAGCTCACTCCCTGTTGTGGGATTTGGTGCCAGTCTTGTATGCTTTCCAATTAGCAGTGCGTGTCCAATTAATGTGGACACGGCTGCCGATGTTTACCATAGGCTGCACATTTCGGATCCAATTCCCCAGTAAATAATTATACATAGAGCTTCTCGGCTTCAAGCTTATTACAGTAGGTTACAGTAGATATTTCATAGAGTTTGTTTCAATATGTGTCACATGCAATCTCGTTGTTTTTTTCTCAGTGTACATAGACACGAATAACCACTCCAGGTGTACATTGGTGCCGTTCGTACTGTGCGATGACAGATACTTATCACAGTTGAAACCTGCTGTTGCTTCATGTGCTGCAAAAGAAATAAAAAAACATATGTTACATTCCAATCTTACCACTGTATGTTGTGTTGTAGCATTTGGATACAGCTGATGTAAATAAACTTGAATAAGAAATGATACAGATAAAGATTGACACATTCTCTTAATTGTGGATCCTGGTTGAGTGGATGAGTATAAGTTTACATAACATGTTGTGAAACTCAATCAGTTACACAAACAGTTAAACAAAGGTCCTTTTGCAAAGAGACAATTTTATATCAATTTAATTCTCTTTTAAAAATTTAATTTAATTTAATTTAATTTAATTTAATTCTTAATATCCAACCAATCAGCTTTCACCCTGTTCTGAAATGACAGAGGAGAATCAGTTGCCATCATCTCACGACGTCTTCACCATCTACATCAGTCTTCATTTTGAGGAGACGCGACCTTCTGTTGGAGCCTAAGTGCAACTTTGCATCTCGAAATCATAACATATGCTGTCCCTCAACATAAACGGGATCTCTTTGACTGCACCGGCCACTTCAGGTTGTTCCTCTGTCAGAACAGAACAATCACAGAGGTCCACAAGCATCAGCTGTCACTGCAGAACAAAGTATTTTAAAGAGACGTGGCCCTGGTCACGTGGAAAGTAACATCACTCACTGTACTGTATGTATGTATATATTTGTGAATCAAGTCTACACATAGCTACTGTGTTTACAGATCCTGGAACAGAAGTTTTTAGGCTTACTTTGATGTACACCAGCCTTTTCACTGATGCTACAGAAGGAGCGGTTGAAAATACAGAAAGCACGGACATGGCAGCAGACTGTGGGGAAATGGTTCCACTGAAAGTTCAGGCTCCTGGTGAGTTCAGACGATGACCTCGGACAGGGAGAAAGAGAGTTGATTTGTCTTTGTTGTTTCCCCTACAAACACAGAAGTAGAATCCTAATGAGAGGAAACTGAAGCTCTTAATGTCACCAGGTTTTCTCCTCAGTTCATGATTCAGTATCTTTGAAAACACACGGGTGAAGGTTTTGAGAAAAAATGGTGGGAAATGCACCGGTAGAAACTGTCAGATATGCATCAGATGGAGTGGAATGATCTTGTAGTTCATTATTTGTTTGTTGCCCTTACAGCGGATCCCAGCAGACATACAATCCATCAGATTGTTAGTCTTTGGTTGTAGCTGACAGGTGAGGCTTTGTGTTGGTCAGACCTCTGTATCTCCTGGACGCTCATATTTTATAGAGAAAGCCTCAGGCTGAAATACTGGAGCAGGTTGGACTTTTGCCTGAGCTACATGTGTTTGTTCAGAGGCACCACATGGAGAGGAGCTTCTTTTTGTGCATTTGTGGGCCTGCTGTGTGTGTGACACATTGTGCCCATCACGGTTGCATAACTTAACAGCTTTCACAGTTTACTGAATCACACAGAGCGGTCATCTTGTTGCCTCCGCTGTCCGTGACTCCTCTTTTCCTCTCAGTAATAATGAAGTTGCAGCAGTGCTCATCTCTACTGAGTGGTCTTGCCGAGCTGGTGAATATTTGTTGGACTGGAAGTCTTGTTAATTTGTAGCTTCCAGCGCCGGTTACCGTCGGGGCCGATCCGCTGGTCTGAGCGTGAACTGGGTCCAGTCTGCTGCATAATGACATCCTGTACTGCTGGGAGGTCTGTGAGGGTTACAAGGCACTTTCACAGCACCGTGTGACCCAGCATGCATCGGGACACAGCTGCAGGGACTGGTCAGAGTGTAGGAGAGCGAAGAGAGAAAGACAGAGAAGGAGAACAATCGCTGAGTGAAGACTTGACTTGTTGTTACTGTGGGAGTGAGCGGTGCTTTGTGCGCTGACAATACTTTCTCTAAGTGAAACTTTCAGTTTGTAATTTTCAGACTCTCGCTGCGTTCCTTTCTGACCTTTTATCACAGGAAACGTTTTGGCTGGCCATACCAGGAAAATCACATTAATTTTCTGAATTTCATCAAAATGCAGCTACAGTGTAGCTCTCTTTCACTGAAATGGGAGAACAAAGCGGTGTCTGCGTCAGCCCTCGGTATCCCATAATCCACTGTGTGATCATTGCGATGATTAACGCTCGTCCTGCTTGTGCTGACGTTGCTGTGTTCGTGTCATATGTGAGCTCTCAGTGGTAGAGATGGGAAAGACTCCCATTTTTACAACCCAGGTAGATTGCCTGATAGCACGCAGTCACTCGTAGAGCCGCTAGCAAATTCACAGATGAAGTGGATCGTAGCCTAATTATAATGTTGCCAAGGACACCTAAGTTATTAAAATTAGCAGGTTTTATGAGACTGACAGGACAGTGTCAGATCCTTCCACATAAAATACTGTATACATCATTATTTCACATAGGCTTTACTCTCTGAAGAGACTTTATTGGCTCAGGCACTCATCCTGTCAGCTCGGCTCACTGTAATCTGCATAATGCTCAGTTTGAGGAGATGTCTCCTCCTGTTTAAAGCAGGGATCACTTGGTAATGTCTGCATTTCCTTTCTCCTGTTAGGACAAATTTAAACTGTGTGTATGTAGTGGAAAGAAGAATCGGAAAAATTATCCTTGACACATGTGTTTCTACACAACCAGATGTAATACAGGAATTATCAGTGTGTTTACAGGCATGCATGTACACACACACTAACCCAATATAATGTTTGTGACTGCAACATCTGTGACTCTACCAACAACAGCTTGATGTTTCTGCGAGACACCAGAGGGGGACAGTTTGTGTGCGTGTGCGTGTGTGTGTGTGCATGTGCGTGTGTCTTCTTGAAGGTAAGATGAAGAGGCTGATGATGATGATGAAATGACTGGGAAGTGTCTTTGTGTTTCCATCAGTTCATAAAAAGCTCAAAATAGCCGTTGTTGAAGGACAGAAATAGAATTAAGGGGAACAAGCTTCATCACTCAGCTTGTTGATGTGGTTAGCCCAGAGAGGTCTGAAGAATCGCGTTGACAACTCACTGCTTTCTCGCACTGTTGACACTCTTCCTCATCTGTTGCACAGTTCACACTCTTTATCATAATGTGGCTTCTTACAAGCTCCGGCTTCAGTAAACATCTCTAACCTCCAGCACTTTGTTATGAAGAGTCAGTGACAGGCAGCTGAGTGGAACCAAGCAGAGAGGAGAGGTCAGTCACTGTGACGGCCGCCTCCACACTTCACACAGTCCTTACACAACCACACAGCAGGTGGAGGATGTGTAACAGTGTGTGTGTGGGTGTGCGTGCGTGCGTGTGTGTGTGTGTGTGTGTCCTTTCACAGACAAATCTTTTCCGACGAAATATTATCACTGTTATATTTGGAGGAACAAAGTGGTGACGAGTGAGAGCAGCAGTGTGGAGGAGGGTGTGAACGTGCTTGCCTGAGAAAGAACAACTTCCGTACATGTGGAAATTTCATCGCGCGCTTCTACAAATGCAAATGTGATGTACTCGCATTTATGGTCTCTGTACGCAGAGAAAGTGACATGAAAAGTAAAAGCAACACCATGTTAGTTTTTAATATGCTGAATAAAAGACAGTGTTTCCCTCTTGCTCTATATGTATAAATGCATACCAGGACATGAAAGCCGGATTTTCAAATACCATCATGATTGACATTAAAATTCATACGTCACATGGTCTTCATCAGTGGATGGACTTTACTCAGTTTTCATAGAGATGAATATTTTAACATGGCAGCTCAGCAGCTGCTTTGATTTTCGCGAGAGCCATTTTCGGACTTCTCATTAGTCTTCACATGTTGTTTTCTATGGCTAAGAATAAACTTGCTACATTAATTTTAACTTTAAGATGCATGAGTGCCAACATAACCGCATCTGTGTGTTTGTCTCTTCGTGTTGATGATATCACAGCACTCGGATCTGTATGCACCGGTTTCTAGATCAGCTACCAGAGCTGTTTTTATCCTGCGTGTCTCCACACCTGTCTGATCCCATTAGACCACAACACGTCGGCTGAGCTGATCAACACTGTAGCCAAGCAGATGTTGAACTGATGGCCGCTCATAATGAAGAAAATGAGCATTTAATCACTTGATGATAGAAATTTGATAGGCTTTTACTTCTGTCAAGGGAGCCTACAGAATCTGTGTGTCTGTCATCCCACCGAGGTTCTGTGATTCTCTTTCGACTTCAATAAATGCAACTTACAGGTCCTCTGCAGTTGATGTGAACTTTGTGACACTGTGAAGTCAGTGTTTGTCCTCTTGATCAGCCAGAGGGATGATGTATGTCCCCTCAATCTTCAGTCCTTGGCCCTGTCCTCTCATATCTCTCCATGATCTCCTATAGCTATAGCTAAAGCTGGACAGGTGTCCCCTCCCCTTCCCAGCCTGTCTTCTGTCAGAGCCAGAGGGCTGGAGCTGCTTTCTTGTGTCCTGTCAGTGTTTGGACCTCAGTTCACTGTGTGTCTTCTCCACCAGACTCCCCTGACGGAGCAGCCACACACAGACTGACCTCCATCTTCTGTCCTTCAAACCATGAGAGAACCTCATGTCTCCGTCAGTCATTGTCCTGCTGTCTGTCTGCTGTCGTAGATTAGTCGAGGTGTAAATAAGATCACAACTATTCAGTGTTATTTTACTGAAAATGTTCTGAAGCTTGATTGATTTATTTATTTAATTCAGCTGGGTCATTGTGTGTTTTTCATCTTAACTCAATCGTACTTTATTTTTTATCTGCTCAAAACCCTGAGTGCTTTAACTGGTGCATTTCTTGATAAGGATAATTTCTTTGATGCTGATAGGCTTTCATTTAAAATTCAGAGTAATTATTCATCTTTCTCTTACCCTCCTCTGTCTCCTTCCTCTCTTTTCTTCTACCACCTGCTTCTTTTTTATTCTTCCTCACTAAAGTGACAGACATTATGTTATCAAGTGTGCTCATGTGTAGTCTGATTGGCAGCAGGTATAGTAGCTCATTTAGCATTCATTCGGCTGTGAGCAGTTGTCTATTGCATGAACAGATGAGGTTTTTGCGTTGCTAATTTGCATTGTTAATTTTCAAAAACACAAAGGATTCCACTGAATGAAGATATCACTTTGCTTCATCATCTCCCAGGAATTAACCCCTTTAACACTGAAGAAAAGATTTCAATCATCAGAATGTCACTATTGAGTTTTAAAGTTCCTCTCCTTGCATCCCCTCAGCTCCTTCTCATTGTATTTTTTTTTTTAGTCAGCGCTGAGTCACCAGTGAGATCAGATTTGTAAGAAATGTGCTTTTTTTTCACTCCATCCTCCCACTTCCTCTGCCTCTCATTCCTCTCTTTGTCGTTCAGAGATACTTTTATTTTCTGTGTGAAGTATTCCGCTTCTGTCTCGAAATGTCAGGTACTCCTCAGCATTTTTCCACCCACACTGTTCACTTTTTGTTGTTTCTTTTATTGCAGTCTTTTGCAAGCAGAACCGAAGTGTAAGTAGTATTAAGCAGTTGGGTCAGCTGGACTGTCTCTTCATCCACATTCAGTAGTGCTCGCAGACTTTTGATCTATTGGTGACCTTGCTCCACTGCCATGATTTGAAGATGATGATGTTCATATCTAGTGTCGGATTGTTTGTTGTCTTCTGTTTTGCTGCACTGCTGATTATTGCGGATTGGAGATTATTGACCATGAGAAAGTCTTACAGGATGTGGATGAGACAGAAAGGGTGGATCAGGGAAGATGACTCCGCAGTTGTCCTGTGTGTCTGAGTCAGTCTGTTACATGACTGGATGATACTGATGGAGTGATTGCTATTTACAACTTTACAGGGACACTCAGATTATTACAGTAATTATTGTCAGTAAATGTTGATAAAGGACTTCTGTGCCAAAGGCTGCCCTTCATTTGACTTTGAAACACACAAAGTTCTGCTTTAGTTGAACTTGGCTAATGAAACAGTGACTAACAACCGAGACTGCAGTGTCATGCTTTTTCCAACAGGCCTCAGTAAACTTTATTTATCAAACAAGTCTGTCAGCATGGATGCATACACCAGGGAGATGAATGTTCTGTTAGTTATTGAAAGTGAGTGATAATCATTTAAATAAATAAATAAATAAGTGAAGCAATTAGTGCATACAAGAGCACAATTAACCTGTAATTAGCATGGAGCAAGTCTATGGTAATTTGCTTTGCTTCCTTTTCCTCTGTCTCTGCTTCCATATAAGTGAGAATTATTCCGAAGCTGCTGCAGTGTAACACCTGAACAGTAATGCCGTGCTGTGGTTTGCTGCACATGTTTTCCCCACTACTTTTGCACAGAATGTGCACTTTAAATTTAGCAGGATCTTTTATTTCCTCATTTTAGAACCAAATCATTGCACAAACAGAAGACAGAGATCATAATGAAGACTGCTCGCAAAGGCTTCATTTCAGAACAACAAAAAGGTCACTTACCCCTCTCATTTATTTTTTTCTGTTTATGTTTGCAGCGGAGCACATGCCGCATGCTGCTGCAGCGATTCACAATGTCTTCTTGGATGAATTATTGCAAGAGCAGCGAATTGGATTCAGTACATTCTGCAGACATCTCTTCTAAAACCTTCTCAAGACTAACACAGACATGTACCATTATTCTGTTTTGACAGGCTGTTGATCATCTTTCTTCTTTCTCTAAACTCCTTAATGGAGAGAAAGTGGAAAGGGACTTCTTAATTACTGTTCCTACTAATTCTTAATTCATTTTCTTTTTGTAAATATAGATCCACATCTTCTCTCTCTGCCAGAATATTTGTGACTGTTTCTGTTTGCGATGAGATCCAGTTCTCTCCAAGGAATAAAGGCCCAGTGATCGTGACCAACACACTTTTAACCGGATCTTAACCAGAAAGTGATGCTCTGTTCTCCAGTCATTTGGTTCTCTCTCAGAGGGAAGGTGTTTTTAAAACTAAGTCTTTAAGGACTCTTTCGCAGCTTTTTCATGCCAGCTGAGCACCGCAGTGCTGCAGCACAGAGCTGAAGAATAATAAGAGCAAAACAGTCATAAATCAAGGCTCTCAGCAGAGTCACAGGTAATCAGCTGGGGGTGTGGTGTGATGGAAACCACTGGGATGGAGTCACTAGAAATAGACAGAGGAGCTCTGTATTCAGGACAGAGACCAACAGCAGAGGAAACTAGATCTCCAAGAGTCATTAGCATCAGAGAACAAGTACCAGAGTGTCTGCAACTTTACAGTAAATGATCCACTGCTGGAGGTCACAGCTCAGAGTGGAGGGAGGCTGTGTTATGTGGTGTCATATTTAGACGTTAGATCAATACAGATCTTTTCTGAACTGTATCCTGATACTTGATGGAGGAAAGGCCAACTTTCCCTTTCCAACCTCTAACATCTTAGAACAACTGACAGGAGTCGGGCCTGCGGTGACAGACAGAGCAACGCTGTGTGATATGTGCAGATTGACTTATTCACAAGTGCGACTCGTGTGTGAATGCATTGTGCCTTCATGCTGAAGCTCCTGTCGTGAAGGGGGAGCCGTGTATCTGTGTACAACCTGCAGCGTTCAGATGTGACAAGGACTTGAATGCAGAGCTGTGGAATTGGAATTGGGTCAAAAAGTGTGAACAAGGGGGAAGAGAGAAATGAAACATGATTAATTAGTTATCAAACTAAGAATAACGGATAAAAAACCCCCAGCAGGATAGAAATATATAATCCAGAAAACAAAAAATGTACTTTTACAACAGCGATGCCATCAGTTGGAAGTACTAATCAAGGAGAATAAATGACAACTGAAAAGTTGAATGAATAAATACATTCACGAAAACTGTAATAATACTATTCGTACTTTTTAAGACCAGCAGTATTATGTGCAGAGCTGTGTCCCCACACTGAACCAACCTCTGTGTTCTACTGCTGTCTTCTGACTCTGTCTGTGGCGCTGAAATGACGGGACAGATCATTCTAGTTTTAGTCCACCACTGGGATCCATCAGCGGGGAAGAAAGCCAAAGTACAAAACTGGCTTTTTTTAAAAATGGTATAAACATGATTTCATACTGTTTTTCCACTGTATAAAATGAACAAACTAGAAAGCACTTCGAGAGCACAGACCCCAGCCAAGGCTGAACACAGTATATGTTTCTGAATGTAATAAATATTACGCTGTGTTCAGCACTCTCAGAGTGCAAAACTGCACCAAGGCACCGAAAGTTATTGGGTTCTTCCTTAACCAAAACATTACCTCCTTGATGGAGGTAATAAGCAAGACATTTACTGAACGTTGCTTTTCAGAGGAGTTTATGAGTCATATAAACAATGTTAAGTCAGTGTCTCAAACAACCCCAAGAAGTAAAACATTTCTCTCTGTTACTGCAGTTCAATTCAGTTCAGCTCAGTAACTTTGCATTGTGTAGTTGTCCTTGGTGCTGACATCATCATACTGCTGACTGATTTTCAATACAGCAAAGTGGCCGATGCAAATTCTTCACACAAGTTGAGAAAGTTGTCTTTGTCTCTGCCTTCATCATTTTTTCCTCCTGTTCATTCCTCTTTATCTCTTTTTTTTAATTAACGCTGTCTATGATTGATCTATGGAAACCTAAAACCTATTTTGCATTCCCAGCATGCCCACATGATCTGAGGGTGTATCATGGGTAATTAACAAATCACATTGTCTCATGCCACTCTGATAATGAAAACCGTCTCCATGTTTCCTCCCACACACCCCTGAGCTCACCGACATCTTCTTGAGGATTTCATACTGATAGTCAAAGGTTTGCTGGAGGACAGAAACACTGGGGGCTGGAAATTAATTATGTAACAAAACTCTTAGAGGTCAGAAGCTTTGAACTTAGTGTTCAGTAGAAGACATGAGTGGACTGCACTCTGCAAAATGAATGAATTTTTTTCTCTAATGAGGAAATGTAATGAGGAGGACATGTTCTTACAGTGGTGATTCTGATTGCAGAAGTGTAAAAGTTGGAAAAAGTCTGAAATTATCTACTGAAACCAACCAAGGGATTTGCATCATTTCTTACATCAGATGATTTTAACGTCTTCTTCTAACATTGGTAAGATTTTACTATTTTACAAGGACATTAGTGACTCTATGTAATGTGAAATCATTCCATACAAAAAAAGAACTCATTACAAACAGTCTGTGGTAAGATTTTATGCAGTTTCTTGCATGGAGCAAGAAACAGATTTTCTCTCTGTCTACTTCTCAGGCCGTATCTAAATGATTTGTCTTGTGTTCACTCTCTTTGTATAATTCACACAGTGGGCAAAGGGATGATCTGCGATAACTACTGATGTAGCTCAGAGTGAAGATTGGCATCATGAATCTGTTATTAGACTACGAGGAGCACTTAAATGATAAAGATAACTGGGAATCCTATCTTATATGGCACATGTACACACACACACAGATAATATCATATGCTCATGAATAATGTATGAAGCGTGCGGTGTGAATGCAGAAATCATTTACATTTTACCCAACTGACCAACAGCTTTTGCAGTTTGACTCCAAAATGCAATAGACTTCACTCTGAGAATCAGCGGCCTCATTTCTCTTACTCTGACAACTATGTTTTTCATCATATTGTTCTGATGGGATTCCATCTCACCTTTTCTTTGTTCCTCTTGCTGCAGGCATGTTATAATGAAAACCGTTTTCTTCTCCTCTGAGCGTAAAATACAAATGAGAAGTGTGAAGGAAACAGGTGGAGAATGTAAATAAACTCTCTCTAAACACAGTCCACCTGTGCAATAAGGTCTCGTGGGCGGAAGCTTCCCTGATGGAAAGTAAAAGGAAATGAAACAAAACACAAATACAAATACAGAAAAAAATAAAAAAATCTAATTCCAAGCAGCAGTGTTTCTTCTGTGTGAGGGCAAAGATCCAAAAATCAAGTCAATGTGTGGTGGCATTATGGAAACATCTGGTGGACAAACATGAACATTTGTATCTATGAACTTTCTATCCTTTGTAATGCAGGATAGAAATAAATTTAAGTATATCAAGTGACTTGGCACAACAGTCCATGAAAAAAATGGTATTGTTATTATTATTATTATTATTATTTCTCCTGTAAATGTTCTTCCTGTAGCTCAAGTGAATAATAAAAACTAAAGCTTCAGTGGCTCTGAGAGACCTAAGTGTAATAAATCTGCTGTCAGGATTTCTTTGCTAAAACACCACACTTGTTCGTGCACAGATAACCGGCTTTTTCCAGTGAGACCAACTAGACTGTCTTCCATTTCAGCTCTGACATATATTGGTACACTACTGTACATATGGGACTGAGTCCCTCCTATAGATACACTAGAAAGACTTTATACCCAGAACACATTCAATTTTTTTTATATAGTTTAATTAGATGTCAAAAGTAGAAAAAGGGGCACTGGTATTATTCACATAAGTATAACTTTTCTAAATGTGTGCATTTTCCATACCAGTTGTCACCTTTTGTCCTCAGTTTAAGTAAGAATTGTAAAGGCAAATACTTGTGTCTGATTTGTGTTGTTTCCTGCATTAATCAACTCATATTCTGTCTGAAGGAAAATCAGCCTGTCACCATGTACACTACTTAAAGGACACGTGGTCAGTTCTTCTTCTCTGGACATAAGGCCGTGTCCACTGTGAATTTACCAAAAATACCACGGTGAAAGCTGCTGGGTAGGACATCCAATCAGTGAGCAGCAAACATGTCTTCCTTCCTCTTCGCTGGCTTCACTGTCCAGCAGTAAAACTGCTGAGAGGCGGAAAGAAACTCGACGTGAGGAATCCTGGTCGTGGTGCAGAATGAAATGTGCTGGACTTGTCCAGATTAGTCCTGCTGTCAGTCCTGAACCATGGAGCGCTGCTTTGAGTAGAAACATCCTGACCACGCACATGCGCGCGCGCGCGCGCCGCTCTCATTAAGAAAAAACGTCGGTAGGGGTCGCTAATGTCCCTGTGAAAGCAGCAGAGGAAGCAGTGACAGAGAGTGTCCGGCTCTTGTGCTCATCAGCACCGTTCACTGGGACTTCTTCTTCCTCCGCTCGGCTTCACCTGCGTCCTCCTCTGGAAATTAACCGCTGGAGACGGAGCATCATCTGGGAAGCGCGCGGGGCTTTTGCACCTGGTTCAAGGACACCATGCTTTACTTCTGGATACACGCCGTGTGGGTCCCCGGCGTCGCTTTGCTCTTTGGATTTCAAGGCAAGGGATCGTTTCATTCTTCTTTCATTTCATGTCCCGGCGTTTTGCACTGGGGAAACACCGCAGTTGAGAGGGGGGAAAAAATGACAGCGATGTTTATTGCGCGTCTGTCCGTCCGATGCAGACTCGAGTTGTGAAGGTACGTGAAGTGACGTCCCTTCCTGAGAGAAAAACACCTGGCACGACAGTGAGAGGGAGAGAGAGAGCTGAGCTCCTCGCGGAGACTTTCCCGCGGGTTCCTGTTGCAGCGGGGCTCTGTTTGCACTAAGTGAAGTTCGCGATGAGTGTCGCCGCGCTGAGCTGTCAGCGTGCTTGACGCACAGTGGCAGCGTGTGACACCGGGAAATGGGCAGCCGCGGAGGCTGACGGCACAGCTGACAGCTTCAGCAGGGAGTTAGGAGAGCAGTGCGCAAACAAGCGGAGGATGCTGGACCCTCAACTCTGCGTTTGTAGTTATTTCCACATGCTGGCCCTATTCGTGAAGTGTGTGTGTGTGTGTGTGTGTGTGTGTGTGTGTGTGTGTGTGTGTGTGTGTGTGTGTGTGTGTGTGTGTGTGTGTGTGTGTGTGTGTGTGTGTGTGTGTGTGTGTGTGTGTGTGTGTGTGTGTGTGTGTATGTATGTGTGTGTGTGCGCGTGCGAGCGGTCATGCACGCATCAGTGAAATATGTACTCGGACATGTGCCAGTTAACTTGTGTAAATTGTCAAACACCTCCGAATTAATGTCTCAGTCTACATCAGGTACCTTTAATGTGTTCAAACACACACACACACAAACGCACGCACACACCTCTCTTCAGCCATGACGTCGACATTGGAGGTTGGATCAGTCAGCCTTGACCTGTTGGATTCTTCCTGACAAGGAGCCTTATTAGTGTTGTAGTGTGTGAGGTGGATGGCAGAGGGAGCGTGCGATAACACGTGCATGACGGGAGAAGCAATGCTCAGGGTTGGGACAGAGAAGTAAAAAGTAACTTTTGTGAGCAGGGCGCAGAGAAGAAGGGGCGGCTGCGGGACGAGAAAGGATTAGTCCGTCCACTTTAGTAATTAAATGTCAGCCGTAAGTAATGATGCTCTGCGGACAGTAAGTGCATCAACTCTGAAAGGAATTGTGAATGTGACAGAAGCAGCACGGTGATCGATCAGCTGTTTGGCTTCATGAGCAAGTCGGCTCAAGTGAGAAAACAGGGTCTTCAGGGTGACAAGGGTGTCAGACCAAGTTGTGACAAACACTGAGACACGAGGGTGAGAATTTTCCCTCCTTTCCCTCCTTTCCCACCTTCGGTGTGTTTTTAATAAAACTAAAACACCGAATCCACGATCTGTGATGTGGCACCTGTAGAAATGAGAAGGCGTAAATGCCAGAGGAGCTTTGAGAGTTACGGGCAGACAAATGAGGCGGGGCTTTTCAGAAACTGTGAGACTCATTGGCTGCTGTGGTGAGCACTTTTTTCCAAAAATCGAGTTCAAATGACACATGCATATTGTTTCATATGAATCTTGCTACCTTACTGGTCATGGCAACCTGCCTGCTGAAGCAGAGTGAGCCTGATAGCGGGGAGTCACACGAGGTCGCACACTTGACCTTGCTCTGCACATCTGTGGAGCCTCTGCTGCCTCGCGTTCACGGCACGTTACCGGGCAAATCTGCAGATTTGTCGCCAGCTGTCCACAAGCAGCCTCATCAGTGTTAGTTACTTACCTACCTAACCGCCTGCGCTGTAGAATATGAAATACGTCCACAAACTTTTTACCCGGATGCTTTGGTGTCGCGATTGTCTGCCCAGAACGGTGTTCCTTGCCTGCGTTTTCGTTGCAAGCAAGGTAACAAATAGTAGCTTGATGGGTTCCTAGCCATGGGTCAAGCTGATAGAGTGCCCTCTGCTGGATTACAAGCAAACTACTGCAAATGGTCTGTTGATCGGCTCAAGCAGGTCATTCGCGCTTTTTACTTCATCTTCACATGAACGTTTGAATTGCCTGAATCGAGTGACAGCCCTGCTGACCTACCCACAGTGGCCTGAGCAAAGTATCTACGTATTTGACGCTCAAAAGGAGTTTGGGAGGCGCATCTCTCAGTTTAACAGTTTTATTAAAAATACCCAGCCCGAGACAATTCTGTATTTGAACTGTGTTTGTTGATTAGGACTTTCCTCTTCCTTTGTGTCTTTCAAAAAGAATCTCAGTTGTGTTTTACCTCTTTCGCTGTGGTGCTATTATGCTGAAGAAACTTCCAACTTCTCAGATATTTTGAGTCAGTTGCTGAGCAAAATTCTTTTTTTTTTTTTTTTTTTTTTATCAGAAGCTGTTCTTACATTTTAAGCTTACCTGCAGGAAAACTGAGCTGTTTGGGTGACAGTGCACATAATATAGTTGAATAAAGGCTCTATGGTTAAGATTCCTATCACTACCCCTCACACTAAATCCTTTGTGTGAGTTGTTGAAGTCTTTCCTCTCCCTTCTAACTTTCCTCTCATTAGTTCACACATAAACCTCCCTCTCCACCTCGCCCCGCTCCTCTCTCAGCGTTTCACTTTTAAACTCCAGATTCTCCTTTGTTTTTCTTCAGTCGCGTCACCTCCCTTTGCCTCTTTCCCCATCATGTCTTCTTTCATGGCTCTTACTCTTCCCAAAACTGCCTGCACATGACTGACAGTAAAATCTTTAAGCTGTGGCTGAGCCGTTGTTTCCTCCGAGGGGAGCGGGGATGCTCATCTCACCGCAGAGCTACTTTAAACTGGTCTTCTGCTCAGACTTGAGTTGATTTGAGCGGCGACCCTGCTGCTGGCTCTTCAGACTGCAGCCGAGGAACAGTGGAGAGAGACAAAAAAGGGCATATGCTTGGACAAGTGCAGCCTGAGTGTGGGAACAAGTGATGTGTGGCATTTGACGTGAATTATTCAATCAGCTCAGCTGCTTCTTTTCGTCAACGAGTACTTAAGTTTCGCCGAGCATCAGTTTTAATCTCACATGTTGATCGCCGTTTCGCTTTCCCGCTCTCTAACGAGGCCAGCTGCTGAAGTCTGAATTATAATTCATCATCACTGCAGCACGGCAAATCTGATTTAGTTTCCTCACTAAGTTGAGCAAGAAAATGAGAAATAAACTGTGTTTATGAAAATCCAAAACATTTTGTGTCTTTTCAAACAATACACTGCAGGAGTTCTGTAAATGTCTTTATTTCAGTGAAGTAAGATAGAGAGCTCATTCATTACGGCAACAAATCACTTTCTGATAATTTCCTCCTTTTAAAGTTGAAACTTTTTTCAGGTTTTACGAGCGTTAATGAGGTCATTTATGTTATTTAAAGGGGGCCCTGCTTTGTTGCGATTTCTCACGTATTGTTGCTTCTGGAAGTAGTATCAGTTTCACGATTATCAGAGAGATTAGCATTTATTTGCACTGCTGCGATGAGACTTTGAGTGATATTGACTCACGTGTTGTTGTTTTTAAATTCAAAGTCATTAAAAGTCTCTTCTGCCTCCTCACGCAGTGTAAAAAGCTCATTTGATGTAAAAGCGGTGCTTCAGTGATTCTGATCTTTGGTGATTAGGCCTCGGTAAGCTGGAGGGGTTAGAAACCCCTTTATAACAATATAATAAACAATAAACAAAATATAACAAGAATGTCTGAGTCTTTGGAAAGAAATTCATCCTTCCTCTGAGCTGGAAACTGTTTTCAGATGAGGAAATGACTTGATGTGTACTGTACATGCTGAAACAGAGTAAATTTATGCTTTGATGATTATAATCATGTGCCTCCAGGTCTGTGTGGAGCAGCAAACATGATTCTTTTTTGTGATTTCTTACATCTTCATACAATGGACGCCTGATGTTATTGTAGCTGTGGTTTTTATCCTGCAGGGTCCATGCTGGCGGGCATTAGTAGAAGAACAGACGATGACGAAAAGCCTTGTGCTTTTGTGTTTGCACATTAGAAACATCCACACATTCAGTTTCTATCAGCCTTTCATTCAAACAGGTAATCCTGTTGGGGAAAATCCCAGTTATACAGTGTCATGAGGAGGATTTTCAGTTCAGTGAATTTTTGAGAATGAAGATTCTGTCATTTTTATTTTTTGTCTTTTTTGGCTGATGCATAGATAAACATGTTTAGAAGTGAAATTAAACTTGGCACGGAGTACGCTGAACTGCTGCTGAATATGGGGCACTGGAATAACCAGGGGTCTGTTTGTTTAATGATTTCCAGCAGCAGATGAAGCAGCTCAGAAGTTGTGATGAAAGCAATCAACAGAGCTGGGGCTCAGTCTTCAAACGTCGATAGTCCTTAAGCCCAAACCTGCAAAAGTGGAGGCTCAGTGACAATTAGCTGGATCAAGTCCAAGACCTTTTTATTGTGAACAGCATACGTGCAGAGTGCAAAATATGGGGGATGTCAGACCCCATAATTAACACCAAAAATCACCCCAAAGATGTCAAGCTTTTTAAAAATTCCCTTCTATACTGTAACATTTATTTTCACACTTGCAGATTATGATAATAATATGTAATACAATATATACTTGATGATCATAGTTTAAACTCTTACTTTTTCCTTTAATTTAAAATATATGTTCAGTATTATTCAAGGTAACTTCACCTGGAATCAACAAATCCATCCTCAAAAAACATTCAAGAAACCTAATTAGCTCAGTGAGAATGACCAGGATTATGTTTAACCTGATAATAGAGTCTAAACCTGAATTACTAAAGCCACATTTCACGACCAGGGGACTTGAACACAAAACAGTCCCACGGTGTTGAACAGGTCTGCATCAAAATTGCTCCAAATTCAGCTGGACAGTCTGCACCTCATGTGGCGATCAAAGCCAAATGCAGTGTGATTAAGATCAGCATCTCCCCAGCAGGGTTGCGTCTGCAAGCAAGACTGATTTCATCTTGTGGAGTTTACTGTCGACTCCACGTACCGGGCAGACTGGAGATGTTGAGAGCTTCGTCGGGATCCCCAGGACCAGTCAGGCCCGAGTGGTGGACGCGAGCGCATTTGATGGGTCTCCCCAGAGAACAGAGTCGGGTTTCAACCAACGTATCAAAAAAAACGAGCGGAGACAGCAAACACTGTACTTGGATGGAGAGGAGGACCAAAAAAACCCAAATGAGCCGGGCTGTCTGTCAGTGGAGAGGAAAGGATGATAGAGTGTGACACAGAGGGGCATTTGTGTGTGTCTGTGTCCTTTCCATAGTGTTTGTCTGCGTGTGTGATTTTTTTTTTCTGCCCTCTTACATCCAGTATGTGTGTCCCATCATGCCAGATTGATGCTGTCAAGCAGCTTAATGTCTGTATTTCGGATCAGCAGCCTGCATGCTGAGGAACAGAGGAGTCAAGGCGACCTCTCACACACATGCACGCACTTTGCTTTAGAGTTGTGTACAGTGTAGACATGTTTTAAATATTGCTTTTTTTATGTTCCTTATTTTATCTCCTCACAGACGATGTCACGGTTCAGATATTACTGTTGGCTGTTATGCGCGGCTTGTGACCTCACGGATGATGTCACAGTTTACAGTTCCTTTTAGGTTATGCGCCTTCTACGTGTCACCAGTTAAGATGATGCCTGTTACAAATAGACCTTTAAAAAAGCCATATTGAACAAGCTCAGGTCGACTCGACTCCCCGTGATGAAATGTCCAATTTTAAGATCGACCACTTTTTGCTTGCTGTCAGTTCAGTAATTCTCCCTGACTAATTTGCACGAAGAAAAAGTGGGTTTCAGTGAATGGTCCTCCTCTGATCTTCATCACAGCTTCTGAGCACAACATCAGATTTATTCTATGATTCATTTGGTTCGCACCAGACCGTGAAGCTCTGATGTTAAAAAAAAAAAAAAAAAACCTTCAGCAGCTCAGCTGGGATGCACAGCTTTGCAGGAGTCTTTCTCTACCCACAGAGCGAGTGGGAACGACGTCTTTGTCTCATCCGAAATCAGCGGGGCCTGTTGTCTCTTGGACTGGTTGGCTGGGGGGGTTTAACGTCCCACGCTTACTCTGGAAGCAGAGGTATGAAATAAAGGGGATTAAGGGGGGATGTGAGTGAGAGTTAGACGGCAGACAGACGCTGTCGTCGTCTCGTCCCTCATTTCCTCCAAACAACCAGCGGCTGTAATGCAACTCGGGAGCCTGGAGGCATCGGCAGGCCTGTGGCCACGCAGCCTCGGGGTGGAATACCTCTTCCTCCTCCACCTTGCTACCCCCGCGTAGCTGTGCCGTGGCACAGTTTTCGAGGAATAGTTTTTTTTCTTTTACGAGCCACACATTTCCCAGCAATTTAAATTTGCGTGTTTGTGTCAGCTCTGTAATTTTTGCTGCCAATATGTATTTATTTATTTGTTTATTCCCCTTGGGCTTCGTGGTTTGTAAATTTGGCCGCGTTCGTGATCATCAGCGTGATGTCTGCAATGGGTATAGCTTTTCGGCTGCAATTGACGTTGTTTAGTCTTTAATCATAAATACGAGACACTTGGAAATTATTGCTGTTTTTCCCATTCAATCTCAGTACAGTTCCATCACATTTTCAGCCAATATTTATTTTAATGATCCTAATTCCTGCCAAGTTAAACTCACAGTCACCATATGAGGCTACTAATCACTGTGGGGAGTCACTGTGATGTTTGCAGATTATACTCTGCTGCTTCTAAATTCACATTGAGAGAAAAGTCAGTGTATTATCCATTGACAGATTAGTATGATTGCTGCTCAGTCTGCTGTGTTACATTTACTACTGCTGTTGGTTGAAAGACAAACGTTGTTTTATTCATGGATTCTTTTGCGTTTCCTTGATTCTTCTGGGTCGTTTCATACGTGGAAGCGGTAACTAATGAGTTACATCAACACGGTGATCATTAATTTGTCCATAGCGAGGGCATGATTGTGTCATTCTTTATAATGAGGTGAAGAGTTGCGTTGAACTCCATTTGGCCAAACACTGATTATTTTCCATCATCCTGCCCTGTCTCATTAGGGTTTTTTTGACAATTAAAAAAATGCATTAAAGACCTTTCTTGCCTCCTGACCTCTGACCCCTAACGAGGCATGGCTGGAGAACACACTGGTGTGTCCTCCTAACAGTGAGAATAATCTTTGATTATGTGCCTGTGCGAGAAAAATGACAGGGTGTTGGTTTAAACCCTCACCCACCGTCTTTGAAGATGTGTGTTTGGCATATTATGCTCTTACACACTTACTGGTCGATCCATAATAAGTGATGTTCCAGTAGAGTGGCTTGTTTGAGGTCAGTTTTCTTACTTCCTCTCCTCCCATCCCTTTGATTTCCCCAGTGACATTAAGGATGCGATAAAAAGACACAAACAAGGAGTGAGGAGCAGTTACCGAGAGAAATGTACATTTCAGAGAGCAAGAGTAACACGATTTCGCCTTAATCGTGTCATTTGTTGAGAAAGATTTGCGCACAGGATCATTTTCTACTTAAAATAAGCTTGAACGTAAGTGTGGCCTGAGGCACCTTAAAAGATGCAGTTCAGAAAAATTTTAAATGGTAACACTGAATGGATTGTATGCTTAACTACTTGTACAATATATGTTATGAAACCTTCATTTACATTGTGCTCTCCTCTTTTTCTCTGTTTCAGGTAAGAGTGGCCTGCTCTGAATCTCTGAGTGTTGGGGGATGTGTGTGTGTGTGTGTGTGTGTGTGTGTGTGTGTGTGTGTGTGTGTGTGTGGGGGGCGCCATCTCTTGACCTGTTCGCTGGACTTGAGAAGACACAGTAAGACGTTACATTCACTCTATCATGTCTCGGGGTACACGGTAGCATGTTAAAGACTGTTACGTTGTGTTGAGTCATGTCACTGAGAACTGACCTCCATCATTTAAACAGAGCTGAGTGAGGAGTGTGTCACATGAAGCTCTATAATCCTGCACTTGTCGTCCGAGTGCTTTGAACCGCTGGGCGCCGCAGCGATATAACGCACGCTGTGTTAAGAGGTTGACATTAGCGCTTTGCCTCAGTTTAAGTTCTGGTGTGTGTTTGCAACTGATAAAATCCTCCTACCTGCTCTCAAGTCTTTGGCTAAACACTTTACATTTCTATTACTGCCACAGTGGCTGTCTTTCCTGAGGTCATCGCACACTGCAGAGACACAAAGGTGGAGCCCTGAGGTTTTGAGACTCTCTCTCTCTCTCTGTCTGCATTTCCTTTCTCTGTCTCCTGGTCGTGGGTTTCCATCAGCCCCCATCACATCTACTTGAATGTGGTCCAATGAGGAAGAGGCTTCGAAATTAGATTAGGGGTTCACTGATTGCTTTCTAATTAGACAGTGATGGGAGGATGATGTACAGCACTGGCACAAAGTCCCTGTGCTCCTCTTGGTGCGGCTCGTGACTCGGTTTTGTGTTTCAGATGGATTTCGTCTTTGCCGTGTCATATTTCCTGATGCGCTGCTTTGTTTGTGTCTGGTGCCCAGCTCTCTGCGCGTTGCCGCTTCACAGCGCCGATGCACGACAAATGTGAGGATCAAAGTGCAGCCTTGTGCTTTGGCTGCGGACGTGCACGTCATACGGTCACGCGCTGCCCTTTTATTATTACTATATGCTGTGCGTGCGATCCTTATGGTGGCTCGTGCCTTGAGTCAAACACGTCCGGTTCATGAAGTGCAGCACAAGTCTGCATCCTCAGTTTTCTTATCTATTGACAATATGAGTGGTTACACTGCAGTGTCTGACCATGACATCTACCATCATGTATACATTGTTCAGTATGAGGTTCATATGTGTCCATATGACTGTAAACACATGAAAACTGTGGTGTTGTGTTGCCTTTGCTGACATTTTTAGAAATGGTGGAGGTCATGGGGTTTGTTTTTCAGTGCAAACAAGTTAATATATTGTAATTTTAGACGTATAGAATTTTCCTTGTTATTTCACGTCAGGTAAATGCTGACGTTACCCTCTCCCCCTCTCTCATGCTGCCTTTGTATTTCCTGCATTAACCTTAACCTCCGATAAGGGACCCAACAAAGAGTTGCCTAGCAGCGATGCTCTCCCAACTTACCTCCGCGAACGCCGAGCATACCATGTGCACGCAGAGTTCAGAGTTCATCCCGCTGAGCTGACAGAGGATGAGTGATGTCATCATGGTGATGGGGCAGAGCGTGTTGGCAGAGACGGATGTAATTGGTTTTCTGGTGCAGCGTAGCGACAGCTCATACTGTACATCCTGTGTGAGCCAAGTCAGCGGATCACCGACATTCATTCAGTCAGTGAAACGTAAGAACCCATGTGTACAGTTAGAAGACAGAGTGTGATGTGTAGTAATCCACTAGTTACTGTCAGAGATGCTTTGAAGGGCTGAAATGGATTATTTTTAATTTGATTTGATATAAATTTTAATAAAGTAAATGTTGCTAATGTCAGGTCAGTCTCTAATAGATCTTTTTTAGGCAGAGTGAAGAAGAAAGGCAAAGGGAGGAAGAGGTAGAGAATCAAAGAGGAAAGATGGCAACATTAGAGATTCAGGAATAAGCTTACCGATTTAACTGTGATCTGAAAGAGAGAGGGTTTTTTTTCTTGGGGGTTTGTTTTATTTTGTTTTACACACTGACTGGATCGAAGTCGACATTTAAAACCAAAAAACCAAACCATTTGTATCCAGGTGCGTGCCCTTTGTTTGATTCACAATGACAGCTTAACAGAGAGCGCATGTTCGAAGCAACCGAGCACCATGTGGATGCAACAATGTTCCGCTGGACACAAAACCCTATTGTGTTGCTGCTCACACAAATTCTCTCCATGAAGAGAAAGCTCCAGTCACTGATTTTATCATAAGTGACAGCTGATTAATGTTGAAATGTTGTTATTAATGCTGTATGCTACGACAGTGTGGAAACCGCCGTTGGCGAGTTGAGTCGAGCTTGTGATTTTTAATGGAATAGCATTTAATACGAACTTGTTTCCCTCAGTCGTATTTTAGCCTCGGGAGATTTACACAACTGTAACTTAATGCTAGATTCATTTTTAGCTCTGCAGTTTTACTGTCAGACATGGCCGTGCTCATAATATCATTATTCTTGCTCACATCAATATCGCTTCTGTTACATTTCTCCACGGCTGCCATCAAATCCAACAACTTGTTCCTTCTGCACTTCAGTTATTTAATGACACTTAATACAGTGGCAGTCAGTCATGTGTAGGGCTGAGCAGAATATTTCGTGTTGTACTCTCACTGCTCTTGTATTTGAACATTAAAAAAAAAAAAAAAAAGTCTTTCAAGGAGCGAACCTCGCTGGAGGTGAGAACAGCTGCGTGATTCATTTGATCCTTCTTATTTACGTAGCATTGCTCACATCAAACAGGCCCCCATGTTGTGCTTTCTCCCACTTATTGTAACATCAGAGTAGTGTCTTAATCTGAGTTTCCACGCCTCTGTGCAGGCGACAGCTGTGACCGGATGCATCGTGTTTTCAGGTTGTCCCTCCAATCCGTCTGTCCAGTTCCAGGATTCATTCAGTTCCTCCGATTTGGAACAAACATTCACTTCCTCTCAAGGAGGAACCGATTCGATTTTAATGGTCATTTGGACATCATAAACACACTCTGGCCGTAAATCAATGCCGTAACTCAGGAACAGAAGGACCGATTGTGACCGTATTTCCTGCAACTCTGCCGGTTGGTGGGCGTATATACGACTGGAGAGGCAGTAATTCTGGATAGTCTTTACCGCACGAAGCTCCTCAAATTGCGGTTTATAATTAATTACAGTCGCAGTGACATCTCTTGCTGTGTGCATTATGTCAGTGTCACATCTCAGTGATATGTGTGTGCTCTGTTATGTTCTGTGCACCTGCAGCTGAGACGTACTGCTCCCAGCAGAACCTCTCGCACGTTGCTGGGTTTCATTCAGAGAGATGCCCACAGAGCAGAACACCGTCAGCAAAGCGCAGCTGTGTAGCCTGTTGTTACAAATGGTCCACTCTCCTCTGACGTGTTTCTCTGACCATGGTTTATTTATTATCTTCCCACAAATGGGGAAATTAATTCATAACACACAATGGAGCACTTAAATAGACAACAAATGGCCGTGTCTGAATGCTGAACAGCTGAATGATCAACAGAGACGGCATTAATAAGACATGGTTCAGATTGATAATGTAATTAATGTGGCCTTCTCTGAGCGATCGGCTCCGTTTCCCAGCTTTTCACTCACACGTGGACAGCGAAGAAAACAAACTAATTGGGGTCAAACAGTGGACATTATCGCGGGTTTGTTCTCTAAACCGAAGAACTACGCCGACGCCGTTGTTCGCGATGACGCATTCATCAGCGTTTATCCAATGTGTTGTGAAAATCATCAGTGTAATATTAGAGCAATGTCAGTGGCGGTCAAAGCAGCTATTTGCTAATATGATGTATCACTGCTAACTGCGGCGATGGCGTTGTTTCACAGTAATGGATTTACCGCGCCGCTTAATGAACTGAGCTGAGCTGAATGACGAGCGCGTCGCCACTGTCGCCTGCGACTGTGGATCATTAGTTGGTTTGGTCCACGGGTAGTGGCACGTTCAAGCAGAGCTTAGTGGATTGATGGTCTCCGTAGTCTCGTTTTAGACAGGTCTTCATATGAGCTGTCATTTTGCTACCTGACTCTCATCTGTCCGTTTCTGCAGCCTCCGTGCTGTCAATCGTCTCATACATACTTTCACCCATGAGGGGATTCGGCTGTCTCATATATCGTAAAATGAATGACAGGAAGGAAATATACTGTAATAATAATATTAGCTGTCAGTTCACAGACTCCTGCTGTAAAAGTTCTCCACTCAACGACTGCTCTGACTGTATTTTCATCCGTGAGAGGAACAGATTAGAAAAGTACAGTAATTACGATTTCTCACATAGAGATCTGCTTTGGAAGAGAATGTTAATCAATAAACCTGCACTTTTACTGAGGCAGCTTTTACAGTCACAGATCAGGTAGTTTAGCTCTTATACCCGAGCCTCTCAGTTCAATAATGACACTTGTCCTCTTGTTTAAAACTGCAATAAGAAAACTATTAAGCTGCTGGCTTTCAACATAGAGTCCAGTGAGCACGCAGATACCTGCAGTATGCTCTTACACACACTTCACATCACACCAGCTCACTTGGGCTTTCGCTGTGGGAATACAGCATCTAAATTAATGCAATGAATTAATATCGAAGGCAGCTTTATCCGGCCTGCACAGCCTGCCAGTTCCAAAGCTCCAACCGGCTCCCCGTCTTTATTATGCCCCCTGATGTCAGCATGACCGCTCTTCTTGGGGATTGTTTTCAAATCTAATGATAAAGGTTACACAGCAAAAACATAAACCAATCACATCTATCATGTTGTGATTACTCTCTTCTTATGCCTTTCTTATGATGACTTCCTTACCGTGGGTATTCACTTGGAGGAGATGATTAACATGTAGTGGGTGGATGGAAAACCCCCCGGAGGTTCAGCTCGGCTCCTCCACCTACATAGAGCCACTAAACTTGAGAACAACAGCTGGTGAAAGTTTTTCAAAGCAAAGATCTATCACCAGTGTATTAACTCCAGTGAGAATTCAAGTCTTAGTTTCCACTCCTGCTAATGATATTGACTTGTCTTTTAATATTCACAGTGAGAACTGCATCTGCTGCTGAGACAGATAAATGTTAGTTATGCAAAGTAATTTGAACTATTGACTTAACAGTAGGTTCAGTCTTGGATATTGGCAGAACACATTCATTTGTAATGAATGTATGAAAAAGCCTATGTAAACCCCCCCCACACACACATTTTTACAAAGAGCAAACACACAGTTCCAACAAATGTAATTGTGTCTTTGTGCGTCCTGACACTAAAGTCACATTTCACACTCCCTCCTGATAGAAACATTGCATGATCAGCAGCTGTATAGCGTTACAGTATCCTTACGTATTGATCTGAACCCATCAGGGACTGCTGGCCATAAATTACAACATATGGAGAAAAATACACAGATGCGGGAATGATTATACAATCAGTACATGAATATTATTGACTGAAGATACTATGAAATTACAGCAGGATCAGTGAACATTTAAAGTTAAATGGTCTTTATGCAGCTGATGGCGGTGGTGCTGTTTGTGTTATCTGAGGACTCAACACAATCCCACACTAACAAAAGGTCAAATTCAGTGTGAGAGCAGTCCGTTGTTTGTGAGTTTTCTCAGAAAGGTTGCCGATCAATATAAGGGCACATTTCAGGTCCTGCTTTTTTTTTTCTTTTTTTTTCAAGGTCATAACACAGAACATTTCTCCTTTTAATGGGAGTATCTTGACAGCTCCACCTTCATTGCCTTTGTTGAACCTTTGACTGTATGGAGAAGAGTTCTCAAGTTAGATTTTCTTCTCTGCATTTCATTGGAAGAGAAAGCACCGACTCATTACAGAAAGACTGATGTCCGCAAATCTGCCAGAGAATCGATGTTGTCCTCGGTCTCCGTGGACGTCCACTCCTAACCTCTCTGCTTCTGTGAAATAAACTCCGTCTCGCCCTGAAAGAAGGAAACGCACAAAACAATAATCAAAAGTTTGTACGCCACAGCTGGGGATTGGATAGCGGTACTATATTCAGCTTCACGAGTAAGATGTTTTGATGTGTCACAGGTGTTCAGTGTCTGGGTTGCAGCTAATGTTTGCCAAGAGAGTTCTCTGACAAGACTCACAAGAGCGAGGGTATTCAGATCAGTGTCAGGAAAAGATGAATGCAGAGATGGTTAACCAGACTGTCAATACGGTCACCTGAGGGATGGCATACTGTACAGGAGGTAAATATGTTCTTGGTCTGTAGATAGGGAAGTTCAGGAAATCATTAATTTGACGCAGTCTAATCGTTCCGTTACATATATTGCAGTTTGTTATTCGAGTGCTGTCTACCAGCAGGAGCCAGACTCCGTTCTGAATGTGTGTTCCACTTCAGCCATGAGCTCCTTTTGTTGACTTAAACGTCTGCACCAGAGAGAATCTAGAGTAAATTATGTGTCTTATGTAACCTGGCTGGCCTGACATTTCTGGCCTGCTTATAACTGAGACCCTTCAAGCAGCCAGAGATTAATGAGCACATTAGCTGTATTTATTTTGAGACTCATCCCGGTAACCCGCTCTGACATTTTAGATGTCAGTAAAGACTGAAGTTTTCACACACCCTCTTAATAAGGCTTAAAAAATGTGGAAGGGGTATTATGAAAGCATCATCAGGAATATACTGTATATACACTGTGATGCTGTACAGTGTAATTGTTACCTGGAGGTGTGACAGCAAGGGAAAGTGGTTCTCAAAGACAGATTGTAAATGCATGGAAATGATGAAAACCTGGAGAGACGGAGCGATTGTCGGTGGGGGGGGGGTTCTGTCATCACCTTCTGGTTCTTCCACAGGGTTATTTGCTTGTCTGTAGTCTGGTGTAGGGTTCAGAGCACATCGTAGTCAATCCAACTACCCCACCCCCCCTTCACCTTCCTCTCCAACAATCCGCTTCGACTTGTGAGAGAAACCTGAAGGTGTGATTGTTTGTAGATGTGTCATTTCTGAGGTTGACAGGAATTGTGCTCACACTATGTTTCCCTGCGAATGAAGGAACTCAATCTCTGATTTGACTAAAGACCTTTTGAAATAGTTATGTATTATGTGAGTGAACAAACTCACTCTGTATTAATCTTCAGAGGAAAAGAGCGTCAACCTGACGCTAATTTATGGGGTGATATGTTCAGGGTCACTGTCCAAAGTGCTGATTATCCTATTTAGCTGTCAGTCATTTTTGATCAGTTCAGAATCACTACAAGTGAACTAAGCCGAGCGTGCTGTTAACATTAATGTGTAGATACATTGAAAGCAGCACAGTGTATGTGTACGTGCTGAGAATAGAATATATAATATATAGAATATATAAATACCACCCCGAAATACTGCGAAGGTTAAATTATTGATATTACATTTCAGCACCAGGAAGGCAAAGTGGCACATCTACACCTACTAACTACAGTAAATGCAGTTCATAAGCTAAAGTTATAAACAAAAATTACCTTAATAACATAGCTTCTACATAAACTACAATAAGGTGTCGACTAATGTATCATCAAATAAATAGGGATTGGTATAAGTAAGGAAAATAGAAGCGTAAATATAGCAAAAAAAAAAGAAAAAAATGACGGAGGCTAAAGATTTTCAGTTAATCTCCAGAAATCTGTGGAAGCAGAGATGAGGTCTCATTGGAGCTTCCCACTGTGGTGAAATCTATTTTCTCCTGGGGAGCTGTCAGTCAGAGTGGGCGACTTAGTGTTCAAGCCGGAGACAACAAAAGGAGGAGCAGGCAGACAGGGAAACACTGAGAGGAGAAGGAAGGGTGGAAGAAAAGAGAGGAGGCTGACATCGTATAGTGCACTAAATCTGATAGTACATCTGTCTAATGGGGGAAATGATTTCACTCCTTGTTCCTATCAAAGCCACTTCACTTACCTTCGGGAAACTATCTTTGGCTCTCTCTCTATGATGACAAATAATGTTATGATGTAATACATTATGGGTCGGCCTTCATACCCAAACCACGTCCGTGCGACAGGAGCAGCCCCTCTTTGAGGTAGGAGCTCCTCCTTTTGTCTTGACTCTCGGAGTCCTCCTCCCGTTTGGAACTACTGCGTTCTGCCTCGTTGTTTGTTTTGTTGTTGCCCTCATGCAAAGCTCCTGCCTACATCTGTGTGCTGCCGAAACACACAATCTTCGCATCAATTTCCAAATGATGAAACATATTGGCATTTCAAAGCTGGTGATTTGTGCCACAGTGCAACAAATGATATAGTGTAATGGGAAACTATAGACATTTGTCTGCCATCACATGATATATATCTTCATATTACAAGTATGGTTGTGTGCGGGGAAACTGTGCTCAGTGTTATTTTATTCAGGCATCCACTCCACTCTCTTTCCTCCTCCGTCTTCCCCTCCCACCCTGCAGTGATCCATAGATGCATCAAAGCTTCATTACCTTCTTCAGTCATGCTGAAGTTCTGTCTCATTTGTCACATCCATTGTGTTGCATTCACATTGTATTTTATAAATACACCTTGGTTAAAGACTAAAGAAAAATTGAGGTCTGGTAATTTTTTTTTTTGGAGGAGAAAATGATATCAAATGGCTCAGTCAAGGAGGGTATAAAATAAAGAGAAAAAAGGCCTTTTTTTCTTTGAATAAAGTAAGATGCATTGTGTTGAATGTCAGATGATGTAACGTCATGCAATGTGCCACTCTCTTCGAAAAGACCTTTTGTGAAGTCACTCAGTATAAATATACAGATATACAAATATATAGAAATATATAAATATACAGCTCATCCATGCAGAGATCTATCGATTATTCTTATTCTTCTTATTAGTATCAACCAATGAATATCACAGTTATTCAGCTCCTGTTCATGTCAATGTCCCGAAATGCTCGAAGCCACTGAAGCGCTACACAACAAAAGATGAAAAATGCGCAATTTAAAGCTGTAACTGGTCTCTTTCATTGATGAGACATTAAAATGGGCCCTCTGCAGTTATTGTGGAAAGTGTAGTTTTCACTGGCTTGGTTATTTCAAGTACCTGTTGTGATTTCCTAAAGAGATTCGGAGCCAAAATTGAAGGTCAAAACCATTTACGTGCCAATTTTTGTTGTAACATTGTCAAGGGTGTCATGCAGCGATTCGGCTGCGCTCCAGGCCTTCTGTGGGCTCAAGGCTCATTTTACTTTAGTTTATTTATTCATGTATTTATTGTTGTTGACCCACCAGTTCTCAAGAAAGAGCAACGACTGTCTACAAAACCAGCATTTAGGATGTGAAAAGTAATTACTGTGAAGTATTTTAGTGGAAAGACACCCAGCAGTTAAAGCAAAAATGGCACACAAGACTGATTTCAAGTTAAAAAGACTTTAATGAACATGATCTCGTTGCATGAAGTGTAAAGTGAGGTGACAAAGAAAAAGATGCAGATGAGTAAATGTTTGTCTCGCTTATTCTCATCATTACCTACTTCCTCCCAAGCACAAGGCATACTTTGCTTACAGCAGCCGTTTTGCATGATTCAGCCCATTTACTTTGTGTTGTGTAAATCTTTGTGCCACCGTGGGTGATTTTCCCAAAGAATACAAAACCTATTTATTTCTTTGAAATGATTTTCCCGACAGCCAGCAGTTTCAGCTCAGTCAGCACAGTTTACCTGTCTGATATGCGTTTCTAATAGCGTCTGTAACCTTTTCATCTGCAGGGAGTAGTGAAGTTGCAGGTTTAATAACAGACATGAGCCTTTAAATGGACCAATCAACATGTTACATGTGGTCTGGAGGTTCTCTAAGTCTGCAGATTAAGTGTTAATTAACGGAGCAAATGAAGTGTGGTGGAGAGATTAGGAGGATCCTCCTCCAGGTTCCAAACTGCTCTGCTGCACACACACGGTAATCTCTGTTAAGTCGACACTTTGCTGATGAGCGACATGTTGAGTCAGACAAAAAAATAAGTTGGTAAAGTTTGTTTATCCCTCTATTTAAGGGTTCAGTTTGAGAATATGTATTAGCCTTTTCTTCTGTAAATTCAATGAGTGCATGTCGAGTGTTGAGCAGGAACAAACTGCGTGACGATCGCAGCAGAATGGTGACAGCTGGAAAGACAGTTGGTTGCTGAGAAGGACCAGAGCAGGGAGAGTACAGAGCAGAGCTGCACTCTCACAAGCGTCCGCCGTGTTCCACGAGTGCAGTCTTGATGTATGGAGGGGAACCTCTGGATCCACCTGCCGGGGAGGGCGGCTCATTATCCGGATACAGCTCATCAGTTTGACAGGAGAGGAATCTGTAGCATGAAGCTGGAGAGGAATACTGGTACAAGACATGTGGTTGGTTATTTTCCATCACTGCTGTGCTGGTTATACAAACTGGATCTTAAATCTTGATTTCACTGCACTTTGATCACTTGCAACTCTTCCCTAAAACTCCATCCTGGAAACAGAGTACTCATACCTTTCCTTTCACTTTTAGAAGGCTGAAGAGAATCACTTCACTGAAAGGGATGGCAGAAAATTGAACTGAAATTTATTTTTATTATTAATTTCTTTTACCGTACATCACAATGTGTCTGTAAACATACAATTATGAACAAGATCTTTTTTCATAACCCTGAAATATTTATAGTATATATTATTTTAGTACATTTCTTAAAAGTGTAGGGTATGACCACTGTGTTCCCATTGATGATTAAATTATTCTCAGACTTTTAAATACATGCTTTCTCGCTGACTCTCTGACACGAGACATGTCCAGAATGACCACACCTGAATGAAACCAGTCTTTCAGTATCTCAGTTTAATCGTAGTATTAGCCTAATATCAGGCTGCAGGCTTCATGCATCTTCATCATCATTGTGGTGATTTAACACCTCTGCTTCTCACTGTGAAAACAGACGTCATCTGTCACAGAGTTTCGCATTTATAAAAGAACAAGCCGTTATTTTCCATAAATCACCGTGGCTCCATGTGAGAGGAAGATGTGTCAGAGCCGACCGGTCACTCTCCAGGCCATCGTTCTTCATTGTTCGGCCGTCCTCACGTGCTTGTTCTCCGTGCTGTGAGGTGAAGTTGTGGTTCTTCAGAATCAAATTTAGCCTCCTGTGAGAATAAATGCTCTGACATTCACTAAGAATATAAAGTGCCCTAAAGTTGCCTTATAATGGCAACCACTGCTGTTTTAATATTGTCCCTGGGAAGCAGCTGTATCTTCAGGTCTGTAGTTTCGTAATGAAATATGGATGCATTGTATGCTTCCCTTGTCTTGTGTAGCCTGCTGCATGGCCCCACAGCCCCTAAAATACTCCATTATTAATATCAATACTGCACAATCTCCCACTTGGTGAGATCATGTCTCATCCATATGCCAGGTCTCTCTGCTCTCAGCCATGCGGGACTAAACTGCTTCTCTGTGCTAAACCCTCATTCAGCCTCTGACATTTTGCCATTTTCGGTGGAGATGAGATCTTCAATAAAGTGGCATAAATTCTAACTGTTATCAGCATTTATGTAATATTTCACACTTATCATTTCAAGGCTTATATTCCATTTTTTTAATGGCCCTGTCTGTATTTCCACTCCTCCAGCGTGAGGGACATTTATTGAAGTCGGTGTTTAGTGACATTATAGTCTTATCGTCAGAGATCAGATCTGAGAGGTGTGGTGTGATACTATAGATGCTGGTCACATAAAATAGTATACTACACTGTGTGTACAGGGAATGGGAAAAAAAACACACAAACGTGTATTTATTGCAAGGATATTTTACATGAGGAGAAATGGAGAAATGCAAAATTACAGTGAGAGGTGGCAAACCACAGAGATAAGAGAGATATCCATCAATCTACAGTCTCCCCCAGCAAAAACACATTGTTCAAAAACTTAAACAACAAAGGAGAGATAAGCAGCATCCTGTGGACACTGAACTCCGATTTACAGAAGCAAAGAAGCAACAACTGCAGGCCTTTAAGGCTGAAACTGTGAAAGTGAAAGTGAAATCATCTGCCCAGACATGTTACAGAGCTGTAGTCCTGCAGACAAGAGAGCTCTATCTCAAAGTTGTTTTTTTTCTCTCTTTTTTCCCTCTGGAAGCAACTCTGCAGTGAAAATAGGTGATGATGGATTAAGAGGTCATGGTTCACTCTTGGTTCACCTGCGAGATACAGGACTCTGTGTGCGAATGTGTGTTCACAGCAGCATGCAATCAGACTGGGTTGTGTGCGTAAGACAGGTTTGGCTGCGTCACTAACAGTCCGTGCTGTTTGTCCCCTGTTTCAGAGGCTGTGGTCAGTATTGTGAAAGTAAGATTTTATTCTGACGGCGGTAAATATTGTAAATTTAACTTCTGACTGGTCCACAAGTTTTTTGTCTTGTGGGTCAGAAACAGCCAAGCGGATGCTTCCTGTAACCGCGTGAACTGACTCTGTGTGACACGTCTCAGGAACTCAGGTTCGGAAACTCCAATCATTTTTATCTGTCTATGAATGGAGCACATGTCAGGGTTGTCGCTCATTTTTCGCTCCGGGCGAAACTTTTTCAGCTAAAAAAAGGCAGCAAATTGAAAACCCAGAGCAGCTGGAGCAAAAATCACTGCCACTCCAGTCACAGTCCCTCCTCGAGCAACACTAACAATCAGCAGTCGGCTTCAGTGGCATCATTTACAACCTTCATAGTGGACAGTTTGACCCTGAGTACCTCAAGGCAGCTCTACATCCAGGTCATACAGAACTTTGACAGCCATGGCAAGTCAAATACCCAGTGCTCCCCTCCAGCATTTCGCTGCTTATGCAGAAGTTATACACCAGACAAACACTTTTAAACAGCTCCCTTACATCTCCTCATAGCTGAGCCATTATACTGACTGTGTGAGGTTCCTCACAGCTTTGTTGAATGCAGTGGAGAACAAAATGAGAGAGAAAGACAGACTGCTTCTGAGAGCAAACAAGATGCTGACGGGGCAGCACTTCTCCGCTTTCATTTATTGCAGTCGATCAAAACTAGATCAGTCTTCAGAAGCGGTCAATATTGTCAGCTGGACCACCATTCAATTATTATCTGCACTAATTCATGTTCATACAGAGAGTCATTATAGATTCAGGGTCAGCTGCAGTTCCTTATCTGAGCGCGGATTCGACCGAGGTTGTGATGTATCTGATATGAATCCCTTCATCACATACAGTAGAGAAGGTGTGAGAGGATATGAAGAGGAACCTTTAGAGACCCCTGAACCTGAACTATCAGGACCAAGTGATTTTACCAGTGTTAGCACCATCATCATCATCACCATCAGCAGCAGCAGCAGCAGCAGCAGCAGCAGCCATCATCCAGCACAGCCTTTATTTCTGAATGCTTGTCTCCTGTGGAATATCGACTCGACCAGACTTGTAGAAAATTCCTCTGACATTCATTGATCCACTTTAAAATCACCGCCACCCTCAGGGATCGCTGCCCCCTCCCTCCAGTAACACAATTGTAACACTCATAGCACAGATCACAGATTGTTGAGTTAAGTTTGGTGATCAAGCCTTCTGTTTTTTAAATGGTCTGATTTATTACTGTGAAGCTTAAAACCCCCTTTTTTTGCATTCACACACATCTCCAGGTGGATGCGTACTGTATCACTGTATTAACAGCTCATAGTTTGCCTACAGTGCAGTTCCTCAGAGGGCATTGTTGTGCTGCAGTGCGATGTGTTTACTGTGTTTTAACAGGACCTGGATCAGTTCCTGGCCCATCTCAGATTAATGGAGGGGAACCTTAGACATCCTGAGTCCTCGTGTAGTTTAATTAGCCTGCTTTGTGGTTGCGTAGCAGTTTCAGCTAAGAATGGTTTGCATTTTTTTCATATTCAGCGCCTTGTGCGTGCGTGTGTGTTGTGCATGTGCATGCGTGTGTTTGGTCAGAATCCTTACGTCAGATTGATCAAGGACACTTTACCCATCCATCATTCCTGCCACTCATAATGCTCTGTCTCTGTGCTCTTCTTTTCAGCACCTCTGTTTGTCTCTTCCTCATTCTGACATTCGCGTTGAAGAGATGTGTGGCTGTTCCCCTGATTTCTCTGTGCACAGTCCATGAATAACTCTGTCATCTGTGTAATGGGCGGACTGCAGAGGAACAGAAGTACATTTCATTAATAAAGATATAATGACTGCGTTTAGTTGTTGTGACTTAAACACCAAAGTGAGCTCGTAGTAATGGACCTCAACTTATTTTACATTATCTTCTCCCGAAGGAGAAAACTTGAGCTTCTTCATGCATCGCATTCTTATTCACAGCCCCAATCCACAATTTCTGTTTATTGCTTTTTATGCCATTAGAAAGACTCCATATCACCTTTTTACTTTTTCAACTAAATCGCAAAACATTGGAGTTGTTAATGGGAGTTTAAAAACAGCATTAAATATGCTGTAGTAGTAAACACTTTAACCGTGGCCTGTAGTCTACCGTGTTCCATTGAGTGCAGGAGGAGGATCAAACAGAGGTTTTGGTTAGCAGTCATGGACATTTCCTCTGTTCCGATGCCCTTCAAGTGTTTTTTTTTTTACCAGGAGGGACATCCACACTCACTTATCTTTACTGTCTGATGCTGACCTGAGCCCATGAACTATGGCCCCGCCCCGAGCCCCACTAAAGCCATTAGCTTCCAGCCATTTGATTAAATGTGGCCATTGATTCCCACAGGAAATGAGTCAAGTACAGCATCACTTGATCAGAGCTGCCAGCTCTCTAATGGAGAAAGAGAGCAAGGGTGGAGAGAGGGATTGTGGGTGGTATTAACAATGGGGGGGTGAGAGGTGGGAGGAGATGAAACAGCTTATTGTGAAATACAAATACACACGCTGAGAAACATCCAGCACCCTATTGTTCCTGACTCATTGGCCACTTCCAGCAGCCTGAGGGATTCACATGCTGTTGCTTTCGCAACGAGGAATGAAAGTGTTTAAACATAAAGGCTTCTGATTTTATGTCTGCCATGTTTATAAAAGTGCTGAAAATTCATAAACCTCAGCCTTTTTTGTTCTATTTCATTCTGTATATGCCTTTTGCTTCTTCTTTCACAGTTTGAATTGCCACATTATGTCCCTTTATAGTCAGATTTAGATTCAGATTCTCTTCTATCTGGCTCCACATTATGTCTCCAAATCCTTTTGCTTCCCAACCGTGAACAAAAAAATGTGTATATAATTTTATTGACTTTGTGTTTTTGTATTTGGGAGCTGCACTGCCATACCTGTCCCTGCTGAGAGCAAACATCTGGCTGGACACCGTGACAGGTCTGCAGACATGCCACGTGAACCACCCAAGGTTCACTCTCCACAGGCCTTACAACCTCAGGGTTTGTTGTTTTAATGGCATGCATCGTGCTGGCAGAGTCAGGAGGCTCCAGGAGTAGATGTGACCCACAAAGAGGTTAAGAGAAACACAACAGGCAGGAGGCCAGGACAGAGCAACTGAACACAATCCAGTGCCAAGGTTACAAATCTACACACACACTGCCAGGTTACCAGATGTTACTCTGCTGGCGGTTCCCGCCATTGAACCAGTTGACTGGCCTTATCGGCCTCTGGTATTGGCAAAGGACAAGGAGCAGCCTGTCACAGCAGGAGAGGCCAGGATGGGAACGGTGGGGAGCAAAGAGCCAAAATCTGTCCCTGAGGTAAAATGCAAGATGGGCACAGACAGTGATGGAGGTTTAAAATGAATAACTGGCACTGTGGATCTGACTACAGCTGAGAGTTAGACGAGAGGAGGGAGAGAGACATGATATTTTTCTTTTTCCAGTGTCATCAGTCATCCAAACAATCTGTAAGGGCTGAGTGATCCTGAAGTATACATTTACATATTACCAAAAGCAGATGTTTTCTCTGATGGAAACAAGTTGTGGTTCCTGCGTTACTGAGTGAGCATCTTACTGTGTCTTTCTATCAGTTTCTATCTGTCTTTCTTCAGTGTTGCTGCTGTAGTTAGTCTGCAGGGAATGTGTCTGTGTCAGTATGACATCTGCTTTCACCCTGTACTTTTTCTACCAAAGGACTTGCCAGTGAAAATTGATTAAGTAAAAGTAAGTAAAAGTTATTCTCCACCTTCCTCTTGCGCTTCAGTTTGGAGAGTCTACCAAGTGTACCACTACTTCAAAGTTTTAATTATTGCTTGCTTGCGGGGTGTTGCCGTATTTTTGTCAGTTATAGTGGAGTGTTGATCATGTAACTTCCTTGAAAAACAGCTCCATCAAGGTGTAACCACTTTGTTACTTACAGTGCAACGATGCCCGTTGTTGTGGTCCAGCAGGGAGCCATTTTGAAGTAATCAATAGCTATCACTGATCCTCCACCTCCACTGCAGATTGAAATGGAAAATGAAAACCAGAAAGAGTGGGCTGTAGTGGAAAACCTCAGCTGCAGCTGAAGGTCAGTGGACCATGTAATAAGGAAAAGCAGAGTAGTCACAGCAAAAATATAGTGTAACACTGAGTGTTTGTTAATATACCATTTTTATGTACCATGTGTCATTAATTTAACAAGCCCTCTGTGTATCTTGCTTTCAAGAGGTGTTATTTTTATTTTTTATGAAGATCTGATCTTAATTACGTGCTTGTACAAACTCAGTCTGTTTTTTTTATCCATCAAAATCTAAATGTCAAATAGATAGTTAAAAGACAGAGATTTCTCCACTGTCTTTCTATCTGTCTGTTCTGTCTGAGGCCCTGAGGAAAAGCGACCACATCACCCCAATGCTTGCAGCCTTTCACTGGATTTAGTTTCAGAATTGATTTCAAGATTTTTGCTGCTTGATTTTTAAAGCCCTGTTTGGTGAGGCCCCTGACTATATCTGTGATTTACGAAGGAACTGCACTGGGCTTCACAAAATGCTGTCAGCTATTTAAACTACAACAATGAACAATAACTAAGATGAAGATCTTTTTTTTTTGTTTCAACATGATGTTTGATGGCACTGTGGCGGTAGAACCCTTTAAGGAGTTATGATTTATCGTTTAGCTTTGAAAGTTGGAGGAAAGAGAGAGAAAGTGTTGTTGTTTTTCTCTTCTCATCCCTGTACAGTATGAGTCACATTGATAAAAAGTTGTCCTTTTCTCTCCTTGGGAATTAATATTTTACAAAAACTGACAAAACTATTTTCTTCATTGAATTTACATTTGAGGCTGGTTCCAAATTCTCAGAGTATGATGGTGAGTGATGTAGAAATGCTGCTGTTCTTCAGATGGTTGTCTCTCCCAGCAGAGTGCAGACTCGTCATTTGGCCGCATAAAAGTTGTGTTATCCATTCCTCCTCTGTTTGACTTCACCCTTTTCAAACTGCAAACTTGTGATATCTGTTTAAAGTTGGTGTTCTGAAGTCAAAACCACCACTTGAGTAACTTTGTGAAGAAAATGGACATTTTTAGAATAATTGTGAGTGGGTGAAATCCAGCCAATTTAAAATGACTGTGTAGATAAAAGCTCTCTGCAACACTCCTCACATTTTACAAAGAGCACATTTAGATTCTGTAAGGGCCCTCAACCTTTCTCTCGACTTTTCCATTTTGGTTGACAACCTCTTCATTTCTACATGTTTAAAACTCTTTGTTAACAGTGTGTAATTATACTGAAGTGTGAGGTGAAAGCTGATTCCTCCATGTCACCGTTGTTGAGAGGCTTCTCATCAGATGAGTTCTCCATAGCTGACTGCCTGACATCCCACTGAAACCCTCTGGACTGAACTGACAGAGTTCAGGAGGAGAAATGACACTTGTACTTTCCATCCCACAAAAAGAAATCAGTTTCAGCTGTCCTGTAAATGCCATGTGAAATCAGCCTTTTATGTCTGTAAAGTGGGCTGATGGAGACATGCTGTACAAAAAAAGACAGCTGGAGACCGACTGGGGCCGAAATTTAGTTTCTGGGCTGAATTTTGAGCCCAGTTTGCAACGCGACGAGATGAGCTGAAACTCGCAACTACTTGCGACTTTCCATTCTGCGACTATTCTGAAACCTTCTCTATTTACACCGCTGCAACTGGACGAGATGACAAATGGCGGCTCTCTTTGCTCGTGTGATAGCGGTGGCTTCTCCTTGGAGCTGCATATTTGGTAGAGGGTGGGAGGGCAGAGACAGTGTGAGAGAGACAGACAGACAGAGGGAAGGGTGAAAAGAGTGCTGGGCTCCACAGTGAGGCGACGGTGTAAAACACAGTCTTTCATGTTGAGAATTATTATTATGAGAAGGTTAAAAAATTCACTTAACTCTGAAACTGACAGTCTGCTGGAGTCTAGGTAGGTCTAATTAATGGGTGTTATTTGCTACAATTGCAGTAAACATAAAGATGAAATGGCAATAAATATATGAGGGGGTCGGGAACTGATCAGCTGATCCTGTCCTTCCGGATCAGCTGACCATTTGTTTCTGACCAGAGCTCTAGATTTGCTGCAAAGGAATACTTTTCCTTTGCCGTGTGAGAGTATTGAACCCTGCTGACCCCTCTGACTTCTTCATAAAGAAAAAAAAAAAAAAAAAAAGACTCTGCAAGAACATGTCTGTTCCATGTGGTCAGTGATCCATGCACACACTGACTCAACAAACATGTTGGGTCTCCATGTGTTTTGTGCTATGAGTGATTGTGTGTTGAGCCCACTGGGCAGGGGGCAACGATTGATCTCATTGGTGAAATTAGGGGTGCAGCTTGAGCTGATGTGTCATGAGGGGAGGTACGGTTTAAAAAGGACAGATTGGAATCCATGTACAACTCTACAGAACATTCTGATTGTGACTGTATTTTATTTTATATTTTGTGCATTTTATTTATTTATTTCCTCCCTTAGTCAAACTGAACTGAACTTGAACATACAGTTGGCATCGGGTGTCCTCGTGGATAGGTGAATCCTTCCAAACTAATAGCTGTGAAGAATGGCTAATGGGACCCACTAAAAAAATCAAAAAAGTTTAAAGTGCATGAAGATGAAAGACATCACTGTATCATACAATAAATGAAACCTATAAGCAGTCATGTTACATACACAAAGTGCTGAAAGAAATCCTTGATTTGGAATCAGAGGAAAATGTCAAAGGGAAAGTGAGAAGAGAAGTGAAATCTTAAATCAACTGCCCTTTGACAGTAGGTACTGAGTAATAAAATAAGCAGTTTAGATGACTGTGCTGCCTTGGCAGAGGATTTCATTCGGAGCTATTTTTGTTTGCATTCAGTGCTCTGGGCACTTGAGAGTTAATTATCCATCTATCTCCCCTCTTCATCTGTGAAGAGTGGCCATATTTATTTAGTGGATATCTGCAGTGACTCAGCACTGATTTCTTTTCCAGCGTTGTTTTGACAAAAGCCATTTTGAACAGTGTTGCATCAACTACCCTACACCATGAGTGAAGGGTGGAGCTGCAGTGGCTGGTCTGAGCGTTATTTTTGACTAAGTCAGCAATTTCGTCTCCAGTGTCTCAGTGAAACCTTAATGCGTGTCCCTCAGTTCATCCTGAACTCTCAGTCCTTTTGTGTCCTTTAATCACTTGTCTTTCTCACAGTTGATCCACTCAGTATTGACCCATTCATTTTTAGTGCAAACCGTTAAATGTTCACATTAAAACTCCGTTGCGAACCACAGTGGAGGAACTGATCTGTTGTGTCTCAGTGTTGAAGTACAGAGAAATGAAGTCAGATGTGAAGCTGTTGATTGAGACAAACTTGTAGGATTGCATACTAATGCTTCAGCCCATGGTGATGTGGCATGCTGCAAAGACACGTTTGCTCTGCTTTGAAATGTTTGTGTTTCCAGTCATCCATCTTATACTGTACTTTGTCAAGATCCAGACCAGCAGTATCCAATCAGTGTTCTCTGTGCTGCATTGGCAGCCTTGGAATCACTTTAACATGAAAGTAAGTGGAGGCTGGGTACTGTTGAAAGCTCCCACAGGGGTGGCTTATACTTTACAGCTGATAGAGCTTTGACTCTCCTCTCCTCTCCTGACCCTGCCCCGCTTTCCTCTAATATTTTTCCTCTTTTTTTTCTTATTTCCTCTCTTAATGGCAATAATGTGGTAAGATGAAAATGAAGACAGTGAATAACAAGGGGGCATTCAGGCAGAAGTGTCCAGTTATATTTGGAATCACCAAAACTCAGATCAGTGCTTAGCATCCCTCCATTACCTCCAACACCTCTCCAAGAATGGAATTTTTCTTAACATAGTCCTATGAGTCTTCTGAAAACTTCTGCAGATGTCAGGACTCAGTACTGAAAATCTGAGGTTTACGTGGAGAGAGAAGGTGAGAGGGCAGTCCCTTGTGGCGCTCCTGTGCTGCTGACCACCCGTTCAGACACACATCTCCGAAGCCACACCGGAAGTCAGTAATTGAGAATGTTGCGGAATTGCCTACCTGAGCATAATCTTCAGCTTCCATCTCAGCAGGATGGGCTGAATTGCGTAAAGGCCCTGGAGAAGACAAAGAATATTATTCGCACAGCGCTGCCTGTCCTGTCCAGGTGACAAAGCCATCAGTGAAGCAGGCACTCTCGACACCCGCCTGAGGGTGATAGGGAAACTGCAGCCAGTCTGGAGAGGTGCTCACCTGAAGTCTGAGATAGGCCAACACCAGCCTCTGCAGGACCCCTCTTTTCTTCCTATGCGCCACCTGCAAGCTATAACATGTACAGTTTGACTGATGGTGGCGTTAGAGCCTGGAATATGTACCTGAAGCACATAATCTTGCATCCCTGATATTCCCGATGGGTGTTCATCAGTGCACAGAACTCATCAGTTTATCTGCCAGGGATGTCTTATTTCCCATAACCACAGTATACTTTCTCCTCCTTGCTCTCCGTTTGGCCTTACATCTCTGGCATCTCCTCCTTAACTTAGAATTTGGGGCCCTCCTGTGAACAGTGTGGGTTTGAAGATCAATCAGCTTATAACAAAGGTATACAATATCCCTGCACCCGTTGGCATGGCTACCCGGCACAAAGACACCAGAAAAAGCAAGAAAAGTTCCATGAGCCACAAAACATCCAAATTAGGGTGAAAAAGCCCAGCAAATACAGTTTCTTTTTTAAAAGGCATTGACCTACACACAAAAGTACAAAACACAGCATCGCTGACGGGAGCTACTGCAACAGGCTGCCTCTCGAGCAGCACCACCTTGAACCTGTAATATTGCAGCCAATCTGATTGCTGTCATACCATTGAATAGGCGTAATTCGTGTACCGTCATCCCACAGACATGGGCCAGTAGGCCCCTACTCTACCTACTAGTAGGTTAAGAGTTCGGGTTCGGGTTCGGGTTAGGGTTAGGGTAAAAGCGATAATAAGTAATATAATGTTATTATAAATAAAGCTTTTCCAGTGACGTATAATTCCATAGCAAGCCTACTGTGCCTACTGGGTATTGATAACATTGGGTCAAGCATATGAATAGGTGATCACAGCCTTCTAAACCTACTAGTAGGTAGAGTAGGGGCCTACTGGCCCATGTCTGTGGGATGACGGTACACGAATTACGCCTATTCAATGGTATGACAGCAACCAGATTGGGTGCATATTGCATGTTGAAATACTGGACTGAGTGACAGCATTGATGTTTCTCTGAGAGTCACCCATGCGCTGTTTCTCTTCTCATCTCATTCTGTCATCGGTTCAGTCATCTACTGACAGAAAACCTGTTCTGCTTTGATTTGATATTGACAGGCGATCACATCAAAACACTTAGAAGAATCATCATCTGCAAACTTGATCACACTCTCCTCAGACAGATGTGTTGAGAGAGAGAGATAAGTGGGTCTCCATTGTTAGCGTGAGGTTGTGTTGAAGTTGTGTCTAATGCAACGTGGCTCCACATGGTCAGAAATTGTTTGTTTGAAGCCAACGTGCACCCTTGGGTTCACCCTGAGCTGTTCTCTTTCTTCATATGCATTCAGTGCTTTAGGGGGTTAAGTACCTGCCTGCCTCTAATTTATTTCAAAGGCACTTTAGAATTAATTATCCATCACTCTCCTCTTCATCAGTAAAGAATTGCCTTTTTGTGTGAGCATTTGTAGTGTCTAAGGACTGATTGCTGTTAGCTGTCTTTTCCAGTCAAACTGAGAGTTTTTTTGCAGTAGGATGGAGAGCTCTGTGATCTGTGCAAAATCCATCATTTTTAAAAAAAATTGGTACCTTGGATGCCAGTAATGACTGTCTATTGTGCTGACTTTGAAAGTATCCCAGCCTCATGTTGGACATGTGCACTGTAACATCTTCAAATTTGCACATTTTCACCAAACTATTCTTTATCTCCTCTCCTTGTCAATGACTGCACAGTCTCTCTGCTGTACCATATGAAATTCCATCAACGTGCTAAATAATATTGAAATGGAATGCGATCTTTATAAAGTCGGGCAGTTTTAAAATTGCCAGATATCTACACATTGATGTTATCAACACTTATGCAGTTAAACTGTCTGCTAGGTAGGATGGGAGTCTTGGCTTTGATGAGAACTTATTATTGTGCATTAATTTATTGCTATCTACAGTGTCTCATAGCTGTCACAGTGCATACATATTAATACACATGTTTCATCTTCCCAGACATTATGACTTTGATTATTTCTTAAAATAAAATGGGATATTGGATGGATATTTTCTCGTTCATGCAGATGTACAAGGGACACGCAATGTATTTAGTTAGCAGACACTTTTCAAGACAAGGTGGTAACAGGTTTGTTATCTGACATTTCAGCTCACATGAAATGGATTGTAGGATTAGTATATATACGTTAGAGCTTCTGAAATGTCAGTTCCTTGGATAAGAAAGAAAAAGAGAGAAAATGCTAAAAAAAAAAAAAAGTCTTCTGTCCTCCCTGATCCTTTATAGCTTTATGTTAGATTATGATGTTGCTGTGGCTCAATGGCCCATGAGAGGCTATAATGTAGTGAGAAAATGAAAAAGGAAATTAGCTTTTCTCCACAGAATTCCTTATGTGCTTTTTTTTCTTATTCCCTCCAAATATCACTATTTATGAAAAGTCTGGAACAAGGATGACTGTTGTAACGAATAGCACCATGGGAAACCAGCTCATGGCTGGCTGTTGTGTGCGTCTCACATTTATTAAAAACACATAGAAGTGGAGTGTGGCGAGCGAATGCTTAAGTCACTGTTCCCCGTCATATCTGAACAAAAGTGTTCCATTCAGTTGTGCCAGAATTTACCCATGGCATGGATCTCATTCAGGACTTTGTTCAGAAATGCTGGTCAATTAAAAGCCTCCGATAGAGATCTCCGATAATGACTGGGGACGTGGCCGACATGAGCGAAAAAGGTGCAGTAATAAAAGCCCTTTTAAGGGAAATTAAGGTTATCTGAAAATAAAGTAAATGGCTTTTAATTGGAAGTGTCGAGTTTGTATAACTCAACACTGTTGCAGTAACTTTTATATTTATCACACAGATAAATAGAAGTAGAATAAAAGGCCTGCTTCAAATAAAGGCCTGTTACCTCCTGGTGTTGAGGTAAATGAAAGTCCCCAGTCACTACCAAGGTTAACCGTACACCAATGTGAACTGATACAAAGCTTAACGAAGAGCTGAGATGGCTGTTTAGTGTTTTTGGCTGTGAGAACTGAAATAACATTCATATCAGACACCGAAGCCAACAAGCATCGCAGTCTTTTAGCATAACAGGTTTAGAGGCAGAAAAATACATGTAACTCTGCAGAGCTTTCACACAATGAGCTAAACAGAAGAGAGAAATTGACTGTATGACTCCGAATTTTGCCCTGATTTGACTCTAAGTCTTGATGACCATGATTATAGTACAGGCTGTGTTCACATTGAGAGAATCAGAATTTATTTATTGGATGGTTGTCCTTGACAAGCATGGAGCATTTAATTCACATTAGTAGAATGCATGATGCTGCAGTTGGATCATCAGGTTTGACCAGAGGGTTTGTTTTGAATTTGTTGACAAAGTAAGATCATTCACCAGTTTTGAAACCCATAGAAACATGTTGACATTTCAGGGCAGTGACTGCATGATGAAAAACTTGTTTCACGGTCAGGTTTGGCATTTTCTGAGAGCTTCATTTGTCATGACCAAGTTTAGACTGTTGACATGATGTGGTTCTTAGCTTCTTCTTATCTTCTTTTTTTTTTAAGGAACTGTATCAGTTCCTTGAGAAAACAAATGTCGTTCTGCCTTTGCCAACTCCAGCATTTCCCTTCACCAGCCTGGATCCCATAGCAGATCTGAGATCAGGTCATCAGGACAGACTGGAGTATCACCATTATTCAGCTGTACAGTCCACTGATTGTAGAGCTGCAGAGGACAAAGAAAGGGAAAGACACAGAGGAGAAGCTCTGTCACGTTTTTGTCTGCTGTTGACTCTGTGTGAACTGGATTCTCTCCAGATGTAAGTGTTGAAACTGTATTTGAACAAAGCTACATAGTAGAATCAATTATTATTTATCGGAGTGTTCATTATTGATTATGACACTGTGACACAGATTAGTCTATGGAATTGCTTGACATTTCAGAGGAATAAAAGGTTGCATCGAATTTACAGGTTGTAAGCTATCAAGGACAAAATAGTCTGGATTAAAATTGCAAGAGGAAAGGAGGGAAGAAGCCAAGAAAGGGAGAGGCAAAAATGGGAAACAGCGGCTGAACTACAAAAAAGCAATAGCAACCAAATAGGCAACAGAGAAAAATAGAAATCGCAGCAGAGACTTCATGTGGCTGAGCCATAAACACACATGAACAACAGTCATGTCACAACAGTATGTACATTAGACACACTAAACCACACAGACCACATCCTAAGATGAGAAGAGAAGCTACATCTTTCTCTGCTGTGGCTGTTGCTGAGGTCTGTAGTTTCCTCTTAATCGCTGCCTTTTAGTTTGTTCTGGATGCTGAGCCACCTGTGGAATTTTGTAGCAAACCTACTTTGATGTGGCTTTGTCAGTCACAGATTTGTGCTCTGTTGTGTAAGTATTCATCTGTCTTCTTTTTGACATTTCCAGTGATTAGTGCCTTCCCACCTTCACTTGTTTTTTCACACCTGTTGTAAAATTATGAGATATGACATTTTGGAGCTTTGAGGAAATTACTGATAGTGAAGCTTTATTGTTAATCAAATGATCATAATTAAAAAGCATCGAAAAAATAAAACATCACACACCATATACGTACAACGTAATTACCTGAGACCACGAGCCAAAATTAAACATATCAAGTAAGAATTAAATTCAGAGTTAATTGTTTTTAATACCAGAGATTAGCTGTGAAGACATGCTATAATATGCTATGCTATAAAATAACTGATTATACCTATTTTTTAAAATTTCACCTGCTGCTAATTTATGATCGAAACAAGTTCTATTAATTATTTATTTGGTGGGCTGGCTTTAAGATGGTTCAGTTCATGTGATCAGTCTCCTGTTCTGCTCCAACTGAAGCTTCATCTGTGGATCTTGAAATGCAGGTAAAACACAGGTAGTTGCTATCTAAATGTGCGTCTGAGGCTGTGTGTGAGTGTTTGAGAGTCTACTTCTGCTTGCCATGGCCCCTCTGTCTTACTTGGTGCTGTTTTGAAGAATACGCATATATATTTTTTTTCTCTAAAAAGATTGTTTTCTGTCGCATTTCAGTCCTCCCAGCTTCCTCCCACATTAGACTGCGCTGGGTTTCACCAGTTGCTGCTTGTTTGTGTTATTCCGCCCCATGCAGTGACAGCCATATGGTTAGTTTGTTTGTTTTGTGAGATGAATTGCATTTGTCAGGTTCAGCCACCTCAGTCGCTGAACAGCTCACAGCCTAAACCCAGAGATGATAATAACGGGTATGCACCTGAGCTCATTTTCAGAATGCTAAAAGGGTTTGTGTGTAGAGTCCTGTGTCTGTTGCTGCAGGTGGGCCAGAGTCAAAGGAGGCGTGGGCAGAAGCACTGGCACAGACTGTCATTAGTCATAAGAGGAGGTCAGCTTTGGCTCCAGTGTGGCTTTTTACATGTAGGTCGAGCCGCCAATTCAATTCTTCACGACAGTGCAGCTCTTGCATAACATGGTGGTGGATAAAAGTAGAACAGCCTGTAATTGGAGAGTTATCTCGTAGACAAAGACTGATGCGTGTTGCTGTTGTGCTCTTGCTGATTGTTTACTCAGTCACACTCGTGCTGAAACTCCATGGATAGATGTGCGTTTTTTTTCTTTTTCTTTCTGACACATTTTCAGTGTCAGGATGAGGTAGTCACACTTGTGGTAAATGTGGACCTTGGATGTTGTAGGATGCAGTCTTCCTGAATGTACAATTTTAACTTTTAAATACTTTTAAAATCAGTGCAAAAGGGATGTGGATGATATACAGCAGCAGTCATTTATTATCCATAACTTGCTCAAATCCTGTATGGACAAAATGTTATGCTGTTCCTTTAAGAGGCCAGATGTTCTTGACAGATGCACTCTGGGACATTTTCCTATGTTTGAAAAAAAAACCCACATCTAGTTCCTACATGATTTGAGAGTTGAGATGACGGCAGTGTTTGACAGAGCCAGATAAAGTGTAGAAGTCGGCCATTAGAAACAGTTAGACACAGCCAACATGGACAGTGGTCTTAATCTGGAGGGAGGACCGGGTCTGACAGGAGATGTGGAAGTGAACAAGATAACAAGTCTGCAGAGACTCAACAGGAGACTCCTCAGGGGAGCAGCTGAGGTATCTGCTTTTCTGTTCAGTCAGTTCAGGAAACGCAGCCGATTCCAGCAGCCGGATGCAGCGGCGAGATCGACCCAGTGTGTAGGTGGGGGAGTTAACATTATTAAAAGTTGAACTGTGGCTCTGTGTTGCCTTTCTGTCAAGGCTTCAGTGACTCCGACCTGACAGCCCCACATTCGCAGCAAAGAGGACATGTGTCAGTGATCCTGTCGAACTCACTGACAGATACATTAAATAAATGACAAAAAAACCAATATGTCAAATGTCAAAATTTCTCAGAAAAACATGTTTGAATTGAATCTGGTGTCAGAAGTTATTTTGAGACTCGGGTATCTGTGTGTGTTTTCTGCCCCAGAGACCAGAGCCTTTCATGTTGGATAGCCCAGGGATGTTGTACTCTTTGGCATTAAAAACAGCCTTATCAAAGGTCTGCATCCATGTTGCAGGCAAACACACCACACCTACAGTGCACACAACCTCTCGCACTAAGACGTGTGTTGGACAAAAACTCAAACACTTCCTCCTTTCTTCTGTCTCTTGTAATTGTAATGGTTCCAGATGAGTTTTTAACTTCAAAGAATCAGTGGGCTGTAAGGCAACGTTTTCAGGCTATGAAATGTCAGCTGGCATGTAGACTGGGTGATTGTCTGCAGGTCTCCACATACATATATGAATGAATGCAGTCCACTCCAAATGAACCTTTTCTATTACTTACAAGTACTTGTAAGTAGAAAGAGCAATCACATTGCTTGCACCTGCATCTGCATGTCACATCTCTTTGTTTAGTAATATCTTAGTAATATCTGATTCCACACACTCTGCTGCTAATGCATTATTCTTATCTGAAAATAGGCCTGAATATCTTTATCGTAACTGTCCCTTGACTTCGATACTGATTCTTGAACATTATTTTTTTCCACAACTTAAAATCGTATGCTCACAAATCAATTTTCACAAATCTAATTCGTTGTGCTGCCTGTCGTGCCAGCAATGCCCTTCTTGTGTGCTGTTGGGAGTGAACCTATTAGAACTTTTGATCCCTCAACCATTTCTACAACTACGATTCCAATGCACACTCACGTCAAAGCCTCTCAGATTAAGACGACATGCACACTCGAGCCTCATCACTGGGCATGACCGTTGTGTTTTTCCTGCATCCCTCCGCGATGTGTTCGTCTTATGTTTGAGAGCCACTTGCAGGCAATATAAGATCTTGGCTCAAGCATGCTGCATGCCTATCAATAGCTCATTGATGCTGATGCGATTTATTGCTTAAGTATCAAATTAGGTATTCTGTTCTGAATGACATGGTATTTTTCATCAAAGCTCAGTCCCTGGCCCTTTTTAAGAAACAGAGAAAGCTCTTGAGAGGTTATACATTCTAAAACTCACAAAATCATGATTTAAATCAAAGATTAAGCAAACGAATAGGTGAACAACAATGAATCTGACAAGATGCTTGAGATTAACATTTAATTTTGGATACCCTGTAGACACCACAAAGATGTTGTGGGGAAGTACCAAAAAAATGTAGAGGATTCGGCACACAGCCCAACCTGTGCCACAGGAAAGAGCAAAGGAGAGAGGCCCGCCCCTCTCTGGGAGTTTGGTTCCAGCACCAGTTTTATGCATAGAGCTGAGCCCAAACTATTTCTCGCTGGTACCACTCAACCCCCCACACCGAGTCCTACTCCTTCCACAACAGCGAGGTAAAGCACGTTTCTAAAAAAACAGTGTGTGACGCTGCTTGTGCAACTCAGCTTATCCGGGTCCTCGCCTTCCCCTGCTCCCCGGTTCCTACAAAACCCTGTCCCTTTGCGCATCCCTGTGGGTGGTGCGCGCACATGGGGGTGACACCATGTTGCTATTTTGAGCTGTGCCCCGCCCGTTTGCACTCGAGCTCCCCTCCCAGGTCTGGCTTGAGAAGCAGGCCCCAGTCTCCCTGTTCCAGGAGAACAACTACACCTGCCTTCTAAATGTTTCATGTTTCGTTTAACTATTTTAAGGGGGGGGTAATTAATGTCATCGTGGCTCATATGACACATAAAAGGAGACACAAAGAAAGAGCGAGAGAGATTTAGTCCACTGCAGAGCCCCCTCTCAGTCCCAGCCTCCAACTTAAAACCCTTGATGTCTGTGAGCTGCATGAAGAATGGTGCTGTGACAGTTTAATAAAGTTAAAAGGTTTGTGCTGTGGAGCTTCAGATCTATACCTTAGGCTCTCGTGGTCAGACATCTATCAGAGCTGTACGAGACAGAGAGGAGGAGGAGGAGGAAGAAGAGAGGAGTGGTCCAGCTCCACAGAAGGAAAAAGACATTTATTTACGCATGAAACATGAGTGGTCTGCCGGATATGTCACATGTGCACGCGTGTACATGCGCACACTGGACACACACAACAGTGCCCCTCGATTAGAGGATGGCAGGTTTATTGATTAATGTTAGCAAAGCAAATATATTAAAAAGATATACACAGCTCAAATGTTCTATCGATCTATCTATCTATCCACACATCCAGGAATAAAGAAAATATCATTCCTCCTGTAAGACACTATACCCTTATATGCAACGTGTCATCCATACTAAAGCCGAAGCTCGACACCTAAGTCACAGCTCAGTAATAACCTACAGATAAGCATCTGTTACCATGGAAATTAGGTCATGAACCCAGTACCTGAGTCCTAATTGAGAGTGGGGAATAGACGCAGTGCATCAGCTGCAAGACAACTGTCGAGAGGGTGAGAGAGCAGCGAATGAAGGATATGCATGTGATGTCACGGTCACTCTCCCTGACTGTCATTCAGCAGTCAACATGCGCTGTCTTGCATTCACATGTGAAGGTGAAGTAAAGAATGTTTCACCTCCACCTAGTTGGAGGAATGAAAGCAAATGAAAGAAAGCAGTTCTATGCTGTAAGTAGCGTCTTCACATCCAATCACAGAAAATTCATCCTAATTGCAAACTGTTTTTCCTCCACTCCCAACATTAGTGAATCTAATCATAAATCATAATCATAAGTATCGATGGTCTGTTTTAGGTGACACAGGGGCTAACCTGTAGCATGAATACATGAAAGAAGCATTTGTTTCAACAACAAAGACGCAAACTAACTAAGTTAATAAGTAATAAATAAATATGTTTTTATAAGGTTAAAGCTACTCGAAATCCAGCAGGGACTTTACATTGCAGATTGCAGTCTATTTCATGTGGCGTAATAGAATTTGAGAGATTTTATAAATGAGCAATGAGTAAAGATTTTAGTTTTAACAAAAAGTTGTTAAAAAGAAGGCCTGCGATTATTCATATCAGATAGGTATGTGTAACCTGGGGGGTAATGGTCTCCATTAACAAAAAATAATATATTGCAGTGAGAAAAAAAACGCAGCACAGCCTCTTTTTTTAATTAAAAATCAAAACCAATTCCTTATCATCCCTACAATTGTACACTGTCACCTCCGCATAGAATAAAATCTACAATATTCCATCACCCCTACTAAACATCTGTTGCTGTATTCCTGGCCAGGGAAGCCTAATTAATCACACAGTGGCTTTGTAAAACAAAGAAGCAAACAGTACAAAAACAAACAAAAACAGAAATTAGCATGAAAAATACATGTTGACATTCTGAAAATCACCAGCAACATCGCAAATTGCATACTTATGTCTCTGTATCATGTTAATAAGGTGCTGTTTTTCTTTTCTTCTTATTTGATTTTACACTGGGAAGCAATAAAATGTAAATGTACAGAGAGAATGTGAAGCACGTATCAGTGGAGGAGCAACAACACACACATACACACATTAGTCCTTGGTCTTACTCCAGTCACCCAGCTGCCAAAAGACTGTTAATTAGCACAGCGCTGTCCATTGATTCTTGACAGTAAAGCACTGTGTCACACTATACTGTTAGTATATAATGCAGTAACGCACACAGGATCAGTTACAGTTGTTCAATGTGTTCAGGGGTAGTAATTGGATGTCATGAAGAAAAAGTAGGGAAAGTGAGAGTGAGCACATGCACACACACTAAAAATTAAATGAAATAAACTTTCTCTGCCAAGTGAAGCAAGTCTGTTTTATCTGAACTTGGCTCTTCTTCCGTCAGAATCGAAGCTTTACCCTGGCGCAGGGCCTCCCAGTATGTCTGCATATCATGAATGTACGGGATTAACACAACTGCTGAGACAGATATGAATACATTTTTCTCATTTACTCACTCGCTCAAACTGCAGGACAACATTAAGCAACTGGTTTTACAGCTACCATTAAAACCAGTTACCTGTTTTAATCGAACGTGCTAATCGGTGCAGGAGGTCGGCTGTTTTGTATTAGCATTCAGTAAATTTGTCTCCTTAACACAAATTAGTCTGAGTAATAGAAAAGAATACTCTCAAACTCATAAATCAAAATTCCATTAAAGCCTTTCCATCTGTTGCTGTGAAAGACTAAACGAACAGCTTGTAATGAAATTTATTTGGGAAAACATTTGCCTTGTCTCCTCTATTAGTGTGCGTAAGTTTCCTGAGAGAAGATGACAAAAATTTAACAAACAGGAAAAAAAAAGAAGAAATGGATGAGCAAAGACACAGAATGATAAAATCAGACGGTTCAGGCTTGATGTCGTCTGCGGCTTTGCTTCGATCAGTATTGCGCATGGAGGGGTTTACACACTGTCATCTTAGCCTAACATCATTTGTGCAAATGCAACAATAATTTCAATTGAATGAATATTTGGCACTGAAGCCGTGTGAGAGTTTGATTGAAGAAAATTAATGCATTCTACTTGTAAGGACTTCGAGATCTCTCTCTTGTCTTGTTACTGTAAATTGATTTTTTTCGCTGCAATACTGCAAGTCAACAGTTATGGGGGAAAATCTTGGAGCACAAAGCCGTATTTCAGCAAAGTGTGAATATAGGATAACTCTTGACTTTATGAATTTATGAAGCAAAGCTGCATAGATTAACATGCACAGCAGGGACAGAATAGTTGGTACCACTAATAACCGCTCATGTACTGCAGTTAATAAAACTGTCTTCTACGAGTTTTCTTCACAGCACTGACTGTAGCCCTGTGATCTGATGCTGAACTGTCTCTGCCCATGATGCTGCATAAGTTGTTAATTATAACCGGAGTCATGGAAGCCATGGTCAGCTGCCCTGTCAAAATTAATTGTGATTCTGGCCAGTGCTGTCTCAGCTCTGTGAGCAGGAGAAGTGTTTCCCACAGCGATCTGGGTCTGTGGAGTTGACAGAAGCGTGTGTTTGTAGGGCGAGTTGTTCATAAAAAAGGGGTTTCAAGGGAAGGGATGGTGAAACGCACAGAGGAAGTGTGAGGAAAAGAGAGTAATTAACAAGACTAAGATCCTACAGCCATACTTGTTTTTGTGTGAGGATGCACTAAGATCTGTGCTTTGAGCTACATTCTCACGTCAGCATACTAATCAGAATGAGAAACAGAAAAGCTTAATTCATTACCATATTGAATTTGTTTTGTTACAATTGCACAACACACAGTTAGGAAATAAACTAACTAACGTTTATAAAAAAAACACAAAAAAAATCTATAAAACATTAGGAGTAAATACACAGCGACTGAATAGCAAAAATGCCTAAGCCATCTGAAAGCCATCGATGGTAGCAGTAGGCTCTGAACTATGTCTCTGTGAAACGTATAGCACTACACTCACAGAAATCCTCCACTCACAGACTCCTCATCACATCGTTCCTCCTCGGCATCCTCTGAATGTCCTCGTAATGGCAACATAGCTGAATGAAAGCCGTAATTCAGCTGTGGGGAAAAAACCTCTCTCTACTCCAGAGAGAAGACTTCAGTTCAGTAAGTTACCAGTAAAAATGTAGTATGTATTAGTAATTAGTGTGACAAATATAATGGAGCTAAAGGGATGGGGGGCAACAGGCTGCATTTCATCTTTCAACTGCATTCATCTTTTAGTTAGGATTAGTTAATATTAACATGCTGTATTTACTAGCTAGTACTAAACAATTAACAATTAATTCCATAGGTATGTCGTCATAAAATCGGACTGGTCTAATTGGATGATTTGAAATGTTAACTTGATGAGATTGGATGAGAAGTGGAAGGATCATAAGTTGAGAGTTTACTAGAATTGCTGTAACACATTTCATGGCCACCCATCCAATTTCTGCTGAGACATTTGACTCAAAAGCATAAATGTCAGCTTTGTGGCAGCACCAGAAGGAAAAGTCATGGAATCAATAAAGTCATTAGTGTTTGCTGGAAAACATGAATTTCTGTCCAAAACTTTGTGCCGATGCATACAGTATTTGTTGAGATAGCCAGTTTCAGTCTGGACCGGAGTGTTTGACCGGCAAATCAACAACCTATCATAACCATCCATGGCACTAACGTGTCTATGAACAAGGTTGAAAGGGCTGAGAATAGGTATAGAATAATATGTATCAGTGTGATAATGGGATATACTTGAGTATTTTAGTTTGGAGATCAAATCCTCTCGAGTCTGTGGACACGGTGCTCTGATCAGATGATGATCCCTTAGCAGTGATCAGGCTGAGTGTGTGCCCTGCAATGTGTGTAGGGGCATTAACAGCTGTTTTCAAGTGCACACATTCCAGGAGACTCAAACTCAGCTATAAAAGACAGAGTCAATGTCATACAGTCGCTTGCATCCAGCATAGAGTACCATAAGGAGAGTGTGTACTCTTCATGGAGTGTAAGAGCGGATAGGCAGAACGCAAGTGAGATGAAAGGCATTTGAAGCTGCAACAAATGGGAAATCACAGCCAGCACTTGGCTGTTTTCCTTAGTTTCCCAGCCAAATTTAAAATCTGTCTCAAGACCAAATCTTGGCCTTCTGCAAGCCATGCAAAAAATAAATAAGCAAGTAAAATAAAAATCTACCAGTGAACCAATGGTGCTGCTGTAATTAAACAGACAGGTGGCTTTATTTTCCTGTGATATGACTGTGACTGAAAGGCTATTGGATGATCGAGCATTAAACCTACAGGGCTCCTATATATTGCAGGCAAGCCAATCAGTCTGTGCTATGCTTGAAGAGACAGACTGTGTTAATAAGTCCGCAGGAGGCTCCTGCCCTATTGTGTGCCCGCAGCTGCAGTCTTATGTTGCAGGAGTCTTTGCCATCAGGGCCCCGGGGCTCTGAAACAAACAGCCCATGGAATCCCGGAAAAACTAAGTTAGCGCCTTGTCTTAAATCACATCTCGGAGCATACTTTTATTGAAAATGGAGTCGAGTAGACTGATGGCAGCTATAGTGGGTGGTAGTGAGATGAAATGCCTGGAGCAGAGAAGAGGAGTAGTCTTGTCTTGGGGTTTTCCCTTCAAGGAAGGGAAATCTGAGTCTACAGTTAAAAAGAAACTGACACTGACACGGGATCAGGGTCTTTCTGGATTTTCAGCTTTCTATGGTTTCTATATTGATATATATCTGTGATTCCCTTTTTACATGTGAAGCAAATTATGTGTCATTTATGCAGCATGTGATCAAAAGAGATTATGCCCACTGATTACAAACAGTCACTCTGTCATTAACAGCAGTTCAAACTTAACGCAGAAGCCAAATACAGTTCTGTGATTGGTGTCATGATGTGTTACACCAGTGTGGCTTCGGGAGCAGATATTATTCTTAGATGTGTGGAACCGGGGAAGTGAAAAACCAGCCATGGATGTGGATCATGGATCTTAAAAAGGCACACTTGTCAATGTTGTGTCATGAATAATGTATGAAAGCATGCACTCTGCATGCCAAGACTGAAATCATTTACATTTCATCCACATAACCAATGGCCAATGCCGGTTTGACACCGACATGAAACAAGAGTTTGACTTATCCCTGTTAATCAGCACTCATCTTTTCTCACTGTGACAGCCAACTGTATTTTTCATCACATTATTTTGATGGAATTCTGTCTAACCTTTTGCTTTGTTTCTGCCTTTTGTATTGCTGTTGGCACATTATAATGAACGCTTTGTTCTTTTTGCTTTGGGCCCAAAATACAAATGAGCAATGGGATGGCAACAGGAGGGGAATGTGAATTAACTTTCCAGACACAGTACCTTTGTAAAAAAAAAAAAAAAAAAAAAAGGAGAGAAACTAAAACAAAATGAGAGAAAAACAAATGCAACAAAACCCAAAAATGGAATTACAAAGACATATAGCTCACAAAACGGTTGTTAGGTTTAGAGTAGATTGGAAAATAAAAACCCCAAATAAAACAGGCTTGGGCTTTCTCCTATTCCAGGACTGAGTTTTGCTGTAATTTGGTCAATTTTGTTGTTTTACCAAGAGATAAGTTTTCACATAAAGTGTGAGATGGGTTTCAACTTGCACATCAGTGTCACGTTCTACCAAAGTGTGTTATGTTGTATTGCTCTTGTTATGGAAACAAAATGCATGAAAACAATTAACCCTGGTTGTATTTGTGACAATATGAGAAGGTTATATGTTTTACATGATCGCATCTCCCGAGCACAGCCACTGACCTTGACATTTGCAGATGTTAGTCTTACATTTGAAACTCCTTCTTTCAAGAATCTCTCTTTCATCTCTGTTCTGCTCTTTCTTCTTTGTGTATGTTGTTCTTTGTAACTTTTTTTTGGCAGTACTCTTTACATTTCATACATTATGTTGTGAGCTCTGCCCCCCCCCCCCCCACACACACACACACACACACACATGGAGAATAGTTTTCCATCTTTCAAACACTTAGCCTTAGATTCCATGTACTATATAGGAGATAGAGTGGGCAGAGATGAGTGTTCAGGGTCAGGGATCTCTGGAGACTTATTGCAAGGGTCTCGGGGAAGATTTGGAGAGGCAGAGAGGCTGCAGCTTTTAATGTCAAGACACATAATGGTGCAGCATATACCATGGATTTTAAAAAAAGTATTTTAGTTCGTGTTTACAAAACTTTGCAAGTTCCTCAGTCATCTAAACATTCTTCAGGTAGTTGGGTATTAGCCATTTGGTCGGAGTAAAGAATTTATGCTTTGTTATCCTTCAGAAATATTCAATTTTAGACTAAAAACCTTTTGGTATTTGTCTTCAGGATTCCAGTGTAGTCTTTTTTTCAGTAAATAAGTGCATAAGCTGCAAGTTAAACACTGCAATCAAGTACATTTTTAAGGTTGTAAGGTTCCCATTCATACCCAGACATGGTACATACCAAATTCAAATTTGTCATTTGTTATCATGGGTCACTACTGTGTCATTCTCTACGCATTCATTGGCAGCTGTCCTGGGTCACATTTGTTGGTTTGAGCAGAGCAAAGCTTTCTGCAAAAGTTTTTTTTTTCTATGACACGATTCATCAAAGAGAGAGATCACCAAATCCTCCCCTTAGGGGCTGAAAACTTCTTGGCAGCAAAACCAAGATTATCCCTTCGATTCCACATGTTCCTCATTTGTGACTTTGAGATTTATCACAGCCTGGTGGATATACAGTCAGACCCCATGTAAAATATGCTGTGGCCTTAATGATTCCCAAACTGAAGTATTGCAGCCAGTGTTTCAGAGAAGTTACAATCTGCACAGTGACTGTGGTGTTTAACTTGTACTGCAAATAATCTATCTGCTTGTTGCCAGCCACTCATGAAACTCAACTCCAAACTAATCAATAACTGATGTAATTCCCCAAAGATTGTAAAGATCCAATGTCAAAATATGAATCAATAAGGGCTCAGTGCAGGAGAGGAGCAGTGATTACACTAAGAAAACTGATTGATTTTCTTATTAGACTTCATATTTGTCACACAGACACACAAACTCTGATCTATATGGTTTAAACCATTGAGAACATTTCCCTTACTGATGACCAGTTTACAGTGAATAATAAAAAGTAAAGCAAGTGCTTCTCCAGCTCTTCCAGCAGTGTAATAAATCTGCTGTGTGGATTTCTTGGGGAAAAGAAAAAAAACAACACATTTGTATGCACACAGATAACTAGTTTCCTCCAGTGAGACCAGCCATCCTGCTTTTTCCACTTTGAACTGTAACAGATAGAGTTACACCACATACCAAGCACAGGAGCTTCTTCAAATCCTTTAATAGAATGCTACAATTAAGGGAACACTTCACCTCAAGCATCCGTTTGTCATATTTTATTAATATGTCATGTGGTATAAAACAGTTGGTGTGATATTCCAGTTGTGTCGTTCAGTGTATTTATTAAGGGGAAAAATATGTCTGAAGTTGTTAAGTAAAACAATGATTTGTGCTGAGTGTCTCTGTAGAGCAAGCTTGTGCTGATCTCTCCACATTCTATACAGTCAGAAGCAAGTGTCAGGTAATAAGACAGGTTTTTCAAAAGGAATGATAAGTTCAAAAGATGCTCAAAAGAGCAGTTTGCTAGTACATTAAGTCCTCTGTCAACATGGGGACAAATGGTCCCTTTTGGAGTGTTAAATAATTGCTGTGTTGACCTTTTAAATGTCTAGTTGAAACTGACCCTCACTACCTTCAACATCATATTTATAACTCATTGTGTTATTCACATGCACAGTCAGTATGTGCAGGGTGTCATTACTACAAAATAAGTTATCTCCATTCCATCTATTCTCACTGCTCATCTACAGTTGGCTAACAGCAGGTAGGTGGCAGCAGGTGAAGCAACATAGTCCAGACCTCTCTGTCCACTGCAATGTTTTCCAGTTCCTCCTAGAGGCTCCAGGGGTATTCCCAGCCCAGATATATAGATATATAGCCTTCTATCAAGTGTGTCCTGGGTCTACACTGAGGTCTCCTGACTTTTGAAGGTGCCCAGGAGACATCCTGATCAGATGCATGAAACACCTCAACTGGCTCCTTCCGACAGAAACTAGCAGCAGCGCTACACCCAGCTCCCTCCAGATAGCTGAACTCCTCACCTTATCTGTAAGGATGAGCCCAGACATCTCATGGAGGAAACTCATTTCCCATTTTTCTCGTTCATGACCCAAATCTCATGACCATATTGGTGAGGTTGGAATGTTGATGGACTGGCAAATTGAAAGCTTTGCCGCCTTCTAGCTCATCTCCCTCACATCCGCATTACTGCTGATGCTTCACCAATCTGTCTATCAGTCTCATGCTCCATTTTTACCCACACTCATGTGCAAGACCCAGAGATACTTCAGCCTTTTCACCAGAGGCAGCAACTCGCTCCCAAACCAAATGAACCTCCCTAGCAGAGAACCATGGCCTCAGACCTGGAGCTGCTGACTCTCATCCCAGCCGCTTCATGCTCTGCAAACAGTCCCAGTGTGTGCTCAAGGTCACGGTCTGATGAAGCCATAAGAACCACATCATCTGCAAAAACTTACGAAACTAAAAGTAATAAAATAGGATTTCAGTGTTGCCCAAATATACTAAGTGGATTGGGCATTTTAACACCACAGGGAATTAAAATCTGGAAAGTGGGAACACGAGTTCATGTGCACTCAGCCATAGTTTTGGACCGAGAGACACTGAGGCATAACAGGAGTGTTTGCCTCCATCCTCCGCCTCTCCCTCACCAGTGACCTTGTTAACCCAGCTGCACTTCACTACCCACAACACAGGCTGCAGGAACTACATGCAGTTGCTGCTCCCACCCTCATATCAGCAGGGAGTTCCCATTAATTGAATGGGTTGCTGCTGGGCAGAAGGGGTTGGGATGAACAATGTTTCATTTCCATTGTAGAAATAATGCCAGGATTTAATCTTTAGTATTTATTTGTTCAATGCTTTAAACTTAGATAACAATGAGAAATCACACTACATGAATTTCAGTAACATCTGGGAATATGAAGATCTTTGAAAACCTTTGTCTTGTTGAGTATGTTGATGCCACTTATTGCTGACAGATCCATCGAAGATGTTGAGGGCACTGTGACAAGCTTGGGCTTTTCTGCCTGTGAGTCACTGAGCCTCACTGAGCTGCTTCCTCTTTCTCTCAGAGAGTTGTATAATATACAGCTCGTGACATTGTAACACTTCCACTACCAAGTCATGGTACAACAATTGAACGGAGATGTGACTTTTTTGCCAGAATCTAAGTGAACGTACAGTCTTAAAGGGCATGGATATGCCTCTGCGCCGGATTTTGTCCATCCACGTTGAGGGATTTTAATTTTTTTAATATTTGCCACAAACCTTGATTTGGACCGAAGGATGATCTGATTATAATTTGCTAGTCAAAGGCTAAGGTCACTGCGGTCTCACCTCTGTTCCATTGTTCTGGATGTGATATCTCTGGAACGCCAGGAGTTGAAATTCATTCCATCTGGCAAAAATGTTTATCTGGACTCAAGGTTGAATGACCACAATTTTTAGGTCAAAGGTCTATCTCCCCTCTCAAAACACATTTATGCCATAGACACAAGAATTCATTCTCCAATTACTAATGTATTGATTGACGTAGTGATTTTATATCTCAAAGCTCAGCTTCACTGTGACACCATAATGTTTTATTACTTTTTAATAAATTCCTTCAAGTCTTCACTACATATATTATATGTCTGGACAGACACAGATATAAACTACAATTTGTTGGTGTCGATGGTAATATTTGTAACACAAACATATACATACAAACATACATACACGCAAGACACAGCATTCCTTCTGTTTCTGCAGCTCTATCAGCTGAAGCTACAAGTAGTTTGGACAGAGACAGAACTGTGTTTAAGGCTGATTCGTGAATGTGACTAAAAGTACCAGATAATCATTATGTCTGTAGGTGCAAACATCTGCTCAGTCTTCTTCAGCTTAACTCTGTTTGCCTTGCCATTAAAGCTGAGGATATGCTTTTATTTCTTGCAGCCACTATGTGTTGATTACCTACCTGTGTGATTGCAGTGATGCAACTGCAATCACACAGGTAGCAGTTCCACCTACTCTGTCTTCCTCTAACAAGGCTGGGTGCTAATTTCATCATCGCCGCTGCCTTTGGAAGAGCTTCTTAAGTGCAAACTAATCAGGGGAAATTAATGGGAGACTGCTCTTTATGAAAACAGTTTGTCTCCATAAACAATACAAGGGCTTTGTTACTACATTCTGTCTATGAGGAAAGTAAGATAAATTAGGAAATGACCCTTTAGAGTGCATATACAGCATACAAACTGCCATCGCCGATTTCACATCGAAAGCAGTTATCAGTGTCTAGTGCTCAGAGTGCAGCTGTTATTGTGAATCTGCTGGGCTTCTTTAGCACAGCGAGGTGCTGCCAAAAGCTGAGAGAGATCCAGAGTGTCAGCTGCTTTATTTCTCATTCAACCCATCGGAATATAGTGTAGAGACTTTGTGTCCAACAAAAACTTGGTCATGTCAGTAAGGGAATGATTAGACAATGAGTGTCTGCAGAAATTACACTCGCAGGTTTTTCAAAACTAAGTTGTATTAAAACCAGATCAAACAGTATTGTATATTTTTCTCAGATTTTGTCTTTTGACGCAGATTTTTTTGTTTTGTTTTCGGGAGTTAGGTAGAGGCATGCTTTCGCTAGCAGATCATGTGGAGGGGGTGAAGCAGAGTTCAGTGCTGAATATGGTGACACGAGTGAAGGGAAATTGGCATCAATGTTATGGGGAATATAAAAAATCTAAATAAAATATACCCAGCAGCACCTATTAATGGTAGTGATGTTCCAAACAGTTCCTAAGGAACATATCAGGGCCTGTCAGCTGAAATAAAGCTTGGTTAGTGTCGTGTACTAAACTGACCATAACAGCTTTGACAAGCAACAGCAAAACATCGATCAGGACATCTCTAGTTAACATACTGCATATTCTGTGGTGAATAGTTGCTGGATATAGGACAGGAGCTAAGCCTGTTTATTCTGATTGTCGTGTTTCCACGTTCTCATTGAGCTGTTATTTAGATATTTGGTGAAAGAGAGACTTTATGGGCACATGAATACAGCGGAAATGGTAAACAGTTGGGTGATTTCAGCAAACTTGTAAAACACTATCATGTTAGATGTTTTGTAATCATAGTCCCAAAGCACAAATGTTTTTTGTTTTTTGTTTTTTTAGCAAAGTAGGACACACAGCCCACAGCCATGCTAAAGAATGAAACAATCACAATCTGCATTTGCCTTTTGATGAATGTAATTACGTGCCTGCTCCAAATGCCTTCAGGTCTGTGCAGAGCTTTGACTGTGATGCATTTTTTTTTACTGCTGTTTATTTTGAAATTGTGGATGTTTTTTCGCTGATTGGCTGAATGAGATACACAAAGCTCTACAAGACAGTTTGTGCAAATGGAGGAATAGTACTAATGCAAGATGCCATAGCTTAAGGCACACGCAATTAGTTACTAGTGCCAATTTAGAATTCAAGTGTGAGCTGTGCAAGGTCTTCAGAATGATATTGCATTAAATGAAATGATAGATAGTATTGACATATAGATATATAGTATATATATTGACATGATGGCATTCCTCCTATTTATGGGTTTGGCTCTGCACTGATCTCAGTGGTTGGTGATAATGTAAGGGGAGTTTAAAGTATAGTAAAATTGATATAATGGGCAGTACATAATGCAGCTAAACAGACCTCCATCTACATAAGTGGAAGTGCAGAAAGACAGAAAGGCAGATATATACCAAAGTCAGATTTCCATTTTGGCTTGTTAGCCCTAAAAGGCTTGTTAGGATAACGGATTGAGTTCTCACCGCAACAGCTGTAGCTTGTTACATTAGCTGCAGTCACATCATTATAGCTAGATGGACTTTGTTCTTCACCTAATCTGCATTTCCAGTCTTATACTGATGCTAACACTCTTAAAATCTGCAATTCTAATGTAGACCAAAGGGCTGGTCCAGCACCAAAATTCAACACTGAGAGTTTAAATCAGCCTGGTATCCTATACGGATTACATCCATATCAATGTTTCCCACAGAAACTCATTGAATTACATTTCCTTCTTTTCATTTGTGTCAAACAAATACACTGGCCCACTGATGTAGGCTTTCTCCCAGTACTCCCAACGGCCAGAGAAAGACAAAGGCAGGCTGACCAAGGGGTACGGCTCTACAGTGACATAAGATTTTACTCATTTGTAATCATAAAAAGAAATAGAAAATCAATATGTGGCAGTCAGTGTTGATATTGTGGTGGCCCACCACAAATACATCAATATATGGCAAACACTGCATATCTAATTCAGCACCTCCTGATTTACATCCAGTGTCAGTGTGTGGTGAATAAACACCAGACAATAACTACTAAACTGGAAGTTGTTTTGTAGAGATGCATCAATCCCGGTTCTGCCTCGATAATGATTCTGATATTGAAACTCAGGGAGTCTGCCAATTCAGACACCACAGCAGTGCTCTACTTCCCCCTGATTTAAATCTGTATCATACAAGTGAGAATAGGAGTGACAGAGAAGAACAGGGGAAAATAACAAATGCAAAATGTAGTAGAAAAGATCTTCCTTATTCAACTTTTGCCAAAGCTTTAATTGCTCTTCATAACATGCCTTTCTTCCTCTAACCAGTCGCTTGTGTGAGTGTTCTTTGCAGTTGAAATGGGTTTTTACATTGATAACCTGCAACCTTGGTACTATTCCGAGTTGCTGTCTTTTTTAAAAGCTTTTTTTTAAACAAGTTATAGAAAATCTAATGTCACTTTAGTCATGGATTGATGACGAGAATGATTTTCGAACAGAAAAGTACATATAAAAGGACTCATCTTGTATCATGAGTCAATTTTCGCTTAAGTAAATGCTTTTAAATGAAGTTAAAGCCTGCCCTTCCCTTCAAATTAGAGTGCATTTATTGTGAACCACATGTGGTAAATGAGTATAGTGGTAGCTTAGTGCTTTGAAATGATCTCACCTCGGAAAATGATTTCAGCTGTATTGAAAGTATTGAATCAGATGGGATGCCGGTAAAACTTGTTTGCAGTAAAACAAAGGACAGACCTGTATTCTCAGTCATTATCAGTCCTCACTTACACAAAATGAATATTTTTCATCTCAGAGAAAGTCTTCAAAGATATTAATATTGTAGAAATGGCTGATTAAGCCTTTGATGTCTTCAAGATGTCCATTATGACTCCGCTAATAACTGCTTAAAACAATCCTCTAGATCTAAGGCACCGCTGATTAAAAAGTGACTTTTGCTCTCGCTCTGAGGGAAAGAAAGGGTGATTGATTCAGTAATTTTGTCAAATTATGAGTTTAAATTAGATGATCACAGTAATGTACTCAGTCTACTGACATTCTGTCTTTCTTTTCCTTTCTTTCTTTTCTTGTCTTGCACAAAAGTCATTTCCTGTGTTCCATTTCACAGGGTGTTTTTGTATGCACTCATGGCTGGATGCTGAATAATTTATCCTGTGAAATGATGAGGATTGTGTGGCTGTGACACCAGGACTGTCAGACCTCTGGATCTAAAATGAGTATCAGAGAAAGTGAGTGAATTAATGTGACTCTTCTATGGTCTTTGATCAACAACGAGTTGTCTCTAAATAGACGAACTGGCAGCAATACTTTGTATTGAAATCATTTTATGTGATTCGTATTTGGTTGTATATTGAGACAAATTGTGTGTCCTGATCGTCTTTTTGAAAACAAAGTTTAAAATTCTCTTCTAGTTGTCATTTAACATTACATAATAATTCTAACCGTCATTGCCTTGTATGCAACCTCTTTTTTTACTCATCCAGTTGATATTACTGCAACAAATCCATCCTCTATTTATTCAAGGCAGCAGAGGCTTAGGCAGCCTGTTTGTCAGGAAAGAGAGCAGCTCTTAACTATGGACTTCAAATTCAAATAGGATTATTTCTTCTTTTGAGTCTCTTATTCTCTCTCTCTCTCTCTCTCTCTCTCTCTCTCTCTCACACACACCCACATATACACACACCACCCTAGGGACATTACACCAGTGGGGCATTCATGTTCCACGGTGCCAAATGAGCACTCAGAGGCAGAAAGTGTGTCAGTGGTTGCTTGGCTCAGGAGACTGTGGACCCTGTGGAGCTCATATTCAATCAAAGCAGAGCTGAGATCAGAAATGCCTTTCATTTAGAGAAGGCACATTCACTGGGTCCTATAGAGTTACAAATTTAGTGTGGTGAGATGGCTTGCTCAGTGTTTGATGTGAACTTGTAGTGAATTAGATTTGGTCCAAAAATAAAATCCCTTCACAAAGAAAAATGTTTCTTTAATGAAGTTTTAAAATAGATCTTAGTAAGTAGCTGTTCATTTCTGATAATTCCACAAATCTGTAAGCAGCTGGAAGTCAGTTGCATCTAGATGCAGCTTGAAGGGTACGGAAGCAGGAACAAAAGATTTGAAGTCATTGTGATACAAAGCATAGGTAAAACAACTTCAGGGACTCTCCACCACAATAACTTTCTCATGAGGCCACGAGCCCTGTGAGGAACAAAGACACTTCAACAGCGTTGCCACCAGAGAGGCCACAGACTGCAATTAGTTCAAGTACGAAAGCTCTTAAAGAGACGGCTTGAGAATTATTGGGCCAAATTTTGAAAGGCAGAGCGTCACTGATTGGTAAATAAAGTCACTGCAACAAAATATCATTAATATGAGGGGTGGGGAATCATTGTTTTTTTATTAACATTAAAACAAGCGTTTTTGAAAATATATGCATCTCTGCTTTTTTGTCTTTGCATCCAATTCAAACATCATCCACGCAACATTTGATTTGTTTTCACATTGGTAAAATTATGTTTGATATCCTCTTTTTTTGAAAATCCATTAGCAATGGATATAATGTAATTCCTGGAACTTTTTGGTGAAAAATGGCTATATCTTATTTACTTAGCAATATAATTTCTGGATAATCTTAAAATTAAGATTTCCTCCAGCGTTTGTTCTTATAATTACATGAAACTTTTTTGTGAATCACATTCATTCCTTTTGTGAAATCTGTGTGCATGCGAGTGCACTTAGTTTTACTCTAATAGTTAATGCCTGAAATGTGCCAGACGGTTTGAGACAGTCCTGATTGCTGCAGTCTCAAATGATGATGCCAGTACAGAGCTTTCAGACAGTTCAGTTTATCATGATTCTCTCAGACTTGTGTAATAACTTACATGTAAAAGAAATTCTGTATTTCATAAAGTCACTGCATTTGGTTTACAATGATGGCAGACGTGATCCTGGTTTAGATGGATTAGCAAAAACATGCAAAGACAAAAAAAAAACTAAAAGAAAGTGTGCTGACATGGAAAGTGGTAGGCAGACATGAAGGAATGACAACAAGGAACAAAGTGTAGTCACTTACTTTGCCATCAAGTATGAGGATGGATTACAGAGAGGAACGAATTGATCTAATCCTAAGAATATACCTCATCTAGCAGCCTTCTTTCCTCTTGATGCTCTGATGCAGAGCGGATTCATTTACAGTAAATGTGCAGATACTGTGCTGCAGTTGCACTCAGATGCTAATGACGTTTGGAGCTCTAGTTTCCCTTGCTGTTAGAAGACTGCATCTGTGGCTCCACAGAAACATGGGATTTATGACTGCTTTGTTTTGTTGTCTGCTTTTCGCACTCCATCACTGCATTCAGTCACTCCAGCAGCCGAGCTGAGTCCATGTAGTTAACGGCACTGATTCTTAAATCATCATGTTGGATCTTGTGATTAGCACTGACTGGTTTCCAACTGGAAGTGACAATTCTCACATGCTTGATATTAAGCAGGTTTCATCATGTTTGCCATTTTAGTGAGGAAGGCAAGAATATAATAATATTTTTTAAAAATACAATGACAACAAGAAGACCAACAAACAATGACAGAATTAAATTGAAGTCAATGGACTCCTTGTCCAACTGTATAGATTTGTACTTCTCCACCACTGGCTTTAAGTCTAATGAATCTCATACTGCTTTACCTTAAGTAAGAAACTGCTCTGCTGCTTTTAAAGGTGGCTTTCAATTCCATCCAGGAATTGTCGATGGAAATAGGGGATGCCGTTGGAGAGGCAAAGGCTGAACCAGAAGAGCGGTCACTAAACCGCAGGTAAAGATAACATGATTAAACGCCATCATCTCTGATCCAGGAAAGTTCGATTGCTGCTGCCCTCTGTCTCTCTGGTGGGCGTGAGAGCCTGAGATTTGCTCAGAGCTCAGTGGACCAGAGCAACCAGCAGGCCCACTTGTTTCTGGGTTGGAGAGCCTCCACTGGGACATGCTCCCAGCTATTAGATCAGTCTTTCTAGAGGACAGAGAAGTGAAGAGGGAAAGGGTAAATGGGAGGGAGCAAATGTTAAAGTAAAAGCTGTCAGGGTGGCTGTCAGTAAAATGTGGGAATGGCGCACACACTGTGCTTCCTGCCTTCATATGCTACTTAGAGAGAGTTTTCGAGACAACATTGTGTGTGTGTGTGTGTGTGTGTGTGTGTGTGTGTGTGTGTGTGTGTGTGTGTGTCTCAGGGACTAGATGCCTATTTTTAGCACTTTTCCATCATGTTGTGGTGTCCCATCATTCCAGATGGATACTGTCAAGCAGCTTAATGATGCCTGTTTTCCCTCATGGGTTGTTGCAATAGCAGCAGTTTACATGCAGAGCAACAGTCACACAAGCTCACCCACATGCCCACACTCACAGCATTGTTTGTATTGGAGTGCTGTGTAAATATGCAAAAATACTGTAGTACTCTTGATAGCACAGATTTAGCCTTTTATGAATATTTTGTTATACTTTAATTTACTACTTAATTTAGGCAACTTTATTACTTAATGTCTGCTTTTTTATTTTAGATGACCCATAATGAGGTCAGTTTACTCTAACTTTACTCCACACTTGCAGTAAATTGTTAATTTAGATTCACCGTCAGATGTAATAAAATGTTCTTGTGAAATGTTAGATGTAAGAGCACATAGTTTAATGGGTTAGGGTTAAGGGTTGGCACAGTGTCAGCAAAAACTAAGCTTCATACATTAATTTCGCAGTTACTGGATTTATGTCAAATACTTTCTCCAGAGCACTTGATAATTTGCCTCTCGTTCACATATTCACATGCACTCGCACGCCCATCACAGTGTGCTGCCATGCACAGTGCTGGTCTGACAGTCAGGAGGTACTTTGGGGGTGCAGAGTATCCAGCCTATTATCCAAATACACTTCCACGTGGAGACTGGAAGAGACGGGAATCAAACCACCAAACCTGTGATTAGTGAAGAACCTACTTTGCATACTCCTTTAGTCCTTTTGTGTCAGCTTTCACCTGTATGAACTAATATCTAACTAATGTGTAGCTGTTATCTGGTGAGTAAGGCAAGCGGTTGGACGAACCTTACTGGAGTAAAACATGAGTAGTTTTAAATTAAAATAACCTGTAATTTTACTGTTCTTACCAAATCCTCTCTCCTTGTGTGGATACAGCATAACTATTTTTTTTTTTGAATTATCTGAATAACTGTATACAAGGAGATACATATCCTTCATATAATAGGGAATCAGGAAATTGCATTGGATCCAGTAGATTTTACTAAGAGCAAGTGATAAAGGAACTCCGTATTAAAAGCTAATGCTCATTTGCAATCCCTGAATGGGTGCCACTAATGGCATAAAATTTGAAGACGTTTAAACACTGGCAATCCATTTATTATCAACACCCACACAGATGGAAATCCCAGCAAACCTTCCCTCAAGCAAGCCATAACAGCGAGGCTCTCTTTGGTTAAATTAAGAAATGATAATGGACTTATCTGTCTTTCGGTTCTTCTCCTCCAGCCGCCACTTGTCCTTTTTGTCTCTGTAGAGACAGCTGGCTTTGGTTTGAGGGTTAAAGAGAAGAAATAGAGCCGGTTGAACATTACTTTGGGGCCAGCACAAACACAAACAACTCATCATTCAACATTTCATTAAGCGAGCCATTTATCACAGTCTGATGGAAGTTTCTCATTTGTCTTTGCCCGACAGGGCTCCGCAGGAGTCATTCACCTCAAACAAACTGAATGAGAACAAAGTTTGTGTGTATACATTGTTTAAACAGCACAGGCGTCCAGGTTAATCCACACAAACCAGGTTCTTTTGCTTTTAATCAGACAGAACTTGCTTTGTATGTCCAATTATCCACTTAGCTACACTAAGAATGTGTGTTAGTTTGAGGTATGTGCTCAAGTAAAAAAAAAAAAAAAGGCGATGAGGTATGTCACTGTGTTGTTCACTGGTGGCATTTAAGTCAAGTACAGTCAGAGCCCTGAATTCTATTAATGTGGTAGATGCAGGCAGGGAATACTGTAAACACCTGGTTCTCACTGATACCATGTGTTAATGTTTATCAGTGGTTTAATGAGCAGTGCAACAGTTTTCCAGACTCTTTGATCAGTGCTCTGCTGACAGATATAATTGCAGTGACATTGGGACTTGTACGGGACTTGGTGGCAGCTGCCAGGGAGTTGTAATGAATTGTTAAACATGTGGCAGATGTGTAGTTTTGGTCATAAAATTAAGCATTTTGACTCAATTTATTGGTGAAGGAAATATAGATTGATAGAGTGATGAGTGTAGATCATGTTGTTCTCCTGCAGCAGATGCATAATTGTACCAAGAGGCCCTTATTATGAGCGTCATTATGCCTTAACACAGCTTTATTAAGCTTTATACTGCATATTTTGTCATCTACACATCTGGCATGTGCGTGTGATGGCATATTAAGTTGCTTTTGACCATGCTTGAAAACTGTGGTTTTGGAGACTAAGGATGTCAGTCTTTTGTATCCATGGAAACATGGATAATGGATACTGAGGTTTTCGGATTCTGTAGCCGTGCGAGCAAAGGAAAGGCATCTGGCTGGACTGTCAATGCCCTGTAGTGGCTGTCTTTGTTTAATTCAACGCTGGCGCACATGAGAGTGCAAAGTCTGCTGTAATGACTGGGAAGTCATCCTTCACCAAATCCTCCTACCCTTTTCTTATGCAATCGTAGGAAATCTACTTATTAGCAGTCTGTCAGCTGCATGTTCTGTTTTTGATGTATTTCATCAAAGTCATTGTTTAATAACAAGATATCTCTGTCCATCCGTCCGTCTGTCCTTCTGTCTTTCTGTCTGTGTTTTATTTTTTCTTCCATTTGTCCCATGTGTTAAGAGTGCAGTGTAACCTTGGGTGCGCTCTCACCATAGGAGCCAGGGCTTCTTTCTTATTCAGAGTGTGTGTGCTGCAGTAATGTCTGTCACAGCCCATTTCCCCCCTGAATAGAAAATGCCAGCTGACACGTATCTCTGGATTAGCCAAGCTGTGAGTCCATGTGTGTTTACTGTGCATTTATATGTGTGTTCTCTCCTCCGATCACCACCCATTTTTGTGTTTCTGGCACAAATTTAAAAAAAAAAAAAAACAACAAACTTTGGTTAAGTTACTGTGGTCTTTGACACTCTTGTCATTAATTCTTGACACTCCTATAATCCTATATAAATGATATTATATATCCCATTGTGTATTAGGTATAGGTTTGGCTATATAGACCAGATTTGATAATTAAAATATGATATATAAAATTTGACATGTCACTATATAAACTTCAGACACAGACAGCATTGAGTAGGTTTTGCAACTACAGTAACTACAGCTATCTACTGTAGCTGCTAGCTTGACGTAGCATAAAATGACTCAAGTAAGGTACAAATGCCTCAGACTTGTAATTTATAAGTACAGTTAAAGTACTTCAGTGAATATCCTTGCTTTCTACGACTGAATGGTAGTGCATTCTACAGAGAGGTGTTTGGCATGTTATATTAGTGGAGACTGGACTTTCACTGTTTCATGTCCACTGACAGCTTTTCAGTCGGATCAGACTAAAGTCTGGCAGATAACGTCCTGCTGGGTTGTAGCTGTGTTACTCTGTCTAAGTCAGTACCTTTATATAAAACCTTACTACTATAAGTGTGGTAATAACTGTGGCAGAACCATGACACAGCGACATGCTCACAGCGAATGGGCACCCCACCTTCTACTGAAGGAGAATAGATGAAACAAAATGAAATAGCCTCATGATGAAGGAAGGATTTCTGTCTTTGCGTTGAAGGAATCACAGGATCACACCTTGGCGGTAAGCAATAGTTTCAGTTTACGTCTGGGTTCATACTACAGTGGAGGCTTTTAACAGGAAAATAAATGTGCTTTTCATCTTTATCGAAGCGTGTTAAATGTCATTACCCTTGCACATTTATATGAAGTTTCTACTTTCATATATGCCCTGGGAAAAATAGATTCAACCTCTTGGGTGAAGGCATATCAGAATCTTTCATGCTCATTCCTCACCCCATTCTACTTAACATGCACTTTAGCTGAGCCATCTAAAATGCCATTTCACAGGGCCAGTGGTCTATATTAGGCTGATAAAGCCTGTCCAATATAACAGCATGAGAAAGGAGTGGATATGAAATCTGCCTAAAGCTCGCCATCTGACACCTTGAATGTCATTTTAATCAGTCACTCACAGTCCGAGCCTCCCCTCTTTAACCTCCCCTTGCCTCCTTTTCTCTTCCCCTTTATCAGCGTGTCTTTCACTTCAAATGCGATGCCAATTTAGAGGTACAAAAGAAAACATGGTTACCATGGTAGAAGCAAGTGCAGTTTAAAATAAACAGAGGAATCTCTGTCAATTTGCTTGACAGCGGCTCATCCAACAAAAGCTTCACAGTCGGCGCTACACTTGTGTCCTCAGCTGTACACCTGCCAAGTTTGAAGTCGATCGGATGAGCGGTTGTCAAGAAAATTTAATTACAGACAGACAGAGATTCCGCTGTTTATTAGAGGGATTTGTTTGTAAGACAATTTTAATGAAAGGAAAGAGGAAAAAAACAGAATGTTTGTTCGGAATGCGACAGTGTGTTGGCCCTCTAATATCATGATTCACACATCACAATTAAAACAATTGTGTTGTACGGGGACTCACTCGTATATCATTAAGATACTCATTGATGAGACGCAGGATGATCTAAATTCGAAACTGAATGGTCTCTTTTTAATGTGACACGCTTTTCCAGCAACAGTGTATTTTCAGATGCATGGCCACATTGCTGTTCAGACATTTTGTTACCATAGAGATGTTAACCACTCCACAGGAGAAAGAGGGATGGGTGTGTTGATGGGTAGATGGAGAGCATGCACTTTAAAAAAAAAAAAATTGAATAGTGGATACAAAGTGTCAGTGTTTCCAGTTATCTTTCATTTACATGTCTGTGCAGGTGTTGTTTTTTTTCTTTCTTTTTCATAATTCACAGGGAGTGTTTTCGGGCCTCATTTGCAGTTTTCTGTTTTTGGACTATCTTTTGACTGTCGGCTGTCTTTTGGCCTGTGCCACAGACACACAATAAACAGAGTAATGTTTCAGAGACACCGGAGAAATTTCAAACCATTTCAAGGCAGAGCCTCCCCCACAGAAATAAGTACAAGGTTATATACAGGTTTAATGACAAACTCCGAACATATACATGCTTTTATAGTATTGTATGATATAAAGGATTGCCTTTACGCTTACATATAGACTGGTTTTAGATCGTTACTTATTTTCTCTTTCTCTTTTAATAGTTTTTGATAACCATTTGAACACCATCAAAATATAGTAATACTCAAGCGGTCACAAACCAAAGTGAAATAACCCTTGACTTTCAAAATAAATTACCTGCACTGACAGCCACATGTAATGGATTATTATCTACCATGTTACTTTATGTACTCTATGGTTGTCACATCCTGATCAGAAAACATGATGGTAGTGTACAGTACATCTAAGCATATTCCTGGTAACAGAGGAAGTCCTGTCTGGTGAACAGAATGCTCAGTCAGCCACAGACTAATGGGCTCCCTGACCCTGCAGAGCCGAGCTCGACCAGTTCAGGGTAATGAAACACCCAGCAGGCCCTGTCATTACCTGCTGTGGTTCAACACCCTGGAGATGCCACAGACAGGCAGCAGAGTGCACTGAGCTCCTGAGTGTGCCCACTCACACAGTGAATGCTGCACACAACTTTTTGGATTTATTTTGTTTGCCTTGCAGTTAAAGTTGGCATTGGCCCGATATTTATACGATGCACTTGAAGGTTAGTTGTTTAAAACAATTAGCATGTGAGCAAACACACAGACAGACAAGTGGGAAAAAAGGCCCAAAGAAAGGCTGTGGGACTCTTTGGTGAGATTTCCAGAATGTATGATAATGAAAATAAAAGCATCTGCTGAATCCAAGGAAAAAAAAAATAATGAGGCACCATACTTCTATCTTCATACTTCTATCATTGTTTTATGCAAATGAATAAATCCAGTGATGGCAAACAAATTCATTCATCAGTATCCTGGAGAATAAATAAAGAAGTGGAGGAAGATGTTTCCTATCCTGCCCAAGCAACACAGAAACATCCACTGCCCAAACATTTTGTGTAGGTTAAGCATTCACTGATTGGGGTGTGGTACAAATGAAGTCAGTTTGCGTCTCAGGGGGTTAATCTTAATTTCCTGAGGAAAAGAACAGTGGCACTCAGCAAGAGAGACTGACAGATTAGAGAATGGTTTTCATCATTAAGTAAATGAGAGACTGTGTTGTTTAACAGGTTTACAAACGTTTATTAAGTTTTAGATCATTTCTGCACATTTTGACAATCAAATCAAATGCATGTGTCACGCCCCTACTGGCTAAATTTAGATGATTATGTGACATTCTTAGCTGCATTCTCTGAAAAATAAAATAAAATAAAATAAATCAGGCCTTGAAGCAAAATCAAACAACGTTCAGGCAGGCATTGTTGCCTGGATGTTGGACGTTACAGTTATACAAACAACACAGCGGGGTGAGATTAGCAGAGCAGAGTACTGTGCACGGCATCCATCGACTCATAGGCAGCATTCGTCTGTCACAGTCTGCATCCACCTGTGGTACTGTATGTCCAAACATTTAGAGATATGGTGAGTCCGACCTTCGGCAGATTGTAATGCATAATGTATGAACACTGGAAAATCAGCACAGCTTTAGCTGAGTGATCCAGATGCAGAGGGAAGGATGGGTGGCGCATCCACAAAAGCAATGCATTTTAAGAAGCGTACTTAATGTTTAGACATTTTATTCACTGTGCACTGACCTTCTGGAAACAGGCGTAGACAGGACCTGTGTGTGTGCATGTCTTTATATCAGGGGTTGGGAACTTTTCGGTATTTGACAGGAGGCAATTCGTAAATACAAAAATGAACACCAAAAAACGGGGGAAAAAAGCTCATAACGGCAATTATTTTTTCTACCACAAAAGAAGCTGCGATGTGTCATCACTGATGTGCAATGTGATGACTGTGGGGGGAAAAAAAGGAAGTGAAAAGAGGAGGCCAATGTTTAGCGTGGACGTGGCCGCTGTAAGGGCAGGGGTCCAAAATGAAGCGTTACAGCATTACAGCCCGAGAGCCTGCAAACCGCATGTACTAAATTTGTGGAGTTGATGCCCTTCGGTGGAGTTTGGGAGCCAAATGAGCAGCAGAGGAGCAAGCTAACCCCTACGAAGCTGAAACTTAGTTCAGAAGAAGAACAATTCGTGAAGGGATGCAGAGTTGACGCTGCGGTGATGCTAGCGCCGGACAAAGTCAAATTTCTTCCGTACGTCAGTTTGACTTGAAGGTTATCAGTAGTCCTATGATGGGATATTTCCACGCATTTCTTGCTGTCCACAATGAAACAAGAGGCTCAACAAAGTGGACATTTTTTTTTCTGAGCGGCCAAGTTTGATAAGACCGACTGACTGACCCAAACCTGAAAAACCAGCTGTGAGCATCGTCATCATCATCGCCCTGCCAAGGAGAAGTTCCATCCATCGCGTTAGACAGGTTAGTGTGTACCTGGTGCATGTAGGTACTTCTTTTTATTAACCTATGTTTGATGGGGATTATGTAAGATATGAGTCACTCACTTTGAATTATGCCTTAAGTAATGTTTTTATCTGAGGGAAGAAAAAAAAAACCCACACTGAAACGTTTAATTAACTGCCAATAGCATGTATCAAGTCACTGCATGACAAAGTCATTTGAAGTAAAGTCAAAACCAAACTTGTAGGCATATAACCTTTAGCTTAATCAAACCCCATCTCGAAAATGAGGGCGAAGAGAAAGTCTTGGCCCATCAGTTCATGGCGTTACCTTTAGAGATGATGAAGTGTAATGGCCCCGATCCCTGCCAGGTGGAAGTCATAGCCAACAGAGAGCGACAGCTAATCTCTGTTGAGTGAGTCATCCTCGGTGATGAATGGAGATGATTCAGCAGTGTTTATGGTCAGCGGATTCTTACCCCGGAGCCAAAATGCCAAAACACCATTTGTTATCCGGATATTCAAAGCGTGTGTGAAAACACACGGGGGAGTGGTGCGGACAGCGTGCGAGTGTCAAGTCCGAGTTCCGGTTTTAAACGGTGAAGAGGCCTCGTTTCTTTTTTTTGGCCTGGGTACGTGTCTCTCCCGCTGTTCAGCCGCGCTCCAGTGGATCATTCATTCTTCATGTATGGGCTGTTTAAGGAACATTGAGAGAAGTTGATTATGTTGAATTGCCGTCCGAGTGATGACATCATCACAGCGGTTCTTAATATTTTTTGCAGCAGCATCTCACGATAAAAGCATTCGTAATGGCGAACTGCATCGAAATGGAAAGCATTGACTCATTTAAGAATGAACCACTCTACAGACCAATTACAATTTCTTGCAGGATTCAATTTGTCCACTGGTCCGAGCAGCGTGACTCGCCCTGGTGACTTTGTATCTTTTATCTCTTTTATTGGCTGATGGAAAGCATTTCATATTATTGCACACTATTTTCCACAGTGAAAAGCAAAGTCCTTGATGATGATTTCGTGTCTACCTGCCAGCCATTGGATTTCATAGCAGGATTCGCTGAGCAACTTGCGAGTACTTGAAACTTGTTTCGGATAGGAAATCCATCACAGCATCCGTATTATGTGGCGTGTATTTATTTTGTTGGCAGTGTTTACATTATAGTTGGATGATGACACAGTTACTTACAGGGGAAATCTAATTCTTGATGATGCATGAACGTTGACAGCCAAAAATCGTTGCGTCTAGCGATATCAGCAAGGTGGCTTATTTTGCGCGGGGGATGATATTATCGTACTTTCGGTCGGAGTCCCAAATGCGCAGCATGGTGAGGCAGTGGATGTTGCTCATACTTTTCATACACTGCAGTCATTCTCGAGCCACCTTAAGACAAAACTCAGCAAAATGCTAAGCACCGAGACAGAAACGCTTGGATCTGCGAAATACAAAGGCAGTCTGAGCGTGGGGATCTTTCTGGGAAACACATTACTTAGAGTGCTCCGAGGCATCATCACAGGATGCCACTGTTGCTTTTCCTAAACCGGATACTTTAATTTACTCTCCATCCCCTGCTTTTCCTCGCGGAATGTATGTATACTTGTCTCAGCCAGAGGGATAATAATGACACCAGCACTTTATACTATATTTATACTGGACCTGGGAAGAGACTGTCGAGCTTTACTGACTCATCTTTTCATTTTTTAATCATGCGCAGAACATAAATGTCCTGACATAACGTCAAAGGCCTTTCTTGGTCCCCTCTTGCAAAATATACTGCGACAAGATTAATTTTAGTTAATCTAATATGTCGAGGTCTCTAAAACAATAAAATACAATCTGCCATAGCCAAAGCCTGGCTCTCCTCTCTTCAGCCAAATGTCCTTACATTTATATCACCGACACAGGGGCAGGGGCTATTTCTGAGGTGATCAAACATCACGGTGACCTGAGGTTTTCAAAAATACCTCCTTCAATTTCTTGTCTTGTTTTCTTTTTCTCTCCGTCTGACATGATCTATTTTCCCTCACATTTAGTCTCCCTTATCGTGTTATTCATGTCTTCTCTGACTGTACTCTTCTGTCAGGAAAAATTCCTGATCCTCCACAGCAGCCTTTTGAATCAGATTGGGTCCACTGATCGCCGTCTGATCAGACAGTGATGGGAGCTCCATGTATTCGATGGAGGAAACCTCGTTGAGTCGGATTTTGTCTTCCGTGCTTCGCTGCTTGGTACTCTTTGACAGTGAAGCTCAGTCCAGCCATCAGACAGGTTCAGTCGAGTTCTATGGATTATTGAGGAGTTTATTAGTGCAGTATATTCAGAGAGTGATCATTCGCAGCCAGTGGGAGGCTGCAAAATATATCCAAACACATCTGCTTGGGTTGCCACAGTGAGGGGTAAAATGTGCACGAGTGAATATTTAGTTTTGCATTCTTTTCCGTCCCCCTCTTTCCTCAGTGGGTGTGATTCATTTAATACAGGCCCGCTGATTGATTCGTATCATTTCAGTAATTATACTACGCTCATTAATAAGCAGCGAGCTCCACCTAAGGTCAAACAGTAATTGCTTTGTGCTTTTGCCAGAGAGCGCATTCACGTGCTGCCGCTCATTCCGCCTGCCGCTCCTCCGGTGAATGGGAGGATGAGAGGATTATTTTTCAGTGCACGGCCGCACAGTGCTCCAGCAGTGCTGCATTGATCCCGGCTTCTGTGGTTTAAAGCTGGCAGCATTTCAGCCAAGTACACATTCAAATGTGCGATTGCCAGGCGCATCTGCTGCTGGTTAGAAGAGACACCAAATCTGCTAAATACCTCCATGGGTTCACTGTATATGGAAGGGAAAAGAGATTCGCGTTGCAGTATGTTATCATCATTGCGTTGTTGGTACTTTCAGCCAAGTTGTCGCAAAGTGGTTCAGATAATATTGTTAAACAGGGAGCAAACTCTAAAAACCTTAATAACCCTTTGCTTATTTCCATTAGGTTGTTAAAAATAATAAAAAACCTTGCCTACATTTTCTCCAAATGTAGTACTGGTCAGCACTGTTCACCTGCACATGAATATGAGACAAACTTGAATAAAGTGTGGGCGTTACTTGTCGAAAAGATGGCCAAACATACAAACACGAGATCCAAGGTTCTCTTAAAATTAATTCCCTTTCATGTTCTGTTTAAGTTGTGCGGTTAGGGACACTGAATGCCAGTGGCACGAGAGGCCATGGCAGACAGGCCGTCCTTGAAGAACTGATGAAACAGAAATATATCAAAAACATACTCCTTAAATTGTGTCGTAGCAAAACCAAGGTCCCCGTTCCAGCTCGCCGTTTATGAGTTGAAACACAGCTGTGCGTGGAAAATGTGACGGGGCGGGGATGTTGGGGAGGATGAAGAGAGGACCAGGGTCGTTACACGGTGCGAATCCATGACCACCTCAACAGACGATGGCACGAAATGAACCGAAGTATCAAAAGGAAAAAAAAAAGGCTGTTCTTGCTGTTTTTTCCTTTTTGCTGTCAACGTGAAGTGAAATGCAACACATGGGCCACTCGAAAGAGAATGCACTTTGTGCATGTCATTACCATCATTCATGCACGCCGGTTCAGAATCGGATAAATAATTTAAGCAATACTTCTAAAATGCCTGATTGCCCGGCCTTTAGCAATGAAAAATTAGCTTCAATCATTCTAACATTTCGGCTTCGCAGCAAACCAGGATTTCTGATCTGCTCTGCAGCATGTGAGGGCGATCTTAAATGTTAAGATAATCTGGACTGAAAGAAACCGTTACTCCATTCTCGGGGCCACAGACCATCCATTAAAGCCCTCCCCCCCTTGTCTGTAACCAGGAGTGGTGTATTATTTCTCAGCTGGGTACTTAGAGCAGCAACATAGGGTGCCACTCCAAAGGCTGCATTAATTATAGGTTTAGATTCTGGGCTTAGGCGTAGCCGTACTTAACCCAATCACGTTACTTGGGAAACACTACTCAGTAAGCCTGCAGTCTGGCATATTCATCAGGCGCCGCCGCAGTGGAACCATCCCTCCTCAAAGTCGAATCGCGAGGATCACGGTCCAGATCCTTTGGAGCCGAAAGTCTTGACACAAATCTATGCACCCTTAAAAAGCCCGTTATTCCAACTGAATCGATGGGACTCACTGCTGCTCAGCCTCGGCCCTGATATCTGTCTGAAGTTTAAAAAGGGAGAACAGCCACGTCCACACAAAAGCAGCGCGATCGTCACGCCACGTTGTAATAACCGGTGGACGCCGAAGCTGTGTTCGCTGATTGGAAAACAAGAGGAGAGCGGCTGCAGTCCTCCTGCAGGACACTGTTAACATTAAGCCATAATTAAACAGCCACAGGACGTTGAGAACCGTTTGTAAGATGAGGTGAGTGCAGCGTGTTTCACGGTGCTTGTGTTCAGACACACAGCGATCGGGCGCTTTCTGCTGCATTCGTGTCATCCTTAAAGATCAGAGTAATTTTTTTTTTTTTAATACGGTTTTGAGGGATTGCGAGCAGACAAAGTTTTTGAATTGCCCAGCTTGTGGTGGGATATTGTCAGCAGTCGCATTTGGAACCATCGGTGTGCTGCTTCCTTCAGAGCTGTGGGGAGGATGGTTTTTAAAAGAATTTCAAATGTTAGAGAAGTAGAAAAAAAGGGAGCTGGCAGCAGAGGAGTGAGTGAGGCTCCAGCAAAATTCAGATTTACATAAAAATGAGAAGGTTAGATTCTGTGTTTTTCAATGAGCGTTATGATCATTTGTGTGCTATTGATTTTTTTTCCGGCCCTGTTAATGTGCTGATGCCTTATCCAGTAACTCTCTGAAGCGCACTTTCCTCGCACACAAGAGGGAAATGGACGCTGAGGCAGACCGTGCAACAGTAGCCCGATAAGCTGGAGGCATAGACGGGCCGAAACTCTTGGGAGCGTGCCCAGACTCAGAGGGTTCAGCCTGGAAGAGCTGAGAAGTTTGATACGCTCTATTGACTCCACTCGGGCTAAATGGAAGAAATTGATCTCCAAGGTGTCATCCAGAGATTGTGTGTGAACAGCCCCGATAGCACCGCCACTGTGGAACCGTCTGGCCTTTGACAGCCCAGCAGGTAGGCGCACTGGAGCTGCTCAGACTCGCGCCGTGGTAATAACGGAATCCAAGATGTACCTCCGTTGTTCTGTTCATTGCAGATTTGTGAATTTGCACCAGTGGGGCACTGCTGTCATTCAGTACAGTGCGCACAAATATGCTTTGTTGGGTTTTAAACCATGGAGCTGTGGCCATAAGAAGAAGCAAGACTAAGAGTGTACAGCCAGAGGTAAATGAGAATTCCCTCAGATCTTTTACCCCAGTATAGAAATGCTCTGTCAAAAGCGGTGCTTTTAAATATTTTAGTTCATAAGTATTCCCATTAAAATTTACTCAGAAAACTTTGACTCGTTACTAAGGGTGTCTCAAATGAATGTAGCGGGCCAAAACGTATAATATTCCCATTGAAGGGTAGTGGAGCGGAGGTATAAAGTGGTACGGTATTACTGAAGTATCTTTCTGAAGTATATTTTTTCAAAATTTTGGGCCGAGCGACCCACATCTCCATCCCCAAGAATGGTGTTGTACTCGCACCATGGCAGCGAACGTCCTCAATCGCTTAGAGACAGCAATGTTTTTCGCGGCGAGCCCGACGATAAGTTCAGTGACGGGACATGACAGGTTCGTGAACCCTGTCGGTGCGGCATTATTTCGCTTTCGTGCTCTCCCGTTGTTCCAGTTTGCCGAAGGCTGATAGACGCGGCGCTCTCTCAGGCGCTTCTCATTTTCGGGAATCGAGGCCGTCAGAACCGTCTTTTGCGTAACGCGGTCCTCTCCGGGGACGGGATGTGCGCCGAGGGAGAGGTCCGCTCCTTCACCAGCGCGCAGCAGGAGACGGCTCGGTCGACCCGGGCAGCGCACCGTGGCCGAATCAGCGTTTTTAAGCAGGAGAGGAACAGCGGTCTCAGCTGAGGTTCTTGCAGTGGTCGATCCTCAAAAATGCAGTTCGTGCTCATGGTTGCCCTCTTGAGATGAGTGTCCTTTTGAGAATGAGCTCGGGTGATTAAAAAAGGCCTGGGGGCTTGACTGGGCCCGGCCTGTTTTTATTTTAATTTTTTGCCTGTTTCCTGTTTCCCTTCACGTGTCATGATCATGTGTCTTGGTTTCCGATCGCTCTGCCAAAGTCACTTCGATCTACGAATGTAGAATGTATCTAAGTGGTAATTGTTTAACCCTGTTTGGGGAAAAAAAAAACAAAAAACAATAAAACAACTCGTGCCATATTTCATTTCATTCACAAACGTGTGTGTTTCAGGCTGTGGAGATGTGCAGCGCTGTCACTGAATGAAACTGTTTGTGCTCCATTGATCCCAAGCTGTGTACTTCCACTGTCAGACATGGCCGTGTTAAGCTTTGGCTGCAGTAATCCCCTGCATTTACAAAGTCATTCTCATGTCGAGAGCTCTGCTCTGTTCAAGCCCGCTGAGCTGTGGACTTCAGCCCGCGGTGCGATGCGGCCCTATTTAAGATCCGCGGCCACGGTACTGCATGTCAGAACCCAACCGTGCGTCCTAATCACTCCGCCACTATTCACAGTGTCATGATGTCATCGTGCTACTGTTTTCACTTTGTGAGTCTGTGTGTTTGCGTGCGTTATCGCGGCACAGTGTGGTCCTGGAGAAATAGCAGTAACTGCCAGAGAGGCGATTTGAGTATTTTGTCACTTTTTTTGTGTTCCTGTATCTCCCCCAGATGATTGCACAACATATACACGTTTATCTTTTGATCACCAGTTTCACTCGTTTCAACTTTATTACTTTCGAGACTGTGAGTTTTCTGTTCTTTCGGCCTGGCAGACATGTTTAAATGCTGCCGTACCCAGGAGCCACAACGGCTCCCGCTGAAGAGAAGGAGCCGGTCAGAGGGGCGAGCGAGTTGAGCTGAACTTGGCAGCAAAACACAGCGCCACCGATGCCGGTTCTTCCCAAAACCAATTAAGGCGTCGCAAAGCAAATTGACTTTGTCTGCACATTTTCATTTTCTCAGCGCCATTGTCTTCCAGCCGTTGCTCGTAGGTCCACGTAGCACAAGTTAAAGCTCTGTGATTGGATGCTTCTTTTCCAAAATGCACTTTGGGAGTCACAGTTATCAGTTTACCCCAAGTGTGTATGTAAACAGACAGTTACACAGCAGCCATTAGGTTTGAGAGTGATCAGATTTTTTGATCCAGGTCTGACAAGACTCCACATCTCTTGTCGGTAACACAATTAAACCTTCAGAGGCCGACAGCTCCATTCTCGGTAAAAGCCTCCTCCATGTAAACAAGAAGAATATCACAATTAGGGCGTCCGGGGTCCGACGTGACACTGATGCCTTTTCCGTGAACCAAAACACAACGATTAATCACACCAGAGCTGCTTTTGGTAATGACGCATTCATCAGGATTTAATGTGTTGGGGAAAAATCATCAACGTAATATTGGTGCAATGTCAGTGGCGGTCAAAGCAGCTATTTGCTAACGTGATGTATCACCGCTAACTCAGGCGTTGGTGTTGTTTCACGGTAATGGATTCACGGCGCCGCATAACGAGCGGAGCGTCTTCCGACCGGCGGCTGAGTGACGGCCATGTTTCTGCTGTTCAGCGGGACTTTGGGTAATTGGCTGATTTGGCTCCATGGGCTGCGGCACGCTGATGTAGAGCTCCGTGGATTGATGGCCTCTCCGGTCTCTTCCAAAGGAGGGTTTCGTACGAGCCGTCAGTCCACGGCCTGACTTTCATCTGTCCGTGTCTGTCTTCTGTTTTCTCTCCCTCTCTCACATGTACACACACACACACACACACACACGCACACACACACAACCTTAAGGTTATTCAGCAACCCCGATACCTCCCGAGTGTAGGCTCAGAAATGTACGATGAGAACTCTGCTTTTAACACCCTGTGAAGGCTGAAGACTTTTCTCTTTCATGTACTTTTATCTCACATTGTCCTTGTACCTGCCTGCATACGAAACACCATAAAACAGTAATTATCTGGAACATGTAATTGTTGCACTTCCAGGCACATTGTTTAAGCCTAATGAAACTGCTTTTTTTTTTTTTTTTACCCTCGGAAGAATTCACATCCTCATTAAAAGTGCTACGAAAAATATCACTGAGGTCATTAGACCCTGAGTGAAACGCGCATGCAGCTTGCACGCTCGCACCTGCGCCACAGAACCCGCTCCTATGCGCGCACATACCACACATCCACAGGCCCCGCGCTTGGGCTCGGGCGATGGGAATACAGCAGCCGAATTAGCATAATGAATTGATATCAAACACAGCTTTATCCAGCCTGCACGGCCTCACAGCTCCAAAGCTCCAGCCAACTCTTTATCATTAATGTGTCCCCTGCCATCAGCATTACCACGGCTGACTACTCTGGGCACAATGTGATTCATCTCGCCATTGTTTTCAGCCCTAATTATTTGAGTTGAGGCCCCCAGTTTACAGGAGATACATAAAGTGCCTTAAATAAATGATGAAAAGGTGATTTTTAAGTCGAGGGGACCGCGTGATAAAGGTCCCTGAAACGCACGTTCGGTTCACGTGGTGTGCGACCGAACGTGCGTTTTCAGGTTTTCTTTGCTGTGCGTCTGTCTGTCTGTCGTTCTGTTGGCAGGATCATGTGAAAAATGGTTGGATATTCACACAAGGGTTTACCAGTGGTGGCTCTTGCTTAGGAAGCTTAGGAACCATTACATTTCGGGAATGATCCAAATGAGTCAGTATCCAGATCCGTGAAGTTTTTTTTAAGCATTCTTCACCAATGTGAGATGGCGCACAGTGATTCACATTTTGAGTTAGACTTCCACGATTGCTTCAAGATTTCAACCACCAGAAATTGGGCAACACTCCGTCAAATAGAAATAACAAATAAAATAATGTAAGTGCAATATTAATAAGATAATAGTAATAATAAAGTAAGATTTATAGATATAGATATATATAGATAGATTATATATATATTTTTTTAATGATCAGCTGAGAAATGAACATTTCAAGGGAGATGTAGGGTCAAATTTTAATTTGGGGGAAATCTTCAGCCCTCTTCTGCAAACTCAGATTGCTTTCAATTTGTTTTAGTCTGGAATTGTGACCACTGTTTGTGTTACTAAGTACGATTTGTGTGACATCTGTGACTGTCACTTAAATATAGATTGTAGTTTTGCTTCACGCTCCATTTTTGTTTCACCATTTTCCGTCTTGTAAGCAGTAACCGGGCTGCGGTTGGAGTCATAAAGAGACGTGGATTTATTAATCTGCACGGGGTCTGAGCTCTGTAGTGGGAGGCAGAAAAGTGGAAAATATTTGTCATGGTTTAAAAGCAGCTTCACCCTGTCCTGTCTGCCCGGAACTGAGTTTATATAGCCTTTAATATTTTTCCCCGTTACATTGTGCTGACAAGCCCGATCGATGAGCAGCATTATTTTTGGAGTGAATGAACTGCTGTGTTTACTGCGGCTGAGTTGCAGAGAGGTGGTCGGAGTCGACGGTCAACGTCCAGGTCTTTGGCTCGGGGGGTCGGGGGGGTCACATGCTTACTCCTGTCTATGATTACGTTTAGCCAACAAAAGGTCTTGGGGTTAAGGTTGAGGAACGGTTGCGGTTTTGGTTTTTTCGCGCTGGGTTTTCGGGTTAATTAAATTGTGTCTCAAGCCGCTGTACATCAGTACAACTGCAGTACTTCTGTTCAGTAAGGTGTACTGTAAGTACTGCACAGATGTATTTAAATGTCATCTGGATGGTTGATGGCGTTTCCACGCCATATCAACAGCAGTGTGCTGAAACATCACAGAAAGGGAGAACAGTCACTATCCTCTTTGCTGAATTCATCTTTTTCTTCATTTTGCTGTCCGCACGTGATCCAAAACAAATTCCTCGTACAGCAACACACGCGAAGTCCGCTTTGTTGCAGTCTTACCGCATTTAAAAGTCAGGTCTCCTCAGCATGACGCTGTGATGCGCATGAAGTATTTACATGTCGCTGTTTCGGTTTTCCCCCGGCTCACGGTTGAGGGAACTCGCATTTTTTCCTGTCGTGGTGTGAGGATTTTCTGTCATTGGCATGCTAGTCAAACAGATGGTGAAACTCTCACAATGTGTGCGTGGAGAAACACTCCGGAGGTTCAGGCCAGCTCCTCCACCTACACAGAGAGCAAACTAAATGGAAGGCTAGCAGCTGGCGAAAGTTTGCCAAAGGGGAAAAAAAACCAAACTAAAATTTATAAAAAATACTGTGCCGACTAACTTTTAAGGATCTCGCGTGGCGTCGAGCTGGAGCTGCCTCGTACAACTTCGAGCGTGTGCACACCGGGCCCATCTGAGTGTCTTCCATTTGCTTAATTTATTCAGGCCGGTGAGAACGGTGCTGCGCCGACTACGCGGAGCACGAGCTCACGCAGATGCCGTGGAATTATAGGTTTCCGGCCTCGTTCCAAGTCAGCTGCAGATGCAGTTTGTTTATAGTGCCGACACAAAGGAAACCGGACTTGGCTCTCTGCCGTAAATGTGTTCTTCACCTCCAACTTTTCCATTATTTTTGTATCAGGGGAGCTCATTGTGCATTGTAGCTCGCAATAAATCCTTGTTTCCCCCATGGCTCATCAGGAACGTCGTTCTTCAAATGCTTATACAGCTGCGGCGTGTCATTGAGTACATTACTTAAGTCTGTGACTGTACTTGAGTATGTACTTCATACCAGTGCCCCTTTGGAATTTATGGAGAAGCATTGTACATTTCACACTCAACTGCATCTCTTTCACAGTTACGAGTTTTGAAGACTTTTCATATAGTGAGAGCATAATGCGTTAAACTTACCAACAGTTTAACAAAGTAGTTAAAAGATCAGTTTATTTTTCAGGTGCTTTTACTCCGTAAAATTTCTCTGGGAGTTTCCCGGAACGATCCGTGCAATTTAGTTTTTTTTCCTCAACGGGACAGTCATTTGCATCGAGCTGGTTCTGCCGGGTTTATAACGAGTTTAGAACTACGCGAAGGTCTTTTATGCAAATCCTTTTCAACTGAAGTACTTGTTATTAGATGTGCTCTAAATTGTCTGTTCACATTTACATGATCGGCCGACCTGCTGCGCACTGATGACTACACGATGCAGGTAACCAAGTTTTTTCAACCCACTCGCAGATGTCTTTACAGTTACATATTAGCTCATTACTCTGCAATTATAAGAGGCTCTGTGACCTGGAAAATAAAGTCTCATGTATAATCTACAGCATAACTGCAAAAGTAAAACCTTATTTTCACATGAATGCCTCCACAATACCAGTCCACCGGTATATAGTATAACAGACACTTTTGTGTAACACTCCACTTCTGCAGCATCGCGGGTTGGTCAAAGTGCTTTGCTTGAGCGGCACTTTCCTGTGCAGGACTTGCACAGATTTTAAAGTGCAGCGTTGCCACTCGGGTCAGTAAAGAATACGATACGAACACTTTCTCTGCCGCTGTGCTTATGAGATGTATTTAATAACGCAGCTCATGCTCCCCAGCGCATTTCACATATGAATCTGCAGATGCACAGTTCCGCTCCTGACTTCCTCTGCCGTGTTATAGAAATCAAAAGCCAGCGCATGTACGGGAAATACGTGTTCAAAATGCAAGCATGTGTAACCACAATTCAGTGTGACGCATCTGTGATAAGCATGGGAAGAGAGTATCAAATGGCAAGAGACAGGCTTTGGAGGGAGAAATTGGAACAATTGTCCTCAGGCGGGTGGGAACATAATAAAATGCAATAATACACACACAACATGCTTTCATATATTTTGCCATACAGTACGTGGAAAATTTCACTACGGTTATACAGCAATCAGAATCTCACTCAGGCTTTCATTCCAGCCGAACAGTCTCACTGTGGAGTCGCGTGATTAGCATGCCGTCAATCAGCAGGGGGAAAGCGATTGGTTAAATTACCTGCTGTTGTATTGACGAGAACAAATTCCGACTTATATCGCGTCCTCGATGGTGCGAGGTTTGGTAGCACAAGTTTGGATAGACAGCCGCGTTGGAAATGGCTTGCCTGGACTGAAATCGTAATTGACTTCCTTCTCCTTTGTCCTTTCCCCACCATTCAGGTGATGAGTGATTTCTGTGAAATTAATTTATATTGTGATGAGGCAGCTTCGACCAAACAAAATTAGTCTCCGCTAACATTTTTTCTTTCCTCAGAAAGAGAAGGCGTAGCGAGGTGGCGAGCATGATGAAATGTGCGCTGAATTGTTCTGGAGAGAAATAGACCATTACGCCACATGAGGCTTTGTCTTGAGTTTGTTTTAACGATCTTTTTCCTCTGCTCCGCTTTCTCCATCTTTAACAGTTAACTTCTAAAACACAGTCCGTGCGCGGCAGAATGGGATGAGTGCGAATTTCAGGGAGGCCGTGATGCATGTGTCTGTCGAATGCGCCGAGAGAGACGGAGGGAGAGGGGAGGGAAAAGAGGAGAGCGATAACAAATTGAGGCCAGTTTACCCTCCTCTATCACAGCTATCTAATTTATCCAGCCCATACGCTGCCAGACAGAGGGGCCTTTGGTTTTTGTAAATTGGAGAATGAAATCATCCTAATTTATAATTGCGCACTTTGTCACATTATCTTAGACAAGAATATTAATGCAGCCGCTCTTCTCTTCTCGTCTCTGTCACCTCTTGTTGATTGTATTTGTAATGACATCCACAGTGAGGCAGCGGGGAGGCTCCTTAATTTATTCCGCTCCGCAGCAGTAAACCGTCTGGTCAGTCCCTCCTGGCGCAGGGAGCGGCGCGACCATGATAACTTTTATAATGTGTGTAAATCTGGGTGTTGTTCTGTGCACGGGGTTTGACTGCGGTCATTTTACAACTGCGGCTCGAGCAGGTTGTAAAAACGGGCTCCGCGTCCCCGCATGCAACACCTACAGTGCGCTGGGTTTATGTTTATTTGCACCTCTGTGGGATTCACCTCATTAGCTTTCACCGTATGTATTCAGATTAAACAGGCTGTGGATCCTAGAGTTGCACACACACACACACACACACACACACACACACACACTAAGGTTCCTGTGTGTCTCCAGTGGAATAAGGACCACGCACGTGAAACAGATTGCAGCCTCTTCACCAGGTCCGCATTAATCACCGGGGGACGCGTGAGTGACACTTAGTCGTAGTGCTCTGTCCCTCAACAAATAAGAGCGTCATGATTGGATGTGCTGGGGGAATGCAGATTGAACTAACTCACAGTCAGTAAATGGATGGTTGTAATAACAATAAAACAATAATTCTACCTGGGCTGCGCATGTCAGGGCAGCACAAGCGATGCACTGAAGTTGTGCTTGTGTAAGCTTCTTAATTCATGCTTTTACAACGTCCAGCTCTGACCGGTGATCTCCAACAATCTAATGATAATTTGATTTCTGTTTACGTAAGCAGAATCTCTCACCAGTTGCTGTGAAAGGCCGGTTCTCTTACCGAGGTGTGTCTTGATAAAGCTGTGGTCTTTCAAGACCTGATTACCGTTTTGGGGAAATGTGACCAAATAATCGGTTGTTGTTCACTCAGGGGATGGTGAGCAATAATGTTGAAGCATTCGGACATCGAAGACATCCAGTTTTAATAATTCTCTGATCAATTGGAAATGATCGCAAAAATCTGTTATCAGTGTGGTCATGGAGTACTTTATGTTACACTAAATATCTGAATGAGAGAATATGTTGCCCACTGCACCTGGATGGCTGTTTCATGCGAGTTCTTCGGCTGAACGGAGGTTTTCTATGGCGCTGGAGACATAGCATGTTTGACACCAACCTGATTTTCCTGTCGATGATAAAAGAACAAAAATGTCATTTGTCTTGCATGCATTTCTTTTCGTTCAGTACTGGAAACTCTTTTCATTTGTCCCATTATACATGTTGCGTGGATGCTCTTTTAATAAGATTTATGGCGTGGCTGGTGATGATGCCGGCGATATCGTCATGGCAACAGTGCAGTGTTGTTATAACACTGTAATTCTTCGTGCGCGTGTGGTTTTTTGGGGGGTTTTTTTGGGGGGGGGGGTGTTTGTGAAATGAAAGATGCACGGGAAGAGAGAGAGCGAGATACGGCCTGAAAGTCTGTAGTGGAAATAACCAAGTGAAATATAAAAAGCTCTGGGCATTGTGCGCCATGCCTTTTTCGGAAAATCAAAATGATTGGCTCCTGCATTTGAGGCTCATGAATGATAGAAAACCTCAGCGGTGAATGGGCTTCCTCCTCAGTCAGCTTCCCCGTGAAAGCCTGCGCAGCTGGCTCATTCAACACAGGCTGTGCTGTGCTCAATAGGCCTCACCTCCTCACTGATATGGACCTGACATTTACAGAGAGAAAAGAAGTCCTGCTCATTGATTCTGCTGCTTTGTCTCTGAGACTCCTGCAAGACAGCGGTGGAGGAGATTGACGAGTCTCTATTTATTTGCTCTCCGGTCTTTGTCTTCTTCCCGTCCATGGCGCTGGAGACGTGAGAGGAATGGAAGTGAACCCACCACACAAGAATTTGTTTCGCCTATCTCAATAATTTTATTTTAACTGGGTTACAGTTTCCTAACACTCAACTCAACTCATTTGTTTATTTATTGTATAATAGCTCAAGAAAAGAAAGATGGAGCATCAATGGAGTGGATTCCACGAAACCTGCTGCTTATGCACTGTGTAATGTGGTGGCCGATACTGTATGTGTTCATAAACACTACTTTTCTCTCTTCATGGTGGCTGAGTAAAGAAGAAAAAACATGTCCGATGTTTTCTGGAAGATAAAAAATAAAAAAAAAAACAACCAACAACACGTCTTCCAAGAAAGTAGATGGAAGCAGCATGACCAGCTCTTCCTGCCAGAGATCAATTCCTTGCCCTCAAAAGGTCAAATTCGGAATTGATTTCCCTCAGTCCATTTTCCCGCTGCGAGAACTCTCTGAAGCAGTAAAACATTTCCTGGAGTACAATGGACTAAGCAAATACCTCCGCGAGGAAGGCTGCTGGCGCACCGGACTGTCTGCCTGCCATGTGAATATGTTTTCCATGACATTTCTCGAACCTCTCCCCGGCTCAAGGAAATCACTCTCTGCAGCTCCCACCTAGCGCCGGTCACGATGAATATTTCGGCAGCCGCCTGGCAAACTCACTTTTGTTGCAATTTCACTTAGATTCCACTGAAACTTACAACTTCAGAGCTTCAAAACGGAGTCTCTGGCTTTAATCGAGTGTTGTTAGCAAGTGAGTATGTGAGTTTCATTTTCAGTAAGTATTATCCTGAAACCTCTGTCACATTGTTTTCCTTTTACATTTTACCGCCGTGGCAGCGTATCAGGGTATCACAAAATTAAAACCACAATTTTACATCATTTCGCACTATTTGCAATGTGAGAGAACAAGTCTTGTGAAAGGACAAAAAAGTGATGTGAAACCAGCTGTGTTCGTTGGCTCAAAGTAGGAGGTACGCTGGCGTACGAGGAGGAAGGAGTCGCATGCACCGCAACGTGGCTTAATTAGTAAATGTCGTGCGATTCATCATCGACGTCATTTGGAGCCGTGAGTGAAGCGTACTGACGAGCGAGATACCGTAGTTCTGAACAATAAGGAATAATTAGTGTCCTGTTCTATTATTCACCTCTGAAGTGAAAGGAAATGGCACATAAATTGTGCTCCGACTTACAGTAATTACACTGTGAATTACATTGCACTCAGAAAATGAGAGCGAGAACTCATATATATATATATATATGACCTTTTTACATCCTGCATGAAAAAGAAGTGATTCAAAATTACTCCTGAACGCAACGCTGAGGCCGAATCCCGGTCTTCGGATTACACCGAAAAATCAAGTTCAGCCGGAGTCAGAGTTGAACAACAGTGCTTTCCTACACAATCTGTTCGAATCTGCGTAATCTGACTGTCAGATAAGGAAAACTACTTCTGTATTTCACCCACACATAAAATAAAGGTGTTACTTTTTACAAGAACAAACTTTTTTTTTCCCCCAGCTCTCTCGCTGGAAACAATAGCGCATGCTGCCCGTATAAATGAGCTGCTCGGAGGAGGAGATCAAATAAATTGCATTCCCTTCGGGAGCAATAACCATCGGAGGTAACGGCTCTTTAGTTCTTGGGATAAAAATGTACCGCACGTCATGCACGTCAGCGGAGCCCTGAGCCAATTAGTGCAAAGATCTGCCGTCACAGAAGCGGCTGTAGGTCCGGCGTGCTTCCCGCTAAAGTCAGCGCCGCATCGAGTCGAAGGAGCCTGTCGCCTGTGCGTAACCTGTCGGGGTGACATACTTCATTGGAGGGGCTGTGGGAAGTAGATCTCCTTGTGTGTGTGTGTGTGTGTGTGTGTGTGTATGTGCTAAATATGTGCATGAGATTAGGGGAAGTAAGGCAGGCAAGGCAGGCGTTACTTGATGGGGACACCCCTACTAGGAAGCTAAATGATTCCCGTCCCGACTTTGGCGCTGGTTTATCGTTATACGTAAACCAGCTGCTGTATTGTTCCATTTCTCTGGAGACAGTATGTGCTAAGTGTGATGATTACTGCATTACTGCTTTAATTTGAGTTGCTTCAGGGAATAGATACTTGTTGCGTGCTGTTTTTATGTCTTGACATGACGACATTTGACGCTGTGCGTTGTGAAAGATATACAGTGCGCTTTTTGATCTCCTGTTTTGTGTTTTTCTAGGTAAGAGGGACGCTTTGAACCTGTGCCTGCTGTGCGCACGCATGCGTGTGTGTGTGTGTGTGTGTGTGTGTGTGTGTGCATGCGCGCAAGCATTTGCTTGCTCATTCATGTTCCTGTCAGCTGCCAGTGGGGTAACACTATCACAGAGTTGGGAATAAAAAAAAAGTAAGATCTCACTGCACACACGCAAACACACACACACACACACACACACACACACACGCACATACACACACGCAGCTTATTAAAGCTGCTTCCTGACATCTTTCTAACCAGACTTCCATCCTGAAGGCTCTTTGATTTGATTTCAGCTTCAGTTGGTGTCATTTCCAAGCAGTTTGATTAGGATTTGTAATTAAATCAGCAGGATGTGAGGGAAATCAAAGCATCTGTAATCATCTTGGTTCAAAATGCTTTTTTTTTTTCTTTCTTCCTTTTTTTTTGACAAGAAGTGGCATTTAGATGGTCCAGGAGCTGTTCATAAGATATGGATGGCGGATGAGCTCCAGTGCGGTATAATACATTTCACAGAACGTGCTTTGCATACTTTTGGACGATGCGAGATGAAGCTTGATTGAAATCTGAGGGACTTCATAACCCTACTTGTTGTTGTATATGATTCCTTGGAGCCAGGGGTACAGAATAACTGGGATACAATGAATTACAATAGAGGAACACCATACTGCGCACATCTGCGGCTCATTGTGGCGATGGCAAGCACCAGCAATTTGAAGAGAGAGTTTAGAACTTTAAGGAATACCTCATGTATTCAGATGAATATTTATTGAGTGTATTGCTATCCATAGAGGAATACACAATGCGGTCAACGAGGCATTGGGATGGAAATGAATACAGAACACTGACATTTGAAGAGTTTGGAGTTTTTAAAAGTGCACTTTGTGCTACCTCCCTGTGGTTGTATCTGTGTTTAGGTTCTGACCCAGTTCAGTAAATCTGGACAATTTACCCTCTGGCAAGACCACTTAACTGTCGAGTTGGAAGTAGAGCATTAATGCACTAAGACCAAATTCGTATCGGGACGTGCATACTGAGCAGAGTTTACCATTATTTGCATTCCGATTGTGAAATACAGTAAATGGCCGTGGCATATTTAAATGAATCTCTGTTTCTCAAGTGATGGGCCTGTGTAGAAAAAAGAAGAAATAAAGAAGTGATCTTTTCAGTCTTAATACCAAGTGTGCAGTGTCAGGGGCTCGCTCTCACCGCTGACACTCATCTACAGCTGTGATCTGCTTCACCAGAGGGGGAATCTCCGAGGGTCGAGCGTTCTCCGTGCTTTGATAGAGACACGCCGTGAAGCCGTTAGCATCCCCATCTGTCACTTTGTCGCAGGGGCTCCACGTTTCCACCCGTCCCTCTCAGTCTGCCGTGTTCCCTCGCAGTCTTTGTTTGGCATTTATTCCCTTAACTTTTCCCCCCTCGACGGCACTCTCCTGTCATTTCCGAGCCAAATCCGCACCCTGAATTATCCGTCTGTCATGAGTTGCCCGTCCCACTGTGTCGCTACTACACAGGGACAGACAGTTCTCTCCAGTTTTGACAATTCATCTCCATTTACGTGTGACAAAACAGGACATTCATGTTCTTTCAGAGCCCTGATAGTGCTCTCATGAGAGTCCAGTCTCTCCCTCTCAGCCTGCTTTGAAGACATTCCCAGTTCTGCCCTTTGCAGCTATATATATATATATATATATATATATATATATTTTTTTGTTTCACAGGTCCTGGCTCTGACTCCGGAGCCTCATGTCTTGGCTTGGAGCCTCTTCCCTCATCCACTAAGGCCTTGTTAGATTTGTCATACAAAACCATTCCTACGTTAGAATTTTCAGCAGCAGCAGCAGGGAAGTGTAGGGCAGGGACAAACACAAGTATGTAATATTGCTCTTGCACTTGGAATACATAATGAAGGTGTTGCGGTGATTATGGAACCTGAGCAGAGACCGTGACTTGACAGGACCTCTGGGGAGACTCTAGGCGACATTTACAATTTTTTTTTTTAAACAGCATGCGTCAAGTAGTGCAGAAATCGGACCAGAGCACAAGAAGTCCGGTAACAGGCTTTCAGTTTAAAAAAAAACAAACAAAAAAAACTCTTAGGAAATTCCTTTATGAGTCAATCAAGTGGAAATGGTTGTTTAAGGACTGGATGCAGTGTTTCCCAAAGACCAGAACACAATTTGTGGCAGCAGCAATCAGTGGCCCGGGGTCAGGGGTCACTCTGTGTCAAGTTGTAGTTCTATCTTTGCCTCTCAATTGTAGTCAAAGACAGAGTGAATGGCTGCTGATGGTTTCAAGTGAAATCATTCAGTCAGGAAGGATTCCTTAAAAACAGACGTTTTAAGAGCCGGGCTTTCAAACATGTAGCGAAGCCCCGGCCATTAACTTGTTCTGGCAAACTAAATTACTGTCCACTTCACTTCTAATGTTATTACACAGGTCATAGCTGCCATAGATAGATGTTTGCAACTGACTTATAGTCAAACCTGTACATTAAACTTTGAATTTTATGCTTAAGCTTCCCATTCATAATACGTATGAACTCAAACCGAGTGATTATATATTATACTAATGTAATTACCTGGTGGAAAAATCACATCCAGGAGGTTTGAATTATTCTGGCTTAATAGATCACTTCCTAGGGAGACAGAGGCCTTTTCTTTGACAAGCTTTCTTGTTATTGGAGGAAAATTGCATGTGTAATTAATAACAGTAGTGACGGCTGCGTTCTACTTCGATCCTCCAGTTCCACGGCCCTGAAGTTTTGGATGCTACCTGGTAACTTCAAGCACCAGATGGTTTGTTACACTGAACCATCTGGGGAGGCTTTGTTGGAAAGTGTTGGAAAAAAGGGCAGGTGCTTTAAAAAAAAAAACCTGGCAGGTGATTGGATAAACCATCTGTCGATCACAGTTGCCGAGGCCGGGCGGGAGGAAAGGGGAACGCATCTTTTCCATCAAGAAAAGATGTCAGTGTCTTTTGTCTCGCCGCTTTCAATGAGGAAATGCTGGGTTGCGATACACCTGATGCGGTGGCGACCTTTTTGGGAGTCACCATTGCTGTCAGTGAACAATTGCCTCCCGCTGTTGTCGCTCATAGTTACTCCCTCACCATCTTCCACGAAATATCAAATATGCTGATTTTGTTTGTGTCCAGTTAATGTTGAGCTTTGGCCGCTTTTGTTATATCTCGCACACAGTTCTTTCCACATTGGTGTAAACCAACTCAATTTCAAGTTGAGACTAGCACTTTGCTGATGTATTCATTAGTTTACTTGAAATGAAATTTGCTGAAGTACAGAGCTTGAAGAACAGAAAAAAAAACTCAAAACAAAACAAGCGCAACTGTCCAAAATACACACGTTCTGGATTGTATTACATGAGTTTAATGTTCTGTTAGATATAGAGAAATAGCGGCTTGGAAAAAAAAAGAGCCAAACAATGACAAAACACCCGGAACCTACAAACCATTTCCCGATGCAAGCAACGTGCCAGCTGATTTTAAACCTAACCTCATCTGCATTACTCCCATACGTCATTAGTTTTCCCTTTTTTTTAAAAATGGCATTCACAGTCATTCTGACACTTGCTATATTAGTTGCCCTAACCTTGCACCACAAGTATGTTGCTGTGCTGCCATGCATGATCAAACATAAATATATCAAGCAGCCTTGGTTTGGTTTATTAAAGCAAAATGTTCTCCATTCGCTGTCGACTTAAAGGGCAGTCCGGGTTAATGTCAAATGTGCGTGGCACTCAGCTTTCTTCCATTTTTTTTTTCTTTCATCCATCCACAGGATACCGTCTTATGCAGAGAAATTCTGTTGGAAATCTTTTTTTTTTTTTTAAATGTCAGTTTGGACAGTCGTTTTTTGATCCTGTGTCTAATACAGTATCTGAAGCCGACGCACACAAAATAAGCATTTTCCAGCTTAAAAAAAACAGCTGTTTCTTCAGAACGACTTTCAAATGAAGGAATTAAAGTGGAGTTTATGAAGTAGAGAATGGGCTGAAAGATGGTGTAAGAAGCGCAAAGGATACAAATTCAGCTGCACCACAACAGCTGATGGATGCTAAGTGGCTGCTGGTTTCAGGGGCTGAATCCTGAGTGCAGACAGTAGCGTTAATGACAGGATGAATCACCACGTCCATCATGTTCTTTGCTTTCAAAGGTATTTTAGGGAAATCTGTGTTTCTTTGTATCAAGGGAGCTTGGGACTACTCTCACAGCTTCTGCTTTGTTGGCTCTCAGCTAGGTGCTGCTGGCTATTAATGACCCCAAATGCCACATTAGGTCTGAACAGTGATGTGACTCACTGGTTTGCAGAAAGAGCTCCGGTGGGTTTCAGAAATCTTTGCAAAGAGAGGTGAAAAGTACATTAGGTGACATTTAGTCCTCACGCCACACGTGGACTGACGTGTTTAAGGCGCTGAGTGTCTGCGGCTGCTTGAACACAAAATGCAGTTTATTTTTCGTCTTCATTTTCCAGTTGACTTGTTTCCGAGTTGCTCTTTGCACTGGCGGCAGAAACAACACATGTAAGACTCGTCGGGTCATTCGCTGCGCTCTGCAGGGTGACGCGCGTACTAGTGGTCGACTAATGGGGCTGATGTTTCGGCATTTTGAGATAATCGACATCGGCCGATGCCTGCACCCGTGAGGCCGCAGTCAAATCCATTTGGGAGTTAAGTTGGGATGACGTTACTTAGCATTAGTAGAGCCCTGTTTTTTTGTGTGCTTTTTAAAGGCTGTTGTGAACTCATGCTCATGTTGTGCGCACCAGTGTGCATACTTTTAGTACAAATACTATTTAGTAATTAAACAAAGCTGATATTTCTTTGGTCAGCAGTTTTATTTTTGGGAATCTCCAGGTTGCATTTTCATGATTCTTGTTGCCTTACCTCATCTCTTGTTATTATGGGCTTATCATGGATTTGATGGGCGACTCTCTCGCATGAGCAGCTGTTGTAATGTGTGCGATAATCATACGATGAGAGGATTTCGATGTAGTGGATGGTTCCATTAAATGATTTTGAGGTTGTAATTTTATTTCGGGATGGCTTTGTGTTAGCATATTACACACAGAGATGTGGACTCCACTCGGTGTGGCTCGGGCTTGCGTCGACCAGAGCCACAATGATGTTGATGACCACTCGACTTTGCCTTTCAAGGACTCTTGGCTTGACTTGGCACACGACAGCTCAAAGGACTTATCTGTGTCCACTTTATGCTTTCAGTTTAAATATGAAATGTGAACGATTAAAAATGCATTAAAAAGCACAGATCTATGACTTCACCAAACCTGAGATGGACTTTGGCGATACTGTGCAGAAAATACCTGTCTGCAACTGGCAACCAGGTGCACCTATTAAAACTGCAAAAGTAAAACAATCAGTGCCCGTCGATTTGACAAAAAATGAATAAAATAAACAAATTTGCCACAATGGATATGTGTGCGGTGTGTTTGCATTTTTGGTAAATGCCCAGTCATCATCGGGTCATTAGCCTCTATCCCAGCAGTCTGATGCGCTGCACCTTTGTTGCCTTTGTTGAAACATCTCTCCGAGCACAGACGGATAATATGATTCTTATTCAAAGCAGCTGAATTGATAATCCCATTACGCTATAAGAGGCTAAAGCTGTGCACCTTCAGCGGGGTGCCATTTTCAGCTCGCTGCAGGGTTATCTCTGTCTCTGAAGATGCCCGCTGAGCTGCAGCTCTCGACTCCATACTGAATTCTGGGATTTGAGCAGCGCTCTTTTCCCATCATCCTCAAGACTGTTACATCACTGCAGGAAGTGCTTTTGTGCTTTCTGCAGAGCAAGCGGGGCCTAAGGATGGCGATATCAGTCAGTGGATTCAGCCATTCAACACTTTGATCCAGAGAATGATAAAGCATATATCCCTTAGATCCATAAGTGGGTATCTCAAAGACCAATGAGGGAATCCGCAGATAATGCTGTGAATGTTAAAGCTCCCTTCTACATCTTCGGTTTGTGGTGAACCCCTGACCTCATCTCCGGTTTCCACCTCAAGCCAAAACAGTCACGTGTACAAATACATGTGACAGTGTTATTCATTTAATTCCCCCGGGGATAGAAAACCTTCCATATTGATCACAGAGGTGTTCTGCAAGACCCTAGGATCAAATTTTGATTTTTTTTTTTGACGGAATTTTTTTTTTATTTTCAGCGACCCTTAAAAGAAGCTTTATTTTTACCTCCGCTCGACCTCATGCTTCATCCTCGCCTCACGTGCCTCCCTCTGAAGCTCCTTGCGTACATACGAGCTGCACCCCAGTGCGTTTCAGGGCCCTGACATCGGCGGAACCTTTACGTCGTCTCATCTGACATTTACAGATGCGAGGCTTCATTAACAGCAGCCTCTCCGGGCCTGCCAGACGGAGGCTCGACATATTCGTATCATATCGCTTTGTTTCAGACCTTCTGTTTTGTGATTGTGCTCGTCATTGGGAAGATTTCAAACAAATCGAGTGGGTCACATCACTTGACTGCGATCTCAGTAAGAGCTCCGTTTTGGAACAATGCAGATGTGTGCAGTACGCATGCCCCTCGCAGCCCCTTTTACCTTTTCTTTTTTTTTCTTCTTACAAAAACTTGATTATTTTTTATCTCTCCCTGTGCCCCCTTTTCATCTCATCGCTCATGTTCAGCATCCTTCCCCTCACCCTTCACCGTCCTCCCCTCCTCCACCCTACTGCTTCTCTTAATCAACAGTCTGGTAATGATATACTGTATGTCATCTTTCGCTGAACCCAGATAAGCCTTGGGTGTGTGCTGGTGAGAGATGTATCAGGGCTTGCTGGAGCTTGAAGCCGCTCAGTTACAATGATCCCCTCCACTGGGCTGTAGGAAGCTATTGTGAACTCTAGATTAATAGCAGTGACAGAAACATGCCCTTCAGCCCCCTCAGATCTCATCAAGTCGACTTTCCGTTATTCTGCAGAACGAAGTGAAGACGTTTTGAAAGGTGAGACTGCGGCGGTGTCGTCAGGGAAGAGGGCATGGGCTCATGCGTGGCACCAGGAGGCTAAAACTTATTTCTGGGTCAGCATCTGCCATTATATATTAATCGTATTCTTGTTTAACGGCATGAAATAATTTTGTTGCTCCCTTCAGTGAAGTTTATTTGCTTGTAGGATTTATCGTGGGGGCACGTGGAGTTACTGCGCCCATCTTCTTAGCCAAGACCGTCGACTTGAAGCGCATTGTGAACTGCATATAAATATAAAACGCATGGACTGTTTACTGCAGTCTGCTCACCTCAACTTTAATTCAGACATTCATGAATCGCTCCCGAACCGCAGCTATAGCGCTCTGATTATGCACGTTATCTCCCACACAAAAGCCTGGCGATTTAATCACACGCAGAGAGAGGGTCATATTTCAAAGAGTGTGAGGAGAAATGTGTATAATCTTTTGATCTTAATGTATTAATGTTTATATGTGCGTCCGATCAATAATTTCCTGGTCCTGCCTGATAGCATAATGGCCCTCCTCTCTGGGATCTGCTGACACCCTCCCGCAAGGGAATCAGGAAGGCACAGCGTGGCACTCAGCAGCGTAATTAAAGAGCACGGGTGGGCATCAGCGGCCGGCATGCGGGTCAAGTAACCCGCGATTAGTCGCCGATGCTGATAAACATATTTGCGCGTTTCCCGCGAAGCTGTTGATTAATGCGGCCGCTCCATGAGAGCGACTGCAAGAAGAAGGTTGCCCGCTTCATCAGTGTCACGACGGCATCACCGGTCAGGACATGCAGTTACGCTGAGGAAGCACATAGTGCGCTGTGTCGGCCTCCTGGCCTCTCTAATTTGTTCAATTCTAAGTTATTATAGTTAGTTGAGTGATCACTCATAGTTTTCACTCAACATCCATTTTTGTCCTTGTCCCAGAGTATACCTCAGTAATATTGAAAAAACTGATAACAATAAGCAACGATTCTGCTTTGAAACAAGGATTTCTTCGCTGGCAAGCAGTTTTGTTTACTGATGATGCTTTCAGTGGACAGGCAGGAAAAAAAAGTTCAGCTACTGAATATTTCTTTTTATTTTGTCAGAGAGATCTAAAACAAAAAGTCATGCATTTCAAATGCAGTCGCACTTTCAAGTGCGAAGTCCAGATTGAGGAGGAAACGGCTCATCTCAGCATTAAGCCCACAAAGCAGTCACTCCTTGACTTTTTTCCGATCTGACGGCGATCCACCCGCCGCTGCTGCAGGGGTTCCCGCAAATGAGAAGCTGTGAAACACTGTTGCTCTGCAGCAGTAAATCTGCAGAGAAGAGTCCGGTCACGTATGTTACAGGGCAGTGGAGACAGGCAGCAGAACCGGCAGCTGAAAGACCTGTGGATTCTGCGTTGTCCTGTAAATGATTGGTATGGGAGAACAGCACCCGAGGGCGTTTGATGTCATTGACGGCCGATGAAGGCCAAAAATCGTGTGATGAGAAAAGAACCTGAGCATTGGAGGGATAAGGAATTCACCTGAGGTGTGTATGCATGAGTGTGTCTTGGATATGTATTAAATGATTAAATACAGAATTTAAACAGTATTTTCATGGTGGTTTCAGGCAGTGCAGTATTTTCATCCTTCTACTGTCCAAAACACATGAATCATCTGCTCTTGGCATCATTTGTTATGAAGTATAGATTCAAAGGAAACTGTGCGTGTATATGTGTGTGTGTGTGTGTGTGTGTGTGCGCATGCGTGCCTGCATGCACCAGTACATGGATGGCTGACCAGACTGACTAATCTGTGAGCCCCTGCTCCGCTCTATCTGAATTCGGTGGAGAAATGAGGCCATATTTCGCTTCCGCGGACAATTTCCCTGAAAGGGCTATTTACTTAAAATAAATAAATAAATAAATAAGAGGAAAGACAAGAGGAAAGACAAGAGGCAGACGTGATTACTAGTTATTTGTTTCTCTGAATGTAAGTGCAGGAGCGGACGATTGAGATTCAGGTCTCATTCTGACGAGCTCTGGCCAGATTGGAGTCGCCAGCAGACTGAATGGAATGCATCTATCGCCCTTTTATTGATTCTGCGGAAACAGTCTCCACCCCAGGCAGATAAAACGTTTACAAAATGTGTAATGCAAAGACAAAAAAAACCCCAAAACTGAGTCTGTTTAGAGTAGGTGCCGCAAGTCAAATTTTGAAAATGATCTGCCGCTTCTTGCAATGCGCAGATTAATTCCCGTCAGCTTGGAGAAGCACGTGTGTACAAGCAGAGGAATAAAACATATGGCATCAACATACCATATAATGATAATAATCTGATTTGTGAGGCAGTCAACTCATTATACCAAGGCCATTTTTCTTTTTTAAGATCAGCAGAAAATACACAGTCAGTCCAGAAATTCAGCAAAACACTACATGCTTTCCTGGGCCTCTCCACATTTAAACAAACACAATGGCAAGAGTATGTGGTGCAGATGGTGCTCTTGTGATTTATTAAAATAAAATACCACGGCCTAATTTCTACAAATGGGTTTGAAAGGTTTGTGGAGGATAGTAATTATGGAAGTGGCTTTTTGTGCAACCGTATACAGGCAGTTCCATAGTTGGTCAAATGAGATTACAATGCATTGTCCCGAAAAGGCCTCTCTGGTTTAGTTTAATGTGCATTTTTTTTATAATTTTTTTTTTTTTTGCAAAAAAACCCAATTCAATCTCTAATTGAACCACTGTTGCCATCATTCTTTAGAAGCCTGAGCAGCAATGGATGAAAAGCAAGATTCCCATTTACCACAACCCACTCACATCCCTTTGTATCATTTAAAAATGATTTGCTACTGGAATAATGGCGCTAGCAGAGTACACAATTGTGGCATTACCTTCCGTGTTTTGGTCCACTTATATGGCTGTGTTGTGTCTTGTCTACTCTCGTTTCCGACGCGATGGTATCATTGCAATGGTGTGGACTTAAATATATGCCGTTCATTTTGAAGATAAACCATGTCCGGCTGCTAAACCGCATCTCCGTCCTTCTTCTTTTCAGTCATAACAGCTTCTTTTTGGCCGTCCTGTCGTCATGGCTCAGGAGAGACAGTGCTTATCTGTTGGTGAGTCAGTGAACTGGTCCATCATTTTGGTCCAGACCGAAATATTGCACAAATATTACGCATTTGGTGCCCATAGAGAACGAGTTTGAACACCTTCGGTGCTCCCCTGCCTTTCCCTTTAGCGGTGGGAGAAATATATAAAAATCAACTGAATAGACTGATTCCTCACTTTGTACAGGCCTTCGTGATTCCGGTCCCCTGACCCCTGTCTTTTTCATCGTCAGGCTGACAATTTTTTTTAAGTTTTGAAAGAAACACCGACGACTGGAGGAATTGCCATGAAACGGGGCGCAGATGTTTCCCGTCCCTTTCGCGACACGGAAGCACACACCTGCTTGTGGTTGGAGTGAAAGAGTGTCCGTGTCCACACACGTCCAAGGGCATTTGGAAGCAATGAACTGACCTTCGGTCCCAACAAGTCCTCCCACCTAAAAGACCCCACAGGAAATTTGTTGCTACCTTCTGATACAACCCGCAGGAGCACCCATACAGATAGATGGCCACAGATGGCACAAAGATGTGGTTACATTTAGGGAAATATCATGGGTTTGGTTAAACGCATCCTTCGCTGATGCAAGCGGACCTTGAAGGTTAAACAGGTTTTTTCCACCACGATCGCTGTTTCTGTTTGTCCGCTTGATTAACTTGTCTGAGGGAGCAGGTGGACTCGCTGTTGCAATGAGTCCTCCGTGAAAAGACAGAAGTGTGGGCCAAATGTTCCTCTTCACGTAAAAAATAAAAAAATGACACACCACACAGAAATATTTCCTTTCCACGTTGTATTTCAGGGTCATAAAAATGATAGCAAGTTTTGATGAAGGGTACAATTTCAAAAAAGAAAAAAAAGCCTCAAGGACATAAGAGATTGGAGTCTGCACATCCCTACTGGTCTGAAATGTCTCCTTTGAGTCAGTAAAGTGGGCTTGGTTGATGAAGTGCAGTATTGACACACGGAGTAGATGGATGCTGTGTAATCCTGGGCCGATACCAGAATGAGATATTCTCTGTTATTATCTGTGCTCAGCGCAAAAAGTGAAATTGCGTGGGGGAAAGAAAACAAGAAGAGCAGAATCATTTGATCACAAATAGCTTTCATTTTGGGCGAAAAGCAAAACAAAACAAAAAGACTCGGTACATCCCGTTATCTAACCGAAACACAGAAACAAGGCCGGCGGACAAGAGGAGTGCGGTTCTTTCCAGCTGCAGATTTTGGATTTACCTGTGAGGGTGCGGCTAATTTTCAGGTGAGCTGCACTCCGCGGCTGAAAGGGAGCTCTCAAGACGGGTTGTTCGGACAGAGGAATGCACCAAAGCCCGCGGCGTGGCACAGACGTGGACAGGGTCTGCCGTTGTGATGATAAGGGTCTTGCTTGGCTGTGCGTTGTGGCTCTGGACACAGTGTCAGCAAAGCCGTCGGGAGTGGATGTGATAAACCAAAAAATGGTTAACGGAAACACAGCAGGCAGGAGGCCAGGAGATTCAGAACAACGCTGAATGCCAAAGTAGCATGTATACAGAGACACACACACACACACACACACACTGGCTGTAGTCTGACTGGAGGCAAGCAGCAGTATAGCCTCCTGGTAATATTCTATCCACAAGCAACATACCAATCAGTATTCAGCCTTTCCTAAAGAGCTGCTTTGAGCTATTCTATTAGTTTTCATCATCACATGTTGATCCTTTTCATTTCTCCCGTGCATTGGTCTCCAACCGTTTTCAGTGTTGACATGTCTACCGACTTACTCGACGCCTGTCAGCCGTCTCAGAAGCGTGTCAAGTTCCCCTTACTTGCACGACAGGTTGCTGTGCAGACAAAATTGTCGTGCATCTCAGTATCTTTGTACTTTGCTCTGCCCGTTGCCTCCAGCACATTTGTGGCCCTGGAGCCTCGTGTCTCCCGTCCACTGTTCTGCAGTGGTTCCCTTTAAAGCCGAAGCGATGCAGGTCTTTTAGATACACACAGCCTGTTTACTTTATAAACTCATGGGCTGCTCTTTTGAGGCGGGGTAGTGGACCAATCGCTTTGCAACATGCCTTTCCCAGCGCTGCGGCGTAAAGCGGCATACAACCAGTAAATATTTATGTGGTCGCTGAAAATTAAAAATGCAGCACAGCTGGGTTGCGATAGATTGAATTCCAATAACCAACAGTTGCACAGGTGATTGAATAACTTCAAAGGTAAAAAAAAGCCCACATTTCATTAAGTATTTATGTTATTTTGTGCGTTCCCTTCAAGTGATGCTGACTCTGGTCTGGGTAAATGAGGACTCTCGGATAAGATGAAAGCCATGTTGCATCCATAGCCTGGTAATTCAGGGAAACAAGTTTAATATTTAAATATAAAGTAGTCTTTTACAAAAGAAATGCATTCTAGTTGTTTCATTTGAAACTCAGAACTCTGTCAGTTGGAAATGGCATTGGGCTCCTCACCGAAAACCCCGCTGCTGCCTCCATTCGGGATGGTACGTGTACAATCGACTCAGCTAAAATGAATGAACTTTCACCGTAGACAAGAATGATGGGATTGTGTTTGTGTGTGTGTGTGTTGACATGTGGACCTTTATGCAGAGGAGAAGTAGGACAGTCTCACTGTGCGCCATCTGCTCGTTCTAAATGTTGGTTGCCTTTGACAGGACAGCAGAAAGTCACTCGTCCCCGGGGAACAATGAAAGACACGGAGCGGCGTGAGAGAAATCAGAGAGACAAAAGCCCTTTCACACGTGCAACCTGCACATGGCCGGGTTCAGCAGCCTCCCGCTAGACGTCAAGGGGTCTTTATCTGGACGGGTATCTCATCGTCACGTGTTTCCTGCACGGGCACATTGGGTGTTGAGTGTATTCCCTCCTGGCGCAACAGGCGTGGCTGGAGTCGCTTGTGTCTACTCACTGGTGGGTGGCGGCGCAAAGGGAAGGGCGAGGAGCGACAGTGCATAATATTTGGGAACTCCAGTGCTTATCCTACTTTAGGTGAAGAGAGAGAGGAAGTTCAGACCTCAGGTGTCAGAGCTACATTTCGTTTGTTATTGTCACACATATTATTTATGATTGGAGCTTGTCATTGTAAAGAAAGAGACTCTCAGTCGTGCTTCTCTGTTAGTCTGATGATGGTGTTTTTTTTCAAGAAATCTTTTTCCAAATTGAAAAAACCCCTAACAACTTGCATTTAAGAGCCATACATGCACACATAAATGTCATCGCACATCCAGCACTCTTCACATCCCTGTTGTCTCTTTTCATTTTTGCTGGTGTCAAGGGGAATAGTAATAGTCTGCGTAAATACTCAGATCACTCAGACGTCACCTGCTTCCAAACACTTAATAATGAATTAGATTACTTCCTTACTGTCAGCTTATTTGCCCCCCGGCGCATTATAACAACAAGAATAAAGTAAGACAGCCATGCAGAAGCTATGGCAGCACAATTACAGACCAGCGAGACTGGTGTTTTATGTAGAACTGATTCCGGCTCTTGTTCACGTGTGACATTGAGCTGTGCATTTACCAGATTGTTGACTTATTAAAGCGTCTTTGGGGATTTGATGAAAAAAAAAGATGCAAGAGGGAGGAAGAAAGACATGGCAGCTTTACACACTGACGTTAACTGTTCGGCACAGATTTGAAGAGCTAAAACTGAATTAAGTGGCAAAGAGCGGTAAAGGCAACTAGAACCCCCTGTGCTCCCTCCACCCCCAAAGAGAGCCTTTTGCCTCATTGTAGCTTCCAGTGGAACATGACTGCCTGGTGTCCTCTCGGACCATCTTCACTTTGAGACTGTCAAAGGAAGCTCAGATCAAACACACAGATTGGCCGACTAATGTATAATTGATTGGATACTGTATGGCCCTCTCCTGTTAAAGTAGCGCAGCGTTCATGGTTGAGGGTCTGGGATTCTCTGCATTTCCAAGTCTGAAGGGAAAATCCATCAGGCAGCTTGAGGTATGCAGTCTTCTGGGGAAATAGAGGAGGTTTCTTATCTAAAATGGATCTGGGTTTAATGGTTGGAATAAAGAAGTGTTTTTCTCCATGTCTGATACTGTACGGCGGAGGACCTTTTGATCTTTTATTAAGTATAAAAGGGGATATTATGCACTTGGACAGATGGAGCCAAACCGTCTAATAAGCCAAATTCGGTTGAAAGAAAGGATTGGAGAGTAAAGCACTGGGGGGGGTGAGGGTGAAGACAGGGGCTGCGCTTCTCCCCTTTGATTTGCTGGAGCCAAAAACAAGTACATCCCATTTGGGTTTTCTTACAGTCGTGGCAAACTCACTGATGTTCACAGATGAAGCAGGAGAATCGTGGGTATAGACAGGGTTATCTTCAGGCTATTTCTGGAGAGGTTGATAGTTTAGTCAGAAAAAGAATGAAACCGAATTCTGATATGTACAGTACGCTGTATAGATAAGGAATAGGGTTTTAGGATGGAGGGGATGAGTCATTTAACTTAAAGATATAACTTTTTGTGCTGTACTAAAATATATGTGTTGAAAGAGTTCATGGCGGATGCAATCATTCCTGTTTCCTGTACTGACTGTGCAGAGAGCCCTTCACAACACCACGCCGCTGCAGTTTCTCATTTTGTCCTTGCGGGCGGTGATTGTCACGCGCCGAGCCGAGCCACGGGCCAGCGCGGCCAATCGGGCCCCGTCGGCCCGGTGCACGTGGCTTTCTCCAGCACGGCACCGAGCGGCAGGGTAAAATAAGTTAGCAATGATGCGCTGAAGGTCAGCTGGTTGGCATAAAGTGCCGTAAAGCCGCCGCTCTCCATCACACGGCTCGCTGCGTGCGCTTGTGTTTGTACCCATTCCTACCAGCGAGTCTTCAAAACTGATCCGCTGCACAAATGGCTCCGAATATTTCCGTATCTGTCCGTATTTGTCCTCGTAAAAAAAATTAAAAAAATAAATAAAAGAATGCCAGCACCAGCAAAATAAATTAAAACAAAATTGTTGACATTTACATTGCCCATACCTGCTGCTTTGGAGTGCAAGCCTCCTGCTCAACAGCAGATTTGCATTTTGCGCTTACTTAAGACAGGTGTGGTACAGCTGGAAGCCGCCAGTCAACAGTAAAATAATTCTGATATCTGCAGGCAAACAAACAGGCACACGGCAGCAGAGCAAAACTCCAAACTGCACAGGTTCAGGTCGAAGCTAAAAGAGGCGGGCATGCTGTCCCTGGATCGCTATGTCTGAGCCGCAGGGTTGTAACTGAACAATTGGTCACGGCTATCTGTCCCGGTGAAGCAGCCGTAATGAATATGATTAATTATTCTCAATCACAGTGCGTCGAATTACTGTCATAGACAATGTGAAAGGTGACAAACGTCCAGAGAGTAATTACCTGATCCCTTTTGCCGTGGCAGAGATTTTTAGCGCGTTTCAGCTAATTTTTTTAGCTGTGTGTTGAGCAAGTGCTTTCCTGGGTTAAAGGACAGCGTTTTACTGATCCATCCGTCCACCCCAAACACCTCCTGTCAAAGACCTCGTCACTCAATGTACGACATCGGCCAACTTCACAATCATAATCAAAATGGCTCTTATGGGTCCCGTAAGGATGAAACCGAACAACGGACAACCTACGAGGTTTCTGCGGGCTCAAGACGTGAGGCCTCAACAAGTCTGAGTCAGACAAATCAAGTGGGTATCGACAAGACTTACTGTCTTTTTAACAGAAAACTCTCTATCCATTCCTATCCCTTTTTTGCAGCTCAGCAGACACTGCAGCTTGAAACTCAGAGAGGGTATTTTGTACTTAGACCACTGAAGCCTCATAAAAGCCACAGCTGAACTTTAGAGTTTTTTGGGGGGGTGTTTCTGCACAGAAAGGGGCCTCTTTTTCCTGTCCAGTTGGAGTCGCAACAGGAGAGAGATCCTTCTTCGTTGTGACCAACAACTGGAACTGTGCAGAGTATTATTTCAGTGGCACAAAGAGCCCAAGCATTTTTTGCTGACCGCGCCTGGCCCTTCAGGCCCACTGGGCCCAGCAGGCTTGTGTGCAATGACAAACTGCAAATTATCAGCCTGTGTGCAGAGCAGTAAGCAACCTGTTGACTCTGAACTTCGGAGAAATCTCGATTATTCTGAAAGCTGAAGGGGATCATACCGCTACTTTCGGTATGCATGCGCAAAAAAACTGCCCACGGAGCACATTGTGCAGCTGTTCACCTTTCCAAACTGTGACTGAATGCAGTGTTTGCCAGTGGGGCAATTTCCTGCGGTAACTCATTGAGCGATTTATGAATCAAAGCAAAAGTCAATCGCTATGCCCTCCGGGATCCCTTTGTCTGCCTCTGTCTGCCTCTCTCAGGTTAAAAGGGCAACGGAAGCCTTTTTTAGACTGTCTATAGTAAAGCTGAGTCCAGGCAACAGCACAGATAATCAATACAGTATGTTGATCCAACCCACTTTACTAAATGAGTGGTGTCCTGTAGATGGACAATATAATTAGGGTGGTTAAAAGCCTGAAAAGACGTACCATGTACTAAACATGTCAGGGTTTATATTGCATGTCATGCAGGCCGCAGGAAACCGTTTCAGTCTTTAAAACTGAGTATGCCTTTAACTGATTAGGCCTCGTCGCTTGTGAAAACGGCCGCTCGGCCCACAAGAGGACACTAAGCTGAGCGGCTGGCTGTGTACGGTCTCTATTGGAAATCAAACCACCTAATCCCTGTCAGCAGCGCAGCAGAGTCAAACCTGGGAGCGCCTCAGCCCTTGATGCAATTTAATTAGGTCTTGTGAGTGGTTGATTAGCAGCAATTTGCGTCATACGTCACTGGAGAGTGGGAACGTTTGATAGCGGCTTGCGCTATCAGACGATCAACAATCAATTATGGTTTAAGCTCTTATGGATTTTTTTTATTAAAAACGTAAACTGTGTATTGTGTATTCTTGGTAGCCGACGTATGTGCGTGTGCCAAGGGTGATGCTGGAGATGGAGACGGCAGACTCGTAGGTCAGACTGAAGATTTATTGGTTGATTGGACAAGTAACTTCATATTACAGGGAAGCACGGGGTATAAGCAAGGACGTTTTTCTTATCTATTACCATCCCGCTCCCTCCCTCCCCTCTGCTCTCCACCTTTTTTCGCCCTTCTCCCCCGTATCTCTCTTTTGACACTCTCGTTGACAATATTGTCGACACGATTAAGCAGTGATTTGGTCGACTGGGAGAAACCGAAATAAGCAAATTCAATATTGGACAAATCAACATATTTATTTATCTAATGTTGTTTTCGATGAAAATGCAGCATTTTCGTATCGGTGTGGTTGGTTTTTTTTGGCAGCTGGTCAAACTAATTTTAAAATATGGCTCTGGCTGCTGGTGGATTTTCCATGACATTTCAATATTACTTTTGGTGCCGTGCTGCGCCGGATGAGGACATGCATCAAGGTCTCTGTGTTTACATCCCGCTCATTAATAACTGAAGTGACATGCTCTGAGATGATCTTCTGACTGATCAGATGGATGCTGCAGAAGAACGGAATGATGCATCAGAGATGTCAAACAGAGATGGAGAGAGCTTCCGGGCCAGCAGGCATTTAAAGGGGGTCCAGTAATGGACTCGGGTGTGATTAACATTTGTTTTGTTATCCAAGGACATGGGACATGTTTGTCAATTAGCGACACAGAGTTTTCACTGAAATGAATGATATGTAGGACAGCTGCTGGATATTGCCTTATTTTTTGAATCAGTGTCTTCCTCTATGTCCAAACTTTAATATAATGTACAAATAACAGCATTGTGAGGAATTCATTTCATGTATACCTGCTTGGAACAAAATGGAGCTGAGAAAAATTTGTATTGCCCACCCGGACTACATTTCACAATAGATTCCTTAAAGGCAGCGGGGACTGAGTCATTATAGCCATGGACTGCTAAACATCCAAACAGTCTCTGGCAGCAGACTGACATGTAAAGCCTCCCAGGAAGCCAAACAAGAGCAGCTTGCTGCCAGACAGCTAAAAAATGCCAGACAATACCAGATGCCTGACGGAATGCAAAGCAACGCCGGGCCAGTCTGGGACAGAGAATTTATATAGCTACCTGACAGACCGCCTCCATGCACAGCTGCGCAGGGATAAAAAGAGCATCGGTGTGAAAATCCAACCCCATTAACTGACCATTATGTTGCCATTTGCTGTCATGGAGAATATCCACGGACAGGGGAATTTGCATTTGAAATTATGCCCCCTATTCATTTGAACAAGGACAGGTGTTGAAATATTTTGGTGGATTATGGGATGGTGAGTGCAAGAAATGTGCAACCATGGAAACGTTCCAGCTTGCTAGTCTTTTGATTTTGACCAGGCAAACCTTATTAGACCATGCAGACAGAAATGAGAGGGTTGTACCCTCACAGGTTGGAAATCCTCACTTTGAATATACAGTAATGCACGGTTAAGTGCTACCTCGTGACTCGTCTGCACCCGCATGCCATTCGGTCTGTCCCTGTTTACTGTCCCATTTAATTGGTCGGCAAGGGAAACTGAACACTGAAGTATGGTAATCATTGCGCAATATACCATGCAGAGGTTACTGGCCAGACGAGCATGGAGGAAATGTTAAAAGCACAACTGAAGTCAGCTTCGTGCTGATCACAGACTTTTAGCTCCACAGCCTCCTTTTGAAGCTAATTGGCCAGTACACATCATATACTGTAATCGAAAGCAAGGAGGAAATAAATTAACAACAACAAGTTCCAACCCAACCTTCTGCTCATGCACAGCTCACACCCAGCCCGATGGCTGAGATGACATCCGATAAATCCGAAACTGGGGAAATTCCAAATTTACTGAAAGCCAAGCTGGGCTCTGTCCACGGTGCTGAATCTCTCTCACTAAAAATTTAACACCGGCCGCCGAATTCAGGCAAACAGGGTCAGCTGCTAGCAAGGGGAGACAAGGCTGTACCAGTCATTCATTTGGCTTTAAATGACCTAACAGACATTCAGTCTGGAAAGAGGAAGTACTGTGACGGTGTTGTACTCCAGTGAAAACAAATATAATACAGACTGAGGCTGGAGAAGGCGATCGCGCCCCATCTGCCAACACTTGATGTTGTATGCCTTCCACCACACACAGTAAGGGCTGATCTGTGACCATGACCGTTCGGTTTTGATGGCCTCAATTTAACCTAGACCATAGGGATGACAGAAAACTGTAAGTCCTGCAAAAAAAAAAGGTCCGCTTTCTTGGTCATCAACATGGGTGAAGGACTTTTTCTGAACAGGACGTTAGCCGTGGTGTGATCACTGTCATCCAGTGTGCTGCGCTGCTCTGATATCGAGCTGGCATTGTGCCCAGAAGTGGAACAGGCACAAAGCAATTTGCTATTAGAGGAGTATTGATCCACTCAGAGGCATTGCCACAGAAGTCAGGTGGATGATTTAAAAGCCACAGTATGTGGGCATGGCAGTCTATTATATGTCTGAGACAGGAGCTATGATACGGTTATGGTCTGACAGTGACGTTGACATATCTGACACTTCTGCTCTTTTAAATGACGTGGGGGTAAAACAAAACAAAACAGTTTGAAAGCGCGATGAAAGCTGTCAATGCGTCGAGCCACGAGCAATCTTTAATTGACGTATGAGGCGCTGTGATCTGAAAAATATATGATTATCCTTTACACAGTGCAGGTGAAAGAGAAACCCCCGGTCCTCACTGTCATTTCCACAGCCGGCTTATGAATGTTTAATGACTTTAAAATAGGACAAAACAGCCAAACCACCTGCAGGTTCCCGCCTCTTGCGACTTTCGTTTCATTCTCTGTTCGTTTTTTTTTTTTTTTGACCCCCACTGAGAAACATCAGCAACACGGGCAGAACTCTTCAGACGCACATTCATCTCTGAATCGTTGCACCGAGCAGGGTTTGTTTTACCGCACAAATGCGGGCTCTCTCTGCAAGTACACTGGCCTCTCCAAACCTTTCAGGGAGTTAATTCTGGCAAATGGCCCGATTCACTGGTTCCACTCCTGACTAATTTTCATCCAGCATTTCTGTTTGGAAACAACATCCACGAAATGGGTAGTCAGACGGTGCTCTCTCGCTCGCTCGCTCTCTGCTGCGATCCACTTTGATCGCAGCCGCGCATACACGCACTTCCCCCCCATTAACACGGCTGCAGCTGTGCCTCCAAATCTGCGTGGGGGGATTAATGGGTGCTTGACGCAACAGAACTGTTTGTCCCTGACATGATTATTTTCATTATTTACCCAGCTGTGATTGCATTAATCCCTAATGAAATAATGACTGAAATAATAACTGCAATCCATTTCCATCTTGCATGGTTGCTTCGAATTTGGAGGACGTCTCGGATACAAGAGGTGGAGTATCGTCTGACTGTAATCCAGAGGGAAAAAAAACAACGTTGACGTTTAAATTCAAGTGTCAAAGAACTTGAGCCCCCTAACCAAGCCAGTATCATATCAGAAAAAAAAGTTTTTCCTTTGCAACAATGATTTGTAACAGATGGTGTCCTCTTGCTGGAGGAGAAGATACCTACGTATACTGAAGTCACCACCGCGATCACATTTCTCTGCCCAGCAGTTAGCCGCTTAAATGTTATCTACTGTTTCCACTGTGAAGCCAAATCCCCTGGTTTTTGGCAGTCGGCGTGAATAAACCGAAATAAATCTCACTTGCCGTAAAGGAACAGCAGGACTTGCATGTCAGTCCGAAATAGAAAGCTGTGAAAATAAGGAGAAAGTGAGCAGGAGCGCATTTTCTGGCAGTGGAGCGTTTTCTATCTTGAACATGGTCAGAAGATCACGACATATGATCTGACATGGATTCTGATTAAAGCCGCTCGCTCGGCAGGAACTGCAGGGCTCTCCAGCATCGCACGTAACGTCTTAGCATCATTTGTTACAGTACTTGCCCCCTGGCAGCGTTCTGGATTAATGCGCGCACACGCGCTCAGATTTGTTAAGAGTTTAAATTGATGGCAACAAATTGTAGGGAGAGACTTTGGAGTTTGGTAAATGTGGGCGTCTGCCAATTAAAACCCAGCTTCTTTCTCTCCCCTCCGTCTCCGTTGCTCTCTCTCATGTGCAGCAAATAATTGCGATTCAGATGCTGCACGGAATAATTTCCATGACCGCGGTTGTGGGAGTGGGAAGCCTCCTCTGCTGGCCTCCCTCACACTCCTCTCTTTCTCCCCGCTATCTCAGGACTCGCCATAAATATTTATGAAGGTGTTTGAATAATGGGAATCGAAATGACAAAATATCATTTTGAGAAGGGAAGAGTGGAAGTAGCGGGAAGGTGAGGGAGAGGAAACAGCGGAGGTTGAGGAATCCTGTGGACCTGAGGGGTTAAGTCTTTGAGATAAGTGAAAGGTGAACCCTTGCCACAGAGGAGCAAATAAATAATGACATTTTACATAGTGCACTCAGAGCAGAGCTACAATGGGATGGCGCAGCCATTACTGCGATACATTACCGCTGTGACGTGGATATTTAAACGTATCAGTCATCTACAGTAATTGGCCTGATGTCACGCAGTTTATCATTAGAGGGGTGTTGGACCATAACAACAAGCTGTGGTGCTCGAGACAACTGATGACGGACGGGGCGTGGAAGGGACAGCGTCCACAGGAAAAGGAGCCCGCCTGTGGTAAAGGAGGTGTCGAGGGAAGAGACGAGCTGCGAGCAGAAGGTGAGGGGTGGCATCTCTCAGGAGGGGAAATGTGAGAAGTGAGGGAGATGTGTGGTCTTGTCGCTGCTGCAGCCTGCGCGAATCTGACAGCAGAAGTTGATTCTCTGGTTGTGCAGGGGACAGGGCTGTCTTGATGTCTCCCACAGGGAGAGACGCCCCTTGCTTCAGGAAAAAAAAAGAAATGTGAGCAAAGAAAATAGAGCGAGTCCCAAACTGTAACCATGGGCCGACATCACCTTAAGCATCAGATGAATTAAGAAAAATTTCATTTGTTATGCCTGCTGAATGTATGTGTATCATTTCAATGTGTTTTTAAATGTTTAATTCTTCTTTAAATTTCACATAGCCTTTGTGTAATGTGCTGGGTAATTAAGCTGGCCTTGCCGATGTCGCACCTGAAGAAACTGGAGGGTTGGTGCAACATAATGCTCCCTTCTTCTTTAGAGTTCAGTGTTTAACTGAGTGGTATCTGGTGGCGGTAACCGCTGGTAATTATTTCTGCGAGCCAGTTCTCGTCTTTGAAAGAAGGCATTTTAACAAGATGAAAAAGAGAAACCTTAACCTCGTGTCTTTTCGCCACGGCTTCCAACCCCATCTCGCGGCCTTCGTCGGTAAATGGGGTGCAATCAGCGCTCGCACGCGTTGCTTCTCAAGGAAGTAGAAAACATTACAAAAAGCCCCTACAGTGTCAATCTCTGCAGCTGAAGTTGGAACGGTCACAGAAGGAGCCACTGTGTTTTTCTTTCTTTGTTTACAAGTTCTGAACTGGTCAGAAAACAAAACAGAAATATTAGGTTGAAGGAAGTTGAAATTCCTAAAACACATTGATGTTAGGTTAAAAGACATAAAAAAAAAAAAAAGAGAAAGATTAGTGAACCCCATTGAAATCACGTTTGTTATGTTGTAGTGTAGTATTCCACAGTGCATTATCAAGTACAAACTGATATATGGAAATAATATACCCTTTTACCCACCTGTAAACAACCGGAGGTATTTTCTCATCGAGAAAATAATCATGCGAACAATAGGCTTTCGAATGAACTGAACCCCGAGAGTCACGAAGTCGGTTCGGATTTTGTTAAGCCTTTTGTTGCCTGCATCGGAATCAGTCGCCGTTTTTTCTCTTTGTCTGTGTCCAAACGTACACCAACAGCACAATGCACTTTTACATAATGAGTTATTTAGATCCCCATCAGATTGAAGACTTTGTTATTCACAGAAACCCCATCCCTGCTCCTTAAAGGAGCTGAATCCGTGTTCTTTTATCACTCAGGGCAGAGAACAATGTGTTGAATGCATGGAGGATAGAAGGGAGAGGCAGTGGAAAAAAAAACATAGATAGTGGTGGAAATTGATTTTGAACAACTGTTTTTTATGCAACAAAAGCTCGACATCTGAAGAGAAAATGGTTTCCCTGAATAAGTACTGTGGGGGGAAATGTGGTTTAGACCTGATAAAGGGACGCCAGAGGGGAGGTAGACGGAGACGATGGGTTGAGAATGGAAGATAAAGAGTGATTAAAGGAAATGAGAAAAGAGGCGAGAAAAAAAAAACAATGTGGAAAACACGATTGAGCAATGGCAGAGAGAAAAGAGATGTTGAGGGAAACTGTGGGTGGGACAGGGAGAGGAACAATGGCTCTCTGTCCGCCGGGTTTAAATTGCCAACAAAGAGGAGACGTGCCGATAAATTCAAGACGTCTCTCTTCTATTCTTGACGTCCGACGTCGATCGCGGCGGCGTTGTTCACTGAAGGTGAGTCGGGCAGAGTTTCGGAACTGATTTGGCAAATTAGCATTTTGAAAATTTCAACACCGAGAGATAAGAGAACCGACGCTTTCCCTGCTTTTAATGCGGCGCGCAGTAATGGAGCACCGGACCGCGTGTCATTAGAGGAAGCTGTGCATTGCTGCAGTGCCCCCGAAGGAGTGTCACAGTGATACTGTTGGTACGTGTATGCAGTTCTATCAAAACATCAAACCAAATGGTTTTTTGGGGGGGTTTTCTCGCCATTTACGATAGATTCCAGCCATGTGTTGTCCCAGAAGATTTCAGTGTGTGTCAATTACTGTAAAGGACATTAGACCTCAGCAGGGGAAGGAAATCTTCCCCCAGTCTACAGAAAATCAACTAAGGCCACCGCTCTCACTTTATGTCCTTTTGGTATCTCCTGGTATTGAAGCTGTAAATTAGATTCAGCATGACATGCTGCGAACGCATGGACTGAAATGTAAATCCGATGATGGAGAGGGATGTTTTGACAGCTTTGAAGAGAAAAAAAAAATTCCAATATGACTCACGCAGGGAGAGTGGAGAGGAGGGAAGGAGTGCTGCTGGATCTTTGTACGACTGTCTCCGTGGGGTTGCCTGAACTGTAGGTCAGCGTGCGAGCTGCCCCGTCCTGCTGGATGCAGCACATATGATTGCTGACGAGCGGATTGTGCTAGTAGCCAGTCATACATTTTCATTTTGGCAACTAGCTACCGCTACAATCCAGCTGACTAACTTTATATGTATATTAACCGCTTTAATTTTGCAACTTCACTTACAGTGAAAACGATTTATAAAAACAACAGAGGTTTATTATTGCCTTTTATGGTAAAAGCAGTAAACCCATCACATGGCCATGAAGGAGATATGAAGCAAGATTATCTTTTTAATCTTTTTTTGTGTGTCAGTGAGCTAAAAGACACTAAAACGCTGCAGGGCAGAGGGAACTGCAGTCACACAGCAATCGCTGTGACTCCCAGTTTGTCAAAGGAGCCTGAGCCTCAGCACGAAGGCGGGTTCATTCTGTTGCAGCGATGGCCTCACCGTGCCTTCCCTCGTGAAGCACAGCATCGTGGGAGGGGCTTAAGGCGGCCTGCAGATGTTTTGCGTGGCATAGTCATGAATTCATCTCATCTCCTGGGTCCATCTTTCTTCCCCTGCCAACTTTATTTTGGTACGTGCTACCTTCTTCTTTTTTTTTTTTTCCTAAGCTGAGCTGACAATGACGGACTGACTGGGCTAAGTATAGCCCCCTGCATACTGCAGCCGAGTCCTGTTAAATTGATGAGAATTCCTTCCTTTCAAATTCTCCTGCCGCACCTCACGGAGAAGTTGCACCACAAAGCCATTCACTTCTACTCACTTGAGTCCGACGCACACACGACACACTGACCGACAAAGACTGCATCTCAGTATTGTATTCAGTGAGGCTATTTTAAGCCCTTCGCGGGCATGTTGATTGGATAGAGATACGACACCAGGCGGTGATTCACAGTACCTTAACTAGCAACTGCATGTGTGTGTGTACCTGTTCAAATCATCAAAAATGAAGAATAATGTTGTTCGCCCTCCCTGTCAGTTTACATCCATGTGAAAATGGCCTATCAATCAGGGCCCGGATGGGGGAGGGCAGCGCTGTGACATTGCGGTGGTCGTGTTGAATGGAGGCGGAGAGTGGCGGAGAAGGGGGCCATGCATCAGGTTGTTGTCTTCCCCGAGAGCGGAGGGTCCCCCCCTCAGCAGTCCAGACGCACGAAAAGCCTCGTTCCTTGTTGCCCATTCCTCTTCTCGCTTCAGTTGTCATCTTCCATTTGGCTCTCACCTTGGAAGACCGACATCTCCTTTTTTCAGTCTGCCAACATTTTCTGCCTTGGTTCATGAAAGGATCTGCGCTTGAATACCAATTGTGTGCCAGCCATTCCCACACCCACCCCTCGCCATACTCTCCTAGTTCTCTCTCCCCTTCCTTTTCATTTTTTTTTGGGGGGGGGGTCATCATATGTCAGGAAAACACCCTGCCTCATTGTGTTTAATGTGTGCGTACGAATTTGAATACTTCAGCCCAAAATTAGCTGCTGACTTACTCTATGAAAGGAGGTCATCCTTGAATCAACCCTTGTCCTTTCATTCCCAACAAACGACCCTATTAAGAATTAATATAGGGGAAAACAACTGTTTTCCCACAGGTCCACGCTATAAAGCTATAAATGGTTTGATTATGTGTACAGCTTTAATGTACGTGGTGTGCATTAAGATTATGTCTCTCTGTTTAAACAACGGTAATAGTGACAGTAGCAGAGCTGGTTGGAGCTGCAGACTGGGACTTGACTGCCTGGCGGGCGGTGTACTACGAGCAACCCTGTCGATTTCCATGGAATCATTCCAATTAACGTCCCCATCAAGGGTCGAGAAGCTTTCCCTGAGTGGAGGAGCGTCTTCAACCTGACTGGTTTTAAATGAAAGCCCCTAAACTTAGCGTATGCTCTAATGCAGCACTCCGTCCCTGTGGAGGAACTGCTTGGAGGGTGTGTTTAAGGTCTGAGTGGAAGGTCATTAATTGAGCGGTTGCCAGCTGTCAGTGTTCTGCAAGCGCTGCACATTGACAGCGAAATATGGATCTTTTCCATTAGGGGCGCTGTCTCTCTACATGACGTTGTAATTTGTTAAAGTTACACTTATGTGTTTTACATGTATTACGTTCAAAGGAGTGTCTTGTAATCCAGTCTTCATTTCTACTTATCTGCATTTACTTCACGTACAGATAAATTTGCATGATACTCTTTGGAATGATTTAAGTAGAAGAAGAAGAAGAAGAAGCCATATTTCTGCTCACACTCATTGTACTCTCACCGGTTTCCATGGACACCATGTATTTCCAAGTCATAACAATGATGAATAAACAAATGCACCAGGACAGTCAGTGAAAAGATGCAAAATACGACCAGCTCATCGAATAAGCAACTAGTCACTACCCCCTCACATATTTGCTCTCTCGAAGAAGCCATATATCTGCTCCCCCATCATTGTCTCCTCGCTGACTTTTCCCGGGCACCATGTATTTCCAAGTCATAACACTGATGAATAAATAAACGCAGCAGGACGAATGTCCTTTAAGAGAAACAGAATAGGACCAGCTCGTAGAATGAAGCCCCATGGAGGCAAAACGTGCTCTGACAAATTCCTATATGAGGACGGTGCGGTAACGTGCAACACCCTGAGATGAGAGACAGCGTACAACATAGACCTATCGTGGATAGCAAAAGATGCCGGAGTACTTCTAAGACAGCATGCAAATATCCAAATATGGCGAAATGCCGTTAATGAGTCAAACAATGGCAGCTAATTCGTACCCACTGAGACTAACGCCAAAGGACAGGGCACACAGAGCTCGCACAACAAACAGACGTAAATGAACGAATAATAGAAAGTTCAGGCTGAGGTGTTTGTGTTGATTTTGAGAGTGAAAGGGACGGGGGGGCTTCTGGAGGGAGGGAGTCGCATCACGCGCATCACCTCATTAGTGGGGGCGCCCGTGGTTATTTGTGTTGTCTGCGTCGAGCACTCGCGTCGGCTGGAAGGTGACTCAAGTTAATAATTTAGTTGGGAGCGCTTGCCTTCCTCATATTGTGGCGCTAATGAGAAACAGTCTCCTGTTAAATGTCAGGTTGCCCAGATCCAAAATGATATCCCGATGCCAGATCCACTCACAGCTTTCGAACAGCGTGACAGGCTATTAGTAAAAGCGGGTTCGCGGAGTCGCCAAGTGCTGCTAATAACTGTGTTAGGCTTTCATTTCAAATGTTAAACTGATATGTTATGAGAGCGCTCAGCACCTCTTCATTTTTTCTCGCGCGGCCCTTTGTAACCTGTTGTCGTTTACCCTCGCGGTGGATGACCCATTTTTGGTACGACTGACGAAAAATGCGAAACGTCCCTCAGGACCGCAATGTCCAGGACGAGCCATGCAACAATGCCTCTTGACATCATCACGCCTAAATGTATTGTGTACAGATTTTTAGATTTGTGAGCCCCACCTAACGCATAAGCAACTGAGCGCACAACTCAAAAGTAGTTTACTGATGACGTCACGCGATGGTGTCCTAAAATCAGTGCGCATGGGATCAACGGGACAAAGAGGATGCAGGTGTGCCAGAGGCTTTGTCCAACTCTACTTCATACACAGTGCTAAGGTGTACCACTCTGCACTGCTTTGGGAGAAACGCTTATGTCATTGTGCGATCGGGGTCAGGGACACGGTAACATTTCAACACCATATGCTCTGTCTTAGTTGTTGTCTTACCGTGCCAGCGCCTGCTCATGATCATGAAACACAAAGGATAGCGAAATTGCTCAGCAGGTTTTAAGATGATAGTGGCAATAAAAATAATAATAATCATCATCATCCTAATAATTTTGGCCTTGCGGACGGACTGATAGAGCGATGATACCGTGTCTAAAAATCATCTTCGCCGATCCAACACGCACAGACAATGTCAACGTACTTTGCCCATTTTAAGTCAATCAGGAGGCCTTTTTATTATCTGCTTTAACCTTGTCGTGCAATTTCACGCTTGAGCTGAATCTAAATTAAAGTCCAGACTTTGGTTACTTTGCGGGGGTTAATGTACTTCCTTTTTTTAAATTTCTTTTTCTTTTTTTGTAATTGTCAATTAAAGATTGGGCTCATTCCAAGTTGCCAAATTGTAAAGAGGGCTTGTGCCGCTCTCTTAAAAGAGTCCTCCTGATGTACCAAGTCCAGAGTTACTGCAGCGTGCTTATCTGCCGTGACCCCCCAACCTTTATCTCCACTCCTCTCCGCCTGTCGCAGCTCCTTCCCACTTTTGGCTGGCAACCTCTTTTCACTCCGACCTATTTAAAGCCCTCTACCTTGTTAATGAATTGTAATTATCTTGGAGTGTGTGTGTGTGTCAGGTGAGAGCTGATTCTGCCATGTCAGGGCTGTTGACAGGCTTCACGTGAGTTGAGTTGTCCGGGGCCGGCCGCCTGTCATCCAAGTGAAACCCTCTGGGTCAACGCTCTCTCAGCGGTGCTGGTGAGGGTGGGGGTGGTGTGTGTGTATGTGTGTGTGTGGGGGGGGGCTTAGTGACAGAGTTCAGAAAGTGAAATGACTTTGAGGCTTTTTCTCTCCTTCCTCCAAAGGAAATCAGCCACGGCGCTCTCTAAATGCAAATTGGAAGCAGGGCTTTTATGTGCCGCGCTGACCGTACATTGGCACTCCACCGCGAGGCTGGCTGGCCGGCCCGGCTGGATGCTGTGGGTGGGTGGGTGCCGTTGAAAGTGCAGGTTCTGGGTGAACGGCGTCAACTTGTGTAGGTCCTTAATCATCCTTGGCAACTGAACAGCTCTCGCAGCGGAATGTATGTCCTTGTTGAAAGCACAAGAACTGAAATCTTTAGAGACGCGCAACATATGACTGAAATCCTAAAAAGGCCAGTTCTCTCTCCTTTTTCCCCTATGATCTCCACAGATGTTAACTAAGTGATGCCGGTATTGATTAGCTCCTCAATAAATCGTTTATTGAAATCATGAAAGGAGAACATTTTCCCCCATCTGAATTTAAAAAAAATTCACCATTCCTTATTTGTTTGCTACACGGGCAGGGTAAAGTGAATACACAGCAGAGCCTGAATGAATGTCTCTGAAGTATCATGATGAGCACATCAAAGCCTTTCTCCACCAGTCTAACAGCTCTGTCTGTGTCTGAAGTGATAAAAGAGTATATGGAGTATGAACTGTGAAATTAATGCTTTGTCTGCCATTTTCCCAGGGCACTGGGCTAAAAAATTACGAACATAAAATTACTCTCACTCAGTACAGATTATTGAGATTCACCAATTTCCTCAGTGTGCTTGTGTCATTATATGAACTTTGGCGGCGCTAAATTATATTCTTATCTTTTCCTTATTTTCCGACAACGCTCTCTCTGATACAGATCAGCAGCCGTGATGAGATCGGATCCTCTCCGTCCCCTGAAGGATTTTTGGCCTGTCGGAAAAAAAAAAAAAAACCCCGTGCGATAAGATATTCTGGAGTTCTTTTAAAAACACCTCAGCAGCGGCGGCATCGCTGATTCACGGAGAGCCATCGCCGGGGCCGTGCAGCCTGTCCTTTGGTCGGCGTGAAAAACTTGTGTGAATTCAGCGGGGAAGGATTTCTTCACTGCCTTTTTTTTTCATTCAGGATGTTGAAGGGCGGCACGTGCCAACGCAAATTTCCGCGGCCTTACCGTGTTCCACAGATTGATTGTAGCGTACGCAGCGCCTGTAAATCCACTGCATCGTCCTGGTCTAACGTCTCTCTTTGTTGTTCTCTTCTCTTTTTTTTCCCCTCATAGGTAAGTGCTGCCAGGGTCCTCCGCTCGGACAGAGGGGAACGACAGAGTGAATGAATTTGCAGCCTTCGGCACCATTCATATCTCACTGGGTTTGTCACTCTTTCGCCGTGCGCCGTGGTAAAAATCACAACACAAGGGCCACGACGGATTGGCAATTATAAACTTAATGGGAGAAAGCGGCGTCCGCGCTCTTCTCGGCGTTCAATGTCGGCACATTTTCATCGAAGGATCGGGTGTCATTCAATCACGTCATTGCGGGGGCCAGCGTACCTCGGCACTTGAATTTGATGTGCGGTTGGACTGCATTAAGTTTTTCTCACAACAGAAACAAATACTCAACAGCGCAACGGCACATGAAGGCTTCTCGTGCATTGCTTTTCTCAGTGGAGGTCGTTTTCTCCTCAAGGCAGAATTGCTGTGTCATGGTTTGCTTTTGAAATACTGATGTTGCCGCTTTGTATTTGTTCCACGAAAGACGTTGTATTATGTGACGGGCTGGATCTGCCCTCTTCGGGCTCACCTAATCTGGAATGAACTGACAAAAGTTCGAGAACGAAGTCGCGCTGTGGCACAGAGTTTGACACAGATGTTTGGTTTCGACCCGCGCTGTCTTGCTTGCCACTGGTTTTGGTTTTGCAGCAGTGCGATTTGAACTAAATGTGCCGCACTGCTGCGGCCAAGCCAAATGAACCTGGTCACCCACCAGTGCCTCAGAATCATGCAGTATTATGGTTTTAGTCTGTCATTCCGAAATTGGGAGCGTGAGTCCCTGTTCTCTGTTCATTTCCCCTAATTATGAGTTCGGAACTTGTGAAATAACATGGGCGTTTTATGGAACCGTCTGATGGCAGACATTGTTATGCAAGTCGAGAAATGCCGTTTAACACCTTTTGCAGAGTGACGGGTTCATTTAGCAGGAGCGTGTGTCTGACACACACACGCACACCAGTCTTTACTATAAATGTGTCTCGTCTGTGTGATTAGTTTTAGTAAGTAGTTTGAAAAGTTGAAAAAAAAATATATATATATATTGAGCTCATATCTTTTCAAAATGCCCTTGTTTAAGTAGTTTCTCCATTGTAGTTTAAGTGCGGGAGGTAATTTGTTACTGTTCACTGCTGCAGCTGAGGCTCAGCCGGGCTGCATCTCTTTGTCAAAGCGATTAAAAGGGAACTCGTGATGAGTGTTCACTCATCAGGGTCGGCCGGGCCGCTGGCAGAAATGACCGGGGGTGTCTTTGTGTTCCTGACAGTTTCGTTATAATCGCCTCGCGTTCGCTAAAACTTCCAGACCGAACATTCTGAAAGACCGGTTCAGGTGGCTGCGAAGAGATCAGCCCGGAGAGCTTTGAAGAATCAGACGGACGGCTCACGGCTTTGCGCGAGGGCCGCCGACAATCGCCTTCATCCGCTGCACGGTTCAGAGTTTGTCACAAGGGTGACAATTAAAAAAGAAGGGGGAAAAAAACCCCAGCTTCAGTGCATAGAATCCGTAACCCCCCGGAACCTTAATATGAAGACACAGCGCCAGGCAAACAGCAGGGAGGAGTCCATCATCACAATGGATGCTTTCACACCCGGCATGAGATCGCATCAGGATGGATGTGTGACACTTAGCCTGTCAGTGAGGTGATGAAAATGGGGGAAACGGCTGATAGCGAATCCTCCGCCACTCTGACTTCAAAAGATGCTCGTCTCCAAGCCTGCTTCCCTTCCACCTGCGACCTTGGATGAAAAAGAGCACCACTCGATGTTTTTAATCTAATTTGCGAAAAAAGTCAGAAGGAAAGGCTTTGTAATTAAAATGCGCTAAAACGCTCTTGACTGCCAGTTGGTAAATAAAGGCTTTTGCTCACCGAGACGCGGTGCGGTTTTCGGACGCTTCCTGTCACATCACATCTATCCAACGCCGCCTGTGACATGCCATTTTTTTCTGACGAATGGAGTTCATCATTTCATTTCCAGTTATTGTCATATTTAAAAGTCTATCTTTAATGCCGTCAATTGGGTGACAGGTAATATTCTAATGCGCTCCTCGCATCTCCACGCACACATGAACGGATCAGATATAATTATGAAAAACCGACTCTCAAATGACATTTAATATGGTCTGATGAAACGGGGCCATTTCAAAATTTCTGACAGCAGTAAATTAAGATTGAATGACGAAAGCACCAACATCCTGTTTCCAAAGTTTCACTGTCAACCCCCCCCCCGAGTTTATTAATACCAATACTGAGATTGTGTTTTAATTTCTGTGAAAGGTATTTATCTGACAAATGATGATGAGCAGCCACCATCTGCAGCGAATCTTAATACCCATCGAGCCTGCACACAGTTGGCTGATTATTGACAGCAGCCTGTCACTTAATATACATGTCAGTGAAATCATATTAAACAGCAAATCAGTCAAATGTTGCAAATCACCGCATTAGAACATTAGAACCTGAAATTAAATGGATTTTTTTTATCAAGATTAAAGTCAGTCATAATTTCCTCAGAACAGGCATTTGCATATCACTCTTCCCAAATGCACCGCGAGTGTTAATAACCCTGTCGCGAATTCCAAATCCGCGGCCTGCTCCTGTGTGCGGTGTGTGTTCGCTTTTTATAGGATGTGACAGTACGGCGCGCTTCCCCAACTTTTGCCCTTACGCGCGTCTTGACCTCCGCCTGCTGCGAGGTTTGTCAGGATGCTGGCGACGGGCCAGGTCGACCAGCGCCACGTGATTTGCTGCCTGCGGGATGGCTGTTCATGCGGCGGAGCGGGAACGTGTCACGGTGGGTGGGTCAGCCCTGTCAACTGATCAATCAACGTGACAGAAATCTGCGTGTGGCGGGCCTGTACTGTACACTTTATGTTGAAATGACGCTGACAGACGGCCGCTGCTGACGACGCACGCGAGCTGCGATTTAGTCGACTGAACGGGGCATCGTGTCACCTTCATGTGCCTCCTCGAAAACCCGAAGAATTGCTACCGGAGCGGAAACAATTGGATTGATCAAGCGGAAAAATTGATCGATGGTGATTTGGTTTATTGATTGAACGATAAGTTATTTAAGTTGAATTGTTCAGTATAACGATTTGCTTTTTTCATCTTTCTGTCTTCTTTTAATTTCAAATTTATTATCTTTGCCTTTTAGAGCTTTGAGGACACAAATAACGGTGTCATTTTCTGTGTGTCTGTGTGTATTACATTTACATTTTGTAATGTAATTTAAAAAAAAATCATAATAGTCAGCGCACTGCATGGTACCTGACGTGTATCTGTGGCGCGTCCATCCACGCTGGTTGGTCGAGTGCGCTGTAAAAGGTTGTTTATGTATCCCATTAACTTAACAGTGCCTAACAAACACCCCTCACCTCAAACCGTGCGTGGGGCTCATTTTACGATTCGGGCGTCGAGCAGCGCTCCGCGACACGGGGGCGGAATTTCACTGTGGCACGGGATGCGTTGGCTTCTGGCTATTCTAATGCTTCAGGGCTCGCCGGCGAGAGGTCGTCGTTCCTTCCGTCGTATCCCTCCGTCGCGGCCGCTGTTGAGGTAGCCTCCCTTCTCCCGCCGCCTTCATTAGAGCAGAGCGGTCTTTCTGTCCGCCGTGTCTTTGCACCTGTCCGATTCTGTTAGAACGCAGCGCGTCTGGCGAGTCGGGCGGCCCCAGCAGATGGTGAGCTGATGGCGGGTCATAATGAAGAAAATGAACATTAAATCATCTGATAATAGAAATTAGATTGGCTTTTACTTCTGTCATGGGAGCCCGCCATCTTTATTTCAGATGTGGACCTACGTGGCTCTGGTCCAATGCGGCAGGGAAGTGCTATCCAGATCCATTTGAGGGGAACCAGTTTAAACTAAGGCTATGATTTGAACCTCTGTGATATCGGTGTTTGTCCTTTCGATCAGCCAGAGGGACGACGTGTGTCCCCACAGCATCCAGTCCTTGGCCCTGTCCTCTCATATCTCTCCGTGATCTCCTATAGCTGATCCAAAGCTGGACAGCTGCCCCCCCAAGCCTGTTTTCTGTCCGAGCCAGAGGGCTGGAGCTGCTCTCTCATGTCCTGTCAGTGTTTGGACCCTCAGTTCGCCGTCGTCTCTTCTCCACCAGACTCCCCAGATGGAGCGACTGCACACAGACTGACCTCCAACTTCTGTCCTTCAAAGCGGGACAGAACCTGACACCTCCTTCGCTGTCACTGCTCAGCTTTTTACTGATTAGCTGCGCTTTAAATAGAATCCATTGCAGCTGTTTGGCAGGATTCAACCGGGTTTTCAGAACCATGATCCATTTAAAACTTTAACTCCATTCAACGTGTTGTTTTTTTTTTCCTTGATCGGAATCCTGTGTCTTTTATTCCTTTTTTCCCCTTATTGAGTGCACAGATGGTTAATTATGTCAGATCCAGTTGCTTAAATGAATGCTCGTCTTTTTATTTTTCTAACATTGCCAGATCTTGAGGGCCACCTCTTTTTTCTCTTTACCCAATCTTCCTTCATTTCTTTTGCCACCTGCTCATTCATTTCCCATCTCACTCTTTTCTTTGAATAGCGGCAGACGCCATGCCGGGCCTTAATCAACTTGCTTAAAATAGTGTGGGAATGAACAGGGCTTCGGACTAACTTTTTACACCACCACTCCCTCCCAAAAAAAATAGTTTTAACCGTTCCAAAATCATAATGTTAGCTTGTTTTCATCTGTGGCTTTTAATGAGTGAAAAACACACGACATAGAAGAAACGATTAATCACGTTGAATTTTCCTCCATTCAAGGAAAACAGTAAAATGTAAACAAGCCTGTTCACTCATCCCCACCCACACCAGAGAAGGTCTGTGTTTGTCCTGAACCCTATTTTCCATTGTCCCGGGATCAACGGGACACCATTGTTTCAAAAGCCCTGAACGGACCTTGAATGGACCCAGGCTCGCAGAGCTGCGGCTTCAGGTAAACTCAATTCCAGCTGAAAACGAGACATCGTCCTCTGTGTCTCCCTCTGTATGCTGCGGCAAAGGAAACTCAGCTTGTTCATCCATCTATTGACCTCTCCGCTGACTGTATGGTCCCGGTGAAAAGAAAAGAGACAAAGGGGGAAAAGGAGAGGGGAGGAGATGGGGAGAGCCTCTGTCCATTCAGGTTTTGTCTGCTATTGATTGTGCGTGAATTGGATTCAGCCCAGACTTAAGTGTCAGTGTGGAGGATCGCCGGGAACGAGGCGACCCGAGCGTTTGAGCAGGGGTGTATGGAGATCACAGAAGATAGCATGCTGTAGATCCACCATACAGCCACTGCAGGTGCAATGCAGCGTGCAGTACAAGGAGACAGAGGAGAGAGCGAGGGGGGAGATGGAGAACGTGGCAGAGGAAACGGGACTTAAACCGGGGGTAGCAGAAAAACAAGGCTCTGAGAGATAACAACAGATTATAGACAAACAGCAGGAGAGGCACCATGCTGTGTTGTCCCACCAGACAGTCGAGAGCATTGCCTGTTAATCACATTGTGGTGCTGGGTTTTTTTTATGTCTCAGCTGTGTGTGTGTGTGTGTGTGTGTGAGAGAGAGAGTGTGTTCTGTTGTGACCTGACTTCTGGAGGACAGAAAAACCATTTTTCACTCTGTTTGTTTGCATGCTGGGATCTGGACTCGGCCCTCTAAAGCGTTATCCGCCACTGCTTTTTTTTTTCTTTCTTTTTAAGAGTCTGTGTACTGCAAAAAACAATTCTTTCGCCATCAGTTATTGACACCGATTTTCCATCCGAACCGCTGAGGGATGTATGAATTCAAGCACAAACACGCAGATGAGAAAGACCCCCCTGCGGCCCTAAACGGCCCCGCATTTATAACCAAACGCGCCGCACACAGGACTACCACCTGCTATGACGCGAAGGGAAGAGGAGGAATTAAAGGCTTTCTGGTGCGAGTGGTGCCTCTCCTCCTGACAGGTTTCAAAGGAGCGATGTTAGCTATTCATGCCGAACTGCCGGTGGGTGTTTATAGTTGTGCTCTGTCTTCTCATCCGCGCCGTCTTTGCCGCCGACCTGCGTTCCCGACAAGTTTCAAAACCGGGTTTTGGTCACGGCGCTCTCCGCTTTGTCCTCCTCCTCCTCCTCCCACATTCGCTCCGTTTTTTTTTTTTTTTTTTGTTTTTTTTCTACTTCAACACAAAGTCATTCAGTCTCTGGAGTTTGTGTTCACCTTCACGCGGAAAGAAGTGTTTTGTGTGTTTTTCGGGTTGTTTCTCACCCCTCGTGAGAGATGGAGGCATTCCAGTAGAGAGCCTGACTGTCATTACTCATTCCCTACACACACACACACACACACACACACACACAAAAGCAGCTGTTGACAATAAACAACCCATTGACAGAATTGGCTACGCTTCTGTTCTTCTTTTTTTTTTATTTTTTTTTCCCCGACCTTTCCATACACCCTCCGACTCTGCTCCTCAGCTTTACGTCATACTGTATTCTTACAGTTCAAAATAATTACCTCACCAGCGTACTGCTCCTCCCGGTAATCAAGCATGAGAGTGTTCCCGCTCTCCTGCTAATACAACCGAGCCCTTTTCACCTCGTCTCAGGCGTGACCGCGGGGTAGCCTCTCCCATGCTGCCATGCCAGACAGAGCTGGCGCGCGCGCTATCTCGCCCTGGCACGGCGCGGCTCCTTTCAGCCCCTGTTCCTACAGGAGGAATCGGCTAATTAGTCTGGAACCGGAGAGAAAGGAGAGCTTTCAGCGGCCCCTGGCCGGAGCTGGACCGAGCCGGAGCAAGCCTCCCCGTCCTCATCGCCTGTGTTTACTGGTCTCCGATTTGCGCCTTCAACCTAATTGCATGTGATCCCGTCGCCACAACTGATGGCGGCAGAACGACTGTCGAACATCCTCCTCGGGCTCAGAGTGGTACCCTGCAGCACTTTGTCACTCTTCTCAACAGAGCTCCCCCTCATGATGATCAGTGATATTTTCTCCCCAAAGCGGAGTTACTCGTCCACTAACCGCTTTTTGTTTATTGACTAATGTGCCGGATTTGAAACCTTTACACCATAAACACTTAGCATTTCAGATTTCCCATCTCTTATCTTCAAATCCACTCCTGCTTCTGCAGCTGGTCGGCAGCAGTGATTGGCCAGATAGTAGCATCTCCCGCATCCCAAACCTGGCAGCTCATAGCTGCAGCACAGATTTTTCGGGCAACACGGAGGGCAGTTGGAACGGCGAGGTCGTATGAGCGGGGCGAATATGTTGGCGGGGACACGCGGCCACCTCCGTGTGCTCAAAGCTGCTCCCGTGACCTCAGCGGCTCGAATTCGGCCACGTCCGCCTGAGAGCGAATTGTGTTCCCCTCCTTCTCCCGTTTGTCCGCTTGCCAGTGTTTCTCCGCCCCGTGCGGTGGCAGCCATACGGTCGGAGTGTTTGTGTGATGAATGGCGTTTCGCTTTGGGCTGCTCTGGGTCAGAGAGCATCGTCATCAGTCCTGGTCATACGGTTCGAGCTGTGCTGTCGGATATTATTTGCTTCTCTCGATAATATGACATGGCGCCTTTATACAGCTGTCATTTGGTTTGTGACAAGTTAACTATTTGGAATATTTGAGGGGGTTTATTTGCTAACTGTCTCTGCTTTGTTTTTCAGCACATTATCGTTCGCTCTGCCTCCCCCCTGCGCTTTTGTTGAAACAGGTATTTGTGTTGAAGCAGATGGACATGTGGTTGCGCTTGTGTTAGTGTATTTTTCATTCTGTAATGGTACAATGCACAGTGAAAGTGAACAGTCCACTGCAGTGGTCACCCGCAGCTGATGGCCTTGACTGATCGTAGCGGGTCCACTCTGACATCTTCATGCGAAGAAAGACCAAGGTGAATTTTGTATCCGGCGTCCCTTTGCCGTTTTACCTCGCAGGGGTTTTTTTTTGCATAACAGCTGGGTCAAATGGGACAGTGCTGTCGATTGCGCTGAAAGACTTCGAAACGACCCGCAAGTCTGTGCGCGCGTGCTGCTCTGAAGTGCTTTTAGCCATGTTCAGCTCAGTGGCGTGGCTGGCATTCGCGCAGGAAAATCGCGGAGTATGACAGCAATCATCAGCCCCTCGAAACAACAGAGAGAGCGAGAGAGAGAGACAGAGAGAGAGAGAGAGAGAGAGCACACCAGCGATGCAGCAATGCTATTAAGAGCCAATGTGACCCTCGGATTCTCCAATATGACCGCTGAAAATTTTAGACGCCGCTGCGTTTGTTGCGGTTTTTAATGTGTATGTAAATACTTCCCAGGTGCTCACCGTAATTATTTGGCGGTGGAAAGACGGCAGTCGATGAGAGCAGAGGACAGGAAAGGTCCAGCTATTTGGAATCCGACCACTCGGAAGGCCGGAGGAGCGTCCAAACCGGCCACATGGTCTGGTAATGATTTCTCTTCGCCTGCCAAGCGAACTGCCAGGCGAACTAAAGTTTTCTGGCGCCCGCGCTCCCTCTTTTTCTTAGTTAATCTGTTTGATGCTCGCACATCGCATGCTTCTGTTCGCACTGTTAACAATTTAATCCGAGCCTCGCTGTTCCGCTCTCTAAAGGCCGCGTGTTCATTTGAGTCCTCTTTCTGGTGCCGCGGACGCAAGCGCCAGTTTCTGTCTCGCCCACGAAATCGGCTGATGCGCACGGCAGCATTTACCGCACGCGAGGGTAAAATGGAATCACGGGATAAGGTGTCTTGTTTACAGGCTCTACAGTAAGCAATCAGAAACAAGCGCCTCAACCGACCGTATACACAACAAACCCAGTGCTTGTTTTTTTTTTTGTTTTTTTTTAAATCGATGGACCTGCATTAAAGGCTTGGCACCATTATTGGTTTACGGCTTCGCTTTCTAGTGAGGCAATGTTTTTATTACACCGCGCTACTCCGGCAGTTATTGAACAGGGGAAGGCGAGCCTCCCGCTGCACCAGTTCCTCCCGCAGTTCAGACTTGCGGAGAAAAAAAAAATCATCATGAAATTACAGAGATTAGAATTTTTCTGCTCTCAGAAAAAAAAGGAAAAACTTGAGGCCACCCCTGTCTTAAAGGGAGGGAAGTTTGCATCTCCTGGAGATGACCGCGTGAGAGGTTTCTTTCTTCTATCGGCTGAATTTCTCAGCTTACCCCGCCGTGCCGCTGTGCCTCCCGCTGAGCTGATCGCAAAGGAGAATAAAGCAAGAGTGGTTTCCTGCTAAATCGTATTTTTGAGCCTCAGATTACATGAACAATCACTTATAATACTATTCATTATATTAATTATACCATAGTACATGACCGTGTCACTCCAGCCTGGTCTCTTGTGCCGATTGCTACGGGCAAATTGTCATCTTTCTGGCGAACAAAAGTTTTTGTTCTTTCCCCTCGTAACTCTCCGGTGGAACTCCGCTCCGTAAAACGAAAGCTTCCATATCTCCCTGAAGCCTCCCTTCTGAGTTATTTCTGCACCTCTCCGTGCCACCCCGAGTGCGGGTTTCAGAAAATCACCGGCTCTTTCAGTGACAGCCATGTGGTCACCGTGTTCATCGCCTTGATGCCTCTGACACATGATAACCTTCAGTCGGGTTATTTTCAGACTTTCTGAGCTGTGACTAACCGGAGGGGGGGAAAGGGGCAAGACAGAGAAAGTCGGCGAGTCCGTTTGCAGAAAGGTTACAAACCCAGAGGTCAGGGTGTTGCGTCGTGTTTGGCACGTGCTGCTCGTGCCCACGTGGTCCCTAATCAGCTGCAGACTGGCAGAGGAATAGTGCGCGAACCTGTCAGTCAACTTGAAAAGCCATCTTGCGAGAAGAAAGCGGCCCTCTTGGCTTTCCTCTGCTGACGATCTGAAAGATGACGTGGTGCGCCGTGCTGCCGAAGAAGCCTCATCAAAGGGTTGCATTGATTCGGGGCACACACAAACGCGCACTGTGACATTTTCAGCGTCAGAAGAGCAACAACAACTTTATCTCCTCTGTGATTCATTTCCCGGTCTCCCTCTGCACATAGGAAATATCATGACCCCACTCCACTCGCAGTGTTGCTTAGGTGTGCACACGTACTCCACATGCACTCACACAGATACCCCTCCTATACGTTCGCCCTCCCGCTGTATTAAATCCACCGTTCCACGAAGCTCAGCCTCTCGCTCTCTCCTGTCATAGCTGTGTGTGCTCTATGAATTCAGGCTGCGTTCAGCCATGACAGCAAGCACGGCCTCCTCTCCCGGCATGTCACAGAAGTGCTGTTGCAACACAGTGGTTCGAAATCCTCGTATTCGGTCTATCCTCTGCAATGTGGCTTTTTTTCCGCGCCGTGACAGAGGCTGCTAAGAAAGCTCATTCCCATTGCAAAAGTAACTCCCTGGTGCTTGGGCGTGCGTGTGACTGAAAGAAGGAAGCAATAGAAATTCAAAAAAAAAAAAAAAAGTGAGCATGTGTCTGGTGGGTGCGCAGTGTGCGGCCCGCTCTTTGTGCACGTGCAGCGTACAGTGTGTGGATCCTTGTTTCTTCTCCACAAAAACCTTTTTCATGCGTCTGCGCCGGCTCCCCCTCTCCCTCTCGGTGCACGGGAAAAGGTCACGCAACACCGCGCGCAGTGTGTTTGTTGGTGGGCGTGTGTGGGAGGTCGATTTTGGTGAAGACCCTCATCCAGCCAGCGCCCCGCAGTGCTCAGGCCTCAGTCAGTAACACAACTCGCTCCTCTTCCAGTGTCTAAGCTGTAGGCGAATATGAAAGGTCCATGGCTTCGCTCAAGAGAATATCTTATTGTTAGAGATGTTGTCCTCTATTCGCCACCGTATGTTGTGAACGGCGTTCGCGGCATTTGAAGCTGCGGCGCGGAGCGCGGTCGAGACAAGAGAGCTGCTGCTGTATCTATCCGCTCCTTATCTATTCATCTATGCACATTTTCGCTGCCTGACAAATGTTCCTGGTTGTCATTTGGCAGACACTGAGTCACACCAGCGTGCACCTGCAAACCTGCGCACCTGCTCATGCATGCCATGTTCTCTCTGTCCTGTCTGCGAGGGACAGGTGTAAATGAAGTCATTCCCCACATAATTAGAGAGGGCATCCATATGGTTACAGCTGTACGTTGTAGGGAAAGGAACATGCGCACAGCCTGTACGCGTAACACACGGACGTCACGCAGCAGCGTGCAAGTGAAGCCATTTGATTGTGTTTCCATATTTGTAGCCATGCTAGCGGCCTGGCTCAGACAGAGGACAGAGGTCACTCCACCCCTTTGGTCACAACTTAAACTTACTGTACAATAATTGCAATTGTAATTGCAGTGATTTTTTTCATTTAATTATCATGCTCCCCACAGGATGTACCATACAAATTTTTCCTGTAGCGCCGCATACAGGTTCCCATCTTTGGCTTTTAGTGGGACATCGGCTGGATCACCATGAAATCTCACACGGTCACACCCTGACGCCTTTTTTTTCATTTTTTGAATCCAGGTATCTCTTCGGACAAAGCGATGTGATGGTGACAGCCAGGTATTTTCGAAACCCAGAGTAAGCTGCCTGTTTTGGACGACGCGTGAGCCACATTTTGATCGCCTGCTCTTCCCCCAGCGATCGAAATGCAGTTCACATGTACCATTTCGCTTTAACAACCTGTTAGGAGCCTCTGACTTTTGTGGACCTTCTTAAGTGTTCTTTGTTTTCCCTGCTCGTCTGACGGTGACTTCGGGACCAATGCTCGACTTGACTTCCTCCTCTCCGAAACAACCTTGAGCGCGAGGTTAAAATTGATCCGCTCCGGGCTCCATTGGTTTGACATGCATTCGTGCGCGTGCACGCCGCTTCGATCAAATTCACCTTTATCATCAGTGCAGCGAGAGGTGCACATTGTTAAATTTGCCCTTATCACAGCGGTATTGTAGACGAGGCCCTGGGCCATAGATTAAACGTCATTGTTTAATGAGAGGAGAGCACGATGGATGCAGCATGTAATTAGAACGACACATACACTGCTCTGATATATCCATCACCGCAGACGGAGGGTGGGTGTCTGTGTGTTACCCGCTCTGGGCTTTTCTCAGTCAATCCTCAGATGAGTGTGAGTATGCAAACATTCAACAAATTAGTGTAGGTGCCGCTCATCAGTCTTCTGTTAAACCTGTTTATGTCGCACGCAAACACCCGAGCTCTCAGATCATATAAATCTTATTTGGAATCCCACTCCTGGAGGCAAAATGCCGAGTGTCTTTTGAGGTAGAATTCATGCAGCGGTGCACAGATTGGGCATGTGAGCTCCGAGGGGGGTGGTTTTTGGAGGAATATGTTAATGATCCTGAGATTTGGTAATAAAGGGTGTCTTCCATGACTAATGGGAGAAGTCGCTCTCTATTAATCTCTGTTTCCCTATCTAGGTTTTAGGTTTTCCTTTCGCGCACGGAGACAGGTACACACAACTGTTCCAAAAGAGCGGAGAGAAGAAAAGGTGGCCGCTATTTATCAGGGTGAAATGCGACATATTAGGCACAAGCGAAAAAATACAGCAGCGCACACACGCACACACAGATACGTATATACTTGGTGGACTGAAACAAAGTAACAGTAAGTAAGTAAGTACAGTAAGGCTGCGCCACAGGGCAAACACATTAATTATGAGGATCTACTGACATCTAGTGGTGATTATATCTCACTGCGTCTTGGCCATACTGTATTTGAGTGGTCAGTAACTGTGATCAGTGTAACCATACACATTTCACATATTAAGTAAATATCTTTAAGATACACAATAAATATGGAAAGGTTTAACAGAGCGTACAAGGCACATCAGAGTGTGTGTGTGTGCATCAGATGGCCCTAAGAGTCAATGGTGATGTAAAGATTCAACAAAGTTAAAATTCAATTCATTCAAATGACATAAGAATTATATAAATTTAGTTGATGTCAGATGTAAGACTGGAGTGAAAAAACAAAACAACAAAAAAAAATACATTTGAAAGTTTAAATATAGGGAAGTCCCTCAGGGTCTAGATCATAGAGTCAGGATTTCAACTGGTTTGAAAACTGGTTTGAATAAATAACAGAGAGGAAAACACCACTCCTTGACCTTGCAGAATTCATTAAAAAGTAAACAGTAAATATTTATGCAGGAGAGAAGTTAAAAATCACAGAAAGTACTTCATGTGTGACTGGAGCACATTTAACAAGTTCAGATCTCTAACTTTGCTGCACCCTCCGTCACATTTGTCAGTTAGAGATTTGCGTTTGGAAACAAGCTTTTGATTTGAGGCACCGCAGTTCATGAGCGAAAGGCTTGAACGGGCTTTGAGCTGTGATGACAGACCCCTCATCTTTGACAGACACAGACACACACGGAGACAGAGAGAGAGAGAAAGAAATGCGGTTATTGCCAACCTGTATAAACTGATACATAGATAAACAATTCCATTTGTGGGTGATGGGGTTTTCGCTTCTTCTTACTTTAGTGTTTGGACGTACGTGCGGTCGCAAACGTCCACCCCTTCCGCTCAAATCCAACCCCCGTAAGTCTTTGCCAGTCTAATTGCAGCCTTGCCGTTGAGTGGACCGCTCTTTGAGACCACATTATTAGCAAACCACTGTCATTAGACATCAGCGCGACAGTGACACCGTGAGCCGAGCTGTTGCTCTGCACAACACAAACAGCCAACGCTGTAGAGTCCGGTGCAGGTCTGGGTGGTGGATGGCAAACAAACCCTTATGAAGCAGATCACGTTCTCATTGGTGAAGGGCGTAAAAAGACCAGGAATATTTCAAGGGGCAAAGCAAAACCACAGGTCCATAATGATACTATTTTTGAGAAATATTTAAGGTTTCCGCTCTGTATGTTTTTACAGATACTGTAATAATTTAAGGTCAAGAATTCAACACACCATTTTTTTCTGTTTAAATTGTAGCTGCTCTCTTGCAGTTGCAAACAATCCAAATAAGTTTTTGTTTTTTTGGGGGAGTTTCAGTGCTGCTGACCTCTCTTTGGGTTACATTAAATGACTGTCCTGTCTCAGTCAGGACACATGCAGGGCACTTCCTCCAGCCAGGTCAAGACTGTACTTTCATGCAATAATTTCCTATAAGGAAGTCAAATTTTTACCCTGCTGACTGCGGTCAGTCACGCCTTTTCCCAGCCTCTTAACCCGGCAGATGGAAAAAGCGCTGCAGGGGCAGCCGGGTCGTCGAGGCGCAGGACCGTTCCCTGCTTGTCATACCCCTGCTCCCTCCGCAAATGAAGGACAATAAAAATAAGAAAAATAAAACTAAGCTTTGCATCTGATTTCCACACAACAGGATCAGGCTCTGAAACAATGGTGCATTCATTTTCCTAATCCGGAGAGGATCATGCACCAGTCAAGCACTGAGCGCAGACCCAGTCAAGATGACAGGTCGGCCCTGGCCAATTGGTCACTAAAGATTCGAACCTGTAGGAGGACCTGTAGAGTTCGGGCTCTGCAGTGGCTCTTGTGTTCATACTTGGATTAGTGACAGCTTATTCGGCTTCGCTGTTTTACTATAATTTCCTATAATTTTGTAGCTGCAGGAATGCAAATGACACAGGCACAGGTATCACACTGCCTTTCTGGAACTGAAACAACCGTTGGGAAACGTCGAGTATGTGCTCACTGTGAGTGTCCGAAACTTCCTCGGTGGCCAAGTGGATATTGAATTCTTATACAATGGCCAAGTGTCAGAGAGAGCGTAAGAGAGAGTGTGTGTGTGTGTGTGTGTGTGTGTGTGTGTGTGCAGACGCTGAGGTCACTGGCTCTCAGCCAGATGTGACCAGCTGCAGGCCTCCACTTTCACCGCGTAGACAGAAGCGTGAATACGCGCTACTCATTAGATGCAGCTCAACAGTATTCTCTGCAACGGTCACACGCACACCTACAGTGCAGTCAGTGCCTCCCTCTCTCTATCTCTCTGTCTCTGATGTTTCTATAGCAACGGTAGCCATGCCCAGGAGTGGGAGAAGAGAAGTGCTCATATCCAGAACCCCCAGCCAATTAAATACTCAGTCAAAATACACGTACAGTACCACTCAGGAGTTTGACTCCACTGTCATTTATCACCGTTTCGGCGCCGACACGTCCCGGACTTGCAGCACATTAAAGCAAACGCAGTTAAACGATGTAGCATCCATCATCGTAGCTGGAAATATAAACTCAGTGGACACTTAATTAAGCACATCTGCTCATTAATGCAAACAGTTCGTGCGCGGCAGCGAAGCTGGAGGGCGCTGCTCGGCAGAGAAAGCGCACAAACCACGCAGTTCGACACTCTTTGCGTGTGTATTGTGTTTACCAGTTTTCCAAAGCTGTACCGTCTTGTAACGTGTTGCGCGTGAGGATAAGCTTTACAGCTCAGCCACCGGCTGTTGCATGAAAAGCGCACATCCAGCGGCTCGACGGTGTTTAAAGCGTGGAACAACAGCCGAAAACGTGGATGCTGCTGGAGTTTGAACGAAATAGCTGCACTTCATGAATTACACATCACGGTGCTGTCACGCAACTCCGGTCTGCTAAAAAGTGCTGGTAAGAAAATGATGCAGGCTGGTGTGAAAAGTACAATAAACCACCGTGAACTCCTGTCGAGCCTCATCCACATTCACCCATCTGTACGCTTTTTTTTGGGTGTAGTCCCATTGTGTATCGCTGACACCATGTGCCCGTCACCCCCTATAGACTCGCATAGAGATGATGGGTTTTTTGCTGTTGTTGTTTTATTTCTCCCAACTTACTTTCCAGTTTTCTCCCACAAGCGTAAAATATTGAGGTTGCCATCGTGCGCGGGGCAGATGGAATAGTATAGTGCTTTTTAATTAATTCCACTCAGAGCAGACTTGGCAGCCACAGCAAACAGTCATTTTAAACGTGGACCTCTCTCAAGAATTAGTTCGGCGGCATATGGCTGCGAATTCTTGGAGGCCGCCGCCCGCCGCTACCGCCGCATCGCAACAACAGGGAGCAGCTGGAGATGAATATGGCTGCGTTGATTAAACGCAGACACGAGCGAAATTGATAAGCAATGAGAGAACTTTGTCCGCGTGTCGGTGGGACGCGTCCGTGCAGATACAGCAAGAGGAGCAATGCGCTGCTGGCACGCGCACGCAGACGTGCTGCCAGCCTTCCCTCGTGTGCCGTAATTCGGTAATTTGCTCGTTTGCCCACTCCCTGTTGAAAACCATTACATACGTACAACTAAATCAAACTCTGCAGGAGGCAACAGACAACGCAGAAATCACTCCTCTCCAACGACAGTGGCACAAATATTCTTCCCTGACTGATCATTTATTCACTTTCACTGGAATCAATGAGGAAGCACTTCCCACTGTTGTGGGGCAAAAGTTGCAGAAGTTGCAGCTGCGGGTGAAATTCGAGTCTTCCATGAAATCCCGTGTAGGTTTGTTTGATGCTTCGAGCCCCCTGCTCTTTCACGTGCCTGTGTGCTGCCGCTCGAACTTGGAAAGGGATTTGGCTGAAATTTGGTGGACACGTCGCCTTTGGCAGATTTATTAGATTCTGGTCGCGATTCAAATCTGGGATTTCCGTCATTAAGCGATTATCGGGTTTTTTGAGCCAGAACACTTTCGTTGCATAAATGTGGTGGGGGAGAAATCCGACATACAGCGGCTGCCAAACAGCATTTCATCCACATACTTTGCTTTTTTTTTTTTGTTTTTTGTTCTGAAAATCAAAACCAGCCTCCATTTAAAAAAAAAAAAAGTATATGGATTTGAAATTCAATTGCAATCACATTTTAATTCAATTATTCTGATACTCTGCCATTCGACAACATCATACAACAAATACCTGCTTTGTTATTGCCTTTACCAGATTTAGTGGGAAGCTTTTAATTCCCACTTTGAGGGGAGTACAACCTGCCTGTCAAGCCCCTGACCAAGCCCTTCCTCTCGGTGATGCCCGGTACACAGAGCTGTAAGACAGCTGGTAACCAGCAGATGTCTCTCCTATGCCGGGAAAGCGGCACGCTCCACAGAGGCGCCCATCTCTGAGTTCAGCCTCTCTTCCGTCAGGCCACGCGGGCTTATCTGAAAGACGGTGCGCTGATAAGCACGTAGGCTCTCGCTCCTCCGGTCGCTTTGAATGAGCAAGTCAAGTTTGACGGATGGGGCTTATCGCCCATCTCCTCGTGCGGCGGCATCGCTAATCAGGTCCTCCCTGTCCTTATCAGATCCATTACGACCCAGCAACTAATAAGGAAGTATCCCACTTTCTTGCCTTGGTGGACCAACTTGAGGTTCACGGCGGGGGCGACAACCCAGGGTTCGGCCGTCCTGACTCTTTGACGTGAAGTTGTGTGTTCAGCTGTTGACTGAACAGCGCCTGTGTTGACACTTTACCACTGGGATTTGGTATCTTCATTAAGGATACATGACAGGTTTATAATGACATCGAGCTAAAAAAAAAAAAAATCACTTTCCGTGTAAGATGGGGCCGCAACTAATCCATCAGTGTATTTTAGAAAACAATGCCGGCACAAGTGCGACAGATCAATTTCCAGTATTTGTAGGCGGTATGCCTGTCCTGAACGTTTAACTTTAATTTTGTGTTCGACAGCTTAGAATTAGTTGAAGGGTTTAATTTAGTCGCTTGTACAGCCTTAAGAAGAAGCTAACTGGGAAAGAACAGGCTCATAATTATATCTTATCAAAGCAATGATGAAGCCTGCAAACATTTTAACCTGGAAAATATATTTTGACTGACCGTATTGCCAGGATGGGACGTGGGTGCGACCAGTGTTGCCAGATTTGTCCCATTTACCTAGCCCATGCATGAGCAGCTCAGTTTGTTACATAGGATGCTGGATGGAGTTTCTGGTGCTGAAATCTTTTCTATTTTTTTTTCTGTCATATTAGCTACTGCCCGTTGAGCCCCCATCGATTCTGTTTGCGCCAGATCCCTGTGGACATCACACTTTGGGAAACTAATCCTCCTTGAAAAATTGCGTTAAAACAGCGATTCTGCTCCTCGCCCCTGTTCGCTCGCTCTCTGCTCTGTCATGCTTTATCCACGACGTGGCGCTTAAAATCCTCGTGTTGCCTCCGCATTTGCTCTGCCTAAGATAGAGCCCGTGAGCTGCGCGGCACCAAACGGGGGCCTGATGAATGCCCTCGGTGGCCTCTGACGCCAGGCTCACGTCTTCTTCTGTGGCTCTGCATAGTGGAGAGGTGGAGACCCTATTTAAAGCAAAAAAAAAAAAAGATTGGTACTTTTTTTGCTTTACTCCTTGTCCCTTTGACAAGCTCATCACAATAGCTGTTAAATGGCCCACGTGCTGGTCATTATGCACCGACACCCAGGTTTTTCCTTCATAGATCTCTGTGTATGTTTTCTGTGATGGAGGCTCCAGAGTGCGTATCCGTGCCCTCTTGATGTAAATAATAAATACCGAGACATTTGAGCAATTTCCTGCTCTTTAGTGCAGTGCAGTGTGTGTGTGGTTCTGATAACACCGCACATCATGCAAGGTATCTATTAATAATAGCCCACTCATCGTATAGCGTTCAATACCCACAGATATCCAGTGGCCTACGGGTTTGCTGCAGGACAGTTGCCAACGTGAAACTAACAACACCCCGGTCACAGCGGGCAAACCAGACGCGCAGCACGATGGAGATGAATTACAAACATTGAGAAACTGTCAGACGTATGAACGCAAACATCAAATACACAGTGATTACGGGATCTTTCCAGTGCAGTACATAGCAATGTATGTCTCTCTGGTCGCACACATGGCAGTGGATCAGCCAAGCCTACGGCAGTGCCTCCAGTGGCCGGGGCCCCCAAAACAGCGTGGTCCTGCTATTTATATCTTCAGAGCAGTTTGCAGTATTAAGTCCAACACTGTTCATCTTCTTTGAGAACAGCAGGAAGACAGATGAGTCGGCTCACGGGCGGGTCCTAAGTACCGCGCCTGACCTTAATCTCCGCTGTGAGAATCAGACTGATGTTCCCGGGGAGCGCCCGGCTAATTTTACCAACTGCATTCTGTAAAATATGTACATAATGTAAGGCACTACTTGTGTCCCATTGTGCACATACACTCTATCCAAGGGACAAAAAAAATTAAAAATTAAAGAGGTAATTAATCTCATTACTGCACTTTGTTTCAAGTTTAAATTATGCAGCAACATTTAGAAAAAAAAGAAATTGCAAACCATTTTGCTCTTTTTTGAGTCAATTAAAAGTTCTGAGGAGATCTCAGCTCAGTATTAAGAACTTTTCAGTCCGTCTTCAAACTAATGCTGTTTTGGCCAGCGATAAGTACACTGTTTTTGGCCCCCAGCGTTTGTTTGAGTCCCACCATTCTGATATCAGTATAAAAACATTTGATATGTAAGTCGTGTATTCTGGCTGGGTGCGCGGAGAGAGAAATAAAGATTTCTCACGTCTGTCTTTGGCACTGGAAGAAAGACTCTGCCCAGTTCCATCAATACAACTGCTGAAGGCAATTTTAGCAGAACCAAAAGTTGCAGTCTCCCACTTCCTGAGCTGTTTTATTTTTATTTTTTGGACAAACTGCTTTGAAGTGAGAAGACCATGAGTGTTTTTATCATGAGCCGAAAAGGCCAAACAGAAAAGAAAGCCTCGTTAAGTATAACGTATTCCAGTCTCGCGCACCGTCCGCTGGTCCATTGAATTCATCTCATGCATACGCTGCTCGGGAAAATTCAGAAAACAGACAAGTTCTTGACTTAACCTTATACTCATGCACTGAGACCTTTAATCCATCCATCAAGCCCCCCCCCCAACACCATCCTCCAAAGTAAGGGTGAAAAACACTTCCCTTGGGTCAATGTCGTCCGACGCGCGGAAATCCGTCAGTGTTCGGATTCTGTGAAATATCCTTCGGCGATGACGTGACGAAAAGCTCAATTTGACCCGAGTGAAATAATTCACCACTTTTATGAGCGTCCTTGTCAACCATTGAAGTGATGATTAGGTGGAAACTGAAGGACGGGAGTTGGTCATGCCCGAGTGGCGCTTTGTGGAGGAAACAAAGGCCTGGCAGCTGACGGCGAGCGGGGTGAAGCTTCGGCCACGGAAGGCCGCGTCATTTGGGAGAGTAAATAAACATGCCGTGTCTATAGGCGCCCTGTGTTGCATCGAGCAGCTTTACGTGCCACTCAAGTCCAGCCGAGTCTCGCGTAAGCGCCTTCATTTTACCAATGAAACATTTTCTATGAATCACCGAACCCGGCACATTATGAGCCCCCCTTGTTTATTCACTGTAATGCCGGTGGTGAATAACAATGAGGTGTAAAACTTTAAACGCACATAAATATTCGAACCACAACTCCACTCCGTAACCTCAGTCTTCCCAAACTATGGAGGCTTTTCATGAGGAGCACTTTTCATGAGTACTTGGGCAAATCGACTGTGTGTGTGTGTGTGTGTGTGTGTGTGTGTGTGTGGGGGTGCACTGCCTCCGGCACAGTATAATTCAATCATTCCCCTTTTTTTTTCGGTACCGCTCGTTTCCTCCCTCTCGCCATCTCTCTCAGGAGTGTTTGGTTAAATGTTTTATTAAGATTAGATTATGAAAGGGTTACAATACAATTAAATGTTGCATCTCTACCCACGGCTACAGGTCTCCCTGCACCGTCAGTAGCTAATTAGCATTATCATTCACTCGGCGAGCCCTCCTGTATCTCTACAGGCACTTGTAGCGCTCATTAACTTTAATGCGATTTGTCTGACAGGCGTTCCAAGCGACTGCCAGTACCTTATGCGGGAGGATGAGTTGAATACATGTATATTCAGTTGTTCCGTGATCAGTTTTAAATCCACGTTTTGGAGGCCTTTCTTCAGTTTTTTTTTTTTTCACTTTTTCTTTTTTTCCCCGAGAAAAACCTCACTCACAGTGCGGCTCCTCCACCTCTGACCAGCACCAAGACGGCACACCGTCATTAGCACATTCTTGCCATCTTTTGGGGAAAACTGCATTCGATTAGCATCAGCTGTCGCACCTTCTTTTTTTTTTTTTTTTGCTTGAGATAATTTGCGTATCGTAATGAATCAATCTGCATAATAATAAAAAAGAACTGTTAGAATTGCTTGCCTGTAGCCCATGATATTGTTGTCACCTGCTGGTTCCGACAGAACTTCTCTCTCAGATGGAGAGGTGTCACTCATCGAGTAAAAAAATTGCCGCTTCACATCTTTTAGCCTTTCCCGTCAAAGGTTGCGAGATGAAGAAATCTCAGACGGGATCCTCCTCAGCTTTAACAAATCGTTGAGATCATAACGACGGGAATGAATATCGTGTCAGCCTTTTCATCATCTCGTCAATTTCAAAATCAGCTGTGTTGCGCATGTAATGAGGGAAATGAGGGAAATTTAACTTTACGCTGAGTGCAGAAATTCATCTGTGATTGAGGCTTTAATGGATAGCTATCTGTTCAGCTCCGCCACCGCCAGAAAACTCCACCGTCCTATTGACTCCGGTGCTTGTCACAATGTCTCCAAGGTGCTCATTTAGTTTCATTATCCGGCCGCTAAAATCGCTTTTGGATATTAAACGCCTCCTTGGCCTGCTCTTGGGTTACGGGTTTGACCTCTGGTGGCTCATCGATGGGTGCTATCGATATCCTCGAAAACACTGCAAGCATCAAGGAAGGAATCAATGTCTGATTAAAAAGGGTGAGCCCTGTGTTATAGGTGATTAGCAGCCACTGCGCCGCTGCAGGTTGATTTGAAGGATTTGCGCCGATGACCCCGAGCACTTTAGCATCAATTGTCCCTCCGTCCCCATGGCAGAGCTAAATCTCTCCACCCGTACCCCTCAACCGCTCAAAGGCCAGATATTAGGGCTTGAACAGTCAAATGAAATAGACTTTAACAGACTTTGTTTAGGAAAGAAAAGGAAAACAGACAAAAAAATTCAAATATGTTTGTGTGCTGCGTTTTCATTGTTCTATTAAAGACAAAAAATTCGGCTGAAGGCATTCAGGCTCGAAGGTCTCTGGAGAGACCCCGCTCCTTTTCTTTTTTGAAAAACTCCCTTTTTCTGCTTTCCAAAGGCTGACAGATGTGTGTGTGTGTGTGTGTGTGTGTGTGTGTGTGTGTGTGTGTGTGTGCTGGATGCGGGGTAAGCACAAACAAGATACCAGCCGGTTGCGAGCATTTGCCGAATGTCTCGTCCTTAATACAGACCTTGTGTTTTTGAATCTTTTATGTGTCAGATCTAAAAGCAGTGTTCTTATTGTTTGTCCATTGGACCAGCGCAGCGCCCGCTCGAAATGTGCCCGCCGGGAGGGTCCGGAGAAATTGCTGGGCTGGGAGAAATCAGCCGGTTTGGTCTGTCAGTCAGTTTTTACCCTGATGTCACGCACACTGCTGTTCACTGACAACGATGCATGTAAGCGCACTTTGAAAAAACAACTGTTCTATGATGTCAGGGTCATGTGAAACAGTTGTGATGTCATACGACCCTCTGGCAGTTGGACGTGGGGTAGGTTATTTATTTTTTACGTCTGTATTTGCGATTTGTTTCCACAACCTCTTCTCTCCTCATCAAATCTCCCTCAAAATGTATAGGGCGATGTCAAGAAAATCTGAATACAGACTGGACAGATGGGTTTACACCTCGATCATCAGTGAGAGAGTCACCAGTGAGACCCAGCTCAGCGTTTGTTGAATTTGCAGGGGTTCGCGCTAAGAAAAAAAAAAACCACAACACCTTTGTAATACTGTCAAGGTGCTGGCCTGTTTCAACTATGCAGGTGCATGCTTGTCGAAACAACCTTTCAGGCACAAACGCACGCTGTAATACAGTGGCCTGTTATCCATCACAACTTGTTGACAGAGCCCCAGAGGAGGAGGAGTGCTTACAGAGTTGACAAGTGAAAGACGGCATTCTCCCCGCTGCCTCGGCCCAACTTCGGGGGGTAAATGGCGCTTCTTAGAGAATGCGGTTTTGTGCCTGTGCGGGAGCACGACTGTGTATTGTATATACAACAAAGTGAGGAGTGTGTCGATAGGCTGACCCATTCGCTGGACACTGGGCAACAGCGGTGTCTGCTCGAGGCTACGCTCTCCCGCTGTTTATCCATTTTCCTTTGAAACATCCTCTCCTCTCCTCTCTTCTCCTCTCCTCTCCTCTTCTCTCCTTTCCTCTCCTCTCCTCTCCTCCCCTCTTCTGTCCTCTCCTCTCCTCTCCTCTCCAGCACTCCTCAAAATCTCTTCTGGGCTTTAAACTGAATCTGCCCCGAGGTGCACTTATTGGTATTAGGTGGAGGCTTGCCGCTGGGCATAGCTGTGGAGGAGAAAGTGGCTGTGTGATGTTCTGAGGTTGTCTATAAAAAAGCAAAAAAAAAACACAAAAGGAAGGTACAGAGGCAGGAATGGGTTTCTCGCTTCTCAGAGGAGAATGTCTAAATTTGTTCTGACATGAGAAACTGTCTGAAACAACAGAAAGACAGTTGGTGGAAGTGGTGGGATCCAGGACTCAAGGTCACAGTTCCACGATCCTGAACACGGGGCACAGAAAACTTCACGGATGCATCAAAAAAATTATCTTTCTCTCAATGGAACTCTTACCTGGAAGGCCACGTGCACATTTTAGAGAAAATATCATGTAAAAGGAGTTGTACAGTACGTTGATGCACAGATGGGGACACGGGGTTATGTCAGCATTTCACTTGTGACATTTCAACTACTTGGTTGCACTCGGTTGACCGTCCCACGTCGTCATGTGCAACGGGACGACGGCCTGCCAGTCCGCAGTGTTCCAGCTGAGCGCAGCTGTCCTCGCGAGGACTCCTCGGGGGCCACGCAGCCTCTGCTCCATTACGCTCCGTCTCTCCGCCGCGCCTCCTTTGTCATATCTGCGTGCGCGGCTTTTATCCCGTCGGACACATGAGCACATCACGTAGAAGGCAGGTTTCAGGTCAGCAAACAGGGGCAGGGCGTTGTGTGTATAGATGATTTATTTAAAATTTGCTGGCATGACAAGAGCATATTGGGGATGGGAGAGACACTTTTTTTTTCTTTTTGAACATTTTTTATTTGTATTATTTATTTTATTTGTATTTTTTACCGTCCAGCCACCTTAATCTCGTTAGGAGCACACAGATTTTTTTTTTTCCGGCCCTCAGTTTTACATCTCAGGCGACATGCAGGCTAACCTGCTTAATTGATGAAGGCTGTATGTACGCATCATCAGGTCTGACTTTGTGATTCTCCTCCTGGCCTCCTCACGCTGGTTTTGGTGAGCAGATGTTTCTATTAGGGATGGGAATTAACTACGCTCAAATGATATTAAACCCACAGCCTGACTATTTAATTCAGTTCATTTTTTTTTTGTATCGTGCCAAATCACAGCATGCATTATCTCGAGGCAAATTAACGAGCCCTCGCAATACTACAGAGAGAAACTGTTCCCACAATTTGCAAGCCCTTGGTGACAGTGCTTCCTTTAAGCAGGAAGAAATGTGGAGCAGAAATGGGCTCAGGATGGGCCTTGACCACCAAAAATACTGCGCTTGGTACTTCCATTGTACAGCTGTCTAACTCTAAGCTTTTGCTGCAATGTGTCAACAGCTACAATCGCGGGGGGGGGGGAGCTTCTGCAAAGTTGGACGACACCAGATTAACCCGCGGCAGCCTTCCAATATGCATGGGGTCAAATGCGTTTTGAACGCGCACATTCTGCAGCGGCTTCGCGCGCGCGCCTCTGCTGCACAAAAGGGAGTCTGAAAGAGCCCGAGCCGCAATTGGACCGACCCTGTTGACCTCAGGTGTGAAGAGAGGTGGAGAGCGTAGCTGCTGGCAAACAACAGGCGCTGATTGAAGTCAAGGAGCAGCTCTCTGTCTCTCTGCCCCCCCTCTCCGCTGCCGAATTTCCACCTGCTCCCCGCTCTGCACCTCTTTTCACCCCGATGTTACATTGCATTTAGGATTTTTAGAGCGATTGAGCTCCAGTTTCCTGTCATCGCTGCAGCGTGAAATACTCCTTTTTCCTAATGGAAAAGGCTTCAGTCTTTGCAGGGGCCAGTGTCACCTGAGTGATATTTGACAGAGTTAGATGTTGGGTTTAAAAATTTGAGGAGCTGCAAAAGTAAAGTAAGCCTGTAAGTAATGACGACAGATAAAGGCTTAACATCTGCCATTGTATTTTATGAAGGTCTGTCAGTAGAGAGTTTACATCAGTCACTGTGTGATTGCTGGGGAACACAGTTTCCCTCCTTGACTTATGCAGACATGATGCCTGTGAGCTTGTTGTCTTGGCAACTATTTATAATTAATAGTTCCTTGTCCACCACGTATGTAATCTCCTCTTTCTCTGTCCGTCTTCGCTGCGATACTGTTCCGATGTTCCTGGGATTCCTCTGCCTCATCCTTTCAGGCTGCGATGTGATAAGAGCCGGAAGGAGATGTCTCTCAGCCGACCCCTTCCCACAGCACCGCGACTCTCGGGTATCTGTCATCTGCCATTTAGATCACAGCCAACCTACAACAACAACAACAAAAAAGCATACAACAAATAGCGCAGCTCTCAAACGAGGAACAATATCACTTTTTTTTCTGTACACTACACAATCTCTTTTTCTCCTGCTTTTTTTTAATGTCCCGGCATCCGCACCCCCCCCCACCACCACCACCACCACCCCCCAGCTTCCTTTTTTGTCATTTAGAATTGCAGCTCTGATGGGAGTGAAGTAAGCAGGCTGCCAAGTTGGCTGTACATGAACAGCACTGGGGCGCTTTGATCTGGACTTTCTTTCATAGTCATGCACACACATATGGTCTCTCTCTCTGACACACACACACACATGCACACACACGGATGCAGAGTGCACGTGGCACAAGCTGAGCTCGGATGAAACAGTTTTGGGGTTAGACATTTGCAGTGCTATGGCTTCACAGCCACACAGATGATAGGGCTGCACGGAACTGGGATGCATGCATTTTCTTTTCTTTTTTTTTTTTTTTTTTTTTTTGGGGGGGGGGGGTCGGGCTCATGCTAATTTTCCCCTCAGTTAAGCAGCAGTATCCCAACTGGCTCCACTGATGCACTGCACCCTTTGTGCTTTCACTGGAATACTTTCCAGACGGTTATAGATATAAAGGCTGCTTTAATATGGACAGATAACTGACTTTGAGCGTAACCGTGCAAGGCTGAAGGTTAGACGAGGGAGCCGTGTGCGTGCATGCGTGTGTGTGTGCGTTTGTGTGTTGCGTGCCTGGCTCAGTGTGTCGCGTGCATGTGAAATTGAAGGTGTGTGTTTGTTACTCAGCCATACAGAGAACCCCAGGAGCTGCTGAGCAGAGGGATGCCCATAGTCAAATGAAAGGTTTCAAGGTCTCACTATTCAGCTCTTTGTAAATTCGGGGCCTTTGTGAGGGGTCTGCGCTGGACGGATTAATTGCATAACTGATATGCAAATCCACATAATCCTAAAAGTCAACTTCCTTATTACGGTCCTCGTTTGCCTTTTATGTAACCTGGTTATTGTTGCGGATGTAAGCGTGGCAGCTGCTAATGTGTTTAGTCATGAGGGAACCCGGGCCTCTGTGCAGATGGTGCGTTCAATTGTTTTCAGGTGTTCAGCGTTCCAGGTGTTCTTAGCATACGCGACACATTCCCGTGGATTGTGCAGCCAGATTGCGAGCACCGCAGGCCTGCCTTATAGTTCGAAACCAGCGTGGTGGGTAAGACAACTACTGAACGCTTTTAAAACGGACGGCATTTATTATAGAGGAGCTTACAGCTCATACCATGTAATTAACATGAGGATTAATGGGTTGTTGTTGTTTTTTTCGAAGGCTTGCCAGCATTTAAGGACTCCCAAAGGTTTTTTGGTCACCATCCCTCGGAGATACATTATCCTGTTTTTTCCTCGGCATGGCAAATTATTCCTTGGCTAAGATCTCATGTCACAGACACCAGCGTAGGCAGACGTGCGCCCTTTCTTTATTAAAGCCCACTGAATAACAGCCATTAAGACCCCCCGACCCATGGAGATTAACATAAATGCTTTTACAGTTTCTCATAAACATCTCTGAAATGCCTGATGTGGGTGCCGATTAACCTATGATTCCTAGCCAAATAGCTCTACCCATAGTTGGCCATCACAGGGAGCCATTCAAATGACAAACGTCTAGAAAGTGATGTATGGAGGCCAGCATCAGACCGCCAGGCCCCTCCGGCGGCGCCGCCTCCCCAATGCCCTGCTCGGGTCATTCGGTATTTACTCGCTTAACCCGACTCCTCCATGGCTCTGCTCCGCTTAATGGGCCAAAAGTGAGCCACAGCTCAGTTTACCTCCCCTCATAAATGGTGCGTTTTATGATGCGGCTTAGACACCGTCAAACTCTAACTGAGACTTTACCAACTTAACAAATTGGACAGATTAATTAAAAAGCCACGTTTATTAATCGTCCACACACTTTGGCATTTTCACTCATGATCCCTGATTGGAGGGGCTTCTCAAGACTGATTGAACTTGACTGATTGACCCTGCTGTTGGTGTCCTTTCACTTGTTATGGGGGTGTGTGTGTGTGTGTGTGTGTGGCGGGGCAATTTGCCCTGCAGTCATTATCCTTGCTATGTGGACTTTGGTGCCATGACGTGTTCCCCCAGTATCGCACCCTGCTACAGCTGTGTGGGCTCTTTTTTTTTTTTTTTTACCTCTAAATATTAAATAAATAATAATAAAAAATCAAATCAAACTCAAAAGTGCCTGGTGATACCCCCCCCACACACACACACACACACACCAAAAAAAAAAAAAACCCTTACACATCACATCCACCGTCCTCCTTCCCAGCTTCCAGTCACTGAGGTGTATTTTTATATATCTGGCCCTCTACTCATGACTGATTCTTCTTCATTAGATTTGAAATCTCCAGTGCTGGCTCGCATGGCCAACATCTGAATAAATCCAACCTCCATTTCCGCCATATCTCCGTCGCTGTCTGCTCATAACGTCTCATCCATCCTGACACTCTCAGGACCATCCGCTGTGCCACCTCTCTATCAACCTTGTCTCCCTCCCCTCCTCTGCCCCCCCACCACCACCACCACCACCACATCCCTCCACCCAGCCTAAACAGTGCCTACTCAGTGCCTGGATAATCCACTGAGTTCTTTTCTAAATGGCCGACTAGTCCGGCGGTGTCCCCTGAAAGACTCTGCATTATTGAATGAAACGTAGTAAACGCCGCCGCTGGGGAAAATTAATGCCACATCTAATCACGCTCACCCTTCATCTCCTCCCATGTGTTCAGGCTGACGATTGTCTTTACTGAAGGATTGAAGGTGAAGACTGATATTCCCCATTTCTATTCATCTGCCACTGGGGCTGGCCGAGCGCAGTCAAAGGCAATACAGAGCTGTCACTTTTGATCAACATGATAGAGATGGTTCAGGGCTTTTTTTTTTTAAAAAGTCATTTCCATCCATTCTTTTTTTTTCTGTTCGCCAGGCGTTTAAGACGGGGAGAGCCACCTGAGGGGAGCGTTTGAAACAAACACCACGATTGGGAATTCAGTGCGAAGAACCCACGATGAAAGGGTGTCGCGTAAAAATTAATCATCACGCCCTGCAAGTCGCAGCAAACGCAGTATTTCGGTGATGCAGGTTAAAGAATGTGCAGCGAGCCTCCCCCCTCCCCACACACCCTGTCGGCACAAACACATTTAAATTCATTTAATAGCTATATTAGCTGTTTTAACTTTTTCTAATGACAGGGAGCTTATTAAAACTTACAACAAAAGAGGAAAGTCCCCCATATTTAAGTGATTTCAACAGGGCCCTTTGGCGTCTTTTATATTCATAAGGTGAAAGGTTTTTTTTTGCAGTCCACGGAACAACAAAGAACAAACATTACATTTATTTGTTTTAATTCATCCTTTGGCAAAATACACAAAAAATGCACTGCGCCGGCATCCAGAGGTAGCTGCTCTGAAACTCCAGAAGAAGAAAATGTGGAGTAAATCTTCATTTGTCTTCTGTTGAGGGATTAATCACTTCCCTGGTGAGGACGGAGAGTTGAAAATTAAACACCGCTGTCAATAGTACACAGCAACGATGCCAGTTAAACGGAGAAGGAGAAGCGCCCGTACCTCCTCGGCCCATGTCCGCTTTCAATCTCTATGCTAATTTATCTCCCAGTGAAGAATCCTGCAGAACTGTTCAAACCGAGTTTAGTCTTGTTAGTGAAATAAATGAGGCTCCAGTCACCAGTAACTATGGGAACAAGACAGCGTATTACAGCAGGTAACACATCAGCGGAGTCTAAGCAGCTTATCAATGAGAAGAGGAAGGGATGTGAAAGATTTTGGAATTGATTAAGCATCAAGATGTATCGCCAAACTGAGATTAGCATATCCACGATGCATCACCTCGGCCAGTTATTTAGTCTTTTTCAGTGGTGTCTTTTTTTTTAATCTTTGTTTTCCCCTGAATCCAGCCATTAGCAATTCACTCTGATGCCAAATCTGGACCGTGTGATCAATCCGGTGCACACTGCTTATCACCGGGCTGTGAAATGAGTGGTGCCTCTGTGTCTACCCCCAAACTTCCGTTTCCCATGTTTTTGGCTTAGGGATGAAAAGTAATAAACTCTGACATTTAGGCTCTCTCAAACATTGTCTCATATCTTCATTCGCAGTACTAATTAATACTCTGATTTACGCTGCGTTTCTCCAGCGTTGCCATTACTGCCGTGTCGAGGAGCCTCATTACGACCGGTAATTTAGCTCTGCGATGTTAGCCTGCTGCTATCACACTGTCGCCAGCATGTGGTCTGGTTCAGCGCAGCGCTCGTCAGAGCCGACTGATGTCATATCGCTGTGCCTCAAGACTTCACCCGCACAAAAACTTTAGGCGCTCGCACTAGCAGCCTTGAACAAGCAGCTCGTCTTTCTTTCTTTGTTTCTCGACAAAGATCTTCTGTAATTGCTTTTGTGTGTACTCCCTTGAATCCTTTGCATGAAGAGTTTCTGAACTCACCGGCGCACACAGGCCGACACGGAGAAGTGCACTCAGGTGAATGCCGGAGCTGTATATTGTTCCAATTTTCCACCGCTGTGGTCGAACATTTTGTTTGCTCAGCCACTAAACTCTGCAATTTGAAGTCATCACAGCTTAAGCAGTCACAATTTATTTCTGTCTCGCGGCAATGGAACCTAATGTAATAATAATTAGATGGGAGGGGGGAAAAAATGAGTTTCTTTCCATGCCAAAGTTTACCTGATGTTCATAGCTGAGTGTTTTTTGTTGGGGTTTTTTTTGGAAACATTTCTGTCGCCCTTTCTTCTCGGCTATTTGAGACTGAAGCAGACTGAGCCGCTAATGCGATGATTCTTTTTTAGCTTTTTTCAATTAATAACACAATTTCCATGCATAATAGGTGTTACATTTAGGCTTGGGATATTATTCCTTAATTAACACTCTTTTAAAGTGTGCCCCCCCCCCCCCCACACACACGCATTATGCATTGATTGCAGCATTAGTAATGTGAGACCCTGTGTGGGTAATTGCTTGTGGTGCTGATGAGTGCTGTCTCCATATGGCTGCTCGGTTAACATTGGGCGTTTCACGAGAGGGGAGTCAGAGAGCGACAGCAAAAAGAAGAGAGACAGATCGAAATCAGCGTGTTTCTCAACCGCAACAATGTGTTTAAAGAGGCGTTGTTGTTTGACAATGAAAAACACGCCTTTTTTATATCATGTTTCACGAGTGAGCGGATTATCGCTTTTGCAGCACAGAAGGACAGGTGCGAGCGACGATGGAAGAAGACAGAGCCCGCCTGACATTTTTACGGGTAAAATTCCCACCCCTCCCTGCCCACTCCTCCCTCTGTCTTTTTCTTCTTCTCATTTGATGGACGTGAATGCATTGTCGGCATTCAATCCCGTTGGTTTTGAACAGGGCCACATGTTACATTCAATTCATGCGAGCGCTCGGGGGGGAAAAAAAAGAAATAAAGCTATATCTGCAAGAAACAAAGTGATTCTAAGCAGCATTTCTTTGCTGCGAGACAGTACAGTTAATTCCCCTTCAGCTGCACACTGGAAGCGTCCTTATGAGATGAGCTGCGGAAATGTCCCCATCTGAGCTGCATTCAAAAATCTCTTTGTTCCTCCCCGTTGGGTTCCAGCCGAACCCGGGATTGCTATGAATAGAAGAATCTGATGGTGGTGTAAAGTAGCATTTGTGCGCACGCCTGTGTGCATGCTGCATGTGGGCACATGACACACCGCGTATCCACCCAGCAGTTTTTTATCATTTCTTTTCTGATTATCAACTCAAAAGATCAAAACGGAAGCTGTCCCACGTAATCTAGGTTAAAAACAGCAACAAAAAAAACAAAAACACCCACGTTAAAGCAATTTATGTGTTTGGTGCTTTGCAGTGTGTCGAATGCGTTCTGTTAAAAGTTACAAACTACTTTTGGCCTGAAACAATTATTTTCGCTGATTTTTATGTATTTGTTGACTATCGCAAAAGGGCCCAAGAACAAAATTAAACATTACTGTAACCATTTGATGAATTGTACTGCACTTATGTTGGAGCTGATTTTTCTTCCTCACGCCCTCAGTGGGTCACGATTAAACTTCAGGCTGAGTAACACAACAGGGCCCCTAATGCAGTAGATCGACAACAACTTTGATTTATTGTTGTTCATGGTTCAATCAAGTGAGAATATGAAGTAGTTCTACGCTCGTTCCACATTCTCTGGTTGGAAGGTTTCTACAAGTCCTCCAAATGAAACGACCAAACAAGTTGTTTGTCTGTGCCCTCTTGAATCGCAGGGCTTTCTGGTCTCCTCACGGCTTGGGTTGTCAAGGTTAGGTAGCTTCGTCGTCATGGTTACCATGATATCCATGTGGTCAAGGTTATGCAATGATTGTGGTCATGGTTTAAAAAAAAAAAACAATGCGAACAGTCGTTCGCACTTGAGTCACTTGAGGAACTGCCACTGTCTCTTTTGTATATTACTTAGAATACTTTTTTTTTATTCCAGACCATTTGTTTCACAAAACAGCACATTTCAAACACAACCTGTCCTGTGCTCTGGTGCCAAATGAAAAGACTGGCAGGCAGTTCAAGCCGCTACCTTTCGCCGACATCCTGGATGGACGCCACTGGGATTCCGTCTCACAAACAAATTCTTTCAGCTGTTTATCTTGTTGTGTTTTACTCTGTACGCGCAGATAGACTCATTTGCACTGTAATCATCTTCGCCAGGACGCGATGACGCTAATCAAAGGGTGTTCGCCTTCCTGCCGTCTTCGGCGGCAGCATGGACTCACGGCGTGCTGCCGCGGTTCAGCCAGGCTGGTGAGGACTGTGAGGTTCACTGATCTAATGACACAGGAGCACACGCTCCTGACCGCTCTGCCAATGGAGGTCGTGTACTTACACAGATCAAGATAAGGAGGCTCGGACTGAGTTACTGTGTACGTGTGAGTGCATGTGGGGTTTTCTGTGTGTGTGTGTGTATGTGGCTTTGTGCATATTTTATTGATGTGCCCTGATCTTTGTGCAGAGAGGGAGGTACTGTGGCTACCGTTGAATCATTATGCCACTGTAATTACTTTGTAAGACCACTGGACTGGTTCCTCTTTTAATTGGGGGGCTTAAAGATTAGAGCGATACAAGTTTTACTTTATTTTTTATTTAATTCAAGCTTGGCCAGTTATACAGTGCTAGACTGTTTTTTTGGGGGGGGGGGTTTAACTTTTTTTACCATTGGCTTTTGCCCAAAAGCAGTCAACCTTGGGTAATTCTGTTGTCCTAACTTCCTCTCCGAAGGAAATTATCCATATTTTGCATGATTTAGCTTACTTCGCGTCAAACATCAGTGGATTGGTTGAACCCCATCTGCATTGCGTCTGCATCCACGTTCAGTTACAGCTCTCAGCAGCACGACAGAAAGCATTCTCACAGGACAATAAGGCCGAAACCACTGTCTTTGAAAGGCCAAGATAAGACCTGAATGGAGATTAGAGGTGGGCGAGGTTAATGTGAAGTGCCAGGACCTGCTCACGGTTCACAAGGGGATAATTGAGCTGGCGTGAACTGGTGATGAAGCAAATTTTAATCTCTCCCAAATGTTTTCTAATGCGATCCCGGAAACCCCAGTGGACCGTTGGGAGAGGCTGAGCTCTCCGTGCTGCGGATATGAAAGGGGAAATAGATTTGGCGATCACCTTCAACCCTGACTGGCCCGTCACAGCCCAGTCTCGCTCAAGGTCAGGTGCGTCACGGCACCTGCAAGGGCGAGGGGAGGGAATGTGACCAGCAGTGTATGAAGGATTTGCTGTTTAAAATTTTACGATGCAATCTTCAAAGCCTTGCACAGGACTTGCAACAGCCAAGTAGAGCCATTTTAATTGAGAAGAAATTCATCCAGTCTGACATTCACAGTGAACTCCCAGATTAAAGATTGATGATAAACTAATGCTTCTATCAGATAAATCAAATGGTGGGAGATTAAGTTTGGATGCTTGCTGGTTTGGGTTTTGATGGCATAATCACCCCCCGCACCACCACCACCACCACCACCACCCCAGTGGAGAGCATCAAAGAGGCAGGATTCACTTTCTGACTCTTCAGAAATGTTATAAAATAATAATCATGGTCCAATCTTTTCTTAGAAATCAAAACAATGCGTAATCACAGCAGAGATGATGATCGTATATATGTAAGAATGCCACCAAATGCATCATGTTGCCCCAGTCCCTGTTACACCCAATAACAATACATATCAATACTTATAAATACAGTAGTTATTCATAAATGCAATGATACCAATCCCTGATTAAATAACCTGAGTAACCTTTTCAGTCTTGCCAGATTGGATTTTCCACCTCGCTGTGCAACCTTTCCAGGCAGGTACAAATTGATTTGGGCAGGTTACTGTAATTCAGATGACTTTGCGCCATCAGGTGGTAATTTCCACCCACGATAGGTTTTGGGACTGGAAAGGAGACACTGGAAACCCGCAGAGGAGGCAGTTACGTAGGCATTGTAGTTTCTGAAGCTTACGAAAAATGATCAACAGCCAACAGACTCAGTGATGTCTGAGCACACAAACACGAGACGCGCCGCATTATCTTCAACATTTTCATAATCTCCATTGTCCGTCGCAGATAAATATCCATAAGCCTGCTCAGGAACCAGAGAAAGACGCGGATCTCATGACTGCAGGGCTTGTCTGAGAATTATCATGTTTTTTTTTAGTTATCTTCACCCTCAAAGTCTTCTTATTGATAGTAATGGCTGATTGCTCATTCACTGCATCTATGTTTGTGTCTGTGTATTTAGCTCTTGTTTGGCTCCGCCCCAGATTGCAGCTCTCATCTTAACTTCTCATGAAGTCTGCGATGAAGCCACGGCACATCTGCGAGCGCCGACAGATTTTACGCTGAAATGATTAAATGGATACCTTGACGGCTTTTCTGCAACCTGGGACAAACTTGACAAGTTAACGGGGTGATGGTGGGAGCATGTCAGCAGCGATTGTGTGTCATCTTGTTAACAACTTGCTCTCAGTATTTGCCCGATTTAGTTAAACGCTAACAGCGCTCGTTGACATCGTCCGCAATATTTGTGCTGGAAAACCATTTTTAATTCAGCATATTTTCGTACTGCTTTGTTTCCATTTTTGTTTTTGAGTAAACATGCAAAACTGAGACCTGCTTCCTAACAAATGGATGAGGACGAGCCTCTAAATCAGAGCTGCACCTGGAAAAGGTTTTCATCGGGCGTCTTTATTACTACTGAATATTACGTGTAACACAATACCACCTTAATGGAATCTGTTGACACGCACTGCACCGGCTAAAGGGATTACTCTCCCCTTGTCTCGCCCACCAGCACTTACTGCTGGCATCCCTCGCAACAAGCCGCTGACTCAGGATCGCTCCAGTTTTTAACTTTCCGCGCAGACTTCAATAACTGCAATTTATTATGTGGCGGCAAGGAAGCGGGGCCGTTCTTTTTCTTCTTTTTTTTTCTCTCTCTCTTCCTGCCTCTCCTTCCACCTCATTTTTCTCAGCTCCTGCCTTTTGGCGTCTCCACTTCCTCGTCACACTAATTCTGATCGCCGCTGTACCCCCCCCCCACCCAAAAACACACACACACACACACCTTCTTCTCTGGCTCGTGTGATTACTCAGTTTGAGTGCAGGTCTGCAGCACTCTGATAGCATCCCTCTCACCCACATGCCGCCACCCCCCCTCCACAGAACAAATTAACTTTGGAGTTAAAGAGCTGGAATTGTAAGTGGTGCAGTTGTGCAGCGGGCGGGTGCGTGCGCGAGTGCCTGTGTTTCTTTGCATCAAAAGCATGTGTGAGCACGCGCTCTGACTCTTTCTGAGCTACAGAGGCCTTGTAGATACGGGGGAAGGATGGAGCTTGACCTTCATGCACTGGGGGGGGGGCTGCAGAGTGGAGACGTCACATGTGTACGATGGCACGTTAGGCAAATGGAAACGACGTTTGCATCTTTCAAAAGGAAATTCACTCAACGTGTCTTTCCCAAACCATGAGTTCATTTTTTAAATTTTGTTAGTTGAAGTTTTCCAACTGAAGTTTGAAATTTGGGATGATGAAATTAGTCAGTGATGGCTTGCAAAGGGAACAAAAAGTCTGATGCGAGGTATGTTTTCAGCACTGCTCTTATCAATTGAATTCAGACATGTAATGACAGGTCCCTGTTTCCCACAGTGTCCGATAATTCCTTAAAGGGTTTTGAGATAATGCCAGTCGCATAAGGTTCTTCCAAAGCTGTCAATACAAATGTGTGTGTGTGTGTGTGTGTGTGTGTGTGTGCTCAGCAGCTTAGCTGAGGGCTCTGCTCGCAGGGGAGACTTTCTGCTTCATCATGTGCCGCCTTCCTGACGGAAGATAAAAGATTTACACCCACTTACTGTACATCGAAATGCAACTGCTCCCCAGCACCATGCATCAGCATTAGCAAGAGACATTACCTCTCTCTCTGTTGTTTCTTTGACTCTCTGACTGCTGTTAATTTCAGGGAACCATGAAGTGCCCGTGTGGGAATTGGACCTAACCGATGTGATGAGTTGGAATGCAGGCACTATGACCTGCCGAACCTCGAGCTGCCGAAGACAATTTGCGCTGAAACGAATTAGGAAAAGTCTGATTGGTATCTTGAGGGAATAAGACGCTGCTGCATCGCAGGCAGCTGTCGACCTGAATCACACATTAAGGTGATCAGAAGAAAAGTCAAGGAAAAGAGCTCTGCCCCAGTGGCAATTCTACGATCAACTGTTTCTGGTTGCGAATGATTTTAAGACAGACCACCTCGAAAACCCCTGAGATCTTTGAAGGATAACTATGAATACTTTTTACTTGTATGTAATGATATTGTCACGCCACTGGTTTTGGTCCTTGAAATCAAACTACTGAAGAAGAAGAAAGGAAGAATCCCCTAGAGACGTTACACAGAAAGGAGGGCCTGCATCTCCTCTTCCTTCTTTTCACACTTGTTATGCATGCAAACCAAAATAGTGAGCAGGGGAAAGTGGCAGAAGCTAAATGGAGACGTTTGTAAGCGATGAGAGGGGGGAGCCGTTCTGCAAGGGGTGCGGCTCGTGTAGACACGAAGCTTTCCCGCGAGGAGAGTCTTAATCACAGTCCATGCCTTAAAACCATATCTCTTCAGAGCTGCAGAAATGTCACGTTATGCAAAACGTGGTGGAAACACACGGCGCTCAAGTGAAGTCGCTCAAGTGTTTGCATGCATGAATCAGTGCGTGTGGAGGGGGGGGTCTGCAGTTCAAGCTTCCCTATCTTCCTTTCTTTTCCCCTCCCTCTGTTCTTTCTCTTTTGGTGCCTGGAGGATAGAGCTCTGCTGCGCTCTCGTTCCTTTGTGCTCCCCTGCTTTTCTTTCCAGGCTGTTTCTCTTTCATCTTCTCCTGGACCCTTTTTTTTTCTCACCTCCTCCTTCTTCCTGCACCTTCTTTCCTCACAGCTCAGGGCGAAGGCACACACGCACAAACACACACACACACACGTACACACACTTCGGGAAAGGAAATATCCCTCCAACATTATGTCTTTGTTTGAGGAAACGTGGCTGGCCAGCACACCAGAGTGTGAACGCCACCTGCGAGGCCCGGACGGAGCAGCAGGACAGAACCGAGCCCCACTTGTGGAAAGATGGACTCTCTACTCAAAGGCAGGAGCACGGGCGCCTACGGCCGAGTGACCTTGCCGAGGCCTCCGCACGCCCTCCATTATGTTTGTAATGGAGTTTTTCATCCATCGTTTTCACAATGTGTTGCTCACACACACACACACACACACAGATTGTGTGCACACCGGCCCATGTATCCATACAGTGGTTCAGAAAAGCTTCACGTCATCTTCACGCGTGATTGATATGACATGCCGACCACCGTCTCAGCCGGAACCGTGGCTGAGAAGCAGGTGTATTTGCACACTATTATGTATCAGATATTTTATAGCAAAGATATCTTTAACACACTTATTTGTCTTGCTTTATTGATTGTTTAGTGGATCTGAATTTAGCGAATTTAGCTTTCCTTTTTTTCCCTAATAAATGGCACAAAAATAGAAATTGCAAATTGAGGGTTACTTTTCCACGAATTAAATTAATTATCTCTCCATTATTTAAGATCAGTGTTGTAGTATATAAGTGAACACTCATTTATTTGTACAACATAGACTGTGTTTAATGTGCAGTATGGCCTCCTGTTATTGGCTGCAGCAGTTGCAAACAAAGTGCCTTTCTCAACTAATGTTTCCTGATGGCAAACAGGGCAATGCACTTTTTACACATCCCGGCGAGCTTCTGGCTTCCCACCACTAATCTTGCGGGCGCAGTCAGCCTCGCCGTGGCCGCTTGTTAGCTTGCGGTTTTTAATCACACTGCTTTCCAGCAGCTCAGCTGGTCACTTTTGTGCCGCGCATTAAAGGCGAGCCCTTGTTAGACCTTGATCACAGGAGTGATGAAATGACTGAAGCTGCCCCGGCGCAGCAGCCGCGGCGCTCGTCTTCGTGTCACGCCTCAGACACCGTGTTAAAAGCTGCCCGACGAGCCCGCCGTTGGCAAGCCGCTCACCAGATGGGCTATTAAACTGACAAAGTGTGCGTGTGTGTGTTTGTGTGTTAAATAGAGAGAGAGAGAGAGAGATTGAGACAGCGAGACACTGACGGTCTCTTTCACAGGTGTCCGCCTATCTCTTGTCTCAGAAAGACCCGCACTCTCACCTTGTTGTGTACACACCAGGTAGCGTAATACAATTAGTGGGAAGAGCAAACACAAGCAGAGAACATTTGCAGAGCAGCAGAAAGCCAAAATCCTCCCTGCTGGGACACAGTGACCACGGCATATGGATGGGCCAGAGTTTCCCAATGAGGCCAAATAATGATTGATGCGAGCACTCGCTGGAAACACAACAGTCTGTGCATTCCCGATTCACCAGAGAGGCCGCTGCGCAGCCAAATGAGCAATAAACCATCATTTTAACGTCATTGACGATCAAATTATCCTGCACGTCTAATTTGGACCAGGGTGTGTGCAGTTGCTCCGTTTTTTTACTGCGTCTGCCACTGGGAGGGAAAGGAGCAATAATGAGAGAGATATGCCATGTTTGCGGTTGAAAGTTGTGAGCTGAGGAATGCAGCGCATCTTTGTTTTGGCAGAGTGCTGAGTTGGAGGATGACGAAAAGTTCTGTAACAGGCGGCAGCAGCAGCTATCTTGAACTCGCAAGACCCAGACCAAATCCTATCTCGCAGCTCAAACAACACAACAATAATGTTGGCATGTATAATCCCACATTGTTACCCCGACGAGAAAAAAAAGGAAAAAAACGTCTGTGGCTTAGCTGCAGCAAGCGTTTATTATATAAAACTGTCATTGCTGTGGTGCATAGTTACTGAGTCATTTCCATTTCTAACAGTCCAGTCTAACTTCTGATTTTTAAAGTTTTCCACAGTTTTTTTTTTAAAGTGCCAGGTGACAAATCTTGCAGCGCTGTAGTTCTTTCAAAATATTTGACTGCTGGTTTGTTATGCGTCCCACAGCATCGTCCACAAAAAGGGAACAGCCAGTGTCTGTGCAAACTGGGCCATCCTTGTCCTCTGCCAAGTAGCTACATCTAAAGGTCATTAAGGCAAATGTTTCCTCACCTGGATCTGACATATCTGGTGCTGCAATGAGAGGACACACTGGTGTAAAGTGGGGACCCGCTCTTAATATTCACATTTAGCACTAATACCTCTTTAATTAATGTCATGTTTGCCCGATCCATTTCTATATAAATTCTTCTTGCTGTCATGTTATGATGCGCATGAAATGGGATTTTAAAGAGATTAGCAATTAATATAATCGGTGCGATAACTTGGATGCGGAAGAGATCCATGCTGGCTATCCATTACCGCAGGACCGCCGTGCGCATGTTCAAAGCACTGCGCGGTTCATCCAAAGTCATCGAACGCTTCTTCGCTTTTCCACCGTGTCCAGATCCCTGCTGTGACAGAGCTGCTGGCATGATTGGGAATCTGGGAGGAAGACACGGCACGGTTCTTGAGTCTGCGCGGACATTCCACACCGTGATCGGGCTGGTTGGCAGGGCAACGTGACGTGGCATGGAGGGATTGAATCTACAGCTGCAGAACGCGTCGAAAATGATCACTGGAAAGTTGTAACCACGCATGACCAGCGCTCATACAGCTGACTGCACCCGTCAATAAATAAATAAATAATGTGGCACAAAAACACAGTTTGACAATGATAGAAAATGAGTAAGCTATGATAGACACCATGATGTGGTGTTACACAGTGAAGACTTTACCCCAGTGCATGCTGTTGTGTGGTTAATAGCCCGCTTTCACAACCTTGAGCAGGCACTTAATTGCAAAAGTGCGTATTATCCCATAATAAGTCGCCTGGACGCGGTTTCAACTTTCCCTCCATTAATAAGATAAGCTACTTTCAAGATGATCTGCTTTTATTGGCCCTGATTGCCAACAGCCCTTAACAACTTAACCCATGGGGGGGGTTTACAACTGTGTCACCCAGTGAGCCAGCACCATGAACTTGTGCCACCACCTGTGCACTCACCTTGATTTCTGAATGTAGGGCACCATGTGCCTGACAGGAGAGCAAATCCAACTTGCAAAAATAATTCCTTGATTTAAATAAAATGAAAAGAACTGGATAAATAGTTATTCTTGTTAATAGTAGACTCCTCTCTCAACCACTGCCTCTTCTGCAACAGCCTGGTGATGAAAGAAAAATACTCTTTCTTATTTCTCACCTATCTGTCCTTTTTTTTGTGCTTGACGCGTGTCTGTATTTTCGCTATTTGACAGAGGAGCAACCACTGTTGATCTCCCGTCTTCCCTCACACTGTGGCTTTGTGAAGAGAGATGGATCAGGCCACGCTGCACTTGGACCTCGTGCGTGCTGCTGCTTTGTCCGTCTGCATCTTCACTTGACGCTGCTGCCTCTGAGGACATTTTGGGCGGTTTGGGTTGTCCACATGATTAGAAGTATCCACACACATGCACACACGGATGTACATACGCTGGAGGCGGCGCCGCTTAACGTGGGGGATTATTGTCTCGGGATCTTTTTGAGTTCCTTTGTGATGGGCTTGTTTTGCCGCCTGACCTCGTGAAAACCGCAGCGCGTGTCAGCCACGCAACGAGGATTTCCCAAAAGACGCGTCTGTTTGCCTTGGCGGCTCGTTCGCCACGAACACGGGGTCAGTTCTCGCGCGGCCGCACTCGAGCACGTTCGGTTTGACGGCGTTTACATGTGTTTGCCCGTGTAACGTAATGAGACTCGCAGGCTTGTAATGAAACCTGTCCTGCGGGAGCCGTGACGCGTGACTCACTATTAACAGCCGCCTTGATTTCCTGTAAATATTGACACAGCTAGTATGAAGTGTGCCAGTGTGGTTAATTAGTCATGCTGCGTGGTGATTTATGGTACATCTTGTGATAATTTACAGTAGGTAAAAGTGATAATGTATGCTGCGTGTCTGTGGTGAGGTTTTAATAGTCTCTTTGTTCATTCATAGCACTTTTCTTTTTTTCTTTTTTTTTCTTTTTACTTTACTCCTGTTTTCTCTTGCACATCCTTTTCTGGCAACCGCAAACAACTCTCCATCATTCCACCCATCAACCATACATCCGTTTCACTCTCTCTTAAGTTTCTCTCAGCTTTTCGACTTTTATGGATCCACCACCCCACATGAATTGTTCCTCCCAATTTGTGAGTGGCTGGCAGCAGAAAAAAGTGTGTTTTCAGGTGTAATGAGTGATTTAGACATGAATGGATGTGAATGGGACCAATATGAATCCAAGTTGGGCTGACTGCCTGTTGCCCCAATTAAATTTGATTGGTTATCTGCCAGGTACGCTTGTCGTCATTCGCCCCTGTGTTTGGCGGAAGTTGGTATTTCTCTCAGAGAGGAGAGTAACTGTGGTTACCGCGAACAAAGTGGATTATCTCCTGTAACCCACATTTGCAAGTCTGCCTTTTGAGGAAAAAAAAACAAAAACCTTAAGATTAAATGCCTCGGTGACGAGAAGCCGCGGGATGTTGTCATAAACTGAAGCGCTGGTGAAAATAGCTGCGGATTTAGCATGGAATCATTCCCCAGTAAAACCGCGAGCGTGTCGAAGTAGCTGTTTTGTTGCTTCCTGCATGTGTTATGTATGGTACCTGATCAAGACCAACCATCTCCCTGAGAGGATTTAAAAAAAAAAAAAAAAAAGAAAGCACTGTGCTGGATCAGCAGAGGAAAAGCATGAGTACAAAAAACCGATAGCACATGTAAACTCGGATCTTCTCATTCTTGGAGTGAAAACCCCTGGTGTTGGTGATTTAATGGAAACAGGCGGAGTCTTTCATCGCTCTCAAATACCGCGCTGATTTCAATTCTTCATCACATTATTCCCAAGCAGTGAATAAAGGGGCTCACAGCAGAATCATAACTACCGTACTGGTGCGCTTGCAGTTTTATCTTCGTTTAACGTCAGCCATTAGCAGTCATTCCACTGCAGATTTTGACATGACGGCCGAAGCCGAGCATTTTCTAATTAGCCCTTATTATCTTGCCATTCAACTGCGGTCGCTCTCTGCACGCCCTCGTTGCAGAAGCCCACCGTCAAACATTACCTTTGCATTAGCATTCGGCACTGTCCGCCTGACAAGGTTTGCGTTCCCCTCTGCCTCTGAGCAGAACAGGGGGTCCACGTGACCAGGCCTTGCTTAATGACGAGTGAGAGGGACATAAATATCCGACTTTGTTGTGCGTTTGTTCATCTTACTTTAATGCACTGCAGTCCAAAGGAGCATTTGCCTGCCTGCGATTATGCCATGCGGTAGCTGCTGGCGGCCGCACATTCATCGGAGCTGTGCTGTTGCCTCTCTTAGCGTTCAGTGTTGCACAGGAGCGCGAGATGGAAAGATACAAGGCACACAGGAAGTGAGAGGAAATGAGGTGGTTCACCCGGGACACTCGAGGAAAACCTTGTTCTCCATTATGCCTCAGTTTGGCGGGAAAATATATATTTAATATGTTTTTGTGGTGCTTTGTCACATCTTTCAGTGGAACCCTGTTTCCTATTTGAATTTTTTTTGTTGTTCAGCAGCTCTCTCCTCAAATTTCTTCTCCCTTACATCACATGCACGAAATGAAAACATGGGAAGAATGAAGGGAAACGGGATGAGTGTTTGCCGAGTGGATTACACGCAATTCGTCTCCCTGAGTAGCCTTTTTTTTTCTTCTTTTTTCGGCCTCTTGTTCTTCTTCATTGGTGTAAAAAAGTACAAGCCTGACAGGAATGTTCAAAGTGTTCAGGATCAAAGAAGAGCACTCTGCTTTTCTGAGTGATGGGGGTGGGATTGCATCCAGAGGGTTCGTGCTCGTGTCAGACCGCATCACGCCTCCCTTTTCTCCCTATCGTTCCCCTCGTTCCTACTCTCTCTCGCTATCCCCCCTCCCCGTGTTTACTGTGTCTCACTTTATCTCTCTCCCCCTGCCTCCACTTTTTTTTATTTAGATTTTCGTTGACTCGCTCTTTCCGTCACTCACTCTTTCTGTATCTTTTTACTCCGCGCTATCTCTCCTCCTTAGCCTCTATTTTCCTCTGCTGCATTCCCCCTCATCTTAACCCCTCTTATCCATCCATCTCCTCCACCCCCTTCGCTGTCGTTATGCATTCAGTTTTACCATTTATCCACCTCTCTATCGCCCTCCCTCCACCCCTGCCTCTGCCCCCCCCCCACATCTCCTTCATTTCCCATGGAGGTTCATAAGGCTGATGGCTATTCTAATCGGCTGGAGCAGTCTCAACCGTGGCATGACTTAATTTTCTAAGGAATGGTAAATGATAAATCAAAGGCACCGCAATATGAAAGCACCGGTAAGAATTGGAGTCCTTGAGGGATGCATGTTGCGCTGGAGGGCTACATCTGTAGGTGGGTACAGTGGAGCAGTCAAGTTTTCAATTAGGGTTTTGTGTGCGGTTCCCCCGTTGCACCTACAAGCGAAAATCCTTGGCCTAAATCACACTCAAGTACCAGATAAAGTTTAATGCACAGGTTGGGGTCATTTTTTACGGCCAGAAGGCAGCAGATGTCGGCGTGGCAGAGCCTTTATTTGCAATGTGAATCAACCTCATAATTTATCGCACACTTAATTTCTTTCACCACTGTTTCTCATTACCGAACACAGCGTGGTGCCAATAAAGCAGGACGGCATAGAAAATCATTTCCAAAGTGGCCGTACTTTCTACTCTTTTACAGTGTCTCCGCTTGTGTATATATATATATATATATATTTTTTTAATTATTTGATTTTTTGCCTTGCAACAACCCCAAGCGTGTGTTTTCCTTTGCCTCTCCTTGCCCTGGAAGTGTTGAATGGAAAAGTCCTCTGAACTAAATTCTAAAAGGTAATCAGGGCACAATGGAAGTAAAACTGCATTGTAAAAAAATAACTCCCTAACATATAAATATAGAAATCAACTGTCCAGTAGTACAGAGAGTTCGCAATTATAATGTTGCAGCGATGCGGCAGTGTGAAAGGGCAGCGTTTGAGCTAAAAGTGGGCGTTTTAGCTCAACTTTTGGGCTGAACGTGTCAGATGCTTCGTGACCTTCTGTGTAAGAGCTACTTCTGTTTTCGCTCCTGTCAGACAAATCATAATTCACACAGCCGCGAGGCATAAACATAAGTTGTTGGGTTTTTTTTTAAGCATTTGAAGGAATGACTCAGGCTTGTTCTTTTTTGTTCAGACAGCCGCGGCGCAGATGAAAGTCGAGCAGCGGCATTGAAACATCGACTATATGTTCCCTCCGCCTGTGACTGCCGCTGTACCATTTATTTCTGTTTTGACTTCAGCTATGGTCTCCTCGCTGCGGCCCTGAAAAGTAGATAAGGCGTGGCTAGCGGGCGACAGTGAGAAGAACTGTACCGTTATGACGAGAGTGATCTGGGATCTCAAGGTGGAGGATTGTCTGAGAGCTGAGCTGTTTTCAAATTTATCCGTGTTTGTGTGAACACAGCTCTGACACAAGCGAAGGAGATGAAGATGTATCCTCTCAGTCTTTCATGGCTTGACGGTGAGATGCAAAAGCTCCGTCCCCAAAAACTTAAGGAGAACCCGAAAGATTGATTTGAACGAGAGAGGAATTACATCCTGATGATCTTCGGTGCCTAATGCGCGCAACAAAATGATGATGACACAATTTTTGGTGTCAGCATCTTTGGAATCTTTTGAAGTGATACGCACACAGATATGAAACCTGTAATAGCGTTGCCAAATGGGGGCAATTATGGATGCAGGTGAAAAGGCTCCACAGACACACACACACGTGGTTCCCCTTACCTCCTGTGGAAAACGGGGCTGCCAGTCTGTACCTGATTGTGACGTTATGAGAGCACCAGGTGCTCTGAGCAATAGTTCTTCCTCCTTAATGTGTGCCCCTTGAAGTGTGTGGCTCGATGACTGGGTTTGTGTGCGTGCGCGTGGGTGTGCGTTTGCGCTGGAGGAGCAGGGCAGCAGGGGTCTCAGTGCATCGGCAAGACCCCGTGGCGTTGCTGCTTTTCACGCGGTGTTGATACACTGCAGGTCAACTGAATCCAGCCGAGACAGGTGTGTGTTTGCGCACACATACTGTTCTGTCCGTGCGCACTTTATAGGTGTGGTTTATGTATATACCAATATACCAGCCACCTCCGTGCGGAGAGTTCCCCAGGGCCTTCGCTCCCTTTTTTCTGCCTTGATGTCTCTCACCGCCTGTCTCTCTCGGCACTGCAGCCCGAGCGAGCACTTTGAAATGCGGAGAGCGTCGGCGAGGGCCGTGGCTAAGCCCGGGCTTGATGCTGCCTTTCAGATAGGGTGAACTTTTTAAAGAGCTGGGGGAAATCGCAGAGCGCCGGTGGCTGGAGAAGGGGGGGGGCTGGAGGGGGCAAGCGGTCGGGATCAGACCAGAGCGGAGCCAGATCTCTGGGGCGAGCCATAAATAAATGAGGCCAGGCCGCTGAAGTGGCAGAGGTCCGGCTGTTTAGCTGCGGGGACTGAGGAGTGGAACGGACGGCAGCCGAGGAGCCGCCGGCTCTTAGTCTGACGAGGGGAAGAGTGAGAGAGGCGTTTCGGATCTGTGGAAGCGAAGACAAATTCCTTCGTTGTGTGGATGGCGGCGCCCGCCGGTCCCAGCGGTCGCCTCGCTGTTTAATATTTATGTGTGACACATTGATCGCTCCGATCTGATGTGTCCACTGCTAATGATGCGTCGCACTTTGGGAGAACACAGATTTGGATTGTAAACAAGGCGGCATGCCTGCCTTCCCCCTCAACTTCCTCTCCCTCTCAATGTGATTAGGAGTGTAATGGGGACATAATAGCATGGCAGTCACAAATGGTGCTCAGATGTACCCGTCTGCAACCCCCCCACCACCACCACCACCACCCCACCCCCCCATCCACCTCTTTCCAGTCTCCACTTCTGGTTAGGGAAATACAATCAGAGCATAAGCCAGTGACAAATTCCCATTATATGCAATTTCATGGACGATAAACATTTGAAATCAGAATGATCGCCTAAATGTATGTATGCAGCTCCCCCAAATGAGCTAATTATGCCCCCCCCCCCCCTTTTATTTATTTACTCTCATGGAACCCAGAAGACACATTTCTTTTTTTCTCGAAATGGAAGTTGGAAATGAGAAATGGGAGGAAAAATGTCGGTGTATGAGAGAGCAGCAATGGAAGAACAAACGTAGCTTTGTGCTGAGAATTGGAAAAAATGGGGTGGGGGCAGATGTTTTTGTCATACATCTTATTCCACAGCCCACATTCGCCCAGACGTCCAGAGGGTTTCCAACTTGTCCTCAAACTGTGATTTTGCTTTTTCGAGCCGACACCATTTTCAGTCAGTCATGAGGGGGACAACAAAGATGACAAGGAGCAAATAGATGAATAAGTTCTGTTTCCAGATGCATTATTTTCAACATATTTTTGAAGTCACTCAGTTTTGTCGATGACATTTAACAGTTTTGCTCGTCATCCACATAAGGTCAAAAGTGCAACCATTGTACCATCCATGAAATATCCTCTCTGAAGTAACAAAATGTTTCACGACTTCTAAGTTTTACCCTATGAACCACGCAGCGTGTGTTCTGACAGTGCATCCCATGTGACTGGCTCTGGTCTTTATACGGCTGCAAGGGCTGGCCCAGGCATTGCTGCCTGTGTGTTTTTCATGAGATTTTCTGCAGTGCATTTAATTTCTTTTTTGCCTCTAATTCGATAAGCGCTTCATCTGTTTTCCCATCCACCCATCACCCCATCGCTAAATGTATATCCTCTTACACTTTCACACATTTGCTGCTGCAGCAACAGGTGTGTCTTAGTAGCAGTAGCACAGTAGCACAGGTTGTCAAACTGACAGGGCTTTTTTTTGATCTTCGAGATTGAAATAAGACTGGGCAAGATTGGAAATATTCAAAGGCATCGTCCCACTGTGTATTTTTTCTTCTCCTCTTACACAAACAGCATCACACCTGAAAAAAGTCTCATTCTTTACCCCGGGATTCCATGATGACGTCTTTTTTCTTCTTTTTTTTTTGTAATTTGCGCCTTAATGCGCAACATACATCACTTTACCTTTGGTATAAACACCATAAATCTTCTGATACTTTCACCCAAGTTGCCTTCCCGCAAACTCCATAGTCCTTAATGTGTAACACCTTGAAAAAATGCTTCTGCGGGAATTAATACATGGTACAGGGAAGGCACATGTTTATATTTTAATCTACATTTCCATCAGACGTATGATACATGAACCATGAATTCCACCAACCAAGCCACTCAGGAGCATTTATGTCTTTGAAACGCTGCACTGGCGATAAATAAATCCCCCTGTTCATTGCAATAGGACTTTGAATCAGACCAGAGAGCATTAGGATTCAAAACAATTCCATAATTCATGGAGTCCTAGAGGTGGAGGCCCCACGCATGAAATGCATACTGGCCCATAGATTATTTACAGCTTTATTTGCATCCGTGGCTTGCGTTTGCTGTGCAACACTGCACTTAAGTTAATGAAACTTCTGCAGAAGATTAGCAGGCGGCGCTGAATGGCCCCCAGCCATTATAGCGATAGCTTTGAAGAGCACAGTCATTATGTTTCTCGTTCCTGATCCATTCTTAGACCCGAAACGCAGCCCTTCCTCTCAGAAACACTGTAATTGTGGCGTCATCAATCTCGACTCCTGTAAACTAATTACATACATCCAGATATGATTATGTTTCCACGAATCATGACAGTAAGTGCCACTTTTGACGTAATGGTCCATCTCCCCCGAAAGAGCTGTCTGATGATATTGGCTCCCTGATCTATAACTTAGCGCAATCGCAGCATCATTCCAATAAGATGGATATTGTCCCCCGGGCACGTTCTCGGCCTCGTCTGGTTTGGCGCAACCGTTGAGATTCAGGAGATGGAAAGTCGCTCTCCCATCGGATCGGCACTCACTTTTATGGAGAAGGGTGGACAGTGATTTCGTTCCTCATTTTTAGAGGGACCTTTACCAAGAGGAGGAAATGAATTTTTAACCGCTGAGCATGCTCGACAGCACCGTATGCCAAGGTTTTTCAACTCAATTCTTTACATTCCTCCAGTTCGGCTGCACTTCACGTCTTATCTTACACAACGACTAATTGATTCCTTTGAGCAAATGTATTTACAGGATAAGAAGTTTATATACAACACATAAGTTCACTGGCAGAACTTTAATTCACTACAAACAGTCCTTTTATTGAGAAATGCCACACAGGGTTGGTGTCTTCTCACACTCTCACATTTACTGGCACGTGCTATATGTAACCCTGTATTAATGTATTGATGGTAATCATTCAACCTGCAGTATTACATCTCATGTAAGAGCTTCAACCTTCACAAACTTCTGCCTCCTTCTTTCCTTCTTTTATTTTTTTTTAGTACACAATACTGCCTTTAAATTTGATTGAAATCTTAGATATGGACCTCTGAAGTGGGGAGGGGGTTGAAGTACTGAAGGAAGAGTACATGAGTAGCTGCACATGGCGTATGTTTTTAAGACGTGTAAAAATATGTGAAAGTAAGGCCCCGCTGTTTTCTTCTCCTCTTGTTACAGCCTCTCATTGTTGGGTAGCCTTGACATGGAGCTGTATATTCACAGGGACTCACAGCTCTCTGATTTCTGCTACTACAGATTGTAAGAAAAGCTGAATTACAAGTGCGGTTGGTCTGGAACTTGTGATGGCCAAAACATTATCTTCTTTTTTTTCTTTATCATTCATAATGTGCAGTTGGAAGATGAAGCGGTAACCAAATGAAATCCATACCTCCTAATTATTTGTTTTTGAGGTGAGGACCTGTACTTTCGGTTTATTGAACTCCGCTGGACCCTCGTGCCTCGGGCCTTGTGTGGAGTCGGAGCTGGGAGCAGGTCACTGTTCGGGGCACTGTCGCTTCTGAACCAGCTCCACACTGAGGTCACATTCAGGTTTCTGCACGTTGTTAATTTGTCCCCCAGAGAGGCCGAGCCTCTGTCGAGTTGTCGACAGTTGCGTCCCAGTCTCCTTATTAACCTAGCTAACACAGTGTCCACCTTTAACTTCCAACTGAACTGTGTGTTTTATATGAACTGCATTTCGGTTCTTCTCTAGTAATTATACAGGGGTTGAGCCAGGATTTTATAGGGAAGGGTCAAATGGGCCAATCGAGTTCTTTTCTGATTTAAAGGCTGCACAGCCACGATGTATAATGTATTAAAATAACACCAGATTTGGTGATGTTATCCATGTAGCTAATTTTGTGTTTGACCGCGCTACTGCTTTAGGGACTGATGATCTGCCAGCATTAGCTTCACAGTGTTCAACCGTGACCTGCCTACAACATGCAGGGCTCCAAGGAAGGATGCGACATCTTTCATGATACACGCACACTTTAACAGCAAAAAACAGCTAAGCTTTTCTAAGCTTAAAATTAAAAAAAGATACACATGACATTTCACTCTCGCAAAGCATCTTTGACGCAGCAAAGAGTAACACACACACACACACAGCTTATGAAATCTAAAAATGACGAGCCTGCGGACAGCATTGATCGTTCCCTGGATTTTTTTGTGGGGGACAACGCTGTTGTGCCCAGAGAGTTTTAAAGGGCTCATCGTCCCAGTATTAAGCTCTCACTCAAAACCTGACCAGATTATTATTTTATGAGCTGTAGTTGCCTAAATAATAATAGAATTGCAGTCTTCTGTAAGTCCTTTGGAATCTTGTTATTCCTTGGTAGCTTGTTTCATTCAGCATCATTACAGGATGAGTTGATTTTTTTTTTTCAGTGTTCACTGTTTGCTCTTTGGTGAGTGACCACCCTGAAGACATCCGGTCCCCATGGGTGCAGAAACACACACACACACACACACACACACACACACACACGGTGAAACGGGCTTGTAAATCCAGTTTGTGCGAGAAACAAGGTTCCTCTCTCCGTCCGTTCCTGTGAGGAGGAGGGTCAGTACTTAGCGTAATGAAGCACACAGATTGACGAGCAGGAAATCCCATCCGTTCAGTTTCACTAACCACAGCAGCGTGGTGTAGTCAGCTGTGGTTACAGGCCCGTCACGGCAGTGTCGCGCGTCCAAAAGTTACTGCAAATGATCATATACTGTACACTTAATACATAAAGAACTTAAAGTTTGCAGCTATAAACTGAAACTGACCAACAGAGATATTCCTGACACATCGGGTGCTATAAGCAGGCGAACAGATAATTTGCATGCAATTTAACACCACCCACCTTTGAGTCAGTGTTTGTGCTTTTGACTTTTTTTTAAACTTGAAGGACTTAACATCGCTTTATAGTTCAAGAACTAAAGCACTCCCAGAAGCACTTTCCTTTTTTTTCCCTTCCTGTTATAAAACACCAGCCATACTCGAGGAAAGTTCTGCTTCATGTTGACTTAACAACTGTTCAGTGAGCAGCTCAGTAACTTTCACAGATATTATTTTTGGACCAGCCAAGTGCCTTTGTTCTCTTTCGTTCTCATTTTTTTTTCTTTACAGTCTGGATAACTTGGAGACAAAGAGAATTAAACATGAGTGGCATGTAGGCCAAATATGAAGAGTACAAAGTGAGACAAAGAAATACCACACAAACCATTAATTAAATTACCGGGAAGCTTGTTTGATGCCTTTCGTACTCAGTCGTGTGATTATCTCATCCCTTTCACCGATTCAATAATTGAACTCGCTTTGTTAATTCAACTGTGTTGACGATTTCTTCAGTACATGCTCTTGAGCATCCTTGACTACTTTCACTCTGGGCGTTCCTCGGAGCGGTCGCTCTGTTCAAAAGGAAGTGGATTTGTTAACTTCGAAGGGGATTAAGTCTCATGTTGCTGTGAGCAGATTGGCAATCTGTTGAGGGAGTTGCGCTCGAGGGAGAAAATTACCAGGCTTTATGTCTTCCGAAACTTAAGACCATGTTTAGACAAAGATATAGTACACTGTATACATTTCTTCTCCTCTAATTTTGTTCTCTCCTGTTTTTTTCCACCCCAACCCCATCTTAATGGTATTAATGATTTATTATTTTAAATTTTCAGTATTTTCGATAACTGGTGGATTGCAAATCTACACTTGGTATTCAATTGTTTCTTTTTTTAAACTGATATTGTTTGTTTACTTACAAACTAAGAGCCAGTTTTAGTCAAACACTGATGCCGGCTAAGTTAAGACAACTCACAACTCTGCGGAATAAAGGCAATCAATCAGGCAGCCATCAAAAGAGCACACACCCAGCATCTAATGAATCACCACACTGGAAGACTTCCTAATCGCTCTGGAGCAGAGTACAGCATGCGAGAATGATAGATGGCCACACTGCTCGGCAGAAAGGATTTTTTTGTGGCGTTCACAGCCTGTGAATTATGCTCCAAGTGTCCTGAATTGCAATGCAACATCGGTGATTTCAACAACAGAGCTGTGCGGAGCGCCGGTTGTCTCACACCTCGTGATGTTACAATTTGCCGTACGGCATTTCCATGTGGGTCATTTCAGTGATGTAAAGTTTCGCAGCTTTGTGGTTGATGGATAGATCTGTTGTCTTTTGTATTTATTTTTTTATCTCAACACTTTTGATTTGAGAACTTGGCAGTTCTGTGTCACGCTGTTTCAAAAAAAAAATATGTTTCTCTCCTTCTGAGCAGCTTGTCATAATTTGTCTATCCAAAGAAAAAATCTGCTTCAGAAGACCCCCCCACACACACACACACACACACAGACACAGACTAAAAAAACGACTTAAGAGGACTCTTGGCAACTCTTTAAATTGTCACTGATACAAAAATAGGTACAGGGATTTGGCTCGTTTTCAGGTCGTCTGTGACACCTCGGTAATAATCTCTTTATAATTCCAGAGTTTATGTCTTTATATACTAACAATATCAGTCTTTTAAACAAACCGGTACCGATCTTTCATATCTAGGACAGTATGTTTCATTGTGCTAAAATCAAGTTGGAGGCATTCATTTTGATTTAATATGCATTCGGGCCTATTAAGTCCCATCATGTTGATGAGAGACAGCCAGAGTGTTATTAAAATGATAAGAAACAAAGAACAAGGCTGAAGAATATGGTAAAAAACACCGACAGAACCTCTGCCAACACGAGCTAGAACGTGGCCAATGGAACAATGTGAATTCATAATGGGATTCTGCAAGATGTCAGTCCTCATCTCCAAACTTGATCCCGAAAAAACGAGACACTCCTGGCTCGTTCTAAGGCAAGACAGATATGTAAGTTTCCATTTTGGGATCAGTTTTTGTTTCACAAGAGAAAATGACACTGTACACAGTTTGGTATTTATTCTCACGTCACCTCCACGAGACTTGACCACAGGAGCCAGCGCGGTTTCTATACACGCTATTAAAGACCTCTCTCAAGGGCTGTACCAGAATGTTCATTCTTCTAATAGATGCTATAAACCTGATTAATTTGTTGCTTTTTCTTTCTTCTCAGGAACTTTAAATACTTTACTTTCAATGAAATTACTCACTTAAATTAGAAAGCTCCCTGGAATATTCACCAAGGTCCTCATTTATTTGCCTTATGATGTGAAGGAATCTGCTCCGGCTTGCTGCGAGTTGTCGCTTTTCTGCAGTTCGTGGTTCAAAATGTTTCGCATCAGATTCGCAAGTTTTCACTTCTTTTTTTTCACAGCAGTGCTGGTGATCACAAACACAAACTGAGTGACTTTCACACATCGCTGGTTTCGTGTTTTTTAATTCATTCCCTCTGTCCTTAATGAGACCTTTTTGAAGAACTGCTTATCTGTGAAATCTCTATCTCTCAGGACAGTTTCACACTTCGCAAATTTGAAACGTGCCTTAACTGCCGCCAGACTCTGTTGCTAAGAGATACAATAGGAGAACATCAGGAAAAGAAAAAAAATTCCGAAACAGGCATTTCTACGTAAAAGGAAAAGATTCAGCTTTGATTCTCAGACTTGACAGAGCAGCTAACAAATGAACTTTCAGAAAACACAAAATGCTGCTTTTACTGTTTTAACAAACTTTGAGCTGAACGCGTCTTTCAAATTGAGTTTGTCTTCGTGTTTTCAAGTGCATTTCGAAAACCTGTAAGAGAGGTGATGATGATGCCGAATCGCGTGGAACAGCACTGTGCCTGTGAGAGTTTTTATGTCCACTTGTAACATTTTATCGCAGATTTAAATGCTCACAGATAATAGGCTGTATCATGGCACATACAGGATGAGGGAGAAGTGCAGTGAATTTACAGCCGGGGCATTGTTCCTCTGGAAGAATAGTGCTCGGGGGAAAACGGTACCAGTGTCGCGAATGAACACAGCCTGCCATTGAAGAGCAGAGAATCGATGACGGAAGCCATGACATGTATATAGCTCAAAATATAGTGCTTCTTTGATCTTGTGAGTACAATGTTCACAGAGAATGACTTTTAGTTTGTCTGCGGACATGATACAGAACCACGGAAATCATCATCATCATGGCAAGGGCCACTGCTTTTATGTTATTATCATTATTATTATTATTATTATTAATGTTAATGTCCATCAGCTGCACCCCCCACACACACACACATACACAACTCTGCCCTTTTTCCCCATGTGTCCTCATTGTCTCCCAAACAGCCGAGCACATGACGAAATGACACGTCTGAGAGGGTTAAACTACTGTGATGCTGAAATCACATCTTCTGGAGGCATAGAAATTGAAGGGGACGCTTTAGTTTATCTGATGCGGGGTTGTATGAGGTGCTGATGTATCATCAGTTGGTGCTATTTCTAAAAGCATTCATATCTTGAGTCATATTTTCTTGCAGCAGCATGTGACGAGTCTACAAAACCATTTTTGAGGGGAAATGTGTTTAAATTTAAAAAGCAATAATTCCACTAAAAGTCGGTCTTTTGAGCATCAAGTTCCCACTGCCTGTTGATATGAATGACGGCTCTGAAAACATTTTATGTTTTCCCTAAAAGGTCAGCAGCTGCTTGCATGTACAGCAGGTACACTGGGTTTTGACAGTGGCATTGACATTTTCATACTTTAATACTTTTGATTTGGTGTTGCTGACCGTAAAGCCCTAGCGGGCGATGCTTGTGATGCATATGCCAACTTGACTACTTTGCTGGAGTTAACTTTGGTAGCTTTGACATAAAAGTCAATATTTCCGCGTTGGAAATGTCTTTCTCATGTCAATAGGAGTCGGTGCTCTAAATTTGCTTGAATTCCAGGTGGCCCTGATTGAATCGTGAAATATTAACAGCATCATTTTCCAACTGCAACAACAGAATCAGGGGCCAGTTGTATTGTGTGTTTGTGTGTGTGTGTGTGTGTGTGTGTGTGTGGGGGGGGTGTTCTTTTGGGGACAAATTTCAGACTAAAGACCACATATTTTGGCACGACTTGTCCAATAGCGCATAAAGCTGTGGGACAAAGCACATTTTTGGGTCAGTCAGATGAAATTTCTCCAAAAGGGAGAACTGAAGTGAGAAATAAATGTGTGTGTGTGTGTGTGTGTGTGTGTGTGTGCGAGCCCTTTGTTTATGAATAATGAAGCACTGCTTTCAAACAAGGTGGACACATCTGCTGAAAGTGCAGAGATTGAGTGACAGTTTGATGACATGAAAGTGCTGAACTGACTCCAAACCAAAGGTTTGTCGATACAGGAGAGACTATGCTGCAAGGTTTGTCTTTTTTTACTGCACAAACCAAACACAGCAAAGGAACTGATGCTGTAATCACTTATACATTAGGATTTTTCTGGGGTTTTTTTCTTCCTTTCCATTTTCCATCATTGTCACATTTAATTTCAGCCCATATGGACTTTGCACCGTTTGGTTCAGGGCACTTGAATAAACAAATTGATCAATCAAAACCTGCTCCAAATCTGACAGAATACATTCTGCAGTCAGTGCTGGAATTGTCATGGTCTTATCCATCCAGATTCTTCCTGACCTCTCTGTACTTATATCATTCAGTGAAACACAGTAGCAAAAACAGTGAAGCGTCCACGCAGTGAGGTTAGGACCTTCTATCAGTTGCAACCCGAGAGAAAAAACAAACCAATACACCTCCGCCATCTACGCTGTGTGCCAGGAAAACATAAAAAATAAGCTTGATTTTACAGAGCTGTAGCTTTGACAACAAATTTGAATAACCAATTTCCATCGAGAGTGATGCACAGCAGAGGCAGGATGTGCGAAACAAACAAAACCAGTCAGTGGAATTGTCTTCGAACCTGAAAATCCACCCAGTAACAAACTTGCACAAACAGTGCAGTTGCTTGCTACCCCAGCAATACCGAGCATTAAGAAATCATGCACCATTCAGTCGCAACATTCTAATCGGTATCTGGTTTTACTTTTGTAGTTGATCAGTGTAAAAACGAAAGTTATAATCTTAGAAAAGAGAAATAGTTTGCAAGTGGGTGAAAACTGTTTTGGCTTGCATGTTGCAATAGTAAGGACACAATAACTGTGAGAATGAAATGCTGACTCTCAGGTTTAATTTGTGGGCGTTTGCAGCCGCATCATCAGCCAACATGAACCATGCAAAAAAAAACCTGTCAGCCTGCCTTTTTTATTAACGCATACCCCCACAGGCTAAAAATGGGTGGGCCCCCCAACACCTTTCATTCAGTACGGCTGCAAATGCCTCCCAACACCCTTAAAACAATAAGCCAGTACTTAAACACATACGTTGGATATTAAAACTCTGTAGGTTGGGCCGCCCTGTTTCCTGGGACCATCATGAGTCAGACACGAGCTCGAACTGACGGCGTCAAGCTGATGCAGCATCTGTTTTTGCAAGCCAAAGTAGCGCACAAATGAATTCCCTCTCGTACTCGGTCACAGTATACTTGCATCAGTATAGTCAGCTGACAAGAATGAGCTCATGAATATACAGTGTTTTCCAGAGTTGTTCCCCTGATTTATTTATTCATTCATTCACTTATTTATTTCCCGAAGCAGCCGAAGTAGCAGGTGATGCTCGCTGGAGTTGCGGTTGCAGGCTGGTGGTCTAAAATATGCAGTACGCTGTAGTAAAGAGTATAAACTTATTGTATGAACTTGTACTCATCGGCGGGCTGGACCGCGATGTCCGTGCACTTTGACAGCTGCTTTACTAGAGCTTGTGCAGGGGCAGATGGACCTCCAATGCTGCTGTGCACCACAAGGCATCTGCTTCTGTGTGTGTGTGTGTGTGTGTGTGTGTGTGTGGGTGTGTTCCTACCCCAGGACTCACCTCTGCTCTCCTGCCACAACAGACGGCTCTGGGTCAGAATGGCAGGTCCAGGTCTGACGAGTAATGCGGTGATGGATTACAGTCGGTGCGAAAGCCTGCGTGTGTGTGCGTGTACACGTCTACGTGAATCAGGTCACTTCCACTCCCTCCTGACCTTCCCCAGTTTCCTCCTCACCTCCTCTCTCCTTCCAGGTAGTCCTCCTTCTCAGCAGCAGCTCTCCGCAAGGACTATTATCACAGCAAGAGAGCCCTCAACTTCCTTTAAAGTCGGCACTCAGCGGAACATGCGCACGCACGCAGCGCACGAGCGAACGTGTTGTTAAACATTCAGCCTTTCGTTTCCCGATCCAAGGACCCTCGTGCCAGACTTTAAATTAAATATCAGACAAAAAATAAATTAAACCGATACAACTGTGTGATTTCCTTCCTTTTTCAATTACAGTACAGCGTACCTGTGAGTAATTCACGGGAGCTATACGGCAGTTATCTTTTTGCTATATTTTTCTCCTCTTCATTGATAAGCAGCATGTACCCAGGCTATATGGGTGTGTGGGTGATTTTGTTTTGTTTGTTGTTGTTTTTTTTCTTATTTTTTCCCACATCTGAACTGAATCTGCTTCTGTTTCCATCTGTTGGCGGAAATGTAAGTGGGTCATGTTGTATGAAGGGAAACCTGCGAGCAGACCGTGATTACGTGTAATGGATTTCAGCACATTCTCCTCAATGTGCGCACAAATAACTCCGCGTCCGGAAATGGCGTGCAGCGAAGTGCAGATTTTGCACGCAGCTGCCGCGGCGGTCCTTCCATGTTACGCATTTCAGATGGTAAAGTCTATATAATGAGACTGTGTGATATTTTCTGCTTATTACGCAGGAGGTAGGCTTTGGGCTGATGACTGGACCAATAATCTCAGTTTTAACTGAGACCAGAATACTTCCCTAAGTAGCAAGTAGTTTTTCTGCCTCAACAAAACCATTTTGTTGTTGTTGTTTTTTTGTGGGCAAAATGATGAGGCCAGGTTGTGCATTTAGCTGACCTTGTAATACAGAGTAATTAACTGAACAATAGCTAAAGAGCACCAGGTTAAAAGCAGGCACAAGGCAGTCTATTTAGTTGGACTCCATTTCGTTAATTCTGCAATGGGCTCCACCAATGGTCTCTACTTAGGTCTTTCTTTTTTTTCCATCTATGTGCTCGAGTCATGTATGCACCATTACTAAAAACACAACCAGTCTTCTCACTATATTCTGGAGACAGGTCTACCTCCCTGTATGGAGCCTCGAGAGCTTTGAGAAAAAGAAACAAACGTAACATATAAATGTTTTTTTTTTTTTAACTCCATTAGCTGTACCAAAAAATGAAGAAGAGTTTGGGGGACCTTTTTTCAGTACCCGAGAGGCAAAATCCAAGGCAAAGATGGTGCAGTTTAATGGCCTTGTGGTGAGTTACTCTCCCACTTTGAAAGAGCAAAAGTGATGGGGATAAAAATAGGATTTCCAAAAGCGCGGGGGCCACGTCCCACCGCTTCAAAATGCTGCAGTGAGGGTCTTAACAAGGCTGTCCGTCAGACGGGGAATTGAATTCAGAATCCAAATGTGGCCAACAGAAGCCCTTTGCCAGAGACCTCCTGTCACGTTTTTGTTGAGGTTTTCGAGAGTCAGCCTAAACTGCACTTATACGCACTTGTAACTGTCTGCCTCGAAGCAAGGCTAACGTAACCCGCTCATGTAGGTGCTCGGCTCAATCAGCTCAAGATCCATTTTTGTCATGTAAAGAGCCCTCGGGCCCAGTGCACCAGAGAAAGAGAGCGCCGCACAGAGAGCCCCGTTTTCCATCACCTGGTTAAGCACAGTCAGGCAGATGGCGTGATGATCATGAGTGCGCGGGTCAGGACTGAGCAGGGAGCTGAGTTGGACTCTGGGTCGAATGGGCTCACCGGAGAGTGCGCTCCGTGACGCACACTGAGAGCAGAGAAAAGTGGATGGAGGCATGCGCCACAGCAAGTGTTATTCATTTATTTATTTTATTTTTTGTCATTTATATTTATGACAAAAACAGCAGTAGCCTAATGAATGCATGACAAAATCCGGCACCAGCGGCAGACTGGCCAACTGGAACAGTGATGGGCTGGTCCACACTAGTACAAAAAGTGAAAAAAAACCCTGAAAAACAAAGCAGCTGCATGCTGTTTTGTTTTTCTGCTGGAGACTGGTTGGCTGGCTCCTTCAGAGGTTTATGTGTATATGGGGGTCATACATTTGTCACATCCCAGCCCCCCCCCCCCCATCATTTTTCTTTGCTGCATTCTGTACTTTGCACTGAAGGCTGAGCTGACAGTGTTTTGTATAAATTTGTGAAAATTCGAACCGAACAAGTGAGCAGCGGTGCTGCTGTCAAGGCTCCGGCTGAAGAGTCAGACTTTGGAGTTGAGCGCATACACGACAACAAAAAGTTGGTGAATATTTTGTGGATTTAAAATTTGAAATTAAAACACTTCACCATGCTTTTATCAAACTTTTCTGGAAAGAAAAACAAGAGCTGTGGTCTCGTGACTGGTTCACTGAAGCTATGGTCATGTAATATATATATATATATATATATATATATATATATATAAAGAATTTCCCACCTCTCTACAGACTGAATAATGTGTGAATTAATTATTATGAAACACGTAGAAGTTGTGTTCAGTCATAATGCACAAGATAACAAAAACAAAGCGACATTAAACCTACCTCCCAATCCTTTGGAAACATGCAGCTATCCGGGTTCAATCCCTTGCTGTGGTGAGTCTTTGTAGTTTCAGTGTATTTAGTCTTATTTTAGCAAATCCATTGCTGTCTTGAAAATACAGAGCATAGGCAGGGTTTTTTTTTTCTCTGCTGGAGTGGTTTGCGAGGTTCCTTCTGATGTTTTCCACACTGAGAAAACTTACCACTCACTGGATTTCACTGCAACCATCATGGATTCAAGTTGACCACAGCTGCTGTCCTTTTTCTAACCCTGTACAAAGAATAGACTTGAGAGCAGACATGAATTAAACCAAGTGGGAGCATAATGGATTTTGGGATACTGAGGGTCACAGATGATCAGTTACAGCCTCCCACCTTGTGCAGAAGGCTGAATTTTTGGTTCCATTAGATGAAGCTGTTGGAATGCGAATCACTGTGGAAGGATATATTTCACTGTGTAATGTTAAATTTGAAAAGGGCAGACTGAACTGAGACTGAGCTCCGGTCTGTTCGAGAAGGAGCATTGGCAGTTTACATCCTGAGACCAAGAAGGTAACAGGGAAATTAGCTTTGAAGTTAAATTACTGTAAAGTACGCCATTTATGAACGCTCATGATAAAATGTGACTGTGATGTTCCGGTTTTGTTTGCTTTTCGGCTTTCCCCCTCCCCTCCTTGTTTCTTTCTGGTTTCAGGCTGTGGCAGGAGGCGTGGCTGGTGATCTTCATCAACAAGCAATCACCCTGCTGCTATAAAAATCTGGTTCCCAATTCACTCTTCATACCTTGCCTTGTTCCGTGACCACGTTCTCAAGATTTGTGACCAGCTTGCCTCCTGCCATCACTGCCTGGTCTTGCTTTAAGGATCATTCCTGCTTGTCTTTTGCTAAAAGACAATAATGACACCTTGTATACCGTGCCTATGGTTAGCAAGTAAACCACAATGTACTTGATTCATTTGACTTAAATGCCGGGTGATGCCTCCACAAATGCCATGTTTCTTTCAAGTGCCGGCACGCTTTTTTATTTATGACGTCTTGTTTGCAGTTTTCTTGTCCAATTTTCTCAAAAAGTTCATTGAAATTTGCGTCAAATTGGGAAATGCACCAGTTCAGTCCACCAGTGCAGTGCTTTGCTGGATGATGTTGCATTTTGCTGCAACAAAACCTGAGTCAAAAACAACTCTCTTTTTTTCTCTTCTTGGTATTGTTGTTGTTGGTTTTTTTAAAGGGTGCTAGCACAGTACAGTCAGTTGGCATTGCCCTAAAGTTACCTGATGCCTGCACGTAAACACACAGTTGTGTGCTGTTTCAGCTTCCTGGATTATAAAACCGTGTTAGAGTTGATATATGAAGGTGGTGAGCATCCCGTGGGTGCGGTACCCAAAGGCCCAGCGCTTGTCATTCCTTTGCTGTACACATTTACCCTGAGATTCTCCAGGGACAGAGAGAACGAGAGAGGCAGATATATTAATTTCTGTCAAGAGTGGTTTCAAGAGCAGATTCTAGTTTACTCTGTATTATTAGATATGAAATAAGGCTATTATCCCAAGGAATGAAGCTCCTGTAGTTTCCCTTGAACACCTAATAAGCAATGAGTCATTCAAGCTTTTTATGTTGGGTTCTTATTAACTTTTGTAGCTGGTGGCCTTTCTTTCTCCTTTAATTATTTACTCTGCCCTTTAGCCTGCCTTCATTGCTTGTTTCTGACTATAAACCGTGCAGATAAAAACGCAAGTTTATGAGGATGATGAGGAGGATGAGCACGAAAGGGAGAGCCACGATGACGATGGCGATGAAAAGGAAAAGAAATATGACCTGGGGAGAGAAGATGAAGATAGGAATGTGTCACAGGGGAGGAATAAAATGAGAAATCTGCAACAACTGACTGCAATTACCGTGCCTTCTTGTCTATGGCCGTCTAATTAAGAGAACAGAGGGAGAATGCAGATTAGAGGGGAGGGCCTGGAGATAGGCCTGTGGCTCTCCAGTCCTCAGAGAGAAGCTAATCCAGGGAATCGCTCTGTTCATACAAAACAATGAGGGGGTCTACATTATTCATCGCTGGGAGTGGGACACGGAGACGCAGCAGGAGAAGAGGATCGAGCAAAACGGGAGCAGTGGTGGGGAGATAACACGCGGAGGCACACTGCACTGCTCCAGAAAAGAACAATTTAGATTCTGCACAGCTACGTGCATGTTCACTCTTTTTTACATCGTGGTTTTGGTAAACCTCATTCAGAGGTGTGTGGGTTGCCAGAGTTTTTTACCTAATTGCTTACGGGTTCGACGAACCCCTAATGGTGCTGCTGTGCTGAAAAGACAGCTTTGCATGAAAAATGCCACTGTAAGGACAGGCTTGCCGTGTTTGCTTCCAGAAGGTGTGAAATCTTTTGAGGTTTAAAAAAAAAGAAGGTTTGTGTTCATATTTTCTCACGTTACATCTTTGGCTTTGCCATCACAAGTTATGTTCTGTAGGAAATGACTTACTACAGGTATCGACTGCTGTGTGCGGGCAGAAAATAGACCACCGTCAGTTGTTAAAGTCTGTTGGTATTGGACCGACTTGTTCTGTGTGCCACCTGCCTTTAAATGAACTGCCAAGTCATAGGAAATATCTTCTTTACATTTTCAAAGCTGTGGTTTGGGCTGCTGCGGGATCAATACATATCACATCAGTCGCAGTGGCGGCGGGGGTGTCCTGTGAGAAGAACCAAAAGTTTACCAGTGTTCAGTTTCAGGTACAGGTACAGTATGTCTGAAGGGGTGCTGGGTTCTTGGGTTTATTTGTCTATTTTCCAGTTAATCTGCCAGTAAACAGAGCTGAATAGTCAAATCTGTTAGGATGCGTACAAATGACCTTAAGTCAGATCATTCCTTTGGCTGTTTGTTTGACAGCAAGGGTTGCGCAGTATTCTGTGAAATTACACTCAGAGATGGAGGTTGACCGTTTTCTTAATTACAGTGGCCAAAGGTGCAACTCTTTGCTTGTTAAGTTGTTTCGTGGTAAAGAGAGGTCTTGAGTCCAGCACTAAATACACTGAGATGAAGTAATTCTCTCACTTCTATATGACTCCACCAAAGCAGCTTTGGTTTGGAAGTGACTGCTGGTTCACACGTAGTCTAAATGGGCCGCGTTTCAACAGAAATGGAAGAACGTGTAAATGAGAGCAGCTTCTTTGGGAGTTAGGTTGTATTCATGTACTGTACATGTGAGCAGCCGAGAGCTGCACAAACCATGTGACACCAGGCAGCATGCAAATAGGAAGGGGTCCTGGAAGTGACACACATAGGGGATTGTGCGGCTTTGGCGGCGTTCCGCTCTCTGAGCTCTTTCTAGCGTGCGCATGTGTTTGTTAAATGGCCATATTTGTAACTGATCATGAGGAGTCATCTCAGCGGGACAACTCTGTCCAAAGGATCTGTCAGAATCAGTGAATCTATCACTACCACTCGCAGGAAGGATTCTGGTTTACTTTATGTCGAAACTGTCTGAAATACACCTTTATGTTAACAAAACACCTAAATATAAACATGTGCATGAATGAGGCAATTTCACACCACTGCTTTTAATTTATGTAGACTGTCCTCGGAGTCATTCGGAGTGTGGAATAGCGCAAGCATATTGTGACAGTCTTAATTAGTCATCCATCACTTGTTTAAAAGCATGTCATAATTCAGCAGATGGAAAAACAACAGCTTAAGTGAGGAGCAGATAATACGATGGTTTGCATGAACTTGCTCGCCCATAGATTCATGGAGCTGCTTTGTGTTTTCACAAGGACACGTCCCCTCTATCGATCAGAGCGTACGTCCCTGTACTTTTGCGAGGAATTCATCTTGTTACCCTGTTAGGTTTTCACCTTGAACACTACAGCTGCAGCAAAACCAATCCTCCCCCTCAAGGTAGCAAGGTCTCCCTGTGCCTGAACTCTCGAATGGAACTGAATGGCAAGAGGAGCAATGACCTCTTTGGAGGCCAACTCAAAGCAATTCTTTTTTTCTTTTTTTTTTTTTGGTGGGGGTGTGGGGGGGTGTGGGGGGGGGCGGTGAATAAAGAGGTCAGACTTGTGGTCAAACAGAATGTGGGGTGACGCATGATGTGATTGGCTTTCCAGCACTAGGGCATTTGCATCACTGATTGACCCACGGAATCTATCTCTCTTTTGTAATGAACTATAGTACATTTTGTGTGTGTGTGTGTGTGTGTGTGTGTGTGTGTATGTGGGGGTATGAATGGATTTACAGAACAGTGACCACACAATCTGGGTTTGGCTCTTTTCTCCGTGTGGGTGGGTTCTTTTTTTATTTTTGCTGACCCTTTCATTTTTTTAAAAAAATTCCAGCTTTGAATGAAATGAACCAACTCCAAGTTAGAAGCTATTACTGAGTGCGAATGAGCTGGAAACAAACAGAAATGAAAGTTGCCTTACGCGCCAGGCTGCTTAATAAACCTCAGCATAATGGTGTTGTTTGGGAAGCTGTGTGCAATTATACCTTGGCTGGGTCGTTTGTGGGTTACATATTACTGACTGGCCCTCTTGTCTTAAAAAGTTTTTTTAAAAATAGAAAAAAGAAAATCCCATGCTCATTAACAAAATGTTTGTGATTTTACCTGTGTCGATCCAAGTTTATGGTCCTTGCCGCTCGTGAGGCTGCGTGACCTATTTGAAGTGCGGCTCGGGACCATAACAGCTTTTGGCAATGCACGCGCTGACGGAAAGTTTGAGGCAAAGAGGAAAAAAAAAAAAAACCAATAGAAAACAGAAAACACGTCGCTGTTTGTGAGATAATCCAAACACCACACACTCACATCATTATGTTTATCTGAAAGAACACAGAAGTGGAAGAGAAAACAGCCATTTAGATACGATCACATTACACGGCACAGGTATAGAAACGAGATCTCGAGACCACACTGAACGGCGCGCTATCCGCCACCTGGGGAAATCACTCCTCTGCAGCCAGCCTCGCTCGGTTCGCACGTGAGAGAACGGCGTCAGAGCTGCACTTCAGTAAGACACCTGCTCTCACACAAATCCACTCACAGGCCCACGGAAACTTTGTCAAAGTTGGGCATTAATGCAGTGGATCCCTGAAAGGGAGCTTTCGGAGTGACCTTTTTGAAGCTTAATGTGTCCTTTTGAAGTTTGTTCTGTGGTGTGTTGTCTTGTGCAAAGAGCTGTTGGCAGCCTCTGTGGGCAGGCGTTTCGCCAGTATAAACAGGCGTCATTGGGAATGCAGAGCACATCACTCAGATGTTAATCTAAGTAAAGCAAGACAAAAAAAAGACACCCGGTTTAAAAAAAACAAAAACCCATTGGTGATCATTTGTCACTTTCGTCCCTTGCAAGCAAGCCATTATAGAGGCGGTGTGGAATAAATGCTCAGCCAGAGACCGGTCACTCACTTATCAGCTGGCGTGCTGCAAAGTTTTGCATTTAACAACAACAACAAAAAAAAGTTTCAGCAGTTCTACTGAATGGATAGTAGTGTTCAACTTGTTGTTTTCCCACTATAAGCTTGCGACTATCACTTTCACATATTGACTGCAATGTACAGAGCTCTGTGCCAGAGTTTCGCCTCATTTCATATTGCTGCTGACAGAGAAAACAGCAGGATGGAGAGCTGTAGGCTTCGGGCCAAGGTGCGTTATGCTGCACGCGTGTTGACGGTGATGCGGTGTAACGCTGAGTATGTCGATGGGTACTCTTTTTCCTGCGTGCCATGCATTTTGCTGCCAAGGCTTGGGTTTTGATGGGAGTAGGAATGCATGCACGCATGTTTTGCTGAAGCAGCCTACTCTGTGACACCAGAGCGTATTTGGCTTGGAAAGGGGAAAAAAAATGGATCCGAGGGGTGAGCCGGGCTCATTGATCTTCTATAGCTCAAGACAGCACCGGGTGCCATTTGTTTTCATGCAGAGGTTAGATAGTGAGCAACAGAGGTGGATGAGGAATCAGAATCACATTATAGATCCTCCTCTTGTTGAAACTGTTGTTTCTACTGGTGTTTGTGTTTCATAGGCTAGTATTGATCTGAGACCCAGGGACGGAGAAGGCACCCTGACGCAAAATTCACAGATTGAAGGAATTTATTCCAAAACGGCCTGCAACATTCAGAAACCCACTTCAGCACTTTCTCGATCAAAATGGCGAACAGAATATGGGATGGCTTATACTGTATGTAAGCTCTTAGCTTACTTGAATTATCTATTGACACACTGTATATTGACTTCAGTGGGAGGTGGAGGAAGTACAGTGACAATTATCATGCCTGAGTTTTATTTTCCCCTTGGAGAGAGGATGTGGCTGCAGCTCAGTCTGCTAATGGAGTTTAACGACTGTATTTTGGTCAGCCAGAAGAGAACTTCATTAAATGCTTTACATTTTGCAGCATATTTATCCAGAGTGGAGGCATACTGTACTAGCACGTGGCCATCACAGAGGAAATGTACCTCAGCGAGGCGGAGACGCCGCTGTTGTTCTGTGGCCGGGGCTGTAATAACTGATGTGCTGGACATTCATGCACCATTTTCCCTTGCGCTGCTGTGAGGGTCGCTGTTGACCTTTAAACTAGCACAGTACTTGAAATCAAATCCTGCATGTTCCCACTGGCAGAAGGTTGAAGGCTCGGCGACCGGAACGACGTGAAACATTTGGCGTGGATGCAGCAGTGTGTGCGCGCCGGCAAACCGAGGTTGTTGGAAGTTCCTGCGCTCTCCCCGTCACTCATTGTCTGATATTGCAGACCGCTGCCTGCACTGCTGGTTGTGGATTTGTGTGTGTGTGTGTGTGTTCACCATTAAAGCATGTGTGAACTTACCATCTTCTGCTCTTCCTGTCACTTTCCATCAGTGACATCTCGGGTAATAAGCAGGTAACTTGGCAAAGGTAATCATGCAGTGCCTCCGCTAACACTTAGTTTTCTCTTGGTTTCCTATGGTTACAGTTACTTTAAGCGAAGAATGTTGCCGCTAATATGTAACCGGTTAGCTCATCCAGAGCCGAGGTTCTTCCTCTGCTTCTTTCTGGCTGCACAGAAGTAGCCACTCTTTGTTGTTTATTTCTATCCTCAAACAAACCAATTTGTTACTCTTCAATATGACACTCCAGTGTTTTGGTACGACACCTCTGTGGAGTTCCATGGGAGGGCACGGCAGACTTGTGGGAGACAAATTCGAAGCAGCGCAGGCTGAGATATCCTGACGCTGTGTTCCAAGTATAGGTCAAGCTGCGAAAGCACTGGGTTCTGGACTTAATGGAACTTGATAGCACCGCTCCTTAAAGCTTTCCTGCCTTGTGAGCATTGGTTTCTTTTGAACACCAAGCCCACGATTTGAGGGTGCCTGTTGTTGTTATCACAGCAGCCTCCGAGGCTGAGCCACAGAAACCCTGATGACATCACGGCAGCATCATCAGGGTGATTTTCACAAGCTTATCTAAGCTGCTCCAGAGCCACAAGAGACATCACACAAGGAGTAATAGTAACCATGAGAACCACCTTGGTTTGAATGTGTCAAATTAGCCAATTGGCCCTTTAAATGGATCATGCAGTCGACTAAGAAAGCCTTGACATGATAGATGAGGAAAATTTCAAATTCGAATACATGAGCCAGAGTTTGTGCCTGGATGACAAAACTCTTACAGAGGGAAACAGCAAATGATGAAATCCAGACGAGACGATGAATCCAGGTAATGCTGATGAAATCCAGGACATGATATGGTGTTATGAAATACTGTGCAGCCATTGTCACCGAAGTTACGTATGGTCATATCTGCCATACTGAGCGAGACTCTCAAAGGCGGACGCAATACAAAATGCTCTTTTGCCGAGGGAACAAATTCAGGAAATACCAGGAAATTCTGTAGCCCTGTAGTTTGTGAATGCACAGATCAAAGGATGTAAAACATGCAGCGCAAGCTGGCTGGAGTTTACTTGAAGTAGATTCTGAAGCGAGTCACCGTGCAAACTGCTATTTGTGTACTCTTTTTATACTGTATGAAAAAGTTTTAACACAGCCTGAAACTGGAATGTCTGCGTTCTGAGATCATTAGTTAGCTGTCGTTGGCGATGAAATTGCCTCAGGAAGTTCAAATTTTTTTGGCCCAGTTCCTGCACATCTCGTGCACAATATGAAATCATGTCCTGACCGCAATGGTGGCGGGTGCATGCTCGCATGCCACACAGTTCAGTTTAGTTGCGGCTTTTGCATTTTAAGCATTTTTTCCACAGACTGGAGCCTTGGTTTTTTCTGAACATTCATGAACTAACAACAGTACAGTAGGTTTTTTTTGTTTGTTTTTTTTTAACATCTTCTTAAAATCAGAGTCATGCGTCCATGTTTCTCTCTTTGAGCTCCTCTTCTTTGATCGGTGGGGCCGCGCGGAGTCGCTCTGCCAGAGTCATTATGACTAATGAGATGGGGAGGAAGTCGGGGCACCCTCATAATGTGTATTAATGAAATTGCTCTATAGTGGCTGTCCTTTGATGCAGACCTTGTGTCAGACAATTACGCGGGGCCAAGTCACGTAGCGCCGACGCGCCTCGGAAGCGTCCCGCAGGTTCGAGTCCAGCCTCGAAGCGAGCCCTGGCGTCAGCGTAACTTCTGAGGGATGTGGCGCCATCACCCCGTTGCCAAGCGTGAAGAAGCAGGGGCATGATTTCCAGTTACATTACATTAGTCTCGAGTGAGTTTCAATAAAATCACTTCCCAGGGCATTCCTTGCTATCGCCTCCTTGAAGTTGAACTACAGACTTGAATAATAGATCACGTTTCTGCTCTCCCCTCAATGAAGTTAATTCCCCTCATGCCATCGCTGTACCATCATTTATCTGGAAGAGACTGCAGCACTTATCGTAGAGGATGCCAATTATAGTGTATTTTTACTCACTGTAACATGCACTTCCACTGCTACTGTCCTGAAATATTCTCCTGGGCCCTGTGCTTTAGTGCTGCAGTGTTCACAGCAGATGGAATGAAAAGTTGGCCGTGTCTATTCTCTATCTGCCATCATCCCAGTATTATATAGAATAATAAGGAGGTGGTATCGGGGGGGTGCGGGTGCGCTTTCCCCCCCCTGAGCTTACTGTGCGGCATTTTTTTGTTTATTAGGCATTCAGGCAGCTGTCCTCGAATGGAAGGGATTAAGAAATGTTTAATACTAAAAGCCAGCCAGGGGCCAAGTGTTACCACGCATCTATTGTCAAACTTACTTTACAGTAAATGATGTACCGCTTGTGTGTGTGTGTGTGCGCACTCCGCAGCTGAATGTATGACCATTCCCGCTACGGAAACCTTAACACCACCCAGCCAAGAACATCCCACCAGCATGATAATAACCCCTCTGTTTTCCAGTGGTCAGTTTGTCTGTGCATGTGGGTGTGCGTGTTTGAGTCTGTGTGTTCACCAGCGCAGGGTACAGTGAGGGATCACTGGCCTTTTGTCAGGAACTGGTTAAAGCTGCTGTGTCTCTGGTCTCCCCTTCTCCATTTCCCTGCTATGCAAGGAGGATTTTTACCCTATCACACACCCACACGCATGCACATGCACACACAATGTGTCAGACGTTTGAGATTTTCTAACTATAGATATAGCTAAAAAGCCACACGGGAGACACTCTTGTATAAATCTGCATGCAGAGCAGCTCCTCTTCTCCTCTTCAGAGCCCAGTGGTCCCTTTTTAAGTGGTCTTAATGCATATGCTCTTTCATAAACTGTGCAATCTCCGAGATAGCTAAAGCATCCAGATGCTTTGAGGAAGTGGTAGCAGCCGCTGATTATTAAGGGCCAAGTGGGGAACATCTCTGCGAGCCTCCCTCTGTGTGAAAACATTTCAGTGCTCCTTAACTAATACACTAATATTAGCACCACCATACACTCCCTGATAGCAATTACCTCGATGTAATTCATTTTCAGCTGCGCGCGCGTCCTCGCTTCCATTTTCTCTAATCTGGCCGTGAACCCTACATGTCACAGTGGGTTGCGGCTGCTGCAGGACTCGCTGTAAAACCGGCGTTTGCGTCTGATCCGGTGCTTAAAATCTGCTGATGCTGGAAATAAGGCTTAGCAGTCGGGCTTTACACTGCTTCAGTCAGACTGCGGGGGCTGAGGACGGGCTTTCTCCTCGTTATATGTGTGCCAGAACAATGCCATCACATTCAGCGTTAACGGGGCGCAATCATGCAAGTCTGTGCAACGTTAACATCATATATGATCGTTCTGCGCCCATTGCACATTGTATTCTCGCCATGTCCTGTACTTGCAGCCCTGTACAGAGTTTGAGCATGAGAATGAAAGACTTTGTTATGTGTCTGACTCTGAATTATTAACCAAATACCCCCAGAGACAAAACAAAAATGAGAATGCGCTGTGCAGCCGCTGACAATGATTCACATTAGTATTAATGTACTTTCTGAACCAAATAAAATGCTAAATGCGCTGCCTAAATCGTCACTCTGCAGTTCATTAAGCACATCGTCGAATGAGCATTAGATCGTAGCCTATTACGACGGTGCTTGATTGGCAAGTGGTGAAATCAGAGGCTCATTCTGCGTTTGTATTCCTCTTGAATTTGAAGCCGCACACCTACAAAACTTGTGTCCTTGCTTAGGTGTGGAGTGGATGTAATTACCTGCATCCTCCAGCCTCGTGGCAGACTAGACAGGGGGTGATTAGGGTCTGGTTAAGCTATTCACAGCTGAGCTTCGCCTTGTTCACGGTCAGCAGAGTGTTTGTGCTCTTGGATCTGTTTTTCCTCAAACCCTTCTCCCCCCCACTCTCCACTTAATTCATTCTCTCGTAAAAGGATGGTCAGAATAAGCAGAATAGACAAAGTGAGTCTCTGGAACATTGTTGCAGAGAGCTCTTGATTGGTTGCATAGTAGCAACATGAAAACCATGCGATTAAAATAGCTTTTTTTTCAAAACTAGAAATTAAACACATCAAAAGATCTCTTCCTGAAAGAAGAGGTGTTTCGTGACAGATTTCGCTGCTCACTATCTAACAGCACGTTTGAAGTTACGTAATTTCCCACACTAAATTAGAATTAACTACAGGGAGTCTTATCCACTTGAGAGTTCACGGTCCAATGCAAATCTGCTTGGCATGAAAATGCTTGGGGAGCCACTGCTCTAGATAACTTGATGCCTACAGAGTATACGGTTTGTTTGAAGGCTAATGATACTGTGATACTGTAGTGGTCCCTGCAGGGGAAATGTCTATGATAGGGCGGCATAGATTTGTACATTATCACCTGTGGACCTGGTCAAGATTGGAGGTTTCGCTTTTATATTTTCAGACCCACTTTTTCTTCTTTTGGGGACCCATGTCCAAGTAAACAAGAGAGACATTGTTGTTGCTCTTCAGGATATCCATTGATTATTTTTTCTTTATTAAGAAAAAAATCTCAACAGCCCATGTGTGCCTATAATGTGTTCGTCCCCATCCCTCAGTCCTCACTCAGTTGTGTCTCACCGAAAGGGACCTCAGGTGGTGCTGTTGTCCTGACAACCAATAAGGGGAGCATCACAGTCAGACGGCTGGATAATCTGAGAGAGAGAGAGAGGTGGTGGTGGGTGGTGGTGGTGGTAAGGGGGGGTGATTTTCCCAGACTCAGAACAGAAGCCTGCTTCTCTCATTCGCCGCTGCTGGCTGTGCCGACCCTTTACGCGGAGAGCATTACGCATCAGTGGACTGTAGAGCGAGGACCCCGCACGTTTTCTTTCCGAAAGTCTTTTAGAAATCCCGTTTCGCCCGTCCCTCCCGGACTGCTTTGGACCTAAAGGCATCCCGTTTCTTTCGAGAAGTCTGGACCACTACCCCTTTACTCCTTTTTTCCTCCTCTTTACCGTTGGATCTACAGCTCCCGAAACGCGCGCTCCTGTGCTTTAAAATGCAAGCCGGACGCAAATCTTGTTGGAGGCAACTGCAGGCTTCTTTTTTCAGACTGCTGTGTCTTATCCCCACAGGATTCCCTGTCCGGAGTGTGGATATGCAGCGGGCCACCGACAACATCACCATCCGCCAGGGCGACACGGCGATCATAAGGTAAGTCTCATCTTTCAACTTTCCTCTCCTCCCGTCCTCTCGGGTCGGATGCGCGGCAGCATCGTCACCTCGAGCGGACCGCTGTTGTCCGTCACTTCTGAATTAAGATTGTTTTGTTGTTGTTGTTGTTGTTTTTCCTCTCGGAGGGGTTTGTCTCAATTTTCACTGCGATGCACCCTCTGGTTTCCACGAGATTCAAGAGAAGTGAACAGGGAGAGGGGTTCTTTTGGCTGCGAGTTGATCTGCCTCGCTTTCCAACTTTTATCTCACCACTCATGACTAAAATCCCTGTTAATATTCATAATGTGTCTTTCGTCTGTGCGGTTTGAGTTTATTGTCCTATTAGCAATTACAGTATAATTTCAACTCCAAAGCCCCTCTCCTATATCAACCTACGTACAGTTTTGCAGTAATATGACATCCCACTTATGGGGGATTTAAAATGGCAAGAACAAAAAACTTAAACGCCTTCGCACACAGGACGCAACGAGAAATAGAACTGAAGCCGTTATCACGGAGCCTCCTTGAAAAAAAAAAAAAACACTTCATAAAGTGAGGTGCGTCACGGCGTCCGGGGATGCTGTTGGTGGTGTTGTTGTACACACAGATAAGCGGATGATGCTCAGAGATGGAAAACTGTGCGCCATTGTTTCCAATCAGCGTGGGACGTCAATAAGAATTAACTGCAGCCTGCGGGGGACGACGTCGGTGAAGTAGCGCCGGCGTCAGTGGAGACGTTTTAGTTCACCCTCACTTGTTTACGTCGTCGTTCGCAGAACCGCGGATTTCAAGTCCCCGGAATCCGGTTTTGTCCGTCATACGGAGCCGGTGTGTTTGCGTCCGTAATAGTCGCGCATCCCACTTAATCACTCCCCAGACAATGTAAGCTGTCAACGCTGTGGTATTGTGATACCGCTCGGCAGATGTCAGTGACCACGTGATGCGAGCCATGTGTTTGTGGCTGGCTATAAATGGAGAGGGGATTTAGGGTTTTTTTTTTGTTGTTGTTGTTTAATAGACAAGCCGCTTTGCCCCCCCACCCCCACCCCCACCCACCTCCCAAATGGGATGCACCGTGCAGGGAAGTCCACTGGCTGCACACAGAATGCTCAATCACATTGATTCTCTCTCTCTCTCTCTCTCTCTCTCTCTCTCTCTCTCTCTCTCTCTCTCTCTCTCTCTCTCTCTCTCTCTCTCTCCTCCTCCGTCTTCTTGTCCTCTCTCCACTTTCCCTGCTGTATTTACAGCACCACCACCCCAGTCGCGCCTAATGAGTGTGTGAATATAGAATGCAATTATAGACCTTTAGCACAGCCTGTCACCAAAAAAATAAATAAATAAATAAAAAATAAAAGCCTGCAGACACACAGAGACACACACACAAGCAAGTCTCCTTGCTAATACGTGGACACACATGCACACAAATGCCCACACACACACTCAAATAAATTCCTTTTAATGGATTCCTCCTTGCAAACAGGTGCCATCAATTCAGGTACCCGCTGATCAAATTAGTCCTTTGACTTAGTTACCGTTGAACTCACAACGGGTCACAGCTATTTGTTTCACTTTCTAAATCCAATTGACTGCGTCTTTGCTATATTCAGCTGTTTAGTCACTCAGTCAGACCGTTTCGTTCTGAGGTGATTGCAGGCTTTGCACCCGGCAAGAGGCAAATTGGATTCTCCTTTCCAAGAAAGCGCTTGCAACCCTGAGTCCACCGTTTCACCATTATCTCTGATAAACGATTTCAGAATAATTGTCTGTGGTGATCACTCAGTGTGTGCCATGATTAATTTGATGTTTATAATGTATCTTGCTGGCATCGGTGATCAGTCTTATTTATTGTCAGTCACACAGCGATAAACTGCAATTCAGACCCCTGTGGCTCCATTGAAAAGCAACGACCATTTTTCACATCCAGTTTCCACCTGACAAATTGGATACGGGAGGAAAAGAGAGGGGGGCGAGGAAAATACACCAGGGCCAAAACTTTGAGGAGGGATGGGAGGTCGTCGACGAGTAATTTGTGAGCTACACAGTGTATCTGATTCCATAAGCTGGGTTTTGTGAAGGCTGAGGGGATGTTGGTGACCTGGGGGCATAATAAGGCTTTTGCTCCCGTGGTGGACCCCGTGGCTACAGTCGTGACACTTTTGGCACAAGAGGAGAGATGATGGGGTCCGGAGAGACAGTATGTTGCCAGACAATCGCTGTGACAGGACACACTGCCACTGAAATGAGAAAGCTCGTTTTACAAGAGGGCGAGCACTGTGTCATGCTGAATTAATTAGCAAACGAAGTCTGTGTGTGTGAGCTGAAACCGTTCAGACTCACAACACAGTGTGAAACTGTGTCTGAGGTATGCAGTGTATTTAAGATTTATCGATATGAATTAATTGGTGCCGTGAGACCATTTAATGCATTGCTTCACTTTCGTGCGGTACATTTGAACCACATTTCTAGGAGCAAGATGCCGTAGATGCGATAGCGATTTACATCCGCCTGAATTAATAATAAGACATTTGAATTTTTGTTGTGACAGGCACACAAATTACAACCTCTTTTTGTCAGTATGTTGTGACACACTACTTTGTTCCGAGAATCTCTGACTCAGTTAAAAGTAAACATGAACCAGGTATTGACAGATATCTCTGCAGACTGTACAGCAGGTGCCTGTGGGGAACAGCAGTGAATCCGAATTGATTTTACACTGGCCTGCCTTCTATCTTACAAGACTTAGAAATTCAGCGGGAGCTTGCTCTCCTTTAAGTCGGCGTCCGATGTGCAGATTGAGCCACTCTTAACCTCTGAACTCTTTCGCCTAAGCGGGCCATCAGAGGGGTTAAATCTCAGAGAGATTACGCCTTCGAACGCTTTTTGAGTGGCGTTAAGATTTCCGCGCCATCGCTCATGGTGAGAAGTGAATTAAAGCTCCTCTGATGTGCAGCAGGCTGCAGGATGAAACTCTTGTAACCATTTGAGTGGTCATGTTTTGTAATAAAGTTTCTTTGGATCCATAGCTGGTCTTGCGTAACGTGCTTTACTCAAATGTAACCATGGGAGCACACTGCATGCCGCAAGTTTTCAGCTGTTTTAATTATCTGGTGGCTCTGTGGTGAGTTCAAAGATTACTAACTATCTGGGTCTTACATTTGTCCCCAAGCTGTCTCCTTGCTCTAAAGGGGGGCCTTTTTTCCCCCGCATTTGTATCTGATTGAAGTGACATTTGCCCCTAGAAAGCATGAACATTAGTCCCCAGCACATTAAATCTAGGTCTGTGTCCCAGCAGACACGTTTCAGACCTATAAGATTTAGGTCAGTGAAAAACACCACATATTACAGAGCCCCCTTCCATGTCGACTAAGTCTATTTTTTATTTTCTTTTACAAGGATGATGCCAACATGTGAAATCAAACGCTTCTCAGATTGTTATTGGGGTGGGAGTTCCAACATCAATCTGAGAAGACAAGAGGAAAGTTTCTCCACGTTTCTTCAAGCCATTCCTGTGTCACAATAGTTTACTTTTTAATTGCTTTTCTTTGAGTCCCACTCTATGAAGTGCCCTGAAGGGGAAGGTTGTAGTGTCAGAAAGTAGGCCTGATAATTGACAGTTGCTTATTAAAGCATTAATGGCACAGTCTCTGTGATTGCTGTCCTCTGGGTCAATTATCTGCGTGTTGACAATACACCCTGCCTGGCTGGTTACTTCCAGGGAAGATGATTCTGCACTTGTGCTTTGCCCCAGAGGATCTTTGTTAAAACTTTCCCCAAAACCCTGCCAGATATTATGCATGTGAAGTCAGCTGGAGGCTCAGACATGATGTTAGTCTAATTCAAGTTCCAATACAGTTCAGCGGAGAATGCGGCTACTTTGATTTGCATTATTAAAGCCTCTTCTCCTGAACTCTGATGGCTGATGCGTCTGAGTGCTGCAGCGTGCATTTGCCGCACTCCTAAAGAACGGTGTTTTTTCCGCCACGGGATAAACAAAGGCATTCCGGATGTTTGAAATTAGCTGCCATTCCCGGCATGTCCCGCTGTGAGGAAAGCCGATCATTTGTTTCCGCAGAACACCTGGCAGTGCTCTGACAGCGCCGGTTTTGAAAGCATCAGCATCAAACCGCGAATGTGCGTTTACTCCCACTAATGTTGCATGGGACCGACCTGTAGTGAGCATTTCCCGCTGTCACCTGAAATTATGATGGAGACACAGCACAGATATTCATTTTCACAGACAAAAGCTTGGGAAAGCGTATACTGTGGACAATAAACAGCAAATTGTATTGCAAGCAGAGGGAGCAAAACGGAGGAAAAACAGATCAATTTCTGGATTTCTGGGCAGAGGGCAACAGTGTAACATAATTTCTTACACTGTTGCCCCCCCCAACTGTATTCCTCTCTGCAGCTCATGAGATTGGAGTGCTGCTCTTTTTTTTGCCTCTTGAGGCAACTCTCAGTCCCTGTCTACTGTATCTCTTCATCAACCCCCCACCCCCCCCACCCCCGGTTTCTGCCAGCAGTGAATTGTCCAGCTGTGCTGACTTAACCTGATTCACAGAGTGAACATGAATTCAGATGAGAGGGGGGAGAAGAAAGGGAGGGAGTTTTTTTTTTTACAAGACCTATAAAGGGAAAAAAAAAAACGTAAAAAGGGAAGAGTAATGGCCGTAGCGCGCTCACCAAGAAAGAGAGACACAAAAATGTGGGAAGAGAGATGGGTATGATGAGTAGAATTGGGGTGGGGGTGGGGTGGGATGGCAGGGACACAGTATTAGTACAATCAGCACAATAATCCCTTCTGTTCCAGCCTGGGCCGAAGTCGGATTTTCAAATCAATTTCATTTTGACTCATGATGTTAGAGTGGGAGAGCTAAGCGGCTGCCAGTCGGGTCATTATCGTCTCGTCCCCATTTGGGCTCGGGACAGAGCAGTTGTGAGGGCGGAGGGGGAAGCTGTGGGGGACCGGGGACGCTGGTTTCGCTAGACATTTTGCCAAGTCGGCAAAAGTTTTATGAAGTTGTTTGGAACGGCTGAGGGTCCCCGCGACTCCTTGGTGCTTGGCTCTTGGTCCGTAGGATCTGGATAGTGGCCTGCAAAGACAGTGTGAAGTCCTTTTTGATGTGGCAAATGAGCAGGGCGCTTTCGGCTGAAGCTCACAGTCTGGTGCAGTAAGTAAGTTCATGTTTGCTGGTTTATCCTCAGAAGACATAGGACACTCGGAGCTCTTTATTATGTGCTTTCAGTGTGCTTCTGTGAGCTACTCAAGCAGCGAAGCCAGGCCTGAAATGTTTCTTGATACAACTGAATATTAAAGCAGTGCCTCTCCCTAAAAGCAGCTCCGCTCCATTTTCCTCTTTACCTGGGCTTTTGTTGGTCTGGCCAGACTGTCTCTGAGTGCATATTTAAACTACTGAGCAATTTATCACAGCCTCTGGGTACCTATAGGTGAAGGAATTAGATGTGGAGTGGGAGAGACTTCTCAAAATACCCCCAAAATGCCCGAGCGCTGTGGAGCTGCAGTAGATTTAGTATTTGGGGCAAGTAATTACTATACCCTAATGTACAACCACGGTGTGGGTGTACTTTATGATCTCCTTCCCAGTCCAGTTTTTGTCATTGTAATGGAGCTTTCCATCTTTCAGAGGTGAAGTATCATCACTTCCACGAACCATCATGATTAATTACAAAATCAGCGCAGCTGCTTTCAAAAGCAGAGGCTCTTGACGTGCCATTAACCAGCCAGTGCTCAGCAACTTAGCAGTTCTGTGGAAGTTACGAGAACAAAGGGGGAATTTAAATATAAAATGTGATGAATCTCACAGGCGCCACCGCGTCACCCTGCGTGACATGAAACGGGACAGATGAATGGAGCGAACGAGCCCGGGCTGGGCCTCGGTTCAGCTGGAACTGCGGAGGCAGGTTAAATAAGTTTAAGTCTTTCACGCAGGACGAATTCAAGAGGGAGCTGAAACATGTGGGGTTTGAGCTGTGATGACTCGCGTCGCTGCAGCCACAAATCCACATGACTTTAAAGCAGATTAGAGGCCCGCGGTAAGTATAGTCCTGGATGAGCACCATCATTGATTACCTCCAAGATCAGCAGCAAAAGCTCACTGACCTACTGACACATACTAAACAAGATGGTGTCATGCTATGATGATTGATGTGATGTCACAGTTGCGTAGGCACTGGTTAAGCTCGGTGTTTACTTAAATTACGCACACAGCCATCAGATGTGACTGGACGAAGGTGATCACTTTTGCAAGCCTGCAGTGCAAACCAAGATACTGCAACTGTTTGTATACAAGCACACCTCCGTCACTGAGAGAGAAGACACCAAACCCAATCAATCCTATCGGGAATTGTAGGTTGAATTTTAAACCAAATGACGGTTTATGAATGTTCTCTGGTCTTAAATCAAGTCTTGTGTTCCTGTGGCCAAATGAGGACGTGACACACTGATCCGTCATCAGTTTTGCAGTAAAGACAAATCATGCATGTATTTTAATTGCACATTTATTTTTAAAAAATGGTTTGAGACATTTGCAATTTATTTTCTTCACTATGCAAAACAAGACGCTTCATAAACTACAAAGCTACAGTATGAAAGCCCGTCCTGAAAACACCGTCATTGGCTTTGCCATTAACAGTAATTTGTAATGAGCGATAAGCCACGACGAGAATCGTTCAACAATACCGCAAAGCCTGGAAGTGAGCGATAAGGTGCCACGGCCATGCTAGTCAAGAAGCGTCCAGTACGCAGGCATGCAGGCAGTGCTGAAAGGCATCCGTACCCTGAGTTGATTTTGTTCCTGCAGGTACAAGGTGGAACCGCTCGCACATGCAGTGCATCCTCTGCTCTATAATGAGAAGCACGGCTTATTGTGACAAAGAAATCCTTAATTTGACTACGTTGATAACTGTAGTGTCACTTCATTTTTTTCTAAATGCCAAATGTAGGAGGTGATATTGATGATAAAAGGCATCTGACTAATATGATGACTCAAACCTGAAAAATCTCCCATTGTTACTCATTACCCAGGGTTGGTCTCATGTGAAGTGACAATTGAGGTGTTTATTACCCCCAAGAAGATATTTTCAAATGATTTGCTTCTTTGCTTTCATTACGATGCAGCATACGAGGCTGCTGTTCAAATGAAGCAAGATGTAGCTGATGGTGGCCTTTTGAATAACACGAGTCCATGGTGACAGTTTGGCTGCAGGTTCAGCTTGAATTTCCAAAACAGTTACACAGTTAATATAGTTTGAATGTTTTCATCTGCCAAATTTGCTGAACATTTAGCGCGAACCAAAACAAGACCTGCCGGCTCTTGAATTGATTGTGCTGTTTACATTAAATTCTCTTCAAGATTTGAACAAAAGAAAAGATGAAATGTGATGATTTCAGAGGATAAAATGATTTTGTCCTCATTCCCATCAGTGCAGATTACTTTTGGAAGCAATGAGCGAGCGAAGGATAACAGTAAAGCTTTGGGGATGGCAGCAATTTTCAGAAATAAAGGCAACCAAAAACAAAAAGACCTTGAATGCTTTTGAAAGACCACTCATCTATGTGCCTTGTTGTTTAATGTCAGCATGCATGTTACCGCGGACATTCTCCATCTCCCTCCACTGCTTGGGTCGATCAGCTGCGTTTTGAGGTTACATGGGCTTGATAATCCCAAGATGAAGTGAATCACCAAAATAAGGGTAGCTTTTCCTGTTCTACAGCATTGCGTTGTGTTTTAGCCACATGCCCGCAGTTCCGCGACGGAAACGATGCCTATGGAAACTGGCCTTTGCGTCAACGCATTTTGATCGGCATTATCCTCCAAGGTTTTACTCTAGGTTTCAGAAGAAAAGGACGTGAAAAGGCCACGGAGCTGAGGTGTAGGAGATTAATTAGAGTTTCTCTCTTGAGCATTTGGCATTTGAGGCAATGGGGATGACTCTGTGGCCTACTTGCTCTACGTTCCCCTTTGATTTGTGCAGCATAAAAGTGTCAGTTGTTAAAAGAAAAAAAAAAGTTGAACCAAAATCCTTGTCAGTATATACAGTATAATGTCATTAGATTGACTGATCAGCTTTTGTAGTAACAAGCAGAAACGAAAAAACAGCAATAATTCAGTGCTGCTAATCTCATTTTACATTTTTCTTTCCTATATAATTGAATTTAATCCTCTCCCCTATAGAACAACTTTCTTTTCCGGTGTTGCTGGAATCCCCCTATCGTCGCTGCATGGGGTATTATTAGCTCCAATTAAATCAGGTCCCCCGGTGAGTGGGTCTTGTATTGATTACTGCTCGCCCAACACTCATCAACCTTCCCTCTATACCCTTTTGCTTTGAATGTACCGCTGACCCGATGGCGAAGCCTTTACATCAGCTCCCGCCAGCGGGTTTCTGGAGAGCTCGGTTCTGACCCAGGAGTACATTGCAAGCTCGACTAATTCATTATTACCTGATGTTCGGGACAACACCCGCTGAAGCAGTGTGGAGCACTCACATTAAAAGGCTGTTTGCGTACAAAGGCTCTCTCATCACCTGAGGACTCGGGGTGGCATTTGGCAGCTCCTGGCAGCACATCAGAGAGAGAGGAGAAAGCAAATAAAACCTTATGAACGGAGCGACGGTCGGCGCGACTGCCGTGGTATGTGTCGTCACGCCGCTGTTATAGTTTTGCAAAGCTGTGCGAAAATTAGATCTTATGCCGAACAAAGTCGATGCTTTGTCGTATCCATGCAAATCAGTGGTTTCAGTTTAGTCAACGTGAATGTGAAAATGAGGCCATTTGACCATATCGGGATCCTGTAACCGTAGGGGATGGGGGGTTCAGAGTTAGCCACCGTGCAACACACCCTCCCAATTTAAATGTTGTAGAAGTTACTATTGTCGGATGTCGCAGCTCTTATCATTATTCTGTCTTACTTTTATTAAGGAGATAACCATGCTCTAAGTTTTAGAAGCCCCGGTTCCAATGATTTGAGAAGCACAATCTTGCCATGAATTTGTTTATATCTTGGAACATTTACATGCATACAGACTTACCTATTAGCACGTCCCGCAGTTAGGAGAAACATTATTTTTTTTTTCCATGATTACGAAGCAGATTTATAGACATTGAAATCTGATATAACCATATTTTCCGGGAAGTCGCGCTGAAATGAAAAATATGTTTGGACTGAGAAATGTGATTGGACTGAGTCGGGACTGCGAGAAGGAGATTGACACATTTGCGGCTGCCAGGGTTTGTTGAAGAACCAAAAGTAACTTAATTGCCTCCGTGAGCTGTGTGTCACAGCCGCCGCTGCAGCTCCAAATCAGCCTGCAATAACGAACTTCCTGTTGTTGAACACCAGCATTCACCTCGCTCGTCTGGCCGAGTTGGGCTTCTCAGGCTCACCAGCGGTATTGCATTACAGACACCTGTGTACATGTAATGACAGAGGAAGGGCCGTGGCATAAGTGGCATCTCGGGAGATGCAATCATATAATACCCTGTTATGTTTTCTCCAGGACAGCTCTAAAATAAGTATAATTATGACTGAGAGGAAAAAATAAATCAGAGAAATCCACTGCAAGCAGGGTCCTGGTATGGATCCTCAAGATCATTCAGGTTTTCCTAATTTCTGCGTGTTCTTGTTTTTTATCGCTCCGTTTTACTGCATTCATAACATTTGTGTTTATGAATGTCGGTGACTCATTATTGCTTTGCCCCAAGAATATGCCAAGCCTTCGGGCTCACACGTTGACCTGCACTTTCCATTTTATGTGCAAATGAAGCATTCGTATGCCTAAAAAGTTAATTAAGGTTGTGTTTACTTTTCAATTTGCTTAACTGCTGTAGCCCCAGAAATGCACTTTGCCGAGTTTGCAGACATTTGCATCTCATTGCTTTGTCTCACAAGGCTGGAGGACGTGACGCAATGTGGGATGCCTGAAGTAAACATTGTACCCAAAGACGAGGAACAGGTGGCCAAGTACAAATATACAGTCCCTCGGAGAGACGGCAATAACAGCCTCCCTTTGTGTCTTCAAACAGAGAGGAAACAAAGGAAGGAAACCACTCTGCCTATTTAACTGTGGCTCACTCTTATGAGCCATTGCTCAAAAATAATGTCTGTTTTTATTACTTAAGGGCATTTTCAGTCAGTTTTTATTCCCCTGAAACAGAGGCTGTCAAAAGTGAATCATGGACAGGAGAGGACGGCATGGTGGGTTGCGGGATAAGTTTGGCATGTTTGGAGGGAAGTAAGGGGAAAAGGGATAGAAGAGCTTCTGTGTTCAGTGATGTACTTGTGAGTGTCTTAATGGCTTCTTTATGCACCCAAATTACATTTGGGTTTGTGACCAGTGACAGTTACGAGTGAAGCCTGCGATACCAGGGTTAAAAAGGATTATAGAAACATCTGTGGTTATCCAATCAGCCGTGGCAGAATGCAACAAGAAGAGTTGGCGGACATGCTCCACTGATTGCACCGTGGACCACAATCAACTCTTCTGCCTCATTGTATTATCGGAGAGGGTGCATAATGTGACCACGCCAATCTGGTCATTTTTTTTTTGTTACCTGCCTTAATCAATATTGACATCCCATAAAAATCATCTTCATGTTACATTTTCAATCCGTTCATTTTTTTTTTTTCTTTTTTCACTTCAGTGCTGATTTTTCAACCCTCACCTAATTTGACACGCTGCTGTTATTATTCTTTTAAACAGACTATTCCATAACCTGTATTTGATTTCCGTTGTCCTTAAAATTGCCTCTTCGAAGTACCAGAGGCTACAGACAACGCCAGATGGTTTGACATGGTTTGAATTTGAAATTACCTCAAGTTACTTAATCCGCAAACGAAAGCGTCTCTCATGTTTAGTGGTCAGGCAGCAGAATCATTTCTACTCACTTGCACTCTCCACTATACTGAATTCCACTGTGGGTTTTGTGTTTCTTTTAACTACTTAACGACAAATTCCTTCTGCCTAACTAATCTGTCATGGCGTGGAAAAATAACTGTGGGAGAAACCTGAGGTATGGTTTGTGCACCAACACTGTATGCAGCAATCATTTGACACCGTATCTACACATAATAAAAGCAAAGGCTTGCAAAACAACGCAGGATGAAAGCCGCCCACGAGCTGTGAAACAAAACCCATCCATCCACCCTGACCTCCCCCCCTTTTGCGACTTTGTCAGCTGACATTCTTCATAGCTCCTTTCGTCATTGCTACGGCAGACACATTCATTTAAGCGTTAACGCGCTAATGTATTTGTTAAATCGCTGATTGATTCTGGTTTGGCAGACACCCGAGAACTTGGCTCTGCCGAACGACAATACCTGTCTTTGTAAGGACTACATACGAGGACACAAATCCCCTCTGTGTTTATTCAGATTCAGACTGAAGCCCGCAGTCACTCAAGACTGCTACCAAAGTGACAGCTCAGGAAAGGCATGCTATTCACTGACTGAACAAAGTCAGTGGAAAATGTTCCTAACAGTGCCTGTCATAGAATTGCAAAATAATGGTACAGCATGCAAATCTCATTATAAGAGCCCCAGAGAGCTTTTTTTTTTTTTTTTTTTTAAACGCTGGCTCACCCCTAGTACAAATGGTGCTTTAGGACACGAGAGTGCAAGCCTTGGGGGATTAGCTTTCAATTTAAGGCATACATTTTCTGATCACAGTGGATGATAAATTGGACTACATTTAGCAAGTAAGAGAGGAAAAAAAAAATCTGCAATCTTTGCTCGAGCCGCCGAGTCACAGAATGTATGGAGATGTGCAGAATATATGCAGATCTCCCTTGGAGCACCATCTTGGTGAATTCGCTCCCGAGGTTGCATTGCGAGATGCCATTAGTTGTCGGGCAACTGTGCTTGTTATGTTTATACAATTTTTTTTTTAGATCTTCTGTTTGAGAGAATGGAGAAGAAAGGCCCTGCTGTACCCCGCTGTGCTCTCTGCTTGATGTATATCGCGATCCTCTTACCCCGTTCATAATTCGCCTCTGCTGCTCTCCTCCTCTCTCTGTATATTTTCATGTCTCACTCGAGCCAAACTGAGCCGCTTCAAAACACTTCAAGTTCATCACGGACTTGTAAGAGGCATATCGAAACTTTTGGCTTCTCCGAGAGGGGCTTTTGGATAATTGACTGAGACACTTTTGCCTATTTTTATTTCAACAGTTTGCTCAAAAGCGTCAGTAATTCTGCTTCTGTTTACGGTCTCGAATTCCTTTTCATATCATTTAGCTTTACTCTTCTGCCACAGTTCAAACTCCTCAGTGAAATGTGTGCGTTTTAGGCCACAAACCACCATGCAGATACAATTTACACCAACTGGCTGCTTTCTCCACTCCTTCTTTCTGAGTGAGCAAAGTGCTTTCCCCTGGGTAGTCTCCCTTTGCTCTTTGTTCTATGCTTAACCGCAGCAGCTATGGCCGGTTGCACCGCATCTGTGTCATTACTTCGACACATTCTGGAGAGATGCCACACAAGGGAACTGTTCGTAAAGTGGGACTCTCCAGACTTGTCACACAGAGGTATCGCAAAGACAGACTTTAAACTGATGAAAAGTTGAAGATGCAAGCCAGAATTCCCTGGGGTTCCCACGGCTTTCTTCCGCAATGCATTCTGTCACGTATTAATCACCAGCTAATGGAAAGTTTTCAGATTTTTTTTTTTATGCCGAGACATTGAAGAAAACATTAAAGGGATCTTGAGAATTAGATGATCCGCATTGCATCCATCAACCTGAGGACATATGGTGGACTTACCCACAATCCCTTCAGTTCTCTGCTGCTTTTCTGGGAGGTCGAAAAGAGAATGGAAAAGTGCAGGCCACAGGAAGATGGTGGTGATGATGATGGTAATGGCAACAGCAGAAAAGGATAATGAAAGTAAAGAGAATGTTCACATTGGAATCATGATAATGAGCTTTTCCTATTGTCATTAACAGTGGGGTGCTCTCATTAATGTCATTTTTGATTGACTGTGCCAAATTTACAACTTCTGTTTTTTTTCTTCTTGTGTTCACCTGAACTTGCGACCGTTCATCACATAAAAGCTTATGTCACTCTATCTCAGCAGCAACCCAGAAGGAAAGGCGGAGACAAATCTCAGTTCAGGGTTGTCATCCACTGCATTTAGATTAATATTAATGCAGTTGCTTTCTGCCTGGTCTACTTCTATCCTGGGGTCAATGCCTGGAGGAGGAATAACATGGAGTGTAATTACCTTGGCTGTAAGCAGTAAAGTTTAACATCCAGAGCTGCTGAAGAGCTACAGCTCAGCACTATTGTGCAAACCAGCGTGCAAATCAAAAAGAGAAGAATACTGCGGGACCTAAATAACACGTGCAGCCCTGTCCCTGGAGCCGCTGGTCTGCAGGAACAATGCGCTTAGTCAGAAATGTCTCATCTGCAGACATTAAATTTAGTGATTTGTGACTGATTGGTTAGGCAATGCCACTTCTGCAAGGAAACCAAACGAAGGGCTCAGTGATGTCATGTTTCATGGAAGTCATTTGATTATGAAATTAGAAATAAAAACCCCCTTGCTCTGTCACAGACCCGTTTTTTTTTTTTTTTATTAGGTAAAAGCTGTGCCCTGGAAGAAGTGGATCGCTTCACACTCTGCCTCCTCAGTCCTTCATTCACAGTCAGGCTAAACTATAACAGCACAGTTTAATCATTTAGCATGACAGCGTGCCACAACCATGGAGCTGGAATTTTCTCATCGACATTGGTGGAAAGAAAAAAAACATGTTTAGAGTAAAGTCTTCTGTCTTTTGGAAGTCTATTGATTCCACGGGTCTAAAAGCAGTTTGACATGGTGCGAGATCTGCAGCTCCATCTCATCTGATTTACCTCAGATTCAGAGCTAGTTAATCCAGCATATGGAGCTCAGGGAAGGATTGATGACTGTGGTATTTGCATCTCGTGAGCAGAAACATAGGGAGATATCACAGAATAGGAGGAATGAGACACGTCGCTGCAGCCAAGACAAAAGAGCCACAACTTGAGGGACACGCCTGCTGCTTTTGATGATGATGAGTCCTTCTTCCGTGCTATAAAGTCAGGTGTGTGTGTGTGTGTGTGTGTGTGTGTGTGTGTGTGTGTGTGTGATTTGGGGTTTACCTTTCCGGTGACATGACGTTTTTGGCTTAAGCGCGTGTGTCACTGTGAGGAGCGATAAAACATAACGGAGAATCCCATTAGCTACGGGGACGGCTAACAAGTGAGAGGCTTATTAAATGCAGCAGGTCCCTCGTAGCTGGTCCCCTTGTTGCCAGAATCCACCAGGTGTCTTGGTTTGGTTGCCAACTGGAGAAACTGAGATGCCCCCCCAGCACCACAACCACCACCTTCTCGCGCCTGACGCAAGGCCTTTTTGAAAACATAATGTATACACTTAACCTTTGTTCCGCCTCATTACGGAAAACAAAGAGACATGATGCCAGTTTTCTCGGTGACACACAAGCTGGCACTTGAAAGGATATCTGCCTCACATGATTTGGCAGAGAGAGAGAGAGAGCGATGAGAGGCAGAGCGATGAGAGGCAGAGCGAGGAGAGACGTAGGAGAGAGGGAGAGAGAGAGCGAGGGAAGAAAAAGATTGATCACTGAGTGAGTGGAAATGTCAGTGTGCCCCGGGCTCTGAATTTTCCACATGTGGTGGCTGCCATTTGTGTTCCTTTTTCACACTTCGGTCTAATGTTCTCTCAGACTTCACCTCACAAGCTCCACCACTCTCTCTCTGACTCTAGCTCTACAGTACGTCTCTGTCCCTCTCTCTCCTATAGATCACATGCAAGTACTTAGATTGGTTTATATTCTGTTCCTTCATACCACTTAGTGGCCAGCATCCCCATGGCAACTTATGTTACCTGTTCTTGTGTTTATGAGAAATTATTTGCCTGCATTCTTAAAATAACACCAGTCTCCATCGTTAAACTCAGTCAATGACCCATTAAAAAAAACATTCCCGTCACATATTGATATGATGAATGATATGCTGATAAAGCTTTTGCTGAGCTTTCTACACGTGCAGTGCTGCTCCCCCTGAATTACATTTTGTCATCCCATCTCCTCTTGTCTCTCCGCTCCTCTCCAGCTTTCTCCTCTCTGCTTCTTCCTCCAGAGGAAGCCAGTGCTTCTTCGTAATTGACTGGTTTTGTCAAACTCCCATATCCGCTGCTCAAGGACAGGGCTTGGAGGAGAAATATGCGGGAGCGGGTGTGCAAATGACTCGGTGCCTGCATTGTTGTTTCCTTCTGTGTGTGTGTGTGGTGATGATGATGATGATTGTTTGCGTGTGCTCACAGCATATTACTGTGCCTTACCCCCTCATCTAAGCCTCTGCCAGGCACGTTTGCTCGCCCACCCAGGAAAGCCAGGATTTGCAGCGAAGGCCATAATTATAATCAATCATAAGGCAAAGCCACTTCTGAGCTTCAGCCTCCAGTGCCCCGCTACTGAGGAGCATGGGAGCCCGCCAATTAAAGACCCCTCGGCTCAGCCCCGCACACGCCTCGCTAAGTCACATTGTTGACGAGGGGATCCTTTGGTCCTCAGCCAGCAGTCACCCGACTCGTGCACATCAACAGCACACCTCAAACACAGCTGGAAGCATGATGTTTGTCCTGCGCTCAGACTGGCTTGCTGACAGGCTATTCATGACGTGTACACTTAGTGGATGCCGGGTCCTGAAAAACCCTGAAAAAACCTTCACGGCGCAGAGTCGCTGAGAATAGCTCTGATGATTATTATAGTTATTGTGTGTCACTGAAACCGAACACATGACATCCATCATGACACATCTACCTGACACAGAAGGCGGTTTGCAGGGTTTGTTGTTTTTTTTTGGGGCAGTGCTGCTACACTTTCCTGTTCTTTTGACACATCTTATTTCACTGGAACACTTGTCTCACACCATTTAATGCTAAAATAATAAAATCATCCAGCCCTTTTTCCTGATTAACTCTTCGCCAGTGAGATGCCTGAATCCATCTTACATAAAGCACATCTATTATGTAAGTATTCTTGCATCATCTCTATTTTGGTCCTTTTAAAAAAAAGAACTCAATAAGAGGGCACACTCATGCGGAAGATTTCTCTTCTTCACTTTGATTACAGAGCTGGCAGGTTGCAGACAAAACCTATTTATGCATTTTCTACTGTGGGATCAGTGCTTGCCCGCAGGCCAAGCTTAGTGCCAGATGCACTGGCCCCTACGACAGTCTCCCTAATCTGATTAATCTCTAACCACACAGCGCATCGTATGTGCCGTATCTGCGTGTGATATTTCTCACTGTTATGTGTTTTCAGCTGTGACTGCCTTTTAATGGATAGAGCGATTTATGAAACAACATGTCGACGATTTCCAGAATTTAACTGTGGATGTGTGTGCATTTTTTTTTCTGCATGTGCATAGAGGACACTGGTATGTGCATCTATGCTTCAATGCGAACGTTTGCAGGTCTTTTAAGCATGTGGGGGTAGTGTTTCACAGTATACTGATGCCTGAAAGGTATCACTGTAACCCACAATTAAAAACTGATCGAAGTTTAAGAATAAATTGAAAGAAGAATTGCTTCAGTAAGAGCATTTTTTTTTTTCTGCACAGTAGCGTTGACGTGTGCAGTGCGCTACATCCATTCCCTCCGCTCTGCTTCCGCTCACCATGAAGGTGACAGAACAAGAGGCATGGCTGCAAATTTTTGTGAATCCAAGAGCTCTTGCTGACCGTCCACAGTTTGTAAATGAAGCGGAGGCACAAAGTACGGCATTATTTCGCTCATGCAGCTTGCAGTCAGGGGCAAAGCCACCGACACCACAATGCCCATGCGGAAAAGATATTTTGAACCCATGCAGACCAAGAGAGCCAATGCATTTAACTTGGCAAAGCGTCTTGCACACAGTCACGCAGACCTGTTCAAAGAATTCAAAATGTGACGTTTTCTATTCCAGAAAAAAAATCCCATAAACTAAGGTACTGTGCCATGGTATCTTTTCAGCATTGCTATCAAGATGTTAAGGCAGGCATCATGTCAGCATCATAATGCGTGGGTGCACATGTGCGTTGGCAGGGTGTCATAATTGGTGGTAGGAGCACAGGCAGGCTTGTGCAGGGGAATAATTGAAGAGATTAAACGACGAGGACAAAGGGCAGTATTCACAAAGATGATGAGAAAACCCTCACAGATGCTCCCAACACAACTAAACTTAAGGCACTATTAGGTACGATGAGTTGAAAAGCTCTTCGTTATAAGGGCCATCAAATGGACAGTGATCAAAACATTGATTTCAGCCTCTGTTGTTATTTTGTTTCAGATTGTTGTCAGAATGTCATCAACATCTCTATTGAAGAAACCGTAAGCCATAGTTTCAAAGTAGCCTACAGAATGCACCGGGCTAGTCATGCATTGCTGCCTTCACATGCTGATAGGTGTCTTATGTATTTGTTTATTTATTTGATCTATTTGATGTTAACAAGGGTAAAATTGCTCAGCTTTTATCAATTTCTGTGACTGCTGGCCTGTCTCTATAATTGGGAGCATTTGCTTGTATAAATCAGCCATTAACCAGCAGTAAAAGAAGCAGAAACCCCAACGGGGCGGAAGAGCAGTGTTTACCATTAGCTCAATTAGTTGATGTACGTGAAGCTCTTTCAGGAGAAAAGGGCAACCCCCGTGCTGCGGAGCAAGCCGCGAGGCAGGCGGGGAAGCACATCGCCCTCTCTGGTTGTGGTATGTGTTGCCGTCTAAAAGCGAGAGGGGAGATGGCATCACACAGATTCACGCCCTGGTGCATGGTATACAACTTACAACTGCTGGCGAAGTTATCTTAAATAACACTATTTTCTCCTCTCTTTAAGAAACTCTTAAGCTTCCTCCTTTTTGCCTTAGGGGCCCTGTTAATGGCTAAAATGCTTCAACAAGCTAAAGAAATGTGGGTAAGTGCATTTTGTTTTTATGAGCTAAATTCAAGGTGGTGGAGATGATATCACCAGATGAGAAACCCATGGAAAGATGCCCGGAAACACGCAGCTCTTCGTGCGCATTCACAGCGAGGATAAGATGTCATTGGCCGCTTCACCAATCCTCAAAGTGTGTGTGCCCCGCACACAGAGCGTGCTCGCCAATTTTATCATTATTATTAGAGAACGGGCAAAGCTCGGCGATTACCGTGCTGCAAGCTGTGTCCGTGGGGGCTGCTGCGCATGTGTTTGTGTTTGGACAGTATGTGTCGCCAGTCATGTGCGCTGGAGAGCGGAGGAGGAGGAGCGAGGCAGCGGCCGAGTCATTAGCACAGTAACAAGTTATTGTGCTCAGTTCCCCAGCAGTGGCCTTTTCTGTGCCCTCTCCATGCTGTCATGGTGTGTGAGTGATTGACTGCAAGTTTCCCCTCTCCACGGGCATCCTTTGATGGTTGCCACTGTCGTCGCTTGAAATGCGTAGTGTTTGTGTGAATTCGTGAATGACTTGTTCTCTGTCGCATGGAGAAGATCAGGCTTCATGTGGAGCTGGGACTCCACTTGCCCCCAGAGTCTATGGATCTGATGAACTATTGACATCACACTGCGGAGCGTTTGTATGTTGGGTTTATTTTTGTGAGTGTGTGCGTCACTGCTCATTGATTTACCTTCATGTACAACTAAAGAAACCCTGGGTATGTTTTTTTTTATTATAACACTCCCTTTGATTATATTTGTATTTTATTTAAAAAAAAGGATTGGCACATCACAATAAAAAAGCCCTTCTGGGGGCAGCAATCCTCTTTGGTCTAATTGATTTCAATAGGAGAGCCGTTCTTCATTTTTATCCTGCCCTTGGAGATCATTTTTACACAATCTCATTATGCTTGTTCATATTTGTAAGCACGTCTTGGTTCGGGTACAAATTGTCCTTTCATCGTCTGCTGTTTTGCGCAGCTACGTCTTGCCACGTCAAGGGGAGTGGGAAGTTCACCAGTTCGTCAAAGTTTTTTTTCTTCTTCTTCTTTTTTTTTATCAATTCCCTTGATATCACTTCTTAATTGAATGCTGCCGCCTCAGTGAACTGCTCAGGATTCAGCAGGCACGATCTACCTCGTGGAAGGAAAAAAAAAAATCGGTCTTGTACTGAGAGGTACGCGTGTAGTAGCTCATGTTTTAACCACACAGCCCACCAAGGCCTGCCAGGGCTTATTCATTATTTAACCACAACTTAAACCCAGTTTTCCTGTCACCGACATCAAGTTGCTCCCATTCTTTTAACATCTCATTGCCAGCAGAGTTCAACATCCAGCTGGACTGCAGCTTCAAATAAACTAATGGTGCTTTTTGATCCGTAAAAACATCATGTACCGACCATCTGGCAAAACCCAGCTCGGCCTTGCTGGAATTTACTCAGTGAGAACTGTAAGTGTCTGTGGCACAAGATGTTGTGACGGTTCTTGTTGGGCCTTTAGCGCGCAGGCGTTCTGAAGGGCTGGATCATTCTTATCAAAGAACTGAATATAAAACTGGCACTGTAGACAACCATCCTGTATGTTGTTTAGTTAAGGGCAGCGATGGAGGCTGACTTCACCTTCCAGATCCTGCAACCTCTAAATCAATGCGCATTTCTATAACATGGACTCCTGTCTGTAATTTAATGTGGTTTAATACAATATGATATTTTAATATTTATATGGAGCATATATTGTGCATACATATCATGTTTCCAGTTGGTCTTGCAGACCTGCTGCTGTTTACCATCCAGCAGGCTTAATGCGACACTATTCTGCTCATCTCACACACAGATTCACACACATAGACACACACTCCACCACCACTGGTCCTAGAATATACTGACCTACATGTGGTGGATATTATTGAACTAGGTTACTGCTAATCAACTGCATGCCCATAAGCATTGTAAGTGTGTGTGTGTGTGTGTGTGTGTGTGTGCAGAGCTGATAAGATTGATTGGGTGCATATTGGCTGGTTCGCTTTTGTGTGTTCTGTAGTGTCATTGTAATGCTCTGTAAAATTAATAAATTACTTGCTAAAAAATAATACATGACACGTCACCCTTTCTGCAAGATTAAAATATTAAACGTCCTTACAGACTCCATTCATCTGGATCCCAGCCATCGAGTCAGCACTCCCACATTAAGCCAGTCATGCAGTGATACACACGCACACATACATATTCACATACATATGGACAGTACATTGTATGGTATGAGGCATGCAAGCTTCAGTAGAACTGTAAAAAAAAATAAAAGAGATCACAGTGTGGCTGGTGCTCTGACTGAAAACTCATTACTGCTGGCCTAGATATTTACATTTACACCCTTTTCCACTGGTGTCATGCACACACATAGGCTCAGTGAGCATCCACATGCAAACGTATGTACAGTACATGCACAAATCTCCTGCAAGTTTGCGTGTAGACTTAAGCCCTTCTCTGATCCAGATGCACGTTCCCTGTTTGTCCTCATCATGCAAAGCAATTAAACATACATTTCCTTCAGCTATACTCCTGTGTTGCACTACAGGGTGGTTGTCAGCGTGCACGCATAATAAATTGAATTGCATGGGAACGCATTGCGCTTTGGAGGGATGCAATGTGCCGCATGCAGATGTAGTAATAAAGACAGAACGTATGAGAGAAATAGTGTGCTGTCAAAGCAGTAGTGCCATGGTGACGACTGTGAGAGTTCGTGGGCTCCTGACTGAGGAGAGCTTCATTCCTGAGCCAATTTATTTTTGTCCTCTCCTTTTCATTCATCGTTGACTTACACCTCTCTGAATCCCTTGCTCATGCTTCCCTCCTTCCCTTCATTCCTTCCTAATTTTTTTTTAGTGAGGAGTTATCTTCATTTGAAACTTAAATTACTGAGAAGTCACGGTTGACTGAAGAGGGTGCTCATAGTGACTGTGGCTTGTGGGGGTGGTTGGGATGAGGCTGGTGACTCGTTCTCCTGCCAGCTCACTGGATTTAGCCCTCAGTCAGTAAACACTGATTCAGAAAATTCAAACTGAGCTGCTGCTGTACTGCTCATGGGTTCGGTGTTAACATCGTGTTACTTAATTAGTCGTAATGTATACACCTCGGGTGTGGCTTCATGGAGCGATCGGGAGGGTAAACTCATATCAATCAAATAAAATGAAAGCAGCAACGCTGGGTTGCACGCTGCACCATTTCCTGCCAATCCCTTGTGTGCGTGTTAAGGCAATGAACATGTAAAAGGAGAATGTGGAGCAGTCGATTACCTGAGGTCAAATCCAGATTGTAAGACGATAAGGAGAGGAACAGTACAACACAACTCATCGAACAGAATAAACCCTTCCTTTTTTTTTTTTTCTAATGGACTCATCGAGGGCCTCTTATTTTTACCACAATCCACAATCACCGGAGCATCCTTACCCATTTGAAAGGATATTATGCTGCCCTCAGTATATGTGCTGTGATACACTTTGGCAGTGAGACAAACTCCTTCCTGACATCACCACTCTGAAGACAGTTGTCCACTGTCCACAGGTTTATTGACGTAAGAAAGAGTAAAACTAAAACACACAAAACTATTAAAAAATACTAGTAAACTATTTACTCACATTTATTTGCATTTATTCTCTTATATGAATTTGAACAACAGTCATAGCGGAGTAGCCACCATCACGACTCGATAGACTTCTTGCATGAACTTCTCAGAGCTAAACATTGTCACAAAATAATCATCTGGGATCATTAATAACAAACCAACTAATTAATACATGCCAACAATGTCATCAAAGGGCATAAAATGCAGACAGACCTAACAAAAACAGCATCTCTGAAGCATGCTTCTCCCCATTCCTCATTATGAACAAGGAAGTTACCAAACCTGTTACACCTTTTTCCTGTTTCAAAATAAAACCTACAAAATAAAGGTTTATCGGTTGTAGCAAAACATACATAACCCCGCAATCTTTCATGCTGGAGGCTGAGAGGGACAGCCACTTGTCTGTTTTACACAAACATCATCAAAATTATATATATATATATACATATATTTTTTATATAATTGTAAGGTCTGAAGGCATATATCAGCGACGACTGAGCCGTTTTCTTTCTGTACACCTCAAGTCTCTCTCGGTCTGATGCACTGTGCCTCGAAAAGAACAAAATGTTCAGCGCTATAGCAACTGATGGTAAAGGTTGACTTAATCAAAGGATTAGTGACCCAGGAGGCATCCACATATGAACGGAGGATATGCACAAAAGCATAGAAGCACAGGAGACAGGACCATTCCCACATTAACACATACATCAACTGGATTTAGACAGGATGTGAATCTGTCAAGGAAGATTGTTTTCCTTTATTTTATTTTTTTTCATTTTATTAAATATAACCAGATTTTACACATACAACACGCTGTTTCGCCAATGGTGATGAAACATTCAGGTGCTGAAAGATTTGCTAACGAGCTCATTAGTCAGATGCTACTGACTTGTGTGGGACACGTGCAAATGAGAATAGAGCACATATGGATATTTATTTAAATTGCAGAGCGTGCCTCTCCATGTCACACATTGTGCAGAGTGCTTTTAAGTTTGGTTTTTTGGTACGGTGTAACTTGATATCTGTGTGCAAATAGGATTTTATTAATTCAAGTATAAAATAAACAATAATTTGTGGAAACTTTCATGTGAAGCCTCGAAGTGTACTAGGGGAATATACCACTGAGGATTCAACTTCACACGTACTGATTTAATACCCACGCACCTGCACACACACACACACACACGCATGCTTAGCCCATAGAGCACTGTAAAATTGTCAACCGCAGACACACATGTACACGTGAGGCTTGCATACTGAGACTCCAAACGCCCACCTCTTGTTATTACTTGGTGAAGTTCTACAGCATGAGTTGTTTCATACGAGCCAAGTGGAGGGGAGGTCGTATGAAGAGGAGATAAAGTGCTTCATCGCAGCACAATAACAATAACAAGCAGCTGACATAGCATTAACGACAAATGCATCATATCATGAACTTTGACATATAGAGGCCAGCGAAACGACACATAGCTTTTGATGACTTTTTTTTATTTTTAACTGCAGTCGCTCTCTCTCTCAACCTTTGCACATCGGAGTCTCATGCTGAGTGGCAGTGCGCGACATGCCTTCCAAGAGGAATCCTAATTAACCGCTGTTGTAAATGTGCACTGTTGCTTTTCATTCCAGCCGTGCTTTACACAGTTCTTCTTTGACTCTGGCACCGTGTGATGTGACTGATGTTGATCTTGGGGTGGAAAAAACTATATCGAACATCTTGCAGAGACAGAGTTCGCCGCTTCAAAGGATCCCCGGAAAAGAAAAAAAAAAGGTAGAAGTCTAAAGTGCAATGCTTCCCCACCACTCCTGTAAGCATATGTGCAGGTGTTTAGGTACTTGCTTAAGTTCTGCTGTCTTACCAGATGTGTGCAGATCCACTGAATTACTGCAAATTCTATCTGTGGTGGATTAAGCTTAACAAGAAAATAAGAAGAAAAGAAGAGAAAAGTGGAACAAGTCTGAAAAACTAAACAAATCACTGCAGTAAAGCCACAGCGTTGCTGTTTTTATTTGTCCTGCTCCATTCAACAATACCCGTAACTGTCACCAGTAACCAAGGCATTTGCTGACACCTCCATAATTACTTTAAAGAAATTATGTACACAAGATTACGGAGGGATGACAACCAAGAAGTACTTTTAAGGTTAAAGCCTAATTAAACTGCTAACCTTTAGTTCCTGCCGTATCCACTTTATGTTGAATAATTTTGTCTCAATGTGAAGTACGAGACTTATGCGTCACGTTGACCTTTTATTCGCTGAACAAACACAAAAGTGACTACTTCAATTAACTGCCTCTATGCATGAAAGCAAAGTTTCAGCACTGTGGTAACTGATGTAATCTAGTTTGTCATTTTTGGGTTATTTTTCCTCTCAGCCTTTAAGCAGGTGTGAATTCGCTGTTACATTCCTTGCATCATACATATACAGTAAAATTCATCCACATTATAAAGGGTTTCATCTCCAGTGTGGCTCCATAGCTGCTCAGTGTTTTTCCTCAGCATGCTGAGAAAATGATTCACTGCTGAAGATGCAACCGATGTAATCAAGCCAGACGTGAGTGATTGTTGAGGGGTGTGCAGGGTGCCCGAGCTCTGAGGGTGACGGTGGTCATGAAATGAGTTTGGGGGAGATGGCAGGTGAATGGGTTTGTGGAAAAGCTAATGGTGTCGTGGGAGAACTTGACTTCATCCCACGCTGTGAATTGTGCATCGCATGAACGCTGCATTGAGTCCGTTCACAGACCGGAAGGCCAATCCGACCATCTACTCATCTATCATGCTTAATATCTGTGAAACCATTTAGCATATTTTTGTGCAAAAACAACTGTGTGGTCTTTAACAGTAATTGACCATTGATTGGACTGATTGGAATCCAAATAATTTCCATCTGCAGCAACATCAGTTTCAAGTATCATTTTTGCCAGTCTTGTTTAACATTACAGATCATGGCTACATTAAGCTGCAGTAAACACTTAATGTTTACTCCTCTGTGTTGGGAATTAGCTGAATGGATGGCAGAGAATTAAGAGAGCCACTGGACTTAACAAGCAGACGGATTCCAGCTAACAGGATCAACTTGAAATTAGGCTGCTCTGACATGGTGCTTGTGCTGCTTTAGTTCCTTATCAGAACAGAAGCTCGAAGCATCACAGATTCTGATTGCAGGGAGGATGATGCAGGGATTTTTGCTTTTCTCGTCAACCCTGTCACACACCGTTTAATTTGAATCCAATCATTTTGCCCTTTGCAATGAAAAGTTCTCTCGAACCTGTCACAGAATGTAGGTGTGCGTTTTCTGCATTGGGAGGGCAGTGCGCGTTTCTTTGTGTAGTGAATGTAAATCATGTTTTCACCCAACATGCGCTTGCTGTCAGTACCACTACTCTTTCTGCAAGTACTGGCTCTCATTTACAGCTAAAAGTACACCGACCATGGCGTTTGACACAGAATTCAGTATGTTAGCTTTGCTTCTCTCTTGCATATGCTGTTGCATTTTGCCAAGGTCTGCCTTTACATACATAGGGGGAAATGTGCAGTTATTGAGTTATATGACTTTACAATGTACCCTCCTATAATGTGTCTTGCTCTGCTTTTCACCAATTCATCCACAATGTAGGAGATTTTGGTATACGTGTAAACACACAACATAACCTCAGGGCACATGTACGCTAGTCTCCAGGGTGGAAGAAAAAGAAAAAAGCGTTCAAGGTGGTTTATTTTTCATCTGTCTATACTGATAGCGCATTTTGTGTGTGTTTGTGTGTGTGTGTTCCCCTTAGCAACAGATTCAAACCAGGTGCTAAAACAGGTGCTAGCACAGCAGTGACAATGTTTTCATTTACAGTTTGGATTGGGGACAATCAACTGAACATTAGCATTATTTGAAATTTCCCTGAATATCTTTTTCTCTTTTTAAGATAGCATCTCTTCCTGCAGTGTTAGGCATTAATATGTAATTACTGTAATTCCATTTAACATGGAAAGAAAAAGTTAAAACGAGCCATGGAGATGCAGCCAACTCCAAAATCAGTGTCTGATTAATGAACAACAGCACTGAATGGCAGCAGCGCAATGTACCACAGTGATGATCATCAGTCAGACAGAATAGACAAATTAAGTGTTCCTGAAATTATCTCCCTTATCAAAGGACGTTTTACTTATTCGAAAACAGTTTTCACATCTGCCCCAACCAAAGGATATTTTTCTCTTGGCTTTGCTCCATTTAATATAAATTGTCTTGCCATTTATCTTTTTCCATGTTACTCAGTGATCGGTAATGATAGCATACTGTAGATTATTCATCTGGAATAATCATTACAGAGTGCATTCCTACTTTTACGAGACATAAATGGTATTCCTTTTTATTTCATTTAAACATTTTTTTCATGCTCTTCAATTGCGGTTTCCACTTGTTGATATAATTACTTAGCATGTTATTTGGGAGTAGTACGAATGTTATCACTTTGTTTCCATGGTATCACATGTACAGCAGATTAGGTCTGGACTGGATCTCTTTTAGGCTGTAATTGCCTGCAACTGGTCATGTATGGCCGGTGCTGTGTTGCATTACAGCATCTGATGATCCACTGTCTGAATCTTTACATTAATGTACATTTTATTATTGTTTACCCCACTCCTCCTCCTCCTCCCTCCATGCTTCCTCTCTCTGATTCCCCAGAGGCTGTTTCAAATTTATGAAAATTGACTCTGCGTCTCTTTGAGCAGATGCTTCTGCTTGGCAGCAAGAAGCGCTTCATTAGTTATTTAAATCAGAATGGCCTGGGACTGCATATCGGGCGCTAAATTAATTTGATATATGGCAAGAGAAAAATAGAGCAATTAGTGGAAAAACAAAAACACATTGTCAGTGTTGGAGGATTTGCTCTGTCTTACTGTTAACGGTTGCAGCAGCATGCCTGGATGTCAGCAGAGGATATCAATGCATTTTACATAACCCTTAAAAATATATGCTGCCCCCAGGAAGAGCCGAATGCAATTCATAAGGCTTCTATCTGTTTGTGAAGCTATTTATATATACATTGGTATAGGGTATATAAATATCACATGTCCCGTGAAAAATGACATCCCGATGTGCTACCCCCAGTCCATATATTTTTTTGAAATCATGAATTTTACATAGCAACCAGTACCCTGACATGAATGTCATCCATTCTGATGATGATGTATGACCACAAGGGGTTATGAGAAATGGGCCTGAGACCACGAACAGTATAGGACTGTGCATTTCAAACTGTTGCGTATACAGTGTGACATTCCTGCGAGTAAAAAGCTGACAGGATGGCCAATTACTTTATTTAGAAGCCATAAGTGTGATTCTCATGGATGTTTCATTTGACACACTGAGGCGCGAGCAGGTGCCACATCAGCTCAGGATGGAAACGGTACATGTCTTTTAGGGGTTTTTTCGTTTGTTTGTTTGTTGTTTGTGCTCATGCATCAAGGCGTATCCTCCCAAGGAGGCTCAAGTAGCCAGAAAAACGGGACACAGCCATCGTGATGAAGCTACCTCACATTGTCTCTCATTTCTCCCTTCCTTCCTCAACTCAATTCAACCATCTTCCCTCTGTCTGTCCATTAATGCCCCCGCTCAACCGAGAACAACCACAACCTGTATTTAGGCACTATGTCCTGCTCTTGTTTTCCACAGTCCGCCACCTTGTATTACGCTCGGCCACTTTATTTGTCATTTGTAGCTATTTGTCATATGTTTATATGGAAGTTGCCTGCCCAATTAGGCTGAATGGCAAACAGCCATGGCTGTCAATACTGTCATCCTGGCTGAATCATGTGGGGGGAGCAGGCTAGTGAATTATGTCTTCATTCGCCGCCGTCGCCATGACTCCCGGCATCTTTCTATCTATCGCCGCCTGTGTTGCGCCTGGAATGATTGAGGGTGTATCCACAGAGCACTTCCATATCAAGGACAGTGCGTAGGGTGACATTCAGTTAGCATGTACGTATCAAAGAGAATATTTGTCATGGGGATAAATTAGCAGTTCTGCAAGATGAACTTTTCTTTGTTCTTTGTCTACCGCCTTTTCTTTTTTCTCCTCCTTCTTCTTCTGTAAAGCGTCATCTCTCACAAACGGATGACTAGGCTTAAAAAGCTAACACTCTGAGAGATATGGCCTCTGCAATTATACTCCCTTCCCTCAGATTAGTCTGCCTTTCTGCCATTCTGTAATCCTTGTGGGTTATTATAAGCGGAGGAGCCCGGTGGAGAGGTTTTCGGTGATCAATCTTAAACCATCCTCTCTAATTTTCCACGGTCAGCGCTTCCATCCGGCCTGCCCTTGTCGCTTGGCTGCGCCAGCCAATTACGGCCATAACTATGTCAGCTTATTACAGGACAGGCGTGGCCCTTGCCGCTGTATTGACCTCATGTGATAGGCCTTCCAACCTCCAAGCTCCAATTAATTACTACCATGCCCTTGTTGAGCATGCAGGCCCAGAGAAGGGTTGAATAAATATCATAATCACTGTACCTGTTTGTTATTATTTTCTCTCCGAATGGATTAGGTTTAATTAAATTGAGCACACGCGTGAACACTGGAGCATTATGACAGGTAATAAAAGTGAGATAATAGTTTATTGGCGGGGAATTAAAGTGGCAGATTTTCCCAGTCTGCGCTGGAGCACTATATGCTGTCTCTCCCTATCTGGTCACAGATTCAATAAAGACAAAAAATACCAGAAAATTGACTTCCCCGGTGTGTACAGGAATGTTTACTGTTGGATAATAAGGAGGAGATTAGAATTGTTTGAAGTGAATTATGCGCCCTGCTTTAAGTCTCCCTCCTTCCTCAATTAAATTTATAAAATGTGGCACAGCATGGAGTCCCCCCTTTTATATTTTGCAAAAAAAAAGGGGGTTCAGAATTAATATGACACATCTCTAATGAGAGGTGGACAGATTGTAGAGCCGCAGGCGGAGAGGACCGGCGAATTAGGACATGCTGAGGAAGAGCGAGGCAGGCCGAGAGACGGGGAGGAGAGAGAGGGGAGATGTTTTGCGTTTGCGCATGTGTACACATATATGCGCCCGGTGTGAGGAGTTCAGCGACACTCAGTGAGGCTATTATTGATCAGACGGTGCTATCATTAGCCAAAGTAGATCAAAGGCTGGCTTGTTGTGGCATACGGGTGGCCATTGCATTGGGTCAGTTCACAGGCTGATTTAACAACAGGCCCAATTAACAAACTAGAAATCTTTCACTGCCGCCAGCAAAGAACTGCATTATATTATATCCAGCAACCATAAACAAAGTAAACATAAACTTTATTAATGATCAAGTTTTATAAAAGAGCCAAGGATGTCACCAAGAAACATTGCAGCAGTCAGAGGATGCAGAAATCAAGTGAGAGCAAAGAAGAAGAAAAGAAAAAACGGGGGAGGTGCATTGTGGTCCTCACTCCACTTGTTGCACAGTGTTAGCTTTAGCGGGAAAAAAAATATTACTCCCTGGCAGAACCTTGTCAAAAACCTTCACTCAAGTGTGACTGTACATTTTGTTGTGTGAGCTGTTTTCTTTACATTTGTCTCCTTCAATTTTAACATTTCTCTATTGGCAATATTTTCTTCTCCTTTGTGCCCGACAATTTGCTCTTTGCCTGACATCATGGGTTTGGGGGGAACAATTTGGTTGGCTAGTTATTTAAAAGATTTTAAAAAATGAAAATGATCATGAATAAATAAAGGATGAGTCCAGCCGTCACGTCGACCTTCATTCAGCCACTCTTTGGGCTACACTTTGGAAAGTTTAGAGACTCAAAGAAAAGGACAAAACGGACGAGTGAGGCAGATAAACAGTGAGAGCAGCACTGAATGAAAAATAAAAAAAGAGTGCTGAACATTGTGTGTCCTTTTAGAGAATCTTAGGAGACAACAGGGCAGGATAGAGCTTGTCCTTCAAAGTGTGAGAGATTACCTACCTCCAGCCTTGCTGGAGTCTCAACAACACAATAAGCCTCAATTCTCAGCTCGTTGGAAATGTACTGTATGTCATAGAAAATATTCAGGGAGCGCTGCACCATATGTCAGTCTGAATGTTGAAAGGAATGACATGAAAAAAGGTTCCATGTGGACAGCGTGAGCAAAACAAAGCAGCACATTTACAGTAGAAACTTCCAGCAGTCCAACTGTTCCTGCAAATAAAACCAAAAGACAAAAGAGTGGCTGTTTGTAGTTGTTTTTCCTTTCTTAACTGTTTTCAGAAGTGGATGCTTCAGCGGCCCAGACATTATCCTTCAGCTGATGTCACGAGTAGAGGACTGGATGTGCCGTGTGGCGTGAATGGGAGCTTAGCCATTGTGTATGACCATCTCTGCTCATCTCGATCCGAGGCTCTCTGTCGCTCTGCTTATTTTCACAACCCCCCCCCCCCCCGATGGCGTCTTCTCTGTCCTCCCTCTCCATTAACTGTCCCTCTCTCTTTTCTCTCCATTTACCCTTTCACCCCATTCTCTCCTTGTCACCCGCCTTTTCAGTCGACCCGGCTCTGTTTGTGTTGTTGTACGTGTGCGGGGGAGAGAGGTGACGGCAGAGCCAGACTGTTGCGATGGTGAAGAGGGATGGAGGTGTCCTGGCCATTACTGACAGGGGCTAAGTGGTGCCACACTGTCCCACTGTCTGACCATCTTAGCGCCTGGCTGGCCCCTACCCAAGTCATTAAAGTCCCTCTCCCTACTGTAACATAAAAGGCCAAATCACTAAGGGACAATTTGAATCCTTGTTCAATCACATTTATTGCAGCTGCATCACTGGCTCTTTGTTCTTGGCTCTTCCTCGCAGCTGGGAGGATTATGAGGATGCCAGCTAACAAACAACAAAAAACTTCCTCTACTAAAAAAGTCAGCCGGCTGATGCATCAACTTTTTGCTCCCCACCGAGATCCATCAACCATGTTAATCTTGAGTGATGGCTTCAGTCTTTGCCTTGTGGGTTATTGTCCATATTCAAGTTAATCTCCTGCGTAGTGGCAGCAGCTGAAATGAGAAGGGGAGGGCGGAGGGGAAAAAAAACTGTGGCCTATCAGTGTCAACCTTGAAAAATAATCTCCCTGACTCTATGCACCCGCTCGAGTGAGTCTTTCAGGGTTTAGCCTTGGCTGTCAGCATAGTGACTCGCTTTCATAATTAGTGGCTAGCTGATTATAGGCAGCTTGACCCAGGCTAGGATTCCTCTCCTCTGGGAACAGGAGGAGGAGGAGCAGGAGCAGGGGAAGGAAGGGACTAATTGTTGGCTCGAGTGTGAACGCTGCGTGGGTGGATGAATGAGGTGATTAACATGCAAGGAATGGAATGTCCTCCTCACGCGAAGCTGGGAAGGAATGGCAGAGGGTCAGTTGTTGGGTGTGTGTGTGTCTGTGTGTTTTGTAGAGTGGCCAGAGAAAGAGAGCACAGAAAAGAGGCCATAGAGACACAAAGAATCCCTCTGTTGTAGCTAGCAGGGATGTGCATCTCCATTACTGTGACCAGTGTGAAAAAGTGCCATTTTTCCTTCACATATTTGTCTCTTCAATGCTGCAACTCAGTAAGCATCTCTGTTTCTGTTTGACCTCAAAACATACACACATAACAGGCCTTTTCCATAACTTGTGTTGTGTGGAAAAACTCTGACAAAAGACAAAATTAAATTAAAAAATTAAAACCAGGCCTGGACATTGGACTTAAACCGCTCCTACTTCGCTGTTTCCTATTTGCAGTTACACTTTCATAACCATACATTTAAGAGTTTATTTACAGTGGTGCAGTGCTGTAGCTTCTGCTTTTAATCAGGGCAATATCATCACAAGCTTTCGTGCCGGTGCACTGATACAAATCAGTGATTCTAAGCAACCATCGTAGCTGGAGAACGGTATACACTGCAACCACTTAACCACAACCACAATACACTACAAGTATGAGACCGTCATCTGCGCCTATCTCTCAATATGTTTATAATTTAGTTGCAAACCCAATGGTGGAAACAAGTCTCCCACCCCTGGTTTAGCACCTTTTCATTAATGTGCAATACAATGAAGGAGAATGATCATCAATCTAAAGAAAAAATACACTAATGAGATATTCAACAAGACGCAGACACAATTAATACAATCTAAGTGAAGAGTGTTTCATAGGTTGTCCCTCTGTCTGACATCATTCTTCTGCTCAAGAGATGAATCTGGATATTTGTGGATGCGAATCAGCTGGGCTCTAGTTGTGCAGGAGATTCCTGCGAGAGCAAACCACACACAAGTTGAACGGAAGTTCATGGACAGGAAACAGGAACGAGTCAGCAGTTGCTTTTTCTACTCTCTGACTCGCACATATACAATTAAACAAAGCCAGAAATTGACAGTTATAACTGTCCATGGATATATTGATGTCGTGCTTATTGTTGCACTGCCCATTGTCCACATACACTGCTGTACAGACAACTAAAACACCGTGTGTGTCACTTGTCTCTCCCGTGAGTCATACACTTCTGTTGTCCAGGAGGTCAGGGGGGAGTGACAGTCATTTTATCACTATCAATCTCTGTTCTGCAGAACCGCATCAGCCAAGTTGTCTCTCTCAAATGAAGTCTCTCAGCTCTGAACGAAGCCATTCTTTCGCTTACTGCTGTACATTGAACAACTCAGCCACTGTATATGACTTGCTACTGGCTATAGAAACAGTGCTGCTTTTGTTTTGCTAGGCTGGTGCTACTGAATTAGCTTGGGGAATGTGCCACTGCCGCTATCAGCGCATCAAATGAAATTCAAGACAACTGCAGACACCAGCGCCAGCTCTGTGAAATCTCCAGCCCGGCTTATGACAACATGCAAACAGCATCGGACGGGCCCCTGCTCTGTCTGATTGCGCATCTCTGTGCATCTGACTCTCACGACTGTGGAGACACTACCATCAATAACACGCCTAAGGCTCCTTTGTGAATCTATACAAAAAACATTACAAAGCCTGAGATACCCTCGACAGAATGGCACATAATCATCCAGTGCCGATAGGAGAAAGAGAAAAAGCAACATCAGAGTTTTATAACGTCATATATAAAATAGAAGGATTATTCCATTGCCTGTCAGCCATGCAAATACCAACCCCCCCAAGGGACTTTTCCTGGCAGGAGTGATTTAAGAGTCCTGTTACTATTAATTTAGTTTATGTTCATTTGCTCAAGCATCTTGCCACATTAATGCACAGTGGGTGGCCGGCATCAACAGCTTTTCTCACAGGCCAGCAGGCAATTCTCAAAAACATTATCATTGTTCTCCTAAAACAGTGGAAGTGGCTATTCTTCAGTTTGTGAAAACTGCTGCAGATTGAGCCAAAAATGGTGACAGAGAATCATAAAATACAAAATTTACCTATGTGTGTAAAATATTGTCAGACCCTAATTTCACCTGACATTATCACGCTTCCTTTATACTTAATAAATGGCATCTGATGTGATAAAATATCAGAATCGCATTTGGTAAATGGAGCTGGTGGACAAACATGGTGCATCCCAGATCAAGCTAAATGATGGTGCGCAGGTAATCCTTTCTGTACCTGAGGAAGGTGTTCCTGGTAGCTCTTTCCCAGACTTGGTTAAGATATCAGGAAGAATACAGACCATTTTTATACCTTGCTGAGATCCACTGACGCGTGTTCTTCTTTATCATGTACAAGTAGCATAATAATACCAACTTCAAATGGGCTCCAGAAGCATATAAAAAGAAGAGATGACAGTGCAGGGGAGGTGTAACCTTAAAATTCTTGCCCATCGTGTCAGAAACAGTGTGCCACTGTCCTGGTTGCAGTCTTTTTGCCCGCATCTTTCAGTGAACACAACTGTCCCTGTTTGCGAGTGGGAAGCTGGTGAGGGATCATGGCCTTCTTGCTGCAATATAGATTTATACTTGCCTGCGAGGGATAGAGGGATCGAGTCATAACACTTCAAATCGTCGCACCTACAGAGACTTCAGCATTAGTGTGTATCAGAAGAAACACATGACTTCCCCTGATACACATCGGGTCAACAGTCGAAGCAGCAGTGACAAGTACTGCAGTGCGCAGGGAATAGGACTTTCTAAGTTGTGGTGAAAAAAAGGGCGAGAAAAACAAGAGATGACAGGAAGGAGGGAAAGCTCGGGTGCCCTACTTTAAGAACAATTTAAGAAAATGATAATTGGACAATTTTCCTATTTGACGTGTTTAAAAACAGTAGCCACCTACAGGCACCATATACAGGTATTGCTCGAACAGCACCTTCCAGCAATCATTTGCATGCTATACCTTTGGGGCTTTGTCTCCGGGCAGACATGACTATAAGTTATTGATGATACACACAGCAATCGCCCTTATCCCCATCTACTGTAATTCTGCTGCGGCATTTCAGCAAGATATGCTTTTATCCATCTGTTGTCCTGAGGGAATGAAAAACGCAGCACGGATTGCTCACGGCAATGGTCCGCGAGGGAACAAACCGAATCAAACGGTCATCCACATAGAAACTTTAAGAAAAAATATCTTGCTGTAATTTTACAATTCACTATTCTCTAATCTTGAAATTGAACTTAAAAAAAGAAGAAAAAAATTGAAGGAATAAAAAAGATGACTGCGAGTTAAACAGTATATTAGTGCTTATGATCACCATAAATAATGGTAATCACTAAATCCCTTATGTTATAGTTTCCCCCTTCAGAGTCTGTTTAAGAACCTTCAGCCGGTTCCCCTTCTAAATCAATACAAGTGTTATCAATAGTTAATGGCACAGTTCGAGTTAGCGCGGTGTCTCTTTGCGCTTCCAGAGCAACTGACTTCCTGCTCCGTATTTCAAGCTGTTGTTATATATTAAGTCGGCAGTTTTGTCCACTTTGCTACTTTGTGTGTGGCAAGTGCACTTCAAGGACGTTCGCGCTCATACATCCCCATGCTGACACACTTGAAATGGAGCCAGCAGGGAAACGATGACAGCTCGCCATCCCTGTGATGGCCGGAGTAAAGAGCTCATCAACAATCCATTGGTTTAAAGCGCTTACGCCATATCCTTCACAAAAACAGAAGAGGGAATAAAAAACATATGCAAACACTGGCACGCACATCAATCCAGTCTTTATGAAGACTTACGCAGGCACTCTGCACAGATGGGAGCAGTATCCCCCCCCTCACAAAAACTGCTTGACTGCCCTCCCTGTCTTGCTGGCATGTTCCATTCTTGTTCTCCTCGTTCATCCCTACACATGAAATGGTTGTGAGATGATGGCCCTCACAGAGTGTCAGAGAAAGCTGAGAGTGATGCTTTCTGACACTAATTGTGCTCTCATCTTAAGTAGCAGCATCTTAGCCAGTCTCCAAAGCACTCCATAATGAGGCCTGTGGTGGTGGAGAGAGGAATATGGGGACGGAAACCTGAGTAATGACAGTCTGAGGCTTTTTTGTGCTTTGTTTGTTCATCTACTTATTTATATATTTAGTTGTTATGTGCAAATTATTTGTGGATTATCTCTCCTGCCATCCCCTGACCCGTTGCAGTTTTTCTCTGTGAGGCTCCTCTGGCCTGTTTTGCCGCAAGAGCATCAGCAGAGGAGGGTGAAATATGGGTTCCGCTGGCTGCCTCGCTCCATGGTTACTTCATAAAGTGGATTTTGAGATAACAGCCATGGGATTAAAATCCAAATTGCTTGACCAAGCAGAAATACCTAACATAATTGACCGGGGGTTGACACTACGCATAAAGAGAGTCCAAAGCTGCTTAGAGATGCGCATGGCTGATGTGCGGTGTTGCAATGAGCTGATGCTGAATGGGGGAAGTCATTGTTCTGTTAAGTTTCAGGACTGCAGTTCCATCAATATTTTGAGGTTAAATATTGCCATTGTTGCCTCAGTAGAACCTCAAGCCTAAGTGAGAAAGCTCCAATCAAACGACGAGTTAGATTTCACATTAAACACTAATCAAGGCAGCACCCAGGCTTTTTAAACTGTCATGTAAACATCATTGTCTTATTATCTCATTTAGAGTTGGGCCCTAATGAGATTCAGCATTGTCCAAGAAACACTTCTGTGCAGTTCAGCTCAACATTTCATTTTATTTGTCCTGTCACTTGCTCTCGTACGCCATCAATTAGATCCCAACATGTTGCACATTTTTAAATACAACTTTTGCAGGTTGCAAATTAATTAACATCTCAGCCCAAAGCCAACTAATGTAATCTAAACTTGTCAGATGGTGGTGGCAAAACCAGCCATTGTCAACAAGGTCACACTTCAGTCCAGAAGGACGTGGGCTTCCCTTATGATACGCAAGCTCCAACAAATGACAAGCCTCATTTTCATCAAGATACCAGATGGCAACTTGGCAATTCAGCTGCACGTCTTTTGCTTTAAAAAATGATGCTAATGTGAGGTCAAAGAGTCCCAATTATACAATCCATTTAATGAGGGAATTAAAAATGCAGGCTGTATATGAGTCATGGTGCAAATACATAAACAGCTACAACTGGGCAATGTGAGTCTAAGTTTATATTTGTTTATACTCTTTAAAAACAATCAATTACCATTGAAATAAGCGACATTACAGTATATAAGAAAAAAAAACAGATTGTACATGTAAGCATCTATCCACACAGTCCACTCTGTATGACTCGCCGCACTCTCCATCACTGAAATCAGCAAACAACAAACTAGACAGGTGAACAACTTGCCATAATCTCCCACTATTGGAAGCGGTCATTACAGCATCGAAGGCGCCTCGCTCATTACCTCCCTTTTAGCGAAGGAATTTGTTCATAAGTGAGGGGAATCAGTTAATAGCTTAGAAGGAAACAACTGATGTTGGAGTGAGGAATGGACGCCTTCTCCTCCCGCCCCCCTCCCCCTTTTAAAAAATTCTTTAAGCAGTCCATTGTTGAAATCGATTGTTCCGCTTTAGTGATTCCCCAAGGAGCCATTTAGACTGAGTTGGCTCTCAGCGAGACCATGAGCTCTCTCTCTCTCTCTGTCTCTCTCGCTCTCTCCCTCCCTCACACACACACACACACCAGTGGCTAAAGGTGTTCTTAATGGCCCAAGCTTTGATCCGCTGTCAAACAGCCAGAGATATATAGTTTCTAGTGACTAGAGAAGCAACCTGATAGGTGAATTTACAGTATCACCTCTTTCCTGTCAAATCCACCTCTGTGTTCATGTGTGTGTGTGTGTGTGTGCGCACATGAGCACAGGTGATATTCTCAATATCCTTCGCTGAAGTGTGTTTTACCTCATTTTAATGCCCATTATTTTTCTTGTGCGTTTATCCCTCTAAGTACTAGACAGACAAAGTGTACACAGACACACACACACACACACACACACACCACCAGTTCACATGTAGTGGTTAGCAACAGTTAGTTAGTAGAGTTGCTGCCAGGTGATTATAATGTTTGAACTGTCGGCCTGTCTCCCTGCTCTTCGATGCCTCTTTTCTTTTCTTTTCTTTTTTTTGGAAACCCCTCCCAACCATGAAGATCCAAGCACTGTGGGATTAATTAATAGTTTAGCCAGGCCAACACACTTGCAAGCATCTATTCAGTATGAAGGGAGGGAAACGGAGGAGGATAGCAGGTGGGAGAGGGACAGAAGGGGTGGGGTTGGGGTGGGAGCAGGGTAGCAGCCAAGAGACTGAGTGGAAAAAAAAAGTAAAGGGAGAGGACAGAAAACAAGATTTGTCTTTCGGGTGGGACCAGAAAAAAAAACAAGATGGAGAAGAAGAAGGAGAGAGTCACAGCTGGAGAGTGGGTAAAAAAAGTAAACAGAGGCTTCAACGCAGAAAAATAAGATTAAAGAAATGGAGCAGAAGTGCTGCATGGATTTGTCTATCTGGTATGTTGGCCATGCCACACAAGGGAGAGCTGGCTAGACGAAGCTGTACATGAGCTGTGACCCTCCCGTCCTTATCGATTTTGTCAGCCAAGCTCCATCTGGCCGCTTGACACGGAGTTCTGCTCGTGTGTGTATCTTTAACTGTCTGTCGTGTCTGGCTCAGTCGGCACACACATCTGCAAACTCTAAATTTGCGTGTGCCGTTCCCTAATGATAGTTTTGCGCCTGTAGGACCGCTGCGGAGGACTACGAGAGCGCGTGTGTTTGTGTGTTTGTGTGTATGTGTGCCACTGTGCGAACCTTCAATTAGAAATAACTTTATTGCTCACAGCTCCCGGGAGGCCGTGATCAATCACTGTCATCAATAGACAGGCCAGTTTGTTAGGAAGCACCCACAAGCCACAGGGTCTGGTGGCAGCAGCAGAGGGGACTGCTAATCGAGGATGGTCTTTTACCAATAACTGTACCTCATAAAAAGTCTCAGCCTTTAATCCCATTACAAAATTACCATTTCCCATTGCTTGGAGAATGGAGGCCCGCTGAACAGCAGAGGCTGGAGGAGCAGAAAATACCTCATTTGAATTTCTCAACCACCACAGGAACCGCAGCAGTCATCGGTCCATTAAGAAACAGCAATTCACATATTTTCATGTAAAGAAAATGAAATCGGTCTTCAAGTGTTGCCAGTTCACTTTCTCACTACAAGTACAAAGGCTGTACAATTCACTTCATAGCAAACACACAGTTCAGTGGTCAAAGCTTTGATTTTGGGGACACATGAGATCTGAGTCCCTGTTTGGTGCAAAAAATAGGAGCCATTCAGAGATCCATGCAAAAGGTTTAACAACCATTTGCAGCACAGCAGTTCAGCACTGAATACCCATGGGTCTGATTCTGATTTACTGCAAAATTACAGAATGGGTGGGGTTTTTTTCCCCAGGTGTCACCAAAGATGAAACAGGGCAGAAGATTACTGAGTGGTCCGCAATGACTCACATCTCACACCAATGCTGATTAGGGTTTAACAAAACTCAAGGGGCTGATGGATCAAACTGTTTTGTTTTGTAAATCCTATATTTACAGGGATTGTAGGATGATGACTTTCCACCTTGAGTCAGAATCTGCCACTACAATTTACTTTTTTAATAATACCTACATAAAAGTATTTGTGTGCGCTGACTCCATCTCCGAGAGAACCGGGTAGAAAGTGAAGACATTAACACAGCCTCTCATCGCCGCTGAATCAAAGAGTGCTTCCAGACCTACCTAACAGCAACCTTTGTACTACACTGAAATAATTGTAGCCATTACCAGGAGTGCCGTCATGCTTTAGCAAACAGACAGTTTAACCTTTAGTCGGTAAGGTGCGTTGCTGAAAGCGCTGTTCTCTCCGTGTGTCGGATTCCTCTCCGGCATTAAAACCAATGGCGCGTTACTTCCGGAGGAAGGCTGATGGTGACAGCTGTTGGAAACTGTTGGCTCCCCACACCGGAGGAGGAGATAATTTAACTTAATAACATGAGCAGATGCAAGGATGCAGGTCAAACTTTAGGGTGTTGTGAACGGCCTCAGCATGTACTTGTGGCTGGCGAAGGCAAATATGGCCTAAGCAGCAACAGAGCAGCAGAAAACACCCACTCCATGTGCAGGCTCATGAACAGCATGAAAAACATGACTTTGCCCATAGTTGTAAGCCTATATGAACCACAATATAACTATTTTGTTAAGGATTTTTTAAATTATTCTGTTATTTTACCAAAAAAAGAACAACCCACATTACTGGCAATAAATGTGTGCTACAATATAGTAGGAGGAAATATCTGTTAAAACGGGGCCGTGATGAAGGCGTTAATCTGGCTCCGCTGTTCATTTTAGCTTTAGTCTGTGTTAGGTGCTCATTTTCCTGTTTTCTTGGCACCTTTCATTTCCCTCTCTTAACACACACTACCGCACAAACACATGGGGAGTTGAGCCCTGACCGACTGTACAGCTGGTTTACCCCCCCACCAAAGGAGCTACATCCCAGATAATCCTTGGACTTTTGATAATATGTGTGTGTTGCTCTGTAACAGGACTGAAGCGTTATTACACCGCAGCCGAGCCCTCACAGAAATGAAACCTGATACGCCGACTTGCCCTCTCTGAGCTGGAGCGCACGCATGTCCCGGTCAAAACAGTTGTGGTGCATCTCATGCTTAAACAACCTGAAGGAATCGACTGTGCGTTTTGAAAAAGGGAGGGTGTTTTTCGAGCTCAATGTGGAAGGACTAAAAGCCAGACAGGGAGAGAGAGAGAAAGAGAGAGAGAGAGAGAGAGAGAGAGAGAGGGAAATAAAGTTTGAAGTCTCTCTTGACACACACAGTCTCACACTCAAAGAAAAGAAGAAAGGACGGAGACAGGAGGAGAGAGGGGAGAGCAGAGGACAGGGGTTGTGTTTGAATCCAGGTCTCCAGTGTCATCATCAGCTCTCCCCTCGACTCTGACCTTTGACATCACTTTAATTCAAACGGACAAGTCCTCTCCCTCTGTCTGCCAGCCTCTCTGTCCTTTTTTTCCATGTCTTTATCTTCTCATTCTTATCTCCTTGCTGACGCCTGGCTCTCAATTCCTGAGTGTAACTCACATTGTATTGCAGCCGTGTGTGTGTGTGTGTGTGTGTGCGTGCGTTTGAGTGCTACGAAGCAGTAATTGGGGTTATCTCTACAGAGGATTGTGTAAATGACTGGGGCTGTGAATCTATTCAAGTACAAGTTCAGTGTGGAGAACATTAGACTTGACTAAGTATCCCAAATAATACTAATGGACTCTCAGGGTGTGACAGTTTAAAACTAATTTAAGGCCATGGCAATACTTTTAATTACAGACACTTAACTGTGTTGTGTGGTTACATAAGGGTAGTGTCTCTCAGTCTCACACTGGACTGAGGCTACGCAGGATTTGAATTTGGAGAATTTGAGAGATAGAAAGACAAAAGGCAGCAACCCCAAACACCGAATTATCTGAACCACTTTATTTGGAGGTAAAGCAGAAAGTGAGCAAACCCATATTATTGACGGAAGTGCCTCTGTGCTCATGAAAACTGTGTAACCACTCAGGCATTGCAAAGTAATTAATGTGTCCTTTTTTCAGAACTGGATTAATTATAAGTAATGTTTTTTAAGTTATTTTTGCCCCTTTGCCATCAGAAGTGTTATTTCCCAAGGACGACCGAAAAGTAGCCGAGTGAATCCTTGGACCATCTCCATCAGTCCTGCAGCACTCATCGTGCAGGTCACGAGAGTCTCCTGACAACTGAATATTTACAACAGTCAGTTCTGGTGATTATTTCACCGTCAAAATAAGGTTGTCAAAGCGGACATTTGCGTCTTGTTTCTTGCATCATGTGGCTACGTTGCTGCGTTCTAATATCTCAGCAGTTTGGTTTGTGAGAATAATGTTGTTTGCGATGGATTTTTTTTTTTTGTATGATAACTTATTTTGTAGATGGATATTCCACGGTTTACGGTGGTCTCTACTGCTGCACATAAAACTCTTGTGCTGGATGTTCTGCCTGATGAAGGCAGGTCGGTAGGAGTCTTTAAGGATGCCATGCATATTGTTGAATACTTGGTGTTCTGCTCTACAGTCTGGAGACATGAGCCAATGATCTTTGCAGTCCAGAAAAAGATATATATAATGGGGAAAAAAACGTAGTTCTAGGCTTTATCTATGAAATAAATCCTGATTTAAACAACAAAGCTTTGCAGAGAAGAATGGTTTGTACAACTATTATCCTTGTCTGTAATCTGTTCTCCACGTGTGGGAGGATAGGCGCAAGCATGCAGTACATGATGTAACACCAACTCCAGCTCGAGCTCGTAAACTGGCCTTTTCAGGAGGATAACCTATATGCGCATCTGCAGCACGTCTGAACTTAAACTGAAAGATTGATTTTTCATAATAAAAACGACAAAGAGCTGGGAGGGAAGAGTGAGAGTATCAATGGACGGATAGATGACTTTTTTTTTTTCTTAACATTTCTCTTCGGGCTTTCACACTGGCCATGGTTCGGAATGTAAAGCAGTGTGTGCGTGCATGCGTTCGCGTGCATACCTCTGTGTGTGCATTGTGTGAAGGAGTGTATTGATCGCTGCAGGGTGATGTTTTATTAAACAGAGGTGAGGAAGGAGATAGGCGTGTCAGAGAGGATGATGTCCCTCACAGTTGCTAAGCCTTTCTTTTTTTAAGTCTGCCTTCTGCTTTTTTTTTTTTTTTTTTTTTGGAGTGCCGTTGCAAAGTTGTGATCTCCTGCTTCCTGTCCCTGCCTCCTACCTTCACCCTTTTAATGACTCCTCATCACCCTAGCATTTCTTGATTTCTTTTTACTCATTCCTTCACACCCTTTGAAACCTACTCCCAAATTTACCACCACATTTCCTCTTTTGCCCCCCCCCACCACCACCACCGCCATCGCAATAAGTTCTCTACTTTTTCCCATTATCCTACTCCTTTCCAAGTAATTATCTCACGTATGGCCCCCACGCTCTTCTTTTCCATTTACTCTCCTTTTTTTTTTTAAACTTCACTCTCTCCCTTGCCCTCTTTTCACTTTTGCTCCACTCATCCCTGTTGCAATTTTCCTCCTCCTTCCCGCTCCTCGACTCATCTGCTATCTCTCTTTCTTTCAGTATCCATTTTCTCTCTCCCTCCCACCCTCGTCCTCCTCCTTCCCCGCCTCCCCAGAGGAAAGCCCGGGCGATAAGCCGGTTCAAACGGACATGGCTCCACGCTCTCCTCCTCTCTTGTCATTTCTTCGTCTCACTTCTCCCAGTCTCTCAGGTCCTGCAGACCCCCACGGACTCGATTGACGAATTCCCTGGTTGCTTATCGCTCCCTCTTTCACCGTCATCTCCCTCTCCACTCATCTTTTCCCTGGCATGGGAAGAGAGATAACGCTTCGTGTCCATGAACTTTTTCATTTTCTCGCTTTCTTCCCCGTCACTCACCCACCGTCCTCGTGAGGGACACACACACATCAGCAAACACAGTGTCTGTGAAGGTTGCACCACCACTTTTTTGTCACACAGTTCAACAATCAAGTGTTCGTTTGAGGGCGTGTGCATTCCACACACTTCTTTCTGTCCTCGACCACACGATGCTTTCCCCTGTTCTCTCCATCCTCCGCTCTGGGCTTGAGAAGGTCAGAGAGGGGAGGGTCTGGAGGGCCTCTGAAACACATGCTGAAGAGAGGAGAAGGCAGAGGAGGGGTGAAGCGGGGCGATGTGTGGGAGAAGCAATCAACAGGTCCAGTCGTGACCTTTGAGTTCAAGCCTCTTGTCATGCTCATCTAGGCCAGACACCCAAACCCCGCTGTTCTCTCTCACGCCTACTTCATCACCTTTTCCTTTCCCTACCATTGTCTGATTCACTTATCAACTCCACAATGCAAAGCCACCTTGAGCCAAAAAATAGGCTATTATCCACAGACCTTCTAAAACCTAAAGATATTCCAACTGAAATTAGATAGTAGGGATTTTCTTTTTACATATGTGAAGAGTTTTATGTATTGCATAACATCAAAACGCAGTTGACTGTATTAATTCATTGTATCAGCCTGTTTTTTTTAGACTGTAAGTGAGGTAATGAAAGTTGGTATGAAGTGGAATGTTAAAAATCTATTTTAAGTGAATCATGACTCAACGATAGCGATACGCGCATTCACGAGTGAATTTCTTACTTCAGAGATGTGAGCTGGTCCAGCAAAAATAGACCTGGCCCATAAAAAAGGAGAGGGGGCTGCACCTGAGAGGCAGCTCACAGATCCAGTGGACACACTCACACACACAGACTCCCGCAGGAGATTGTCTCGAGCAGCAATGATGCAGTCAGAACGCAACACAGACACTTGCTGTGGATGTGGATTGATGTTAAGTGCTTTAGTTGCCCCACCCAAACTGTACCTTAACCATAGTTTGTTGGTGTAAATACCTTCCTTGATATTTCCCCAGTTGCCATGTGAAGATTTTGCAGAGTGGCACTGGAGATGTTTGTATCATCACTGAAGATGATCCAGTGTTTGGCAGATTTGACCAGTGCAAGTTCTTCTTTGTTGGTAATAGGAGCTGGGTGGGGCCTTTCCAGAGCCCTTCAACCATCCTCTCTTACCCCGATACGATGGTAAAAAGTTAATTGATTAAAGTCACTTTGTGGTGGGACTTGATTCAGAGTAGTCAAAACAGAATTTCAAAAGTCAAAATTTCATAAAGCACATGTAAATTCATCACATAAGAAATCCTGCTGTGACTCTGTGTGCCGCTTTCCTTCCCATCTCCTTTACATCATCTTTCCCTCCTTCCTTTTATGCCTCTTCGCCTCCTCTCGGTTCAAAACAGCAGCGGTGCCCATGTGGAAATGGCGTATGACGGTAGAGCAGCAGCTATTTCAGGGTGGCCACTGGGCTATTGATTTTCTCATCTTTTTTTCTTTTTTTTCTCTCCAATAATGCCCCGTAGAGGTTGTCAGACAGATTGATTGGGATAGTGTGTGATTGTACGTGTGTGTGTCTGCGTGTGCGCTTGTGTGCCGCTGTTGGCTGCAGATCACTCCGCATCATCGTTCTATGTTGAATGAAATGTGCAATTTGAACACTTGTCACCCCCTTCGGACTGTTGAACAAAACGCCACAAACAATCAATGAGCGAATCAAGCGCACATACTGTAGACGGAATACAAACACCAATTGCCAGAAGGCTCTCACCCAGGAGGGACGTTCTCAGATAGAAATCAAACACGGTGCTCAAAAGCAAAAACAAAAAGAGATAGGACAGACCCTGGCTTAAATGAAATACTGTAGGTCAGTTACCATGTGCAATTTAGGAGACTTGTGTTCTGAATGCAAACTAAAGCAATCTCAAGAAAATGCTACATTTCTTTTCTTTCCCAGAAAAAAAACCCCAAAAAATCCTACCTGATTGAAATGTATCATCTTTATACCCAGCCCCTGGTAACCCTTTCGTGAAACTGTACCTCTGAAATCCAAGCAGCATGCGACAGCTTAATAGTATGGCCTCCAAAACCTCAAACCACAGCAGGTTCTCTCCAACATTGTTTCATTCTGCACTCATTTCTGCACATTTTCTGACCTTGATTCACTTTGTGCAGAGAAAGGTGGTGCCTGTGTGAGACGACCATCTAAGACTGCCTGCAGATGAAAAAGCCTTTTCAATCCCCAGGACCAAATTGAAACGCTATGATACTGAGATGAAGGTTAGCCGGGTGGCTCGCAGGAAGACATAACCAGTCGAAGCAGATCTTATAAAGTGATTTTAAATGGAATGACATTTGTTCCCTCCTGGGACTCACCTTGCTTAGGCATGTCATTGCCGATGCTGAGAGAAATCAAGAACTTTGGTTAAGTCGCTCTGCAACTCCTGAAGTTAGCGAGAGAAAAGGTAGATGTCTGTTTTTGCAATATCTGAAAACTGAGGGGACACTGAGTTCACAGTTATGCTTTTTCCCGGGCAAAAGGTGGCTTCCATTATGTCAGCGCTGGAGACATGAGTGGATACTATATCGGTGGAAGCCAAGTAAAGTTTCCTAAAAAAAAGAAAAGAACTCGCTGTACAATCAATCTTTCCATCTGACCATTCACGGCTCCTACTCTTGTAAGATTAAACCGTTTCAAAACAACAACAACAAGCCCTGAGCAAAGTCGTATTATTTTCAGAATCCAGAATAAAGCATTTTCTCTCACTGACGCGCGGTCTGTCATGCCCGAAATGTCGGACTGCATTAAACACATCAGAAGTTTGTCAGCAGTTGATAGGCAATTAAAAAGCGTTGCCTTTGCGGCTCACCGTCCAACCTGCCTGTTTGATGGTGCTGCCCTCACAAGAGAGGACCTTTGGTCGTGAGGGTAGCGTGAGATGTCCATAACCTCTCAATATAAATACGCAGTTAATTAAATGCCAGCTATGGGGCACAGCTACTCTCCAGGCCTGCTCATTAACCTTCCCCATTCAATATGTCAGAGGAAGTAACCTTTTCACAACTCACTCACGGTCTTGAGACCCTGTTTTCTGAAGTGAATAAGGCGAGGCACTTTCCCTTCACCACGCATTCATTATTCTTTTGTTGTTGTATCGTCTGTGTGTGTAATTTTATCTTGCCCTGATTTTAAAGTAGTTCATTATTTGCGCGGCGCCCTGTGGCAAGACCTGTCTTATTAAAACACATTGGCCTGTTAATTTCTGTTAGGGCATGTCAGCTGTTTGAAATACTCATGTGCGCGCATAGAAGTCATGCATTACAAGAATGCCTGGCCAGTCTTTCATTAAGACGTGTTACTTTTCATTATGGCTGCCCTTTATTCATGCCTCTGTCCTGGTTGAATTCCTGCCAATTCCATTAGTAACACTGTATCAATTAATATCGCAAAGGCAACTGCAGGTGCTTCATGATCAAATCAACAATTAGGTTTACTGGCGAACTCGAAGCCTTTTTGCTGTTACACTTATGACTCAGGTGATTATGCGGGTTTTTTTCCACGCAGAACTGCATCTTGCCTTTTTATGTGTTTATCACCAAAAGAGACTAAGATTATTATGGAAAGAAAGCCTGGGGTGGCTGCTTCCCAGTTCAAGTCCTTATAATGCATATGTGCTTGAGTGCCGGATACTTTGCGTTGGCACCTGCCAACATGCGTAAGAGTGTGTGGGAACTTTGCCTCACAGTGGATGTTGCATCACAACGGCGAAGCGAAGGGAGTGTGACTTTGCTCAAGGACGCTCCCGCTCGGGCTTTTGAGTCCTCTGTCTTCCTAATCAATACCCTGCCATTTTACCCCCGTGGTTCCGAAGCAGGGCCCCCGCTCCACAACTCAACACCTGTCCATGGAACGGTAGAGATCCGTCACAGACCTTTCCCCGCTGAAACATGAAATCACCGGCAGCAGCAGAGACGGGATGCTGCCATTTATAACAGATGTCTGTCCCTCCGCAAGGCCCCACAGGGAGCCGTGACGTGAACTGGGGGAAGTTGAAAGGTTAAACCGGCTGCAGGAACGGATTAGACAGGGATTTGGGCTCCAACTCAAACAGGAAATGGAACTGTCTCCATTTGGCAGGTTGTTCATCACAAGAGATAGCATGTCACATTCAGTTCAAGTTGTGGGAATTGCTTCGACCTTCAAATCAACAGAATTTTGTTATAGTCAAAAAAACAAAAAGAAAATGCTATACAGCAAAAGTTCTGAAAAAAGTTCTCTATCACATCCTGGGTGGTTCAATATAAGTGCCTGCAAGCAAAGGAATCTAACCCCGACACATTTATACAACACAATGAACAGTTTCTTATAGTACTATGGCCACTGTGGTTGTGTGTGTCCTTGCAGAAACACAATGCAACCCACCCAGGCAGATTTATATGTACATAACCTTCCTGAACTCTTAAAAAGGGAAAATGTGCCTTGAAATTCTTGACTAAAATTGCAAAAGTACATTAAGAACTTTTGTCAACTTCACCTAAAATGAGTTTTATTCGGCCGGCCGATGTAAAGGGTTTTTCTCTTTTTCCTTCCTCTCTGCCATGAGGATTTTGAGATTGATGATGATTACAGTGCTGCGGAAAAACCGGTGATGATATTGATAATGGTGTTGTTGAGGTTAGTGGTGATAATGTCACTGGCAAAGGTAGTGGCGTTGCTGATTATGATGATTATAGTGATCTCCTGAACTAAATTCTATTTTTTGTTTCCTGCTCAGTCTAATCATTATTATTCGGCCGTGTGCTGCCGGAAGGAATTCCACACAAATTCTTTTGAATTAATTTTACTTGAGGCGTCTTAGATTTTCAGAAAAGAAACTGAATAATTTCATTGCAGGTTTAAGGGCTGTGTAAAAAAAAAAAAAAATCCTGTTGGAAACCTAAGGTGAATTAGAGTGTGCATCATTGACATGAACATACAGTATATAGCAAAGGACTGACTGTGAACTGAGAACACACTCAAAGAGATCTCACAGAATATTCATATGCTGCTGAACACACGTCTCGGGGTTTGAAATAGAGATTGCTATCACAGCCCATGAATCACAGAGCAATTTTAGCTCTTGAAGGCACTCTAATCAGCGACGCCTGCTGCTATCCCTAATGCACACACACAAAGACAAACAGACACACATAAGCGAGCGCAATCACAGCCGTATGCACATATGCACATTCACGGGCAAATTCTCTACATCCACTTCACATCCCTGATGTCTCCTTTAGACCAGGGGACAGCTTTGAGAAAAGGCCAGTGAAGGGTTTGCAGCTTGATGTGTCACACGCTATCATTCGAGATGCACTCTCTCAGATCCCTCCTCACCGAGGGGGAGACCTAATAAACCCAGCGGACAGCGACAAGCTTGAAGTGTCATGCTGCATCCATCCGCGCACTCCCCCTCCGCACCCCTCTCAGATGTGACTAAGGGATTCTTAAAAGCAGTGAAAGTGTTTATCTCACAGACACCAATAGTCGCAGTGCAAAACTTGGGGGAAGTGGAAAAGATTAGACGCTGTCTCTCACTACTGTTCTGCTGTGATTTCCCTTGCCTTTCAGATTGAGTTAGAAGTTGTGTCACTTCTTGTTAATGGGAGGATATGCCCATGACCTTTTCCAAGGCACAGGGAAGGGACTCGTGTATATCTCATCCGTTAGCACTGTTCTCTTTTGTTCGGTGACAATTACAAAAGGTCTGAGGGAGGCTGGGCTCCAAATGAAACCGGTTAGAATTTTTTTAAAAAAGGGGAGGGCGAGGGAATAAGGATGAATGATTTCAAGAGGACGAAACAAAAGTGAATGCTCAGAAAGAAAGGAGGCCATACAGTTTGGGTGAAACAGTGAATCAGCAACATTTGAATGTGGCATTTCTGTTGTTTTACCAATTTAATAATGACGTGTCACCAAACACAGTTAGTTCCTTACGGTGGGTCACAAAATCAACTACGATGAAGTCAGGCAACATCAACTCTTTAACACTTTTCCTCTGGACTGAGGACCATACGGCCAAATTTGAGAATTTGTGCTGATTTTCCTTTGTCGGCTCAGCAGTGCTGGGCACCATCTCTCACACGGGGCCATATTTTCTAATTCAAACCCCACAGAGCTCCACTCCCAGGAAGTTGCCTGCTTTCATTTATATGTCTGGGCTATGCTGACTATCCCGCTCATAAATTGCAAATGTGCTACTTCACAGTATTTAGATGTATTACTTGTTGAGCCTGATAAGTAAATCACCGTTGGTGTTCCTCCACTCCCCATCCATCTCCCTCCCACATTAAACCGCATTACCGACGTCGAGAAAAGTCGAGTTGATGTATACTGGTTGTCATTCCGCCGTGTGCACCCTTTGCTGCATTATACATGTCATGTTTCACCGACAGAGTTTGGGGGATTTTATTGGAGTGTCTGTGGCTGTGACCGTTAGTGTGTTTCTGAGCACGTGGAGGAGAACGGGATTAGCATGTTCTCGTCATTGCCCGACGCTCACTGGCGCATGCTCCCCGGTCATGAATGTATTCAACTCTGCTTTTCCTTCCGTGCTGAAGAGCGCGCAAGTCAGGAACAGAGCTGCTCTACGTCCAGAGCAGAGCTGTTCATTTAGATAAGAGGAGCAGCATATTCAGGACATGAACAGCGAGTAAGGGCCGTGACCCGTGGATCAGCCAGCAGCCCTGGATTTACCGGTATTTCAGGGGGAATTTGGTGGGGAAACTGGGACTAATCCTGTTTGTAAAAAGTCACAGGTAGAGGGATTAAGGCCTGTTGTGTTGTCAGCCTCAACATAGACACAGTCTTGGCAGTAAGGAGGGAGAGAAGCGTCTCTGGGCGTCCGCGTGTGATCACGCGCCCGTGCGTAATGGTGTTTGGCAAGACGATGTGAGAAGTGCTGGGGGGTGAGGGGTGGGAGATTTGTGAGGATGGAGGAGCAAAAACTGACCGTCAGCAAACAAACATACATGGTCTTGCACAGAACCGGCACATGTAGTGTGTGGATATTGCATTACATGCTTATTCATTCATTCAAAGCTTGCCATGTGAGATCAGAGAGTCTGCTTGTCAAAGAAAAAAAAAGTAATCCTCTGTTGCTTCATTGAATCAGAAAGCAAACATTCTCATTCACCTTCAAACATGCCCCAAACCTGTTTTTTTCAATCTAGCATAAAGCCACATTAGTATTGATTAGAAATGATGAGTTACTGCGGTACTTTTGCAAACCCATCCCTTTTTTCAACCTGGGTCTTTTTTTCATAGTTTTGACCATTGTTTCTATTGGTTATTATGGTATTTTAGTGAACCGCTTAACTATTACAGTGATGTAAAAAGACATGATTAGTTATGCAAAAGAAAAACAGTAAAGGTCACTCATCACTACAGAACGCAATGATAAATACTTTACATACATTATTGATTGGTTTAATTTGTAGATCCTCATCAGAAGTGCAGGTTAAAGTTTGCCTCAAGGGTGGCTCGAACTGAAAGTCCATTACAATAATAAAAAAAGAAGGAAAACCTAACAATGTTTCACACATGAAGGTCAGTTCACTTATCATGGAGTGCACTGCTGTATCAGGCCTTCAGCATTTCTGAAGGAGATAAAGTGTGGAAAAAAAAGAACTGAAGTGAAAGTTAAATGTAAGACCTCAACTATTCTACACAAAACTTGAATTATAGACCGTGTAGATGGAGGTTGAAAGATGCATTATGGGAATAGCAGGATTTTTATAGATTGACTTATTCAACTGGCATCTGCTGCTCAAGTTTTCATCCATTGTTTTATGTTTCTTACAAGTCTCTCAACTTTATATACTAAAGCTCTCGCATATCATTTAAAAGCAGCAGCAGCAGCTCTTTTCAAAGAATTCTGCCTTGACATATTCTCATTACGGCCTGACATTGGACTTGGAGGAAAGGTCAAGATCCATCCTCTGGGGACTACGGGCACTTTCAGCAAATTTCAAGGAAATGTAGACACCAAAATAATAATCTTCCAGTCATCAAAAATCAATGCCATGGCTCACGGTAATCTGCCCAGTAGTGGCTGAGACATGTTCTGGCCCAAAGCAGCAGATGGATGAACGGAGAGACTAACTGACCGTGAGATATTCTCAACCCCAAGACACCGGGACTGAAAGAATATATTTGAAATGATTAATTACACACATGTACAGTATTTAAAAGCTAATGATGCAGTGCGTAGTTATGAGCAGTCACTCGGACCCCGCAAGACCTGTAACTGGATATTATTGTGAAATCTTCCAGCTCTGATTTGTGAGCAAATATGCCACTGTGACGTAATCAAGGTGCAGTATAGGACTTTTATGATTTTGTTGCTGCAAGGGAAGAATTTGTTTATTGTCAGTCACAAAGTGTAAAGGAATAAACAAAACACAGACACAAATGTTTTAAAGCTATAAGTAAGTGATGGCAGAAATGACAGACAATATCTGTTATGGGACCCACTTGGCAAAACCGTAAACCACATTGCGAGACATTTCAAAGAAGAAACTATTCATTACTTTCTGTCAGCAGCAATAGTGGAACCCCAGATGAATGGTGAATTAATCTCAACTTTTACTCACACTTGGAAAGACGCACTGAGGAGCGATGCCCCTCTTGCTCTTAAAAACCAGACCGCACAGACAAGAGAACAAAACGTAGATAAAAACAATAAAGGCAGTGACGATAAGCAAATGCATCAAAATCAAAGGAAGGGCAATATAAGTACGAGAGAAGCATCAACAAATCATTTTCAATAAAACAATTACAATTGAGATAGATGTTCTTTAAATGACACCAGTGTGTCAAGCTTCAAAATGTGTTGAGTGAGTCCACAATCCTTGAGCTGTGTATCTCAAAGCAGACTCCCCGTGCTCAGTATTTTGAAACCTGTCACTGAGCCAGTCTTGGGATTATGTGTTGCAAGTAGACCGAGCATTACAATATAGGACTGTGTCATTGGGGTAGACGGGCTACACCAGTGCATACAGTCCAATACAGTACAGTAAAATACAATGCCATTAATGTTCAGGACAGACTGTAATGAACAGGGCGGGTTCTCAAATAGAGCCTTAATCCCTCATGAGAACGCATGCTTTTTATACTGGTTCATGGAAACGTTGTGCCTATGAGAGAGAACTTTGCGCTCTGACTCACGCGTTCACACGAACGACCCAACGCACACGCAGAGGCCTGAAATCGCACGCAGTACGTCTTACCAAAGATGTGCCACCAAATGTTTCGGCCTTCTGCCTCGTTTAACCTGGCAGAGCACCCCGTAATAATCCTGCAGATGGCCACATCACTCTCTTTCACACACACACACACACACACACACACACACACACACACACACACACACACACACGTTCACTGCCATTTATCTCTCCATCCAACATCCAAATCTGCAAATCTGGCTCCAGTAAAGTGCCTCTCTGTCTCTGGCTCACATTGTCTTCTGCTATGGCCTTTGTTGGCTCCCTGACCTTCCACAACAGTACTTTTTATTATTATTTACATAATATAGTTGTTGTTTTCAACAGCTCAGAGCCGCAGGAACACATTTTCTTGACTTTTTTTTTTACTGTATTTGGACAGAGGTACAGAAGCATTAATATTTTGTGAGCCCCTTAGACTGGAACGAGGCTGCAGCCGCAGCAGTTCCTCTCATCTCTTCACTCCGTAGCCTTCCTTTGTCCAATTTAATTTAAATCTGGGACACGGGGGATCGGCGGAGCTTTCAGATTATTACAATCAAATCATCACTCGCCTTAATGATAGTTGTAACACTTGTTCTGTCGCTCAATCTACATCTATTGTTTTTAATAGCCTGCAAAAAGCTTCTCTGCGGGACAGAGACAAGACAGGGCATCAGGTACACATATAATTATAGTCCCACAATGCAATATCCAGGACCAGTACGAGCCATAAATTCTCTCTTTTTCACTTTCATGGACACGCTGTCCTTATGGCGCTCTCACCTGCACACACACACACACACACACACACACTCTCTCTCTCTCTCTCTCTCTCTCTATATTTCTGCCCATTTCTTGCACAGAACTTTCCATTCCTACCCCCCACCCCAGAGGTGCAGATAAAATAATTGAGAAAAGAGAGACTGGAAGAGATAGGACTCCATCATCGCATGATGCGGGGCCGAGTCAGCCAGCACTATATTCCTCACCTATTAATTTGACTTCATGAATGAGCCAGCATTGTGCTGTGGAAATGACTGGAGATTAGCACTGATTAAAGAGGGAAATCAGTTAACATAAGCACCACCCCCACATCCTCTCCAGCATCCCTCCTAATTAAATGCAGCCATGTGGAGCTGGAGCTTGTCAAGCCTGACTCTCTCCTGGGTTTCAGCTCCACTCCTGAAGCCCGCATATCAAATATGTAAACCACTTTCGATAGCGGACAGATGGAATTAATTATTCCCCACTAGTTGACTGATGAGGCTACATGAAAGTTAGTGTGGGCAATTATTTTTGACATTAATGGCGCTGTGTTTTTGTGTTCTTGGTCTTCGTATGAGGCAGGATGAATCAAAGACAAACTGTCAGGAGAAGTGTATCCTCCTCAGCATTTTGACATGTTCCTTTAATCGTCAACAAGAGGCCTGTTTTCAAATAGATTTGAGGCTTTGCCTTCGTAGCTGCTGCAGAGAAATACTAAATGGTTACAATGTGATCTAGGTTGACTGATGTCCAAGACAATGGGAGATGATATCTAAGTATAGAAGAAATTACAGATTTGATCAGTTAAGGTTAAACCCAGAAAAAAAAACTTTGTTGATCCCTGCAGGGAAATAAATTGCTTTGTTCTGTTGCCAGCGGGTCCTTGTTAGTGTCCATCTGACCTGATGTTGCCTTGAGCAAGACACTTAAGCCACTTACTGCACCAGAGGCAGCTTTTCTGTCTGCTCCTCTGCTCTGAACCCTTTAGTATTATGTCACCATGGATGTTTATCAAATAGGGATATGCCACGAGTTTCATTTCTCCACTATCAGTATGTATGTAATGGACATTTATGTAGAATGCAGCCCTTTTAAACTGTGTTTTCCAGAGCCTTGAATAACCACTCTCACATGAGCTGGGACAGTAGTCTGGCCTTCCAAATTTCATAATGCCTTTGGCCTTTCTGTATACCTGCATGTTGCATGGCCATGAAATTGTTCACTCTGCCTGGCTCACCAGTAAATGAGGTCCTGAGGCAATAGTGTGAGAAAAGGCTTTTTGGCCAAAGCAAATGTTCAAAATTGACACCAACCTCTGCAAAGAAACTAATAAAGCATCATAAACCGACTCAACCTCCGAGTTGCTATTGACCTGCTTTCAAGCGTCCATTACAGTGTAGTGCATCCTGCTAATGGAGGGGAAATGATATTCACATCATGGGAAGGGACGACCATACACCTATTCCCTGCGTTTCACCAGCCGCGCATTTAACATCTGTGTCCCTTTTGGTTGCAACTGATAAGCGAAAGCAAACTCCATGTATTATGGATGAGGTGGAAAGGGTGGAAAAGCAAAGAGGGGATGGCGGTGAGGAGTTATCACGCAGAGATGGAATCGGAGGGGAGAGGAGCTTAGAGGTGCCCTCTCCGTTGATCTTTCAACAAGACACCTTCACATTGGCCGTAAGTCTGAGCGCACCTTGCACCCCATGGCTCACACACATAAACAGACACTCTGACAAGCTTGATACGGCCACAGAAAACAGGGTTTTCGACCCGAGAGGGCCTGGTTAGATGTTCACAGTATCGCTGTCCCTCGGGAGCTGTAGAGTAAATAAGAAAGGGCTAATGCAGCTCAGAAGGAGGAGGTGTCGGAGTGCACCTGACGATGGCTGAAGGCATATCTGAAATAGTAATAATTTACAGTCTGGAGGCACGCTTCATTTAATAGTAACATGCCCTGAGAGCGTGGTTTCTCCCTATGCAGCCATTGACGTAAAGAGAGTCAGTGCATGCCTTGTCTCATTTCACATACTGATTTTAACATGTTTCTGTGAAGAGGTAAATAACGTAGCTGACCCGAACCTGGTTTACATCAAATACTGATGTCCAAATTTAAATTTATAGGCTGCCTTTGATTTTAACTTGCTTCACATAATGCTTTTGCCCCTCGCTGGACTTTTTTTAATCCCCCTGGCTGTATGTAAGAATATGAATCAAGTGCACCTTGAGCGTAGAAGGCAGAGAAGCTATTCGGCTAGGCTCTAGTATACTATACTTCACTCTAAATTGAAGGCGTCAAGGGCTCTCCAGCTGATGTGCCCGATCTGGCCTGACGGATGCGTAACTCTGCCTCACCGCAAGTGACAATTATGCTGACAGAGTGTTGGCACATGCGAAAGAATGTCGTACATACGGTATATCTTGAAAGTTAATAGAGTAAGCAGAGAAAACATAAGCCAGTGCTTGCTAAAGGCTGGATGGCGGGTAGGTCACAGTGTTTGTGTGTGTTCTGCACATTAGGTTTTTTAAACATGGTACATGATGTGGTGATTTATAAAATGCGGGCTGTAACCATTTTAACTGGATTGATTTTGTGCTTGCGTGTGCTGCTGTCTTTTGTTGGCGCGCGCGTGTGTGTGTGTGAATGCACAAGTGTGTGTTCGCAAACGCGTGCAGAAAGTACTAATCCAGTAAACGCCTTTGCTCGGCCCCTCGTTTCACTTCAAGCAAAATTCATATTGCAGCAAAGAAGAGTGGCAACAGTGCACCGTCACACTTAATTTCCCCTCCATGTGAAATATTTCCATTTTTCAGACTGAGTGAATGATGATGACTGGCGGGCCCTGAAGAGGGGGCCCTACTGGGCCAGTAGGCTGCTATAGTGCCTAATCGATGCAGCCATGACCTCAGCCATGACTCCAGTGTCAAGAGAGGAGGCTGCTCAACACTGTCATGGTGTTTTCATTCATAGTGGACCATGACATGACTCTCTCATCACACTACTTTCATTTCAATATCAGGTATTTGCCTTTCATCTACCCTTATATTAGAATAGAATAGAAAAGAACTCTCTACCAGTGATAACTGTTTGAAAGTAGCATAGGAAAGAAATAAAATATAAAAAAATATGTGCCCATAAGACAAAAAGTGTAGAGTACACTACAGTTCAAAATGTAAATATATATCTATATATATGTGTGTGTGTGTATGTATATATATATATATATATATATTTTATTTTTTTTTGCCTACACTATCACAAAGTTCTGTGGAACAAGTTTTGAGCCACAGTTTTTGTAAGTTAATTGAATAATAATAAGAGGAAGATGAAGAAAATTAAGAAAGAAAAAAGTTTGTCAGGCTGCTTAAGGCTTTATCTCCTCTACTGACTGTACACAGCTCACTGGGTTTTATCTGGGACTCCCCACTGATTCTACTGGCAATGGCAAATATTGGAGCCAGCTTACCCTGAGCTTGCGGTTCAGGTGACCGACCCATGAAGTCAAGTGTAATGTAAAAACACTCTCACGGTTTTATAAACAGTTTCTAAGATTGGCCGATTTACTTGAAAGCTGTGAATTCTCATAAGGAAATGAAGCCATAGTGTCAGTTTCTTGAAAATGTAGAAAGTGTGTTCACAGAAACTGTTGGACAAGGACTGTACAAAGATGTGCGAAACATGTGTGTTTGGCATAAATAATTATGTCTTTATCAAAAATTAGATTGCTACTTCTGCACCATGCCTGGAGAGTGAAATACTCGGCATCACCTCGGAGGTATGTTTTCTGGAGAAGGACATCTGAGGCTGTGTAATTCACATACTTAAAAAAAAAGCTCCTATATCATTAAGTAATTTGTGCACAAAGAGAGCAGTGCAGGAGAAAGAACATATGCTGTCGTAGCATCTGACATTGAGCAGTTCAGACATTGTTCCAGTGACAGACTCTCTATGGTCGACTAGAGAGAGCATCTTTCATCCACAGATTTAAGTCATCGTTAACCACAAGATCATTGAGTCTTTGTAAAAGGACGCCTCTTTGTCGAATTAAAAGCTGCAAGAAAATGCACAAATGCTACTCTGGCATGTTGTTTGGGATGCACAGGATGTTTATTAGACATGTTAAACAGAGTTCTCAGTGCATTGTCTGTACCTCTGTAACTTTTGAAACCAAACTGATGTGGGACTAAATTCAAACTTAAATTTGGGATTTTAAAGGTGACACGTCCTATTTGGCATTGCAATCATTTTGATTTCATTCATCCATATTATGTGTCATTCTCGACTGATAGATGACTACTTCCCGTGTTTCCCCTTGTATTTACTGAGTGTAATGACTGATGAAGCGGTACCCAGTCAGAATGAAGCCTGAGCATATTTACCTGCACTTTAGGTATTTACCAACAACACCACTCGGCACATACGGTGTAAGATAAAGCACAGCACTGTGAAATGCTGATAACAAACCTGGGGCACTTCTTTCCCGCTTGCTTCGGTGGCAGATTTAACCTGTGAAAAAAAAAGAAAAAAGATTTTGCTTGTGAAATGAATTACGAAGTCAGCAGAATAAAACCGACCATCTGCGATAGCTCGCATATGCATACGCGCCTGCACATGCAATTTCGCACACATTGTTCTCAAACACGAGTATTGGCCACAGCACAAACATCTTATACACACACACACACACACATACACACACACACGTACACAGGGAGTGAATTCCATTATCACCATACATAAGGCAGACCCACAGCCCCCACCCCTGAGAGATGCGCCTGTGTTTCATATTGGGGTGATATCGAGCGAGGGTTCGTCACCTTGTGCGCCATTGCAGAGTGAAGTGTTTAATGAGACTGAGTGAGGAGTAGGTCTGTGCCGTCTTGGCCCAGCTCCACCCAGCGGCCTGTGAAATGGACTGTATTTCATGCCATTTCCACCGGCAGACGTGAAGGCACTAACACCCGTGCCTCATGTCTCTGCACCATCTCCTTTGCTCGCTGAAACATAAACACCTGAGAAATTTCCATACGTTTACTCATTTCATGCATTTCTCACCTCCCTATTTCACTTTAATGCCTTCATGGCTCGGTGGCTCCGTTCATTTTGGGGTGAGACAGCGAAGTGGCGGAGCAAGAGAGAGACCCACAGGGAGTCGGAGAGAGGTGTCATGAGGAAGTTGCTAAGGTGACGACCCGATTGATTTTTAAATGAACTTAAATTTGCAGGTTTATTCCCTTTTCTTAGACCTTGTCTGCCATCCTGACTGACTTGGATTTTGATATGGTCACTAACAGCAGGCAGGTATATAGTACAGAGATGATTGAGGATCATGGGAAGGCGGGGGTAAAATGGCCTTGGTGAAGGGTAAGGTTAGTGAAACAACATTTTTTTTTTTTTTCACTTAAGCTCATTGACATTTTGAGTCCCTTTATACTTTTGTGAAAACACACAGAGAACATCCATCATCTTTACAGACTTTTTTAAAAACAAAGTTGAAGCAAGTCTTTGAAGGTCTTAAAAGCTGCACCAATCTGTACCGTATATTCATACTGACACTGAATGAAATGAGTACTTGGAAATCTTTATTGACTTTATTTGTCATAAGATGATGGAAGGAGCCGCACCCGACCAAATGTGGCCATGGAGGTGGGGAGGTGACTTTCCCAAAAAAGCGGCACTTTCTACAAAGTAACTCACTGTAACCTTGAACATTCTAGAACTAAGGATTAGGTCATGTAGTGCTATGTGCTGCTGCACCTACAGTATATTACACGTGTCATGTGTTAATACTTGTGTTTTCAGAGAGTGGTCCACATTTGTCTGCTGAATGCTGACAGACAGTGAGCTTTTAGTTTATTCATTTATTTATTTTAAATGGGCAGCTTCGAAGAAATGAGGAATTTTCTGCCTTTGTCCTTCCTCGGTATCAGAAAGCCACCGAAACATGTAGTCCAGTCGGTGAGCGCTGGCATCCCTGAAATGACTGTGTCTGGATCTTCACCTGTCCAAAGGACGTGTGATTGTGCCTGATTCATTGTTTCCCGGGCTGAGATAGAGTGGGAGAATCACTTTTTAAACCAGATGGGGAAATGTCCTATAAGGTTGCCAAAATAGGACTTATGTTATCCTTGTTGGTCCTGGTCAACAAATCCAATTTACACATAGTGGCTGGCAGAAACACACTCCAAGATAAATGATAAGGATAAGTGACTGTCCTCCACAAAAGATGCCAAGTTCTAAAAATGCTCCTTGTGTTCGATACACTGATACACCATCATGCAAGATCACATTTTTTTTTACATAAGACTAAGTAAGTAAGCTAACCTGTGGATGATGTCACTCTTAATGAATAATATAGTCATGTGTTGCGATTGGTGAAGCACACAAGTAAAAGCTCATTAAACTAGTAGACTGGGAGACAGATGGAAGTCTGCTTGTCTGCTCTGCTCTTCTAATGAGGTTGTCCCTGGGAAGCTTAGTGACTGATTTCTATTAGGAAAGGGTGTGTGTGTGTGTGTGTGGGGGGGGGGGTAGAGAGGGAAGAAGAGGGTGTGTTTACTTCTTCTATCCCACGGTGATGTGCCAGTGAAATCTGAATCTTATAACTCCTTCCCTTGGTTTTGTAGAAAAACTTTTTCACAATTCTGATGAATTAAAGCTAAATTCAATCATTTTTTTCTTTGTGCCACGGGTAGAATAGTGTCCCTAAAAGCTCTATTGTCAGAGACAGTGGCAATAAGATACCTAGCTGCAATTGGGAGCCATAGCAATTGCCACAAAATGCCACATTCCCATGGTAACAAACAAGTTATCACCGCTCATGTTCAGGAATAATGTCAAACCAGAGTGCTGTTAGCATTTAACCCCATGGCATTTTTTTGAATAGTTATTTATACGAGCTTTTAATTCTCAGTAGCCTGCACAGTTTTTCAAGAATAGTTAGAACATTTTTGTCATTGTAAGTATGACAAGCACAACAATTAAAAAGGAAATGTGAGAAATTGGCTCATGAATTTTCTTTCCACTGGCAAAATGAAGTCTAGACATTGCTGCTAAGCGCATGTATTTTTCATTAATTTCTTCCTCGCCAGTGTCCTTTACTCTGATGCTGCGGTGAACATCTCTCCCTGCCACTAGCATGGTTTTCATTAATGTGAATGTGATGGGATCATTTATGATGACATGCCCTCATGAATAATTTGCTCATCCAAAGTCTTTTTTTTTTTATCCCTCATACATAACATGTTCATTTTATGTAGCTGCCTGCTTTGACCCCGGTGTTATTCTAGGACATCAGACCTTTAGTCTGAATGGCTCACTCAAGGATAGAATATAGTCTGGGGTGGCACTGATTAAAATACTGCCGTGCATCTAATTTCCTTCCACTGCATGAGTCAGTGGTCTGAATGAGCCAGGTTACACAAAAAAGGGTCTCGTTGAGGGATGAAAGTTCAATATTGACTCATCATTTGGCTAAATGACGCAAGACTCAAAGCAAATTGAAAACAGATAGGAAATACTGTAGCCATCACCGCACTCATCATTTACTGTTGAGCGCAGTGTACCGTTACCCATACCGTTCCCCAGTCCAAAGCGATGCTCCCTGTTGAGAAAGTGATATTTAAATGAAGGGGAAAAAAAGATGCCTCTACTGTTTTACCACTTATGCCATCTGGCAAGATTATCATCAGCACAGATTTGCTCCCGGAGAGCCATTACAGGAAGATGAAGTAAGATGTGTGAAGTACGAATTGTGAAAGTCACTCCAGTACCATATGGAGGCAGCCTAAAGGATGTAAAGAGAAAAAACTCCTGATTGCTTCAATGGCATTAACTTCATAAACACCCATGAGCTTTTACTGAACTGTCTCACTGAAGTGCTCGCCTCTCATTTACAATAATATTTCTCTGGGATGAAATATCGTCACGTCTTTTTCATGCCGGCATGTTATCCCTTTTTTTTCTAGAGAACCTCTAAAATTAGCTGCCAAGGGGATCTATAGTCTGCAACAGCGATCAGGCAAATGCTTCTAAGGAGATGGATGGTTTTCATTAAGTTTTCACAATGAAACAGAATGGCAACAAATTGCAGCCAATATTGCTGGTTGAAGTTAAATGGATGTATAACAAATGTAAACTGGGTCCCTGTGCAGCTTTTTCTGTGTTGTTACACAAAAACTCGGGACCACTTAATCCCTCACTGCTTTTGTTTATTGCCCATGTGTGGAGGGTTGGGACAATGCTGCGGAGAAGTGGTATTTACATTCACCAAAGTGGAACGTTGCTTTCCGCGTTTTTACACTCACCCTGGGTAAATCCATGGATGTGGAAATACTGCATCATACCGTGGAGGATTTTAAATGTGAGGCGGAAATATTCCATGCAATATAAAAACCGAATCACAACTCATAATATAGCACAGTTATACGCAGCACCTTCAAGGCGTTCCAGTTATCAGCCTTGCAGACATCTATTACAACTGGCTTATCCTCCTCCTCCATTAAACCTGTGAGTGTTTGGTGCAAGCTAATGCTAGCTCAACGGTACTAATTTGCAGTCAGCGCTTATTGAGAATTCTGCCCTCTCATAGCATATTAACGCTATTGCGGGAAAGTGGATTTTGTGCCCGTCGTGCTTTCATTGCCGAGGCGGACAACTTTGTGCAGACGTCGGTGGTGCACCCGGGGGAGCAGGGCATCGTGATCTGCCTCTCTGTCTCCAGCTCCCCCCAACTGCTCCCAGTCCATGTTTCTCCCCTCATCTCCCCAGACCTGTCTTCCTCGAGTCTCCAGCCTGATGACCTCACGTCCTCACTCACCTGACTTCCCCACCACCTATCATCAGCCTGACCTCTCCTCCACACGCACCTCATTCACCTCAACCTTGCACTGGTCCTTCTGGGTTCGTCTATTTCACTGCCCGTTTGTTGTGTCTGCATTTGGGTTGCTGGGTTGGAATAGTTTGACGTGTTCTTTCTCCAGTTTTCTTGATGAGCTTCATTGACAATTCTACCAACTGCTGGCAGTAAAACTGAATTTAAAAAAAAAACACTTCCCAGTAAGGCTGAGGTGAACTTGAAGAGATTTCGCTGGCTTGGCTCAAGCTGCCACAGGTATCACAGACAGAGAGGAGATGCTATTTTCACACATGCCAGGCTGCTGCAGTTTTATTCTCTTTGGAAGGTCTGGTCGTCAAGATGCCAGTCAGGGCCAGTTTGCTTGCTTGTGTCACAACCCCCCACCACCGTCACAGTATCTGGCACACAATATAGCTGGGGCTGTTGTGAACCGTGACACAGAGGCTGTTTAGGTGGAACGGCTCGGGGATGCATGTGCTGTTTAAGAGCTACAAACCGCATTCTCAGAAACACTCACTCAAACGTGCATGCATGCATGCAAGTGTACATAACGGAGCAGGCACAAGTACGCGTGCACACACAGTCGACTCGTGCCTGCCAGCGTTCCCGTACGACTCACAGCGTCGTGCTGACAGCCAGAGGTTATTAAAGCTGACTGCCTGGCCAAGGATGCCTGTGTCCAAGACAAACACACACAAATTCAGGAGGTGTTTCTGCTTCACAGGAAAACATGGTGCTGGTGCGTTCGCTTTTTCTGGCTCTCTTCCTCCCCCTCCTCCGTCTCTTCCTCCTGTTCCTTCTTCCCTGCTGTCTTCGGCAGCACGAACAGCTCAGCATGAGCCATCTACCCACACATCTACATCCTCCTCCCAGCCCCCGCCGAGGCCACCCACCGGCTCAAGCGACACCTGCCAGTCAGCTCCGTGTTCACGACCGGTTAGTTGGTCAGTCAAGTCAGCATATCAGTCAGTTAATCTGTCGGTCAGAGCGGCGGGTCTGCTCGCTTTCCACCCGGACGGTCGTCCAGTCAGTCAATCAAACAGACAGCTTGTCGCTGAGGCGGCCCTGTCAGTCAGACATGTGAACAGTCAGCTGCACGGGGTTCACCAACGCAGCACAATGCCATCACTTTCTCTTAAGGGTAACAAAACGTTTGGGCTCCGTGGTGAAGTCTCTTGTACACGACACTGACTCAAATACTTAACACTCACTCAGTCAGATATTGTAACTCATCATTTCTCAGTCGCAGTAAAAAAAAAAAAAAAAGTCCAAGCCAAGGTGGTAATTCCATAGCAGTCTTGAAAAGAAATTCTGCTCTTGTATGGGGTTATCAATTGGTAATTGCACAGTATTATTATAAAATGGTAAGTAGAGTGTTTGGTGTTGTTTTTTTTTCTGATTTGTAAAATTCTTTGCTATTATTGCAAGTTAAACCTTTGTTTTCTGAGAGAAAGATTGATTGCTGCTGTTTTGTAATACACAAACACACACACACACAATCACACTAACACACAGAGATATAATGGGAGAAAGAAGGGACAAAACAGCAGATCTTGTTTATTTGTGAGTGAAGGAAGTCTGTTTTGCCGTTCTCGTTGATTGCAATGATTTGGATGGATGCTTCATGGTTATTTATGGGAACAAGTGCGTGTATGTGCGGGAAAGTGGGTTAATAATTTTTGTCTCCCCAGCTTTATTAAAACTGTTGCAAAATTGTACGTGTTATCAAACAAAAAAATCTCACAGCCTAACGCGTTATTCAGCTAACACCCACATCTACCTGTTGCATTTTCACATTTTAAATTAGCCAGGGGGAGGATGGCTGACCCTGTCAGAGCTATCGGTCACCATGGTAGATTGATTAGATGGGGGATCAGCACAAATCGGGCCTTTCTCCAAACAGAAGCTGATTTGGAGTTATAATTGTGGTGAAGCTGCTTCCATTTTCTCTCTCAGTGAAAACAAGTCACAATAGAGAGACCGAGGTAAGACAGCAATGCTGAAATACTGCCTGCTTGGAAGGTTAAGTCAATATGCATAATTGACTTGTGAAATTCACAGGCACGTAATCTTTGCCTCTAAGCAACCTGCCCTCCCCACAAACACAAAACTATACACCCCCGTTTGGCCCTAATAGCTTCTCCTGACCTGAAAATTTCGAGAAGATTAGCAGATATTTACAATGCACTAGTAATGACTTTTTTTTGTGTGTGTGTGTCCGGCCTGCTTTTCAGAAAATATTGTTTCTGCATTGCACAGTAGTTACAGCAACATCATTTCTGCTCTAAAAATTCGCACATATGTAATAGGTGAAAACAACATCTTTGAGCACTAACAGCGATGATGAAAACTGACGTGCCAACTGGGGGCTGCGAAGGGATTTACCTCGTGGGGTTCAACTGTGTGTGTGTGTGTGTGTGTGTTTGAATTGTCCCTGTAAATTCTCCAAATTATCTATGGATGATGGTAATGTTTGAATGCTGCCCTCCCACCTCCCCCTCTCACTCTGACTCATGACTCACCACTATAAAAACGCCAGCCATTGACTGGAAAAACTTGAAACTTCTATTCATTCTGGGATTTATCGTGCCCACTGTGCAGCATGAGGTGTAATACAGGGGTCATGTGCAAAATTGAAAAACATTTTACAACATTGTTATCTGGTAAATTACCTCCAGACATGTTTTGTACTAAATTGTAAAAGCAAAGATGTGCTTTTTTTGGTTGGTGCAGCAGGTATAGAAATGTTTGGTCTATTTATTTCTCCTGCCTACTTTTTGACGACCCTCGTTCACATTTTTTTTTTTTTTTTAGGTTTTAGTGCTACCTGTGGTGACTTGTTTGAATAGTAAAACAATATAGCTTTGACCCTTTTCCGGGCTTATCCTTCAAGCTTTGATTTCACAGCTAATCCTTCCTTAATGTCTTTTGATGTCAGTGATATTTACGTGGCCATGACTTAGTGTTAAGTTGACTAAAGCCAATTACAATCTATTCCTCCTGTCAGAGAGAGGTAAAAATTGCCAGTTTAATTTACCACAGCTCAAGATAATGTTTTGCTTTGTTCAATCAACACTTCAAAATGTAAAGATAATCAGTGTACAAAGCAGAGAAAAACTGTAAGTCATCACATTTGAGAAGCCAGAAGAGAATGTTTGTGTTTCCGTTCCTTAAATGACTAAAGCAAATAACTGGTTTTCAGGACAGTTGCTGACAAAGTGTCGGTCAGTCCACTAACTGATTTCTTAAATAGTAGGTTCAGCACCAATGGAAAGAAAACCTTCCCAGACATGTGACTGTTTTGATCCAGTAATCCTAAAGTAACATCAAAGTGAAACAACCAGTGGGTAATAACCCAGAAACTGGGCAAAGTAAACCCTAATGCAAATGTCAGTAAGTGTACATCTGCAGTTTGCTGTGCTTAGTCCTGCACTTCAGTATTCCAACACTTCTACAAGTTCATTTGTTCCTAGTTGTTCATGCACTAAACTGACAACTTCAAGGAGATGACAGTCAAGCCTTTTGTAATTTATGGGACACTGCCACTCCATCATGATTCTATTTTTCATTATAGTCCATCGTTGTTATACTGTATCCCATTATATTGTTTCTATATTTAACATATTTTAAATGGATTGTTAAGATGCTGGTGATGCAGCTTTAAAATGTCTGAGTTTTTCAAATAAAATATATCCATTCCTTTATTAAGCGAACACTGGAGGCCCTTTCACAGTGGGCTGCTATTATGTCCCTTTCATTAGACTAACCTCTTATTGTATTGTACCGAGTCATTGAATGGCACTGCATTACATAAAATGAATAGTTGAATAGAAAATCATTTCAGTTGGATGTTATTTAAAGACCAGCAAGGTCTCTATCTGAATAAAAAAAGAAAGTCTAATGGGGAAGAGGTACTTCGGATTTGACCTGACTTACCATCCCAGTCGTCTTCGCCTCTGACAGCATGCTCTGAAATATGAAGTAATCCATAATATCCTTTGTGAGTATATACTGGGAAGTTATGTATATAGCCTGTCCAAAATGTCATTCTCAAATCCAGGAGCTTACTGAAGGGTGTGATGCCTCTCTGTAGGGAGTGATGGGGGTGGGAAACAAAGACTTATCTCGGCCAAACTCTCCCTGTAGTTTTTCCAGCCTCCACTGATATATTTTGATGTCAGTAGGAGGGAAGAGTAAACTAGGCTGCTGCAGTTGACTAGAATGATACAGCGAGAACACCACCGCACGCTGTGGATGTTATAGACATGACACCCATATGACTAATTCATAAAAACAAGGTTGACAGTCTGCAAAGTGCTCCTCTCAGGATCAGAACGCAGCTTTCTCTTTGTAACTTGTGTCTCCTGCACCTTCTCTCAACAGTGCTGCATGGGGCCACGCGAGACCAGTGAATGTTGTGTGTGTGGCTCCAGTCGTGTTGTACAGACTGGAAAACGTCAAACTGGGATTTGTGTGCACAAGGGAAATACAGTTCCAGTTATATGGGTAAAAAAGTCAATTAGACATCATAATTGCAACTTTAAGAACAGCAGTGTTGATATTTGATATGTTTATAACCATTTTCTGTTACCACTAAGGTGGAAGGTTCACTTGTTTACATTTTTAAAAATCTTTTTCTACACCAAGATACTAAACATTGAGACTTCATTTAGTATCTGGTTTCTTAGTTATGAGCTACTCACAGATTGTTTTATTCACATTTAATTTGTCACATTTAATTTATCTTATTGTTTGATACAGGTTGACACAGTGTGTGGAATTGTGGTATTTAAAATGTAAAATATGAATGCAAGGTCGATGATGGCGGTATTATTGTCAGTACTGATATTGGAAGGTACTGTGACTATCCAAAGAATCACTTAATAGTCTTGTGGCTCCACTTGAATTCGTATTGCATTGGGAAAAAAAGGTCTTTGGTACTTACTGCTTGTGTTCTAGTCAGAACCAAAAATGTGGAACTAATGTTGGTGTAAAATGCAGCTCAGGCTGTGGTGCCTGACGCTGCTAATAGTTTTTCTATTGACACACCAAAACAAGTTTGGACAAGTTAGTTGGGAGTTTAGGTAGCAACAAAACTTAAACAACCCATTGAAGAACACTATTTAATGTTGGCTATTGTAATAAAAAAGTTTCTTTATTTTAACTGTTATTAAAACTGTGTCACCAAGTGGATTACACTAAATAGAGTTATTACCGAATATTGGCAAACAGCGTAACAGTTTCAAATTATAGGCCGTGGTTTCACAAAGGATACAACATGTAAACCTCGTCAAAGTCAAAGTCAGCTTTATAGTCAATTATGCTATACTTAGAGGACATACAGCACAATTGAAATTACAGTCCTCTTGGACCCACGGTGCAAGGAAAAGTAATAAAGAAATATAAAAATATACCTTTTGTATGTGGGTGCATACACTGCATAAATGCTGTCATTATTCGCACTTCTTGTGCCGGCAGTCTCATAAACAAACACAAACAACTTTCTACCTGCACTCTCCTACTGGGTAATAATTTATTAACCGATACAGCATTCAGTCTATTTGCATCATACCTCTATCTGTCTATCTATCTATCTATCTATCTATCTATCTATCTATTTATCTCTTTGTCTGCACATTTGCCTGTCTGCATTTCTCTCTGCTCTCTCCGTCTGCCTGGATCTGATCTCTCTGTCAGGCCGTAGACATAATAGATTGCTCACCTCAGGGTTGGCAAGATCCTCCTCTCCGTCTACTTGGCCTTTTAATGATTGTGGCCTACCAGCAAGGGGTTTGGGCGTTGCCAGAGGGGAGCTGTGAGGCCTCAGTGCTGGCCAAGCCCTCCCAGCCCCTAAGCCCTTGTATCCATATGGGCTCTATTAAGAAGCGAGCAGGCGATGCAGTCATATGGTGTGTGTTGTTTGTTTTCTGTCATTTTGAAAGATGAGGGATGGAGAGCTGCAGCGAGACTTTGTGAGTTTGTGTGTGTGTGTGTGTGCATGCTGTATGCATTTGCATGCCCATAAGTGAGACTAAGTGAGAGAGCCGGTAGATGCTGCAGCATTCACCAGTCTAAATAATTGAAACTCTCATCCACTAGTGCGCGCTGAGCCAACAAGTGTGCGTGCATAGGTATGTGTCTGCCAGCCCCACACATCTTTCTGACATTGCTGATGGTATTACTTCATCTCCGTGTCAGCTGACTGATGTGCCTGCAGGGGCAGGTTGACAGTGACCGACCGTTCAACGGGGAGCATTCGCATCCATGATGGCTGACATGCTAAGTTTAATTTAGTCTGTTGAGTGTAATTGCAGTCCCGGGGGCAAATGCTGAATTCTCACTGTTAAGAGACCAGAAGGAGCTCCACTGTGTGAGAGACTCCCACTCTCTATTACATGCCACCCATACATTTTTTTACACACATTTGCAAGACATTCGTCTTGACTCGATATGCGCACTGTGCGGTAATCCTGCAAAACTGACAAAATTACACTCAAGAAGTCTTTGGGAAGGAAGGAGGCAGCATTTGTATTTGGAATCCAAGTACATGTTTCTGATTCAGAAGAAGTGTGTGGAGACACACAATATTTCAGCAGCCCGTGTTTTGTTATTGATATGTGCACAGGGGGAGATCAATGTGCCTCACCAGAAAACCTCTATCCTCTGAGACCTGCACAAGCCATTTTCATGGTTACAGTTTCAGAAACTTCCAGCAGTGATATGTTGTCTTTATCTGTCAGTTAGATACAATGCGCTTATAGGGACTGATGATGATGATGATCTCTTCTTTTGTTGTTATCATGTCATTCATGTGATTCAACACAGTGAAATCCGGAGGTTTCCTTTTAATCCCTTTTTAATCTATTTTCCATTTGAGGCATTTTTATAGTTAAGTTATAAAACTTCCAAAGCTGTCTTACAGTACATTATAATTAAAATGATACTTTCAGGTATTGGAAGGGGGATGTTTGAGGTCTTGATGAATAGTCAATTCATCAACTGCAGCAGATTCGATTCGTCGGTGTGTACTGTGTGGAAGCAGAGCACAGTCGCAGCACGGATGCTGAGCCATGTACTGCCGTGCACAGGGTCAGCAAAAATAGTTTTTATTTTAATGACCATGTAAAACAATACCTATCTAAAGAAAGAAAATCCAGTATCAGCTTTAGTGTACGCTATATTTAGAAAGTTTACACTGCTTTATATTGCTGTCAAATAGCCCTTTCTTTTAGCACTATTTTCTCAGTTTTTCTCAGCCATACACTGTGTTATGCCACAGATCAGTTGATACAGTGAGTGGCGTGAGTAGAATCCTAGGAATACGGTAGTTGAGCAGTTGAGAAGCATGTGGCTGTTCAGAAGAACCATAAACAAATGTGAGCTTGTAACATAGACAAGTTCTGACTATAACATAAAAAGTCAATTCAGAGTTGATTAAATCGAAGAATTTTTGATTTCCTAATTAAAGAATTATAATTTGATTATACAATGAAAAGCCTCCAGTAGTTTTTGTCCTTGTTTTGCAGAAATGTGTGGAGACATGGGACAGTTAAACCAGTGGAATATAATGATAAGTTGCCAGAGGGGTCCCCTCAAAATTCCAGCAGCCATTTTCGAGAGCTGGGAGGAAAAAAGGAGATAATTTAACATATTCAGCATTTGCAATTTGTCACATGTCTAATTCTGAAAAAGCACAGTATTTGAAACAGAATAGTTGATGGTCTCATTCAAAAGAAAAGCGGGCCTGCTCTCCAGACATACAAGCTATTTGTTTGTGCAGTAAATATTGATAAACGCATATAGCTGTATAATTAATGCATGCTAGTAAAAGTGAAACCTGGCATTTTTGTGGATTTGTCATGGAGCTTGCATTAGTCTCAATAATATGCATTTTTACTGACCCAGATGTGAGTGGTAGTGCTGCAGTGAAACATCAAATCCATTTTTTGGTCTTAGTCATAATGTCTTACTTGCAAAGGCCATTGTTAAAGAGGTTTTTAAATCAATTTTTACAATGCTTCGTGGCTCATTTAGTCCCATTCAACTTCAAATGCCATAGACAACAACTCCAGAGACAACTAAATCAGAAAATGTAAAGCACCGCTGTGAATGACAAACCAACATTTGCATTTTTGTAAAGGTGCAAAAAAAAGATTAGTGCACATTTGGAGGAAGAGTTTGCAGTTCTGTATTTCTTGCTCCACTGAATCTGCTTGAAAAAAAAAATCTCACAATCTGTCTATGTTTATCTACTTTTTTCTTATTTGCATTAAAACAACATAAACTCTCAGCTGAAGGTTGTGGGAGCCTCTAAAACCAACTGCAGTGCCTGTGAATCCTTTTCCTGTATTAATAGGTCACAAAATGTGATCTGATCTTCCTCTAATACACAAGTATAGACAAACACAATCAACTTTGGGCACTTTTAGTACTCTGTGTGCTACAGTCATTTTAGCGAGAGAGTGCCCACTTGGAAAAGGCGCAACAGAATGAAGCTGTCTCCATTTATAGACAGTTTGTCTGACTGTGGACTGATGAATATCTCAGCTCTTTCAGATGACTTTGTAACCTTTCACAGCTTAATGCAAATCAACAATTGTTCATTGTAAGTTTTCTGTGGTTTTTTTTTTTTGCAAGGCAACATTCACCTCTGCAGATGCTTCTGGTGAGCAACAAACTCAAAATGTTTGACCAATTTTTATAAGTCAGTGTAGCTCTATCTCACTCCTCCAACTTCATTGAATGGCCTCCAGTTTTATTAACTCCTGGCTCCAGTTTACTTTTTGTTGATTCATTCGTTGAGGGTTTCACATACGATTTTCTACCCCATCATGGATTGTTTGAATGATATATAATACAATTGACTTTCGCAAATAATTCAACACGCTGCAGTGGACTGGTTAAGAGGTCAAGCTTTGCACAGGAAACATTTTGGGAGAACGTAAAGGAACAGCAGTCTTTTGAAGAGCTACACTTGGATTCAGCTCCCTTTTGTTTTCCCTGCAAAGACACAGTTACTTTTATATCTGCAGTACGTTCAGGGCTAGATATTCTGTGACTTTCTCCGAGAAGATAAAAGTGAATAAATCAAATAAAAAAGAACAGCCAGACGCTCTACCAGAGACATAACAAAGAGATCCTCAGCTGATGTAAGGCTGCTGTCATGGATGGCATATTTTTAACGCCTCTCTGGGGAGAGTTGGCTTGGAATCTGGGTGTGACATTGCGTCTCAGAGTCTGTCTTTAAAATAACTTGAGGTGTGACCACACTGTTCTGTTGGCACCTGAGTGTCACCACAGCCACAATTAATCCACCTAACCGTACGGACGAGCGGTCAGACAACGCGTACACGGATGCAAACAAGTCAAGATATGTAGAGACGGTAAAATGTAAGGTGAAACGTGAGAAAGACAATGCTACAGCTTTATTTGCACTTCACCTCTTGTTATCGGATAAAAGAACTACATTCCACACGTACGTGCTTCTGTAAAATCATTGCTGCATGATGCAAAGTCAGGGTCATGAAATACACCAGAGAACTCTGTGGGATGAGCAGGAAATCAGCGTCATTGGGTGTGACAGGGGCTATTGCCAGTCATGGCCAATCAAATACACTCCCCTCTTATTCTCAGGAAGAGTACTGTATTTCAGTCCCTGTTGTTGCTTCCTGACAGTTTTAATAATAGAGGAGAGAGTTGAGTTCAATTCAGCTCTCCTAAGAGAAAATCAAAATGTGCCCAGGAAGATGCAGAGTCACTGAGGATAGCTAGCATCGCATTTGGATAGAATTAACGGTCCTGGAGATACTGAAAGCATAGTTGCCAAGTGTTTAATGTTGGAAAGCAATAATCACAAATGCACTTTATGCAATAACATAATTAATTTCAGAAAAAAGGGAAGAATCTTTCAGCCATGTATAAACCCCCTGACCTTATTTTCTTAATGATCACCCTCCGGGGAAAAAGCTAACTTTAGCAATCTGGCAATGGAATCCATGGCTCAGAAGTGCTGACTCTCTTCCTGCTTTTATGACCAGAAACTATAAATCTCTATTATGTTTCTGATATTGACAGAGCTTACATACGCAGTTATCGGTGTAAAACACACTTGAAATGGCTGGACGTGATTCTTTGGTACTTCCGGCTGGGCAATGTCGGTGCCACCATAATAGTCAAGCCCGATCGATAACAGTGAATGTGCAATGCATAGAGATTTTGAGCCAAGAAGGAATGGTGCCTCATTCAGTACATTTGTCGAGCGAGAGACGAGCGTCTGATCGCTGTCTTCATTTTTTCTCAAGGCAAGCTGGAAATTGGACATGAAATCTGAGCTCCTGTTATCTTGGAAACAGGCTTTCCTAACTACTGAAATAAATGCATTGTGATGGTAGAGATGAGCAGTACATGTCAGTTAACCACTCTCTCTCAATATATATATATATATATATATATATATATATATCTGTCTCACCTTCTTTTCCTGTCTCTTACATTGTCTGTTCTCTGAGCAGGTTGAACTTTCCGCCACTGCCTCTGGGGCAAGAGCCTTTTTTAATCCATTTAGACTGAGACAATTTAGCGGAGGCCTGGGTGTCAATGCCCGTGTCTCTGTCTCTATAGGCACACATGTGCGTGTTGTTGCTTATCTGTTGCCGAGAGCAGCAATCGAAGGCAGGTCGTGTCGAGGTAAATGAGGTCATCTTCGAGTACCCGAGGCTACGTAAGCACTGCTCTGCTCTGCTTTCTCCATCTTCAGAAAATATCAAGAGCCGGGCAAAGGGAGCAACACCCAAGTGTGTGTGTGTGAGTGTATATGCCTTAGACAGGATGAGTAAGAGGGAACAAGTGGTAATGACTGGAGGTGTGTAAACAGCGACACAAAGAGAAAAAATAATCACACGTTCTTTGTGGGTGTATTGATTCATCAAAGCAGTGAACTGCTTAATTGTCGCCACTCTCCATTCAAATGCAGAAAAAATTCAAGCTGAACGTCCAGGAAATCAGCAAAAGAAAATTGGATAAAATGTGCCTTTCCAAGAAGAGGCTCCACAGGATTAACAGCTGGTGGTGCTAATTCTCCGGTCAGGTGCCATGAAAGCAAAAAGAAGGGGCAACAAGAAATGATAATCCTTCATATGCACACTAGAGGACTAACTCCTCCGTATTGCTCAAACTATTGGTTGCAAAAAGCCAAAAAGCATTGCTTCATTTTTTTTCTCTCTCTAAGTTGTCCATGATGGATGTTTCAGTCACATGCATCATGTGTCATGATTTGAGTCTTTGTACTAATTATCAGAATATGCAAATTAGCTCATAACTAAAGCTGCCTAATAAAAGTACAACATTTGCAGCAACATCGATAAAACGCACATCGTGCATCTCCTAACTTGAACTATAATCACTGCAACCCCTGTATATAACTGGGAGAGTGGGTGAGCTCAGGGCAAGGCCTTTTCACACTGTGAGTGTGAGAGAGAGAGACAGAGAGAAAGAAAAGGGAGACAGAGGAACAGGGAAAGAGCTCGACTGAATGATGACAAGTAATGGTTCGCAGCCCTACAGGTATTGGAGGCGCAATTTGTCGTATTAGTTGAAAAAAGGCTGAGCCGAGTAACAAGAACTCATCACTGTTGTTATTGTGGCACCAACTCTGTCAATCCCACTGCCGGACGGCCCCTGTGTGTTGTGATAAATAATTGAAATGTTGACTCAGCCCAGTGGTCTGGGTCAGCGCGAGCTGTATTTTCACGTGTCCGTGAGTGTGTTTGTGTGTCAGCCCGGTGGGTTTGAAAGACCTAAGAGGCAGCCGCCTGAAAGGCATCATTGTATATTCAGCGAGGAGAGAGGGCTCACGGCTTGGACAGATATGGAGGTGGTCGTGGGGGTGGAAAGTTGGGAAGGTAAAGCGAGTGTAGGCAGAGAGAGATGTGTGCGAAATTGAACAGCTGTTTTTCCATCGCCCGGCTGATGTGCCTTCTATCCCACCATCACTTACTGACGTACACACACACACGCATACATAAACATGTTGCTGGCTTCTGCGGGAAAGCGGCCGCGCAGAGGGAGCTAGCATGAACTGGAAGCTGTGCTGTGTTTTTCAGGACTTAGTTTATGTCTGATTATAACTCGGCAAGACACAACGGAGGCTGGATGCTCCCCACTGGATTCTGATTTCTCCAGTTACCCACAGGACACTCTGATCCTCATGATGTTGATTTGAACACAGCAGAGGAGGTTAGGGCAGTAACAAGTGTCCGGGATGCTATTGGAAACCCCGTTTTCAGACTTAGCAACAGAATCCGATGGGAAACCAACGTTAAGATTGCAGTCACAGAGAAATAGCAATTCCAATGTTCCTTCCATCTATTAACTTCATTTTATCACAAATCTGTCGTTATTTCCCACACTTTTTTACCCAGCTTTTCCGAGTTCCCTCGTCATTTTAGTAGCGCCGGAACAAAAAGAGACCAGGTTTAATAGTTAAACAGAACCTTTGCCTTGCAATTCAGCGTCAATAAGGGATCCGCAGAAGACGGCACGTTTTTCGCTGGCATTTAGTGGTGCCGTAATATGTCAAAGAGATTTTCTCTTTGAAGTTGTCACCTTAGAGAAATGCCTTGAACCTGCGGTGGGGTGTGAATATAGAGCAGGAGATGCCACTGCACCTGCAGAATATGGTTTCAGGCAGATGTGGAAAAAATGACATATGGGTATTTTAGGAGCTGCACATTACCAAGGATCATAGCGTCCCCTGGAGGCAAGTCTGTTCCCTCGTTACAGTTCATTGCATGCAGTATATACCAATGGTGCATTGCCATTGTAAAATATGACCAAATTAATTCCACACTCTGTATTAAAGAAAATATCTCAAAACAGGCAAGATTAGGTTTCTGCTAAATATTGTAATTATTTAGTACTGCTGTCCATTTCCCTTGAGTTGAATCCAGTTTTTCTGCCTCTTATGGTTGATTGACATGTAAGAGATAATCCACAAAAGGGTTTTAACACACAACGCAGAGGGATGGAACCACCAAATGCGAAGCAGAGTGCTTTGAAATCCTTTTACACACGCGTTTAGAATGGATTATCCTGCTTATATCATGGTCATCCACCAAAAATTTAAATACCAGCAGTCTTCTTTTTTGGTCATGTTTTCGATTCAGAATCGAAAGAAATTGAGGAAACATTCGCCATCACTTATTTTTTAATCATTTGCTATGTTGCTGCGGTTACAAATCTTAGCTTGTGATGTTACTCGAGCCAAGTTACAAATGCATGAAGCAGTTTTAATCCACAGCTTGGAGTCAATAGCCCATCACCTTTTTCTTTTAAAGCTCTAAAAACCTAGTTTCATATCTAATGTATCCACCTCTGTTCTATCTGTAGAAAAAAAATATTGCTAAATCCTAATGGGGCACGAAAGCAAAATTACATTATTATTTGCCCAATTGAGTCCTGTTTACTTTAAACCAGTGAGAAGTGCAGAGACAGAACAGCACAGACAGAAATGTCTTAAAAATCACCAAAACCGTTCAAACATGAGCAAGAAAAAAACTGTATGCAATAACAGCGTGTTGCTCGAAGTGTGGTCGGGTGTATTATTGATGCATTGCTGTCTTGAGACAATGGAAAGCGATTGTACAGTTGACCAACAAAAGCTTGGTCTGAAGTCAACAGCACAGTGTTTTACTGTTATCTTAAAGGCAGGCTGTTATTTGAAAGGTGCACTTTCAAGACAGTAATACGCACAATGGGGTGCACAACACACACAGACACTGTGCTTTTTACACAGATAGGGACGTTGCCATAGATGATTTGCTTATGTGCTTTCAATGCACGAGCAGATCCGTTTCCTCTGCACAGAAGTGTTCTTCATTATTACCTGGCAAATCTACCATCATGACAGCAATCTGCCAAGGTCCAAGTGCACCTGGTTTCTGAAGGGAATGGGAGATGGCACTCTGATTAGTTTGCTGCATGTTTTGTGCAATACAGATCCATGATTCAGAGACTAAGTACAACCCTTTTCCACCATGCATCTTGTGCTGCCATATTTTTTCTCCACTGTTAAAGTTGGAAAAGAAGATTTGGACACGATTTGCTCCGTGTGCTTTAGACCATGTGTTTCGATATGTTTTCCAGGCCCCAAACTGGCTAGCTGTTGCCCTACACATTGATCGTTGATGTTGTATGGTCACATGAACCTTCACCATGACAATGACTGGCCCAGTTCTGAATTCACAAATCTCACTGAGGTGATCTGTGATACCAAACACAGGGAGAGAAAACTGGTTTTTAATCCTAATACAGATTCATGTAGTTCATGGTGAATTAATTAAATACATGTTTGTAGTGTTATTACATTAATTATCAGTGCAAGTAATACAAAGATTTTGTTTAATACACAGTTTGGGTTTTAAGAGACATTATTCTACACACATCTAAATTAAAATGAGTTCACAGAATAAATACAGAAAATTGCCATTGCTACATTAAAATAAGTACAAAAAGAACAATAAAACTAAATCAGTCATAAAACTAATTGAAAAAAAGGGGTCATGCCAGGTAATCTGTTTGCAATACCTCAATGTTTCAATTATAATTTGGATTACATTAACATTAAAATGAACTGCTGAAAAAATAGTCCTCGTATGCCTTTCTTGCAAAAAAAGCTGAAATGCATTGTCCTCTATCCAATCTGTTAAATGCCAAATCAAAAGTCAAATGCAAAAAAGGGCCACGACAGTTGTTCAGCAGTCAGGATGCACCATGTCAACTGGAAATGGAAAACAAATGGACTTCACTGCTACCCACCTTTCCTATATCTAGTGCCCTTCACTGCTATCTAATGTAAAAATCAAGTGTCAGCAGGTTAGACATTAGAAAACAGTCTGGCATACAACAGGAGGGATTCATTTTATACTTCTGTTTGTGTTTGGAATTAGTTAAACGAGACAGCCACCATGGCTGAATAAAAAATGTCGTCATCTAACTTCATAAAGACAAATTCATATGACCTACATTGAAGATTACATTAGATCAAATCAGATTAGATTGTATCTGCCCATCTTTTGGTCTCTGACATCAAATGAAGGCTTTCTTTCTCTGACATTTGATGTCTGTTTTTGTGTGTTGTGATGTCTGTTTTGTTTGGGAGTTACGGTAATTTGGTGACGCCAGATGGAAAAGAGACTCTGATCTTTGTTCAGCTGATAGATGGGACTGGAGAGTGATGGTTACTCGAATCAGCCTCACCCTCACTCCTCGTTGTAAAACTACTAAATCCCCAGTCCACATTTTAGAACATGACCCCTAATTGCGTTATGCCTTGGCGTTTTTCTGCCTAACTCGATCCATGCAGATCTGCACACAAGGGGGGTTAGCTGTGGCTTGTGGCCATTTTTACTGTGTCTTTTCTCAAATACAGTTACCATCTGCAAATAAAGCACATTGTTCTAAATGGCAAATAATGTTTATATCCAGGAAACAGTCTGGGTAAACAGTACTTGGGGGAAAAAAAACACTTCTGTGTGTAATCATATTATGACACTGTTAGATCACTAACGCCTGCGAGGGGGAATACAGTAATTCAGAACCTGTTCTCGGAGTTTGCACAGTCCGAACACACACGCACACACAGGTTTGTTCATTGTGTAGCCCACCACTGCTTTGGGCGGAGAGGACTCGGTCAGTAACAACTGTAGCTCTGTCCTCCTCCTTGTTGCATCTGGCTTCTGTTGGGCTCGTTTGATTCACATACCTCACATGCACACACCTACACGCCTGGTCCCGGTCCTTTGTATTCAAAACCTCCCATTGTTAATTGCCTTTTTACCCCACTTCTGTCTACCCCCCGCTGCCTTTCTTCATGGATACGTGGCTACCTGAACCCTTCAGAGTTGATTGAAGTTCTTGAAATTCCCAAAAAATCAACAACTCACATTTGCATCAAAAGTGCTATATAAATAAATCTGAGTTGGGTTGAGTTGAATTGGATCTCTTCCTTCCTTTGCACCCTTTTCACCTGCCATTTGTCACTCACACTTTCGCTTTCTGCTGTTTCTCAAATCTGCCACCTTTCAGTCTCACTTTCCCCTCACTGTGTACTCTGCCTGAAGGCTGTGAAACAGACAGACATTTAACCAGCAACCCCACCCTCACAACCGTCAGCTCCTCCTCTTGTCCTCACAGTTCCCAGACTGATAGCACTTTACAGTCACTCTTCAGGAGCGCTTCCTTTTTATGTTGCAAGCTGAAAAGTAAAAGGGTTGGTGGGGAGGTTGAAAAGGCATGTAACACCTCAGACTTTCATAGAGGAGATCAGAGTTGTGTAGCAGTATCCCGTCACAGACCTGCAATCAACCTCCTTTTTTTTTTTAAACTTTACCCGACTTAAACTGTGCCAGAGTTACCATTTGCAAATGTTGTAGAAAGCAAGAATTTAAGAGGAAAATCTTGCCCTTGGTCATAGAAATAAAAAATGCATTCAATATCGACATTCCTGTCTGGCATAAGGGTGGGTGTGTTTAAGAGTAGCAGGAGATGAAACCCCCCAAAAAAAAAAAACCAGACGAGTCTGAGAAGCAGAGGCAGACAAGGGAGGTGCTATTCTTATTGATCTAACCCTTGTTTTAGCATTTTTTGAGAACAAACAGGATTGTTAAGTTGTAAGAACCTTAATGTTTTAATGTCTGGTTTGTGTGTGTGTGTGTGTGTGTGTGTGTGTGTGTGCGTGAAAGAGAGAGAGAGAGAAAAATAGAAGAAAACCATAAGATATAAGTCTGACTGTCTTCCTACACTGTTTGAAATGTGCTTGCCAACAGTAAAATCTAATTGATGCCAAATTCAGTTCCAATGGGAGAAAAAAAAACAAAGAATGTAAGAGCAACTGAATTTATCAAAGAGGTGATGAGTTATTTGTGTTAGTTAGTTAGTAAGTTAGTTATTCATGTCATAGAGTAAAAACTCATGACACATAATACGTGAGTTTGTGTTGTTAGTAATGAGCGCTGTATTCATTCTGCATTTACTTTTTCCATCAAAGTTATCAGCATGTCAAAGGGAATAGAAACACAGCAAATATGTCATCAATAATAACGCAAGCTGGTGGCTCCATACAAAGGCATGCTCAGCAGAGCGGAACGAGTACAAAACTGATGATAATATTTTTCAAACAATAAAAAAACACACACACCCGCATGTCCACTCTTTGGTTTTACCTACGGTTCATTGCACCCTCAAATTGAATCCGAGAGGATAACTAATACTGCTGGTACAAGACCACGGCACAATGCAGAAGCCACATTGGACGAACAAACAAATAATTAAATTAGAGCGCGAGGAGATTATCAGTTCAATCCTGTTTATGAAATGAGTTTTATGTAAAACATAAAAGATTTAAAAACGAGAGCTCGCATCTCCTTAGGCAGGGTGTGCTGGGAAGTTCAGAGTCTGCTGCGTTTTGCGTTTTTAAATTTCCATCATGTATATGTATGTGTCCATGCAAATGTGTTCTGGTAGCCATACGCTGGTGGAACATTTGCTTGTTGGGGGCACCCCCACCCCCAAGTCCTGACTAATGGGGATAAGTGAATGGCCTGTGGCAAGACAGACAGAAGGAAGCAGTCTTTATTCCGACGGGTCCACAGGCTACATCCCCAACATCCCAGCAAGGGGAAGAGGAAGTTGGAGGGAAAAGAGAGGAATTCACCAGAGAAGAGTGACGATTAAGACAAGAAAGGGCAGTGATGGGAAGAGAAGGATGGGGGGGGGTTATTGAGAGGAGAGAGATTCACCAGGGAAAGTCATGATGGAGACGGCAGTGGGGAGCGACAGAGAGACTTACACTCTATCAGGAGGGTTTCAACATTGTTAAAAGATCCTAATATGCATACTTGAAATCCCGCTATCCACAGTTGGCAGATTCTAGGCCCTTAGAAGGCAAAAAACTCCCCAGTGTGGCTACGCAGCTTTATTCTGTGTCAGTCAGCTCACTTACTCGCTCTGTTTTATTGTTGATGAATGCTTTGTCCAACTTTAACCACACATAAGCAAACGCGTGCACGCACACACACACACAGTCATTGTTATACATCCACTTCACAAATGCATTTTTTAATGTGCCAGACTATGTTTGAGAGCCTGTTTGCCACATGGGACGTAAAGATAAGGGTTTAGGGAGGACAGTCTCCGGCAAAGCAAGTGTGTTTTGCATATCCGCGCAGCAAAGAAGACAGCGGTAAGACAGCTGACTAGATGAAGAGTGATAGTATTACAAAAGGGGAAAGAAAAGATTGATAACTTCACAAACGAATTTGCTTCACATGCTCATTGTAGTGAGTTTTAATTGGCACAGCAACTCTGTCTGAAAAATGCTTGTTCATTTAGTTGTCAAATGAAAGACGAGCTCAAATTAGGCTTGTGTTAATGGCTTCAAAGTATGTGTTGACACGTAGTACTGTGCCAGTAATGACAGATTTATCACGAACACATTATTACTGTTACTATTATTTTTACATATATATAAAACCTGCATTGCCATCCTATCCACAGAAAACTCCTCCTAGCAAGGAGTTAGGAGCAAAAGAGAATGTAAAATCATATCCTCAGCAGGTGATGTTTGCTTGCACAGTTTTACGCAGAGCAGCTCAGGACCAGAAACTGGAAAAGCATGTTTGTTTTTGTGATTTTGTGACATTTGTACTGTGAGAGCCTGCTGTACACAACAGGTAATTCCAGCCCCAGCCCGTCACAATGAAATGGGCTGTGCCTTACGAGGTCTGGTTTCGGAGGTCTTGAAAACACAGTGGTTAGTCTTCTCTGCTAATGAGAATTCCTGTGTTTGCAGAGATGTATACTGTTTTCTTCTTAATCTCTCGTCTTATTTTGGAATGAAAGTGGTCTTACGCTTCATTTGAACTTGTCTTATAAAAGGACTTTGCCAGCATTACGTTCATCTTGGAGAACCCTGAACTCACACGCTCAGAGTTTTTGATTTGAACTCTAACTTAGTTTTTTGCTCCCCATAGAAATAAGCTACATAAGGATCACATTCTTCATTGTAATGATCTTTGTTCACCTTCAACTCTAACTACTGGAACAGTACTAAACCTTGACCTCTGCACAAAATGAGATAATTAGTTTTGTTATGCTTCCATGCAGTCTGATATGTGACCAGTGCCATGGTTAGTGGACTTAAAGGGGTAGTCCACTGATTTTACACATGAAAGTTTATTTATTGGTCTTGACGAGTTGTACTCCATAAATGAAATCTGATGAACTGGCTCAAGTGATGTCATTTGAAAGTGAAAAAAGAACAAAAAACGGCTCCAGGCTGCATTAGCCACAACCAGTATTGAATACTGATTCTCATCATGCTGTCGGCAGTTGAGTTGCATTGTGGGTAATAGAAGTGCTAGGTTTTGACAAGGAAGAAGTGGATGGCACATTAGTGGAGAGACATTTGCATATCCGTGCACACTGTGGGTGATCCTTTGCTTTGCACTTTATACATGTGGGTAGTACTAATAATAACAGATACGCCTGGATATAAAAAATGACTTATATTTACCTGGAGCGACTATCTATTCACAATCTTCTCTGTGCTGTCTGTATTTATATCAAAATCTATGACTCGTTGATTTTCAACTCAGCTCTGTTGCTGTGATGAAAGATGCACTTTCCCTGACGGAATCAATGAAATTCATTCTCTCATCAAACTGTCATGCTGCATCACATGCACAACTGATGCAAACTGCAAACTGATACACACACACACTCAATTTTGCAGTTGGATCCAAAAATCTCGAGGCAAAACTCTTATATATGAGTGTACTCATTATATACCAGACAAACAACCATGCAGTAAGCTCCATTTTTTTCCCCTCACCTGTTGCATATGTGGTGTCAGGAACATAAAAAACATTATTGATTAGAGCTGAGCAGGAATGTTCAGCTTACCTGGATCGGAGCTCGAGTTAAGTTTATAATGATGTTGGGTTACCTGGAACTCGTCTGTCTTGTGTCAGATGCAGATGATGGGTGAATGAACAGCTGTTGGCGCAGCACGTGTGCCAGGTGTAGCGAGGCGATGTTGCAGCACAATCTGTCAGTGCACTTACAGTGCAAACATAACGCAACACAAATATCCATCCATCATCAGCCCATCATTCATCTCAGTGTGTGTCTGCCTATCATGCAGTCATCTGTGTCCCTACCCATTCATCTGTTCATCCATCCATGCACACATAGAAACTTCCAGTCCACTCCTTGAGACCTCCAGTCCATTACCTCATCAGCATCCACCAGCTTCACAATCTTCATTAAGGTTGTTGCATCAAATTAGCCCCGGCACTGTGGCTGCTGTGTGCTCACATCAGTCTTCTTCCTTGTACAAACGACCCCTCTGCAGCCCCAAAAGGCGTGTGGCATACTTGTCAACATTTCCCGTTCAATGATTTCTCCACACTCATTCAGCTGCGGGAAAATCACGAGCATATATTTGGTGTACTTTTGGGAAACATCCTGACATTTTTAAGTTCTGGTCTGCGCTGACAGAATAAGAAGCCCCGAAGCCCTAAAACGCATCGCAGCAACACGCGGGCACACTGATGTGCACAAGTACACACATTTGTAGCAGCAAGACTGAGGTAGCTCGGGATCACTGCTATCCGTGAGGAGGCCTTGGGCAACTCATTCATTTTGGAGACCACCACCGCTTAACATCCCTCCCACGTGTCAGACGCAGACAGGAGAATGTAAACATCACTTTATGCCTACTATGTTTTGCACAGGGAGGGCTGCACTTCTCACATTGCCTCTGGAAGTCTTCTTAGGCATTTAGAGATGTAAGTTCTGTCTGGGAAGCTATGAGAAAAGCAACAGTGTTTTCCCCCCTTTTGGCCATGAGCTGCACTGCCATGGCCTGCAGAACAGACAGGTTTTTACCTTACCATTGACTGCTATGTTGTCTAGTGTGGGCTTGAAGAGACAATAAATATGGTATAATAAAATTCTGGTTATGTAACCGTGCTGCAATCATGGGGCAGCAGGAAAATTATGCGGTCATCTACTCTGGGAGTTCATTTTAATGGCGGCTTCAATAATTGCAAGTCCCTTGAAATGTTGTGGGTGTTATGTAGGGTAAGCTGGCATTTCTGATTACAGACTTTTATCACTGTCTTTGTTATTGTCAGAATGGAAGTATTTAATGGAACATTACTGTAGTGATGTTGTTTAGGGAAACATGTTGATATTGTTTCCTTGAGAGCAAAGTGGCAGATGGCTAAATTTGTTTAAAATGTGGTTGAAAAGGATTTTTTTTTAAATGATCTAGCCCTTATATGCCAGTGACTGTCCTTGTGTGCCTCTTTTCAAGCTTTTAAAAATACGTCTCTGTGTACGCTTTCCAATCCAATGGCTTGTGAAAGTACAATTAAATGTGATAGCTCTATGGGACACTGCATACACCTACACACATCCTGACAAGGCACTTCATTAGCCAAGAACCTGAATGCCAGAAATGTCTGGCTGCTATGTACCTTGGGTAATAAGCTCTGGACAAAAGCTTTCCTTTTCCCTGACTCCAAAGATACTGCTCACACCATCACACTCAGAGGCATGCATGCACACAGTGCACCAATATTAGCATTTGGGGTTTTTGAATGGATAGTGGGTCCCAGCACGGAAAGCTGACAGTGGTATCACAACTCCAGCTTGTCCAATTCAACAGGGAATGCTCTCCACACACTGAGGAAAGGTGTCTGTGTCACTCACCTCAGAGAGACACCTGAAGGATAATTGCCAGGCAGCTTCCACCTCTTTCCCTTTTCACCTCCAGCTTCTCTGCAGGAGAACATTGTTCTTTGTAATTACACAGGATCACTGCAAGTCAACTCAAAAATATTTGTCTCTGTCTCCAACCATCACCCATATCTCACTTTTTTCCCTTTGCACAGTACCCTCTGGGTTCTCGTTTTGTTTGTCTGTTTTTCAGCAAGATAATAAAAATATCCTTATGGCTAGATAAACATAATTTGAAATACATTCCAGCAATCATAAAATTACAGTAAATATGCATTTTGATTATGTGCTAATTTCTCTTTTATTGCCCATTCATTAACTGTGGCACAGACTAGCTGTTAGCTGAGCTAAGTATTCAATGCTTTTCAGTTGGATTCCTGTCTCAGGCCAAAGCCCTACTTGTGATTATGTTTCAACTTGGAAAACAGGTCACTCTCTGTGTTTCTACAGCTGTGTGTAAAATGTGGAGTGTTGCATCCATAAGCAGTGCTGATAGAAAATTAAACCTATAAAACAACTATTAAACAAACATCCAACAACGGTCAAGTCATGAAATGTTGCGGATGGAGATTCTTGCAGCACCTGAACACACAACGGCATAAGCGTCAACTTAACACAGAGCAGCCTGCGGGCAAAGGTAAAATTTTCAAATCAAAACAGTAAATAAGAGAACGCAGTACAACCCTGTAACAGACTTTCAAAATATCCAAGACTGAAGGAGAGGAAACAGTAAATCACTTGAAGTCCTTAGTGGCACTGCAGAGGCTGAGTTTAAAAGCAGATGGACAGCACAGTGCTACATGTGGAAGAGCCGTCTTTGCCTGTGCTTAGGCTGTAGTCAAAAGTGTATTACATTTCTGAGTATACAGACACTAGTTTGAAGAATTCAAAACATAATTCAGTCCCTGAACAGCTTATTCCCCGATATTTAGATTTGCTGTTGTCTTTGCTGCATCATTGGTGTTTTGCAAAAATAAAAAGTGCATACTATTTGCTCATAAGGGAGATCTTCATGGTGCCTGGCAGGCAGCCATGTATTTATGAATGTGTGATAGACATAATTTCCTTCAGCGGTGCTTTTTTTAGCTGCTAGATCTCATATAAATTCATGCTATTGTGTCAAATGCATAGGAATAACCCTGAATTATGCTTGTCATCAATGGACTGTACCACACAAGCGCTTGTAATTCCAAGATGTTTGTCTCCGTTGCTGCAAATACTCTTTCGAAGAAAGTCCATCCGGCAGTCATGAAACAACATTAGTATTCAACTTGTGGGCCCTAAAACAAAACAAAAAAATTGCTGAATGTCAATACAATACTTATCCATGGGATTTGTCACAACAAGGGACACCTTTCACATTACACATAGTCACATTTGATCTGTGGCTAATATAAAATACTGAGGCAGCGCAGCTTTAAGATCATAAAACAACTTGATTTAAGTTACGGGGGGAGTCATGGTCATGGTTAGAAAACCAATAACTGCTGTGTGAGACATGACATGAACCTTGAATGTTACCACTTATTAGCATCTGTACTTTTTACATGACATGTTGCTGGCACTAAATTTTGAACCTGAATGGAATTCGAAGAGCTGCATTTTACATCCATTCTTGGCCGACAAGTTATATTGCACATCATCGCTCCCATTCTGTCAAATTGAACATCATTACCAGGCACTAAATAGTTTCTGCGCACAGGAGCACATATTGTTTACACATATTTTGTCAAACTTTCTACCTTCAAAGGAATAAAAGCTGTCTACTCTGACTTGGGACGAATTTCGCTTTAATGAATAGACCAAGCGACAGTGTGCTTGGGAGGAGATTACAACCATCAGTCGCTTTCCCAGACAGACAGATCCGTGCTTCTGTCTCCCAGCGACCTCCTGGCAGGGTGCCACGCAGCCGAAGCTCAGGCTGCCAGCCATTAAAGACGAACCTACATTCCCAGAGTCACTTTAGAAGACACCCGGAGCCCGCGGTATATTGACTGAGGATCAACACTCGAGATTAGAATCTTCAGGTTACTCATGATCGCTGTTTGGCTTGCCTTGATGTTGCTGTGATCAAAATTGTGATAAGGATGGAGCTGAATATCGCATGATTGTTATTTGAGCAGCTGTGTGCTTCGTCTTTGAGTTTTAGCTGTAAACTTCAGTCCTTAGAGCACAGATTCAGCCTTAAGTTAAATGTTCTCATGCATTACTGAGTGAACTCGATCTCAGTTGCAGACATTTTGGTGCAATTACTATGAAATCTGAATCTAATGGCAGAAAAAAAACCAAAAACAAACATATATATATTTATATATATATATATATATATGCAAAACCATTTGTATAGCGCGTATGTATGTATATGTATGTGCATATGAGGATTTTGTTTGTGCTCAGCATCCTGAGGTGTCAGTGTAGAAAACTGCATGTTTTCCATAATCCCTGAAATGTGTGAAAAAGACAATGATGTGTTTGAAAGTAGTTTGTGAGCATTCCAAAACCACTCATCAAAAATGTCAGCTATCATCGGAAAATTGCAATTAGTTAATGAACTGATTGCTCTGCAGATAAATAAGTCTTTTTCTTGGTAATAAGAGGAGCTTTGTCCAGACAACACTTCATCTCTTCTCAGTCATAAAATCAATCCACTCGCCGCATCACCTTGTCTCGAAGCTTATCACTTTGCGCTGCATGTGGTTAGCTCCAGCGGTAGCTTTCACAACCACTTAAGGTTTTAGTGTCAGTTTGAGGGTTGGAAGTCATTGAAACACCATACACCATCGATCCCCATGTTCTAAATCATTACCTAACAGACATGATTCCTCTTGATACATGTGGTTTTGTGGGGTTTTTTTAAGGTGAACTTCTTACCTTTCAGTCATTCACTGCTTTTATAGGAAACAATGACGAAACAATGGGCAAACATGTATATAACATTAGGAATGTTCTGTTTGGGAGATGACTCTCAAAGCTTGGAACATTTTGTGCTCCAACCACATAACCACATGAACATACTGTAGCTCTCCTGTAACTATATCTGCAGCAGAAAAATAAGAAATGATTGTGTTTGTACTGTTCATTAAATGAATTTGGGAAGGTGATATGAGACCTGGATATGTTTTGGAGAATGTCATGTAACATAGTCTATATAGATTACAGTGTGGTCTGATAAATGCAAGAATAGTCCTCCTTCATAGACATACCAACGAATAGTTGACATTAAAATATAGAGCCACAGCCTCTAGAAGTTTAATTACCTCAAGGGCAGTGTGATGGCAGATGTTTATAGAGGGGACTGACTTCTAACATTCTCGTTTTCATAGTCAAGTCTTAAAACTTTGATCTTACAATCAAAGCTTGCTTCTGTCCCCCAGAAAAAAAGGTATTCCTGAAGAGGCTCATTCTCAGGAACTGTTCTGTTAACATTAGGGTCAGATAGGAAGTGAATGAATAATTCATTTCAATATTAAGTCATGTGTGCTGAGGAACTGAGAAAAGAGAAAAAAGTGATTTCACTTGGCCTCCAGACTCTGTTTTGTATCACTCCCTGTGAGGCATAATTCTACTTGGCAGAGCATGAGCAGTGTGAGGACATTTTAACTAGCCCACTCAATCTGTGATCACTCAAGTTTAAACTAACTCTGCTTCGTTCCAGGCAAAACTATTGATAGGGATTTATAGAGAAACCAAATGTTTGGATTATAGTGTCGGAGCTGTTTTGTTAGAGAAGCATAACACAAAGCAGACGTAGTGAACAAAACTGCATCCACCACAGAGTCAGATGTCAGCTTCAAAGTGTTTACAGGAACAGGGCTGTATGCCATATGACGACCAAGCTGCCACCCATTCTGTCGGCCTGAGGATGTCGTGACAACACACGCCACCACCAGTGACCAATGTCACAATGTCCAGGGCGGGAGGCTTGTTTTTGTGTAATGTAGTACATTATTCACATGTAGTTACTGCAGCATTGCTACATTTTTAGGTTCATATTTCGACACTCACCGCACTTGAATAAGATCATGGTCTGGTTTTGGTACAGAAAAAGATTACAGTGACTTCAGACAAAACATGCACCATGTATTTAGATTCAACCAAAACCACAATCTGTCCCTGAACTTGTCGCCTCAACCAAAACACAGACCATCCACCCCAGCCGCCTCCAAAGCGACTCTGCTGCCACAAATATTGTGACACTTCATGCATTAATCCAGGCGGTTACGCGTCATACAAAACATTTTTGCACTTGCAGTTATAGCATAATAGTTATAGTTAGCAGAGTTATATATATCCTGTATATAAGACACTTCTTCAAACTGTCTTATAGACCGTGGACTTTGAATCCAAACATGTAATTAGTAATAATGTAATTTGATTTGGATAAAAGTGACAGCCCAAGTCCACACAAACTTAATTCACATTAACTGACTGCACAACTACTTTCTTCTCACATGTAAAGCCTCGTGCATGTATGTAACGGTGGAGAGAGAAGCATATCAGAGGTCCACTGTAGTTCTCTTTCAAGTGCTGAGGTGCTTCATGTGCTGTAGGGAAGGAAAAAAAAAACTGGCCTCTGCTATTCTCTTTGCTGCCAGATTGTAAAGAAGGAGGAAGGCCAACAGCCAGAGGCATTTCCAGATGTGAGCATCGTCCAGCTGTTTGGGGGCTCTGATACTTTGATGACTTATTCGTTAGTGTGCTCTATTTTTTGCTACAGAATCTGTTCAGCCCAAATTCCTCTGGAACAGAAGTGGAGTTAGGTCCTATGTATCAGTAGAACTCTGCTCTCTGCAGATTGCCATAAAATCCAAAGTACTATCTGAAACGTGATCGTATAATATTTATATACCAAGTGTGTTTTATTTATTAGACAATCACGGCAGCTTCATGAGCTGCCGAACCAGTTAAGAGAATGCTGGCTGTGCTCAACTATTTCCTACAGCATTCTGGCTTGAGTGATCTGATTTGGCCATTAGCTCAGTGCCATCACCAGCTGCAGAGAATTCCATTTAATTTATTTTTCGCACAGTGCTCGAGTAGATCTGCCACTGTGCAAAGCAGTTCATCGAGTCCAGAACCACAAGCTATGCCAGAAGAAAAGGATTGATGTTTGGCTGGTCTTGCATCTTAGCGGAGCATCTTAGTCTTTGAGCAACAAAGCACTCTAACGAGACAGTGAGAAACAACACTGTGCCAGGAAGTGTAGAAAACCTTGTAACTCTGAATGACCTCTTCACAAACACAGCCAGTGAACAGAGCATGCTCTTTTTTGTTGGTTTTGTTTGTCTGTATGTCCCTGGCGTTCTTGCCACACTGTATTTGTCTGTGGTGGGCTCCTCATTGTTGGATGCATGTAAAGTTGAAAAAGGAAAAGCCACAGCAACCACAGTTGAACCGTAATGGCGGAGGCTCAGCACTTTAATTCTCCGTATGTGACAAACTCTAAAGATATCGTGAACAAAAAATGTGAACCCGATACTGATCCCAGTGCCAATACTCATCCCTAGAAAATCAATATACAGAAAATCAAGAAAATTATGAAGTTGTTTATTCATAGCTAAACAGTATGACTGATAAGCAGTAAGGCAGCTTGAAATAATGTGATTAAACAATGCCAAAAGTTAGAAATACACATTAATTCATACTGTACATGCATATACATTTGAATACATGTACTGTTGCTAGCTGCGATCTTAAACTCTGCTCTGTAATCTGTAGTTATGCTACACTCATTCATTAAAGCCCCCAGCTGCAACAGATGAGCTGGATGATAGTTCAGGAAGGTGAATTTATCAGAATTTTCAAGTTGCCAGAGCCCAAACCAGATCTCTCCAAATTTATATTAAATGTTATCCAGCAAAGCTTTAAGAAAAGTTCACAGAAACGAAACAGCGAAACACACTGACTCAGCTTCCGCGAGCTGTTTGAACTGAGTTTAGGGCACCAGAAAGTCTGGATCTCGCCCTGAAGCACGACGTGAACCACCACCACTCCAAACTGGCTGAAGAAAAAGCCCCATAAATCAAAAGTGCTTCATGAAGTGTTCTGTCCACATCTCGGACAAATCTACTACATCACAGGGAAGTTTTTATTTGAAACAATAGTCCTCGTTGACTGTGTTTACCTAGCTCTGCTCTTACCTCTCGCCAGTCCTTCCAGAGAAAAAACAAAATAACCCCCCCCCATGCAAATCCGTTAACTTACAGCTTTGAGTGTGCCTGGTTAAAAATGTTTCTTTTACATTTTCTCTCTTTTCTGGTGTGAAGTATTTGCTCATGTCCGACTCTTTGAACCAAAGTTAAAGCTGTGTACCGTACAAGTGATTAACGAGTTGCATGCTCACATGCACAAATACGCACACGCAGACCAGCAGCTTCGATCGATATCACAGATGTTTTAAGTCACGCGAAGTTCACCTTAAATTGCTCTGTCTCTCGCTTCAATGCAGATTTTTATCCTAGACTGCAAGGTTATCACAGTTTGCACACATACATACTAATAAACGCACACAACCGCTGAAACGTTTGCGAGCCACATTTCACATGCAAATACACTGTATAAACACCTCTCATTCCCCGCTGTTACAACGCCTCTGCAATCTGTCTTCCTCCCTTGGACCATTTTTTTTTCTCTGCCTCTCTTGTCTCTCTGTTTTATCACGCGCATACACACAGGCACACACATATATCTGTCACGGGGTTGATACCCAATATGATAAACATGACGCAGTCATTTAAAAGAAACATCAAAATGCCCACATACATATAAAACAGCTTACACACCAAAATCAGCTATCCTTGCCACTCTCCTCTAACAGCACACTGTGTGTGAAGCTCTTTTTTATGAAGTATATATTTTCACTTTGACTACTTTTATCATTATTAATGTGAAAAAGCTATGCCTGCACAGCGGTAAATGGTGCCTGTTTATGTTTGAAGTGATTCTACACAACTGCAGATAGATATTTGTTAAAAAATAATGTGACTCTTTTCTCAAATTACATTAAATTCATACATTCAATAATTTGGTTCTCTTTGTATGACTTTGTAGTCATAGCAACTGGGCATAACAGAAAACAAACATGTTTTAAATGGGTCGTAGTGTTTGGTTTTTGAAGGTGCCACTGCCAATAACAAAATGATTGTGGCTATGAAAATACCTCCACTGGTCACAGTTTGGTTTTCACATTTCAAGCTTCATTCACTCTCAAATCTACTATGACAAGTTAAGAATCCAAGAAATCACCTGGCCAGCATTAGGTCATGCATGAATGTAGCTGGGCTGCCTTTGCCTGTGGCTGAAAGGGGGAAAAAAACAAAATCAAGCAAAACTTCCTATTTGCCTCTTTCCTCAGGATTAAAATTGATCCTCTGTCAGAGCTTTTGTAGCTATAGAAGCTTTCCTTAATTTCATCTCTGGTTGCCTTAGATGAGTAAACAGTTAATCAGGATGACAAACTCCTCGGTCTGCCCTCAGAGCTCAGCTTGTTATCTGCAGCTCTGTGTGTGGGTGGTCTACACTCAACTGTGCCTGCGCTGTGTTCATGCCTCGTGTGTGTTTGTCTACTAATGTATACAATTCTGAGACCCAATTGGCTCTTGCTCTGTGTGTCCTGAGCGGGTGCAAAGAGACAGGGCCTTGGCACTGATTTGCTATCTTTCCCCCCCACAAACCGTTTAGGTTTAAGGACTTTTCCCACTGACTGAACAAAGTTCTTATGGAAGGCGACAAGAGCATGTGCCTGGCACAAAGTGATTTCCCGTTTTACTGTCACTTTAAAGTGATATGCTACATGTCCCACAGTCAATTCCCTGCTCCCTGTGACAGATAGAAATTGGCTGGGCTGAGGCCTCCGCCAAATGGGTTTTCCAGTTGATGTGAGCAAGAGCGCCAAAGCAAGCGACTTGGAGGGGAATCAAAATCGGTTGGAGTTCAGGTTGTTTCAAACAGTAATGGTGGTCCAGTGACTTACTAGTACATGCTGCTGGAGTGGGTAGATGCTATCAGCGGATGCAGGTGATGTTACCGGGCTGGAAAGATAAGTTCATTATCTCTTCTCTGTCCGTGATAACCCCTTACATCCAACAGCCTGACAGACTGTGTGTCTGATGTTTGACACTGATAGAGAGGGTGGTTTCGGAGAGGTTGGAGGCCATCCTAGCAGTAAGTTGTGTATCGCGTTTGCAATGTAGTTTTTCTCGCATCAAGGAATGCTCCTTACGAGCTTACGAATGCTCCTCCTGACTTGACGGGCGGCAGCAGAAAATCATTGGAATGCACAAATATTTTTGAAGGCGTGAACACAGAACATAAGCAAACATCAGTGCTTTGAATAGGATAATGTGAATTCGCTCATTCCTCGCTTTTAAAGTCGCTGCAGCCGTCTCACGGCGGGTCTCAGAACGGCCCGCTGCTCACATCAGTACACGGAATCTTTGATCAGAAACATAGAACCAACAAAATTTTCAGTGTGATGAACTGCATATCAAGAAGCTTTGTAGTTTGGGAAAGTTGCTTTTCATTACTAAATGGATGGAACCCAGTGAATGCCCGGAAGATAAGAAATCTTTAGTCTTTCTAAAACGGGTCAGCGGTACTGCAATTTGGAGTAATGAAGACATATGAAACATTGGCATGGTCTTTTTAAGGTGCCGACTCAAACTTGTTCACAGGTTTGGTAAGCCATGCCCCCAGACAACAATTGCAGATCAGCCGCTACAAGTCACTGTGTTTGTTGGTCATTTCTTGATGCCTTGCTGATGCATTAAGTAAAGCTATGTGAAAAGACAAACAGCGTGTCTTGTTTTGTTTTAATGTCCCAAAAACCCTTCTAATCCTTGTTTGTGCCAGAGGCTAATTTCCCCCCGCACAGAGTTGAAGTTTTACAACAGAAGCGTAGTTTCTTTTGTTATTAAACCGCCACTGCGATGAAATTACATTCTTGTTTATTTTCTAGTGTCAGTGGAGTATTTTAGTATTATTATTAGCTTCGAGCTCTCTCTCTCTCTCTCTCTCTCTCACTCTCCCTCCCCCTCTCTCTCATAGATCTGAGCAACAGAAGGCAAAAAGTAGGGATGATTTCAAGCCCAGAAAAATTCTTCTGCCTCCTGTTTCCTCCTTCTCCCTCTCATCCCTTCTCCCTGTCAGGGTTGCTTGGCATTATCTACTCGAACAGTTGCTCCAAGGAACAAGACACAACCCCCCCAACACCACCACCCCCTTTCCTACCACCTTCCCACCCTTGCCACAACCACCACCCCTTTCTCAGTACCCTGCATAGTGGAGAAGGCAATTAAGAGGGAATCTGCTAGATTGTCTGTTTATGCCATCCCAGAGAAGGTTCCTGGGCTTTTACGATAATAACGCATTGCTGGATCATTACCTGGGATGGTGGTTTTACTCATGCCTATCTCTCAGAGTGCAGATGAGGCCCTCTGAGTTGGGACCACATGGGCTGCCACACACGACAGGGTCTGAGCTCATGAGGCCTTTTATTCCTGACCACAGTTACTGTGCAAGTTATAAATCTTTGCTGTCTTTTCTTTTATGTCCATCCTTTTCTGAGCAACTGCTGAGGCCAAGCTTTGACAAAGGGCTTCAATTGTGGGTGCTCAAAGTAATAACATTAATCATTAATTATGACTCCTGAAAAGCTATTCATTGACATGCCATCACTTCACGTGGCTGCAAACCAACGGGGCTAATTTATGGAGACAAATGCTAATTATCAAGTACAAATCACGCAATGACATGAGCACTTCCCTGCAGTTGCTGCATAAAATGGCACATTAAGCCTGACCATTAGGTTAATATATGCATGTCAGAGCATGGGTATTAAATTATAGATAGAGTATTCTAATACTGCAGCTAACTGTTTTCATCATTCTTCAAATTATTTATGATAAGAGCTTGCTTTCTCTGAGGTCTGAGGTCTGCTGGTGTTTTTACACTGAGTGACAAGGCACTAACAAAGCAAGCTTTTCATGTTTGTTTATCTCTTACGCCTGTGCCATGAAATAAAACGGTAATTTGGGTCAACGATAAAATAATAATTGATTTGCATTAATTCATGAGTCCCCCACTGAGTCTAAAATACAATCTTTAAATATCATTAGTTTGCGGCAATGAGTTTTACAGCAGAACCTAATAGCACTGTGCCTTGCCGCACAAACAAACTTGAGGAATGAATCGATAGATATACATTTCATTATCATCATGCGTTGTGATCTGAATGAGATCTGGATGAGGTCCAGACGTGCTGTAACAGCCTTCCTGTTATGAAGGACTGTGTTAGGTCACTGCGGATACTGAGATCAACATCGACGCGACAAACTCATTTCAAGAGAGCTCAGCATGAAGTGAGTAAAGTTAGCTTTAAGGAATCAGGAAGTGACGGCGCCAAAACCTTTTTATGCTTAAGCCTTGCTGTGGCATGCAGTGTTAACGGTAGTTAGCCTTTTACAGGCTCAGCCATGAGTTATCCCTGCCGCTGAGCGCTGTGGAAACTGTAACAGTAGTGGAATTCATGCTGAGTTCGTGTAGCAAAATCTGAAACAGCTCTGTTAAAGAATGATCATTGTTAAGAGAAGTATAGTAGCACTCCTATGTCGGGATTGTGACTTCTTATTTTTTGCTGTTGTGGCTATGCCATCTATTAATGTTGTTGTGGCACAGTGGGAGGCTGGTCCTCTCCTCTTCCACGCAGGCCAATTTGTGTGAAGGACACAACCAAGTAAGCAATAGCGATATGTGGATATACTTTCCATGTGAATACCCACCACATTAGAGCTTATGTTTACCAACAAATCTCTCTTCAGGATGCAGGATGAACATTTCCCGCATTGTGTTCACTGTAACTGTAGCTAGCAACTCATTCAGATGCCCAAAAGTGCAGTATGTTAAGATATATATTTATGTTTTAGGATGCGTAAAAAACAAACAAACTGTAAACTACTTATGCCACATCTAGAAAATAGATCTCTGTACTATCTTTCTTGTGAGCTCTTCCCACTGGTTTGAAGGGGGTGTGCAAATTTGGGCAAAGGTCACCATGCGTCACTTGGGATTTAGTCTCAAATGGAAATGATGAAACAGGAAGTTATAGAGTGGTAAAACCTGAACACCTAAAGATGTTTTTTATTATTGCTGTTACTGATCATTGCTTATTTAGCCATGATTAATTGGATTGAGCGATACTTTTGCAGCTTGCAGTTTTAAGGGGCTGTAAAATAAAATAAAAATAAGCCAAATTGGGATATCAGACCATTGTGCATGGCCTGAGGCAATTTAGTTTGAAACATGCAAAGTAGAATATTTAATCATTCAACAGACCTGCTGTCGCTGCTTTCAACAAATCACAGAAGACCTCGCTGAACCTTATTTGACATGACAAGTGTCAGTCATGTGTTCTATCTCACACACTGTACCACTGCTGATGAACTCCGTGGAGGGTGAACATTGCAGATGCGGCATTCAATAGCATCCCTCACAACCTGCTTAATAAGACTGCGCGTTTGAAAATTAGCTCACAAGGGGATACATGCTGATTAGTCTGGCAAGAGGGTCTAAAAGCCAATTCTCACATAGGAAAATGATGATGAAACAACCTGTGCCCCAAAGCTCTGATTCACACCATCATTACTTAAGATACATCTTTAGTTCAAAGTGTTACCTTTGGAGATGAAAAGGACTCAAGCAAGAAAAGGTAGCAAAGCTCTTGAATGATATTTCTGTGATTTTCTGAGCTTTGCTAAAGCGCTGCCAGATGTGCGTGGAATCTGTGTTGTTGAGAGGTAGTGCAGGTCTTGGTAGTTCTACTTTGTACATTATCAGAAGCTTTCCCCAAGAAGTGTAAACAGTGTTCCGGGCCAACAAATTCAAATAAGCCTATTTCATTTTCTGACAGAATTTATGATGCTGCATTTCATTTCACAGCCTAAATGGAGGCAGTCAGGTCAGGAGTATTTTAGCACTTATAAGAGTACCCCCCACCCCCCCACCCTCCTTTGCCTGTGCTCTCCTTCAGTGGCACTGCATCATCAACTGATTCACCTCTTTCTGCCTGTAATGCACCAAAGCAGAACACAGTGATGGATAGCATAAGAAGTAAATGTGGAGAGTAGAGAAATGAGCTGGTAGTTCCACAGTGTCACACTCGGAGACAAGGCCTTATGTGACACCCTGTAATAATAGGAGCAGGTTGTGCATTGGGGAGGGAGTGCAGCGTGAACGCTGTGAGGAGTTGGAAAGGTCGAGGCTCTGCAGCCAGCAGTTGTGGCGTAATGAATATCATTTGCAGCAGCAAGAGGCATGTCTCGTCCATTAGTAATAAAAGCTTTCTCCCCTATATGTAGGCACTTTTATCCACAACACCACCAATGCTAAAGCAATGCAGGCAGTTACAGTAACATTTCACAGGTGTAGCTATTATAATATAATATTCACATAGATGCAGACTTATGTTTTTGGTGCATTTTTTTATAACCTCTGCAAGCACTGACAATCGTGCTCTACAGTGTAACTACAGCTGTATGGCGGAGCAATAGACGGCAGGGGAAACTAAGAATGAGCACAGGAGGGTTAAAGAATAAGGAGGATGTAGAGATGTGATCGGGCAAGAATGAATGAGGAAGGCAGAGGGGCTGAAGGGTGATGACAGACAGACAAGAGAAGGTACAAAACAGCAGAAAGAGAGGGCAGGAGAATGAGAGCGACAAAAAGGGAAAATATGACAGAGAGAAGAAGCACAGTGCCTCTCCTGAGATTTAATAGCAGCATCCTGCCCTTGCCATAGATCCTCCTGCCTACGTCTCGATGAGGCACCATCTGTCACGGGCTCGTTACATCCAACCACTTCTTCCTCACACTCCAACCCTACTTAAAGAAAAAAAAAATAACACAGCACACAGGCGGGAAAGAAGAATGCGTCGGTGGAGTTGTCGCATTGACTTTAAAATGAGGAGGAAGGGGTCAAAGTGAAGTTAGACTGACAGGAGAAGTGTCAAGGCGCCTGCATTGCTGACATGTACAGTATGAACTCTGATCAGCAGTCAGATGTTGGCAACCACCAGCACATGTTTTGCCTCTGCCCTGTTCTACTTGCTGCGGCAGTTGCTGTGGAGATTTCGAATCTTGCACCTCGGCAACCCAAGCACAACACCGATTTGGAACAGCTTCAGAAACTTTGCAAAACACAACACACATGGAAATTTAACCGCCCTGGCACTTGAAAAGCCCGAGAGCCGAAATCACACCTGTGCCAAGCAGATTCGAATTAAAGAAGACCCGCAAATTCCTGAGTTGTTTGTAACCATTTCTGATTAATGATTTCCCCCTGCTACGTCTGCTGGCCCAGTCTCAAAACAGCCGTTCCTGCCCTGATTAATGACTTGCTCCATGCCCTGATGCATGCCAAGCAAAATGAAGGGGCTTCATGATGGGGGGTGTCAGAGGGATTTGAAGCAGAGAGAAAAAAATCAGCTGAGCTGCAAAGGTTACTCCAAGTCTACTCTGATTCAAATATGTCACCAGGGATTTCCTCGCAGCAATTGGCTCCACATTCTCCCTCTCAGGATCTTCAATGTAGATTGAGGGAGACAGACGCTGGACCATTTTGAGAGACGGGTGTCTTTTCTACTTCAAGCTGGGCCTCTGCAGGGCTCACAGGAGGGGGCTTCTTCCTGTTCATTACAGCTTTGTTTAAAACCACTATTAATGAAAGGAGACAGTTTATCACCCTCGACATATCCCCCTCATCATTCCGCTCTTTAAATGGTTCATTAATCCTGCAAAGGGAATTTCATAAACAAGCTCCAAACACTTTGTACCTGCTTATTGGAATCACAATAATTAATCTAACCTGTCCGCCACTGGTGTCAACACCAATTTACAAAGGAGTAATGGAGATTTTGCCTGCTGATTGTCAGATAATGCAGCGCACGTGCTGACATGCGCCAGCAAACATGCATGCGCAAGTAATATACCTTCACTTTGAAAGTTTCATGTTTGTATTCCCACGGGTTGCTGGTTTCAAGGGGAGAAATTTATTTTTCATATCCTTTTTGTCACACATAAAAAAGTGGAAGGAGAACCTCATTGCATTACATCGGGATATTTCAATACATGCTTTATTCTCCTAAGCCCGGTCCAAGGGGATAAACTTAGACCTCACTGGAATTATATTTAACCTGCCACACAGTGAATATCTGGGGTAAGAAACCGCTTTGAGGGCTATAAACGCATGACCTGACTTTGATTTCATATGCAGCTTTAGCTTTGCTTTTGTCCCTTAGCTAAACATTGTTCTCTCGCTCTTTTCTTTGTCCTACCTACTTCTGATTTCTTCTTCTTTTGTTTCTCTGGCTGTCTGTTTGTTGGTCTGATTGGCAATCCCTGCATCTCTCTCCATCCCTCTGTTTCTTGCGCCCAGTGCCAGATGCATATGCACAACAGAGACACTTAGTGGCCAGCCTTGGTGGCTCCGGGCCACCACGGTGGAGTGAGGCTGGTTTCGATCAGACAGCCTGTGTGCCTGTCTCACCTTTAACCTTTATCGGTTGATGAGGCAAGTTGACTCTTTCGTAGAAGCAATTTCAGATTCTGTCCATATGGCAGGTTGGCTGTTTTCTGCAACACGCACAGAAATTTCCCCTTACACGTGCACACACACATAGTATAGTGACACAGATTGGCTAGTCAATAATAATAAAATTTAAAAAAGGAGAAAAGGAGGTGGATGCTGAAGGTTGAAGAGGGTGGAGGGCAGAACAGGACCGGAGAACTAGAGGAAATGGAGAAAAAAACGGGGGTTTTGTTAAGGGGGGAGAGGTGTCAGAGAGGCAAAAAAAAGGAGAGAAAAGACGAGGTGAGCTGAGGAGAACTGGGTATTGATGGGGATAGTGGGTGGTGTGGCTATTCTGTCAGTCTTGGCACATCGTTCCTCTCATTACAGTTTCACTCCTTGGCTCCAGCCTGCTCTTTGGTCCTCCCCCACGGCTAGCCCTGGAGCAGGGATCCATCCAGCCCAGCCCTCCTGTCAACACAAGCCCAGCTCAGCAGCTCTGGCCCAGGCATCTGTCAGCCCACACAGTCCCCTGTCAGCCATAGCCTATTGGCGAGTCCATATTGGCACAGCACAGCGGGGCAGAAAAGAGTATAATAAAGCACAGCAGAGCATCCATCAACAAAGCTCAGGGTAAAACAGCGCAGGACAGCAGCCTAGGTATCCATTACAAGCAAGACCCTGATGAACAACAAGGCCACTTCGTAAAAAAAAAAAAAAAAAAAAAAGGTGCATTTAATAAGGCTTTTTGTTTATATGCACTGGTAAATATTTGCTTGCATTTGCAAGCTTTTATTCTGTTTCAATGGAGAATGTGTTTAAAACAATGGGCTTCGAAACAACTCTGCAGACAACTGCAAACATGGAGATGCTGTTAGGATTAAAAGGGGCTGTTTTTTTGTTTTGTTTTGGGGGGGGGGTTTGCCAAAAATTCCAATAAATTAAGTCAAGCTGGCTAAATAACACAGCTGAGATAGTACATCATTGTGAGGGCTGCAGAAAGTTAATGGGATGGATTTTCATTACAAATCATTCAACCGTGGCTTGGCTATTCCAATCAAATCGAGTTCCCTGCAAGCAACTTGTTGAGCGCAGCTCAGATCAGGCCAGCCACAGACAGCCATGCTCTTATTTCTCATTCAGTTCGAGCAGGGCACAGCCCAAGAAACCCGGCACGACGAAGACACCTTGACAGCTACTCTGCTAAAGGGAAGCAAGAGCTACAGGCAGACAAGTGCTCTGACAAGTGATAGGAGCTTCTCCACTTCCCGGGCAGTCGCTCATTAGTGAGAACAGGAAATAGCTGCAACTGAGCATGCTCTGCACTCTGTTGTAAGGGTTGCTGGGACCCTCTGGAGGCTTGAGCAGTTCAAGGGAAGACAGACAAAGTGGAGGGTAAGAGGTAACCGAGGAACCCGATCTGTTGCGCAGATCAATGAATAGTACCTTAGATTTTCATTCCATGCTGTCCACTTCTGCTCGAGAGTGTTGACAGAGAGATGAGAAGGATGAGAGGAGAGAAGATGACGACACAGCAGAAGGAGGAGGAGGGGGATGAGAGGCAGAGGGGGTACGAAAATTAGGATAGGCAGAGGTGGAGCAGTGAAGAGGCAGAGGTGTGACAAGATGAGAGGGAAGGGGATAAGGCAGGTGTGGCTGAGAGATCAACAGCAGACTATGGCTCAGATTGAAGTCTGAGTGTGATGGTATGAACTCTCTGTCTTTCTTTGACCCATATGGAGCAGCATATGGTGACCGCTAACTGAAAGGAGGTAATACAATTCAGAATTTTTGAATGATTAATAGTCCCAGTCACCTGTATTTATCCAAGAGCTGGCATAATGCTTTTGAGGTGCCACACTCACAGTATGAGTGCTGTTCACAGTTAAAGCTGCTTGTCTCACTTAGAGCAGAGGGTAGGATTAGGTGTGTCCCGCCACACATTCCCTTTTTTTATTTCGCTATATTTCCTCCTTCCTTTGTGACCTGCAAACCGAGTGCTCGCCCCCAGATCTTGACAGCTGCCCAAGACTGTGAGAATCAAGCTGCTTTGATACTACCTTCAAAGTACCTCTCACAGAAGATACACTGTGCCCTTTCATGAATTTCTTTTTATTTCATTTCTCTGTTGCCAGGAAGTTCAAATCAAACCCACATATCACAAATTCCCAATACCAGTAAGTTTCATGAAATTAAACACTACAGTGGCCTGGCTCTCAAACAATGTCAGTGTGACTGTCAAATCAGTCAGGTGGTTGTTCCACCACTGAGCCATCTGATAACTGATTTGGTGCAGACATCGTCTTCCTCAATGACTTTTGTCAGTGACACAAGAGGTCAGCACTCTTGTGTGTGTGTGTGTGTGTGTTGTGTGTGTGCCACAGTACTCCTTAGCTACTAGCTCAGATGAAGCATCTATATGGAGGACCATCTTCTGGGCCTCCTGGGTCTTTTTGGACTGGAACCAGGCAAAACATCAAGGAGAGAGGAGGGGAGAGGAGAGAATAACAATAACAAAATAACCTTTATCAGAAATGCTTGGAATTAAACCTGACATGAAGTGGCCCACATATGAAGCAGCTGTCTAGCAGACTCCCGTTGTGCAGAAGAAATGTTTCGGAGCTTGACCACGAGGCATGAGTAATAATCATTCATAAGCTGCATACTTTGAACCATTAAATGTTTCAATTTCAATCATGGATTGTTTGTTATAACAGGTGTTGCATGCCTGTAAGCGGAACTCCATAAAATGTCAGTACGGCTTAGGGTAATCAAGGTTTTTGAAAGAAACTGGTGTTATGATTCTGTTCATGACTCCTCCTTCTGTCTTCCACTATCCTGCTTTTGTCCTTTCCCCTCCTCCTGGTTACTTCATGGTACAGGAGGCGAAAGGTAAAGAAGAAAGCTCAGTCAAAACAAATAAGAAAAAACAACCACTCAGTCAGCTAAGACAGTGTATTGCTGCCCTGCAAACACCTACAGTAAATCCTCTCACTGTCTGTCAATATGTTTCATGTGAAGCATTATCAGCGAGAAAAGGGCAGGTTTAAAGCCTTTACATACATAGAGAATGTTACTATATTTTTCATATTAGATTGCTCGTATAATAAAGCCAGTGTGCATATTTTCATTTTTGCTGCAATTTTGGCAACTGAATTATTGATCAAGATGAAATTTCATGTTTAAATATGAACATCTTGCGTGCAAGACAATATGTCAACAGTTCTATCCAGTCAATTTTATGTATTGCATGAGAAAGGAGCAGAAGATAAACCATCCCAGAGAGACTGCAGGGCATGATAGCTGATGGTGTTGACCTTTTTGCCTCTCCCACACTGTAAAGCCAAGTTGCATATGGCACAACATTTACAGTTGTTCTGATGCTTTATTCAAGCCACAGTATGCCATTATTGTGTTAAATGAAGAATTAAAATGTATTATTTATACACATTTTCAGGCTTTATTTCGGTGCTGCAGAGTCTACCTCAGGATTATGCATAGTTGTGGGGTGAAAAGTTGTTCAGCGTCTCCATGAGTAAATGTAAGTAAGGAAATTGTGTCTGATTAGTTTAGGATGCTTTTAGATTAGAGCCCTGAAGATATTTGATACAAAGCTGGATAAACACTTAGTGAGGGTAGTAGGAAGTAGATGTCAAAGTGAGTCAATAAATACAGTAGGGTACCTGGGCTCCACACAAAGCATAAGGAGCATCAGCATGGTATCAAGCTGTGAGTACAAGCCCTCAACAAATCTGACATGCAACTCCCACTGGGTAAGAGGCTGGGGACACTTTTGTGCATCACCCAGGGTCACCTGCCAAAGACAGCCTCACTCCACTGCCTCGCTAATCTACTCCCTTGTAGCCCAACACAGTGCAAAACATTGTGCGCAGCCAAGGCTCAGGGAGTCACCCGGAATTTGCATTTGAGGCGCATCCACTGTCGGCTTGCATTACGGCTGATATCCATTCTCATTGATTCCGACGTCTTCTCACATTTACATTTATTCATTAGGCAGACGCTCAGCTCCCTTCCCTCCCTTGCAAGATGTCTTAGATGGAGCTTACTTGGCGTAATGCTCTGACAGCGTGCAACAAGAAGTAAACAAGAGGATACTGGTGTCCTTTTTCATTCACAGGAATAGTCTCACTGTTAAAGGAGATGTATTTATCAAAGGTAGGAAAGGAGGCAGTTTCAAAAGAGAGGGGGGATAAAGGGAGACAATGAGTGGGAGGAAAAGAATGTGAGAGGGATGAATTAAGAATGAGAGAGAGAAAGATAGAGCTACTCCACAAGTGAGCAAGACGTCAGGATACATGGAGTGTTGAGTTGTGTGATTAAGTGTATGAACTTTGATACCCTTGCTGGTCAGCAGTATCAAATATTTTTATATTTGTATTGCACTAAAGCCAGCATTGTTTCAAGACATGATTGTATGTATAAACCGATGCTATAAACATTTAATGCAGCCCACCTACTCGGTGAGAATGCATAATCACTCGCAGAATGAAAGAAGTAACATGCCCTTTGTTTTCACGCTGCATCCCCCAATGACAAACCAACCCCTTTATTTCTGTTTCCTTCCCTCACCTGACTTGTTCTTCTTGCCCACAGGTGTTATGTTGATGACAAAGTGTCCAAGGTGGCCTGGCTCAATCGATCCAACATCATCTTTGCCGGACAGGACAAGTGGTCCCTGGACCCCAGAGTAGATCTGGTCACTAAAGGACAGCTGGAGTACAGCCTGCGCATACAAAAGGTAATGTTATCCATAGCAGGTTAAAAACTGGACTGGACTGTTTTACAATCCACCTCATTTTATAAATATTTGATTCATAGTGAGCTGGGATTGGATGCAGTTAAAGATTAAAGTTGACACTTTTTCATTTCAAGGATCCTAGATAATAATCATGAGACATGACCTTAATTAACTGCACACTTGATATATTGTTTGTAAGAAATGGAGATGTGCTGTTTAGATATTGATCCATTCATTTGTTTTAATTATGGGACTTTTGCTGTACTTCATTCTTCATTCAATAAGAAAGACTAGAAACAAGGCTGGACAACAAGCCTGTCTCTAGTCGATTTTATAAAGGCATTCCTATTTAATGGGCAGAATTTGAGATAAGTATTGATTTTAGCTTTTAACTCTGCAAGAAATGTCAAACTCTTCCTTAAAACTAAGTCACACTGACAATACCTCATGTTACTCATGGAATAAATCAACCATTTCTAACAAAATTGGTAAGTGGTTGGTGGCATATACCATCAGTGTTTAGTATACACTCAAAAAAATGCAGAATGCAAAACACTTATTGGAGTTAATTTCAACAAACTTGTGGTTATGTGGTTTTGTATATGACTGAAACGGGTTTCTCTGATTTGGTGTGTGTGTTTCAGTCCACCCATACCCTCTCTCCAGTACTATATACACAGTTCTGTCAATATACTACTAATTTCTTTTGATCAGGTATCTTTTGTCGGGAAACACAATTGCTGTCTGGATTATGTTCCAATACTACTGTAGTATGAGGTGGAAAATGCAGGACACTGACACCCGAGATCAGGTAGTTGAGGATTAAGATATAAGTGAATGTAGACAGGTGTCATTCGGACACATTCATACAATATGTGTCGGTAGAAGTGACACATTTGGCAAACCACTATACAATGATAAAGTAGAAGGAAAATGGAAACCACCCTAGTGACAATAAAAAACAAACATACATCACAAATCTAGATTTATCAGCATAAAGAATGAAAAGATGGGAGAAAAATTCTAAGTGCCTTGAAGAGAAATCAATTTTCTGCTGAAAGATCACTTGTGGCAGCACTATGGTAAAATGCTGTTCACCTTAACTTTGGGTAATTTCTCGGAGATATAGAATTATTAAAATGAGAGGGAAAATATAAATAAAATGAAAGTACCTCGCAGGAAAACATTGTGCTTTGCCAGTAATGTTATGAGAATAAAAATTCCATTCAAGGTAATGAAATAACAATATTTTGTTCTATTGTGTGCAGGTGGATGTGTATGATGAGGGGTCGTACACCTGCTCCATACAGACTAAGCAGCAGCCCAAGACCTCGCAGGTCTACCTCATTGTACAAGGTAAGCTGAACCTGCATAAACATCAGGAGTGATGATAAACATGTAATACACCACTTTATCTGTGCCAACTGGAAGGATGTGAACTTGGAAATTGGGGGAATAAGACACATTATATGCTAAACAGAAGTTTGCCGCCAACTGTCAACCATAAAATTACCTTATTACATTTTTCCCCATTTTAAATTATATTTCAAATGTCTCAAGAGTGAGAGATGGTACAAGCCACAGACATCAGTCACCACTCTCTATTATTAAATGTGAAAATGTGTCCCTCAAAGGTGTCTGCTATGAAAATATATGAATATGTATTGTCAGAAAAAATGAAAAAACACTATATGTCACAAATGCGCCCCTACAGCAACAGAGATTCATGTTCAAGTTCAAATGAATCTTAAGTACACTTGAAAAGCCTTCGGCTGCAGTTTTCCATTTCAAAGAATAGGAAGTTATTGCTTGTGAGTGAGGGAAGCAGGAACGTTGACAGTGAGTGATAATCACGAGAAGAGCAAGGGAGAGAATTTGCTGCAGGATTTGATCCAAAGCCTGGAGGGTGGAAATTTTGTTTTTCTCTCAAAGGTTTTTTTCCCCAGAATGTCTTCCAAAAGTTATATTGTGGGGTTTAAGGTTGTAGCTCCTGATATGAGAGAGAAGGCCATCATAACATCAAGTTGTTGTACCTGAGAGGGCTGTGCGTAGAGCCACAGTCATGCTCAGTTTTCAGGCACTGTCTTTGTAACTCAGCACGCTGTTTCCTGTAGGTATAGAGAAGTACAGTCATCTGAAAATACTAATTTCACAGCTAATTTTTAAAGTAATACACGGGGGATAACACAAATGTACATAACAGTATTACCAAGCTGCCACATCATGGTGCACCAAACATATGCTGAAGACCACAACGTGACATACATCACAATTATAACATCCATCTTAAGGCAATAACAAAATCCTGTGATAACCTTAAGATATAAGAATTTAAGGTTTTGTATCTCAGCAAGATTTGCCTGTGCTCACATCTTTAATCGGCTGTGTACGTCTGTGTAAAAAGTAAAATATTTACAATGCTATTACTAGAGTTTTCACTAAGGCCAGAGAAGTGAAACACACCGGCTCCAGCTCTCATATACTTGCAGCGGTATCCTGCTTGTCTAAATATTGATTTTAAAATTCTTCTGTTCGTTTATGGAGCACCGAATTGTTCAGATCAGTAGGTCACTTCTGACACCCACCCCCACAAACCACATCTTTGCATCTTTACTACACCAGTGTCTTTCTTTTGCTGGAAGGGTCTCTCGTGCATCTTGCTGCACTCTGTCAGGACATCCTCACCTTTCTGAACTTCTTGGTAGTAAGTCTAGTGTTCAGAGACAATAGCCTATGGTGGCAGCAAATGACAAGATGAGTGTAAACAGGTTATATCAGATCCTTTATGGAAATTAAAGGAGAGTCTCCCTTTAGCTTGAACTACTACTTTACTTGGCTTGCTTGTCCTGATGGCACACCACTACTCCAGATCTGGTCATTCTGGCCAGGTCTGCTTATTGTCCCCAAAGTTAAAACTGAAATTGAAGAAGCAGTCTGTAGACCACACATCTGAGACAAATCCTCAGCTCAACATTTCTTTTAAATCAAGGCCCAGCACAAATATGTACCACTGGACTATTCAGTTTTGACTAGCCACTCTACCGTTGGGCCACTCCTAAAGTGCACTACCCAATATGTGAATAGCATACAGTACATCACTGCAGCTTCTTTGCGAAGAATATGTTCTTTAATCTGTGTCATATGCCAGTTCTCTGTGCCATAGTTGTTCCTCTATATTACCAATACACTGTCCAATGAAAAGAAAAATGGCATCAAGTGATCTTGACAAAAGCAACCTCAATGACACCCATATTTTGATTTTCTCACTTCTTTTTTTCAACAACTGCTGACGTTTGACTGTTTTTTACTATAAGATTACTTGGCACATTAATTATTCCATAAAGCCTTGAAATCTTGCTCAATCGCTAGCAACTTTTCTGAGAAATACTGAGCTATGCATCAAGGCAAGAAACCTGGAGAGTTTGTTATCCTTCGAAATACCATTTCCATGTCTCTGTAGTCTCCTTTTCCAAAGCCACAGTCAGTTGAGAGAAATTGCCCTTAACCTGTTCAAAACAGGCTGCCTGAGAGGCAGGAATGAAATACCTCAGTGCTGTATTTGTATGTATGTGTGTGTGTGTGTGTGTGTGTACGTGTGCATGCACATCCATGGGTGGGCTGGGTGGGGGTAGGACTTTGATATGCTTTGCACTATGCATCAGCTGTTATCTGTCCATGATCCATAGTCCACAGTGTTGTATATGTACAGTGGCAAATCTAAGATTACAGCTCAATAAATTTCACTGCACTTGATTGTTTCATCAGTCTGAGTATTTTTTTATAGTAACTACCCTTTCCATATTAAAACTACTGACTGTGTGATGTCAAATCCGACCCAGATAAATACAACTGGCTGTCAGTGGAGGAAGTGCAGCAGTGTAATTTCACCGCACACAATAGCATACTAGGGAACTTGTCATACAGCTATGAACTGAAGATATCATCCATTAATAGCATTTTTAAAGGTCAATATATAAATTGATGATCCTCTTCTGGGATCCACAGCAGCATATTGCCTCTCCTTCCCAGAATCCATTGTGTCTGATTATTCAGCGCTTGATCATTGGAATGTCCTACATCGACTTCCTGAGTTTCTGTCGGCGGCCTCATTTATCACGGCTAATGCGACAGTTATAGCCAAACATTGATTCTGTTGCTTTCTTTCCCTGCAATTTTGTCCTCTACTCTGCCTCTAAAAGTCCCATTCAATCTTGCTGCCATTGTTATGCTCATTTGTTGTATTTCCCTGTGACGTGGGCGTAATCTTCACTTTGAGGTTCAGTTCAGCATCTTTCATCTAAATTGCGGTGCAGTGCTAAAGGCGCAGGTCTCTGGCAATTACAGTGCACGCGGTACAGTGAGCAAATACTGTGACCTTTTTATTTACTTTTAAACTGTGTTCAGATATTGAACATTATGCTGAGGAAACTAATGAATGTAATACTGAGTACAGAGTATATAGATAGAATCCTGCTTTATGAACAATCCACCACTAATTTAACTTCTGCTTTCATCTAGTTTCATCCACTCCCTTTCTATTCTGCTGGTAGGTTTATGACTTTCACTATGGCAAGATAGCGTCTTTGTGTGTGGCTCCACTATACCATCACACGCAGAAACCTAAACCAACCCCCGCAAAACCCAATCAACTCTGTGGGATAATAATTCACCCTGCCTTCATCGTTTAATGGGTATGAAAATGTTCTAAGCATCAAACATTGCCCCTAGTTACAGACCCAAGAGCGGGTTTGCATAACTGAAGCTGACAATTTTCTGCTAGCAGGGACAGGGACGTAATTGGAAAACAAATGATCAGACAAAGTAAATTTGCGGTGGATGAAAAAGTGTCGGACTCGCAGGGCTCAGACGAGTGGTACCGAGCAGCAGGGTCACTGCACATGACAAGAATCCCAATATAATGGCAGGCTTTCTACCCCAATCCAATTTGATTTTCATGAAACATAGACATAAGAATTTTGGCCGATGGGCAAGCCCGGGCCAGCGCTGTGATGGTTTTCAGGGTTGACTTTGATGTGTGCCAAGTTTATTAGCTAGTTGAGAAATTTTTGCATGTGGGAATCAAAGAATGAGTTTGTGTGTGTATGCACAATTACCTGGATACGTCTATATTAGTAGGTAGGCACAGTCTTTTTTAAAGTAGCTTTTTGAAAATTGTTATTTTTTTATTTTAATCTCTAAATCTCTCCATTTCACTTTTTCCAAAGACTAAGAAGAAGGTTTATTGAAAAAGATTTTTTTTTTAAATTTTATTTAAAATTCAAGTTAAATATTCCATCTTTTGATCAACTTGGAAAAAGTATGCTCTGAAGATGCTGTGTCTGACAGCCATGTTAATGAGGGGGAACAGTCTGTGCTTTGATGCTGATATCCAAGGTGTTAAATCCTGTCTGTGGCCCATATGAACTGATGGGCTATCCTCAGTGATACTGATCCACTCCTAAGGGACAGATGGCAATATTCGACATTTTTATTTTTATTTAATAATTTATTCATTCATTCATAGCTATTGTCATGTGAATGAGCAATTATCAATTACTCAATTATCAATTACAGAACATATTCTCACTTACACGGTGAGAGTAAACCAAGATTAGATGGGAGCAAAAGAGTGGCATGATGTTTGTCAGGAAAAAACAGGATAAACGGGTAATGAAACAGTATCAAGCATAGAAGAAAGAAAGCCACCAACATGGCTGCAGACTCTTAGTCTTATTATTTTGAGAAATCTGGGTGAGCATGCTTTTTTTGTTTTTTTAAAAATCAAATTTAATGAGGAGGTGCTCTAAAATATAAGTAATGCTGGGGAGGGCTTTGCATTTGTAAAAGACATGAAACATAAGCCTATATATAGCCCCAATCCTCATCCCAATAGTTTTCATGCATTCGTTTGTACAACCACGTTCACAGCAGCAGTGTTTCAGCGCATTCAGCAAATCTCAATATGCTATGCAAATGTGTTTCATAAAGTGTAGAGGCTGGGGAGTGATTCATCCATCTCATGAGGTCCTCATAATACTTGTCCCACAGGAGAGGAACTTTTAGTTCATTTAGCCCTTACTGTAAATGATAATCTGCCTGCAATGTGCTGACCACAATCAGAAACATTAAAGCTTGTTGAACTCAGATCTTCACTAGTGTATCCAATGTTCAGTATTCATTTGATGTGACAATTGCACCATTTAAGAAAATAATAGTAACCACAGCCAGTGAGTGAGTCAGCTTTTGTTGGGTAGCATCTCAAATCAGTGGCCTAATCACTAGCTGCAAGTAAATCGAAAGTCATTTAGTTGAATCGTGCATCCCAAGCTGTAGGAACAATAGCAGGTGGATGGACGCATTGCCCTGCTGCTAGTCAATGTACAATGAATGCATGTGTGTCTGTGTGCATGCATTCATGTCTCTCTGCAGGTTCCATGAGTTCCCTGAAGCCTCTGAGTCATATTGATCTCCTGTTGGTCTCCCATTGTAATAGGCTGCTTCCTTTGTTTCCTTTACATTTTATAATCTACTACTAATCTACTTTTCATCCTAATGATAGCAGTGCATGATCAGCTGATTCAAATGAATCCGCTACTGTCACTTCTGAGTTAAAGACAACACTTTAATATTCTCTGTTGTTTTTGGAATGATTTAAGCAGCTTTGTTTCTACAAAAATTGTAATTCATTTGATCCCAACCTGTCAAACAATTCTCTTGTTAAACATCTCTATTAAACATTGTTCTCATTCGAGTGGAGTGCAGACGAAATAATTTATATTCACTGGACTGTTTGTTTTTGCTGATTTTTCAGCACAACATTATCAGCCATATTTTTGTTGGGGTTTATGACCAGAACCAGTCTGGCAAGGCAGTCTGAATTAGCTCTTAAATCTAGCAGTTATCACCCAAACCTTCCTCGTGAGCAGCACTCCCTCCAAGACAGATGGCATTATCCATTCATAAATGTCACAGAAACAGAGTGACTATAAAGCAGCAAAGTGAATACTCCCATAAGCAGCTGTTCCTTGGTTGTCGTGACCCCATTTCAGTATGTTGTGTCCATTGCGAAGTGACACATCTTAATGTGCTGCAGACACTTGCTCTGGAGCATGGAGAATTGAAAACAGAATGTGGTGTGTGTGTCACTTTTGGTCACGGCACAAAATCAGATAAATACAATCACAGCCTTGTGCAGTTGTTACAGTTATGTAACTTGCTGTAAACAAAGAACTCAGAAAACTTTATTTTTTCCCAATTTAAAATACATTCCTCTCCAGTATGTTGGCTGTTTTTATTTTGTATCCGAAAAAAGTGCTCTTTTTTTTAATAGTATGAGTTCTATCCTTAACTTTGACTCTGACCCATCCACAGGATACAACCTTTTTCCAACTTGGCACCACTGAATTTCAATAAAAAAAGATATGAACCATCAAATGTCTGCTCTTCCACACTTATCTATTTTTCTCTTTCTTTCATTTCTTCCGTTCTTGTATCACAATGCTGTGGTATTTAAGTACCAAATCCTCTGAACTCTCTAAGGGCAGCCGTGTCACTCTAAAGACACACCCTAGCAGGAGGGGGCAGGTGTGTGAGCGTGCACATATTTGTGTCTTGTGTGTCTGCACATATCTTCTACTCTACAGTCTGCAAGGAGTAAGACTGACCTTTTAGCAATTATCATGGGACAGTCAGAGCCTTTCAGCTGTGCCTGTGGAGCCATCTATCCACTCTCCTCTGCACCTCGCCCCATCTCAACTCCTCCTTCCTATTTTCTTCTACGCCTTCAACACCCGTTTCACTTGTGCATCATGGACCACCCCTTATCTCTGCTGTTGCTGAGGTGTTTTGTTGCCTCCTCAGATGATACCAATGGGCTTATATGGACAAGATTGGAGATAGAAAGACAGCAATAGGCAGATGAATTGAAAGAGACACAGAGGGTAAATGCGGATTAGGTATGGCTGTCATTAATTTTCGATATCAGAAGTCTGTCTGACTTTACTGCTACAGTATCATGATCCTACCCACATTCACTTTATTTCTTGTGTTGCCGCCAGCCACGGAGTTCAGACTACATTCTGTTTGCTGAATGATCCCTACTTACCTGTCTTAATACCTTCATGTAAAAAGATCTTCCACTCTCCAAAGGAAAAAGAAAACACACGTAAACACATTAACAAAATTTCTTCCTCACCAAGCTCCATGCAGCAGCCTCTCACCGAAAGCAAAGCTGCTGCTTGTCAAATCCTTTCCAGCAGCCAAGGAGTGCACACAATTTAGTTTCTGTCCAATGTCCAGTGTTTATTACACCACCCTTGATGCCACCCAAACTGTAATTGGCAATATATCCACACCAAGACAGTGATTTGTCTTGATTAAGGATGTTTATTTATGTCTCTCCAGATTAGATATGCATCTAGATACATGACAAATATGTTACATAGTGATTCAGCTGGACTGTGCATCCCAGTAAATGAATGGCTGTTTGCAGGACTTCAACTGGGGAAAGCAGTAGCTCCAGGGCTGTGGCACACACACCCAACACACACTTGAAAAAATGGTTATTTGATTAATTCTAAAGAGAATTTTGTTAAAATCAAAGGCTCTGACACCTTTATTAGTTTTTCAATATGTGTTGGTTGATCTTTGAACCCTTTGTTTTGCCTACTTTGCCACTTGGGGGCAGTAGAACAATCTGTGAAAACATTACTGCTTTATGAAGTTGTTAAAGGCTGTCATTTTAGCGTAGTGTCAGCTTTCATTTGGGGTTGTGTGTTTGCAAACTTCAGGAATATTCAGGTTTCACTCTGCTTTTAGAAAATGTCTGGCTGTTTATTTACACAATGCTCCACTATATTCATGAGCTACTTGCTAACTTTGTAAACTGCTGGAGAGGCATTGTATATTCTTTTTTTCTCCACTGAAAACAGACACTTGCTGCAGCCTAAAATAACACTTAGAGAATGGTGGGACTGAACCAAAACCAGGAACAGGCTGAGCAGTTTTAAACTCTCTCTCTGAGCTGAAGGAAAGTACAGAGTCAGATGATGAATCCCTGTGGGTTTGTCACCAAGAGCAACCCCCTCCCCCATTGGACATAGTCATGTGATCCATTGTTAATTTAAAAAATATTGATCAGTGCAGCTTTAAATGCATTGCTGCATGGTTGAAACACCCACCTCTGAAAACACCCATGGAGCTTTCTTTGTAGCCTGGAATCATTCAGTATATTAAATCGAAGTCCAGCGTTTGAGCACACAAGCTTCAGGTAAACCCCACAGAAACACTGGCTTGTGTGAAGGCCAGCAGTCAGCCCCACTATGCCTCACTGTGCCTGCCATGTGTATGGTGGCATACCAGTAACCAGACACACATTCATATACACCAGCCCTCTAGGGACAAGATTACATGTTGCCCTCACATTGCCCATTATTCCATGTATCATGCTACCCAGTTGGATGAAGTCGAGAAATAAGAGACACAAAAACAGGGGGAGAGAGAGAGAGAGAGAGGGCGAAAACAGCCACACACATTTTACATTGCCTTTGAACCTTCATAATGAAACTGACTCCTTGAAGTTTTAATGAAAGCAACAATTTACCATTCCCTTTTTCTCCCTGGGCTACTGAGCTTATGTTGCTTGGAGTGAATCTCTAAAAAATAAAAAGTAAAAAAAAAAAACTGCAGCCTCCTTTAATCTTCTTTATGCTGGCTGTGAGAGGTGCTCTCATGCATTTAAATGGGGCCATCCCATGGGCGCACATGACAGCAGGGGTATTGGCAGGGGTTACAGGTGCGCCATCAGCACCATATTTCACCAACTAACCAGGCAAGCCAGTGGCCATCGGTTCCGGCCAGACCCCTAGTCTTATCTTTGATATAGAGGACTACTATTTCTTTCTCCAACACCTCTGCTCCCCACACACATACCCATTACTCGCATAGAGTCTGCCAGTATCCTTTCCCTCCATCTTTTTCCATCCTCTACGTGACCTGGGCCTGTCAGATAGATGGACAGCCCTTTGGCGCTGTGCTTCTCGTGGTTGTGAATGCCTCTGGAAGTGAGATTAAGTGGCACAGTTAAACCTGACCTCACCTGCTTTCTCTGAGGGAAAAGGATGAGGTTAGGTGTGCGTATCATTGTGTCAGTGTATGTCAAAACATTAAGAACTGGATACGTGACCCTGTATGGATAAACATATGGCCTTGTGACTGCCTTTTGAGAATGTCACCCTTATGTGTTTCGACTGTGTAACTGTGTGTGTATTAACATTTTACCCTGCTGTGGCCTAATGGAATGCTGTCACCTTCTCTTCAATTTCTGTGCCCTATACTGCTCAGGGTCACCTGTTTGTTTGTGTGTGTGTGTGTGTGTGTGTGTGTTTTTGTCTGCCACTCAGCTCCGCTGGTGTTCAGGTCGATCCTACTGCTCAGCCTTGATCCCACTTTTATCAACATGGCCTGGATAAAAGCAGAGAGGCACACACGGGTTGTTCAGCTCAGAGACTTGACAACAACACTGACGAGAGCAAGTTAAATATTAGCAGAAATTGCTAATTTTGAACCGATGAGACCAGCAGATATACTGCTGTAGTCCATTAATGACCTACACATATTTGATCGATTTATTCGCTTGTAGGGAAACAAACGGGGTAATGAAGAATTGTCTTTCTTTTTTGTGCACATTGTGTGTGTCAGTGGTACAAACTTGCACTTAAGATACATGCTGGGAGATATCTGATTTCAGAGGATCCCTGATGCCTCTGTTGTATCAGGCTTAGCACTACAATCAGACCCACAAGAACTACTCCCTTTCCTTTCCTCTACTTCTCTCTACTGTCAGCAGCAGCAGAAAAATAAGGCCTTCTTACTTAGGTGATGACTTTTGTTTATGCACGGAGGGCAACTTTAATTCAACAAGCTGGAAGTCGCACACATTCAGACATATTATGGCAAATGATTTGTGATTTTGAGCGATATGTCTTCAAATCTACTGGGTGGATTACCATGAAATTTGTGTCCCTCTTCAGGACAAATTGTAACAACTTTAGTGATGCCTTATCTTTTCATCTGGCTCCATCATCACTTAAGAAATTTAATTACTGCTAATGGCAGGCCCATCGGCCTCAGCTACACATTGTGTTTAGTGCTAGTTAGCAAATGTTAGCATGCTAACACACTGAAATGAAATGTTATACATTATGCTCTAAATACCGATGGATGAAGCTGTTCGCATTGTAAATGACCATGTGAGCTTGCTGATATTGACATTTAGTTCAAAGCACCACTGTTCCTAAACACAGCATCACAGAGCTGCTTGCATAAACTCTTAGTCTTGTCTGATTTTCTTGTCTGAACTGAAAAAGCTGTGCAGGAGAGAATTTCAAAGCCATTGGTCATATCATATTTGAAAAGAGGCTTAAAATTCATTGGCTGACATCTGTCATGTGCTTTTCATGGATTACATGTTTGTGCACCTCCTTGGTATTTTGACTGTGCTGGGCTGCTCCCTCTCAGCCTGAGCCCACTGCCCCACCAGATGTCTGGCACCTTATCTAGTCGGACCATATGGTAGCCAGCGCTGATGCAGTGTTTTACATACCAAGCCTTCTTTGTGGCAGTAGACTGCTAAGCACTTCTCATGATGACCATATGTCTTGTTGGATGTCTTTTTGACGGAGGGCTGCATTTCATCGTTTGTGATTTAAAATTTTGTGAGACGTGCTGTGAAGCCTTGTGACAAACGTTCTTGACTCAATCATGCTTACAAAAGCATGACATCAGACTAGATTTCCATAATAAAGTGACTTAAACTGACTTAGGGTTGGTTGTGACATTCCTTTGTTTATATTTATTCCTCCCTCAGTTTAAAGTTTTTCTTTCGAAGCTCGCACATGCACTATAATCAAAATGTAGGCCCTCTGAGAAACTAAAGCTTCATCACTCTAATGAGAAAAAAAATGCTTACCACTTATTCAGGGAAAATAGTTATGACTCTTCATTACAATATGCTGCTCTCTAATGCATAGGCATCTCAGTCAGTAGCTGAGTGCTGTCAAGTATGTCCCTCTTCTTAGCACTTTGATGCACAGCCATAGATTTGATGGGAAATATTTTCTCTCGTGTGTATATGTGTATGTGTGTGTGTGTGTGTGTGTGTGTGTGTGTGTGTGTGTGTGTGATGGGGGGGGTCTTTGAGAGCTGGCACTAGTCAGCTGCTGCAGTGGCCACTGTGGTAAAAAATAACATATGGGCTTGTTATCTGTCCTCAGAGCTAGAAAACACTCTCCCAACAGAAGCCACTTGCTCATTAGACTTCAGCTGAAGGCAAAGCACAGACACAGAAACTTGGGGGAAAAAAGAATGAGAGGAAAGTAGACAGAGGAAGAGTGACAGTGATGAGGCAAGAGTGGGGGAGACAGAGTGGCAACGGACAGAGAGGAAAAAAAACAGGAGGGAGAAACAGAGAGAGGTTTTTCATACGTACCATATGTGCACAAAGGTGCAGTTCAAAGGCAACAAGGGTTCTGTGTGTGTGTGTGTGTGTGTGTGTGTGTGTGTGTGTGTGTGTGTGTGTGTGTGTGTGTGTGGGCATGCGTGCACTGTGGGCTGGTCTCCATCTGAGTGTGTCAGGCACTCTCCACTCGACCAGCTGTTCACAGTTCTTCACACAGTGAGATGAACCAACAAGCTGGTTTAGAGTCTGGAACCCAGTCAACACTAACACAATGGCAGCACTTTGTTTTCAAATTTCCAAACCAATAACATGCTCCGCAAACTCTATCTTTGCCGTAGATTGTGCCATCTTTGTTACCAAGCCAGGAGCCAGCAATATCCAACAGATAACCCACCAAAAAATTGTTTAAAGGGTAAAAAATATGTTTATATTAATTGACATACAGTATATGGGCTTAGGTAAAAACAGGTGGGCAGCAGGTGAAATAAACACAAGAATGAAAAAAGGCTACAGAAAACAGAGATGACAATGGGGAGTCACTCTCGATATGTGGGCGGATGATTACTGCAAAACTGGTGATCCTCGTGCCACTTTGCATTACATCACATGGCAGCTGACTGAGCGAGCGTATTGTACATCTGAATTGGACAGTGCATCATGAAAAACCGCAGATTACCTCAGGCTAGGGATCGTGGAAGCCCGCATAAATAAAATATGGATCAGTTGAAAAGTCAGTGACTTTTGTGTATGGGTTGCAGGACTTATATCGACGTGTCTGCTGCAGATTTGATTTCATGATAGTTGTGGATAAACAGGTCTGTTGCTGTACCGAGCTTCATGGGTGCAGATTTGCAAAGTTGGAGCCTACGCAGGAGTCAGATCCAGTAGTGAAGTCCTGCGCACATCTTCACTTGTATTAAGATACTGTTGCTCCTGGATTTCTATAAACTATGTGACAATTTTCATTCATTAATCCAATGATCTTTTTCTTTCTTTTAATCAATTAATCATAGTGTCACAATGATCTTTAAATTGCCTGTTTTGCCATGAGCTTTTCTTACTTCAGCTAATAATGTACATCTACAGTATATCTGGTGAATATGAAGACTATGCATCTTGTTAACATTAACATATACTGTTTGAAAACCACAAACCAGATTCTGCCTCTCTCTATCGTGCCACATAAAGACTTCACATCTGAGCTGATCAATTCTGCTTAAACTGTTTTAGCTTTGGTCTGTATCCGTTTACCTTGCTGCAGTGTTGTTTACCACCAGCACTTTACTCTCAGTGCTTGGCGTCACCGAGGAAGGAAAAGAAGCAGCTCGTGAAATTCCTCCGTGACAGCTTGGGTTAGGCTTGTGCTGTGGTGTGAACGTACTGTAGTATAGTTCTCACAGAGGCACTACACCGCTGAAGTGCTCATGTGTTGTGTGGATCAGGAGTGAAGAGTGCTGCAAGCATCACGTCACAGACCGCAGCGGGTATGTTCGGAAATGGAATGTTGGATTCTTAGCCGTTTAAGTCCCATTTAGTTCACTGAGAGAAGACTGATACCAATAATAAGGAAAAACATTGTATTGTTATTGTGTCAACTGGCCCTTGCGCATTGATCCCATTGCTCCTTTGTCATTAGCACGAGAGCCGTGACAGTCCATCAGTGAGGCCAAAGACTGAAGTAAATGACAAACCTTTGGACCCACTCTCAGGTTAAAAGTTAATAACTGCTAACCAAGGAGTCTGGAGGCCTCTTGTCTTAGGAGGGATCTAAATTGTTAATGGCCACGTGTGCATAAAACACAATGAAACATCACTGTGCAACGCATTCATGCTAGTACACTGTCACATGCCCCCTATTATGGGATGCACTTTAATGTAGGTGAAGTATAGCAAATGGGGCAAATCGGGTAGTATTGATTAGTTAGTGCCAATTGCTGGTTTGACTCCCACATAACATCCTTGAGAGCCTCTAAGGATCAAGGGGATTACACTGAAGGGCCATCTGAATGCCATAATACAGTCGAGCTGTAATTTGATAGATCACTTTTAACACCTCAGTGAACAATGAGGCAGCAGTATATATATGGGTTGTATATATGTGTAGGTTTTGCTGAACCAGCTACACAGGGCAAGACTGTAAATAGCCTTGGAGTAAGAAAGAGAGAGGAGGTGATGGTGGTTTCACACTGGAAAATGGGAAGTGGTGGTGCATTAAAGGCATATAAACTAAGCTTCATACGTATATGGGTTGTGGGGGGCTTCTGATCTTGGTCTGGACAAAGTGACATAATGAGGGATGGTATTTGGAAGTGGAAGAGCAAAGGGTAGGAAGCGGTATTAAACAGTTGAAGAATTGGTACCTGTGGAGGGAAAGGCCGCCATTGCAGGGAGGATTCTATAACCTTGGATTTAGCTTGTCTAGCCATCTTTGTTTTTCTCATTATCATGAGCTGTATGATAGCGTAAGCCTCTAAATCATCTGATGGCTTGAATGCAAAATCTGTTTTGCCTTTTTGGCAAGCCCTCCACACTTTGTGGATGCCAAACTGAAAATACAAAGCTATTGCTCCTGAGGAGGCAAAGGATTTACAGAGCTACCTCCGTTAGGCCGAGATAAGAATTAAAGCTTATACGGAATATATAAACATCGACATTTTTCATGACGGCAAGTGCTACCATTAGTTGGTTTTATAGAAGAAGAAGAAAAAACACTGTCTTTGGCATTTTCTCCTCTTCGACCCTCCTTGGCTGCCTCTGTCGCACTCGTTAGCAAAAACTGCTACTATACACTTCCACCTCATACACGTCCTGTTTGCCCTCCTTCCATGCAAACACCAATTAAATTGTCATGTGATTTACAGGTTGCTGCCCTTGCGGAACCCTTATTAGAAAAACACCTCTCAACACACCCTGACAAAACATCTCCTTAATTAATCACCTTGGTGTCTCCAAGAAGACTGAGGTGCACATATCAGAAATGGGCGGAAATGTGATGGCATTCAAATTGTGAAAGTCCTCCTTCATACAAATGCAGAGGACGTGCCTTTTTTCCCCCCCATCCCTCGCTTCCGTGACTGCCTCCAGCGGGCCATTGCATCTGTATCATATCCTGCACTTCCTTTGGAAGTTTCACAGGCATCTTGGGTTTTTAAAGCGCTGCCGCAGCTGACGGCTGTGGTTGGGATGGGAGGGGGGGGGTATGTCTTCCTCTGTGTCATCACCTCTCTCATCTGCCTTCAATTCTACCCTTCTTTTTTTTTTTTTTACAACATAGGAGTGTGAAAGGGGAGGAGGGGCCCTCTGGCATAGCCAGGCCACTTGAGCTTCTTCTCCTGCAGCAGTAACAGCAGAGTCAGCCCACTTCTCAGACCTTGGCATTCTCTTTCCTTTCAGTTGTGCAGTGCCAAGCAGAAAGGAATTAGTGTGTGAGCGTGTGTGCGTGCGTGTTGTGCAGAAAACACACCCCGAGGTCTCAGATCAAACAAGATCAGTGCTCTTCTTTTCTTTACATGCGTTGATGGGATAGTGCAGGCAAAATGTGTCTGTATGTGTATGTGTGTGTGCGTGTGTGGTGCAAGTAATGCAAATGTATCTTGTCATTACATCGATTAACAATGTCAACATGAATGACTGAAGGGATCTGTGTCGGATCGAAACACTGAGTCACACACTATGGGGATAGCGTGCCTAAGCTACAGAAAACAAAATGTGTGTTTGTGACTGTACTGGTGCATATGCATACAACTGCTTGTGTATGATTCAACACAACTGACGGCTGACCCACAAGGCTTACTGTTAATCTAAACAGATTCTTTATCAACACAAGCACATTGCAGACATTTAGAGATGTAGCACAGAGATAACATTTTGTTCTTCTCTCTCCTTCTGTAGCTCTTCTTTCCTCTGGCCTTTCCCCCACTCTGGAGTCTTTCAGTAAGCCATTATGTGTAAGGGTGGAAATTTCTGTTGCCAAATTATCAGAAGTTTCCCATGTGAGAGGCCTTTTTCTGCGCTTGAATGGTCATGATTTTGTGACTGTCGATCACTAAGTTCCTGCAATAACAGATTGCCTTGTACAGTCGAGGTGCCAAAGTGAAGATTATAGGAAAAGCAAAAAATCATGTCCCCAAACTATGAATACAAACGCACACCAGAATTAAGGCACAGCAGGTGCTTGTTGAAGGCGTTCAGTCTCAGAGCTGTCACGGGAGCCACCCAGGTGGCCAACAGGCTGCTTCTGTTGTTCTTTGTTGGGGCGTTTGGATGGGGAGGTTTGGGGCTGACCTTGTTTTATAGAAAGCAGGTAATTGGCTGTAAAGCTTCCAAGCACTAAAAGCCAAAAGCTAAAGAGCTGCGAGTGCTTTCTCCTGATTATCTTCTAATGGTTTCAAATTAGCTGAGCATAATCGCACTCCTCTTCTCCACTCGCTGCCACATCACTCCTCTAAATGTCACATTGAGAGCCAGCGGGGGTTAAATGTAGAAGGGAGCAACATGAGCCCAAAGGGAAAAATACAAAACATGTAAAACATGGCATGGTAGTATCGATACTTTATGACAGTACATTACTTTAAGATCTTCGATATAAACCTGTAACTGTGCCTGTGCTCTGCTTGTAAAAAAAAAAGTAGTTCACTTTAACTCCCAAATGTTCTTTTATTTTGAAAAACTGCGTCCCGTTTTGTGTCCATAAAGTCACAGATGTTTTGTTGTTTCAACCGTCAGACTGTGATGGGGTAAAGTAAGAGAATGGATTTCACTGTCAAAGCCCAAAGCTGTTTTGTTGTTTATTATTTCCTCTATGTGTCCTAAAGGGTGGAATAGACTTTGGCGCAGTAATCCTTGAATTGTAATGAACAGTTTAGCTTGAATATAAAGCAATCTGACAGAGTCCAGGTGGGCAAGGTTGCATTCTGTATTACCTGCTGTCTTCCCTGCTTCTGTTCAAAGGCTAATTTCATGCTCAGTACGCTTGCATCTGAGATGGACCAAGCAAGAATGCTGCTGTATTTTTGATCCATCAGAGAATAGACCACCTGTGATTATAAGAAATGGAGAACAGAGGGGGAGATATGCAGGGTGGAGTGAGAGAGCACTGGGAAAGTGTGTTAAAAGTGTATTACCGCATTGTGACTGGAAGTATAGAGATTGGTGGGAAGCATCGCAACAGAAAGTTGAGCGTTTCCTGATCATGAAGTGTAGCTGGTTTGGTGCCTTTAGCCCCAGCATTTAGTTTTTCCTGTTTTACGTGTCAGTCCAGTCTCTTCTGTGATTGAGATTCACGCTCTGTATCACCAATCAGGGAAGATGCCTTTGTTTTTCTTTTTTGTTTTTTTAATGATGGGTTCACAGTGTCTGCCCTCCCCCGTGCTGTGTCTTTTGTTAAACTGGACAAGGCAGTTTTGAAAGTACCAAATTAAACATCTTTGTTTTGCTGAATGACATTTAACAGAACCTCAGCCTCTTTGTCAGGAAAATTTGTCTGTATTTTTCTTCCCTAATTGCTCCATTTTCCAACAACAACCTGTCCTTCTGTGCACTTGCTACCTTTTATAAGCACATTGTTTAACATACACTGTAAAGTGGGGACATTTTTTGTTCTAAATTAGCTTTTTTGTGGACGAGCAGATGCGAAGCAGGTGGGGTTTACCACTGCTCATTGCACACAGTCTTGTATACGCATGAGAGACAAATACCAACTGTCGTATTCATACTGGCACGAATTTAGAAAGTGATCTGTGCATGCATTGATTTTTTTTTCATCTTCAGCAACTTGGTAAAATCCTCATTAGGATGTATGTGGCACAATCAAATTCTGGTGACTGACACAGAGTTAATGTTCTCTGGTGTTTTAGAGAATCAAATAAGTAGAATTTTAAGACTTATTCGGGAGGTTGAGACAAGATGAAAAGGAGGCATACACATGGCAGTTTGCTAAGAATTACCACTTGGCTGTTTTTCATCCACAGCTGCTTTAAAACTGCAAATTAAAGAAAAGGCCACCTTATTCCTCAACATAAGTGCACCAAGTGTACATCCTACAGTTGAGAAAATGTATTGCCGACAGAAAAGGTCTGTTTGAAGATAAGATAAAGTGGTGATAATATTCAAAACACAACGTACGCTCAGGTAGGCATGGTTTTAGGGGATTAAAATTCGTTTTTCGCTCACCCCCATGCACAGCAGAAGGCGGCTCAGCGTCTCTGTCACTATTCGTCTCTGCTTCTCCAGAAGAGAAGAGGGAGAGCACACAGACTGAACTCAGGTCTGACTATACATCAATACCTCATACAGCCCTAATTCAAATAACCTGAACTGTCACTTTAACCTCCTAACACCCGAACTCTTGCATGACATGCATTTTTAATCCACATATGTGGATGCCAGGTCCAAGGAGGTTAAGCTTAAAACACATACGTGGACTTGTATTGATAATAGTGAGCCCTAACATGTGTCATAGCCCTTATTTCTAGACATACTCTACTAATCTATTATTTTTTCAGGTTTGATGTTATGGAATAATTTTGCTGAGAGTACTTTGCAGTTACAGGTGCATACAAATTTAGCCAGTAATGAAAGGAGTCTGAGTCATTATTCATGCAAAGATACAAGTGCAGCCTTCCAACCCCCCACCCCCCTTGGTGAATAACTTGTCACATGGACTCAGGAACTGCCTGTGGCTCCGTCTCTCTCTCTGCTCGATGCGGGCACACAGTCAATGCACAAACCTACAAACACCCCCCTAATTACTCTTCCTCTCTCTGCTTCTCTCTGCTCTTGCTCATGCTCTTCCTTTCGCTCTGTATTTCCTTCCTTTATTTCTTTGAAGTTTGAAATTAGAGTTGAAAGCAAGGTCAGTATATTTATAATGATTTCATCAGAGATTTATTATTTTTGAGGAGTAGGAATAACCAAAATGAATAGGAGATCATTAGCCAGAGAGGACATTATTATCATTATTGTTATTATATTTTGTTATGCTAGTGGGATGGTGGTGGAGCCTGTCAGCAGAAATGCAGCTCGTGATATTTGGCCACAAATGCAAATTTATTGTTCTTTTCTATTTTGAGGAGTGAGGGATCAAAATTAAACTAAAACAGAATTTAAAAAATGGAATACGTCATCCAAGGTGTGTGAGTGTATGTGTGAAAGCAAGTGCCAACGTTTCAGTACTATACATACATAAAATACGTGACATTAAATGTGATGCTTTTAGCCCAGGCCTGTATCTATGGCTTATTTCACCTAAACCCAGCCATAAGGAAAACATTAGCAGACTGCAGTCTGTCTCTATGGAATTCATCCATCCTGTAGTTGCAGAGGTAAAGTGCTTTTCAAATAGCTGCCCTTTCCAACATTGTTCCTTGAAGGTTGACCTATAAGATTACAATTCACTCCTTTCTTCTCCCTCTTCTGCTGTCACCACTGACAGCAGGACGCCAGGCTCTATATGGCCGTTAGAGCAGAAATGTCATTCACACTTTTTTCCTCCACCGTTGTCTTCCTTTGTTCATCTCGTCTCCTTTTCCACTTCTCTCCCCATCTTTTCTCCTCCCTTGCCTCCCATTTATAGAGGTGACAGGGTTATCAGAGTATGAGCAGTTGTTTCCTCCCCGATCCATTTTTTTATCTTTGCGGCCGTGGATTAATTCTCCAGTCGCACATCCTATTCAGCCAATCAACTTTTCCAACCCGCCCCGCTTTGGTTGTTTTTGAGGTGGAAGAAAAAGCCAATTGGATTCTTTGTCACCTCAATCGAGTGCCTCTGACCCTGTGTCCCCTCGTTCCATCTCCCCATATCTGGAGAACACATCTTCATTTGGGCTTGGTCATTTGACTACAGCAATAACTCTGTATAACTTCATTTAAAATGCTGTTTGGCATGATTGTGACTGTCTTGTCAGTTTGCATTAGAGAGATGGTTTACTTGTGGATGTTGTGTGTGTGTGTGTGTGTGTGTGTGTGTGTGTGTGTGTCTGTGTGCGAGAGGGAGAGAGAGAGAGAGATGTTAATTTGGGAGAAGGCAGTTAGTGATGCTGTGCAGAGACAAAGCTTCAATAATAACATTGCTGGAGAAACAATCCGTAAGAGAAAAACACTAAAATATTGTTTCTGGGAAAACATGCTTGATGCAGAGGTGCAGCTTTATTTCCATTCAACACAGCTCGTCCTGTAAAATTTAAAATAGAATTTGATATTCCCACATGATGTACTGTAGTTCTCACAAATGTGTTTGCAACCTGGCATTCGTAAATGCTTTCATCATAGATTTTTAGATTTTTGTTTTTGTTAGTTACACAGCCACTGAGGCCAACAAAAAGCCCAGTTTTTTTGTTTGTTTGGATTTTTTGTAGTAAATAAAGATAAGTCTTTGAAGCTTCACCAAAATTAAAAGCTGCGAAAATGGAATCCTGCCTCACTGCAACAGGAAACCACAGTGCCTGCTGGCACACACAACAGGAGTATGACTATTGTGCATTCTTTATTGTGAGGCCACTGAGTAACTTTAATGGAGCTGTTGGGGATTAAGTGCCCTGTTTATGGACAAATTGATGACAGTTGTTGAGAGCTGGCAGACTCTGTTACTTTTCACACCAGTGTTTTGCTACTGATTGCGCCACTGTTGGCACTTTTACGCAGGTAACCAATGAGCTTTAATGGTTTGCTTACCAACCCTGCTTTTTTTATGTGTAAATGATTATAATGGCTAAACAAATGTGAACCTAATTTGTTGAGAGGTTATTTCAGTCTTGGCAAATAAAGTCTATTACCACTGACTCATAAATGTGATGCTGTCATGTTGAAAAACAGACACTTATGGCACACATTTCCACCTTCTAAACACACAGAATCCATCTTATAGTTAAGAAAGATCTGTTTCTTATTGTGACAACACACACAGTGAGGTACAGACCAGGGTTAGTTCAATTTAAGTCCATCCAAAATGCTTCCAGGCCCAATTCTCCCTTTAGGGTCTTCCGGATTACATTTTTTCTCTGATGATGTGTGTGTTGTTTTTTTTTGAGAACACTTGAAGCCCAAGGATGGATGTGTTAAGGTCATGTCTTAAGCATGGTTGTGTTAAGGACTGACACTGAAATTAGGGTTATCAATAAATGTTCAGTGCTTCAAAAAATAGGGTTGAAGAATACAGAAAAAAGGACATTCTAACTCTCTACCCATTGTAGTTTAAGATAAGAGATTGTGTTTGCTGAAGAATATTCTGAAAATGCTCTTATGGTGAACTCTTGTGCTAACAAAAAGGAATGATAATATTTAAACACTCATTTTAAATATACTGATACACTTATTGTTTATGTGATATGGAAATTTATCAGTCTCATCATCCATGAATCACATATAAGGAAACTACAAAACAATATGTATGACAGCTGAGAAGCATAGTACTCAAGAGTTGAGCATAATGTTTATAATTGTTAAGCAAGACCGCTAACATGCTTTTACATCCCAGTCTGGATTAAACATGAATCTCAAATAAGAAATTTAAAGTTAATGGGAAAAAACCCATCCAAAATGACCTTTAAATAGTAGCATATAAATGCATTAAAACATTACAAGGTGTTTATGGACATTTTAGCAATACATTTTTTTTCCTCTTGACATTAAATATAGTGAGGAATTGATTGTGTAAACACGCCATGAACTTCAGAGCTGTTTAAGACTGTATGCATTGTTTGAAACACTGGCTATAAAAGCATCATGATTGTCTTGGTTATAGGATAATGACAGGGTAAGACTGCAGGGAAAGAAAAAGGTGAATGATTTAGCAAAGCATTTCTCTGCCTTTTGTATGTCTGATACAATAGGAAATTTCCACATTATTCATAACTTTTCTTTGAATGAAAAGCTGATACTGTGGACGTGCTTGATGAAGAGCGGGCGGTGAATGCAGGTCAAGAGCTGAGAATAGTGTCTCACTGCTTTTGGTGAACAATGGTTGCCCTTGAGACAAGGAACAAAGAAGCAGAGAGCAACTCAAAAGTTTGCAATTTTTTTTTACTTTGCGTTACTTTTGTGATTTTACATTGACATGTTAATTGCATATTTATTTCAGAGTTTGGGTTTACAAAGAAAAAGTTCAAATTCTTGATTGATGCTGGCTCATCACACATCAGTAATCAGACTAGTCCAACTTGGTTGTCCAAGGTGTTGTGGTGCCTATCTAAGATGAACAATCACCAACTTAGATAGGCGGGGGCCTTCCTCCTCCTTGCTGATTACCTCTGTGCAGTTTACACTGAAAACACAACATATTAAACCCTTAAGAAAAGTGTTATAATCAGGTGTGACTGCTCATTGTTCTTATAAGAAGCAGCGCTGCGGATATGTTTATTGACATTGACAGTACACTGGTTGGTTCATGTTTAAACCATGTAACACGGGTGTTTGGCAGGGAATGATATGGGGATAATTCAAGAGAATACGATGCTGTCTAATGTGAGTTGAGCCCATAAGAATGTCCATATGAAACTGCATATATACCTGAAATTAATAGTAAATCCACAAATCAAAGGTTTTGAGGAAAAGACAGTTACCCTTCTTCATTCACCTGCGTTGTGCACATTCCAACATTCATCATATTCCTATTATTTGTACTTCTGCATATCTGCATACACGATAGCGCATCCCTACGCCTTCACACGCAGTTTGTGAAAACAGTGATGTATGCCCTCGGCATCCTTCATGACTGATTGCATCGTAGCTGCTGACTCGCTTTAAAGCAAACTGTACCTTCCTAATTCATCCAGAGTAACAGTCCCCCCCCCCTCCCTCTGGGCCACTGTTTGTTTGTGTCGGAGTGGGGGCAGTGGGAATGACGGTGATGGACTTTGAACATCCATGTCACGTAAACGCACACGTGTAAAAAGAATTCTTCATTTCACCTTTAAATTTTGAGTTGTGTAGTAAAGCCTGCTCTTCTGAAAGTATGTGTCAGTGCCAAGTGTCTGGTGGGTCTCCGTATGACAAGAGAGGCAATCTGTTTTCACGAGCTCAGGTCCCAGGGCAGGAGATTAAATTGCTTATTTGGATCCTGGGTTGAGAAAGTTTTCTGTGAGTACCTCTGAGGGTTATAGCAGTAGGAAAAACGGTTGTCTAAAGCCTTTCTAAACTCTTCCTTTCAACTGAGAGCAGGGCAGCTTGTGTTTGGAATTAAACCTGTCTTTATAGACAATAGTTTCTCTGAGACTATGGTAAAAGATGCTGTTGGAGTAAAGCAGCTGGTACGGTGAGTTAGCAGAGTTTTTATTGCAACATTCTCCACTATTTTGTTGAGTGAATTTGTGTTTTAGAGAAAATTGAATAAAACATGTTATGTAAAACTAACTAAAAATCCGTTGCACTCCACACTGTCTTGATAACATTATCCCTCTTGTGGTTTCTCTTGTGTCTCCAGTTCCAGCCAACATCTACAAGGTGTCAGAAGACATCACAGTGAATGAGGGAAGTAATGTGACACTCAGCTGTTTGGCCAGTGGCAGGCCAGACCCTGCAATCACCTGGCGGCTCCTCAACCCCTCAGGTAAGAATCATCCAATCAGAGCTCATTATCATATAGTCAGTCTCGATGTCTGGTCAGTGCTGTGCCAAATTCTTTTATTATCTAAATGCCACATTTGGATGGAGCCTGGCACTGAGCGGGACCAAATAGTAGATGGGAAACTGATGAGCTGAAGTTAGGGACTGTCTCAAAAGGTGTGTGCAAAATAGCTTTCTCATTTAAAAACAATTAAAACAGACTATTCTTTGACTGTACCTCCTTTCACTGTATTCACAACCTAATTTAATACAAAAAAGGCAACTATGCCCAATGATGTGTTATCACAGACAATTTGGACCAACTTTAAATTCATCTGGGCCTCCACCCATTTTTTACTCAACAGTGATATATGGCTCAATTCAGTTCTGAATTGATTAATTTAGGTAAACAGGTAAAATATTGTTGTTTTGCAGAAATCATTTATGTATTGTATGTACCATATAGTGTCAGTAGAAACAATTTGATGCATGACACCACGGATTTCTTTCCAATTTGACACCAAGTAAAACCCAAGCTGCTATGAATCATCTACAAGTAATACAAATACACAGGGCAAACTGACTGATGGATAGAGAATCATGTTTTATTCTCAATGAAATACAAAAAGACCAGTGAAATACATAATAAATGAAACACAACTTACATCTTGAAATAATATGTCAGTTTTCAGGAAAAACAAATGAGACATAGGCTTATGTTTAGTACGGTATTGTTTATTGCCTGTAGAGTAAATCATTTAAAAGGGATATGCAAGTGTCATTAAAATATAAAGAGTGATCCCAGGTACATAAATCTCGCTCCGAGCTCTACTCAAAACTTGCAGCCCTGATCTTTATATAGCTATTTGTTCTAGCATTTATTTATTTCATTACTTACTTCATAATCATGCATTTAGTTGGCATCTTTATTTATGTCAATTTGCATGAAACAGCCCCCTGAGGTTTTAAAAATGCGGGGAGAGTCAACAGGCACACTGAAGCCCATGATTCACTTAAACACTCTCTCACTCTGTACCTGGATGACGCCCGCCACAGCCAAATGACTCAGTGAGAGATGTCCGTCTCGCCCGAGCACCCTCCTTTTTTCCTCCTCTTCTTGAGACCCGCCTGTATTGTGATTAAATCTCCGATGCTTAACAAGGTTTGAGGTGCTGCCACAGTACCACACAGTCCTCCCACACACACCACATACAGCATCAATGCTCTCCTGCAAACCGAGAAAGCTTCACACACGCTGCGTTTGCGGTCAGCCATCATCAGCGTCAACACGGTTTGGTGGCTAATGCATTTATAGAGCTGTGTCCCTGTTGGCATTAAAACAAATATTTGCCTTAAATTACTGAGTTTATATATCAATCTGAGAGTCGATCTCTCTATGGAACAGAAACATTTGGGATCAGAAGCACCTATGTTTTCATAGTGTTGGTCTGCACACCACTAGAAAACCCTGAAAATTAAGCAGTCGAGACCACCAGTACTCACAAGTCGCTGAGGTCCAAAATGTCCACAGTGTCACAGATCCAGAAAAGATTGGATCAAGAAAATCATACCTCATACCACACTCTGACTTTTCCACTGTATTTGTGGTTGAAAATGCTGAACCGCTGCCTGCTCTTATTGTCCAATTAATCCCTCTTTTCTTACTTATTATTCTGCTGGCAGCTCAGTGCTTCAGAAGGCTCACTTGTGTGATCCTTACTCCGTAGGATGGTGCGGTTCATTTTACCTCTGTTCACAGGGAACAGCTGTTTCACAGAAAAGAACATGCGCTGGTCTGGTCTTTCTCACAGATAAAGGCATTTTTCTCAGTTCTCAGTGTACCTATGCTTAGGTGCACATTTTCACCATCAATCGTACTTTGCATGACTAGTTTCACTTATTGAGTCCACTAAGCCCTGTCCACTGTGAAAATCTCAATCTCAAAACTCCTATTTTTTGTGAAATACAACAGGTGCAGATAAAGATACTTGCTTTGACTTACACCCCTATTATAGTGTTAGGACATGCTATCAAAGTGTGAACAGGGAGTTGATTTGTACTGTACATTTCTCCATACGTGTGCATTCCTCGGAGAGAACTCAATCGGTTGTTTTGAGATTAAATCCAATTTCAGAGTAAAGATAGTTTTCCCCAAACCATCATAAGCTTGGAACGTGATGAAAAGAGAGGCTGAAGTTGACAACATCTCTGTTTGATAACAGCCTTGTGCTGTTTGAAATCCATTCTGCTCGTGTGTTTATGTCAATTACAGCATCATTTTGTCAGCGCTCCAGATATGTTTCATCAAATACATCTGTTTCTTGCACCTGGAAGCTGCACCACTTGGATAGGTGCATTTGCCTCTTTTGTCTGTTTTCATTAAAAGTGAGTGATTTGTTCGTTCTAATCCTGCGAGCCATATGGATCTAACTGGCAACTTTACAGATCTGCGGTGAAATCATTTTTCTTCCTGCGAACCTGAAGAGGGGCCCCGAGGTTCAGATGGCTCACAAAGTTATTGTAGGTAAAGCTCCTTTGTAAGTTTAGTTCCAAGAAAATGAATGGAGACGTGGATATAGAGTGAAGGCAAAAGCAATATCCACCAGGAGATAATTCAATAGACTCTGCAAGTTCTTTAAAGTTCCTTCCATTCCATAGCTTTTCTTTTCATTATTCACTTTTTTATGTTTTGTTGGGGAAGAAGTGGGCAGACCACCTTTGACTACTCTTTGTTCTTTCCTGAAAGAATATGAACATTGAAAAGGATAGAAGGACAATCATGTCAGCATCCTGGCAGGATTGAATCCTGTAAGTCTACACAGGCACACATGGCTCCCGAGATGTGGGTCTCACGCTATTTGCAAACACTAGCACTGTTGTTATTTTTGCTGCTGTTTTGCGGGTGTCTTTCGCCCCAGAAACCATAAGTCTAACCCAGTTCGGGAGCGTGTGGGGGGACTGCTGAGAGAGATAATGATGTCTGGCAGCCTGTGGTCTCACTGCTTCACGCCTTTGCCTGCCTAGGTGGAAATGCTGCTTTGCTTAGCTAGTGAGGCTCTCAACTATTTCCTGGGACCACAGATGTTTGCGAGGCACAACCAAGTACCAGTCAAAGACAAGACTCAAGTCATTTGTTCAGTGCCCAAGTCAAGTGCTGATCAAGCTCAAGTCTCCAAAAGGGTTCAAGATGTTTCCACAAATTTCACTGCAATCAAACTGTATTTTTTGTAGTTATAATAAGATAAAGGAGCAACAATTGTGAGTACTTAGCAACAACACTCATGCAAAAAGATTTCTTAATTTAGGATTGAGCAATGTGGCTTCTTACATATTCATAATGAGCAGTCATCCATCTCATTAAATGAACAGTACCAAACACAATACGTATACATGGATGAACAGTAGCATCATATGACAAACAGTGACTGAAATTAGCAACAGGGTACCAATTTGGATTTGAATCTAAAAAAGAAACATGGTGAAACACTGTTTAAACAAGGTTTGCAAGCATTCACACATTATGAACACCTGTGTCATGAGGTCAATAGCTCTAATGGCAAAATACATTGCACCGAGACTGTTGGTTTGTTCGGACAAGGCAAGGCTGTAAAACACTAAATTAGGTTAAAAGTATGCAACAAAGCCAAAGCAATCTTTGAAAGGCTTATTATCACTAAATCTTTACTGAGTTCAAGCCAAGTGTAATGCCAATGCAGATCATTTTCAATTTGAATTTGTGTGAGGACTGCATTTGAGTGTGACTCAAGTCAAAGGTTCTCCTGCCAGAATCTGGCTGGAGCTCATCCTTGCATAACTACTTGAATATTCATATTCAGACTGAGGACTCTGCACCCATGTTGCTGTGTACAAATGTGTGAAAATTCTCACACATGAGATAGAAAGGAGATAGACTCGCCACATAGCCACAGTCCCAGTTGTGCCTCTCTCCTTCTAAAGCCCTCCACTGACTGCATTATTCACTCAGACTTTCACCCTCACCACAGCATGCATAATTTAAATCCATCCTCAATTTAAATCTAAATCAAACACTAAGCCCAAGATTAAACTATGGGAACCTGCCAAAATCTCATTTTGCAAAATACCCACAAACAAGTCAGGAACTCCAGCTCATCCTCATAAGATCACCCAATCGAAGATGCAAACATTCATAATAAACATTTTCTTTGAGATGAGGGCACTGCTGTAGCTTTTTTTCAAGCCACATGGGACAACAGTCCTTTAATTGACATTATTAATGACATTAATGTCATCCTGACATGCTGGTCTGACAGACACACGATGCACTGTTTTTCTTTTTGACTGAAAATCCTTCTTTGGAGTGGCACAGTTTGTGTCAAATGAGAAATTATTTAAAGGAAACCAATTTGCATACCCTTGACAAACTGTGCCTTACTGCTTGAAGAACAAACACATTGCAATACTTTTTCATATGGAGAAAAACCCCAGTGGAAATGTGCACAACTCCCCATGGACGAGTTCCAGCAGCTCCTGCTTCAAGCAAACAGTTCCTTCTGTGTATGGCTTGTAAGAATACGCAAACTACAACCAATCTCCCATTCAATTGCTGCTGCTGTCGTTGTTAGTGTTGTAATGTGAGCCATAAGGCCCCACCTCTTTACTGTTGTAGTTGGTCAGCTAAAGTTTTCTTTGTCTTACAAAGCACTCTGCTCTCGCTAAAAGTAAGCACTTTTCCGTAAGTGGCCATCTCCCATCTGCCTTTGTGAGCATTAACTTTAAAGTAGAGGGAGCTGAAAAGTTGTGCATGAAGAAAAGCATGAAACAATGTATCCTAATGGAAATATGGTGGTTTAATGATTGCACCCTCAGGATTCAGTCGATATAGATATAGAGTGACAGTGATAAGTTGATTGATCGATTAGTCGACAGATCTGTTTCTATGTGAATATTTTCTGGCTTCTTTTGACTTTTATGATGGTACAATTAATATTTGGGGCTTTTGGATCTTTGGTTCAATAAGACAAGTCATTTACAGATTTAACTTTGGGCTTTGGTAAATTGCAATGGGCATTTTTCTCCATTTTCTGACATTTTACAGACCAAAAAATGTAATCAGTGAATGGGGAAAAGAATCCACACATAATCGATACTGAAATTAATCGTTAGTAACACACCTGCATGTTTAAAACTGCTGTGTAACCACAGCGGACCCACAGACCATAGTCTTAACCTTTGAGACGTAACAGCAGTGCATATATTGTGCATAGGTTGAAATATGTGTACCAAGTAAATTAAACCCAATGAGCGATGCTGTGGATTTAATATATTTTTAAACATTGCATAACACTGAATGTGGTTAAATAAACCAAACTGACGATAACAAACAGGAAAGTCATAAAACTTTACATGTAAGACGTCTGTTGCAAAGTTTTTTCTTTAAAAGTTCTTTTCTCAGGGGCTCAGACGTACAACCCGAAACAATCCCATACAATTCACATGAGTGACAAATGATGCCTCCGCTGCTGGAGTTGCATGTTTTCAGCTGCCTTTCTAAATCAGTATTCCATCTCAAGGATTTGTTTATGAGATAGTTAATAGCAGGGTTTCTCAGGGTGTCCACACTGATTACGCCTGTCATCTGTTTCGATGGGGCCATCCAAGCTGAAACTGCTCTTTCTCAGGGCTGCATAATCTTATTTCTCTGTTATTGTTGCCTGTGTTGTTATCACAAAGCTAATTAGAGTATAACTGACGGGTTTCTCAATGACAAAATGGCACGCTGGATGGATTGAAAGATAAACAGTAAGAATTTTCAGTGCTGAGGAGATGCATACAGTAGAGAGCTGTACACATAATTAGACTCCATCAAAGATACAAAATCAGGGAGGTTACTGCTTGTACATCACTGAGCTACATTCTGTAATTAAGGGATTGTGGCACTGAATTGAACAAATTTTCCCAGGGTCTCAAAACATCACTAGGCAGAGATTTTTGGACCAAGACTGCAGAAAGCCTTCAGACGAAATGAGGAATACTGAATAGTTGGTAAATATTACAAACCTTTGAGCATGCTCTAAGATGACAATGATGCGGGAGATACCTCATTATGAGTAGGGATGTGGCCTTCTGTGGGCAAACATGCAAACAAGGTGCTTATTAAGATGGTACATGCACCAGCTCACCTAAAGCGTTTTTATTTGTTGTTTTGCTTACATTGCCAAAGCAGATAACAGGCAAGCATAACAATTACCGCAGTCGAAATTAATAGTCTGAATAAAAATATTAACCCTTTCAGTGAACAAAATATGAAGTGGTCATTACCTTTAGTTGTAGCATTTACTTCCAAGAAAAATGACAGAATCAGTTCTTGTAAGTTATTAACAACAGTTTTTGGGGTGGTTGGATAAGTCAACAATACATCTGACTTAAACGCGTGTGATCATTGTTTGTTTAACATTTATCACTGACATTCAGCTATTGTGGTCATTCCCTCAAGTGGTTAGAATTCTAACCATGATGACAAATGTCCCCTGTCCTTAATGAAGTAATTATTTTTAACCCAACCCATGATGCTTCTATAACTTAAAGAAGAAGCATTTTTTTCAATCAGCCTCTAACTCTGCATTGTAATTGTCTGGCATGAGAACGCTATTATGTTGCTGCTTTGTATTTCTCTTTTCACTTATTTGGAGCTTATGCCATATTCACATCATATGGGATGGATGATAGAAATGGGAAAAATTCCCATGTTAACAGCTTGCGAGAATTCAGAGGATCACAGCAGTTTAATGAATACAGAGTTGGTTGTGCGAATATAAAATTGCTGTTCATTGACAATATTAGGCTTCAGCGGTTTAATCTTTTGCTGATATGAGATGTTTCATATTTGTTTTGTTTTCAGGCACTCTCCATTATTTAGTGCCAAGGCAGATGTATTGGAGCTTTCAGAAAAATGTGACATTTCCTATTGTAGTTACAATTTGGAGGAGGATGTGACTCCTATTTACAAGTCAGAAACTTTCAATAACTCTAATATACTTTGAATTTGGCATCAGATGGAATAAAGTTGATGTTGTTTACTTCATTTCATCAATCAGGATTTGGAAACATTTTAGAATTACAATTAGAATCTAATGACAGTTGATGTGTTGTTTGATCACTGTCAGTCAAATCTGGTCAATTCACACCCACACGGTCTTTATGAAGCAGATTAGCATGTACAGTTGTTTTCTTCAACCATGATCTTTCGCTAAATATGAGCAAGTCATTTTTGTGCCTAAACCTGGTCAAACTTTAACCATCGTAAAACAGATTTAGTTTTAAACATTGCCTTGCCTGTAAGAAAAAAAACAAGAGCTTCCATGTGTCATTCTGAAGGGCAGTCATAAATGACCAATTTGTTATTGAATTTGGAAGACTTATTTTTGTGTTTTTTCAGTTCTTTTTTTGCAGTTTTGTCAAATCCTCAAATCCTCTGAGTCATTTCCTTGTCTCTGTAAAGATAAGATATATTATGAAAAAAGCATTAAGGGCATTTAACTGCTTTGTCACTGCAATTCATTAGGAGAATGAGCGAATAAGATGTTGTTTTATACTTGCACTGCAGTGTAAGCATGGAATTTAAGAGTAAAGATATTGGCTGGTATCAGATCAGCTCTACTGGATTTATCACGGTGACCAGCTGAGAAACAGCAGGACAAACAAAACAAGCATCCATCATGTGTCTCATTACATGGGGGCCTCATTAAATAGGCTTCTTTGACCATGGTCACTGAAGGTAGCAAGGGAGACTTTGAAGATCTGAGTTGGACATAGTGTGTAATATTGTCTGCAGAAGCAGTGTGACATCTATTTTACCTGTGTGAGACTTTGAGAATACTGTAGGTAGCGTACTAGCTCGCAGCTTTTGTACTTTCGATCAAAACACTTTTTACTCAACCTCTGTGTGGGCGCTGCTGTGAATATTGACCGAACAGCTCATTGCTCAGACTTGTGAGGCGAATGATCAATAGAGCATGGAGGGACTCGGTGGAGAGCAGAGGTGAAGGGACATTCAGTGGGATGGGAGGAAGGAGAGAAGATAAAAGAGAAGGATCAGGGGAAGTACTGTGTGTGTGTTTGTAGGAGATGGAGAGACACATGTGCGGCACAGTGCTTGTGTGCAAAACATCCAGTGTCTGCGCAACATCCCGGTGTTGAGACCTGCACACTAGCATGTTGATCTTTCTGCTGGCTGGTTCCCAACTGAGTGAGCTCCCTCCTCTTCTGTTGGCTTTTTTTTTTTAACTCCCTGAGAGTAGTTGCTAAAGGGGGGCCATGAGGCGCTGGTCAAGCAAGGAATCCTTCACGGGGCACGCCTCTCAGATCACCAAAATAGAAGTCAGACAAGTATGAAAAATACATGCCCTCTGGCTACCTGTGCTATGACATGACACAAGGAGGGACCCACACAGAGCTGGAAAGAGGCAGAACTGGAGGAAGTTATGCTATCTTCAGAGAAGGAAAAAAAAAAAAAAAGAAACAAAGAAAAGAGAGTCAGGCAGGAGATAGAGAGAGGAAGAACAGAATTGTGTTTTAGTATGCAAATGGCCAGTTTCATTAGATGTGCAATCATTCTTATCATTAGTTATAGTAACTCCAGTAGTTAATTAATGTTCAATTATGCATTCAAGATCCTCTTACCTCTCTTGTGTAATAGAATTTGTCAGTCATTTGGCGCTGCAGGGAGAACAGCTACAGTGAACCTCGGATCCAGCCAGCAAAGAGACACGCACATCTGGACATCTGAGGAGCTTGCAGTGAAAGAAGTTGATGAATTATATCCAAGTCATAAAGAGGGCTCGACTTTGTTTACGATGCTGCACTCTGGTGGCTGAAAACACAAATGGCTGTGAAGAGTGTCCTGTAGCCAAAATATCAAGGGTCTCAGTTCCTCAACACCTATCAGCCGTGTTTACTGTTGCGGTGTCCTTGAACAACACACCGAACCCTTAAGGTGTTCTGGATAATAGCATCAGCTAACTGTAAATGGTGAGCTATGAATCTACCACAACAGTTTCATTGCAACAAAAACATCTGTCCAAATGAATTGATTTGGACAGCCGCCCACGCTCCTATGCTATATGATCCGGCTGAATATTGAAGTCATAACCCTTTTATAACAGTGCTTGGCAGGGCAGCCTTTTAGAGGCTTGATGCTGAGTGCCCTTGACACTCCTCCTACACGGCCTCAGCAGTGTCAGCCATGCTCCAAAACCGGGCCCAGGAAAGTCTCCCCAGGACTGTCACCTTGTCTGGAAAACTCTCTCCTACGTTCCTGCCTGTGACTCTTTGTCAATCCATCCCCGGCCGTCGCTCTGTCTTCCTCACCCTCATTTTCACTCTGACTGTCTCCTCCTCTTTCCATCATCCTCCCATCTCTTCCTTCAGCAAAGTGTGACAGTCACTTCAATTGTCCTTTCTGCACCTCATCTCACTGCCTGGGGAGAGACATGGAGGTAGAGAGTGCAGCACAACACACATATGCACACACATATCGCTGTTTCACAGGAGGGAGTCGAACAGGCGAGAGTTATATACATACGTAGCTGCCTCAGTCGTGCAACTCCTGTGTAGTGGAAGTGGGTGAGCAGATTAGGCAGGAGACACACATTATTTATGTGCCAAGCTGTCAATGAGAGGGAGGAGCTGACAAGTCTTCTGATTGTGGGAGTTGAGTGTAAGGTTGTGATAGGTCCTTGTCAGAGCAACCCAGGTTAAACCTCCTGTTCTGTGTCACCAGCTTTGTGTGTGTGTGTGTGTGTGTGTGTGTGTGTGTGTGTGTGTGTGTGTGTGTGTGTGCATGCATGCCTGCGTGTGTGCATTTGTTGTATTTTCAGTTGAACACCAGCCCTTTTAAAAGTAAGAGAGGATGGCTGCCCATCTGTCTCTCAGCGGGTCTCAGATCTGCTGTTCACTGTCACTGTTCACGTGTTTGTTCACAATCAGCACCACCAGCAGCTGGTCTGAAATCAGTCTGCTGTCACATGGTGCATCATGAGCACAGCTTGCCCTGTGCCTGCACAGCCTCATTAGGTGCAGACACCGCTGGGCTGCCTGAACACTAGAGCTCACACTTGTTTAAAGTCACAACTCTACAGAAACTCAGCACTTTTTCCCCCCCTAGTCCATAAGTACTTTTTTAAAAGCCCCCAAGTCACAGAACCCCTCAGGGAGGCAGTAGCCTGAAGAAGTGAATCCCTGACTTTGTTTGAATCCCTGCACAAGATAAGAAAATAGAAGCAGGCAAAGAGAATGGAGACGTGTAGTCTTACACCTTTTTACCAAACCAGTTGTTCTTTGAAATATTGTATAAATGCAAGGACTTTTTTGTGTGTGTGTAGAAATGGTTGAATTTATGGAGCTTGTGCTGGGATTAAAAAAGGAATCTTTATGAATATAACTATACAATAACAAATCATCATCACATTGACATCAAGTGCCACTGCCTGTGACTAACACAGAGAAAACTTAAATAAGATGACTTTGGAACTACCTGGACTCACGCCTCTCCTCTCTTCAATTACATCTAGGACCAGTCTGCCCACTGAAAACAGAGAACAAAGTATCAACCCTCCATCTAACTATCGACAAGACAGTGGAAAATAATCCCCAGTCGAGTAATGGAGCATTAATGGGATTAGTAACTGTGATGTAGAATTTCAAATTGTCATCCCTTACACTACTCGCTACTAAAAAAAAATTAATCACATTACTGTAATACATTTCCTCCTGACAATGATTATGATATGTCATGTGTCAGTAACAGTACAGGAAAATGAAGATGTCATAGTGCAGGAGGTAAATAATTTACACGCAATTATGCAGGTGTTACAATATGTAACTGGTAGAGTCATGGTCATGTGGAATGATGAGGGCACACGACAAGGGTAGATAATTAAACATGCAGGCACATTCTTGGACATCTATTCTATATTTATTATGCTTATACTTTTATTTATTTATGTGCACCTTCTGGTGACATCTACCAAGCTTCAAGCCTTACATGCAGAGCTGCAGCAACCTAGTTGTGATTTTATCTCACTGTTAGTGTGAGGTTCTGACTTGAAGCATGGGTGAGTGAATGATGCTATTATCTGTCCACTTGTCTCTGCATGCGCACGTACTGTATACGTTGGCGTGTGCATGACAGAGAAAGGAAAGGAGAGAGGGCAGATAAAAACAGTGATAGAGGAGGAGGAGGTGATACTCTTTGCCTGACCTTGCTATCCTTTCTTAACACAAAGCCTCTACTCCCATGGCAAACACAAGCCCATTGAATCTATCCGGGCAGTAATGAGAAGTCTTCCCACAACAATAGGCTAGATCCCTTTATCAGTCGAGTAGGAGAAAAAAGCACACAACCCGACTCCCCTTCATGGGAATTCAGTCACTAAACCCTATTCTGTTTTATCAACAATTAATCTCCTTTTCAGGCCTCCAGCTTGAATAGGACAAACAACCACATGGTACATGGCACCATACAATGTGTGGCCGCACAGAGAGAAACCAAACGGAGGCTGCCTCAAAAAACAACAATGGTATTTGAAGAGTCGAGGAAGAAAAGGAAGGAGAGAGTGGCAAAGTGAGATAGAGAGAGGAATGACATCGTTCAGAAAAACAGACGGCTTCACCGCTCCGCTGTGCGTATCATTTTTTCGGCTCAAGAAGCGGCAAATAAACAGCCGTCCTGTTTTTGGCTCCAACACCTGTGTTATTTCTGCACCGCCAGCAGCAGTGGCAAATGGCCTTCGAATAGAAGTGGAAGTTCTCCTTTTGTCCTCAGACTGCTGAAAGGATATTGTTCATGTAGGATTTCTTCTCAGATATGCTGCATTGCTGCCAAGCATAATGGTACATTAGCATTCAGGCAATAAAACAAAGCACATTAACAAAAAGATGTTTTTGTGCTTTCATTTCAAAGCATATCGACATTTCAGGTTGCAAATGAGTTTTCTTATACTACCTGGGAGTAGATATGTAAGATTCATTTTTTTATTGACATTAAATTATATTTTTCATTCATAATAACAATGTCTGAAACACAGCGCAGACTCACTTTATGACAGCAGTATGGTTCCCCACAGATACAGTAGATGTTTGCGTTTCATGGCATCTATGGTTTTGGCAACACCCTGTCAATAAATCCAAAAGTGAGCTGAAGATGCATTCAGTTTCTGAGCTCAGTCGTCTTTTCGTTATCTCGACTCAGAGGAATGTGTTGATGAGGACAATTACTCTGTAATTATGTGCTGACCCATCATTTAAATCACAGTGACTCCTGACAGAATGATAGCCTCCATGTGGCTGTGTAAGATAAAGCTAGGACCGACTGTCCAAACACAAATGCACACATGCTCTCGCTCTCTCTCTCTCTCTCTCTCTCTCTTTCTTTCGCTTCCTCTTATACACACACACACACACACACACACACACAGAGAGAGAGAGAGAGAGAGAGAGAGTTAAGTGTCCAGAGGAGAATGGTGTGTGCAGGCACACATACTTACGCACTCATACAGACAAAGGAAAATAAATGTCGCAGGGTCTTTTATGCTACTCAACTCTGAAGTTTCTAAAATCAGCTGCTTAACATAAATTAGCATTTGCAAAATAAATGTAATGTTTCACACTGTGGTAAAGTGATGCTGATGAATGATTCATGAGGCTATGCAAATGCATGCCATCCAGTTGCCAGCTGAAGTTGCTGGTTTGTGATTCACATCCCTCACCCGTCTGCCTCCTCTGTCGCTCCCCTCGCTCTCCCCTCTCCAGTCCCCTCTTTTGCTTTGGGAGGTGCTGGGCGCATGTGTGTGTGCATGTATGGACTCACAAAATATGTGTTGCTGCTCCGAAACCCACCACCGTCCCTAACACGTACAGAGTACTTTAATTGACGTGCAAAAGTTGCAGTTGTTCAGCACGAACTTAAAATTGCTGGTGCAATGCAAATGAGCCTCCAGCAGGCATTTGCAGAAGTGTACTTCTTCCAGGCTCCTCAACTCTTCCCAGCTTACTTCCAAAAGCCTGCTGTTGTCTATCCCAAAGGCCGCAGGGCTTTCAACAGAATAATGTGTGGAAACAGACAGCAATTATATGCATTGCCTTTTCAGAATGGCTAGCATCAGGCTGCATAGCAATTTAGAGTTTGGCAGAAAAAGAATTTGCGCTTGGTGTCCAAGAAGAGATGAAACGCGGGTTGAAAGAGCACAGCATTTTAATTTCTTATCAAAAGCAAAAAAAACAATAATTGATTTATTGTCACTGTTCATTTATACGCATTACATATTTTGTACTTTGGACTTTTTTACTTTTTCATCTAGATTAGTGCAAGAATTCATAAGCTTTGAAATGATAATGGCCAGGGAGACAAGCTTGCAAGAGTGAATTAGGCCATTACTGCAGTAGGCAGCTGTACTGCAGCTTACTGATGTTTCCTGTAATCCTTGAGTATCACTCACAATTTACAGTATCCCTTACTTGACGTGTTTATGCCCGCCAGTTTTATTTCAAAACACCCACATCAGAGATATTACTTTTCAACAGCTCCTTAAACCAAGCCTTTTAAAAGACATAGTTTCCAAACTAATTTAGTTTAGGATCTTCCCAGGCTGCCTATGCAGTTCTCAATAATCATGAAATTGTTTCATCCTAAAATTAGAAATAGTGTCCTTAAAATGGGACACCTCTTGGAAAATTATTACAAGTACAAAATCGCAGCATTTGCAAAATTATAGCTGCATCTGAATGATCCAACACACAGTAGAACATTTATATTTTAGTGAAGGATGAACTTCAGTTTATATTTTTGACTGGGGAATGCTTTATCTGCCAAAACAGCACAGTTCAATCGTTGAGACACCTTTTGTGACCTCAGGTTTCTATTCCAGTTGATGCGGTTCATTCAGAGTAAAAAAAATAGACAATGCCACATATTCTCTCTGTTCCTTGCTGTGAAAGCTATTGTTAGAGAAGAAAAACACTCGCTACATGGTGATGTAATCCAATCACAAGCGACAAACACAAGGATTTCAATTCGGACCTGCATTCACAGATTTAAAAGTGGAAGAGGCAGCATACATTTGTGCACTACATGCTCATGTACATTTAGATATGTCAGTGAAAAAAGTTTTTAAAAAACTTTTAGTTTTAATAAGAGTTTCAAAGACAAAAATGTATTTACTGTATGCATCTGTCTATCTTTTAGCAGTCAAACAGCTATAGGAAATTGGCAACTGATGATTTCACCAGTCATAATGAGAGTTATTGCTGAAAAATTACTCAGCTAAAACTAATTAATGTAAATTCTGTGAGATGACAAAACAAAAATAGAATAAAAATGGGCTGCCTTGTTGATAAGCTAAAACCAAGGATGGCTTTGTGGAAGAAGAAACATCACTCGTTATCATTTTTAATGGTTAAAAAAATAAAGAGTGGGTTGTGTGTTTTTTAAAGTTCAAAAGACTGGGTTCTTTCAAAAGTCATGATTACATTTAAATATTATTTTGTAATGATAAAAAAAACCCACTGATGCATAGTAACATCTAAATAAATGTGAGTGAAATTGATACATTTGTTGCCGTGCCAGTAGCTTGGCTCTTTGGATGCCAACAAATACTTCAGCAGATATGGAATGGCTTGCCATGGACGTTTGTGCAGATTTTCATGGTCCCCAGAGGATTAAACCCCACTGATGGTGATTCCATGACCTTTCATATAGTGCCATCATCTCATTGAAACTTATAATGTCATGGTTGTTAACACATTCTGAGCTCATTTATCTTCAGTACAGCACCACAGAGGTGCTTGCATTGCTTTGGATGCTTAACATTGTTCTATTAAAAAAATAGTAGTAAAAAAAAATAGGTCCAATCTCAGCTATTAAGTTATCTGGGGGAAAAAAATCTAAAAATACATAGACTCTCCTTGTCCTTACTTAACATAGCCTTTTTTCTGCTATTTGTCATCCACCCTCCTTCCTCTACCCAGATTAGCATAAAAATGTAATGTTATAATATAGTGTAATGCCAGGATTCATGGGGCTTTTCTAATGTGCTATACTTTAAATCACTGCACTCAGTGCTCCCTGAAAACCTAATAGGAAATGTGTCTGCACGCCACTGCATGCATTCACGCTCCATATTCACCATAGAGACATTACGCCTCCACACACAGGCAAGGGTGTAGGCTTGGTTTTATCTTCGGCAGGGACTTTTTTTGTCAGATGGCCTAAATAATATACGCCCTCTATTTTCTCATTTGTAAGCACACATCTATGCACACGCACATAAAGATCCTGATAGCAGGGAATGTTACTTGAATTGAATGTTTGCTGATATCACTTGTTTGAAACTGAACCTGTATCATGTTTTTTCTGTGATTTTCTGCAGATATTTAATATTTTTTAAATTAATAGAAATCTTGACAGCTTGACATGAATGTAATGTAAATCCTTCTTTGCTACTCTGTTTGAAGTAATAAGTAGTATTGTGAGCCATTTTCAGATAGCTGAGATTAACAATTCAATGATTAAAGATTCTGTCTTGTAGTTTGTTGATTTTGGCATCAAAACTCATTTTCATGACAGAGCCACATCGATTCTGAATCTCATCTTTAAGTTAGTGGTTGACTAACATAACGTCATAGATTGGGCTAATGCTGATATTTAGAGAGCAGGGGGACCAGTGCTCAATATATTAGTAGAATTGTGATATGTTGTCACTTTTTTGCATCTAAAACAGCGAACATCTAAACACAGAAAAATATCTGAAAGTAAAAATATGTGTTTTCCAAAGTCGAGCTGCACTCATCATAGGTCGCTGTTGACAGGATTTTCAGAATAAAAGGATGTTTGACATCAATGAACAAATCAGTTGGACAAACTGTGGCTAATTTAATTTTTAATACTATGTCATAATATTCTAATCTAAATAACCCGCATGTTTGGACAAAAACATTATTAATAGACTAGGTCAGCTATAACTCACCCCTCAATTATTCTTTAAAGGACCTGACATCTTAATTCCCTCTGGGGGGCATTTTGCCATGTAGCTGACCACACTTAACCACACTTAAACTGGCTTTGTCCAGTGAAGACATTTTCAAATCTGTGACATTTAAAACATTCAAACTATAAATACTGAACTTTTAGATTCACTTGTACTACAACTGTAATAACTGTAATATATGTGACAACACGTAATGTAGTTTGGAGTCAAGGGTTACCAGATCATGGTCAAGTATCCCCCATATCCCAATCCTTCACTCTTTATCACACATACCAACATTTTGCAGAAGACACGCAAACCTGGCAACTCATCGTTGTTGCATATCTTGAGATGGTTATACATACTGATAGGGACAGATCAGCAACACCTAGACATGTCCCAATATGAATCTATCTAACTTTCAAATTCCATGCACTCAAGCACAGGAACGTGTTTAAGCATGCACACTTACATGTACACATACTGTGCTGTCTAAACAATTCCCTTAAAATAGCTTCATTATGCGTAGAGCTAACATGCGAAGCACACAATTACTGTACAGAGAGCAGTACTCTCCTGAGGATGCCAACAAAGATATGTGGAATGTTGTGTTGTAATGAATTGTTTCTTTAGACAATGCATCATGTTCCATTCATCCTCCATGATTGAGCTGCTTTCTATACACAGCAGGTGAGATTACTGACAGTTAATTGCGGCGCTGAAACAACAACTGCTTCCTCTCATCTGTCATTTAAATTCTCTTTTCTCCCCTCTTCTCTCTTCTTTGATCTTTGCAGTCACCTGGTTTTCTCTCTCTCTTCATCCCAAGTACTGAAGAAGAGATTGAGCTTCAATAGGATTTCCATGGCAACAGATTTTCAGTAATACCTCTCCAATCATGTTACTCTGGCAGGTCGTCCAGGGAGAGCTGAATATGATCTGGTTTAGACTTTCATCATGATCTCACTGATCTTTCAATCAGCATGAAATAATACTGTATCAGCTGACCCCCATCTTCATCATGCACTTGATTTTGGTTCATCTAGATCATTTTGTCAGGGCCAGGTTTGCAGATATTTGCAGTTTAAGCTTCAGGTATGTGTAAAAGTCAGACTGATGTTTTTGGGGTGTTGTTACCTGTTGTTTTTGTGAGTTGTACGGCATGAAATGGCACAGCCTTTATGTGTGTTCACCAAAGCAGAACAGCTGTTTTTCAACTAACCTCCCATATCAGAGTCCCTGAAGTTACCGGTTCATTTCTCAGGGCGAAGCGCTTCAGTCTCATAGAGCCTGCAGCCTCTCGCTTGGAACGTGCGCATGAACTTCCCACAATCGAGACTACTGACATTTACTGTTGTTACAAATGGTGCATTCCCCCAACACACCCCAGAGATCCCTTTGCAATTTATTTCTACTGCCAAGATTCCATCATTCCTTATTTTCTTAGATTAAGGGAAGTATCAGTCGATGTTATTGTATTATTACATTTGCTGCGTCCTTGGAGACACCCTGCCTCATTCAGTGCAGATAATTGGATCATTTTAGGACATACCCTGAGATCTGCTGTGTGGGCATACTGGTAACAAGCAGACAAGGCTTTATTGATACTGTAATTTCCAATAATTAATTTTTTTATCAGGCAAATTCTATGTAAAGTGGATGCTCAAGTCAAATGAGCATGTTGCACATCTTTGAATCGTATGTAAGCACAGGGCATTATCATATTAATATCATATTCAGCATTAATTGACACATTTCCAATGTCTTATATATCCACCATACAATATCATATCACATCAAATATAATGATGTCGCTGGGTCCTCACACCCTTGTTACCTTCAGATGTGATTATATAATGATATACTTATTATGATAAGTATAATCAACATTGCAGCTCATCAAAAATGACCCATTTCCTCTCCCTGATCCACCCATAGAACTTTAACAGGACATCCTAGATTTTTACAAATGAGACAGCAAGATGTTGTATGCTTTACTTGGCTAATTAGCTGGTTTGCTCATCAAACAATTAGCCTGACCTGTCTCTGTGGTTTTCTTGATCTCAGTTGAGTTTTTTTGTTTGACATTTGTAGATATGGTTGTGATGGTCAGTACAGGAACCAGGCACAAGACAGTGTGTGCTGGCAATGATTTTTATTTTATACAATCCAGGAGTGAACAAATACAAGAGTTGCAAATCCAAGAATTCGGGGTCAGAAAACCAGGGCAGCAAAACCAGAGGCGTAGTCAAACAGTCTGAGTCAAAACCAGAGAAACAGCGAACAAATCCAAAGGGCTATGGCAAGAAACGGCGGTCAGGCAAAATGTGTCTCTGGAAACAGATCAGACTGAGGCACAGGATTCTTGGCTCAGACATGAAATGGTCACGTTTCGGCACCAGGGAAGTGTAAGGTAGGGGTTTAAGTACACCGGGGAGTGACGAGCAAACAAGACACAGGTGCAGGGAATTAGCCAGGTGATTAACCAGATGATTAACCAAAAAGAGAAGAACACCAGGGGGAGCCCTAACAGATAGCAACACCAGGAACCACCTGAAACATGTGAGGAAGCAACCAGGGGAAAACACACCAGACAGAACCCCAAAAGGGACACGGATCATAACAATGGTTCCTCCTTTAAACGAAACTTTCAAGCAAAAAAACATAACAAGTTGCTAAACGTTAAATGTGCTTGGAGTTAAGGAGTCAATGTAAGTTCATTCAGACTTTCCTCGTTTGAGAATTGGAATAGCTCTGTTGTATATTTTGAGCATGAAAGAATGGCGCAGTTCAAATTTATGCTTGTTTATTTACCACTTAATCAACAGCCATTATCAAAACCCTTTAACTGTCAGTATGCATGAAGTGCTGTATAAATTTCTAAAAGTAATAATTCCACAAGTATGCTCACAGATAATCCAGGTAAAGAGAGACAGGAAGCAGGGTTTGAACTTCTCTCACTAGATTTCTTTTTTTCAATTTTCACACAATGACTTTTTATCAAGAACAACACCGCGATTGCCTTAGAGGAGAACCTGATTAAAAGTATGGGAAATTTTCTCCGTTTGAAGAGACGACATGACACCCCCCCCCAAAAAAATAAATAAATAAATAAGGGCAGACTTTTTAATCCACATTCAAGTGTAGGTGTTCACTTTAAATACACATACAATATACTGATAACAGTATGAACTGTGAAAAGTGACAAAGTAACATTCACCCCCATAAACAAATATTTTATCTATGTCACTTGAAGCTTTGAGTGAATCATAAATCTGAAACGCGTTGGCCAGTTTGTGTCCTCAGTGTCCGCGGTTGCAACAGTCACCAAGCCGGAGCGACGTGGCTTGCAAAATAATGGCAGTCGTCTCAAGAGAGGACAGGTTTGCTCACGTCTCAGAACAACACTGATGAGATCATTGATGTTATTAATAACTAAGCAAAACAGTGTACATCAATCTGAAATAGAGCTTTAGGGATTGGTAGGTATGAATTTGTTTTACTTGTTGGACAGTGACAGCAAGCCTTTTCCCTGTCTTTCCAGCCTTTATGCCAAGCTACACACAGCTGCTGTCATCTTGCAAAAATCCATCATTTAGTCATTTTCACCTTCACTGGAAGTGATGGCCAGTAGACTATGCTGGCTCGAGTCACTGGGGGAAGAAAGAGTTGAAATTAAGAGGATATGTTATTACTCTGGAGCAGAGCTCAAACCATAACATTAACCCCTTTTTTTCTCTCTTTTGTCTCTCTCTTTACTCTTCTTTCTTCTGCCTCCTTCCATCTCTCCTTCATCTCTCTGCAGCGGAGCCATTGGAAGGAGAAGAGTACCTGGACATTTTAGGTATCATGCGAAACCAAGCGGGTCGGTACGAATGCAAGGCCAGCAATGACGTTGCCACGCCAGATGTCAAATATGTCAACGTGGTTGTCAACTGTGAGTAAAAACTGACTGCTACATTCCAAACTGACCAGTATTCTCATCAGGTTTTGTGTCAACAAGATGATACACTCAGTAGATAAAAGCACATAAAAGTCAAGACTGGAGTTGAGAGTAGAGATGTATAGAATATAGCGTGTGATGGGAAGGGATCGCTGTCTCTTGAAATTTTTGGAGCACCCTTCAGTCTGTAACTCTGTGACTTTGATTGCAACTGTCATTTGAATGGTAATTCTCATGTAACACATCATCATTTAAGAGACACTTAGTATTTCAAAACGAGATCACCTAATTACATCGTGTCAGGGATCCGTGTTCTGAACTGAGGACTGTAATACTCATACTGCCTGTTGAGGATTGATGAACGGCTCATGAGACCTCACAAACAAACTCCCCCCAGAGGAGTTATACAACTCTCTTTGATCTGAACAAATCACATATGGCTTTTTGCCCAAACTGTACTTTAGCCAAGTCTGAGTGCCTGAATTAAATGATAAATGATTCTATATTAAATCATCTCTTAGTGTTTAATCCTAAATGGAAAATGAACATTAATCCACATGCAACATATTTCTGGCCATTGTAATGTCTATAGAAACCATTATGTGTATATGATGAATCTCATTACACTCGATGAATGCGAACCTTTCATCCCAAATCATTCTTACATTGATTTCTGGGGCTTGAAAGGCCTGTAACTAAATAGAACATTTGACATTAAATTGAACATGAACATTTTTACACTGTAAATCAGCGCTCAAAGAAGAAACTGTCAATTCCTTGAGCTTATCCAAGATATTTGTTGGTTTGTTATTTGTTTGCTGTCATCAATGACATTTGAAAGAGAGCGTTTTTCATTCTATCAAAGGGCTTTTCTTTTGTCCAAGGCTTATCAGTGATCCTATTCAGACATACTTGACAGAATAAGAGTAACTCAGGTTTCAGAAAAGGAAATCTAAGAATTTTTGAAAGAACTAAGGAGCAGCATGTTATCGTACATTAGGGCTGGTTTCACTGTTATTGTTTTATGATGTGACTTATGTCAACACTGTGTGACTCTGCAGACCCTCCGACAATAAAGAAAACCCAGAGCTCAGAGACTCAGGTGGGGCGTGTGGGGACGCTGCAGTGTGACGCCACAGCTGTGCCCACACCAGAGTTTGAGTGGTACAGAGATGAAAAAAGGTAAAACTTGACACCCACCGAGACATTTACATTACGTGTTCCAACAATAATGTCATGAATGTAAACCTGTGCATACTGCATACCTGATATTGCCTCAGAGACTTCGTAAATTTTCATTCTGTACTAGGACACCTTAAAATCAAATTATGATGAGAACTTTTCAAAACACTTGGCAGCCACTAGTCATATCAAATGGAACTTAAAGCACACTGATTCAAGGAGGATTTTGGGTGTTTTTTATGCTGTTGCCCTTTAGCAAGGGCTAAGGAAGTGAGCTAAAATGCATGAGCTGTATACAACCAGTCAAACAAGCAATTAAACAGAGCACAGGCCATTAGCCTCCTGTGTCACAAACAACCACATCAACTGTAACAATGATCCACCAAGTCTGGCATCCTTGTGCTCTGAAGCCTGTTTATTACCGTAATGACCTCCTGTTATATGTCATATTACTTGAGAAAAGCCTTCACACCCATGTACACCCATTATAAAGACAGTTTGGAAAAGGTTTTACTGTGTTTCATACCAGACCTAGTTCTATACTTTCCTGGCAGTCTTTTTCATGGTGTTCAATGTATTGAAACATGATTTTCAATTGCAGCTATAGGGTGCTGCTGGTGAGGTGCGTCCGATGAAAGATTGCAGAAATAACATTTACTTGACCTGACCTGACTTTCCTTGAGGCAAGGAGCAAACTTGATTTATGTTGCTGCCATTGCAAGTTAAATGATGAGGCAAAAATAATGAGGTTTACTTTGAATTTACTTGGGTATGACCATGACAGCTGTAAAGAGGCGTTAAACTGTTATGAGCACAATTTAAGCCCAGTTAATGAAGAGAATTGCTTTCTCAATTAAAAGTCATACTGAATACTGCTCCTCTATATTCAAGCTTTTGGTGACTCTGAGCTCTAATCTCTAAGTTGTCTCCAAACAGCAGGAATGCTGTGAGGTAGGTCCTTGCCTGTGGTTTTTGAATAAAAATGTCCCAGGTCAGAAAGCTGTCTGCATACTTTGTCCTGAGATGATCCTTCCTCATCTCACAAATGTGGCAACAGCTTCATCACTTTATTCTCGGTGCCAGACATTATCTGCATCATTTTACGAAGTGGTTATAATGAATCTCTTTGTTCCCCTTGTCAAATCTGCCCTCACAGTAGTCCTGTTGTCACATCCCAGTGTTAATGTGATGACATCATCTGTGTAGTCTGATAATGACTAATCACCCACTTAATCACTCACTAGGCTATTATTGTATTGTTAATTGCACATCACTGTGTAAGACAGCTGCAGATTCTGTGATGTTCTTTTGAAAAGAGAAAAGCTAAAACAGATCAGACATTCTTCTGCATGCATTCTAGATACTGTAGTCACTGAAAGTCTCACCAATCCTTTTCTCTTGCCACAAGTAATTCCACTGAAATGAAACTGAAATCAGGCTTCCCACACTGTACTGTGTCCTGTGAAACTGCATGTAGTCTGTGACACAGATAAAAACACTCGTTTAAAACCTATCAATTTAAGTGTCATGCATGTATGTGGAAAACACTTTAAGAGGATTGAAGTGTAATGACCTCCGAAGGCAATGCTCCATTTCAACACTTCATCTAACAACCAGAGAGATTCCCTGCTCTGTAGCAAACTCACCACCTGAGTCCTTTGGGACTCGAGGAAACTTGGATGAAAAAAGCTAATGATAAGAAAATTGCACGCGCAGAGCGTCGTCATCTGCAATTTTACTCGAACCCAAACTACAGCAGCAAGTTCGCTGAAGATTGGGGGGAGTATTGGAGTGTCACAAGTGTTATCACTGATATGGTCTCTAAAGTAATAGGCCTATCACACCAGTGCTTGAAAAGAAAGATTAATGGCCGTTGAAATATTTTTGCATTATCTGTTGTTTCCAACCTCCATCTATCTCAGTTGTTTTGTCCCCTGGAGGGTTTTGGCTGTGTGCCTGTTCATGCCCACCTTCTCCCTCTGTGCCAGTGCTTTTGCACTTTCTCCTTGGAAGTTGATGATAATGCAGCATAACACTATAATTTATCCTTACTCGGATAATTAATTTTATAGTTACCCTTCACAAGAAAGTCTGGCCTGTCATGTCTTATTTACCTGATTGTTAAGGTGGGGCCTTGCCCCTGTGCTTGTTTCCCTCTTAATCAGTTTAACCTCGTTGTCTGTGCTGTACTGTATTGTAATGTACTTACAACAGAATCCACACCGACTGTCACAGCAATCTAAACACTAATTTACTTAGTGTTGTATGTAGTCAAGTGCCTCTGAAGAGCACTTCACTGAAGAAAAAGTGAACTATCTACAACTACAACTACAACTATATAGATACTGTAGGGACTGTGAATGTTTGAACTAAACAAATTGGCAAAGTGATTTGTGATTTACACCTCTAGTCAATATCCTGACAGTGGCTAATCATGGTAAAAATGCAAAAAAAAAAAGTGTGATTTATGTGATTAGCTCACTTGTTTGTATCTTTAATTGGTATTTTGTAACATAACAAGAGAAAAGGCTTGGTGGAGGATGACTGCCACTACCTTGGGCAATGTTGCTGGAGTGTGAACTTGCCACGAGCCAATTAGGAGCATGTGGACAAATGCAAAGCTGGACAAACCTGTCATGCTTCACTGTGGTTGCTGCGCATCAGTCAAGCGGCTGCTGTTTTGTAATCACTTACGGAATTGGTTTTTAGTTCTGGACCTCTGGTGCATTTTTACTTGATTGATTGCACTCGTTTTTAATCAGAACAAGACGTTCTCCAAGGGTTCTCATTTTGTGAAGAATGAGTCAAACTTATGGACTATAATAATTTTTGCATTTAAGAAGTTACACAGTTAGATTTTACTGAAGTTTGATATGTCAAAGCTAATTTAATCCCTCCATTGTATTTTGTCAAAATTACTGATACCCTTCAGATGCAGCAATATTTTTGTGAAGTCTCACTGTATCAGTCGATCATTTTCCTCAATCTCTTTTTAATACTTTAAATGTCTTTTGTTTGAAATGTATTGATGCACGGAAAGCCAGCGTGAAAATGGCTCTTGATCCAAAGCTCTTCATTTTGGAAACATACAACTTTTCATACTCATTTGCTCTTGATGGGTTATGTTACACTCCACCCACCCACCCACACACTCAAACACACAAACACGCGCGGCGCACACACACACACACACACACACACACACACACACACCATAGCTCTCTTGGAATGAGGGCTAAGTCACACATTTTTGGTCCAGTTATCTAGTGCCAAGTTCAAAAAGCATTGCTCTCACCTGCCCAAATAAACTAAACTGATGAAGCTCGAACTAACTGCTTGGCAAAAGCTGGTGAACACAAACTTGGCTGCAGAGCTTGCGTTTCTCTCTCCTCTGAGTAGAGATGCTTAACTCACCTGACATTATTCATATCTCTTTCACTCTTGATATCCACATGAAAACGTGGACCTCCTCAGCTGATCAAACGTAACTCATGCTCTGAAATATAAATGAAACACAACTTCACAGCATATCTTACTTCATTGGAATCTGAGAGGCTGCAGTATTTAGAGCCCCAATTAGTCTCAGTAGATAGCTCCATCTTGATGTTAAAGCAGCTGGCCAGTTGTTTGTAACTAGCTGGCTACCAGGGCCCTCCCTGCTCTTTTTTTCCTCTTCTCATTGGCCATAGTGGAAACTGTAAATCAATTCCATAATGTTACCCTCATCTGACTGTAGAATCTACCACTGCTGTCTCTCTACAAAAGCGAGTTAAAGTTGCGTGTCTCTATGCAGTAAATCACTCCATCCATGTTTATAACATGAAAATATCCAAAATAAGCTGTCAGCCACCGTGAAAGACAGATATGTTTGTTGTTTTGTCAGCTGATACATGGCTGTCACAGCCACTGGACCATTTTCAATCATCTCCAGGTTACAAGTCTCAGCAGGACTATCCACTTGATTTAATTTATCATCAGCCTTGAATCATAACAGGCCTGTCACTTTCTCTGGCAGTGATAACCCACTTTAGATGCTCCCACACACTACAGAATCAAATCTGTCCATCTGATGATTTGCTCTGGTCTTTCATCTCTGCCGGCCTGCAGCCACAGCCCTGCGTACAGGCTGAACGCCCTCCACCAAATACAGAGGTCAAAACATTTCAATCTAGTGTTTAATGTAACCCAGTGGCTCTGCGCATCAAGAAACTACCACTGAAGATAGCCCATAGACCACTGCTGCCCTCTGCCTGTGAGAAAAGACATTGAGTATAAAAAAAACTTGGCTCCAAAAAAGGTAGACATGCACATTTCTGCCAACTTTTGGGATAATGTATTCCAGTCTATTATGCCAGATGAAGAAGCTGGCAGGGACACAGGTATATTTGACGACGAACTTGAAATCAAAAGTGAGGGAAGTTGCAGGCTGCATATTTGCGTGTGCCAACATGTTAAAAGTTAAAATGGGCAGCAGAAATGTTGAGCTTGATATATGCTTACAGAAAAGATGGAGCACTTTAGAGACCAGAGATCCAGTTTCCTGTTCTTTATTTCTAGTTTTCTGCTGCAGGGCATCCAAGCAGAAACCTTCAGCTCAGTGTGTCTCCTGTTACTGCATTATAATCATACACTATAATCTATAGTAAAAATAGCTGTGTGCAGTGCAGTGCATTATCTGGATCTCTCAGCATGCTCTGTGGGCAGGCAGGCCTTTTTAATAGTGCAGTCACTTCTCATGAGGACACACTGGAGAATATATCTGTTGCTGGTCTTATCGGGGGGGCTTTTAGATGGAGCGGGGACATTGCTGATGCACTTGCCCTCCATTAGGTCTGTCTCTTGCTTTCAGACACAAACACACACACAAACACACACACACACACACACACACACAAACACCATCAGTGTTCCCAAGGTGTCCCTATGGAAAGCACCTCAGCACTTTATCAAGTTCCCCACTTCTCAGTGAGCCAAATTATGTTCTGCCATGATGTGCATTTTCCTTTTTCATAATACATTTTATCACCCATGTATGTGTCAGCATAAACTTCTCACTCCCCTGCTCAAATTCCGATTACCACATTACCAAGACTTAAGCAGGATTAAGTTGAGGCACTTGCCTTAAATGAACTTCACCGCATTTATGATATGAAAGGGCTCAATCAGCCCAGAAGAAGCAGAATCCATTTTGCGTGCTGTGCTATTAAGATTTTTATTTGGTTGTGATGATGTAAGGAACACTTCATCAGTGAGGTATACAGTCTGAGTCAGCAAATTGTATTGATTCATTTACTGTGAAAGAGGTTCAAGGTTGACATAATTGATTGTCAGAAGTTTGGTGGTCATTAGAGTACCCAGAAGTGCAGCGTGGGACTTGAGCAGCATACTAATCTTTTATCCCAAGACGGGATAGGGTTGATCCTGCTTGTTGGATGGAAGCAAACAAAAGACAACAAATTCATTTGTCAAAATGAAATACAACGACAAAGAGCAAAAGTCATACATGCGGTGTACAGCATTAAATAAGGAAGGCTTGTCTCCCCTTTTAAGACTCATGGCATTTACACTTGGAAAGTTCACTTAAAGAACTCTGATCTCAGCTATTATGGACGGGTGGCCAGCACAAGTACAAGTGCATCTCCTTGTGCAATATACTGTAATTAATGGTATTAGTTATCTGAAGGCCTGTACTCAAATATAGTAAATACCAAGGTTTTATTCATTTTTGACAGCGTGGTTAGGTCTGTTATTCATTTGTTGGCATATAGAGCTGGCTCTCTTCAAATGTCATACTCCATGGCCTTCTGTAAATCCTTATCGGATACTCTGGCATGCAGAAGATTTGCAGAACTGTCACATTAAAATAATTTGAGCAGAACATAAATGATTCATGAGCAACTTTAACAGAATTGTGTGGTGCTGACAAAATTATCTTATGAAGAGATTCACAGAAATCGTTCAAATATGAGGCGAGACACAACACACTGAGCCTCATACCACATTCAGAAAACAGCTGAATCCTGTCAGCCACAATGAGAAAGTGTCATGTTGCTGTAAAGCTGATAATCAAGTCTATTTTTAAGCCACAAGTAGGTTGAGACTGTAGTATGTAGTGAGCCGAAGGAAGTGTATATTCATTTGGTAACATCTCTGAATATTTTGTCAGCTAATTAAGCTTTGCTGAAGTTTCCCTTCTTGCACAGAACATGCAGACTTAATTTCTTTGCATAAAACAAATCACAAACTCCCTTCTGGCTTTCGGGTCCTCTGATTTTCATTGCTTTGAAATTTACTCAAAATGTCATCACTTATGTCTGTCTCTCCTCTCCAGGCTGTCCAATGCCCAGGGCATCAACATCCAAATTCTTGGCACTACCACTATTCTTGTGATTGCCAATGTCACCGAAGAGGATTATGGGAACTATACCTGTGTGGCCTCAAACCGACTGGGCGTCCAGAATGCTAGCCTCTTCCTCTATAGTGAGTATAACCACTAGTGTCATTTGCTTTATCTCACTTTTTGAATTCAAAACTGTTTTATTAAAAAAAAGGCTTTTTAAAGAAGTTTTCCACAGGTGCGTTCCAAACCCAACCACTTGTTTTGAGCCAGTCGAACATGCTATCAACTTTTCCACAGCATCAGATAAAGTACAGACCAATGACCATAAGTGCTGTGGGTGGGCAATATCGCCTATGGCCACTTTAGTTCACCAAAATTTCCCCACCCCCTGCTGCTGTTTGAGTAATAGTTAACAGAGATTAAACATGATGTCTGCTGCATCAGATGACACCAGTAGTGCAATGCACTTGAAGGTGTGAAACCACAGTTTTCTCTCCTGTGATGTAATACCATTTTTGAAAAGTTTTATTTCTGCTGTAGCCCGAAGTGCTCATTGTCCTGCAACTTTTTTAAAAAATCAACACAAAAGCAAATAAAGAAAATCGTACATTGTCAATTTGACAATGAACAAGATTTAGAAAAACAACACCAGACTGTCATTTGTGTTCTCTGTATTTGACTGACTTTTCTGTTTTTGTAGCATTGTGCCCATTTGTTTCTCCATATGCCTCGTATTTGAACTATTTGCAAATGTTTTCTTAAAATGCTGTCTTTTTCCCGAATTCATGCATCACTTAAGCTTAAATTGGGCTCGAGCTTCCGTCACAGAAAGAGAGTCAGTAACAGCACATGGCCACTAGATGTCTCCACATACCACCTGTAGTCTTTAGTCATTTATAACCTTGGACAGGCTACAGCTCATTCAAACACATGACTTGCATTACACAGGATTTGATGTTTTTACTGAATGGTTCAATATGTTTTCAATTCATAGTCTCAGAATAATTAATTTGTGGAATTGGTTAATGAAAGCAAATACCCAAATATTTGTCATCCTTTTTCTTGTTAAATCAAAACAGTGGCAATAGTTAATGGGCCTGCTGGTCTGAGTGAGCTCTCTGGCATTCACTTTGGTTTCTGCATTAATACTCCCCTCTCTCTCTCTCTCTCTGTGCAGGACCTGGGACAGGTCGAGACATCAACGGTGCTGCCTGTGTATCTCAATCACTGTGGCTCCTGCTGGCCTCCTTCGCCTGCATTTTCTTCAAGTGTTAATACCATTGTCCTCCTCTTTACTCTTGTTCCCCCTCATAGCCTCCCTTCTGCCCTCCTCCTCTCCAACTCGCCAACATCCCTACAGCTACCTTATTACCAACTTTACCGCCCTTCCAGACTGTTTGCATCCTGATACAAAATCCTTACGTGCTCTCAAGCACTGCTTTCAGATATTACAAAAAGCGATGGATAATGAGTAAAATGTTATTAAGAACAACAAAAAAAAACAGTGAAATGAAGGACAGAAAAAGCAAACAGTGCTAGAAATGCATTGCTCTTTTTAATTCATATGCACTTCTTTGTTTCTGCGATATCTTGTCTTTGGAGTCTGAATCCAGTTTGGGATTTGTTGTTTTTTGTCTTCATGGGAGTGAAAGCAGAGGCAACCCTCTGACAGGGATGCCAACACTCATTTGTCTCTAGAAGTACTGAAGACATAAGGTATATTTTTTCCTACTCCCACTATGTTAACTTAAATTATAGATTCATCCGAGTGTTGATCCAGTGCATTAATGCGCAACACACAAAGTATCCGCCAAATATACATACTGTATACTTTAGACTTGAAATAATCACATACAAGGGATAATAGAAGTAGCTAAATCTGTAATGAGATCAGAGCTTGTAAATCTTTACAACCATAATCCGATGCTATCCGACCGTAACACTGAGTATGACATTGTTTCAAGAAGCAGCAGTGACGTGGGCTGTTTCCGTTCACCCCAGATTTTGACGATGCAGTGAATAGAATTGACTTGAGCTAAACCATGCAAAATAAAATAAAATAAAAACTGAAGAAATTAGTGTATCGGGTGATGGGTATCCACGTCCTCATTTAGTGGCTTTCAACCACTTGCCTTCAATCCAATAGAATTCCTCTTTTTTTGCAGTAGGACTCTCACATAAAATAAAAAGAAACACAGTAGGTGATAATGATGCGTGCTGTACATAGTAAAATTTTGTATTTCTCTATGAAAAGACAACTTGTTCTGCCATTGTAACATCAGGAACCAGAGTAGATTGTTGCAGTGTATGTGGCTTGTTTGGAAAACCAACCAACCATACCGTGTGGTTTGTCTCTGCTCCGTGGCAGGTTGTACCGCATTTAACTTCATATACACTATACCACAAACAATGAGTTTGCTTTAGGTTTATGAGTTTTCAGATCATTCTTCTATACTGCTGGAATTTGGATTTTAAAAAAAACAACATATGACACCAATGAATGACTTACTTTTGAGTTATTCTCTTTCAAAGAAGTATGTGTGTTTTAATATGAAATGATACAGAAAAATTTCACAATATATTGAGGTATTTTTTTGTCTTTACCTTTCTCATTTTAGTTGTGTGTACATACGTATATATATACTTGAATTCAATGAGACTATATGAAAAGGCAAGTTTTATGTGTCAACATTTCTGAATAGGGTAGCAATTTGATGAGGATTGCAGGTCTCTCAAACTACCCTGGTCTATGATGTGGACCCAAGTCCAATAGACAATGATGTTTTAACAAAAATACAGCATAAAAAGACTGCTTTTTTGCAGTTATTATTGTACCTATCCTTGAGATGATACAAGTGCTGGCTTACAGGATATAATAGGGAATGGAATATGATGTTTAGCTTGTGATACTTGTCCATGTACCAGAAAATTTAATGTGAGAGCGAACAAAGCAAATAATGCTTATCCCCCAATTGTCTTCAGGGCCACTCTTTAACAACCTACTGACCTTTGCCAATTCTTAAGCTGACAACTAAATTTATGTCTTTACAGACAAAATGAATACTATGCGAGTCAATATTTTATGTTTCGCCGACAAGAGGATCTTTCAAACAGTGCAGTTCTTTCAGGAAACAGCCCAAAGGTTGTTTCTGTTTTGATGAGAATAGCTGAAACTGTGCACTATTAGCTGCCTTTTTTGCCATTTATTTTGACTTCCTATAAGGTGATTAATAACATATGGACTCCAGTGCCCAGCTCCTCTACTGTATGCGTGTTCACGTCTCCACTCTCTTAACAGCCAAGCCGAGATTGTACTAGTACTGTAAAACACACGTGTAATTAATGTCATCCTTGTCATCATAAATTAAAAGACTTGTTCCCAGTGTTTTCATTGTAAATGCTTCTAAGGCCATAGCTATGTGACATTGTGGTATTGGTTCTGCCATATGATCCAGTCTAATTTTCATGTAGGTGAAATGGTTAATGTAGAGCTGTACAGAAACTGAAATTACTCCACAATTTCAATCAAAACTGAAGCATTTAAACAGTTAAAAAACATTTCTGTCATTTCTATTAGTCACAACAAAAACAATATCTTACAATGTAGGTCATGATGAGAGAGCTGCTTGTTTTTATGCTTACATCATTTTCATTTTACTTTTTCCTCAAAAAAATATGTTTCATTTTTTTTTAACAACTTATCCAGTAACTCTGGTGTATCTACACTAATGTGGAAGAACTTGACTCCTGATGTTTTTGTATTACACTGGTATTGCTGCAGTCTCTCTTACTGCTTTTTAGCCATTGGCTCGCTCATTCTTGAGGATGCAAGTTTATCAACAGCAACTATCTTACTGTGGGAAAGTGAACGATCTGGAAGCTCTGGCAAAATAATTTGAAAAAACAGTCTGTGCTACATGTTTATTCCAGGAAGTCTGTCTGTCTGTGTGTGTGTTACATAAAAGTTAAAGAGATTAACGCCTCAGGGCATCTCAGACAAGTGCAAATGTGCTTTGTACAGGAGGAGACCCTGACGAGCAGGTTAAAAAACATTTAGGTTGTGCTCAACATTTATTTTAACCTGCTTGGGATGCATGATGGGTAGCACAAGGAGAGATTTTAAAGGACAGTTAAGTGACAAGTGTCATTCATCATCTAAACCTTAAACCATTCAGGTGATTGTCATGTGAGGCAAACCTGACTAATGTCCAAGTGTGTCCCTGTAGGTTAAAACCAACCAATAGGCACTGACTGATATATGAAGACCACTTATGTAAAGACCATTGAGGTCTGTCTTATCCACAAAGTAGAAAGGAATAAGATGTGGTGTAATCCCATTGTTCATAGAGACCAACGGCCAGCCTATATCGACACAGCACCAACACCCTACAGACAGACCTGGATATCTACTGAAGAGTGTAGATGCAGCTTTGTGGTTTACTATTGACCATTGTCTTTAAAAACCATTATCATCACTTAACTGTATAAAACTGGCTTATGTATGTGTGCGTGTGTGCTCATAGGATTCTATTCATTATTATCAACCTACTGGAGAAGTCACAAACACAAGCCATGAGATACGTAATGCATTGGCCAAACAGCTAACTTTCTACTTTCCACCAAGCTGTGGTGGTTTAGATTCCAACCTTTCCCCACCAAGTTTAAATTCTTTTTTTGTTGTTGTGTTTTTGTTTCCACCTTTGTGTGTATATAAAGTATGATGTTTCTACAGTAGAATGTTGTAAAGTCAGGTGATCCATAAGATCATGTTTTTACAACATTTAAAAATTTGAACAGCAAATGTAACTATCATCTTTGTACTTCCCTTCCCTTTGTTATGGGAGATTAAGATTCAATCATCCATTATGACCCAGCAATGTCCTGTTTTGAGTTTTTTTTCTATTTTATTTTACTTTATTATTGCATAAGGTAATTGCAGTCAGTTTCTAAAAAATGACATATAATAAAGGTATGTGAGAAAATGTTCATAACACAAAATAAAGATGTTTGAATTCAGTGTTCTGTATTTGAATGTGAATTGAGATGTTGGGGCAAGTAAGCTCTTTTTTGGAGATAGCTTGGTGCACACAGAAACTTAATGGTACTGTTGTGTTTATCACCATGTAACATGCAAATAAAATAATATATGTATTGTTATCTTCTTTCTGGAAGACATTTTTGTCCTTACAAAGTTTGACAAATACACTTATATACATATACATATTATATTATTAAATACACCAAGAGAATGCTCCACTGTCATTCCTTTTTGCCATAGATGAAAGGTAAGATTGGCCTTATCACCACTAAACATTGATACACATCAAGGACAAGATGGCACAAGCTCATTATTCCACATGGTATACTGCCATGGGACCTGCTGCAGTAAAATATTTCTCCACTAGATGTCAAAGCAAACCAGATTATGGCTCCACTGTGTTGTCTTGTTCAGAGGAGTGGGGACATCAACATACACTGCCTGGCCAAAAAAAAGTCACCGACTGGATTTAACTAAGCAAATACGTACAAGTCTCCTGGCTGGATAATTACTGCATGGTCAGTAATATCTTTCAGCTGGCAACAAGTTATTTAACCCCAATTGATGCTATGAGTATCTTCTCATTCCTCAAACAACCATGTCGAAAGACACATCCCATGGTCATGGAAAAGATGTTTGTCTGTTTGAGAAGGGTCAAATCATTGGCATGCATCAAGCAGAGAAAACATCAAAGGAGATTTCATACTACTCAAATTTGGTTAAGAACTGTCCAATGCATTATTAAAAACTGGAAGGATAGTGTGGAAACATCGTTTTCAAGGAAGATGAAGATGAAAGATTTGAAGAAAATAAACTCAGGGCTATGTTTCATAGTAAAAGAAAGAGCATTTCCACATGCACAATGCAAAGGGAACTGAATAGAATGGGACTGGACTGGCTGTGTAGCCTTAAGAAAACCATTAATTAGTAAGACTAACTGGAAAAAGGCTTCAATTTGCTAGGGAGCATAAAGATTGGACTCTGGAGCAATGTAAGAAGTTCATGTGGTCTGATGAGTCCAGATTTACCCTGTTCCAGAGTGATGGGCGCATCAAGGTAAGAAGAGAGGCAGATGAAATGATGCACCCATCATGCCTAGTGCCTTCTGTACAAACCTGTGTGGGCAGTGCTATGATCTGGGGTTGCTGCAGTTGGTCAGGTCAAGGTTCAGCAACAGTATGTGCCAAAAGAACAAGGTCAGCTGACTATACTGAGTGACCAGGTTATTCCAGCAATGGATTTTCTTCTTCCCTGATGGCACAGGCATATTCCAAGATGACAATGCCAGGATTCACTGTGTGGATAAAACACAAATATTTGATGTTTTGTTGCATGTTTAGGACTTATTAAATTTTGACAATTTTCTAATTTTTCCAACATGTTATACTGCATTTCTATGACCGAGAATAGCATAACATCTTTTCATGTTTTTTGTAGGTTTTTTACATGCTAAATATGACACTATTTTTGCATGCATTTTAACATTTGATATGCTATCTTTCGAGTGTTCATGTAATTTTTTCTGACATGCCAAATTATGACCTTTTTTGCATCTTTTTTGCATCTTTAACATCCAGTGTTCATAAAACAGTGTTCCTTGATGTTTTATTGCATAATGAGGCATTTTGAAATTTTGTCATTTTTCTCATTTTTTCTGACATGGTAAAATATGACCTTTTTGCATTTTTAACACCTATTATGCTATCTAGTGTTCATAAAACAGTGTTCTTTGATGTTTTCTTGCATTTTTAGGCATTTTGAAATTTTGTCATTTTTCGCATTTTTTCTGACATGCTAAAATATGACCTTTTTTGCATCTTTAACGTCTAATATGCTATCTAGTGTTCATAAAACATCGTTCTTTGATGTTTTCTTGCATTTTCCGGCATATTCAGGCATTTTGAAATTTTGAAATTTTTCGCATTTTTTCGACATATGTATGTCGTTTTTTAATTTTTTGCATCTTTAACACCTAATATGCTATCTAGTGTTCATAAAACATTGTTCTTTGATGTTTTCTTGCATTTTCAGGCATATTCAGGCATTTTGAAATTTTGATATTTTTCACATTTTTTTTTCATCATACCTATGTATGTCGTTTTTTTCATTTTTTCTGACGTGGTAAAATATGACCTTTTTGCATTTTTAACACCTAATATGCTATCTAGTGTTCATAAAACTGTGTTCTTTGATGTTTTCTTGCAATTTGAGGCATTTTCAGGCATTTTGAAATTTTGACATTTTTCGCATTTTTCGCATTTTTTCATCATACGTCATATGTCGTTTTTTTTCATTTTTTCTGACATGCTAAAATATGACCTTTTTTGCATCTTTAACACCTAATATGCTATCTAGTGTTCATAAAACTGTGTTCGTTGATGTTTTCTTGCATTTTCAGGCATTTTGAAATTTTGTCATTTTTCACATTTTTTCATCATACCTATGTATGTCGTTTTTTTCATTTTTTCTGACATGGTAAAATATGACCTTTTTTGCATCTTTAACACCTAATATGCTATCTAGTGTTCATAAAACTGTGTTCTTTGATGTTTTCTTGCATTTTCAGGCATTTTGAAATTTTGTCATTTTTCACATTTTTTCATCATACCTATGTATGTCGTTTTTTTCATTTTTTCTGACATGGTAAAATATGACCTTTTTGCATTTTTAACACCTAATATGCTATCTAGTGTTCATAAAACATTGTTCTTTGATGTTTTCTTGCATTTTCAGGCATATTCAGGCATTTTGAAATTTTGAAATTTTTCGCATTTTTTCGACATATGTATGTCGTTTTTTAATTTTTCTGACATGCTAAAATATGACCTTTTTTGCATCTTTAACACCTAATATGCTATCTAGTGTTCATAAAACTGTGTTCTTTGATGTTTTCTTGCATTTTGAGGCATTTTGAAATTTTGTCATTTTTCACATTTTTTCATCATACCTATGTATGTCGTTTTTTTCATTTTTTCTGACGTGGTAAAATATGACCTTTTTGCATTTTTAACACCTAATATGCTATCTAGTGTTCATAAAACATCGTTCTTTGATGTTTTCTTGCATTTTGAGGCATTTTGAAATTTTGTGTGTCATCTTTAACACCTAATATGCTATCTAGTGTTCATAAAACAGTGTTCTTTGATGTTTTCTTGCATTTTGAAGCGTTTTGAAATTTTGTGTGTCATCTTTAACACCTAAGATGCTATCTAGTGTTCATAAAACCGTGTTCTTTGATGTTTTCTTGCATTTTGAGGCGTTTTGAAATTTTGTCTTTTTTTTTGTCTTTTTTTTCTGACAAGGTAAAATATGACCTTTTTTGCATCTTTAACACCTTATATGCTATCTAGTGTTCATAAAACATTGTTCTTTGATGTTTCCTTGCATTTTGAGGCATTTTTTTGGCATTTTTAACACCTAATATTTTGTAGTATGCTATTCATAAAACAGTGTTCTTTGATGTTTTCTTGCATTTTGAGGCATTTTGAAATTTTGTCATTTTTCCCATTTTTTCATCATACCTATGTATGTTGTTTTTTTCATTTTTTCTGACGTGGTAAAATATGACCTTTTTGCATTTTTAACACCTAATATGCTATCAAGTGTTCATAAAACTGTGTTCTTTGGTGTTTTCTTGCATTTTGAGACATTTTCCGGCATTTTGAAATTTTGACATTTTTCGCATTTTTCGCATTTTTTCATCATACATCGTATGGCGTTTTTTTTTTCATTTTTTCAGACATGCTAAAATATGACCTTTTTTGCATTTTTTACAACTAATATGCTATCTAGTGATCATAAAACAGTGTTCTTTGATGTTTTCTTGCATTCTGAGGCATTTTCAGGCATTTTGAAATTTTGACGTTTTTCGCATTTTTTCATCATACGTCGTATGTCTTTTTTTCATTTTTTCTGACATGCTAAAATATGACCTTTTTTTGCATCTTTAACATCTAATATGCTATCTAGTGTTCATAAAACATCGTTATTTGATGTTTTCTTGCATTTTCAGGCATATTCAGGCATTTTGAAAGTTTAAAATTTTTCGCATTTTTTCGACATATGTATGTCGTTTTTTAATTTTTCTGACATGCTAAAATATGACCTTTTTTGCATCTTTAACGTCTAATATGCTATCTAGTGTTCATAAAACATCATTCTTTGATGTTTTTAAGACTTGCCTTTTTTTTGCATTTTGAGGCATTTAATATGAAATTTTGATGCATTTTATGCTATGGAGTATGAATAAAATAATGGATCTTTTTTGTAACATCAGTGCAAGAGTATTTTTCCAATTCATATAAACTGTCATAACAACACCAAAGACATCAAAAAGAAGCCGCCACACCTCCTAAGTTTTTGTGACTGCAAAAAAGTTCCTCTCAGAGGGAGAGTTCCCATCATGCATCTGGTTCGATGGTTCATGCTACTGTTCACTTGTTTGGTTGGCAGAACACAAATCGTCATGTAAGAGCCAGTTACATCAATACTATATCAGATTTCTATAGGTTATTATATGATCATGTTATTCAAATGGAAACAGGTCCTTTACTGTAGACGTGAGTAAACAGAGTTTGTAAAAAGGGTGTAAACTAAGCTTGATTGACTCAAGCAGAATAGAGAAAGAGTGATAGTCTTATCCTATATGGGTTTTTTTGGATTCAGGATAAAGCTACCCAACTGGAAATACTACACATCTAATTATACATTCTATTTTCCATGTAATGTGTCAGTACATTACCTATTTTGCTGTGTTCTCAAAACACGTGCCGTGTTGAAAACTAGAGTTGCATTTTAAAACCAGTTTGTTTTTGTGCGTGCATTTGCGGAACAGATTTTATTTGCAAAATATGTCAAAAAAAGTGCATTGCAATGCAAATAAAGTGTGGTGCATTGGTAATGCATTTTAAATGTGTAACTATCCAGTTGGGAGAACTCTTTCCACTATTATTTCCCTTAAAGTACATAGTGAAGATGTACCAAATCAAATTTTCCTCCCCATCATTATCATCATCATCAAGTTAACAATAATCATCGATAACATAACATCATCATCGTACTCATCATCACTTCCTCATTGTTATTAGCTTGAGCCAAAAAACTTCACACTGGAAACTCCCCCAACATGAGAAAATCATTGCCACACAAAAAATGACAAACAAATAAAAATGGACTGCCTTCACATCGGGAAGGCAAAGAGCAACCTTTTTAGATTTTTGTTTTTCTTCTTCTTCATACTTTTAATTCTGCTTTCTTTATGTTAGACTTTGTCTTAGTCATCCTTGGACTCGGTGGCCTCTGCCACTGCATCTGCTGGGGTGGCCTCATCTGCTTTAGACTCATCTGCAGCATCTGAGTGGGGGATACAGTAGCAGAGAGAAGGGAAGGGAGAGAGAGAGGAGGAAAATGATATGTAAAAGTTGAAAAAAGCCAGCATGATAGACAGAGGGTTGGTTGGAGAGAGGAAGAGAAAAAATTAGCCTGTGGAGAGGAGGCATTTGTCATCTGAGGTTGAAATGATAAAGCCTTATCTGGGTCGTATGAGATACAGAGCATCAACGATTTTATATAGCTGTTGCGACTTTTAATGGATTAAATATTTCACTTCATAAGTTTGTCTGAAAAGGTAACAATGAAAAGACACAAAAATTTGGATATCTTCATTCTGAAAAAACACAGAAGGAACCACATTGTTTACAAAATGTCAACTCTACTGCAGCTGAGAGCATGTCAGTCAGAGGATGCCATGTCTGAAATTCCACATTGGATGTGTAAATAATAAAGGAAGACAGTGCTCTTAATGGACCTATAAAGCATTTTTAACTGATATCACAATGCTAACAGCAGCATCTCTGCCTGTCAAATCTGATAGTGTGTGATGTCCACAGTCTACTGCTCTGTAATAATATCCTGTGGTGGTTTAGTAAGAAGTGAATACTGCTGAATAAAATCTACATACATCAGTACACCAAAGCTAATGAAGTTTGTTGAGTAACATTGTTCTTATGCTATATTTTTTTATTACTTTACTTTTGTAATCCTGTGATGTGTGCTATTCATTACTAAAAAATTACTATATCAATCAATTGTCTATAAAATAAAAGTCAGAATGTGTCATTTTCTGTATAAGACAAATTCCACCATGTACTGTTACAGTGATTTGGGGATCTTTTTATTACTGTTTCTGACCAAACCTATTATTCAAGTGCCCTAAGAGCGATGATGTCATACCCTGGTGATCTCATACTCTTTTGATAGAAAGAAGAGACATCAAAGAATGACATCATTGCACTGGAGATTGGGGTGATGGAGTGCATGTGTGTGGGCGTGTGTGTATGTGTGACTGAGTGTGTGCAAGGATGAGGCAGAGAGAGAAAGGGGGAGGGGTCATACAAGTGAGAGTGGGAGTGGGAGTGGGAGTGTGTGTGTGTGTGTGTGTGTGTGTGTGTGAGAGTCATAGCAGATATTCCAGGTAAGAAGTAATCATCTTGTTACAAACTATGACAGACTTGAGAATGTTCTCCTCTGCAATTAATGATCAGTGTCATGCAAATACAGTCCAAAGCCAATCATTTCTGGTATTCTGATGTAAGTGGCACCTCTGTTACCTACACCAGATATGGTAATAACTAAAATGCTGGTTTAGGTTTGCTGATTCATTTGCAAACACTGGGGGTTTCTCAATTCTGCCCACTGATTTCTAAGTTGTCACAAAGAACCTTTACCACAGATAGAAATGAAGTGTAAGAAAACACAAAAATAAGAAAAAATAATTTGAGCTAAGACAGGACACTGCTGCCAAAGTTTTAAATAGAAAAAAGAGCAAATGCAAAGCAAAGATCAATTTTAAGAAAAAACATTATGATTATTATCTGTTTATTATTTTATTTATGCCATAGTTTTAAATTCATGTTGATACATTAACTGATATTTAAGGTTGCTCTTTTATTTTGCTGTAACAGTTACCAACTTCGTCAGACGTGACTAAGTGTAGCCAGTAATGCAGACGGTCTTTGATGGAGAATCTGGATCATACCCAGGCTACCTCATAAATTATTCACTCAGAGCACCTGACGTCCTTGTGCATATAACACAGTCTGTGAACTGACATACCTTAACCAAGTGACTTAGTCATAAATATTCATTTGATCTCTGAGTCAGTTCAGTTGGTAAAGCAGACTGTGGCCAGCAGTGGCTGCTTAATTAGCAGCTCTTTGTCAAGTAGTGTTTGTTTGTGACAGGCTTCCCCAGTGCAGATCGTGACCAGTAGGGATCATTAATCATTCATTTAAATCAGAGCACCTGTTATGCCCGCTCTGTTCCATACAGGCCAGCTATCCCATCGAGGTGGTTACTATGACAACAGGGAGAGAGGGCTGCCTAGGTGACCTAGTTTCCATGTAGTTCTTCATTTGGCATGTGTGTGTGTGTGTGTCCCACCTCACACTCCCACCTATCACAGTCTGCTGACCCAGTCTGAGAGTCCTTGGACCAGAAATGAGGTGTGTATGGAAGTTCACTGTCTTAACACTACAACACTGTGTTTTTTGTTCGGGTTTGGGGTTATCCTTGAATAAATGGAAGGTTAATATGATTGTCCTGGTATGAAAATCTTATGAACCCATCAGAGATATTTATAAACCTTTATGACTCACAAAACATGATGCTTTCACACTAAAAAGCAATACAATCTAGCCTGTTCATAGTAAGTTTGATATATGATCAAGGATAAAAGTAGCCCATTGTACAACATCATTCTTGACCAGTGCTAACTATGCATTTCCATCCCAATCTCCACACTTCAATAAAGTTCCCATGTTAAAGACACAGAGATACAAGTCTTTAAATTCAAGTAGTTTCCTGTAGTGCCTGCCAAGCAGGCAATGGGAAAGTTTACCTATTCATCTAAGATTTTTACATTAAATAAATTGCTTCTTGATTGGTGAGAATGTCTGGAATTAGTTTTACTTCTGACTTCAGTGCAAACATGTGGCCTCTTTATTCTTGAAGGTTCTTTCAAGTGAGCTGTAATGACTTGTAATGAATCCTACTGTAATGAATTTAGTCAGAAGCTTTAGAATAATCTGCATACCTTGTTTATCTTTTGTTTGGTTAGGCTCTTCCTTCTCAGCTGTCGGGCTGACAGCAGCAGGCACATCGGCTTGTCTGGCCTCCTCTTTTTTCTCCTCACTCTTCTCCTCCTCCTTCTCCTCAGCTGTGGCTGTAGTGGGACTCTTGACTGCCGCCACTGGGGCCTCCGCCTCTTTGGGCTTCTCCTCGGCTTTCTCCTCCACCTTTGGCTCCTCTTTCTGGAGCTCAGTGGGCACTGTGGCGGCCAAAGGAGAAGAAGCAGTTGGGGCCGCCGCTACAGGAGACGTAGCTGCACCTGCAGGAGACGCAGCAGCAGCTGCAGGAGAATTAGCTGGCTTGTCTGCCACTGGGCTTTTGGCTTGGCTTGTCTCCTCCTCCTTCTTGGCCTCCTCGCCTGCAGCTTCCTCCTCCTTTACAGGTGCTTCCTCTCCATCTGCTTTCTTTGCCTCCTCTCCTCCCTCTGTCGCCTCCTCTGCACCAGCAGGACTGTCTCCCTCCTTCTCTTCCTCTCCATCTTTCATCTTTTTCCGAGTTATGTGTCCACGGAAGCTGGCCTGTATTTTGGTGGCAGCCTTGTGGGCCTTGTCCTCAGGTTTGTTAGTGGTGCCATCCTGTTCAATCTTCTGGTCCGCCTCCTCATTCTTCTCAACCTGATAGCCAAGAGAAAATACAGCTGGTTAACATCTACTGTCAGCCATTATGTAGTTCCACTGGAATCCAGCAAGGGAGTCTGCTAGTTGTTATTCTAAAAACTTACAAAGTATCCCTCTACTTTGTAGTTATGTTGCTGGAGGATGATCCTCCTAAATAATCATGCTGACATACTTTTATTTGGGCTTGAAAGGTCACAAGACAAAGAGACAAAAGAGTGTACTGAGAGGGAGATGTTAGTTAATTTATGAATTGGCGTATTTATACCTATTACTGGAAAATCACAGACTAGGAAAGTTGGGTTAGGGTTTCAGGCTCTTTGAGAATTGAGTGAAAGTGTAGGACTGTATAAGGAACAGGGTTAGGAATAGGAAAGTACACGTGTAATATTGAAAGGCGTTCCATGATATTACCTTCAGTAACTGGATCCATAGCTGTCCATCAAATAGTGGGTTGTGCTATGTGTCATATAAATCTAATGAAAAGAAATCAAATCAAATAAAGGAATGAATGATGAGCACTGAAAGTGGCAAACAAAATGAATCAGTACATTCAAAAATGAATAGGCAAACAAATCAAGGTAAAATATTCTTGAGCCAAGATTCAACTAATTCAAGATTCAAATGTGCACCTTAAATGAATGTGAATAAGCAACATGAAGCAAACACAAATTGTCAATGAGCATGCAGGCAGTGCAGTATCAGCTGATAATGATAAAGATGTGAAAACTCCAGAATCTTAATGGTGTATTTGTACTTCCAGATATCAAGGCTTTATTGGGAGCCAGTGATTGGTTTGACAATAGATTGAATACACAGTATATGATCATTTCGTGCACTGAAAAAGAGAGATTTAGTGCCGTGTGAATTATGAGAATAACAGATTTATGTGTGGGTCAATTGTATGAATATAATGAATTAGATAAACTGGGATTTGGAGCACAACAAATGACTCCAGGCATTTATTACGGTTATTCAATGCAGGCATGAAGTTGATATTGTCCTCTTGATAATGCAGCTGAAATAGATTCAGTGAATAATTGAATTTAAATGTAGAACTGCTCCATGGAATCCAGCAGTGTTCCCTGCATTCTCTGTTTAGGATATCCTCAAAAGTGTAAGCAGGAAAAGGTCAATGTCCAAAAATTTAGGCGCTTTCTCCAAAATAATGAGCCAACCGCTATTCTCTAGGTAGAGTAGCTGTCTCATTCTCCATCTCTGGCTGCTAGGGAACAAGCTGCCTAGAATCTCCTCAGCATTCACTGCCATACCCCTCCCAACTATCAAAGGTTACCTTGACAACCAGAGTGCTAACTCATCACAGCACTGTCTGCTGGTTGGTGCCATGAAAGACTATATGTCACCCTGATTGGCAGTGCACCTGACCCCTCAGGGGAGCAGGCCAATAGGAACTCATAAATCAGCCAGAGTAATCAGCATGACTAAGGAGGGGCTGAGTGTGATGTAGCAGCAGGGAGCGGTCCTGGAGGGGTTATGTGTGTGTGTGTGTGTAACCAGGCAGCAGCATCTAGTTTAAGGTCAGTGAATATGATCAGAAATGGTTTTCAAGATGCAGTAGCTGCATCCATCAGTCTGTTTCCTGGTACCTTCTTTTTCTAACAGTGTCATTATACTGGATATTAGGTTGGACTTGGACAGCTGCCTGTGTGAGGAATCACATCTGTGTGACATGATATAAGAGCCAGGGGCCCTAAACCAACATGTCTTCTTCAGGGTCAGTGTGTCAGTGCAATATTGGAGCAGCAAGGCCAGGGTGCAGCTGTGTTGGTATATTCACCTCCTCCACCTTTATTCACATGCAATCTCCAAGGTTCAGGGTGTAAATCCTGCCCTGGGCAGTCCTGCAATTGCTAATATACACCATCTTCCTGAAGCAATTCTGTGCAATGTAATATTAAAAAACACTATAATAAAGCTGGCTGTGAAATGGATGGTACATTTTTGGGGGCTTTACACTGTTCTTTGAGTTGGTCGTATAGGTGATTTTATGTTTAAAACCTAAACTAGAGCTATTTGCTGAAAACTTAAATATTTAGTATAAAATTAAACTTTATTCATTGCCCTGCTATTATAATACATAGCCAGCATTGAGGCAGACAGACTGGCACACCCTCTGCTTTTAATAATATGCAGGTCTCTGGTGACTTATTGTCCTTTTATTATGCCTGATCTCATAGGTGCTTACAATTGCCAAAATTTTGACCTAAGCACTTAACTCCAAATAGAATTACTTACTGGCTGCATACTTACTCGTGAGTCAGACAGAGTGACCGAATGAGAAAGCGATGGATGAGGGTGTTTGGGAATATGGGGGGGTATGACATCATTATTGGAACAGAGGGGATGTCATTTACTTTAGAGATCTGGGTGTGTACGAGTGCAAATGTAATAAAATACCAGCAGAGTGCCGAGTGATCTCATATCACTGCATGAAGATGGGGAAGAAAGATCACCATCATGGTTTGACCACAATTGTAGCATCATCATTGAATTATTGATATTTTTCTTTGCATCACCCTTCAAAAGTGCTCTACTTTGATTCTCTGATTTGCTGCGATCTGTTTTCATGGACCATAAGATTCTCTACAGATATGCTATCAAACCTGACTGTAACATACAATCACCAGTGGTTACAGTACATTCAGATCTCATATTGTCATCACAGAAACATTACTGCAAATACTTTATGGATGGCTTCTTAAAGACTGACTGTTAATTGAACTCTGATCACGTATCCTCCTGCAGGCGCTATTCCACTTAGTGTCTGTGCGGCACACATTTTCATTCATAAATACAGCAGCACCTCCCAAAGGTACCTCACATCACAAGGTACACTCCCTTCAAGTCATCACACATAAGAGTCTGTGACTGTTTACACTCTTCCTTAATTAATTTTCCATTAGGTAACATATTTGCATTATCAGGTTAATCAAATGCAATACTACAATTAGCCCGCAGTGTTTCCTCTTTAAACACAGTATTTTCAGGTTGCTACAGGTATACCACATTAACTACTGAAATGTGTTCATTTTCCAACAAAAAGTAGAATTTTTGCAATATAATAGTAGTAGACAGTTACAAAATTCTCTTGCATTTGTAATGTCATGGCATTAAATGCTTGCTGTAGGACACACTGATACTATTACATATTGTGGGTGACAAATAATGACTGCCATCTTCATGTTCAGAATCTAAATCGGCAGTAGCTCACAGGTTAATTTATCTAAATACAAGAGTGCCATTCACCAGAGGACAAACCCCTCTGTCTGCCCTGTCTGTAAAGGTAATAAATGGCTGTGCTAAAATGTGTTTAGTACATTATCTGACAGCTTGATGTGTCTATTACAGTTTTAGCTATCAGCTGCAGTCTCTGCTCTCTCCCTGTCTCTGTCCTTGGGTGGGCACCGGCTGTCGTGAGAACCACACCCCAGAGTCAATGGCTTTACCGACAGATCCATAACCATGCACACACACAGTCGCATACACACCATCCCCCAGCGATGACACACAGTTACAATCCGCCACCTTCGCACTGCCTCATTGCCAGTACCATTAGGGAGTTGTTTCGGGAGGGGGGAGGAGGCGAAGGGTGGAGAAACGGGGGAAAGACGTGGTGCTGGTTGAATTACCATGGAACCACAGCTCACGCTATTGCACACAGCAGTCATGCATACTCGTATACAATATTTTTTCATTATCATTACTCTGATTTTTCACCTTGCTGCTTCGCCCAGGCTTGGATTGAATGCCGTCAGCAAAGGGGGGGGGGGTTATTAACGGTAATATTTGCATTTATAATAGTGGAGTTGCAATGCAGTAATTCAAAGAGGCCCTTTTATCACAAACCCAACAGGTGCAGCTGCAGAATTTATTTTATGTAAGTTACTTTAATGTGTAATTATTAAGTAATAAATCTCTGTACTGTAAGTGAATGGTCTGATTTAGATCGAATGAAAAACTCAAACATTTATCAGTACCCAAGGAGGCAGACAAATAATATTAGCCCCCTGTTGGGTTCACACACATCTCTCTCCTGAAAACCCCATGCATGATTTCAATGGCTGTCTTTTTCTGCAGGAACCATCCAGACACCAAAGACTGGCGGCTGTCTGTAACTGCTGAATATCTCTTTCTGCCGTCTTTCATTCTTTTTCTCAGTGAGCAAACTGCTGCCCACTCGTTTTCCTTCTCCCTCGCTCTCTCGCTCTCTCTCATACACACATACAGACACAGCGGAGCACCACACCCTTTTAGCCAGCTATCTCCTGCAGAAGAGGAGAGGGGGGCTCAGGTGGTGACGGCCACAGCCCCCGCTCGCCATCCCTCTCTCTCCAGCTCTCTCTTTTTCTCTCTCTTTTGACGGTGAATTGATGAGTGATGTTAAGGGATGCACTGTTTCTTTTATGACAGCCCGGTAAAAGATGCTCCGCAGCAGCTAATAAGCAGCCATATGCCAGCGTCATTACATCCTCTGGAGTAGCCTTTAATTCAATTAGACCGGCTCTCTGCCTGAACAAAGGCTTTGCAATCGCCGCTGATCTCATAGGGGCTGGGGATGAGGATGGGGAGAGGGGCTGAGGAGAGTGGCAAGTGGAAAGGGCGAAGAGGTGGAGGAAAGAGGCTGGGGATGGACATTGTGTTGGGAGGGGGTTGGGGGGGGGGGGGTGGACGCAGGAGCTGAAAATGTGGGCTGTGGCTGATGCTTTGGCTAAAGCCAGGCCCAGAGGAAAGGGCTTTGAGTGCGCAAGAAGCCACAGCATGAGAAGAGATAATTGTCAGTAAGGTAGGATTCTGTGTCTTCAGTTTTGAGTTTGGTCCAGATGGATCTCGGCTCAGGATGAACATAGGTATGGATCTGGTGCAAATGGAGGTGGGGCGGAGCCAGCGACAGTTAGACAATTAGAAGAGCCGGCATGGGTGGTACATGCGTCCTGTTTCATTGGGAAAATGGGAGCCTGTGGAGGTAGAGCTGAATTTGAGAATAAATAGGGCTTGAAATTTTTAGCCCTGGACTTGAAAATTTGATCCTTGCTTTTTCCCAGAGGCAAGGACAAGGAGCAGGTGTGGTTGAGGCAGGGGTGGAGTTTTGCTCAAAATTTTCATAAAACTAAAAGCTAGAGGGCTTCTGAGGAGACATAAATTAAGTGCTAGCCACTCCGACAGTGAAGATGTTGCAACGGCGCTTGGCTCTCCACAATGGCAGCACCCACAGCAATACTATATATAAAAAAGCAGAAAACCATGCTCTTTGCTCATCCATCCATGAAGACCACAGAGTCTGTCTGAATTAATTTATGTCCCTGCTCATGAAAAGCAGGAGCAGGAGGATAAGTGCTTGTAGGGCGAGTGGATAGTTTTTTCACGGTGGTGAGGTGTGTATGCTTGAAGCAGCAATGGTGTTCTTAGGGAAAAGCCGGTGCCTCACCCACATGGCTGCAGTGTGCAGCACGCCGGCTTTTATTCCATCAGTGTTTCCCACTCCCTCTAACCTTCCTCACCTTTTCGCCTGCTCAGCTTCTCCAACCGCCATCCCTCACTCTGTCACCACCACATTTTTTACTGGTCGTAGTCACCAGCTTCCCTCTTTTTGCTTTGCTGCTTGTCTGCCTCTCTCTACCTTCCCCCCCATACTTTGCAACATCCCCGTCTCAGTGATTTTTTTTCACCTCCGTTTCTGTGCCCACCAGGTTCCCTTCACTCTCTACCTCCCTCTCGCATCCCCCTCCCTTCTACCTCCATGTACACCAGCTACACTCCACCCTGCTGCTGGTTCCTCCTGCCTGCCTCTCTGCATCCTGCTCGTTCTGCATGCCTTTCAACTGGCAAGCCTTGCTTCCTTTCTCTTTCTCTTTCTCTCTCTCTTTCTGTCTCTCTCGCTCTCTCTCTCCCCTGCCAGAGCTGATATGACTCATACAGGCTGACATTTAAGAAGCAATCAAGTGCCATCAGAATTCACTGTGTTATGAGTCTGATAAAATCATAATTATTTTGAGGTGGCAGCAGGAGCCCGGCCCTGATCACACACAAAACCACCATGATAGCTGCTGGAATAAAAGAGTGGAGCACAGAAGAGTGCCACCTTCTCCTCCACTGTCCAGACCCACCCACTTCCATGCAACACCTTCTTTTTTTTATTATTGTCTGCCTCTGAGTGTAGCCATGGCTTATTATTAAATACCCAACACCACCCTTTCACACCCTTTAAATGAGTGCACACTTCATAGTACCATCCATTGACAGCACCCACTTATAAAGCTGGAGGGCTGTGATAATCCATTTAGACTCATTTATTCCCATTGTATTCCCCTGAGGCCACCGACATGATGGTGCTGCTCACTCTATCGGTACCCCACCCTTTTTTTCTCCTCACTGTGGAATTTTACTTGTCACCCATTTCTGCCCAAGATAACAGAAATACATCCCACTTTAAGCCATCAATTAGAAGCACATAGGTTTTTGTAATTAATCTGAAGTATCATTAACAATGGTAGATTTTGCTGTATCCAGTTACAGCTCCTGAATAAATGAGGTAGTTCCAGTTTACAGTATGGAATCTATCAAGTGCTTTTAAATAATCTTTCACTTTTCTAAAGTGCTTGATCAATAGGAGGGAATGCCCAGCTGCCCAAGATCGAGTTACAGTCTTGTTCCTCTCTGCAAGTACAGTGTGAGGTCTGAGAGGCATTGTGGCACCATCCATTCATGCAGAATAATCACATTAACTAGGCGTGTCTGGGCTTTGTGGATAGACCTCTGTAAAGACAAGCTGTGCCCCGAGTCAAAGGAAATTACACCAACATTTTCTCTAATCTCTCCTCGAGCATCCTGATCCGACCACAGACCAAGAGTCACAAAGTTCAGAGCTGAGATGCAGAATTTTATCATAGGAAAAGAGCTGAAATTACTGACAAAACAAATCAGAGCAATTTACCGGTTTGGTTCTTCTAATGCAGCACAGCATAGTTGTAGTTGTAGTATCCTCCCTTTTTTCTTGTCTGCTTCTTTCTTCCCTTTTTTCACCCTTTCACTTGTTCTCTCTCACCCTCTCTCTCCCGCGTGCGTTCGTGCACACACACACACTCGCTCTCTCTCTCTCTCTCGCTCACTCGCGCTCTCTCTCTCTCTCTCTCTCTCTCTGGCTGTATCAACAGCTAAGCTGCTCAGTGCATTTACTCATCCCAGTTTGCACACACACGCTCTTCACTGGGTCTGCCTGGACGCACCTCTCTCTCTCTCCTACTCGCTGCCTGACAATGACTACAAGCCCACCCTTTAAACCCCTCCCTTCCTCTCACTCCCTCCATCCCTCTCTCCTCCCCTCTTTCCTTCACACTATCCCCCTCCTCCTCCCCTTCTCGCTCACAGTGATGAACCCCCCCCCCCCCACACCTCTTTTAGATCAGCACTCCTCTCTTCTACATCTTTTCACCCTCCTCCTCTCTTTCAGCATGGCTCCTGCAAAAGCTGCGGCCCCACCCTAAAAAGGCTCTCCCTTAATAATTGACTGGATTCCTCAAAATTAGATATTTTTTTATTATGCTTTATTTTTGTTTCTCTCCAGCACACCACTACCATTCTGTTTTATTTCTATCCCTTACATGTACATAAGGAGTTGTCTTTTCTTTAAAAAAAAAAAAAAGGCTCCCAAATGGAAGTTGCCCCCTGTGATTGCTCAGGCTCCCTCTCAGACTGTGTGTTATGCACTCTCTGGATCTCAGATCAGTGTTATGAGTCTGTGAGCTCTGTGTCCAAATTGCCACGGCGATGCCGAAAGCATGTTTTCTGGCACAGCCAGGAGCAGCTCTTGCCAGGAGAGACGTGTGAAAGAGAGCAGTGATGAGGCGCATGCATCATGCGTGCATGCACGCACACTCACACACACACTGCTGTGCTGTTAGGACACGTCACCCGCACCACCAACCCACCCACCCCCATACCCAGCGCTCTCTGTTCTCATGGAAACACCAGCAGATAGACTAGGAGAGGAGAGGAGGAGGACTGTGTGTATGTGTGTGTGTGTAAGACAGTGTGTGTATGTGAGAGAGAGAGAGAGAGAGAGAGAGAGAGAGGGGAAAGGGATGAAGGTAGGAGGAGGCAGCAAGAGGGTTGGGTGTGGCAGACAAGCAGGGATGGCGAACTGCTGTCTTTTTCTTTTCCTCCACCTTTTTTTCTCCCCCTGTGCCCACATTTGCCGAAAGTCTAGTTTAATGGTCAGGCACAATGCATGTATTATCCCCACAACTGCATTTATAACAATTACCATACAGTGAGGCGGGCAGGCGCATGCTCATGCAAACACCCACACTCTGTATTTGTCTTTCATAATACACACGCAGACACACACACACACACATTCATACACTGTGGTGTCAGAAGAGTCCGCACCCCCACTCATACACCGGTGAGTACCAGATGCTACAGACACAATGAGGATAGAGGGAGGGGATGAAGAACAGGAGATGGAGTGAAGGATGGATGAAGGGGAGAGAAGAGGAGAAATAAGAGTCTTCAGGGGCTGTGCTTAGCTATTCTTCTCTTTTACAGGATCACTCTACATGCAGTTCACTGAGGGGAAATCATCAACCTCCACTGAGCCACAGTCTTCCGGTGGTCACTGCTACCAGCAAAGGCAAATCTGGCACCATTACCAGGCTGCACTAGATCATCACTGTGTGTCATCATGGTATGTAGCAGACTGTATGACACAGACACTGTAATAATGCAGGGTTCTGCTAAGGACGCGTGATCTTTCTCAGCACTGCCCTGCTTTAATTTTATGCAGTCATGCACAATCATACAGCTGCCAGTTCACCGTCCCCTTCTGGGACATTCCAGTGGAATAACCAGTAGATTAGTGCTTTGCTCAAAGGAACTGTATATATTTTCCAAAATTGTCCAAGAGCCCACAATGAGTTTGATGAATAGGGAATATTGACATGAAATCACTAGTCAATTAGCCAGTTAATTTATAGAAAAATATAATGCTACAAAATTGATAATGGGTTATCAATTTAAGGCAGTTTTGCAGCAGACAAGTTAAATATTTATTGGTTCCAGCTTCTCAGATGTGAATATTATATCTTCTATTATATCACATTGAATATTTTATCTGAGTATTGGGCAATTTTAACATGTCAGCTTGAGCCTTGTAAAAGTGATGGGCATTTGATAATATTTTCATTTGATTTCAGACCAAATAATTTCAAAAGTATTGAGAAAATAACCCAAAGATTGGTCTAAAAGTTAGCTGCGGCATCAGATGTCCACCCCCACTGTACACCTATGACAGATTGTGGCATGGAATGTCAGGCAGTGCTCTTCACCACAGTCATTAAAACACCAAATCCCTCAGTAGAGTTTGAGACACTTGGAGAAGCTATGACAAGTAGCAGCGGATTTTGTGGTCACTCATGGCGGACCAACAACATACTAAAACACTGCTTGCCATCCCTCTACATATAATTGTTTCCTTTTGTCTTATCTTATTTACTTAGTGATTTTGATCCAAACGTATTTCTGCAATTTAACCAAATACCTTTTACTCCACATTGATGAAATGTTTACATTTAGATATTAAGTGGCAAATTAATTCTAATAAAATCCTCACACATTGAACATGGCTATCAGTCCAACAGTAAATAAGTAAATGAACAGCAATCCAATCATAACCTCATATTAAAAATGATTGGGGTTCTCTAAATGAAAATAAAACAACCAAACCCTAAAATCCCCGATAGCCAAATCAAGCTGAGGCCAGGGTAGTGGTAGTTAAAGAAACAAAGAGTGTGGGACGGTATTTGGCAACAATCCATCTGCAACTGCAGCAGGTTGGCCAGCAGTTCACTGCAAACTGACCGAGCCTAAAGTGGCTGCTCCTTATCTCCATGTCTTAGTATGCTAATCTATGTCCAGTTATTTGATTGCTGTGTTAAGCAGCTGAATCTGCTGCTGCAGAGACCACAGAAATCAATAATGTCACACTGTCCTGCCAGCATCGAGTAACTGTCGAGGTGTGTATGTTGTGGCGACGCTGTGGGTCGCTGCTACTTAGTGTGATAAAAAAGGGAAGACGTTTTATGATTGCAGGGTGGTTTGTTAGTAAAGTGAATCCACAGAAATGGGACATCCAGTTCACAATGCGTTATCACTTTTCCATAGCAGTTCTACCCGCAAGACTTTGTCACATCATCATCATCTAATGATAGGTTAGTTGTGTATACTTCCTTTTGGAGCAAGTTGTCCTACTTTTTACAAACTATTTATATTTCAACAAAGGGTACTGTAAGTGTTGCATGTGATGTATTGCAACTATGCAAGAAAACCTGGGAGTACGCAGAAATGGTACAAACCACATTCATAGTTCCCACTTTTGGAGTGCCTGCAATTTTCTGCAGTTCACATTGCTCATTTCTGGTTTTCATTTTTAAGCTTAACAAGGCACTTGTCAAATTTAGGCATCTATTTAGAAGTGAAAATCTGGTGAGTTCACCTTTGAATTCACTGTGAGATTGTACAATATACTTTGCTGAACTGTAGATCAACAGTGCAGTCTGTCCTTTCAGTCTGATTGTGATGGAGCTGCTTGTTTGCACTGTGAAAGGTCACTGTATCTGTGAAAGACAATGAGATTCACATGCAATCAACCTAAAACCATATTAAGTTACCATAACCATGTAGAAAATTGTGTTGGCTATAATCGTATTTTATTTTCCCAAAATGCTTAATGCCAACACAAACTCAGGAAGTACAAATAGATTTTCAAGCTTAAGACATACTGCATGTACAGTAATGTGTGATGTGTGATGGAGAACTGTGAGGAGGGCCTAATTACACTGTCAGAAAGAGATTGGCATGTTACAGCGATAAATGGCGAGTAAACAGCTACAGTAAGTGACCTTTTTACACTTAACATTATTATTACCCACAAAGCGACCTGCACTTATGCCTGTTTCCATGCTAGGTTACACATCATAAGTGTTATTACAGCTAAACCCCAGAAATACCTGCAGCTAATAAAATTTAAGTAGAAGCTGCCAAAATGTCACACATAAAGTGAGTCACTGTCAGATTTTATTCGGCGTCCTTGCAGAAGAATGACAGCCAACAATCAATGAGGACAAGTATTTGATAAGACCAAATGTCAAAAGAAAGCATCACAAGGAAGCCACTGCTAAGATGTGTATGCCCCAACGGATATACAGTTTATGCCAATGAAACTTCTGCTAGCTGAATGTGAAGAAAAGAATCTGTTAATCATGCACTCTTAGGCTTTCAGCTAATGAAAGTGAAATGCTAAATACAGTAGAAATGACAATGCTAGATTTCAGATACCACTCCATCAGTGTTCATATCATATGTGAAATGTTCATAAAAATCATAATTTTTAACATGTCTTTATTTAAAGAAATGCAGTCATTGGAAGTATTGTCTTTGCTCTGGGATTTAAGATTGTAGGTTAGAAAACTATCTGATGGAGCGCCAACATCAAGACCAGAGGTTGTCTAAAGCAGCTTCTCTCTAAATTTTATGCTGTAGTCATCAGCTAGCTTCACTCAGCCCTCAGCCTTCATAGTGCCAAGTCTAAATTTGATTGTGGAATAGCCAAAAGTTGCTGTGGACAGATTTTCTTCTTAAGACAACAAGTCAAATCCTTAATGCATCACTTTTTTTATTTCTCTCAAAGCTTTAAAGATTTATGTAACATATTAAATTCCAAAGAGAAACAATGGCTGTTCCAAGACTCCATATCCAGAGTAGAATGAGTCATTTGCAGTGAAATCACTGAAATAATCTTAATGCAAATCATCCATTTTAGCCATTTTATTCCTATTTTATCAAGTGAATTGTCATGGGAATTACGTATTCTGCTGTTGCTACTTACAGAATATTAAGATAAAGTGTCCATTAAAGGCACCATAATGCTCTAAGGGTACTGATTGTGATATTTTAAACACATGAACACACACGTGGGGTATTTTTGGTATTAGTGGAATCAAACTGGTGATTTCTATTGCCTTGTTCTCAAGTTTCATAGTCTTTATATGGCAACTTTGCACACAGAGTTTTCCAGCCTTTTTGGCTTTCATTAAAAATAAAATTTTGATAATTTTAATAATAGATTTAGAAAAAAAAGTAATTTGATGAAAATCCCGATCCTGTGAATCCTCAGGAGGGGTCAACCACCAGGTTGGAAAATGCTGTGTTAAGGAAGAAATTGGTCCTAACTGATAACAACATGCAGAACTTAAAAACCTTGACAACCTTGAAGACTGAACAGATGAATTTAATTTAAGGTCATACAATCTGAACATGATGCCACTCACCAAGGCATAATGCACATGCTGACATCAGTAATCTTCACGCCTACTGGACATGAATTTTCCCTGGTGAGGTGGGAGCTGGTTTGAGGTTCAGCCATTGCTGGTGGGTCTGGCCTCCTCTTCCTAGGAGACTTTATGTATTTCACTGTTAAGATTCATTCAAACACTTACACTGGGTTCCAGGCAGTAACAATAACCGACAGCAAAAGTGCAGACCTGCAGTCGAGCAAACAGTAACAATACTGTATCCCTTCAGCCTGGGAAAAAAAAAAAATCTCAATAACCGCTCCCCAAAACAGTTTATTCAGTAAATGGAGTCCAGGCAGTCAGCTATTAAAACTTTCTTTCGACAGTCTTTAAAAATGTATTTTTGCCTTCCATTAGGAAGTTGTTGCCATGACATTTGAGATGAACTATGAATGATAATTGTTTCAACATATCGGTATGTGAATTATTACAACCTAGAGGAGATGCACGAGCTGAATGAGAAATAGAAGTGAGACCAAATGGGGACTAATCACTGGCAGCTTTTTATTGTGTATTATTTTTATGATGAATTTTGAATCCTGTGACTGCACAGATGGGACAGATGCTGCTGCAATTTGTGAGTGATGCTGTGAGACTCCAGCCTGTCCTTAGAGTTTTCAAAGGAATATTCAAGAACATTCATGAATAGTAGAAGAGACCCATTCATGAATAGTGCAACAGCCCAAACAAAGAGAGAGCAGGAGGAGAAAATGGTGGCCATATGTGATCAGCTTTGCTAACAAATGGTCTCTGTTTGCTAGCAAGGATACATCAATGTAATGAACAAATTCTTAATATTAGCTTGTGCATCTTTGAAAAATCTCACGTTCATCCTCTCACAATGCCACAAGAATCTGCTCAAATGCTAAATTATTTATTTTGGCAAAAATGTTTCTAAAAAATTAATCAACACAAGCAAGCTGTGCATTCAAAACTAAGGCTTCCACATCCAGGCATCCCCAAAGTTTAGCGAGTAAGATGGCAAACACACATTTACTGCTGATGTGGTACAGTAACAGAGTACTGAAAAATACTGAAATTGTGCATATACATTGTTTTAAATGTGGCCACAACTGCTGGTCCAAATCAAACCCTTTATTCTCTCTCCACATATTAAAGGACATAACAGAAATATTACACTCTACAGCTCAACAAAGACAACAACAGATTTCATACAGCTGCTCTGAAACAGGCAATAAATTAGACAAAAAATATCTATCTCCTTCACAATAAGAAAGTGAAACATACAAACCATTGAGATACTAAATAAATGCAGTGCTTATCTGTGTCCTTACATGCACGGGCTTAGTTGGTACCTGACAATGATATCAAAAGCTTCCCTGGACATTTACAATACACAAACCTGCAGAACTTTTTTTCTTGAGCCAACTGATATAGTAGGGGTGAACTGGTTCTTGGGACACCTTTAGAAATGTAGGAACATGTAGACAAAAAGGTAAATCAAGCTACTGTTACACTTTATTTTACAGTGTGAATATCATGCTGGGGGAGAAAAATTCAGATTGCCTAAAGACAAAAATCTAAAAAAGGGAGCCACCACAAAAAGAAAACTCCATCACCAAAATGACTGGGTGAGTGGCTGACAGTGGCATGGAAGAAGAAGTACCTCCCATTTTCAAGGTCCAGATGTTGCAGTTACACCTCCCTGACCACCAGGGTTCTCTAGCACTGAGACTCAGCGTAGCCTTCATCTATGGGAGGCCTCTTTTTTAGGTCGTAATATTCCTCTTCATCATCTGAGTCCTGGACACACAGAGGAGCAGAAAATTAAACAGTTAGATGAAGCTGAACACACACACACACACAGCATATACAGTATGGACCCAGACACAAAATAACTACACTGGAAAAAAATAAATCAATATTTTATAAACCATCAAGTCCTGTAGTCAGACACAGAGGGCATATAAAATTTAACATGTGAAATGGATCTGGCAGACATGTCTCTTTAAGTTATTTATGGGTTGGAAGACATTGTGCTATAATGAAATGTTGTGTACTGTACCATCAAATATAGGTCACAGCATGTGGCCCTCTTTACTTTGGCCCCCGGTGGGTGGATGCCGTACTCCTCTCTGAGGAATGCAGAGGGGACACAAAAAGATGGTGAGTAATGCCAATAATAGTGCTGACAGTTATGATGAAAAAGCCTGCTTCTTACATTCTGAAAAAGGTATTGACAAGTTTTTTTTCTTTTTTTACTGATTTACACCAAAGATGCTGGAATTTAAAACAATGTTTCAAACATGGTGTCAATCAGGATGTTTTCTTTTTGGTTAATTTAAAGAGTAGCTAAACATATGTAAATTTCTCTTTTGTGCTCAGAGTTCCATAGGATGAACTCCTATGTTTTTCCATCCAACACAGGGCAACACTGAAGACAGTTAGCATGGCTCAGCAGAAACAGGGAGAAACCACTCACCTGGCTTGGTCCAAAGGGAATAAACTCTAAATGCCTACCAGCATCTCTAACGTTCATCTCATTTGTTTAACAGGAGATAAACTGAAGTGTAAAAACAATTCTCTTGGCCTGTCTTCATGCTAATGAATTTAACCAACTGCTGACTCCAGCTTCACATGTATCGTGTGGATACAGAGCTATATTAATTTTTCTCATCTAACTCTTTTATAAGAAAACAATATGTTTCCCATTATCCACTATTCTTTTTCAAAATGTGTACAGTGTTTGCCCATAAGAAGACACCTAATTGAACCAGTTGTGGTTTGGAGAATTTTAAGTAAAGAGAACAATGAGGAGAAAACAGGAAAGAGATGGTAATGCTGCAAAAATAAGACCAAAAAAAGCATGGCAACAGATTTGTCAAAACAAATAATGATAAAATTGACCTTTTCTGAATAATGAAGAAAAACAACAGGCCTAGGTGAACTCGAATTGCTGCTCATTCGTTGTGTAATCCTGTCCTGTCTGTTCATGCAATCTCCTCCACATGTATTACAGAGAAGTAATAGCTTGTTCGACTTTCCTGTTTTACACCAGTCAAAAGAGTAAACAACAGCTCCTGTGTAATTTCAAACCACACACTTTTAACCTGCCTGGAGATCAGCTAGTTGCGGACTTTACTGCTCCATTCATAGCACCTTTCTGCAATAAACAGATTTTCCTGAAGTGAAACCCCTTACTCAAATTTAGATTCTTGTTTAACTAATTATTAACTTAATTATTAACTAACTATTATCTAATTAACAATCCAGAAGTCTATCTATAACCGTCAAAGCTTGCAATGACTATCATTACCACCCCCCCACCCCCCCACCCCCAACAGCAACGATTGGTACTGTACTGATTATTGATTGGTACTGAATTAAGTACACTCACCCTTCTGTGACCTCTATGGGTGATCTGTAGCTCTTTGACTGGTTGCTCTGTTTATTAGGACAGAGCATCCGTCCAATCAGAAAGAGGGTGGTGACTGCGGAGGGGACCAGGATGAAGGCAAGGAGGACGGCAATATCAGAGAAGCGAATGCTGGGGGCTGTGGGGGAGAAAGTGTTAGTCACAGGAGTCGCATTAACAAAGCAGCTTATGACCACACATGGACGTCATACCACCCACACCTACAAAAAACAGCCATTACAAAGACATAAAGAGCTTCCCAGAAGCTGAGCCCACCTGCCAACTTATATTATCTTTTTATTCTTTGTTATCCTTTCTCCTCAGTTATAATTAAAAAGCAACAATTCACTTTGCGTCCACATTCTCCAAAGACTAGCCTCTGCTTCAAAATGATGGAAGCACGATTATAGAGTAATGTGCCTGTCCGTTTATAGATGTCTATAGAAAAATAACTGATTGACTGCACGGAGAGATGACGTCCTCATATGAGCTCCTTTGGGCGGCAGCAACATTTGCTCACAATTGCACTTTCATCGTACAGATTATCATGGGCTTAATGAATAAACAAACAAATTATCTTTCAACACATTATTCTTTCAACAGCAGAGCCATCTATATGATTCATTGGAATTAGCCACACTACAAAAGGCAATGTTTTGAACGATGAATAACAAATACAAGCAACATGTTTTTTCACAATATATATTTATCCATGGTTAACATTTTGTGTTTCCCTGGCATTTAGTAATTTTCTCCTTCTTTGTGTGTAACAAAATTAATGTTCATTCTTCATTTTCTAATTCTCCCTTTCAATAATTCCCTACATGTTTACATCCAGGTTGGCAAACTGATTAAAACATGCAATAATTAAGATCTGTGTATATGATTGAACAGGGTGGCAGTTGCAGCAAATAATCACCTCTTACCTATTTAATGCCAATGAACAAGAACTGATTGGATTAGTCTGCTATACAAATATGTGGCTGTTCGCAGAAACGTCCTCCACTCAGGCCCGTCTCTACATCTATAAAGTAGTTAACTGTAAAGTCAAATCTAAACGCCTCAGGTGAAATTCGGAAAAGTATTAAGCAGAGTACTAACATAAACATGTAGGTCACAAGTCCAGATCTGACAACTGATACATTCATCTGTAGACAGTTTTGAAGAGCGTGTAGGAAGATGATAATGTACTTTACAAAGTGAACTAAAGACACAAATAACTGTTTTATATAATTTTAAGTGCACGTGTACTAATCTTACCCTTTGGTGTGACCGTCAGTACAGTGTGTGAAGTTGGGGATCCGTGGACATCCGGAGGGTTTCTGACTGAGCATGTGTAGGTCCCATTATCCTTCAAAGTGGCGTTGACCAGAGAGATGGCGGCTTCGCCACGCGCTGGGATTCCCTGCCACTGGATACGTCCGGCGAACTGACCGTTAAGTGGGGGGAACGCACGTGAAGAAAAGTGGAAAAACTGGAAGGAAAAAAGAGATTAGCACATTTTATTTGTATAAAGTGGATGAAGTTTGCCCTGCGCAAGGGTGGAGAATTATATTTAATAGGAAATACTTAAATCGCCTCAGTGACAGACACAACTGGATAGGTAAGGTTTGAGGAAGCACAAAAGTATTAGTGTATTTCCTGTGTGTTGTAATCTCACCGGGAGAGCAACGCCTAGATAATATTACTTAATGATCAGCTCTCTTGTTCAGAGAATGAACACTCCTAAACTGAAGTTAGCATTTTTCTGCCTGAGGGAAAGTATCTAAAGCAACAGGTGGTGGGACAGATGGTCGTGGAATACTTTCTTTTGCCAATACTGTCAATAGCTGAGTGACGAGAGCTGTGTTTTCAGTCTAAAAAATATGATTAAAAATCAGATCAAGCAGCAGGCAAAAGGAAATTGTTATGTGTGCATAAAACTTGCAAAGAGAGAAAATTGGAACTAGGCCTACAGGTGTCTCAAAAAGTTTACCTTTCAGTTCAGCACATCAGTATGATTTCGACAACAAACTCCATCCCTTCAAGACTCCCACGTCAAGCTGACCCAGACCTCCCCAAAACACAACATCCGGAGTATAGGTGTGTTGTGTGTGGGGGCGGAGAAGGGGGAATGGAAATGTGGAACTACTAACGAGCATATGTTCTTCAAAAAGTAAACTGAGAATGAGGAGTTTGCATTTTAATAAGTTTTGTCCCTGCTTAACCACCTATAACCAAAGAACAGGGAGGAAAAAGAACTGATGATTGAAAACACAGAAACACAAAACAGGAACATGACAAGTGATTAGTTATGCAAGGAGAAAGAAGGGTTGAGCCTTACAAGTATGTGTTGTTGCATATTCTACACTGTTTGTGTGCTGCACTATGTTTACGATGTTACTTTACCCTTTGTTTACTTTACTACATACAGCCAACTTTATAGACAGATAAACAGGATGAGAAAAAGTATTGTAAGTGGAGCAGAATCAGGTATCAGAATCACAATGAAAAAGTAAACTTGAATGAATCCCGCAGCTTTTTTTTTTTTGGTTACAGTTGCTCAATACTCAGCGAGGAAAATGGAAGTAAAGAGTACAAGCTATTATGAAAAATAATGTAAAAGAGTAACAATGGCATTAATTAACAGAAAGTGAAGTGAAATGCAAGTAGCAATAGTTTTGGTATGAACGCATGCATGTCTGCATAGCTTGAAGCCTGCAGTACAGTACTGTAGGAACTGTTTCAAACTACACCAACTTGAATAGTTATAAAAAGCATAAAAGCTACCCAGACCAGAAAAGGATCCTTCATTATGATACTGAAAAATGTGAGTGCTCCTGTAATATGAGTGGTCACTCTCCCCATCTGGCTGTGTTTTGGATGGTGTGGATGAGGAACATCATGGGGCCTTTAGATTGCAGGATAAGACCAGAGATGCATGGCCTACATCTGTGCTCTCAAAGCAGAGCAGCAGGGAGTTATTGATTTCTTTTAAACCTTGGATGACTTTGCATCCTCCCACCTCAGGCCCCTCCTTATATTAGACCTTAAACTGAGAATATCAGTTTATAATATGCCAAAGTTCAAGATTCAAAATTCACAATCAATTGCTGTGTGTGGAAGGCAAATGCCGTAGAAAATACCTCTAATCCCATAACAGTATAAAACTGCATGTTCCTGAAATGTCCTTCCCCCGATGTGACTTCTGTCTTTACATTTGTAATTGCCACTCTTCACCAATGAGACAGTATCTGAGTCAATAAAGATCAAATTAATACAGTCAATGGATTCAGGAGGATGTGATGCATCGTTACTTTATCTAAAAGATATTCAATACACTTAGTGCCTTGTAGCAAATGTGTGAGCCGAGAAATCTGAGCCTCTTTGAGATGCTATTTTAATCTAAACCATTATGCTATTATTCTTTATGCAATATGCAGTATGTAAAAAAAGACTTCATTTTAAAAATGAAGACAAAATAAGTGGAAAAAGTTAAGGATCAAGGTGTACCTGTTACCACTGGATGTAGCCAAATATTAATACAAATTAACCATGATTTGCAAAACACACCAGCAGTTCAAAATATATCAAAGAAAAAATTTAAATGTGATTGCATAAATATCTCTAATTTTTAATGTAAATGTACAAGTGTTTATGTAATATATTGCAAATACAACTATCTTTCGATGAAAATCTGAAGTAAAACAAGCAGACTTCCTATTTAAAGAGTGTTAAACTTGTGTTTTCATAATCTGGTCAGCACATGGTAACACAGTAGGATTCCACACTATGAGCACTGTCAGGACAACCCAGTGTGGTGTCAAAATAAACTTAAAAAAAAAAAAGCAAACCTAGAGTCACCTGAACAATCACTGTCACTGATACAGCTTTATGGTTTTACAGCTGTGTGCCCATGTGATGCATTTTGCTGACGCTGATTGTAGGCCTAGCAGAGATAAAACCCCGTCATCTGCCCTGCCCTGTTATTCATCCACGACTGATCATTTGAGGACTTGGCACGGCTCAGCCCACATGAGAGCAGCTTGAAGCCAGTGACTATGTAAGAAATCTGCTCAGTCTGGAAACAAACATGAGTCTCAGTGGTCTTTTTAAACTCCTGAAAAATGCTGCAATATGACCAGCGATGGGAGACTGTTTCAAACCGTTTTAAACAAATCTGAGACATTTTAGACAAAATCTTCCACCCACTTGACAAACTCAATAACAGTGTCAAACTGAAGTTTAAGATCTTAACAATAGACTTATTTTTTTGACATTATTCAGCAGAATTCAATTGCCAAATCCTCCAATTACCATCAGCTCCCACCGATATTTGATTGAACGTTCAGCCTCTTTTCTCCAATCTACAAAATTAATTCTCATCAGGACTGAGGTAATTATGCAAGTCACTGAAGCACTGCAGCAATTCACATTGACACTAAAGCTTTGGCAGCAAAATTATATTTTCTGATGGAGCCTTTCACATGCTTATTCATGGTCTCTCCCAGTGTGATATACGAGCGGGGACACACAGGCCAATAAACCAGCCAAAACTACTAATGAAATTGGATGGAAAGTAAATGAAGGTTTGGAAATGGAAATTAGAACCTTCCAGACTTGGTTCCATCTATGTGTCAGGAAACTGCCACACATTATTTATCTGTGATAAAAAAAAAACAAAAAACACAAAAACTAGCTGGGCTGGATCGAAGGAAATATGGGCACCGATGTGGCTTTCCCTCGCTGACACTCCTCTTTACAAAAGCTTTGCAAAGCTTTGGGAGATAATACCACACTATCTGCCAACTGTCACACCCATGTACACGCACTCTCAGTACCATGTCGTTGTAACATGCACCTCAACTTGCGCCATGTCCTTTTCTTCTTCTGCCTCGACACACTTTGAGACCAGGCAACTACATCTAAATGACTAAACCGACAGCACTCCATATCAGCGGAGCCACAAAACATTAGCCTCCACTTAAGTCTGAGTGCTCCTATAGGAAATGATTGCATATAGGGTTACAGTTACCACACTATGGATTCCCATGCTTCAAATGCAATTTCACAGAACCACACTTGATGGCTATCCTCAAGTCCAAATGGAATTGCTTAAATTATGTGGTGGATTTTTAGTGGGTTGGTCGCTGAAACTGAACCCAGAGTGTGTGGGGTTTGAGTAGTGAGTGCAGTTATGGGTTGGGATGGATACATCCGAACGCATTTCGAGACCATGATGCCACCACAAAGGAAGGGACTGACCAGCTGGGGTTTCCTGGGAAAGCCTGTCAAACATAGTGTATCTACATTAAAACTGAGAATGACCTGAATGTGTTTCGCGGTATGTTTTACCATCACTGGCTTTCGCAAAGGTTCAGAAACCAAGAGAAGCTAAGGTGGTCATGAATGCAAACACAGCAACCGGATATCCAAACAGATCATGTTTGCCAAGAGCGAGCAATGTAGGTCACACACCTGTGCAATGAAACTGCTTTGAGCAGGGACTTCAAAATTAAACAGAAATAACTTGTGTCTACCAGTGTAACTAGTGTCACACACATTACATAATTTAAAACTAATTCAATTCTAAGCCAATTCATTTCTTGATTATTGACTAATAATTCAGTCTACATAATGTCAGAAAGTATTTGCTTTACAATGGAAGTGGTTAATAACCTTTACTACTCCTTATAAATTACCGTTCAGCAAAGGTATTGCATCCCAATGCACTTAATATAGAGAAGATACAAGGGACATGCCACTTCTCATGGGAATGTTCTATCATCACAAATATTTTTGGACGAAACTGATATTGTCTGTTTGATCCAATTAGCTTCTTCCAAGTTGTGGTTACTTGGTATTTTCTCTTGCATGTAATTAAAGGGTGGAGGAGAAAAATGAGGTATGTGTTTGTCATCTGCGTGCCAATTACAAAACGGCTGTGTTCTGGGAAGAAAAAAAAATCACTTACAAGCTCACCATCTATGAAAAAAATAACGTTTACATTTCAGAGAAAGACCAAGGACTTTTCAAACGTTGTGGGACCATTCATGGACTTCCTGGGAAAAAAAATCCCATGGCAGTATTAAACACATACAAAATAATAATAGATACAGTGAAAAACAAACATTTGGAAACAATGCAAAATGTCCACTCTCAGAGTACAAGGTAATGTCTTCTAATTATTTTTTCCTCAGCATTCCAAAATATTAAGTTAACTGTCACACTGGGCTAAAATAGAGCGGTTAAGATGGTGGAAGTTGTGACTTTGTGGCACATTTGCTTTTTAAAAACTAGAGAAATGAGAAATGATTTAAGATCATTTTGATATCTTTAATCCAGCACAGCCATAAAGTAATTTGTTTTGGGGGGGGGGGTGTTACTGAGGACGAAAACTCAATCTGTAACGTGATAATGCTAATGGCCTTTATCACTTTCAAATGCATCACTTGATAAAAATCAAGCAAATGGAATTGCTTAAATTATGTGGTGGATTTTTAGTGGGTTGGTCGCTGAAACTGAACCCAGAGTGTGTGGGGTTTGAGTAGTGAGTGCAGTTATGGGTTGGGATGGATACATCCGAACGCATTTCGAGACCATGATGCCACCACAAAGGAAGGGACTGACCAGCTGGGGTTTCCTGGGAAAGCCTGTCAAACATAGTGTATCTACATTAAAACTGAGAATGACCTGAATGTGTTTCGCGGTATGTTTTACCATCACTGGCTTTCGCAAAGGTTCAGAAACCAAGAGAAGCTAAGGTGGTCATGAATGCAAACACAGCAACCGGATATCCAAACAGATCATGTTTGCCAAGAGCGAATGCAGGTCATGCAATGTAGGTCACACACCTGTGCAATGAAACTGCAAAATTAAACAGAAATAACTTGTGTCTACCAGTGTAACTAGTGTCACACACATTACATAATTTAAAACTAATTCAATTCTAAGCCAATTCATTTCTTGATTATTGACTAATAATTCAGTCTACATAATGTCAGAAAGTATTTGCTTTACAATGGAAGTGGTTAATAACCTTTACTACTCCTTATAAATTACCGTTCAGCAAAGGTATTGCATCCCAATGCACTTAATATAGAGAAGATACAAGGGACATGCCACTTCTCATGGGAATGTTCTATCATCACAAATATTTTTGGACGAAACTGATATTGTCTGTTTGATCCAATTAGCTTCTTCCAAGTTGTGGTTACTTGGTATTTTCTCTTGCATGTAATTAAAGGGTGGAGGAGAAAAATGAGGTATGTGTTTGTCATCTGCGTGCCAATTACAAAACGGCTGTGTTCTGAGAAAAAAAAATCACTTACAAGCTCACCATCTATGAAAAAAATAACGTTTACATTTCAGAGAAAGACCAAGGACTTTTCAAACGTTGTGGGACCATTCATGGACTTCCTGGGAAAAAAAATCCCATGGCAGTATTAAACACGTACAAAATAATAATAGATACAGTGAAAAACAAACATTTGGAAACAATGCAAAATGTCCACTCTCAGAGTACAAGGTAATGTCTTCTAATTATTTTTTCCTCAGCATTCCAAAATATTAAGTTAACTGTCACACTGGGCTAAAATAGAGCGGTTAAGATGGTGGAAGTTGTGACTTTGTGGCACATTTGCTTTTTAAAAACTAGAGAAATGAGAAATGATTTAAGATCATTTTGATATCTTTAATCCAGCACAGCCATAAAGTAATTTGTTTTGGGGGGGGGGTGTTACTGAGGACGAAAACTCAATCTGTAACGTGATAATGCTAATGGCCTTTATCACTTTCAAATGCATCACTTGATAAAAATCATTAGATGATTACTGCATTAGTAACAGTTCCAAATGGCAACCTGCACAGCATCAGCATTCAGCAAATGCGTTTTTGTTCTCAATTCACACATTTTATGTAAGAGACAGAGCAGCTCCACATTTTGGATGCACTGCAGACATTTTAACAACTCCTGCAACAGTGTCTATAACAGTAGCTCTGATAAATGTATACTCACTGTCTGCGGGGGCCCTCCACTCTGGGGCCTATAAGACCAATCAACAGTCATCTTACTGGTTGGCCTACTGGTGGAAGTGAAAGTGCAGGACAATTTGACGGTTTCCCCTTTAGATGCATGGACTTCGGCTGGAGTGCTCACTGTGATGGAGGAGACTAGGGAAGGGGCTGGAAGTGAAATGGCAGAAAGAAGGTCATGGGTGAGTGCAGGAAAAGGTGACATGCAATATGTGAAGATTTTACATGTTTAGGTGTTCAGGAAGAATGGGAAAAGGGGAGTGGAGTAGAGGCAGATTAATAGAAAAGGAAGGCACATGATGTAGGAGTGACATTTTACTCACTTAGCGTAAGCAAAATAGTAAACAAAAACCCGATAGCATCTTAAAATGTGCCGATGCTGCAATAACATCAAAGTGTCAGCACAGCAAATTTCTCCCGACAGACACAGAACCGAGTGACATCCTAAAACAACTTTCTTACCAGCCTCTCTTGTTGTGTTTGACAGATCCGTCACACATCTGTCTGTCAGGGACCCTCGGCTACAGATGCAGCTATGTTCCTGCGTCCCTGCAACTTCTCTGTCACTAGATGTTTTTCCATTGTTATGTCACTTAATTCAGACTGATCGAAGGTGGCCCGCAAGAGCAGCATCTGCGACAATGCTTAATGCTAAGAGCTTGCTAGACTTTATCCACGAAGAAGAGCTGAACACTGACGGCTTTTCCTTTTTCTTACAAGTGAACTGTTCACACTAAACAATGGATACATATTAGATATTTAGACTATGAAAACTGAATGCTGACATTTAACCTAGAAGCCTATACTGTTAACCACTTCCACCAACATTATTTAGCGTGTAAGCTCATTAACATTTACCATGTACAGCTGAGAAGATGTAATGTAATGATGTATCCTCCATGAAGCCTTCAGTACCTAAAGCAAATGTGGCTGCATTCCATCAATAGCTGTCAAGATATTTCACTAAAAACCAAAGACATCAACCTCACGGTGCCATCAGAGGAAAAGCCATGGGATCACCAAAGTCAGTAGGATTTATCCTCTGTGAACCACGACTTGTCTTTAAAGGAAAATTGCTAGTCCATCAAGTGGATGTCATGTTATTTCACTGAATAAGTGAAAGTTTTTTTACTTGCTGATGGTGCTAGATGAGAAGCTGGAAGAAGACTTAAGTCAATAGAATTCATCCTCTGGGGACCTTTAATATGAGAAGCAAATTTCCCTGATATTCTTCCAAGTCATTGCACCGGCTCCATGACTGACAGAGCCATGGTGGTAGCATGGCTTAAAATCTAACAATCCTAATCTTAATGAAAAGAGATAATTGTCCTGCAGGCCATTAAGGTGAACCTTGCATGAAAAAAAGCTGTTGCATTCACACTCTGCTTTCCCCCCCCCAAGCACAAATGAAAGCACCCTCCATATCAAAGCAAAGCGCTCCAAACACCTTTTTCTCTACGGACACAAAGTGAGCAAAATAAGTCTGGCGATCAGCAGATATGACTGATCTTCGACTGACAAACACGGTTCCATCAAAGAACCCAAAAGCCATGATGAGGACAAAGTTTATCTCAACGCAAAACAGTGTTGGGGATATCGCGCAACGAGCCTTAATCATCTACAAAGACCCCCTGGGTGAGCGGGCTGACAGCATGAACAAAGCTATCACCTCATAAAAGTGGAAATCAAGCAGGGGAGCCTCGGAAGCTGACCCGCTCTTGAACTTGAAGACGTGATAGATGCTGACAATCTAGTAGTTACTGGCTGGAGTGGAAAGTTGTCAGCTCATCAGTGTGGATCTTGAAACATGGTTTTGTAAACATTGAAATGGCTGGACATTTAGATTGAGAAAAAAAAAAACAGGAGGGAGACAACAGCATGCTGTGCTGTCCTGATGTGGCCCTGGCCAAAAAAAACAAATGGCTACATTTGTATAAAAATATACTTGCAGACATGGCTCTCAGTACAAATTTAAGGCAAAATCCAGTTGCTAATCTAATAACACAAATCATAAAAGATACGAATCTGACCCCACATTTTCATGTTGCTTGTATTCTGACTAAGCCTGAGACACACAGTGACCATTAGCGATGAAGTATTCCTTCAATAAAAAAGGATAAGTGCTTTCAGAGCGAAGCAAACGACTGGCCACGGTTTAGAGCCATGTTTCTGACATATTAGTCCAAAAAAAAAAAGACGGCGCTCCTTATTTACTGCATACCAGTTGTCAGGGGCCCCTCTCAGCTTGGCTATGTACACTGCCCTGTCTTATTTGGGGCGGCACCTGTATCCAGGGGACACACACTGACAATATTAAATAATTAACCGAAACGCAAATATGACTAACATTGGGTCTGCTGTAGAGTTCGCCGCAACTCCACAGAGTAAACGTTTGGGGAAAGTCAGGTATTTGTTGCGTGCGATCGTCTAATGCGCGACGTTTGAACGCCGATCACTGAAATGAAAATCAAGAGCAGGGTAGAGTCGTGTCTTTCCTTGGGACATTGAAAAGGGTGTTTACAGGTAGTTCAAACTAAAGCTAAGCAGCAGTTCGGCATTGTTTTTTGTTGTTATGGCAGTGCAGGCCGACGCGAACAGGGCTTCTCCCCGTTCCGACTCGCGTTGAAGCGCGGCGGCGTGCTCGCCCAGCTCCGGCCTGTCTACTCACCCAAACAAGCGACCAGGCACAGCAGCGAGACCGCGTTCAGAGCGGGGCTCCCCCGGCGCATTTTAATCCGTCAAAACGGGCTCACTCGCGTGACAATCGGGGAAGGGGAAAAAAAGAAAGAAAGCAGGAGGCCAAGTTGCTTCAAAGTTTCAGTAAAATTCCGTCCATAGTATTTTCTGTCATGACTCAGACTCTCCGTTGCTGCGGGCTGGCGATCCTACCTGACAAACAGGTGTATCAGGAAGTGGCGCTGCTGGATCAAGGGAGAAACATGCAACTTTTTCAGCTTAAAGGCAGGCGGGAGGTTAAACAGCGACACAGTCGGCTACACTTAGTTAAAACTAATACTGATAATAATGTGGGGAGGCTAAATAAAAGAGACACCTCTCTGTACAATGCAGTTCAGTTTTAGGCTACAGTGGATTTGTTATGGAACATTTTTGGAGCTTTGTATCCGCTGAAAAAATGTTATTATTATTAGTAGTAGTAGTAGTATATACTTGCATATGGTTTGATGTAATTTACTGCTGTATATATATTGTTTGCGTTTCACCAGTATGTTTCCGCTGCACGGAAAGGGGGGCCAGAGAAAAGCACTTCCTCTCTGAAAATCATTCTTGGTTTATTTTGGCACTGTAACTTCCAGATGAGGATGTCGACTATAAGCATGGGAGCCTGAGCATGAGAATCTTTAAAACAGGCATGGGCTGGGCAAAAATAAAACCATACTAAAATATAATACATTCTCCCATCTCCGTCTCCTCGTATGAACCCAGTGTGCGGAGGCCTGAGGCCCAGTCTTCCGTTATCTCCCCAGCCAGCCCCTGTATAAAACCATGGATGCTCTAATGGGACTCCACTGGGATTTCAAGGCCTATTATGCCACTATCCTTGTCCCCGATCTCCTGTCTTGCTGTTGTAATTATTCCTCTTGGGGAAAGGTATTTGTTTTTCTAGCATTTGCTAGTTTAGTTTTACTAATGTATAACACTTGATCTCACCGCTACATGTTTTTACAGAGTCCTTTTGAAGTTCTTTTATATTTTTATTTTGGTCTCGATTACATCAATCTTGTTGCCCAGGAGTTCTCACTTCTGACAGCAGGGGTGCTGTAATTGCATTGCATAACCTAATTTAATTTCACAACACATTGGAGGATGTCAAAAAAGAGCAACATCTATTAACGCAACTGAAATTATTGTATGTGACTTACCATATAACTAACTTCTAACCTACTACAGAACATTTGGAAGCTGTTCCTGCAAAAAATTTGTACAGGATGCCAGGACGGTGAGATTTGATTATAGTAAAGGTGAAGGTTAATTGTGTGTCTGGATTATCAGTGTTTACCCTTTGATAGAGATCCAGTCATTTATTCACAGGCGCAATAATGTACACATTGTTTTTGGTCCATGATCATACCCGGCCCTGGGCTACTTGAAATTCTTTGTTGTGTTTTTGCAAATTTCTGAAGATGCCCTCTCTGGTATATGACAAAGATGTGTTGGAGAGGCACAGGCTTCCTCCTCCATGCATCCATTCACAGGTGCAGTGTTTATACTGTATCTGTATATAATTTTATGTAACAGTTCCCATGCTGAGGCAGAGGTATCACTTCCTTATTTGAATAGATCCTGACTACAGGACGTACCTTACCTGGGAACGTTCACAACTTCTGTGTTTCACAGTGTTGTACTCTGTTAACCATTTTATATAATCTGCTTTATTTTGATTGAGATTCTCTATCCCCTGTTGGAAGATAAAGTCTTATGGCTCTTACCTGGATACATTCACACACACACACACACACAGCTCTGCATTGTATTGTGTATTGTGAGAGTGAATACAGTAGTTCTCTGTCTGGTTACTGTAGCATGGTCTCGGTTTCAGCTGAAATCTTCTCCGTCACAATGATGGCTCTCCGCTCTTACTGGCTTTCTGGCGACTATGGTCAACAAGAGAACTGTTCTTCTGTTGTCAACACTGCAGGGGGACGAAGGTGATTCAAATTGCTGCTGCCAGACAGTGCACATAACCATTATCCTTTCTCCAAAAGCATGAGAGCCCTTTGGTCTTTTCATCAGTTTATATGAACTCTATGCACTGAATAGTTGATGAAAAGTTGTATCTGCTGCACTCCAGTACACTCACTGTATTTCAACGGTTTCACATTCAAGGAAACTTTTCTCTGGTCTGACATAAACAAGCATGAAAACATTACTCCAAAGTCTCTGTGGCTATAGGAGGCCCCACTTCCTACAATATACAGACAAAAACTGCAGATTCTCTGCTTTTAGACTGAATGGCTTTGTAACTGTCGTGTGAGAGTGGGTGTGTATATAGAGAATTATATCCCCCGCTATAAGTCACTCACAGCGTTCAGTCATAAACCTACATGTCAGTGAGGTGATTTGTTTTCACTTTCTGCAACCTGTTATGCCAAGCTCATGTTTTTGTGCCTTTGTGTGTGTACACACTCACAAGTTAGTGTCCGTAAGTATGTGTGAAGGAATTTCATGCATCTCCACATCACCGTGCCAGGTACAACCCATCCTAAGGTGTGGAATGCAGTCTGAGATCAGAGAGAGATATGACGCAAGACAGAAAGCAAGTGGTAGAGAGAGAGAGAGGGGAAGACAGACATACAGTTGTTTCCTCTTTGGTCACTAAAGTACACAGTGTTTCCATTCCTTGCTTTTTTAAACAAAGCCCATATTGGTCTATTCTTCAGATGTAATGACCATATTATGTTGGAGAATGACTTATTAAATGAGTCATGAACAAGGAATGGTTGTGAACACCTCTCTCAGGAGTGTGCTACACAGTGATTGCCATCTAATTTCTTACATGTCCCAGAATGCCTTTTGTTGCCCACCAGAGAACAGGCAAGAATAGGTTGCGCACAACTGTGACTCTGTTCCTGTAGTTTGATAACACAGTTCCAGTGCAAAGTGTTCTGCTTGTTGCGTATGTGTTTTACCACCTTGTTTGCCATTGGTGCAAAACCTGATGTTTGGAGCCCTGGACATGTTCAGTTCCAGCAATTAATAGAAGTTTCAGAACACAGCGTTGTTTCATCAGCTCAACACTTGTTCCCCTTCTCTACAACAAAATGTCATTATTTAGCTGTGGATAAACAGACTCCCAACCTGTCTATCTTTTGGTGTTAGTCATCCATGTGTTGACCACAACCACACTCTCTCTGTCACACACACGTACACACACACACTCTGGGTCTGTCAGTCAGTAACTAAAGCTGCACCCAGAGGAACAGACTTTGATCGATGCACACAACACACACACACACACACACAAGATGCAGAGTAACATATTCGTGGTCATGAACAATCTTGTCCAACAAACAAGTAAACCCAGACTCAAGTCACACAGGCAAACATAGCTGATGAAATAAATATCGAACCTGCAACAAATGAAACAAGATTTCACTGCGGTAATGATTATAGGTAAACAAGTGAAACATCTCTGCCGACAGACACACCATAAGCACACAACTGGAGGTAGTGCATTAAAAAATAATGATGCATAATTAATGCTGAATAACAAGATTCCCCTCTTACATAATAGATGACTTCTGTCAAACCATGCCAACTTGTGTGGGATTATTTTTTTCACTGGGGTCTGCCCTGATCAACTTTGTGTGATGAAATCTACGTGACACAATATGGTGAAAGATTTAAGGGCATTTTTATTAGAAAATCTTTTTTTTATATAAAAGCTCTATAACAAAAAATACCATGACATTTTAAACAAGAGAACAAAATACTTCTGGCATTATCTAAAAACTCTGGGGAAAAAAGCAAAACTCTATAAACATTGTGCATTGTATAACATCAGAAGTACAAAATTCTGTCACAAAAGGAAGAAAGACAGTTATTTCAGACATTTGTTAGTAGACCTAATGCATTCACAGGTGCAAGAAAAGAGAGAGAAAACAGGCTCTCAAGGACATTTTGCAATCAGAGGGTTTTCAGATGTCTCTGTGTTCTCCCACATGACACACAAGACATTTGCATGCAATGTAGTTGCTCACTCACCGATCAAGTATTTGGCCATCGGTCTTAAATAAAAGAAACATCACATTTATGCCTTTTTTATCCAAGTAATCTGACATAATGTAAGCCTCTCAGCCGAGCTGTGGAATATGAAACTGCTTTTCGACTGGCGGGTATGATGATGGTGTGCATAACCGCCTGATATGCAGTAACTGTAAAACTAAAGTAAGTAAGGTGATCCCAAAATGATCTGCCTGATATTGTCCATTAACGCAAACAAGACAATTTGGTGAAAATTGTAGACAGCCATTTTAATATATTAGGTCTATGTATGGCTATTCATAGAGGCAAACACTGTCCTCACTCTAACTACTTACAGTACATTGCAGTATCTTTGCGGACATCAGTGTAGTCTTGTTGTAGTTGATTTTAATATTGATTTCTTACACTTAACAAGATCCAGGTCTGGAAGAACAGACAGTTATTGAACATGAATTGATGCCTTTCCCCTTCATGACAGTAGCAACAGCAGCTTTTTATTGCTTCTCACCCACTTCGTAAGGCCGTAAACAGGTTTCACCCGGTTTCCTCCCTCATATGAATATTTCTGGACTGTCTCAGCAGTAAACTCCAATTCAGTTTCTCTCTGATCTCTTTGCCCTTACATGGAAACTTTGAAACAGAACTTCCTTTTACGTTTCCCCCTTATTCAGGAATGTGTCTGTTACCGACACAGCAGCGGTAGCAGCGCTCCTTTCATCAAGCCTCCATTCAGAACCATGGAACTCAATCCACTGGTGCCATCTGGGCATCCCTTCAGCGAGCTTCCTGGCTTACTTCACATCAGTGTTGCTGTCTCTCTGTCTGTCCCCACCTCTTCAGTCGGAGTCATCACCGCCATCGTCGTCGTCGTCCGAGCTCGGGCCCTCCTCCTCTGAGGAGCTTGGGTCGTTGGAGCTGGCATCTGAGATCATGCCATCTGAACTGTCAATCTCTATGGATGTCTCTGATAGGTAGAGATGGATGGCCCTCGCTGGGTGGCTGGGACACAAACATGCACACACAGAGGAGACAGGGAGACATGCACCACGGTAGGGAGGTAAGAGCAACATAACACACACAGGGGTATGTGTTTGTGCTTGACAAATTCATGAATTATTTAGTATATGCATGTGCACAAGTCCCGCACAATGGGTAGAGGGGAAGACAAGCAGACAGCAACACAAGCACAGCAGCAGGGACAAAGGGTTAGCATCACACAGGGTGAAGTCATCCCAAGTTGAGAGCAAAGGTCGGTTTAAAATATCTGTTTACCCATCTGCATCTAATTTGGGTAAAACTATTTCCTTCCTTTGCCAAGTTTTTCACATGGAGATTTGTTTTGAAGTCTGAATAAATAGGATCCACCGGGATGACAGTAAGATTTTCAACTTTTCCTTGAGAGGCTTGGCTTTTTAAGTCTGGTTATCGCACCCCATTTTTTCACAGCCACCAGTTATGGCACCTATCACAGAGAAATCTGAAAACCCAAGAGAGAGGCAAAGAAGTCCCACATGCCCAGAAATGACATAACAGCTCATTGTTCAAAACAGACAATGGTCCATCAGAAATAACAATGCCAGTTGTCAGTGAAAATACAATTGATATTGCATTTAATTATGTGTTACTATCTTTTGTATAAAAGTATGAAATGTCTGTTTCCAACAAGTGCTCACCATCAGGTTTGGATTATTTGACAGCATCTTAATTGATTCTGCAGCAGTCACAAAAATCAGTCTGACAACCTCAGAAAAATACAGCGATACAACTTCAGCAGTGAAACAAAACAGAAATGTTCACCAGCATCCTCCTGCAGGTCCAAATAAACTACAGTAAAGACAGCTCAAATACACCAGCACTGAAATGGGAGTTGATGAAAGCTTTGAATGGGGTTTCATCATGTTTCCCATCATCTGGTAATTTGAATTCAATTTCCACTGAAGCTATGAAACTGCTCATTTATTGTTCCAGAGTTTCTATTGCTTGTTAAAATAATAAGTCAGACATGTACATCATTGTTATGTTGTGGGATAAAATGTATTAGTGGGGAAGTAAACAGGAATACACCATTGTTCTACCTCTACATCATCAAAACACGTACTCTAAACAGGAAACAAGCCCATTTAGCAAGAAAAGATATGGATAAAAGAGTTGGTTCCCTTGAGAAATGAAAGGCACACGGAGATTTCATAGAAAATACACAGCAGTCTGGTTAAAGTTCTGCATCTACAACTTCCTACGCAAAGGCACATTCTTTATTTCTGCTTAATGACAGCTGCCCATCAACTGGTCCAGGTTTGGGACTGTGGTTGGAGAGGAGGGAGGAAGTGAAGTGCCCCAGGCCCCAAGAAAGAGAACCACATGCCCCGATCCCCAGAGTCAGATGGAGAGGGAGCGAGAAAGAGAGAAAGTGTGTGGTATTCATTTTCCTCTCTCTATTCCCACCATCTTCATCCTCTGTCTTTCTCTTGGTCTTACCACACAGTGGGATCTTTTCGCTCTTTGCGGGGAGCTTCCTCGTTCCCCTCCAGCTGTCTCTGTCTCCTTTTCTGGCACCTCCTGCAGGACACGATGATGAGGAGGAGGATGACCACAGCGGCAATGCCACCCCCGATGGCCAACGCCAGAAGGAGAAGTTCGGAGAAAGAGGCTGTCGGTGAGAGGGAAGCACAGGAATGAGTTTGCTTATTTGCCCGACTGAAAGTGACAGTACTACTGTATTTCAATCTACATTTTAGATGAGAGCCTGCTGTAAATTAATACTTAAAATTTTGAAAATTTTGTCACGCAAGGGATGGCAGTGTTGGTTGGTCAGACGCTCTGTTCCAGACTGAAATGTCTCTAAAATTATTAGATGAATTGCAGTGAAATTCTTTTCATCCATTTATGGTCCCCAGAAGATAAATCCTAATGACTTTGGTGATGCCCTGACAATTCCTCCACCGCCATCATGAGGTTCACATTTGTCATTTAATATGAAAAGTTAACAGATGTTGACTAGTTATGATCACAACACTCATTATGAGTCCCATTATTTTCATTTGAATCTGGTCACTGGTAACTATGTTTTCTTTTGCTTTAGGGACTGACGCTGCTCCATTCAATTTATCATTTAAGCAAGAGATGAAATGTGGATATATTCTGATACGACAAAAAGACAATAATTCATTCATCTATGTTCTGAAAAGGAATCTGCTGACCTGTGGTGACAACACGGAGTCGAATCTCTCCAACCGGGCCGTGGACATCTGGCGGATTCTTAACTTGACAGACGTAAGTGCCGTTGTAGGTGAACTTGACCTGTCGAATTATGATTGAGGCATCACGGCCCATGATATCACCATCCCAAGCGATGCGCTTCTTGAAAATACCCTCTATAGGAGGATATGGTCGCTGCTGGTAGTGGAACACCTGCCGGTGGAATTTGAAGAGTAGATAAGGAGATAAAGTGGCCGGAGCAACAATGAGACTGGTTGGGTGGATTGTCACAAACAGAAAGTCACACCACACTGAGGCAAGAGTTGCTAGCGAAGGATGTAATTTTATTCTCAGAGAGAAAGGCAAGACCTGCTGCATATTTTTCATTTTATTCTCAATATGCACACACACACACACACACACAAAAACTCAGACTGCCTTGGATGCTCCATAGGGAGCCTGATGACTCACCAACTCTTCTCTCTCAGTTGGCTGAGGGGGTGGATGTTCCCTGACACAATGAGGGAGGTTTGAGGTTTGATCAATCTTTCTTCCAAGCACAAAGACGTGCACACACACACACTCACCGACTCCTCTCGGCCTGGTATGAGGGGCCTAAAGGTCCAGGAGATGACAATGGCGTTGGTGTTAATAGGAGAGGAACTGTGGAATGTGCACTTGAGACGAACATCCGTCCCGTTGACTGCCTCCATATTCCCAGATGTGTAAACACGCATCCCGCTGACCTGCAGCACGCCTGCATTAAACAAACATATGGCAGAGCAGGCAAGCTCACTTCCAAAGCAGAATGCATGACATATAGAGGTAAAATCGATGCATACATACATGAAAAAAACACACTTATATATACACAAATACAGCACAAAATTTGAAGTTTGTATTCGCCCTCATCACCTCGTCTGGTTTGTGCATGCAGTGTACCCAGTGACCTTTCCTCTGCCCACACAGGGCTGCTGCAAAAAATCACTAACTCTATGTTTTTCCTATAACTGTATTAGGCTAATATAGTCCATTCGACACTGAAATCCTACAGATTGATCTGAATGCTGAATGAAGAAGATTAGGTCAGCAGTCAGTAAGTTAACTCCCTTCAAACATTTTCTTCATTACATCCTCAGGCTGAACTGATTTCAGATCAGTAAATCAAATATGTGACACTTTATGAATAATAGCCACTTTAGCAAAGCCATAGCAGCTGAGACAGAGCTGAAATCAAAGAGTCTGTGGTATATTATGTGGATATAGACTATATCCATCTTTACAATATGTGGACCACCTTTTAGATGGAAAATGAATGGACTGGAAGAGCGGAGAGAGAAATTGGCAGCAATTTGGCTCTTCCACATAATGATGGATGGAGCTGCTCAAAGTTGAATTAGCGTGGATGCTCACTTATACTGCGCAGAATCACACATGCGCGCACTGTCCCAGGTAGGCACATGCTTAAAGCGGAAGTCCTGCCTGGCAGCTGATCAACATTCCATGTTGGCAGATCCAACTTTATTCTGAAGTAAGAATGAATGAGTGAGTCCAACACTCTGTGGAAGTCGATGTGCAGGCTGTCTAGTCCAAATCACCGGGCTATTTATGGCGAGAACTCCATGTGTCCTAACAATATCAGAAGCCATGTCTAGCCTTATTAAAGTCAATGATCTGGCACACAGCAGACTGATTCGTCTGCAGAGCTAGCAGCCACAGGGTAGCCAAGACTTTATTATTAGCACACTCTATGAGAGGACCCTGCAGAACAAGCCAAACACTTGATGAGAGCTCTGACTATCAGAGACACTTGAGTCTGACAGAAGGGCTGTGACTCAATCACCTGAGGCCTCAGTTTTTATTGATGCTGTCAGGCAGCATCAAGGGTTATTAAATCGATAAGGCTTGCACAACAGTGCTGAATTATATCATCATTTCAGTCCTAAAAAAGTGGCCTGAGCTCTATAATGTAATTTAAAATGTGGGTTAAGTGAAAATATGGTAGGTTTGCCCAATATTAAATGGCAATATATGGCTCCAGCATAGAAATAAGAAGAGTCCAGGAAAGAAGGCAAATTGAGCCGTTTCCCCTGCATTATAATCACAGCGAGGATCAAGGCAGGAGCTAACTGGAAAAATGGCAGTGGGGTCTTGGCTCCTTAGGCAGCATGTTCTGTTCCTTATCAGACTGGAAAGAGTTTCCTGTGGGCTGGGTGGGATGAGACAGTGGGGCGACCAGACAGCCCCTGCACAGCATTAAACAGACGGGCTTCTCTCTCATCACCAGGCCCTGACAGCGCTCTACTAGCCCTAATGTGTTTTAAATGAGCCTGATGAAACCTGGGAGGAGTGCGGACGAGTGAGTGATACAGGCAGGAGTACACACTGCAAGGAATGTCTGTTTTTGCAAATTGTTGAGTCTTGTTTCAGAAATAAACTTTAAATTTTCTTGAATGCAAAAAAGTGCCAACGCAATGACACTGCAGTATATGCTTCTTGGGATTATTCTGCATCAGTACCTAAAAGATAAGACTGGTACTTGAACTTTTATTGATAAATTGCTGTTCAAGTCATGAAGGATGTTGAAGCAGTTTTGTTTGCATTGTAAACAATGCCACAAATCTTAGATTATTCTTTTTGAAAAATCTGACTCTAATGTTATTTCTGTATAATGATTTGTTGATTCTTTCTGATAGATGGCCCGTTCTCCCTCTTCCCCCTCTTCCCCTTCACCTGGGCTGGTCTGATGGGGCTGATGCTGCCAGGGCTGATGCATCTTAACCACGGATAAGCAGCATCAGCCCTGGCCGTATCAGTGCACCGGTAATGACTCCTTGCTGGCACGACCGAAGGTGTGTGTGTCTGTGCATGTTTTTATGTGTTTGTGCGTAAAATCTCAGCACAAAAGTCCAAGTCACCAAATAGAGGTATTTGATGTTCCACATTAAAATCGGCAAAGAGAAAGAGAGGGAATGGAGTCATGAGAACAGAAATGACTCTATATTTAAGTGCAGGACTCACAAGTCTCATTTCAAACTATACTCTGTACTATACTATCTTTCTGTTTCTGGCCATGCTGAATGTATGGGTTACATGGCAAGGTTGGCCTATCATTCAGTCTGTTTATCACGTTGGTCCAGAATGAAACTTCTCCCTGTTGCCCTAAGCATGAATTGCATTAACTTTTGGCATCACTTAACTTTTCTTCTAGCACCATCATCAGGTCAACATTTTAATATGCCCAATACTTTGCATATAACTAAATACCTGCAAAACTGATGACAGTCCCATCTCTTGTTTACTTTGTTTTTAAAGTGAATTGGCAATTGTTAACAAGCTCACAAACTAAATTAAGACAGGAAACCTGATAAATGTTACACCTGCAAAACATGTCCACACTGTTGCTATGAGAACGTTAGCATAGTGACATTAGCATTTATCCCAGATCGCTCATATAGCCGCTATTGTATCTGTAGAATCTAGTGTGTTATACTGCTTCAACTGCTGTTATTGCTTATCCTATAGTATGGCATAAATGATATGCTTAGCAATGCAGAGCAACGACTGTCCTCCTCCTTCACCAAACTGTAGACGCATGCTGAAATGATTCATCAGGCTTCATAAATCAGAAGCAAAAAAGCAGGTCCTCCAGGCCAAAACACCTCATTTCATCCTATTCACTGTACATTAATTCAAATAAGTGATGCTAATCTCCCTTTAACAACATCAAAAAGGGGGGGGGGACACTTTCAACGATGCCGTCTTCTGAAACAAGCTGAGCTGATTAAGGTTAACTGGGCCTTTTTGAAGGCACACTGGATATTAGTGGAATTACAGAACCGTTGGGGCAATGTACAGTGCCTCAGTTACTACAGTAATTCGTCCCTGTGGCTAAAAGTACATGATCACTATTTAAGAAGTCATTAGCAGACGCTAATTAGTGAAGGAGGATGCATTCTATTACATGAGTGAAGACATTGTACATGCAAAGTTTTTCTCATTCAGAGAAAGAAAGGAGACAAGATTATGTATTATTCTACATAAGTGCTGTCTGTAAAAAGGAGATAACGTAATCTACTTTGTTGATTGTTTGCTTGTTTGTCCGTCCATTCTTCTACCCCGCCTCCTCTCTGTCCAATCTAGGCCACTCACTTTGTTTATATCTGGACATCCTGCCAGTACTGACCACACCCAGCATCCAGACAGAAAGAGAGCACTTTTAACCTCACAGAGGAGGGCAGGGTAGGGCCAACGAATTAAATTATTCAAATTATATTTTTTGATGCTGTAGTTTTGTACTATTAGATGTTTGATTCCAAAACTACAATTTAAACCAAATATTTCTTTCAAGCTTATGCTCTGCTGAGTCAGAACTAGAACAATCAAAAAGTTAGATCACATAGTCTCTGTATTTACTCAAGCTTTGTCCCTACTCCATTGTTCACTTATCAAATTTATCAAATACTGTGAAACGTGATGGATATCTATTATACTCTTCACTGGTAATTAAAAATACAAATTAGGATCTTTTGTCAAGTTTGCTTACACTTTGCTACCTGGTTACCATAAACAAATATAACTACAATTGAAGATTTTCCCACAGGGGATTTAACCTCCTCCATCTAACACAAACTTCTGGAGAAAGTTTTTGTGTGTCTGTGTTTCTGCATGTGTGTGTTGGTTTGTGAATATTTTTGTCAATGTAAACTCCAGATGTTTCTATTCATAAACAGAATAGTATCAGTAACAGGCGGATATAACTAACATCTTACAGTGTGTGTGTGTATGTGACAGTGTGTGCATGTGTGCCTGTTGGGCATGACAACTCTCATGGGTATCACAATTGGCACAAGTCCATACTCTCACACACATACACGCACACCATTAGATGCACCAGCATTGGCATTTGTCCATAATATCTGTCAATGTATACAATATTTCACAATAAAATGAACTTGCTGAACCTTTAATGCACTTTATTCTGCCTGTCAACACAACTTATTACAAACTGCACTGGGTTCACTTGCCAGTCTGAAGCCAAAGAGGGCAAATACTTTCATCTACTGTAAAATAATCAAACCAGTCCCACTCGAGTGTGATTAGGTTTGCTTGGCTTGGCGGTTGTCCCAAGATGGAGTAAAAGTGGGGTGGGGGTGAGGGGGTAGAAATAGAAAAAAATATCAAATGGTGTCTGGCCAGCCCATTTAATATTTCACCCAATGTCAAAAAGTGTAGGCAGGTTTTAAGGAGCATTTATAGCATTTTCAGTCCCACATTGCTCGGCAGCGTGTGTTGTTTTGATGCAACCAATTAGCAGAGGTCTTTTTTTAACCAAAATTTTTGTACCAATCATAACTGATTATCCGCTAAGCTTCCTTTTTTGACAGATATGGAAAAAAAATCTCTTTTTATTTCCATCCGATGATTATCATTTTTGCCGGAACAACAACTATTACCGGCAGACTTTATCAGCTGTAGTCAGCAAGCTATGTAAACCAAGTCAGAGTGCAATTTGCGGCGCACTTTTTCTGTTGTCACGCAATATTTATTGTCATATTGCGAAGCCCTACTGAATGGGTTTACATATTTGGCTCTATATTTATTATCGAGTCAAGCTATGCACTCATAAAGCAAATGTCAAGGCAAAACAATAATCCTCTGATATGGTTTGTAAAAAATAGCCAATATTCTTCCTATGTTCAAACTTTTCACCATATTTCTTTAAAATCTCTCAAGTAGCTGAGATGTTCTGCCAAGACAAAAACAAACAGAACAGTCTTTTCAGATTTATTTATTCCACTTAGTTACCGTTACCAAGGGTGGCATTTCCAAAACTTATGCATTTTCTGGCCTTTCTGGGTGTGTTTCACACTGTGGAGAGGTATGCTTGGTATATTGAACTCTTGTCATAACTGCTCAGCAAACATGCTCTGGTATTCCAAATATTTTATTTGAATATCTTTAAAAAAACAGTTCACAGAGTTAACAAACCATGTCTGCCTCAGTCCAGAACTTTGTTAATGTTTTTGAGTCGTCTTTTAGCTTGAGGGCTTGTTGGCGCAGTTACTCATAAATATGCAGATTTACACAATCAGCAGCAGGGGGAATGCAGAGAGAACTGAACTATTATCAGTTATAAAATAAACATGATATTATCCATGATCAGATAGTACGTCATGATATCCAAGGATACTGTGGAGACACCACTAAGCTACCCATCACTGTTTAAGGGGTGTTTCCTTCACAGTAAACATTGCGGGCCTGGTCTTTCCATTAAGTCTTTTCGGACTTAACAGGGGGGAGGAAACACTGCAGGAGAAATCATGCACTTGGCCCGACTCTGTGAATCAGGAAATTGGTTTCATTACATTATGTCCTCGACGGTGTGTGTTTGTGGCTTTCCTCTCTTCATTATGGCTCACAAACAAAGGGACCACAAGAGGAAACCTGATTTTCCATTGAACCCGGTTTGGGAGGAAATACTTAGGACAGAACCAAACACACAAAGAGCTCAGTGGATTACAAAGAGCCTCTTCTCTTCTTTGTGAGAGGCTTCACATGCGCAGGTTAGTTTTCTCTTTTTTTGTAACGATGCCTGTCTTTCATTCAGAGTTGGACCAAGACCTGGGAATAGCAGGTTCAGGTAACAGTATGTTCACAGAGGAGGAGGGCACAGAGTTTAGGGAGGGGTAGGTGATGAGTGGTGTAATGGGAGGGAACCCCTGAGATGATACAACTGTGTGTATCATTCTCAGCTGTATATTTTCTCTATGGAGGTTTCCCATCATTCCACTTGTCATAAACATGCAGTTGTGCAGTGCAGTATGTGCTCATATACTTTTGTGTACTTTTGTTTTGGGGCCGTTTTCATGGTTTGGGCCCCTTAATGTCAACAAAGGGAAATCTTAACATAGCAGCACAGAGTGAGATTTTAGACAATTGGCTATTTTGCTTACAACTTTGCAGCAAAAAGGTCGTTTCCTGTTTCACCCTGGCAATACCCTGCCATAAAGCCATGATCACAAGGAGTGTTCAAATCCAAATTTTATTTGTATCGCGGCAGTTCACAGCATACATCTTAAGGCTATTTACAGCGTAGGGTCAAGACCTTACAATGTTACAAAGAGAAACTCAACAGTTCCCGCAATAGGCAAGCACTTGGCAACAGTAGAGAGGCAACAAACTTGAAAACGTCTTTGGGGTGAAAACCTTGACCTGAATCCAATCAAACACATCCGGATGGAAGTAAGCAATGGTTGTGGACAAGACTTATCATCTCATCGTTATCAGTAGCCCATCGTTATCAGTAGCCCACCTTCTTAATACACTTTGCTGAACGGGAGAAAATCCCTGCAGCCAGATTCTACAGTGTTGTGGAAAGTCTTCCCAGAAGAGTGAAGGCTGTTAAAGCAGCAGATTTATGCACATGGTTTAGGAATGACGTGTGCAACTCTCACACACCGGTGTAAGATTCAGACATCCGTATACTTTCAGCCATATACAAAATGATGAAAGTTAACACACACGCATACCAGAACATAAGGACTTCCTCTCTTTCACATCAACACGATATTCAGTCCTTAATATGTAAAAGTGCTGCTTTTTTCAATTGTCAGTCAAATAGGCAGGACTTCCATTGGATGTTCTGATGAAGGGATTTGTCTTTCTGTAGTTGGCACTGCAGAGTCAAACATTTTCATCCACACTGAAAACACTTACTCGTGCCCATTACTTAAAACAAAATTGAAGTATAAAATGTAACACAGCCAGAGAGATGAACCAGACACTGAGTCTGGAAATCTGAAATGTATTAACTTGGTTTAGGGGATTCACATAGAGAAAAAAATACAGTATAGTCCTTTGTATGCAAATGTAACAAATAATGCTTTTCATACTGCATTTACTATTCATTTTTTTTTTTTCAACCGTAGAAACGTGTTAACTCTTGCAAACTACAGAAAACTAGAAAAGTGTATCTGAAAAAACTCTAAAGTTCAGTCCAAGACTGAAGACCAAGCATCAATCTCTCTTTTAAACTCTTTCTTCCTCTCCATTCTCCCTCCACCTGCTTTCTCCAGGCCAATTGTAATTCATCAGGCGGCTCTGTCCAGAAGAAATGTGTAGTGGGTGAGTGAGGATAAGAGTTTAATCCATCAAACCTCTTCCACTCCCACCTCGCAGCTGACTCAACAACTTCTCCCCAGGATTACAAACTCCTGACGGCAGGGGGTGGGTGTCCCGATGTCTAATGCTTCGATCTGCCTCACTGAGAGCCCACAGGTTTACGCTGGTTAGATGATCCAAACCCTCAGAAAGACAATCTTTGTTTCACATTTTTACTATGAGGCCGGACTAGCCATGTGTTTGGTGTCCTGCAGTGGTATGACTCAGAGTGAATCCAGATCCACTGTAACTTCCACCTCTGTTCCAGAGCAGATTGATTATGTCAGCGAATGACAACATACACACAGATCAGAAACCACACTAATGGGGAGGCACAGACCTCTGCTGTATGTTTTTTTCAGTTGATCTGGTTTGATGGCATGAAACCTACTGCTCGGCCTGTGGAAACAGTTGTATGTTTTTATGAATGTAAAGGGCAGATCAGAAAGAGCGAAGGACTGTATGTAGCTAACATACTCTGTTGTACATAAGCAATAGTACAAACTGGATGGACACTGGATTGCCATGCTGTTATTTCAAGTGTTCCACAGCTAGTTTGAACCAAATCCAGGAAAGTACTCTTGTACATGTCAGTGACATGGGCTTCAATAGAAATAAGTGAGAGCCACCTCTCATTCAAAGGTTCAAGCGAGACTGAACCCTTGCCGCCTGTTCTTCACCTGCCCCAGCCTTTAACTCCTCCCCTTCTCTCATAGACTTACACTCACCATTCATTTAAATAGCTGAGTACAGTGTCACATAATTCCTGAGTGAAACCAGATGAGTGGCCGCTCCTGCTCCTCTCACAGTGTACTGTAGTGATCACTTTAATTAGTCAGCATTTCAAACAACAAAGGCTGGATGTATGGGAGTACATACAAAAGCCTGTAGTCTGAAAGAGTAGCTCTCCCAACGTCTGAGAAATGCTTTCGTCATGGAGCCTGTGTATTCAATCACAAATTATTCAGCTAACGGCAAGTGATGATGAAATTTTGGCTCACTGCAGACCAGATGACTCAGAAAAACCTGCATATCTTCTTTGGAAAGTGTTGATTTATTCCATATGCCGAGCACCTAGTGGAGCATTTCCTTTCATCTACCTGTTTACCCTAGTTCTAAATAGTTTCAAGAACGAGTGACCGGCCGACAGGCAGTGTGTAAATATGTGAGGACATAAACAGAAACCCGTGCTTGCACACGTGCTGCTTTTGCTCACACGCAGATGACCATTGATCACAAGTGTGTATGTGCACAGGCCCTCAAACCTCAGCTGAACCTGCAAACACAAACACTCTCTGTTCGGTGAGAAATGCATCTCAAATCCCTGTTTACATTTGGAGTCGGCACCGTTTTGCGAATTAAACATAACACAGGGAGTGATTTTGGCATCCTAAACCCTATGTGTTGGGGACTGGTGTGTTCTTGCATATGAATGTGTCATTGTCAACACCCCAAGGCAAACCCATCAATCCAACACAAAGGCCAGACAACCTCCTAGGTGTGTCAACACACAGCATGAGGGCAGCATGTCAAAAAAAAACCACAGCCATGCTTTGTTATGCTGACCTATTGTTGTGGTGAGATTAGAGTCAGCGTGGCGGAGAGAGAACTGTTACCTCCCAGTAAACGGAACAAGAAGCTGCTAGTCTGCTGTAAAGCCGGCAGATTTCAAATGAAGTCTCAACAACCAGCGTAAGCGCCTGGTATGCTGCAGTCGCCATACGCATGTGGCTGCTAAACCTGTAAATCAGGACATGTTGACACACGCCAGCCTGTGAGCTTCATGCGTCTAGTTGTGGAAAATGTTTGAGGAAAACAAAAAGAATCAAACTAAGGCACGGAAACAAAACAGACAGATGCAGCATCAACAGCAGAGGATGAGAGAACGTCAAGAGAAGACTTCTAATCTCCTGTCTGTGAGCGTAATACAAGTTGAGACTGATCATGTTTTATTGTTTTGATGCCCTTTTTCATTAGCCGTGCAGTCACAATGTGGCTGAATTGTTATGTAGCCCATCTTGAAGGGATAGGTTGGAAGAGTATCTGCTACACAATCACATATTTTCATAATGATGATAATTAGGTAATGGAATGGTAATTTTCTTACTTTCTATTTAAAAAAGGGAAGTCTGGCTATTGTAATTAGTTCAATGTGTGTCAGTTTCTGGTGACGGTGGACACAATCAAATTCATTAATTAACAGTAATGAAATATGTTCTATATAGTATTTTGAGTATTCTATGTGTTTCGAACAAGGCTTGATTAATCTCCAGACATAGTGGGAAAATGCCCAAGACAAGAGGCCCCAAAAAGCTCCACATTCACAGTGAGTCATAAAAAATTTATCAGAGAATTTGCACCACAAAGGCCCAGCATGATTTTTTTTTAAACGTACACCTGCAATAAGCAATGTTTTGATGGACAACTTGTGGGCATGCAGCGCAACACATCATTGACATATGACCTTCTAGGCTGATATATTATTTGGAGCTGTGTTTGCATCAACCTGTTGAATCTAAGTCCAATATTTACTGTCTTTTAGTGCCAGTTTTTGTTTCTACCAACTCAAAAGGGAAATATCTGGTTTTGTTAATCTGCTAAATGTTCCACAGTGTTCACAAACTAGTGACTAATTATGTTTGTCCATTGTTTGGTGCTGAGCAGGGAGGCGACAAGTCATCCAACTTCAACTACCATAGAGTTTAATCTGTCTTCATAGGAGCATCTCCTGAAATAGCACCCCTACTGCTGCGGTGTGCTGGACCATGGTCATCATGGCTACTTGCTGTTAAGTTTATAGAACACTCCTGGTTTGATTGGGTTTTGGCACAAAAGCTACTAAGGGTTATGGTTACTTAATGCATAAACACTACAGCGCAAAGGGTGAGAGTGGCCTCACCAGCGACCCAACAACTCAGTGATCAACTGGAAAGATGAGAAGTAAAATAACATTTAGACTTTAATCAGGTAGTAGAGAGGTAGAGAGAACTTCTTGGGTTAACTGTGCAGAAAAGATCTTGCACTGCAGGACATTTTTTGGAGTGACTGGATGTTCTGTTTTCATTCCGACTACTATCTACTCTTCCATAAAAGTTATAAAACACAAGAGTTCAACACTGATCCAGTATCTGGCACAAACATAAAAAGACAAATTTGGTCATGATCACATCTGCTGTAAAGGGTGTTTCTACTCTGGTGTTCTGAAAAGCAAACTATTTCCCCCAAAAGTGTCCTGACACAAATAATATATATATATATATATATATATTCTTTTATGCTGCAGCAGCATATATCCTTAAAAATGGTCTCCTTACAGAAAGTCTATCAATGAATATCAACTGTATTTGATCAGTGCAACGCATGTCCAAAACCGCTGAAGGCTGATGGGTAAATGTGTAAGCAGTGTGCCTTTTTAATGTCCTCTATCTGTCCACCTAAGGGGCCAGAAATGAGAAGATGCAGACAAATTGATAAAATTTATTGTTGCAGATACTGTATAATTGCAGTTTACCAAACATATCATGAAATTGAGATGAGGATTCTGCTGGCTTGTTTCATCACGCTGTGCTGTTTTGCCCACACAATAAAGCCAAAGGCAATGGAAGTGATCCTGCTGTTATCCGTTCCAACATGCTTTTCTTTATACATATGTTGTTATATGATCACCTATCCCCCTATATACACACACAGTATATTTAAACATCCTCCTTGTGTGTATCAGCCTGTGAGTGTATTATGACTGATCTGCAAGCACATGCTCCCTGTAAACATAAGCAGCTTGCTACTGTAGTGAATCGCTACATGGCGCTTTGGCGGTGGATGGACATGTTCAATCAATGTAATCCACTTAACTGGGATGGACGCAGATTACTTCAAGGTTAAACGACCTGGTGTCTGCTGAATGAATTGCCACTGATACGCTAAATCGTGGTATTAAAACGTTCTCCATTAGCCCACGGCATTTGGATGAAAGTAGCTGTAACAAACGGAAGTGACCTACTACTGTTTATGTATAATAACTATGTGTATGTGACAGGTTGTTATGATCCTACTGACATATCCTGGATTGCCTTGTACGGGAAGCAGGTGGACTTATCTGCGTCCAGCGGGCCACTTCACAGAGTCTGTATGCACGGATGCACTTTAATAGACAGGAAAGGAGCAGGGTTTGCATAAAACCAAAACACAATGCCGTCGGAATTTATTGTCGGCAAAATATAGTAAAGTCGTTAAGTTGTCAGAAGCGACCCACCCGGTGTCACCGTGCCAAGTTCTTCACTTCCCAATGACGCACGACGGGCGCGCAGAGATGGAGGTTAGAGGTCCCTTTGGAGTTTTCACTAATGGACACGTAATCAGGGTTTCTTTGAACTTTGATTGTCGGGGGCGACTCGAAATGGTAATTCTGTTATGTCTAAAGATTACTCTTGGGATGCAAAAACAACCCCACGGGCATTATAAATATAGACCAGATCCAACAATACACGATCAAGCAGATATAATTACAACTTTTTTTACTATAACAGTATGCTTCTGCTATGTATACTTTTTTCCTTCTTGGAAAGCGAGCTTATTTACGGGTCACTGATGAAAATAAGAAGTCCAAACAATCTGTGATTGGTTGAGCTTTAACGTGCCAAAACACAAACTTGGATAAATCCCACTACTCATTTGATTCCAATACAAAAGTTGAGGAGCAACACGATATTTTAGCGCAAATAACCTTTACACTCAGACAATCGATTCATACCAAACCAGGGTCTCACCTGAAGCTGCGAGTCCAGACAGGACGGTGAAGAAATATAGCCCTGTTACGCACATTGGATGAACGGCAGGTTGTCCGATGAACAACACAGAGAGGATCCGCCGCCGACTCACCGAGACAGGAAGCCCGAAAGACAAGATCTTGGGATCCCCCTTTCGAGAGAGATGAAAACATGAAATTATACGACGAGTCCTCTCTGCCACCTCGTCTCTTACAAAGACGCGTCCCAACTCGCCGCTGCCCTCTTCATTTCAGCACCCTCCCACCACGTTTTCCGGGCGGAGTAACAAAGTCACCCATTCTCTTCGCTGCCCTCATATCTCTCTCTCTCACACACACACACATACACACGTTAAACCCAAATTCCTGATGGTCACCTAACCTGTTCTACTGCTGCGTAAAACACTGACACGTATGGTGTCGCAGCACAGCTGTTGCGTAAATGTCCAGGAAGGTTTCTCATTACTGTAAACACCTAATATAAGTTTATTATAATGATAATGATAATGTTATATGTTCTGATGTACCATGATACAATAAATCACCCAAAATGTGACATATTACATGAATTATCTCATTGTAGGTTACGGCTTGGTTTTGACATGTTTAATCTACTGTCACTATGAGACTAAATCCTCTTAGATTGATTTATATTCATTTCAGTGTTTTACCTTACTAATCAAATTAAATTCAAGTCAAATTAGGGTGTTAGCTCTTCACAGAGATACATTCTTTTATATAGTTCAAGGAGAACTCCATGTTACCAGTTAGAAATGGACATAACCCACTGAATATCTACAAAACACCAAAGAGCTGAGGAAAGCTTGGACATCTTTAAGGTGAGAGCACAACGTGGGATGCTGATGTCAGTAATGGGAGAGCAGCAGAAGGCAGTACAATTAATTCACTGTATGAAAGTTGCTGGTTTCTGGTTTGAGCCACTTGGGGGCAGAGCCGCACTTTGATGTACATCACTTCTCCAATTCCAGTCTGAAGCCTGTCACAAAGATCAGAAAGGCTCGACTTACTTCTCATCTTCTGTCTGACATGTCAACATATTTCAACTAATCGCATAGAGTAAAAGACTTTAAGAGCCTTTAGTTATTATCGTCACCTTTATCATCACCATCATATAATTATACAGATAACTTAACAATGTCTGGAAGTTAGGAACTTTTGACCCCTTATCGGTTACACACACACCAGCTGGACTTAGAAGATAGATAACGATTTAATTAACTGAACAGCTTAAGAGATTTTTCACAAACTGGCAACTCAATCATTTCTGTTATTAATGTCTTATAAGTAACCTATAAAACATTAGTAAATTATTCATTAATTATTACTATATATGCCACCCATTACTAAGGGTTAAACTGTTATTTTAAAACCAATTATTTCAAGCCTATCAGCAAATTTGCATAAATTCGCAGTGTGTGTCATACTTCTACTTTATCATGTTGTATCAATCATGCAGATGGAAGGTATTTAAATGAATTGTTTTGCTGGTCTATAATGCCACAATGTGTTGTATGTTCTGTGAAGCTAAGAAGCCAAAAATCACCTGCTGTATTCTACTGCTGTATATGGGGAAATGCACATAAAAGCCATAAAAACCAAGATATGCTGTAACGCTACAAATGAGCGTTAGGAGTTAATACCAGATCACAACACAATATAAACATCTAACTGAACACTGGCTAGAACACAAAGCTTACTAAAATGCTTACCATCCGTGTTTGTAATGAGAGGTAGCTGTTATTTCCTGCTCGGGCTTTTGCCAAAAACCAGAGAAGGTACGTATACATACAGTACTGCATAAGCCTAAAATAAGATAAGATAAGATAAAATATACCTTTATTAATCCCACAGTGGGGAAATTTCCAGTGTATTGTATTGTATGTATTGGACTATTGGAAATGGGCTAAACTGTGGCTCACTTTTCATTTCTGGACCCAAAATCCATTCAAAGACTACATCTTTCAAAAACTATGAAGTGTTTCACATTTGTTGTTGAAAAATCGGTTTAATTTATGTTCAAAACCCAACACTATGGGTGATCACTGAAGACTGGGATCCCATGGTTTGAAATAATTGCGCCATTTTAGGAAAGGAATGAGGTATTCACGGCCCATTCCAGCCTGGTGTCACTTCTTCTTCCAGCTTACACTCCATTCCCCGACAGCTCAGAGAAAAGCTTTTCCTCACTGTCGAAACCACAGGTCTGAACTTCCCCAATACAGGTGGAAATGAATCCTGATCCAGTATTTAATTGGTTAAAAGACTCTTCTCCTCTTCCTAAGTTAGATAACAACGAAAGTCCAACCAGCCCCGTCGGTATTAGTCACAATAAGGAATTCTACTCGTTAACTTTCAAAGATGTTGAGAGAGAGGAAGAATATTTACTGGATTATTAGCGAGGACACTCGGCTAGCCTCTCTGCCTGCATCCAGATGCCTATGCTGCTTCCACTAAGTATGAGCCACACACTGAACAGCCCTCAACAAATTGGGTGTAGCGCAGCCTCGGTCACGTTTGTTAATGGCAGCTCTCCTCTCATGCTTTGGGCTCTTGGTGATTCACTAGGGATAGTTTAAAGACCTTGTTGGGTCCTAAGGATCTGTTTTAAAACTCTTGGGGATTAGAACAACCTGTTAGAATACTTTCTCTCGTTGTTAGTACTCAAAATCTTTATTTTCCGTTCCAAGATTCCAAGGATTGGCCGAGTTCCAGAGTGTCCGGACTCTCCGGTGAGCAGTGGGAGTTGAAAGAGAGGCTTTCAATCCAAGTTGGTCAGTTTGGTAACCGTAACTTACTTCACACTTTTCTCATTATTACATTCAGTTTCTAGCATTTCACAACCCAATCATCCTCTTTGGTATTTTGGTTAGGCAATACTACGGTACCTCCTTATTTTGACCAAGGCCCGTTTGGTGCTTTCCAACACACACACCTTACATTTATTATAACAGGGCTCCTTTTGCCGTGTTGAACTCATACAGACCATGTAAATCATAACCTTACTTAGTGATTGGTTATATATGTACTTTGCGGTTGGTGAAATCTCAATCTCCTTGGCATTGCTGAAGTGGAAAGTTTATGGTCAGAGTTCCCTCTTGGATGCAATGAATGGTGGATGCCTGGACATATGCATTACAAGAGATGGAATTGACAAGACAGGGCTGCTATATTTCTATCTGTAGATATCCTAATTGAATCAGTTGTCCTCAGCTGCATGTTGGTAAAGTGAAAAAGTTTATGGAGAAATATGTGTGAGCAACTGTTAAAGAATCTGTAACGATCTAGCCAGTTCTAATATCTCATTTGCGCAGCAGGTGTAGCTTCTCTTTATGAGTTTCTAACCAGGATTCAAATTCTAAAGAAACAGTAATAAATGTGAGCATTTCTATACACCATACTGCATAGTTTTACTGCATTTTGAGGTTTAACTGTGAGTTCATCTTGAAAAAAAAAAACACTTCCTGTGGGGTTTCGTGTGTGTGTGTGTGTGGTGCGTTAGAGAGAAAGCGCGAGAGAGTCAGAGAGAGAGCCAAGTCAATCAAGTTTTTAAATCTTTCTGTTTTACCCAGCAGGCAGCTTGATGCAATTTGTATGGTGTAGAAGAGACGTTCAGGAGTATGATCTATAAAGGAGAGATATAATATAGAGAGATTTATATATAAAGATATAGATACCCAGTAGCCTGCAAAAAACTAACGGCAGTTGTGTCAAGAAAATTACCAGCATGGGTGTCCGGACTGTGCTTGCCATCCTCCTTCTGTTCCTAGCTACCGCTACTGCTTATGAGAGAGGTAAATATCTAACTTTTGACTTTACTTCATTTTCAGAAGGTTTCAATACACCTTGACAAAAAACATACATCATTAAAGAGCAAGGAACCATTTTAATTTCCTATGTTTCAGCTATGCCCTTTAACTGCTGTAAATCCTGTGTTGAAAAGCATTTTTTTGTACAATTTACATTTAACATTCTTCGTTCTCTCTGATGTTTTGACACTGTATACTTTATTCTCTGCTGTAGTGTATGGATCCATTTTATTTTTAAAAGGGTATGGATTTTCACGAGCTATATTCATATTTATTGCAGGCAATAATTTGATATCTGTCCATTCTGTCCATGTTTTCTTTTTGCAGTCTATTTCTTCAGGGAATATTTCACAATGATGTGTCCAGAGAATGGGGATTGGTACAGGGCTGAAGGAGACAAATTACATAATGATACAACATATAAACTCAAGTATAGTGGTGAAACCAAAGGCTTATACTACTGTGAATACCTGTCCGAAGAAGAAGGAGAAAGAAAAAGATATTATTTTTATGTGAAAGGAAAGGGTGAGTAAAAAATCTTTTGATTTCTCATGATGTGCCATCGGAGTGAGCTGTCCTTACTGAGCTAACACTCGCTGCTCTTTGTTCTCCAGCATGTGAAAACTGTTTTGAGCTGGAGCCAAATTTGATGGGGCTGTTCATTGGTGCAGACGTACTCGGGACAGTGTTTCTGATGATGATCATCTTCAAGTGCACAAAGAAGAAAAGCTCAGCTGGACCTAAAGGTACAAATACACTCAAGCAAATGACAAATAATATAGCGATTATATTTGATCACATATCTAGATTGAGTGACAGATTACCTATAATGTCCTTGGACTGAGGCATATGTAATCCATAGTTTAGTGTTGATAGATGCTGACGTTTCAGTAAGTTATTGGCAGCTGATTAATGGAATTACATGTTCATTCATGCAGCTGATGCAGTTTATGCAAATCCTATGTCACTATCTAAAGTGTTAAACTTACTTTAAGGAGGTGAATTCATCGCATAGTTTTGATTATCTCCTCTTAAAGTACATCAAGGGACCCCCTCGAAAACAAGATGATTCGCCGCAAGGGGTTTATCTTTACATAATAAAAGTTTATATAAATTGTATGTATGCATGTACAATGAACCACAAACCATCCTTTTAAGCAAATATTGAGTCTGATATCACAAGTGCTTGGTCACATGATTTCTGTCATTTTAGCACCTGCTCGTTCAGGAGGCCGCGGTCCACCTGTCCCATCTCCTGACTATGAGGTAGGTGTTATAAAGGTTTGGTATATTCCTTTTCTGCTGCATTTTTCATTATACATTAGACATATTCAATTGATTTTCTTGGCCAGAGTGATTTAAAATGAGCAAATAAGTAATCTTAAATTATGTTTAAAGCAAAAATTGCAAGTAACCAGCGATAGGATTACAGTTACAGTTTACAGTTGCGGCCATGTATCTTGAGTCAGCACAACAATGATCAATGTTCACATCTTTCACAGTTCTACAACCACTGAACCACCATCAAGTGTGGTCTATTTACACTCCCTTTGTGTTTACATACCATTTCCCAAACTGTTAAATGTACAGTCAATATCTTAATAACACCAAACTACTGTAAATTAGACATTTGCTACATTTTGCTAAATCAACACCCAAAAAAGGCTGGATCAGGCTGCAAAAAGATTCTTTTCTCGTTGTATCCAAAAGTGTGATAAGAAGATCAATACCACTCTGATATATGTGCTTTAAATGTCAAGCTACAGCTGGTTAGCCTAGGAAACAATCATCCTGGCTCTGTCCAAATTTGAAACAAACTCATTGTGCAAGATGCGAAAATTGTAAGACCCAGAGAAATCACTGTGCATGGCCAAGAAATAGTCCAGCATGTAAAGCCTCAGTAAAAGCTAAAGTCTTCCCCTATTACTCTCAGAAAAAAGTGAAAAAATATATTTAGGAAAATATCAAACTACTTGTCTAATGAAAGTAAAACTATTTTAATCTTTAATTTAATACATGATTGAAAATCGGCCTCATGACAAGTTTGATTTGGACTGCTCGCAAGTTCTCTGTGATCTACAATTAAAATGTGTATTGTGAGCAAACCATCTGACAGTAAAACAAAATCTCTCACGCATTTGGAGAAGTTATACTGTATGTGATCTACCTGACACTGCTTTATGTTGTGTTTTGGCAGCAACTGAAAACTCACACTCGCTCCCAGGACACTTACTCTGTCATGAACAGGACAGGATAGAGTCTGGTCACCAGACTGTGCCAGGTCACTCTTTTAAAGGCAAGCATTCACAGATGACACACGAGAGAATGCATCATTATGCCAGCATGGATTTGAGGGATCACAGGATGGCAAAAAGATGAATTTTTCGCACTTACCCCTGGTGCTACCTAACTAGGTAGACCTGTAGTAGGCCTAGCATAGGTCTTAGTTGCCCAGGTATTCTGCCACCACCGTAATACAACAATAAAGGGGTGGTGAATAGAATTACTCACAGTATTGTTAGTTCCACATATTACATTAAATACTACTTAAGGACTACTTTCTGCTAAAGAAATCATCCCTTCAAAAACATTGAGTGTGTTTAGAAAATTATTCATAGTAATGTGGACATTGTCTCTGTACGTTGTATATCAACCTGTAGGTACTTAGTTAGCAGTTAGCAGGGGGGTCTGTAGCTCAGCTAATTTGAAAACTAATAAATCATGATTATGATGATGCACTTGTGTTTAGGTGTGGTGCTAAACTTTGATGTATTTATTGTCACAATAATCAACCAACTACCATGGTCTGACAGTTTTCCACAGGATCAGCTGTAATGCCTTGACACATGATTGCTTGTGCATCAAAACTAGGAGTCAAATTGCCCACAAAAAGCAAAAAGTAACATTTGATTAGCCGAAATGTCCCTTTTTGTAAAGCAGACTTGACTGGCCTCCAAAGACAATAGAAAGGTATCATCAGTGTGTCCTTTGCTGTTGCCAATGCCATCCAAAACAATTGTTCTGCTCAGGTATTAATACAGGTGTACCTAACTTTGATTTTTTTATTTTACTTTAAGCGGACTGATCCTTTAATATAAACAGATGAGAGTACTGTAAATATCATCACCCGTGTTGCCATTTTGAATAGTGAGATATATATATATATATATATATGTGTACATACGTTGCGTTGGTAGTTGATTGGGAACCTAACTAAAACAGGTCCAATACAACAGTCTTCATGAAGGATGTAATGCTTGTTTTTTGTTGAAACTGAGAGAGATAAAATTCAGAGTGGTTAATTCAACTTTATGGTCATTTTGGAGGCTGGAGGTTGGGTTGCTGTTGAACTGTATTGTGTTACATGGGCAAGGGGTTGTCATTTCTTTCTCCATCCCATTTATATCAGTGAGGGTAGGATAAATAATAGAAACACTCCCTTGTATAACACCAAATAGCTCTACAGCACCATAGACAACATCCTTCAAAATGATCACATGTACATGGCAATGTCACTGTAAGTTCAGAATTATAACACTGTAAATAGAGCAGCAAAGTTTTGTCAGATGCGTAAAATGTTCCTGCACAAACGTATTTTTGTCGTCACATCAACTTGCTTTTTGTTTTTTCCATCTTTTTTTAAAAATTGTAATCCGCTGTTAATCTTCTTTTATGATATATCGCTAATAAATGAACCACAGTCAACAATGTTGTCATTTTCTGTGCACTTTATCAAAAATAGTAAAGATACTCTGATACTGCAGATATAACTGCCTGCTGTTCGTGAAGCGGCCTCAAAGCCACAGCTCATATCCGTAGCATGGCCACAAGAACAAAGTCACCATCAAGACGCCTTCATCACTCAGGTCTCGTTTGTATGCGTGACATAGTTCACATATTTCCGAAACATTTCACAATGCTGATACAGTATATTTTGCACTGTGAGACACAGTGGAAACGTGTCGTGTTCTGGCCATGTGTTTGTACCGCTGTAGCACCTAAATCCCAGCACTGCCTGAGCACATCTGTATCAATTATTTTTATTTGATTTGATTTATCTATTATGGTTCATTTTCAGTAAATACAAAATAACATGGGTAAAACAGTAGTTGGATTTGTCAACAATAAACCAAAAGGGTGAAGGCTGAAGTAAAGCACTGATGGAAATGACATAATATTTCTTCTTCATGCAGTGATAAATTATACTGTATATGGCTCAGAGCTGCAGTCTTTAGTGGAAACACACCCACACTTACTGCTTAGTTATCTTCATCTGCATCTGCCATGTGTTTGTGAGGAAACGACAAACGATAAGGGGTGTGGGATGGGTATATGTCATGTTCTTCAGTCTGAATGATTTCAGTCAAACCGCTCCTGCACACAGACCTACATCTGCTTGATGAGTGTGTGCAGTCATGTGACTGAGCATCTGTGAAGGTAGAGTATGTACGCATTTCTGAAGTGCACATGACCTTATGCGAGTGCATGAAAGTGTGTGCCCGTGTATTTCAGTCACAGGCTGGTCATGGTTGTGTGCGTGCATGCGTGGGTTGATCGGGATTGTGTTTCTGAGCCGAGATGCCTAACCTCCTGTGTTTGATCTCTCTCTCTTCCTCAACTCCAGCTTTGTCACACCAATGTCACCAAGAAGGCAAAAGACTCTGAATAGTGATCAAATAATTTAAGTGATAAGTTACCTAGGGTTTGTCACCTCCTCCTCTTCCGCACTGACTCCACCTTTTCCTTGTTGCTATTTTAACCTTTCTATCCATTTTTAAACTTTGTCTCTGTTCTTCACTTTACCCTTGTGTGTTTTTTTTTCCATCAATGCTCTCACTATGTCTCTCTATAGTCCCGGCTATATTTTGTGCAAAGGACCGTAATAGATGGTAAAGAAATACTGCAGCAATAGCAAGTGGTGGTAAAAAAAAAAAAAATTCAGATACTTTAATTAAGTTAAAGTGCCAATAAAACAATGTTAAATAACACCATTGCAAGTAAAAGTTCTTAAATGAAACTCATCCTTGAATAAAAGCACAGTATCATCAAAATGTGTTTAAAGCTAAAGGTGTTATATGAAAGCTCTCGTTAGCAACGAAGTTTGGTTTTAGTTTTTAGTGGTTTTGGTTTTTGGTTTAGCTTCCTGCAGGTAGAATAGAAGCAGAGTTAACATTGGCGTTGCTTTCCACAGTTCTTGGTCAGTAAATGTAAAATTTAATGCTGAACACACAATATGTGTAGCCCCATAGCAAAAGGACGACATACAGAAAAATGCCCCCCTTTAGAATCACAATTTTTTTTAACATTATTTGTACTTTTGTCAAATCTTTTCTTTTGGTGAAATACTGAAATAATATCACCTTCATCTGACCATGTGAGTAGTTTAGATGGACGATATAACTTTGGTGGAACTGCGAAAAAGCAAAGACATCTAATGGGACACGGGGTCCCAAGCAGACGCTGCTTTTTTAATAAGGGGTGACAAGTGATGCTGTTTAGAAACCACCGGTTTAATATTTGAACGCATTACCATATGTTTGTGGTGAAAAACCTTAATCAACTTTTTTGTCAAAGAAATGCAGTGGAGTCAAAAATACAATATTTCATATTTATTAGTAGCATAAATTAGCTTAAAATGGAAACGCTCAAGAAAAGTACAAGTACTTCAATGTTTTTTCTGCGTACAATCCTTGAGCAAATGTAACTCGTTGCTTCCTACCACTGACAGTAGCTGTGGGCATCGAGACAACACAGTTTTTGTTACAATTTTTAAATTTTGTAACACAGTAAAGCCAGCATAATTCCAAAATCCACACATGTGAGATGACTGTTTTGGCAGCCCCAGTTGCAATATGTGAGCCGAAAACATAGTCAATCAATATAAGTTCTACAGGGATTTGATTAAACTGCCAATAATATAAAGACTGAACTATGACATACAGCAGCAACTTAACAAGTCACTCATTATGTAAGTGGTCTATTCAGAGCTTCATCTTACAGGCATCAAGGGGAAAACAAAAGTCAGAAAGAAGTAAAAACAGTGCCAGAAAGAGCAAATTACATTAAAGCTGAGCTACACACAAAAAAAATATTCTGGCATAATGTATAGGTATAGATAACAGCCTTTTTCCCTCCTGCTGATGTTCAGTGTCCTGGTTCCAGGCATTTATCCAGCACCACTCTATCTTCTGTTCTTAATAACATCATACATTTCCTTCTGACCACCTTTGGTGAATCTCAGTTGCTGAATGGAAGAAGGGATTAAATATCCAAATTTTAAAAAATACATATCAAAATTAAAAAAACAAAACATTACAAAGATTAAATATTGTTTCATTTGTAAATATGATAATGAGACATGGCAGTTGAAAGGGCTTCACATTTCATCTTACCTGGTAATGGTCATTGGGGGCTCTGCTGCTCATTTCATTTGTAACAAGACGCTCAGAACCTGGGGATAGATACATATTGATAAAATTAATATAGAAATATCAACCAGTAGTGTTGAACTGCAAAGATTGACTAATCTGATTACTATTTTAGTTATTACTAATTGCAAGTTGTGTCATCAAATAATACTATTTGTATTATTTAACACTGGAAGTGCCACTTTTTCACTTTTTAAATGCAATACAATGTAATACTTGATAAAGTATAAAAAAATATATTACTAAGATAGAAAGATAGATAGATAGATAGATACTTTTCTTCTGGGAGGTGGTTGGACCAGGCTGAGCATGAGACACGATGAGATAGACAGCCACTCCTATTGCAGCTGTTGCCACCAAGTCTCCAATAACAATGCCAATTATCGAACCTGTGTCAAACTCTATGCAGTTGTCACAGGCTTGACAAACACACAAACAAACAAACACTGTCTTCAGAATGCGACATTTTTGAAGTATGATTACTATGCTTTGATAACATAATACAGGACACAAGATTTTCTGCCGAACTTACTGCGAAATTTGACATAGATTCTTGCTACTTCCAATTCTGAGGTGTCCTTGAATACGTACTCCCCTGTGTTCTCATCATTATAGGACAGATGGTTGGTGTCCAGGATTTGATCACCTTTATATAAATCATTGTCTTTACAAGACAGCTTTATGCCATCCGAAACTGTTGCTACCTGTATCTTGCTGACTTCTTTTGACTCTGTGTGGGGAAAAGAAACATTAAAATTCATCACATGAACCTGCACCATGTACTGATGACTGAACTGCTTCTTGAAAAAGCGGGCATGCTTTCATTAAGACACGCATGTATTCCCTATTCCACAATGCCATGTTAACTGTCAATGCAGTCTTCTTATCTCCAAACTGGCACACAACTGGCTACCATTAAAATAAACTTAAATAAAAACAAAACAAAACAAAAAAAACAGGCCTACCTGTCGGTGTCCAAAGCAGCAGCAGACACACAGGCAAAACTAAATGACATTTCATCGTGTGTTCACTCCTCTGAGTTCTGCTGATGACAGAAGGCGATATTTCAGGTCCCTGGGTGTAAAAAGCGAGCACACGACAGAAAACAGGAAGGGCGCCATTTTCTGCCAGCAGTCAACCATTTTACATTAAAAGATAAGTGATGATGAAGAGCAAAGACAAATTGTTATCCACAGCATATTTTGAATAAAATACTGACCTCAAAAAGAAAGAGCTGCCCTCTCTCCGCTCATTGCACCCAGTCTCCGTTTGTCTCAGAGTCTCAATCTGTGTTGTGGTGGTGGGAGGGGGATACACCTGGAGGACTTTGTGTCACTCCAGAAAACAACAGAATGTACATGTACAGTGTGTTTACTGACGTGCTTTTACTTGAGTGTTTCTATTTCATGCGTTACCAAAACATGATTTAATGTTAAGTCCTCATACTGTAAAACAGTTTAATGTACTAACTGCAACAGTAAAGTGCTTTTTACACATTATTACAGTACTGCATCAATAATTGAGTACTATACGTATACTTTTACCGGTATAATGCTTACAGGAGCCCTTTTTTCTGCATTGAGTACTTAAACTTTAGAAATTTGAGTTCAATTTGCATACTTTGGACAGAGTAACATTTGAAAGCAGGACTTTTTTTAAAGCTAGTTCGTTGAGTAAAGGATTTGATTCCTGCTAATGATAGGATATTCGAATGAAATTAAACAGGGTACGTAATATAAAGGAAATTTTCATTTGCATATTCATGGTATAGACATTCAGGTAATTAAAATGCACCGAAATTGCTGACCTAACTAACTGGAAATTTCTCCCACACTCCATTATTTGTTTTGTCAATGCAGCTTTCACATTTTCCAAGAGACAGACAAGCAAATACGTGAAGGAAAAATCTCATAGTCGATCAATCATAGTTACGGTGGAAATAAAGTCATAAAAGCTGACAGGACTGATCAGTCGAGCACTGACTGCTACTTGATGTCTGGCCGCTCGGAGAGATGCACGGAGCAGCTCCATCTGGTAAGACAAAGACACGAACATAACCGAGTTTGTTCAGTGGAACATTTTCATTCCCTGCTTGTTGCAAATGTTTGTCCCACTGCGTGTGACAGACTACATTTCCTGTGAAGTGCAGAAGGAGCAGCAGAGAGAGGGAGTGCAAAGAAAGGCAACAAAACTGTGCTTCCTGTTCGAAAAAAGCCACAACCTGTGACCTCGAGCCAACACCTGGCGTGCGCGCACACACAAACATAGAACGTGAATTATTCGCTTCTTGCACCTGCTGCTGAATCATTCCACACCAAAAAAAACCAACAACAACATCAAATGCGACAATGTTCTCACAAATTAATCCCCAGCACACAACACGATCATGACTAATAGAAAATCCTCTATATAGTCCAGCTTATAGATCGCCTCAGAGCGCCACCTGGTGAGTGCCAATTCAACCGTCAGCAAGTCCAATATATACTTCATACAATTTCAATAGTATCTTTATTAGACATCCTCTTTTATACACATATACATATGCATACAAATATACAGTACATGACATGTTACATGTCTGTATGCAAATACATACAATATATTTATGGACCACCCTATTTAGGCATTACTAGTCAAAATCTCAGACATTCTTAGCATAGAACATTTAATGCATTCCAATAATGCAACAGGGAGGACAAAGATATGAGCATGTGGCTACAGGGGGAAATCAAGTCAAAAAAATCTCAGAACATGAGCATTTTCATGTAGAGATCCTCCTTTTGAGACAACACATGAGCAGTGTTAATACCCGAGTGCTCGATTCAGAAAGACAAAAACACTGACAGCTTCGCTTTGTTGACACGACATTCATGCTCATGTTTGAGTCAGAGAAACAGAGTGTGCTGACACTGTATGTGGTCCAGAAAGAGACGAGAGTTCCAAGCCAATATAGTCTGCGGTTTCCTGGTCATCCCGGTCTAGCTCAAAGGTAACTGACGATGGGCTGAATGGCTGACTGGCAGTCGTTAGACAGCTGCGCTCTCGGAAATAACTATTCATGCAAGTACAGTGTGTGTTATAAGTCTGAGGTAAGTCAGAGCCAGATCTCCTCACTGCTTGTGCTGTTCACCCTGTAGATATAGCCCACCATCGGATATCTGGCGAAACCTGGGAATCACCAGGGGGGAAGGAGTTTTTAAAAAATTAAAATACCTCCACTCTATTCTAAAAGAATAATGAAAAATGCATCAGTATTAATGCGTACTTCCCCGACCTCTGGCGGCGTAGGCTAAAGACAGATCTTCCTCCTCCTCTTCCTCTTTCCTCCTCACACCCACACTGTTCTGCTGGGCAGCCTCTCGGGCTACAAGAAGACATGCAGGAAAGATGGAGGACATGGGAAAATGCAGGGGTGGCAATGATTTTGACAGGACAACTTTTAGGACAAACAGTCTTACATAATTATTACATATTTGTTTGATGAGAAACCTGATACCATTCTCTTGTATCCCTCTTCAACTCCATGTGAGGAGGGATACAGTACAGTACATTTTTAGAATGAGTGCTGAGTGGACTTGGTACGTCATTATTCCACTGAATCTTGAGTCTTGTTATCATTGTTAAAGTCATGAAATCACACGTTCATGATCATTGTTACTTTGGGAACTTCCAAAACATTAATTATTCATAAGCGCGGTATTCAGTGATGTCACGGGACATGCGTCAGAAGCAGCTTATCCAGACAGGCGGAAAACAAATTGACTAAAACTGATCACTATTAACAGTGATGTTAAGAAAGATGCTGCATTTCTATTTCCCTCCTTATTAAGGTGTAAACTCCTTCATTTCAGCATGAACAGACTTTGCGGTTGGGGGGGCCAACTGATACTGGACACACACTGAGACCCCTGAGAGTCTGAGACATATAGACAGTTGCTGTAATGCAGCCCCTACTACACAGAAATTATATTAATATGCTGCATTCATGAGAAAAAAAAGCATCCTGTTGTGGGGAAGTCATACCTTTTCTTAAAGTGCTGAGGTCGTTGAGCTGCATGTTGGAAGGAAGAGACATATTCTCTCTTGGGATGTAGGTCTTATCGGCTTTCTCTGCCTTTAGATTGACAGAGTCACTGTACGGTAAATATGGAGGAGAGACATCAGACTTGGATAAGATGTATTATGGCCAGCTGGATGGACAAAATGGGTTCGTTAAAGCACAAAAAAATGCTTTCATCATACCTCCCTACAATGTGCTGAGGTTCACTACAATTCATTACTTTAACATCCATGATGTTTTTATTCTCTCCATGTGATGTGGATGTGATTATGTGTATTGCAGCACTTTTTTTCTTTACTGGCTCTCCAACATCAAATGACTTAAATCTGAATACTTTGTTTACCTTTTCTTGGTCATCAGAATCTCCACTGGTTCGTCTGTAACATAACACGAGGAGATGAATGAGCCTTCCGTATAAATGCTGTATTCTATCATTTTCTCGCTGATGTGCTCACTGCACACACAAGCACACTGTGGTCTCACCAATGGACTTGCTTTTGTTTTTTTGCATGAGGCAGAGAACTATTAGACTGAGGATGAGGAGAGCCATGAAGGCCATGGCTCCCCCGGTCACGATTCCCAGCATGGGCACCTCCACTCGAGACTGCAGGAACTCTAGAGCGAGAGGTGGAGAGAAAAGTTTAACACACAATTGGGATACTTGTTGGGAACAAGTGTTCTTTATTTTTTAATAGAGTGAGATGAGGAGAATGACACAATTTCTGTACAGTATGTACAGTATGAGGCCGATGAGACGATTAGCAAGGCCTTATTGGTTTCCCTTTGCCTTTTACTGTCACTGACCTGCTAGCGTGAGGTTGCTCTGCACTGTTCCCACACTGTTGCTTGCGTTCAGCGAGATGTTCCCTGATAGGCTACTGAGCGTTACCCTCAGAGTGTGATTGGTCAGCCAGGGGTAATTTCGCGAATCCAGGATGAGGAAGTCAGAGGTGTTGGCCACCAGCTGGCCTGACTGGTCCACGAAGGTGATGGTGGCAGGTGGGTTGGACCGGACCAAGGCAAAGAGGACCAGGGAGAGGCCGGGATCTGAGGTCTCACTGTAGTGGGCGTTCACCCTGAGGATCTCTGGCTGGACTGTGTGTGAGGAGAGGATACACTAATTATGTATTCAGTGTATCAACAGAAAATAGCTGGGCCCAGTCATAATTCTGAAGCATTTCACACGAACTCACACTGTACGTTGAGTGTGACTGTGGCATTGTAGCTCTTTCCTGTCCGGGGGTTTGCTGCGACACACACTAGCTCCCTGTCCCACTTTCTGGCCTGCAGAGAGAAGGTGCTGTTGTGATTGGTCCCTGGCCTCATGACCTCAGAATCCTTTTGCGATGTCATCACCAGGCGCCCATGACTGGGTGATGGTTCACTCTGCTGCTTCCCGTTCAGGTACCAGGTAAGCAAGGGAGGGGCATCGGGATCCCAGCCATCTGATTGGCAGTTAAACCGGTGCGTTGTGTTCTCCTCGAGTGTCACCGCTGCCCGCTGCCATCCGTCAATTTTGGGGGTGTGCTCAATCGCACCTGTGGGTAAATAATGTCGATGTGATTCGAATGTGAACAATATATGACAAATTAAAACATTTGAACTTTCATCCAACTTGACTGCAAATGTACCAAAAAATATTACTTTCTTATTTTTCTAATCTGTACCAAATCCACAGTCTGAAAACAACTATTTGTAATATGTCTTGGCAACAAGGAGACAGAGTCAAGCCAGTTCTTTCCCCCTGTTTCCAGCCGCTGTAAAAACATGTCATTTTTATGCTAATATTTTTACACAGAGTAAACAAACCAAAATAATTCATTCATTACAGTTGCGGGTAGGTTTACTTTGTGACCTAAGGACAGTAAAAATGAAATATTTTTTAGAACAAAAGTCAAGATTTAAGACAATAAAACAGGCAGAGCGCAACATCGGTTTTGGATGAATTCTGAATTACACAAAATGAACAGGTCACGTGTGATAGATGATAGTTCCTGTGCACCTCACCTGTCCAGGATAAGGCCAGCGTGTGAAGGAACACAACAGCAGTCCCTGATGTCCACTTCCTCAGACACACACACTCCATACTGGCCCAGTGGAGCACCATGCACTAATGCACATCTACCTGCTAAGAGAAGATATAAATTGTCAGTGGGGAAAAAACTAACTATAACAAAAGGTTTAAAGGCTCAGTTCGCCAAAGCCTAAAGCTCAACGAATGAAACTTTGGAATATCTTCTCTTGGAAACTCTGTCAATACAAGGCCAGGTGAAAGTTATTCTGTAAGTGGTTCCTCATTGCCTGTAAATCAAATGCTCGTAAAAGTCAACAGTGCCCTGTCTTAAAGGGTAATTTCTACAATTTTACACGTCGTAGTCTGTTTACAGGTCTCGGGGAGTAGCAGGCTACTGCGTGGAATGTGTGGAATAAGAAAGATGATATATCTGGTTCTGCTACATTGACTTTGAAACTTATTTTTACTTTTCATCATGAGTACAACAGAGTTTGAGGAGTTCAGGAGATCGGCGGATAACTCTTTTCATCATACTCTGGATAGTCCACAGACCTCACTGAGGACCTCTTTCATTTCTGTCCTTTAAACTCCATAATAAAAATCTATGGATTATCTTGAGGATCCACCAATCAGCAATCTCAGAGAGGGATACTGCAAAACATAAACACATTAAACCAGCATGGCTCAGTTCCTCTATGGGCACTTAGGATACACTGGAGGTTTGAGTTTGTGAGTCAAGCGAATACACCGATTCTGACTGGTATGATTGAGATGCAAGCGAGACGCAAGTGCAGGGAATGAGTCATGTCTGGTTCTTGCTTGGAATCTGGGTCATGTGATCAGTGTGAGCACCCCGGATGAAAGCAGGAACTGAGGCGTCAAGGAAACACACACATTTCGACACGTATGGGGACGAGCGAGAAAAAAGATCTGCAGCACATACACACATGATAGGAGGTGTTACAGCTCTTCGCACTCAGGGTGAGGATGCTGGATTTGCACTGACAATTAGGGTAAATTGATAGGCTGCAAGGGGCTACACGTTACAGTGCAGGTCCACACACACACACACACACACACACACACACACTGCGCTTTGCAAGACTGCATGCGGGCATTTCAGCACAGATGTGTGCACTGAAATACAGAAATGAAACCCTACATAATGTACACACACGCACACACAGTATTACCTCAGCCCTTTGTGCAGACGCTGCTGTGATTCAGCCTGCTGGAGCTTCATGGCAGCAGAGGTGGGAGACTGAAGGATGGTGATGGCAGCAGAGAGACGAGAGGCAGCCCTCCCTGACTCAGTTGCTCTCCCATCTGCGTACACTCACCCACTTGCACACACACACACACACACACACACACACACACAGGCTCTCTGCACGGTGTACAGCGGCTCCAGTAACAGCGTTCACTATAGCTGGCAGAGCCGACTGACGTAGGCAGTCCCGCTGTCGCCACTGTGTGTGTGTGTGTGTGTGTGTGTGGGGGGGTTAAGGCAGGTAAAGGAGCGCAGGATGTTGGGAGAGGAGAGTGGGCACGGAGTCGTGAGGAAGGGAAGAAGAGATGCGGGGGAGGAGATGAGAGGAGGATATACAGGCTGGAAGGTGAGGGAGGGAGCTCAGCGCAAAAAGATCGATCTTCAACGATCTGCTAGGGGGGGCTGAACATGGCGCTGCGGTGGATAGGAGGGAGCAGGCTGTCTGTTCAGAACGATAAGCATCCGTTCTTGTGATCCATCACGGCCGTCCATCAGCACGCGCTGAGATAGCGCCCACGCGCGGGCACGGCGAGGCTCGCGCTGTCTGAGCTCCGTTACTTGAGACTGGGAAGCCACCGCAGTGCAGCTGTACAGACCAGAGCAGCAGCATGCAGAGCGCTGCAGCCCGAGGGCGGACGAAAGTTCACGAGAGGACCGCCCTGGCTGCGAATCGAGCAAATAACTCGCTGTGGCTGGTGCTGGACGCGGCCTTACACCACCTGCAGGAAATACCCGGGACAAAGAACGCGCACGCTCGTTCACGCACGCACACGCACGCACACACGACAGCGCCTCAGACATAACCACATACACGCACATATCCAACCAGCTGATATGTGCTTTATTGCCCCTCTACCATATCTGCAATGAAATAGATTTATTTCCAAATTCCATAAAACAAAACATGCTGATAAAAAAGAAAATAAAGTGTCAATCATTTGCATCTCTGAAGGGTCAAAGCTCCTTTCTGTCAGCTCTCCATCACATATAGGGACAACGCAGCTGTGTGGCACATAGGTGATTCACCAAGTGTCTCCATTACGCAGTCTGTCCACTAGAGAGCACAGACGTGACTGTAAAGTTATGCATCTTAGTCACAACTCTTTAAATCAACGAGTCTCCGCAATCTGTGAAAACAGTTTTATGGCAAAGAGATCAGTGGGATCAAAAACCCAGCATCACTTGGACTACGATTGCAACACAATCTTACTTTTTCACTAATCTGAGCACCCCCCCTTTCAGTCCAAGCCTTTTGTTTACTTCTCTTTTGTTGAAATCCGAGTTCATCAGATTTAATCTCGAGTCGTATCCCTCTATGCAACCAAACACCAGTGCACGGGGTGAGACGCATCCTCAGGCTGTAACATACACGCTTCTTTATCGAGTGGGTTAGCACCAAGACACGGAGGTTACCTTTTTAAATTATTTCTTTATTTATATATATTTATTTATTCATCTCAGTTTGGTTGATATTCTTTTTTAATCATTGTTGTTGCACTTTAGTATTTTTGTACTCAACAGAAATGACCAAAAACAAAAAAACAGAAAAAAAGACCCAAAAAAAAAAAGGAAAAAAAGAACCAATAGGAAACAAAATGAACCTAAGTAGTGGAGCAGAGAGCTGGCTTGCTGAGAAAGGACAGAAGTCAGGGATGGAAGGAGGTAAGACAAAAGAAAAAGAAAGGGGGCAGGGAGGAGGACGAGTCCGATCAGGCAGAAGATGGGCGTGAAGCAGCTCTCTCCTCCCCATCGCCTCTGAATCATGTGCAGTGCTTTCCATTCTCTCTTGCTGTCCCTTCCTGTGTGCCTCTGCCCCCCACCCCCACCCCACCCCACCCCCCAAAACAATCTGAGACAATATCAGACAACACGGAGCCTCTGGTCTTAATTTTAGAGTTTCTATCCTGTCGTGGGACACGAGACATGCAATGTCTTCCATCCCAGACGTTTCCTCTCCAATACCCCAAAGTACTCAATTCTTTCTCTTCCAGATCTCAGTTTTGGTTTGGTGTAAACAATGTGAAAGAGAGAGAGAGAGAGAAAAAAAAATAAAAAGAGGAGGAAAGATCTGAAAGAGGAACAAATGGCAGCAAGAGGGAAAAGTTCGACGGAATGAGGAAAAGCTTCGTCTGTCCAGTGAGACTGATTCCTGGGGAGAAACAGAAAACAATCAATTTCAGTTTCACAAATCGATCTCTTGCGTTGGGGATTGCGATTTCACCGGCGGCGAGCCAGAACCCATCCGCGTCCGACTGAGCGCGGCCGTGGGCGAACAGGAAGTGACGCGGCGCGAATGGAAAGCACAGGCGCCGCGGGACGCCGTCTACAGTTTTCTGATGTATTATAGCAAACAACATGTCAACCATGCAGCCAGGTATTGTGTAGTCCGGCCAGTATAAACACATACAAGTGGAGCTATGTTCTTTTGCACCAGTCTCTTACTGGCCCAATATAGACTCAATATCCGGAAGGGGGGGGGGTATATGAGAGGATAAATGGAGGTCAAACAATAAAATGAAATTGTAAAAAGGGAAAAGGGGGAGGAGGGGTTTCGATCCTCTGCCGTGCGCAGGCCTTGTCGCCCCGCTCCGGCCACGACCTTGTATTCCTCCTCTCGCTGTGGCAGAATTCGCTCCTGTGGTCACCAGCCTCCTGAAATGTTTCCCTTTTAGAGTTTGGAGGCGCGTCCAGTCGTAAGCGCGGGGTGGGGTGTGTTTGTGGGGGGGCGGGCGGGGGCCAAAGCGATGCCAGTTGAGGAAAACCAAAAGAGGGGAGAGGGCGGTCGAGTAATGGTAACTGCAGCGGGTTGTAGATCCTCGGTTGCCATAGTAACGAGGTTAGCGAGGAGCGGGCCATGTCCATGAAGCTTCACGGGGTCGGAAGCCGACGTGGTGAAAGGCGGTGGGAGGATCACGGCGGATAGGGAGGGCGACAAGCGAAAGAGATGTGGGTTTGTCCGTCTCCACGCTTGTGATGTCTGGGATGATATGTCAGCTATTTTACAAGTTATTTTGTCTTTTGTTTATTTATTTTTCTTACTTTTTTTTTCTTTAAGAGTGTCAAGTCTCTGTAGCACCCGAACCAAACCCGGACAAAGCCCAAAGCCTGACCCTGTATAGCCCGCCGCGACGACCCCATGAACAGAAAACAGGCCCGACATCAACAAGAATGACAGTCACGACAACATCAACGGCTGAAATGATACTTTAAAGAGCAACACAAAATAATTACTCTCCTCTTATTCAAGTGTCTTGATATAATAATATTAAAAACAAATAAGAACAATCTTTTGAGAGGGGACAAAAAGAGCACTGTCTCTCTTCTCTCTGTCCTCTTTTGGCTAGAAATCTCAAAGATTCATAAAACAAAAAAAAACAAAACGAAAAGAGAACACTTTGAAGACATCCAAAAATACAAATGATAAACAATACCAATGTAAAAAAAAAGCCTCCCCGACAACATCTAAAAACAAACAAAAATAGAAGTAACAAAAAAAATAAAAAGAAGAAGAAAAGATTTGATACAGAAATTGCAAAAGCGTTCTATACATGGCATCACTGTACAAGGAAAGGAGCAAATGTCTGGTAAAACTACCCACAATGCAATACACTGTCACTGACATGGGAAGAGGAGGAGGAAATATGGAGAAAAAAAAAATAGGTGGGGTGGGTGGGGGGAGTTTGGGCGGGGTAACGGCATGGCAGAGAGCGAGGAACTGCGAGGAGGGGTCAGAACAGACAGAGAGAGGATAGCTTGAACCGAAAGTGCAGAATTAAGTAAGCGAAGAACGTCGTCGTCTTCCTTGCAACACAAAACTGTTTTTCCTTTAACAATAATAATAATAATTATAATAATAATATTCATCATAATAAAACTTCTTTCACATAAAAACAGTAACAACAATAAGAGTAACAATGTTGACCATAATGCCTTTGTGGACATTAGCTGTAAAAATTAATTTTAAGATAATTTTTTAAAAAAAGAGAGAAAAAAAAAATGCCAGAACAAAAACAACAACTAAAAAAACAAAACAAAAGAAAAACCAATGAGAGCTGGTTTGTCCTGTGCGATGTCACTGAGCTCCATCTTTGGAGAGAGCGGTTTCGTTGGCCAGCTGGAGCCCGACCCCGAAAACGCCCGCCGCCGCTGCCGAGACATCGGCCCGCTCCGGAATGATCTGCCGCGGGCCGGCGAGAGGGGGAAGAGAGGGAGGAGCAGGCTGAACCTCGGAGACGCTTTGATTTTCCCCTCTGCCCACCCGTTCCTCTCGTGTCACGCGCACGCAGCGCAAACACACACACACACACACACTCACACCTCATGTGAATACTTTGGGTTTTTGTGGCAGCAGTGTGTACGTTGGACGCCACGTGTGACGTGTATCGCTGCGTTGGCCAATGAGGCGCCTGCTGAAGGATGCCAACAGTTAACGGAGGACGGGGGATGGAGAGGGAGCTTTAGGTCAGGGCGGCGGGTGGCTGTGGGATGGGGTGGGGCGGGCGCTGGCTGGCCAGGTTTGGGGGGGGGCGAGTCGAAAGAGGGAGGGGTGGGGCCCCGACCGACCCACGATGAGAGCTGAAAAAGAGGAGACAACCGGCGGCAATGAACGCTGGACGTCTGCGCAGAAAAATGCTGGCACTTTGACCTTTGAACCCCGGGGGCCCCACCTGTGACCCCACCCCACCCCCCGGTGTCTACACCCACCCACCCCCTCTCTCGTGCGCACTGCCCTCCCGGGGACAGATGGAGACAGACAGATGGACGTAGAGTGCCCCCCCTCCCCTCCCGCTTGGGCAGACGACGGTGGTTTGGCGTGATGCTGCTCAACTCAACACAACTCAGGATGGCTGATATGGACCATTGTACACAGGATACACACTTTCCTACAGGAAGACACAAGGAAAGAGGGAAAAAAAAAATCAAATATTTTGGCCTCCAATATTAAGATTTAAAAAAAGAAAAAAAGTGTCCGATGAAGGACCGCGTGGAAAAACGACCCTGTGATATTCTTAAATGATCTCATTGCGCTGCAAAGATTTTCAGGTTTCATCTCCGCCTCCGCTGTTCCAACTTTTACCGACTGTTTTGCCCTCGCAAGCCCCTTAACTTTATAGAACAGCTGATGAAATAATGATGTAATGAGCCGCTTGAAAGAAAAAGGGCTTTGCAATGAACCGCAAAGTAGAACAAGGATTTTCTGTCATTCACAGAACAAATAAAACTAAATCACTAATCTGTTTTGTAGAAAAACGGTAACTGGACCTCTGTCCAACCGGAGTGTGACGTGTTCTTTTGGTTAAATCCATCTGTAGGTGTGAGGGCCTGAGCGAACTAGTCCTTTCAAAACTGCATCGCGAGGACAAAGAAAAGCATAAAAAAAAACTAAGCAACCAGCTAAGTGAAAAGGTAAACAAAGTTTAGACCTCAGTTTTACGTGGTAATATGCAGGACTTGAAAATCGCTGCCGGCTCACAGTTCCTGTTAAAACTTGAAGGGATCTCGTGCAAGCCGCTACACAGCCATCCCCGCACGCTCCCGGCGACGGCGCCTTCCGCTAAACGGCGGCCGGATTGGGGGCCAACACGCTGTTTGGTTTTGGCTGGTTAATTCTCACGCATAAATGGGATTAATGCGTTGTCATCTGGGTGCTTCAGTCTTTCGGGGGGGTTCGGCGCCAAAAAAAGCCTCTGGGGCACGTTGTTGCACAAACGAAACATGAAACGACCCAAGATGATTAATTCTCTTTATGGAGGCACATACAGAAATATGCACAGGACTGAACACAAACAGACGGAGAGATTTAAAAAAAAAAAAAAAAAACGGCAGGTAATAAATGAGGAGGAGACCATAAAAGCGAGGTCAAAGGCACTTGCTAAGTGATTAGCGAACTTTCGGATTGTGCTTTACAAAGTTTGAATCGACTGATGTGGCGCCAGAGGAAACCCGGCCCGACGGGTCCTGGCTGCGATCCTGCTCGTTTTGTGATTGAGGCCACACACGCGGGCCTTAAAGCGAGGCAAAACTGTCGGGAAGCTTCAGATGTGCACGCGGTTTGTAGTGACCTAAAGTGTTCTGGAATTTAAAAAAAAAAAACAACAAAAAAAAAAGACGACGGTCATCTCTCGCCACCCAAACCTTTTTTTGTTGTTGTTCTGTTTGTGCGTGTACCTGTGCTAGACCCCAGCCTGCTCCATGCTGTACTGCAGGTCGGGGGGCTTGTAGCTGAGGAGCATGTCGCTGGTGCAGGAGGAGGGGTAGCAGGCCGCCGCGTGGAGCTCCCCTTCCACGTCGCACGCTGCGTGAGACACGCACATCTGTTAGCGATGCGGCGAAAAAAACCCGCGCGCCCTTTCTGGTCAACGCACGTCGTGCACTGACCTGACTCTTCCCGCTGGTGCAGCTGCTGGCTTCCCGTCAGCGACGTCTGGCTGAGGATGTCGGACATGCGAGCGGAGCTTAAGGCCTTCCCGGCCAACAGGCTCATCCCAGACATGGGCTCTGCCTGGTCCTGAGCGGGAAGTAAATACGTATTTCGTAAAAACTTACTGATGCTAACGATGACTCAGAACTCTGCTCTGATGATTGATTTTGCTTATCAACATCTCCAAAATTCATCTCAGTGAATCAGACTTTTTGGTTCACGCTTGCTTCCTTCTTTCAAGCTGCCATCCTCTTGAATGAGCTCTCTCCAACGCCGCAGTTGTAAGAAAATCAGCTGATACCTAATACTCTCTGATACACACCCAACGCATATCAACATGCCGCGCACACTGCACCTACAGCACACCCAAAAACGCCCAGTTTGGTTTGCCAGCTTCAATGACGTGGGCCTAATTCGGCGTCTCAAGGGCGGAATGTGGTTAATCTGGTCCAAGACCAGAAAAAAAAATCTTTCACTCACATAGGCGTCATCACAGGTCTGGATGGTGTGGTGGCGCTGGAGCTGTCCACGGGACCTATAGGCGTCACCCTGGGGGCCTCGCGAGTAGCCCACGCCGTTGTGATCGGGCACCTCCATGGCCTGCCCCGGGGGCCTGCACTCCACGCGCTCCGGTTCTGACGGAAAAAAAAACAGAAAGTGGACGCTGTGTGTTCAGTTTGCTTGAAAAATAGACAAAAGATGAAATGTCTCAGTCGGGTCAGACGCTGGGCTGGACTTTATCCCCGCCGCGTCCGCAGGTCTTACCTCTAGTTGCCGGGGCACTCCTGATGTATCCGCCATGCCTGTGTGTGGGGGAGCTGTAGGGCGGAGTGCCCCCTCGCGGAGGTCCCAGGAGCTCGTGGCCGTCCCCCGCCTTGGCCAGCAGGCCCTCGTGCGGGTGGTGGTAGCCGGCCGGCACCTCGTCCTCCTCCATGCTCTCCGAGTGCGGCAAGCCGGGGCAAGGCGCCTGGGCCGGGTGCTGCGGCGGCTGGACCTCCGGGGGTCGGATCTGGAGGAGGTGGAGGTAGTGCTGGCCTCCGGAGGCGCCCTGCGGCGCCGGCGGCTCCAAGCTCTCGCCCTGGCTCAGCTGGTGGAGAAGCAGCATGTCTCCGTACTCTTGGGGCGGACCGCTGGGCGGCGTCGGCGGCGCCGGGCACGGCCGGGGGCTCTGCCTCTTCAGCAGGGCGGCCAGGTCTTGGGGGGGCAGCCTGGGGTCGGCGTGGCCCGTCAGGGAGTGGCGGGGGGACAGGAGGCCCTGCAGGGTGGGGGTGACGTGCTGCTGCGGGGGGCGGTAGTCCAAAGGGGTCGGGGAGAGCAGGGCCTGCTGTAGTGTAGAGGGAGCGCCGTAGCTGCCGGTCCCCACCGCCGCGCCCTGGTAACCCTCCAGGCTGGGGACTTTGAGGGAGGCTCCCTGCAGGTAGGGGCTGAACGAGCCGACCACGCCGGACGTGCCCCGGGAGGCGGCGTCGCCGGAGAAGAGGTGGGGGTTGAACTGGGCCTGCTCGTAACCCGACGTGAAGCGGCCGAGGCTGCGGCTGCACGGGAAGAGGGAAACGCAGAGGAATCAGTCAGCTCCCTGCCGCCTGATGGCAACACGCCCCCACGGAGGAAGCAAGTACATCAGCTAGCTTTTTTTTTTTAAAAAAAACAAACAATCCACCACACACACAGGCAGCCTAGCGAAATGGAGCAGAGACACTTCCAGTGGCCGCGGTTCGCTTCGCACGCATTTGCCCGATTGTCACGCGCCCGCTCAGCGAAGGCGGCCCTGGTTACGGGGGGGTGGGGGGACTGTTTCTGGGCTGATGCATCACGTGGGACGACTGGCGGGACCTCAACATACACTGCACCGCTAAAACACTTATGTGCGACCACTCACCCAGCTACCCTGAGGCGCAGAATTTGCTCAGGATGTCATCTTGTGGGAAAGTCGACGTAGGATTCAAAAGTATTTTGACAAAAAAAAAAAAAACAACAAAAAAAAAATCTCTGCCCTGAGCAAGAGTATGATTGTCTGAAGTTTAAAAATACAAAAAAGGTAGGCAGAAATATAAAACACAATGGAAACAATAAGAGACATACAATGATGTATATATATATAAAAAAAGAAAACCACACACAGGGCATGCTGGTGTCTGTTCAGGGTGGGCGAGGTCATGGTGAGGGTGAGGAAGGAAAAATCAAAACAGAAAGATGGAAGAAGATGACAGAAACAGTCCGCGGGTACTGTCGGGAGCGTTTTGGCCGCCGTTGGGGGCGGGCCGTGGCGACGCGGGTGGGGGGCGGGGGTCACCTGTGCATCTCGGCGTTGTCCGCACTCAGCTGCTTCCCGAGGACCCTGTGTCCTCCTGGCGTGGACAAAAAGCTGCCCTGTCTCTGCACCCCGCCTCCCAGCTCCACCTCCTGCACCTGAATGGTCACCTGCGCAGATATTGGCAGTATAATTTTATGATTTTATGATTTTAAAAGAAACTGCGTCCCTAATTCATTCAAACTTTTTTCTTTTTTTTGGGGGGGGGGGGGGTACTGGTTCACTGCTGTCACCTGCTGTTGCTGAGGTACGCCCTGCGCCAATGGGACAGCAGGGCGGGCAGATGGTGCTTGTTGATTGGTTGGTAGAGTGACTCGAGGCAGGCCAGTGGGAGGCGGGCTGCTGCTCTGGCCCTGGTACAGTGCTGGAGCACCGTGCTGGTACTGCACTGGTGAGGGGCCTCCTGCGAGAGGGGAGGAGAGGAACGTATGTCAGGATGTAGGCGGAGGAAAACGGCTAGAGAGTCAAAAAGCCGAACCCTGCTCTGTCTAAAAATAAATACTGTAAATGTAAAACGTGATTAGTGGTAATTAACTGTGAAAGAGAAAACAGATTTACGGCCACAAATGAGACACCGCTGCACCCGCGCCAGCTGCGAGGCGAGCGAGCGTCCGAGCGCTCTGGCACGCGACGGCATTACTAACCGTGCCCTTGCATTATGCCTGCAGAGCCGGGCGGAGGGCTCTGATTGGGCTGTCTGAAGAGGTGGTTGCTGGGATGCGTCGGCGGAGGGCTGGAGGGCTGGATGCGCAACCTGACGGAGGGCCGGACAGAGTGGGAGGGGAGAAGAGAGGGGGGGGGAGACAGTGATGTAACTCTCCCCGGTCGATAGCGCCGCACCGCAGCGTCGAGCCCTGCCGTTTGCTGCTCAAAAGCTGATGGGCAGTGTGTATGTGTGTGTGTGTGTGTGTGTGTGTGTGTGTGTGTGTGTGTGTGTGTGTGTGTGTGTGTGTGTGTGTGTGTGTGTGTGTGTGTGTGTGTGTGTGTGTGTGTTTTCACCTCTGGAGCTGGTGGGTTAGGTGACTGGGCTGGCTCTCTCCATGGCCTAAAGACAGACCCTGCAGGTAAAGAAAAAAGGATTTCGACTCCAAGCCTCAGCACAGCATGATTTGTTAATAGGGCTAAGGGTTACAGCATGAGGTATTAATGAGATATTCATATATCATTGGAGGAGCATCTTCACGAAAAAAAACCCCCAAAAAACTCTCTGGCAGCTTCCCATACCTGGATTTGCTGGTGGAGGATTTGTTGCTCTTGCTGGTAGAGGATGTGCTGCTGCTGGGTGTGCTCCAGAAGTCGCTCATCCTGCTGGGCAGCATACATTTTCTGGAGCTGCTCGCACTCCTGTTGGGAAACACAGATGCGGGCTGAAAACATTTTCATATTTCCTACATGAGGGATTTCAATTACTTGAAAAAAAAAAAAAAAACTCAAACGCAATGCGTCGGATCCAGAAAAGCGTCCCACGCGACGCTGGCGATTTAGGATGGGGTCTTGCTGACAATTCCTGCTGCGGCAGATCTCGGCACCAACCATTCCGCTCTGTGGTAGGGGGTCAGGAGGTATAGCGTTCCGAGGTCGACGCTTTCATCTACTTCGAATCTCCCAGTGGCAAACAGAAATCCAACACGACCCGCCATAGAGCTGCGCTGTTACGCAGGTGCGCCGCGCGGTTAAACTGAACGCCCATTTTTCCGCAAAGTTCAAATCTGAACCGGCGCCTCGGAGAGCCTTGTAAAGTCCGAAGATGACGAAAGCCGGCTCCACTCTGAGGTCATAACGGTCGTCCCCGCGCTCCTGGTCCCCCCCAGCTGAGAAAGCTGCACACTCTCTGTAGTCGAAATTTGATCCATTCAGGGGTCCATAACCCGGGCAGAGGTCACGCGTGTTAACCTTTCTTCTATCCTTATTAACCTTCTTAACACGTGGGGTTGGGGGGGGGGTAATCCCAGCATGTCACCGCACGCCGAAGGAGCGCCCGCTCCGAACACGATGATTATCTCTCCCCCTACCGGGTTAGGTAATCGCATCGCGGCGTCTCAAGAGGCCGCCTGAGGTTCTCTCGGAGAGACCCCGTCCGACCTCACCGAGTCCTGTCAGCGCGTTCATGAAGGCTGACAAAAAAAATAATACTCCCCGCAGGCCCCCCCCTCCAAATCCGCTGTCTGCGTGCCGACTTTACGCCCAAAGTCCGGTCCCAGCGTGGCAAGTCCCGGGTAACGGCGCCGCTCGCTCAACCTCCCGCGCTCCTTTCACCCCGTTTCACCTCTCACTTTTCGCTAACCCCGGCTCGCGCCTTGGTGCGTCGTCGCCGCGCCGCCCACATGGCGACACCTCGTCCTTTGAACCTCGCGTGTCGGAAGCTCCCCGCGAGCCTGATCTCGTCTTTTCTCTTTTTTTTTTTTTTTAAAGTAGCGCAACCAGAAGTTAGCTGAAGAGCTAACAATATTTTTTTAAAAAAGGAAGAAAGATGGACGAAAAAAAAATGGATTATTGGACAACTTTGAACAATCAGAATTGACAAGGTAGGACAGGGCAAGATCAGCTGCCCTCTTCAGGTTTTCTATCATTATCTTATTATGGTATTACGGCTGCACTGGCAGAGGCCAGAGGAGAGAGCCCCGATGAGGCCGTTACATAACGGCCGTTACACGACTGTCTGTTTTTAGACGATCTGCCGCGTGGCGGAGTTTAACTCGTCCTGTAAATCACAGATGTGCGCCGGTGCCAGGAACCCCTCGGTTTGCGCTCCCAAGAGCGCGAGGGTGGGCAAACGGATCGCCCCCCTCCGGCATCATCCGTCTCATCATCATCACCCCCCTCCGCATCAACGTCGGACGGGCGCACGCCGCCAGAGGCGAGCTTCTGCACTCCCGGCACCCCGTTGAATAACCGCTGAGTCAGTCGGCGTGGATGAAGAAGCGTATCGACGCTGGGGGGTGAAGGCTTTTTTGCAAAGCCGGGCGACCAGCATAAGAAGGCGCGCTTGTTTCCTCTGTCATATGGAAAGACTTTCTCGGTCTACGCCGTCCGCCTCTCCTCCGCTTCGAAAGCGAAATCGACCGGAAAAAAAGGGGATGACGCACTGCTCCAACGGCAGACGCTCGAAGTCTATCTCTCTGAAAATACGCGGGCGTGAAGAATTTCAGCGTGTACGCGTAACACAGGTACAGCCGGACTCTGGAGTGCTGACCAATCCCTCCCCCCCCCGTGACGCACCTGCTTGAGTTGTTTAATGAGGCTGCTGTTCTCCAGATGAGCCTTGAAGGCCTGGATGGTGGCGGCGCCGTCGGAGAACCGCCTGACAGGCGAGAAGCGCTCCATGGGGAGATGAAGGGTGTTACAGTCCTTATAGCTGGATCTGAGGAGGGGGAAGGGGCCAAAGGAGGAGGGGGGGGGCAGACACACCCACGCACGCGCGCACACACACACACAGACACAACGTGACATGACACGGACGCATCGACACACGGGTGGGACACAAACACACGACGGGCGTGAGCGAAATATTGGCAGTTCGGGGCATCTCACGGCGAAAGGTCTGACGCGAGGGGAAACGCGAGGGCCCCGACATTCGCCCCGGCTGACGGCGGCCGCGCTCGCCTTCACGTCAGCCGACACGTACCGCTGTGAACGGAAGTTCATCTGAGGGCAGCACTTGCCAACGTGATGTGAAAGTAACACTTCTTGCGATGACTAACTTTGCGTGCGGCTTAGGGAGATGGAGGCAGTTACTATCTGTCGGCACGCTTCGCAAAAAACTACATCACTGGAAAAGATGGATAGCTGATTTTTTCTTTAAAAAAAACATTCAAAAACATGGTCAGCTGATTACACCGCCTCCAAAACTTACTCCCGACGACAGAGGTGCAGCTTCGAGCTTTACCTTCACCTTCAAAACAGCATGTTTTCTCTGACAACAGAGATTTTACAGAGGTTCCCATTTGAGGAAAACACTATTGGACTATAGGAAGATAATAAGTGAGCCTTGAGGGGTTTTCTCCAAAAACAGCTAAACCTGTGGGATGAACCCGTCACATACCTGCTTTTTCCGGGTTATTCATTCTAAAGCTTTATTGACGGTTCATTCGAATCATGGTTCACTGGTGATGTGGAACTATGTCTCCCTCGCGCCACACCCTCCGCCCCCGACGCAAAAAAAAAAAGAGAACCCTCCTCTTTGGAGCGTGTCCCGGCGTTTCCCCCGGTGCGATGACTGCGTGTGTGTGTGTGTGTGTGGGTGTGCGCGTGCGAGTGTGTACTCATGAGACGCAGATGAAGGGAGAGCGAGGTGCGCCCCCCCTTGTCTCGGAGCATGGGGTCTGTGTCTCTTGCGAGTGCGTGCGTGTGTTTTGTGCATATACAGCTCGGAGAGCGGGCGTGTCCCCTCACCGGGTGTGTGTGTCGGGGGCCCACACCACCCTCTGGCGGGGGCCCGGGGCCCGCTGTGACTCTGCCGAGGGCTCGCCGTGCGATGTGCTCGTGAGCGCGTGCGTCGTGTGCCGCTTGGAGCGGTTCGCCAGGTACCTGGGCCGCAGGGAGGAGGGGGTGGGGTGGGGGGTGGGGGGGAGGACGGGGTGGAGGGGGGGTGAGGGTGGGAGACAGGAAGCAGCGCTGGTCAGCTCTCTGTCCTCATTGGCTAATCGAGATGGGGCAAAAGGCCCGCCTCTTCTCACCTCTGCCAATGGGTGCCATCATTCATATCATCTTAGCCAATCAGAGAAAACAAAAGTAAAATTACACCATAGACGGATTAAAGTTAAAAGCTTATGGGTGTCCCACAACCCCCCAAGCTTCCAATTGAAGGATTGGACTGGTAGCCATTTGTAATCGCCGGTTTTGCAAGCTTCAGAGTTAGCAAAGCTGTGTGAGAGAGCGTGAGAAAGTGGGGAGAGTAATTTGGCGAAGAGACAAGGAAGCCGCCGGCCAGAGAGTTTGAGAGACAGGAGGGCTGGATCTGGCGGCAGATTTGGAATTGCGGCAGAAGGCACTTGCGCGATGGAGAGGAGGAGGAGAGATGGGATGAGCGCCACAGCGGAGCGGTCACCTCCCATGGGGGTGGGGGGTTGGAGGGGGTGGGTGGGGAGGGGGGGGGCAGGGGGGGGGGAAGCAGAGCAGCCTACAGGCAGTCACTCCCAGCAACCCAGGACACCGGCGAAGTCTACAGAGGCTGCTGTCTGAAGAGGACCAGCTGGGAAACCCGAACCCGGACTCCCGAAAACCAGGGAACCACATCTCTGTGTAATAAACCTCTGGCTAGCTTGACGCTGGCTCCGCCCACTCTTTCAAGAACCTCACTTCTTGCTCCGCCTATCACGACTCTCATCTCAGACTGTTACTGTTGTTTTGAGGGGGGGATTTCCCCCTCTCTAAAACCTGCAGGCCAACCTTTTGTTCAGAATGACAACTGGTAAATTATTTGAATGTAACTTCACTGAGCATTCGCTTATTCCAGCTATCGTACCAGGCTACGGGCCCTCCGGCGCATCCGGTTCAGACAGCACCTCTGTGTAGCACATCCCATCACCAAAAAAAAAAAAAACCCCAAAAAAACACCGGGGGTTACCTCTGTACCGCCTCTTGGTCCGGCTCTCCGTCCGATCCCTCCTCATCCACCGGTGCTACTGCAGGGATAGGGTGCTGAGAGAGGCACAGAGGTCACTAGTCAGCGCTCCCGCAGCTTTTGCACGGCGGGAAGAGTGAAAAAGTGGCACGCGTTTGCGAAAATCCAGATCCTCAGGAATGACGGCCGTACTCACCGGGCTGGCGACGAGCGGCGAAGGCCCCCGCGGCCTCTTGAGGAGCTGAGCGTGGAGCTGGATGTTGGCCCCGCCGTCGGAGGCTCTCCGACCCAGAGGGCCCATGCCGTTGAGCAGTTGCAGGGTGGGGGGCTGCAGCAGCGACTGCTCCTGGAGGGTTCAGCGGATACAGGAGGTCAGATCGGGGAGGGAGGGTTTCCGGCGCCGCAGAAGCGTGGGTTCCCCCGCAGGTTGACTGAAGAACGTCACTGTACCTTGTATTCCAGCTGCTGCGTGGGCTGCAGGCTCTGCGTGGGCATGAGAGTGTGCATCTGGCCCATGGTGGGGGCCAGCGGGGGGAAAGGGGGCTGGGGCACTGCGCCGCGAGGGAAACCCGGCGGCAGTTTCTGGAGGTCCTCCTGCATCTCTGTCCTGTGGTGGGAGGAGAGCGACGAACGCACCTTAGTTAACCAACGGCCTTTCTCGCGTCCACACTTCCCATGCATGACAGGTTGTTTAATGCTACTTACATTTGTGCATTTACAATGTTACACCACAGCTTGGTTGGCACTATCTACCATTTTTTGGGGGGATTTGTAAATATCCGATTATGCGAACGAAAGACAGAAAAATTGAAATTGCTGAGAGATACATGTTAGTCGTCAGCAAATGGTTTTACCTGGACCAACACGGAGCATTTTTAACAAGATGACACTCACTGAGCATCATGAGCCCTTCGCATCATCTCTGCAGATTCATGCTGATTGGATATTCACATGAATAAGAGCTTCCTTATAAACTTGTCAGCAATCTCATGCCGTTGGTTTGCATCTTGGCATCGCGATATTGCAGCTGGCATTTTACTGTAGCGGTTCGGTATTGAAAAGCAAACACCTGCCTGTCACATGGTAACCCGACAGTTGCAGAGTAAAATATATCGCTTGCGTTGGTGCGGCGATTACAGAACCCCGATTCGCACGCGGACTGGCGACTTGTGCATTGCGGCATTACCTTTGGTCTGGTACGCCTACGGTGTGCCGCCTCATTGAGAGGTAGCGAGCCATGGCCTCGGGAGACGGCTCCTCTCCTTCGTCACTGTCCAGCGCCATGCTGCCGTCCGGCTAAACAACAAATGCACGCACATCAGTTATGGCACTCGGGACTGCGGGCAACGTAAAGAGCGCAAACATTTTTTAATTGAATCCCGGCGCGCACTGTCACACGTTCTCGTGTTTCTCTGCGTTTGGGAGTCAGTTTTGAGGCTCTGTGTGCGCCAAATAAGCATTGATACACCAAATGCACGAAGGCCGAGCGTTGAGCGAGCCCCGCTCGAAGAAGTGCCGCAGCCAAGTCCGGGGTTAAAGCCATGGTTTGGATTTCAGCTCGACGGGCGCAAAGTCCCGACTGATCCCGGCTTTTCTCGTCGGGCACGAAACAAAGCCGGCCGGGCAGCGCCAGCAGGTTGGATGACGCCATCGACTCACCTCCACAATCTGGTTCTCTGGGTTGATGAGCTGGACGTGCGGGACGGTCATGCCGACGGGATTACCCTGCGGATCCGTCTGCCGGGCACACACACACAAAAGTCAACTCAATTTTGCAACAATCTCCAATTGATTTAGCGATACATACAGATACACATGAGTCATCAGTAAACCGCAGGGAGCGTTATGTCACTGCTGCGACCCACTTATTAACACTTATGTACCTGTACAGCGTTAAGGGGGTAGCGCGGCGGCGGCTGGGCCACACGCAGGGTCTTGTGTTTCTTTAGGCGGTCAGCCAGCAGACTGTAGATGGCACTGTAGTGATCGTATGCATCCGTTTGTAGGGACTGCAGGTGGGGAGGGGGGAAAAAAAGAGGAGAGGATGAAAACAAGGCACCGCTGGGAAAAAAAAAAAAAAAACACCAAACGGCGTAAGTTTTCGGCCGCGTTACTCGTGCCCCACCTGAAGCGTGCGCTCACGGTCCAGGCCCATCTCGGACATGGCTATCAGCACCTGCTCGTTGATGAGCTCCGTCTCTCTCTCCGTCTTCACCTGCTCGCACTCTGCTATCAACTGAAGCGGGGAGAAGAGGCGATCGTAAGCTGGGCCTTTCCTTTCGCCGTGCGGAGCACATACACTCGGCACAAAAAGCGGCGAAAAAAAGGTGCGCGGCGAGCAGCATGGGGAGGAACACGGTGAGCCGACAAATGTTAAGGTGATTGGCCGCTGCGTTCGACGTCCGACACGGGGGGAGGGAGGGGTCTCACCCTGTCGAAGTCTGGGTCCGGGTCTCCTTGTCTCATCCACTTGTTCTTACAGATCTGCTCCATCGTCAACCGTCGGCTGGGCTCCAGAACTAACATGTGTCTGATCAAGTACTCACAGTCTGCGGTGATGAACAAAACATCAACAACAAAAAAAAAGTCACACACGAGAGAGAGCGCTCCCTGTAAAATGTAACATGCCGAGCGTACGCCTGGAGCACGCCCCGAGAATTTTCTGCTTGCCCAGTGCGCTGCGTAAATTTTGAATTTGGATGCGACCTGCTGCGTTGGCTCGGGGGTTTCGGGCTGCGGGGGGAAGGTCCCTACCTGTGGACATGAAGAAGGGGATGCGAAACTTGCCGCTGAGGACTCGCGCTCGCAGGTTTTGCAGCGTGCTGCCGTCGAAGGGCAGGGCGCCGCACACCAGCACGTACAGCACCACGCCCAAGCTCTGCGGAGAAACAGGGGAGAGCGGCGGACGATGAATGTCCACTTCTGGACGGGGCGTTGCGTCGAATTATCGGGCCACCACTCACCCATATATCTACTTTCGGCCCGTCGTACTCCTTGCCCTCGAAGAGCTCCGGCGCGGCATAAGGGGGGCTGCCGCACCACGTCTTCAGCAGCTGGCCTCGAGAGAACAGGTTGCTGAAGCCAAAATCTGACGGGCGGGAGGGGAGACGTTCGCTCAGCGCGGATTGGTCGTTTCCTTCGCGGAGTGATTTAATCCAGACAAAGCCGGGCACCCATTCGACGGGGCGGCCCCGAAACCGCCAAACGAAGTCGCCCGCTCGTACGTTCTTAAATGCAAAACACACGCACGCACCTGCGATTTTGATGTTGAGGTTGTGGTCCAGGAGAAGATTCTCAGCCTTCAAGTCTCGGTGGACGATGCTGCGGCAGTGACAGAAGTGGACGGCCGCCACGATCTGCTTGAACTTCTTTCTGGCGTCCTTTTCCGCCATGCGCCCGTGGGCCACCAGGTGGTCTGCACAAACACAAACAAACACACACACACACACACACACACAGACACACAGACACACACACAGGGTACAGCCCGGATGATTTTCAGATTCTGCTTTATGATTTAGCGCGAGCCAGGCCCGACATAAGAGTTTCAGAGACGCACACGTGAACCCAACAAATAGATTCCGAGAGACCGTATGAAGTAAAACGCACATTTTTGTGCACGGTAATGCAAGAATAAGGACGCACGGCGGAGAGCCCAATCATGACAATTTAAAAACAAGGAAAAGAAAAGCCTCTTAAAACTAAAATTCTATTCGTTTAGCGACATTTAAAGAGGAGCGGCTCTGGAGTTTTCAACTCCAGAAACTTTTTGCGGATTTCTGGATCCGCGCAGTTGGACGCCGATCGCAAGTCGTCAGGGCCCAGAAAAGCAAACAGACGCAATGCAACAGCAAGCCGACGGCGAGGAGCTCCCTTACCGAATATCTCTCCGCCGCTAGCGTACTCTGTCACCAGATAGATCATCCTCTCCGTCTCCATCACCTGAAAAAATACAAAAAAGTTGACAACCGGGAGCTGCAAGATCCTCAGACGGCAGACGGCGAGCGACGGGGCGGAACCGATACAATCTCATCGAATCGAGGCTCGGGCGCGGGATCCGAGCGCCCCGCGTACCTGGTAGAGGCGGATGATGTGGGGGTGCTTCAGCAACTTCATGATTTGCACCTCGCGGAAGATCTTCTTCAGGTTCTCCTCGTCCAGCTGGGTCTTATCCACTATTTTTATAGCCACCTGGAGAGGGGGAGAGGGGGAAGGGATGGAGGGAGAGGGGAGCGGGGCAAGGTTAAGAAGGAAGCGGTGAGGCGAGAGCCGGAAAGAACTCCGTCTCGGCCGCGCAACGTGTTCACGTCAGGCGTTCACACCGAGAGCGATCGGCCGACACTCGACTGCTCGCCTCATTTAATCCCATCCGGCTTTCTTTCCATTCCAGCCTGTTTGGGGAAACCTGGCGCGCACCGTGACCTTCGCCTGCGTGCGCGACTCTTGCGTAACAGCTGAAGCCCCCGCCCACCCTCCCCCCGGACAACGGCTCCGTCAGCATCCAGCGGATGACTCTGGCGACCCAATCGAGTGGAGCCAACAGGGAAATAGCTCCACAACACAATGACGACGACAACAACAACAAAAAAGAAAAAGGGCACGTCCTGCGTCAACGCGCGAGCACGCGCCCCAGCGCCACCCCGAGCTCCCCGGCTTTTCCCGACAGCAGACACGAAGATGAGTCCATCTGAAAACCCTGACGAGGCCGACTTCCTGTCGCGGACAGGAAGGGGAAGCAAGGGAGCTCTAAGAGGGGGCTCCTCAGTGAGAGAGAGAGAGAGAGAGAGAGCAGTGGCATTCGTCCAGATGCGCGTTTCCCCTTCGGGGGCATTGTGCAGTTGTCGGAAAACATGCACGCCGGTGGAGCGGACGCCTCCCCCTGCCCGCGGCCGTTTACAAAGGCCCGTGGCAGCTGACCAAAGTCGGCGTTATCGAACGGATCTCGCTAATGTGGGCGAGTTCTTCATTTAAAAACGGCAACGGCGCGTTTCTCCGCAGTTAAAATGTCGTCGGAAGCCCTTAGCAGCTTTCGAAACATTAACGGCAGACAAAGGACGGAGGACAAAGGCTTCAAACGTGGATGTCGCCGCGAGGAAGCTGTAAAACCCGAGGACACGGGCGCTTCGAGCGAAGTCCAGGTGTCACGGACGTCCCTCCGGGGCGTTCCTGAGAACTCACGATCACTGGGACAACACAGAGGGATAAAAAAAACACACAACACAAAAAAAACGCCTGCTGTCGTCCCGTGTGCATCCGTGTTGCGCCCGCGCCGCACTTTGCGCTCGAGGAATCTATTCTCGCCGGCACTCGCACGGCAAGATCCAGTGCCAGGGGAGGTGCGTTCAATGACGGGACGATGAAGAGAGACACGGGGGGTTTAAGCTTTACATATGGCTGCCGCTTCTCTTCACGCGGATTCAGGACGATTATTAACGAGCCCGGGGCCTCGCCAGACCGGCGACGTACGTTTCGAAAAAGCGTTCCAGCTTTAGCGACGGCCGAGGTACGATAAACGTAGTACGTACCTTGGCGGCCTCGGGGTGCGCCATCTGCCAGGCGCTACCCTCCGGAACTTTCTGTAGAAAGTTCATAAACAAATGCACGCGCACACACACACACGCACCAAAAGGTCGGCCGCAAAGAGACGAAGTGTCACATTGCCCCTCCGATCACAAGACAGTGACCTCAGCGCTGCGCCATGCCAGAGCAGCTGGTGCCCAGCGGAGGAGTCAGGGCCATTTACTGTACATTAAACAACACACACACACACACACACACACACAAAATGCACCAACCGCACGGCATGGGAGAGCGAGGCCTGAGATTACTGGGAGCTTGTTAGGGAACTTAAAACGCTAAGGGGCCAATGGCACGGCAGCACCGGTCTCTTAAAAGTTTACATCACGCGGCGGCGGCGCCGCCGACCGAGCCGGGGGTGGACGCCACGTCAACCGCATCACACCGGCAGCGCCGCACGCAGCGTGTTATTACACTTCATAAATCAGCAACTGACAAAATGATCTGCAGCGACAAAACAAAAACCCAAAACCATTCCTCACAGTCCTGAGTGTTTTATATATCTTTATTGTGATATTCATTATAAATCCTCCTGGTGTACCAATACTGTACAGTATTAAACGTTAAAGAACATGTTGCACTGTGTGCGATGAGCGCGCGCACGCGCGCACACACACACACACACACACACACACCTTGCAGTGTCGTTAAGGGCTCTCCGTTATCCGTTTTGAGAAAACCTCCATTCGTGACTCAGCTGCCAGGGGGGCCGGTCCGAAATAGAGAATTTGGTGTGCGGTGGGAAGCTGGGACAAGCGCATGTCGCATGCACACAAACGCACAAACACACACACACACACAATGGCGCAGTGACATAATGTATGAGGTTAACCTTCTTTCCAGAGGTCACGCGGATTACAACACCCGCAAGAGATGTAATGCTCAGGCTTAGCCCATGTCAGCATGTGAGGGGGATGAACACACACACACACACACACACACACACACACACACACACACACACACACACACACACACACACACACTTCAGGTAGAAAACACGGCATCACGCTGTAAACCTACTCGTTACACACTGCCAACGAGAACCTCCTCGCTACGAAGCTGAAATTGTTGCTTTTGCGCGTTTGTGTGTGCGTGCGTGCGTTCCAGAAGCCACAAAAACACACACACGCACGCAAGCGCGCAAGACACCCGGCGGGTCAGCGTAAGCTGCGCCACTTTAATGACTGTAATATGCATGCGCGCATACAGCGTGAGTCAGCGCGACGCCTTGCAGAGGCACTGTCGGCTTGTGCGCTCCGTGCGAGTCCGTGCGGACGTGGCTGGAGTGTGCGAAAGCGCAGGACCGGGGACGTGCATCAGTGTGGGAAAAGCTGGACATCACACGCTCGTCTGTTATTTGTGTGTGTGTGTGTGTGTGTGTGTGTGTGTTTCCTGAAAAGCAGACGGCAAACTTTCCGGCAACTGCGTTTCCCCGACGAGACCTCACTGTGATCAGTATTTGGCAACTTGTTTTCACGCGCAGGCTTGCGTCATGGCTGCGATTGTTAATTGATTGGGGAAATAAAATTTTTTTAAATTCTAAAAAATGACGGTCGAAACGATTGACGAGGTGAAGGAAGCCGGTTGGTCGTGAGAAACAAACTTCGCCGCTCTCTTAATATCTCTCATCGTGAACAGTGTGAAGTCACTCATACCCGCGCACGCTAAATTTAATTTTGCCGGATTAGGCAAACACCAAATCTGACCGGGTATCTAAAATGGGATTTTTCCAGACAATTTCCCGAGTCACGCTCTGCGCATCGTTGCCGGGGCACTGAGTCGAATACACACTACACAGCTGCGTCTTCTTTTTTTTTTTTTTTTAAACGCGTGTGTTCCAGGAACAACATCATCCTTTCAGTTTGGGATTCGTGGACAGGACGTCGTCATCATCGTCTAATCCCGGTCCGAGCTGGGTTCTGCCCGCGCGGCGGCATCGACGGGAAACGGCGTGGAGTAGCTGTGGAGCCTGGATGACGTGAATCCGGCGGGTTTTCTCCCAGCGCGCAGATCTGGCGATCTCCGTTGTCGGTTTGAGACTGGGGACGCGATTTGCTCAAGGCCGCCCGCCTGCGACTGGGGGGAGGGGGAGACGCGGGTTGATGGCGGGCACCGACAGGCGCCGGACGCCGCTGCGGCCGAGACGACAGGTGAGCCCGGCGGAAACGCAGCTGTCGTCGCATTGTTTGCCCTGGGCGGAAATGACGCGCGACGAACCCCTGTGTGTTTTTGTGAAACACAGGGGGGGGGGCAAAATGGTTCCACGGCACATCAGGCCTGTTACCTGATGCTCGCCGTCCCGCCCGCCCTCTTCCTCGTGCTCGTCCTCCCCTCGCCTTAAAAACAGGGAGGGGGGAGGGGGGCTGCTTCCCCACAGAGTGGCAGGTCAGGACACGCAGCGCAGTGCCATCTTTTACCGCTCACGCTCTGGGCACAGAGAGACGGGGGGGGGGCTCCTCCTCGGCCGCGCATGACAAAACCCTCGTGAGGAAAAGTAAACGAAAGCGAAATTACAACAAAGAGAACGGGGTGAATCGGAGGTGAATCACTCATACTCACACTTTCACAGTCTCAACACAAAACCATTGAATCGGGAGGGAAAAAAGTTGCGGATATGGCCCCCCCTCTGACGTTTATTTTCACTTTTTATTTAAAATCGACAGATTGGCCGATTACACGTACTCAAATTGTTTCAACGTGGTGACGTTTTCCCGCAGAGCTCGGCGGCGGCTGAAGTTCGGCCGCTACCTCATTTTTTGTAAAAAAAAAATCCCAAAAAGACGAAGATTAGAGACGGCGGTGCCGCTGCGGGGACTGGAGCTAATCCTGAATATCAAAAGCGCAGACGGTTTGGTCGCCGTCTCTCCCTCGTCCCCGAAATTCGCACGAGCTTCGGCCGGCGCGAGCGCTGAGGCGGAGGCCGAAAGGCGAAAGCGGCATTCGCCGAGGCAAATGGCGGGAGTCGAAAACGTCTGTTGTGGCTTCCACTTCGCTGCTTGACCTTTGGCTGCGGGGGGAGACGAAACTTTCGCTTTTCTAACGCCCAGGTGCAGCGCGCTAGCTGTCTGCCGCTGAAGGTTTGTTGCGTTAAAAACACACACACACACACACACACACACACACACACACACACACACACCGGCAGCTCCACAAGTAGCAACACGCAAATCGCCTGTTGAATGTTTTAGATTTAGCAAAATGGCCTTTTAAAAGCGGCCGAGAGAGTTGCCGGGCTGCTTTCCGGGCCGGTCGGCGATTCTCGTTGGATCGCCGTGACGCCCGGGTGACACTTCGCCCAATGGCCCATTGGTCGCATCCACATCCGCGGCGTCCACGGCAACCCGCTCGCGGGCAACGCGGGGCCGCTGCAACCCCCCGCGCCTGTCGACGAATGATCGCGAGCGGACCGGTCCGCCACCAACACGCGACAAACAAGGCCTCCCTTTCATTCAGTCCGTCCACGTTCCACCGTTAACTTTTTGCCCCCCTGCCCGTCTCTCGCTCCCCGTCGAGGCGGGCCAGACGAGCGAAAGCGGGCTTGCGCTGCGCTCCTCGGTCTCCTCGCAGATCACACCGCTCCCTGTCTTTGCATTTCTCCCGCGGAGCCACATCCAGCGGCGCGCGAGTTACATTGTCATCACGTGAACTCAGTTGAAGTCTTTCGAGATCCCCGCAGCGTTGTTCCACGCGCGCCTGCCTGTGTGCATGTCAACAAGGGCACGGAGGTGATGCGGCACGCTCGGCCGCCCTCCACGCGCCTTTAGTTGTGTCATCAGAATTAAAGACTCTTCGTCGGGCACAGTAAAAAATAACAAACCCCCTTCTGCTGCAGAGGTTTCCCGTAGATGCGGGTTTCAGCTAGCCTGATGCGAGTGGTCGACCGAGCGCACACGCACGATCAAGCTGACGTCGTCAGTCCGACGTCAGCGCGCCATCCTCAGCGGAGGCTCTCTCTCCAACGGGCCACGGGTCGAAGTGGCAACTGGCCCAAATCGCACGGAAGCTGCCGTCGCCCGACGCCCCCTGCGGAGACCCCCGACCCTCCTTTCGCTTCGGTCCTTTTTAGGCTCGTGCTACCCTCCGAGTCAAGAAGACGTAGCCATACGTGTCAGGGGGGTCGCCGCAAGACCGCGCTCCACAAACGGCCCCTGGTTCCCCACGGGCCGGCACAAAATAGAAGACGCTGCTTGGGACATTTTTACAATCCCTTCGCTCTTGCAGTGTCTCAAACTTCCCGCTCCTACCATCATGGTCCAAACCTTCACAAAAAAAAAGGCCCTCGAAAAGGCCCATTGACAGGGGGGGAAAAAAGAGCCTGGGTGCGATGTAATACATCAAGGTAGGTGTAAGTGATTTGCAGCACAGGACTTGGCTTCTGGCGAACCCCCACGTGAGGCACCCACTCGTCAGGATTGATGGTTTTGGCATGGATCTAATCTTGCTGATAATAAGATCGAGTCTTGAACGCGTCAGTCGCGCGCGCCGCGTACGCTCCGGACGCGCGGTCGCGGTTCGGAATCAACTCATTTTGCTAAGTCAATACGTCCCGTCCGACTTCATGGAAACATCTGACTACTATCTCAACGCCACAGGAAAAAAAACAACAAACTGGTACACAAAGTTGAATTACAGCCATGGCAACGCGGTAAAGTCACGTTACGGCAAGAAGGTTGCGTTTCATCACAAAGCTGTGCGAAACCTTCCCTAACTCGGAACGATAAAAAAAAACAACAAAGCGGTTTGTTAAGTCTAACTCATTCTTTGTCGAGCTAGTCGCCGTTAAATTAAACAGCAGTTCGGAGCTACGTCCAGGAATTGAGTCTTAACAGAAAGCTCTCGATCCTGGGCCGACGTAGCCCTATCAACTTTTGAAGTTCGCCGTCAGGACGCCGCGAACTTTCAACCTTGTGCCCTGGTATCCGTCCGAACGCTCTCCGAATCGGACCAAACAGCTAATTAGCAAGGAGGCTAAGCTAGCTACTCCAGTCGGAAACGTTCCGTGTCTCCTCTTTTTCATCTTCGTCAATACCCTTCTCCCCGTCCTCTGCGCTTAGCCGCACATTAACCTCGGGCCTTTCTAGCTTCCCTCAAAAAAACCCACTGCCGGTTAACGGGTGTGAAATCGCATATATCTTGCGCTAAATGCTTTCGTATCCAGTAGTTACGAGGTGATGCCCCGTGTCGAACGGACCCCCCTCCTCCTCCTCCTCCCTCCCCTCCCTCCCGACACCAAGCAGCGGTGTCACCAAAGCGGGCTGGCCGCTGTGTCTCCGGAGCCTGAAGGCCCCAGCGTCATCCAGAGTACATGGTCGAATAGGCTTGGAATAAAACAATGACAACTTATGCTTGTTCACCTCTAACGCTCGGACACCAGTCGCCTTACCTTTGCTTTGGTAATGATGTGTGTGGCTAGTTTAACAACCGCGAAATTTCCCTTGCCGATGGTCCTCTCGATTTCATAGTGGCCCACTCGGGCTGGGGGGGGCCTGGTGGCCGAAGTGTGGCCCGGATTGGTGATGCACCCAGTGGCCGCACTGTTGCGACTGGAGTGGCTGATCCCGGAGGATGGCTGGGCTCGGTTCTGGGAGCCCATTACTGCGTGGGTCGGGCGGGCAGAGTGCGTAATCCCGGCCGCAGTAGACCCAGCAGCACCTCCGCTTGACACGGCCGCCATCTTCTCGCCTCTCTGCGGGAACAACAAGCAGCCTTGCGCAGCGCGCATCGCGGGCACGCCCCCGCCCTGCGTCATTTTACGTAGAACGCTCCTCCGCAGCGCCCTCTCTAGGTTGTAACCATGGCAACGACCGGCGTAACAAATGACTTCATCCACAGAAACGTATTGTGGTTGCCTTGACGACAAAGAAGTGCGCATTATCGCTGTGCTTCCCATGATTCAGTGATTCCTTGCAAACTGCTGCACTATGTAGCTATGATGAGACGAGCTCATGATGGTTTTAAAGGTGTATGCAGCTTTAACATTACAACGACATATGCAAATTGAGCTGAGTGGAGCAGAGCACACATTCGCGAGTCGCAGTTTCACGCCGTCGTAGTGCTCCCATACAGAAACATAGGCCTAGCTGTAATTCTACATATTTACACAAAGGAATGTACACAGTTTCCAGCAGTTGAGTCTGTATGCCATGAAGGCGTCCTGCCAAATCTTGGCTATTAATACTGTTTGTACACTGCTTTCTATAATGGAAACGCAAACTATGTTCTGTTCTCACATCATTTTGCCTTGCAGTATTGTCGACTTGCATATAGTAGATACTGTATGAGTCTGCACAGAAGCAAATTAATGTAGTGTGCTGAGAAATGGTCCTGGTCATCTGGGGTTTCGAAAGACTATTGGACACTAAAAGTGTTTCCAAAGTCTTCACAGAGGGGGTGCATCTCTCTCTCGCTCTTTCTCTCTCTGTCACACACACACACACACACACACACAGAGTAAGCATTGTAGAAAGCACATGCATTGCGATCACGTGTTGTGCTCCTCAACACTTGCCAAGGGAAGATGCCTCTAGTCTGATCCGAACTAATGAATTCATATATTCTATATTTACTTAGAATGTAATATCATATATTCTATATTTACTTACAGTGTAACGAATAATGTAATGAACTCTATTCTGGTAAAAAAAAAAAAAAAAAAAAACTTAGCAAAACCTTTAAAAAACCAATATTCACCAACCATGCAATTGTAAATGATGTAAAATATAAAATAGTAGGGGTGATTTTGTATCACGCAGCTGTTTATTTTAACCTGCTCTACAGGTATGATGAAGGATAACTTCATTTCTACCTGGGCTCTAGTATGTGGGAAATTCTATAGCCCTCTCACCAGGTTGTAAACAGCACCACTCCATGTTAGAAAGCCGCTTCTGCATTCTATTATTTCAAGATGGATTACCTGCTAAGCCCAATAGGCAGCTACCCTGATTGCAGATACTTGAAAAGGACCCGGCTGACAACGTGCCAGGTCATTTGATTAACTACAAACTTGTTTTGTTGCACGCACTATTAAATGAAGCTATCAGGTGACATGTGTCTAAAGACAGGTTCTGCATTATTATCTCAAACTAAAACTAAACCAAATTCTGGTTTGTTGATTGACCCTGTGTTTTAAACAGCACCTATTTAAAGACCATTGAATGTTCCCTTGTCTCAAAAACGGCAATAAATTATTGTTATACAATAGACATAATTGTCAAAGCAATGTGACCTAATTATGTTCATTGTTTAATTTACTCATTACTGGCATTTTGTGGAATGTAATGATATGACTGACTGCTACTACATCTGAAGTCCTTTTTTATTAAGTCTTTACCATCTTGTAGGTACGATGACAAAGATAAACACAGACACAAAAAGATAAGCCTCAATAGCACCTTATTTTGTTTTTGGTTCTGCCACCCTTTATAAAATAACATGTTAGGTCTCAGAGCGAAGCCACTGTTTATCAGTGTACTGACATTTTGTACTATCTTTATTCACAATTATACAAAAATGATGTCAAACCAGTCAAACTCCGTTTTGAAATTCTAAAATTAAGGATCAAAAATACTGACAGTCCTTTTAACTTCTTTTTACCCCCCACTCCTTAAACATCTTGGAGCCAGTCCATTTAAATTTGTAGATGTGGAGACGATTTACAGTTAATTTTACAGGGAATATATACTCCCAACCCATAAAGCCCAAATCTACACGTCAACACCGGATTTCATATTGATAAACTCGTCATTTTAACTCCATGCCTTGACCATGTCAGTACCAGAGGTCGGCGACATGACGTCATGACGTCGCACGCCGATTGTTTACTGTCTGAGCGTGGTGGGGGCGCTAATGGTGCAGATTTTTCACGCTGTAAACACAGCGGACGTCTTCGGAACTCGCACAAGAAGTATTTGCATAATGTCGCCGCGTCGCGATCGCGGGCCGTGACAGCCGCGCGCGGTAGATGGGCTTGAAACACACTATGTGCCGCTGTATTTTCGACACAGTCCGCAACCCTTGGACCGAACGCGGATACCAAAACATGGAGCTGCCTCACCAGCATCCACATCGACAATGCTAACGTTGGAACGGCCGGGTAGCTAGCGAGCGACCAGCCAGGCTTTGGCGTTTCCAGATGAAGAGGACCCTGTGGGTTGTTGTCGTCCTGAAACTTGTGTTCCTGAGCTAACGGCATCGCGTTTCTTGCGGATGTCCGCGGGACGCAGATCACGCCTTTATTCTATGTAAGCATCCGCTGCGTCTGTAGCTTTGCCAGTTAGCAGCTGTTGTTATTGTTTGTCATACTGGAAGTGGCACAAGTCGCGATCGCCAGCTGGCCGTGCGACTAGTTTTTCGCTGAATGGGGTGGAGTTTTTATTAGACTAGTATTGCCGCACGGGCTAGAATAACGCGAAGTACCAGTTGCCATTTCAAGAAGACGGCGTCGGACACAATGTTGTTAAGGAGCTGTTGGAAATCTCGGCATAAAAACAGCTCGGCACCCGCTCCCTGTTGGATCCGTTCGGGCTTGGCGGTCCTGCTCTGGTTATGTGCGACCCAGTTAGCTTGCGGCAGGGGGGTTGCGGGGCAGACCAAGGATGTGGTCCAGAAAGATGCCGAGTTCGACGTCACCTACAATGACACGGTAACGAGTGAAAACCAGACCATCTACGCTTTCAACCACACCGTCTCCAGGAATAAGGTGAGTTCAGGTTTGCGTCTCACTCAGTGGTCTCAAGTGATATGGGATGCGATGCGATCAGTTCTCCCTTTCCTCGGGGGTTTAGACCGAGGGAGTGCGCGTGTCCGTGGATGTGCTGTCACAGGGTCTGGAGAGTCCCATCCTGTTCGTGGTACGGCAGAAGCAAGCCGTGCTGTCTTTCCAAGTCCCCCTCATCCTGAGAGGCCTGTGAGTATCCCCACTGTGCATATATCACTATTTGGATCTTTTCTGCTCTTTCAAGGCCAGCTCAAAAGAAACTTCCTGTGACCTCTCTTTGTTCCCATCTCTCCTTTAATCTTGCATCCTACTCAGCAACGAAATGCTAATAAGACTGTTTCTGGTTTGTTACTTGAGCTAACCTCTGTAACGTTCACATCGCCCTCTGCTTGCCACAGTAACAGCCTATTGACCTGAATCCTCTGAGGCCTCAGTAAATAATGTTCTAAAAGTTACACAGCAGGGCGGAGAACAGCCCCAACGTGAGCTGTGTTTTTGTGAAGGTGCCTTTCTGGCTTACCACAGATACTTCAGAGACCATAGATCGTCTCCAAACCATTAGGGCGTGATGTTCCATTCGGCATTTACATACACGATGAGTTGCAGCTCCCCGCCGCTTTTCCAGTAACATGCTGTACGCTGAACATACACTTCACGCGTCATTCGTCATTCGCAAAAATTAGGCAACACTGACACTGTCAGATGCCTAAATTCAGTGATGTGCACATTCTCCATAGAGGACGATAAAGCAAATGGGAGACATCAGCTAAAAATGTAGATCAGTTGTATGTATTGACATTTTGTCACAACGCCGGGTGTGGGCTGTAATTTTTCAAGACACTGAAAAGGCCTGTGTCCAGCCAACTCTGCCTTTAATGTTACTTACTGCACACACACACACACACACACACACACACACAGCAGTGTCAAGGCCAGGTGAAATACTTTGTCACAAAGAAACTTCATTATGCCCTGGACTGTACCTTGTAGTTTATAGGACACATGGGTTTTGTAACCTGACATAATCAGATGGGATTTCATGTCAGGGTAAATGTTCAGCTTTTTATTAGCCATTTAGTGACAGCCGATCTGTGACGTGACCTGCACTCTGTGATACTGCACTTGTGCAACATGGGAAGGGCCACTGAGCAGCCCAGCTTACTGGAAATGAGGAACCTTAAGTAATCTGCATGACCATACTACAGTTTCATGTAGTCACATGCTTCCTTCAAAAGACTGTATTTCCGTGTTTTGAGCGGTGCAACCTGCTTTTATGAAACATTTGTCCAGAGCTGGGTTTTTATCGATTATGCTCAGAAAGAATTATAAATGCGTTCTGCAGCTAGGGCGGCTGATTCTTAATCAGCAACTCCTGAGATTTTATTGTGTTCATATAGGTGTAAAGGATCTGGGAGCAAATCCCTCATTATGTAAAGGTCAATTTCTGTGTTTTGATTTCTTCACCTAATCCCCAATTATTTTCAGTAGATACAAATTAAGGCCTTAATTGCAAAACTCATGGAAAGTATGCACATTCTCTCGTTTGTCATCCTCTTTCTCTCCTTTTCCAGCTACCAGAGGAAGTACCCTTACAATCATGTGGGCCGGACGCTGTGCCAGCCTCCGACCCGGGTCGCCTCGGAAACCCAGTACTTTTTTGTGGACGTGTCCACCCTCTCCAGCCAGGGCACAAACTACCAGCTCAGGGTCAGCCGCGTCGAAAGTTTCACCCTCCAGTGAGTGACGTTTAACGTGATCGTGCCCGGGCTCTCTCGCTCACTGCAACTGTAACAACAAGCCAGTGACTTGTGGTTGTTTGCACTCTGCCCACAGGACAGACAAGAAATTCAGTTTCACCGCATCACCGTCCCAACCTCAGGTATACCATCGCTTTGTGTGTTTATGACATGAAGCGCTCCTTTGCACCAAGGAAATCCAGCCACAGAAACACAGAGAACTGGGTTGAAGGCGGGGGGTACAGAAGCACAGAAGCTGAGAAAAATACATGGTAAAAAGATGGAGGTGTGAATTGAGGGAATCTCTGATTTGACACGAGGTCACAGCATATGGTGACATTGTTTTTCTCACTTTTTCTTTGAAAAGTTCTGCTTTTTAACACGTGGGAAAAAACATCTAACTTCCGCTTTCTATTTGACCACGCAAATGAACCTTTTAATTTGGTCACTGATCTAATCACTGCCTCCTACACACAGTATAATAGATAGTGAACAAATACAGGGTGCAGAAAAAAAAGAGTTGATCTTCTCTTAACCTTTGAAATCGCGTGTCCTCGGCAAATACATCACACACCTAATCCTATCCCTTTTGATTACTCCCCTGTTGATCCCCCCCTTTTACTTCCGCCCTTTCTCTCAGTACTTCAAGTATGTCTTCCCGGACGGGGTGGACACTGTGGTCGTCAAGGTCAACTCGGACATGAACTTTCCCTGCTCGGTGATGTCCATCCAGGACATCCAGGTACAATTACCCCACCCTCTCACGAACCACACAGCTGCTGTCCTCAAGTGGCCCCGGTCATTGTTGTCAGCACGTTGGGCCACACGGGGGCACTGTTGAGTTCAATGCAACAGTGTCAGTGCACCAACGTTGTCGCTGCTGTGGTGATTCTTGTGATCCCCCTCTTGCGTTTAACCTTTCAGCGCTTCATCTTTCTCATTTCATTTTTTCGTTGTTGTTATTTTTTTTTCTCTTGTCCCTCTCCAGTGTCCTGTCTACGACCTCGACAACAATGTAGCCTTCATCGGGATGTACCAGACTATGACCAAAAAAGGTGCCATCACTGTGCAGGTAGCGTTACCACACAGTCGCGTACACGCTGAAGACTTTGCGACAAAGCCGGGGGTGGAGACGCCACAACCGCTTGAGCATGGTCGCATCATGTCGCTGTCTTTCTGTCTCTTTTACAGAGAAAGGATTTCCCCAGCAACAGTTTCTATGTGGTGGTAGTGGTAAAAACAGAGGATGAGGCATGCGGCGGTCCGCTGCGCTTCTACCCCCTGCGACCCGATGAGCTGATCGACGCCGGCAACCGCAGCAAGTTTCTCGACGTGGTGGTTTCCCCCGCCATCAACTGTAAGTCACGTACATCCAGATGAACCGCTGGGGCCGGGGGTTATTACCCACAGGGCATTTCTTCATGCCGTGGGAGTTGCGCTGAGAGAACTGGACGAAAAACATTTAAAAAAATAAAACCTCCGTCATTAAAAAGAAGTTAAAATGTCTGTTCAGGCTCTGTTTGCTCGATTTACCTGCAGCGCTTGACAGGCTGCAAACAGGGCAGTGCGTCAAATCACAATCCACGATACAAATCGTCAGTTTCGCGATTACGTCATTGCATGAGTCGCTCTGTCGGGGTATGTCAGCAAAATATAATATAATAAACCTTTTTACAGCGGCGACACTCTTTGATTAAATCCAGGGTTCCTAAAGCTAGCAGGTAAAAGTCAGTGCAGTATTGGCGTGTGGGCTGACTTAAATAAAACTCTTTCTATACCCCACAGCAACAGTGTATGTGATGGGCATGCTGTTCTGCCTGGGTATCTTCTTCTCCTTCTACCTGCTCACCTTCCTGGTGGCCTGTCTGGAGAACAAGCGGTAAGGGTTTTGCTCTTTTCTCTGCAAAAAAAAAACCCCAACGGCCATTTGTTACTGCATGCGCACTGGCCTAACGGGTCAGTGTTACTAATAAACCTCAGTCCCGGTTTAACCTGGAGGTTCAGAGCCTCGGCTGCTTTAAGCAAGCGACGCCCCGTTGAATACAAATTGCGTTCGTTTGCATCTTCTCCTCTCCGTTTCTGCAGAATGAATAAGAAGCGAGAGGTGTTACTGAATCCCGCTGACGTGTCGCCCGCGGAGACAGGTAACCCAGCAACAAGATGTGATGGACTGGCCTATTAGGGGTTCGCTTAGTGGGTGTGTGGAGCATACCGTCACTTTTAAAGCCCCGAACGTGAACTGTAGAGGAGATGCTACAATGCAGTATATAAGGCGTGAAATTAAAAAAAAAACGTTTTTTTCGGTAGACTTTAACATGTCTGTGTTTACTCAAAGTGTCTTTCACTCTCTCTCTCTCTCCCTCATGCCAATGTGCGGTGCAGCCTCTCTGCTTGGGAAGAGCGCAGATGGTATACCAAGACAGTTCCTCCTTTTGTGCACTTTAACCGCCCTTTCTCACACTGCGTCGCTTGTCTGCAGATGCTCCGCACGCATTAGCTCGCACACTGTAACTCGGCTGCAGCAGAAACGGCATTTACGGAAGGGACGATAGAGCGACGCCGTTGGCGACACGCGTCACAGCGAACGCGTGGCACCGTTCCAACGCAGCTAAGCTTCTGCGGTTCCCATCGCAGAGTTACAGATACGCCTGACTTGTTTTTCTCACAGTTGGATGAATATAGATGACAATCCTAACGCTAATGATGGACCGACAAAAGAAGGTGTCCGCTGAGAAAGTACTCGAGATAATCTCTGAGATAAATGCACAGACATGTCATGGTGTATCTTTGTCTGGTCCCTGCAGTGTATGCTGACGTGATTTGCAGTCATTCTTAGCATTTCGAGCTTGCAGAAACTGTTGGGTGCTAATTAATCCATGCATGTGTTTATGCCGCCCACCCACCCCCACCCCCCAGTGTGATGTACTAACAATTCAGCCGCAGTAAGAAACTAGCAAGTGCCGGTTATAGCGTTGCTTCTTTGTGCATGTGCAGTGCATCGACCTGTACTCATTCGGGAGTTTACATGCTCGTTGTCATGTCTCCACAGCCAAGACCCCGGCCTCGCCGTACGAATATGGCTCCTTCGGTGAGTTTTGGACAGTGTGGGATTTGTTTGTACGTTTATTTGTGTCGAGATTTGATTTTTTTTTTATTTATTTTTTTTAATTTCCCTTCCCAGCGGACAATGGCAGCACACTGAGCTCTGAGGCCATCACTGACAGCGCCACCTCAACGGATAACAACTACGGATACATGGGTATGGAGAAACATGGGCCCTAGTCGTTTCTGGCCCATAATCGGCCGCATCTGTTTCTGAGATTTACACCCAGGCAATCAGCACTGTGTGAATCGCACGTCAATGAGAATTAGATGTTTGCCAGATCCCTAATCAGATGATGCTGAAATGAACCGCAAAATGACAGTAAATGATTACAAAAGCAAAATGAAAAGGTGTGAGAAGCTTCTTTGAGAAATCTCTTTTAAATCCAGACATTCACATAAATTGCTCCAATTGTCCCTCCAATAAAATGAAAGCCTCTGTTCCTTTTTGCCAGCGTGTCCCCCTCACTCCCGTCTTCCCTCTCTCCAACAGATCGATCGTTGGAGAGTGTCGGGCGAAGCAGGCAGGAGTCTCTGAGCTCTGTGGAGGAGGACGACTACGACACGCTGGATGACATCAACTCCGATAAAAACATTGTCCGCACTAAGGTGCGCATCCCCCCTCCCCCAACTTAATACGCAGTACTTTTTTCCCAAAATGTGATTGTAATGTAGGCAACACCATTTGTTAGACATGTCCCGATGTTTGAACGTCATCATTCCCTACTGTTGACCGTCGGCCCTTTTCTTAACGTAGAAATTTCTGTACGTGTCTGACCTGGCCCGCAAAGACAAGAGGGTCCTCAGCAAGAAATACCAGATCTACTTCTGGTGAGTACACTTGGTGATGAAACATAGCCTCCTTCATCACCATGGTTATGAAAAAAATCTCAATGATACTCTTTTCTCCAGGAACATCGTCACCATTGCTGTGTTCTACGCCCTCCCAGTCATCCAGCTGGTCATCACCTATCAAACGGTAGGAGGAGGAAACTGTTTCTCGTGTTTCTCACACACTGACGTGCACTGCAGATGGATGTTAAATCGACTCTTTTCTGCAGGCTGTCAATGTCACAGGAAACCAGGACATTTGCTACTACAACTTCCTGTGCGCCCACCCCCTGGGAGCTCTGAGGTGCGCAGTTCGCCTGCCTGTTTAAATGCACGAATGACTTATCGCAAAGGCTAAGAAAATGTCAAAGGATGACATACCCGCTACGTCACGACTCTCGTAATCTTTGTCCCGCGCAGTGCATTCAACAACATACTCAGTAACCTCGGTTACGTGATGCTGGGACTCCTCTTCCTCCTTATTGTCCTCAAGAGAGATATCGTCCACAACCGAGCCCTGGTCCGCAACGATCTCAACGCACTGGTAAGGCACATGCGTACACAGAGCTGATCGGCGACTGGCTGTCAGGCTCCGCTATATTTCCAGACTGAGCTGTGTTTCTGTTTAGATGCGCTGCTGTTCACAAGGACACACTTTTTTTTTTTTCTTCGAACATCTTCGTAAACCACAGCCCCAGGTGGCTTATCGCATAAATAAATTCAGAGAGGAGAAAAAGGAAACCGGTGCATTTGGACGTATGCAGTGCTTTATGGAATGTGGAGTCAAATGCGTTCTATATTAAACTGCATTGCTCTATTATAGGAATGTGGAATCCCAAAACACTTTGGTCTGTTTTATGCCATGGGAACTGCTCTGATGATGGAGGGCTTGCTCAGTGCCTGCTACCACGTCTGTCCCAACTACACCAACTTCCAGTTCGGTAAGCAAACCCTTCTTTTTCCGTTTCCACTTTGAAAGAAGATGGAGGGTGCTGGGTTTAAGCTCTCTGAGCCGCCTGCAAAGATATATTGTATAGCTTGTTGGAAATAGTGTCTCGATGTATCATGTTCAAGCTGACATGCCGAGCATCCTGCCGGTTATGAAATTTCTGGAGTGTAATCGTAAAAGGTGCTCACCAGACAGGGAAGGACTGTAAGTGTAATACAACTAGTACTTTTTTAAACATAACTTTGAAAAATTGAATTTAAGCTGGTAATAAAAAAAGGCAATATATCGAAACTGTAATGCAGTGGCAACAATCTGCAAGGACTTCCTACTTATTCTTTTATTGCTCTTCGATGATAAAAGATTGTTTTTCCTCCTCTGCAGACACCTCATTCATGTACATGATTGCCGGGCTGTGCATGCTGAAGCTGTATCAGAAGAGACACCCTGACATCAACGCCAGCGCTTACACCGCCTACGCTTGCCTGGCTGCGGTCATCTTCTTTTCTGTGCTGGGAGTGGTAAGTGCACGCACGGTGACGCACGGCAGAGCGGCCCGAAAGGCCTCCGACCGTGTTTGACGCGCAAAAAACCAACGGCTGCGGCGGATGTGTCGGCAGGTGTTCGGGAAAGGAAACATGGTCTTCTGGATCGTTTTCTCAGTGATCCACATTCTGGCCACGCTCCTCCTCAGCACGCAGCTCTACTACATGGGCCGATGGAGGCTCGGTAAGATCACGGCAAGAACTACAAACTCCAGGCCCCCGGCAGCCTGGAGTCCCTGTTAGATACTTCATATCGACAACTTATTTTATGTCTCTCCTTTTGTTGTATTCAACAAAATGCATGCACCTCAATTTTTTTTTTTTAATCTGTATGTTAAAATGTGTTTAAATTTGCAGCGACACATATTAACCACAGGCTGTTTTTTTTTTTTTTTTTTTTACCACTAACCTTTTGATTATTGTTTTTACAGTGCCTTTGCACAGGTTAATATACAGGTGTGTGTGTGCACAGGTTTTAAAGTGCCACCCTGACTCTTACCGTCTCGGTGCCGTGGGCTCGGTCCTCAAGGCTCACCTCATGTCAGCGGCGTCTGACTCCCAACTAATTGTCCGTCTGCGGTGTGTGTGTGTGTGTGTGTGTGTGTGTGTCAGACTCCGGGATCCTGCGCAGGATGGTGCACGTCATCTACACGGATTGCATTCGACAGTGCAGTGGACCGATGTACATCGTGAGTAAAGACGTTGCGTGGCATAGAGCAACATAAGCTCCTCCCCCATCACACTTTGGGAAACAGAGTATATTTTTAGTTACGTGGTTTTAGTGGAGATGGTGAGGGGTCTTCAAATTTCAGGTGAAAAATAAAAATATCACATGAAATTATCCCCTTAGAATTTTTTTTTTTTTTTCTATCGGGGTGGGGGGGGTCTCACTTATTACTATGCTTTCAAGTCAAGTCCAGATTAACTGCTTGCTAATCATCTTTTCCCTTCTCTCTGTCTTTCAGGACCGTATGGTTCTGCTCGTAATGGGGAACATTGTCAACTGGTCTCTGTAAGTCAGCACTGCGCTTTTTCTGGAGGTTACGTACCTGTACATTCAAAATTCGAACGCAGTGGTGGCAGTAAAGATGTTTTTCTTTCGCCCTGTTTACCCCATGTTCCCGCTCTGCAGAGCCGCCTACGGCCTCATAGAGAGACCCAATGACTTTGCCTCCTACCTGCTGGCCATCGCCATCTGCAACCTGCTGCTCTACTTTGCCTTCTACATCATCATGAAGGTGTGCTCCATTGGCATCTTGGCCGCATTTAGATTCACAAGGAGCAAGCGTGTTGCGTGCCGTTTATCTAACGCTGAGCCCCGCGTGTGTTTAGCTGCGGAGCGGCGAGAGGATCAAGTGTCTGGCGTTGGTGTGCATTCTCTTCACGGCCGTGGTGTGGGGGCTCGCGCTGTACTTCTTCTTCCAGGGCCTCAGCACCTGGCAGGTCAGTAACTCAAACACGCACGCGTCACAAAGAAGGAGAAACTACTTCCATTCCTTCACGATGTGTGCGCTTCTTTGGATGATGCAGAAAACGCCAGCAGAGTCTCGTGAGCACAACAGGGGCTGCATCCTGCTTTCATTCTTCGACGACCACGACATCTGGCATTTCCTTTCCTCCATCGCCATGTTTGGATCCTTCCTGGTAAGATTGAAAAGAAAGAAAACTTTGATCATTTGAATCAAACATGAAGTTGCTGCAGTACTATAATTTATTACCACATTTCTGCCTTCATAACATTCTCTTGTTGTGTTTTGGGGGTGAAGAAAGCGCTAGACGTTTGTACATCAAATAAAACATTTATTTGATCTTTTTCCTGTCACACATTGGCTAACCGTTGACTTAAAATAGTCAAGCGGGGCTAAAATTTTGAAAGGCTGCATTGGTGACTCACAGATATCAAAATGGAATTAGAATCTGCAGGTTGAACATCATTAAACCTCCCCGGGGCACAACCACGTCACGTCTCCTGTTCCCTCTTAGGTCCTGCTGACTATGGATGACGACCTCGACACCGTCCAGAGAGACACGATCCACGTCTTCTAGACCGGCCGGGTCTCCTGTGACGAGCTCAGCTCTCTGCCTTACGGCCCTCGTCTCTCCTCTCCGTTTGCGTCTCCTTCGCGCTCTCAGCGAGCACAGCAGGTAGCCTGTTTTTTTTCCCCAGGCCGCCGACGTGCTCGCGTCTCGGCCTCTCCCAGCCGGTCGGGGATGGGGCGCAGCCCCTCCCCTTGTATGGACACTTTCCGTGCCAACGAAGAGCTGGATCGTTGTCGAGTGATGCTGAAGTGTTTCGTCCGTTCGCTGCCACTGTCGATGTAACTGTCGTAATCAATGTTTACTTACTGCAGATAATGAAGATAGCAACCTACAGACTTGCGGAAAGAAACAAAACCCTGTCAGAATTAACACATTTTATACCGTTGACATTACATTTGGCCTAAAAATCAACAATGCATTTTGAAATTACTGTTTATATGCTGTTTATATGCTCTGTGTGAGTGTGTTTACAAGTATAAATATGACAACATGAATCCTGTCCAGTCTGTCAGTGGCCTTTAATGTTCATATCATGTCAGTCACATAGTGTGCTCTGATTGGTGAGTTGCTGAAGCCGTCCTTCTCATTGGAGAATATTGATGATGATGATGATGATTGTATTTACTTGCTGCCCTCAAGTCTGATTGAAGGTATTTTATTTGCACTGTACTGTATGATAAATACAATTTTAATGGTAAACCTTGCAATGAGCGGTTACGGAATAAAGGTTTCATTTTCAGATATGTGGTCTTTTTTTTCCTCCATTTTTGTGACACTAACACTGAGCTTTGAACCTGATGTTCTGTTGTCTGTGAACGGGAACTCTGAGAGACCAGGTCACGCGAGCCATTTCGTTTCTGTGCGAACAAATCCTAAGCAGGGCGTGGATGTGTGTACAGAAAGCACGAGCCTACGTCAAGTTCAGTACATGAGAAAAAAGAATGTATAAATGCATGTAGTAAAAATATTTATTGAAATGTTTCATTAAAAAAATACAGTATTTACTCAAATATATACTGTATGCACAAAGGACATTTTTTCTCTCCTTGCACATATGTTAAACCTTGCGCTAGTCATCGACTGGTTTGCGTTACCTGTGTTTGAGAGAGTACGCACAAGTAATGTCAAAAGAAAAGTGGTGTGGTTTCACCTGTACAGAGACAAGTGATTCTAACGGATTTCACCGTTTCACCTCAAACACGGGTCATTCGAAACGCCAGTGGCGTAAATACAAATGTAACCTGCCATAAAAAGGAGCTTGACCTCTGTGCATTTGTGAAGCGCTGCATTTTAATGTCCGACGCAAAGACGAAGCAGATGAGGGTAAGTTTTTCCACATGTGAGGTGGTCTGAGTAGACGAGAAGATTCTCCTCTGCGATTGTCCTCCACTCAGTACGAAAAAAGCGTGTGCAAAAATCTGTAAACGTGACACTGAAATGCTCTGGAAACTCCTTGCAGCCATTTTTGAAAAACCCTCAGCCCTATGTGACGTGGCTCCCTGAATTGCACTGAAACTTTGATTGGAAGAAGGGATGGATTTTAAAAGCGGTGGGGGGTGCACAGGACTCTCGTGTATGAGGCCCTGCGTGTAAACACAGCCGTTTGGAGCCGAGGTCATTATCGTCAACCAAAGTACAACGGGACTGAACTGCGCGTCCCCTCCTCAGTAATGATAGACTCTGATCTGGTTGTTATCGTCCAAGCCCAGCTGGACCAGGCTGCTCTTGGAGGACGGGGCCTGATAGCGAGTGAACAGAGGTCTGTAAAAGTCGAGTTAAAGAAACTGACGGCAGGGAAAGACAAGCGGCGTGTTTTAAGCGAGCGAGTACGTCACACACACGCGACGCTCTATTCGCCTCGGCTGTTTGCATTAGCTCGACCGAAACGGAATCGCGAAACGATAACGCGGTCGAGAGTCCGAACCAGTTCTCGCCCCGGAAGTCGAACAAAACGCAAAGCAGAAGAGGAGGCCGGCGAAACGACGGGCGAGCGGCGAGAACGGTCGTTTCGTTGGCTCCCGGATAACACGAGGAGTACGCCGGGAAGTGCGAATCTGGTGTGAGTGCAAAGCACAGCGCGCGCGAAGCGGGCAGGGCTGCGGAGTCGTCCATGTCTTGCGGCTCGACCTGCTAGCAGTTTGCCGGGCGCTTGGCCTGTGACGTAGCAGGTCAACCGGACGTACTTCCGCCAGTGACGCAGCCCCTCCCCTCACGTGTTCAAGAACGGTTGCCCAGTGATGTCGCGTAGTCGAGGGACAACCACAGCTCGACCAAACTGTGCACGTAAACGTAGACACACGAACCGACATTAATATTATTATACGCTAAACTGAAAATGTGGCAGCAGACCGGGAAAAAGAATAACTGGAGAAAAGTGAGAATAAGATAAATGAATACATATGGAAGAGGAAATGAAAGGAGCTGGGGAAAAAATAAAATGAGGTCGTGAAAAAGAATTAGAAGGATAAAGCGAGTTAAGTGTTGCGCCACATGGAGAGAGAGTGAGCGGTGCGTGCGACATGGAAGGATACATGCTGGTGTCTTTCTTGCGCATCTCCAGCCACCGCTTGTTGCCGTCTATCAGGCCCTGCAGCCTCTGGCCGTCCACCTCCACTGACTTCTGCAGGGAGCGCAGGCTGTGCCCGTGTTCACTGACACACACACACACACACACACACACACACATTTTTGCATCGTCGTGAGCACAAACGAGAAAAGCGAGCTCGTGCACGGGAGCTGCAAAGACGGTGGGAGGTGTATTGCAGGTTACCTGGCGGGGGTGTATGACGAGTAGGCTGAGGCGGTCCTCATGGTGCTGGAGGTGATTGGCTCCACAGCTGCTCCTGGAGGGAAAAAAAGAACAGTTCAAGAGCAGCAGTGTTTACAACCAATAAACCCCTTTCAACAATTATTGGTACTTTGGTCACTTGTAAGCAGAATGGCCCAGGAGCTGGCATACCTGGAAATATTTGGTTCCATCGGCTGTTGATCAGTTTCTCAGAGGCTCTCAGCCCACTGCTGATAGGGGTGCTGTAGAGAGGGGTGGCTGCAGAGTTGCCCTGAGGCGCCCAGTTCCAGGAAGGATCCGAGAGCCTCACCGGGGGAGGGGGAGGTGGCGCTACGGAGCTGGGGCCCAGCGTGTGCACACGGGGCATCGCCGGGACAGAGGTAGAGATGGCGGAGGTTGAAGCTGGGGTGGAATGAGGCTGAGACAGAGGGAAGGCCGGGTAAGGTGTGGCGCTCTGTCCCTGAGCCAGTGAACCCAGTGCACTCAGGACAGTGTTGAGCTGGCCCGAGATCTGCTGCAGGGACTCTGATAACTCCTGGACTTTGGCCGGGACCGTGGGATGACCTCCTAATGAGAGAGCAAGTTCGAGGAGAAAATGGTGTAGAGATAAGATAGGGAATGACGTTGCTACAGTACTTCGCTGAAAGAAATATAACAATCTTATATGAAATTCCAGTCATGCAAAATCTCTAATTGAAAAAAAAAAACAGTATGAAGAAATGTATGGTTAGTGAATTATATTTTAGTTTAGTGGATAACTGAGCAACTAGGTCTAATGTGATCTACACTCAGTGAACTTTATGTGTTACCTGTCCCATCCGGCGGGTCCACAGTGCTGCTGAGGTCCGAATCGGTCACATCGAAGGTCACCCTTCTTTCTCCTGCCAGCCGAGACAGATCCTCAAACAGAGGCTGAACGGACGAGAAGACAAGACCCAACGCGTTTATTAACAGATGTTACTGCGTGTACAGTCGACTTCCAAATGCCACATTCACTGTGGATATTAAATTTAAAATGTATATTTCACTTTGGTGCAAAAATGCTCAACCAAAGCGAAGTATCGCTCAAAGCGAGCTGAGTGGAAGACTTTCTCCTGACCTCTTTAGCTATAGAGCTCTGCAGCTGCTGAAGCTGCTCCTCTTTCCTCGCCAGCAGAGAGTTCCCCCTCTGAACCGTCCGCTGCAGCTCCGCCACATTTCTGGCCTCCTGACGAGTGAAGGACGAGCGATCAACACATTTTCGAATCAACCCCGTCCTGCCAGTCGTCACGCCAATTATTACTCTGCAGGAGTGAGGCGACGCTCATCCCTACCTGCAGGAGGTTTCTTATCGCCTCGTCAGTCACCCCTCCTTCATGGTTGGGGTCCTGGGAGGAGCTGGTCTGGGCGGCCCGCAGAGCTGCCTGCCTCTCCATCAGCCTGCCGCTCTCCCGCTCCAGGAAGAGCTTGGTTTTTTGGATGGAGGCGCCGTGTGAGGTGATGTAGCGTCGGAACCTGGCCGCACGGAGGGGCGGGATTAGACATGCGCTTGGGCCCCTGCTCTCACATTTGAACAGTGAAGGTTCGTACGATAAAACTATTATCCAAATGTTTATATTTTTGCAAACCAGTAGTGTCAGCAATCTGCCACCAACTGTTTATAAGATAACAAAATAATTATTAAAATTATTATTATTGTGCATGTATAACCACACTGTCCTCGTGTCTCTCCTTACTCGTCCATGCTGCTCTGGCTGTCAGGTACAGGGGAGAGCGGCGAGTCGTCCAGGTCTTCTACGTGCAGCGACGAGTCTCTCCTGTCGCTGGGGGTGTCGTCACCTCTGTCTTCCCTTCCTTCCCCCTGTGCTGTTTAGGTTCTTGTCGGGGGGAGGTGCTCGCTCCTTCACCTTGCTCCGTCTCACTGACGGGACAAAAATGCAAACAACCCCCAAGTTTTTCTCAGTTGCGGAGATGATGCCTATTGATCACGTTCTCTTTTAATTCTAATGTAGTTTGACGACTTATTGGAAGACAGAAGCATAAATCAAGTCAAGGTGGTCAACAGCTTTTTTTTAAACTGTTCCCATTAGGTGTTTCCTGTAAACTGTACCTGACTCTGCGGCTGAGACGGTCGCACCTCTCCTGCAGCAGCGTCACCTTGCTCTCCAGTCTCTCCTTGTGCTCCTTCGCCCTCCGGCTCTCTTCCCTGGCTTTGTCTCTCTCCAGCCTCAGCCTCTCCAGCTCCTCCTTGGCCTCGTTCCTCTCCTCCCTCGCTCTCTGGACGAGCTCCCGGTTTTGGCGTTTCTCCTCCCTCATCCTCTCCAGCTCCTCCTTGGCCCGGTCGCTCTCCTCCCTCGCTCTCTGCATGAGTTCTCGGTCTTGGTGTTTCCCCTCTCTCGTCCGCTCCAGCTCCTCCCTCAGCAGGTCTCTCTCCTGGATCAGCCGGGGTAAGGCCTTAACACACACACACAGGTGGGAAATCAGGGGGCTGATACTGTACATGGAGGGGTGGGTGAATATAATCTTTTATCATAGTGAAAGAGTGGGACTCCACACCTCTATCTGTCTGTCCACCTCCTCCTCTTCCTCCCCAAGCTTCTTTTTTCTTCTCTTCAGCTCTTCCACCTGATAGGAGACAGAAATCATTCGTCCACCACGTGGTTCAGGTTACAGTATCTGTGATTAGTAGCACATATAGTATTGGATACAAGACCTTGGTTTGCAGCATGGCCTCCTGGCTCTTCAGCTCTTTGGCTCTCAGCTCCAACTTATCTGCGAGATCATGCAGTTCGGACTCCTGCAGGTTTCAACAAGCCAGATGGATTTTTGTGTCTGCACTACGAATCTCATACAGATGCGAATGAATTGAGGTTGACTTAAGAAGAAAACGCTTCTGTTTGCTCCACTGAAACTCTGTTCCATCATCTGGTGCAGATGTAACCATCTACTTCAATCCAGAAACAGCACGATACAAACTGTGGTGCCAGGTGGAAATGAGTCCTCGTGAGGCACTGCGTCTGCCGTCTCACCTTGCGCGAGTGCGCGAGCTGTGTCTTTTGTATCTGCATGTCAAGCTGCAGCATCAGTTTCTCCAGCTGGACAGCATGGGAGGCCTGGAGACGCTCCCTGTCCTCCTGCAGAGTGGACAGCAAGTGCTCCCTCTGAGCGGTCTCCTGGAGCAAATACGCACAGACATCATTACTTACAAGTGTGCTCCAGCAATACTGTACACTTTGCTTTAAACAACAGTTCCTTTGCATCGCTAGGATCACGAGCTGCGCTCTGAATCAAAGTCTCTCAGTACCATCCATCAAAGTGAAGGCACACTGCTGCTATTTCTATTCCAAGTGAGTTTGGACTTTGGAGGAAACAGGTGGAAACAAAACAAATCGAGATGAGATTTAGTGTTGAGGTAATTCTGCTCGAATTTCTGTTAAATACTAAATGTTCTGGTAAATATAAAGCTACATCTAGCAACCATTAGAAATAGAGTAGCCATTTAAAGTTACCACTTAAAATTAAATTGTGTTTTTTTGTGTGAAGGCATTATGCCAGGCAGTACCTGCCGATTCTATGAGGACCAATCAGCACCCCATCTCATATATTACCCGTTTCATTGTAAAAGTCCAAGTACAGTAGCTACATAATTTTTGATTTTATGAGAATATTTACTTTATACTGTTTGGATACTATTATCATTTTGAACCCAGAGTTCTTTATTGATGCTTCCTGGAAACAAAATTATTTTCCACATATCTAAACATATTCTGCCGTTTCCGATTCCGCACAACGTAAACACATTCTGACCTCATCCAGGTGTTTCTCTCTGATGTTGTTCATCTCCCTCCTGTGCTCCTCCCTCAGCTGCTCCAGCTTCCTCTCGTGATCACGCTGCACCTCCTCCCGCACCTCCTGGAGCACGTCAGCCAGCTGCGCGAAGGGAGCTGAGGTCAGCCTCACATCCCAAAAAGCTACATTCTGCTGAAGATTCACTTCAAGACTTCGAGCATCAGGGCACGTTCAGACAGTAACGCACATGATGGTGCTGATGATGTCATTCTGTCTGTCTACAGTGTGTGTGTGTGTGTGTGTGTGTGTGTGTGTGTGTGTGTCCTCTGACCTCTCGGTGGTACTCTGCCAGGTGCTGCTCAGGTCGCGGACTCGCCATCATGTCCCTCCTCCTGTCTGTGCTTTTGACCTTCATGCATTAAAGACCGCGCAAACACAGAGACGGGCGATTAAACTGTGTCCCTCTCGTCCACCGTCCACTGTGTCAAAATAGAACCAACGCACGCTTTTGGTTCGGATGTTGTTCCCAGTTATGTCTGGTGTTAGCATACATATATCACGCCTTCGCACAGTCTAAACGGGGGTAAAGCTTCTAGCCCGGGCCAAGAAGCGGCATGAATTATCCAGCTGTCGCTCTGGATTTCTTAATAACAGCGAAAATATTTCAAAATTTGCAATTAAGCTTAAAATTCTGCCAATTTCCTCTCAAGATGCAACCGAGAAGCTTGTCAGACTATTTGCATCCAGCTTTGCTGACCCTTGTTTAAGCTTTCGCTTCAGTACGGTTGGTCGTGCATAATAAAAGCACGCTCAAGAATCCTCGAAGAGAATTAAATAACAGAAGCATCGCCCACACAGGCCAGCATTATCCTCCGTCACCTCTTGCTTCAGAGAGCCGAGTTTCTCTTCCCTCTCTCCCTGGAGCCTCCTCCTCTCGGCTTGCAGCTCCTCCTCCAGCTCCGCCCTCAGACGCTCAGCGTCCCGTCTCGTCTGGGCTTCCAGCCGGCCGCGCTCCGCCGCGCGTTCTTCCTCCAGAGCGATACGTAGCTCTTTCAGCACGCCGTCGCTCTCCTCCCTGAGCGCCGGACACGCACATTGATATTTTGGAGATTATACCATTGGCGATTGAATTGAAATTGAGTATGAAAGACAGCAACGGCTAAATTTTATTACACAGGACTCAAATGTTTCACGTCCAAGTGCGCACCCCAACAACCCACTTGACTTTGCGAAAACTAAATTTACGTGAAAAGCGCGCTTTGTCTGACCTGAGCGTGCGCTGCCGCTTCTCGCGCTCGCTCCTGACCGACTCCCTGAGCTCCTCCAGCGTTCTGTCAGACTCCTCTGTGAGCCTGGCCTCCTCCTCTCTCCTCTCAGACAAGAGACGCTGCCGCAGAGCCCTGTGAAGATGCATCACACACACACACACACACACACGCACACAATGTGTTACATCGATACAGCTGAGACCTTTCATGTGTCATGTCACAGAGTGCCAGTGTCCCCGCTGACCTCAGTCTTTCCTCGCTCTCCTCCTTCATTTTCCTCTCCTCCTCCTCCTCCTCTCTCCTCAGCTCCTCCTGGAGGAGCGACATCCTCTTCTCTTTCTCCCTCACCAGCCGCTTCCTCTCCTCCTCCTCCTTGGCCTCCCAGTCGGCCTTCCTCCACTCCTCCTCCTCCACCTCCACGCCATTCTTCCCTCTGCCTTTCCGATTTCCCCAGCTCGGCTCTTCATCCGATGGGTCGTCTGGGCTTTGGGGACGGGGCTCGGCACATTCGAGGCGGGCGGCGCGGGCCGGCCGACCTCTGGCGGTTTCGGGCCTCTGGAGCCCCGGCGAGGCGTTCGGTCGGAGCTCAACAGCTGGCTCCGAGCGCGAGGGGCCGGAGAGGGAGGGCGAGGGGCTGGACTGGTGGAGGATGAGTCGGTCGACTTTGCGGGCCGGAGGGTCGCCTTTGTCTTCAGCCGGCGTGTGCCTGAAGGAAGAGCGTGAGATAGAAGACGAGAAACGTTCGGATAACCAAGGATTGCACACAACTTTCAAGTGTTCTACAATAAACTGGACATGTTGCGCATATTTCCCAAAACTGAATGCGCTTGGAGAATAGATTTTTAAAGACTTGTGATTCCTTTTGAGGCACAAGGACACTTTTTCAAGCGACACCTCTGGTAAGGATAATGCAACCTAGTCTGAATTCAGGGATTAATATTAAGACAAAAAAAACCTCTTGGCAGCCTTTGGAGCCTTTGTCCCCTCGCCCGGCTCCTCCTCTTCTCTCCTCTTCGTTCCCTCTCTGTCGTCTTTCTCCAGCGGACTGACAGAGCCAGACAGGTCGTCGACGTCCAGGACCTTCTCCGACAGCTTTGGGGTACAAGAAAGCGAAAGGGTCACGAGAGCGGTCGGTAATACCAGTTGAAAGAATGAATGAGTGGCGGGTGAGCGTCATTCTGGAAGATGTGTCCAACCTTGACATCTATGGAGGATGACGCCTCCTCAATGTTTTTACTGGTCTCAGACTCCTGCAGGAACACACACAAGCGCGAAAAACACACTCAGTCGGCAGGTAGCAGCTCTGAACGGACAAACACACCAAGACGAAAAAAAAAACAAAACACGCACACAGCACGAGGCAAGAGCAAGAGCGTACGTGCGGACGCAAGCGAGGTCCGGGTGGATCAGACGGCCGAGCGGGCGAACGCGGAGAACGGGGAAGGAAGTGGCGGCGTTCCAGTTTGAGAGAGAGCCCTGTGTCCGGTCACAGCGCTCCAAAAAAAAAACCCCCAAACGTGAAAGCAGGCGCACTAACCAACGGACTGAGGAATCACAACTGTCCAATCCAGTCCTCAGGGGCTCCGAGAAAATCGCCATCTGACCAATTTACCAGGCGAGGCAGCCCCTAAGGCAGTGGAGTTGGATTTAGGGCTCTGCATGTACTCATGCATGGAGCGGGGTGGGGGTGGGGGGGGGTGGAGCACGCACAGAGACAACACCAAACCCTACCTCTGCAGGACCGAGGCCTTTTTTTGCCTCAGCCTTCGCGGCAAGGTCGCTCTGCGTCAGCTCCCGAGCCGCCTCCGCCTCAAACACCTCAACGACCTCCTCCTCGCTCTCCAACGCGGCTCGGGGCTTGGGGGCGTCCCACTCGGACCCCCCGGCGTCCGTCCCCTCCCGCTCGGCTTCCCCTCCCTCGCTCCGCGCCGCGCGCCGCTCTAGCGCCTCCTCGTCGCCGCTCTCCGTCGGATCCCTCCGGCTCAGGGAGCACCGCTCCAGAGGCCCCTCGCTCTCGCCGTCCTCCTCTTCCTCCCTCTCTGGCTCTCCTTCGTCATTCTCTTTACTTTCACTTTGCCAGCGTCCATCGTTTGTGCTTCTCTCCAGCTCATTCCTGCTCTTGTCCTCTTGGGCCTCCTCCTCCCTCCCTTCGCCTTCATCGCTTTTAAAGCAGTGCTCCACAGCTTCATCGCCGTCTTCCTCAAAACCCTCTTCCACGTTTTGCACCTCTCCCTGCGTCCCTTCTTTCTCCTCCATCAAACTCTCCGCCGCCTCATCGCTCTCCGCGGCCGCCTCATCATCTTCATCGCACGTCTCTACCTTATCATTGCTGCCGTTCTCCTCTCCTCCATTGCTCTCCTGCTTCTCAGTGTCATCCCCTTCATGGGTCCCTCCATCCTCACTTTCAGGGCATTCCTCCACTACCTCCTCCTGCTGCTCCTCCTCCTCCTCCTCCTCTTCCTCTTCCTCGCTTTCTCCAGCTGCTGTATGCTCTCCCTGCTCTTTGTGCATCTCATCCCCCTCCGCTCTGCTCTTTCCATCCGCTTCCCCTACATCTGTCTGCGCGTTTCCCTCCTCCTCCTCCTCCACCCCATTCGAGTCCTCCTGCTCTGAACGTTCAGCAGCAGGGCGCTCTGGCTCGGGGCTGTCAGGACCAGCCCCCTCCGCGCTGACACGTTCTCTGCTGCGCGGGGACAGGTGGAGGTGGCGACCCCTCAAAGAGTCCTTGGTGGAGGGGGGGGGGGACAGGAAGACCAAACGAAGGCATGCAGAGACACAATGGAGAGAAAGGATGGAGGAGGGCAGGTGAGGAAAAGAGGCCGACAAAAAGATCGTGGACAAACCCCCCCCCCAACATTCTGAAAGAGGGTAGGTGGGGGCATTATCTTCACATAAATACATGCAAACAGACAGTATGCGTGTTTTTCAGGGACACAATTATTCATGTTAGAACACCGGCACAAGAAAAAAACAAATAAGGCAGACAAGCAATAAAAAGCGTGCGGGTATACAAAGGAAAAAAATATTATTATCATTACTGAGTCAAGACTGACTACTTAGGAGTGTGACGGCGGTTGTGGGCGTTGATGCAGTCCACCCCGGTGGGGATCAAGACAGAAAGGAGACAGAAATACTGAGATTCATTGTTTCGGTGGCGATATATGACACAGCAAAACAGCAGCAGCGACAGTAGGAAGGCAGCGGGACAAAGGAGGAGGACGCGGCGACAGCCGTGCCCCGCGGGACGGACCACAGCGGCACGGCAGCTACAACGACACGTTCCCGGGCGCAAAGGTGAGAGGCGGAGAGGTCCAAAGGGGAATAGCAGATGGCTCCGAAATCAGTCACATGAGACGAACGAGAAAAGCCCGCTTTTGGCAACGACGCACCGAGGATGTGAGGAAACAGGTCCTCGCGCATCCTGAAAAACAATTGGGACTCCCTGGGACACCTGAGATCCCTTTTGTTCACAATATGATCTGGTCCTATTGCCCTTCTAAAATTCCTGTAAATCATGTGATGTTAAAAAAAAAGAAGATATAACTAACCAACTTCAACCAAAAGCTTTTAAGTCAATTAATCGCAGGATGACAAACAAGGACACAGAAGTGGCAGAGGGACGACGTTTTGAAAGACAGAAAACAGTGCGAGCGCGGGCGTGTGCGTTTGCACCTGTTGGGACGGTGGTTCGGGGCTGTGGTCTCCAGAGAGGGCCAAGTCCTGCAGCTCTGGCTCCGTTCTCTCCTCGGGTGGAGCTCGATTGCTGTCTTCACTGTCCTAGAGTGCGCACACACACACGTACAAGGCACTGAGTGGTCAAGCTGCCATCATATGAAGGGATTATAAACCACAATACAAGCCAGCAGCCGTTTCTCTGCGCGTGACATTTCCTTTACACAAAAATGGCAAAGGATCGGTGCTGATGAGAGCAAATCTTTCTTCCTACCTCGTATTGCAGGCCCCCTCCAAGGGCATCCAGGTCCAGGTGGAAGTTCTCCGCTAGCCTGTCCGAACCGCGATGACTCGACTGAAAAAGAGAGACAGCGTCTGGCTGGATAGGAGCTGTTTTCATCATGTGCAAATTGTCTTCAGGTTGCACTGCACCTCGTTTTCTGAGATTTTGTCTTCCTCGTTGTCGTCCTCAAAACCGGGCAGGGTAAGCGATACCCTCTCCTCCTGCCTGCTGCCGAGAACACTGGATGCCCCGCTGCTTCTCGGACCCTGACAGAAACAGAAACAGGAAAAAAAACCTATAGCGCTTTATATTCTATAAGGGTAAGGGAGAAGATTGCATCACGCGGTCCCTCTTAAGGCACCAAGATCTTACCCCGAGGGAAATCCTGAGGGGCTCCAGCCCCCCAGAGCTGCTGAGGGACCCCCGGAGGGCAGGGACAGATCCAGAGAGCGGGCCCAGGCCTGGGGCATCCAGAGCCCTCAGAGGAGCCAGGCCACCCAGCGGGGACGGTAAGGAACCCAAGGCTGAGGTCAGCGCCTAAAAAGGGAAAGGTGTGCAGTCAGAGAAGCGAGCGGGATCTCGAGCTCAAGCTTTGCTCAGCGATTTAGTATTGACAGTTTGCTGAGTTCTCCGTAAGGAAAATGTGCAAATCTAGTTGAATCTAGTCCAAAAGAGAACATCATAGGAACTGAAAATTGTAACATTTAAAAAAAAACAACAACCTAAAGACGACGGGTCAAAACTGTCAGAGAAATATAACAGCCACTCACTCCAGGAGCTTTGAGACGCTCCTTCTTCTTTTTCTCCTTCTTCTCCTTCTTTTCTTTCTTCTTCTTCTTGTCCTTCTTCGCCCCCGAACCGCCAGCGGCGGCTGCGAGCTGGGCACGCTCACGCTCCTGGACCACCAGGCGGCGGTAGAGCTCGTCGCAGGGGTGATCCCACGTGGACTGGCCCGTGGAGAAGTTGAAGTAGTAGATGTCCCCCGTCACATCCTGGCTGCATTGGGAGAGGAAAGGGGAGAGGAGGCGTCACCAGAGGCCGCGTAAAAACTGAAACTGAACGTTACCTTAAACCATAAAATCCCTCAATGCTCAAATGAACAACGTACTGTATGTCCAACCATTTTTTCCTTTCTCTTTCATTTGTTCTCATCCTCTCCAAAGGTTTACGACCATACCTAAATTTATTTAATCCATCATCTATCTGCAGCTGTTTGTAATGCCCTTGTATTGTTGTGTAAGTTGCATGTTGTAATGTGGAAGGCTTTATCTGGACAGTCTCGCTTCAGCTGAGATTTTGCAGGAGGGAGGAAGGTTGCTACACACCTCCAGCTTCAGATGTCAAGAGCAGACCCTCACTTCAGATTGGTCGCAAGGACGCAAACACTCATGACGTGACATTTCTGTCAGCCGCCCTCAAGTAAACCCCAATGGCTGGCGGGGTATAGATGAGATTCTGTTGGCTTTTTGTCTTTGGAGCCTCATTCAGAATCGCCGTGAGTGTTTGCAACAACATCCAGCACTCTAAATCCATGCAGGCCACACAAAATGTGCTTTCATGCCATGTCTGCCGCACAGTCCGACTCCAGCTCCGATCAGGTCGGTTTTTGAATGGGTCGGCACGCAGCCAGGACGTCATTACCCAGCCTCTCTGTGCTCGCTTACCAGGGCTTCCACTCATGAGGCAGAGGAGCAACGATGCCCTCCCTTGCCAGCCACAGGAGCTCCGGCTCGTTGTTGGGGTCAATGCCAATCTCCCCGGCGTAGTCTTTGACTTCTGATGATGAAGAAAGAGAGAGAGAGAGAGAGAGAGAGAGAGATTGAATGCTTGGAGAAGAGCTGAATGTAATGACAGGAGAAAGTGTTCAGGGTCGTATAAAGCTGTAGGCTTGGGATTTGAACAGCTGATTGACCCTCACCTAAGCGCAACACAGACCATGACAAAACAGTGTGACAGAATGCAATCGTGCCCCCCACACACCCACACACACACACACACACACACACACACACACACACACACACACACACACACACACACACACACACACACAGGGTTATCACCGTGATCCCTGCATACCTTGTTCAGAGGGCATGTAGTTCTCATCATAATCCTCTTCGAGGATCAGCTGGTTTCCTACGAGAGCAGCTGCAGACATGGTTACTGCGGAGACACAGAGGGAGGTGCTGATGACCGGCAGAAAAGGGGATGTATGCTGCACAGTATATATTATGACGCGGTGGCCCACAACTACGCTGTGCTGTGCACAACACGACCTGCTATCTCAGAGAAACGTGGAAAAGTATTGTGTATATTGCCATTGTGCTCAGCTAACCAGGTTACCAAATCAACTCCTTGCGTCCGTCCAGACAAAAGAAATATGTCTTATGAGAAGCTACGCGACAGTGAAGCCACGTAGCCATATCGATAAACGATATCGTCGTGAAATCATTTTTTTTTCGGGACAATTTTGCGTGGGACAGCAAGGAAAGGGAAAAGCTAACTAAGCTAGCATCTGAGCTGACTCCAACATTTGCCGGGCGCCACCTAGCTACTTAACGGTAGCTCGACCAGCTAAGTCGCTGGGGAAGCGCTTATTCGTGATCAGTGATTTACCTTCCAAACTCTTCGTTTTCTCATTAGCCCTTGTGGTTTTATCGACTTGTTGTTTGACACAGACAAGGAACGACGTAAAAAGTTACGACACTGACAGCATCTCTAAGGACGCTTGCCCCGTTTCCTGTTGACGATAAAAAAAAAAAAAACGTAGCTCTGGCTCTGACTGGCTGAGACACGCGAGGCGTTCAGGTGCTATCGTAATCTTCTCTCTCCTTAACTCATACGATTATCGTGTGTTAGTAATTACTTCTCACCTCTCAACAAGTGTCGTCCGGTGAATTTTTCGGATTCAGAAAAATGCCACAGAACCGACTTTGACGTCAAAGATGCGAATTTTTAAAAAAAGAAATCTTCCAATATTAAACGTGCTTTGGAAATACTGTGCACCTTGATGTGTCATCAGTTTGAGTGCTTCCTGAGTGTATGCGTTTCATGTTTTGTACTTTACTGTAAACAATAATTTATTTATTTATACAGCTGTAATTATTTCGATATATGTACACACCTGTACATGCTGTTCATTTCATCTGTAAATATTTTAATCTGATTTATGATCCATATTTTTTAAATGCTGCTGAAACAAAATAATTTCCCTGACTGGATTAATAAAGTATTTCTATTCTATTCTGCTCTATACTGCACACAAAAGCACCAATCATTGGACATCTTAATCTGCTACAATGCCGAAAACAACACTTTTCTTTGCACTTTGCTTTGCTCAAGCACAAACAAGTGTTGGTGTATGTTTGTAGGGCATGAGTTTTCACTGGAGGCCCCATGCTGTAGGAGACCCTTCAACTATCCAAGTTTACATTTTGTCATTCATTCTTCTTTTGAAGAGATATGTTTCATAGTCATCTCTGCTTAGTAAAGACATTACCATATCAGGCAAGTTTACATATAAAACCACATTTAACATTCATTTCCATATTGTGACTCGTAATTCAAAAAACTCTGCTCTGTTTAAAGTGTGTTCCTTATTATAGCTGTCAACAGCTATAATAGGAATGAGTTTATTTTCGCAAAGTAAGACGGTAAGGTGTTTTGCATGTGTTAAAGTGGGGGAAGTTGAAAGTAAGGATCCCTGTGACGTGTCAAGTAGCACTTTCTCTCCCTCAAAAGTGTCTCAAGCACAGCTGGAGGCTGCATTAACACTGTGTTGCTAAATGATGCCTTTGTTCAGTCCCAGAGCCAGAGTGTGACATCAGATTGTTGACACCTCTCTTGTGCAATCCCTTGTTGCCTGCTGTCAACAACAAGGTAAATTTGAGCAAATTTCCTGTAAACCAGCTTGCAGAGTATTTTCTCAATTTTATCTACTCTAGTATGAGTCGGATTGCTTCAAATAGAATTGCACCGTATTATTTTGGCATCTGTCCTTCTTAGGGTTTTATCCACAAGAGGGCAGACAAGGGGAGGACTGATGCAATATGACTAGTTGAGTCCACCTCTGACAAATAGCAGCTGTGATGATATACAGAACTAAGGGTATAATTTTGTTATCTTAGCTATATCTTAATGTGATGCCATTCATACACAGAATTCCCAATTATTGTCTATATTGTTTTCCTTCCTTATGTGCAGTGGTTTTCACCAATTACTACTCTTCTTTTTCAGAATTGGTACATATCATTCGCTTTGAATTTGAAGAACATAATAGGTACCAAAAAACAACATCAAGAATCCTTGGATAGCTTTTTGGACATCCATGGGTTCAACTAAGAATGACTCCTCTTCCCATTCTGTGTTTGTTCAGTCTTTGGTGTGGGTGGTTTGATTCCAGTATCAGGGTGAATGGCCTTGTCATCTTGGGCAATGGTAGCTTTAGAATTACAAACAGGCCTTGAAACTCAGATGATCAACTCAACACCTACGCACCAAACTAGATAAAAGACAGACCAAATGTAAGGACTTTTAATGTTAAAATTTTAGATTGAACTCTGTTTTCATTTATCATGGTGGTGGGTGTTAACCAAGCATATGTGCACATCTTCTTTTGAAACCGATGGGTTCAATACTTTGTTCGGCTGATGTTTAAAACCAGGGGTTAAAAAAGCATCTTAATATTACATGCAGTAGTCACAATAAGCTTTAATTCTCTTCCTCTACTGAGAAATACTAATACAAAAAAATTCTACTCAAGTAAAAAGAAACATTCAACACTGAAGTACACTTGAAAATCAAAAATACTTCTGAAGAATAACTGGTACCTTTTGAGAACACTTTTAATTTTAATTACACTGGCAGCCCGTATTCTATACTGCAATCAGATGAATTCAGGCAAAATGTATATTCTACTCTGAAAAAAATGTACCAATGATATAAAATCTGTCAATATGGAATCACTCAAATAAAGTTGCAGCATCACAAAATTGTCTTTTGATTCTACCATAATTATAAAATTTCCTTTTGTGAACAAGACCTTCTTAAGGAGACATGCAAAGCAGGTACTGTAACCTTTAGTAAAGAAGTAAGCCACGCTATACTTTGCAATTGTTCTTTTATAAGAAAGTACTTTTTGAGCATTTAAAGTTTGGATTTAAATTTTAAACAATCAATTTCTGGTAGCATTTGCTGTTGCATCAGCTTTCAGAGGTGATGCACTTCACTGGGGAACACGTTCATCTTACAGCAGGCCTGAACATTTCACTGTGTACGTTAATAAACTGAATTATCTTTAGGAACAGTCTGAAGAGCAGCAAATGGCTACAGGGCCTCATAAACGGTGAAGATAATGTTCCCTATAGCTGGTCAAAATAACAACTCAGTGCTTGCTCGCTGGCATAGACGTTGCCCTGTTGTGCCATCATTGTTCCCTGATTACGTGAGCATTTGCCAGTTTGTGAGCCTGTGGATTATTTTATGACTAAAGAATAGGTCTAGGTGACTGTATGTCAGCCTCATTTTGCTCCTTGAAGGATTTAAGTTTCAGGTTATTTGAGTTCAGGATGGATTCTCTTGCTTTTCTGTCAAGCTGTACAACCCGCTGGGCGATGCAACCTACAGTGACACTCTATGACCAGGGCTTTGGTCCAGATATCTGTATTAAAGCAGAAGCGACCTCAACAGATGTGACATTGCAAAACCCCATCGGTACAGATAAGTAGACTTGGGTATAGCAGTATGAAAAATGAGACAGAGCTCCACACTGTTGCTAACAGCTGAGATAACCTCCCCTGCTGATTTGAGAACAGTGCTCCATCATGGAGGCAGCTGGAACAATGAAATGACCTTTGAACCTCAGTCAGGGCCTGATCAAATGGTGGATTTGCTGATTAAATATTTATCATCTCCAGGCAATTACCCCACATCTGTCTGGCTGTGGTCTGTGTAAAAGTGGTTTTTGATCATCAACAAAGCAGTTCCTTAGAGCATCAATAAATCCCATCATACGTAAGCCTCAGTATCATCTGGCTTTAGGTAGCGGTAAGAGAAACCAATGAATTGGATCAAATTTTTCAGTGAAGACAACTGCCCCTATTTAGAAATTATATTGTCTTAAATTAAGCCCAGATAATGCTTGCAAACCCAGCTAAGATGCTAACATCAGTTTTTGTTTTCAGCCTGAAATAGTTATCAACAATGACTTTCCATTTAAATCACTTGAAAAATGTCTCAAATTTCTCAAATTTTTGTTCCTTGGTTATAACCATTTTTCCTTCCCCATTTTAAACGTTCTTCTCACCCATCATAAGAATGGAGTGTTTAATTGACTCTGAAGTACTGTATTATGAAACATGCAACTTCAGCAATTAGTTGTATTGCCAGCCAGCAGTTCTGGGGTCCTATTGATAACAGTTATGGCAGCAGTAATCTAGACAAATGGCTACAGTTCGGACGCTGAATCAACGCGAAGCAATGCAAGCAGTCTCAAAGGTTGCTGTGCCAGATAAGAGTCATTCTTCTCTCTGAGCAGCTGATATATAGAACTCTCTTATCTTATGGGCCGGGGCAACAGCCCAGAAAATACAGTGCAATGTCAGTACAAGCTAAAGTCATTGAGAGGGGCCATGTGCTGTGATTTGTTCTGCCTCTTACTGCACTTGATGTGTGCACTGGAGGCCTGAAACAAATGCTTATTTTTTTATCATTAATGATTTTTTTTTTCCATTACTTGTTTAGTCTGACAGTTTTCACTGTCAGAAAACAGTGAAAACTGTCTGATGCAGCATCTTCAAGATGCTTCGCCTGGCTAAATCAGGCACTTCTCAAATGCAGACATACACATGTGACCAAGTAATTGGTGTCAAACAAATGGCCAGAGTTTTAAAAAAAAACAAAAAAAAAACAACAACATTGTGAACCTGGCAGGCGCTGATGAGGCTCTCAGAGGCGACTGTTCTGTCACCCCTCTGTCTTCACAGAGTCATCACACTCAGTGTGTCTCCTGCTCATAAAAATGTAGAGTGAATGAGTTTGTCGTCAGGGTGTGAGAGAGACGACAGACACATATCATCGTTGGCACACAGATGATAAATAACAATGGCAAATGGAAGCAGGGAGAGACAAGGCGGAATTACAAGGAATTGCTCCAGACGCAATCACAAAACGAAATTAGGTTTTTTATTTCAAAGCAAAATGGAAGACCATCCACACTGTTAAGAAATCCACAATGCAATAATGGAATAATACTAAAACATGCACATACTTTAATGGGTCCACAAGAGACCATATGCCACCAGTTTGACTCACCATATCGGTTAAGTTTCTGCGTTTAATGTACAAAGTCATTGTCACCTATGAAGATACAGTGGCACATATGTAGTATTCTGTACTGTACATTCTGTATATTCTGTGCAGCATTAGATAATTCGAGTATGGCTGATGACTATTTGGCAATTTATGTTGTAGGTTTTCATATTTAAAACAAAAGTTAAATTATAATTGGAAAATTGTTGATACCTGATGGCTAATTTACATTGACCACATTGTATAGGTCCTATTTTCTCCAAAACTGATTCCCACCCAATTCTGTAGGGAAAAAAATACTTAAGGCGGCATGCTAAACTTGTCCTATCCACTCCATTTATATACAATGGCAGAAACTCTTTTCAAATTACTGCTACATCTAAAAAAATGACCATTTGTGTCATCATGTTCCCAAGTCTGAAAAACTGAACATTGTCATGGTGAAAAATGTTATATGTATTGCAGGGCCATTCTCTTGGATTTCAATACATCACAGAGGGGCTCCTGTTTTTCCAGTCACTGAGTGCATTGCTGTTGGAGAACATGTCGGAGTTTCCTTGTTTAGAGGATATTCAACAAATGTTTTGTTCATGTTTTATTCACAACGCTGAACTTGTTGTTGACATGTAATGCCTCGAGAAAAATATTCATTGCCCATTCTATTGTGCTGGATATTCTCTATGTTGCTATATATAATTAACATCCTTGCTGTAGTTGCCACATGTTGCCACATGCTGCATAAGGCATGCACTCAGCATGTTGCAATCAAACAGAGCAAGTATTGACAGTACAAGAAATTTAGAGTAAGGGTGTTCGGAGAAATGTGTATTGATTATATAGGCTGCTGGAACGACGTTATGCAAGAGACACAGAGCAGCCACTTGCTTGATTCACTTGATTGCCACTGACCACTGACGACAATGATTAACCTTGCACCTAATAACCTGCAGTATTAGACTGATTTTCACTCTGCAGACACCAGGGGTCTGAAATATAGAAGGCAATATTTGCCCTGGTTCACCTATCCGCACATGCAGATGCTTGTGCACATTAATACACAAGAATCAATAAAACAAGTGTGACTGAAAATAGATATTAATAGATATATTATATCACCTTCTCTGTTTTAAGGAAAACTTTTGGATACTGAACTAGTCTGTTTTAATCTATAACTTAACACCAATACTGACTTTGACATTTACTTTCCTTTTGTATCTGTTTTTTTCTCGTTCATACAGAACAGGCATAAACCTTTATATGGGCAATAATTTAGTGTGGGCAGTACTTGTTTGACAGGAAACTTCACAGTATCCATGATATCCACATATGCTGTATGCCTGTGATTAGAGACAACTTTGTATACTATAATCATTCTTGTTCCTCAAACTACATGAAGCCATGGTGGACAAAGTCCAACGGTGATAGGACAACAAACACCAACACGGCACACACCACACTTTGACCCATTTTATCATCACACACATGCCAGAGGCAAATTTTGTTCACCATAAACTGAGATAAGTCTGTCTTGATGCTCTGTATCTAGATAAGTGCATTATGCTATGTGGTATGTTAGCACATGTGAATGCGTGCACACATTCACTACCCACAATATAGCGAGTGGATGTTGAATGTGATTACATTTCATCAAGTCGATTGCATCAAGTCACCGTCTTTTGTTTGCTCTTGTTTCTTTTTCTTGGCAGCCGTTTGGAAGCGCTGGGACTGTAAATAACGTGGCTCTTCCTGTCCAACACGGACACTCTGTAACAAATGGTGTGCATGAAAAACCACTCCAAAGGGTCAACTTAAACTGTTGTTTATGCCACAAAAAAGAAGATAATAAAACAGGATCCAGTAAATACCCCTGCAAGACACCTTTAATTAGTCTATTTGTAAAGATTTAAATGATTTTGCCTGCAGCCTTTTTACACCTCTTTTCAGACCTGTTTTCCTGTCTTCCATTTTATCCTAATTCTTTGCACCAATGCCCCCCCCATCCCAGTCCAGCTATCAATAAAAAACTACACAACTTTCTACCATCTTCATCTTGGCCAAAGGACAAATTGGAAAAGCTGTATCAAGCAGTACAGTTCTAATAACTATCCTTTATGTACCGCTAGTAAATTGTCCTGATGTCCAGTGGTACATTTACAAGTCTGTTAAACTCTTTCTAAGAAAGGTTTGTACTTCAGAGAAAGTTTCAGGACACGGATGATACTGCTAATGCGTAGTCAGTCTGTGACTGTGCCTGTGTGTGTGTGTGCGTGTGTGTGTGCTGAGTAATCTCCTCCCGGCAGGTGACCATTGAACTCTCAACCCAGTCCCCCCTGCTGAGGGAGATGGCTGGGGGGTGAGGTCCACCTCCACGGAGACACACAGGGTCCTCACACCTCCACCCCCCCGAACCTCCTCCTTCCTCCCCACATGGACTCATCCCTCACTCGGGCACTATAAAAAGTCTGGTCTTGCTGGAGTTGTTCAGTCTCGTCAAGAACTCCTCCAGGTAAGACAAGCAGCTGCTGTGGCTCTGACTGGGATTTGGGCTTTAGAGTGGGACTTCTCAAAACAATAGCTGTTGGAGACCTTATTTCATCTGGCACTGAGCTTTCTGCACTCTGTGAGCTCAGATGAAGTTGTGATCTAGTGCCATGAACAAGTATCTCTGGAAAGAGGCATTTAATTAATGTTGATGTTAATTTAATTAACTGCGACTTTGGGGATGATGCTGGACAGCCTGTGGTGATGTTTTAGCAGTTATCCTCATTTGAAGATGATTTCTAAACTATCTCTCAAGTGGGGCTGCCTTTGAGTTCAAAGAGATGATAATTCTAATTCTATGACTGCGTCTTACTGTGAAGCCTTGGTCAGGATTACATGGCAGTCAGAGCTAATAGGCTTGAGTTGATCTTCTCAGATTACAGGTTCTAGCCATATGTTTAGTGTGTACTCATTTAGGCCAATAGCTTTAACGGTGTGTTGAGACATTTTAACTTTTAAGTCTGCTTATCTGGCCTTCACATTGCATTGGTTGGGGGATTCAAGAGTTACGGGATTAATGGGTTTCCACTTTTAAAATGTTTTTTATATTCCTTTTGTGTAATTTAAATGCTTTTTTGAAACTCCATAAACTGTATATGTTCACTGAATAATCGGCAACCTCTGCCTCTTTTTCACACCAAGACCACCATCATGAAATTTGTGGCTCTTGCTCTGCTGCTGGTTGTCGGTGAGTAGTCAACATCTCCTTACTTAATGTACAGCTTCACTCACTCAGTAGATGTATTTTACATGAAAGTTAAACGATGTGAAATATGTTTTCAATCTTAAATTACATTGGAATACTGTGTTTTCTGACTGCTTATTTTGTTGACCTCTCCGGATCATCTCTCTTCCTCAGGCTCTAATGCCGCTTCTCTGCAGCCTGAAACACCCTCTCAGCTGCAGCATGCCCGTGCTGCTTTGGCTACGTACCTAACTCAGGTGAAGGAAAGCGCCAACAGAGCCGTGGCACAACTCGATGACGCTGAGTACGCCGAGCTCAAGTAAGGCTATCCCCTCAGGCTATCCCACTTTCTGTAGTTGGTATTTGCTAAGTCACTGGTGCATGCTGTGGTCAGTTTTGATAGTCCTTGATTTATTATTTAGTCATTGACATTTAATAAAATGTAGCAAGAAATGATTTTTCTCTCCCACCTCTGTTCAACACAGGGCCCGCCTGTCTCAAAGCATAGAGAACTTCCACCAGTACATCACTACTTTGCAGAGTTCTGTCGCCCCCGTCACTGACAGTGTTGTCACTACCATCGATGAGGTCACCGCTGATTTCCGTACCTCTCTCATGGCTGATATTAATTTGCTGAAAGAAGAGCTCGCGCCCAAACGCGCTGAACTGAGGGACGTCATCAACAAACACCTCGAGGAATACCGCGTCCAGTTGGAGCCCCTCTTCAAAGCCTACCATGAGAAGCACACAGCTGTTATGGAGGAGCTGAGGGGCCAGGCGGAGCCTGTCGTTGAAAACCTGCGTGCCAAGATTGCTACCAACGTGGAGGAGACCAAGGCCGCCCTGATGCCTATTTTGGATTCTGTCCAGTCCAAGGTTGCTGTGCATCTGGAGAACCTGAAGAATTTGGCCGGCCCCTACGTTGAAGATTACAAGGTGCAACTGAGGGAGGCCTACGAACAGGCACAAACCATGAACGAAGAAGACCTCGCTGCCCTGAAAGGGAAGATTGAACCTATAGCCGAGGAAATCAAGGCCAAGATTGTGAATATCTTCGAGATCCTCAGTGGTGCCTTCAGCAAGAGCTAAATCCTCTCAACCCTGTTCCCGTAACTAACCTACCTACCTGTCTGTCATACAGCCATTTCACCTTTCTCCATTCCTTCCTTCCTCACACACACATACAGATCACATCCCAGGATGAAGCCGGCGCCTAACTGATGCTCTTCTTCGCAACAAAATGGCGAGACTCTTGCTCTTTCTCTCTCTCTCTCTGTCTCACTCTCCCAAACAAACACCTTTCTTCATGTGCACACGCTCAAGCACATGCAAGCGAAGACACACACAGACACATACATGCCTTGCTCTTCATGTGCTATGACCAGCTGCTTACATCTTGTTAAAGAACTGTATGTGACTTATCAACTGTATGTGACTTATCAAAAGGCTCTGTGTCATGATGCTTGTTTGATGAAAACTGTGCTTCGACGAAATACAGCTAAATAAACATCTGACTGTTTATACTTTGATCTCTGACTCATGTTTTATACGACAGTTATATCTTGAAATCCTTTTCTTTCCTTCCAGAATGTCTCCAAATGTCTGTAGCGACACAGAATATCTGGAGAACATCTATAACATGTTGCAACTCATTTGGTTATTGAATTCATGTCTGCCTCATCTGCCATCATTAAAATAAAGCGGATTTGATCTCACCGTCAAAATGCATAACGCAGCTGAAGAAGAGACATTACCCTTTCAGGGATATAACAGTGCACATTCAGCTCTGTTGCAGTGTTTGCGGCCTCAGTGAGCCTCTGAGCTCATATCACACATGCACCATTTGGAGAGGTCATCATTGATCAAAAGGTGCATTGGAGAAGCACAATATTAATACAATCAGTCCTACTCCAGACAGGCGTCCAATAACATATGAGATATTTCTTCCTCTGGTCCTGAAAGCTGTGATTAATGAGTCGATCGGGTGTGCAAATTGGCCTATTGACAATCTTGATTCTTGTTGTTGGAAAAAGCCCTCCTTTCTGTTTTGGACCCCTCAGGCTGGAACCCTTCAGCACTGTCCCATCATAGAGCCACACGAGGACGTGGTTGCACATGCACTTATACACACACACACACACACACATCACGACCACACGACTAAGTACATCCACTTGCATCTGTAATCAGACAACTTTGATTCATCAAGCTCATTTATCATCTTTCTCTGATTTGGGGTGATATGAAATATGGTCAGGTCTTAATGTGACACCAAAACCTGCATCACATACACACATTTTGAGATCAGGATGGTTTCTGGCACCTATCAACATTAACAGCAAGCAACAATGTAAAGAAGTCCAGGACATTACCCCTGACACAGTCTGATATGTAGCATTTTAGAAATATACCAGAATATTTCCATTAAGAAAACCCAGAAATATCCAGTGTAGGTGGTTTAAGAGAATAACTAGCTCTCCAATTAATCTGGTGTTGAAACTGTGAGAAATTTAGCTCTGAATAATAAAAGCAGTTTGTTGTCTTCATCTGTCCACACCCAGCAACACCGGGCTGATTGGGATGTCATTAATGTCCTACTGATTGGTCAAAACAAGCTCCACTTAAGGCTTTAGGCTATATAAAACAGGCAGGCAGGGATTTGTAGGTGTTCCAGAAAGGTTTGCGTGTGCACGCACGCGACTCTTGGGGCTGCATGCATGCATGCACGAGCTGCTGTGATTAGTGCGTGTCAGTGGCACTATGTGTATTGTAATGGATGAGGCAGGCACGGAGGTCCCTAGTGATTGTCTCATGGTGTATAAAACCAGCTTGTTTCTGGACACAGCAGCCACTCCTAATGCCTAACTCTTGAATGTATCCTACGAGCTCGCGGTGGACTGGGAGAAAGAATATTTTGGCCTTCAGTTTTATGTTGTGGATTTGGATCTTGAGGAACTTTAAAGTATGGATGGTAAGCATTGTTTTAAAACTATTTGAGCTCTGTGGAGGGCATACTAAACATTCATGTGATGATGACAGGCAAAATCTGTGATCCAAATGCCAACAAATGCTTATCATATATTTCACCTCTCCTCTCCTCAGGTCCTCAGCTGTCCCAGGGCTGTGAACTATCTCTGCCCTGCTGTGCAGATGGGGGGTCACTTTCAAGCGTCAAGTCCCCTCAAGTCTCTGGGGTCAGAGTTCAGCTGGAGATGCATGCGCTCTGGCAGCAGTTCGACCAGCTAGGCACAGAGATGATTGTTACCAAAGCTGGAAGGTGGCAATAACTCATATTTATATATTCCTTAATTAACCCCCCACCAGTAGCACTTGCTTCATCTGCTGTGTGTTCATCTGCTGCAGGAGGATGTTTCCAACGTTCCAGGTGCGAATCTCCGGGATGGATCCTGCTGCTGAATATGTCTTGCTTATGGACTTCATCCCTGTTGATGACAAAAGATACAGGTCAGACACACATACAGAATAGCTGTACAGTGTTTATTGGCCTTTTGTCACCTAGATTTGTGCTGGTGGCCCCTCTACAAGCTTCATCAAGTCCTGTTTCAAATATATTACATAACATGTGTACTGTGTGTGTGTTTAAGATATGCGTTCCACAGTTCGTCCTGGTTGGTGGCTGGCCGAGCGGATGTTGCAGCCCCAAGCAGGATGCATTTTCACCCAGACTCACCAGCCCGTGGAGCCCAGTGGATGAAGCAGACTGTGTCCTTTGATACTCTCAAGCTCACCAACAACCTGCTGGATGACAATGGACACGTCAGTCACTGTCTTTAATGCAACTCCTGCACGCTTTACAGAGCAGAACAAGGGGCATAGAACCTGAGAAATAAAGTACATTGTTTGGATTTCCATTTGACAGTGAGAGAATATATAGAAATGTCCTTTTATTTACTCGCTTGTTGTGTTTTCTCCTACTTCCTCTTTGACAGATGATACTGAACTCTATGCATCGCTACCAGCCGCGCTTCCATGTGGTGTATGTGGATCCAACGCCTAATAGCCACTTAAACGCGTACAGAAACTTCTGCTCTTTCTCCTTCCCAGAGACACGCTTCATGGCTGTCACCGCCTATCAGAACCACCGGGTAGGAAACCCAGGATTAGTAGGCTCCAAATGAAATATTACTCAGGCCCACCAGACATCTGTTTGGCACACATCAATCAAGCAGATTCTGCGTGCATTAACTGATACAGCCAGCATTGGACTGGGGAGCAACTTCATATCTTTTAATCTGATTCATTTTGGACCATCTCTCTCTTAGATCACCCAGCTAAAAATTGCAAGCAACCCCTTTGCTAAAGGCTTCAGGACTACAGACCCCCAGGACTGGTGAGTGTCTATTTGTGACTGAGTCAGGTCTGAATACAGTTTAACTGATTTAGAAGCACACCCTTCCCTTGATAGGACAGTTGAAATCTTAGCTTGATCGCAATGTATCTTTACCCCTGTTATTGCATGGAAAACAGCGATAAGACAGCAGTCTCGCTGATAGCTAACTTTTGACCTTTGCATGCTGGTTCACACGTGGCAAGTCTGGTAAACTGTAAGCGATGTGATAATGCTGATTTATAGGAATTTGCATTACATCTACATTTGTGTACAGGCATATATACTTCTATATGAAACACTTGTGCAATTATATACAGGGTGAATACTTGTGCGTGTGTGCGCGTGCGTTTAGGGCGGGTACTTCCCGGTCCCTGGCAGTGTGGTGTCCACCAGAGGGCAGAAATGAGCCTCTCACCGCCAAACCGGGAGAGCAGAAAAGCTGGGGCTCAAAGACTTCAACCAGTGAGTCTCTCCAGAGTATGTTTCATAGGAACAACAGTCAAGATCAAACTCTTTTTATTACCATTCCCAATCATTTCCATTCATATTCACAATTTCCACACAGGGTTTGTTCAATGTTTGTTAGGGTTTTGAACAGCTTTTGGAGCATAAATCTTCCATTTCTGAATTTTTTATGGGCTCTATTTGACTGACCAGATGCTTCATGCAGGAAGCAGCACTAAAGAAAAGATTCTCAGACACAGGTCTAAGCGCTATCGCTTGTGCAATAGGGATTGAGCCAGCAGTGCCTTGACCTCCTGATGTATTCATCAGTCTTAATACCCCACTGCTGTGAGGCTGGAGGGATTAATAGGCAGAATCTGTTTGTGTGAATCAGTAGTGGGCTAATGGTTTTTGTTGAACAGACAGATGATACAAGAAATATGGACTAAGTGCTGCTGGGTAAGTCCTGTACAATCATTTCCTTCTGCATCCTAAGGACAGGAGGACCCAGCCCAGCAGTGTGTACTGTTCCACCATTGTAAAGACCCTGCAGGACTCACCATGGAGAGGAGAGACGGTGACAGTTTAATACCACCTGTGTCCTTCTTCCCTCTCCCTTCCTACTGGGACTGCGCAGGTTCATCTCAAGACAGAGACATCCTGCCATAGGGAAAAAGAAAGAAGCGACCTTTCACTTAAATTTGACCTTACATAATGTCATGCAGTATGTGTGTTTTTTAACTGTACATAGCTCATGATATTCCTCAATTTTTTAAAGACTCCTGCTGTTCGCTATTTCCCAGCACACACCATAAGAACACTGCAGTCACAGTAGCAAAGTATTGTACATCACAGCAACAATACAATGGTTTTAAAAAAAACACACAGACATGGAAAAAACCTTGTAGTCCCTACAAAATCCCATTGCCGCCCAACAGCAAGCACAATGTAGCAATGTTGTAGTGGCACCAATTAAAATGACATGGAATTTGTTTAATGGTAATGCATTTGATTGTTTTCTGAAATAATAAAATTACATTATGAAATTCTGGTCCGGTGGTGTTTTTTTTCTTTAAATTTAGGCTATATTAGCTTTTTATAAAATGATTTTTAAAATGCTTGGCATAAGAATTTGAAATGGGAAGAGAAACCCCCTGCAGCCATGGTGAAAACTTCATTAACCAGGATGTGTGGTTAGATGGTTAGTGCCAAGAGCCAAGACATGACAGCGATCCTGATTATTATCATTGATAATCACCAGCATACCAGCTCATTTAAGTATGGTGAGTTTTAATAATAAATATGAATATCTGTCACTACTGGCTGCATTAGACATGAAAGAGGAATGAGTTAGCTGCTAGGAATGAGTTTTTATGTCAGTGTGGGATTTATCCTAGATCTATTTTTACTGCACATAATAATATCGGGTAATGTATAGAGTTCATCAAGGGATAAATAGCCCACAGCTGCAAACATTTGGCACATACAGTCTAAATGGGTAATGTTATTTTAGTTAGATTTGTAATTACTGCTTTATTTTGAAAAAGGCTTACAGGAAATCCAATCGTTTGGTACTTTAACTTGACGGTGGTGATGCTCGCAGCTCTGAAGGATGCAGCGGGGTGGATGGAGGAGGAGGAGGAGGTGTAAGAGTGGAAGGCGGAGAGCAGAATGAACGGGTCGGGGACGGGGAAGGATGCGGATTACGGTAGCCCTCTGGCCGGCAGGCCTACCGACGATGGTTTCGGTCGTTTGACATGAGGACGTGTGGTGTGGAGAAAACGATGCAGGCCTGCGGTTTGTTGGTACGCGACGCGCGGAGGGAGAGCTTGTAATTTTTTTTTGAGCCGCCTCAAATCATCTGTGACACCGAGGGCTGCCCGGCTTAACCGTGAGGGTGATTTCATTTCCAGTATATGCTATTTTGCATTTTCATGTTACGTTGTCGTGGTCTAAAAATGGTTGTCTTGTCGACAAGAAAAAGACAGTGACCCCATCCCACTCCATATTTGCGGTTCTGCTGCCTACAACATGGTTTTAGCCGTTGTTTTAGCATCATCGCCACCTGATTTCCTCTGCCCCGCCGCCGCAGACTGGATGTCGAGCTGAACGGAGCGCCGTGAGGTCAAACCCAAACATACCCCGAAAAAACCCCCCCACAAACAACTTCGTCGCGTTCCAACATGGATGACATCCCGATACAGCGTCGCTGGCTGACGGGTCTGTTCGTGTGGACGACTTTGTGTTGGCTCAGCAGCGGTCAGTCGGCGCCGGACGCCTCGGGCCTGCCTCGAGCCATCCGCGTGCCACTGCGGCAAGGCGCTCGCGCCGAACAGGCGCCGTCGCTGCCACCTGCCGCCGCCGCTGCCCTGAAGCGCGAGCGGGACGTCGCGGGCAGGTACGCGGCGCGCAGGCGGAGAGGAGCGGCGGCGGGCGGCGTCAGCTTCGTGGACATGATCGATAATCTGCGTGGGAAGTCCGGACAGGGGTACTACGTGGAGATGGCCGTGGGCTCTCCGCCGCAGAAGGTAAACGGTTTTATGTGCATGGCGTGATTGATATGCCGTCAAAGGTGTCCTGCGGACATAACCATTCACGTTTATAACAGATATAAATTAGCAAAATTTTAATGAATTAAAATCAAGTACAATAAAAAAAATATAAAAAAAACGCTATACAACTTATTGAATGGTGAAGGGAAATCACTAATATTACACATTGGTAACACAACTTGCAGTACTAGTCATTAACTAATGTCAGTGCCCTCACAGGTCAAGAATTTGACAGTTCAAAAGGCAATTTGAAAATAAAATTTGGAGGCGGCAGGGGTCTTAAAAGTATACTGCCCGATTGTTCAATACTGTTGATGGCTCTGCAGTGACAGATGGCCTGTGTGCGTGTGTGTCTGTGTGCGTGCGTGTGTCAAAGTGAGAGAAGGGGACTGAATGACACAGACAGATAATGGAACCATTAATTCTGTGGAGTGAGGAGTGCCAGCCGGGCGCAGCTGCGGTGTACAGGCTGGCACACAGAGGGCGATGCATCGGCCGGCGAGGCAAAGCGATAGAGGAGAAGAAGGGAAGAACAGAGGTGACGCGAAGGGGGGGAAAAAAAAAACACTAAACTGCAGGGGAGGGAGAGATGGTCAAGGAAGTGTTTCCCATAGAGGGTGCGTGGACAAGAATCCCCCCAAATTTTGTACAATTTAAAGTTAAATGCACAAAGTTTCACATTTTTAAAATATGTGTGTGTGTTTATATTTGTTCTATGCAATCGGAACTGGGGCGATTTAGAGCGGGAGAAGATGAAGAGGGAGGACGTGCGAAAGAAGAAACTGTGGGAGACAGGGAGTTTGAGAGAGGAAGAGAAATCGAGCGGTCGACGGGGGGAGGGTGGGAGAGAGCGTATGAGCTTTCAGGAAATGAACGTGAGATAATGACCGCGATGTGGGGCTCCGAGGTGCTGTGTGTGGGGGGGGGGACATCACCGTCCCTGAGAGACACCGACGCTTGCTGTATCGAGTGGAGAGGCAGAAAGGAAGAGGGAGAGATCCGCCCGGTCGGGGCACCACGGTGACGACCAGCCGGCCGAGGCCAGTTAGGAAAGACGGACAGATCGATTTGGTGGCCAGTTGTCAGCAGTCGCTCACCCTGCCGGAGGCCTGGGCGGCGTTTCAAACTTTACGTTCCACTGAACTCTTGTGTCGTTACACCAACATTTTCATATAACAACTGCGCTCAGTAAAAGGCAAATCGATCATTTGAGAAACTGATCAGACCGTTCGATGCCATCCCTTCCAAAGTCCGGTGCCACAGACACATTTCGGCCTGTACCCAAAAGCAATTAGAGTTTAAGCAGCTAAGAAAGAAATGATCGTTTCATTATTGATTATCAGGAATAATGAAATTAACACTCAGAGCTGATCGCCTTTCACAGGACTGTGCGGGTGTGTTCTCGAATTTGGAGTTAAATACCACTCGGTCCTCATCTGCACATGTCACATCACCTGTTCCCTGCCCACTTCAAGCCCCATGAGAAAAGCGGGGACAAAAAAACAAATGTAGCAATTCCTTATCTATAATAACCATAGTGTGACTTTGGAAAAGACGTTGCATTCAGGTAGGCCCCGTTGCTCATAGTACAATACTAATATTAACATGGGGTTACATGAAACAGTGTATGAGTTTTTAATTTGTCCTGGCATTGATGAAGAGGTCTTGAAAGACACACCCTTTTTACCTTTTAAAACTGAACATGGCCCAATGTACAGCAGATCCCAGACCTGTGCTGCATATATTAACCTCACCAAAACAGTGCTTATCACAGGTTAGTGATTCTCATTTTCAAAAGTGTCAGAATAACTATATCCCTTATTATAAACTAAGAGCAATTTGTGGACCCTTATTTACACTAAAGATATCTTGAATTATATTATCTAAATGTGTGTGAGGCTTTAGAGGCCTCTGCATCCAGATAAATTCAGCTTCATATAAAGAAATAAATGAATCAATTAGTACATAAAATAAGTTGAGAGTGGCATTAGGTCAAAGTAATGTATGACTCAGTGGCTCAGCAATTGGTCTTGATCTTTGATTAGCGTAACAAGTGATGCGATGCCCCGCATTGAACTGGAGATGCTCGGTAGATTGCAAGTTTGTGGAAGCGATTTACAGTAACTTTCACAAATGTTGCCTTCTGTTCTGGTAACAATAATATGATTTCCCCCCCTCCACCGTGAAGACGGGAAGGGCAAACATAATGCCTGCGGCAGACAGGCGCTCTGCCAGGGAGGACAGGAAGACAGACGGAGAGAGAAGGGAAAGACACGAGGTCTCAGTGTGTCAGGATGCAGCCTTGTGCGTGTGTGTGTGTGTGTTTGGTCATGTGCTTTACTTTGTTCGCAGCCAGGTGTCTCAGTATGTGTGTGTGTGTGTCAAAGTGAGAGAAAGGACTGAATGATTCAGGGAGATAATGGAACCATTAATTCTGTGGAGCGAGGAGTGCCTATGTCTGTGTGTGTGTTTGTGTGTGTGTGTGTGTGTGTGTGTGTGTGCATAAAAAACAGCTGATCTGTGCATTCAGCAAAATTACACCCAAGCGAGAAAAACACTGTGTCCAGCATTATTACTGACAGTAGTTGGGTTTGTAGAGACAGTTTGTGTGTGTGTGTATCACTCACATGGACAGATTAGGGAGAAAAAAAGTGAGGTACACGGTGTCAGTATTTATTCTGGGATTTCAGGCCTGACCCTCGAGACAGTAGCACTCGTGTGGATATTTAAAGGGCCAATCCATCACTGAGCAGCTCGCTGTGGCTCTACGGCTGCCCGTCTCTTCATCTGTTTGGGTGTTTCTGTGCCGCTCGGTCACTTCTGCCCATCCTCCGTCTGTCTCCTCTCTCGTGCCAGCGTGTTGGTCTTACATTGAAGTGAGGTCAGGAATCCTTAAACACACAAGTCACTCCAATTACAACATGTTCACTGGAAGCACACGATTGAAAATGCACTCGCTGAGCGTGTATTGAAGCATCAGTCCAACAAAAGAGGGCCAGGAAGTGATAGAAACCTTTGATAAGTAGCATAAAGCCATATACAGTGAGTATAAAGTGTAAGTATTGCACCGTTCTGTCCCTGTTGCTGCCATTCACACACTCCCTCCCTCACCGTTTTGACTGATTGTGCAAAACATGATACTCACACGGCGATGCAGACAGCAGAGGAGGAGATGGGAGACAGGGGGAGAGAGAGAGTAGAATGGGCAACCTGAGAGGAGTGGAGCGCTGGAAAGGAGACAGAGAGGGGAAGGACATTTAGGACAACAAGAAACAGCACAGGACGCTACAATGTAACCATGTGTTTTCGCTCTACGTACAGTATGTGAAGTAAATAATGAAGTTAACTGTAAAGCCAGGACCAGACTCAGAAGAATTTAGGAAGAGTAGGAGGCAAAAAAAATATAACAAACCGAAATAACAATATGCTCACATGAAAAATAAAGATATTTTTCAAATTATCTGCGTGAGTCACAGTTCTCGCTCCCACTCCACTGTGGGACCGGTATGAAGGAGCCTTTGTATGCTGGTTGTCTGTACGTGTGTGCAGTTTAATCTTACTGCATTTGACAAAGGTGTGCAATACCTGAGCGTCCTTTAGTTCACAGCCTCCTTGTTCTCGGATTCAGGCTCTGTATTACACTGGCTGAGCTCGCTATCCAGAGTTGGAGATTACTTGACCTATGAATAATGTGAAGATGAAATTGCCTTAATTTTAATTTCATAAACATTCTTGATTGTTGGCTAAAACTAATCAAATTATCTCAGTGCTACATGTCACCAACCTATGTGATACAGAAAGTGGAAAAAAAGAAGAAGAAAGAAAAGCGGGATTCACTAGCAAACGTCTTAGCCAGCAGCCAACATTAAGCAATTAACACAGAACACAAAATACATAGATAGTCACTTTAATACACCAACAGACATAACAGACAGCATTACAATAGTTCTTAAAGGCATTTAAAAATCTGTTTTGAGGTGGCTAACACATTTATAATCCTAAAATTCAATTTCACATTAGCTCATTAGCTAAGCATTAGCATTCAATCTAGCGGATTTTTAGCACGAATGGAATTTAACTTCGTGAAAATTAGCATACAGCTAACAGACATTTTTTGTAGTTAAGGACAAGCTACAAGTTGTCTTAACTCAGCAGTACAATGAATTAGCATATTAGCTTGCAAAAATCACATCAGGCCTCAGATCATTGACTGAAAGGACTGGAAACTGGAACAGCTTTCTCTCTTTTTATCCAGTGTTTGATGTTATATTGTTACAATACAGTATGAATTGCCAAATTCAGACTCTGTTGTTTAATCAAATTTCTGACCACTTCAACAAATGCACTTTCTCTTATTAAGGGTTTAGCTCAGACGACATTCTGCCCTTTAGCCTTAACTAGCATAACCAGTCAGTTATGCTAGTGTCAGGAGGCGGGCTGAAGCTTTTGATTGGATAAAGTGAACGTGTAAATGAATTCATTGGCTTTTTGTCAAGCTTATCAACAACACTTTCTTCTCTCAAGTAAAACTGTCTTAAACATACATGTGTAACGTAAAAGTGTATGGTTTTCTGAACATTAATACAGAGATTTATTTCTTGTATTACTAGATCAACTCAAGAAGGAAAGATAAAGTGATACAGAGAATGGCTGAGATCTGAAAATCAAAAATCTGAAGCTAACTACTGAAATTAAGACAGATTTCAAGGAAAAAGGATTGAGAAAACGTAAAGACATTAAGCATCCCCACACAGAACAAAAATATTTTCACAAATGGACATGTCTGTCTCTGACAATTGCAGATTTAACTTGCCCTTCAGATATTGAACATAATCAATTACACAATCTAAGCCAAGCATCGCATTTACAAACCTATTGATTTCCTCAAAAAGCACACAGCGTATATTTATTCAAATTTTTTTTCTCTCTCTCTCTCGCTCGCTCGCTCGCTCTCCCTGTTTCATTAGTTGAACATCCTGGTGGATACAGGAAGCAGTAACTTTGCTGTGGGGGCCGCTGCTCATCCCTTTCTGCGCAGATATTACCATCGGTCACTGTGAGTAGAGACACATGCAAAAGTTTGCATTGGTTTCTAAAAAATAACCATATTTTTAAAGATTTATTTGAACAACAGACAAACATAAGGAAGAACATTTCATAAGTCTTAACTGACAAAACAATGAATTAATGCAGAAAATCAATGACTCTTCTTTCTCTGCCACAATTTCCTTCCTCCCTCCACTTTTCACCCTCTCTGTCATCTTACCATCCATTTCATAGATCCAGCTCATACCGTAACCTTGGAAGGAGTGTGTACGTCCCCTATACCCAGGGTCGCTGGGAAGGGGAGCTGGGCACTGACCTGGTTTCTGTCCCACACGGCCCCAACGCCACGCTGCGGGCGAACATCGCTGCCATCACCCAGTCAGATCGCTTTTTCATCAATGGGTCCAACTGGGAGGGAATTCTGGGACTGGCGTATGCTGATATAGCCAGGGTGAGAGAAGTGTATCTCAGCATTTCAAAATTTGAGATCTGCTAATAAATGATCACAGGACAGTTTTATACATTAGCTGCTTACAGTAACATGTAAGATGAGCTAAATGTGATCCTTTTGATCAATATTTAGCTTTTGACCAAAAGGAGAATGGCGCTTTGCAAACTATCGGATGTTGGTGGAAACTGCTTTTAGGAGGATTAAATATACTTTATTCACTCATCACTCGAGTGAAAACTGATATATATTCTTATGCCGCTGTAGCAGTTATTTGTTAATCTTTACATTTGTCTGGCATCCCCAACAATGACAGTCAGAATACTTAAGATGCTGCTAATTACTGTACTTTTCCTGTGAATGATCAAGAAAGCAAAATAGGAAAGATTTCCAATATAGTCTTGCGAACACTGAGCTTGTTAAAAGGCTCATGAGAATATTCTTTACATAGTTACTTTGGATCTGGGGATGATATTGGAAATAGTTCTTGAATAATTCAAATTGAATTGGACATCTGGAGGATTTGATAAGAAGAATAACACTTTGTTATGCCTCCGCTCCGGCAATGAACGTGGTCTGAGTCATTCTGCTTTTGGCTTGTCTGTCCATCCATCCCCATCGTCAAGAAACTGATATCTCAGGAATTACTTTTGGGAATTATTTTAAATTTGGTTTACTGGAACTCAAGGCTGAACCAATTAGAGGGTAAAGATCCCTGTAACCTCACAAACATGTGTTTTTCGCCAGACTTGATTGGTTGGTGCAGGAATCCAACTGTTAGGCAGTAATTGTAGCTTTTGTATTTATAACTAAAATATTTCTATAATTGTTAAATTGGCATAGTAATTTACAAAAATACACTGGGAAGGAGAGATGAGAAAAAGAAAAGGATATTTTAGAGAACAATGAGGTTTTTTTTATTCTTTAAGCTTTAAAGCTGTGGTTAAAAACAGCGGCTTGGTTCGGCCATTCATCCTGCCTTTCTCTCACTCTCTTTCTCTGTGTCTACTCCTCTCTCTCTTAAGCCCGACGAGACATTGGAGCCTTTCTTTGATTCTCTGGTTCGTCAGACGCCTGTCCCCAACCTCTTCTCTCTCCAGCTGTGTGGAGCTGGCTTCACCCTAAACTACTCTCTGGGCAGTGCTACTGTCGGAGGCAGCATGGTGAGACACACGTGCACAACCACAACTACATCCAATATCATATATGAAGATGTTATTGGATTCTACAATGTTTTTCACTGTGCTCTCAGATCATCGGAGGAGTGGACACATCACTGTATGTAGGAGAGCTTTGGTACACTCCCATCCGCAGAGAATGGTACTATGAGGTCATTATTGTACGTATTGAGGTTAATGGGCAGGACCTCAACATGGACTGTAAAGAGGTGAGATCTGACTGACAAGAGCAATTTAATGGTCATCACTGATACCACAAGTTATTTAAGAGATTTTTAATTTGTGGTTATGTCTCTGTCTTTTACAGTACAACTATGATAAGAGTATTGTGGACAGTGGCACCACCAACCTTCGGCTGCCAAGAAAAGTCTTCCAAGCTGCAGTCAAGGCCATTGAAGCAGCCTCTTCGGTCAGTCCCTACTATACATGCATTCCTGTTCTTTCAGTAAAGATGAAGTTATCTGTAATCAATTTTTGGAATCTGCACATCAGTTCAGATTCAAAGATAAGAGTCACAATTCTTATGGGAATCAATTTTTCTCCCACTCCTATTGAATAAGCTCCAGCCTCCCCCTCTTGACCCTGATTTATGATGAGCAAGTATGGGAATGTTTTTCAGACAGAACAGTTTCCCTCCGGGTTCTGGCTGGGGGAGCAGCTGGTGTGTTGGCAAGCCGGCACCACACCCTGGCACATCTTCCCAGTCATCTCCCTCTACCTGATGAGCGAAAACCGCAACCAGTCCTTCAGAATTTCCATCCTTCCACAGGTAATACACACAATCTCGCCCTGTGTGACTATGTGAATCTGTGTCCTATGTGAATCTGGTCATATAAAACTGAAGTTCATATTCACATTTTCCAGATTGTGATTGATAATAATGAATACTGATAGGAGACAAATGTCTACTTCTTAGCTTATAAGAAGTTTTGAAATTCAGTGAAAATTAAAACAATTTTGTCTAAACTGTGTAGGATGCTTGTGACCTTGATGCTGACCTTCTTTGCTAATCTTTCTCTCTAATTTCAATATGTCAATACTGACGGTACATCATTTAGTTTACAATGCAGAGTCCAAACAGAGTCCATATACTGCTTTTACAGGAACACTTGAAGACTTGGAGAAATACAATAATGTAACAGGTTAAAATGACATATGTATATTTGTTTATTTCAGTGTGACAACATGCTGTATCTGCTGATTAGGGAGTTTTTACAGCACTCTTGGTTGGACGAATTAACACAATTTTAAATTTCTAAATGAGGATTTGGGGAATTATTGTAATGTCTTGACTGGCAATATATTGCCAGTATAGATATGTCCATCATGCTCAAGAGAGGAAATGGACCCACAGAGCAGATTCAGATGCAGGAGTAGAAATTGAGTTGTCTTTGTCAGGCAATGGTCAGTACACGAGCAATCATTCATGCTTGATCTTTCTCTCCTCCTCTTCTTCTCCTTCTTTCTCCCCCATTTAGCAATATCTGCGGCCAGTAGAGGATGTGGCTTCAGCCCAGGAGGACTGCTACAAGTTTGCCGTGTCCCAGTCCAGCACTGGCACAGTGATGGGGGCTGTCATCATGGAAGGTTTCTACGTGGTCTTTGACCGTGAGAAGAAACGCATCGGCTTTGCTGTTAGCACCTGCCATGGTGAGGAGGACAGGAAGGATGGATGAGGAGGCGAGAGGGGATGAGGGACATAGGATATATAAAGTTTGTAGTGTCAATAGAAAGAATATGTATACTGACATAAAGAAGAATTGGGACAGAAGAACAACTTAAAAGGCAAGGACATATTAAATAGATAATACGACATAAATCTTGGGATTAGCTTTTCAAGATCTCTTCATCTTTTCACAATTTTAACGTATGTGCAGCAATAGTAATGTATATAACTCTATTTTAATAATCTAAGAACATGGTCCAGTGTTGATCCTCTAAAGCACCTGCAATCCTGTTCTCCCATTTACAGTGCACGACGAGTTTCGCACAGCCTCTGTGGAGGGACCATTCCATGGCGTTGACCTGGAGGACTGCGGTTACAACATCCCCCAGACGGACGAGTCCACTCTTATGACCATCGCCTACATCATGGCGGGAATCTGTGCTCTCTTCATGTTGCCGCTGTGTCTGATGGTGTGCCAGTGGCGCTTCGCTCGCTGCCTCCACCCACATGGGGACTTTGCTGATGACATATCACTTCTAAAGTGAAGTGGGAGAAATGTGGTATGAAAGGGGTAATAGAGACCCACATTCAAACACAGGTCAGAAATAGATTGCGGTGAAAGGGACATACAATGACACAAAATGTTGGTGCTGTTGAAAGTGAGCTGTGGCGGGTATTTTCAGGAATATAATATACAAAGTATAGAAAATGCTGACTCACAGCATGTAAGGATAACTCGAGCCATTACTAACCTGAAGGACAAACTCGAAAAAGTTGATGTCATCAGTGTCAACATGGGCTGTTTAAGCTACCTATGCAGATCAGCATGGTCAGAACAACAGAAGTGGGAAAAGTGGGAGTCAGATACATAACAAAAAAATCACAACTTCATTATAAATAGTGTATAAATAGACCATAGCGAAAGATTGGATTTGAATTTTTAAAGGTTTATCTCTAAACGTTGCAGAGCTCCACACAGTTATTTGGGATTTACAAACATGGCTAAGTGAAGAATCTCAAAATCTGGATGTGAATACAGGAGAAACCATTGTGTTGTTGGATGTGGTGTGCTGTGGTGTGATTTGATGCGTGTGTGTATAGATCTTTGCAGCTTATGAGTGAAAGAAACCAGTTGATATGTGTGAGCATGCCTGTATGTGTGCACAGCTGTAATGTAAGTGAAGAGAACCTATACAGAAAGATTTCTTGAAAATGAAGATGATACTCGTGAAGACGAAAAATGATAATAGCATCTACGAAAATACGCAGTTTTTGTAAATGCCAGCAAAGAATTCTGCAATGCAAATCAAGTAAGCGTAAAGAGGCTAATTTGATGAAATATCAGATTGTAACAGCATTTACTGTATTAAATCAGTTTGGCTTAGTGTGAAACTGAGACTACTGAACACAGTCAATATCAGATGTCACTTTTTCTTCTAACTTAAATCTATTGTACAGAAATTGTGTGCATTCCATTTCTTCTGTTTGCAAAGACACATACATATAAAAAAACACACATTGCTTATCCTATGGTTCACCATCTGATGATTTGCACGTGACAACACATTACAAGTTAACAAATCAAGACTTAATAGGGCTTCTTTCACAGACACAGAAACAACCTAACTCACCACATCTTTCAATGGGGACCATATATGCTTGGACAAGGAAACCAGCCCAAAGTATGTTATTCACTAAAGAACATCATGTATCTCTACAAGGGACAGTTTGTATCGTCTCTCAACAAGCTGTAAATAAACTCAGAACTGTATATTTATCTGTCAGGCGCTGGCAGCACTGTTGAATCAATAAAGTACTTATTGTAACTGTAAAATGTGATTTTCAATTATTTGCATTAAACAGTAACCACTAATGCTAAATCATACACTCATGAAAATTGTACATGCTCTGTGTTAAGTTGTGTTAAATTTTTAAGATGCATTATCTTCCCCTATAAATTTTATGTCATGTTGAGAAATTATTCAGAGGGCTACTTTTTCCTTTGTCACTGTAACGACTTCTTTAAACTTTTAACTTGATTCCTACTAATGTTTTCATCATTTAGTTACTTAAAAATGAATCACTATTCTTTTTTATCCTTCTCGGTATAGCCAGATCAATTTAGCAAAAAAAAAAAGATTTATTATAATGTAATCAATGATGCATATGTTACTGAAACATCTAAAATATCAGACGTTTAATTGCTAAGATGTTCCATGAAGACTTTGCATCTATTTCCCCATGAAAACACTTCTTTGGAATTTTATGTTTTATAGGAATATTGAAATATTTTCAAAATATTTTTTTGCTTCAAATACTTTTTTTGTTTGCCTTGATTTGCACATCTATTAAAACTGAATGATTATTTTTGGTTTGTGGTAGTTGGGTTCTGCACTGATCTTGAGGCCCTGTCTTAATGACGCTCGCTTTCTGTGCCTTTAAAAACGTTAAAGTAGAAGGAATGGTAACGGTGGAAGCAGCAGTGGTTGCAGCGCTGATGTTTTAACGAAATCAATCGTTGTCTTGCTCTTTTTACTGAGACCACTGATGCACGGTGCCTTGCGTTTCAGATTGGAACAGAACCCTTTAGAAGAGTACCGGGTACGGGGCCTGTTTTCGACTCCTCTGGACCAATCACCGGGCATCGGCGACGTTTGCGTCAGAACCGTGTGACGTAGTACGTCCACGGTTGTGACTTCTGGTTTACGGAAATGAGATGACAAGCTTAACATTCGTCATAAATTCCACAAGGAACAGGTGAGAAGAGCAAACACGGTGGGAGGTAAGATACAGTTGTATGTTCGTATTAAACCGTCGCGGGTACTTCGCGGTTCCAGTTTTATCTCACAGAACAGCATTCTCAGTAGTTAGCGTCGGGACACAAGCTAACTTACTAAGCTTTGACAACAACAAGAACGCTTCGTGTGAAACTCGGAGTTCCGCTTCAGGTTTTTTTTGTTGTTTCTAGTTTAACATAGTTAACGTAGTTTTCGTGTTTCCTCTCTCGCGGATCATTAAATGACTGCAGGAAGCTAGCTGGCCACGTTGCTAGCTGACTAAACCGCTGGCTAACGTCAAACAAAAACAAAGCGTTCGGCAAAATTGAGAAGTCGCTAACATTAGCTGTCCACAGAGCTACAGTATCTGAGTGATGGGAGCCGAGGCAACAGATTCTCGCAAACATCAGGTGGTTTCACTTCTTGTCGTGAACTTCGTCAGCGAGTGTCATTAGCGGCTGCTGATGACGCTCGAAGGTGGCATCTTTAGATAAGACTTTCATCTGACGTAACCTTTCATAATGTGGTCAGAGACAGATATTTGGCTACAGAGGAGCATAATATCACGAATCTAACCGCTTGGGCACCCGAACTCCTTATTCGCTCTATTATATACATCGATGTCTAAGAAACAGCGAATTGTTTGATGTAATTGGGGTCAAGATGATTCTTCCAAATGTTCCTACCTCACAGGCTGTGTTCTGAATGTAGTATATGACTGTGGGTGTGGCAGCGATGGCATGTGAATCACCTATTTATAATTTTGTGGACTCTTCAATCAGGTTTATCTTATTTACACGGTGTCTATCTCACACCAAGTGCTACCTGTAGTCCAGGATGTATTACTGACAGGCGCGAGACGGCAGGTGCATTTGGGCACCGGCCCCTCGGTCTCACAGGGTGCATGTCCCAAGATAGGTTAGTTAAATTCAATCACAGCGCCCCCAGTTAATTGACAAACAGAAAACCCGGGGCCATGTAGTTTCCCCACATCTGGTGTACTAATTTTTTGGGTGTCTGAACAGGTATGAACTGTGATTGGAAGTGATGCGGTACAGGCAAGCTTGAGCATGCTATTTTTATTTTTCATTTTGTCATCGGCGGCAAATGTCACGCACGGATGCATTTCCCTCTTTGCATATCAAAAACAGCATAATGGAAGGCATAGAAAGTTGATCATCAGCAGTCAAGCGAAAGAATATTTATGTAACGACAGAGTGTTAATAAAAATGTGCCGTGGCCACAGTTCTCTGAACTGGTTTCGAGTGAGTGTGACGCTGTGAATCTCATACGTGGCCTCTGAATACATCACACTGATGATAAGCAACCAGCCACTCATTCTCAGATTGTCCTCACCCCTAACAAGACCTTTTTTTCCCCCCCCCTGTCTTTGTCTCACGTCCAGGTTGCTGTTCAAATGAAGAGGCCTTGCCCGGTCGACCCTGTGTGTCACCCCTCGTTTCTATGGCAACATCCTATTTTCCCACGTTCCTCCTCCTCCTTTTTCTGTCCTCCTTCACCGTCTTGCTGGTGACACTCTTGCCCTCTGTTCTCCCTTTGATCCCCTTTCGTTCTTCCTCTCCTCCCTTACCGAGGCCATCGGGTTCATGTGGCCCGGGTCAGTCCTGGGCCGTCCAGCTCCATGCCGGCCCACATCATGAGGAAGAGGACGGTGAACAGAGCTTTGTGCGCTTGGATGTCTTAGCCAACAAGGTACAGTACTACTTCAACAAATGCCGAAGTTATTCGGACTGCTAGGCTATCAGTTAGGTTATTAGGTTTGTCTGGCTTTATGTATTTATAGCAGATCGCCATGGTGGGTAAGAATGAATACTTTAAACCAGGGTCTGAAAACTTGGTAAAATAATAACAGTGACATGGTAAACTGATATGAGTAATGTGAATGAGTTTGTCTTAAAAAATTCCAAAGGATCAAAACATTAAAATGAGTAAAAAGAACAAAACAAAAAACAAGGTTACAACTCTGCAACAACTCTGGAGGGATCGTTGAAGTTTCATTTGAGCTCTTTAAGTTACCCTCGTTCAGGGAAAGGAACGCGAGTTGCCCATTTTTAGAAATATTGTCCCACTTTAATTTGCACTTCTCATCACTATTCTCTCCATTCAAGGTAGCAGAGCAGGCTGGGCTGCAGAACCAGGGCCAGATCGGACAGCTGGAGGGCCACTACCTGCTGTGTTCCGTAAAGCCCAGCGATGGATCTGCGATAGGTGTTTGGAGAAAAAGTGTCCGGCCTGGGGACATCCTGGCAGCCCACCCTCATGTCCTGTGGTACTCCCAGGAGCAAGTGCTCAGCCGCTCGAAGAGATCAATGGCCTTCAACGATCCCCAGTATCCCAAACAGTGGCACCTGGTGAGAATGTAGACGATTGTGTACCTTTTTGTTGTCGACTTGCTCACTCACTAGCCGTCTGGAAGGTGGAAGAGATGTGCATGTGTAATATATTAGCCGTTTACACATATGATCAGTGTATTATAAACCACAGCTTTAGATTTTAAATGACCAGGTGGTCAGTGTAAATAAGAGAGAGAAAAGAATGGCAACGTATCTCAAACGCCTCCTCCATTGGGGTTTGTTTTGGATCTGATGTTTTCACAGATTGTGTATCTGAGTGACGACTGGTTTTCCACATCTCCTTTTTTTTTGTTGAATCAGCATAATGACATCAACAAGGGTATGGATATCAACCTGACGGGGGTGTGGGAACGCAACATAACTGGCCAAGGAGTCACAGTGGTCGTGGTCGACGACGGGGTGGAACATACGCACAAGGACATCCAGCCCAACTATGTAAGTAACTTGTATGTTTGATTCATAGTATTAAATCAACAATGAAGCTCGCGCTCATTTACTCACAATGAATTTGTGTCCCCTCTCAGAGCCCAGAAGGCAGCTATGACCTGAATTCCAATGACCCGGACCCCATGCCTCACCCTGACGTCCACAGCGACAACCACCACGGGACTCGATGTGCCGGAGAAATCGCAGCTGTTCCCAACAACAGCTTCTGTGCCGTGGGTGTGGCCTACGGCAGCAGGGTGGCAGGTACGGGCAGGGGAATTTGAATTTGGCCCGGAAAGGCCAGAGTTAAGAACTTCTGACGCGAAGGCTGAGACTTAGGTTAAACGTGTGAAGATTCATGCCTGTCTTGTCGTCAGGTATCAGAGTCCTGGACGGCCCGCTGACAGATAGCCTGGAGGCCATAGCGTTCAACAAGCACTACCAGGTCAACGACATCTACAGCTGCAGGTAACAAACACGTCTGTGCCAGGATCCAGTAGGTATTTCCGCTAGGAATGTTGCATTTGCAGTTAAACTTGTCATGCAGGTTTTTTTTTTGTAATTTGATTCTTGTTTCCTCCAGTTGGGGTCCAGATGACGACGGACACACTGTGGACGGGCCTCACCCCCTGGGCAAGGTGAGACGCAGACGTTTGTGTGCTGTGTTTGTTTTTTGTCCTGCAGAGGGCAGTAGAGTGCAGCAGGTCACACACGGCACAGCAGAGCAGCAAAAGTGTGTGTGTGTGTGTCCAGTTTTTTCTGTTGGTCGATCGTTCCCTGGATGAAGTGTAGGAAGTGTAATTTCCCTCCTTTTTCCCCCTCCACAGGCGGCGCTGCAGCACGGGGTGATCGCAGGCAGACGGGGCTTCGGCAGCATCTTCGTGGTTGCCAGCGGCAACGGAGGTCAATACAACGACAACTGCAATTACGACGGCTATGCCAACTCCATCTACACCATCACAATCGGTAAGACATGCGAGACCGGCAGATGTGTGAGTTCGCGCCTCTGTGAGTTCAACTGCGTGTCGGGCGTGAGCATAAAATAGTCTGTGTGTGTGTGTGTGTGTTGCAGGAGCGGTTGATGAGAAAGGCAGGATGCCCCCCTATGCTGAGGAGTGTGCCGCCATGCTGGCTGTTACTTTCAGCAGTGGAGGGAGCAAGCTGAGGAGCATTGTAGGTTTTACTGGTATACACACACACACACACACACACACACACACACACACAAAAAATGATGACTAGACTCAAAGAATGCATGAATGGAAAGCGGGAAGCCAGTGATGAACTACCCTAAACTGGAAGAAAGACTTGAATGGATGATGTCATCAAGTAACATTTTCTGGAGTCGGTCCAAGCACAGCGAATCAGGAGACTTTCAGACCCTACCTGTTTGGTTTGGCTGATTTTAAGGCTCTTACTGTTGCCTGGTGTGAACTAAGGAAGCGGCTACCTAAAAAGAAGCGAACCAGTTCGTGGCGTGAGAACAAGGCAAGATGGATCACAGTGTTCTGTGATGGCAGCAATGTGGTTTGACTTTTGAATTCTCATCCTGCTTGGACTTTATCTCGAAGCCGGCAGAGACCATATTCCACCACATAATGTGCAAGACAGTATGACAGGGGCAAAAAAATTGCTCTGTGTGGCACCTGATGTGTTCTGCAGGCTTTGGTTTTAGTGATCGCGACAGCTGTTTGAAAACCCAGCAAGAGAGCAGCTCCACATCAGGGGCCGAGACTGTTTTCATTGGAAAACAATGACGTAACGAGGACAGGGGTGAGGGCCCGTTAAAAGCTGCTGACCTCTATTTGCCACTGTTTGCCCCTGTCGCCATGGCAGCACAGTTTGGACCGGGGACGTCGTCGCCTGGGGGTAGAAGAGCTTAGCCAGGATTTGGGCTCTCTCTGGAGAAGACTCGACCACCACCGACCGCAGCGTACTCGCGGGCCAAGTGCTTACCGCACGGCGTCCATTAGCGTGTTGTTATGTGGAGGCCGTTTAGAGCCCCGCTAAGAGCAGCTGCCTTCGCAAACGCAACGAATCAGAGAAGTCTGGGTCGGGAAATGTCACGGGGAAACAGGAATTCCAGTGATCAGTTTTGAATATTTGATGACAGACCGCGCATCTCAGCGTTAAAAAGTTCTTTTTTTTCTGCTGATTGCAAGACCAGGGATTCCAGATGGAGCTATTTGACAAAACTGACCCGTGGCCGTCGGATTCGAGCACGCCGTGAACACACGTGCGGGCGTAGCGCGCGTTCACGAGGTGCAGGAAAAAGTCTCGCGCGGCGCTCGTGCGCTGTCACCACATAAACAGCTGCTCTGGATGAACAGTGATTAGTGCGGGCGTGGCACGGTATAGTACCTTAAAATCCTCTCCGTGGCCGGGACAGCTGTTGGAAAAGCCCACCCGTGTTCTCCGCGGGGTGACAGGGTGTGCAAACTATGCTGCATTATCCTTCTCTTTGTACAGATATTTTTGTGTCCAGTCATCTTCCTAAAGCGCAACCCTCTCAGGGACTTACAACCCCGGTATACACTCCTCATGTACTACATCAACTGTACACACATACTGGCCACCCTAGTTAATCATCAGGCGTTTTGTCATGGAGGCTCCATAGACACTGGCGCCTGGGTGAAGCGATTTAAAGGTCTGGCCGCCGCACCTCCGTGCTCGCGATTCAGCTCATTTGACATACCATTTAAGGGGATCGTACGTGCCCGCCTGCAAATGCACAGCCGCGCGTGGAAGTTCCGTCGGCGACTTGCCAGAGCGTCTACCGCCGCCGCAGTGTTTGGACAAGGAAGTTAAAGTCCCACCCGTCTGTCTCTGTAGGTGACGTCTGACTGGTTCATGCAGCAGGGCACGGGCTGCACGGAGGGCCACACCGGCACGTCCGCCGCCGCCCCCCTGGCGGCGGGGATGGTGGCCCTCATGCTGCAGGTCCGCCCCTGCCTCAGCTGGAGGGACGTCCAGCACCTCATCACCTTCACCGCCACCAAGGTAGGTCCGATGATGCTGCACGGGTCATTACTGTGTACAATAAAAAAAAAACCCAAACCTGGGCTGTGTGTTTTCTTTACATTTCTTTGAACAGTGCGACAACAGTGCAGACTGGAGGGTGAACGGAGCCGGTTTCCATCACAGCCACCAGCACGGCTTCGGCCTGCTCAACGCATGGAGGCTCGTCAACGCCGCCAAAGTACGTGCATACAAGCGCGCCGCGCAGCACCGCGCACCGCGCGCACAGCAGCTTGCTGGCGTGCAAGCGTGCTTCCCGTCTGACTGACGCATGCCAAGTCGCCACAAGACACCCTCGGTGTTCTCCGTCCCACAGGTGTGGGAGTCGGTGCCGTTCCTCGTGTCCTATCAGAGCGCAGGAATTAAAGAGGAAGCCACCATTCCAGCCTACCCAGACGAGCTGATTCGTACCTGGAAAGGTAAATCTGTCTGCTTATCTGCTCCGCTCTCACTCGCTCAGCTCTGCATTGGACAGTTGCTTGTCGAGTTTACACTCCGTAGCAGACTTTCCGCCTCCCTCCCTGCCCGCTTTTCAGTCAGTCTCCCTGCCCATATTAGGTAAAGATCTCTTGTTTGTGAGTTCCTGCGTCCCCATTTTGAAATAGCGTATGAGATTTTTCCAGATCCCTTTCTTTTTTCTCCTTTCTCTTAATTTTTTCCCCCCAATCTGTCTCTGCATTTGATATCGCCTCTCAGTGCTTTCCGTTTCCTTTTTTTTTTTTTTTTTTTTTTTTTCCACCTCTCACTGCTCTCATTCCCGCGCACTCAGCGGTTTACGTACAGTGCGCCTCTCTTTCTCCCTCACACACACTTCTTCACATATGCTCGCGGTGACCTCATTGTAGCGGGCGCGTTTCCGTCTTCCTCCTCTCCATAGCTGATCTGTATCTTCAATCGTTTGTGGCCTCGTCGAAGTCGGGGCACAGCCAGAGGTGTGTGTGTGTGCGTGTGCGTGCGTGGTCTCATGCTACAGGAGTTTCCTAAGGACAGCGCAAACAGTTGCTGATGATTACAGAGCAGACTCCAAAAAATGTGTCTGGGCTACATTTCAAAAAAAGATCTAAATCACATTAAACTGCCGTAATGCATGTTTTCTGTCGGAAACCTCTTGTCGTATCAGCCTCCGACAGGCTTTTTGTCAGTGATGTTGTTCAGGTCTGTCTGTCTCAGTACTTAGCAGTGTTTGTTGTCGTAGTTTCTATGTGTGTTGGCTGCCCCATCGGCTCATGCCCTGCCCCTGCAAGTGTTTCAACCAGCCTGCTTCCCATGTGAAAACCTCGGCCACTAATGAGCGTCGCGTTCATGCCCATGCACGTGGAGATCGGCTTTTCACCTAACGATGACCGGTCAGATCCCCGCGGTGCTGCTCGTGCCTGCGAAGAGCTTAAGCATCGGGCCGTTCTCAAGTTCTGGGAAAACAGGAGAGAGGGATTGTGACTCGAGAGAAAACGTGAAACATTTGACACCGTTCAGGATTCAGATGGAATTTGTTCTGAAAACGGAGGAAAACGCAACACTGCTCAAAGCATGCTTGGCGTTCATGATGTCAAATAGAATTTATTTTAGCCACCCACCGAAATAGATTTGCCCCACCCCCACTCCAAAAATGTTTTTCTAACTGTTTTATTCACGAAGGTGGATCCAACTATGGCCCCAAAGTGGAGATGCCTTATTAATTTTGGCAGTGGACTTCTCTGTCAACATCTATCTGCCATACTTCCTGGCACTTAGATCGTGAGATGGCAGCCGTATTTGGTCAAGAAAAATAAAAATAATAAAATAAAATAAATGGCAGCTGTGAGTGAGAGTGGTAGAAAGTGGTAGCAATGAATATTGAATATCGGAAATATATTTTGAAGGACTTGATTAGCCTGAGTAATTGAATTGACTTGTTTTGAAACTAAATTCCTGTAAGCTTGAAAATGGATGTGGCATAAATGTGATATTATGAACCTGTGAGCCTGCCCTTGATCACTCAAAGTTCAGCTCTCTGTGTACTTCAACTCTCATAACTCAAATTCAGCTGTTGCAGTTCAATTTCATTTCACCAAAACACAAAAAGTCCCCCTGGACACGATACCCCAAGCTGAACACATGAATGCATGTGCACACACACACACACACACACACACACACACACACACACACACACACACACACACACACACACACACACACACACACACACACACACACACACACACACAAGTGGCTCGCCTCTCTGTCTCTCCCTCCACACCTCTGTTTACACTTCTCGCTGCCTCGTCCCTTCACTCCCTGCCCCGAGGATGTGTGCAGCCCTACATGGCCAGGGAGCACCACGGCTCATTACGAGTCCGAGCCCGAGGCATGCCAAGAAATTGCGAGACGCTCGCGCTGGGAGGGCAGGAGGTGGTCAGCAAGATGCCTGTTGACACTTTCCTGGAGGAAAAAAGAGAAGAGTTACAGGGTTTGATGGGAGACGATGCTGCTAATGCAGCCATTTAAGATGGAAATGGCATTTTAAAAATCTAGCGGAATCAAGTCCTCATGGTAATGCTTTTGGATAAGATTAGCACACTAAGTAGCCACTGATAAGGACGGTGACATAATTCATGTGAAAGAAGAGCATAACAGGAGCAAAATAAATTATTGCTAGCTCACGTGGATCAGTATTTAATCAGGAATGCGCTTTTAATACGATTTATGGCTTTACGGAGATGTCTCGGCCAATACAGCAGCAAATAGAAAATTTCAATTACAATATTATTCTAAAAAAATCTATCTAAAAAAAAAAAAACAACCTTTTTTTTTTAATCCAGTGCTACATGTTTGTACTTTTTAACTCATTGTAAGGGTTAATCTTTTTTTAAACCTATTATTGTGTAAACAAGGCTCAATGAGGCTGTACTGTACAACAGCTCTTTAAATGCTAGCATGCTAACATGCTAACAATGACAGTGATGCGCCGTTAGCATGGCTAAAACAAAAAATGTTTAAGGTGTGTTCCAGTTACGTAGGCCGGCCTTATCGGTCCAGGAAATCGCGCCACACGCAGACTGAACCGCTTTCCCCTCTCCCTCAGTCTCGGCTGCTGACCTGAGACAGTCCGGAATGGAGACCCTGGAGCACGTGGCCGTCACGGTGACGATAAGCCACCCTTGCCGCGGCAACGTGGAGGCTGTGTTGGTCTGCCCCAGCGGTATGATGTCAGTCATCGGGGCGCGTCGTGTCATCGACAGGTGCGCGCACAGTACCACGTGCCAAACGAGTGCGTCGAAGCAACTTAAATGATTGTTTTCATCCAATACATTAAGTAATTTAGAGGTTCTTACACTTAAAAGGGAAATCATCAAATAAAGATAGATAGAGGGAGAAATGATCTTACTGCATATACGAGTATTCATCTTTAAATTTGCACATGTAGCGCAGGTATTAGACTGTCCTCATAACAAATTTCACAAAAACTCACTTCAGTGTTATTGACTGCTGTCTAATAAAGAGAGTGTGTGTGTGTGTGTGTGTGTTTTTGTATGTACAGAGACCCTGCAGGCTACCAGGACTGGACTTTCTCCACCGTGCGCTGCTGGGGAGAGAGAGCTGAAGGCCAGTACACCCTCAAGATTTCTGACCATAGTAAGATGCCGCTGCACACGTACACCAGCACACATGATTCAAGACAAGTTCTGTGGCACGTCAGCCAGAGGACGGGGCCGTCGTTTCTAAGAGTGCGACAACACAAACGCACGTTGTTGTTGCGTCCTCGCGGCCTCGTGCTTTTCACCTGCCCACACACTCTTCTCTGTGCTCCTGCAGAAGAGCCGTCGTCTACGCAGCACGCCGAAGAGGGAGCGCTGAAGCGGTGGAAGCTGACCCTGTATGGCTCCTCAATGACCTTCAGAGAGGTCAAGGAAAGACAGAGGTGAGATGTCATCGGCTTCTTTGGACACTTCAGAAATAATCTGTTTGGTTGTCTTTACTTGAGCTGTGTTCTGATCTCATTCCACTTTTACTTGTTTTTCGCCATTATTTTTTTTAATGATCAGTGTCTGTAACAATGAATTACCTTGGCTCAGTGCTGTGACTGACTTGCCAGCTTGGAAGAATTTCTGAATGCTGATTGTCTTTGCATTCACCGTCAGGTTGGTGGAGGAGGCTATGAGTGGCAAATATCTCGACAGCAACTTCTCTCTGCCCTGCCCTCCCGGCCTGGATATCCCTCCAGAGATCATCAACCCCTTCACCTCCAACAATCTCAAGGTAACCTTGGCAGCACACACCCCTTGCTGACCCTGTCGATGTCCTCTGTGTCTCCGTCTCTATTAGCCTTTTTGTGTTACCTGCCCCACAAGAGGCTGTGTTACTTTTGTTTCTTGTAAAGTCATCTTATTTCAGCATGTGAGTAAATGTGATGTTACTGCACATATTCCAACATATTTTCATCAGGGAAGTCGAGAAATTTGATAGGCTCTGATGTACAGTTTCAGTTGTATGTCAATATTAACTTTACTGGGGTGTTATTTTGCCATTGTGATCTTCCTGCAGTTCCTGCTGTTGCTGGGCTGCTTTGCCCTCTTTTGGTCTCTCTACTACACGCTGGAGGTCACGCTGGCCCACCTGGACCTCAAGGGCCTCCTCTGCTTGCGCAGGAGAAGAGGAGGTCACCAGGGCAAGAGGTGGCGCCGAGAGAGAGGAGTGGAGGACGCTGTGGGAGAAGAAGAGGAGGAGGAGGAAGAGGAGGAGGAAGAGGAAGTGGACTCAGGGGTGGAGTTGCATGCCGTGCTAGACTCCGAGGCCAAAGCATCGCTTCTCAATGGAGAGCGGCTGCTCACATAGCACTGAGTCAGACAGTGGATCTAAAATCTGTCAGTATCTGTGCTAATGAGACATCTCAGGCTTTGAACCACACCTCCCCACCCACCCAGCCTCCTGTTCTGCTTCTGACCTGTCGACATCAAAGGTGGTGATGGGGCATCACAGCATGGACTGCATATGAGCCTGACAGTAGAGTGTACTTTTTGCCCTTATCTGCATTCCCCAAACGTGGCCTTGTATGAAAATCTGGGTTTGTGCTTTGATAGTGTGTGTATGTGTGTTGTTGTACACTTGTCCCTCTGACAAATGTCCTAAGAAAGAAACAACACTGATGGAAGATCCTCCAAAGTGAGGATATCTTGCGAGTTCTGGGGTTAAAATGTCAGCGTATGGGTCAGAGATGAACTCGAGAGGGACCTGGTGGCGTCCCACTAGAGTTACGTGTTTGCGTGTTTGAAAGTGTGTGTATGCTGTATATGTGCATGTGCGCCCACAGTAGAACTCAGTTCACTTGTTGATGGGATTCCCCTGAGGGGTCTTTAAACACAGAGAATGAAAGCAACATGATGTGCACTTTAGAAGGGTACAAATCCGCTGTGTGGCTGTGTGTGTGTACGAATGAGTTTGTGCTTTCCTGAGTGTCGGCGTGCCCCACGCATGTTGCGACACGAGTGGGTGTGCTTGTGGTATACAAGGTCTTCCATGAAAGGTTTCCTCAAATGTGAGGTTTTAAGAGGGTACTGTATTTTAAGAGTAAGATTTATTTTCTGAGTTGCTTTCTTAAGTCTGGGTTTATTATCTGAGGGCTATCACCCAACTACTGAAAAAACTTGAAGTGGGATTTTCAAGTGTGGAATTTGCTATTATTTTTTTTTACGAGTTGTAATATGTACACAATGTGTGCCTGCTGTACAGATATATACCAACTGTGTTAAATGATTTATACCAAATGTTTTTAAGAATGCATTCAAGATTTTAATTTTTTAATGTAAAGGAGTATTTGGAGTTAAGATGGAAACTGTGTTTTGCTGTGCAAGTCACAGATGATGTGCTTGATAATAAAAGTCTGATGATGGTATATCCTCTTGGATTGGTCATATAATTTATGAAACACAGCACTTTGGAAATCAGTAAAACCTGCACTATTTTTATAACAGTTTATAACAGTAAATGTCTAGCCATGCTAATGGTTATGTGCTATACTTAGGTGCAGTAGTGCTTTGATTTGAATGCTAATAGTAGTAAATAGTATAGCAGGTGTTATAAATGATTGGTTTCTGTATGTGTGATACAGAAATGATCTTATCTTTCTAAATGCTCATATCAGCATGCTAATCGGTTGAGAAGATATAATGTTTACCATGTTCTCCCCGAGTACTTAGAATGTTAGCATGCTAACATTTGCTAATTAGCACTAAATACAAACCACAGCTAAAGCTGATGGGGATACTATTTGTTCTCCAGCTATTTGTGTTGAATATATTGAACTCAAAAAAAATGTCATTACTGTGGTGGCTTAACAGCAGAAACCTTGATTGGTAAAGGATAGATTTCAAACTGGCAACTCAGATGTTCCTAGAAACCTTGATGGGTAGTCTTCTCCTTCTCCAAAAGAGTCCATGGATGTCTTATAATACAGCCATGAAAGAGTCACTGATCGCTGTAATTATTCCTCCCTTCTAAGCTGGCTGTGAAGAAATCCCTTATAGTGAATGTTCAGTGAATGAGAGACACACTTCCAAAACTCTCTTTTTTCCTGGGAGACTGTGTATGATGATACTTTTCCTACTCTTCCCAATTCCCAAAATGGCAAAATTGAAAATCCCAAAATAAGAAAATAAATTCAGAGGTGTATTTCCAAGTCATTATTTAATAAGACAATGTACAAAAATATTGGCGCTGATACAGCAGGTGGAGCATTGTGGGAAGTGGTAGGTATTGAACAAAATTGTAACAGTAAAATTAAAGAGTACTGGTATGCCACGGGTTGTATCGCCAATCAATTTGAAAAGATTGTCCCCTCTGCGCAATTTTTTAAAAAAATTGTCTTTGAGCCAGAATCCATTATTCAGACATTTGTTAAGTATCAGAGATGAAAAAATGGTCATTTAGCTAACATGCCTGATGTTTCTTATTAGGAAGGAACAACACAACTTTTGGCACATGGTAGTGTTGGTGTTGAACTGCTCTTTTATTTATGGTTCCTATTCAGTAAAGTCTTAAAACATTCATTTGTACTGGTCCTAACTGCCGTGGGAGGGACAAAGCATGGTGAGATCTTCAGTGGTCACCAGCGCAAGCATCAACATAAGGGGTTTGGGCCAAGTGTCACGACCAGGTGGGAGGGGGAACTTTTTGGAAAGTAACTCAGCTCTAATGCAGGGAAGGTTTAAAGATTAAAGGGCAGTTATGGTGGACCAGTTAGATGCTTACAGGCTCTATGGGGGTGTCAGGGCTTGCAGAGGTTTTGGGTATCTGTGGCTCAGTGATTTTAGAGGATCTGCCGGGGTCTTCCGTAACTCATGCCCTCCTGACTGGCTCCCTTATTGGACCCCATCTGAAGGCCAATCACGTTTTTGCCTGCCTTCATCTGCTCGTCGCTGAAATCTCGCTTGTTCTCTTGTGCTTTCCTGCAACACATTGTTGAAAATGTCAGTAAATTTAAATAAAACTGAACTTATTTGAATGGGAAACAGATAAAGCAGTTTAAATTGAATTTTTTGACTTACTTGAAGAACCAGTTAGGGTCTCCATTGTATGTACCTTCATCCTTGGTAATAGCCAAGCTGCCCAGAGCTGACAGGGTCCTCTGGACCGCCGCCAGATCCTTAGCTGTCTCAACATACACATACAGCCAGGAATATCAACCCTGTTATCAGTCACATTCTGTTTACATTCTTGTGCATTTTCATATTTGAATAAATGCTGCACAAACAAAGTGCTCAACCCAAGAAAAGTTATATCTTCAAGCATTAAATGTTTGGAGTAACTGAGAAATAAAAACAACGTATCCCCTCTGACCTTCCCAAAGGTCCACGGTCTGGAACATATCAGTCTTGGTGACACCATACTTCTCAGCAGCAGAGAGGAACTGGGAGATCTGCTCCATCTGTTTGAAGGCCATAGGTGAGCTCTGGATCTTCTTCACAGGTTTTTCTCCAGAAAACAGACTGTTAATCAGCTCGCTTAGGACCTGGGTAGATGAGATGGATGACAGAGGGTAGAAAAGATGTGGTGGAAAACGGAGAAGAAAGAAGAAGAGGCAAAAAAGATCATTATTTTAAAGCACATTCTGAGTGAAAAAAGCAATTAATCAAACCAAGTGCGCTCACACATCCATCTTTCAGCCAGGCCTGGAAGCCCATTTTGCCTGGCTCTGGCCTTCCAACACCGGAGCCACACTGCCGGTTAATCCACTCCACTAGGATCTGCTCCAGCTCAGGGTCATACTTGCTGTCAATTTTATCCTGGACCTGGCGGCTGATGCCGTAGGATGGACCTTTGTTAGCCATGCCGACTCCCTGAGAGGTGAGATTGGATGGTGGTGGTAGGGTGGGGGTTGGGGGGGTCAAAGAAAGAAAACATCAGGAAAAAACATCTCTGGAGAAAGACTGAAATCTGAAATTTGATAGTGAGAAGTTGGATTTTCAGTGGTATCATCCTTAGCTGCCATCTTGACAATTAACAATCTCACAACAACATATTTACTTCCTGTTTTCTTGTGTATAAACATCCCAGTACAACTACCTTTTAGTCCAAAAATGACTGTCGACAATACAAGATACCCAACATTTTCACATAGCAGTGATTTTTGCACATATCCTATATGCACTGACATGCATAGGTGTGTGGATAATTCAGAAGAAGCCATATATATTCACAAACACAAACACTGCTCTCATGTAAACACTGTAATGTATATCGAATACACCAAACAAACAAACATTGACCACATGCATGTAGAAAGCGTGTATATAAGCATAAATGCTCAGCACTTAATTTGAATAACTTTCCCAGAACAGTAGCATTAACAGCATCGCGTCTCCCAGTGCACACCATTCAGCCGAATTAAGACCTGTGTCTAAGGCAAAGTGGTGTACAAGGGGAGCTCTACTTCAGCCAGATGATTTATTTTTATGCAATTTATTTTCTTTTGACCTGCACAGGCACACACACACAGTCACACACACACGGACACACACATGGACACACACACACACACACACACTTTGGTCTCTGTAAAAGCAAACACACATATCACTGCCAGCACTTTTTTTGTCCTTTGTTTTATGCTTCTGTATTGCCTTTGGGCCAACAGCCAAGTGAAAAACCCATATCAACGTGCTCTCTGCACCATCCAACCTTTGTTGTCATCTTGATGTCAGGTCACTTCAACTTCCTGTTCCTGTTCCTGGGGAGGTTCAATGTTCAAATGTTAAAGGTTATACCCAGGAATTGACTGGAGGAGGATAATCTCTGGCATTTGATGAAGAATCTTGTTCCCAAGGGAAACAATAAGCTTGTGTTTGTGTTTGGTTACTTGACATTTCCAATTCACTGTAGTATTCAGTCCATAAAGTGACAGAATGTCAAGCTGGGCTGAGACTAGAATAATATATAACCTTTTATGTTTCAAGTACAGCAAGTTTGTCTCATTATTTGGTCTGTAAACAAAAAAGTAGATAACTATTGTATTTTTTAATATCTTTATTCTTTCAGTCCTTTCCCTTTTTTGATTGTGGTAGCAATTACACTACTGAAATTGTCACTCTTTACTATTATAGCTTTCCAACCCTTTTCAAAATGCTAGTTCCACATGCTTCCAGCGCTGAATCATTGAGCGGGCTTCATAGTACAATGACTTTTGGTGATGGTGTCTGTAACAGCAGACTTGATGATGACCATGATGAAAAAAGCTCAAAAACGGTAAAAGCTGCAAAACATAAACTTGGTGAAATACTTTACATACAAAAACATGGTAGCTATAGCCATGTGACCACGTTGCTCGGAGATCGATGTAGGTCAGGCCCATTTGCATCATGACAGTTATTCTGCCATTTTGAAAACATACTTCCAGCTCCCTATCCTGTATCTTTTATCCAACTTACAAGAAATTTAGTATGAAGCATGTTTGGACAACTCCAAACAAAGCCCACTTGTTAGATTTGAGATATTATGTAGTGCTTTGCCGTGATTGGCTATCAAACGTTTGTGGGTGTGGTCAAATCAATGGAACCTACTGTAATTCTTCAGTGCTTTATCGAATTGGAGCCAAATTTGATCAAATGCTACAGGCTGAAACACTAAATAAGATTGCAGATGGAGGTTCGCCTCGAGGGGCTACTATGCTATATGCTAACACATGTTGCTTATTATAGCTATACCAGCTACAAAGGTTCAACAGCTAATAGCCTTCTCTTCCAGCTTTAAGCAAATGCAGGAAACAAGTGAGTGTCAGCAGCGGTAGCTTGAAGTAATCACATACATTTTCTTTGCAAATGAATATTGTCGTTTAGCATAACATTTGTGTCCACTGTCTAACATTTTGTTTTTACTTTGGTCTTCACCAGCACCTGAGAGAAATACCTGTCTGTTAAGATGTTCACCACCTAGTTGCTAACTGTGTCTGTAGTCTGGTGCTGGGCAGGAATTATACTCATTATTATAATTATATTATTTTGCAGAATTTTTCAGGCAAAGGCTGTTGTTGCAGGAACCAACCTGATGAGGGTAAAGTTTCAAAGCAATGATCTTAAAAGACGATAAAAATACTTCATAAAGCTCAGCTGAACAGTGAGGCAATAATTATCACAAGTCACTTTTAGATTACACGTAGTCATTTGATCCATTGTTATTATAAAAAGATTATTGATGCTCTCTGTTTGTATGATAGGTACTTCTACTTTGGATATTTGAGTACCTTTGAATGCTTTTACATATTTACATTTATTTACAGAAAGTAAAATTAATTTTTTAACGCAACACTGAATTGCCACGGAATATATTAATTTTTCATCTTGCAGGACAGCTAAATAAAGCATTAGTGAGATTTAATGCATTGTATATTTGTTCCACCACTGCAAATAGATATTTTGCATGTAAGCTTCTTGAAGACTGCATGTCATTGACATTAATGGATTCCTGCCTGAAATAATAACACTGCAGAGTGTTACCACCAACCCTGTTTAATATTCTTTTCATTCCCTGTAGTCCTTTTGCCAGACCGCACAAAACCAAATACACATGCTGGGCAACACGCTCACTTATATTACAACCACAAGTCCAGGTTCTAGGTTTTATCTCTGTCTGCTTTTCTCTCTCCCTCTGGCAAATGCACACACTCATACCCCTTGCTATTCCCACTGTCATTATGTAATTATTATTACATAGTAGTTTGTCTGGTATGCCACCAACTTCTCTTTTTTCCCATCGGCCTCAAGTATTTAGCCTTAAAAACTACTCTCTGGAACATAACTGCAAATCACACATACTACACTCCTCTGTAGGGAAGGAAATAGAGACTCTGCTCACTACGTTGTGCACTCAATGCCCTCTTGTTCCTTGTCTGGAGAACAGAACAGAACAGAATAAACAAAATTTCTATCATAATTACTGTCCTGTATCAGTCTCTATTTGTGAAATACACGACAACCATATAAAGATCACATAATATTTTGCGAGGTTAAATAAGTTCAGCCTCTATTTCTGGTATTCATGTGTATCCAGAGACCTGTTGTTATTCTTGGGACCCGGCCCAGGTCCAATAACTCAGGATTATCTGCTAAACAAACTTCTGTGCTGTCCGTCTGCTTCTCCATAAACATTTTAGGTTCTGTTAGCTTGACATACAATATAATGCAAAAACACTCTGTTCCTCACTCTCTACAATATTGCATTTTCATTAAATGTAACCATCTACCAAGCAATGAATGGTACATTTAATTCTGCAACCTTTCACAGCATTGCAACTTCTGTCTCTGTAATTAATCCTGCTGAAAAAGCACAAATAGCTACAATACAATCAGTTAAAGTCACTTCTACTCCTGCTAATACAGCTTTCTTGGGCGCCGTCCTAGCGGCTGCCTGTTGTAGCAGCTTTGGGCTTATGTCAGTTTTTTAGTATTTTTTTTAGCTTTTTATTTTTATCTTTACACCTTCTGTGCATCTTTGTAACGTAATCTATCTAACTTTTGTTCCTTTATTTACAACCATGAGAACAAAATCCAAAATAGATTCTTTAAGAACTATAAAAATGGCCTACTACTACACCTGCTACTACTAATGCTACTAGTATTATTCATACTTCTACTCTTCTACTAATGATTCACTTAGAATGTGAGTATGCAATAAGATAAAAGGAATAACATAAAATGAAAAATAAAGAGATTATATGAGAATATAATAAAGTAAGTAACATGAGGAAAAAAGATCAAGACAAAAATGGGACAAACCATATTTCAAGTAAAGGAAAGCCTATAATGCCTCCTCTCAAAAGTTCCAAAGTGCTGTATCCCACAAACATGACCTCAGCACCTCCAGCCCTCTATCCATCCATCTCTCTCACTTGTGTTTTTCCTTCTCTGTATCTGCGTTGCCATGGTAAATCTGCCTAATGCCAGAGCAGGAAACCAGTGTAAGAACTGTGGCAACTGTGGTAGCCTTAGGGGACGTGGCATCATGCGGCCGCTACAGTTAATCAGCTGACCATCATATAATGATTTGCTATGAATGGAAATGCTGGGGACTTGTTCAGATAATAATTACAATTAATAATTTCATTCCTCTGCATAAGTTTGTTAGAAGTTGGAGTTAGGTATAAAGGAGCTAAAGCTTGGTTATATTAAGCGTCTAACTGAAGTTCAGTTCAGCAGTGTTCTCAGACGAGTCATCTGTTTGAGGGGTGTTTTCCTTGCTTGCTGGCACACTCTCGATTGAATATGTCCTCAGATATCTTTTTGTTCGATGGCGTTGCTTTATGCCAGCTGCATGCAAAACAGCTGCTTTGGTTGGACTTGCCAGAATTTTATTAGCACAAGAAAGCACTTTTTTTAAACTGCTGCCAAGACCATTCATGGTCCTGATTATTCTGACAAACTTTATAGCTGCTGAGTGTCTGACCTACTGTATTTCTACTGACTGAGGTGTAGAGAGTGCTGTCCAATTCTGCTCAGTGCCAGAGCCCTTGCACCATTACATGGGTGTGATTAGTTCTTGACTTTATAAGCTACTGTGCCTCAGTGCTCTGCTTTGTTTATGCACTGCCACATGTTACTGCTGCTTCAGAGCTGAGCTACCCACTTGTTCTTCCCTTCTGCCACTGGAGGCCTACACTGCCATCTTTAATGATTCACTAGTTATCTTCAATCTGAACATGACAGCAAAGTTTTTAGACTTGGCAGGTGTTTTCTCTCTTAAAACAATATTTTAATGGGTTTAAATATCCTCCATGGAGCGAATCTTTTTCTGCATGTCTGTCAATGCATCTACCGTTATCCTGTCATTCTCCCTGTCAGCATCTGCATCCTCATTAGGTATGGTATGGTAGTATAGTCCTTTTCATGCCTTGTGAACTCATGCTCCCAAAGCCCATATATGGCAGTGGATCATTTGCTTGTGCAAATGAAACTATGTTCTGATGGAGTTATGCAGACTTGTCTGGCTCACCCCTTTGCTCTTCTCCACTCCTTGCTTCACACAGAAAATCCATTAACCTTCATGTAACACCTGAGCTGCATTAAAGATAAATACTAAGTGAATTTGAGATAGATTCTGTGTCAAAATATAGGTAATAAATATCAGTATAGCTCGTAAACCCAATAAATGGTAGATAGCTTGAGTTTATGTCAAAACGGCAGTTTTTTAAAAGATGGCTATTATTATACTGAACAAGTGATTACCTGATCTGTCACATGTGATGAACAGTATTCTCACTGACAGATACATCCACACAGCACTGAATGCAACAGTAACTTAGACATAATACAAGACACCCATTTAATCTACAGAAATTCAAACTGCATTAAACAATCTTTGACATTCTATGTACACTATATGTGAAAATCACTGCAGTTTGCTATGGTCAAATGCAGATGCATCCTCCATGGTGTATTTACACCCAGACCTCTCTTTTGACCTTTGTCAGTTTACATGGCTCTTGTTTTGAAATTACTGCGATGCCTGCGATGTTCTATATTCAAACATGTAAAAAGGAGGCATATGCATAATTTTTAGCCAAGAAGACCTCATCCATTCAAAAGTACTGACTGAATGATCTATAAAGAAATGCCCTGTTGACAAGTCATGGCTGGATTGTCTTATTAACTGTCCCAAATCCACTTCAGGAGCTTTATGCTAAATGGTTGAATGAAAGAAAAATATACTCACTGTGTGAAGGAATAGGTCAGTTCACTGCTGGCCACTAGTGCGATTCGCGGAGTGAGTGTGGATGCTTGAGTGAGTGTTTGTATATGCTTCTCAGGGACCACCCTCTCAAAATGCTGGCTTAAAAGGAGCAAATGAGGCAAGATGACTTCACTGCAGCCTACAGAGAGAGAGGGAGGGAAGGAGGGAAGAAGGAGCAACAAGGAGGAATAGGAGGGAGAGAGGGAAAGGGAAAAAGGAAACTTCATCCTTAAAAGGGCATGGCCTTTCAGCAGCTCCCTCGCCCTGTCTTTGCGTCTCTTCCCCTGACGTCTAGTTAAAAATCCCAGCCTTATTTGGGTAGAGCTGCTCCACATATGGAGGGAGACAGCAGCCAGGCAGTGTTAGTTTGGGTAGCAGGAATTCTCTAAATACTTGCACCACATCCCCCTCATTCAAAGTGCCTGAGAGATGATCAGCGGGGAACATAGGAGCTGTAGGGCATGGGGGAGAGGGAGGAGCAGAGATGAAACCTGGAAAAAAAGTGAAAAAGAAAAGTTGATGTGGAAAAGAGAATTATAGGCTTTTTTAATACAGACCTTTTGACATGTTATAGTAGAAAAAGCACAGGTGTTATGATAGCATTTAACATGTGATGGTGAAACTGAAGCATCATTCATTTTATTATTTATATGTTAGTTCTGCTCCACATTGCAGGGAAGGAACAAGAAACAATGTCAAAAATTACTCATTTCATTGTATATATTGTATATTTTTTTGCAAACAGAGTAGGCAAGAAAGGGTAGGGGGAGAAAGTGAGGAGAGGAAAAGGAGGGGAGGGGAAAGGATGAACAAGGGAAGGAGAAAGGGTAGGAGAGGGGGAGAGGAGAGGCGAGGAGAGGGGGGAATGAGAATAGGAAGAAGTAGAGGATTGAGAAAAGACAGAAATGGACAAGACTGAGGAGGAGTAATGAAGTCATCATCATTAAGACAGAGAATTCCATGTAAGTCCTGGGTGCTGTTCAGTAGCATCCAGTGGGTGTGTGTGTGTGTGTGTACAGCATGTGCGCACATAGTACACCACCTCCACCCATTACACTTCCATCACCTCCGTTCGTTAGTCGCATTTATTGGCAACAGGGCTCTTGTTTGAACATAAGAGATGTTGAATGTACGCTTAAAACTTTAATTTTCTACCTCAGTGGGAAGTTTGAAGTTAGATCACACGCAGAATGAGAAACTCATATGTAACAAGCCTTACTTTAATACAGTTATGTGGGATCCACTAGGACAAAGTCATTACAAATAAATCCTCAGAACAGTATTTGGGTTTGGCAGGGTTACTATCTAGTCAGAAAATGTATCAAAGTTACAAATTTAAATTGCATTTGACTATAAATCTATATCTTTTTGAATACTTCCTCATTTCCCACTTGTTGTTTTCTCTTGATCACCACCCTTTTGTGAACTCAACAACTATGTTTCATTGGTCTTTAACAATGTATAAACATCTATATTTGCATGTGCATGAAGTAAATGATAAAAAGAATTGCCTCGACAGAAACAACCATGGCAACAATATCTTCTAATCTATTTTGCAGAGCCAGATGTTCACATTTACATGTATTATATTAGGTACATGTGAGAGATTTTCCTTTGATAGTCGACTCTGAGAAACCAACAAATAAATACATAAATAAATAAAGTGAAATATTTTTATATGCATTTCTTTATATATATTTGCATTTACTGTGTCATGATTAATGCACAAATACATTTTTGTTTAGTTGGCATAGGTCTTGTTTTTAACAATGAGTGAAGGTCTTTTAACTCCATTACTTTCTGCCATTTAAGGGGAAATTATTCTCCCCCTCCTGCGTGATGGTGTTCAACTGTACACCAGAGGCTACAGCTTTGAGATTGACCTTATTCTGATCCATGCAGTGCTTCCTCTTTCGTTTTCATGCAATTCTTTTCAATCTATTTCCCACATGTCCTTTCCTGTCTGTATTTTTCATTGGTGAAATTAGGAACTGATAAATGTTTAACCAGTTTTCTGCATTTGTATGATGTGCCCCCCGGGTTGTAACATATATGTATCTATCTAACCAACTCTCTCGACACGTAAGAAAATCACGTACCAGCATCTCACCGTAGTGCATTTGTTTAATACATACAACAGCTCAAGTGTTAATAGCTAGCTGTTGCCATTTATTTCCTGTCACAAGGTGAGCTAAGGTCTCCGGACCCGAGCTTCCTTACAGAAAAATATGACTGCTACTGATCTCATCTAACTGTCAAGCAATAAAATGGATATTATGTTTTCCACCGGGTCACACTATTCCTTTAAAGAAACATGGACCCATGTAGAAGCTTTCTACTGGAATGACTGCTATGTCTAAAATCTCATTGTGTGTGTGCATGTTGCTCATGTTTTCGAAAGTGTGTGTAAGCTGCTCTGACATCATGTGTTTATTTAAATGAAAGAATTTACTTTGTCTTGCAGTAGTTTATATTCATTTGTAACGAGCTTCCATGAAAGGTACTTGTTTACAGTGTTATAGAATACTGTCATAGGCCAATACTGTCAGCAGGAGCAGCATTATTATCCACTGTTTCATTTGCAAATTATATCAAAGCCTCAGAGTGGCAGTGTGTGTGTGTGTGTGTGTGTGTGTGTGTGTGTGTGTTTATGTGTATTTATATGTATATCTTTTACTGTGTCCAAATCAAGACAGTTCCACACCACCTGTGTACACAGACCATCATTGTAGTTGTGGTAGTTTATTCTCAAGCATATAGATTTAACAATGCAAACATTTCAAAAATATGTGTGTGTTTCTTTGCATTCGATCATAAATGCCTGCTTGAGTATACATGAATCTATGTATGTACAACTGATGTTGTTTATATCTACTGTAGGGGTTCTATGGGTCTTTCCACCTCTACTTTTTTGATCTCAGCTGAGCCAGTACAAACTGATTCCTTTAAGGTCCTGGAGTTAGAAAGGTTAAGTAGCCTGGATCTCCAACTGGTGAATTACTTATCAATGGAAGGGTACAGTATGAAACCAGTAAAGACATTGTGCTCCAGGTAATTACAGAGCTTCCTCCCAGATATTAGCGCCAAGTAGACCTGATCACCTTTCTGCAACTGCAGTACCACAACCTGAGAACAGAGTAGATAGTGTCTGGTTTAAATGGCTTATTTTTCGCTTTCAATTTCATATGTAATTGTCATATTTGTTTGTGACAACCATTTTTTTTTCACTCTTCTTTTCACTTTTTACCTGACTGGCACTGTCTTCACCATCCTCTCGATTGTGCTCCCACACACTGGCTACTGGCTTCCCATTCCAAGTCAGCTGGACCTACAGAAACAACACAATGTGATATTAATATACAAATGACCTCCTACTGCTGCAAGGATAAACCATTTGAATGTATTCTGAAATCAGGTAATTGTTAAGTCTGGCTTGTTTACTTGGTGGGAGAGGCGCTCATTCACTTTCACAAATGAGTAGACTGTGAATGAAAACACATAAACACCAGCACAAGGGGCCGTGAAGACACCTGGACAGTGAGGAGAGAAGAGTTAATGAAACTGCAGTGATGTATGAGCTTTTAATTTCAAATGATGAGTAGAGCTTTCACAAGTTATTTGAGATTAAACCTTCTACTTGTTTGTGTGTGTGTGTGGGTCTGGGTTTCCTACCCAGGGAAGGATTATATCCCTTTCCATCATTAAGAGCGATGGAGGCGAAAGGAATTGGCACATCAGTATTGAAAGGACCAAAGCAAGATTGAGTAGATGTTACAGTGCTGAGGAGAGTTGGGTCTATGCTGGCTTTGAAGGCAACTTTGGTGCAAGCTGAGAGTAAGAGAGAGTGATTTATTGTACAATGTTCAATTATCACAAAAGACTTTTGAAATATCCATTTTGTGTTTATGTATTGTAAGTAGTTTACCTGTGAGTGACTGCAATCTGCTACTCAGTGTGGTGATATTTTGCCACAAATACATAATCCTACTAAAGGTATCATCTTCCACTTGGTATAAGTCCTTGGCTCCGCAGCAGCAGCTACGCTGTTGATTGAAAGCACAATTGCAGTCCCACCTGTTGCAGGTCAGATTTCCCTTCCACTGGACTGGGATAAGGTGGGGGAATGGTGAGAAAGGAAAAAAAAGAAGAGGGAGCACAAAAGGTCACATGATTCAGCATGGAGGGAAGACGTGTGTAATTGTACAATGTTGAAAAGATGCTGCAAAGATACTTGCTTTTTTCACTTTGGGCAAATTCACTTGTAAAAAAACACATTTTTTGGTTGCACAGCTTGATAATATGAACCATTAAAATGAAATAGGTATGCATATATTTTGTGGAAGTATAAAATGTGGTAGTTTGAGTGGCTTACATGCAGCCTGTTTCAGCATTACAATGGTAGAAGATTGGGCCTCCACATGACCACAGAGAAACAGGGACCCCACCAGGAACAACACTGGTAATACAACCATCTGACAAAAAATATATGGTATTTGATCAGTCACGGATTAATAGACACCCAAAGCAGAGTGGCTAAATGCTCCCTGCAGTGTATGGAGGGCATTTACATGTAAAACAAAACAAAACAAAACAAAAACATTTGAGTTTGATTTAATTACATATCTTTGGTATTACTTGTTGGACTAGTCAAGGTCAAGGATTTTTTAAAAAAGCACTGAAATAAGGTATGGTGTTATGCTTCGATTTGTGCATAAAGATAGGTTACCACAAACATTTAAAATAAGTACTGTAAAATAGAAAATGGTATAAAAAAGAAATAATAAAATAGTAAAAGCAAAAGAAAAGTATTTAAAAATTATAACGAAAAAACTAAATAGCAAGATAAAACAGAACATAAACAGCTCCCATGCAGGTATGGATAAATGTTAAATAAAACCCATGTACAACAGTGAGCTCTTCTTAATATTTACAATTTGCAATTTGCTCACGTATTGTAGGAGCTCTTTTTGCACACAGTAATGGTTATATTGCACATGAAATGGTGACTGTTAGAGTTTGCAGCAACTTTTGCTGATGCGCTTTCTTTATGCTGATTCAGAATTCGATTTGTCTAAATCTGAATTAAAGTAGTAACAAGAAGTATTGATCACACAACTGACTTGGTGCTTCATCCATCAATTGTGCTTGGTATACAACTCTATATTTCAAAAATATATAGCTGTCAAACCCCATCCTGTTCAACTCTGTTTTAATGTCTTAAAACCACATCACTCAGCCATTACATCCCATAATATGTGAATATATATGAGAGAAAAAGCAAATCTTTATAATTATACATAATCTTTATCAAGGCTGTTGCAATCCATGGTGATGCACAACCAGAGTCAGCACTTTGCATTTTTTCTTCTTTTGTTAAAACGATATGTTTGGTGAGAGCTATGTAAGGATAGAAACATAAAACTTACTGTTTTTGTTCCTCCCTCTCCTTGTTCTGAAAGACTGACAAGTTCTCGTGAGTTTGTGAAACCAAGAGTCAGTTTTTAAGCAGCGGATGGTTTTTAGCCTCTTATTAATGCACTACAGGTGATAACCCCCCCTTGAGGAGGCGAATGACAGCAGCTCCGCCTCTCTCTCTTTCTCTCTCTCTCTCTCTCTCTCTCTCACACACACAAACACAGTTATCTCTCCATGAGTTCAGAGAATATTACAGTGACTTAAATTCCCTGGAGAGTAAGTCCAACCTTAAAACATGTCTTCACTGGAAAATGTAATGCTTTTGACTCCTGCAGCCTTTTGTTCCCTGTAATGTGACAGATAGTTTGAAAGAACAAGAATTGATCTTGTTGACCCCTCAGCTCCCCATTGTTGGGACTATAATAACCCTAATTAGGACAGTGGTGTCTGGTTGCCATTTTTCCAGAGGACATCGGCTGCTCAGAAATGCTGATACGGTGAACATTGTTGTAAGGTCACTTAGGATATAATGGTCAACAGATGACAAGACAAAAGCAGCTGATAGGAGAGCATTATCGGTTCATCTATAAAGGCCCAGCTCTTACAACAATATAAAACATTGCCTGGTTCTCATGCTGAGAGGGAGGGATGAGGGAAGTGATACTGAGTTTTCCCATAATTACCTTCCCTTTAGATAATGTTGGAGACCCAGATGTCCTTCTTGTAGTTTGTTGTGTCTCTGAGATACGCCATAGTTAACTTGGCTGAAGTTCACTTCATATTCATGTGCATGAAGTTATGTTGTGGTCTAATATTAACTCGATAAAATGACATTATCATTATCAGGAACACCTTGGTGTTGCCATCTTTCATCTTGGCTTTCAATGACAGGAAATGTGTTGAGAAAAATGTGTTGCACAGGTCAAACCAAAGCTGGGAGCCACTTTAATCCTGATTTAGACATTGAGTGTTTGATTGTTCTACTACTGGTAAATATTGCTTTCTACAAAGACCTTGCTTGTTCTTATGCCATTATTTGGAAGAAGTTTTGCATCAATTATGGTTTAAAAACTTAGAGCCAAGTTGAGCCACAGCAGAATACCAACAGAAAAAAATATACATGGATGAGATGAAAAAGATGATCTGTAAAGACAGCAAGCCATAAACCAGAAACAGGTAGCAGGACTAACAGGGCTAAGGCAGTTTCAGAAAGAAAAAACAGGGCCATACACAGGAGGTCAACATTTGGAAAGAATGCTGAGACAATCTGCAAAGGGAGGGTGTGTGTGTGAGCAGGTATATATATACAGGTGTGTAAAGTCCATTGGCATGAGGACCGATGGGTGGAATTGAAGCTAGAGTTCATGAACAGAGTGAGCACAATACAAAATAAAACAGGAAGTGCGTGTATTCAGTCCGAACAGGTCTTCACAAAAAGAGTTATGAAAATAACAAGATGTATTGCTTTAGTAAAATCAGTTGGATCAGGAGTACTAAGGGTTTTCTCATGTGCGTTGCTGTCTACATATTCAGCTAAAAAGCATAATGCCACTGTACAACTGCTCATGCTGTCATCCATCTTCACTGGTTGTTTGTAACTTAGAGATGCACAGTCATTGCTGCCTGGTTTTCTTCTAGCCCTATTAGATAACAAGGTGTTTCCATCTACTTTCAAAGCTGTCTTGAATCCCGGGGCAGTGCATTGTTAGTGTTTTCTGATAGCCAGTCCCCATTCAGCTGACCTGGTTCTTCACACAGTCCTATCTGCCAGGAGGAGGCCATGATGTATCAGGTGTGTTTTATTTGCACGCATCTCTTCCACACAGACCAGTGATGTGAAATGTGCTGACTTCAGATATGATTTCAAACCACAGCTTTGAGTTACTGCATAATAGTGAAAATAAAGGAGTGGTCAACTCATTTTAGTGTGATTAACCCAGTTGGGAAAGAATCTAAATAATTAAAGGTCGCTCCCTGAGGACTGAGCTTGGGGTCCTTCAGATTGCATTGCTATACGCAAAAGAGACATTTTACTTACATCTATTTCCATTTATTTTAAGGGGAAACCAAAATTGAATTGAAAGAAGAAAACAGGAAGTGACATTTTTTGGGGGTCCAGATTTAGAGCAATTAAATTTTCACTGTGTTTGACCCCAGCCAATTACTATGCATTATGTTCTTTGACATTGACTTCTGAAATATGTCCCTCTTTCAGTGCTTTGAGTACCACTGCTGTATGCGTTATTATGTTACTGTTGTTGTTAGTTGCTACCACTCCTGTTGTTCTTACAGTCATGAGAAAGCTCCGTTGTCCCGGGTCTCACCCTCTTTTCTTTTAGTGATTGATTCGAGAAGGACTTGTGTTACACCTTTGCCCTCTTTGTTGCTTCATTGTAAACTGTTTATCATTCCACTGTGGGTTCTTTTCTATGGTTCTTTGAAAATAAAGTTATGAGTGTGTTCATTTGGTTATCATGAAAGGGGACTCACTTTCATCTGTATAAATTATATCATTGTGTTCTGTAAGAAGGGCTCATACACAGAGTAACCAAAACTGATTTAGTTTTGATTCTGAGTGCTTTATTTAACACTTTATATGTGTTATTTATCAAAATTAAGGTTTCATATTAAAACAAAATAATTTCCATAAATATCTTAAAACTATATATAGTGATATCTAGTATGTATTGTGATATGATATACAAAAAACAAACAAAATGTATGGATAATATATCAATACTTTAATTGTCTCAATAATTTCTTCAGTTTAGACATCAGATGTGTTTTCAGTTGTAACAAAATAAGTTGTTCAAGAACAAAGATATTCATAGGTTTGTAAGGGTTAAAATTGCATGGGCAGAAACCAGATGTGACGAACATAAGACCTGGCTTCCCTCAGAAAAAGCCGACTGAGATGAGGGCACCACAGAGAGATTTCCTCTTGCAGACTCTAACCTTGTTAGTTGTTCAAGAGTTGGTACGAAAACCAGCATCTCCCTAACTTATGCATAAAGCAGAAAGCCGCTGAAAGTGTTATAGTGGCTGTTTTCATCGCAGAGGAAACAACCACTGGGCAGGTTGACAGCCACCTTGTCCCCAACCTTCAGACGCAGGACCACAGCAATGGTGGCACTGTCCTCTTGGTCGTCTCTATTATTGTCACTGAATTTGGCGACAACCTGGCCGTTCACCTGCAGACTGGCGCAGGCAGCCAAGAGGCTTCCAGGTGAACCAGCATCACTGTAGCCAGTAACGGCAAGCGTATAGACGCCAGAGTGGGGGACAGTGAAGATACCTGTGCTCACACTGTAGCTACCACCCAGGTTGAGGAAGACATTTTTGTAGATGATGTTTTTGTCGTTTCTGTGGGGGCCATTGCACTGAAAATGCTTCTCAGTAAATAGACCGACAGAGAAGGCTGTGCGGCTGTCTGGAGTTGCAGAGGGGAGAAGAGAGGACAGGTTAGAAATGCAAAAATGAGAACAGTGTTGTGTCATTAACATTGACATTAAGAAAAGTCGAGTGTGGATGCAAGAGTTTCATTCTTTCAGATGCTTTTATCATCTGAGCTCATACCTGCTTTGTGTAACTCATGTATGTGTCACTCACCCTCGATATTGCTGAGAGTTTGCTTTGTCTGTGAATGGTCCTTCTCAATATTATCCAGGGTTGTGGTAAAGTACGTCTTCAGCCTGTTCACCTCCTGTGTTATCAGACAGCAGCCGCAAGAACCCTGGTCCGTTTTACACACTGGGCACAAACACACATTAATGCACTTTCAAATAAGAACATTCAGTTCATAGACATATTGATTATATACCTCCAGTTCCTCACCACTGCCCGGGGCCAGGGTCGGTGTTCCAGATGTAGGTCCATTCCAGGGATTCGGGACAACAGCAAGAGTTGCATGCAGGAGAGAGAACAATACAATAGCTGGGGGGGAAGAGCACAGGCCAGCAGAAAGAACTCTGAATTAGATGCCTGCTGCTGTGTTGTTGTATATGTGAACCATTGCTTTATCTATCCATGTATTTAGCCTCACCTCTCATGTTGATGCTAAATGAAGACAGCTTCAGAAGGATGGAAGGTGTGATATACTGATTAGGAGAGGAAGAGTCTTGGATATATATTTTTTTCGCCGAGCTCCTCCCTTGCTCAGTTTTATTCGTCCTCTTCTGACTTCGCTCCTCCTTGTTGTTTTTTTAATCAGCCGCCCCATTTGTCTTTGAAAGTGTATAACGGGGGATACTTTATCATCATCACCAGGTGCTCACACTTTGTAATATCACACACAGGCAGACACACTGACACACACGCCCCTTCAGGGCTTTGTGCAGTTGATGCAGGCCAGGTATCATCTATTGTCAGTGCAAGTATCCTTGTTGTCTGTGCAGTCTTATTAAAAGACAATATTGTCTGAAGAGCTGCATTGTCCCTTGGGTTTTATATTAATGATTTTTTCCGGACATGTACTACGTCACAAAGCAGCGTGAATGTCTCAGTTGGCTGTCATTTCTTTTATATAATGATTGGGTGTGCTCAACTTGTTGGATCCATTGCTGTGTTAAATAATAAAGAGTTTATTCAATACGGCTTCAGAAAAGATGCAAATGGATAGATTTGTCATAGGTCACATTTCACTTGACCCTAACGCAGTCTTTGTCACTGCTTTCATTACAAATGTAGTGTGTCTACAATTAAGCACAGAATAAGGGGTATTAAAAAAGGTTCATAATGTATACTGCAGGAAAGTAGTTCTGAAAGAAAGATCTAACATGTTTTACCGTAGTCACACTTCATCTTTTAGACTCTATTTATGTGTGTAGTGCCATCCATTTCAATTCTAATGCTTGGTCTACAAGAACGATAGCAACACAGTGCAACTTGGGGGCTTCAGTGTGATGAACTCTAAAGCACAGCAGGACAAAAAGTTTAGTGATATTATGCAGTCATGTATTTACTTTTTATTTATACATTAATTTCTTTGATGGGGATGCAAACAATTCACAATGCCAACTCATTTCTTCGAAAGTCTGGTTTATTTTGTTGGTGAGTTTCAGACAGATTTTTTTTTTTTTGGGGGGGGATTTGCATCACATCATCTCAGTAACTTAAAGATCAACAACTATTACAAACAAGATACTTGATATGTGACATTAAGTAGATATAAAAGCAGTTTTTCTTTTAATGGTTTGCTCACAGAATGCATGGGTTGATTCCAGACATGACAGATCAAAAACCTGGCCTTACTCAAAAGGACACATCGGAGGACATAAAATCAGATTTGGGGTCACAAGTCATGAATGTCACAATAGAAAGATTTCATCTAGCAGACTTAATCCTTGTATGTATAGGGTACAAGATGGTATAAACTTTAATTAGTAGCATACAGCAGGAAGCCAGTGAAAGTGTTAAAGTGGTTGTTGTCATCGCAGACAAAACATCCTTTGAGCAGGTTCACAGCCACCTTATCCCTGGCCTTCAGTGGCAAGGCCACAACAACGCTGGCGCTGTCTTCTTTGTCCTGGCCACTTTGTTCAGAGAGTACAGACACCACTTTGTTGTTAACCTTCAGGTTAGCGCAGGTGGCCACATTACCAGAAGTAACAGAAGCGTAGATGGTGACAGTGAGGCTGTAAACACCAGAGCGGGGAACAGTGAAAACACCCGTCTGCACATTGTAGTTGCCGCCCAGGTTGATGAAGATGTGGCTGTAGACGATGCCCTTGTCATTAGTGAAGGGGCCAGAGCAACTGAAAACTGTATCAGTGGACAGAGCAACGGAAAAGGCGCTGCGGCTGGCTGGAAATGAAGGGAAGACATGCTTATTTTAGAGGTGTGAGAGATGGATCGGTTTTGCTCTTCAAGAAACTTTGAGGATTTTCCATGCCGTCTCCTGGTTTGTTTAACTCCTGAATGTGCCACTCACCTCTTATATCATTGAGGGACATCTTTGATTTTGTCAGCTCCTTTTTCATTTCATCAATGGTCCCGTCAAAGTGGCTCTTCACCCTCTGTATCTGTTTCTGAATTAGACAGCAGCCACACGATGCCTGTTCTGTAAGGCACACTATGCACACACACACACAAACACACACACATATACGGGTATTCGGCTGCAGATGAGACTATGTGCACATACACTGACTATATATTGATAGAAGAGAGAGACTTATTTCCTTAACAAATTCTCACCGTTGTTTATGGCAGGGTCTGCTTTCGGTGTTGTGCCAGAAAGTCCATTCCAGGTGTAATTCCTCGCATCAATCACCAAAGGTGAATGTAGCAGACCCAGCAATACAATAGCTGGGGGAAAGAGCAAAGGCATATACCACTAAACCCAGAAAAATCACTGCATTTCACTTTTGTCTTGTAAACCTTCGTTGTTTTCAAGTTGTTTAATTCAATTTATATTCATTTAAATTTTTATAACAATAATTTTATCTTACCAAATTATCAATTTTTTTTTACACTAATCACTATTAAAGAACAGTCGGTCAAGATATTTTCTAATCTGAACTACTTTATTATGTCTGATTTGCCATTCGAAAAGCCATTCTGGAGTTGTCTGTGAACCTTCAAACAATCTCCCTATGCTGCCACTACAATTGCAGCTTTTATCTAGTCTCACCTCTCATGTCGGTGCTGGTAAGTGATGGCAGCCTCACAAGGATGGAAGGTGCAAAGTGATCACAATACAAGCTTCAAGGATAGATATTTTTCAAGGAACCCCTCCCCTGTAACCTCTCTCAGTTTTATTTCCCCTCTTTTACATTGCTCCTCCTTGTTTGATTTTATTGTCCGCCCCATTTTCCTTTATATCATTATAACTTGAAATGTCTTTCTCCATCACTAGGGGCTCTCATTTTCTAAACTTCACACCCAAGCAGGCACACACCCTCCAGGGCTTTGTTGTTGATGCCACCCAGGTATCATCTATCACCTGAGATGAGGTGTACTGTACATGGAGCTCAGTGTTCTCATCAGCAGCCAAGCATAATGGTTCAACGTGCTGCATGGTTTGAAGTTTTTTTTATAGTTCGTGTGCAAGTGGGGAGTATTGTCGAAAGCTCCTCTGTTCAACCAGATGTACAATAATGAAACACAGTAGTGATTGCTGTGACTGCCTGACTTAACAGCAAGGCATGCCTATTAGTATCTCTTTTATTATGATCAATTATGACTGAGTGTCTACAGCCATGTTAGCAGCTCCGTGAGGCTGGATTTAGACAGAACAATACTTTAAGCTAAAGGATAATATCAGAATGTCAGCATGCTCACTTATGATTAACATTTGCTATAGGATAAGCAAATATACTGTAGTTCCTTGCCTGGCAAAAATGGGTCATTTGCATAATGAAAGGGCCTCATGAAAAATATGTGCATGTATTGAAGAAAAGCATATGACATGTAAATTGAAAGTTCTGTGTGAGCCCTATTTGCAATTATCGTTACTACATTTGGGAATCGTTTTTTAAGAGGAACTTCACTGACATTACACATGGTGTATGAAGTCTTTTGTGGCTGCAGAGGGAGCTGTGAGAAGTCTGACAGATTGCCTACCTGAGTCAGTGCTGCTTGCAGCTGAAGATAACAAGTCTGAAAATGAAAAAAATGCATTTGAAATTTGAAAGGAGGGAGATCGCCACAGCTCTGTAGCCTTTGCTTCATCTCTGCTCGATGGGAGTAAAACTGTAACCAGTATGTGTTAGCACTAAGTGCAGTATGTGAAAGGATGAATGAAGTTGATTGTAAAGATGGTACCAAACTCAGAATTTTGGAACAGTGGGAGGGAAGAGGACAGATGACAACAGTGAAATATAGAAACACAACATCGATAAAATGAAAATTTGACCATATGTACTGAAAGTACTTCACCCCAAGTTGAAATCAAGTTGCTATTATTTTCTTATTGACAATGTGAATAGATCATTCACATTCTCAATAAGAAAATAACAACATAAAATGTACCAGGGTAAGGCCGTATGCCTGCAGTCTCCAGAGCTGTATGTGTGTGTGCAGTGTAATCTTACTGTATTTGACGTAGGTGTGGAATACCTGAATGTTCTTGAGATTACAGCCTCCTCCTGCCATCCAGTAGTGAAAATTTTTCTCTCTGGGATCAATGAAATCGTATCTGATGGCACTGAGACTTCCTCTACCATCTCAAGAAGAGGACTCTATCAAAAAAAAGAAAGAAAAAGCTATGAATAAAGTCAAGATGAAATTTTCTTTATGCTAATTCAACCCTGATCATAGGATAAAACTTATCAAATTTGCTCAATGCTCTATGTTACCAACCTGTGTTGTACAACATAGGCCGTTCACTTCATTTTCACAATTTTTAGGCATGCCTAATCAAAAATAATTAGTCCTGTGGTAGAGCTGTTATTTCAAGATATTTTATACTCAGTTAAAGTTCAGGTACATAGTAGAAAACACAAACCACAACCTAAATTTAGTTACTACTGTCCCTTTAAAATATTCTTAAACCCCTGTTCACTATGACATACCAGTGCCATAAGTGAGATCCACCAGCAAACAACATTTTAGCCAGCAGCTAACCTGCAGCAGCAATTAACACAAACAGTGGAGATTCAACACAAAATACCTCGGAATGCTGTTATTTCGTTCAAAATTCTGATTTATTATTTTGTAATTTAACAGACCAAACATTTCCATCACAATTTCCATCACACAAAATGAGTCACTAGAGGATTTACGAGTACAAGAACAAAGACATTTGTCAAGTGTGAGGAAAGTAAGGATATGGATGGCAGTATGTCAGGCATAAAAGTTTTGGAGAAATTGATTTCTGATATTTGAAAAGCCTTCAAAAGCACTTGGACTTGAATTTAAACCTTGCCTTTGTCAAAAGACTGTGTTGAGTGAGAGTACAAAAGATCACATAGATTAGGGGATACAAGGCACAACTGCTACCTTAGAAAGATTTATTCTAACAGATTCAAACCTTGTCAGTATGTAACAGTTGACACAAAACCCAGAGCAGCAACATTTCCCTAACTTAGTCAGTAGAATACAGCAGGAAACCAGTGAAAGTGTTGTAGTGGCTTTTGTCATCACAGAGGAAACAGCCAATGGGCAAGTTGACAGCCACCTTGTCCCCGGCCTTCAGGTGGAGGGCCACAACAATTGTGGCACTGTCCTCTTGGTCTTGCATATTTTTTTCACTGGGTCCTGCCACCACTTTGCCATTAACCATTAGACTGGCACAGGCGGCCAGGGTGTTACCAGGAGAACCAGCGTCACTGTAGACAGTTAGGGCAAGGCTGTAGACACCAGAGCGGGGAACAGTGAAGACGCCTGTGTCCACATTGTATCCATCTCCCAGGTTGATGAAGACGTGTTTGTAGACAATGAGCTTGTCATCACGGAAGGGGCCGATGCAGTCCAAATTTTCTTTCTTGAATAGAGCGACTGAGAAGGCACTTCGACTGGCTGGATATGCAGTAGAAAAGAAGTCGACTTGTTATGAAGCTGCACTGGAAATGACCCCTAACTGCATGATATAATGTAACTTGTGCTCACCTCTGATATTGTTGAGGACGGTCGTTGTTTTTACGAGTTCCCTTTCCAGCTCATTGAGACTTGTGTTAAAAAACACCTTCATCCTGTGTATCTGTTGCTGCATCAGACAGCAGCCACATGACGCTTGGTCCGTAAGACACGCTGAACACACACAGATACACATTCATACCAGGTTGAAGCTTTGCAGATCAGATTGTGTGCAGACTCATTGAGTGTGTCCTCTGACTTGACTTATTTTCTTAAAGATCTCTCACCATTTTCTGCATTGGGATTGACACCTCTATTTCCAGTGTTGGTGCCAGGTCCATTCCAGGAATAATCAGGTTTTTGGGCCAACGCTGATTCCAGCAGACACAGCAGTACAATAGCTGGGAGAAGAAGGAAAAAGGCATGAAGCGTAAAATCCAGAACGAATCATGATATCGACTCTTGTGAGAACAGATAACTTGACAATGTCTTAACATCTCAAAATTTCCATGTATCTCCTTCCTGGATATGCATTTCCTCTGAGCCCTGTTAACTATTGTAACTTTTTCACTTTCTAAGTATATCAAGTCTCACCTCTCATGGTTATGCTGGCAGCTGATGATGGCTTCAGAAGGACAGAACGTGTGATAGACTGAGGCAGGGTCAGGAGTCACATATATATATATATGTTTCCCATCAATTCCCTTTGTTAGTCTTTAAAGTAGCTCCTCCCTCTTTCTTTTTCAGTCCACCTGTTTTACCTTTATAGCTATGCATCCATACATCTGTATACCTTCAGACCCCCGCCCCCCCCCAAGGCTTTGTGTTGTACATGAAGGTCAGGTATCATCTGTCCTCTGGGGCAAATGGATGTCGATGTGGTTCAGTGATCTCATCAGCATCCAAAGATAGCATTTTTTCTCAATATTTGACCTGTCAATTTGCGGCACTGAAAATATTGTGATGTTTCGTTCACATAAACTTGCTCCAAAAAAGATTTACATGAGCTGAGAATAAGGATTGTTTCCATCCATACACAAGTCCATTACATTTATTTATTTCAAGTTCAAGATAGTTGTTTTGCATCCAGAAGTCCAGTGTTCATAACACCTTTCTGATTTTTCCAACTTTTTTTCAATCAGGCCAGGACACAACAAGCTCTTAACACCATGTGGAGTTTCATTGTCCTCCTGTGAATAGTGTTGAATTACTTGAGTGAACTAGAACAACATGAGGTTGCGCTTATCAACGTCTGGACTAAAAGAGAGAAGACTCACAAAAATATTTTCTCTAAGAAAGTGAGGTATTGAGAATATATTACATGTACAAGTCATTATAAAAGTTTCATTGAACCCAAATCATGACTTGGTGTTGCAGATTCATGGATAACATCTTACTCAAGTCCAGTGAAAAGAAACAGGTGAACAAAAGACCAATGCAGGCCAAATAGTTCTTTCCATATCCATGTGGGAATGCTAAAGTTACTACAGATAACTTAAGAATGGAAGGGGTCTTAAAAGCATCCAGGTCACCAAGTTATATGGCTCAAAGATATGATCAGCAGGACTCTGGTTATTCCTATAGTCACATAAGGAGGGAGAAAAAAGCTCACAGAATCTGTATACACACAAGCAAAATAAATGCTGCGGGCTATTTAAACCAGTCTAACATGATCAACAGTCCAAATTGCCACATGACACTCAAAACATGTTAACGTTGATCTAACAATATAGGTTAAAAATAAGGTATATGAATGAAATGCGTGTTTATCATTCCTTTATTAACTTAGAGACATTTTTAGAAAATTTACATCAGATGAATACAAGTTGGAGCAAAGATAATATTGTGAAACCAGACATTCCTGAACAGTTTTGTTTCTTATCAAGAAGAATCTCCAGCACAATAAATCATTTGTGTCCTCAGTGCAACATGCTTTCAAACAGACAAGCAAGTTATATCGAAACACAACAGCCCATTGTTCAAATACAACTTAATCCAATTGGCAAACAGTCACTGTGGCCCCTACTCCTGCCCAGAACCTGAACCCTGGGTACAGTGGGCCAGTGAACTGGGTCTGGTGTCGGTGGATGAGGTCAGCCTGGTTGTTGGTGATGCGGTAAAAGGCCAGAATCCCTACATGATGGTCCAGATAGATGCCGATCCGTCTGGCCTTAGGTGAGCCGAGGAGTTTTTGCTGACCATCGTGCCAGAAGGAGAAGCCGGTCCCGGACCAGTACAAACTCCAGGACAGCGGATTGTGGCCCAAACGGCTTCTGTCATCAGAACCTTTACGTTCCATCTCCTTATAAGCCACGCCAATGGTGACCTGCATGATGGCACAGACACAAATCGATTAGGGTTGGAAGCATATAAACAAATATCAGAAACCAGCAAGTGTTTTTCAAATCTCCCAAGTCTCATAGCAAAGGCCTCATTAAAGTATTTTAATAGTTTCTATTTAATTTATTGTATGACACATATGTCTATATCTGAAATCATGCATTTTCCAACTGATATCTAAAGATCCACCTTATGGCCAGTCCACTCCACCTCCCAGTAGTATGGGCTCCCACCCAGAGACTCTCTGCAGAGAACCTGTCTCCAGAAGAGGAAGCGCTCAGGATGTTCTGGTAGGTTCAGGTTTTCAGCTCGCATTGTGGCCTTACGACCTCCATCTGACAGCTGCACGTGGCGATACACCGTGTTAGGGTCCATGGTGGGTTCAAAGCGAACTGAAAGGAGTGGATGTGTTTTAGTTTAGACTCTGGACACCCTGGAGGATTTGACACTGTGGTCTTTATAATCTGTTTCATATTGTGGAGTATGATGGACTTACATTTCAACAATTCCTCTCTAGATTTTGGTTCTGGATTCAAAAGTCCCACTGTTGTTGGAGGAGGCTCTAAGAGCGGGTATATTAAAATGGGGATCAAAACCCATTGACACCACACATTCGACTTCTATAAAGGTAAAGTAGTTGGTTCATATATGCAAGCAGTTTCTAAAACTTTTGTATTTACCATGAGGTTGAGGAAGAGGGAAGGGTGAAGGGGGGGCAGAAGCTTCTTGTCCAGAAAGATGGTGAACAGAGGTAACAATGTTAACCAAAAAAAAAAAAATCATCTTAATGATATCTAATATCAGACAACCATTTCATGTGGTGTGGCAGGCCTTCTTATTCCTACCTTGAGGAAATGCAGGACGTAGAGCTGGATATTTGGATGAAGACTTATGCACTGGGAGGAAAAAAAAGTATGAATAGATGAAGCAAAATTTTAATTTAGGGACTCTCTAAGAGCCACATTTAAATAGATTTATATCCAAAAGCATTTATTTGAGCCACAGACTGTACTGTATATTAGGGTTCCACAGTTTACCTTCAGGTCGTGGAGGTGGCAGAGGTGGAGGATCTGTCATCATTTCATACACTACAGAAAAAAATGGATGAATTATGATACAGCCATCTGAAAGAGTGTTTTTCTTCAGTATGCTAATAATCAAAAACACTGGATGATTTTTTCCTGTACCTATATTTTGTGCACTGGCTTGACCACAGTTATCAGCTGCTGTAGCACCAGCTCCTGCACCACTAGGCGTTGAAGCGACAGGGTCGTGATTCACTACAAACAAAAGACAAGTTTTGTCTCTGAAGAAAGAAGAGAAAAGAAGAGAAGAGAAGAGAAGAGAAGGATACTGACATATTGTGGCAATCTTGGCCAGGCTGGCTTTACAGTGGTCCTGTATTGATGTTTGCAGTTCTTTCATGACTGAGCGGATGGAGGCTACCACCGTTTCCTCCTGAAACAGCACCGACTCTCCTGCAGTGACTGTCTGACCCAGTGGCTCCATGGTTAAGAAATTCTTGAGAACAAATGACATAAAATATTACACTCAAAAACAGCAGTTCTCATTTTGTTTATTGCAAAACCTATCCTTTATATATCCTGTGAGTTTGAATCAAATCAGCTTCCAGCAACCCTCTGCTTCGCACCCATTCACCTTCAAGAAGCAGATGTGGTCCTGCATGTCGGCCAGTCTGCTCAACTCTTCACCCTTCCAGCGCAGCTGTGCCACCTCCTGCTCCAGTCTGTGGATCTGCCCCTCAACCTGGCTGCCTAAGGAGGACTCATGTGTGCCGAGGAGCTCACCAACCTGGGTGCCTGTGAGACTGACATTCTTGGCTAGCTCTGAGAATAAATCTACGCTTTCTTGCTCTAAAGCCTGTGCCAAGGCCTGAGAATGTCGGGGGAGGAGACAAGGATAACAAGCAGATGAGGAAACATGAAGAGAGGGTACAAAGAAGGCAGACGTGCATGACCTAAGCAAATACACAAGCAAGACATCAGAAATGGTGAATTACAGCCACGGTTTCAACAGCAAACAATTTATAATTGTGACTTACCTTGTGTTGGCGAGCAGCATGTGGGATCTCCCTAAGCTTCTGTTCAGTCTCCTGAATTCTCTTCTGTACCTCTGCCTGCATCTGAACAAGCTCTTTCTTCTCTCACACACACACACACACACACAATCCATGGTTTACTATAGACTAGGGGCCATACAGCCACACACAATGCAGGGCAGTAATAGCCCTAGACTGCATTTAGCAGTTTGTAACACCACAAAATATTGTGGGAAGAAAATGTGACAGGAATACACAATAAAGACAGTTGTTTTACAAGTACTTCAAGCTCAGCTACATTTTGGAAATGCGACACTGACAACACAGTTCTAGATTCAGCTGCACCTCATCCTGTACACACGACCAGCATGAAAGAAACTAAAAACTATAAAACAGTACTTCTAATTTTAATTACCCTGGTGGTGACTGTGCTTTTCCATTACGCTACATACCTGCCTCACATTCCTCTCTTCCTTGGGTTTCAGCACATGATGGCCCTTGTGTCCATGTTGGCAACACACCTCACACACACACTCTTTGTCTTCATGGCAAAACAGGTCCAGTGGACGGTTGTGCTGAGGACAGGGTCTGGGTTCCACTTTGGGAAGCTGAGGATAAATGCTGCCCTGTCGCGGCCCGGTATCTGGTAGGATCTCCAGGTATATAGGCATCGACGGTGGGGCCGAGGAAGCAGCCATGGAGGAGCTTTGCTTCAGGCTGTTGGTTCTCAGTTTTTCCATAGCCTCCGCAAGAAGTGTGCTCTTGGCCAGGGAGGGCCGAGGGTTGAAAACCTGCCTGCACTGGGGACAGCTGTACTGACCCTTGCTGTCTTTCTTGTCCCAGTGACTCTGGATACAAGCCAAGCAGTATGAATGCCCACAAGGTAGAGTGGCGGGGTCCTTCAGGGTCTCCAGGCATACTGAGCAGACAAAAGCCTCCTCCTCAGTCCAAGCAGACGCCATGTGGTGCTGGGTGGAAAGAGATGAGTTAGTTTAGTTCGTTTTCCAAGAGGTCAGGCCTGGATATATGTGGATAACCACAGGGCTCCCTGTTCAAGTTGGCTACAGCAATAAGAACCGCACGCAAAGATGGCAAGTTCGAAATGCCACTTCACATGAACCACATGCTGCTAAAGTAACCTGGTGTTCAGGGTGGGGCTGGTAAAACAGGTGGGGTGAGGAGTTTCTCTCTTTAGTTGTGGGTACTTCCCTTTTGGTCAAGTCAGAAACGTTTGGCCTCGTGAACAAATGGCAACTCTATGTCTCTGAAAATTTACTGATAACCAACAAAAGAATCATAGCTCAGAACTCAAGACAGCAGAGTCATGCTCGTGATCAACTAAAGCTGTAAATAACCCTTGTTTTCGTCTACCTTGCCAAAGGGCTAGTCCTAGTTCCTGCACAATCTAAAGAGGATCGACTGGTTTTTCACGTGAGGGCACTGACGTAAAGTTCAAAGCATGGGTTGTTTCCCCGATTAACTCATCGGTGAATTATTCAATAGTCCGCCTCAACCCAGCCTCTCAATGCAGGGGGGAAAAAAACAAGAAAAAACAAGCTGAATGAAATAGTTGTGAAACACGTTTGATGGCGTCATCAGAGCGCAGTGAAGGCAACAGTGACGCGCATGAAGCTACCCTGAGCCATATTGACTACTGGCAGCCGGTTAGCTGAGGGAGAGAGAGCTGTTGTTCTTTAAACTTTCAAGGTGAGTCTTTTTCACTTCCCGAATTACATTCTACTTTTGAATCTAGGTCGTTACGGCGTTGTGTAGGACACGCCGGTTCCCTGACCCAATCCAAATTTCAGCATCGCGATACCACTGACTTACTTAGTTTTCTATTTGGCTAGTCTTATGCTAATATTTAGCCGGCTAGTTAGCGTCCATACACTCTGGCAGTTTCAAGCCAGATAAGATCTCGGAAGCTGCGAAACACAATTTGGATAGCGTTGGCAATGGTGAGGCCAGACACTTGCTGCCACTACTAAGAAATACAACTTTGCAAACGCCCCTGACTGAACTGAGACAGCGAATTAGCAGCTGTAGCTAACAGCCAGTGATTGACAAAGTGTAACTGATGAGTTCCCCCAAGATGTAATCATTCCCCCTCCACTTCTGCTTTAGGGAGAGACAGCGGCACTTCATGTTAACCTGCGAGAGAGACCGAACTTCACACGCTGGTGTTGTTAGCAGATGAGCCAAATCAGCCCTAACTGATTGATGACTTCAAAACTGCCCATGAACGTTTCTTTGTCTTTTCACAGGATGTTCAGGGGCCCTCAAATGCTGACCTGGTCATGTCCTGTAAGGTCATTGCTGCTACTGAGAGAATCTCACCTCTCTGTTTTCTCTGAGCACACTGGCGCTGTGTGGCAGGGTGCAAGATATGTGAAGGTAAACAGACGCGAGGAGGGGCCATCGCTGACACGTAGCGTGGACTCTAATGAGACGGACAGGCGAAACCTCGCATCCAAAGCCATTTCATCCGGTCATCGTCACCCCCCTCGGGGTTCTACCTCGTCAAAATCCAAAGGAGTGTCTGGTCCTTGGAGATGCACTGTTGCGGAAGATTCAGCTCAAACCCCCAAAGCTGTGAGCGCTTACCAGGACTTTTTAACTAGCACAACTTGCCTTCAACCCTGGAGAAGGCCTTGGGAATTTTGCCAATTTTCTCTCAGTTTCCCCAATAACAGTCAATGTAACCATCCTCTAAGCCATTTATGTTACAGAAGGCACTCTGTCAGACCTCTCAGCTCGTCAGCACATACCGCACAGACTTTAAACCACTTCCGCAGTACACCACAAGTCTCAAGTGTCTTTCTTCAGCAAATCAGAGGTGTACATCAGGCTGCCCCTCGTGTTGTAGATTCCTGGAGAGACTGTCTATCCCTGGAGAATGAATACAGGTGTCGACAGAGCCTGGGGCCCAACTTAAAGCTGTACGAGGTGGAAAACGGGAGGAAGGCAGCAAGTCGGAGCCAAGGAAAGAACCAGGGGAGATGGGCGTCCGTCCTGGTCTCGCTCTGCTCTGTCGAGGGGCAACCGGCGTTTCTCTTCACCCTGCGCTCCAGCACGTTGAAGGGCCGGCACAAGGGAGACGTCAGGTTAGTGGAAACAGGCTTAACTGTTGTGTGTGACGTCAGTAGAACTTGTGTCCTCATTTCCATGCATGTGCAGCTTTGCAGGAGGGAAGAGTGATCCAACAGACCGAGATGTGGTGGCCACAGCGCTGAGGGAAGCCTGGGAGGAGCTGGGTATTCATGTGGCAACAGAGAGGGTCTGGGGCATCCTGAAGCCGCTCAGGGACACGGTGAGTGGGATACTTAACTGTTCACGAATCTATGGAGGGCATTGTAAAATTGTCTTTGCGTGCCACTGATGGGCTCTGTGTGGGAGAAATGCAGCATATGATCAGTGTATTGGGACTTTAAATTACTCTTTTTAGATTTCCCAAATCATAAATCCTCACTTTATGATGATATGGCATCAAATACTCACATTTGAGAAGCATGGAACTGGAAATATGTGGTCATATTAAGTGGTAGTGGTAATTCACTTTAATAATCATCTGGATTATCTGAACCTTTGCTAATCATCTAACTAATCTAATCTCCTGACCGCTCAATTTAATAAGTCTATGTTTATGTCTGCTGTCTGTTTCCAGTCAGGGATGATGATCGCTCCCGTGCTGGCTAACCTCGGTCCCCTGGAGGAGTTGTCATTCAAACCGAACCCTGCAGAGGTACGGTCGTCCTAAATTGAGCGCTTCTCAATTTTTTTAATCTGCTTGGGTGCAGGTTTCCCACGTGTTCATCCCCAGGGGTTTTTGTTTTTAGACATGATGGAGATGGTGATACTGTTTCTATTAAAGTCATGTTTTATGCAGTTTATGTCAGTGGATTTTCCCAGGACAGATATTCTTTTTCTGTCGATTTCTATGTAGAAGATGTCATTCTCTTCTTTTGTCTGTTTGTCCATCCCAGGTGGAGGAGATCTTCACCTTGTCCTTGTCCCATTTGTGCAACCCCCAGAACTGTGGCTACACGCACTTCCGCGTCGGCGACAAGTACGGATACACGAGCCCAGTGTTTCGTAACGGCAAGCATCGAGTGTGGGGCCTGACGGCCTTCGCTTTAGACCGCACCCTGAAACTTATCGTTCCTCCGTAGCGGCTCAATCAGTGTCACTTTACAGGTTGCAGTTGTAGAGCACATCTGTCATGTGACTCGTAACTTTGAAGAGGAGAAATGTGCATCAAGCTTTGTGAAGCAAAACATGGCAGTGTAAACTCAAGACTATTCTCCATCTTGAAGCACATAATATGTATATAAATAATATATTTTAGAGTTATTTTATTTTCAAATGCGTACAGATCCTCATTTTATTGCTTTGCTTCAGATCTTCTGCACCTCCAGTTACCCATTAAGTGGAGTTTGACTGAGATAGCTTTCTGTCATGTGAGTTTGACATGAGGATTTCATTTGTCACACTTGATCATGCTGGCTGAGTAAAGCAAAGCTTGAACAGAGTTGATTCAACCCACGTCAGGTTCCAGTTTTATCTCACACTGAATAAACACTGAAAAAGATAGAGGCACATTATAATGCTTTGTGATGAAGAACAATGCAATAAAGATCATTTCAAAGGTTTTCTGTCTGTATTCATTCTTTCTTGGTAGACCCAATATGTTTTTACATGATTTGCATGACATCTGGGCTATAAATAGTACAATAAGACACTTTATAACAGCTTCATTTGATACTGGAGCAGATGATTTCATGTTTTAATTTGGTTTAGCGAATCACAAAAACTTTTCATCGAGGTACTTGAAAACTTTACTTTTAAAACAGCGACTGTGCCATAATTTTCTGCATGCGCCGCTTAAGCTTTATGGGCAGGATGGTGTTGTGAGGGACGCGGTCACGTTTCAAGTCTCGAGCTTTCTACAACACAACGCTTAAATGCTGTGGGTCGTGCTGGTCTACGTACAGAAAATTAGCCCCCACTTCTGTAAAGTGCAACCTTTTTGGGCCTCAAAACCAGGTGCAAATCTGGGGTGAGACGTCAAGGTAGTGAGCACTCCATGGGGTCCAGTGAGTCAGGCAAGAGGTGGCAGTTGAAGGGCCAGCTGAAGGAGAAGAGATCCAGGGCTTGACGGCATTGCTGTTCAGCGACGGCACAGACTGAGCGGCAGGGCAGGAGGACCCCGCCCTGAGGGCTGCACTGGGGCAAGAACATCCCGCACACCAGCCTCTGCAGGGGTTCGAAGCAGGCCAGCTCCATAAGCACCTGGGCGACAACACAGGGGATCATTCTTTGAAGATACTGCGACAGCAACATGAAATTAAAGGTCAATTTTTGAAGGGAAGAGGGTGGCTTTTACCCGGTACTGTTGTAGAAGTGTGGCGGCTTCCCTCTGATCAGCAACGGATAGCCAGATGTTTGGGAATGAGGTGAGATTGTAGCTGAGGTCCTGACACATTTCCACTTCTATAGCTTCACACGGTGAAGCTGAGGGCATGGAGAAAAGACGTGGCATTTAGAGAATCGGGATTCACATTTCAAATACATGAAGGAAATTCATGTATGATGTATTGACGTAACTGAAGGTCAGCGCCTTTGCATATTTTTTAGTTTGCTGGTGAAATTCATCCCCATCCTTCAAACCTTTATTTTTATAGGGTTTGTTTGTTTTATTGTAGGCCAAAACATGACTTCAACAATGCAACAACAAAAAACTACTGTATCGGTGACAGTCTAGCAGGACTCAGATCGGGGCCAGAGATAACAGGGACTCACTGAAGGGAGGGTAGGTGGAGTTGCCGCAGCCCTGTTCATCCGCTCCGTCAGGACAGTCGTTCCAGCCATCGCACAACCACTGCGGCTGAAGGCACTCCCCTGTGCTGCAGGCAAACTGGCTGGGATCACATGTCCCTTTTGATAAAGAAAGGACAAACACAAGGATGTGGCTGTGCAGCGCTGCGGGTCAAAGTGAAGTGGCTTCACAAAAGCAAAAACTCACTGCCCAGTACAGACACAGCCTGGTATGTTGCATTGAAGCCGCTGTCGGCCACTCCTTCGTCCGCCACGAACACCACAGTCATGTGGGGGCCGGAGGAGGTCAGGTCCGGTGGGAAGGTTGTACCACAAAACCTGAGACGAAGGCAGAGGAAACAAAATATGCTTCAGAACAATGTGGTTATACAGTATAGGAAAAACACATATTTAATATTTACCCTCAGTGTACAGGATATTAAAAACCAAGTATGGCACAGATGGCTGAAAATATCCCTTGCAAGAAATGGAACATACATTCTGACAACAATTAAGAGTGAAGGCTGTGGTAGCTCTCACCTTCCCAGGACTCTTCCAGCTCCAGTGTTCACGCTGTCGTGCACCTCCACATAGTCAAACTCACATACGTCCTGAGTCTCCAGGCTGAAGTTCCTGAAGCTCAGGGTGATGACGTGACCTTCCTCGACGGATATATACCATATACACAGCTAATGGAAAACAGAAGAACTCGGGGTTAGGCAACAGGCCAACTACACGGCTACTTTAAAGTGCGTTTAGTAGCCCAGACTGGTACCTGCTGGTGAGGGTAAGGCTTTGGGTGGTTTGGACTTGACATGTAACCATAAGGACCAGTCTTCTGCCCACCACATTCTGTAAGTAGGATCAGTGTTGATGAGTTCTTGAGAGTCTGAGTCCAAGGGCCTTTTTAAGTGTGTTTTAGTTCTATTTCCTTGTTTAAGTTAGATTGAAAGCTCTCACCCTTGTGTTTATGGCTGCAGTTTGCCTCGTCGGTTTGATCATGGCAATGTGGATGACCGTCGCACACAGACACAGGCAGCAGGCAGCGACCACTGTCACACATGAACTCTTCTCTGGAGCAGCTCTCTGAGAAAACAGGCAACAGATGCATGCGCTGATGCACACGAATGAACGTGAGAATGAGCACAAGAGTATACGTGTACGTGAACGACTGACTCTGCCCGGGCAGTATGGCCCTGTACTGAGCTGTGAAGCCGGTGCCTGCGATGCTGCCATCAGAGCGGAAGGTGACCCACACTGTGCTGCTGTTTGTGTTGACTGTTGGTGGTGCTACATTACCACAGAACCTGCAGGGTAGAATTGAAGAACTTTAAAATAAAATGTTTTGTTTTCCCTGTTATTACAGGGAACAGCTTATAGCTTTTAAAATCCAAGAACGAAAATAACCAAGCAGGTCAAATTGACATATAATGATGCACCTTTAGTGCCATCTACCAACAAATTCATGAAATTACATGAATACTAATCATTTTCCTTGAGACAGAACATGTATAAAATAAGCAAAAGAGAAGCATAGATGCTTATTTGAGTTGAAATTCAAGTCTCTCTGCCATTTTGATGCACTGTGTGTGTATTTGCTGGAACATACATTCATACTTGCCTCTCCTTTAATAATAAATATCTCTAAAATGTACAATGTTTTGAAATTCAGAATGTTGAAAAGAGTGATTGTGAGCGCAACATAATAATCTTTAACAGTCAAAAATATCAAGTGCAAAGTTCAAGTTGTGTCACTTGTGTAAACTGACAAAGGCCCTGAAAGTGTTAGACTCGTGGAGCTCCGTGAGGTCTGACCAACCTGGTGACCACAGAGCTCTGGTCCGTCTGCTCCTGCACCTCCAGCCAATCAAACAAACAAGGTGACGGTCCCTCCACGGTCAAAAAGGAGACGTGGATCTGAATCAAGGAAGGGGGTGGGACTCGGATCACCCAAACGCACAGGGAGTTGGCGGGGTAGGAGCCGGGGTGGTTTGGGGAACTGAAACTGCCTTCTGATTCTGTCAGTACACCTCCACAACCTAACAGACAGGAAGGAATAGCGTGTCTCAGTTAAAGGAAAAAAGGAAAGTTCCTCCAGATAAACAAATGATAACATTTGTACTGGGTGAAGATAGACATGAAATTGATCTTACCAATTTTACATTACAATAACAGATAAAGCAAGTGGGCGTATCTTTTGAGCCACCTACGAGTTTCAGACAAGGGGATCCCTGTGGGCTGTGGTGTAGCTGGAGATTCCCATTGACTTCTGTTTGATTGGCTTGTGGGTAAACTAGGGGACACTCCATCTCCTGGCCTGAGTAGCTCTGGGGGGCTGGTGGACAGTAACTGATCCTCCAGTGCCTGGCCTTTCATGTCTAAACCAGGGAGAAAGCAGAACCACATGATGGAAACAAGACAGGATGTCTGGTCAGAGAAGAGCTCAGCTTCTCATTCTCTCACTTGTTGTGAATAACCATTGCACTTTACTTATTCTCATTTACTGTAATGACCGAGTCAAGGTTCAGCATCGACTCACGCGTGAGTATGAGGGCCAGCGCTAGTCCGAGCGCCGCCAACAGGAGCAGAGCAGCAGCAGAGACCACCACCAACCCCCAGCCACAACCTGGGCCCCGCAGATGCATCACACAAGCCCCAAAAAGACCCCAGCCTATGGTTGAATGACAGAGCATGCATTACCATAACCATAATTTAAACTTTCTGCTTTGTTTGCATATCATGTAGACATTTTTTTTCCTTTTCTCCCTTTCATCTACTACCTCCTTGGTGTTGACATCACATTCATTGATTTTGAGTGAATTCTCCAAAGCTTAGAGAAAGCTTGGCAGGTTACACTTTCCAGTAAATCAAATGAAAGCTAAAAGTAAAGTAAACTGGACTTTGCCTGGTTTTGCAACCACAAAAACTGTAGTCATTGTGTCCTTCAGTCATTCAGATCATGTTTTTGTCTTACTTTAATAAAATGTTTACCCCAACAAATCAGCTGCAGAGGTACTCAAGCTATCTTTTTTAAGTTACACGTAAGTCCTACTAAGTACTACTAGTCCAAGTAATGCAATAAAGTGACTCACTAGCTGCTGGTGGTTTGATTGGTTCAGGGGTGGATGAGGAAGTTCTGAAGCCCTCCACCCTCTCCTCTCGCTCCCCTTCCAGCTCAAAGGCAGGGTTGCAGAAAACATTCTGTGGAAAGTGGACCAGAAAAAGTTGATATGATGAACATTTTTGCAAACAGTTGCTTATTTACACTATTGTCATTTATGGAGCAGGATTACCATATATTTGGAGTTGTGTTTTTGGCCTCTGATTGAATATAAGTACAACACTCACTCTCTTTTAGCTCTCTACAAATAAGTATCTGACGTTTTTGTGGGTAAATCACCAGCTAGATCCTAACAGTGTCTGCCATTGGTGCTGAGCAGGTTGTGGGCTACTTTAAAGCTGGGGGCTTATGATGAGAAATAATGAGAGCACTGCAAGTGAACCAAAACACTAGTCTTATGGACCAAACAGCTGAACAATGAGCCTATACACACTGTAAAGCTCCATAAAGCTGAGGGCGGCTGCAGAGCTGGGTGATAATTCTCTGTTGGTTCAACACTGAGTTGCCTCTTCACATTATTTTCACATTCATACATTTCTTTCATTCATTGATACATTGCTATTGTGAAATTATGGATTACAGCTGCTTTAAAGTAACGGTCTGATGATAATCTTGGGAAATTGGGTGATCCAGTATGCTGTCATTGTAACCATACACCAGTGCATGGTGCCTTTCCATGAAGTGTTCCATCCTAACTACCCAACAACCTGGTACAAACCACACAGCTAAGAAGTGTGTGTGTGTGTGTGTGGGGGGGGGGTTCTGTTAAAGCAATACTGTGAATATGGCCAGACTAATTCATTTGGGAATATGCATCATATTAACACAGCATAAACTAAACTAAAATAACTCAGCATGGAAACTCATTCTTCACCTTGTTTTGAAAAAGCCCACTTGAAAAATAATGACACAAGATCATGACAGCCACTGAGTTCACATCTCAAAAGATCCCCTGCCTGTAAACAGACTCCATCTGCAGAAGTAGACAGTGTGATATCGGTTGAAAGCTCTGTAAGCAGACCTTGAGTTGGGACTGTTTTATCAAATTAAAGAAACTTGAGGTCTTAAAACTAGATTTTGAATGAAGACCCATTTACAAATGAATGAATGAAATGAAACCAGAATGAATTTTGAAGCCTCTGGGATTATGAGGCCAGTTTATCAATTTGCCCATGTGGTAATCCAGCCTTGTCTGTGAAATTTACACAAGTAAAACTGACATAGCCAAGTTCTAGATCCATACGCCTAATTAAACCGTTATACTTTATTGTGCAATTCATAGCAAAAAACAATGTCCAGTCCACAGTAGGAACCTTGAACTTGTAAAATTGATTTAACTAACCATCTGTTTGGTCAAAACATCAGTTTATTGATTCTGCACCAATGGAGTCTAAATGAAGTTAATGTAAATGTTCCTACAAGACATCATTACCCAGCATTTTCCATTTAATCATCCTTACTCACCTTATAAATATCTGAGGAGTCTGAGTATACAGCGACTTGGCTGAGGTCAGACATCTTTATCTGTTGTCCCTTCTCGCAGGGAAATCTAGTCAGTCCTTCTCTTCTCAATGAGCCAGATGTTGTGATGAATACATCCAGTATGACACTGTGAGAAAGCCATTACTCCACGAGGGAGTGTTAATGATGTTTTCCTGGGTTTTCTCAACATTGCTCACTTTCTGCTCCAATTCTAAGTTTCCACTGTAGCCTGGAGAGCTTACAGCCTTCAATCCCCCAGCATAGCACAGCTCTTTGTTGAACATCTATCAGCAGAATCCGTGTAAACATGAAAAGTAAAAACACAACATAATTCACATCAAAAATGATCAAAATCCATTTATCAAAATATCTATGTTTGCCGTTTTCCTTAGTCCTTTTGGGTAGTTTAGCATGAGCAACATCGACTGGTGTTTTTCTCGTTTTTTGATGGTGTGTGAGTGGTTACAAAAGAGTTTCTTGAAACTCCTTCACAGTGTTGAACAAAGCCGAGTCAGCTGAGAGGACTGAGCACTGAGGAGGATAGGGAGGGGAGGAGGAGGGAGGTGACGGGGAAAGGGAGAAGGATTTGAGGGTGGAGGTGGGGGTCCCTGTTAAATCTTGATAATCCCTATAACGATCTTTTAAGATCCTAAATGGTTTATTCACGCACACGCTTGCATGCCCAAACACAAGTGAGGCACACAAGGCACACAAACACAAAGATGTAAATACAAGTATTGTGAGCACTACACACCGTCCCGAAAACCAAAAAACACTGGCGCAAAGTTTGAGTCATTTAGTAATAATTCTGGGTAATTAGGCATCAGAACAGCAAAAGTGCTAGGAATGGTGAATTGTAGCAAGAAGTAGGCCTACTAAAGAGATTGTGAGATTTGAAGTTGCCTTATAGTTACACAAAGCTGGTTTGTGATGTTGGAGTTGAGTGTCCTAATAGATTTTTAATGACAAGTTTTGGGGCAGCTTTAAAAGAGTGAAAAGTGTAAAAAAAAAAAAAAGTCAGCATAGAAATATCAGACTGCAGAGAATCCCAAAAGCGAGAGAAAAAAGATAGAATGAGTGCAACAGGAAATGAAAGTAACAGCTCAAATCTGCGCTCTGTCCTAAATAGCCCAGTTCCTCCCTCCCCGTTCTGCGCTGCTGTGTTAATGGGTAATCAGCCATCAAATAAAGCAGCTTACTGCAGGTCGATACGGACACTCTTGCTCACTCCAAGACACAAACCCAGCTGATAAAGAGTCTGGTCATGTACGTGAAGTCTATACTGTGGGCCCTGCTCTTCATCTCTGTGCAGGAGGGTGAGCATTTCAATTCTGCATGCACTTGCTGTCCAATTATGTGAGATTGTGTCCAGTGGATCTGTGCCATATATGTCTGTGTTGACACATAGGTCTGTGTCTGCCCTTTGGTGCCCAGAGATTCATGTTTATCACCATCGCATTTACTGTTTGTGCTCTAGTGTCCCTGCAGGAGGAAGAGGATTATTATGATGAGCAATACGAGGATCCACAGCCGCTGAACTGTTCAACCACTGTGAGCATCAAAGGTGGACACGTCACCTACTCTCAGGTAAAAGCTGCACACATTGGAGCCGAACATTGATAGAGAACAAATTTAATGATTTTGTTGTAATCAGAATATTTGCTTGTTTGTTTTTTGACAAAAGGTGAAGTAAAATATAAATCCAGCAAAAAGTATGTAAATAAATTAGATTTTTTAATTGATATTACTATACTATAAATTATACAATTTCAGATTAACAGGCTGATTACAGACATATAAAACAGTGCAAAACAGATCAAAAGTGCTCAACCATTGAGTACAGGGATGAAGCAAGATGGAGGATGGTAAAAAAATTAATTAACAACAATGATTAATTGATGAATTAAGAAAAAATGTAACATGAATCTTGCAAGTTAAAGTGAGGGACTGCAGTGAAATAGAGTCATAGAGTCATTTCCTGGTCATGGTAGAAAAGGAACAAAACGGTCTTCGAAAGTGAAACAAATCAAGCATCTTTTACTGGAAATCATCATGTTGCCTAATTTAACTCCAAAAGTCAGCATGTGTTTGCTCCACAGGGAGGGCTGGAGGGCAGTGTGCTCACCTATCACTGTGGCCTGGGAAAATACCCTTTCCCAGTCCGCTACAGGCAGTGTGATGCTGATGGGGAGTGGTCACTCATGAGATTAGCCAATGGCAGACCAGCGACACAAGCCACATGCAAAGGTATTGTTGCGGGTGGTGATCCATTTGATGTCATTTGTAAACAAAAAGGACTCTGAAACCTCTCTGTGATTTCCACCTCCTGTTTGCATCCTTCCCATCTCCACTGCATCCTCCTCTCCTCATCCTCTTTTCTCCTTCCTACTTGTCCTTCTTTCAGATGTGTTGTGTCCAGCTCAGCTCCAGCTGGATCATGGGGACTTCTGGCCCAGGGATCAGTGGTTTCATGTTGGGACAACACAGAGCTTCTCGTGCATCGAAGGGTTCACTCTGTATGGGTCAGCCCAGAGGAACTGCACCCTCTCTGGGGAGTGGACAGGAACAACTCCCGTCTGTGACAACCAGGGTGAGGAAGGAGTGGATTACAAACAATGCTGCTGATGCAGCATAAATATCTTTAAAACAGTGCAACATGGAATATCTGAGAGAATATGCATGTGCTCATACTTACTGAGGTCTACACTGTAACGCAGCTTTTGAGCAATGCAAAGAAAAAAAATTCCAAAGTAAAATCTTGTATTTGCTCTCCTTAGGATTCATTATTTTAAGACCTATATTTATGGAGTGTCTTTGATGCCCTGAAGAGTGTGAGTGTGTGTGTGTGTGTGTGTGATTTCAAAGTAATGCATAATGGTACGTTACAAATGCAGAACATTTCTATATAGCACAAATATCCGTAAATAAAAAAGCTATTACTTTAAACATGATGATCATTAATTATATATATATATATCAGTATTAGTTATAGCAGTATTAAGTCTGCTGTTAACCTTCTGTCTTTTAAATGCAGCTGACACATGTAATGACCCAGGAATCCCACCAGGAGCACAAAGGTCAGCAGGCCGGTTTTACACCGGAGAGAAAGTGGTCTACCGGTGTCAAACCGGGCTGAAGCTGCTTGGGTCGGCGGAGAGGGTTTGCTTGGAGAATGGGGAGTGGAGTGGCTCAACACCACGGTGTCAAGGTGTTTTAGATATTGGTCTCTTTCCAGACAATTCATATTTGATACCAAAAAAAAAGGATGGCTACTCTGATATGACTTTCCAATGCTATTACCACCAACTGTGCAGCGACAGGAACTGGTCATCACAGCAGTACCAATAAAGTACACAGTAAACTATCATACCTTTCTTTCTGCGTAACTGCAGGAGCGAATACCTTCGACTCTCCCAGCGCTGTGGCCGAAGCCATGGCAGGGTCACTTGCAGGAGTCATGGATGTAGTCTCGCCAGATTCCAAAAGGGAAAGTGGGTATAACTTGTATCTGTGTCTTGAATATATTGCCAGTGTTGTTATAATTTGTATAACTTGTTGTACAAATACTCCGGACAGTCAGCTGCAATCAAAATGTGTGTGTGTTTGTAAGGTGCAAGAGAATCCTTTGGGCGAACCCTCCATGTGAGTGAGGGCAGTCGTATGAATATCTACATTTTGATGGACACATCAGGAAGCATAAGAAAGCAGGACTTTGAAATGTCAAGGGATGCTACCATTGCGCTAATCAGAAAGGTCTGTACCAAATGAGCTCAGTTTGATTCATTTCATTCAAGAGATGTGGGGAAAAGACAGAAACTCAGAAACATGCAGTATAATCAAAAAGGAATATTCACATGGGTTTATGAGTTTGCCTGTGAAACTAACATCTTAATTCTCCTTCTAGCTGGACAGCTATGAGGTACAGTTGAAGTTCCATGTGTTGTCGTTTGCCAGCGAGGCCAAAGACATTGTAGACATCAGAGAAACGGACATAAGCAGTAACACAGAGGACGTCATATGGAATCTGATGGAGTTTGATTACCATAGTAGGACTCTACGAGTTACTCTTTGATTCATTAACCATATTCATTCATTCAAGGCCTAAAGTAGACAACCATGATGCACCAATGTGTCCAATAGTTAACAGAGTTATTTATTGATTTATTTAAGTATTCGGTCTTGGTTGTTCATGCAATCGTGTACAGGCCATGGGAGAAGGACAGGCACCAACCTCCACGCTGCGCTGCACCGTGTCAGCGAGGTGATCAGCTTCTTCAAACAAAACATGGCCAAGAACCACTTTAATGAGACTCAGAACGTCATCATCATACAAAGCGATGGTAAAGACAGATTGTGTTTCATAAACTCAGACACACAAGCATCTGTCTGGCATCTCCGGTTCGTAAAAAAATCTTTTACAATTCTCTTATATCATTGACAAAGTTTTGTTTGGGGTATTCTGGCTGCAGGTTACTCCAACACAGGCAACAAGCCTCAGATCGCTCTGGCCAGGATCCGGCTCCTGCTGGGCTACAGCATCACAGTCGTCGACCACACAGATGAGACATTGCTAGGTGTCATGCTAAACAAACAATTTACTTTACATTCATCGACTGTAACAGTTTCTACCTATCATCCAAATTAGAAGCAACTGAAAATCACATGTGCCAAGCAAAGTGTAATGCATCGTTTGTTCTCAGATGTCTATGCATTTGGTGTTGGGGATCAAGTGAACAGAGAGGAGTTGAACTCCTTAGCCTCACACAAGCGTGGTGAGCAACATGTTTTCATCCTAAAAGACTACAAAACACTGGGAGAGGTGTTCAACAGTATCATTAGTAAGTAAAAGCTTAATCTTCAACTTTAAGGTACAAAACCTTCATCAGCTAACAACGTGTTACAAAAGACAACAAGAAAACAAATCCTTTTTTAGAATGACAGGCAGTTAGCGAATTCCAACATTTTAGTTCCTGAAGAGTAACAGGTGCCATGATGCAGGTGACAAGAGTGTGACGATGTGTGGGGTAGCTCAGGAAGACGTCTCCAAGGAACAGGAGATAAGTGGGATGCCAGCCTACACCAAACCCTGGCATGTCACTCTGAAAGCAGTAAGAGCTTTTGCACACTCAATCACTGATGTCATCATGTTTGATAGTGTTTTTTTCCCCCACACATACACGTAACAATTATCTCCCTTACAGCCCGGATGGGGGCCAAAGAAGTCATGTTTTGGATCCATCGTGAGTCAAAACTGGGTGCTGACAGCTGCTCACTGCTTTGCCAGAGTGAGCACAGACAAGGTCCCATACCAAGTGGACATAGAATACGGTCAGTGTCAGTATGAGAATACATTTTTGGAGACTGAGCCTTCCTGGGCTCATGTATACGCAGTACTACACTAGGAAATGACAGTTCTTGATTAAAGTTCTCTCTGTTAACCATCTTGTTGATGTCACACTCTTTTGTGCTGAAACAACAACCTGCGTCTTTGATTCCCAGGTGATGGGAAGGTGAAGTCCAGCGCAGTGATCATGCACCCCAAGTTTAACACCAACGCACTTGAACACAGAAATGTGTCTCAGTTCTATGACTACGACGTGGCTCTGGTACAGGTGAACAAGAGTATCCCACTTTCCTGGAAGGCCAGGTAAGACAGCCCAACCAAAATATTTCACTATCAGCACCTCGGAATATACGTAACAGCAAACTTTATTTTGTCATGAAGAAATTATATGTGGGATTTGTGCATTCTTATATTGCCATCTTTGAGCAACCCAGACAAGGGAACAACGTATACCACTAGTGTGTGTATAACATGTGTGATACAACAGACCCATTTGCTTGCCGTGTACCGTACCAGCCAGCCGGGCCATGAAAAAAATCAACTCTACCTGTCAGCAGCACAGTAAGTGACCTTTTCACCTTTATACTCCATAACAAAACAGAAAGAGTATTTTGTGATGGCAGCTGAGTCTGTTTACCACAAATATTCACATTATGGATGCAAGGACATATCTTTGAATGTGCGTTTGCAGGGAACGAACTAATGCCACGTGAGGAGACTGCCGCCTTTTTCATTCATAAAAACTCGGGACGCAAAGAAACACATATTCACATAAAGACTAAGGTGAGAGCCACAATTTCCAGACCGAGGGTTTATAATCAAACTTGTGGAGGAAATAGTTTAGTTCACGCTGTATTCTTTGGCTGTCTGCAGAGGCCTGGCTGTGTGGAGAAGGCCAGGCAAACACTAAAAGAGCCCACTGATGTGACCTTGGATGAGTACATAACTGAGAGATTCCTCTGTACTGGGGGCACCTCTGGATACCAGGATGCTATCACCTGCAAAGGTCTGGATTGTGAACCTACTGTACGATAGCCACCACAGTTCAACCGGATATGGGATTCAAATTATAGGTTTTCTCATTTTGGGCAGGTGACTCTGGTGGATCTCTGTTTCTGCAAACGAGAAAGCGCTACTTTCAGGTCAGAAAGTTTCTCCTGCGTTGTAAGAGCCTGAATGTTCAGTGTAATCGTCTCAGTGACTTGTCTCCTGCTTTCACCTCCAGGTGGCTGTAGTGAGCTGGGGCACCACAGACGTGTGTAACCCACTCAGCTCAGCTCTGAGACGGTACAGCAGTGACCGGCCGCCTCCCGATGCACGAGACTTTCACATCGACGTCTTCAAGATAATGCCGTGGCTGAAACAGCATCTGGGTGAGCAGATCCAGTTCCTGCCTGACATCAACTGAGAGGATCCAGGAACCGTCTGCATGCATCATCGAAGATTAAGCCATAATAACATTAATTTGAATAGATGTCATTCAGACTGCTGACCTCTGGGAATAATCATAACCAATCATAGATAATGATATCAAGCATTTTCCAAATCTTTTATTGTCAATAGATTCTAAGTGATTTTTTTTCCATACATAATAGCGTTAACTCTGCTTGTTTGTTTTGGGGTTTTCCCCCCATTTTATTCTTTCTAAACCAAACATATGTCCATGGATAATTAGGTCTTGAGCCACATACATAACATATATTCACAGGTAATATACCTGTGAGTTCATGAGGTTACATTAAATTGTGTTTTGTGAATTGAAGGACCTGATTCTGATTCTGTGCTGCAAGTTGAGTTGAGCTTACTCATATTCCTTATTCAAACTGACCAAAATACAAACCGCAGTCAAACACATATTACAAAGCAACAGTAGAACATTATTAACTGCATTCAGAAAAAGACTTTTGTATTATATCTATAAAGCAAGTTAAAATGTACAGAGTATTCCTCCATACATTTATATGAAAACCTCATATCTGTTGAACCAAAACCTTTTCTCTGCTGTAAATCATTCAGCTTTTTTTTCTGTGCCTATCGATCATTTCCTTTTTAATCTGACAATAGACTCACGCAGCTCTGAACTCTTCTGTTGTAGCCCATCAGCCCATTAAGGGATTTAATGTACTAAGCCACTGGCTTGTGTAACTGCTGCCAGGTGTCATAGTTTGCACAGTGACACAACTCTAAAAAGCTTCACCCATCAGACAAGATAGTTAAAGACTGATACCTGAGCTCAGTGTAGACAATAACAGAATATCGCCACCCTGTCTGCATCTCTCAGTGATTAAGTGTTCTTCATTTATACGTGACTATCTATGGATACCTTGTGAGGCCTGTTTGGATAAAGATTAACCGTCTAAGGTGGGACCTGATTTGCATACCGAAACATGCTAAGACACATAAGCCTATGCATATGCCATGAACCGAGTGTGTCCTGACATGAAAATAAAACAGTCAGTGAAGCCTTTAAGGACAGGGTTCAGATGAAATATAATAATGGTACTAATCATTATCTTGGTTGTCTTGGGAATTAGAAATCAGGAATTGGGATATATTTTTCCCAATTAACTGTTATTTTGAAATACAACAAGGAAGTAACTTCTAGCAAACTAGGAGACCGCTGCCTTTGTATTCATAAGATCTCAGAACACGAAGAAACACATGTTCACACAAAGAGTAAGGCGAGAGCCACGCTTTCCAGAGCGAGGGCTGCTTTCATGCTTAGAAATCAAACGTGTGGTGGATATAGATCAGTTTAACTGTAAACAGTATCACACTGTATTGGTTAGAAGGTCAGATCAGAGAGTTTCTCCTCAGTTGTAAGAGCATGGCCGCCTCCCAATGCTCGAGACCTTCACATCCGCCTCTTCAAGATGATGCCGTGGCCGAAACAGCATCTGGGCATCAAATCAATCAAAGATGATTACATTAAGTGTTTTCCAAATCTTTATTATCAAATGGAATACCATTGGGGTTTTTTCCCCATACATCATAACGAGGTAATTGTGTTTGGGGATTTTTGTATTCTGTTCTTTCTAAACCAAACATATACACATGGACAATCAGGACCTGAGCCACACGCACAACAGAAATACACCTGTGAATTTGTGTGGATACATTCAATTGTATCTTCTACAACTGGATGGTAGGGCCTGATTCTGTGCTGCATGTGTAGCTAACATCACTGGTCATACTCTCTAGTTAGCCATACAGTATGCTTGTGAACTAGGTTTATACAGGGACTGCATAGTTGTCGGTGGAGAGCCGATACACCAAACGGTGGACGAGCTGAAACAATAAAAGTAATGCTTATGTTAGAAAGGCAGATGTCCACTCAGCCCTCAGAAAACTGTCTGAAGAGGGCTTCTGACTGGCTGTCTTTGAAGTCTGGGACAAAGTGAATCTGGAGGATCTCGGAGAATCCCTCAGAGAGAGCAGGAACCACAAAGTGTTTCCTGTCCAGGAGAGAGACACAGATTAGTAGAGTCAGAAAACTATCGCACCATGTGAAAACTAACAATGAGCCAGAATTCAAAGCCTACTGTGTCGATATGGTGTCAAGCTTACTTGTAGCTGTGGAAGACCATGTCATTGACCTTGGCGTGCTTGTTGTCTGATGGAGCCATTTCACGGAACTGGGAACAATTGTAATGCATTAAAAACATTCTCACCAGGCGAGGTCGATCAAAAACAGGGTGGAGAGGTAAGTCATACTCTGTTGTTGTGTTTGGCTTGTTCCAGAGAGGCTGAGAAGTGGAAACAGCGACAGGGCACTCCTGCTGCTCTGGCCACATCCACATATCTGGAGAATGCGGTATCGGTTACGCATACAGTAAAAATAAATGCAAGCACATAAGAGCAGCGGTAGTATACGTATCACAAAATACGGCAAAAGCAGCAGCTCACAATCAGCGCAGACAAAATATTAAAAAGGAACTCAGTACTCCTTTAGAGAAAACACTGTGTTGATTCATTGAAATTCATGGATTTGTGTGCAATATGTATTTTTGTGTCTGACGCCAGTTAAAATCTATAGAGGGGATTAACGTGGACCAAAAGTATTCCTCCATACAGTTACATGATTGCAGGAGAGACTGATGTGTTATTTGTTGGACCAAAACCTTTTCTTTTTAGATTGATAGATAGATTACTTTATTCATCCCTGAAGGGAAATTATGTAGTCATAGCAGCAATCCGGTACATTAAAATACAATGACATAAAACACTGAGGTAGAAAAATAGAATAAAAATGGTCTAGAAGTAAAAATAGAATACAGAATGGGACAAGGGCATTTGAGAAACACAGGATAAATATGTAAATAAAGTGCAGCAGCAAGATGATATTAATAATACGGATGGTACGAGGGTTATGAAAGGGTTATGTTACTTTTAGTAAGTAATAATATAATATCTGATATACAATAATAGTAACAGTAACATAGTAGCAATAGTATAATAATAATATAATATAATATATAAAAGGATAATGTCTAATATATAATATAATAATAATATATATACTAATATATAGTAATAGTGACAGTAGTATCAACTATATGGCAAAGCAGTGAAGGATGCAAACGGTGGTAGATTTAGTCCATGTGTGTGATTGTGTTTTTTTCATCTGACAATAGACTCATACAACTCTGAACTCTTCTGTTGTAGCCCATCAGCCCATTAAGCGATCCAATGTGCTAAGCCACTGGCTTGTGTAACTGCTGTCGGGGTGTGTTGTTTTGACATACGGTGTCATCGTTGGCACAGTGCCACAACTGTAGAAAGCATCACCCATCAGACAAGATACTTAAAGACTTATACCTGAGCTCAGTGTAGACAATAGCAGAATACCTCCACCCTGTTTGCATCTGTCAATGTTAAGTGTTCTTCATTTATACATGACTGACCACTGACACTTTGTGAAGCCGGTTTGGATAAGGATTAACTCTGTAAGGTGGGACCTGATTTGCATACCGAAACATGCGGGGAAAAACAGACAGATTTACATCTACGCAGTAAATTCCTTGATGAGGGTGTGTTTTACCGTTTGCGAGACTCGGGGTCTGGGTTGGTGTTGTCGATGGCGACACTGCGGCCTTCCTTGAGAGCGCGCTCGCATGCCGACACGCAGCTCTGCCACGTTCCGAGTGTGTCCTGACACGGAGATAACACACTCAGTTCAGTGAAGGCTTTAAGGACGGGGTTCAAGGGTTGTCTGTGTATCAGTATTGCTACCATGCTACTTGAACATAAAGCAGGAGCACAAACATCAGAGTAAAGCATTAACAACACTACTTTCTACAGAACTAAAATTACGCATGCGGAGCTGGAGCTGGTGCCCTGTTCCTATAAGATCCGCTCACCCTGTTGACGTAAACATAGCCTTCTGGAATGATGTGGCGATGGAAGAATGTGGATTTTCCCGCTGTGGATAATGGAGAACAAGCGCACAAGATCAGGATGGGTGCCGGATGGACGAGAGACCAGGAAAACCAAAGGTGACCCTCTCTCACATACATGCAGGGAAACCCACGGCGACAATGACTTCCGTCTCGCTGGAGGTGAGGGAGGCCGACGGCGGATCGTACAGTCTGGCAGTGGTGTCAAGCTTCCTCTAGCAAATCAGATGAAGAAAAATATTTTTTTTAAAAACCCACAGATGCACATGAAAGAAACACATTCTCACAGATTAAAGAATGAAACGCAGTACTAGTGCATCTCAAAAAAATCTGTATATTGTGGAAAACTTTGCTATTTACCATCAGTTGTTAAAGAAATGTTGATGCAGAAATTTGTGGTAACGGCACCCCCAACAAGTTCTTGCCAGAGGTAAATATTACACTTACAAATGAACATAATATACAAAAGTTCGCCCTTTCCAATTAAATTACAAACAAGTCAACTTTTTTCACGATATTCTAATTTCCTGAGATGCCCCAGAACACGGGTATCGGCTGTCGTGCTCACTGGGTCGAAGTCCGGCAGCCTGTGGGGGGCGCGCTTCCAGCCCAGAAAGTACTCCTCTGGTGTGTGGAACTGCAGCCTGAGGTTCAGAGCAAACTGCAGAAACAAGATGGGGGGGGAATGGCACACACAGTGTTCAGAGACTCGAGCAGTTCGGCGCACCCCCCAATCTGAAACATAGTTTAGACTCATTTCGCGACACCTGATGACACAACGCTTCAAACAAATTACGTCAAGAGTCAACAAGGCGAGGAGGGCGGTAAGAAGCTCAGGTTTTACCAGTCGGTCACTGCAGGAGAAATCCTTCTTCTTCCTCCCTGGAGCCCAGTTCTCTGGCCTGCCCGCAGCATCTGTGCTCAGAGATAAAGTCATAAGATGAGGATAAAACATTCTGACTAAGATTGGCAAAGAAAAGCATCTAAATTGGTCATTTTGCTGCACTGCTGCAGAGAGGTTCGCTCTACACCCGCATCTGCTGGGATTATTAAATCGACTCACCTCCCACATAAAAACTGGCTGCCTTGTCAACAGTGACGCCATCATTAGCCTGGGCAGGAAACGCACACGCACAGTCAGGGGTAAACTATTTTGCCTCCATGCAAATATTGGATACAAGAATTCTTGAACATTAACAGGTGCATGTGTGTGTGTGTGCATTATCCTGTATCTCGCCTGACAGTTACCTTTTCACACAAGTGATTCCACATTCCCACGACTGGTTTCCTGTAGACGCCGGGACCAGCCGCGACAAACACCTGAAACACAGACACGGAGGGGGATCCAGATATCTGCCTCGTGCACGACATCTGACCATGTGGTAAGAGTCAGTCTGCAACGTAGCGAACCTGCACTGGCAGCTGCAGCGTGGCGAGGATGTCCTCCACTTTAGACTTGAAGACTTCTGGTCTCAGTTTGCCTTTAGCGATCCCCATCTGGTTGGTGAAGAACACCACCTGCAACGGGAGAGCAAGGGCAGACTAGGAAATCCCGTGGCACACTCAATCTGAGAACATAACACTTAACCATATTTACCTGGCTTTCATCCTGCAGACTAAACTAAATGTTATTAGTAGCTGCTGCGTTACTCCGACTCACCTTATATCCTTTTCTGAACAAAGTGGCCAGCCTGGGTTGGATCTCCGGGTACAGAACCCTGGTAATTAAACGCAAGGATTATTTCAAGAAATCACGTAGACGTGGGATATAATCTATATAGGCCACACACAGTCATTTATCAATTCTGAGCTACAGCAAACAATTTTAAAGGGAATGGTCGGGTGCATAGGCATACTTCCAGTCATCTGGTGCAGTGGGAAAGACTTTCCCAGACTTGGTGGTGATGATGCAGCCGTCGATGTCAAACCCAGCGATCTGGAGGTGGAGACGCGAGGGGGAAACATTCAGGCTTTTTCAAATATGATGCATGCAGCTGACTCACTTGTCAACTTGAACTTCTATAAGGTAAAGACAGAAGTTTTGTCCCAGATAAAACAAATAAAAAACTGGAATCAGTCAATTCCTTTTTCGGTTCTGCGCTGTATCTAATATTTGACAATGCTATGCAATCAAAACAGGAATACAACCTTCACCCACTGTTCCACTGAAACATTTCCCACCTTGTCACTCCCTTTGACTCCTGCAGCTGTATAAACCATCAGGCTGCCTATGTGCTGCCAGCTGCTCTTTGGACAGGCCTTCGATGATGATGAAGATGAAGGCTGGGTGCTGTTACTCCTCTCAGAGACAGACTTCTCAGCCAGCTCCTGCAGCTGCTTGAGCTTTTCTTCTGCTAGTTTCTCCTCCTCATCCTCCTCTTCTTCTTCCTTCATCCATCCAACCGAGGCCTCCACCTCTGTCCTTCGGCGCTTCACCTCGGGGGGCCCCCTCTCTGGGCTCAGTTGTCCTTTAGATGACTAAAGAGAAAATTAAAGTAAAAACAACACTGTCACACTGATACACTGAAATGTCATCCTTTTGGTAAATTCGCAGGAATGAACAACTAAGATAAATAAATGAATACAAAAAAATGGATTTAAACTCAGTAACAAAACAGCAGTTACCTTTGTGGGGGAGGCAGAAAAAAAATCCTTTATACTTCGTTTAGGTGTTGGACTCATCTGTGCCTCTTTTCCATTCCTTCCTCCTTTTACTGCATCAGTGGCTTTCAGCCCTTTCTGTGCACCACGGACGGCCGCACCGTTGGAGCTCAGAGAGTAGTGCAGTTTAAAGGGATGGTCCTGGTTAACCAGATGAAGAGTGCCCCCATGGGTGAGTTTGCCAGACTGGCCCCGGCCCAGCTTCTCACCGTTCAGGAAACTGGGATTGGGACCAAGCTGTGGGGGGGGGGACACACATGAACACCGCACTGAAGCATTTTTATGAGTTTACAGGATTGCGATTACCTGTGTGGGTCTGGGCAGTGACGAGACAAGATTGCTGACATCAGTTTTATAGACATAATGACATCACTGATATTTTTGACTGCTTGGTGCCGAATGTGGTGTTTTGCGGTGTTAACTGTTTCCATACCTGAGTGACAAGCACATCCTGGTCTGCATAGCAAGCCACTGCCTTCACTGAAGGAAACGCAAAGATGAGTACATCAGAAACACACACTCAAAGACTCAAAGTCACACACAAACACGCAAAATCCATCCACGGGTTTTCCATGACAATCTGGAGACTGAGAGCGCCATGGCAAAACACCAAAGCACACCAGGAAAAAAGCGCCAGTTTACGTGATGCTCGTTTCCTCACCCTCTCTCTGTTTAAAGGTTCCGCTGTCTCCAACTTATCCGGCGTGTTTCGTGTCGTGTCTCCCCTGTCTGGCTTTCAGTTACATCTCCGAAACACTCAATGTTTCCAGGGCACAACACAACGGACTATATTCTCCAAGACCTCTGTAAAACAGTCTTCTTACGTTTCTTTCAGAAAAAAAACATATATGTGCTGCCTGGTTCATATCACAACCTGAAGATGCGTGTCAACGTCCACAAATATTGATTTATGCCAACAAGAAAAGCTGGTTTCTGATACATTCTCAGCCAGGGTGTACTGCCATCCTAAATCTCTTGTGTAAATAGTGAAATGTTCAGACACTCATAATAAAAACAAACCGGTATCTATAGATTGAGGTTTAATCTTACCTGTCAGTGAGTTATGTGCCGTTAAGTCCCTCCTCTATTTGTTATTTCCATTAAATACCCACTCCTGTTCTAGCTCTAACTCATATTCACTTGTCTGCTCTGTCAGATACAGTACTGGTCTGGAAAGCTGTTGTGCTGCAGTCTAATACTACTAGACATCTTCACTTACAGGTGACAAACTTGACAGACTTGTTTTTTTCAGGCCTTTGGTTATCTTCAGCTGAAAACTCTTGGGTCTCTGTTAAACCAGGTGGAGAGTATCTGATAATCTTTGTAGATTGACATTTTGTTGTTTAAACTTGATTTTTGTAAAAATGTAATGTATACGTCATCAGTGGTAATTTTGTTACTTCTTTGTCTTGTTCTATTCCCACAGGACAGTCCTACCAACGTGACATTCGCTGAAGTGTAACTGTTTAACCTAACATACGTCCAAATCAACAGCTTTTTCTGTGTTCCTGCCCTCCACCCTCTTCATCAGTCTTCAGATCGTCAGTCCTTGCCACCATGTCCAACCAGCCTGTCCAAAACCATCATAAGGAGGCCTATATGGCGCTGATGAAAGGCTTGACAAAGCTGGATCTCTGTGGCCCCTATGTTCCCTGCAAACTCTTGCTGACTGGAGACGATGCCTTTCCTTTGGCAATGAATGGCCAAGGCCAGGTCCTGATGGCTGCCTCTCTGTATGGCCGTGGAAGAATTGTGGTCCTTGGTCATGAGGGCTACTTGAAGACCTTCCCTGATCTGGTAGAGAATGCTCTCACCTGGCTGAGAGGAGATGGATCCAACAACCTGCATGTGGGAGTCCAGAAAATGTCAAAGTAGTTGCTGATAACCTCAGCAAATCCAGCTTCCAAGCCAAAGTGGTGGAGGCCTTCAGTGATAATCTGGAGGTTGGTGTGTATGTGACAGATGCCTACAGCGTGGGTGAAAACCCGAAGCAGCTGGTGGCATTTCTGAAAGCTGGAGGAGGAGTGCTTATTGCAGGTCATGCAATAGATTGGTATGGATCTCACCCTAAGGAGAACACGCTGCTTCAGTTTCAAGGGAATAAGGTTTCTGGTGTGGCAGGCATCTACTTCACTGAGCATAAGGCGGAGGTACAGTGCCTGCCTGTCTATCCTCAAATTCCATCCTCCTGGATGGCTGTGGAGTGAGTATATACTATAGTTCTCTTTTATTGCACATTTAGAAAGATTCCACTGCAATAAACTTTAATCTGTAAACTTCCCCAATTAAAAACATTATTAATATGTTTTTTATTAGACCCCATTACAATGAAGCAAAACCAGTCCATAAAAACTGGGATTAAGAATACAAAAGATTAAATAGTGTGATGCAGTTACTCTTCAATATAATTATATGGACCTCTAATTCTCATTCTTGCTATCTCTCCTTCCCTCTTCTCTTCTCACTTTCAAATACAGTATTGGTAAGGATTTTCAGGATGACTTGGAGTTCTTACTGAAGGGGATTTCAGAGTTTGACCTCGAGGGTGGTTTAGTATTTTCTGAGGTTCTGGTCCATGGCCCACTATCCTTTCCCATTGGGACCACAGAAGATGGAAGGGCATTCCTGGCAGGAGCCTATTATGGGAAGGGACGAGTCATTGTGATGTCACATGAAGGACATCTTGGAGAAGAGGTACATGATGAGAATTTTCTAACATACTTTTAGGTATTAAATTATGGTAGTATCATCTAACTTAGACAATGGATATGATTCATTTCCATATTCATTTTTCATATATCAGTTTTGACTCCCAGCAGTTGGGTGTCTACATTATTATGCCAAGTAATCACTAATTACTGCCTCTTTAAAAAAAAAATTTATTTCATTACAGAAAATGGCTCCATTTCTTATCAATGCCATTAACTGGTTGGATCAGGGCCGGAAGGGGCTTGCTGGTGTCATGCCTGGTTATAACATCAAAGTTCCAAGCAACTCTGGGTTACAATCTGAAACGACAAATTTCAGGAAAGACCTGAGTGTCTTTGTGTGTAAGGCATACAGCGATGACCATATGGAGGAAATCCAGGACTTTGTTGCAGAGGGAGGAGGCCTGCTGATTGCAGGGCATGCATGGTACTGGGGATACTCAAACAAAGACAAAAATCCATTAACAGATTTCCCAGGTAAGATAATTCACCACTTGCCCAGTTCATGATAATATTATATGATGCATGCTACGTAGTGTTGGGGTTAGAATATATAAAGTCTATTCTAGCCAACGTGATAATGTACTCTGTAATGACTCATATCACTGCATTGCTCATGGCTCGGTGTGAGACACAGTTGCAGTCTTTAACACATTATCAAGTACAGGATAGTATTCAGGAATACAGGTAGATGTAGGGTATTGGCGTTAAATTAGAGATATTAAGATAATAGTAATTTTTAAAGGTTTATGAAACGGGCAACTTCTGTGAGCTGAGAAATGGATAAAAATAGACTTGCAGTCAGGTTTAGGACAGAATCGTTCAGGGCAAAAATTGACTCGGTTATTGTGTAGCTGTATGAAGTTAAGTAAGTGTTAAGATCCTCTAAAAAAGTAATTTGCAGGTTCTTACAGGAGAATGAGCTGCCAGACTTGCTAAGAAAAACAATGAAATATGCTTTGAAGAAACCAAGGGACTAAATTTGTGCTGAGCCAAAAAGAGAGGGCAGACAGAACATACAGGTGGACAAGTGATAGAGAATGTTGGCTGCCTGGATGTCTACAGAGGAGGTAGCTTAATGAATAATGTATTTTGATGATGTGTTGTCAGACCATGGTGTAAGATAAATGTGTTTATATCTGGATGGGGCCAGCCGTGATTGTGCCAGTTGTGCCGACAGCTTATGAGAGAAGTTCAAAGTCTGTGCTAATGTTACAGAAATTGTCAGGCACTTCCTTAATCCAGGGTTGGAAAGCTGTTGAGGCAAGGAGTTTCTGAAGATATGACCATTCAAAAACAGTTCCAAATATATATATTGGCACTTCAAAGACTCATCCAGCTGAGTTGGTGGTTAAATGACTGCAGAAGGATATGCGAAATGCAGTCTTGCTGGGCTGGTTGGTTGGATGATTTCAGGCAGTATGGCAGATGAATGAAAGCAGAATATATTTTAGGAGAAGTCACAGGGCTGAACAGCTGGAGAAAGGAGTACTGGGAAATTTTAGATAAACTGTGTAGCTCTGGGGGCTTAGTTGTGCAGAACAAGAGAAAAGCCACCAAAGAGCAAAAACCTGTTTTCAAAAATTGGTGTACTAGCTTCATTATAACACATTCATATCAGTCCAACCCTAACCATTATAATGTCAACAATACAACACAGGAGATCAAGTCAAGTTTGCTCTAATGTTTTTCAGGGAACAAGATCCTGACCAAAATGGGACTGAGTTTGTTGACTGCAACGATCAGTGGGGCTATATATAAGACCCCAGAACCCAGCCAGGTCATCAAAGCTACCTACCACTTCCGCCACCTTCTACACCGCTTTGCTGGCCATGTAGTCGCAGGCAACAAACTTGAGAAGCATGAGGAGGAATGTCTTAAAAGGCTTGGCACAGACTGCTCCACCTACTTGACCATGAATGCACATGACTATTCCCCCTATACACAGGTTGTGTCCACTCTCACTGATGTCTTAATGAAGTCAGGCTTGCCACAGGTGAGTAGAAAAAATGAAACTGATTCTTTATAAAATATCCCAATAGAACAGCAAAAAGCTATTTTTGGCTGATCTACAGCTATTAACCAGTCAAATGTGACCTTTTAATATATTCATTATTTATTTGTATTTAAAGGTGAGTGAAAGCCATCCTGTGACAAGTCAAAAGGACCGTCTACTGCTCAGTTTGGGGGTAGATGTATACAGGTGTTGCCCAGATCCTGATGCCCTCTTGCCCTATCTAACCAATGTTGACCCGCTGACGTTGGTTGTCTACAACCAAAGGATCGAGATAAATGTGAACACACCAGGTCAGACCTTGTTGTGGATAAATATATGAAACTTGTTATAAGTTCAACTTACAACATCTGTGTACTTGTACAGACCTCACTGTTAAGAAAACAAAATATGTTCTGCAGATTTTTTACATGTAAACATCATAGAGTATAACCTGATGTTGTGTGTGTGTGTCTTTGTAGAAAAGCACGAGTGGATCAGTACAGGTCTCTACCTTCCCCCTGGTATGAAGACCTACATGATCATACCAGCAGAGATGGTCAACAAGGGATGGAAGGTACAATCTACAAGATCAAATAAGTCATTTCAGTTATTGGGTTCAAGTGTGATACTGTTGATACAAGTAAAGCTGAAATAAAAGTTAGATTAATGTTTGATTCAAAACAAAATTACAAATCTATGAACAGAGCAACACATCAGTAATGCCTATCCCACAAAGCAGCTGTGTGTTTCCTTTGCATTTGGACTGGTAATGACCTGTGGCAAGCTTGCATGAAGGTTATTACTCAGTGGCCCAGGTCATCAAAGCAGTAATACATATTGTATGTCTTCCTCAGATCCAGGTAGGCTGTCAAACAGACAAACTCAACCATGCAGAGCTGAAGAGAGCACCAGATGTTTCTGAAAATTTCCCCATAAGTACAGAGACGATTCAGGTGGAGAACTTCTGGGGGGGGCTCATCTACCTGGTGGCCCCACCCAATACACAACTGGAAGGTGTAACGGTCACAGTGCAGATGGCTCAACCTGCACCATATTATAAATCTGGTAAGTGTGTGGTGGGTATAACTGTGGTGTGTATTTGCTGCCATGTTTATGTGTCCTCAGGGGGTTAATGGAAGATGTTCGACAATTTTTTTTGGTCACTATATTATGGGTAAATGTGGTTATTTTATTTTATTTAAATATGGATGAGGATTTCAGCTCGTGCCTTGTTGTGCCTGTTTGTAGTTAGCCATAGTACTTAAAGAATGCTCATACTCTCAGCCTGTCATCTGCAGGGGACTGTGTGGCGAATATAGTTATGTAATGTGCATTAGTTTTACCAGCCCTGTTTGCAGGCTGGCATCTGTGTTTTTGATTTACAGTATGATTTCTTCCTTATTCTTCAGTATATTTACATTAGTATGGACCAAGTACTTTACAAAGCACATTCTTTTTTTGAGTTTTTTTTTGTCCATTTGGGTACTCTTGAAGCACTGGACATTATACATGATAAATATATATTATCTCAAATTTTTGAATACATCCATCCCTCATTGTTCTTCAGGTGTGACAACTGCAGCTGACTGGACTCGGCTGCGCACTGCTCCCTCCCCCTGGGCAGAGCTGGAGTTTGACAACATCGTCCTCACTGTACCATCAGATGTGGTTCGGGACCTGGAGAACCCTGATGAGTTGGCGACGCAATGGAACACCATCATGCGAGCAGTTGCTGATCTTGCTGCCATCCCGCACAAATTTCCTCGCAAAGAACGCATTGTAGCTGACGTGCAGATTTCCCACGGTAAGTGTATTTGGTTTACATGTTTTAAATATCCGTTTCTAAATTCCTTTTCCCGTTGAGAATCGCTGTGAGATGGAGCCTGTCATAACTCATTCATCATGGACAGATCACCTGTCGAGCAGAGAGCTTACACACATATCCAGACAAGATTCGTTCTCACTTTTACAACGAGAGGCAATTTAGGGTTCACTATTTCCCCAAACCCGCATGTCCATGTTAACTCCTCTTAGACCTCTTAGTGCAATGCCATAAACAATATACTAAGGAAAAAAATGACTAGAGCTCTTAGGGACATCAGACAAATTTTTAAGATTCAAAAATTGCAACACTTGTAATTGTTATTTTTTGAGAAGTTTTGTTCCTATGAATTGTAATATTAGGCATGTGTTTTGAGCTTTGTTCTGACTGCATGCACTTGCATTACACTACAAAGTCCCGCAGTGTTTCTCCACTATAGCAAATAAACCATATTGCCATGAAACTGTCTTTCTGATTCCCCTTTGCGCAGGTTGGATGCATGCAGGTTATCCTATCATGGGGCACACACCTTCAGCAGCTCCGATGGTCAGCACTGACTATGCCAAGAAACATGGCCTGTGGGGCCCCATCCATGAACTGGGACACAACCAACAGAGAAGTTGCTGGGAGTTCAAATCACATACCACAGAGGCTACATGCAACTTGTGGTCAGTGTATGTGCATGAAGAGGTGCTGGGGATCAACAGAGAGAAGGTGAAGTAAAATCTTAAAGTTTAATATAACATACTTTTATGACAATAGATGTCACAAAAGAAAAAAATCTGGTTTATCCTTTGTGGAGAGAAGCATTTAGCTGTTCTTTGAGATTATATTGTTTTACAATCGTCTTGTCCAATTCAGGCTCATGGAGACCTTTCTTCAGAAAATCGAAAAAAACGAACAGAGGTGTTTGTTCAGAAAGGCAGGCCACTCAAAAGCTGGAGCGTGTGGTTGGCCCTGGAGACATATTTGCAGGCAAGAGAGAATTACTCTTTATTACATCCTATAAACAAAATGTCAAAAATTGGTCTAACAGATGTCTGCTGCTGTTTTTCACATTTCCCTTTACCTTTGTCTCCTTCCATGTAGCTCCAGGAGAAGTTTGGCTGGGATGCCTTCAAGAAGGTGTTTGCTGCCTACCACAAGATGAGCGACTTTCCAAGTGACAAGGATGGAAAGATGAACCTGTATGCTGAGACTTTCTCCAAGACTGTGGAGATGAACCTGACTGGTTTCTTTAAGGCCTGGAGCTGGCCCATCAAAAAAGCCACTGAGGAGAAACTCTCCAACCTGCCTCCCTGGAAGGACCACCCCATGGTCCAGTATGACTGAACTTCAGTCTGCTGTTGATTAAAGTGTGGAGGGATGGGTATACATTGATAATCAGTTATGGTGCATTTTAATCAAGAAGATGATTTAACTTAGCAGAGAGCTACAGTTTAATGTTGAGCAGAAGAAAAGGGGAATTTCCAAGTAAGCTGAAAGAAAGTTTGTTAAAAGACAGAGTTAATGGTCTAGCAAGATGAAATCATTCAGTCTGCATTGTTAACAAAATGCTGTTGATGTAGCTCCTTATGTCTTGTCATGTCATGTCTGACTTTTCTCTTGACTCTTTGGATGCTGAAATTAACAGCGAGATGACACCGCACCAATCTAAAGCAAGATGTTTTAAAAATATTTCTTTCAATGATGGTAATAATGTACAGAATTTTTTTCTGTAAAAGTAGGAGAAGAGAAAAAACAGACTGGGAGGACATGTAAGGAGATCAGCCAAATATATTTTAAAGTGATGGTGAATGGGTGTACTTTTCATCTATTGTTAATTCTCTTCTTCCTGTGTTTTTTGGTGGTGATGATTCCTGTTTTCTTTTCTATCACTGAAATAAATCATGTATCAGCATACAAAATAAAAGTCTGTTATTGTTCTTTATGAACCAATATAAAGGGTTTACAGTACTCTCCGCACAGATGTAAAACATAAAGACAATTTATGGTTAATTCCAATCTATTGATGCACACTCTTTTGGGTTTTTCTGAGATCTTGAGAAATTTGCCCTTTAAAGCATTAATACAACTGTTTCAGAGATCAAGACTGCAAAGTTTTAGCTTTATCATAAAAACAATGAACTCATGCTTACGCTAGCACACACTGAGCAGGAGCTGTACTCCAGTGATCATTCCCTGAGCGTTCCACACTGCAAACAAGTCTTTTATGTGAAACATCTGACCCTTTGTTCTTATACAAAGACTGGTTAATTTGAAATACAATGTTTTCTAGCAACTGCAACATATTGCATTTGTTATTAACTAAAATTACATTACATTCATTGTTAGACCATTAAATGCAACTGAGCAAAGATAAGAGTCATAATTAAGAGATAAACAGGGTTGTTATTCAGGATCCTGCAACAGGTGGGAAGATAATCCCTTTGGTTTGTTGTGAGTGAAGTCACTTTGTTCTTTAAAAGAAATGCCAACTTCTGCCAAATACAACCAAACGAGGACACTGGGGAGAACGTGCCCTGTACGATGCATTCCTCCACGGGCTCGCTGAAGGCATCAAGGACGAGTTACTGACCCGCGACCTCCCTGACGATCTCAATCGGGTTATTGAACTGGCTATCCGTGTCGGTGCACGCCTAGAGGAACACGGGCGCCAGGCCCACCTGGGCCCACACCGTCAGCCATCCCCTGCTCCCCTGCTTCAACCAAGGTTGCCTTCGGGGGCACCACACCTCCACACACCCGCCCCGGAGGCAGAACCCATGCAGATAATCGAGCACGTCTTTCTAAAGAAGAAAGAGATAGACGGATCAGAGAACAAGCATGTCTATACTGTGGGGGGGTTGGACACTTCAAGTTCAGGTGCCCAGTAAAAGGCAACGCCCACGAGTGAGGAGAGGAGCGCACGTGGGCGCAATGTCATTGGAATCCTCCTCGAGGAAGCGCACCAGCCTACCAGTGACCTTAGAGTGGGATGGGGGCTCTAAGGGAACTAGGGCACTGGTGGACTCCGGAGCAGAAGAGAGCTTCCTGGACTTAAAGGCGGCTAAGCGCTGGGGCATTCCCTGGGTGGTGCTCTCTCAACCACGAGTGGCGGTCTCTCTGGACGGCCGGAGGATCGGCCGCATCACCCATGCTACGGCTCCCCTAAAGATGCTAGTCTCCGGTAACCACCAGGAACTCATCAGTTTCCTGATTGTTAACCCCCCCCTTTCACCGGTCATCCTCTGCCACCCATGGATGACCATCCATAATCCAGTCATTGACTGGGAGAGACATGAAATCATGGGCTGGAGCCCCGCCTGCTCGCAGACATGTCTTCGTCAAGCCCACACACCGGTTCCAGTCGCTCAGACGGAGCCAATTCCTAATCTGGAAGCGGTTCCCCCTGAGTATCTAGACTTAAAGGAAGTATTCAGTAAGGCACGTGCCACGTGTCTGCCACCCCACCGCCCATATGATTGCCCCATTGATCTGAAGCCAGGGTCGACACCCCCTCGAGGTAGGCTGTTCTCCCTGTCGCTCCCCGAGACTGAAGCGATGGAGAAATACCTTCGTGAGTCTCTGGCTGCCGGTATCATCCGCCCATCCTCGTCGCCAGCTGGGGCGGGGGTTTTTTTCGTTAACAAGAAGGACGGTTCCCCTCGTCCTTGTATTGATTACCGCAGCCTCAATGACATCACTATCAAGAACCGTTATCCCCTTCCGCTCATGTCCACTGCCTTCGAGCTTCTCCAGGGAGCCACCATTTTCACCAAGTTGGACTTAAGAAATGCCTACCACCTTATACGCATAAGGGAGGGAGATGAATGGAAGACGGCTTTTAACACTCCCACAGGTCACTGGGAGTACCTGGTTATGCCCTTTGGCCTAACTAATGCCCCAGCAGTCTTCCAGGGAATGGTTAACGACGTATTAAGAGACATGATTAATAAGTTTGTTTTTGTCTACTTGGATGACATTTTGATTTTCTCCCGTTCCCCTGAACAACATACAGAGCATGTGCGGCAGGTGCTTAAACGATTGTTGGAGAATCGGTTGTTTGTCAAGGCCGAGAAGTGCGAATTTTCATGCACCAGCACCACCTTTTTAGGGTTCAGGATTTCAGCGGGGAGCATTGGAATGGATCCCTCCAAGGTCGAGGCTGTCACCGAATGGCCCCGGCCAGAAGACCGTAAGTCGTTGCAGCGCTTTCTGGGTTTTGCCAACTTCTATCGAAGATTCATCAGAGACTACAGCACAGTTGCCGCTCCTCTCACCGCCCTGACCTCCACCAAGGCCAAGTTTTCCTGGGGCAGGGAAGCCGAGACTGCATTCCAGCGAATGAAGAAGCTTTTTACTACTGCGCCTCATTCACCCAGACCCAGAGGCACAGTTCATCGTGGAAGGTGATGCTTCTAGCATTGGGGTGCAATCGCGAGCTCTTGGCAGTCAAACTGGCCTTGGACGAATGGAGGTGGTCCTCCATTGGTTGGAAGGTGCCCAGGTTCCTTTCCTGGTGTGGACAGACCACGAGAACCTGGAGTACCTACGGACGGCCAAGCGATTAAACCCTTGCCAGGCCAGGTGGGCCATGTTCTTTTCCAGGTTCGAATTCCATCTGGCATATCGCCCGGGCTCCAAGAATGTCAAACCGGATGCTCTATCCAGAAGGTTTGATCCACCGGGGAAGGACCCAGCTCCTGACACTATCCTCCCGTCCAACATTTTCATTAATGCGGTTGACCTCGAGATTGAGGACTGTGTGAGGCGTGCCCAGGAGGGGTCCGCGGCACCTAGTGAATGCCCTAGTGGGTGCCTCTACGTACCCGCCAGTGCACGACCCCAGGTCCTTGAGTGGCGACATGCCTCCAACCTCTCCTGCCACCCGGGGAGAAGTTGTTAAAATAAAAATTTAACAGTTGAAGCTGTTAAAATGCCGAGAGGCGTTTCTTAAGGGAGGGGGTACTGTTATGATCCATGTCCTTTAGGGTTTCTGTCTGTGCCCTCTCCTGGTGTTATCTGTTAGGGCTCCCCCTGGTGTTCTTTCCCCTTTTTTTTGGTTAATCACATGACTGATTCCTGATTTCACCTGTGCCTCGTTTGATTATCACTCCCCAGTGTATTTAAACCCTGCCTCACACTTCCCTGGTGTTGAATCGTGACCATTTCATGCCTGAGCCGAGAACCCTGTACGCTAAGCCTGATCTGTTTTCGTAGACACGTTTTTGCCTGACCACCGTTTCTTGCCCTAGCCCCTTGGATTTGTTCGCTGTTTCTCTGGTTTTTGACTCAGACTGTTTGACTACACCTCTGGTTTTGCTGCCCTGGTTTTCTGACCCTGATTACAGACTTGTTACACGGATTTTTGGATTTGCGGATTTTGGATTGTCGATAATAATGATCATTGCCAGCACACACTGTCTTGCGCCTGGTTCCTGTACTGATCATCACACGTACTTCACACAGGTTCATTTGTTTAGGCCTATTGATTAAGATCAGATACCCATTCAAGGGGCCTGACTTGAATTTAAAACATGACTGATCAGCCTTGTAAAACTCACACCTTTGATTCATTTTATTATTTACTCAATAAACGTTGAAACTATTGACTGATATTTTGTCAGTTTTACATAGTATTGTGCATTTGGCGTTTTCAGAGAGTCTGAGGGTGAGGGGATGTGCGCTCACGCTTTGATAATAACACGATTCTTTTAAATAGCAGACGGAGCAGCAGAAGCTGTAGTGCATGTATGACACCTTGAGGATATTATTGCTAACTGCACCGCGTTCATTCAACGGGGGCAAGAAGGCAGGGAGCGTGAGGCTGACGTTGGAGATTTGACAGCCACGAATGGAAACAAATGTTAGCTTAATCCACTTATACGTATATCTGTGAAAATGCCAAAGCGCATATAAACCGGAAGCAGGTAGTTGTTGTACCGGACTCGCGGTCCTTTAGGAAAATACGCTCGTTTTGAAACCTATTCCTTTTCATGGTCTCGCTTTCACTTTTCCGGTGTTGTCTCGGAGTCTGTTCTCTGTTCCCACTTCCGATGCAGTTTCTGGTATCGGGATAAGGGTAAGTTCACAATATCACACCTTATTATGTGATATTATTTTAGTATATGTTGTAAATGTATTTTTAGATCCAATCATATTTTAATATATTATAAGGTCTGAAGAAACAGGCTTCGATGGCAACATACATAATGTAAATTACATAATGTTATCCAGCATAGTCCGACAGTGCTTTATTTCTCGATTTGTCGAATTTCGTTGGCGTGGCAAAGTAGTTGTACCTATTTATAGACTTTTTTATTAATAAAAAGTTATTTGTTTTACAAGTAAGTCGTTTCGGTGAGTGATTCTCCAGCTGCGCATGCTTTAATGCCTTATTTGGGCGAAATGATGCTGTATACCAGCTAAACTGACTAAGGAAGGCATGTCTGTTTGTCATTTTACATTTTTTTATACTTTGTAGCTGACTTAGATTGAGAATGACTTAGATTTGTTTATAGTGGCATTATGTAGGATGGTTGAAGACTTTTGAAGTAGAGCATAATATACATGTTCCATTCCCATTGTCTCATAACTTAATATTTATGATGTAAATTTTATCAATGTTATATGGTGCAGATACAGTTTTGGGATACACCTCTCTGCTGGCAGTGATCATTTTGAGTCATCATATGACTTGTTTCAAAACAACCTGCTGTTTTTTGTCAATACAGATGAGCTGATTGATTCATTTTGCAGTCAGGACGTTGTGTCATCATCTACAAATATTTACTAAGGCCAACAGGAAAAGCAGGTTACTGATACATTCACAACCAGGGTGTATCTCTCTCCACAACCAGTTGTTTAATATTGAAATATTCACACACCCAAAATGCTGACAGAGAGGAGAGAACAAGAACATATTTTATCTTGGTTGTCAGTGAGTTATGTGCATTGAAATTCCTCTTGTTTTTGTTAATTCAGATAAATACCTATTCCTGTACTTGTACTTATTCACTTTGTTTCACGTCAGATAGAATTTCGGTCTGGAAAGCTGTTGTGCTGCATTCCTATAATACAAACCATCTTCACTTTGTGGGGAAAAAATGATTTTGTTGTCACAGATTACCTCCAGAAAATCCATAGAGAGACTCTTGATTTTCTTTTTGGACTGTGGACTTTGGTTCATTTCCTTTTTTTTTATTTTGGTAAGGTTGGTGTGTCTTGTGCTGTTTTACTCCCTGTGGTTGATTGTCTCTCCCGCCCTATTGTGCTCCACCTGTGTCACATTATCCCTACCTACCTGGTGTGCACATATATTACTGGTCTTTCCCTCTTTCTTTTTCAGTTCTGTTCTCACCCTTCTGCTCTGTTTAGTTCTTGTTCAATTTTTGCTCCAGTTGCTTCCTGAAGTTTGCTGGTCTTTCACTTTGGATTTTCAGGGTTTCTGATGTCCAGTAAGTTTTTGCTTTTGCCAGCCTTGTTGTTACTTGGTCATTTTAGTTTTTTTGTTATTAAAGATCTCTTTGCTGGACCTCATGCCTGCCTATCTTGGTGTGCATTTGGATTCAACTCCTTGCAGTAGCCTGTCATTGGAGAGGGGGAACATCTGATAAATTCTGTATATTGAAATTTTATTGTTTTAACTGGATTGCCATGTAATGTATATGTCATCAGTGGTAATTTTATTTCCTCTAACTCTTGTTCTATTCCCAGAGGGCTGTTCGACTGACGTGAGATACATCGAGGTGTAACTGTTTAACCTAAACAAGTACGTCCAAGTCAACGCCATCTTCTTTGTTCCTGCCCTCCACCGTCTTCATCAGTCTTCAGATCATCAGCCCTTCTCACCATGTCCAACCAACCCGCCCAATACCACCATGAAGAGGCCTACATGGCGCTGATGAAAGGCTTGACAAAGCTGGATCTCTGTGGTCCCTATGTTCCCTGCAAACTGGTGCTGACTGGAGACAATGCCTTTCCTTTGGCAATGAATGGCCAAGGCCAGGTCCTGATGGCTGCCTCTCTGTATGGCCGTGGAAGAATTGTGGTCCTTGGTCATGAGGGCTACTTGAAGACCTTCCCTGATCTGGTAGAGAATGCTCTGACCTGGCTGAGAGGAGATGTAACGAAGACCTTCTCTGTTGGGGTCCAGAAAAATGTCAAAGCTGTCGCTGATAACCTCAGCAAATCCAGCTTCCAAGCCAAAGTGGTGGAGGCCTTCAGTGATAATCTGGAGGTTGGTGTGTATGTGACAGATGCCTACAGCGTGGGTGAAAACCCGAAGCAGTTGGTGGCATTTCTGAAAGCTGGAGGAGGAGTGCTTATTGCAGGTCATGCGATAGATTGGTATGGATCTCACCCTAAGGAGAACACGCTGCTTCAGTTTCAAGGGAATAAGGTTTCTGGTGTGGCAGGCATCTACTTCACTGAGAATAAGGGGGAGGTACAGTGCCTGCCTGTATATCCTAAAATCCCATCCTCCTGGATGGCTGTTGTGTGAGTATATACAATATTTCTCTTCAATTGCATGTTTAGAGAGGTTCCACTATCATTAACTTTCATCTAAATCTTCCCCATATATTTGACTCTCCTATTTAAATAGTATTCACATTTTCTTTATTAGCCAGCTCATAAATGTATCTAATGTACTGTGTCTCTCATTCTTAGCATCTCTTTTTCCCTCTTCTCTTCCCACTTTCAAATACAGTCTTGGTAAGGATTTTGAGGATGACCTGGAGTTTTTACTGGAGGGGGTTTCAGAGTTTGACCTCCAGGGTGGAGCAGTATTTTCTGAGGTTCTGGTCCATGGTCCACTCGCCTTTCCCATTGGGACCACAGAAGATGGAAGGGCATTCCTGGCAGGAGCCTACTATGGGGAGGGACGGGTCATTGTGATTTCACATGAAGGATATCTTGGAAAAGAGGTAAATGATGACATGACATGAGAATTTTCTGATATAGTCTGGGTATAACACTATAGTAGTCGTATCTCATGAAGACAGTAGATATGATTACTTTCCATATTTATTTTGTTCCATATTAATCTCTTAAGACCACCAGTTGGCAAACTGGAATATGCCGAATGAGTATGATGATCTGCCAAATTATTTTACCATTATCTACTGTCTCTTTTTTGAAATTATTTGTTTCATTACAGGCAATGGCTCCATTTCTTATAAACGCCATTCACTGGTTGGATGAAGGCCGGCAGGGGGTTGTTGGTGTAGTGCCTGATCACGCCCTTAAAGTTCTCAGCAAGTCCGGGTTACAGTGTAAAAAGACAAACTTCAGAGAAGACCTGAGTGTATTTGTGTGTACGACATACAGCGAGGATCATTTGGAGGAAATCCAGGACTTTGTGGCAGAGGGAGGAGGCCTGCTGATTGGTGGGCATGCGTGGTACTGGGCATACACACACACTGAGCAAAACCCGTTAACAGATTTTGCAGGTATGATATTGCAACATCTGCACAGTTCATGATAACATAATGTCATGCATGCAAAGTAGGGTTAGGGTTAACATATGAAAACTTTATTCGAGGCAATGCTATCTTAAAGCACATGGTCGTATGGTAATATACTTGGTGATGACTGATATCACTGAATTACTCATGGCTCAGAGACACAGTTTCAGTCCTTAACAACTGATCAAATACGAGGTAATATTTTGGAATGGGGTCGATGTAGATTTTGGGATTAAAATATTGCTAAGTAATTCTTAAGTGCTTATGAAATGGCCAACTGCACTGAACTCAGAAACTCATAAAAATTTACTTTCAATCAGGCTAAGGACAGAAATCATCGGGACAAGCAGACACTGCTGTTTATAGTGTTAATATGTTTCAAGAATTTTCAGGAGAATGAGGATTTGCCAAGCTCTTCAGAATTACTTCACAGAGGTAACTGTGCACATTATCAGACAGTCTCTCCTGGAAGGCATTTGTACTGTTGTACTCGATTGTATTAATGATAAGTCCCACAAACAGTCGTGTAAGAAATGAAAAATAGAAATTACAGCAATTGTCAGACACAGCCTCACTTACTCCAGTGTTGGAGGCAGGGATTTTCTGAAGGTACATGACCATCCAACAAGCAGTTCCAAAGGGGCATATTGGCACTACAAAGAATCATGCAGCTCGATGGTGGTTAAATGGCTGGAGGAGGATATGCCAAATGCCATGCAGTAGGATCAGTCTTTGGCCAGACAATTTCAAGCAACAATGTCAGGTGAATAGCAGCAGAATACATATAAGAAGAAGCAACCCTTGAAATGATAAACCCATAGTCCACAGCAGCAGACCAACCAATAAAGTATAGTACAATGCTGCTAAGAAAGACTATTGATCTTGAGGAAATGGGCTTGGAGAATCTCTGGGTACTAGGAACTGAGCGTGGATCCTCAGAGCAATGCAGGGGGGGGAATTGATGGTTTTGGTTCAACATATTTTGGAAGATATCCCACCTTGTTGTGGTGGAGAGGTTTGTGTAACCTGTTCATCATGGGAGTTGACCAGTCCAGCCCTACCCATAACAGTTTAAACAATACAGCACAGTAGATCAAGTCAAGTTTGCTCCAATGTCTTTCAGGAAACAAGATCCTCAATAAAATGGGACTGAGCGTGTTGCCTGCAACAATCGACGGTGCAAACATTTACAAAGCCCCTGTACCCAACGAGGTCATCAAAAAAAGCTACCACTTCCGCCACCTTCTGCACCGCTTTGCTGGCCATGTAACAGAGGGCAAAGAACTTGAGAAGCAAGAGGAGGATTGTCTTAAACAGCTGGGCAGGGATTGCTCCACCTACTTGACCCTGAAGGCCCATGGCTGTTCCCCCTATACACAGATTTTGTCCACCCTCACTGACATCATAATGAAGTTGGGCTTGCCACAGGTGAATAGAAAATCAAATCTGGTTCTTTCAACAGAGCAGGGCAAAGCTTTTTTGGCTGATGTTTTTGTGACAATGAGCAGCAACAGAGAATGTGTTACCAAGTGTGAACATCTTTTATAATGTTCATTATTCATTTTCTTTCAAGGTGAGTGAAAGCAATCCTGTGAAGACTCCAAAAGATCATCTGCTTCTCAGGTTGGTAACAGAAGTATACAAGTGTTGCCCAGATCCTGATGCCCTCTTGCCGTACCTCATCAATATTGACCCATCGACACCAGTTGTCTATAATCACAGGATTGACATAAACGTCAGCACAGCAGGTCAGACCTTGTTGTGGATAAATATATGAACTTGTTATAACTTATATACAGTATGTGCACACCCATACAGACGTCACTGTTAAGAAGACAAACAGTGAAGTATGTCCTGTAGATTATATGTGTAAATATCCCAGATGGTTTGTGTGTGTGTCAGGATGGCATGAATGGATCAGTACAGGTCTCTACCTCCCCCCCGGCATGAAGACCTACGTGGCCATACCAGCAGAGATGGTCAACAAGGGATGGAAGGTACAAGCTACAAGATCAAATAAGTTGTACAGGTTATTGAGCTCAAGTATGATACTGTTATAAGTACAGCTGAAATTACAGAGTTAAGGGTGTTAGATTAAAAATGAAATAACAAATCGGTGTAAAATCAACAAGTCAGTAATACATATCCCACAAAGCAGCTGTGTGTTTCCTTTGCATTTGGACCAGTAAAGACTTTTGTCAATCATGCATGAAAGGCTAAAGTTATTACTCCATGGCCCAGGTCATCAAAGCAGTAATACATATTGTATGTCTTGCTCAGATCCAGCTGGGCTGTCAAACTGACAAACTGAACCATGCGGAGCTGAAAAGAGCACCAGATGTTTCTGAACATTTTCCCATAACTGCAGAGATGATTCAGATTTCAAATCTATGGGGGGGACTCATCTACCTGGTGGCCCCACACAATACACAAGTGGAGGGATTACAGGTCACATTGCAGATGGCTCAACCTGTGCCATATTATAAATCTGGTAAGTGTGTAGCAGGTGGAACTGTGGTATGTGTTTGCTGTTGTGTGCTCATAGGCCTGTTCCAACTGCAGGAATTATGGGGCGTTTCCCGACCAGTAGTAACAGACCCCTGACGGCGATTTACAGGGTCTTTATCTGGACCAAAATAAGTCCCTGTTCCGATGTAGGTACCGTTAGGTAGTGACAGCACTTTGAAAAATATTCAGTGCATGAGGTATGCTTGACCACTGCATGCCCTGCTTTGTGCCACATTAGCTACTCTTACGAATGGACCTTTGAACCATGGATGAGGATTTCAGCTCAGGTCCTCTTTTTTCGTGTTGTTAGGTAATCAAAATAGACAGATAGGTGGATACTTTATCCCATCAGGGAAATGATTGAATAATTTTAGTGAATGCTCATGCTCTCAGCGTGTGATCCACAAGAGACTGTGTGGAGAATTAATTTATATAATGTGCATCGGTTTCATTTCACAGTCATTGTTTTTTTCTTAAAATGTTTGCACTCTTCGAGCATGGGGAATTACACATAATAATTATGTAATAATCCAAAACTCAGTTTTTAAATACATCCATCCCTATTTTGTGCTTTAGGTGTGACAACTGCAGCTGACTGGAGTCTTCTACGCACTGCTCCCTCCCCCTGGGCAGAGTTGGAGTTCGAAAATATCATCCTCACTGTACCATCAGACGCGATTCGGGACCTGGAGCACCCTGATGAATTGGCAACGCATTGGGATGTCATCATGAGAGCTATTGCTGAACTTGCTGCCATCCCACACAAATTTCCTCGCAAAGAACGCATTGTAGCTGACGTGCAGATTTCCCACGGTAAGTGTATTTAAATCTGATACTCGGCTGTGAACATTCTCATTTGCCCAGATTATTGTTATCTCAAGGAAGTTTTCATCGAAATCCATTGGATTTTTGATTAAATGGAGAGGGGCACCCCGTAATTGCTATGTTATACATAATATAATGCAAATTTCCATCCATCCATCCATCAATATATCCATCCATTTTCTCCTGATAATTGGGACCAATTTGTGGGGGCAGCAGGCTGAGTTGGGAACAGACGTCCTTCTCCCCAGAACTGCTTTTCAGTTCCTCCTGGGGACCCTGAGGTGTTCCCAGGCCAGAGATATATTATCCCTCTTGCAAGTTCTGGGTCGACCGCCGAGCCTCTTCCCAATTGGAAAAGCCTGGTACACCTCCAAGGAGAGGTGCCTAGCTCAGATCCTAACCAGAGGCCCAAAGCACCTGAATCAGCTCTACTCTGAGCTGAGCACACAATGTCCAAGCTATGTACTGACTGGCTGAGTTCAAGCCACCTGACAGAGGAAACTCTTTCCAGCCCCTTTTTTCTGATCTCTGTTTTTGATCCCATTTTTGCAGTCACTGCCTAAAGTGCGAGACCATAAGTGAGACTTGGAATGTCGACCAACTGGTAAATCAGTAGCTTTGCCTTCCAGTTCAGTTTCTCTCATAATTAAGACAGTCCAATCCATCTCACACTATTTTGCACTGACCCATGAACAAGACCATGACATACTTGAACTCCCTCATCTGAGGCACCAGCTCACTCCCCTGAAGGGAGCGGTCCACTATTTTCTGACTGAAAACCACTGCTACAGAGGTGGAGATCTTGGTGGAGCCGTAAGCAAATACTCGACTTTGTGCTGGAAATACAGACATAGCTCTGACATTGGTTGCACAAGCACCGAATGGTCCATTGCATGACCTGGTTCAAAAATTGCAACACTTATAATCGTACTAGTTAAAGGAATTTTATTATAGTGCATTCTAATATGAGGCATGTGTTTTGTGTCCTGCTTTGACTGCCTGCACTTGCACTTCTCTGCTATAGCTATGAATGCACAAAAAGCATTGCCATAAAACTATTGCTTTTTCTCTGCTCAGGTTGGATGCATGCAGGTTATCCTATCATGGGGCACAAGTCTACTGCATTTGACCTGGTCAATACTGACCATGTCAAGAAACATGGCCTGTGGGGCCCCATCCATGAACTTGGACACAACCAGCAGAGAGGTTGCTGGGAGTTCCCATCACATACCACAGAGTGTACATGCAACTTGTGGTCAGTGTATGTGCATGAAGAGGCGCTGGGGATGAACAGAGAGAAGGTGAAGGAAATCATTTTTGTTTATGTTTTTGAGACCTGAGGCAAAAAATTCCAGTATTAAATTGGTATCAGGGTGCACGATACATTATTATGACAATTGTTTTCATAAAAGACAATTATTTTTATCCTTTGTTGAAAGAAGTATTAAGATCTTCATTAGGATTATATTGTTTCATAATTATTTTGTCCAATCCAGGCTCATGAAGCCATTACTCCAGAAAACCGAAAAGAACGAACAAAGGAGTTTGTTCAGAAAGGCAGGCCACTCAGCAGCTGGCACATGTGGTTGGCCCTGGAGACATATTTGCAGGTAAGAGAGAATTACTCTTTATTACATCCTACAAACAAACTATTGGTCAAACAAGTGTCTTCTGCTGTTTTCACATTTCCCTTTACCACTGTCTCCTTCCATGTAGCTCCAGGAGAAGTTTGGCTGGGATGCCTTCAAGAAGGTGTTTGCTGCCTACCACAAGATGAACAACTTTCCCGGTGACAACAAAGGAAAGATGAACCTGTATGCTGAGACTTTCTCCAAGACTGTGGAGATGAACCTGACTGGTTTCTTTAAGGCCTGGAGCTGGCCCATCGAAAAAGCCACTGAGGAGAAACTCTCCAACCTGCCTCCCTGGAAGGACCACCCCATGGTCCAGTATGACTGAACATCAGTCTGCTGCTGATTAAAGTGTGGAGGGATGGGTATACATTGATAATCAGTTATAAGTTACTGTCTGTGTAACAGGGGTGAGTTCAAATCCTAATGAAAAAGTGTATCTGAATCAAAAATTTTTTAATTTGGCATAGAGTTGTTGTTTAATGAAGAGCATGAGAAGAGGGAGAATTAAAATAAAGCTGAAAAAAAGTTAATTGAAAGACAGAGTTAATGTTCTGGAGAGATGCAATCATTCAGATTCAACCTGGACATTATGCAGCAAAACAATACAAATAATAACTGTCAAAATTCTGTTGACATACCTCTTCACATCTTTAGCTCTGGCGACTTTTCACTTGACTCTTGACTCTGCCAAAATTAACAGCTAGTTGATATTGCACCACTCTCTCCAGCGAGATGTTTCACAAATACTTCTTCTTCCCTCTGTAAAAACAGGGGAAGGGAAAAGATCTGAGTATCCATTTAAGGAGACCAGCTAGTTGTATTTTAAGGTGATTGGAGACAGGTGTACCTGTGATTTATTGTTGTCTTTCCTTACTTTGTTTTTAATAGTTAATACATATTTTGGTGATAATTCCTGTTTGTTTCTGCGTCACGTAAATAAAGCATGTATCAGCATACAAAGTACTATTGAAGCTCTTTATATTCAATAAAAAGGGTTCACCTTACAGCACTGTCCACGCGGATATACAACACAAAAAATTAAGAATGTAAAGCACTCTGTCAAGCTATTTTCCTGCAACCCCACTTAGTAAAGTTGTCATTAATTAATTAATGTTGTTCAGTATCCTGCAGTTTGTGAGAAGATAACACACTTGGTAAATTTTGAATGCAGTTACATTATCAAACTGCAACTTCTGCCAAATAAAGGTAAAAAAAGGACAACAGCCTTTGGCAAGTAGCCAATCAAGTTTCAATCATGAGTCAGCTCCACTTCGCTTCATGTCCGTGCCATCCACTGTCATTGCCAAGGCCTTTGGTTGTATTGTTTTCGCAAGCTAGGAAACTGACATTGCAAATGTGAGGCTATCACCACATAGCCTTTGAGCCAAACAAAATTAAAAGCTGAATTTTACTGTTCTATTCAATCACAGACCTTTTAATGTAAAAATGATAATAAACAACTAACCAAGATGTTTTGGAGTCACAAGTTAATCAAGAATTATACTCATTTCTAAGTTACAGTGGCATTAAAACCAAACTTTGTAAGGCTTTGCCCCTCTCCTCTTTTCAGTCGGGACATATACCTTCGTAACATCAAGTTACGAAGGTATATGATTATATATAATTATCACGCCTGCCCCTTAATAGAATTTTTGTACTAATTTTTAGATTATATTTCTTGTTCTATCTTATAGTTCATTCTCTATCTATCATGTCTACTTTCTTGTTTACTTACTTGTGGGATCATCTGCCCCACCCTAATGGGTTTCACCTGTGCCCAATTATCCCTGCCTCCCTTCTGTATAAAAGACTTTTTTATCCCTTTGTATTTATCAGTTAATCATGTTCTCCTGCTTCATCTCCCAGTGTTTCTTGAGTTCTTGCATTTTGAAAGTTTGGGATTTTCTTTGTTTTTAAATTGTGTGTGTTTTTGCTTTTCTAATTTTGCATCTGCTTTTCAGTTTTTAGTTGGGACTCTGTAGCCTTTTGTATTATTAAATTAATTCACTGCATCTTTCTGCCTGGCTCTTGTCTGTATTTGGGTCAAATAGTCTTAAATACTCACACTGAATTCAGATCTGATCTGTTTGGATACAGCCTTGGGTGTGGAGCAATGAGGACAATGCAGCTCATTTGATCCTACACAAATTTCAACCAAATGTTGAGGGAGTTGGCAAAAGAGAAAGCAAGTTGATGCATATTTGCATCATGAAACAAACATAAAAGCCATATATCCAAACTTTTTTTCTATACTGTTTTTCACTATTTGTGGTGATCTTTTAATTATTATCTTGTTACACACTCTTCTTTTGTCAGTTTTTCCTGTTTTATTTTGGTAATTATTCCCTTGTGTGTCGTCTGGTTTTCAGTTTTCTCAGCTGTGCAAGTGATTACCTGCTTTGTTCTAATGTGCTGCACATGTGTCTCATTGTCTTCCCCTCCCTCATGTTTTTAAGCTGTGTTTCCCCTCCCTTCTGTGCTGGATCTTCCTTACTCCTGTGTGAGAGTTCCAGCGTCATTCCTCATGTTCCTGACCCCTGCTAGGCTTTTTGACCATTCCTTGTGCTTACTTTTAATACTTAACTACTGATACGCCTGTGTGAGTGATGCCTGATGGGTCCATTTCCTGTCTTAATTATGATAGGTTAATATAACACAAATCCAAAATAGTGACACCAGCTGTCTATCTTGATGGAACAGCTCATAATATTTGAATAACTGTAGTGGATGGAAATTAAAGGTCAATCAATAATAGTTTGTTTTTTTTCAAGCCCGCTGAAATAGTAATAATTTGGAGCATTAAAAATATGATATGTGAATCAGTTGGCCAATGTTCTTTGACTGAGGAGGATTCTACTTGTACCATTTAATTTCATAATTGGACAGTGAAGTGGCTGGATGTAACTAGTGAATGAAGCCCCCCCCCTTGATTTTCATATCATGTCATGTTCACGAGGTGATGAAAAACTACATGCAGGGAAGTTTTAAGATGGTTTTAATATCTAATACTGGAGCATCTGTTGCTGTCGCTCTGTCATGAAACGTCGTTTTATTAGCTGCAGGGAACCCTAAATCTCAAGCAACAGCTTATGGAACAACAAAATATGGAAGAGAATGAGACTGTCTAGCACAAGATTGAGCCTTTGCGTGACTGTGCATTGTATTAACCCAACAAAAAATGTCCCTACCAAAGTTAAATCCAAACCCACATCCTTGAGTTGAGTCAACAAAAATCACTGGGAAGATGTTTGTTTGGTCATGCAGCATTAATCCTTCTGCTGCTGTCCCAAATAGCACAAACCAATCGCTTGAGTTCAGCCTCTTTCATACCTTCTGTATGCAACATGGAGTTTTCACAGCAATAGTGTCATCCATTTGTAAGTAAAAACCCTATTCCAATTGAAGAGTAAATACAGGAACATTTTAGCTCCAATATTCTGGTGGACATTTTTTTAAATGTGGATCAGTAAGCAACATACATGTTGCCTTATGTCTTTTATTGATGGATCATTTGCTCTTAAGCTTCATATTTTAGTAAAGACAAAGATTCATTCATTCGTACACCATATTACAGTTAGTGATTTAGGTTGTGACACTTAATATGTTTTCAGTTACGTATGTTGATATTTGCCTTAACTGTAAAAAAAAAAATACACCCAACAAAAAACACTCTATTCCTGTAATGCTTATTTTTATTCCAGTGATCTTATGTCAGTAAAAGCATTGGTCTTGTTGCTGTTACATGGTAGTAAAAACCATCATCAACATAAAATCCATTTGGTTTTACTGTATTATTACGCCAGAATCAAAATCAGTAGAGTTTGGCAGTTAAACAAATCTGCTGTAAATTTTAGGCCAATGGCAGCTAAAACTCTTTTCTCATTATCCCTCTGCCAATCTTTCATGCCCTACAATTGTTATAAAACAGCTCCCCCACTGGTTGATTGGAGAACTGCTGCAGGAATTCTCCCAGTTCATCCAGGGTGAGCTGCTCCACCCAGTTGACCTCTGTGTTCCTTGCTGTGGCAGCCCCACTTTGAATGGGCTTGCCATTGTTGTCCACACAGCAGTATGCATTCCACACGTAGTCTGGTATGTTGACACGTTTCACATTGTTTTTGACTATCCAGTTGTCTGCAGAGGGAATGGCACCAACCAGCACATAGGCCTTAGAGCATTTGCTCTGGAAAAGGTCAGCAAGCTGGGACTCATGGATCCTCCAGGCATTCTGGTTCAGCTTGGCGTTCTGAGGAACCACATTGGTCAGGGTGAAAGTGGCATTGCGGCTGGGGACTGTAAGAGACGGAGATGGAGAGATACAGTTAATAATGCAAACACAAATACAGTTTCTGGGTCCACAGAAATAAAATGATGTGGTGTGAAGGTTGCTTGGTAGGATATACACAGTGATAGAAAAAGGAGAGAAAATCACTGGAATGGCCTTCTCTAATTTAATGATGTGTTCAACCTTTCCTACCTGGATGGTGTCCGTTAGGGTTGAGGTGACCTCGGTTGAAGCCAGAGTGTGTGTAGTCTTCATTCAGAGCCTGTCTCTCTCCTAAGTAGACCCCAGGGTGGTCCTTCCCCAGCCAGTAGCCATCCTTCATGTTTGCTTGCCAGGACATGTTTACAAGCTATATGGCACATCAAAAACTGAACTTTAAATATGCTAATGGTGTCACTGGACAAAATCCAAGTGCTGTTCCCACTATAATATCATATACTAAAATGTATCAGTCCGTTGTGCACGTGATTCTTCACAACCGACAAACTATTAAAAGAACAGAAACGGCACAATGAATATCCTATTGCTGCTGCTGCTGATGATGTTGACCACATCAATAGATGCACAAAATAAAGTATAAACCGGTGGTACTGACCTGAGGCTCCACAAACCACCTCCTCTCCCTGCCACCTCCATTGCTGGGCTGGAACTCGTAAGCACTGTAGACGGCAATGCGATGGTTGGTGTCGTACAGTGTGGCAAAGTGGTACCTGATGGAGAAAGATGAAGTGTATCGGTTGAGAGATCAGAAGTCTCACTGTGGAAACTGAAAGCCAAAGACAAATTCTTAAATCAAATGACAGATGTATCTAACTTTACATTGCACAGTAGAATTAAGGTCTTAAGTGCACTTTCTACCCTTTTCTTACCTGTTGACGAAGCGCTGACAAAGACGGGCAGCAGCAGGCGTAGAAGCCCCCCACTCTGGCACCTTCTCTTTATAGAAGTAATTCAGGCATTCTGGCACATCCTGGGACAAAATAATACCATAAAACATTGTCCTAAGTGACTGACAACACACACACAAACAGATTTAATGTTCCTTAGACTTAGAAGTCTTTAAATAAACTGAGGTAACAAACCTCAAAGCGTTCCACAACATCTGCATGTATAGAAAAGAGGAACAGGAGAAGAGCACACAAGGTTACCAAGGTCTGCATTTTGGTATCTCAACTGCCCCTTGAGTCAAATAGAACGAAACAGAAAAAAACAATGCATCTATTCAAAAAACTCAGGCCTTTATGTGGAAGGAGATTCAGCTTCTTTTTGTTATCTGTGTGTGTTTTTCCACCCACCTACTAGTGCGTCTCCTGACCGCTGCCACAGTCTGTCCTGAGAAGAATTTTCTCTTCACCTTTTACCCTGTTTTTCCCCTGTTTTTCCCCGTGCTTTTATCTGTACTCCTGTTAACACGTGGAATGCAAGTGGGATGAACCTGAATTTGGCTACCACATCAGGTGCGGATGTGGATGACCACATCGAAAAATTATTTTGATAAATATCAAAAATTAGCACCTCTGAGGTATGAGACCTAGTGGAAAATGTGAAGCATATGAGACAATATCCTATAAATAGAGAGGACAATATTATGCTTTTTCACTATGACAGTGTTTTATGTGATCCTGGCACTTAAGTACAATATCAGAAACCTTGTGTTTCCATTACTTGATACTTCCACTCACAACAGTTCAGAGTATTGTACTTTTTTATTCCTCTACATTTATTTGATAACTTTAGTAATTAGTTACTTTGGAGATGCAGATGAGTAATACAAAACATAACCAATAAATAAACTATGATGTGCACTGTTGATATGAATTATGAATGAAATATTAATTTCTTGAAGGGATGAAATTCACAAGCTACTGATTAGGTTTTTATCAGTAGCCTAAATAAAACAAAATCAGACCCACATTTTCCAGCTACACTAATAACTATAACATTACTCTGAAATGGACCATCCTGAATAATGAGTACTTATTGTTTTGGTACTTTAGGTATATTTTGTTGATAATACTTTGTACTTGTTGTACGTTGTACTTTGTACTGTTGTATAGCCTAATCATTAACTTAAGATCTGATACATCTTTGACTAATTTATTAATTTTACACAGTTACTGTGAGGACAGGGAGTCACACATGTGATAGTGGTGACATATTTGAGATTATGTGTCAGTGCAACCAGGTCCCTGTATTAATTGTATTAATTGCGATGCAAAACACTCATTCCTGTTGCTTAATGTCAAGATCACCTCCTGGAATATTTACAACATGTGCATTTGACAAATTCACTCACAGTCTCTCAAAAACAGTTTTTTTGTTAGGTAACACTGTGCTATCTGTTCATGTGTTGTTTTTCCCATGATCTTGGCACAGGCTGTGTGCAAACTTGTCTTAATATGTTTTCTGTCTTGTTACTCTTGCAACAGAAAAGAACTCCACATGAATTGTTGGGGCTTGTAAAGAGATCTGTGTTCTTGTTCAAGGACTCATCAGCATGGCAGAGGCTTGCTCTTACAAGCAACTTCCCAAAGCATGACGCACACCTCTTCTGCACTGCACCACACTTTGTTCACCACCTGTCTTCATCAGGCTAGGTTGTTTTCGATCTCCTTACACATAACCCATCAATTAGTGATGTGACTTATGGAGCACCACAGATAAAACCAGTACAACAATATTACCATCACCATTTGTATTCACAAAATACAAGGGATTACTGCTGTTAAAATCTTAGTGTTTGTCCATGTTTGCGAGTTCTCCCTGCAAATTTAGAAGCCTAATTGATGCTTAAAACTGAAGTTAGTTAATGGATGAATGAACTCCTGCTGCCTCTAAATATTCAGCTGGGTGAAAATCTAGCTTTCCCCCGACTGAACGATGAAAGGGCATAATTTTATGGGGTTGCTGTCGGTCATTCCTTAAAATTGTTTCAGGTAAAAAAAAAAAAAAGGACGCTAAATGTTGAATAACACAGAATTAGATTAAAACCACAGATGGTGGTGGGTGCCAGAGAAAACACAGAAAACATTAGGGATAAGATAAAGAGACTGAGGCTTTATTTAACCCATTACTCTGCTGGCATTCATTTTTCACATTAACCAAGCAGTGTAAATCTGACAATACATGCCTGCAAGACATTACACGGCACAATATATATATATATAACTATATAACTGTTCCCTCAGTGTAATTGCTTTATAATTAAAGGAAATAAAGCGATGTAGCAATTAATGATCCACGTACTGTTTGGTTTTCTATCTAATTTCAGACTAAAATGATGTAAACATCCAAAGAGGGAAGAAAAGGCAAATTATGGACTCAGATAATGATCAATGAATGGGACAGACATAAATTGGCTATTAATTGATATGCCTTCATAAGTTGTTTCTTGAGAGAGTGCAAATGTAAACAGTGGCAAAAATGAGAAAAATCACATCTTTGAGATTTAATTATTAAGTAATGAACTCCTCCATTTTCTATTTGTAGTTAATTGATAGATATTGCACAGATAGATATTACTTTATTTGTTTTGCGGAAAAGACAGATGTTGTTGCCTAAGTCCACCTCTAGGTTGCAGTGTTGAATTATGATTTAAATTCACATCCGAGGCCTGTTTCTTCTTTTGAAAACTAAGGTACTGCACATTTTTCAGGTGTTCCTCCAGGTGGAAAATACTCATTCTGCAGGCTGATGATCCAATCATTGATGGGCTTTATCAACACTCAAAATAAGTAAATTACAGTTTTGTCTCAATAGATGGCTTCAAAGCCAAAACACCTTCAAAGTGCACATTGCGACAGATTATCTTTAAGGATGACACTGAATGACAGGAGAATGGATTGAATCTCTGGTAAAATGGCTTTTTAGTAACATCTAATTTTTTTATTTGACCTGGAAGTTAACTTAAGTGAGCGCCATTAATCAACTTGGATTGCGCTTTCTGTCTTGAGGAGATCACCCAGAGTTTGGTTCTGCAGACACACATTCAGGCTGGTCCTTGCCTCAAAAGCATCCTCAGTCACTGTCTGTAAGCGCGAGGGAATTAAGCATGGTTCAACAGGGAAACTGCATAAATGAGAGACTATAGACCAGGACACTAAAATCAGTGTTAAAGCGTTCTGACTTTCAAAAAATATCCTTATTCACTTTTAGATGCAGGCCTCTTATGGATACAGGGAACCACATGCTTAGATTTACATTGGTCCTGGTCATTTGATTAATTGGCTGCTTCGAATGCTAATTAATTTGATTTGATTCTTAATTGCCTTTGGGCTTTCCAGTTATATACTGCAGATCCAATGTGGATAATGAAAGCTCTTGTTAACGGGTGATTGTGTAAAGTAGTCAGCATTTTCCTCTGTCTGTGAACCTGCACTAAAGCTTTTAGAACATGATTCTTTTGTTATTTGTATTTACCCAAATGCTTTGTCGGGTTCCCAGGGCTGTTTTTAACAGCTCAAAAAACGCAGCTAACATTTTTTTATTAGTTTAATGCTTCATGACTTTTGCCCATATTTATGCGAATTGCTTACAAACATGATTTCAATTTTGTGGATTTACACATGCTCTGTATCTTCTGTTGACAATGATTATGCAGAACTACCCTTCCGTATCCTAAATAACTGCCAGTTAATTTATTTAGATTCTTGAAACTTCCAAGTTTGATCTATCCCTTGATTTGGCGAGAATTATTTATTTATATTTAATTTAATTAATTATTTATATTATTTTTAGTTAACAGGAACTTTGACTTCTCTGTGGTCTTGGGTTCACAACTCGGGGTAGATGAGGTGATTAACATGTTGAGGTTAAATTTCTACTTCAAATGTTTAAGCTGACACAAGTATACAACACAAACAAATAGCTGACTTTGCAATTATTATTATTATTATTATTTTCACAAAGACAGCATTAGGGTCCATGGAAGCAGAAGTAAAGCCAATATCCACTCATGCAGAAGGGGTAACAATCAATCATTTTTGTGTGAAAAGGCATCAGGACACAGTTCTACCCAGAAAACACAGTGAGTAGTGTTTCTCCAAGTGGGTTTAACACTGCTTTGTGAGGTTTTGCATCAAGAATTAAACAAACACAGCAAAACTCATCAGGTAGTATTTAGCAGAACAAACACTGTTGTAAGACTCTCTCGGCTCAGTCTCGGTTTCATTTGGAGCAGGTTTTAGCGACTGGGTGGAAGCACTGAAGTACTTCTGGTCTGCCTGCAGTGCTGAGGCTGCACCTTTCCCCACACTTACCTCTCTGTCTGCTCCAAGGACAGATGGCCAGACACACATCTCAGCACAGACAGAAGACAGAAGAGAGGAATTCAATCACACACCACAGATGCCCCCTCCAACCCCCCAAACCCATTCACAATACCCCTGCCCCCTCCACTCCTCCGTCACTCTCCCTTTATCATTTCTCTCATTCTTTTTTCATCTCCTTAAGTTGCTTCATTTCAGATGCATTCATACATTTCCAATATCTTTATGTATGAGTCTGTCCCCCTCCTTCCTTCCTCCTCATCATCCCCCTTGTTCCTCACCTCTCCCCTCCCCTCATTTTCACTTTTTCTCTCTCCCTTTCTGACCTCTTCCTATACCTCCCTCCTTCCTTCTTCACTATCTTCTTTCCCTCACTCCTTCCATCCTATTACTGTAATCCATCACTCTTCCAACAGTCACCATGCAAACAGGCCTCCTGGTTTCCATAGCAACCGCCTCCGGCCCGGCAGTGCGCAGCCTCTCTCTGATTGGCTGGCAGGGCCTAGGCAGTCTCAGTCTGTCTGGGAGATGTGGTAATTGGCTGGGAAGTCATACACACGCATGGCTGTACGCACGCACACACACACACACACACACACACACACACACACACACATTTCTACACAGACACTTTGTATATGTACACTGTTCAAACACTGACATACAGTATACACATCCTTGCACATGCCAATAAATACTCACACACACAGACACACACATACGCACTGGTGCCTACTCTGGGCCTAAATAAATATATATACACATATTCTATTGGGTATTGAGTGGAAACACACACACACACATACACACACTGCATAAACATCCTCAGAGATATGAAAGGGAGACTGGGGTCAGAGTAATGAAGCTCATAAGAAGATGGGGGCTCTAGGCTGTGTATGTGTGTGCATGGAGCCTACAGTATGTGTGTAAAAGTGTCATGTTTGTCTGCATGCATGTCTGAGTGTGTGTGTGTGTGTGTATGGTGCACAGCGTGTGGGTTTCTGTATGCACAGAATGGCGGGGGTTGGGGTGGTGTGCAGGATTTTGGATAAGGTTGGAGCTCTGCCAAAGGATGGATGGAGGAATTGGTTTTTTGGAGCATATTGTTAAAAATACCTATATTCCCCCAAGGATCCAAGTGTGCACTAGTTTTCGGTTTTCTGGCTTCTGGAGGGAAGCAGGGAAAGGAAAAAATGGAATTGTTGATCGGCTTGACTTCACCCTGCTGCTGTTGCTCAGCCAGGTCTGGCCAACACAGCAGCTATGATGAATGTCTCATCTCCAGGAATACATCACAAATAGCAAAACTGTACCTGCCCTGAATAGCAAAGTATATTCTCTTCTGCAGTGTTGTTCAAAAACAATTGTGGACAATGGGGTTCTTTTGTCCCCCATTCCCAGTTTTTCAGGCCAGCTATAGGACCGAAGGAAAACAATGCTGTCCCTTAATCTTTTGTCAATTCATAGCCAATTTGTTCGTTTTTCAAATTCTCTTGCAGTAGCAAAAAAGTCAAAAAAGGGTTCAGGTAAATGTGTTTTACCTGCAAATGGGAATGGGAATAAGTTATTCAAAGGTTTGAAAGCCGACTTTGAACACACTGCTTTTATAGATTGTTATCTGCATGGTGAAAAGAGGAAAAAGTGGTTAGTATTTGCGTCAGCTCCCAGACTGTACTACTGCATGTGAGGAAAGAACTGTGTGGGCTGGAAAGTCCTTCTCCGCTGAGAAAAAAAAAATGTTTAACTGACTGGTAAACTGGCCTAGTTGGCAACAATACAGATAACCAGACGAGCAGACAGACAGATTTACTGATGTCCAAAAACACACAAATATTCAGTGATCTATACATCCGGAAGCAGATCAAATGCACACACACACAAACTCATACAATGACAACGCAAAGGTAAAGGTAATTTTTCAATCTCATCTTTTTAATGGAAAAAAGAATGAGTTGAGGGAAGAGAGAAAAAACTGGGTAAATTGAGTAAGCCGGATGAATTCACAGAGAATGACTGACAGCAGTGATGACAGCAATGCAGTCACAGTCCACATTTCAAAGCATTCCCAGGTACCAGACAGAGAAAGACAGAAAAAGGGAGGAGGTGGGGAGGGGGTTAAAAAATGTCCAAGAAGATTTCATCTTCCTCTCAAGGTAAAAAATACAAATTAAAAACTCATCTTCATCCAGTGTTTTTTACAACAGACAATCACATTGAAAAAATGTAAAGATTGAAAATAAAAAGTGCACCCGCACTCCCACACATACATACTTACAATTAGTTTCTTATTTTTGGGAAATCAAAAAAAAAAAGTGCAAGCAAGATCACAGAACGACAATTTACAAGAGAGGCCAAGAATGGCCAAAAGTCTCAACCCTCTGGCCGAGCCTCTCCAACAGCCTAAAGTGTGGGGGGATGGGGGGTTGCCTCCAAGTCAATCACCACCACCACCTTGGTTTGTCCATTTGTACACAGGGAAGGCTCAAGTTTAACTGAATAATCACACAGATATCCCCCCTTCCATAACCCCAACATGGCTTCCCCACCCTCCTCAGATAGTACAATCAACATTGGTTAGACTCCACCATGCTTCTCCTATGAAGTGCCAGGAAGGCCCCCAGTACAAAGGCTTTTCATTCATCATCGACATCATCATCATCATTGTCCACCCACACAAATATTTCCATTGTATCCAATCTAACCATCATCATCAACATCCATTTAATCTTTAAAACGAATACCACTCGAACACGCTTCAAATCCAGATGTTACATGTAATTGTTAATGGAAATAAACATTTTTTGATTGAATACTACTGGTTTTGTTGGCACTTATAACACTGATGTAACACACTAGAAACAGACATCAAAGCTCTGAATCCAAGTACCGAGTTAGAACCGAGTGCACTTGTGCACTCTTTTGTTATCTGTACTCATCGTTACAATCTTGTAGCAGTGCTGTGTCATACAAGTGCTTCCACTGAAGGGAGAACGTCTGATAATATGGATTCATTATTTTGGTTTGGTCTGCTTTTCTCTGACCATCCAGTAATCATTAGTGATTACACACACACACGCACACGCACTTGAAGAGCAGATGCAGCCACACTGTGCAAAATGTGAAAAAACACAGATTACAAAACCAAATAAGGAAACAGGAAATGAACAAAAGTTAAAGGTTATTTCTTGTCACTGTTTAAAAATAAGGAATTCTGACAAATATCAAAATATGAAATCAGAAACGTTTTAGGTGTCATTCATGCATCAGTGGAGTTACATTGAATTGAGGGGTAGCACAGTATTTGTACCTACTGTCTTTCTTTATCAGATGGCAAACACAATTTCAGATCAGGTACATTCTTATAAGCCATCTGATCCCGCAAGTTTCCTTTTTAGAGACGTGATGCAGCATTGAATTGAGATGGTCATTCAAACCTATTTCATACTTTGATATGTGCACAAGAACATGAAATACCATATGAAATGACAAGTTTTTGCCTTCAATTCAATCCCTTATTTACAGCTATTGTCTCCAAGCTTAAAGCTCACATATCACTGGATGGACGCCTTCTCTCCACTTTATGAAAAATTCAGAAATATTTAAAATATCCTCCTAAATCACCACTTCAATTTCAGCTATCTTGTAATGTGCCCATTAAGTTTGCCTTGTGAATTACTTTAAAACTTGTTGGGGATAATATAAAGGGCCTTTGGGTTAAAAGATGGAGAAAGATTTACTGTATCTCATTGCATACTCAAAAAATTACATGCTGGCTGGCTGTCTGGCCGGATCAGTCCCTTTTATAAAAACCCAGCCATAGCATTTCGGCTTGGTCTTCAAGCGCTGATTTGTTATACTGGCTTCTAACGTGCAGAGCAGATTGGCACGTGCCAGCAACATGTTCTCTTGTCAGTGTTTTTATTTTCGCGAAACAGGTGGCATCGTGTTTTGCAAGATATAAAGGTGACACAAACAAGTAGTTTCACCAGGCGAGAAAGACAGCCGCCTAATTAAACCAGCCATTTGACTTTGTTGTCTATACCAATGTTTACCAAGCCATCCACATATCCATGGTATCCACACCAAAGCCAAAGCTCAGAAATTATGTGTCAAAGAGAAGCAGTGTATACAGACATATTTTGGTGATACCCTGGCTGTTTTGGCCAGATAAACACAAAGTGGAGGGGCAGATTACATAACAATGGTAGTTTAGTGTTTTTAAAAACTACCTTTCAAAGCATATTTGATCCTAAATGGACATATGTCAAAAACGTTGTCCGATAAGAAAGTTCTCATATAAGTAGCACCATGGTAGGAATAAATAAAATGCAGGTGTTACTATCCAGTTAACTTTTTTAATTGCAATACATTTGGTGAGGAGATCATGACTTTTGTGGACTCAAAACTTAGTGGGTTTTTTTTATTTGGATTTGACATAAAGAAACAGTATGACATTTTGGGAAATATGCTAATTAGCCATAGTGCCATCAGTTTGATAAAAAGATGTTGATGTTATACAGTCCACCTTTCAGCACCTCTAAAGCTCGCTAATACATTATATGTCATTTGTTTTATCTGTACAAAGGGTAGAAGCGACAGGTTTTATGGTTTTACAGGAAAGACTGTGCCAGACTGTGTCTTGGCTGAGTGTTGTAGCTTCCAAGAAATAGTCTGGCACAGAGTCACCTAAAAAAACCACAACTTGTCTTTTTGACTTTTTGGTTTCTGTATGCTTTTCCCAAAATGTGACACTAATCCTTTAACAGTTCATCTTGATTTAGGACTACACTGACCAGACCTGACACTTGTGACTTGCATAACAATGACTCACCTCTGTCTCATCTCTGTCAGAATGCCTAAACAGAAAAATGCTGACGTTCTTTACATTCACGTTACCTTCCTGCTGCTCAAAATCAACGCACAGATCCAACCTACAGTAGCATGGAGCCGGAGCTACAATTACTGTAGTGCTCAGGTACACTCACATAAACAGACACACAGGCACACATAGAGTTTAAAACACACCCAGTTTGGCCAAAACAGTTCATATCACAAACACATTATTGCGAATTAAGTGTGCTTTCTTTTCAATTTCAATTAAAAGTCTTTAAAACAACAGCAATAACAACATGCAAATGATAAAAAAGAATCATAAAAAAGGAGTTTTTAGGCCTCAGCATGGGCCCGACAAACATCTGCATTGTCCACACACCAGTCCTACATTCTTAACACACAGATAATACACACCAAGCACCAGGAGCATTTCAGTCTTGCATTGGCTTCACAGTCAGTGTTTCGTAAAAGAGAAGGGTTGAATAGAGGTCAGGTAAAGGATTTGTGAGTGATGCTAAGCCTAAATTGTCATTTTAAATACACTGTTTGATCAGAGATAGCTGATTAGAGAAAAAAACCCATCTCTCCTCTCATCCGAGGATGACATCCAAACACCAAAACCGTCAGTGTAAATCCAAAAATGCATCATTAATTTGTGGAAACCTCATGCAAGGAGAGAGGACAGGGTGAGGTCAAAGATGGTCTGTGTTCCTGACCAGTTGTTTGCCAGTGGGGGGAGTTTTCAAAGATAAGAGAATCAGTCTTAATTCTGTACAATTCACTCCCCCCCTTTGAAACTGCACAGGGCAGCAAGCCCTGCGGACAAATAATGGCGCAGAGTTCAACAGCTCAGCTCTGCCATACACAGTAAAGCACAGAGGGAGTACATGAAATCTTGGTCCTTGTATATTTCACAGTTGGCTAACATACCACTCCATGGTTATCCGGGTTCTTCTAAGCCCTGTCGTCGGCCTAACACATATCCATTTTATGATTCCTCACTCTCATCCTGACTGACTTGCAGCTGAAGATCATTAGGACTCTTCCGAGGGCCCTTATGAGGGTTCCTGTGGAGTAGTATGCCTCTGAAGTGCCCTTGACAGGCTGAAGTGTGTGTCATCAGCTGGCAAACTTATTGCCATCTGATGAATTCCTCTGTAGAGACAGAGCAGGTAAGGAAGGGGGGCAGGGGGTCACCTCAAGCACAACAGGGAATGTGAGCGACACAAAAGGACGAAGGTTGGCTCGGCGCTGGAGAATGGGTTCAAGAATGGGTATGGCGCTGTGGGTGCAGTGTGCTCAGTCGTGTCAAAGGTCACGTGGATGAACTGTGGAGGAAGTGCCGATGAGTAGATCAGAGGATGCGGGGGGCAGCTGAGGCACGGAGAGGGGTGAAGGGTGAAGGGCCGAGGGGAAGAGGCGCAGCTTTGCAGATTAAGTGAGGGTGATGTAGGCTGAGGCCTTTTCCTTTAGTTGTCTCAGACACAGATGACAGCTCCAGCTCCCTGCACAATGCAACACACACACACACACACACAGACACAGAACACATCACGCATCAGAAGTTCAATCAATGCTATTGTAAAGCCTTGTGGATTAATCCCTCATTCCAGACAGAGCATTAAGTAAGACCGTAAATTAAAGCCCCCTGGTGAAACATCACATGCTGTGCCTGTGGTTTTTAGATGCAGAGGATTTGACAGCTAGTTTGCTCTGGATTTTGACACGGGATTTGTAACAGTAATTAAACATCTACTTGAGACAAATACAATTCTCAACCGTCATACTTCAAAGGGAACGTAAACCCTGCTGCGTTGAGCCCAAAGGTGTCGTGTGAGCATTAAGCACATTACACTATGCATAAAAACATAAACTTACCATCCATGTTACAGCTCAGACAGGTGTCTGCTTAAGACTAAAGTTAAATTGAATAACTACTGCTGATTTTCAAAGCTGTATGTTTGTGTTACATGTGACGGGTCGGATGTGAGCATGACAGTTAGTGAGTGTTGAGCACAAGGGGCACTGCTACTGTATGTTCAGCCAAGTGACACTCTTGCCATGGAAACAGATGATCTTTTCCACTACTCATTTCCATGGCAACGCCATCAAACATCCTGCGGCAGCCATCTTATGTGTAGTAGACAAATGACAGTTGGATTTAAATATGCACCCGTGCTTTTTCTGTGATCATGGACACAGTATCAGGAGCCTTTCAGGCTAGTTTATTCTGATTAAGATGCTCCCACAAAGAGATGAAGAGCCCCGTGTACAATAACCATTTAAATTTTAGTAACGTACTTTTCCTCCACCTAAAATTCAGCAAGTGAGAATTTTCGATAGTCCTGACGTGAGGTTTCACTCTCCTTAACGTGATTGCCTCGCCACTTACAGTACAGTTAGATACATAATTCTACACTGAAAGCAAGAGTTTCCTGGGGCTGCGCAGACTGACTGCTGTGGAGGGTTTCTCGATTATAATGCTTGTGTTCTGCTCACTGTTATACATACCCTCTGGTGGTTCAGACATGGGAGGGCTCAGACAGTACATGTGGTAGCCTCTGTCACAATCATCACAAAACAACAGCTGGTCCTGGAACAGAAGAGAATATCCAGATAAACAGATGTCTGTGATGGGACTGACTTGAAATCAAAGCTGAGGAGCAAACAACATCAGTTTAATTTGTATACGACTTGAAGATATGAATTTGTATTGATATAAATCAAAGAGTTAGGGTGTAACATGTCTGTCCTTCATTTATTTTTAAATTGTGAATAGAACTGTGGACTCATCAACTTCATACATACTACTACAACAGCCACTGAAATGGTTCCTGTTTCTTTTAAGACTAAATAACCTGCACTGTGACTTTAGCTGTGCTCTCGATTGTGTGCACCTCGTTACTCTTCAGGAATAAAAAACTGCATTTGTTCAAGGCTGACATGTATCTTATTTTCTCTCATGGTTTTAAAACTAAGAGACGAAATGGGCAACAGTATGGCCCAATGGTTTGGCATCACTCTTGCATGCTCAGTTTGAGAGCAAGACACCAAAGTAAACTAGCTCACAAAACAGAGGTGTGTGTATGTGCATGTGTGTGCATGTGTGTGAATGCATGTGTGTGTGTGTGTGTGTGTGTGTGTGTGTGCGCGCGCAGCCACATGTGTTAGCATGTAGTATAAAGTTAGCTCCTACGTCATTCTCAGAAGTGCCACATAGGCTGCAGGACTTGCACTCGATGCACTGCCAGCGATAAGTCCTCACAGCAGCCGTCATGTTCACTGTGAACTGCAGACAAGATGGGTGGCCTGGGTGCACACACACACACACACACACACACACACGCACACACACACACACACACACCCACACAATGTTTTTCACTTTCTGTATTTTGAGGACAGTCATCCATTATCCTTTTTTCTATCTATCCATCAGTTTGCTGGGATTTATTTATGTTTTAAGGAGAATTCGCTGTGGGTGTTTTGCTGATCAGAAAATGTTGTTTTGGACAGCATTTTTCCTGTATATACATCAATCATTTCAAGTTTTGGAAAAGTTTATTTGGTGAATAAAAATTTATGTTATTTGAGCCATCTCAAAAAATATTACCGAGTTTGCTTTTGATTTAGTTTTATAAAGTACAAAATGTTGGAATTTTAATGTCTGATAGCAAACTACAAAATGACAGATTAGCAACATAACAGGAAAACAATTCACGCTTCAATAATGCAGTCCATTTAAATTGGCATTTCAGAAATGTTCATTGTCCATTCTTAACCTTTTACTTTTGTATTTCCTGGTACTCCCTGTTACGTGATGATGTAAATAGAAATGTTATGTCATCCTTATTTCCGGACCTTCGTTGGTCTTCTTTATGAGTGATTATAAAGAAGAGGACCATACCAATGTTTTTCATGCTTTAGCCCATTCACTACAAGCCACGTACATCATTTTTGGTTTTCTTTTTTTTATTTTTCAGATAAAAAGAAACATGTGGGGGTATATGTATACAGTACATGCAATAAGTACACAAATTCTGCATTATATACACTGCAATCTCTGCATGTATACATGTAACCAGAATAAACAATAAATACAACCATATGAAAATCATACTTAAATTAATCAAATTTACTGCACAACCAAAATATATACGTACATCCTAAGGGGAGACCATTATCTCACAATTCCAAGTTCCTTGTAATACATGGGAGACTATCTCAAAAGAACAAATAGACAGTGGTTTAAAATATCACAAACGTAAAGTAGGTTGATGTACAAAAAGCCAGGTTTCAAAGGTGTGCAACATGATTTAACACAATTTTGTGGTTTTGCCAGACAAGAAGGTCACACCAAGATTTTATTGAATCCATTAATATTTCAATGCCAATAACTCTCTCTGTCACAGTACTGTGATCAATGAACATGACCACATTAAATGAAAATAAGTGCCAGAATGAGCATTACGGTTCATTCCTGACCTTGGAAAAGGTAGTTTGACAAGACATGCCAGAGTGTTTTTGCACTTCTGGCATACAGCACAGCATGTATCATTTTAGTTATTGCATATACTGGGTGCTGCATGCCATTTTTTGAATATCTTAAATTGCATTTCATGTGATTTATCTAATTATTATTGGTATTACACAACACTCTTAAATCCTGCTCTCAGGTATGGTTAAAGTGTTAAATCACGGGAAAGAAATTGATTTTATTGTATATGGAATGCCACTCTCTTACTGGGTGTTGATACTGTAACGAAATAAGATTTTAAAAATTCCTGCCATTTTTACACTTTTTACTCAAGTAGAAACAGAAATGTGTTGCAGAAAATGAGAGCTTGTTTCTCGCACAGAGGGTTGTAGTACATGTACATTACAGCCACTGTTTTCTGGAGTCATAGTGTTTAAGAAGTTTAAGAATGTGTTTCCTCCCTTTCACACAGCAAAGGCTTAGTGTATGTTCTTTTCCATACAGAAGGAAAGTCAACTTGCAGAAAATGAGTTAAGAAAAGGTAATACAGCACAGTTTTTTTAAGTTATGTTATGCAGCAGAGTTTCAATTCAATCTGAATTTAAGCCTACTACCAAAAGATAAATTATGCAACTGAAAACAGGCATTAATTTATTTTTTGTCTACAATGGCCCTTAAAGACAATAACCAACCAAAGCAGTATGCCTAATTGCCAATTTAAACTCTATACAAACCTTCTGTATGATAGCATTAAGCCTACTGTTAAGAGTCACAGATAGAGTAACGTGATGCTAACTTGCATGAGTTAATATTATCAAATTTAGGCTAGTTTAGGTATCTTTATCTCGAGAATATCTGTTGAGGTTTGCATGTTCACTGTATGTGTTTTGTCCTTCTGGGCCACTATATCCGGTCAGTTTTGAAGCTCTGCAAATGGATTTTCAAACTGTATTAAAAAATGGAAACCAATGGCTCGCTGGAAAGGTCAACAAGCTCACAAAAAATAGATATCACAACAAATGCTATTAAGTATGCTGTACATGATTTGTAGCAGATGGGCTGAAACAGAAAAACACTGGTATGGTCCATCCTTTTTAAGTGTGACAGGAAGCAAAACTTGCATTTGCTCATGTAGTAGATAGGAAATATATGCTCCACAAAGGAAGCGTTTCAAAACTGTGCATCAACAGAGGACTGCCTTCCTTCTGCCAATCATCCCCTTCAGCGGTGCCCTACCTGAGCGTCCACAGTCTGCACAGGAGATAAGGTCTTCAGGACAGCCAGTTTTCTTTGAGCCTCCGAGGCAGAAGTCGCAGTAGCCGTTGGCGATCACTGAACCATCTGGTGCTTTCTTGGCTGAGAGAAGAAAGAGAAAAGAGAAGCAGGTAAGGAAAACGGGGACTTTAGCTTGATCCCTTGTGGGCTCTTGGAAGAGGGGAGTGTAAACTCATAAGTCAGTGTTATGAAATGTTGCCCTGGAGTGAGAGAGCTGTATCAATCTGGAGACACAAAGACAGATTGGAGTCGGAAAGTCTATGAAAGTCCTAACATATCAATCGAGCGGCGACCACCATGGTATGCTGAGAAAGACAAAACACAGTCGACAGAGTATTGCACTGACAGAGAATGATTAGAGGTAAAATGTTGAGATGCAAGACAAAGAAGAAGAAGAAAGAAGATCTGTAACTAAGTCTCCTTTGCCAGAGTATACACATCCCAGCTGGGTGCGGCGCTTGGTCTCTCTCTTCTTCCATCTGTTTGCTTCAGTAAAAACAAGCATTGGTGCAGGACTGCACTGGAGCCTGAGACTCACCGAACCCCGGCTCACCCAAGAAATGGCGGGGGGGAGGGGGGTTAAGCAGGAACCCACGGGGTGTGGTAAATATTGTCAGGTGGATAGGAGGAGGGGGAAGAAGAAAGGAACTGAAGAAAGACAAGAGAAGTGTGTGTACGTGGGGGGCGGGGGGCCGCTGGGACAGACCTGCCATCACGCTGAGTGCAGAGAGGCAAGTGCTCCACGTGAAGCCATTTCATAATAATTATTAACAAGAGAGAAATTCCCCTTGTCTGCCTGAGTGCTGTGTATACATACTATAAGTGTATGTGTGTGTGTGTGTGTGTGTGTGTGTGTGTGTGTGTGTGTGCATTCCACATCTATTCCCCTCCCGTCCTTCTGTCTGTCTGACTGCCTGTCTTACTGCTGTTGATTGCATAATCTCTGTAATGGAAGCAATCACATAACCACTGCAGACTATTATGTATGTGCGCTTTCTTCTCAACAACGTAACGCACTGGTCCTTCATAATGACTCACGAGGCAGGGCGGAGCAACAGTGGATTACACAGGTACGCACATATACAGGCATATGGTAAGTTATTCATCCTGCAGAAAGACAAAAGGCGCAGGCAGGTGGAAAGAGAGCGCTGTGGGTGACACCGTTAATGGTGTATGTGTGTTCACATGAGAGACAGAGAGAGGTCATTAATCCATCCATTTCCGGGTGGGGTCTTGTTTGGCCAGAAAAGGTGGGGGGTGAATTCGATGGAAAAGGAGGTGAGAAGGGAAGGAGGAGTGAGAGACAGAGAGATTGGGTTTCTACTCCACAGGGTCTGGCCTTAATCCTCAGAGAAATAAAATAATAATCGTAAAAAAAAAAAAAAACTCTGTGATCAGGATGAGAGACAGAAAGACAGACAGAGAACAGAGGAGGGGAGGGAAATGATAAGCTGTACCTGCTACTGCAGGATTCAGCGGGGTTGCACTGAGCAAAAACCTGAGAGAGATGCTGTCATTTATACTGCGAGAATGTAACTGCATAGGACTTCAGTGCTAGGCTGTGCACTTTTGGTGCAGCGATTTTTAAAAAAAACAGGGTGGGCAAATTACAGTACGGGCTATAGTTGTGGATCATTCATCAATAGAAATAATATTCCAATGTACTCAGCAATATACTCATTCCTGGGATGAACACCATGATTTTCAGTGCTATAGATTTACTGAAACGCTGATTTAAAAAAATTGCATATACTAGCTAATTATGGTCGTCCTGGCTTTGCTACACCTGCAGAGTACCTGAAATTCACAATGCAGCATTTCAACACAGATGGCTCCTTCCTCATAATTCTCAATAATCTCTTTTGCCACTGATACTATTATGAGATCTTGCTGGTGTCAGCTTCTTCAAAAGATGAGAGCTTGATTGCAGATTTTTCTTCTGTACATCATCAAGCCTGTATGTGCTGCAGACAGATTCACACATACTGCAAACCCTGACCTATCTCCCCCTCTTTCTTTAAATCATGAATGGGATATTAATGCTATTAATAAAGTTATAACCTTCTTCACGAGCATTCTCAAAAATGTGCGCAATAGAACAAAAGAAGTAGCACGCATGCCCTGGACATTCCTTTTTCTGTTGTGCAATATTGCGAAGCATCGTATTTTATTGATGCAAAAGTTAGTCAGAGATGAGGCAAAATTATCATAAGTGTCAGAGTAACAGCCAGAAATCTGAATTTGATGTTCACTTGAAACGACAGACGATCATCGCTGATATGATCATTAGACTGATCGTCTAACATGGAGGGGTGAGCGAGATGAACCAGGGAGGATTTTCACACACTGTGTTTAGTTAGAAAACAATGTCGTGGAGGCGTTGAAAGTTTGACTTGATGATGATCAGTATAAACCTCGGTGGTGGACTGGCTATCCCGAGAGTCACGCGGCTAGTGTTGCTAAGGTGTGGAGCGTTAAATCATATGCGCCAACTGCAAGAAGAAACATTCCTGCTCTGTATGAATGGGGAAGAGTGGAATGATGCTGGTCATACAGCATGACCATACAGTAGCTATATGTGTGTTTACTTTTGAACAAACTAACACAGCCAGATGTTTACTGAGTCTGGCAAAAGTATATACGTTTACAACTGTGGAGACATACAGTAGGTGGCGTGCAGGCCCGGATCCAATTCAAACACTTGCACTGGGCAAACAAATTCTTTTTATCTTTGCTGCTTTTATTTGGGCTCACTGGTGCTGATTGGGCCTCACCACCCCTGGTGGGATAAACTAGTCCGGCACACATGTGGATAGCCACGCACACACACACACACACACACACACACTAAAATGAAACATTCTGGCTGCATTTTAGCTGTATCTGTGTGCTTCAATTATGTGTGTGCATCTCTGCTTTTTGTATTCAAGCCTTTGTCCATGTAAGTGCTGTGTGTGTGTGTGTGTGTGTGTGTGTGTGTGTGTGTGCATGTATGTGCTTGGAGGCCCCAGAGAGTGAATCAGCAGGTCCTGACGCATGTGAGTGAGCCGGGGCTGCCCGCTGGCTTGCCTGCATGGAGGAAAAAACTGCATCAATGATTAAACGCCCGTGGCCATGTTTCAGAAGCTGCCTGCAACAACAGACACGCCATCGCCGGCTAAGGAGGGAGGGATAAAGAGAGAGAGAATAAAGAGGAGTGAGCTAATGAGCAAAAATAAAAGAGATATACACGCCAGGTTGGGGGGAAAATGAGATATTGAACAAAGAAAGATGGCATAAGTTGGGTGGTTCTTTTTTTTTTTCTCCTAAGCCCCTCATTACCTTTACCTCTCCTCCTGTCCCTCTCTGTCTCCAAATCTTTACCTGCTTCAGCCACCCTCCTCCCCTCTTCTTCTTCTTCTTCTTTTTATTTTACCTCCATATCTCCCTCTGACCCTCCTCTCCTCTCCCTCCTCTTCTTTCCCTCCCTCCTCTCCTCTCCTCTTCCAATTACCAGGAGGAGTATGAGCAGAACCGCACACTTCACAGCTTTCAAGTGTTGGAGAGAGATCCTCCTGGGAATTATCCAGCAAGAGATGAATCCTCAAATGCTCCTCACCCCACCTCCTCTCCCCCCAACACCATCCTTCCTCCCTCCCTGCTTTATAATTTCTCCATCCCTGTCTCATTTTCTCTCCTTCCCTCCTCCATGCTTCTCCTTCGTTACCTTGCATTGTTATTTTGCTCTCTGAGCCACTTCCTGCCCTGCTCCTTTTCCAACTTAAGTCACCCCGCTCTTTTAATAAACCAATTGCATGGTCTTACATTTACCATTTTAATTATTTCATAAATGCATTATATATTATTGTATATTATTTGTAGTAATATTATTATTGGTGCACTAAGCAGTTTGGTGAAGCAACGCTAAAGCAAACAAATATAGAAGAAAATGGAGAAACAACTAAAATCAACCAAAACCCTTACATTTACATCACTGTTCTGTGAAAACCTTGTATTTCGAAAACATGAACTTTTTTTGAGCCGAGAAAAATAAGCTTTGTTGGTTTAAATGGTAAGCTTTAAAAAGTAGAGGGTTCTCAAGTCTCAGGGAAACAACGGATCCTTCTGCTTTGTCTGAAAATTTAAAAAATCATAACATTTAGGGAGGCGTTTGTCAGTGGATAGTGACAGTTCTCTCTGTAAGCGCTGCAAAAAATATTGTCATAATAAAAATTTAACTTTTCATACTGAGTCTAAGGATGGCAGTGTGGTTTTTAAAAGACAAGGAAAGCTCGAAGCGCATTAGAAGTGAAATGATCTCAGCCCTCTGAGGGAATAATTGTATCTAAGAATAAATTTATTTGAAGATTCTGTAACTAACAGTGATAACAGTAATAAGAAGGATATTTCTTTCACTGTGTAATTAAAGAGGAAGCATTATGCTCATTTACAGCTGTATATTTTTATTTTGGGACTTCCCCAGAGTAGCTTTGCATGACTCACAGTTCAAAAAAGTCCTTATTTATCTCAAACTGTCTGTTATGCCGCCCCTTACTTGAGCCCCTGACTGAAACAGTATTAATTCCTTGAAATCATCTGTATGTGTTTGAGCCCCAAACCAAGAGAGTGGACAGCATCAACATCTGCGGCAAAAAAAAGACTACAGCACGACACTGTGAATCAGTTAATATTACACCCGTTACCTTTTTATAGTGCAAAATAATGGCTTATTTAGTCTTACAACTACGATTTCTCTATAAAATCTTCCTATATAAGCCCCTGTTTATAGTTGAAGACTTAAGTGGAAAAAGTCAGGAAATACAAAAGCTCAAATTACCAGTAAAATGTTATTCTGCTGTCACCAAATGACCGTATATTAAACCTACTCTGTCAGAAAATTTTGTATGTACATTTGACACTGTATCGTTGTATGTATGGCAGAAAATAAGGAAAAGCACAAAAGAAAAGTGAGATAGAAAGAAAGGTTAAGAAAGCAGTGAGACAAAAACAGAGCCAACAAAACTTGTCCTTGTGGCTGCAACCTCATCCTGGCATGGCATTCTCCCTCTTTTTCTTCCTCCAGTATACCCCTCTTCTCCTCCAACTGCTGCCCCCCCCCCCAACACACACACACACACACACACACACACACTCCTCCTCCCTCTCAGACTCTGACCTGGAACCAAACCACAGACTGACTGTGGCTGGTCGATAATCTCATCCTCTGGCCAGCCACAGTGGAAGCCTCATCAACTTAGCGCTTCCATCCGAGGGGAATTACCCCTGCCTGGACACACAAACACACACACACACACGCACACACGCACACACACACACATACACACACACACACACACACACTTATACACATGTATGCAAACAAATAGGCCTACCTGTTGACTTCCGTCACTTTCTCTTCCACCTCACTTTTTAACACTTAATCATCTTTTCCAAGGCTTTTTCTCTGCTTTCTGTCTCTCTGTCTACTCTGTGATTTGTTGCATATTTAACTTTTCCATGACATGCACTTGAACTGCTCAAAGTGATTTAATATGCTTCTTTTAACTTCTATTATCTTCTATTCTGTCGTGTGGATAAAGGTAAGAAAGTTGCCATGGTTACCAATGTCACAAAAATGGAAAACTTTGTTAATCAAGGCTGCGGTTTATATGGGAATTAACAAATAAAGGTTTGCGTGTGAATGTTTTCACTATCAATGCATCTGTTCTTCACAGTTTCCAAAGGCAGCAAACACTCCCATACTGCAGGTGTAGATGGGAGGAAGGAGTGAGGATGAGGAGGAGGTATGAAGGTGAAGGATAAAGAGAAAAGGGAGGATGCACGGAAGGATTTCAAGAACAGATGAGGCAAGTGGGCACAGAAAGGGAGAGAGGAAAAGAGGAGGAGGTGGAAGAAGATGAGGAGGCACAAAGGGGAAAGTCGGAAGGCAGGGGGGAAAAAAAAGTGGCTCCCGTTGTATCGGAGCAGCAGTGTGTGAAAACACACACTCTGCACTCCTGTCGCCTCGCTGCTTAATGAGGAGAGCCTCTCAGGAGCAGACCACGCACACACACACACACATACGCGCACGGATGAAACACACCCAAAACCACACACATACAGTAGGGTGTGCACACACGCACACACGCGCAAGATTTACAACCAAGCCTTTGCATAATAACTTTTACCGTCCAGTTTCAGTCCCATCCCCCACTTGCTCTCTTTAATATGATGAATGAGAACCCTGTAACCCATGTCTCGCCACACACACAGGCACACACACACTCACACTTAATTACAGTCACAATTACTGCATATATTCCAACATGAAACAAAGGGGTAACGGAAATTGACAACATACATATAAGGCAGAAATTACAGGCACATGCAGAACGTGTACATTCACACAGTCACAAATCCCAAATTCTCAAGGAGACATCTTCAGGTTTTTTATGCAGACAAGGAGGCAGAGATGCAGTCAGATGGAAACCGTCAGTCACAGATGAAGAGTCAGTGCCTTCCTTTCTCTCTCTCTTTCCATCTTCCTCCCCTCACTCTTCTCCCTTCCTCTTCCTCTCTCTTCCTCTTTGCACTTTCATGCATTCTCATTATTGCTGCTGCTCTCTCTGCCTCTGATTCGATCTTTTCTCTGCGCTTCATTGTGCTTCATTTTTTTTTCACTTCCCTCTTTCTCTATCTATTTTTTCCCTTTACTCTCAAAGAGGAAATTGGAACTCTTTCCTGCAATCCATCTGTTGTCAGCGTAATGCCTGCACCAGTGCCATGCTCTATTCTTCCTCTGTTTTTCCCTCATTTTCTGCTCCTTTTCCATCCCTGCACCCACCAAACCTACCCCACCCATCACCCTTATAGACACACACACACACACGTACTACTTTCACTCATGTCCAGTCAGCAGGTTGCGTAACTCCCAGTGCATTGTGGGTCTGGATGCATGCATTTGTGCAATTGTGTGTGTGTGTGTGTGTGTGTGTGTGTGTACATGTGCAATATGAGCTTGTGCGCAGGGATGACATTGCAAAGGGGAGAGGACAGAGGAGGTTTTGGTGCATAATAAAACTTGATCTATGGTTGCTTTGTAATCACACTGACCCGCAGAAACAGAGACACACACTCACACACACACACACACACACGCAATTTGTCAGGGTCTGCAGTCTGCAGATATGTGCACATTTGGCAAATAGAAACAAATGCAAATAAATCCCACACAAACACACAAGCACATGCACAAGCACACACACGCGCACACGCACACACACACACACACACACACACAAACACTGCCCCATAAATCATGCATGTAAAGGCACACAGGCACCAACAGATCCTCAGCCTATGTGTCTGGGTACTTGCACGTGCACATGCATTCACATTTGCACACACTTAAAAAGAGCCACTTAGCTGGGCTTGTGTCCCCGTCGATGAAGAGTTAAAATGCAAATTATTAATCCTATTTTGTTCCAGTGAGGGAGGCGACTGGGAATGTGGCTGTGAAATCCTGTTTGAATTGTGCCCAACCTCACATGGTCCACTGTACTATGTGTAAGCGCTGCACTTTGATTTGGGAACCTCAAATGACCAGTCAGGAAAAAAAAACAAAACATAAGAATTAAAAATTTTGAGAATTAAAAAAAGGAAATAAAAAATGGAAGTCTGCACTCCTTTTTTTAAAGGTATTTGTGCACTGAAATGGGGAGTTTGAGTTTCTGTAGGTGGTACCATTTTCTTTGTGTGTTCAGTCACGGCAAGCATCACTGATTGTGCTAACTACCAATTAGAATTTTACTCCAAACAAACCCGACTTGTAAAAGGCATCATTTGTGTGCAGGAGGATGTTCATGCTCCAGGAATAACACAGTAATTTGATTTGGGTTCAGACTAGAATGTGGAAAAGTGAAATCACTATTGCATTATGCCAGCTGACATTTGGACAGTTATATTGTATTAGAAATAATTTATGATTGTGGCGTATATGACACCATTGAATTGTTGATTCTTATATCCTCCTCTTCCTTCTGTGCTTTATACAATCACATTGAGTCACAGACAGAAAAACAAACGGGAGATGGATAGAGGGTGCTGGGTGATATTGGTGACGGTGGTGTTGGGGGGGGGGGGGGGGCTGTGGCAGTGTGGAGGCTTATCCAAACATGGCCAAGACAACTGAGGTACCACAAAACAGCCAGCCAGCGAGCCACAGTACCACATCTTAAGACAGAATACTAAATGAAGCAGACTCCAATATTACCCTGCCTTCACCATTCCAACTGTCTGGGGGAATCTATATGATGAATCATGAAGAGATTTTTTTCTCTTTTTTTTTCAGTCTGTACAATTCTCTGCTTCTCGCTCTGCTTTTCTCTTTGTCTGTTTTCTCTCCTCCCATTCTTTATGTTATTTTTAATGAACTCCTCTGTGCCCCCTCCGCTCCTTCTATACTTCAACTTCTTCCATTCTTCTTCGTCATTCTTTCTCTCTCCTCTCTTCCTCCCTCCTTTTCTATTCTCTCCATACCACTCCTCCCTCCCTCTCTCCCTCCCTCCCTCCTCTACCATCTCTTTCTCCCTCTCTCTTTTCAATGTACATAACAGTGTACTCTTTAGGAGGGAGCCCTGGCGGTATCTATGGCAACCAGATTGCTAGGCAACAGCCGTTTCTCCCTTCCTTTCCTGTGCCATGCAACAGCGGCAACAATCAACCAATCAAAAGCTGAGGAGGAATGTCGGTGTACGTGAAAAGTTCCGAACGCATCCTGAAAAACACTGCATGGTCTTCATTTCCACATGTTCTGTCTCGACACCTAGAAATATGACATACGTGTACATCAAACCGCATGGCAAGCTTTGGCATTCTCCGTACTTGTACTCCAATTTTTACTCCTACATTTAAGTGAGTTGATAAAAAATAAAACTCTACATATGAATAAATAATTAATATACAGATATATAATTCTATTGAAACACTGGAGATTTACAGCATAAGAGTAACTTGAATGTAATAAGTTGCCATACTGGCCAAATAACAGTGCATGGAAGAAAGACGGGCATAGAAACACATCTGCGTCTGCCCATGTGACACAGCTATAAATGGCAATGTACTAGCTAAAGCAATAAACCAAGAGCAGGTAGCTTAGCAAATCACCTTTGCTGTATTATTCAGGAGAGGTAGACAGACAGATGTAAAGAGAAAAGGCAAAGCAGAGGCAGTGGTGCACATACAGGAGTGACAGCAGACACAGACCGGGGAGTGGCCACTTTAGGTTGGTCAGCGTTGATTTATATTGACGTTGGTTGATCAAAATTTGTCTTTCACTCCTTTGTCTGCAGACTGCGGGAGGAGGACTGGGAGGCCATTTTGAGAGACAAAAAAAAAAAACTGGAGAGGGGAAAAAAAACACACCACAACCAACAATGGTGAGTAGGAACAGAGGGATGCTGACCTTCAAAGAGCTCAATTACATGTCACACACACACACACACACAAATACACACTCAAAGTTGGCCATTATTGCCCATACAGCACATTCACACAACTCAGTGGCAGACGCAAGCACAAACACACACACATACATGCGTGTGTGTTTGTTGTGTGCATTTTTAAACACACACACACACACATACACTCTCAGAGCGTCCCTGCTGTTCCACACTGTAGGACCGTCTGTCCGTCCAGATAAAGTGGCCTCTGAATCTCAGTTCTGATTTGGAAAGGGGGGATTTAATGACAACTGTCCTCCACCCCTCTCTCTCTCTCTCTCTCTCTCTCTCTCTCTCTCTCTCTCTCTCTCTCTCGCTTTCTCTCTTTTATTTCTTTCATTCATTGAGTCATTCATTCACATTTGCTGTTTCTCTCAGTTTGTGTCCTCCTTGTAATCTATTCTACGTATCTTATTTCTGCTATTTCACTATTGCTATTTCACCTTTTTCTCCCTTTCTCATCTACCTCTCTCTACCTCTCTCTCTCTCTCCATTCCCCCAAAACCAATTTTCAGGTGGACTCTGCAGGGGCGACCTCTAAAGTAAACATCCCCCTTATATTCATCCATTTCTCCTCAGCCTCCTCTTCTTCTGCTTCTTCCCCCACCCCTCCCACCATCACATCAATGCCAAAAGAGAACCCCCACACCTCCGCCCTCCTTCCAACTCTCCCTCCCTTGTCCCCCTCCCTCCCTCTCCACCTCCAACCTTCTTCTTCTCTTGTTTAGTAGAAAAGAAGTAAAGGAGGAGTCAAAAAAAACATGGTATGTGGTGCAGTCATGAATTTTAATGGCGCTGATCATTTTGAGTAAACAGTATATCGGCTGGGATCCAGATATACAGGGAGGTTTAATAGCGGTGGCTGATTTTGGTGATGGTGCTCAGGGGGAGTGTAGACACAAAACAAAGAAATAAGTTAAAAGAACGCCCAAAGCCGGATGATGGATGAAGCAAAATAAGAGACAGGAGAATGGAAAACAGGAGGCAGGAGAGGAGGGGAGAGGAGGGTTAAGTGAGGATGCAGAGCAAGAGGAGGAGAGGAAAGTGGGGAAAGATGGACAAAGAGAAAGAGAGGGAAGGAAAATCTCATCTCCTGATGGAATAATCTGCCATTTATCACACTGATGGAAAAACAGGGAGTGAATACGGAGCTGGATGAGGTTAAGAAAAGAGTTTTAATAGATTTTGTGTTAAGTTTTAGTTTACACTTGTGTTGTGGATGCTGCATACGCATATAGCCTACTATAGCGTCTAGACTGCTTTTTGTGCAAGAATAAAGCATGAATTATGCATGCAGGGTTGCTCTCATTTAGGGAAGCCACATTAATATTATTACATATGTGGCAATATACCGAAGGGTGGAGTGTGGTGGAGTCTCCTTCGTAACACTCAGCAGATTGGGGAAAGCTATAATGGTGTGCGCGTGCACACGCAAACACACACATTAATGTATTTGCAGTCACACATACGTACACACTCACATAACTCACATTTGTACATATGTGCACTTGCGCATGTAGATGCACCCACACACACATACATACAAACCAACCGAAAGGGGCTAAGCTTTCTTTTTCATTTCAGGAGAGAAGATTGCATTTTCTGAGGCTGTGTGTGTGTGTGTGTGTGTGTGTGTGTGTGTGTGTGTGTGTGTGTGTGTGTGTGTGTGTGTGTGTGTGTGTGTGTGTGTGTGTGATTACTGACTGTTTGGGGAGGGAGTGATGGGGGATATTAAACGATTCAAATGCTGTCTCTCATGCTCTCCTCCACCGGAGAGACCGAAGACTGCAGCATGGCCAGACACACGCACACACACACACGCACATACACACATTCTCTGTTTTGTCAGACAGTCCAATTTAAAAACACACACTGCCAATTAACTGAGAGGCAGCATAGTTTCACTGTGGACACCGTAGCATACACCGATAATGTGGATACGTGTGTTTTTATGTGTTTATCTATCTTCTATTCTGAGCAAATTGCTTATTTTAAGACTGGGAGGAACAAAGAAAGTGGACGATTCGTCTGTGTTCCCTTTTCAAATGTCCACAACTATGTTGTTGGTTTTTATGAGGGTGAACAACTGTAGCCATTTCACTGACAATTACTAAGCAAAATACAATCTCCCGCAGGATAAATGTATACAATTTTCCTTAAAAGAGGAGTTTTCAAATAAGCAAAACAAGAAGACAACACCGAACAAAAAACCACACTGATAGAAAACTGGCCCTGGGGGTGGAAATAAATAGCCACAAAGAAACAAAGACGGTTGGCAGCTTGGTTGGTGTGGATGCTGCAGCTGAGAGGAGCAGAGGTTTGAGGTCTGAGTCATGACCTGATCATAGAAACCCAAATATTTAATTTACTTGTTCACTGTTATTTTTCCTTATGGTACCCATTAGCAGAACCTTTGTAGCCCATAACTGCAGCCTTGGGATGCCCACAACCCACAGTGCTGTTATGCATATACAACCATCCAGTGCTCCGTACTCAACAAGCGATCTTTCGATAAATCTTCCTCTCCTCTTTAAATTCCTGTACAAACCTATGTCGCTCCAGCTTTTTTGCTCAGCCCCTTTACAACCTTGGGAAGTGTATATATCAACCCGAGGGGGGACATGAACGTTTGCAGCGTATTTATTCGGTAATTTATTTATTATCTATAAATTAAATAGCTGTAAAGACATTCCTCAAAGCATTAATGTTAACCACATGGCTCTAGAGGAAAAATCAGAGGATCAAAAAAGTCACTGGGATTCTCTGAAAGTCTGCAAAAAATTTCATGGCAATCCATCAAATAGTTGTTAAGTTATTTCAGTCTGGGAGCAGGGTGGTGGATGAATGACCAACAAACCAACATTGCTTTTTATAGCTGTGCCACGAGCATGGCTCAAAACACTTGATTGCAGCAATCTCCGATATACCACTTGACAACAAAAACATCTGTTACGCTGCCTTTCTCCATTTACATCCATTCCAACGCAGTCTGGCAAGAAGTGCTAGGAGGCATTAGCAAGCAATACTCTGGGTCTTAATTATAACTACTGCAAGATATTCTGGACTAGCGCATTAATGGATACTCATTAAGCCGTTGATAGCTGCATCCATGCTGTTTGTTATAAATTGAAAGGTGCATTGAAAGGTACAAATGCAGAGTGAAGTGCACTGGAAATTTCCGAGAGTGTATTGTCGGATGTTTGCTCACTTACAGTTGTTTAGCTAATGAGTGTTGATTGAAGATTTGTTTGTTCCCTCATTGAGCTGATGTGAGATGCTGAAACTGTCTGAAGTCTTGCATCATCTCAAATGGGTGATGGCTGATGGAAAGGCTGGAATAGCTTTCACCTTTACACTTTCAGAGTAAGAACAACATTGATCCTTTTGCTGTAATGTGAAGTAATTGTCTTATTATAAACTATTCCTGCCCAGTGATGGTCACTAGCTGTTCCAAAAAACTTCAGGTTGTTAAAAAAACTTACCGCGACACCATTTTTTCTACTATGTGATAGTTAGCTATAGATAGCTCCATGATTCCCTGTGCTTGTTAGCAGCTGGCTCTGTATTGTAACTGACTGTCAGACCTTTAATACAAAAGGTCCGTGACTTTAGCTCTGGGCAAATGCAGCCCAGACAGTGAACGATTTAATGTCACATTGTTAAAAACCATTGTCCACTGACTGTAGTGTGTGTTATAGGTTGCCCATGTGTCTTCGCCTGTGCATCCCTGTTGCTCCCATATCTCCTCCCTCTCTCCACCTCTGAGCATCTCCTCTCCCGCAGTGCGTGAGCGCCGTAGGCTTGGCTGCAACCTCAGCTGACCGCTGACGAGCATCCGCACCTGCAGCCTATAAACTCATCAACCGGTGCTTAAATACCTGGGAGCCCCTGCTCACTTGTCGCCGGAGTGTCTGTGCTCGGGACCTTCGGCCAGCGGTCAGCCTCCGAGCGCCACCTCAGAAAAGCTCTCTGGCTCAATCCCCGGTCACATCCCCATGTGCCATCTTTCCAGGCTGTCAAGCCTATCTCCCATTGAACTAATAAATTCACCACCTAAACATTTTAAGTCAGTGTTGTCTGTGTCTGCACAAAGAAAGTAAGCAAGTAGTAAGAAAAAAAGAAAGAAAGAAAGAGAGGGAAAAATTACCCTTTGATAAAGTTAACCTTGGGCCATGCAACCATGCAAATATTGCGGTGCCACGTGCAACTACCAGACTTGAAGTCACATATTCTGGCTATAGTTAGGTGGGAACAGGCTGGGGTGTGTCTAAGAGAAATTCTTTCACAGCGACTGACCCTTTCTTAACCCAGGCCAAGAAGTGGGTAGAAAAGTTGGGTCAGGTGACTTGCACTGGCCCATTTTTGTCTGCAACGAACACGGTTCAAACGTGCGTCACTGCTTCAGTCTGAAAAGGGAATGTGTTGGAACTGAAGAAATTGGCTAATCCCAGTGCTCCACTGGGAGAAATTTCTTCTACACAGGTGCTAACTTTGCATTTAGCTTAGTCAGCACCTTAAACTATCTATAATGCTGCAGGAGGAAGTCCAGGATGATCAGTAGCTTTTAGTAATTTCATGATTACGGGGGCTTGCTGGAACGACTTTGAAACCGATAAACTTACATGTTCCTTCTGAGGGCTCAGAATCAGCCTGTCCGCCCGACCAAAAAGCCCCACGTAATAATGTCGACTGTAAGTTTCAATATTCAGACGGTGGACTCACGCTTGTGGTTGTTCTTGCGCTGGAAGGGTAGCGTGTGTCGCTCCGAGTCTTCTTCCCCCTCCTCATCTGCCAAATGGGTGTGAGTATAATGGTAGCTTAGCCCTGGACGGTTCTTATAGCGCTTTCCGCAGACTGGAAAACACGCACACACAGAGCGTATCATATTAGTTTACTCTACCTGTAAGTCGTGAATAGAAGCACAAAGAGAAGTGTAATGTAACGTTGCACTCACTGTCACAGACATAAGGCTTGTCTCTGTCTTCAATGGCAGGCAGCTCTTGTCTCTTTCTCATACCCCCGACACCGTAGGCCTGCAGCAAACACACACACACACACACACACACACTTGTAGACTCAGGCAAGCACATGCAAAGTCACATACTGTACGTACATAAGATTCACACGAAAAGTTTGAGCATCCTCACTTGCGTCAAAAGTCCTGTGTGCACACACATACACAATAAAAAGAGCAAAAGTGCACACTCCTCTTTGGTGTGTTCACGTTTCTACATGCCCACATACACACATTCATACACACACACACGTTTGCATTCTAATCATCTGCTCTCAGTGTAAAGCTCCACTTCCAGCAGGAGGGGGCTGATGACACCTAGCAGGGGAGCAACAGCTCCAATTAGCAACCCTGGTGTCTGTGTGTGAGCATGTGTTTGTGCGTGTATGTGTGATGCTTTGCAGAATACATTGTTAACACTTGATTATGGTCCCATAGGATGCCCCAAAAGAGTGCAGAAAAAAACCTGTCTGATCTAATCAAAGTTGCAATAAAAAAAAAAGGTCATCCCAGCATGATTTCAATTTCTGTATCCATTTGCATCTCTGCTTTGTAATAACTGTTGCTTTGTTGAGGGCATATCAACAACACAGAGTCTGGTTATCATCGCATGCATAAATTTATTCCTGATATATATATCATATATCATATCCTCATTTTTTGCAGACTTTGTTAATAGCTTGTTTGTTTTAGTATAAAATGGCTGTGGACAAAAAAAAAGAAGAGGGATGCATATTTCACTGTTGTCTCACCCGTGCTTTGGTACGGTTCTTTCGCTTCGGAACGTCTTCCTCCATTTCATCCACCTCCAGCTCGTGAGGGAAATCCCCAACAAGCAACTTCTATGTGTGAGAGACAGAAGGAGAGAGAGGGAGTCGGGTAGACAAGTTAGTGTGCTCCCTTTTCCACTTTCTTTCCCGAGTATCTTGTACTTGACTCTTCCTCTGATTTCTTTTCTTTTCACTTATCTCAGGCTCTACTTCCTTTTGGATTGTTCCACATGGACCCATGGGTGGTCATGAAATTGAACATTTTCCTGCTGATTATGAGGGTGTTTGCTTAATCCCACTGCGGGAAACAATTGTAACAGCAGAACCATTAATGCTAAAAATAACCCAATGTGTCACCATTTCAGTGAAATTAAGGATTCAATTTAAAACTTCCCCAAATGAATGGGTTGAAAATGCGATTGAGTGTGGCACTTCTGTAAAGCCAGGGGAATCCTCAGAGGCACATGAAAAAGGGAGAACAAAATCAAGCGGCAGAGGCCAAAATATCTTGATCCCTGATATGGTTCAAGCCCCAAAAACTCTTGATCATACATTTTCCAAAAATAGACCCACCTCCTATATGTCTACTTCTTTCACACACCAGATATTTTAATAATATTAATAACATATTGATAATATTCGCCCATTTTCTGGTGAGTTGCTATCATGCACGTCACCCTCCGCTGCTTACTAACCCTGTTTTCCGGTGTGTTTGTGACGTCAATCATGACACACCAGAAGATAAAAAAACACAAAGGTGTATATATAATACAAAGCAAGATAGCCCTGACAACATCGTCAGGGTCACTTTTGCAAACCGTAGAATACTCTGTTGTGAAAGCAGTTATGTCCACAGAGGACATAACTGCCTTCACAGGCTGTACATTACTGCAAATGACAAATAAACTGAACTTCATGTGTCAAATCAGCGTAGCACACCTGTGAAAACACCAGCTTTATGTTAAAAGACTTTAATTTGACTGTGGTAACAGTAAGGTGTTGAAGTAAAGCCTACCTTAGAGAGCCTAGAGCTTGGCTGCAGTGAGAGGAAGCTCCGCATTAGAGGCCCTAACCACTAGTTTGGCTCTTAAAGAGCTGTGAGGGCCATTCACTCAACTGCTGATTGATTAGCTGTCCATTTGAGTTCAGGAGTTCAAGAGCAATGGCCTCTGGCTGGTGAAGTCCTCAGCCAGATGGGCATTAAGCCATGCTCATAAGTTGCCGAGTGCCACAAGTTGTATAAAGGATGACAAAGAGCAAAGAGGTGGCTCGATTGCCCTCAAATGTCCCTTGTGAAAATTTTGCAGAAGGCTGGTCTGGAAAACACGCAGGTGGATTCCCGATAAAACAGCATGACAGGATGCATTGGAATTGCACACAATAACATGAACGCACACGCGCATACACACTGACACACTGTGCCAGGAGGGAGTTGTCTGAGCCGCAGGAGCCTATGTCACCAACAAAACACACACTCCGAGAGAGACAAATGCAGAGAGAGACAAAGAACCACAAACAGAGCGTATTACAGACAGATAAAAAGAGATAGACAGGCTGACATAAGAGGGGAACAACAAGAACAAGACACAGGCAACAACAAAGACTAAAAAGGGAAACAAGAAAAAGAAAGGACGAGTCTCACCTGACACTCGCTCATTGGCTCTTCTTCCTTGGTTTCTACCTTCTTGTCCAGGGTTTCCCCAGCAAGCAGCGACTCCAGCACAGGACCATCCGGGATTCCCCCCTCCTTCTTTAGAGAAGCCTCATAGTCTGGGGAATGAGATGATTACAATCAGAAAACAGCAGAGATCTCATGTTCATGCTGACATGCTAATTTGAACTGACACTGCCCTGAGGGTGTGGCTTGGAGGTAGTTTTCACTTTTTCTTTACACACGTATTGTCTTCTTATAACCCACCTGCTATGGAATGTCATCAAATGAGTAAAAATAATTGTGAGCATTAATGAGAGATTTAACTAATATATATATATAGGTATAATAAAAAAGAGCCATGAGCCAAATAAGAGTTATTTATTTATTTTTGTTATTACAAAGGTAGAAAAAAATCCACTTAATCCTCACTGATCTGCTGGTGGGCCAGCAAAACCAAACCACAAAGACCATGGTGTGCAGCAAAAATATTGGTGAAATCCACAGAAGGTTACTTCAAAAGTAAAACAGCAAAGGCTGAATTTTTTATGACATAGTTTGAATCACTTGTAGTTGTACGAGCTGATAGAGAGATATGCAGTATACGTGAAAATGTCAGACGGTGTGAAATAAAGATGATTTTTGTAAAACCTAACGCCACTCAAGGGGAAATCATAGGAGCATGCAGGCGGCCTGTATGTATAGTAACGCTGTAAATGGTAAAAGCTGGGCCAGCACATTAAGTCCTTACCAATCTTGAACTCGATCGGTACAAGCCTTGGGTCCTCCAAGATGTTTAGCCGTCTCTTCTTGCGCCAGCAGCGAGCGGGATATGTGTACAACTGACCCGGAGCGTGACCTGAAACACAGGAGAACACACCGCTTGATATATGGTCCACGAACATGACTAATGAGTGGATGAACAAAAGATTGTACAAGATGGATAATTAGAAAAATAAAGTTGAGTCTGACATATGCTATGAAATTGTATGAGTATGCTAACATTTAACATTTAATTTGGTTTTGTTGTGTGCTTATTTTGCTGTTCTGCATTGTTAACAGGACAAAGTGTCTACAGCCTTAGCTCTAAGAGGCTTTTCTTAGGCACTGGTGTTTTGAGCAGAAATGTTACAACATCTTTATTTTTGCACATTACTATGCTAGCATTTGCTAATTAGCATATATCACAAGTATAGATATGGCTAATGGTAAAGCCACTAGTTTTTCAGGTTTAGTCATAAACCAAAATACAAGAAACTAAAATTGACCTGATTTCACTAAAAGGTGTGTTCATGTGTTCACCACATTTCATAACAATCCATCCAATACTTGTCAAGACATTTCAATAAAAGCAAAAGATGCCCAGCTGCAGACAGAGCTCGAGGTCAGGATTCATCCTCTAATCCTCTGGGGACCATGAATGTCCGCAGACAGTAATAGTCCCCAAGAGCTAGCTAATGGTAAAAGAGGGGACCATCACATTTCCGTCACTAGAGCCATGACTGTAGCATGACCAAAAATAGTCAATGGCTGTGGTAGTGAATAGTATATAGATGTCTGTGTTGTTGTGCATGCTTCCAAAACAAAAGGTTGTTTCTGATGAAAAGCCAGTCATTAAAAAAGTCAGTTAAATTAACCAAATAGCAATAAAGTAGTTAATTCTCAGTTTAATTCATAGATATCCTATGCAAATCAAGTTAGAAGTAAAAACTAACAAACAAACAAAAGAATCCTACTGGCAAACACCAAGCAAAGCCTATGAACTCAGATCTTAACTCTCTTATACTCAAGTGCATGCACACACGCACACACACACACACACACACACACACACACACACACACACACACACACATGCACACACATGCACACACATAAAGTGCATTCTCCCTGGAATAGTTGGTGCCAGCGGCATATTGTTGCCTACAGGGATCTCTGATTCACTGCCAAAATACACTGATGTTACAGAGAAAGAGAAACGATGAGAAAACACCCTTTGGGGAAAGTTTTTTTTTTTTTAAGTTGAGGTGTGAAAGGCACCAGCCCTGGAAAAGAGGAGGAAGAAATGAGGGAGGAAGTAAAGAGAGACAGAAACAAGCAAGGCAGAGGAAGGAAGGAAACATGGGACAAATGACTGGAGAGAATAATTTGTGTAGTACAACAGCTGGCAAACACAACACACACACACACACACACACACACACACACACACCACACACTGGATTACTCGTCAAGCCAACCACTTTTATTCTGCCCAGGTATCGAACACGCACACAACAACACAACGCAGAGACACACACCCGGTCCGCGGTGGTTCTTCTCCATCCAGATGTAACAGTTGCTCTGGGCCACGCCAGTCTGGGAGTCCAGGAAGGGCAGACGCATGGAGCGCTCGGCGCACAGACGGGCATTGTAGCTGCGACAGTGTTCAATGGCCTCCTTATAAAACTCCTCACCGAGACTGAGGGAGGAGAAAGGGAGAAGGGAAGGAGGGAAGGAATGTGGGGGTCAAATGTGAAGGAGAGGTAGGCGCTACAGTCCAACTTCAGCAAGGAATCAGGATTGAACAACCAGTGTGTATGTGTGTGCAACACTTGCATGTGTGTAAGTCAAAAGAGGCAGTAAGTGGAGAGTCATGGGCAGTTATTATGTATGACTGTGTGTGTGAGCATGTAGGCAAGCCGTGGAGATGCACAGTCCTATTAACCTGGGTCACAGCAGATGAGCTGGCAACTCCACACTGTTAAAACCACTCAATTTTCACACACACACACACACACACACACACACACGCTGTACAGGAAGACGTTTTTCACTGTGACGACAATGTAGACTACGCCTGTATATTCTCAACTGTGCAAGTGTGAGTTTGATTAACATTCAGTGTAATATTCTTCTCTTTCTTCCTCCCTCCCTCCCACCTTGCTTTCACCCCCTTCTCCCTCCCATTTCTCATCCTCCCTCTTACCTGTTCTTGATGACTGCACCTCCAGATTGCCTGTAGGGAGAAGCAGAAGAAAAAACCAATAGATGTGTGGTGAGTCACTCTTACACCCCACCCACCGTTCATTTGACTTCTCATTCTTTTACATCTTTCCTTCACTCTCTTGCGCCTTCACTTTTCTCTGAATTATGTTCTTTTCTCCCTCTTCTTTTTTGCATATTATCGCTCACACTTTAAAAAAAAAAAAAAAAAATCATCATTCTCCCCACTTCTGTCTCTCTCCTCTTTGTCTCTCTCTTGTTAATCACTCCTCTCTAGTGTCTTCCTGCTGAGTGCAGACATCAAGGTCACTCTGCTATGCAGGACACACAAAACACAGCTACACATGCACACAGCTCCACTACAGGGCCAACAGCAACCGCAGAAAAGCAGTGCGGTGAGGTGGTAACGATTCGCTCAGTTTGGTTTGTGCTGCTGATTACTTGATTGAGAATCTTTACAGGACATTTTGCGGCAATGCTCAGAATAGATGCGGATGCACAATGTGTTTATACGTTATGTTATTGTATTTTTTAAAAAGTACTCTACCAATTTAACACTGCACTCCTATAACATTGTTAGACTCACCACTGACAGTTTGAAAGAAAAGGATCACAAATTGATGCAGCGGAGCCAGAAATGTCACCTTTTTATATTCCACATGTGCTTCTTCCTTGTCAAAATCTGGCACCTACATTACCCACGATGCAACATGACCGCTGACAGTTCTGTCGGAAACTTGGATGTGTTAGATTTTTTAAAATCTTCACACTTTAGATCGAACACTCATTCAAGTGACAGCTGTTTCTGTAATTTATCAAATTTCACACAGGTTCCTCTGGAGTCACAAAAGGCTTTAGACAACTTTTTCATATAAGCAGTGGCACTACCTAACCCCTGTAAGCAAACTTCGAAAGTAGGTCAAAACCTTATATATGGCTGTGACATGTATGGCCAGTGTGCGAAATTCCAGAAAACTGAACTGCTGCAAACAACTGTGGAAAGTAGCTCAAGCCTACTCGAAAATCCTTGAACGTCTCAAGATGATGTAATACACTAATTAGCATGTTAATGACATCATTACGCAGTATTTGTATTCTGCCTGGTGTCAGCTGGTTTTGGCCATTTATCTGTTTCCTCCTACTCTCTGTGCTCACATACACAATATTTGAATGCAGCCAAACTCCCAATAAATCTGCGCGGCTAAAATCCAGATTTTATAACCGCAGTGTCGTCTGACAAAGTCACCATGCACGTAGGTTGAACACAATGGCTATGCAGTGGTTTCAGCTATATTTACTTTTAATATTATCACTTAGAGATAATGTTAGAAGCTCACATCTATGTTCACATGAAGTTCACTTCCATGTCATGCTGCCCTGCGATCAGTTCATTTTGACAGAGCAACTGCCAATGTGGTTTGTTTACTCACTCACTCACTCACTCACTCACTCTCTCAGTGACAGACATGTTCACAGGGCACTGTTGCCGTCCAGCCAAAAATTAGGATGTTTTATGGGCATGAAATGCACCGGCCTGATTTTTTCAAACAGAGACGTGATCCAGTATTAGTGCCACACTGCACCAAAATCTCATCAACTCCTTCTTGGCGCAAGGCCTAAATTTCTGCCAAATTTTACTAAAATCTGTTAACTAGTTTTTGAGATATCTGCAAATTAGTAGAAAACAAACAAACAAACTCAGGGGACTAAAAGCCTCCTTGGCTGGGGTAATTATAGAAATCTGCCACAACAACAGCACTGTGAAGGTACAGACAAAGCACATAATCATCTTTGATTAGAATAAAAGCAAAATTAGGTTTCAAAGGATTTGACTTTTTGACGCGACATGTAAACAAAAAGAAGATTATTTATGGTTTAATGTCCTTAGAAGCTGGATTAAAGCTGTTTTTTTCACATGAAATTAGATTGTGTGTATGTGTGTGTATGGGGAGGGGGGTTTCTGAAAATGTACTAAAATCAACGAGCCTCGCTACAAATAAGGACAAATTCAACACCACCATCAGACCAAGCAGATGCTGTGAGGTCTGACAGTTTGTGCGTGGCATCTTAGAAACATCCTAAATACAGTACGTCCTGTGACCTTGTGGGCCATCACTGGACACGTGACATTTAACGGATGTGAACAGGACGTCAATATGTGGGTCGTGCAGCGGACTTGTCCGTTAATGTGTCACTGGGAATGAGCTGCTCGCCTTCTGCCGAAGAGAATATGTTTCTTTCGAGCTCAGGGCCTGCAGTTGGCTGTGCATATGACCATTACAGTGTTTAACAGCCGCATCAGAGGTGCATCATCAGAACTTTTCCTCACCTCGTTTCACTTTGCTTTAGTTCTGTGCCAGTGACACTTCCTGCGGTTTACAATGAACGAATGAAGAATGGAGCAGGATGGAGGCCTGTCCAAAAAAATATCAGGTTAGATCCACACAGCAAGTCAGACACTGTTCAGTCATTATGAGATGCTGCGGATAAAAGCAACACCTAAATGCCTGGATTTGAAATCAGAGTTTGTGCCAGCAGAAGCAGACTAAAACAGAAAGGCAGCCATTCCCTTGGACACAAATTTCCCTACTGTTTGCATGGTCATGAAATGGGAAAATAGCCACACACACACGCTCACTGAGAGGTAGCTAACCACGGCATACATTCAAAGAACACGGGTCGTGAAAGCCTTGCATACTGCCTTTTAAAATATTAAGAGTAACACGGGGAATAAAAGACTTGGACTTCAAGGGCTGCACTGGTGACCAAACTGAAATACAAGATAGCGAAAGAGAGACTGAGTGGGTAAAAAAGGAAAACATTCAAAATGTAAAACAGCTCACCTCTGAGCACCCCATGCCCCTCCTCCCTCCGCACCCCTCTCTTCAAATCCTGTTCCCTTACATCCCTCCATCACCTCCATCCTTCTCTCCTCCACTGCCTTTAGAGGTACTGGAATAAGTCGGCCCCCCCTCGATAATAAGTTGACAGCTGTAGAAAATGGCTTCTTTCAATTTGGGTGCTCCCAATCTCATTACATTGTGATAGCAGAGCTGCATGACTGTTTGCCTGTTTGGAGGCTCGTACAGGAGAAGAGCTGAGACGCTCAAAGTGCAGGCTGTGAGGGAGATGCACAAAGAGAAAGTTGGGAGAAGACACTTGAAAAAAAAGAGGGAAGGGGGAATGAGATGGGCAGAGGAGAGAAAATGAGAAAGACATCCACAGAGGAATAGGCAGAGAGTCAGGGAGGGAAGGGGTGAGTAAAGAAACTGACAAAAAGTAAGCCAGTGAGACATAAAGGTATTGAGCTCTACAGTACCAGAGCAGGAAGACCTGTGAAAAGCTCAGCCCTCTGCCATTTAACAGAGGATCGCAGATGCACTTTTATGGACCAGGACTCCTCTATGGCATATATATACTGAACATCAGAGAAAAAAAGACAGTTTCAACATTCATTTATGAAATAATAATATTTAGCTCTTAAATTTGATTCAAAAATTGGCAGAAGGCAACAGCAGAAAGAGCGTGATCAGCAAACATTCCTTCACATAAAACTCAAAACTGAGCCCAAATAACAGAGAAATATACCTATTCTTAATTCAGCAAGGGACACTTTGTCCTCCTTGATGGACCTGCTTGTGGAACCCAGCCAGTGTTTTAAAAACCACTCATGACAGAAAGTTTGTTGTATAAAGTTACGTTTTTACTCAGGTGGCTGACAGAACTGCTTTGAAGTTAGAAGCCGTGGGTAAATTCATCTAGTGTTAGTAAAGTGGCAGTATATTTTGAATATGGCAGTATAGCAGTGATTTAAGTACACATTATACATTTTGGGGATTACATTGTTTTTCTGGAAAGAGTTGAGAAAACGCCCGTCGAATATGAATCAAATTTATAGCCAGGAAAGTGGTAGTTTAGCTCAACACATAGAATACAGCCATGCTAGGTGTTTTCTCAGCTCCAGGCCGTGTGCTATGTTAATTGGTAACTGGCTGTGGCTTCATATTTAACGCATGCACGAGAGCAGCATCAGTCTTCACATCTAACTCGCGCCAAGTGAATAAGTATATTTCCCAAAGTGTCCAGCCATTCCTTTAGCATATTCAAAGAAGAAAGACTTGACTATATGTGAGAATAAAGGATTTTCCCCCACGTAGAGGGGGAAACTCTCACAGCTGCACTGCTCTGGCCTATGGCCACTGTGGTCCGAGCAGCCAAGCAGGTTGCTGAAAACAGACCACAGAGAGAGGCATAGAGAAACCTAACTGCCCATCAACCAACCGCACCGCAGATGAGGGCAAGCCGAAACATGATACCCACGCTGTGGGTATATGTCGCATTCAGCGGGAAACCGAATTTTACAATTCCATTCAGCTTCATTTTCATAATACTTTAAAAATTTGTTTTTTATTCCAGTTATATTTTAGACTAATGGATGCACGTGGGCTCACGAGTGCAGGGAGAAATACTAGCACCAACTGGCAAAGAGCCAACAATCTGGAGCTGACCGTCTAAAATGTCCAAGCCGACATGACGGAAATGACAATCACACAGGCCTTACACTGTAGGAGCACAAAAACAGCACAAAGGACGCATACGTGTGCACACACAGAAGTGTGTGCTGGAAAATCTATGCACACACTGCAGAGGATGTACACCAATGGGCATGCATCTAAGAGTTAGATGCAAACACACATGGTATGGACAATATTATGAATCTATAACAAGAGACATACCTGCACTAAATTATGATTAGATGAGGAAAAGAAATTGGAGTGCCTGGGGCATGTAGTTTGTGTATATGTGTGTCCATGAATCCAAAGCCCACACTGAGCTGTCTGCCTCAGCCTGCACTGAGCAAACAGCAGGGAGAGAGAGGCCTCCATGAGAACACTGAAGAAAGCGGTGAGTACACACACCCTCACATACCCTCACAGAAATGCACGCACACAAATAAACACATTCAGTCTCCTCGCAGGCAGCTAACATATAGCCTTCCTCAAAAGCACGGGCACCCCACCAGGCCCACCCTGGTTAGGCTATTGTCTGTATCTCTGGGTGACCCTTCAAATCCAATCCAACAGAAGCGGTCCACTTCAGCACATACTGAGTCTTAGGCCAGCGTTGCATCAGCACTAACAACACACACACACACACACACACAAGGCCTGTGGCAGCTTATGTTTAAGGTGCAATTAACCACACCAATTAGCTGGCTCGCCAACCAATACAGAAACAGAGGGCTCCCCCTAGAGGTGTAATCATATTATTGTAAAAGCTATAGAGAAAGGTGGGGGAATCATAAAAATGAGTCCACAATTAAATTACCAAAAAAAAAACTGTCAATGCCGGTGAAGGATTTCATTTCAGTGGTGGTTTCCAACTGGGTGAAATGAGGTAATTAAAGTGGAAGGAAATGAGGTAGCCCACATGTAAATGGCTTTATAAGGGCTGAGTGCAGATTGTATGGGAGTGTTTTGCCCTTTAGATTTGTTAGCAAATGCTGCTGTAACTATAGCCAATAGCTGTGTTTGTTGTGTGTGTGTGTGTGTGTGTGTGCATGTAGCGTATGTGTGCATGGCGTGTGTGTTTGTGTGTGGGGGGAGGTTAAGCCTGTAAACCACTTGAGTCTACATCTTCAGGTCTGTATACACCTGGTCCACACACCTGTCCCATCCACCATTGTCCATCTGTGCAGTTACTCACACACACACACACACACACACACACACACACACACACACACACACACACACACAGGTGCTGTCTGGCCTTCGGAGCTTTGTCTGTGCGTGCACAGTGGAGAACTAATATCAACCGGCCTACTACTGTACAGTCCCTCCCCTCCCCCAACCCAGCCCTTCCATGGCTGAACTCAACAGATTAAACTATGCAATATCACCCTTACCAATTCACCCTCCACCCCCATCCTCACCACCCTCAATTCAATTTCTTCTCCATCCCCCTCTCTCTCCTTCTCTCTCTCTCAGTGAAATGATTTGTCTTTTTTCTCTCTCTTTTCCCAATCTGTGTGTGCGTGTGTGCGCGAACACATTTTCCTGTTCTTCTGAAGATTGCTAGGCTGCAGTGGAAAGGTATATACACATACTGTTGCACAGAGTGTATACACACAGACACACTGATGCAGTGGTAAGAAGAAATGCTGTGCAGTTCTACCAAATGTGGTCCAGCTCCTTTCAGCTAATGAAAGCAGGTACTGACACACAGACAGGCTGTGTTTGTGAGCATGCTGTATGCATGTGTGTGTGTGTGTGTGTGTGTGTGTGTGTGTGTGTGTGTGTGTGTGTGAGTGCATGTCAGTCATAAAGGCAAAGAGGCCACACACTCAGTTTGACAGTGACAGACAGACAGATGGACAGACAGCAGTGTGTGTGTGAATGTGTGTGTGGCAGTGTCTGTGCGGGAGCAGACGTCTGCCACATTACCAGCTGGGAAACGTCAGTTTCCTCCAGTCGCTGTCACGGCACTGCGTCTGTGCACGAGTGTATATGTGTGTGTATCTGCAACTGAGTGCACATCTGAACATGATAATGTGACATAGAAAACCAGAGTAGAGGAGGTAGACAGAGGCAGAGCAGTGCAACAAATCATGTCATTTCTGTACTTTCGCGCTTTGTGTTACATGCCGTGTGATTTTAATGAACAGTCGTGTGTCATTTCCTGTGCGTATCTCTCTCATTGTCCGCTGGGTGTGGTTATCTTGGATTCACTATAAAACTGTGAATCACAGGCCTCTCTGCGCGTGTTTGTGTGCATGTTTCCTGTTTGTGAGTTTGCATGTGCCTGTGTCTACATATGCATGCAAACTCACACTGCTATACACCTATTTATGCATACTGAGTATTTGGATTTGTGTGTGCATTCGCTCCTGGTCTATATGTGTGGGTGTATATAGCCTATAGCTAGCTGCAGTGTGTATTGAGGGCAGTACATCAGGGTAAGGCAATCTGCCTCTGAACAGCTCCTTCAGGTGAGATTTATCACCACTGCACTTGGCCTCTTATTATGGCGATGGATTCCCTACCTCTGTATCTGGGTGTGCACGTGTGAGTGCGTGTGTACGACTGTGTGTTTTCTTATTGCCCCACACACACACACACCGTCTGCATTCTTATTAAAGTGCTGCAGAGGGGAGCGGCCATTGGTTTATGTTGACTCCACCCTTGACAACTCCTGATAGGTATCCACTGGACATGCACAGACACTGGGAATAATATAAATGGGGAACGACAAGAGAGGAAATAATGCGGGGAGGAGGATGACGATGAGAGACGAGGAGAGGAGAGTGGATTTATTCTCTGCTTCTGCCATGTGTTGCAATGGACTACAAGTTCAAGCCCCAACAGAACTACAAATTCTGAATTTCCTGGGTGGAAATCACGCAAGGTCCCGAAGCAGTGATGCTGACTGACAGTCAGTTAGGTAGCACTGGAGAAATAGGTCATAGAGCTAAAAATACTTATCTATGTCTCTCTCTCTCCTCTCTTTCTCTCTCTCTCTCACCTTCTCTCTATCCTCTCGTCTTACAAAAAGATAAAGTAAAACAGATAGAAAGTCTAAATGAGGGGATGATGAAAGGAACAACTCTGAAAAAGAAATACCCTTAAAAACATCAGACCTCAGGCTTACTCCCACGAATAAAGAAAAAATGAGCGCGAGAAAGGGAATGAGAGAGTGCAACGGTGTGCATGTTTTGCATCGGGCGCGTATACTGTGCGCGCGTGTGTGTGTCTGTGTGTGTGCCAGTCTCCATCCACATGGGTGATGCTGCACAAATGAGCGAGTGAGGGAATGAAGGGGAGAGATGGAAAGAGCAAGAAAGATCTAGAAATGGATGCTCAGGCTGTGGTTTCATCCATTGCGCAGGGCTGTTTGCACACAGTCGGTTATTACATGGAACTCATTTAGCTCGGCTCAGTCAGGCAAGGCAGAAATAATATTATATAGGCCCTGCCACAACCACTGCCAATACCACAGCACACAATTATCTACATCTCCCCCTCAGACATAATATTGCTGCATTATAAGCCACATCACCTGCATTTTGACTAATTCTACCCCCATATTTTTAAATTCACTGTAATAAAGTGATATTCTGACTGTTCATTTAATTTAATTGCACTATGTTCCGAAAGTATGTTTGTTTTTATGGACTCATCTATTTCATGAGCAGGACGCATCCGAACTGGACGCAACCATTAAGAGGCAAGATCTTCATATCTTCCTTGTAACTATCCTAACACTCGGTGATAGTGCAAATGGAAAGATTGTATAATTTGGTATGAGCAGTGGGCTATAAACACTTTATGTCAGTACATAGTCCAAATACTCAGTAAATCCCTATGAAGGAACTGTTAGGAATAAGCTATTCAACAGGATTTAAGGGGATCTGACAAAATGCATAGAAAATTTCCCTCAGTACTTTTTTCTGAATATTAAAGTAGTGACATGCCTTTATTCACGATGTATAGAAGTGCAGTGGAGGGTGGGGGATGGTGTGTTTGAGAGGAGCTAAATGACTTGGAGGGCTCAGATGGTTTGAAGCCAAAAAGAGGGAAAATGGGAAAAGAGAGCGCGAGACGGAGAGGAAATGGCTGAACAAAAGGGAGATGGCGAAAAGAAAGATGGATGGAGAAAGACAGTGATGAAGACGGGGCAGCAGGGGTGATGGGAGGACAGAGAGGAAATAAGAGGGACAGGGAGATGGAGAAAGAAGCAGAGGAAGAGAGAAAGAGAGATTAAACTGGTTCCTAATCCAGCAGAGGGACAGGCAGAGTGAGGGCTGGTATGAGGAAATGCCCAGTAGATTGGGGCTAGCCGCTTGCTCCTCCGCTGATTTGCCTTAGCACACAAATGAACCCTCCACTGTACTTCCACACACATACACATCAACTGGCTATCACACTCCAAGTCCCACTCACACTTGGCTGGGCAATGGACAACGACTGTGAATGCTTCCCACAGAATTTACATCCACTGAATTAATTACAACCTATTGCAGATATTCAACAAGGTTTAAGGACACAACAGGCATTGTCTCCGGCACACGGCCAGCCACCCTATTAGGCCCAATATTGAACCAAATTTTGCTGGTTGTTTGGCCCAGTTTACTGGATCGGCCCCTAATTTGTAAGCCTCTAATAGCAAGTTTGTTTGTAGACATGCTAATTACCGGGGCTTGTTAAAAAGCCGATCGCGGTGTGGTAACTGGAACATAGTTAAACCCATACTGCGTAACGATGGCATTTATACAGTTTGTGAGATGTTAAAGGCAATGCTGATTGCTGTGGCCTTGTGCAATAAATACATAAAGCTTTATTTCTGCACATAGAGTCGGTTGCTGTAGTGAAACAATATGCCAGCGTCCCTGCAGGAATGCAGCTGGCTGACAACTTGGCTGCTTGTTATAAGTCCTCTTTTTTCTCTTTTGTCTAACTTTCTAAAAATCAATGTAAGACCATGATTGAAATTTGGGGACTAGTTTGTTACTTACTGGCCCTGAGACTATATATTTAACAATTTAATTTCTATTCCTTTCCCTGATCCCATTCTCTTCCTGACACCACAACCTTTTTTTTCCAGTCTCTCCTGGTGTATATTCCATGCAAATCAGTCAATTTAATCCCCTGACATGGTGTGGCTGAGGGCCTCTGGGAACAATCAGGCCACACTTTGGCTCTGCTTGGATGAGCATCCCATTTAGGGGAGGAAGAAGAGGAAGAGGAGGAAGAGAAAGTAGCGGAGAGGAGAGGGGAGGAGAGGATGCACTGAACTCAAAGGTCCAACATTTCAGCCCTCATCCAGTCCACCTGTCCATTCCTGTCCCAATTATGAATAAAATCTTATTAGAGTATAATCAAACCTCAGACTTGCCAATCCCACATTCTATTTTACCATTACCGACTTGTTTGTTATGATAATAGTAAAATCAATTTGGCCCAAACAGTAAAATACCAGCACAGCCAGTCAGGGTAGCACAGTTGCCCAATGAGCACCATTGCAATTCTCTCTCCTGTCAAGTGCTCTTCAAAACAGGCACGTACAGGGCAGTCGTTCATGGAATAGCACGAAATGTCGCCTCTGTCTGCATCTCCGAGAGGCTGACAGAGACAGACACACAGACACACAGACAGACAGACAGACAGACAGACAGACACGCAGGCAGGCTATATCCCAAATCCCCGCTCAGGTGCTGCACAGCATAAGATGTGCGCCCCTGCTTTGTACACAGATCTTGTGACTTTTCTTTGTTTCAAACTGCCAAAGCCGAATCTTTGGTGTGCTCAAACTCTCCTCGGTTGTATGTTTATATTTGAGCTATTGTGGGCTTTTTTCCCCCCAGCTAGACCTGTGTAAGTACCCGCTGACAGACGCACATCAGCAACCTTTTTGGCCGAGAGCCCAAGCAGGCAGCAGGCGTCTGCATTCCGCTGAAACCAGTCTCAGAAAAACAAAAAAGGACCACCACCACCACCACCACCACCACCCCCCACCCACAAAAAGGTGGAAAAAAAACAGCACAAAGGGAATCATCACAGGAAAAACTTCACGGGAAATCCACCCGTGAAAAGAAACCTCGGTGTGTGCGATGCACGTCAAAAACGCCGGACCGGACTGCAATTTAGGTTTTATTATACACGCTGAAGAAATACGCAAGTCTCCGAGTTGAATCTGTATACCAGCGTATTTACATCAGCCTATATATATATATTCCGAGAGGTCCGGCAGTAAAGGTAACGCTGCAGCCCAAAACCCGAGCAGTGAGCTTCATTCTGCCTACCTGTTTTGTTTGCACACAGGTACTGTAAAGCCATCTAAGCTCCCTGCCTCCCGGTCAGCCTGCCGCTCCAGCCTGGCTGTGACCGTGATCTTGGCTGGCTACACTGGCAAGGGACATACCGGGTCACCCAAATCTACCTCCGGCATTCCTCCATATCCCTGCACGCACGCTGCTTTTGGCTCGGGGAAATTGCTATGTGGATTGCATCGGAGCGCACAATAATCCCCTCATGCCCCCCCAAAAACAGAACCCACTGTCAGCTTTAAATAGCTTATAACTTTTCTTTAAAGGGCTGATTCGCATCCCCTGACATTACATCTATCTCTGCTGTATGCATTGCATGTATAGATGTGTTGGTCATCATGCTGAGAATTATCTGGGAATTTAAGAGTCCTAAATTGCACTGACAGCATGCACAAATACAAAAAGCGCAGACGCTCAGGAAAGGTGGTGTACTTACGATTTGAGGGGGTTCTGTACCGCTGTGGCCATTTTGATATAGTGTGATAGAATGCAACACTGCAGAGCCCGGTATTGTACATGTAATGTAGCAGCTATTTCAATTTCATTCATTCTCTGGGGCTGCGGCTGGAGCGAGCAGCCAATAGGAGGCGGAAGCGCTCTGTGACAGCTTTGGGGAAGTGTAGTTTTTTACGCATGTCAACATGAAACATGACGAGGAGGCGAGCACTACAAGTACCAGCGGGGACAGCGGTTTAAGTGGACCACAGTCCCGCCTCGGACTTGTGAGGGTAAAGCCATCCCCCAAGATCCGAATTTATTATAAAATGTCTACAGTTATGTCAAGATTGCGTTGCGGAGCTGTAGGACTGTCTGTCAGTCTGTGGACGCCAGCCTCTCTTGTTGTCACAGTCTGGATAATGATGAGCGAGGTTTGAATCTATACTGAGGTGTCCTAAATCTACACCACATCATATAAGTTGCAACTTGTTGGATACATTTCTTGATAGATTCATTTAAATGTGGAAATGATGTCAATAGAGCACTTAGAATGAAATTTTTCTTTGCACATGTGACAGAAGGGAAGCAGGTTGATATTTGCATAATATATTGGCCAGAAGTCACATCTGCACATATTAAAGAGAAAAGGTTATAGACTCAGGTTCAGGTAATCAGACAAAACACAAAAAACAGCAACGGATTACAAACAGTTAAAATATAACGGTGATCAATTCTAATCTGCAACCAAAAAGTTATGAGAGAGTTATCAAGAGTTGAAGAGTTATAGAGCCATTTACTGTCTATTTTAGAACAAATGAAGAGACACTGTGTCTACATAACCTAACATTAGTGGTGACATGTTGATAGACCCATGGTTAAACTTATATTATCTATGCTAGATAACCCTGCAGTGAGCAGCTTTAATTATTAATTAATCAGAGGCAATGGATTGGGAGTGGGTCTATAATTGATTCTTTCAGACATTTGTCTCTCATGGTTGAGCCTGGAGAAAGGCTGGGGCCTTCTCCAAACCCCTTACTCCTCCATCCTTGATTCAGTCATTCCTTAATTTCCTCTTTGACTCCTTCCCATTAGCTTTCTCTCTCTGCTTGCTTGCCAGTAACTTTTATTGTTCAAACAGATGAATGTCTTGACTACAGCATATTTCCACTCAGAAAGGAAGGAAGGAAGGAAGGAAGGAAGGAAGGAAGCAAGCTAGGAAGGGAGGAAGGACTGTTAGAGCAGGAATGCTGGAATTTCTTTCTCCATGTCATGTTAGCTGTGGCGCCGCTCTGAAGCCATTCAGTGACATGTGATATTTATAGATCTGTGCTAACAAATATTTAATGAACATTAGCAAGCAGCCCTAACAGCAGCAGTGCTCCAATAAAACACCCTCTGCCAGATAAATGGATACATTTGATTCCGTGTATACTGCTGTGATTATGAATTAGTTGTTGTTTTAATAATTTGTATACTTTTTAGCTTTAGGTAGTGGAACACATCTATTTCCTATGTTCTATGTTTGCTCTGTATGATCAGTCTAGCTTTGAAAAACTACTATAGTTTACATACATTATTCGTGGCTCTGCAAAGCCACCTCGTTTAGTTATATGCTTTCTTTATTTAATGATTTCTGAAGTTTGTTTGAACGTCAGGTTTTGCGTTATACCGAATTTTGACCACACGGTGGTGCTAATGCATCAGTCAACACGCATGGACACGCCCACACCAACACGTCGTCCAAAGGTACACATCTGCGTCCTACGTCACGTTTCTGGCTCCTCCCTCAGCGTCAGCGGTCCACGCGCTGTTGTTGTGATTGACGGACGGAGTGGAGTCATGTTGAACTTTCGTTTTGTCTCTCGCCGTCACAAATATGTCTTAAGTAATTAAACAACGATGTCCGAGATACTGATGACGGAAATGGAGAGCTTATCGATTGGTCCAGGGAAGCCAGAGGAGCGTCCAGGCGATGTCCGCAGCTTCCTGCTGGTGGATGAACAGGAAAACCTGCAGGTAAAGTTAGCTAACGTCAACTGAGCTAAGGGCTGCTAACGGTTAGCTGCTAGGCTAAGAAGAAGAAGAACGCACACGCTAAAGAAGGCGATTAACTGTCTGTTGTCGCCGGTGCTTACAGTTACAGTGTCGATACGTACCCACGTGTCTTACAAAACGCGAGCTAAAGTCGAGATAATTTTGTCAGCTGGAGAAAGTTAGCTTTGGCCAGATTTGTCTCCCCTGGTTTCCGACTGTGACGGACACTTACGCATGTTACGTCACCCGCGTTTGGTCTAATGATGTGTTTTCGCTAGCAAGGACTAATGATAATTTGAAAGAGAGTTGGGACGTGAAACAAAGGGGAGGCGGACTAATAGCTGGGGTGACTCAATGGGAAGGTCCCCGGTGAGTCATACGAAACAGCTGACCCGCAGGGAGGCCCCCTGTCGTTTTATTGTTGTTACAGCAGTAGTCGATAATTACTACTTTTATGCTCCTCCAAGTTGCCTCGCACGTATGCGCAGCTAATTTAGCCCTCGATGTTTGTCCCGAAAGCGCCGATGACTCAGAAGCACACAGGTAATAAATACAACCTTTATTTTGAAGTTGTTTTTTCTTTCCTTCCAGGAAATGTTAGTGATGTTAAGGCTAATTGTCATCTAAGACTGCACTGCTCACACCGATGCAATAAAGTTTTCCCTAAATTCAGTGAAATCCGCAGGGCAGCCAGTGATATTGTGCAGAAACTTTAAGGCCGGCCCAGCAGTCCGTCCTCCTTGGCATAAACGCTCTGCTTTGCGTCCTCCCTCCCCTCCCTCCAGGTCCGCGACGAGTCGGAGTTTGTGGAGAAACTCGGGTGCGGGGACGTCGCAGGCGTCAAGGTCCTCTCCATCTTCGGCAACACCGGCGACGGCAAGTCCCACACCCTCAACCACATCCTGTTCAGCGGGGAGAATGTGTTCTACACCTCCAAGTCCCCCAGCTCCTGTACGGTGGGAGTGTGGGCCGCCTATGACCCCACCCTCAGCCTGGTCGCCCTGGATACCGAGGGCCTGTTGGGAGCTGCAGCCAACCAGAACCAGAGAATGCGGCTGTTGCTGAAGGTAATTTTAGTGGCTGGTAGAGCTTTTGTTTACTCAAAGTAGGAAATTACAAATACTAGTTTCTTTGCACATCAATCACTCATCAAATATGTCCGGGCGATTTGGAGTTGGATGTGGCGTGAATTTTGGTATTTACAAACCACCGTTATTCTTATGATCCGCATACACTGACTCTCCTCTCTTCCAGGTGCTGGCTGTTTCTGACATCGTCGTCTACCGCACACGGGCTGAACGCCTCCACAACGACATGTTCCACTTCCTGAGCAGCGCCTCTGGGGCCTACTTGAAGCACTTCACCCCGGAGCTCAGGGCCCTTTCCAGCCGCTGCGGCCTCGACGTGCCCCTCTCCTCCCTCGGGCCTGCTGTCATCGTCTTCCAAGAGACAACACACACTCAGCTGCTGGGGCATGGTAGGGGAGGGAAATATACAAAATACACCAGTCATGCGTGCACACACTGTGCGTCATCACAAAACATGACTTCAATTCTTTCCTAAAGGATGAATTTTTACGGGTTTTAATGTCTTGCTCTGTGGTTCCTGTTGTCCGACTAAAATTTCTTTGTGTCTCCTTTCCCTCATAGACTCCAAAGTGGCCGGCCACGCGGACGCGCTGCTCCAGAAGCGCTTTCACGACCTGGGCCTGGGAACAGAGGCCTTCAGCTCGGTGCAGTATGTCGGCACCCAGACCATCAGGCCTCCCACGGACTACAACAGTCTGCTGGAGGCCGTCAGGCAGCAGGTGAAGAACACCCACACGCGCTCCCCCCGCCAGCCGGGGATCGTGTTCCACGCCCTGGAAGTAAGTGGTGGACTGGTGTAAAACAGACAAAAATTCACATTTTTAAAGAAAGAGACACAAGGCCATTTTTTTTTTTTTTTTTTTTTGCCCAGGCCTTGAGTGAGCGATTTTGCGGGGAGCTGTCTGATGGCAAGATGGCCCTGCACTCCTTCTTCCCGGATGAGTACTTCACCTGCTCTGCCGTCTGCCTCAGCTGCAAGTGAGTCATTACAAATGCGTTTGTCCTCGGGTTTTCTCCTTTCAAGAGGAGACAGATTTGAGAGAGATTTAGACTTTGACCCGGAAAGAGGAAAAAAAAAAAGAAGAATCCGTTCACTCGGTCGAGATGAAACATTTTGACTCTCGTCTGCCTGTGCAGAAATTGAACCCTCCACCACTTACCTTGTTCAGTCACAATTCCTTTCTCCCTAAATCCCATTTTCTGTGTTTTAAAGTGAAAAAACAAAAATAAAACTTTTTTCTTGCATTAGAATAACTCCATAGAGAGCATAAATTTCAAGGAGAGCTGTATCCTGCCTCCAGTTTTATTTGCTGCTGGATGCTGTGTGAGCGACCCCAGCTCCCCCTCTTGCACCAGGCTACTGTCCATTAGGCTGTATTATCATAGAGTATTATTATCTTATATCATGTCAGGCAGATCTCTTTATTTCGTATCACCTAAATGTAACAAAACAAACTACCTGAGTGAGGGAGCATCGCTTCATCCAGCAGTCGAACGCTTTCATTGCCAGGTGGACAAATGTGCAGTTGTCCCTGACTGAATCACAGGATTGGAAGTTATTCCTTTAAAGCACAAATCCGCTGTCGTTCTTGTGGCTGCTCGCCCCTCCCCGAGCGGGACGCGTAAAACCTGATGTCTATTCCACGTTGTTGGGGCGGAGACGTGGGACGGGAAAGCCGAGAGAGCGCAGGAGTAGAAAGCGTGAGAAATGACGCGGCGGCGTTTCTGAACGGTGGCTGGGGTTCCCGTCACGCCGTCTGAACCGTTTGGTTTCTCTGTCTCGCCGCCAGCATTCGCTGCAAGAATGGAATGAACCACCTGAGGGACAGGGTCCCTCACATGGCAGATGGGCTCTGCCAGTACGCGCACCAGTATAACAACAAGGTCCTCATCTGCAAAGTAAGGGTGACTCCCGACACTGGTATTGTCAGTTAGACGGTAATAAATGTGACTTGTGTTGTAGTTAATTAATCTTTACATGATAGCCTTCCAAAGAATAAGATTATGTATTTTCTGCATTATTATCCGTGTGTTTTGTCTCCAGCGGTGCTATGAAGGAGGCAGAGAGGTGATCGTTGTGCCCAAGACGTCAGCTTCCAATGAAAACCCCTGGTTCGGGCTGGCCAAGTACGCCTGGTCGGGGTAGGTAAACACACACACACACACACACACACACGAACCCTTCAGCCAATCATACCTTATCAGCTCTCCACTGACCCGGTATCCCTCTCCTCCTCCGCCTCTCTCAGCTACGTGCTGGAGTGTGCTAGCTGCGGCGTCATCTACCGCAGCAGGCAGTACTGGGTGGGCAACCAGGACCCCGAGAGCAGCGTGGTGCGATCCGAGGTCAAGCACGTCTGGGAGGGGGTGAGTGCTCCAGCCCGCTCCTTTTCAAGCAGAAAGGGTTCATGTACATTAACCAAAAGTGTGACCTTTTGTCAACACCTTTTGTGTTTTTGGTTTTTTTTCTCACCCGTCTCGCCTCCTTCCCTCTCTCTTTCCCGTCCAGTCGGACACCTTCCTCACCAACCACCAGAACGCCGCCCAGAGGGTGCTGGATGGGATGAACTATGTGATTCAGTCCGTGTCGGAGTACAGCACCGGCCCCACCAAAGCCGTCGCCGCCTGGCTCACCGACCAGGTGGCACCCCCTTACTGGAGGCCCAACACGGAGATCACCGTGAGTAGGAGGGCCCGAATCCGACGCACACAGCAAACGCGGCGGGGGGAGCTCGGGCGGCTAGTCTTACTGCTGCTTCATTACCTGTCCTTCTGTCACGGTGCCCCCCCCCCCGCGCCGCCCAGGCCTGCCACGGCTGCCACAAGGTGTTCGAGGAGGCGGAGAGGAAGCACCACTGCCGATCCTGCGGCGAGGGCTTCTGCCATCCCTGCTCCAGCCACAGGATGCCGGTGCCCGAGCGGGGCTGGGGTAACGGTCCTGTCCGGGTGTGCAAAGCCTGCTACCGCCAGGGAGGGCCGCCTGACACCAACAACGAGGGTAAGACGCCTCCAAACGCCGACCCCCCGTGACCTCGTTCCCATTCTTCGGCGATTATCGGTCAATAATTTTTTTTTTTTTTCAGTGTGTAAGGTGGAGCCCCGTGGCCTGATAGCTCGCAGGGTGACGGAGGTGGCTCAGTCTACGCTGGACATGGTCACCACCGCCGTGGACTACCCCCTCTGTGAGTGCAGCTGCTTTTTTTTTTTTTACGGTCGCACACACACACACACACACACACTCTCTCAGCGCACTGCGGCAGGCGGCGCATTATCTTCGTCTCTCGGACGTGATTGTAATTAGGAATTTTTACAGAGCAAATCTCAACCAGGCAACAACTGCCAGACATTGTGGGTTTGAAAATGAAGCAGAAGTTTCATCTGTTTCTCTGTCAGATTAAGCTAAGTGGAAGTTCACTACGACTTCGCTGAGGGGAGAAAAATCCCGCCAGCTACACATGGCTGTGATTCTTGTTACTCGTGGTTAAGTGAGCCTATTTATTTTTGCGGCAAACCCAAGATTTGTGCCGCTAACAGTTGTTTAAATTCAATAAAATTCAATAAAAAAGAGAATCAGTGCCACAAATAAACATTCAAAGGGTTCACATGCCGTCCCATCCATCTGAGGTATTTAACGGCTGTTTGGGGACTTGCTCTGTAAACATTTAAAGAAGCTGCAGAGTGATTTGACGCCGGGACTCAGTTTGCTAAGGATGTGCGTGTGCCCCCACCTCCGCAGGTTTTGTGAAGGATGTGGCTCGGCCGGACTACTGGGTGCCAGACCAGGACATCAGCCAGTGTCACCAGTGCTCCAAAACCTTCACGCCGGTCATGTCCAAGCACCACTGCAGGGCCTGCGGACAGGGCGTGTGCGGCCCCTGCTCCACGCACATCCGTCCCGTGCCTTCCCGGGGCTGGGACCACCCGGTCAGAGTGTGCGACAGCTGCCACGCCCGCACAGACAGTCTGTGATTTTTATTTTTTTTACAGCCGGGGGTGGGGGTGGGGTTACTTCTCAGAAAGTGCTCACGATCTTCCTCCGACGATCCACGAAACACTGTGAATCCTTGCACTGCTGCTGCAGAGGAATGGGGGGGGTGGGCGGCGCAGTAGCACTACAGGGCAGAACTGGAATCAGCCTCGTTTTTTGCGTGAAGAGACAAGCTGCTCCGATCAAACCGTCAGCACCTGGATTCCAGACGTTTGCCGGCGCTGACCTAGGATCTGCTCTAGTCACCAGTCACGAGACATGGGTCCCCTTCACTACAGCCCCACTCAGGCTGCTTTAAGACTTCCTGGATCAGCAGAAATGTGGACATGTGTTTTGTTTTTTTTGGGGGGGGGGGGTTTAACAAACTGGTGGTAATTTTAAAAAATGGAGTCGTCCAACTCCTCGCAGATCTCAAGCACGATCTTCCCTGTTCGCTCGGCGTTTGCACTGCTGTGCGGCATGCTGCCTGCTCTTAATCTGAACAGTTAGTCCGCTGACAATGACGGAACACGGTAAAAGGTGCGGCGGGAACCGTGGGAGATTTTAGAATTAGAAGGATTTTGAAACATCCCCGTCTCAAAAAGTATCAAGCCATCGCAACCACTTGGATTGAGAGATGGGATTTTTTTTTTTTTTTTTAAATCCTCGCCGTCTTCTCTGGAGCCATCTCAACTTGACCACGGAAAGAAGGGGGTGCGAAAATTAAGTATGGACGGACTGCGACGCGACACTGTAGACATTTTGTGTCGCGGCCTCGGCGCCGGGCAGCTACACCCCTAGCGCGGAGCTTTTTTTTGCACGTCTGCATTACTCAGGGCAGAAATGGACGCGAGGTGTGGGGGAAAAAAAAGGCAAGCTGCAGGGCGTGTGCCTTCATGGGAATCTTGGTTCCTTGTATCTGTAGCCCCTAAGGTTTGTTTTTTTTTGTGGCGGGGGCAGGGTTCTCCACATGTGCGAGGACGAAAGCGATTCTTTGTGCCTAATTGCAGAGCTCACCACCTACTTAACTTCTGCATTTGCATCTACAGTACGGTGGAACGGATAGGAAGTTGGAATCTGTAGCATAACACATTATATAGACATTCCAATGTATGGAAATACCCGCGTATTGATGTAGATTTATTATAATCCTCCTCTTGAGCCGCTGATGCTCCGGAGATATTTCTTAAAGTAATGAGAACGCCTGCACCAGACTGGACAGTGGAGTTTGTTTTGATTTCTTTTCGAGGTCAGCATCACTCGCAACTTAACGTAAAAAAAAAAATAAAAATCACTGTATATACAAACCGACGGGAGGGAGTTTCTCTGTGTAACCGACTGGACGCATTAACGCCGATTTGCTCTCTGTCGACAAATAACCAGCTCATGTTTCACGAAATCCAAGTTTTCCCGGTGAAATTCGGCATTTGACGATCTTTTTTTTTTGTTCTTCTTTTTTTCTTTAATAAACCAGGCTCATCCGGATAAAGAAAAACCGAGGGGCGTTTTTGTGTCTGCACGTGTCTTTCGACATTACCGCCTCTTTTTTTTTTTTGCCTACCCGTTCGCGGTTTATTTGCATTAACGGGCGTTTAACGCTGCTGCAAGAGTAACGTTACGACCCAAGGTAAAGGCAGCATTCATCAATCATCCGTTCAGCAATCATCGCCATTACCCGTGATCACCGACAGGTACGGCGTCGTAAAATGCGCCGCGTTGACTTATTGGAGCGTTAGCGGCAGTTTGTGTGCACGCCAAGGACTTTTAAAGGCGCTAACAGAGTGCGCACGGTATTGTGCGGTGATGAACGGCGGGGCCGGCTGGTGTTTACGGGCCGGCAGTCGTCGGAGCAGCTCATTCGTCCGCCTCTAGGACGCTTTTCATCCATCAACATTCGCAACATAGCTGCTTTCCCGAGGCCTGCATCTGTTCCGGAGACCCCAGTTCTCCCATCCTGTCCGCATTCGCTCGCAACCTCCCGTCCTTAAAAGTAGTTCTCCTCCTCCGTGTTTGTTTCCCTTCCCAAATATATAAGGTCGGCCGACTCAAGCGCTCAAGCGGCGTACAGACTCTCCCACTTCCTCTAGTCCGAGGTTGTCTGAAGGTCGTGGTCCCTGGTGTCCAGTGCGCTAATGCATCACCGATTATTATCCACGAAGCAGCGTTCATTTCCTTCGCAAATGAATTATGCACACCTAAATTGATTTCAGCCTTACAGTAATAGATTATGTACAGTGTCATCGCACGGGCCGCAGTCAGGGGAGCGACTGTGTGAAGACTTTGTCGCAGCACACGTCACGGTGAATTACTTTTTTCAGAGAGGGAAATCATAATCCTGAGGTATTTAAGCATGAAGGCGACGATCACCAGCTGCACGTCGCGCGCTGCTTTGTATTTACCTCCGCCGCACTGCAGGGCCGTTCCGCTGGAATGACCGTAGCGAAGAAAAACCTCACGTGCGGAAGCGCAGCGGAAAAGTTGCGCTGGTGGTCCGGCAGAGGTTGGCGACCGATCGACTGCGGCGCTTCCACAGATGGACGTCTACCTTTTTGAATTTGTGACGATGATGCGTCGCTAATGGGCAAGATATTTCTGACACGGCACAGCAGGAAACGCACAGGTGCAACAGGGCTTGTCGCACGGCGTTAGGCCTCGCGTCAGGTCACACAAGAGGCATCTACCATAATTTAAAGGTCTTACTGTAAGCCCTCTGAGATGAGCAGTCCAACAAAAACCCACAAACATTAGAGGGATATTGACTTTAACGCATCACCTGAGCTCTTACTCAGCTGTAGCGCAAGAGAAACTGCTGGGCCCACGTTGTGATTCCTTTTATCTACACTGGGGGGCGCTAGATGAACAGAAATATTGTAGCTGCGCCATAGTAAATTTTACATAAGACCACCTACTGTTAACTGTCCTGGGTGAGTCCCAGCAGGGGATTTCACTCCTAAGCTGTCCTATTTGGAAGTCGGAAATTTGCATCTTCTCCGCCACTAAGTTATTCATGTTTAAAGACACACGCACAGGCAGGCCGTACGTGATTACACAAGCTTAACCAGTGAAGCCGGAGCCCGACTGACATCGTAACCAAACTGCCGTTTAGAAGGAGGACACAAATATGGCACACAATATGCCAAGAAACGGTTCAGAGGCAGGGTGAACGGACGACACACAACGCTGCTCGGAGTGTTAGAGGACAGCAAACAAAGGTTGAGTGAGAGGACACTGGCTCTGGTCCTCTCTGGCACCCAGCACTGATGAGTGACAGCTGCTGCCAGGGGGTGGTAGAAGCTGACACTGTGTGTGTTTGTGTGTGTGTGTGTGTTTCTGGACTGCAGTTCTTTCCTCATCTTTAACCACACCATGCCTTAAACAATCAAATAAATATAAAAATCAAAATCACGGAGCTGAGCCGATCGTACCACGTCGCTGACGGGATTCCTAATTTTGCGATCGGTCGACAATGCCACGCGGGACAATATTGTCGTTGGGCGTCACGTATTGTGCAGATGGAGAACCGATTGTGCGTGTGCGTGTCCTTGCCTTGGCATTTGAGGTTGCCTCAAACCACGAGGGCCAAAGTCAGTATTTCTTGACGTCTGCATATTTCTACACACACACACACACTGCATGCGACCGCTGCATGGAAGCTTGTCACGGCCTGTTTGCTTCATACACATACATTAACATGGATCAGTGCTTCGCCTTTTTTTTTTTTTTTTACAAGTGTTATCCTTAACATTTACATAAATGTCACTGAGAACCAGCTGCGTACTGAACAATGGGCAAGCTGCTGCACCGATCAATAGCAACCATATGCAATTAATCAATGTAATTACTTGCTCCCTGCTTCAAGGACTGCAAGGTCACATTGCCGACACTATATCCAATACAATTAGCCACATTAGACTGGTGTGTTTGCCGTATGTGTGCGACAGAGAGTTAGAGAACAAAATCTGAAATGCAAGATTTCTGATGTCTCTCAAAATGCAGGAGATACATTAAAAGCTTATAAAGTATAATGTATTGTGTGTGTGTGCGTGCGTGCATCCGTGTCTGTGGGTAGTATCTAGAAAGCTATCTGACGACATGGCCCATTACGCAAACACCATTAGTGTGTCTGCGCACACACTGCCATCACACGGACAGAGGAATACACACACCTGCACGGACACACGTATCGACCGTCCATTCCTTTTTCTCTCTATTCAATTATACTGTATGTGTGTACAATGATGCAAAGAGCTGAAAGCGGCAACAACTTTCATTTCACACACACACACACACACCATTAGGATGATATTGTATTTTTCGGCTACTATCACTATATCCTGGCACTGTAATATATACACAGAGGAAAGCATTTTTTTTGCAGACGACTGCACTTTCCACATGTTACAAATCAGTTTAACAGTGTCGCCGTGGCAACCCAGCATCTCCATCTCCTATGTAGGATGTAACTAACTTATATGTACAGCACAGTGCACAGGTAGATGGAGGCGCTGCGGTGGCACAGAGCTTTATTTAACAGCAAAGTGTCAGTTATAAGTTATTTTAGTAAATACAACCAAATATAACACAACTTCTACAAGTTACTCCTGCATTTCGATGGTACACCGTCATCCAAAGACAAACAGAGTTGCCACTGTAAACTAAATTTGACATGTCATATGTTGCACTAAAAGTTGTGAATGAACATGTTTCTGACAGATTTTATTGCAAAGGTCAGTGTGTCATCAGTTGTTTCATTCATTCAAACTTTCATTCAACAACTGGCTCAAAGAAACAGAGTGTACTCAAAAAAAAAAAAAAAACAGTCCTGGTCAAAGAACCTACTGTACGCGACATGATATGTAATGCACAATGAATTTATTACAGTAACTAACACAAAGGCAGCGCTGATACAATGATGCGTCTAGCAGCATTGGAAAACAAATGTCTGTCCAGTGGAGTCACAGTTAAGTTGAAGAGCTCTGCTGATCTCCCTTCCCTGACTCCTCAGCAACACATACTCACCGACTCTGACCTCAGATCAGAGGACAAAGGCTGGGTGAGAGTTACTGCGACCACTGCTCAAGAGCTCAGTGTGTGTGTGTGCGTGCGTGCATGTATTCATCCCCATTTCTCACGGCCCTTAAGAAGAAAAGAGGCCTTGTCTCGTTCCATTAGAGACCTGAGCTGCAGCAGCAGCAGCACGGCTCAGCCCGTCTGACTGGAGGACAGAACTGGTAAGACAGCAGTATGTCCTATGTGTCCGTTAAATATGAAGTCTGAAGATCACTAAATGTCTCACGTTTTTGTAATTCCTGCAAATACTTAAGTGTAAAATCATCCATTTGATTAATTTGTGGTTTTGCAGATGCGAGGTTAGCCAGGTGCAGTGATTTCTCCTCATATGCCAAAATGCAAAAAAGGCCAATTAGCATTTAAGGCCTTTCACTGTGTTAAAAAAAACATTGAGAAGGTTGTATAAGGCTGCACTGTTTTAGGTTTTTCTTGAAATTCACTCAACAGCTGGATGAAAACAGAGAGAAAAGAGTCAGATATATTACAACAGACATCGCTTGAGATCCCAGGAGGTAGAAATGAGAAGAAAATTAAGGCAAACGTAAAGAATAGAGAGAGAAATTGAAAAAAAAATGAAAAAGGTTCATAATGTCGCAACCTGCCCCCAGAGACTCTCGTGCGACACTTGAGGGACTCTTGTTTTATTTTGTAGTTTCGGTTTTTACTTCCTGTCTTTGTGATTGTCTGCCTCGCCTTAATTTGTTCCACCTGCGTCTCGTCATCCCCGCCTCCCTTGTGTATATATGTGTCGGTCTTTCCCTTCCTCTCTGTCATTTCTGTTGTGATGACTCGTTCAGCTCTGTGGTTTTTCCCCCTCTTTCCTTTGCGTGTTACTGTTATACTGGTTACACAACCAGTATGTAGATGGAAAGAAAAGGATGAAAAAGGCAAGCCGGAAAGAAGAGAACTATATTATATATTTGTGAAAAGTCAGAAACTCATACAAGAAAACATGAGCAGGCGTAATATTATATTACTTTATTTATCTTTTGTACAACGTAATTACAATACAAATATGTAGGTTTAAATACAAAAATTCTGTAAATAAAGATTAAAAATAAACTGGTTTGCTTTGTTACCATCACTAAACTATGGTTTTACAATCAAGTTTATGAGGTCATTTAGTTTGCTTGAATGCGGAACACAATTAACCTACATTTATAATTTGGAGGGCGTGCAAACAAGAGTCAAAGGCTAAAATATGTCTTCAATGAAATAAAAGCTTTGATTTCATGAGTGAGTAATTCTTATAGAGGGAGCTGTTTGATTTGTTCACGGGGGAAGAAATACTGATTTGTCTGAAAACAAAGGACACGACCCTGGGAGGACCAGAGATGGCAGAAAATAGGCCGGTACCACAGGAAGAGACCCAATAAACTAAACTAATCTGTTGGGTGTTGATGAGCAGAAAACCTAATCTAAGGCTGTCTGTTTCCATACAATTCAATTCCCAAGCCCTTTGGCGAAGAACATTTCCGCTTTTGTAATGTTGCGTCTTCTCGAGTAGACCTGGACTCTTGACTCATGCCAGAAACTGCAAGTTAAAACACAGAAAGCTTTGTTGCCATTACTGAAGTTTGACTCGTATAGGGAGTTGTTACATACCAAGAAAAAAAAACCTGTTTGTTCATAAACATGCTGTTTACGAGACTGCAATTATATCTTTTTTTTGGGGGGGAAATATAATCAAAAGTGTTGTTTGTGAGGTTTGAAGAGTCGAGGAACACAATGCTGAAATGGAAGCGGCTTGGCCTTCAGGCTAAAAAGATATAAAAACAGCAGACGCTGCACCGTTTGCGGGCTGCGCGATCAATGTGTCTTTGTTCTTAATATTTTCACACAGTCTGCCTCTCACTTTTTTTTGTATCGCATATTATCTCACTGTCCTTCCCTCAGACTTCCTCCATCACATTTTTTTTAAGTTATAGCTCCATTCTCTCCTTCAGTCTCTCACATACAGGTTATCCTTCCCTCTTTTCACTAGCAAGCTATTCTTCTACTGTTTTTTTTCTCCTGCCGTTTATCTAGCGGTCAAATCCTTGTTTTCTCCCGTAGTTCTGCATCATAGATCCCTCGCTGCTCTCTGTCCTTTCATTCGCCATGCCTCCCTCTATGTCTGCTCGTGTTCCCCTTCTCTTTTTGCTTCTAATTATCAATCCCAACATCCATTATGAATGCAGTGCTACTGCAACTGATACAGCAGGGACAGCAGAGGTGAGCACACAATCATACTGTACGTGATGAGATTATACCCTGTGTTTGAAGACATTGAATGATTTATGAATTTCGAAATGCAGTGCATCATTTTTTTTTCCAACTAGTTGCACAGTGTTGTAGAGTGTTTTGTTTATTTCCACTGAGTTGTTATAAGTTCCTTGGGTTTGTCTGGAGATGATGGGAGTCCAAAGGACTGCTGTGCTGTATTGTCCAGAGTGTCTGTGTGCTGGATATCCTGAAGTGATTTTTCGTGTCCCAGCGCCCTTGAACGAAGGCTTCAGCGACAGGAACGGGCCTCGGAGTCAAAGAGAAGCCATAATGACTCGCCAGGCCACAACAGCAGTGGAGCATACATGAGGGTGGAAGAAACATGCCACTATATGTACACTTACTGTCTGACATGTCCCACAACACACTGCTGTGCCGTCAGCCCTGGCTATTTGGTTCCTATTACCCACAATGCTTTCCCTCTACTGCTGCCCAATCATACATGTTACATGTACTGCTACCTATAGTTTCCCTCCTCTTTCAACAAAAATAAATATGGGGGATAGAAAAAAAACAACATGTTCCTGAAACACTGCTTTAAAAATTTGATATAGTATATATATAACTTGTTAAAATAAAATACAATAAATAAAATAATTTTGGCCATAAATCTCTACTATTGGTCTGTAAGTCCTTTTGGGTTAGTAGGGTCGGGTCTTACATCATTGGCTAGTCCTTTCAGGTATCCGGACTTCTGCTGTGCTTGGCTAAGATCAACATCAGTCCAATCACCAGTCAACAAATCACTTCTCTGCTTCTCCGCATATCATGAGGTGCAGCCATATCCACTAATTCTCCACCAAAGTCTCCACCAGAAACAAAACTGCCAAAAACATCTCATGGGATTGGAATGCATCTGAGTGGAGTCCCCTTTTCAAGAAAGAAACCACCGAACTGTGTCCCTCACAATGTTCTCAAAAGGGGCACATACAGTACATCCAGGGACTCGCAGAAGGTAAAGTAAAGCCAGAGTGGAGCGGTGAAAGCAGGGAAGAGAGGCGGGCAGCGGGTGGAGAGGAAGGATTCAGTCCATTAAATCCGGTGAACTAGAGACCTGATCCTGTGATGGCAGCCTAGCAATCTACCAACCCAAACTCTCATGGGAGTGTAAAGAAAGTAATTAAGATCATTATAGTACTGACTCCAGTGAGAGCTTTTTACAAGTTGCTAGGCTGCCACAGGTCAGATGCTGGGCTAACGGTAAAGACCTGCATCCCATTCTAAGCAGAGATGCTGGAATTAGTGCCTGGCTTTCTCTGGATTTAACTCCAGGGCCAGCGTTACACCTTTGGAAGGCCGAGTCTGTCTTAGAGCTCGATCTCAAAAGTCTTCTGCAGATTGTTGGAAAATGGGTTGGCTGCTGCGGCTGGCGCCTTATTTCCCGGTTGCTGAGGCCCAGGTTTGGACTCCAGTGCTGCCCATTTGGCCTCAAAACGATCATCATCTTGAGAATCGCCGCCCACCGGAGCTGTTAGCTGGCTGCCCTCTGGGGGCCAGCTGCTACTACTGCCACCATTCCCACCACTGTTGGAAGTCCCGTTCTGGAGGGTCATCATGGCGCTGCTATGTGGTGGGAGGCCATTAATGGCTGTTGATAACGGCGGGGTTGAAGAAAACGGTGGTGTAGAAAACCCTCCAGCGGGCCCGACTGCACCAGCTGCTCCTTGGTAAGGGTGGTGCTGGCCAGCTGTTCCAAATGACCCCACTTTGGGTCCTCCTCCAGCTGAGCCCATGCCTCCACCTGCACCTGATGAGCCCGTGGCGGTGCAGAAGACGTTGGCCACCATTTGCGATGGCGTGATACCAACTACAGGCACACTGGCATTGGGGTATGTCATGCTGCTGGCCAGCCCTGGCATGTAGGTCTGCATGGGCACGAATGCTGGCTGGACAGGCTGGTTGGTGTACATTCCAACAGGGGCCGGGGTAGCATCAAAAGCCAAGGGGAAGGGCTGCATGGAGCTCGGAAGGGAGCCTAGGGGCCCAGGAAGAGAGGGCTGGATCATGGGGGCCCCAGACATGCTTGGACCAGACATTGTGGGGATGGACATGGAAGGAAGAGACATGGGGGGCCCTGACACTGGAGGGCCTGGTATTAGAGGAACTGATGATATCGACATGGGTGGAAGGGGCATTGGAACTTGACTTGAGAGGGCAGAGGGGCCGGAGATGAGGGGTTTGGACATCGTGCCAAGGGACATGGAGACAGTGGACACTGGTACAGCTGAAATGGCTGCCTGACTGGACATCTGGTGACTCAACACTGTCGGCGGTCCAGGGATGGTGGGGATAGTGGGACCTGGGGGAGGGCTCTGCTGAGCCTTGACGGCCTTGGAGACCTCCTCCAGCCATCTTTCGGCCTCTGAGGGTGTACGTTTGTGTCCACTCTGCATATGCATTGCCACGGAAACTGGAGGAGGAGAGTGGAGTGAAGGCTCTGGCTGCACCCAGGAAGAAGGGGCTAGAGGGATGAAATAAAAGGTTTAGAATGTGTAATAATTTCTCCAAAACCGAGGGTAGATGGAAATCCCTATTGATCTGATACGGTCTGTCTTACCCTGCATCGGTGCGGGTGGCGGCGGCAGGACAGGGGGCACAGTGCAGGCCGGAGGGCTGTGCGCAGGGTTGGAGAAGAGTTCTTCTGATGTCTTGGTGAAGGAGGTGTTGATCTGGCTGCACAGGGCGTTGATACTACTGTCTCCCTCACCTGGCAACCCCATTTCCATCTCTGGTACTAGCAAGAAAGAGAAGCGCAGAGGGAGGTCGAGGAGGTGTGGAAAGAGCGAAAGACAAAAGGGGATAAGGAAAAGAGTGAAAGAAAGAGATGGAAATGGGAGAGGAGGAGGATGGGGCAGAAGGACAAACAAAACAGAGAGAGTGAGAAAAAAAATTATTCAAATATTCTGCGTAACAGAGCCAGTTAGTATGAAATGCACAGAAACTAAAGATGACAAAGATTTTGATACTCGCCGCTAATAAACACAAGATTCTCAAGACGAATGTGGCATTGTGGTAATCAGGATGTTCTTTTTGAAAATAAAAAAGGTTCATAATCGCAAGGGAAGGCCCATGAGCTACCCTATCCCATTTAGTGTTATCATTGCCGCGCGTGCCTTGTGCATTGGGACGACTCAGAGGTGAATTTGACTTTGTTTGTCCGTGTTTTTAAACAGTCGCTGATCCTAACCGCAAGGGGTTGGGCTGTCTGACTTTGGTTTGGACTGCAGCTTCAACTCCATATAAATACAGTAGATATAATATGCCTCCCCCTTCCCAATACACACACACACACACACACACACACACACAAAAGGTCTCAGAGACAGAGGATTTTTGTTTCCTCCTTTCCCGCCTCCTTATCTCCTCCACTCCCTCGTCCTTCCTGTTTTTGCTGTTCGTCCATGCTCTGCATACAACGGTTGTCTACAACACTTGCTAAAGAAGAATCTGATGACGTCTATGACAAAGTAAAAAGCTTTACGACATGCGCGTGCAGAGGAATGAACGTATAGAGGAGTGGGATTAAAGTGAAGTAAATGAAAACATCTGCTGCAATGCCGTATCTCCCTCATCTGTGTGCATTGTGTGGCTGTAGGCCTTGAATTATACTGGAGGGTGCAGAAGGCACTGCCCTCATGTGTAAGGCCTCCCATTAAAGATGGCTCTGTGCTTTGTTCGGCCAAGACTGACCCTGTGATCCCTCTCTTTCCCTATTCTTGTCCGTGTCCCGCAGAGTTCAGAAGCACTCTAAGTGCTTTGTGCGTGTGTGTGTGTGTGTGTGTGTGTGTGTGTGTGTGTGTGCGTGCTCCCCTTAGTGCTTTGGCAGGTTTAAGGGCTGGTAGAAGGCTTGCCGAAGGCTAAGCGGGACAGCTGATTGGCCACACCAATCAATACAACAACTGTTCAGAGAGTCACGAGGGAGCAGGGAGGCAGTGGAATTGGCTGCTGCCGCTTGATGTCTGCATCTGTGCGCGTTTGTGTGCGTGCGCGAGAGACAGAGTACAGAGAGAGCGAGAGCTCTGTGCGTATAGGAATCGAGGTACACCAAGTCCAGCAGCACTGGGCGCGCACGCCGCTCCTCATGGTGGAGTAAAAGATGGAAATGAAAGGAGAGGCTATGAGAAATGGAGTGAGTGGGAGGTGAATGTTGTGGTTTAGTATTCCGGTCAGAGGAGTCCCCCCAGTCAACTCTCTCATGTCCACTAATGACTATAATCAGCCTTGCCACTGAGTGCTCTGATCCTGTGGCACCACACCGAATGGGTTTGTCTGTGTATGTGTTTGTGTGTGTGTGTGTGTGTGTGTAAGAGGGGTAGGTCAGTTATTATTAATTGTCCTTAGTAAAGAGCCAAGAGCTCTCCGAGTCGCACAGGCAACAGTCACCGATAATACAACAGCCCTTCACGTAAGCACCTTTTTTTTTTTTTAAACGTGGCCCGTTGGCAAATTCAATGAAAGCCAAGTGTCTGGATTAAACTGAGGAATTACACCTCGTCCGTGTGAAAACACGAATATAAATGCATCTGAGACGCGCTGGAGGGTTTTTTTCTGTAATACGATTGCTTAGAGCTCTCCAGGCAGGTCACGCTGAAGCCAAATAGAAAATTTAATAACGCTCCAATCTGCAAACAACCGTGACGCAAGTGAAACACACAGTCCCTGTGTGTGTGTGTGTGTGTGTGTACAAACGGTGGGAATGTGGCTTGACTTCCTTGAAATACTAAAAGCGATTTGGGGATTTGAGTTTGCGAAAAATCATTTTCCCATCTGCAAGGGAGAGATCCTCTCAGATTAGGCCGCGGGGATACGGCATTTTGATACCAAGTGTAAATTAAGTGTGGATCAATCACCTCTGGGAGCAAGAGCAATGTTAATTAAATTAGGTGATGTCAGGGCTTAACATAAAACTATATCCTCTGCTAGTTAATATCATCCACCGCTGACATGAAACACATTCTTTGTGACTACAACCACTAAATTGTATGTGCGATGTGTGCGTGGGTGCTTTAATGGTGTCAGGCTAGCAAACTGTCTTAAAGCACTTCAAGTATTTCAGCCGTGTCCTTTTTAATGTCCAAAGATGGCCGACATGCTCTTTCACTTGGCATGAAATTCAAAGGGAACATTGGGTTCTCGCCATTTTAGGGCAACTTTAATCAACACTAATTGTGAGCAGCAGCTGACAAAAATGAATGAGGTGGGGCTGAGCCAAACATTTAACTTTATTAAAATCAATATTTTCTGAGGCAGCTCCCTTAACTGTGCTGCTTTATGTTTATGGAAATATTAGGAAACTCATGGTTTCAGAACCAAGAGCTACTAAATACACAAGTCTCCCAGATGCCAAAAAGTAAATCTGATCAGATTTGTTGTTTTTATTTTATAAGGAAAGGCTGAAATAAAATATATTCTCTCTTGACCTTTGCTGTTTTACATATCGCAGTTTAAACCAAACTTTATCCTCAATGACAGACAGCTACAGGTTGTTCTCTTCTGACCCGAGTAAACAGCTGATGAAAGGAAGCACACAGCAAAGGCAGGTCCCTTAGCGAGGTCCCACCGGCCAGACTAACTTCAAGAACGTCTCAGCTCACCAGGGTTCTTGGCCTGGAAGTCGGTCTTGCGTTGCAGCGTGGATGGCAGGTCGTTGAGGCGGAGCGACAGCTGCCTCTTGAAGGGGGAGTTCTTCTGGCTGAGTGCCGGGAATCCCCGGAACGAGCCCTGACGCACCAGCTGCTCGATCGGTGCGTGGCGGCGAGGGATGGCGTGAGGCCCGCCTGGTTCTGGACGGTCCATCGGGGACGCCGCACCCTCGGGTGGGGAGGCAGTGCCAGGTGGGAGGGCTGGGATGGCGGACGGCTGGTCTGGAGGAGCAATGTGCATTGCGCTTCAGGACATAGTTCTCATAGAGCATAATCTATAAATACTATATATTTCCCACTTCGTGGGTCGCTGTGCACACTTGGTAGGAGAAATGTCTTCCTACCTTTCTTCTTGTCCTGCAGTTTGTCATCCCGCTCGCTGCTGCTGCCCTGCTGGCTGCAGGAGGAGTTTGCGCGGAAGGATCCCTCCCGAACAAAGGAAGTGCGACTGGCATCAAACGATGCCGTCACGCCGCACTCCTTCTCCCTGCGCTGCTTCCTCTCCAGACAGGCGGCAAAGGCACAGCCGACCGCGTGGCTCAGTCTCTCGCCCTGGCGGAGCGAAAATCAATGATTAAAACTCTTAACGCCCCGAACCCGGGTTGATCATTTCCCAGCCATCCGAAGAGAGAATTAAGGTTTGCGCACATCAGCAGCCCTCAGATAAAGACACTCGCTGAGTTTATTTTACGGTATTTTTTAAGCTGAATGCGATTGTTCACGTCAACCTTAGGTCAGTCATGTCTGCACGTTCACATCCAACAGAGATGCCGCAGTGAGGATCGGATTAGCGCGCAGTTATCAACCTCAAATCTTTCCTGTTGCCAAACCTCAACATGAGTTCATGCACTGTGGCTCTGTATGCAATTAATTCCCACTTTCCCATCGCCTCCCTGCCTGGCTTCACTCCTTCTCCCTGCAAAGACAGCTACGACAACAACGGGAGAGACAGTTTAGCTTAAGGACGCTGCGATATGGAGAGTGAGCGGTGGAAATAGAGACACGCAGAGATGGACAGATAACTCCATGGGCTTCTGTCTAATCCCCTCTCCTAATCCCACAGGTCTGTACTAGGCCCTCTTCCATCCACATTAATAATCTAACTCAGTCAGTCTAAGCTGATGAAACCGCCATGGGGCTGAAGCCACACTGCACCATGCTGGGACTGGTTCTACAGCAGCTGTCTTTTAGTCTCAACCTCTTCACGGCAAGATGAGTTAAAATTGAAAAATGAAAATCAAGAGATAAGACAGCAACAGCTATGGAAGATTTTTTTTTATCTTCTATAGCTTCTATAACAATTTTACCTAACATGACGAGACATTTTGTGGACCGCATCGAGTCACAGAGCCGAGCGGAACGGATGCCAGCCCCGACATTACGCATCGACTGTCCCTAAAGGGCAGACGGAAGGTCACCTGTCCCCTCACCGAGTCTTTGAGAGCCATGAAGCAGTGGCACATCCACCGTCTGGTGGTCCCGTCCGGCAGATGTAGGAGAAGGCCTTGTCATAGTTACGATCAGGGGCACAGAACGAAACCTTCTCTATGGTCTGGTCCACGATGAGGTCCTGGGAGAGACGCAGAGGAGAGGACACGGAGAGGTCAGAGTGAATCAGGTCTAACGGCTCACCACGAAGTCAAGCGTATTGTTTCCACAGGTGCTGACACGATTTGATCTCTCTTACAGCAGCGGGAACAGCTGACAAGCTCAGTGCCGGGAACACCAGCTTGACTGATCCGACACTTGACACACTGCTTTCAACCACAGTTAACCCAGTGCCCTTCTGACTCAAACCTATTTACATATCGACCGATGACAGAAAAGAAAGCGACCGCAGACTAATGACACTGAACCTTCTTCTCACCTCTGGGGTGTTTCCGCTACTTGGCCTTCCTTCTACAAAAGGCTTATTCAGGCTGTCTCAGTGTCTATAGACACTATAGAGGAAACTAAGAGGGGCCCTCCTCTTTGTCTGTGTACATTAAGCCCCCCCCACACACACACACACCCACACACACACACACCTCACCTCTTTGACTCATCAAAAACAGGGAGAGGAGGGAAACCAGCGCCGAGAGCGAGAAGAAAGGGAAGAAGGAGAAAGAGGTATTCACACACTCATACATACACTTCCTTCCTCTCCTCCAGTGTTGGGGAAAACAAAGAGAGGGGAGAGCGAGGAGAGAGGAGGAGGGAGGACGAGGACGGGAAAGGAGGAGAAAAGAAGGAGGGATGTGAGGAGAAAGAGGTGGAAGAATAACAGCCCATTCATTGTGGGCCAGTTGGAGATTGAAGGGGGATGCTGGTACCGAGGTGAAAGGCTGAGCGGAGAGCTCTGTGTGCGTGTGTGTGTGTGTGTTTGTGCGCTTCTTCATCAGCAGTACAGTGTGTCTCATACTCTGTGTTGCTAGAAACACAATACTGTATGTATTGGTGTGGATTATAGAGATTTATCACTCTTTATGTCATGTGAGTTTTGTTCCTGATGATATCTGCAGCAGTACAAGGTGTGTGTGTGTGTGTGTGTGTGTGTGTGTGTGTGTGTGTGTGTGTGCACGGGCAAATGTGACTCAGGTCGTGTCCTTACATCAGTGAAAGGAAGAAAACAGCACAGAAGCATGTGATTCAGGGTGTCGCATCTATGCGGAGAAGCCTTGAGCACAGAGAAAAACAGAAAAGGCCTTTCTTTGTATTGATGCATCATGAGGGTAACGTGCGCCTGCAATGCGCACGCACACAAACCCACGTATGCTGTACATTCGCAGAATGTAAACGTGGGTTTGATAGTGGTTGCCTTTGATAGTGGCTGTTCTTAAGGGCACGCTTGCTGATTCGCATACGGAGGCCGAGGGCTTCTTCGTGAACAGCGTTCATTCACGGGGGGGCTCGCGCCTTCGACCACCTGATGAACACGATCCCAACGCACAAAGAACATTAACACGCCAGACATTCATCAGCTTCAAGAGATTCATTATATTTTTCTTTTTCATGAATTGCAAGCCAGCCATTACAGAAGCAGCGGGGCTGGAGAGAAATGGTTAATGTGATTCAGACAAGAGTGTGAAGGAGGATAAAATAAAGGAGGTGGAAGGGAAATGTTTATTCTCATCTTTTCTGATACTGATACATCTCCACCTTGCAGGATAAAGGAGTTGTGGGCCTCGGGAACTGAGAGAGGTGAGGTCATGTGTGTGGCCCCGGAACAAAGGGAAAGGGAGGGAAGAAAGAGTGAGCCAGGCTGCTCCGTTGGGCTCTCTCTCTCTCTCTCTGCTATTCTGTGGTGCTCTTTATTCCGCTCTGCTTTCAATAGAGCCGCAGCTAGCTGCACTCACTCTGTAGGAGGCCTCCTTAGCCGCCAGACGCTCCTCGAGTGCATGTGTGTGTGTGTGTGTGTGTGTGTGCGTCTGTGTTTACTTGATCTTCCCTCCCCCTGTAAGCACCTTCAACGGGCAACCATGAGTCACATGCTGAATGCTGGCTCTGAAACCACACACACACACACACACACACACACACACACCTCAGGGGCCGTCAAGGAAGCTTAAGGACAGTGGGTGGAGGGTTGCCCCTCATCCTTATGATGGCGTCATTAAACTTTTGTCTGAGGTCTGAGGATAGAAAACATCCCTGCATGCGTCTCACTTGAATGTGAGAAAAGAAAAAGACACAAATGTGTCCTCAGTGGCCACGTGAGCGAACGAGGTAGACAGAGAGGGAAGACAGACGCCACGCATGCTCTTCAAAGTGTGTTCTCTTACCTTCGTTTTGTCATCCACCACCCTGAGTCCATCCGCTGACACCCACAACACTGCCTTTACTGTCTTTTTCCCACTCTGGAACAACAGAGAAGTAAAGGAAGTCAAGCGTGTATAAGTTATGAGACGAGTGACCAAGCTTCAATTATTCGCCCATTTCACCAGACGTTCCTGAGGGATTTTTGCAGAGCTACGATCCACAAGCTATTAGCAAGAAAAGCCACATTTACTTCTCTATCTGTGGTTCTGTAAAGTGATCCTTACGTCGCTCCAGCAAATGAGGTAGCGGTGGGTTAAGAGCGGAGATGGGGGCAGAGGTAAAAAAAAACAAAACGCAAAAGAAACAGTGCCAGCCGGCGATGAAAATCATTTCTCCAGAGGAGGGCACCAAACAGAGCTAATAACACACGCAGCGTGGACCATGCTAAAAATACACGGGCTGCAAAAACCCATGTGTGCGTGCATGTGAATGTGCATGTGCAGATGAACATGGCTGTGCGTGTGCATAAGGGAAACCGGTTCGACTTTGAAACCCACAGCGAAGCGATAAGAAGCCTCAATTTTTTTGCATAATCCCACTGGGAGGACGATGGAGGGAGCGGGAATGGAGGTGAAGACGCTCAGAGTGATGGAAGGAAGGGAGAGACGAAAGGAGGGGGGGAGTCAAAAGCAAAAGATAAGTTCAACGCAAAGTTTTCAGCGCGAGAGGGGGGAGGGTTTTCATGGAGTGCCCCCATGAATGTAGCCATTTAACACCAGCAGTTGCCACTTAGTTCATTAGGTTGAACCAAGTGGCCGAGTGGAAGTGAGAGGGGAGTGGGTGGAGGGCTATTTCTGTGTTAAGTCTGGCATTGGCTTGCTGTTTGTTTAATACATCATGTATTTTGATTTATTCTACATCAGAAAACAGTCATTTTTATTTTTAAAAGGGAAATATGGGCAAGAGTTTAGAAGAATTTCATTTTAAATAGGTTTCAAATATTGAGAGAGTTCCCTTGCGGCCTTCCCTGTTGGTACACACCCTAGTTATATAAACCGGGTGGGGGAGCATCTCTCAAGGTTGAGATTAGGTCTCCTACAGAAATGGAGAATTGAATTTCCGCACACACCTTTCCTCCTGTATGCGTTCAACGTCTTTTGTTAAAAGGATCGATCCCCAAGATTTGAGGGAGGAGACAAAATGTGTCGCCTCATATAAAGTTACGTTCCTACTTGGGGAATCCGGTTTAGAACGGTTGTGCGTTGGAATGCAGAAAACACACCACTCTGGTTTTCATATGATGGTCCAGAGGGCTACAGATGAGACACAGACACACTTTCTTCGCCGCTCAACGACCGAGTGTGTGGCCGGCTGACGCTGGCCAGTCTGTGTCGCTCTGTTCACACGCTCCCTGTCTCATTCCAGCTTTCCATGGGGGCAGACTCGCGCGTGTGCGTCTGTGTTTGTGTTTTTATGTGTGCATGCGCGTCCGGATCTCGTTTTCCGCTCTCTCGGGCGTAGTAAGGTCAGACGGAGAACGACTGACGGGCGGACAGGCAGGCAGATATGGAATAAGACCCACCAGGGAGGGCAATGTGGTAAAGAAGAGAAAATAACAACACGGTAGGGGTGACTGCAGAGACTATCGAGCGCGAGTGCACGTTTGTGCGTGTGTGTGTGTGTGTGTGTTCCTTTGGTCGATACTATGTTGCATGAGCCGGGCCTCTAACAAGCTCCACCACCAGTCGGTACATCCCTGGCGTGAGTTGCGCGCTGCGCGTGTTCTGCTCGGAGAATCGACGATGTGTGATACTTACAACTTTTAGCTTCTTCACCGCCTCCTCGCATACGTGCATGCCTCTCGACTCCTCCACCTCCACCAGCCCCAGGTACTGCGGAGATAAGGAAGCATGAAGCAGATGGGTTTTGTTTTGTTTTTGTTTTTTTATTTCTAAACGCTGTAGCAATTACTCTTCATCGCACCTTCGTGCCAGTAAAGCAGACTGAGCTGAAGTGAAAAACTACGTCAAAAAAAAAAGAGAAGGAAAGAGACAGTGACATAAAAGCAACCAAACCCTCATTAGTCCTTATCAGTATTTCTACAAGTGCGGTGGAATTGACAGGCGGGTGGCTAATAAACACCCGTACTGGATTTACAGCTGCGTATTGCTGCTGATAATGAGGACAGGCGAGAAGGAGAAGAGGGCCGGAGTCATTTATAGCCCCACATCCTGCCTTTTTTTTTGTTGCCTCTCCTGTGTTCTGCTCTGTGGTGTACAGAGAGCCCACAGGGACACAATTAAAGCTCCCGCAGCTCTGCTGGAGTTCGAGAGCAAAGTGATGAGGAAGGAGGGAGACGGGGGTTTTCAAGGTTTTGAGGAGAGCTCTGTTGATTTGTGTCTGGATTAGTATACCTGTGTGATCAAGCGCGGCAGCTGTGTAAGTGATCTATTCATTTCTTTATTTTGTAAATGGCAAAACTTGCCTGTCAAGAGCAAGCGGAGCGGTCGTTAGATGCACAAAGTGCAAAGGCAATCACTTGAGAGTGCACGATTAGGATGACTGCAAATTCAACTCAAAATTAATTTTTCTGTTCTCCAGCTTGATGCCTTCTTTGCTTGTCGACAGGGAAACCCATCTATCGTGGTTATATCCAACGGAAGTGATAGCGGCAGGTGACGCGAGGCATTGCGGGGAAAAAAGGAAATCAATCAACCAATTATTGATCCGAGGACGCTTATGCAATCTCTGCTTGCGTCACTTGTTAAACTTTCCATTTTCTCCCCCCAAAAAACTTTCTAGCCTTCTAAAAGTCAACTTTTCTCTCAGTATTGAGCTCAGAATCCCAGATTTTCTTTCCATCTGATACAGTTCAGCAGCTCTTGAAGAGGCATTAACAGTGCACGACCTGTGAGTGCATTTGGAGAAAGAAAAGTTGAACGGGGGAACACAGAGGAAAGAAATGCAACAACAGAGGGGTTTTGTGTTTTTCTTTTTCTTTTTTTTCTCCTTAATGCTACCAGCTCCAAGCTCCACTTCACTGCTCATCTCATCGCTAAACTCTGTGAAGCATTACCATCAGGAGAATTTTCCATTAGCCCGCCTCCGAAGCTCACGCTGCCTTTTTTTACGCTCCGGTCTTCTTTTGTCCTCTTTATCTCTCTGCCTTGCATTTTCCTTTTTCCTCCCAGTCCCGCCATTCTCAGGCCTCTTTTATCCAGTTCTACATCTCTCGCTTTCTCATTTCATATATCACAAATGTCTCTCTGTCGCCCCTGCGTGCCCTCATCTCTCACCCTGTCATTTCCTGTGGTCTCTTTAATCTGTAACTCCACCTCGTTGTCATTCCTCCCTCTCCGCCCTCCGTCTCCCTCTGCCATTGTCTCTCCAGCTCTTCAACAAATCACTGTGGCTCTCAGCGACAAAGACGTGAGCTGGTTATCAGTAAATTGGGCCATTAATAACGCCCTTTCTGCATTTATTACGTGTGTGGCATTCAGCCGACAGCCAAAATATGAGTTTGTGCTTTGTCAAAGGCAGATCCTGTGAGGATCAAACATTCTTTAGTCCTAAGTAAACAGTACAAGGTCAGTGGTATATTCAGGTACAGTATGCTATTTAAAATTCGTACCATTGTCGGTACAAACAGACAGACTTGAATATTATTTGAATTAAATTCTCTGTGCAATAGTAAGAAGGCTACCAGACCAGACTCTTTTTTTCTTTTACCTTTGGCCTTCGTCAGCTTCGGGGTTCCAGCTTCATATTTAGCATACAGACACGAAAGATGCATTGATTTCTCCTCGGCGAGAAAGCTGAATGATTTATTCCTTTAAGAATATCAAAATATACCAAGCACTATTGACATACCAGTAAGACTAATAATTGAAGAGATGAAAAAAAAAGGTTGTTGAATTTTAGACCACATACTGTACAACATGTAATAACAGTGCTACAGTTTTGCTGTGCAACACGCCTACATGTTGTAAATAGAGCATCCTAATGGCCTTCTGCTGTGATGTCCAAGGATAAATTGCTGAATAAGTGAGGATCCAGCGCGCCTCATTGTCATTGCTCAGCGGCCTTATAGAGGAGCTGGAATGATTTACAGTGAACGTGCTGTGGTGTAGGTTCTCAACCCTGGAATTATTCGCCACGCTCTGAATATTTTGGAGGATTCTACAGAGTTTCAGTCCTCATCCAAACTAGGAGATTAGCCTTGACAGTGTGCCAGAAATTCATGATCGTCTCACATTTTGATGGTGCAAAAACCTAGCGTTTGTCATCGGCCTGTCAGACAGGTTTTGCGTTCATTACAAAACGCTTTCTGTGGGACAGAGACAGATTACAAAAAAAAAATCGCAGGGACTGGAAACCCACCCGAACAGCGAAGTTACATTTGCCCTTGCGTACAGCCTCCTCGTCAGCCTGCCACTGGTGCGGTCTGCTGGCCTCTGGCACGTAGGTGGGCTTCTTCCTCCTCAGGCTCTGACGCAGCTTGTTCATCTCCGGGGTCACGTGCTCCCTGGTACTGCGGACGCAAAGAAAGGAGAAAGGCTGTCTTTCAATTCATGCAACGCAAAACCCCCCCCAAAAAACTCTAAAATAAGTCATCACAAACAAATTATTCTCTGTAACACACACTCATCAAAACAAAAACTTGTCACGAATCATTAAAATACAGTCGAGCAAATCTGTAATTTAAAGAAACACCACGTTTTCGCCACGCGTTTCATACAGGATTGCGAACGAGGCGGGATCGATATCATCGATCATCTCCAGCTCATTATGCAGTAATCATCCCCAACAAGGCAGTCAGTACACGAGTGTCATAAACACTTCCCGGCGCTGATGCTCCATTGATTCCCCGTTGAGGAACAGGCTGCGCAAATCACACAGGTAGAACGTGAACACAAGTGCGCACAAAGCATACTTTCATCTCTCCGAGGAAACACGCTGAGCGAAAACCTGTCCAACACACACACACACACACACACACACACGTACAAGCCCATCCTTCTGTGAGCACACGCAGCCCTCTCTCTGCTGCTTAATTAGACCATTCAGCCCGCTGGCCTGTTTAGCCATGCTAATTTCCCAACATAATGCAACATGACGCCATCAAAACATGACCTGCTTAAAAATGATAATTACTGTTTTCGTTCCTCCACAGTCACACACACACACACCCCCTCCCTCAACAGAGGTTCTGGAGTACAATAAAAACATCTCATGTTCCTCCCTGCTGACAAAGGCTGAATTAACAGCACCACCGGCTTCGCTGTGATCTACTTCAAAAACTTCAAGTCGGACTTTCGGCTCCCTCCTTCTCATGTTTTCCTCCGTTTTCTGGCTCTGGACAAACCGGTCCATTTTCTCTCTGCACACGCCCTCCATATTTAAGGCACTTTCATGGCACTTTGATCTGATGAGAGAGGCATCAGCATGCTACGATTGCTAAATCCACAATGTGAAATCCAACCTAACTAAGCACAACAGGGACCTCAGAGCCAGTGCAATAAACACAGCATCGGGGCAAACCGATAAGAAATTAATTGAAGGGACAAAAAGAAATACTTATGAACAAATGTTCCTTCTCTGCTATATCTTCAGATAATCTGACTAACTTTTATTTTCTTACCGTCTGGTTTCTCCACGAACTGGCATCCGGGCTATACCAGGGGGTGAAAGTGCCCAAATATTAAACTGAAGACATGTAATGTCCATATCTAAAGCAGCTTACTGTATCCCGAAGAGAAGAAATCGTACCACTGCCCTTCTACACACAGGTCCGCCTGTTTAAATGCAAACAAATATACACACAGAGTCATCACTTCTCATAATCACGGCTGTTACTGGCAGCTGGCGTGCCGGAAGCGTGTGCCGTTAGACGTCCTCGTGCATCTCGCAACACACACACACTCAGACGTCTGTGTAATGCTGAGCATTCAAATGAAGCGGCTCGAGTTGCCTTACTCATTCCTGGCATGTGAGCCATGTGCACTCTGCCAAGGGCAGACACACACACGCAGATACATACAGGCCCCATCTGCAGCGAAATTTGCACACATGTCGAGGCTTGTGCCAGTCATTTCTGGGCAACGTGCCAGGTGACTGGCACCTGGCTGGCACCAGCACTGCTTCAGCAGGTGTGTATGTGAAGGGGGTGACAGCAAACTGGTGTGTAACACCCCACAAGGGAGGTTATGGGGGTTAGGGTGGGGGAAGAGGAGGCACTGGCTGGGGAATACAAGATGCCCCGTAACTGCCCTCATATGGTTTGGGACAGCGGGTGATGAGGAGGAGGAGGAGGAGGAGGTGGAGTGAGCGAACTGGACTGGCATCTGATACCAGGCCACAGGGGAGAGGCAAACACAGAAATGACGCAATGCGAAGCGAGGGCATTGGGACGGGGGGGGGCACTGTAGAAGGAAAACGAGAAGAAATAGAGGTCATGTAAACTTTCACTTGATCGTAAATACCGTTTAAGAAAATGTCCAGACAAACACAATATATTCTTTGACTCAGAGGTGGCTGAGAGGCTCAGAGGTGATGGATTTTGTTAACCTTCATGTGTTGAACTATTCCTTTAATGGACTAAGTAGTATTAGGTAGTTACAAAAAGTGTTCCTTTACGGAAAAGTGTCAGCGTGGAGGAAATCTGTGAAAAATGTTTTCCCTTGCTGTTCTCAGTCACTGCGCTCACAAAGACGCGCCTTCGCACACGGGAAGGCACGGGGCCGACGTGTAGCTCGGCGGCAGGCTGCGAAAATATAAGCAGGGCTGCAGCGAAAGCACAAGTGATGAGCTGATATCCTCCTGCTGAGCAGCACAGGGGTGAAATGAACTGAAATCTGGCCGTAAACGCTCTTTGATGGAGTCTGTGGAGACACGTCAGGGCGGGGACATTACCCAGCACGCAGCATGCAGAGGCCTTGCATAGCTGTGACTTCAGCCCCTACAACGAGAACCATCTGCATGAAGAGGAAAAAAAAAGACATGACAAAAACACAAGGGGCGGGGAGGGGGGGGGGCAGAAAAACATCCAAATACATCTATAAATCAGCGGCACAAATGAAATCCCATCTCGTCATAAACCAACGTACAACCCACGAGCACTTGAGCGCAGACTACACAAACAGGAGGCCTGGTGCCAGCACACACATAGTTGTTCCCCGTCCAGTGTTTGAATTAGCAGCCATCTGGAATGCATTGTTGCAGAGGAGATGGCAGGAGAGACAACTTACGATCATACAATGTTATGTCGTTTGTCCGACCGAGCTGACCTCCCTTCATCGCTGCTTCCTTCCCAGATCCCCCCCCCCCATTCTTCTCCTTCCCTTGTGTTTGTACGCACTGTCTCCCCACCGCTCTGCTCTTCTCCAGAAGATGCAACGGCGGATGCAGGAAAAAAGGGCCCGGAGCGAAATGTCTGCAGCTCTGGCGATGGGAGTGTGAGGAAATGGGTTTCACAGGGTTGAATTTAGTATGAAAAGTTCGCCTACGCATACAGACTATTAAAATGTAAGGGGGGGGGGGTGAACATTTTTGCCTCAGCTTGTTAAGCTGGTGTTTCAACAGTTGATAGGTTCGGGTAATTGTCATTAACATCGTGTGCGCTGATCATTAATATCAGTTTATCAGCTTGTGTTCGACGCGTCGCGAAGTCGAAATGTAGCTGTGTATTCACTCCATATAATCGGTGCTAAGACTGCATGAACTCATGTGTGTCCAGCTGTGTTTGGTGCGAGCCAGATGTGAGCCTGATTGATACGCTTGGCATTCTCTCTCCCTTTCACGCGCACACGCACGCACGCACGCACACTCACACAGTGTTCCTCCCTGATCCAGATGTTCGGTGTTCAGCGGCGGCTCAGAGGTTTTGGCAAAACGGGACGCACTCCTCCCTCACACTCCATCCTGAGCAGATGCTGGCAAGACACACCTCATACAAGGAGGGAGGCAGATGATGATGAGGAGGAGGAGGAGGAAGAGGAGGGGTGATGTTGTCTCTATCACACACACACACACACATACACACTCACAAACACACACACACTGAGTCATTGCCACCTCGCATTACGGTAAGCAATATGTCTGTGAAGCTCCGGAGAAACGGAGGCGACAGCTAAGGGTGGAGCAAGAGAGTGTGTGAATGCGTGCGTGTGTGTGTGTGTGTGTGTGTGTGTGTGTGTGTGTGTGTTGTAGCAGGGGATTGTCTTGGCTTAGTCATCACTGAGCTGACCACTTTACATGGACACAATGTACCTCCCTCTGTTCCCCCCTCTCAATTCCGCTGAATTCAAGTCGTGTCTTATTGGCTGAGCAGCTCAAAGGCTGGTGTGTTTTGCCAAAGCTTTCAGTGTAACTCAGAGTAAACTTTAAGCCGTAGCGTTCAGGGGGAAAAAAAGCTTAAAAGGTCAGTATTACAAAGTGTTAATTGTATTATATTGGTATAAAGAATGTCCACACAAGCCATTCCTATGAGTTATGATTGATAGATTGAATTCCTCTTTGTACACTTTAACTGCAGAGAATTTTTGCTCCAGAAAAAAGCTTTGGTGAGCCGACTGTACTCAGAATATGAAGAAGTAAACAGAATTCATCAGAATGGCTTGTGAACATTTAGCAGCTAAAGAAGCAGACACACACACACTGAAAGCCGACCCAGTTTCTGAACCCTGCAGACTTTAACTGACACCGCGCGACCCGGATAGAGACACTGACACTATCATCAGAACTCTCAGTCACACACACACACAGAAAGCGGCAGGTGGTCTGGGTTTGCGCGTGTGATTAAAAAATAAAGGCGTGCGAAGTCGCGGAGATAAAGCAGAGCGCCTGTGTTTAGACTGAAGGCTGACCCAGGACAGGATGGCCTTATTCGCCAGCGCGGTTCATGAGGCTGCGCCGGAGTGTGTATGAATGTGTGTATGAATGTGTGTATGAATATGTGCGTGCGTCAGGGTCAGCGTCCCCTCTTGGAAATATGGTTCTGTAGGGTTTGAATGCGACAGACACACTGTGGGGGAAACAGCTTTCCTTATTCTGAACGACTTCCACTGGATTAGGGCCTGCCCCTAAAAGTCTTCAATGTTACAATAATACAAACGCATTCCCCAAAATGTCAACGTTTTTAGTCGGAATTCGTTCAGCAACCGTGAAACCGTCAACCGCACTTCATTCCCAAGATGTACAGGTTGTTGTGTCCTGAATCACAACCCTCTGACAGCCAGATAACATAAGAAAACCTCGAGAGATGGCGATGTGGAATTTTCCATTCCTGTTATCATGTCTGGAAAAAACAACACAGTCCCACAAATCATTCAATCACTGTATTAATTACTCATTTTCCACAGAAACAGAGGAAATGTTTCGAGCTGGAACTCAATGCAGTGACGTCAAGTAAAAGCAGCGGCGCACAGTCTGTACTCGCGCCGATCTCATCCGAGCCCACACGAAACGTAAATGCCCTTGAATGCAGCAGCTGCAGTGAGCAAAAAACCAACAAAACAGTGTATAGTCTCTCGAGCAACGGTGCATACATCAGTGGAGACCGTATACCCTGCAATGTGTAGCTGGCTTATTAAACTAACTCTTCAGTGAGGAGGCAAAAAAAAAACACAACCACGCACACAGACACACACAAGAAACCAGGTCCACTCTATAAAAAGGGGCCAGTTGGTTCATATCTCATATCATTGTCATTCAGGACCAATCCACAATCCATGCTGTAGAGTGGTGGTATGTCCCTGAATGATTTCCCTTACTGTAAAATATATTATTTATGGCGCCAGCTCTGTTTACTTGCAATTAGATTCTGCAGGGTGTTTCCTGTGGGGTTAATACTTTCTGAATTTAACAGAAAAAAAGGCCAGGCAGGAAAGGTAAAGGATGTAGAGCACTGTGAAACGATTTATTTCTAATTTTATGTCAGGAAATGACACTGGAAAGTCATGACTCGGTACATTTGACTCAGCAAGACATGACAGATCTGAGTAAATTAACACTGTGTTTGGTTTACATTATTTCTTCACTGACTGGAGAACTGTTGGAAATCTTAACGCCATTTACTATGTCCCGCCTACCATGTTTGATGGTCTGTATATATTTTTCGCCACAGTCCGTGAACTGCAGCTTCTCTTCAGTGTCTGAGGAGATTATGTGTGTGTGTGTGTGTGTGTGTGTGTGTGTGTGTGTGTGTCGAGGGGGGGGTCACACTGCTTAACAGATGCCAATTGACTTGACATTGACGGGCAGACCCACAAACACGTTCCTGTCCTTCCTCTGACCCTCTAATGCAACATGATCTTTCAGGGAGGTTTCTGGGCAGGGTGAAGTATTAGAGAAAGCTGCCATGATATAATTAGAGTCTGTGTGTGTGTGTGTGTGTGTGTGTGCAGGCTGGTGGTGGTCATCTTGCATAATGAGATTGAGCGGCCGTCTGAGTCAGGCTGCAGCGCAGAGTAGAAATTTAGCGCATCATCACACGAACAGGTGAATGCAGCACGAGAAAGATGATGATGATGATGATGATAAAGAGATGACTCAGTCTGCTCATCCAGGATCAGTTCTGTCAGAGACAATTTGTTTTTAAAATCAAAACTCGTCTGGCACAGCCGCGTGCGCGGCGTGGGAGCGACGCAGGATACAGCACTTTCACATTCATGTCTGAAAGGATAAAAATACAACTGCCTGAGTCTCCGACAACCACTGGAGCTCTCGAAGGGGAGAGAAAAAAAATCATCATCAAAAAAACATTTTTTAAAGATGCGCTGGTGAATTTGATTTAAAGGCCCTTTTTTTTTTTTTTAATCGTTCACTTGAGCGTGCGGATGCGATCTTCTTGATCCGGCTCATGTCTGACAGAATGATGAATGCTACATCAACGTCACCCCCGTTCGCTGTGGGTGTTATTCTTGGGAGTATTTAAGGCTTCGAAACTCTGCCTCTTTTACCTCACAGTCTGTCTTAACACTTTAAAGATACTTAAGGTTTCAGCCAACTTTTTTCATGGCCGCGCCTTTCGTCGTTATTCCTTCACGAAAGCGCCGTGCTCACCAAAGTGGATGCGGAGTTTGACGGGGGCGAGAAGCACGAGCAGTCAAACAATCAGACAGCAGTTTGGTCAGTGCGTTAAAAACCTGGCGAGGATGTTTATAAGTTTGCTGTTTAAAACTCTAACTGCACATCAGGGCCTACGGCAGCTGTGGGGATGCTGCACGAGGTCGGCGAGAGCTGTGATTGTTTTGGGACAGAGCCGGCTGCCTGCGTTTTCCTTCAGCAAGTTTCTCACGCTGGTAGAGACTTTTTCAGGGGGAACTATAAATCAAATCCGACACTGTGGGTATCTACGGTGGGACCCCTATTAACCCCTTGAATCAAGCATACGTGAGACCGGCTTAAATTTGGCTAACACGGGGGTTTGTTCAAAAGCTGACTGCTTATTCTTTCTCTCCTGCGGATTTATGCTGCTGCTTTCCCAGATATCAGCGATCTGCAGTACGTTGATTCTGCCGAAACGATGAAAAACGACCCAGGTTGTATGGAAATAGAATTTCCTGACGTGTGAAAGCCTTGAAATTTGGATTAGCATACTTTATCGGAACGTTTTTTTTCTTTCACCAGACAATTTGTTCTGTTAATTCCATTTTGAGGCAAATTGAAATGTAAAGTAAAGCGAAATAAGACAGAAAGAGGTTATACCGACACCTGAAGCAGTTTTAAATTCGAGAGACGGTGCTTGGAATGAAATTAAATGTCATCGCTATCGAGATGGATAGATCCAGGAAGCAGCGCAGGTTTCCAGAATCAACTCTCTCACGGTTTGACTGCAGCTAAATGAGATTTACTGGTGCTCACACACACACATCGTCATGCTCGGCAAACAGGCGTACAGTATAGCTTTTTCTACACAGCGGAGCAATTCATACTGCGCGTGACAAATGAATCGTGAGATCAGCTCATGTCAATTAAACGACTTTTTCCTCCACCATCGAGAAAGTAACAGATTAAATGTGCGGCCGTGATAGAACGCAGGGAGAAATGGAGAGGCGCTATCGACGCTGCTGGTCTGGTCCGTTCCGCCAAGGCTGGGAGTCTGAAACAACATCGTGCAATTACATCTGCTTCTTTTTTTTTTTTTTGCTGCGAATAGGATGCGCTGTAGCTGGGAGACGTCAAATTACATCGTGCCGTGGGCTTTGCAGAGAGAGAGAGAGAGAGAGACCATGATGAAGAAGACGCTAAGCGTGCGCGCACACACTGTCAACTCGACGCCAGAAGACACACACATGCGCACACGGCTCCCACGCCTATTATCCTCTTCCTCCGGGCTTATCGCGGTGCTGTGTCACTGCCCCTCCTGCCGCTGTTGCAGTCACCACCCACCCAAGTTAAGCCCGGAGAAGATTGGATGTGTGTGCGTTTGCGCGTGTTTGTCTGCAGGGTGACTCTCTTTCCTCTCTGTCTCCGTAAAGCAAAGGTGTTTGCGTCCTCCGTGCGCGATCGTCGCGACGCGTGCACGCACGGATGCTCGTGTGCGTGCGCGCGTGTGTCTGAATGGGTTCCAAGACACAAAAGAGAGGCAGATTAACATAACAATATCCAAATCCCCCTCTGCCCTTGGAACAGCAGGCGAAGAGGGTACAGGCTAGCTCCGCGCGCGTTTGCGATCGCGTGCGTCGCCTCCGTGCATTCATAAGTGTATGGCATGCAGAGTAAAAGCACGCCCGTGCCTGCATGCCGCCGCGTGTGTGTGTGTGTGTGTGTAGGTTTGTGTGCGTCCATGTGTGCCGGGAAGCTAATCTACGCACGGTGCAGCCGAGCATGAAGTGGAGCAGCCTAGTCGATATGCTCCGGTATCATATTGTTGCACTGTTTTCCCACTTTGTATTCCCTCCCGTCGGTCTAGACCAGTGCCACAGGCCCACCTTATCGTCCTTCCTGCATTACCGCATCTGACAGCAAATTGCGCGGCGCGCTTTCACTTCCAGGATCAGAGATGAGACTCGCAGAGAGGGAAAATTACAGATTACCCTGGGTGTATTCCAAGCAGAGGGCAACTCACACCCCAAAAACAAAAATCCCGGTTCTCCATATTTACCACTTTTTAACAGGCGTTACTTTAAAACACAGTTTAAAAGCGTTTGAAGCACTACACCCCATGAGACTGAGTGACATACAGCGCTCCCGCAAATTTACTTGGCTTAACCGAAAGACAAAAACTTCACACGACTTCAAATCCAATGCGGCTTCACTCAAATGTCCCCGAGCCGAAGGAGCTGTTGTTGCTGCTGTAATTTCTCAATGTCTTGTCAACCCCACCCTCGAGCTTCAGCTGCGCAGATTTTACATCAGACTCTCGTGCAGGGGGAAGAAGTGACCCAGGTGTGGCTCTGCAGCCAGCATTCAGAAACGCTGATCTCTCGCAGTGAAAAGAAGCCAGATTTAACCTTGATCTCTCGCTTTTTAAAAAGTTCTGAGTGTACTGTAGAATTGCTGCGTCGGTGAAACATCTCCATCCTCTTCCAAGCTCTTTCTTTTCCCGTTTTGAAAGTCAATGTTCTTCTCTTGCTCTCCTAAACAAGGGAGGGAAAATTATATTTTCGCCCTGAAAAATCTACGTCCGCTGGACATTTTGCTCATGTATGCTCACTTCCCACATTCCAATTTTTCACCCTTTCCCTTTTCAAACTCAGCTTTCAATTTCAAACACCCCCTCCTCTCACCCTCTCCCTCCTGTTGAGTCCCCGTCCAACTCTTCTCCATTTGTCCTCATTTCTCTGTCATCCCCGGTGTTCTCACTCTTCATCTTGCTCTTTTTTTTTTCTATCTTCCAAAACACATGAGGCCTGTCCTTTCAATTATCAACTCATGAGCGCGTAAAGAGAAAAAGAAAGTCAGGAAAGGAAAGGAAGTGAATTCGAGAGGGAATTTAAGCAAAGCGGTCCCTCCCATCAGCCCTGACAGGACCTGGGAACAGGCGTCTTTTCTGCTGCGTGAAAAGCGTGCATTCGCAGGTGTTCACGCACACACACACACACACACACACACACACACACACACACACACACACTTTTATGAACACCCTTGCATCAATTCGTGCGCACAAAAACATGTGCAGGCACTGACACTATGCAAGAATCAATTTAGCAGGTTTAATCTCTTCCATATGGGCATGGGGGCTAATGCAACTGCTAAGGCTATTAGCCGCTATGAGCCCTGTGGATACAGACTAGACTAGACCTATTATCAGTTTGGCAGTGACTGAAAATACCACCGTAGCCAATAACCCAACAACAACAATAAGTCTCTATCATGAAAACTACGGCTCTCCTGCTGACCTCTATAGAGCTTGCAGATCTCTGCCCGGTTGAAACAGGGACAACTTGGTGAAGAGGGGAAAAAAAGAGGTGAGGCCGAGAAAAACAGCCCAAGGTGCTGATTGCTACGGTAACGGTCGACCCAGATGGAGACCAAAATACACCCAGGTGCGAGAATCACACACACACACACACAAATGCCGTGAAAACAGAGACACCCTGAGTATAACCTCGAAGTGAATGTGCACATGTACGCCGGACGTGCGTCCTAAACAAACGCGCAAACACAAAGTTCACCGCCGCTACTCTGGGTTGGACTCACCTGAGCTCGATGGCCTCCCCCATCTCGCCACAAGAGCTCATCTCACGCAGGAAACAGCGGCAGACGAGTGGAGACGCGGAGATGACGGACTGAGGGAAAGAACTCTCTCAGACTAGCGGCCACGGCAATAACAACAGTACGGGGAAAAGATGAGAGGAGGAGAGGAGCGAGAGAGCATGTGATGATGATATTGCGTTGGAGAGTGAGGGACAGAGAGGAGAGGGAAACGCAGAGCGCGCGCGGGAGAGAGAGAGAGCGAGAGAGGGAGGGAGAGAACCACACCTCTTCTTAAGGGATTAACTTGGAAAAAAAAAAAAAGAAAAGGAGCCCTGACACATTCGCAGATACGCACACGCTGATGCGCCCGGACACAATCGAAACTCCCCACGACCCAGCGCGGATGAGCGTCTGGTACGCAGACACACACACACACACAAACAAATACTGTAAGCGCGCACGTACGCTCTCGGCTGCTCTAAAAATAAGGACAAATCAATGTTTGATGCTCCAAATCCTGGGAGTGAGGAAAGAGGAGGAGTGGGAGGATAGAAAGAGAGAGAGAGAGAAGGGAGGGGTGATTACGTGAGTCATGGCGGGTGGTGACACAGTTTTCTTCGCTCCCCATCTGCTGTGGGCGCACTGGTCAAGAGTGCACTGGGGGAGAGGGCGAGAACTGGGGCTGGAGCCTGGGGACGGGCGCTGGAGCTGGAACTGGGGAACAGGGCCAGGGCCGGAGGATGTGTTCAACCGGAGGACTGGAACTCATCCTGGCAGTATGTTTCCACAGGGGCATTACTGATTACATTACATGAGGGAGAGCGCTGCTTCCCAGTGCTGGATGCTGGAGGGCAGGCTGCAGATATACAGCAGGCGGTGTGTTTCCCGAGAGATGATTAAGCAGTGCTTTTTAGTTCACGCGCGAGACGGCGAAACGCACGCAGGCCGCAGGGGCACCTGGTTGTATGAGCGCTCCAAGTGTTCCAAGTTTTCCAGCTGATGAAAAAAACAAACAAACAAAAAAAAAATTTCGCTGGCAAAGCGGAACAAATTCAGTCAGTCTTTCCGAGATGAGCTGCTGAGCTTAACTGGCCCTCACTTCTTAGTCATTTCAGGGCTGCAGTGTCAGTGAGCCTGTTTTGTGTTTGTTTGCTCACAAAGGTCAGGAGTATCAAGAGGTTTGTGGGTCGCACTGTGAGGCCCTGATTTACATACTGTTTAGGTCGCCTTTTTAACTGTACATCAGATGTGGGTCAGCTGGTGCGACACACTGTCCTCTGAACGGTGCTAGACCATATTAGAAATCGTTGCGTGGTCACATACAATGCGGCTGGAACATGCAACATGGAAACTGTGCCCCAAATGTTTGTTATGGTAGCGTAAGGGGGTGCACGTTAGCTAATACTGCGTTTTGCCGTAACACATTGCTACGCTGTGGTTGCCGTTACTCTACCTCTGTGGCAAATCAAATTCTTGCTGCTGTGCTAACTTTCCAAAGAGGTGAAATTATACTAATACTATAAAAGTCTGCACATTTTTGGCAGCAGGTGAGCCTTCAGTCTCATGGATCTGTGTCTCAAACCAACCGTCCATGATCGGAAAGGCTTGGCAGGGCTTGCGGGTCGTTCTGGGATGGTAGGGTTACGGACAAAGAAAAACCCCACCCAGGGTCGCTAAAATGCATCTTGGGGGATGGACGGGGTATACGTGAGTGAAAATAGAGGTATAAATGCACCGTAAGCGGTGGAACCATATCATATAGTCAGGGGGCAGTGTAGCTGGGGAACACATATGGCGCTAGGATACAAGGATAACTACTTGGAGTCTGTAACAACAAACTCTGGTGGTGTGGTTGTGCTCCAGCGCGTATTCTTCCTGTTTGGCAGCAGTTCAGCTCAGTTGCCACAAATGACACCTCCTGACGTCAGACCAAGTGTGACTTTCGATTAGGTCCAGACTTTTCAGGCTGTGTTTCAGGTTAGAGGGGAGAGCTGAGCCTGCAGATACTGCAACACCAGCGCATCTCCCTCTTCTCACACATTCCTTAGCCTTCCACGATACCAGCACATCCCCTAAGCTGTTTACCCTTCAATAACCAGAGCCAGAGGTTCACAATGGATGAGTCTCAGAAGGGATCAAAACCTCCTTGTTGTGCTCTGGCTTTGTTCACGCGTTTGTTACAGACACAGCGCCCTCGGTGTTTGTAGCGAACTGGCGGCATTCAGCACAATCTTTCTCTGTGCTTATTGTCAGTTGTCTCCATTTAACAGTTTGCTGACAGAGGCTGACATTAAATGCTGATTCTGATGTGCTTAAATGCCCCTGTGGGGAAACTCGACTTGGTGCAGGACTTGCCTTAATTACAAGAAGCCGTGTGAATTAAAAAAAAAATAAAAAATACGCCACACACAAATAAGTACATAACCCGATGCAGCTAATACGGAGACGTGTACACAATAAACAAATGGATCTAATCCTCTCATCAAACACACTGAAGACATATTACACAACCACCACGGCCTTACCAAAGCCATGCTAATAAAAACAAATCTGGGGGATAGATCGAGAAATCAGGGAAATAACATCTTTGGCAAAAAGAAAAGTTGAGCAACAAAAGCATTCCATCAAATTTCTTCCCACTGAAGTTGTCATCCTGGTAGTGTTAAGACAGAAAAAACTACAGAGACAATTGAAATCCGCATAACTACAGTTGAAACAATCGCTGTTTATCAGGCTGATGGAGATACAACAGGAACATATGAAACCCCACACAAGTATCACAGTATTTGTTAGTACAATTTTCGTCTGTGGGACATATTTGCAGGCAACGATTTTGTGTAAAGTGAATCTATTTTTCGATGACAAAAACAAACAGTAATATGACACACTTGTACTACAGAACGGTATGGCATCATTAATGAAATTCGGGGATGATGCAAAGTCTCCAGCATTAGCTTTCTACATTTTGAGCTCCACTTCATTCCCCACCATTTGTTCTGTGTTCCAAAGACTCGATGGTTATTAACTTGTCCTCCTCCTCCTCTCTTTTTTTTTTTTTTTTTCTCCTCCAGGAGCGAGATGCACAGACAGAAGAAATGGGTGAGAAAGAAAGGGATCTAAAAATAAGTCGCCAGCAGAAGACAAAGCCACAGAGGAAGACAAAAGGGCCAGAATTTTAAACTAATCGGAGGAAGTTTCTTGTATCTATAATGATGCACTGTACTACAAAATACATGTTGTCTGTGCATGCACGTTCAGGCATCTGCCTGAGAGTGTATATGTCTGTCTTCAGGCCAGACGCTAACATAAGCCATTTAAAGCTGCTGTGTAGTTATGAAACATGATGATCTCACCGACCAGGTGGTGGCAGACACATTTCCTGTTCGCGGTTAATAAGCCCTCGGGCACGTGTTTCAAGTGAGCTTTTCCGCCGGTAACATAATCTCGGCGTCTCCGTATACGTGCGCGTGGAATTGTGCAAATGCGTGTAATGTGTTTGCGTCTGCGAACGTGTTCAAATCTGAGCCTCTGTGGTTTTACAACCTCCATGCCCCGGTGACTCCACAACAGCCTGTTATTAACCAACGCCGCCTGAATGTAAATGAGCCTCCCTCCTGACACACAACGAGAAACACTCCCAACAGCAGTTAATGATCTGTGGGGTTACAAATACTCAATAATCTAACTCTACTGTATGTGCAAATGAGCAAGCTTCCAATGGCACGGTGGCCGGCAGGAACCTCGAGCTCAGGCTTACATATAGTAACAAGCAATAACCTCACTGCAGCCTGGAAACTGTAATGACACTGGAATAAATGTGATTACTGAGCAAGCCGTTCATTTCGCAGAAATCTATTCAAGTTGATTTGCCTTAAAGTAGCTGTTTTTTTCTTACTGACATCGGGACAAAATGAACTTTGAAATAAAACCAATCCCTGAATCCAAAAGAAGCGCGTCCTCATCGGGGGCCAAACAAAAATAATAATTTCAACATCTACATAACTGATTTATGATTTTTCTTTTTGAAAATGGAAGTCCTGTTTGTATTTGAGTCACTCTTCCACTATTAGTCAGTGAATTGTATTCTTTATATGTTACGTGAGTCTTTCTTCCCTTCAGAATAGAAGAGAAACAAGATAATGGTGAAGACCTACCCATAATTGCCACACAGTTCAGGAATGCACCCAAATCCATGTGTGTTTACAAAAAACATGTACTGGTGTGTAATTTGGCGGTATCAAAAAGAGCAGTTGTGAATGAAGAACAAAGAAAAAAAATTATATCAATGATACTGTACTTTCAGATGAGAACGACCACTTAAATCTGCATTGCTTCATTTTTTGATTGCCAGGGGGCAACATGTCAAGGTTTATTACCATGTAGATGTATTACCACCTCACTTAATCTGTTGTTATATGAAATATTGATAAGTAAAGCTTTAACATAACATAATATAACATAATGTAGCATCAGAAAATAAGCGCTGACTGCCGGGAGCTGTACTGTCAGCTCTGAAAGCTGTGGAGTGCATTATCTAAAGAAACAGTTGGGTAATCTTTAGCTGAGTTTACTCTACACACTTCGTTAGGAGACTTCGGCTTCGCCGGCTCATCGTCATGTTGTCTCGCCGCCTGAGTGACTTCCGCTAAACCAAACACAAGCTACCCAATCAGCTGCGGGCGAGAAAGCCTGACGCATCGAGCCAGTCACCTCCGCCGAGAAAAATCCACCGAAACCCTCCTTTTTTCGTTCCAGTCGCGCTCCGTAAAACTGCACCCAGTCGTACGCGCTGTCCAATAGCGAGGCGTGACAGCCAAATCAACTGCTTTATCCTGACAGGCCGCGCATCGATTTCTGCGTCTGGTCAATACCACTCTCTTTTTCTTCTTTGTCTCCCTCCCCTCATCCATCTCTCCTCTCAGTGACTCTCCATCATCATATGTCTCCATTATCCCCGACTTATCTTTCTCTACAGACCAACGCAGAGCCTGTAGTTACAGACAAAGCCTCATTGACCCGCTGTAAGATGACGGAGGAGTGTGTGAGTGTCTCTTCAAGTGGCCTTGGACACACACACACACGCACACGCACACAAGTGCTGGGTATATGTTAACTGATCAAGCTTGGCACTAGGTAACACGATCAATAGCTTTCCATCTTTGAGGATGTGTATTTGTGTGAGGGTCAGGTCTTCGGGGCCGAGCAGCTAGTTTTCAAGCCTTCCATCCTTTCTCCCTCTTCCAAATCAACATTGCATCCAAACTCCGTCACACTACGGTAGACACGTATACACGCAAGGGCCATGCGAAAACCTCGCTGCTGCATGGCAACCGGATCCCATGGCAACCCATGGTATGTTTTTTTGGCTTTTTTTTTGTGGGCTGAGAAGGGAGAAAGATTGAGGGTGAGAGAGAAGGGGAAGGGGAGGAAGAGGGGGATGACAGATATTTGGGAGAAAAGCGGCAACTCTGGAAGAGAACAAAAATAGAAAGAGAGGGGAAGGCAGAGGAAGTGGGGGAGCAGCATGAATACACAAGCACATGCGCGCGCGCACACACACGCACACACACACACACACCCATTTCTTTCACTGCGCTAAGATCAGATGGGGATGAGGACGGAGACATACAGTGACAACATTGTGGGTGAAAGGAGACGTGCCTCTAAGCTGATTGCAACGAGGTCTTCCTGTTGAGGGGCAGGCAAACAAGATAAAGGAGACGAAACAGGGAGAGACAGAAATAGAGGGAAAGGTCCTCTGCAAAATTATTTCTGGTGTTGCTACAGCCTTCAAATAGCAATGCAAATATTTTCTACATAAAGCAGGTATATTGATAGCCTACTAGCCATACCTTATAACAAGTGAGCATTTCAAAATGTAAAAAAAAAGAAAACTGGAGAAACCCGACATATTATTTTTGAGTGATGAATCTGATGCTGCATTATTCGGTCAAATAAACCTCAATGAAGCTTGTGTCTGAGTGACAGGATCTTTATTGAACTGCTTTATTGTTTATGATCTGAGGATGGAGCTGAGCAGATAAAAAATAACAACTCTTACCCCGCATTTTATACTCATTTTAAAAGCATGACACACATACAGTAACTATTTAATAGCTGTAGCTGCACTTATACCCTTCTCCTCTGGCTTACCCCTGTGACTGTAACAGTATATACTCGAGTTAGGTTATATTTTAATGTACTTTTAAAAAGTCAAAAGCAAATGTCATTTTTAAAATGTAATTTCCCAAATGTGTTATGTAAGGACGCACGGATGCCATAAAGTGGCTGCCCCCACAATTCCTAAGCACTCTTAACCTACAAGGTATTTTCATGTGTAAAGTGCACACACAGGAGAGGAGAGGAGAGGCCAAATCACAGATCTCAGTTGCCTGTGCAACATCGTCCCTGCTGGAGAGATGGAGTATAACACACAGTCATGGTAACACAACAGCTGCCCGTGTTCATGTTGTGCGTGTGTGTGCGTTTGCGTGCATTTATCCAGCCCACTTTCTCCAGCTTCTCACCTCTGACCTCCTGTCGGATCTGTCCAGACAGGATGGAGGGTTTTTTTTTCCTTCCTTTCAAATCCAGTTTGCTGACACAGACAGTGCATGAATGCAACGCGCGCTGTCTTTGTACGACCGCCATCTAAACTCCTGTTTCTTCAGATTTCAAGCGCTGACTGTCAGCACAACGCATTCATGTATAATGCATGTTTATGCATGTAAAGCAACTAAACACAAGGCCGCAACTATAAAATCAATAAGGCTTTTAGAGCTTTTAACATCTGCTCCATCACAGACTGATTGTCTATGTCTACCTGACAAGCTTCTGTCTGTCTTGAATTCCTAAACAGGAAACATATGGAAGTTAATGTAATGTCAACATAACGCCCTGTGGAGAAAGAATAGCTCCAAAATTTAATTTGCAATTACGGCCCATATATAGTTGCAAGTCTTTGTCCCAGGTATTAATCAACATTTGGTTGTTTTCTATCTTGAACTTGGCCACCTCCTACACACGGCAGCTCGCTCTATATATACACATCTGTTATCTGTCAGTTTGATCGTCCATCTGTCCGTCAGTCTATCCGTGTGACATCAACCATCTGTCTCCGTGCCCTAAAATGTGTCCTCAGAGAGTGAATCTTGCAGTGTTTTCTGTGCCACAAGGAAAGCAGTCCTGTCCTTTTAGCTGTTTGCCTGCATCGCAGCAACCCTCCTTACAGCAACATCTGGTGACACAGAAACTTACTACAGCAGGGAAAAAAAAAAAAAACTAAATCAAAGCAAAAATACCTCCGAGGCGGAATTGTTTTCAGTGATTGTACAGCTATGAACCGCTCCAGCAGCTGGTTTTTGCTGTGGTTTGGGAGTTTTTGTGTGGAGAGGCACCACTAAACCACCTTCACAGGGTGGTCGTGTCTTACTGACTGGCACTAAAAGCCCGTACTGGTCACACAGAAACACAGGCAGATATACTGTGGTGACTGAGTCATTCTGCTTATATAGACAGAGGAACATTTGGGGTTGATACATCTGATGACTGAAATGTGGAGCGAATATTAAATGATAATCCCTGTATGGATATCAATGACCTTTAGGAACAATATTAAGAGGAGCTCAGGTTCTCTTCGACACCAAATAATTATGAGGCGACTTCACTGACAAAATTACAATAACTTGTAAAACTATAACATTGGCAAAATTTAGATTAGATTAGATTTTTTTTTTTATCTAATCTAACTTGCCTTAATAAGTGGCCTTAAATGGATAACTACTTACACTAATACAGTTAAGAAAATGGAAAAGATTCAAGGCTATTCTCCCTTCATGAGAGGCCCTGCCCTGTGGTATTCTGCATATACATCTCCTTTTGCTGATGTGTGTTAGGACTGGAGGAAATAGAAAGAAAAATGAAAAGACAGTCAAGATTCAGATGAAAGGAAAGGAGGGCAGTCAAATGAGCAAATAGGGAGTAGAGAATGAAGTATGGATGGAAGAAAAAAAAGGGAAGGAATTCAGTACATAAGGGAAGGACCACACAGTGGGAAAAATTAGGAAGTAGAAGGGGTGAAAAGCACTAAATGAAGGAATGCAAAAATAAAACAGTAAAGAAAGAGGGGAGAGGGGAAACTCGATATCCATATGTCAACAAGTTGGCACAGTCCTATCACATGTCAGCTCGGTTAAAACATCCTCCAGCGACTTCCAGAAAGTCGCCCATGTTTGAGCCTCCGCTTCTGAGAAGAAGAGCGTGACTTCAGAAAAGAGGAAGTTGAGGGGGATTGTGAAGAAGCAGAGTAAACACTGCAGAGGTGAAGACCCTCAAGCGGACGTGGGTCATCCAAGGCCAGAGGGAGGAGAGAAAAAAAAAGAGTAAGAAGACAAGTGGACTGGTGTTCAGGCCTGTTGCTAGAAAACAGGCGCTTAACCACAGTCACTCAGACATACGGAAGAGAGGGAGGATATAGAAGACTCGCGTGGTCGCTATCTTTTCTAAGACAGAAGGTTCACGTCAACCGTTTCGGTCTCTTTGATGCGCGCTCACCCTTTCTCTTTCCACACACACACACACTTCAGAGCAAAACAAACACTGACCAAAAGCTAATGGGAGCCACCTCAATAGGCGTCATGCCTCAAGAAAAGCGTGGCGAGACAAAGGAGAGGGATTCTTTTAGAAAACTAGAAGTGTGTGTATGTTTGTGTGCGTGTGTGTGTGTATGCAGTGCCCCCCCCTCCCAGTCACTACAGATTACAGACACACACCACAGATGGCCAGCGCGTCTCGTCTTTTCACCGCCGCCACCGCCGAGAATAATGGCCAGCGGAGGCCCCTCCTCCTCCTCCTCCCCGTCCCCTTTCTCTTTTGTCAGCACGTGTGTCCGTCAAATGGAAGCGTGTGTCTGGGACAATGGCAGCCAGACAAAGAGCCCGCCTACCCCCCACCAGGATGCTGAATAGGGGGGCACGTGGGCCTTGTCATCCAGGGAACAATAGCACTGGGGGAGAGGGAAAGAGAGGGTGTGGCACCCCAGCACCCACTGCGACAGGGGATGGCAAGGTGCATCCTGGGTGGCCCATGGTGGCAGATTTGAACTTGGAAGGCAAATAACAAACAAAATAGTCGGAAATCATTATGGTCAAGTTTGATTTTTTTTAAAAAATCCCATCAAAGGAATGTTCAGCAACAGTTTTCCACGGGCTGTGTACATTTGGTGAATAATTTATTATCACTTCATCAGATTAATAATCAGTTCTTCACTTTGTCTGCAGGTTTTGCATCAGATATGATTTTGTATCACATGAGTGCTGACTGCTGAAGGCACGAATCCATCACAATTAAGTCCATAACAGCGTTGTGTTGTTATTGGGCGGCAGTGCAGTCGGAGTGACACCTCAAAACTCTGCTTGTAGTTGGCTTTCAAGGATTCCAAGATTTGACATTATTTTGAACGGCCATCGTCCTTTATCGGTACAGCCTGATATGCTGGGTTTCAACATCTCTGCTGTGAAAAGGATTGCACTGACATTCGCCGTCCCCACAGGTTGAATCCAACTGATTTTCCTAAAACCCCCGTCTTTTCTGTCGAGCTACAGCAACAGCGGAATTTCAAATGTGAGTGAAAGTCAAATGTCTCGCTCACCATACTGCACATGTTCCCCTCATGACAATTTTTAATAACCTTTTTACTTAGCATCAGAATTGGGGTCAAATTCCCATTACACAAAACACTTTATTTACATATGTACAGCCTGAGAAAGTAATGACATTGCCATTAGCCTCATCTGTAGTTTGTGTTTACTGCTAATTAGCAAAGTTTTGCGTGCTAGCATACTAAACATCGATGTGAACCTGGTCAACATCAGCACATGAAGATGCTAACATTAGCATTTAGCTCACAGCAAAATACACTGTTCATTGTAACTCAGAAAAGGCTGTAACATGTTTACGCCATTTCAGTTCAGTTTTCATTTAAGCTAAGCTATGAAAGTGTTGTATGCTTAATTTGCTGTGTACTGTGTCTGATATACAAGTTAGATGACTTTTGTTGTCATGGCTACAAAAAGAAATGCACAGTTAAAGTTGTTGAGCGGTCATGGATAAAGGAAACGTTGATGGTTTAACAGGGGAAAAGACCAGAAGTCTTCCATGCTTGTTTTGTTTTCTGGACCTATCTGTCCACCATTTTGTTGCTCTTTATGCTACATCACCAAACTTCCTCCTTTGTTCCCACTGTAATTACTATGGCCGCGACGGGCCACCTAGCAATAAAAGCAACTTTGGGTAATATGAACTACTTTGTAGAGTATTCGGAATACCTTCAAAGCACAAAATACACAAAACCATCCGCATGGCTCTGGCATTTCATATCAGAAACAGAGACCATAACTGAAACCATGTCCACCCTGGAAAGCCCACATCCTGTTGGTGGATTTACTTCGGCCTCTGTACTTGGTCCAACCCTTGCTCTTACAGATATACCACCACTCACGGGACACCTTTGATGCAACTTATTAGATAACTGCCTGAACAGACGGAAGTTTGCATGTGTGCATTAAAGAGCGTGCGTGCTTTTTGTAAATGCAGGCATGGGTTTTTCCTTTTTTTCTGTGGAGGTCAGGGAGCACAGTGGTAAGGGAGGAGAGCAGAAGGTCTGGAACAGCTGGGCTGAGGCTGCAGGGGGACACGTAGAGTTGGGGGTGGGTGAGCGGACAGAAAGAGAAGGAGAGGGGCAGGAACACAGAGCTAGGCAGGCAGGCGGGCAGGCCGGCGGGCTGCTGACGGGCTCTTTTGAGGCAGCAGCTGGTTGGAGCGGGGGTCTCACCAGCTGTGCCTCCGCTGACCTCTCCCCTCACTTCTCCACCTCCTCTTCCTCTCCAAACCCCCCCCCCCAATGAACCACAAACCTCACCCAAATGCAGGCAGAAATGCACACACACCACACACGACCATCTGTTAGTGGGAGGAGAGTTGTCTCTCTGATTGCTCCATAACACAGTGATGGAGACAGTCATGGTAAAACACAGCACCGCGCCCCAAACGAAAGCCCTGGAGATATGGAACTATTCTTAACCAGACGTCTCCCAGCAAGCCTCCTCAAGCATCTTTAGCCCAGAGACAGTTTCCCTCTATAGATGCTAAACGGCTGAAAGGCTGTGACTCATACACGGTTGTGAGGCAACGCAGGGAAGATAAATGATCTCAAGCAATGCTGGAAATGGAGTGAAAGCTGACAAAATGCTTTTCAAGACAGTATCACTTTTCTAGATTGTTTTAAATAGCATACATGTATATTTTTAAATGATTTGAGTGCATTCCATTTGTGCCACTTCCTTTATTAAGATCTGCATCCAAGCTGCAGATAAAGAAACTTGCATGATCCAGCCAGCATCACTTCAGGAATGCTTATTGAGAGCGCCATGAAATTAAGTGCATCCACAGAGTAATTGATTCAAGCTCTGTTCTTGTTTTGCACTCCGTCATGTGTGTAGCTGGTGGGGTGAATCCGCTGTGTCGAGAGTAAAACAATACACAAAAAAAGACAGAAAAAGGAGAGAAGTGACTGAGGCCAAAACACTGAATGTTTTAGAGAAGGAAAAAAAAAAAAAAGTAGTATGAGGCACAGGCGCAGGCAGTTGTGCAGAACCTTGGCAAAGTCAAGAAAGTCACATCAGAGTTGGAGTCAGTCTCTCCTGTTTTTTTTTTCTGCTTTAATTAGAAACAGTTCACAAAGTATTGAATCCATTTTCTATTTCGTTGGACTTGCTTTGCCCGATAGGACACTGAACTTGTGAGAGAGAGAGAGAGAGAAAAAAAAACACACCCAAATGTTGCCATCTGCAACAACCCAAGGAAAAAATATACATGTTCCAAAGGGAAATATAATTGATCCACGCTATAGCGCAGCACAGGACAGATGAAGAAGCATTGGTTTTCTGCTCCTAAGCAGCTGATAAAACCGTCCTCTGTCCTTCCATCTATTCTGCTACTCTGGAGTTAAGACAGCTTCAAGTCATAAGCACTTAAGTATGTTTGGGGAGAAATACTTCAAAACGAAGAGGGGAAAAAAACATACAGAAAACATATCAAGTAATAGAACCCAAACTGTTTTGTTGGCAGGAAAATGTGTGTTTATGTCAGAAACCATTACTTATAGCAGGAATCTGGGCCTCAGAAGCTCATAGTGAATGTCCTGCAGCTATATAACTCCCATGGACACCAATTTGTGTATCTGTGTGTGTCCATGACCTTTAAGTCATTTGCACACACATATATTTGCAGCTTCAGTTTTGAACCATCAGCGACTGCGGTGTCTGCAGCACAGTGCAGATCTACCGGACTGGGTGCTGGCTGAGTGCAACAGCGGTTACCACTGTGCGCGTGCGCAACTTTTTTTCGCGCGCGCGTGTGTGTGTCAGATCTGTTTTGTGTAGGATTCCCTTTTAAAGTCAAAGGACTTCCAGGAAGAGTTGTGTTTATTGGCAAGCAAATCCCTCTCCTCTCTTCTCCTCTCCTCTCCTCACTCCCTTTACCCTCAAGGTTTAGCAGTGTGAATATTAGATAGGGACAGATTGTATTAGATAACACAGACCTACATAGAGCCACGCACAGATTCACACACCAAGGGAGCTTTTTACGGCTTACAAATACACAGATGGTCGAAAGTGTATGCTTGAAGAACACTTCACAACTGCTTAATGGCACCTGTATCTTATCAAGTGGTCTACTTTAACTGTGTAAATAAATTGGTTTCTTCATGTTGTCGCTACAGATAAGACAGTGTTGAGTTTTGCGTCCGCTCTAAATGCAATTCTAAAGTACTCCCTGTACTGTCTGTATTTTGTTTTGGTCACTTAAGTAGTTGTGTCTTGTGACCAATAATTTGGAAGTGAGCACGCATGGCCTTGTGAGCTCCTGCCTGTTGTATTTGAGGAAATCCAGCAACGCCTACAAACATTGTGACGTCTTAGTTGGCATTGTGGGTAAATACAGAGTGTTTGGTTGTTATCTACAACAGCAGATGATTATTTTGGGGGAAATGTTCATATATAAGAATGAATACGAGAAAGGAAAGAAAAAAGCAAGAAAAGAGAGTGAGCTTTGTGTGCTTTCCTAATGTTTTAGTTTCACCTTTCCATGCGACGTCAATAAACCTGTGGACACATGGACAACTGTCTTCAGAGTCTTGATGTTAAAAAGGCATTTATTTGTCTGCCAGGTTACATACAGCACATATACAGAGGGCAGTTGTTTTAGAGTTGTCTCCTGATATTTATATTTTTAACAAGAGAAACCGCGTCACATGAAACTATTGGAAAGTCGTTTTCTTTCAAGAAAAAGTAGGATGCTGAGGCTGAACGTGAGACGTAATGCCTCACGGGTCATGTTTTGCAGTGAAACATTTATTGAACGCTGTGTTTTTCCATCTTTACTTTCGCTACGGTTCATATTTCTGTTTCATATCTTTAGAGACGCACATACAGCAGTCCACCGATGCCCGTGGGAAGGAAGGGCCTCCACAGCACCACGGGGGTTCCAACCCAATCACTCCAACTTGACTTTTTAAAGCTATGGCCTCAGGCAAACACCCCGACTCCAAGATTTTCTTTGCATGTTCGGCAGTTTTTTAAAACTGTAGATGTGTGCTGGGGGACTGGTAACCGTAACCATAACGTAAGGAGCTGCGTTAGCGTAATACGGCGATCGAGCGCTTATCGCGTTGCCACAGAAATCCTCCTCACCGTCTGCGGGAACAATGTGCAGGAGTTGTTGTGGCACGGCAGGCGTCATGCAACTACCCAGACGTAGACAGCATGCATAAACAGTCCCTGCACTTCACAGGCAGGGAGGATGGAGCCGCTCTGCGGGCTGAGGATCTGTCCGTCAAAATAAGTCTCCGGGAAAACGAAAGGAGAGGATAAGAAAGCAGTGTGCTGGGCTGTTTTCCTTCCCCGTACTAACAACCGGCCAGTCTCAAAAAATCTTTCCGGATGCATTTGCGATAAAATGGTTTGTGCGCTTTGTAGTAAAATAAGTGCCAATGCAAGCGGAGCCTGACTGTGCAGCACTTCAGCGAGACAACGTTCCTCCAGCATATCCTCCATGCAGCCTGGGTCTGAGCCCTGTGCTGTGGGAGGTGGCTGCCAGGATGTAAACAAAATCCATGTGAGGAAAGAAGCTGTGTGGAGTATTTGTAAGGGCGTGTGAGGATGTGTGTGTGTGTGTGAGAGAGAGAGAGAGAGAGAGAGAAAAAAAGCTTCAAAGCCGGTCTACAGCTGAGAAGGGGGGTTAAAGGGGGTTGAGATTTTCCTCTGGCTCTCGAGAATGCCGAGCAAGAGCAATAACACGTTCCCTGTGTGGAGCACGGCGAGCGACGTCGGGCGGTTAGCATGTGAACAGACATGCGCGCGAACAGAAGGCCCGGTGTTGTCTTGGTCTGTTCTCACTGCACATATCAAGCAGCCATCTGGTGAACTGGACGATCCAGGACACGACTGAGCGGGACTGTTGTCCAGGCCTGCAGCCATTTATTTTTATTCTCCTCACAACCAATCATAGTCCCCCGTCTTCCTCCCCTCTCCTCGTAACCCATCCCACTCGGCTTTTACCCTGGCACCGTCCTTTGAAAACAGCCAGACAACGGGGCGATGTCGAGGGAGGACGGCTTAAAGAGAATGGCAAATGCACGCTCACCTCCCCTGACATGTTGACTTCACAGAGAAGCAGGGGGCGAGAGATAAAGGAAGAGAGGCTCCACTAATCACACCATAGTGTTCCCATTACATCAAATCATTTCTACCCCTGCTTCGCGTGGCCTTGGCACCTCGAAAATATTCCTCTGTGATCCGAGGCACGAGCTGACGCAGCCTGTGGGAGGACAGTCTATAGACCTTCTATTGATCTCCTTGTTAAGGCTTGTTGAGGCCTGACATGCCTGGAGCCCCGTCTGTAAAAGCATAACAAAAAAAATAATAGAGGACTCTGGCTTTATCCTCAATTTCGTCATGCTTATGGAGTCATCTCAGACTGTAGTCAAATCTGTGGAAATGATATCAGCGGGATCATGTTGTGCATAATGATGTAAAGTAGTCTCAGATATGAAATACGAGAGAAGAATCGATGTTACCGTATGTTTTGGGTTTCCTGTCCCAAAAGGGCTTGGATGTGGTTGGGAGAAGACGTCTGAGCTTGTTCGGACAGATAAAAAGCAAACTTGACGCCGGTAAGCTGGTGTTGTGGCTTCATTATTTCTCAGCGCCTCTTCGTGTACCTGTGCTCTGTCTCCCTTTTATTAAGTTTATAGTTCGTTCATTACATCTCACTGGGAATCTTCACATTGCTGAAGGAGAAACGGGCTAGTTTTGCCCAAAAAGGGAAAGGAATGCCCGTCAAACGGTCTGAAAAGTCGATAAAGTCTGGTGTCAAAGCCGCCACGTTGGCAACACTGGGCATTTTAAATCATCTGGCAACTCCCGCTAGTAGCTTTCAGTTCATTGCATGAGGCGATGAACTGGGCGGCATCGGTTCACATTTTGGAATTCGTCCAAGCAAGCGGGGGGAGTTTTTGTATAGCCATGATTGGGTTCGGGTTTCAAAGTCATTGTACTGTGCATTTTGGTCGTGCTTGGAAAACATTAAACCAAGGGATGCGGTCTCTCTGTCTCTGTCTGCGCCGTTCCCTCTCATCCATCCTCCCCAACAGTCGTGAGTGCCTAGCATAATACCTGACTGACTGCTGGCGGTACAGCCCGGGAAGGCCCCGGCTTGAGTGGCTGGCTGATTTACGGGCGTTCTGGTTGGCTAGCTCGCCACAGACGAACCCTGAGTCCCTTCTGGGCTTGCTGGGTTTACTGAGTGGACCGGCTACTCATCTTCCTACAGCTCAGACAGACAAAGGCAGGTCTGTTCCTCCGGGAGCCAACAGGCAGAGACTGCGACTTCCCTGGCTGAGAGAGGCAGACAGAGAGAAAGTGAGGAAGGTGAAGAAATAGATGTTTTGAGAGGAAAGGGAGAGGGCCGAGGGAGAAAGAGGGCAGGAGGAACTTTTGAGCAAACAAGGGTTGAGAGGAAATTGGGAAAAAAGACAGGAAGTATTATAAAAAAAAATACAGCAGGAAAAGGAGAGGTAGAGTGTAGGGAAAAGGTCTGCAGGTCAGGCGCTGCCTATTAGCTGCATGCAGTCCTATATGGGTCTTGTGCGAGGACCTACAATCAATCAAAATGTTGCTTTCTATTGCCCTTTTCACAAAGTATTTACCTCACAGCCCCTAAGCAGTCACGACAGGAACAATCCACTCTAAATGCTAACACTATCAACAATTTCCATCTCCAGCGTGTCTCTTTTTCACAGCGGCTGTGGCATTTTACTGCAGCGCGCCTGCAAAAAAAAAAAAAAAAAAAGACCTCTCTCTCCCTCCCTCCCTCCTCCATCTGGCCCTCCTTTCATCCTTCCCTGTGCTGTGGCCATCTCTCCAGCACCTACAACGGCTCCTCACCTCTTTCCTCTTGGCCTCCAGCCTCATCCATCTGCCCCGGCAAATAGCTGCCGTGTGAAAACCCCGCCTGACTCATTTTTCCAGACATTCTCCCTTCTTAAAAGCACCGCTCTTTTCTCCCTGTGCCATACATGTCGTCTGTTCCCTCTTCCGGCAGCGGCTCTCGCGGCGGGCACGAAACGCCGCTCGCGCCTTCCGCGGTATTGACGTGAATAACAAACACTGTTTCACAAAATGAACAACTTGAGGTGATCCTGTGGAATGAGGAGCAGGCAAACCGGCTATCACTTAGTTACAAGCTACTTTCAGTCAAAAATGATATGTGTATCTCTATACTAATATTTATGACCCATAAATATAATGCCACTAAACATTTCTGAAGTAAGTACTTGGTGTAAAACTGAGAGAGAGCAAGAGAGAGAATATCGTGGGCTGTGGGTGACAGGTCCCTCCAGGCCTTTCTCTCATTTTTAGTTCTGGAAAGATGGACGATTTCAGTCAGCAGCCACCCTCCTCTTCGTCTCCTTTACTGCCTAAACTCCTCATCTCCCGCTCACAGTTCAGACTGTATTTTCCCATTAATTTCTCATCAGGCCTCCCTGCACACCTCAAAGTCAAACACACCAAATCCTGTTGATTCTGCTGAACTCGTATTCAACTTGACACATAATCCAAGGGTATTTCTGTTGCCTCTAATGTCTCAGTAGCTACTTGCGGTATAGTCTGCCTGCGGTCCTCAACGGCGACCTTACTTGACCTTATTGGCTTCTTTGAAATCTCACGGAGCTCATCAGTTATTATATCATCTGGCGTGGCGGTATATTACTCCAACATTCCTATACGGCTGATAGATACGTGGGTGTTCTTCCTTCTCCCTTTCTGATATTTTTATATTCCCATCCTTCTCACGTGTAATATCAGGATCGCTTTGCCGTGTTTTTCATGTGGGAATCGTTTCCATCTCATTCCTGTCTTCTCGCATGATCATGATGCCAACAGCTGGGAGAGCGGGCCACATCTGTTGCGCAGCTGGCCACCGTAGAAAGCAAAAGCAGATGGAAAGGGCTGAGAGGGGTGCAGGAGAAAAGAGGAGTGTGAGGGTGACGGCGTGTCATGAAAATCTATGCGGCGTGTATTAGAGGTTGGTGAGGGCTGCAGAAGTCAAACGAGGGATGAAAGGAGAGGTGGAGCGGACAGGAAGAAAAGGTACGGGGGGGAGAAAAGAGGGGCGACAGAGCGAACAAATGAAGAGCTGGCGACACCTGCGATTCTGACGGAAAAGTCAGCACGGAGACGGCAGGACGGACGAAGAGAAAGAAGAGCGAGGAGAGCAGGATAACAAGAGGGGAAAAGAGTGGGAGACTGATGGAGGCGAGGGAGAGAGAGATGAGGGGGAGGACAGTCATGTGGAGTCAGATGCTCCCGATCAGCTGTGCATCGCTATCAGAGCCACCCCGCCATAGCAACCGCTGAGTCGTAGCACCGATAAAAAAGAAAGCCAGTTTTGGTACATCCTCGGCCAGTGATTTTGGGCCAAACCATCCCTCCACCTGCAGGCCCCCGCCCACCCTGCAAATACAACACTGTGCAGACATGCGTGTGACATTTTGCATACGGCGAAACTGACAATTTGGTGCAAGACTCTATAGCTAATGTGAACGACGCAAAGACAAATACACATGGGTTAATAATTTGGGGAAAAATAAAATTATAAAAATATTTCGGACCCCTGTCAACTTAACGTCCCCTGATCGTTTTACTAGAACACTGCTGGACGACTGGTCCGCACATAGCAGATAGCACATGCTGCTATACAGATACATTCTTTCCCTCAGCCTTTATTTACAGGTGGATTTATGGCTAAGGTTACAGTAAACATTAAAAAAGGAGCCTGCCAGAGTTTATGAACCGAAAAACAAATGTTTCTTTGTGTTTCCCTGGCGTCAGGGGATTAATTTTAGCAAACTGCTAGTGCACGACCTAAATTTCTTGGGACAAAGTGAAACCGTGATTGATGTCCAGCAATTCAGAGTTTTATTTGGTCAGTGTGCTCCTCTGATACTGTGTGATTTGATTTCTTTTTTTTTTTTTTAAACACATCTCTTCCAAATGGATTTTCTCCATCTTTCCCCCCTTCGTCTTGGCTCTCTCCATTACAAAGACACAAAGTACATGATCAGACGGCAACGCGATGAAAACAACTGATTGATGGTCGTGCACTTCGAGCAAAAAGAAATGAAAGACCAGGATTTGCTGCAGTAACCGATGACAGCTAAGAGGTGCTGGGGGGGGGGAGGACGCAACGCGTCTTCCAGCTGATCTAAGAAAGACTGCAAAGATATTGCATTTACAAAACTGTGGTGACATTTATCGTTCCACCGAGTTGTATTGTTCTGGAACAAGGTTTATTCTGCTGCCCACAAACACACCAGGCGCATATACAGTTTTTGATAAGGATCCCTTTAAATTTAGTTATTAAAAACTGTCCCCCAAAGAGTGAGACAGTTTACGGTAAAAAAAAATAAACACGGCGGTGCTCCTTGGTCACGCCGTGTGTTATTCCAGTGTGTCTGCAATTAGCCGGCACCTCCTAAAGATGATATATCAGCTTGAATTAACCGAGGTGACTAATCAGTGAAGCTTGAATAAGCAGTCAGCGTAGTATTTCATTAGAAAGCCATACAGTGTAACATGAGCGCCACCATCACCTCCACCCCCCCCCACCCCCACCCCCCCGTGGAGAGTTCTTAAACAGTCTCGATGCACGCTCATGTTCCATGACCTTTATTTTGTCAGGCCCTGTCATGTTTTGTCACGCACACACGGACCCAAACCGGTGAGCTGCATTCGCTCTCGCAGACACAAGCCTGTTTCCTCCGGTGACGCACGCATAGCAAAAAAAAAAAATGCATACAACTTGATTTCTATATGTGTCCACTATCATCAGTGGACCCCGCTATCAGCTGTCCTCCATCCCTCACTGTCTCCGGGTCCCTGACTGCTTCAGACAGGCCCGCGGTGCCGCGCGACACGCACCCCACAGATGTGCGCCATCAACCGTAAAAAAAACGATTTAAGTGTCGCCCCGCTCCTCCATCCCACCCCCACCTCGCTCACTCAGTGGCCACCCCCTAACTCTTCACATAACGCAGTGAATGGGCCCCTCTGTGCTCTGGAAGATTTAACTTGGTTTCTGTCTATTGCTAACAATTTCCCTCCTCCCGGCGTCACTCTGACATAGTGCAAGCCCAAGCTCAGCTGCGCACGCACACACTGTACAGGGAGAAAGTCATCGTACCTGGTCTGTACATACTGTAAATAACACAAAATTAGAGACACACAATGCCAGGGTTCTTACCCTGCATTACAGAGCAGAGAGACCATCTTTACCTCCTCGTATAGATCAAGTGGAGAATCTCGATTATGCAATCGTGATTTCTTTTTTAATCCAGGGAAAATTGAAAGCCCAGGTTTAAAGCCACATCCTGCCGCACGTTCGCGCAGCTAAGTGCCACTGAACTTGGCCACCAACGGCCACAATCCTCGATCGAAGAGGAGATGGGGCATAGCGCTCCTTTAGAGGGCGATTACATAAAAGGGAGGGGAGGACTTTGTGTATTTACAATGCTCATTATCGTCACAGATCTTCCCATCGCGTTCGGTTGACACCGGGACCATGTTAAGCCTCCTCCGTAGACAGCCAGCACATTTTGTCTGCTGCGCAAAGGGTGTCCACACCGCTAGAGGAGGTATGGGGTCAAAACCACCCTATGCTGGACATTTGCAGTTGGTGCTCGGTGTAATTTGGGACAAAGCATGCGAAAACAATCGACATGCAGCAAGCGCAGCAGCTGCTAAAAGCCTGTAAAGGGATATAGATCAAATCAGAACCCTGAGGGAGGGATGGAGGACGGAGATGGAGGGTGTTACAGAGGCTTCTGGGGCTTTTTTTTTTTCATTTCGTGTTTTTTAGATGAATATTCTTCATCGAGCTGTTGCAGCTGAACAGCCGAACAAGCTGAAATAGGTCAAAAAAAAGAAATCACGACAACAATGAGATAAAGAAAAAAAACAAAACACATAGGCACAAACCTCCCGAATGAAAGTGACAGTTGTTAGTTGCGACTCGCAGTTGCGGCTGCTGAGAAAGACCCATTTCCACTTTCCTTGTTATCTGCAGAGACAAAAAAGCCACTGGAGCAAAGAAATAAACTGCTGATCACAAGGGAAACAGGCACAGACACACACGCACGCGAGCCAGCGAGCATCCCTCCGCATGCACGCATGGTCAAACCCGTCGAGAAGAACACAAATTGTTGCCTCGCCGCGAGTGATGACCGGACAGGCGTTGGAATCCGTCGCTCCAATCATTCTTCAATCCGCATAAACATAATGCGCGCCTACAAGAGCACACACATCTCTCACACACACACGGATGAAACAAGAGGCTTACGTCTTTGCACTGCGAGCATGCCATTAGTGTGTGCACTAATGGAACTACTATACGGAGGGAAAGAGGAGTGGTTGCATTTAACTAGCCAGCAGAAATCAGATAACTCCACTCAGCACATACTGAAGGTACTTAGGCGTCGGACTGCAAAGTGTGTGTGTGTGTACAAGTGAGAACATAAGAGGGAGGACGATGAGGATGCGCTCGTCAGAAGACAAGAACCTCTTCTGCCTCCGAAGTTCGACGAAAAACTGAAAACATCGCGTCAGAGGAGGGGAGAAGTTTCTCCTACAAATTAAAGATGGCGACCAGAGAATAAGTGGTTTCAGTTTTCCCCGGTGGCCAATTCCCCACTTTTTCGCTCTCTCGCTCCATCGTTCCCTCTGGTTCTTCGACATCATCTCTCTTCCGTTCTCTCTGCGCCCCTCCTAATTTCTCTTCTCCCGTCCTCCTCTCTCTTCCTCAGCACCCTGCTCTGAATCTGCTCTTCCCTCTGCTCATCTCTCTCTTCTCCCGCTCCCTGCCATCTTTCTGAAACTTCAAATCTCATTATTTGTTTGTCTGTTTTTTTAAAAAATCAATCCCACTGCCAGAAATAGACTTGCGAATCACTTTAAGGGTTATAGTTTCAGTGTCCGATTTCATCCAAATCCACATTCCAAATTTACTTTACATTCAAGCAGCACCAGTTATCTGCCCCTCTGCATGGCTGTGAGAAAATAAATCCCAGCGCAGTTGTATGGTTTTACTCTTTATACTGATCTTTCTCAGGGAAGGCTCATCAGGGAGCAGTTCATTTGAAATTATTAGGAACCAGAATTATAGTCACAAATAATAAAGAACTTCCTGTTAACTGGACAGGCCTCTGACCTGCAGTCTGACAGAGTGGTGGGACTGGCTCAGAGGAAGCACAGTGTGGCTGCTGGCAGGAGCAGGGCCGGGGCTGGAAGTGGAGCTACTTGTTTAGCAGACCCACCCTGACCGGCACAAAGGGAGGGGGGCGACGCCCTCCTCCGCCACCAGCCAACCCAGACAGTACCCCGATTGGCCAGCTGGATGACCTTTGATCCCCGTTGTATTGTGGTCTCATCTGGGCCAGCCCTCCCCCTCATTTGTCCCTGTGTGTGTGTGTGTGTGTGTGTGTGGACAACAAAAGACAGCCAAGTCCTAATGCAGCAATCAGAGCTGTGGAAGACGGGAAATGGTCTAAGGGGAAATGGAGTAAGTGAGTGAGTGAGTGTGTGTGTGTGTGTGTGTGTGTGTGTGTGTGTGTGTGTATGTATTTCTGTGTGTGTTGTGCTGTGTGGATGGGGGTTGGTGTAATTATGTTCTAGTTGTGATGACTGAGTTGCAGCACTGATTGGCGAGCTCAAAACCAATTTATATCCACCAAGCCGTTGGTTTGGAAAAATACTGGCACCTATCTTTATTCTAACCTTCCTTCTTGCCCCAGCCCCAGACCGAATCTATCCTTCCTCTAGTTTTTGGACCAAACATAGCCAATCCCCACATGTAAACCAAATCTGGCTTTCTTCTAATCCCAGCTGCCCACCAAACCTAAGATTTCTCTCGCCCCCCTTCGCCCAGGTTTTGGACCAAACCAACCCCCTTTTAGCCACAGCAACAGGCCCCAGCTTTGGAGCAAGCACAGCGGCACTCAAGTCCAACTAAGACTTAATGTAGGTCATGCTCCAAACCAATCCTCCCATTCTCTAACCCAATCTCAGGTTAAATTTAGAACTCCACTAAACCCACCCAGGCCAAGGAGCTGTCCACGCAGGTGGTCTCGGGCTTCTGCGGGCTGAGGGCTGAGACACCTCGCACCTACTCTCTTAATACAACACCATGTGACACGCTCTGTCGCTCGCTCTCTCTCTCTCTCTGGAGGCAATGGGTCATGGTGGACCACCCCCCTAACAGCGTGACTGGCTGTCTGAGGAATGCCATGTCATGGAACAGATGGAGCTCCACAGACAATAGATCTGCATGCATTTATTGGGCCCATATATGAAGGCATGTGCCAAGTGTGTGTGTGTGTGTGTGTGTGTGTGTGTGTCATTGGCTTGAATGCATATACTTTGGCACTTTTGCTTTCATATTCTATCTATCTCCCCAATCACGCCAGGGAGTGAGGAGGCATCGCAGTGAGCTGCAGCACTTTTTTTTTTTTTTTTTGCAACAAAGAATGATGTGACCCGAACCCGAAAGACACAATTCACCACGCGGCATGATGCATCCGGAGGGGGAGACAGAATCACGATGACAGGCAGAATTATGGTTTTTACATATTCAAACTCTTGGGCGCTTGTTTCAGTGGTCACGCTGTCCCGGAGTGAAAAAAAATGCCTGGAAAGACCGCAACTACAGCAAACCTATTACCCGATAATCAACGTGACTCTTTACAGCTCAATCGATGACACATTATCTCATTCCCACACCAATAATGACGTAATAGACTCCGATTATGGGAGCAATTTGACCCCGTGAAGTTATAGGGGTTTTTTTCATGCATTACGGCATCATTGGAATATTCTTGGAGGGTCTTGTCCGTGTTGAGGCGTGCTGATTGCCGGTAGTTTTGTTGTAAGAGCCGGTCAGAGTCCTACTGTGTCTCTTTCGTTACGGATGTAACCCGTCATTTCATTCATTTCCCACATATGGGCCCACTGGGCGACCCGTGAGCGCAAACAGCAGCCGTATCCAAACACTGTAATCACTGTCCCCCCCGAAACTCGCAAATCAGGGATTTAACACGGTTTTGCGCGGATCGCTCACACCCTTGATTATGGATTCATTCATCATCATCATCACGAAGGCATTACCGGGTCGCCAAATAACCCTGGAAGTGTAGGGATGCGTGGACGAAAATCCGGTGAACTCACCCAAGAGAACGACGGATGATCGGCTCCCCACTCCCCCTGTGTGTAAATCCAGGACCCCGGACAGAAATGGAGCGCACGCGAGAACGAATCTGTATCCGGTAATTTCGCAAAAAAAAAAAACAAAAAAAAACCAACAACCTTCTTCGGGCGATGTGGAGCCGCAAACCAACCTGGTCGACGCGCGCACACTCACACATACGCACGCGCACGCGCATCCACGAAATGGAGCGATTCGGCGTGTCACTCGTGCAATCAAACTAAAGCGAGAAACGAGGGAGGTTAAAAAGAAAAGAAAATACCAGCGGCGACACGGGGTTGGAAGGGAGATGAGAATTGGTGTGTCTGTAGTAGCGACTCTTCGGATGCTTCGGTTGTTGAGTGTGCACTTACTGGGCTGCTTCCCCCGGCTCCACCCGCTAACCCAGCCTTTCCAGTGCGCCCATTGGCACAGACGGTCGGATATGCAAATCCACTCTTCTCATTGATGTTTTCCAGAAAAGAAAAAAAAAAAACGCAGCAGGGCTCCGTTTCAGGGACTCCACTGCGCCACCGTGCGGTATCTAAGCTGCTGTGATAACGATCGTCCCTGAAGGAACGGTCCCCTTTTTGTTTCCATGAACAGCACCGGGGAGTCTCTGGGAGCAGGTGACTTGGGTCATGCTTTGTCGGCTTGTCCGTGAGGACAACAGATCAGAAAGCAGGGACTCTTTTTTAGTTTTATTTTATTCATGTAATATGAATGCTCGATATGTAAGTTATTTATATCGTCCAGTTGTGTTTGTACATTTAATTCCCTGGCAAGAAGACCTTGAGTATTTAAAGACTTCAGTGGAGACAGTATTCAGATCCTTCACCCGAGTAAAGTAGAATATAAAGTAAGTAAAGTAGAAATACTTCACTATAGAAAGAATACTGTTAAGTGTAAAACTCTCGCTTTGAAACTGTCACATAAAGTACATGGTAGTAAGTATTAGCAGCTGTATGTACTTACATGTAATATATGTACTGGCCTGTGTGAGTGCAGCCTACGATGTTCTTCAGTTACTGTTACTGATGCATTAATGTTTAAGGAGGATTTTACTTTTGTAGCTGGTCATGGTGGTGCTTGTATTGTAACTGCTTTATATACTGTAAGGTATAACATATTTAATAAGACAGTATGGTCTGTATACAATTTGAATCTGTACAGTAAAAATATTTGAGAACAATGTAGTGGAGAAAAAAGTACAATATTCCCCCCTTGAGTATGAAGTAGCATGGAATGGAGATACTCTAACAAAGTACAAGTACCTGTAATAGTCATGTAAGAACAGTAATAATGGCCCTTAGTTACACTTCATCACTGCTGTCAGGAATAAAGTTTCCGGTGGGGAAATTCCAGCTCCATCTTGTATTTATTTTGTGTTGGCCTGAGACTAGTAAGCACATTCAGTCTAAACAAATGTGTGGAAACAGCCTCTGAATTATTCAGAAAGCGGTTCTTCTTCATTATAGAATATACACTCCTCCCAGGTTGCTGGACGTTCCAAGGTAAAGTACAGAGGCCGTGACCTCAGCGTCTTTCTCTGTACCTACGGAGCTACTGATGGATATTAAGACGCCTCAGGAGCATAAGAGGTAAAACAGGTAAAAATGAAAAATACTGCCAAACACTACAAGCTCAATACAGCCAGTAAGAGACCCCAGGAAATCCCAATGGTCAACAAATATATTTAAAAAAGGAAATAAACAGTAAATAGGACAGCTCCAGTGATGCAGCCACAGATGGAAGTCTCCAGGACAGGATAAAAACCTACTGGACATCATACGCTGAGTGTTGTGAGACTTTCCTTTGCCCCAAAAAAGACTGAAACATTCACTGAGAATGTGTTTCCTGATATGCATCGTGTTTTGTTTTGGTTTTTTTTAACTTCGTAAGTGAATTGGTCTGGGTAGATATGCTCCCTCAACTGTTCAGTGTGAAGCCCAAATGCAAAATACTGAGAATGGGTCCATAAAGAGTCGTTTCTCCTCCAATAAACCGAGGCCAGCTGCCTCTTACATGCAGAGCAACGCTCCAACTTTCCGTCGCGTTAAACTGCAAGAGAAGAATGCGCTTTCTCTTCGCCCACCATGTGCTGCAGTCATTAACCGTGGCCAGTTCCCAAACTCAGAAGAAATAAACAGATTCCGATCAAAGGCGCGACCGCACCTCAGCGCAGGGGGAGTACAAGCGGCAAGCGCTAATGGAGATACAGCGAGAGGCCGCATCTTTCTCCATCAGGTTGCTCCGGTGTCAGCGAAAGCCTCACATCGTGAACACCTGGTGGGCGGCTCGCGGACAGTCCTGTTGCGCCGTGGCGCCTTGATCGACGACGCAATGAGACGGCGTCGCCTTGAGGACCAAAATAGCTGCGGAGAAAAATAGGCCCATCGATGAGCCACCGTGAGCTCCAGTAAGTCTTAAACTATTTGAGTCGAAACAATTTGTACCGTGATGCTTACGGGTCAGATGGTCAATAAAAAAAAAAAAAACTGTGTAGGAGGAGACTGAGACCTTCCGTAAAAACACGGCCTCCAGTCAATGACATTTCCCAAAAAGGTCTAAAACTGAAACAGAAAGATCAATGCTGAGTGCGAGAAATGAGAGCGAGAAGTGGAATTATAGCCTCTTCTTGAAACCAGCCAGAAATGCCCAGTTTGTGACGCATATAACTTTTATTTCATTTTAGAAAAACAGCACACCTTGCATGTCCCAATACTCGTTTCTGTCGTGAAGATGTGTCGAAACGTTAAAAGATAAACAAAAAAAATCACAGTCATTATTATCGCATTACGGAGTTTTATGTCAAATATGCTTCATAATGCAAGGCCATTACTCGGTGGGGTTCCATTAGACAGCCTTCACTAATTCCTCAGATAATCTGCTCATCCAGTCTGCCAGTTTGGGAGAAAGCTTCGGTCGCCAACTCATCAGGCAGCACACAAAGTCCCCCTAACAAAAGAGAGCGCTTGGCAGCATCGTCCTGGCAACCCGGATGCTTATTATCTACGCTTAAAGACAGAGGACGCCAGTTCTGTTGGAAATGTGGTGGACCTTGTTGCCAAAGTGAGCAGGAGTCAATTAATTTTAACCACGGGAGCTCAACGGGGAATAGACGTCTTGCCCTTTGAAAAGCCGGGGCGCGCGCGCAGCTGGCTCGCCGCGGTCGCAGCGAGATGGAACCAATGTAATCGACGCACCGAACGCATGAAGTATCACCGTCCATTTTCGTAGTGTTTATCTTCCACGACCGCAGGCGGGCGTGGGAAGTCAAACAGTTGCATATCGACCCGGAGCAGAGTCTTTGCTAAGTCTGATCCAGTGTCTCCACCTGAGGATTCAACGCTCCACCCTCCCAGAAGCCCACCCTGAAAAAGTCCCGGGCCCGTTTAGGCAGCCGCCTCGTCCCCGAGCGGTCTACGCGCTGGCCCGCGCCTCCTGCCTCCTCTGGTTGTAGGCGTTGTACACGTCCAGGAACATGTCCTTGCAGGGGATGCGCGCCTTCAGCTTGGAGCAGATGAGGAAGGAGCCGGCCATTTTGCGGTGGAGCGAGTACGTCTCCTCGGGCGGAGGCGTGAGGCGGTGGCGCAGCATGACGGGGACCAGGCTCTGGATGCGCTGGGTGGTGCTCTGGGTGCCGAAGTCGAAGGGCTCCACGGACGCAAAGGCCTCGCCGAGGATCATCACCGCCTCGACGTGGGCGTCCTCGAAGGCCTGGTGAGGAGCGATCAACATGGCTGTCTGTGAGTGAATAATCAGCTGCGCTTTGATTTCCATATAGAAGCTATCAGCTGTAAGGTAGGAGGGTATACTGCATCACTACGCGACAAATACAGGCTTTAAACTGCATTTTGGAGTTTGCACACTATGTTATATGTAATTCCTAAAATTTATAAACCCTCTGTCTCACCATCCTGTGTTCACCGCAATGTGGGAAGAGAAGAAAGGCGAGGATCGCGCGGCCCGAGCGCGGGGAAAGCGCTGAGCACGGAGGGCGGGGTGGGCCGAGCCGGAGGAGGATAAACCGCATCATAAATAAATGAGCGATGCGGCCGGGACTGAAATACCTCACCTTGGCCTCGAAGCCTGTCAGGAACTTCAGGTCCTTCGATTTGGAGAGAACGGTTGCTCGATCCCCCACGGAGGCCGCGTGCACCACCTGAACGCGCAACACACACACATTAAACGACCGTATGGGTACCAGCACGTAGTGGGGAAATGTGCGCGCATGCATGTAAATGGGTCTGATCGTTTCTCCTGCTCTGCTGATGCTAAATTTAGCCAGTGACTCTTTTGCTTTATTATTCACAGAAATCCTGTTGCATAAATCATGCCGAGCGGCTCGTTGGCGGGTGCGCCGCACTTTTAGATTCCTCCTTACCTGTATGTAGTCATCTGTGAACGACTCTGGGTAACTCCTGCACGCTCCGAAGTCCAACAGAACAACCTGCAGGGAAGACGCGAGCGCGTTATGTCGCTGCCGCGTACGACGACTCTGTTCGGCGCGATCAAACGTTTCGGTGGACGTGCCGGATCCCCCCTCACCTTGTTGGTGTCCGAGTTGTAGAAGAAGTTGGCCCAGTTTGGATCCGTCTGCATGAACCTGAACTCAAACAGCTCCCTGAGACACAGCTGCAGGATGTTGAAGCAGATCTGTGGAGGGGGGAGTTGTGTGTGAGGTTTGAGGAGGCTAGTCATCTTTTTTTGTCGTTCTTTGTGTTGTAATTTGCTTTGAAAAAACACATGCAAGGGCTTGATTTCCCACAAAACCTCCATGAAAATCCTCTCTGACGCCTCAAAAGACCAGAGCACCTTAAAAATTCCAAAGATTCTCCAATGCGCTCCTGGCATTTTAGTAACGCTGAGGAAATTCCATGCGCCCTGCCGAGTCATTGCGTACCTGGTTCCTGGTCTCCTGGTCCAGGTCTACGCAGTGGTCCAGCGGGACTCCCTGGACCAGCTCCATGGCCAGAACCCTCTGACCCGACAGCTCATCGATCACCTCGGGGACTTGGAAGAACTCGTCTCCCTCCAGCAGGGACCTGGAGGCCGGACACGAATGGTGTAAAAAAAAAAAAAAAAAAAACCTATTTGTGATAAATGGTCTGTACATCTGTAGCATATATAGATGAATATGAAAATTCAGTAAAACGTGTTCATGCAGGTGGTTAATAGCAGATGCCTTAGCAACTGTTGCTGTGTAAAAGATAATTAAATAAAGCACCTTGAAATTCTAAGGTCTAAAATATTATTATAAGCAACTAAATAACTGTGATCGAGTCCATAACCTTCCTCCCTAATTATAGAGCAACTGTCCTGAAACCTTAAAGCCGGTGCGGTGTCGACTGTGTGTTCTCGTGAGCTTCGTGGTTTTCGGTCCATGACACAAACCTACCTGAACTTCTTGGCACACTCTGCCTCCCTCTTGTAGTCGCACTCCCACGCCAGCTCCCTCTGAAGTACCTCTAAGCTGCTGTCTGCAAACAGACCTGCGGAAAAATAAATAGCGCGGGGAAAGGGGAAAAAAAAAAAAGACAGCTCAGGAACGAAAAGGAGAGAAATCAAACGGACGCCGTCAACTGCAAACACGAAGACGGTTTAAAAAAAAAAAAGCAATGAATACGGCAAATGCTCCTGGAATGCAGTGAACATTCCTTTTTGATTCCTTTCCTTGTTTCCTCGGCTGATGGTGCGGCATTAAATGATGGGCGTATATCCGCGACATAAGATGAACAATGTATTACAGCCATCTTCCTAGACCATAACTAAAAGAAATGAGATAAGTGCGGTGGGCTGACTGTCTTATTGTGCACATTTAAGATATGCTGCACCCTTAAATTTATACAGGTACACTGCTGACAGCTTTTAATCACTGACGGCTGATATAAATATAAAAGATCTAAGTATAGATAAGTATAAATGAGTATAAATCTGAAAAGGGTTGTCCACACTTGTGATTTTCCTTAATCATTAGCATGTTTGTTCTCCTTTGATCAGTTCGTGAATACCGAATAAAACAGTGATTTCGTGAGCTACAATCAACATTCGAGTCTTTCTGACCGAAGCGCGCAAGGTCGGGCAGCACAAAGAAAACGGGCAACGCGCCGGATGATGCAGACGCCCTGATTCTCGCAGCCGCAGTCGCGGCACTGAGTTATGACCTGCCGCGACAGCGCCACCCCGTGGTCTGAGGTCGTAGTAGCGTGATGGTGAAATTGTTGGAGAAAAAAAAAAAACCCCAAACAAATCAAACTTCCAGGATATTTAAGCAAACACAGCTGATTTGGGATTTCCTCTTCATCCACGTGGCCTGAATTTGAATTACATTCATTTAAGATAACGCGTGGCGCGAAGCAACGGAGGCGCTCTTCAACCTGCAACCAAACACGGATGTACGGCGGCTGTTACCTTCGGGCAGGACCACGCTCATTTTAAGCACAGACATCAGGTTGTTCACGTCGCTTTGGATACTCTCCGCCACCCCGGGATACTAGGAGGAATATGATAATAGCGAAAGGTCAAATCAGTGCAGACAGCAAGAGACGGAGGCAGAAATGGAGGTTGTATATGCACCGTCCCACCTGGATCTTCATGGCTATTTCGCTGCCATTCTTCAACACCCCATGATGCACCTGGCCGATGGAAGCCGCGGCAAACGGCCTGTCCTCGAAGGACGACAGCTCCTCTCGCCAGCCGGGCCCCAGCTCCTCCTCTAGAACTTTCTACGCGCGAGCAAACAGAGTTCTCTCTCATGCATCGCACCCGCTGATATGATACGTTAAAAGTTTTACTGAGTAACTATGTCGCGAGGTCGAGCTACGAGCTCGCCAGCCCCGCTTACGTTCATCTGCCACGTGGGCATGAAGTCTGCGCTCTGCCGGACCCTCTCGAAGATCTTTTGCAGCTGGGGGTTGATGAAGGAGTTGTCTGCGGAGAAGAGAGACCGCGAGGCCGTCAGAAAAAACTTTTCCCGCTACCGGGAAATTTCCGAGAAATCCTCTCGTGGCTCCGAGGGCACCAGAACAGCATTTTTGCAGCGCTGCGGCCACGCCGCTGCCGTACCTTGGATGCTGAGCATCTGTCCGATCTTGAGCGCAGCGCCGCGGACCTTGCACAGCGTGTTGACTATTCTCTCAGCGTTGGCCTCCGACAGGAGGGGAGAGTCCAGCAGGGCACTCATGTCTGCAAAAAGGCGGCACACGGAGGCAGACGACGACTATTAGCAATGCTATTAAGCACAACGTATTACAGCAGCAGGAGTAATTCACCTTAGCAATTAAATTCAACTGCTGCGTGTAAATAAACTCCAGCCCTACACTGTAAATAGCGGTGCAAGAGGGGCAGCGGTAAATCATTTGACACCGTTAATTTAACACTTATTAAGTCTTGTTTTTCCTCGTTAGCAGGTTTGATTTGAAAGCCTGTCCAGCGCCTGGCGGGCGCTGACTCATCACAAACTTCTTGCAGGCCGCGGCCAGCTGTCCATCCGTCTGCTGGACCGGAGCCGGAGCCGGAGCTAGCGGGGTCGGAGAGAGCTGCAGAGAGCAGAGGAGGAAAAGCGGGAAGAGGAATTTTTTTTTACCTCCTTTTTGTTTGCCTCCCAGCGACTGTTTTGCCACTTCTGCGATCGCACCGATCCCGAGTCCGACTGCCAGTCCTGCAGCAGGGAGAAGAGAGACACAAGTGATTTTAAATTTGGGGCCACCAAACAGATGGTCGAGAGAGAGGCGCTGTTCTGACGAAGCAGCTGCTGCTGCAAATGACACAGTGAAATCAAGTCTTACAGCTTTTGTTAAATGTTTCAGTTTTTAACTTCTGGCACTTATGAAACACGCCAGTTTTCTTTTGTTTGCAAACGCCACCGCCGTTTTGGCAGTGCTGGTATAATAAGGATAAGACAATGTCTTTTAGATTTGTTCCTTGATGCCAAAGGAACCAGGAAAAATGTGGCGTTACAGCTACACTGCGATCTAACCATGCTCCAGTGGCTCACGAGCTAGATATTTTATCGTACAAGGTCTTGTTTCGCATAATTTCTCCTCACAGACTGAGGGGGAATGACCCGGAGTCACTCTTGGACTCCGGGGTGTGAACAGTGCGCATCATTGAAACCGATGGGCAGTCGGCTCAAATGAAGAGCTGAAGAAAGCATCTCTCTCCTTACCCCCAAAATTAACCAGCCTGCTGATTCGAGTGGCAGGCACCTTCCTCTCTCGTGCACGGTCACTCAGCTGAAGGAAGACATAACAGATTATCAAAAAAAACAACAATCAAACATGTATATGAAGTCGTTCCTAAGACTCTTCCCCTGTTTATCATTTATGCAATGATGTGTACCACCAAAACTACATTTTAAGTACACAACTGCAGTATGTTCACGTAACATGTCTGTAAACTAATTAAACTAATCAATTAAACAATGAAAAACTGGGGAAGAACTCCATCCAGCTTCACATTCCCTTCATTCATTCCCCCACATGCCCTTCTACCAACCTTCTGTCTGACAGGTTTGACGAGGGCCTGCTTGGCCTCCCTGGCCTTCTTGATGTCCTCCGGTGTGAGTCTGGCCACCACAGTGTCATGAACAGCCCTGGACTGGGACCAGTACCAGCGGAGGCCGGGGCCGGTGTGGAGAAAGCGAGCGCTCTGTCCCGGCCAGCCTGCCCCTCCGGCCGCTGCCCCCGGGGGAGGCTGTGCTCCTGTGGGGGAGTAAAGAAAGGGGGATGTTTTTATTGAACACATGAACTTACGCAAGAGACCCATAACGCAAATCCTCCAAGTGCAACCGTGTTAGCCTGCATCACTGGCCTGTTGACACACGCAACAAAAATAATATCAAAAACATGACATGTAAGATGTTTTGTATACTCGCTTAAGTTACAACAGAAATAAATATACATTCACACTGTTTACATAAGATTTTCATTATTCACCTTCCTTTCCGATGCTCAATGACGCACTAATGAAACAGGATGTTGTCTAAAAAGCACATACTGTAATTTGTACTTGATGACTTATCATCTTGACAGATGTAGTTTCATTTCGTGAGGTAAAATTTCAACCACACTCTTAAAACAAGCTTAACAGCAATTAAACGTTTGAAAATGATTGATGACACTATTCTCGTTTAAAAAAAAAAAAACCCTCTTGAATAGAACAGAAGTGCATGTCACCTCCACTACATGCTAACAAGTGGAACTTGACAATACCTGTCGGTATATCTGCTGCGGCTCCAGCTCCTGTCTGGCTTTGCTCCATTGCATCAGGAGGGAACTCGGACCCAACGGCCCATTTGGCTGCTTCATCGGGGTCCATGTTCTCCCACCCCTCCGCATCCGGAAACACGTCCTCTGTTACCGACTGTTGCTACAGACACAGCAAAATAGTAAAAGGTAATTCAGTAAAAAAAAAAAAAAAGAATAAAAAGGTGTGCATAGAACTCGGGATGTTGTTTTCTCAATTGTACTTTTAAATATTTACAAGTAATCATTTTAGGTGCAGATCATGTCAAATACCCATCAAAAGTTCCAAGAGCCCAAAGTGATGAACTGAAGATATAATCAAGAATCTCACCGCATTTCTGCCCCCCATGAAGGTGCCCACTAGTCCTTCCACCACGCCCTCCACAACTTTGACTCCTGCTCCAAAGGAGGAGTTGCAGGCCATGAATCGGAGCTGCTCTCCCTGGGTAGCGACCAGGGCAGACCCCACTTTACCTGCGCCTCGCAGGACCTGCAGGACTTCTGACAGCATCACTTCAAACGGGAGATGTGGAGAGACAGGAGAGAGTGAAAATACATTGTGAGATTAAGAGCTATAATACAGGAAAATGTCAGATGCACTTAAAGTCTCAGAAAAAAACTCTTTAACCCAAATAAATCAATGTTGGCACGACAATACATCTAAGAAGATTTGAAACGTCACAGCTCAATGCAACCATTCTTGTACATTCTCTGTATATTGTTCTGTACCCTGCAAGATGGTTTAACCTTGGATGTGATCGGCTTCCCATGTTACGACTGTGTCATAAACACGTGTCGCCTTAACTTACTTCAAAGGCAGCAAGTAGCACACAATAACATGACATGTACGATAATAAAGGTAACAATAACTGAAGACTCTCGGCTGCGTTAACTAGCTCATTTGCTAGCGTCTGTATCATAGTGTTACCATATTGTATAACGTCAGAAGCTGCTGAATGAAGCTTGAAATCTCAAGCTCGCTCCATCCAAACATTTATACCCAGGATTCATTCCTCCATATGCAAAAGCTGCGTCACTGAATAAAACATTCTACAGTTAACGAAATAAGTAACTCACTTTTCCCAAAGCTGCTTTATCCAGGGTTTTCTCGGTGACTGTCCTCCCCCACCACTATATGGTTGGGTAGTCTGTTTTGCAACGAGTCAACACCCGGAAGTTCAAATTTGACTGACTTGACGGGGACCCAACCACAGTCCGAGGAACAAAAAGTAGGCCGACCCCGTATGTTAAGTAAGGAGGAGTTTGTTCCTTTAACCAATGTAGGTGCAGAAAACTAAATGATGGACGTCTAGTGAGGAAAAATTGTCCAATCAGAGTTTAGATAAGGCGGACCTAAGATGAAATAACTTCTAATAAGATTGAAGGGCTGTCGATTGGCTGTATGCTTGCAAGCACGTGCGGACAGGTTCGGTTACCAAACTGGAGAAGGGAAGTATAGAACAAATCGAAATAATTCGGTTATATTACACAGTATATGTTAATTCTAACAGTTTGTTGCGAAAGGACAATAGAGCAAGTGTTCAGTGGAAATCTTAGCACCTACATAAAACTCTCATTGCATAGAGGGCATAAAGTTTTGATGGTTTGGATAAGATAGATGTACTGGTCTTGCAGTACAGTTTATGGTTTCTTCATTTAGATAATAATTAACAGTTTGTAGGAAATTATGTAATGCCAGGATTAGCTTCAGCTCCAAGTCTTCCCTGAAGTGTTGAGTCTTGTGTCTGCTGGATGCGGCCATTTGGTTCTCTCCCTTCCTCCACTCACCTGTTACTCATGATCCAGTCAAGCTCGGCTCCACTATAAATGACGGGCTTCCAAACTCACACTTTGCCGGTTCATTGTTGTCTTCAGTTGTTTGACTGGTCATCATTTTGCCATGTCTGCCGTGTTTGGTTTTATCCCTGCCCCCACCCTTACGTGACCACACTCACCTGTCGTCTGGTCTTTTTCCTGGGTTTCTTCGATTTGTCAGTGCCAGCCACGGGAAGCCACGCTAAAGTCTCCAACCTGCGGATCCATGCTTTAATTATGCACCTGTCTGGCTCTGCAGCTGGTTTGTCGCTCCGCTTGCTACTCACTTTCTCTGCCTCATGCAAGTAGAGCCTATCAGATGAGTCTTATACCTCTACTGGGCTAAGCTCTTGAATGTTTGTTAAACTTTTGGACTCGTTAAATGAAAAGACTTATTTTCATCTTTCCAATGAGCTGGGCTCTTGATTATTTTTGTACATTTTTTAACTGTATGAAGAGAAACATCTTAGCATTTCTGAGTTATTTTTGGAAATACATCTTGTAAACTTTTTTTCTGTTGTCAGTATATTGGTGTCTGCACCTTAAGTCCACTTAGACTTTTTTACTTACAGAGCCACTGTCATAACAATCAAGTGGTGGAGATCTGATGGGCTGCATATGATCCCAGTCAGGAATGCTGTGCAAATGAATTATTGAAAACCTGAACACACACAATGATTGTGTTAAGTTACTGCATATTTTTAAACTTTTGAAATTACTGTAAACCAAATCTAATGATTGCAGATCACTGATTGAGATTGAGATAACATAACAGAAGTTGTCGGTAAACCAAATAGTTGACAATAACATATTGTTAATCTTGCGAACCATATTTTTATTTTGTCTTTAATTACAAGATGAAATATTTCATTTGGAAAGAGGGCATACATTTCTAAAACAATAAAATTATCATTATGTAATTACAATATCATGCCATACACAAACATGCAGCAATGTCCAGCCCTCTGCTGGACTGAGAAGGCGCTGCTCTAAGTTTCTGCTTTCTGCCAGCCAATGTGCAAAAGTGTAAAACACATTTATCACACATTCTGCATTTGTCCACCATTATACATCGGAAGATAAATGCTAATGTGTGCTATAGGTACTTCAGGCCTTTATGTAATTTTAGAATACTAGTGAAGAACAGCTGATGCTACAAAATTCTACTGTGTTTCACTTACAGGTTTTGGATGATAAGATGAAACTTTTAATGATTACGCTGCACAACATTATGGGAGAAACAATATGAAGGAATGAATATTGTGTATGACGTAGACTGATAAAGGCACCACGCACATGAACGGGATGTAAGTAATATGCATGTCGAGCGAAGGTGCGTTATGATTCCCGCACCTGTCTTTGACACAGTGACCTTTGATGTTGCGACTTTACACTGTGGTCCAGTGGAGTGAGAGAGGCGGGTGCAGAGGGCAGTAGAGGGAGGGAGCTGTGCGGACGCCATATATGGGCACACCATCGACTCTGCGCTGCCATTGGCTGTTGGCCTTATGCAGCTGCTTGTCAACAAGATGGCCTTCCTCCTTCTGCCGTTTTGACACTGATTATTTTGGTATCCCCGAGAACATACCGTAAAAGCTTGTGTCACTTCTATATAGATAGTGGGAGACCGACTGCTGAGAGTCCTAACAAGGCGTAGAGTCAGCTAGACTGTGTTCAGACAACTGACAGGCACACGAGCCTCGACAGCAGCCACCACTAGACAAGGATGATAATAGACAGTGGCTGCTGGCTAATGTCGACGTTAGCCAGCGAGTAAGCTAGCTTAGCTACGTGGACACGGATAGTTAACTCGTGTCACCTGCATTTCACCAGACAAACGGGTTCGGTTAGAGCGAAATACAGCGGGGAAACACCTGTCATCGACAGTTTGCGAGTCAAGAAGGTTGTCGGTGGCGATTAATATCGCTGAGGTAAGTTTGTTAGTAAAATATAACATTGAGGGATTTTTTTTTCTGATCTTGTTAGCTTGCTAGCAAACGCTGTCATGTTATTATTGCAGGTAAGTCGTGCTATCGAGTTAGCAAGCTCGCTAGCTAATAACAGCTGTATTTACACTGTAAGTAACTATTAATAAAGAGGTTCGACGCATTAAAGTTCCTGGAAGCGTAGTTTGTTTGGACCTAGTTAATGTAAAATATTAATGGACGGACAAAAACATACTGATCAACATAAGACGCTGAACATTTCACTGCGGCGCTATGAAAGCTAACTGTTTACTAGTTGGGTAACCCGCTAGTAGTCGGTCAAAGGCGTTTAAAGCTCTTTTCTCTTGTTGATATGGAGGTCGGCTGAATATCGTTACTGTTTGTGTGTGGTGTTTTTGCGACGCCACACTTGTTGGTTGTCACCGGACAAGTTGGCAACAATTGCTGCTAATGTTGTTGGGTTATAAGGTTATCTGAAAACAGATCCAGGGAAAGTAATGGTTAAGCCACCTTCGTTTTTGACTGAGAATTTCAGTGAGGACCAGATACAAAGTGGACCCGTACCATGTAAATAACCAAGTAATCGGTGCATTGCACTGCACAGCTCACTTGCTGTAAGGATTGCGGTGAATCGGAGATGAACAAATGAAAATGTAGAATGAATTGTTTTTGGACTGTCCAAATCTCCCGCTGTGGTTCTTGTAAAACCAGCAGTTTTGTGTAGCGTTGAAGCGCCTCGCTTACATGATGGGATTTTGTTAGAGGTTGCAGGATTTGCCCTTTGCCTCTCAGATACTCAAGTAGTCAGAGTGGCTCTCGTGATTGTATTATCAAGGCTTGCATTAAACTCTAACTTGTGACTTCGTTACAGCACAGATGTTCAGATGCTGTCTCTCTCTCTCACTCTCCTTTTTCTTTCTCACACTATCACTCGCTCACTCTCACGCACGCGCACGCACAAACTGACACACAGACTGCCCCGCAGGACAGTCAGCCGCTCTTCCCAGGTGTCCTGACAGAAAGTCTGCTCTCGGTATAATATTCCTGGGCAGGCTGTTACTGCCCGAGTGATGCACTCAGCTCTATTGTTCTGCTGACAGTTTTCAGCAAAGCCGGCCTGCTGGCCGCGCTTCTGTTTCATTGTCTCCTCAGACGTGCATGGAGAGAGGAAGATTGAGCTAAGACTTTTTGGCATGCTCCATTATTATCGTTTGTCAGCTTTTGGCCATCTGGCCGAAATGCTTGAGTGCAGGAGAGCAGGAGGATGGTGGGGGGGGGGGTTGATCAGGCTGGCTTTTTTTTTTTTTTTTTTTGCAAGACCTATCAAATGATACGTCTAAGGCAAAAAAAACAACCAAAGTCACACGTGAAACTGCTACACCATTTGCTAATCCGAATTTTTAAATTTGAAATGAGTAACAGAGACATGTCGCAATATGTATTCTGAACTGGGCGCACCTATCATCGTGAGACGCTTATCATAGCGATCAACAGATCAGCACCACGTCTGCGTCGTGCGACGCCGTACAGTACGTTACGATATTGATTTCCACATCTTGACTGCAGCAGTAATCCACAAGCATTTGCCTCTGACAGAACAGCAAGTAAACCGTCTGTGTGTGTGTGTGTATCCAGACGTGTTTCACAACGTCGGGGAAAACTTAATCAGACTCTTTCAGACAGAGGGGGAAAGATGCACTCTGGATTATTGACATAATGTTGGTTGAACGGCACTACAGCTGTTGCATCCGGTCCGCCCAGCACCCCTCTTTCATTTCAGACAGATTCAGTGTAGAAGGTTCAGTTCCATCCCTGCAGACTGCGGTACGGTAGCTCACGTCACCCCCGGGGGCGCCGCGTCCGACCCGCTGCCTACGCGTCGAGCCGGGCAGTTTTGTGTATGCGGGGAAATAGCGAAGCGTTAGGTAGTACATAGAGGAAATTGCTCTCTCCTGACAGGCAATTTGTCAGACGGCTCGGGTACGTGACGATGCAGTGCCCCGGCGCTGCGCTGGCCGCCCTCGCTGGCCGCCACCACGGTTTGACAGGATTTGACGGATTAGTTTGATGCAAAAAAAAAGCTTAAAGCCAAACCCAAGCTCTCGTTTGAAGGAATTCTTTCAAACGAAGAGCAAAACAAAAACCCCCAAAAAAGTAGCTCGGCGCTAACTCAACGGACCATTGGGTAGTAATGTGGAGGGTTGGAAAGGGAACAAGAGATGACTCTCTCCCCACTGTGTCTGGACGTGAGATGCTGGATAGAACAAGTGTAATTTAGGCATCTCGGGAAGCCTTTTTTAAAGACGGATGGATTTCTGAGTGTCTTTTCAGTGGTTCATTTTTGTGGCGTTGCTTGTATTGATTTGTAGCTCATTTCCAAGAGCGGCAGCAGCAACAGCCCGCAGATATATCTTGTCTTAATTGGCGTGTACGCCTGTTTTTATTTTGTTGTTTGTTTGTTTTTTTAAAAAACAGAGCTTTTTGCAAGACACTTTCTGGAGTGGATGGATCCGAAGACATTGTTTCGCAATGCGAGCAGAGAAAAGAAAGCTTTTTTTTTCTATAACGTGGAAGCTGGGGTGCTGCGCAACTGCGATTTCAAAATCTCAGATCAGCCTTTTGCGATTTAAGCCAAAACATATGCGTGGACAGAACACAAGTCCTTTTTGAAACGTCGGTGGTTTTTGAACGCAGCCGCATCGGCGGTGACATGGTCTCTCTTTTCCCGATCCACGCTGAACTCGCAGGTCTTTAGTGCGTTAAGGTGGCGTGATGTTGAGCGTGTGTGTGTGTGTGTGTGTGTGGCTGCGCCGGAGCGCTGCGGCGGGCAGACCGTCTCCTCTGCGGGCCCCCCTCTCATAATGCCATCCAATCTGTTCTGAAAGATGGATAGCGTGATGCAGCGAGAGGCGGGGGGGGTGGGTGGGGGGTGGACTTGATGGAAAGGATGTAGAGAATAAAAGTGGTTTAAGAGGGAGAGAGAGAGAGCGTCATCAGGGTTTGTGAAGAGAAAGGCCAATAGAAAAAATAAGAAAGAGGTTTGCTGGCTTTTTTTTCCTTCTTCTCCTGACAACAGTATAATCTGGCTGCTCTTAGCCGAGCCGTTGCTGTGTGATTATGGGGGGCGTTTGAATTGGTTCTCCACGCCGCGTGGGAGGTTTTTGCTTTTTGCACCTCCATTAGTGCGAACGCGCAAAGCGCCGCCCGTTCCGCGGGTCGAAGGAGTCCCGGCGACCGAAAGCGGGAAAACGGGCCTCCGAGTAGGAAATTCAGAGAAACGGCGGGATTTCCGTGCGCCGTCGTGCCATCTTGCGTCCTCCCCTGAGCGCGCCGCCGCCAGTCTGCTCTTTCGCAAGTCCACGAGCCATCCCGTGACGCACAGCATCTCCCGTAAATAAAAGGTATTGAAACCAGTTTTATGTGTGGACTTTGCTTTATGGCCGGTCGCGCTATTTCGTGTCCTTTCCCTCGTTCGTGCCGGTCAAACGGAGACGGCAGCCGGGCTTGGTTACCTTCCAACTATGCAGATGACTGTTTTCCAAAGTTTGCTGCCACACCCCCGAAATGCATGCAGCTGCTCTGGAAACGGGACACGGTGTCGTTTTGCACGCACGCTCATATCCTGGTTAGGCGGGAGCGTCCCGACCAGGAGTGCTGTGACAGAAACCAGGATACGGCGCCCTGTAATTTACACCAAGGAGGTGTGCGCGTCTCTCGCACAAATAAATTCAAATCGATGCTAATGTTGTAGCTCGGAGTGCTCACCTTTTAGCACGTGGTCCCCCGGATGTCTCGCTGGACGAACATGGCACCGACTGCCACGCTAAACGAAAAAAGACGAGAGGCGGGCGCGGTGGGCGAGGTCTCGCGCCATTCCTGTTTGATCAACTCTCACGAAGGGGCATGCGCCTCGGAAGGTGTGCCGTGGCCGACCCCCCCCCCCCCCCCGCGTGTGGGAATTTTAGAAGAATCGGAGTGTGGTTGCGCAAAACAGACGCACAAACTGCTCTCCAATTATAGTAGCAGCGTACCAGATTATATGGTGCCAACAAGAGCGTTACACATAATATCCAGCCTGGTGAATGCGCCTACGCAATTGGAGTCGGCATAATCAGGACCTCGACTATCACGCTGGTACTGTAGTTTTTAATGATGTGTGTGTGTGTGTGTGTGGGGGGGGGGGGTATCGGCACGCAACCTGTCGCGGCTTATCTTAAGTGGGGGAATGTTTGAGGTGGCGCCGATACGAAGGAGAGAAGTCGCGCGGCGCCGGCTTTCAACGTGTCGCATGCGAAGTGCGGCCCGCCGGGGTTCCTGGAGCTGTTCTGGGATCAGCAGCGAGGGCTCAAGCGTTTCGCCCCCCCCCCGTCTCGTCATTCCCCCTCCTTAAGTCTGCAGGCACGTTCCTGGCAGCCGCCGCAGCTGGCATGGCTGCGGAGGCAGAGCACGCTGGGGTGGACTAAAGCCACCCCCACCCCACCCCCCAAGCCTGTGGCACATAGGCTCTTTGGCAGGGAGAACGGGGGGAGGACGCTAAAGCACTTTCACTACCCCCACCCCACCCCACCCGTCGATCGCTAAAAATAGGTCCAGCATATGCCTGCGTGCTCCTCCCTGTGTTGCCTCTTATTAAGCAAGTCCCGCTTGAAGCGCTGAGACGCAGGGGAGGAGCAAAGGGAGAGGGAGGAGGGCGTTCACGTTCCACCTGATGTGAAATTTAACCCCCCCTTCATTTGATTTCGAGGAATGGGGGGGCGGGTCATCCTCCTGTGCAGACGTTGAATCGCTAACTGTGTTCGGTCCTTTCTCACATTCTTTTCTCTCCCTCTCCCGCCGACGCAGGTTGTATGCTCCGTGCTGCCGGCGAGCTCGGCGGCCGACGGTGCCCGGCGGGGTTCAGCCACCACGGCAGGGCGGGGCGGCCGAGGGGGGCGACGATGAGAGCTCTGCCTCTGCGCGTTTGCCGGCCAGCATAGATGCAGATATGCCCTAGTGGCCCGCCTCCCCGATGGACCGAGACACCTTCTCCCACATCCGCCTGTGGTGCCCGCGCCCCTTCGGCACCTACTCGCAGAACAAAGCCAGGAGCCCCGGCTCGGCGGCCAGCGGCGTGGGCGCGGGCGGAGCTGGGTCCCCCTCCCTCTGCAAGGCCGAGCCCTCCCCGGGCGCCCGGCGGCCGGCGGACGGGGGCGAAGATGGGGGGATGATAGTGGGGGCGCGGGACGAGAGCGGAGACGAGGAGGACGCGGGCTCGGAGAACACGCCGCCCGAACCCGAGCTCGACCCCGGCCCCCCGACACAGGGCCAGGCCCCGCCGCCACCCTCCTCTGCCCCTCCCTCACCCCCCTCCTCCGGGTCCCAGATGGAAGACGGCCGCGTGCTGCTGGACACCTGGTACGTCATCAAGCCGGGCAACACCAAGGAGAAGATCGCCTTCTTCGTCGCACACCAGTTCAGCGGCGCGGGACAGCCCAGACCCAGTGCCATGAAGGTGAGGGGCTCGGATAAAAAGCAGTGACGTGCCCTGTTGGTTGCGTATGTTTTTTTTTTTTCAACTGAATATTATGAGTTATTATCAGTTATTTTCCTTCCGTGCAGGTTAAAGGTAACTGGGCGACTGACTGCAGTAAAGCCAAAAGACGAAGGCGGTGCTCCTCCTACGACCCTCCGGCACGCTCCCAAGCCCCGGAGCCGCATCTCGGCCACGACGCCCCGCTCGCGCCCCCCGGCGCCGACGAGCCGCCGCTGGGAGGGGTGACGGAAACGGACCTCCTGTCGGTGGCGGAGATGGTCGCCCTGGTGGAGCAGAGGACGGCCATGGCCCTGCAGGGGATCGTGGCTGCCCAAGGGAACCAGCACCAGCACCACCACCAGCAGCAGCAGCCGCCCGCCACCGCCCACAACCAGGGCCTCGCCCCCCACCAGCACACGCTCCTCCGGGGCACGGCGTCGGACCCCACGCCGATGTTGTTCGCGTCGGACGGTTCGGACCCTCGCCAGCCCTCCAAAGAGGCCCCCCGGGAGTCGTCGTCTCCCATCCAGACGGACCAGGAGCTGGAGGAGCAGCAGGAGTCGTGTCGGGTGGCCCAGGCCATCGCGCGCTTCGAGTCCCAGAACCTGGGGAACCGGCTCCACCTGGGCGCCGGTTCCGGAATGGACTCCTCGAGTCGAGACGGGGAAAGGGAGTGTAGGCGAGCGGGCGAGTCCGGCGTCGCGACGCCGCCCCCGCCCCCCAGCCACAGCCACGGCGAGGTCAGGATCGCGTTCCGGGTGTCGAACCTGGACCCGCGGTCTCAGCTGGAGCCGGCCGGCAGGTCCCGCTGCATGTTCATGAGCTGCGGCGGCGGGAACAACCAGGCCGCAGCCCGGGCCAAAGAGAAAATCACCTGCGACCTCTACCAGCTCGTCAGCCCCTCGTCCAGAGACCCCGGCAGCCTGCTGCTCGCCGCCACCGCCGCGGCCCCCAAACCGGAGGGGGACCACCACCACCCGGACCGGCTGGCCTGCGGCGGCCCGGACCCGGCCCAGGAGCTCGCCTCCGCCGACAAGAAAGCGGCGGGTGTGGGGAGAGAGCGGGTGACCGGCTTCCACGTGGAGGTGGTGGTGACGGGCGCCGTGGACCAGTGCGTGTTTTACGGCAAAGACAGCACGGAGAATGTGCAGGAGGAGACCGTGTGCTTCGCCATGCCCGGCGGGGGAGGGGGGAGCGGCGGGGGAGTCGGCGGCCCGGCCGACCCCTCTTCGGACGACCCCCCTCCCGGGCAGCTCTTCTTCCTCCAGCCCCCGCGGGGCCCGGAGGAGGACGCGAAGGGGACCGGCCCTGGCAGCGGCGGCGGCGGCTCAGGAATGTGCTCTTTGGACTGCGCCAACAACAACGGCCCCGGGGCGGGGGTGGCGGCGCTGGGCCCCGGGGAGCGGGCCGCCCGGCCCGACTCCCCCGGCGCGGCGGAGGACTGCTCGGACCCGTCGCTGTGCCGCCTCTACCGCCACGTGTCCCACGACTTCCTGGAGATCCGCTTTCAGATCCAGCGCCTCCTGGAGCCGCGGCAGTACATGCTGCTGCTGCCCGACCACATCATGGTCAACATATTCGGCTACCTGCCCACGCGCTCGCTCGCCGCCCTCAAGTGCACGTGCCACTACTTTAAGGCGCTGATCGAGACGTACGGCGTGCGGGCGGTGGACTCCCGCTGGAACCAGGACCCTCTGTACAGGGACGACCCGTGCAAGCAGTGCAAGCGGCAGTACGAGCGCGGCGACGTGTCGCTGTGCCGCTGGCACCCCAAACCTTACCACCACGACCTGCCTTACGGACGCTCCTACTGGATGTGCTGCCGGCGCACGGACAAGGACACGCCGGGCTGCCGCGTGGGGCTGCACGACAACAACTGGGTGCAGCAGCCCGCCGACGGCTCGCAGCCGGCCCGCGCCAAGAGGGAGGAGCGGAGGGGGGAGGAGGCCAGGTAGAGAGGAGGGGGAGCGCACCTCGCCCTGCGTACCTCCCCTCCCTCCCGGCGATGGGCGACGACGGGGGAAGAGGGAGGAGTTTTGTTTTTTTGTTTTTTTTTGTTTCACATCAAAGTCCTTTCTCATACTTCGCCCTCGGCGGAGGGAGGTCGAGAGGTGAGGAAGGAAGAGAGGTGTGTCACTCTCCTTGCCTTGTTTTATTAAACCCCGCCCACTGCGTCCAGAACGGCACCTTGTAAAAGTGTGTGCATACCCGGGGCCGGGGTCCCCTCCTCCCGCTGCTGTCCGTCGGCCCTCTTTTTCCGCCCGCCGCTCGTTTTTTGCGTCTAAAACCCGCGTCCCGCGTCGCTGTACAACGGTGCTTTCCGGGAATGAGCCGCGCCGAGTCCCGGCAGGAGCGCGAAACTTTCGGCGTGGCGGAATGTTCAGCGTCGCTATAGAAATGTGATTGTATAAAGCAAACTTTTATTCTTTTTTTTTTTCTCTCTCCGTTGTACAAGATACCCCGTACCTCGCCCCACCGCGAGTTTCTGTTTTTTTTTCTGAATGTGCTGTTAGCGTCCTTCCGTTGATCAGTCCCCTGATAATGCTGCTGAAATCATTGCCTGCGTCGCCGATGTTGATTCTGAAATAGCCATGCCGTTCTGGCCGACGACGGGGGCGCGGGCCTCCCCGGAGGGAGGCCGCCCTTTGCCGTCGTTTTTTTTTTTGTTCGTTTTTTTCGGAAGTGGACCCCTGACCTCGCTGACCGGCCATAAAAGCGGAGCCACTTAGTACTTCCTGGTTTACAGAGAATTGTGGGAGACGGACGTTATCGTTTTTTTTTTTTTAAGACCGGTGGGATGGAATGGGATTTTAAAAAAAAAAAAAAAGAGAGAGAAACTTGATGTCACTTTGGAAAGGCCTGATGTCACTTTGTATGGTTTGATAGCTCGTTTTGCCGTTTTAGTTTTTTGGGGTTGTGTATTTTTTTTTTTTTTTTGTTTTGTTTGGCTGTTTTTATTGGAGTGCGTGTCAGAGAATGTTTGCCGTTGTATTTGCTTTTATTCTTGAGGACCGTGTTCTCCCTGTGTCAGTCTGTGGGCCTACTCATCCTGCAAAGATGTTTTTTTTTAACTACTCTTTGTCACACATCTTTGTTTTAACATCCCAGCTCTCTTCCCCACCTCCTCCTCCTCCTCCTCTCGGAAAGCCGCCATTCGCACTTCCACACAAGTGAAAACAACGACCTCCCCCACATCAAACCAAACCGCAGTAACTCTCTACACCAGCTTCCAGCCTTAAACGCCCCCCCCTACCTCTTTACCCCCCCCTGCAGGAGACAGAGGCGTTAGATACCTCGCGGAGCATTTCAAGCGTTTTCAAGGAAACCGTGAGCGGTAAGATTTCGGAAGGGCTGACGGACTCAGTCCAGCTGCTCCGGATCCGCCCGCAGCTCCGCGTGCGGGAAGACGCCTGTGTGACGGCTCTCGGTTCTTTGGAAGGAAAAACAAAACAAAACTCCCCCCCGCCTTTTTCACACGTCGCCCTTACCCGCAAGCTGACAGGCCTGACGTTTCGAGGACTGACGCGATGAATGATGCTGAGGCTGTGCGCGGAGGCGGGGGGGGGGAGAGACGCTCGGGTTAAGTCGTGGGAGAACTCTGTAGGTTCCGGACATGTACAATGCTAATGGAAAATATCTGCTTAAATAAAAAAAACCGAAGTGATGATTAAAAAAAAAAAGAGACAAAACTGGAAATCTGAATCGCTACCTGGTTCGTGTGGTGTGTGAATAAGCCTCAGAGCTCTTACTGATTGAATCGTGTCTTACAGTGAGGGACGACACCTTTTTTTTTTTTTTTTTTTTTTCAATGGGACAGAAAGAAAAACCATCAAATACTTAAATTAACGACAATATACGTTCATCTTATTCACAATTAAATGATGAAGCAGGTGACTATCTGAACTCTTTGCTGTAGTTTTCCTACGGGGGTGATGTGAAGCGACACCCCCTTTCCAATGATTTCTTGAGTTTTAAAAATAAGTCAGAAAGAAATTGCAGAGCTACTTGACGCTTTTATTCAGGTTGCATTTCAAATTTTAGGCCCTCACTTTTTTTTTTATTCCAGCGGCGGTGGTTGGGAGAAGCTCTCCCCGGGAAGGCGATCGGATCGGCATGTAACCGGACCCAGTAATGGCTTTCTAAACCCGATTTAAAATTTTCGGGGCTGCGTTACTGACGCTCTCCGAAAGCGGGAGAAAAAAAACTAAAACGAAACTTAAATGCAGTGTAGTGGCATCAAAGTGATGAAACCCGGCAGCATCAAGACGTTCGCGTTTTAACCCCCCCCCAGCTCTCAGCAGGTGGACGCCGTTAGGCGTAGTAACCCCACGTGAAAACCGCCACGGCCATCATGACGAGGGCGCCGGCGTCCACGGCGCGCCCCCACGCCGGGTCCTCGCTGATGTCGGGCATCTCCACCGCCGCCCCGGGCGCTCCGCGCTCGAGGTCCGGGGAGCCGCTGCTCCCTCCGCAGAGGCGGCCCGCGAGGCGCCAGACGCCGGGCCTTTCCTCTTTCTCTGCCGCTGCAAGGGAGAAAGGGGTTTTCTGAGCGTGAGCGTTTTCTTCCCTCCATCTTTCTTCGTGAATTTCCCACCTGCGCCGCTGTCGTCGACCTCCCTCCTCCTCCCTCTCTCCTCCTGCTCCCAGTCTAAATCCTCCCTCTCCTCCTTGGAGTGGCGAAGTCCGAACACCAGGCGATGGAGCTGTGAGGTAAGCGGGAGCGCCACCTCAGACTTCTGCGTGTATTCACAGTCCCTGTAGTACCGTGCGAGATGACGACTTACGTGCCGATCCTCGGTCGGCTCGGTGCAGCAGCTGACCAGCAGCACCAGCGCCGACGTGCAGAAGAAGAGTACGATCGCAAAGTGCAGGTAATGGACCCCGCACACCGAGAACGGGCAGGCGGAGGGGAAAACGCAGCTGCCGGTGCCGAACCAGAACTCGGGCAACATCCGGCACAGGCCCATCAGCAGACCCCCCATCAGGCCCCAGAAAGCACCCTGGAGGAAAAAAAAATAATGTGGCGTGGATGGGGCCTTGGGTTGCGTTCGTTTCTGCGTGAGCGCCTCAGCGCTAACGTTGATGTAGCGCCTCACCGTCTCGTTGACCCTCTTCACAAACACAGCCAGGAGGAAGACCGAGGCGATGGGGGGGGCCAGATAGCTGGAGACGGACTGCATGTAGTCGAACAGCTGACCGCTCTGAGCCGCCTGCACGACCGGGATCCAGCAGACGCTGACGGCGACGATGCACAGCACCCAGACTCTGGGGAGGGGGGACCGAAGACGCAGGGGGGTCAGTGACAAGCGCAACCCGAGGCCTGTCCGTATTAATTCGCAGCATGTACATATTCAGCGTTTAAAATCATCTCTTGCTATTAATTTGAGGTATTGATCACGCTAAAATGAACACTTGTATCTGAGAAATTCACTGTATTTTATTGGCCAGACATAACCTGTACACTTTCCATTATATTAGCTCAGTCTATACGCAAAGTTAATGGGTAATATTGTAATATTTTGATCGCTAAATATCCAAATTTCTAAATATCCAGTGAGAGAAAATAGTAACTGTCGGCCTGTGCGAAGAAGGACCGAGTTGGGGGAACAGTTCAAATCGCCGAGAAGTCTAAGCGTCCCTTCACCTGCCCACAATGATGAGCTCTCGCTCCGTGGCCCGCGGCCTGACGCGCGTCCAGATGTCCATCGTGAACAGGGTGCTGCTGCTGTTAAAGATGGAGGCCAGGGAGGACATGAGAGCTGCCAGCATGACGGCCAGCATCAGGCCCCGCAACCCTGCGCGGAGGGGCAGAAAGGGGGCGGTGGAGAGAGGGATGGGGAAACTTCAGGCGGGACTCGGTGGGAGTCGACGGCCGACACGTGACCTTACCGTCGGGCATGATTGACACCACCAGTTTGGGGTAAGCAATGTTGGAGCAGCCCACCTCCGTCCCACACACCCTCTTGCACACTTCGGGGACGACGCAGGCGACCTCATCTGCGGGTGGACAGAAACACACACATAAAGATGTCCACGCTTTTACATCGTCCCTTTTGTAGGATGTTTGGGGTTTTTTGTTACCTGGGTAGAGGACCCTGCTGATCATGCCGGGGAACACCATGAGGAACATGGGCAGCAGTTTGAGGTAGCCGCACATGATGCAGCCGGCCTTCACGTGGGTCAGACTGCGAGCTGCGAGGCACCGCTGCACGATCACCTGAACGGATCACGAAGACAGAGACGGGTGCACGTGTCGTGAGAAATGCCATGTGTCTGCAGAGCAGGGCGGGAAATCCTTTTTATAGAGAGAGCCTTATTGGTTTCAGCCACGTTTTTAAATTGAAAAAAGTCAGCTGCAATCAAATTCAAAAATATAAGATAATAAATAAGACGCCTTTTAACAGCAGCCAATAAAAATAAGGGGGGTTCACCTGGTCTGAGCACCAGTACCAGCCTCCCAGTATAGCGATCCCAAACAGCACCCCGGGCCAGGGCAGGTCGCCCGCGGTCGCGTCCCTCAGCAGGTTGAAGGCGTCCTGTCTGGGGGTGTAGCAGTGGGAGGAGATGTTGTAGCGCCGGGGATCCGCGGAGGTGAAATTACTTGGCACGGCAGATCTGTATTTGGCCAGCAGAGCGCTGTAGCCTCCTACTTCAGCAAAGGCTGGAAGTGAAAAGGAGAAAGCGTGACTTTATTTTTTTTTTTTTTATACCAGCAGCAAACGCTGTGGATATCCCAGCTCTTGCAGTATTTTGCTAGATCGCTTGAATTGTCGTATTTTACACTTTAGGCCTTTTTTCCCACAGTTTTGGGGGTTTGTAATGGGGGTGTGTTGGAGCAGCCCCTGTGAAACGGGCTGTCCCCCTCCTGATCAAAAACAAAAAATGTGGGGATTTTCTTTAAAACTGCCCTGTGTGACGACCCCCATCCGAGTTGCGCTCCACCTCTTACAGGAAGCAGCGGCAGATTGGAGCTCGCCAGTGAAACGTCGTCCGCCTGGGTCGCTGGTCTGGAGAGTTTAACTTTTAGCTTTTGGAGAAGGCAGCGATCCCACGGTTATTTCTTCAGAAACTGCGTTTTCGAGTAACACGTAAAGTGGGTCTGTTTCGTGTAAAAAGCACTGGATTTGTTACTTTCTTCTCGGCACAACAGCACAGAGCTCCCTTGGTGTCTGATCCAAGCCGAAGACATGAGTCAGCTGCTGAGTCAACGCTATTTGACTCAATGGATCACCAGTTCATAATAGGAGGTGGCCGTTCATCCTCCCCTGCTGTTTTCCTTCTCCTTTTATCGTGCCTGCCCCCTTCTTCGACTTTACAGCGGGTTTAGACTCTGATATCGATTAAGGTCTCAGGGGGGAAGTTGTTGTTGTGCTGGCTGGAGTTTGAGAGCTGGACGGCCCTGCAGCGTCAGCACACTATACGTCGCCGCTATGAAATTAATGATTAGCGGCCGGAGTTAATCTCTTTCCCGGTGTGAAGCTGCCTGGCAGGAGCAGAGACACAGGCCTGGTGGGACTGACAGAAGCCAAAGAACTTGAACTGTGCGTAATGTTGCGCAAAGGATGATAAGAATTAAATGTCTGTTGGACGAGCAAATACGACGCTGAACGAATTAGCGCTTACAGAAGCCAGTGAGGACGAAGGCCCCGGCGATGATGACAAAGGTCTGAACTGTGTCGGTGTACATCAGAGCAGCCAGGCCGCCTGAAATCACAGAAACACGCAGCTTCAAATGCATTCGCTTACACATGACATCTTGACATTTAAAAGGGGGTACTCTATCAGTTTAGCATTGCACTCCCATAAAGCTGGGGAGATTACAAGAGAGAAATAAAAGTATGGTCAGAACTCGCACAGATACTCTGGTTCTTAGTCCCCAGTATGGGTTAATTTCCAGTAGCACCTAATCCTACCCATGATGCATCACGTAACATCTTTTCTTTGATAGCATGATTAAATTCAATCGTATCTGTTCTATAAATACCCACATCACCAGTTTGTAACACAAATTTCCTTTTACAAATTTATAGACCCCAAGTTCAAGCCAAGTTACCCTATGATGACATCATCGGAGAACTAAAGTAAAGGCCCCCTTTAAAAAATATCTATACTTCCTGGACCAGGTCCAGTGCGTACATGTACTTTACTTAACTACATATACTTATATCTTCACACATACCTGTAATAGTGTACAGGGCTGTGATTAACAAGAGGGCGATGACAGCCACGTAGATGTTCCACCCTAAAGCCTGCTGGATAAACACAGCTCCTGAAAACATGTCCACCTGGAGAGAGCGGAGGGAGGAAATGAAGGAATGGCGCGAGAAAGGCGTAGTTTTCTGACTGTGTGTTCTCCTGCAGGATGACTCACTGAGATCTTGGTGAAGATGTAGAGGAACAGGGAGATAACGGAGAGGTAGAGGCTTATCCTGGTCCCACCGAACCTCTTCTTCAGGTACTGGGGCATCGTGATCACCTGATGCGGCAGGTAACACACAAAAAAAAACAGAAGTCATCGCATTCGTGGACGATCCACCTTGCGATGTTAAAAAAAAAGAGCTAAATCATCGTCATACAGCCTGAGCTACTTACCCCGGCTGTGAGGTAGACGGGTACAAACACCCAGCCCAGCAGCAGCACGATGAAAAGAGCCTGGCACGTTAGTCAAACAATCCAATGAGGTGATGGTGATGTATGTAGCATACAGTATGTCAAGAGATGATCAGTGGTACTTTTATGTAATCTGAATGTGAGTTTACATTCCACTCAAACCCTCCCACAGCGATGCCGCTCGCTGCCCCAGTGCCCGCCAAGCCCACAAAGTGGCCGCTACCGATGTTGCTGGCAAACAGAGACGCACCGACCTGAAGGGGGCATCAGAAACCACATCAAGACCAACAGAAACGCTTTGAGTGGAGACAGCAGCGCACAGTGAAGCATATTAACCCGACAAAAGAAAATCTGACCCGTACGTTGCCCCGCTCCTGAAAACAAACACAAGATTATGCTGCTTATTAAGATCCGAAAGGATAATAACAGTTGGGAAGCTACAAAAGTGTGACTCTGTGCTCTTCAATCAGAAAAGGCGACTAACCTTAAAGGTTAGATCGCACTGAAAAGAGTGGAATTGTGGCCACCTGACTAACAAACCTTACCTTAACACTTACCACTGTGTAGGGGTTTTTTTTGGTTCGTTTTTCACTGTGCGGGACATTTAATGAGTTGTAAAATATACTTGCCACTGCCACTGGTGGGCAAAGTTTGAAATGGTGACGCTGTTGATAAACTCCTTGCAGTATATATATATACACATTTCTGTGCCACAACTTAATGCAGTTGTGTCCCAACACATAGGCTGGTAGCGACAAGCTAATATCGGCCCTGTAAAGTCGATTATTTTTTTTTTTGCCGTAAGCTGGACTCACCGGCCACCAGGTCATCGTCCGCCCCGCCAGGAAATACCCTCCAACTGTCTCACGATTGGTCCGAAACATGGACTGGAACCCAGACGGGACAATTCTGTTATTCTCCGAAAACCGAAAGGCAAATTTACCTGCTTCTTCTTCCGCGTACAAGCACATGACGTATGCAACGACAGATTTTACTCTACAGGTAACCAAGACTCGTTGCGCACACGCAGGCCAACGCGTGCACTCACCCAAATGCCAACACCGATGACCAAGGCGAAATATCCAATGATGATGGTGATGTCTGCTGCGTTGTTGATGGTCACCTTGTCCTCCATTGCCCCACTTGTGCCTGAAAACCCAACCTGCGTCAGATTTATCAGCAGCCCAGAGCCTTAAAACCTTCTCGTTAATGCAGTAGCAGCTAAACAACTCCGAGAAAAGAAAGACTGCTTCTCCGGATGATCGACGTACAGGCCGGTGAGCTGGGGTGGTCAGTCCAAGAGAGAACTTTGGCCAGCAACGAGCGGCAATGGGCAGATTCAGCAGTTTATTAATGACAGTAATAATTAACACCATGAAAAACAGGCTTTTCCGACGTATGGGTCCACTGAATTTTCAGCATTTTATGTGCAGAAATGGCCCTGTATCCATCCACGCTGGAACCTTGAGGTGCTCAATCAGTCGGCTGTCTCATGATTTCACTTTATGATGACTTTTCATTATTTTTAAACATTTTACAGAGTAAATATTGAACTGAATATTAGTAAAAATGGGATCTGATAAAGAATATTCAGCTACTCAATTGGTGACCCATTAAACCGTGAAGGGGACGCGCCCCGCTGCACGCGGTGTACGTTTTTTTTCCCAGCCTGATCGTCGATCAGCCGAGCACCTGTTGCGTTGCAATGAAGCCCAAAACACGTGTAAGCAAATAGTCCTTTAATCGTTTAACAGCACGGCTTTCACCGAGAAAACATCCAGTCGCCCTTCAGCTCACAAACGCCGTTGGGAGGGCAGCCTCACCTCTCTGAACGGACACGCGAGGGCGCGCGCGGAGGGCCTGCGGCCGAACGGATCTCGCGCTCACGGCACCGAAAAAAAAACCAAAAAAAAAACATGCATGCGCACGCGGCCACTTTTCACATGTCACACAAGCTGGAAGAACACGAAGGAACGCAGGAAAGGAAAAATCCAGGTCACGCTACAGTTTCCGGGTGAGAATTCAGAGCATGTTAATGGCAAATAGAACAGGACAGCTGTGTCGAGGACATTTTTAGAAAACACAAGCTCAACAGCAACTAAAACATAGACCAACAACCTGTGTTTGACAAGTGAACATACTACAGAAATTGGAAAAAAAAAAAGTGAATAAGCATCTTTTTTTTCGCTTATACTCGAGATCCCGAAAAGAGGCATCCTGCAATAATGTTTGATTTCATGTATTAATTCGCGTGGGAATTACCTAAAGGGTGTCCTGTATCACCCGTTATGGGTCAAAACAGATTCAACAGGAGAACCAGCAGTGATCAAAATGTTCCGACTGAGATACAGTAGCTGCCACGGGGGACTTTTCTGCGCTAACAACAAAAAAACAACTTGGCGTTAAATGTGCCATTGGATGGAACGTTGGGGGAAGTCCCGCTGTTCCGTTCTCCAGGGGAACTCAGTCACTGCAACAGCTCGGAAAGTTCCACAGATGTAGCTTTCGACCGGTTGGTTGTGAGTGACTTCGGGGAAAGCAGTAAAAAGCAGAGTTATGAGACAAATGTGACCACAGTCTAATTTTTTTATTTGTTTATTTTTGGAAAGGGGGTGGGTACATTAATTTAGCTTCAGCTGACTGTGCGTTTTCTCACTAAGATCGACGCTTTTTGGCCCGGTTTAAATCTTTAGATTTCAGGCTTCCGCTGACTTACTGCTCCAGTAAACTTAAATAAAATTCCGCTTTGCAGGTCCTGCACAGAGTCGCGCTCCGTCCTGGTCTCAGGAGGAAGAGCTGGGATTACAAATCCAGTGTTTCTTGGCGGATGACAAGCAGAGTTGTGTCAGCGTTCACTAATCTGAATCGTCCGAAAACTAACATCTGGCCTGATGTCGCGGAAAACTGCGACGGTCGGAATGGTGACGTCAACCGAGGGAATGGAGGCCAGACATCGCCGGCAGTGTTTCCCCATACGCACCTATCTGGATTTGATCAATATGAATAACTATAAGAGGGGAGGGGGGTAAAAAGTGAAAGGATTGAAGAAAACACGCCAGCTTCGGGGCAAAACAGCGCGTTTACAACTTTCTGACTCTGACTGAGATCCTAATTTCGGATTTCGGCTACTACGCAACCTGCAGTCACACATTGTGCTCCCGTTCCGACAGGTCTGTCTCAACGTACGGCGTGGTGCCGCCCTGCAGCACGGCCGGGGCCTTCTCACGCTGCAACGAAGGGCGAACGCTTCCGTTTCAAAGCATCATTAACAACAATAACAACAACCAAAAAAAAAAAACAACTAAAAAATACATTTCAATAAATAATGTGCAAAGCTGATGCGTTCGGGTGAGCGAAAACCTCCGAGCCAAACATTTACATTTAGGAGTCCCGCGGCTGGAGCGACCGAGGGGAAAGCGTCGTTTGGACACGGCCGCCGGATCAAGTAAATCCCGAACCTGGTTACAAACCATCACCGTAACCGCACAGTCGGATTTTTTTTAAAGCACCACAGAATCACAAAGTTGCTGTTCGGTTTGGGTGTCAAATCGTCCCCAGGATGATTCCCCCCACCCGGCTTTGCACAAAGAGGTCATCGAGCTCCACCGAGACCCTCCATCCCTACGAGACATTTCACATTCTGACTATCCTGTGTATCCCCCCCAATCTCATCCAGCCCTATGTTCCACTTCTTTGACTTGGCAGGGCCTTGGTAAGAACAACCTCGGGCCTGTGCTCGAGCGAACGCGGGGGGCTCGAACGGCGCTGACGGGATCGACGGGCCGCGCCGAACACTGCGAGGTTTCCTGCCCTTGTAAAGACTCCGGCGGAGGTCTTCCGCTGAGATGGGCGCGGGGACGGGCTTTTTCCGCCGGGACGAGGAGAGACCGAGTCTCGTCTCTCGCGGGATTCGCGGACGAGACGGAATAGGGTGTCCGCCTCTTCGCTGGTTCCTGAACTTATACGAGAAATGAGCGCTGAATTTTGGAAAGCGCATCTGAAATTTATACAGATTGCTCAAATAAATGCCCCGATGAATTCACCTGGCAGCTGGAATCCAAATTTTCTAAATGTTAATGTCGCGATATGTTTCAGGTGGTTTTATTTATTTGTGTAGCCCTTAAATGCAGCGATTGGGGGGGTTCGCAAGCAAGGCAAGGAAAACCAGCTGAAAGCTGATGCGGGACGACGAGAGAGCGCACCCTCACGCCGTCTTTGCGGTTTCCGAGAAAAAGAAGGAGAGGATAAGAACGTCCAAGTGAAACAAGGGTACGCATGTTAATGGCGTCCGTTGCAGCCGCAGGGCAGTGTCGCACCATAAAACCTTTATTTGGGGAGAATCACTCACGCACAGAATTTCCTTCATTCGCAGACGGGAGGATGTTCGGCGCAGAACCGTTTTTTTTTTTGTTGCTTTTTTTCCCCCCCATTTCCGAGCGCCGAGCGTAAACCCCGGGGGGATGCTGCGAAAAAAGAAGCAGGCTGGAGGCTTTTTTTTTTTTTTTTTTTAATCCAGCACTGCCAATGTTTCTGTCTCAGGCTCTAATTAAAAGGTGACTCGGGCAAATCGGTGAAACGTAGCCCCCGTCAAAAAAAAAAAAAAAAAAAAAAATGCGTCGAAAAAAAACGGCCGAAAAAAAATTCACAGCATTGAAGTGGATCTCAAAAAAAAAAAATTACGCCAGCGAAAACTCGACACACATTTAAACTGCGAGAATACAATTAAAAGGCCCCTTTCTCCCTCAAAGGACTTGACTGTTCTGACAGCTAGTGGATTAGGTTACATTCAGGTGCACGACGACTTTTTTTTTTTTTTTTTTAACCACGCTCTGCCTTCACTCGCTCTCCGCCTGTACATTAGACTATCCGTAGTAAATCTAGTAATATCCCGGCCTGTGGCTGCACCCCCGGCTGCATAAAGTGGTCCCTTCCTTGTGACTTCTCTGCGCCGACTTTTCCATGGGGTCACGGAGGAGCTAATTCGGACTCGGCCGCCGGAGCTCATCTCCGCGTCGCGCGTCGTTCCGGTCCCCGTCGAGCTAGTCTGCCGCCTTCTTGCAGTTTTCTTTGGCTAGTCTGAGTCTGGACAGGATGTGTTTCTTGGGGAATTTTAGAGTGGTGCACCCGAACTGGCTGACACCGCCAGTGTCCCCGGGGAGTTTTTCGCGTCTCTGGACCCAGCTGCGCCAGCCGGGCTTCCAGCAGTACACGCTGTCGTAGAACCGGGAGCCGTTCTCCCCGCCCAGCACGTAAATCCTCCTTTTCCACCTGGCCACGCCCCCGGCGGCTATCCGCCGCGGCAGCCCGGGAAACACCACGGGGCTTGGCGCTCGGTCGCTCCCGCCGCCTGCGCCCCCCCGCTGCTCCGCGGTCACCATCACCCCTCCCCCAGTCACCTCCCTCTCCACCCCGGAGCCCCGGCCCTCTCTGAAGAACAGAACGCGCCCGGTGGCGTCTAACGTCTCCAGGTTAGTGTAGTTTCCGTCCAGGAACTTGGTGGTGTCCCTCATGTACCCCCCGATCGCGCAGACTCCCCCGCGCACCGCCACTCCCCCAGCGAGGCAGGTGGTGCCGGAGTCCAGCGCCACGCGCGTCCAGCAGTCCGTTAGGGTGTGATAAATAAGCACGCCCGAGTGGACCACAGCCCGGTTCTGTTCCAGCGTGGTGCCGCCCAAGAGGTACAGTCGTCCGCGTAGCGCCGCGCAGGCGAAGGCGCGCAGGGGCAGCGGCAGCCGAGGCCCCGGGGCCCACTGCAGCGTGGTCAGCTCCAGGGTCTCGCTGGAGTCCAGCAGGGCCGAGCGGTTGCTGCCGCCTAAGGCAAAGAGGGACTCTCCGCAGCCCAGCAGGCCCAGCATAGCCCTGGGCTGCACCATCGGAGGCCGCTCTATCCACTGGTCCAACACCGCGTCGTATTCATGCACGGCCGCCGACACGAAGCCCGTCCGCAGGATCCCACCCGCGACAAACAGCCTGTCACCCACCGCGGTGCAGCCGGGACTGACGAGCGACCCCAGAGCCGCTAACTTCTCCCACTTCCCTGTCCGAGGATCAAAACAGTCCACCGTGTAGTCCCTTGTGGCTAAATTCTCGTCCTCCCGAGGCGTCAGGTCCACGCAGACGATCTTTTTCTCAAACATCCCCTCCCGCGGTCTCAGAGGCCCCCCGAGGCCCTCGCCGGCCGCGGCGGGCCCCAGCTCCTGGCTTAGTCTCCGGCTCTCCTCTTGGGACAGCAGCCCCGGCCGCAGGTGGTGGAGCAGCGCCGGCATGTGAGCGTAGCGGTCCAGCGGCTGGTGCTCCGCCCAGCGGCGCGCCGCGTCGTAGACCTCGGCCTCGGAGTCCACCCCCAGGCGGTCGGAGCTCAGGAGGCTGCCCAAGGTGCCGTGGTCGAGCAGGAGGAAGTCCTTCTGCCGCGCCACCCGCGGGAAGTGCTGCGCCACCAGCCGCAGGGAGGCGCGCAGCAGCAGCTGGTCGTGGTGCGAGCGAGCCAGAGAGTACATCCCCAGACAGTTATCTACCGAGAGGTGCTCAAAGAGAAACCTGGGTGGAGAAGAGCGGAGAGAATTAACAGCCGAATCTCACGGTAAAGATCCGACCGACCGAACCGTAACACCGAGAGTGAGCTTCTGCGCAGCAGATTCACCTGGAGCACAGGTCTTGGAGGGGCATGACCTGAAGCCGGTTGGCGGCCACGAACAGGTCCTCGGCCGTGTCCAGAGAGAGCCCCGCCTCGCCAGTGTACACGAACTGGATGACGGTCTCCATGACGGACGGCGTCACTTCCTCCAGACGGATCTCGGTGAGGCGGGACTCCACCAGGGGGCTGGTGAACATGGCCCGGAAGTAGGGGCTCACGGCCGCCAAGAGGACTCTGAGGGGGAGAGAACGTCTTAAGGGGGGGAAAGGGATGGGCATACCGCTGCTGCATCCCCCGGCCGAACCACCGCGAGTCTGGACCGCTCCGCCCGGACACGGCGGGCATATCATACCTGTGACACATGAACTTCTTTCCCTCGACCAGCAGGGTGACGTCGCACAGCTGCTGAGCATCCAGGAGCTGCTTCAAGCCTGAGCGGGGGAGGGAAGTACAGAGATGAGGGCGAGGACAGAAGGAGGGGAGGGAAAGAGAGTCGCGCGGTGCCGGGGTCGGTTTCTGACTTTTCTTTTTTCTTTTTTTTTTACTCGTCTCACCGTGCGTGATGTAGTCCCCCAGCGGGGTGGTGCTGTCGTCGGGGAAGTCCTCCTCCTCTGAGTCACTGTCTGACAGAGGCTCCCCTCCTCCCCCATCCCCGTCCTGCCACGGCTGGGGACGCCAGGTGACTGTGCCCCCCCGCACAGCGTTCATCTGAGGGGGAGTACGGGAGCATTGCATTACGCACGCACGTGCATGTGACCCGAGCGAAGACAGATCCCCGACTCACACCTTTCACCTCTGTGCACCCAGGGTCTATCTGCAGCAGACGGGCCTTTGTAGCACAGATAGAGGCCTGTGACAAACATGACCCAGATAACACCTCTCTCTGCGGAAACAAACGTTGCCTTTATGGCACAAAGTTCACGGAGGCATGGGGGTGCTGTGCATCTCATTAAGAAGATGAGGAATTATTGTTGGCCACACATTTACCACACCCCGTTTTTGTTGTTGTTGTTGTTGTTGTTGTTGTTGTTGTTGTTGTTGATTCCATTTTCATTTTACCAGATCATGACTTAGATTACTGAGCTAAAATTAAACACACACAAACAGAGCAGGCTAAACTGGTTTTTCTATATGTGTATGTAGGTTTCATTACCTTTGCTCTTCTTCTCGTTTCCACCGTGAAAGCTGTTCGGGTCTCACTTTCAACAGGAATTGGTGAGGCAGTTCGGAGCCCGGCTAACTGCGTCCAAGCACCCGGTTATTGGGAGAACTTTCGGGTGGCTTTCCTCGCTCCCATGTGGTCGGTCCCGATCCTCCTGGGAGGGGAGGGGAGGGGAGGGGGCTCAGACCGAAAAGGCTCGTCCCGGCCTGCGGCGGAGACGCGTCAGGCTCCTCGCTGCTCCCCCAGCCCCGTGCACGACATCGCCGCTCACTGACGGACCGAACTCGCTCACAAAGGGGACGAATCTCCCCGCAGCGCAGACGATCCTCGCCGTAACACGCCTCAGTCCACCATGGCAAGCGAGCTCCCCGCGTCCAGCTCGGCGGCGAGACGGCGCCCGGTGCAGTTTTCGGAGCCTTGCGGGGCAGAGAATCAGTAGTGAGTTAAGGTTCAGACGGCCGCACTTGTCATGTCTGAACCGGATTACCGCAACGTTAAACTTCCGCTCATCTGATTGGCTGACCTTTGGCTCGTGACGATTGTTTCGTTTTTCTTTCATTGGTGAAATTACATTATTTCACGCTGGCGTTTGAACTTTTTTGACACATTTTGCGTAACGTGTCTACTGTATGTGTATAATAATATTTTTAAAGGAGTTTTCTAAATGTTTTGGGGTTATTCCTTTGCCGAATTTGATTTCCGCATTCATGTTGCATTCACGGCAGGTGGGACGATTTTACAGCCGCCTATATATAGCGCTCCATGTTTGAAGAGCAGCCAAACAAATACAATAATAAAGGTTAAGACGCGTGAATGGACAGTATTATAGTAGTATTTTACTCTCCTTTAATTCAAACGCATTGCTTTTAGATTGCATGGCAAAAAAGGGGGGGGCAGAAGGTTTACCCGGAGCGTGATTTGGTTATTCCTGTGTCCTGTAAACGCAACACGACTACAAGACAAATATGGCGCCGTACATCGGCATGGTAGCGAGAATCGGGGGCGTCGCGCAGGCTGCGTTCAAATCGCTCGGCAGCCGGTGTTCGCGGCAGGGGACGCGCGTGTCCGCCCCGCGCCGCTTCACGCACGGAGTCCGGAGCAGCTTGTACGAGCACGTCCGCGGAGGCTACAGCGACAGGCCAGAGCTGGACATGAGAGCCGTGTGCGACGAGACCGACAGAGTCATAGCTAACGTGGAGAGCAGGAAGGGCGACCTGCGAGCGGACGATGTCAGGAAGATCGTGAGTGTTTCTTGCCGCAAAAACAGTCTTGTTAGTGGCGTAAAAAAAAGTGACGTGTGTGTGTGTGTGTGTGTGTGTGTGTGTGTGTGTGTGTGTGTGTGTGTGTGTGTGTGTGTGTGTGTGTCTCTCGTAGGTTTGCGTGTGGCAGGAGCTGCAGGCGGTGAGGACAGAGATCTCAGAGCTGGAGGAGCTGAAGAGAGACATCAGTGAGACAGTCAAAGCGCTCGTGGTGAGTTGGAGGTTATTGCACCATCACTGGATGTTTTCAATAATCCACATTCTTTAAATATTTTGGGGGTTTTTTTTCCTCGCAGCTCACACCCAATTCCCCGTTTGTGCTTCGACTGCGCTTTGACATTTTTCTCTGACTTCTCTCGCCCTCACAGACCGGGAACGACAAGAAGGCCCTCGCCGGCGTGAGTTCAGCTCCGCGTCTTTTTCGTTCACGGTCTTGGCGTTGGAATCCCACCGGCGAGTTCGACTTTAGGATACACCTGCTTTGTCATTCGTCCCGCAGCACCCAGAGTACACCCGGGCTCTGCAGAGGGGCCGGGAGATTCGCAACAGGCTGAACCACCTCTTCTCCCGAGAGGACGAGCTGGACCAGGAGCACTACGGCCGAGCGCTCAGGTTGCCCAACACCACGCACCCGGACGTGGTGAGCACACGCGCACACACACACACGGACGCACACACAGGAGCTGAGGGAGCTGTGAAGCAGGTCTGCTGATTCTCTGCTGTCCCTTTTCAGCCAGTCGGAGATGAGAGCCAGGCGAGGGTGGTGGAGCTGGTCGGGCAGAAACCGGGTGAGTGGCTGTCGCCGGCGTGCGGGTGAATGGATTTCGGAAACCCAACCCTCTCTCTCTGTCTTTTAGAGTTTGACTTCAAGCCCAGGGGCCACGTAGAGCTGGGGGAGGAGTTGGGTCTCATCAGACAGAGGTGAGGAAGACCCCGTCCCCCGTGACGTTCCACTTGCTGGACCTCGTGTACGCTCGCCCTCACGCGACTTGAAAGATTCCGCTGTCCCCTCCCGCAGGCACCTGGCTCACGTCTCAGGCCACAGGTCCTACTATCTGAGAGGAGCCGGGGCCAGGCTCCAGACCGCGCTCCAGCATTTCGCCCTGGACACGCTGCAGCGACGGGTGAGCGCGGTTTTTCGGGGGAAACGTCTGCAACGCGAGAGCGCTTTTTCCCGCGCCTGACCCGAGCGTTTTTCCTCCTGACTGCAGGGTTTCGTTCCCATGGTCGTGCCCGACATGCTGAAGGGAGCCGTGTTTGTGAGTAGCGAAACTCTCGAACGCGCTGCATTCGCATCGTGAGATCTGATCTGAAAACGGGATTCAGATGTTTAGAAATAAGTGCTCTTTTTGCACTTATAGTACAGTTACATTTGAAGTCATGGCATTGCCTGTGTTCACTTTAACGGGTGCAAAAGCCCCAGTTTTGATCCGTCGTTCTGATCCGTCCTCCAGGAGGGATGCGGGATGCAGCCCAACGCCCACCGCTCTCAGGTCTACTCACTGGACCCGGCTCGGTTCCCGGACCTCAATCTGGCGGGGACGGGAGAGGTCGGGGTGGCAGGTGAAACTCCCTCTCTCCCTCCCTCCCTCATTAGCATGACTGCGCTGCACCAGGGTGTTTGCGTGTACAAATTTACACCCCCTAAACTTAGCGTTATTCGAGTTGGAAGTGCATCCTGATAAACGCCACATGCGGCACGCTTGCTTTTGACCGACACCATGTTTTATATGGCTGCAGCTATAGCGATTGTCTAGCACTCAGAGTTGATGGTTTTCAGTTGATCAGTCCATGAGTTTGTGCGCACGTCCACTTTCTGGTACAGATCCTGCTCGCTGTTTTTATAAACGAGGCCCCTGGTGTGGAAAATGAGAACCCCATGCCTTCCCTCGCAGTAAGCACGTAAATATCTGATGAATGCCTCTCTTCCACAGGCTTCTTCATGGATCACGCAGTAAGCTGGAAGGACCTGCCCGTCAGGTTAGGGGCAACCCCTCACCCCTGCACGGCAGCGGACGAGAGCGGCGTTGAGGTTTGAGTCAGGGCGGCTGACGTGAGCTGTCGCCTCTCCCCGCAGGACGGTGTGCAGCAGCACCTGCTACAGATCAGAGACGGACACTGGCAGAGAGACGTGGGGCCTCTACAGAGTTCACCACTTCAACAAGGTGAAAGCGACAGCGACGCGTTTTTGATTTGATTTGATCTATAAGTGCGCATGGCGGTCGAATTCGCCCGTCGTCTTCCAATCTCGATAAAAGCGGCAACGACGCAGCATTTGAGCTCGTGAGCCGTGCGTCTCTGCAGGTGGAGATGTTTGGAGTGACGGCGGACGAGACGGGAGGAGAGAGCTCTCGGTTGCTGGACGAGTTCGTCTCTTTGCAGAAAGAGATTTTCTCTGCGCTGGAGTTGCACTACAGGTCAGCGCGCGCGCACGCAAGGGGTCGCGGCCGCCGGCCAACCTCAGACGTCGCGTTTTGAACATCAGATTTTGAGCTCCACGTTGCGTCGGTGCATATTTTTCCCCCCTCAGGGTGCTGGACATGCCCACGCAGGAGCTGGGTCCTCCTGCCCACAGGAAGTACGACATCGAAGCCTGGATGCCGGGGAGGAACAGCTACGGGGAGGTCAGCCCCGTCATGTTACCTGCTTACAATACTTCCCTTATGCCTGCTTTATGAGTGAGATGTGTAAAAGACGACCCAGAAACAAAAATCGGATCCCATTTTAACTGTACAGTGTGCACGGTGCGCTTGCGTGCAGGAATACGGTAGTTCTTAAAAGGTGCAGGTTGCCCAAACGCACGAGCGAGCCCCACGTTCTCACGCCTCTGAATTAAACTCAGCCTTTTTACATTTTGCATGCACGCATGAGCAGAGAGTTGTCGGGGTAAAATCTTAACATTGCAGAAGTAAACGTTCAGCATTTGGACCTTTCCCCAGCACAAATATTAAAAAAAACGAAAGGCAGTTCACTTGCTTCTGACGCCTCTGACGGCAGCTCTCGTCCACGCCTTAGATTTCCAGCGGGTCCAACTGCACGGACTACCAGAGCAGACGCCTCAACATCCTGTATGAGCGAGAGGACGGCGACCTGCAGTACGCCCACACGGTAAGACCGCGGGCGAGGCGGCGCCGCGTGTTCGGCCGTCAGCAGGCCGCCGCCTCCAGAGCGCGTTTGAGCGTGCGTGTGCTTTTTATTTCCCTAGGTGAACGCCACAGCGTGCGCCATCCCCCGGACCATCATCGCTATCTTGGAGACTCATCAGACTAAAGTAAGACACTTTATTATTATTATTATTATTATTATTATTATTATCGGGCATTACAAGACTCCAGCATTGTTTTGTCTGTATAGCAGCAATAACCAGCAAATATTAATGATATTCTACCAGCCAAAAATATATGTAAATAAAATATAAAGCCTTTCCTAAAGCTTTTTTTTGAATAAAGTTAGGGCCACAATTGATAATTATACAACTCATCAATTAATCAAATGATTAATTCATTCATTCCTCTGCTCCATCTCTCCAGGAGGGCACCGTGCGTGTCCCCCAGGCCCTGCAGCCTTACTTGGGCCTGGAGGTGATCGAGAAGCCCGAGTACTCTCCGCTGAAATACATCGGACCCAACCAGTGCAGTCGACCGCCCAGGCCTGCCCCCAAGGCTCGATGACACCCGTACGCCCCGCCGTCGTCCGCGAGCACCCCGAGGTGATAGTCTGTTCACATTCAACGCCACTGAGTCGACATTCAACTGATACGCAGAAGGGTGTTTCATACGTGGTGTTGTTCATCCCCTCACAAGCTGAGGATAATCTCTATTGTGCTTCAGAAATGAAATTGAGTCTGACCCTTTTGAAATGTGCGGGTGCATCACTGCATCACCATGCTTTAGAGAAAAATAAAATATGGGGAAAAATCAGTGAAAGTTAGTATTTTTAATTTCTGTCCGATCTGTTGCTTTTTCTCTTTTTCTTTTCTTTTACAGCAGCATTGTTGCAAAAAGTCAGATTCACACGGGTACAGAAATTCAAACACACTGAATGACACTGTGACCTTGGAGGGGGTGGGCTGCACAGTGGAATATTAAATGACGCCCAGAGGTGATAAACAGTTAATGTCGATGACGTTAGCAGTTTGATCTGCAAATGAAATAGACAGCGGCGGTCACCGCGTTCTCACCGGCGGTGCAGCTGCTTCGGCGCCCACCGGCCCCTGGGTCCAGGACCTCGCTCTGGGAAGGGCCGACGTTAACCTACCTGAGACGCAGATTAAACATTCAAGCATTTAGTTTTTATCCTGTGAGTGCACAAGAACCGCTTCACATCCCTGGCACCTTAACGGCGTAGACGTAGATAAGTACCAACTGCTCTTGGATCACCTCAGGTGTCACCTGACATGGAAGCAGAGGTCCATGACTTCAGAGGACATTAAATGAATTTACTGGAGACTTACTCTAACCTTATCGATAACTATTTGTCAAACCCTAACCTTGAACAATTTAATGCTTTATGCTTTATGTCCTGGGGACTTTGTTTTGTCCCCGTAAAGGAGACCTGAACGTGTAAACACATTTAGGTCCCCGCAACATAAGTAAAACCTGTAGTAGCAACACACACACACAAACATAATTCGTTCACTAGCCCCTAAACCGGATTTTTAACCTAATTATAACCAGAAACCTTAAACCAAACCCTCGGTAAGCAGACTCCACCTGACACCAGCGCCCTTGGGTAAGCGTGTGTGTAAGCGCGTTTAAGTCCCCACCGCGTTATGAAAACGAGCTGACGTACACACACACACACACACACACACAGAGAGAGAGAGAGAGAACCAGACGCGGCTGTCCTCCGCGGCTCCACCTCCACCTCCACCTCCCTCCCTCCCTCGCCGGATGTGTGAAGAGGCTCCAGTCCGTTATTTCAAGGTTATCTCCTGCAGGAGCCTCACTTTTTCGGATCCTATGGGAATTCTGATAACCGCGGTTTTCCTCTGGGCTGTCGTCGGAGGTAAGCGGTCGTCGCGCTCGTTAAGCAGCCGCGTTACGTGTGTGTATTTCGGAACGCTTGGTGTGAAGTGACGGTAAAACAACAATAACAACAACAACAAAAAAAAAGCAAATAGATGCGAGTAGGCTGCGCCGGGGACGAGCCTCGTCTTCCACATATTGCTGGCTCAGCCGTAGCTGCTCTTATTCCCATTTTACCGGCATGGAACAGCCTAGTGGTAGTTAATAAATACATAATAGAGGAGAAAATATGAATTATAATAATAGTTTTTAACGAGCAGGTTTTAGGTGTATGCTATCCTAATGGCGACGCCTCGGGGGTTTAGACTAATAGGCTAAACGAGAGCGTTGTTACATAATTTCTTGTGCGCCCACCTTTGTGTTTGTCTGCTGCACTGACGGCGCTGTATTTTTTTTTTTTTTTTTGGGGGGGGGTCATATAAAGATTATAAAGATTTATAAACATATTTGCCTCAGCAGTCCTCTTGAATAACATATATTACGCCGCAGAGCTCCGCACAGGTGAGCGGAACGGCGCACAAAGGCGCGTTGCTGTACGGTGGCGCGCCTGCTGCTATGAGAATCACCGAGTTAAAATAAGTGGGACTGCCTCCGGAAATTGTGTGTGTGTGTGTGTGTGTGTGTGTGTGTTGTGTGTTGCGGGGGGGGGTGTATGTCTTCCGCAGATACGTGTGTGGAAATAGGGTTAATAATAGGTCGCAGTGGTGTTACGCGCGGCAACACATTGGTTAACCCACGCAGAGCAGTTTGTGAAGGCATTGCCATTTAAAAACCCCACCCTAACAACTAAAGCGACCACGGGACTCAGTTTGCCAAAAACATAAATGTATGCCTCACCTCAAAAACCATCATCTGCAGGCAACATAACAATCTCGGCAACATTTCAACTCAAGCCCCCTCGACCCGCACAGATGCTTTTGGTTTCTTGATTTCTAACACGGGAGTTCGGTTTGACCGTAGGCAGCAGGACAAGCCAATGGAGCCAGATCGCTGCATTAATTATGAGGCCCGGGTGTCCCAGCTTAGACGCGCAACTCCTCTTCATCACATGGACTTGCAGAGTATTTACAGGGTCAAGCCGCAGGCAGCTCACGTGTCCGTATGGGGGTTTCACCCCTGGCCAAAGGTATCAATTAGTTCTATTGATTCTGATCTGTACTGATCTGGCTGTGCGCTGGCACAGAGCACAGAGTTCAGATTAAACTCACAGCTTTGTTTGTCATGTCAGTGAAGGGAGCAAATGCACTTGATTTACTGTGTTTGAGTCTTTAGCTGCAGTATTGAGGAGTTATATTATGTTAATGCAGCTGAGATCTATACCAAATATGGGGCAGACATTTTTAGACAAACAGATCAGACAATCTGCTACAAAGGAATGACAGAGGGATTTAATTATTGATTTGAAATATTGAACAATTAAAACAGTTCATTCTGTTTGGTTTTGTGCGCTCATCTCGCAATAAAAGCTCCCTTTTGCTGTTTTGCAAGTATTTTTCTTCAATTAAATTTGATTTACTTCATCAATTTAATGCTATTTTGACTGAAAACAGAGAAACATTTTTAAATTGAAATGCATATTGGTTTATGGAACTTTTGGGTCCAGTCCTGTAAATGATGGTGAACAGCATCATATCTTGTGCCTCTGCCAGTCCTTGCACCCAGTACATAACAATAACAGAAAGGGTTGTGTACCTCAGGCCAAACATGGACTCGGATCTATACTGACATTTGAGTCCTTGAAGGATTCATTGGATCTCCGTGAGAAGTGGCGTTGATGGCACTGCTTAGTGTGCCTTTAATGGTCTGCTGTCAGGCAGGGATTGGTGCCTGATTTAGTCCTGTTGGGAAAATACCTGAGATATAGCCTTTGGGAATATCTGCATCCCGGAGAGAGAGGGAGAGCAAATAGGATTAAGCTTCTTTGCTGTGTCACTTTAAGATAACTGTACTTAACCTTAATGATGGAACAGCTCCAACCACCACGACCATGCAGGGCAAACCTCTGCTTAGTGACTGGTTCATCTTTGGTGCTGTTTTGGGTGGTTTGGTGCAGTTTTTGCTGCTGCAGGAATGCTAAATATATTGATTTTTTTACTCCTGTTCCCCCTTACACTCTGTTTCTCTCTCTCTCTCTCTCTCTCTCTCTCTCTCTGTATCTCCCTCCTTGTTATGTTCCTCAGTGGGAAGCCGGCCAGTAACCTCACCCCTTAATGATGCAAAGGTCAGAAAGAAGTCCTTTTTATTTCTGTTCTCATTCTGAATTTTATATATATATATATATATATTTATATAAAATTACTCTGATTAATTAATTATGTTTTTTTGCATTGTATTGTATTGTGCCAGGTTGAATGTATAATTCAAGAGACACTGAATGAAGATGGGTCACAACATGAGTGTGGTCCACAGCTAGCAGGTGACGTCTCTAATGTAATCTCCATTTGAATTTAATCATATGTAGTATGAAACAGTTAGTTAATGGACCAATCAACAAAATGGTTTGAAAACAATTTTGAGAGTTGATTAATGGATTAAGTCCTTTTTTAGCAAAAAATGTGCAAAACCTTCATATTGTCAAACATTTAAAAAACGTAGGGTAACAAGACATTTGAAGATTTCAAGTGTTAGTATAATAGTATTTTATTTCCCCCCAAACAACCAATTCATTGATTAACATTCAGTTTAAAAGCACGTGTGAATACGGAAATTGAACTATCATGAGCTACTCACAATTCTTTTATTATGTAATGACTCATGTAGTGACCATCTCATTTGTTAGTATAATCTGCTGTGGTTGATTTTCTAAGTGTTAATGTGTCTTGTCATTTTTGCAGAGGAACTTAATGAAGTGCAAAGACATCATGGTCTGCTCAAGGAGCTGCAGAAGTTGGCGGATGATGGTGCTGCAAATTCATATTCACACACACACATCCAAAGCAATCTTCACACATCACTCTGACATGCTTGGTGTTTCCTTTCCATCTCTTGGGAATTAAGTTGATGTGAAAGATATTGTTTTTAGGCCATTTTCTGAGAAAAGTAATGTCTTCACCCTTAATTACACACATGCGTTGAAACATCACAGAGAGCACGGCACTGACTACTGCAATCTGAATGTTGCAGAGAGAGAACAGGAGCATGAAGACAAGAGGGAGAAGGAGCGTTATGAGTACAACTTGGCTGACGATGAGAGCGACTTTGAGCAGAGGGATGAGGAGGAGGAGGAGAGTGACGTAACTGACCTTGTGGAAAAGACAGAGGAGAAGAATGAAGACAAGACAGAGGTAGATGACACCAAAGAGAAAATGGAGAAGCCACGAATTGAAGACAGGGGAAGGGACGATGAAGAGGACAGAGCCAAGGAGCTTGAGGAGCTGCTGGCCGCAGAGATCACTAAGAAAGGGACAGAAGAGAAAAATGATGAAGAGCTAAAAGAACTGCTGAAAGAGTTGAAAAAGAAGCGGTATGAGGCGGTGAAGGAGAGGGAGCTCCAGAAAGGCCCTGGAACTAAGCAGAAGGAAGAGGTGGAAGATAAGGTCACAAAGGACAAAGGGAATGGAGGACAAACAGGAGAGGACATGGAGAAACAGAGGATAGAGGAGAGGAGGAAGAACGAGGTTGAGCTGATGGTGGAAAAGGAGAAGGTAGAGAAGGAACTAACGGAGCTCCTCAAAGAGCAAGACAGCAAGAACAAGCCACAGCAGGAGAGAAAGAGGAAGGAGAAGCAGGAAGAGCTGGATGAACTTGTGAAGAAGATGAAGCGGGTGCAGGAGGAAGAAGAGCAAGACACCCCTGGTGGGGCAAAGGAGGACAGGCTGGACGAAATGCCTTTGCAGGAGAAGAGTGAAAAGGAGGCCGAAGGAGAAAAGGACCCTGATGAAAAAGCAGAGAATGAAGTCAAGAAGGAAGAGGTGGCAGTGGAGGTGAAGGAGCCACAGCAGAAGAGGGTGATGGAGAAAGCGAGTGACGAGGCCACACGGCAGTTTGAGCGGGAAAGGTACAAGGATGAGGAGGAGGAGGAGGAGGATGAGGAGGATGAGGAAGACATGGGCGAGGATGATGAGGATGAGTATGTCAGAGAGGATAAAGAGGGGCAGGAGGAAGAAGAAGATGATGAAGGTGATGCTGAAGAAGATGAAGGGGAGGTAAGTTAATGTGGAAATAGGCAAGGCCCTTTATAAAAGTGTGTCTGGGGTTTGTAAGGTGTACAATAAATCAGTCCCCCTTTCTGCTATCATTACAGTAAAATTACAAAATGTTAAGATTGTAAAATAAAGCAGTCATTACAGTGTAGGTACAGGGTGGTCAGGCTGTTAAATAAAGCAAATCTGTTGTTCAGCCCCATTTTAAAGAGGGAAGTTAACAGTGTATGTAAGGAATTTAGAAGAGGACCAAGGATGGAGCCTTGGGGAACCCCACACATCATGTTGTTCCACTTAGATGCATAACCAACAAATAAGACAAAGTATGTTCAGGCCTGAAAATATGACTCAAACCACTTTAGCACTTTGAGTCTGAGAGGTATGGTCAACTTTATGAAAATCGCATAGCGCATAGACTGAGCAAGACTAGAAGTTATGTCTTGCCTAAATCAGTCATTAACAAATCTCCTTCAGAACCTTATTGAGAGGGTAATGGGTCTTGTTTCTTTAATATGTCGTATTACTGATTCGACTACATTTACACTGTGTAATCTATCACCACAATTAATACTGTTGAACAGAAAGTAAAATAACATCTCATTATTACAACAGATGTCATAATGTGTAGAATAGTAAATGTTCGAAGACAAGTGGCTTTGAACTGAACAAGTAATCCTGTGGATAAAGCTAAATAATGTATTGTAATAATATATTAATGATGATAATTGCTCAGACATGTACATCCTGTGACAGGGTGTGGTTTGGGCTTGCTAGCATGGTATTCACTAGCAACAACAACTTCTCTTAAAGATACAGGTCTTGGAGGCTCTTCCTGACATTTACCATGGATATTGAGGGACACTAAGAAGAATTATGGCTATTGTAGTTTTTAAGATTTTGGAAAATATTTCATTCGCACCACTTAGTGCTTGTAGTGTATTTTTTTATATTTAAAATGTATATATTTTATATTTAAATTTTTTTTATTTTGGTGTCCCTCTCAACAACATGTAGGTATTTCATTAATACTTCTCAAATATTTGAGTGATACCTTTTCTTCTGTGTGTGTGTGTGTGTCATGTATTCCTTTTTTTCTGTCTACAGGAACTGCTGGAGATTGAAGCAGAGTTGCGCAAAGTTGCTGCAGAGCTGAGGGAACTTCGCAGAGGATAAGACGCACACACACACATACACACAGACACACATTTCCCATTTAACAGCCTTCAAATCCCTTCAGCACTCAGAGAAATGTCTTCAGATGTGAATCTGTAAATGGACAGTAGTAGAAACTGTACATACTATTTCGTTTCCAACTTTCGATCGCCTGGAAAAAGCTGCCCCTCTTTCCTCCGTGCTCATTTGAATGGTTCTGAGGGTGGAGCGAAACGAGGTGCATTTTCTGGGGAATCCAAAAGCTTGTGGTGTGCATCACTCACGTCCCCATCTCTGTACATGTAAATGCTGTTTTGTAAGGTGGACAGGTGATTTCACCCCGTTTGTAAACCGCCACGGATGCAAAGCATTCAGCACTTTCATTCAAATGTTAAATCTGACCGCAGTTTGCCAACCACAAAACCACCATCATCTTTGAAAACTGACTCATGAATAGTGGCAGTCAGTGCTTCTTTTGTACGAAGCGATCATCTTCGATGGTGTGTTCTTGGTGGGAAAGACAGATTCCCTACCCTAAGTAATATGTGTATTTCAATATATATTTTGTGCAATAATTGATAACTATGTGTAAGCTGTTCTGACTGTTAATGATATGTGTTACTGATATTTCTACACAGGAGTAAGTCATTATTTCCCCTTTATTTCTTTGATGACAAAGTAGAAACAAGGGTTGTGTTTTATTTGGCTCATGCACTGTTAAAACCAGACTGTTTGTGACGAACTGGGGTGACACGGCCAGAATGCAGAGGGGAGCGCCTGTAATTCCGCACGCCAGCACGTCGGTCAGATGTTAAGTTTGTCCCGCGCCTGGTCGAGTGCGCGGCGACAGGATGCGATGTACTTAGAGCTTACAAGGTCTAAAAGTGTCACCTCAGGTTCTCAGCCAGCTTTGCACTCTTATCTTAACAAGCCAAGGAGGAGTGAAGGGACAAGGGAGACGCTAAAAGCCATTTTGTTGTCTTTGGGTAACAGTAACAATAACACTGATGAAATGCTCGGTAGTGTTATTTCGCAGTTTTCATGGCTGTCATGTCGTTTGTGTAAATACCAGATATCATGGTCTGTAAGCCAAGGTCATAAGAAATATGAAGTAACAGCGCCCCCAAGAGGACACTGTGGAAATGCACACGGTGAGGGATTAACAGGGTTACCACTGAAGGCCCACTTCACTGCAATAACGACGCTAGACTACAGCACACATGAATGCAATAATTATTCAAAATAATTTATAATTTCATGTAATTTAATATGTAATCAAAGTGCATCGTATAATACTCATCTAGCAAATATAATCTCTCTCTTCTTTTTCCCCCACACAGCCAAGATTTATGTATTTGAGCACTGGCAAAGGAGCTGGTCAACTTGTGTAAACACATCGTAATAACACACGTTATCAGTATCATTATTATTAACGCCGATGAGCTCACTGCTGTCTATTCCAAAGAGGAGTTTGTTCACTTGAGAATAAATGAAACATGAATGTACTGTAGTTTTCTTTTTCTATAGAAGTGCAAACTGTTTCCACACACTGTATCTTAAAAACAACCAAGAAAGATGTGTTTGTGTTGGGGGGGAGTGACATATTGGGCATAGAGGACATTTCAAACAACAGGAAAAAAAATTATAACACCATTTGTAATATTACTGGCCAATCAGAGTGCTGTATTTTGTGCCTGCCGTATCTTCTTCTATGCTACCTGTCAATCAATAAACGGATGGTGGATTAAACCACTGGTGCGTCTTGGTTTTGGTTTATCGACTTGTAAGCAGAATCACCTAAGAGCAGAAAATCATTAGCGTTCTTTACAGGGGATACAATTCAAAATCAAGCCATGTTAGAAATCACAAATAAATAACTTCTTATAATTGAAGCAAAGTCTTGACAGCTGAGTTTGGTTCCCCACAAAATGGAAAAAAGGCTCCTGGGAAGCTGATGAGGCACTGCACAATCTGTGATCTGCTCCTGAGGCGACTTAAGGGCCAGCAGATGGACCACCTGTGGATTTTGTTGTTTCAGGAGAGCCCGCGGCCCGGGGGCGAGCAGAGGTCCGTTTGTCCAGCACAGACTCGATGTGGCTGAGGAGAGAGGAGAAAAACTGGGGCACTCCCTCGTACCCTGGTGGAGAGAAGAGCGTATCAGAGCAAAAGGTGCGTCTGTGTGTGTCTGCGTCTAGTGCAGGCGCGGTACCTGGGAAGATGTTGATGTCGATGACGGTGAGGGTGTGCGTGTGTATGTTGATGATGACGTCCACGCCGAACAGGGCCATGCCCAGCTGATCTCGGAGCTCTCTGACCAGGGCGGCCACGGCCTGGGAGCTGGGAGGAGGAAGGCACGGCATCTGCTCATCCAGCTTGGAGAAAGCAGGTAAAAGAAATCAAAATTTCAGGGTGGATTTCAGCTGACTCGTCAGATATATATAAACATTTAACAAGCATGGTGAGGCTCTTGTTGTTAAACTTGCAATGGCATTTGTGAAACTCACTGCTGTGAGATCAGAGCTTGACTCTGGCTTCGACACCTGATGGCTGTTGAAGAAGATGGTTTTCCTGTCTGGAGGCAAAAAGAAACCACAACCTCAGTGGGTGCAAGGAGCAAAATTGGGTAATTAAGAAAATCACTGTGGTGTAAGATAGGTTAGGACACAACCAGAAGATGGCAAGGCAGGACAAGACAGAAAAGGAAGGGAAAGGAAGCACTGGGAATTTAAGGTAAGGAAAAATAAAGAACACGAGAGGTAGGGGAAGGGATGAGAAGAGGAGGGAAGGAAATATCTTATGCTTGTAACTGAAGTGCAGACTGACCACTGGGACCGGAGGGGAAGTTCTTTAGTGAGGGCCTCTCAACGCAGAAGTGATGGTCTCCTACCACAAAGACCTTGTGCAGAACAGCCCCGTGGTTGACGAAGCTCTGGAGCACACAGGGAGGATGGATATCAGCCAGGCTGCCTGCGCCGAAGATCAGAGACATCTGCAGGACGCACACATAGCGCAGACACTGAGTGAACCAAGAGCGAAAGGGAAAGCCAACAGTGACCGAAAAAAGACAAAAAAACATGACTCAAAAAATGCAAACCACTTGCCTCGTGAGAAAGCGAGCCATGTGCCACTCTCGTTTTGCAAACTGGGGGTCAACAGATGAAAAGAGGACGTTACTGTGGGTTCTGTCTTACTTGAGAACATTTTGAGAGGTTAACACACCACTGACCACAAATAAGAAGTAATAAGAAAGTGAACTGACTGAGAGGAAAGCTCAAGCCCCGGGCCGTCACAGTCTGCTGAATGGATGACAGGTCACTGACAGTGTGGATCTCCAGGTAAGGAGGACTGCAGATACGCCAGTCTGTAAAATAGAACAGGAGAGGCGGATGTTAACGTCGGTAAGCAACAGCAAACCGCGGTTATGACGACGGTGAACTAGCTCACCTCGGAGCGAATTGTGCAACTTGCTCATGATCCTATAAGAGGCAAAGCGGTCGAGTAGCTGGGTCATCGCAGGCAGGGGGTCGAGGAGAACTGTAGCGGGATGAGCTGACACGTAGCTCTGTAATATAAAAGACAGAGGGAGAGAACTTCATTCTGAATAATCACTTTCAAACATATGCAACTCAATCACAATGCATAAGCAGTCAACAATCCTCTCAACTAAAAGGCCTCATTACAGGAAGAACGAAGAACTGACATATTTATTTTTCTACTTACATCGCCCCCCCATTTTGCCCAATCAGTAATCATGCCTTGACCCTGCCAGCAGCAGCAATAACAGTCCTCCCTCGAATAGCTCCGAAAGACGCACGTTCTCCAGCCTCACCTGGAAGTTGGCGAGCAGCTGCTGCGACTGGCTGTCGTGCTCAGCCTCCACGATGACATCAGACAGCTTGTGCACGATGACGTCGAAGGGTCCCTGGGGTACCAGCGGCTGAGTGAGGTCAATCTGCCGCGGGAGGAAAAGTTTAACAGCATGTTTTCTCCTCGCTGCCACCCACCAATTTCTAAATTACTGTTAGTAGTCATAGGCAGTTACTCAAAAAAATTTAAGACTATAGTGAACCAACTCTTGTTTGGAGAAATTTTTGATTGGTCTTAGCTACCTGCACTGTTGTATTATCACTTCCTGTTTCATTTAGAAATTACTGACCCTGCCTGCCCCGTCCCATTTAGTTTCACCTGTTACCAATTACCCACACCACCTCCCATTCATTCCCTTTTTAGTTCTTCTGTGCATGTTCCTATATACCTGTTCCATGTTACTGGATTACCTCTTCTCTTTGGATTCCTGTTTCTGCTTTCCAGCTCATCTGCTCATAAGCCATCTTTCCCCCTTTCTTTATTTAAAAACCTTAATTGCACCGACGTACCGTTTGTGTCCTTACCCCTGAGTTCCTGGCACGGTGTGACAGTCATTAGTTCCACCTGTTGATTCATGAGTCACGCTTTGTTGTGGGAGAGTGCTTATGTTTCAGTTTTATGGAGGATGACTTTAAAGTCCATGTGTTTTGCACCAAGGAAAACGCTAAATGTGTCGCTTAAAGGCCACTGCCCTAAATGACGCCTCACTGGGCACAAAAGCCATAACATATTATCTGCAACATCTTTTTTGCTATTTCTGTCCTCTAACAGGCCCTCCCTGTTTCTTGCCCAAGGTAATTTTAATCATTTTTTTTTTTTGTGCTTGCCTTTTATAACATACCCTGAGGTAAAATGTGTGGACAGGTGAAATCTTGTTGGCCCTGTACATATCTCTCCATATGCAGTGAAATGTCTGAGCAGGGAAAATCGGGCAGCCGCTGTTTCAGGCTTTAGTACAAGCAGATTGCTGGAGGTGGCTGCAGGTGGCTGTGACATGGATTACTGTAGTTGGAGACATCTGTACATGACACGTGTGTGTGTGTGTGTGTGTGTGTGTGTGTGTGTGTGGGTGGGTACAGCATTCCCTATGTGTGCGGGTGTTATTACACGTAATAGATTTTCAAGTATGAAACATGCAGTCAGACATCATCACAGAGAGAGAGAGAGAGAGAGAGAGAGAGAGAGAAGAAAACACAAACTCAGACGCTCATTGATGTCACTTATTCTGTATGTGCGATGAAAAACACTTGCCTCCACCACTTCCACTCCATGGGCTCTGCAGGGAAAATAATGGCATCATTTGATTTATATTTCGATGGTGATGGATACACACAGTTGACTGTAAACAATGTCACGACGTCTCCATATGGGCAGATTTACGGTGCTGATTGCATTGTGCAACTGTGTACACAAGATAATAGCGTGGGTGTTGCCCGTTCTTTCAAAAGTGATTCTCAAACGGCCCCTAAATTAGATTAAACTCTCTTGCCTTCAAATTAAATGGAATGAACGCATTCCCTCATTTGGCTACGGCCTCCTTTTTGAATATCTAATGAAGCTCTAAATGACTGGACAAACAAACAAACAAACAAACAAACAAACAAACGTCAACTTACGCACAGAAGTCCGTAAACGCGTCCAGGTTCATCCTCCTGCGCTTCTTGTCGCTGAGATAGAAGCCCACCCTGCGGCCGGACATCAGGGCTGCGCGTCTGGGGGCCCCCGGCGACCAAATGACAGCGGAGACGGGAGCGGGAGAGGGATGTGCGAGCGGGTATCCATACAGCCCTGCCCCTCGGGTAATCACGCGGGCATGTCTTTTTTTTTTTTTTTTTTTTTAAATCGGACCCGAGTGTCTTATAAAAAAACGTTCCTCCGGATTCATGATCGTCTTCTCCCCCAGGGCCGAAAAGGCAAAGGTGCCAGTCCGACTGGTAAAGTCACTTGACTTCCTTATTGCTGCCGCACGACGGCGAAGGGGTGAGAGGGGACGCTGCCGACTGAAACAGAAAGTAAAAGTGTTGTGTCGGGGGAAGTAACTCCATTATCCTGCTAACCGCCCAGCAGCAGCAGCAGCAGCAGCAGCAGCACGGGCATGTGCCGCTTCCCTCTGAGCTAAACCCCCCCTAAAGACGACAATCCTCGGTTATTGGGGCAGATATTAAAGGTACGTTAGGGGCTGCGGAGTTCATCTGAGGTCACGAGGCCAGAGAGACAATGTCCCGCGGTTCCAACGCAGGTTTCGACCGACACATCACCATCTTTTCACCGGAGGGCCGCCTCTACCAAGTCGGTGAGAGAGACGTTTTCTCCAATTTAATTTTTAATTATTTCTTTTAAAAGTTGGTGGTGTAGCACCGCACTCCACACAGCTGCCATTATTACACGGTTTACCGTGGCTACTGGTCATTTAAACAGCTCCACACAAACGCGTTATGGTGTAGCTCAGGTGGTTAGCCTTCTGTGGATTGGAGCGCACTTCATCCAATCAGGTTCATCCCTTCCTTACATCGACTTCAACCTGAAGTGATGCTCAACAACAACAAAAGTTGTGTGTTAACTTGTCTTTTTGTTTGGATTGACTTAAACACACACACACAAAGAGTTTCCGGATGATGGCTTCTTAAAGCGTATCTCCATAATGCTGCTGTCTTGTTGGTGTTGGAGTTCTCTGATGGAGTTCTCTGATGATCGCGTCCAAAACAGAAACTTGGTGCTGTACAAGCGTCTTATTCTCCCCTGTGTGCGTTTCAGAGTATGCCTTCAAAGCCATCTCCCAGAGCGGGCTGACGTCCATCGGGGTCCGGGGCACGGACAGCGTGGTGGTGGTCACGCAGAAGAAAGTACCCGTAAGACGCTGCTGATGCACGCACGCGCAGACATGATGGGATGCATGAAGGTCGGAGGTGACGCGGGACGCTGAAAGCTTGACAGAGTCATGGCTCAGTGTTGTGCTGACTTGACAGATGAATATAGGGATAAGATACTGCTGTAATAATGCTGATACTCATGTTACCAAGCCAGAGACCGCTTTTGGTAAGCTTTTATTACTCACGCAAAGGGGGAAAAAAATCAAAACTCCATTTTTATGTTGGTCAGCCCCTGTTACAGTTTTACTCTCTAATTATACTGATTATTTCATGATTCGTGTATCATTAAAATATCAAAAATCACAAAGGTCAAGCAAGATGTTGCCGAATACCTAAATTCAAAACTCTGTGTAACATGGAATTTGCATTACGGGAGAAATTATGTCCCATCAGAGACGCATGCATCTGATTCACACATCATATCTGCAAATGCATTGTCTTCGTCAGTTAGTTGTTAGTATTTAGTCCGAACAGGTTGTTGTTGGTGTTGGATGTGACACTAGCGTTTCCCGTCCGCAGGACAAGCTGCTGGACTCCTCCACCGTGACCAACATGTTCACACTAACCCCTCGTATCGGCTGCGTGATGACCGGACACAGCGGTGCGTATTCGGCACATGGGCGGCGACTTGCCTAATACCCGCGAACGAATGTGACCAGGGTTGAGGTGACTTCGGTTTAGCCTACACCAGAAGCCGTAGTAGTCTCTGTTCCGCTAAATGAAGATGATGAGCGAGCCTGAAGTGACATTTCTAGTGTTTTCCATTTTATGTTTAGTCCATTAGATCTATCCCATTCTGGCTGGTGTACAATAGCATAATGTGCTGTTTATGGGGCATTAGCCTTGAGTGATGTTCTTGTTTTCCTTTTTAAAAAAGGAAAAAGATGGTGTGTTAATGGTCCCACGTCTTCTGTCTTGTGCAGGGGACAGTCGTTCTCAGGTGCACCGGGCGCGGGTGGAGGCGGGAGAGTGGAGATATAAGTTTGGCTACGACATCAACGCAGACATGCTGTGTCGGAGGTTGGCTGATATCTCCCAGGTCTACACGCAGAATGCCGAGATGAGACCCCTAGGCTGCTGTGAGTGAGAGTCTGATCTCGAACCTCTCCCGCCTGCATTTTCCTACATTTTTTTCTCTCTCGCGCTCTCTCATCCCCCCGCTGCTCCTCCTCCTCCTTCTTCCCTTCTCCTCAGGTATGATCCTGGTGGCTGTTGACCCCCAGCAGGGACCTGTCCTGTACAAATGCGACCCGGCAGGTTACTACTGCGGCTTCAGAGCCACGGCAGTGGGGGCCAAGCAGACGGAGGCCAACAGTTACCTGGAGAAGAAGCTGAAGAAGAAGCCCGAGCTGACCCACGACAAGACAGTACAGGTGGAGTGAAGCCTCATGAGCTGGGTTGTATAAAAAGTTATAAATTATAATAGGATGCGCAGATCCTAGTCCAGGGAGGAGTAATTTTCGTCCTTATAAATCTTTTTTTGAGTTGTCAGACCTTCATCTCACAGGTTTTGCATCCCCGTTCATGTGACTCTGATAAGGATGCAGATATATGTGACCTCGGTCGAAGGTTTGAATCCCCCACTTCCTGTAATCCTAGAGAATTGAGCCCCGTTCACCTAAACAGTGTTTGGTCTTGTACTTGGAACAAAAGCTGTCTCTGCATCCCCGTTTATTCGCTACTAGATGCAGCGTTACTTTGACAGAAAATCCTGACAGAAGCCTTCACTGTGTATGTATCATCATTATCATCATCACCACCACACTCACCTTACCCCTCCATCTTTCCAGTTGGCCATATCCTGTCTATCCTCCGTCCTGTCTTTGGACTTCAAAGCCAGTGAGCTGGAGGTCGGCGTGGTCACCAGAGAAAAACCGAAGTTCAGGTAACTCGCGTCGCACTCTTGCTCTATCAAATAGTCAGAAGCTGTATGACACATTCACAGTGGTCGTGACCACCATGAAGCTTATGCTTGTACAGTACCCTTTTCAGTAGACCATAAAGTCCGTTAGTTTATTTTGAGGCACTTCACATTGCATTTACGTTATTGTCTTGTCCTCCCCCCCTCTCTTTTCCGCTCTTCGCCCGCATCGCCCTCCGCTCCTCCTTCCCGTAGCACGATGTCCGAGGCAGAGATAGAAGCCCACCTGGTTGCCATAGCAGAACGGGAGTAGAAGGTGCCTCCGCGTGCATCGGACCACGACTCGTCGTAGTATTTCATTTTTCAGCGTGCAATTTTCCCAACGCCGTTAGCAGCAGTCTGAAGCACGCGGGTGCATTCACTTTCACCTTTGTGCCCGGGGAGGTTAACCATGCACAGCTGAAGAAGAAACTTGATTTAGGTTTTATTCGTAGTGATTCAACAGGGATTTATTGAATGGGCTTTTTTATTCCGTATACTGTAGGAATGTGATGTTTAAATTCTGATCTGGCACATTATGCAGATTACATCACCTTTTGCTTTATGCGAAGATGTGTACAAATATTTTTTCAAATAGCTTAATTTAACCCACATTTATAACACCACCTACTGCAATAAAATTGTCCACCTGAGTCTTTGTCAATCCCCTTTTTAAATCAACTGTCATATTAAAATAGAATAGAAACTAGAAACATTGTAGTGTTTTGCTTTAGATTGAATAATTGAGGAAGTTTATTCACTTTTATTACTTATGCTAAATATGGGCTATATTTTACCAGATTTAATCTTGATTGGAGAACATTACTCTCGTCGAACAGCAGGTGGCATCATCGAGCTGATAACGTTACCTGCTTCTTGTTATTGGCTGGCCGTAGTAATTGTTCTGGACTGATGGATCCAGTTTATTCCACCAGGTCATATTCCGGATCTGGAGACATGTTCATAAACATGAGCTAATCTCAGCCAGGGTCCAGTCACTGGTACTGTCACCAAGACCAATGTAGAATATTGCTGTATGTTGTTCCAGGCGTTGCACGAACACTAGATGGCAATGTTGTGTCCGCTTCCAACTCCCACACACACACAAAGTATTTCATAACAGTATTTATCGCTTGTGTGTACTTTACTATTTAAAGAAGGCTATTTTAAAACTTGCAAAAAAATACACACTTCTGAGTCTTCTGAGTGTGTGTGTGTGTGTGCAAGAGAGACAGACAATCTTGGCATTACATCTTGTTGCGTGTGGATGCGTGTGTGACAGTCACTCTATGTTTCCACCACAGTGACGCGTCGGTCTGACAGCACGGATTTAAATAAGTCGCGCCTGATTTCTGGGCGCACGTACACACAAATGTACACATGCCCGCTTAAACGTCAACACACACAGTGAGAAACAGCAATGTGAGTCTGTTTTTCCTTTATTAAAACCACAGGTTAACATCTTTTTAAAAAAAAAGAAAAAGAAATGGTAGGCTCACAAAGCTTTTCAGGGCTGACAACAAATTAGATTTAAATGTATTATTTAAAAACAATATTCTCTCGTTAACATTAAGAAAAGCTTTTCCACCCTTACTTACCTGCAAGGCAACCATATGGGTGGGGTGATGTGAAGAAAAGTTCTACATCTAGTTCTCTCAGATTGAGAAGAGGGCCAGTTAAATGACACAGTAGGATTCAGGCTGAGATGCTGGCAGCAAAAAGCCCAGCGAGTGTCCTTAAAGCCAGTCGCGGTGACGATTGCTCGGTTGTAATGTTTGTCTCCTCATCCTCGTGTCTCGCACTGCATGCCCAGGATGACCTGGTGGAAAAAACAAACAACCAAGCAAAAAAAAAAAAAGCCTTCGTTAGGAACATCGGACATCCACTTTGCATAAGTGCAGAGAAAACCTGAAAGACGGAAATCAGTGAGCCAGACACGCTCCTGTCGTGCAGAGTTGTTTACTGGACTCATGTAGCAATCAGCACAGCATGTCTCCATGTTGTCACGGGGATCAAACTGCATGTAATGTTGCCCATACTCAGATGAATTATTAAGAGTGGCCGTAGAGCTTGTACATATAGAAACTGTTTGACCAGTCTCTTTTCTCACAGCAGATGTTTCGACTCGTCACGGTGGGAAAATCACTGATAATAATTCACGATGGCTTTGTCCCATCCAGGTGTCTCAGTGATTCACAATACCAGGGCAGATGTTGGTCATTGTTATCATGTACATGCATCTTTTTCCTGCTGTGATATGACAAAATGCCTGCTGTGACAAACAGCACATCCACGTGACACAACAAAATCTTTCAGCAACTTGTAACTCTGGCCAGGTCATAATTTAAGAAGGACTTAAATTATGATAATGGGGAATATGAGAATTTATACATTTCTATGTAATAATCATGAAATAATGCATCTTTTGTGGTAAGAGAAAGTTGGCCCTGACAGTAAAAAGCCACGTTTCTTTAATTTGATGTGAATTTAACAAGTCTCATGAAACCAACCTGTCACATTTAGCCATGTCATAATTTAAACCAATTCATGATGAAGTACTCCAAGTATCTTATGTCCCTGCTCGTTATGTTGATCACTATTTAACTTGTTACCAAGTTGTCAGAATCTTTTGGCTTTTTAAAAAATGTAATCAGTCTAGGTGAGTGCAGTTAAGTGGTTTTAAATAGGAAAATTCACTCAGTTTATTACTGGCTGCAGCAGTCCGATATAACGCAGTGATTAATACACCCCTGTGACTTTTCCTCCTCTGCCTCACTCCTCCATTCATACCGCTTCTCCTCTCCCAACCCCGCTGTCCCTCCACAAATCCCAGCCTTCCCCTTTCACTGCCGTTCATCTCCTCTCATCCACTTTCACCTCACCTCGGCTACAACCTCCACCTGCTCAGCGCCGCCGGGCCCAAACTCCTCATGCCGCTGTGCACCACATTCTCCTTCCTCTCCCCCGTCACCCCCTTCCTCCCTCCCACTGCTGTGAAATGTTGACCCTGTGGCTGGTGTCTCCTGGTACTGGGACCGACTGCCAAGCTGAATGGGCCCAGTGCATTGGGTTGCCAGTCCGTGTGTGTGTGTGTGTGTGTGTGTGTGTGTACGTGCTGGGTCACGGCGTGGGGATTAGGTGTGTGTGAGTGATTGAGGGTGACAGCGGCCCTAGCATTAGGGGCCCTGTGGCAGATTTTGTAGGCCTGTTTTAGACACACTAAGCTGGATTTACCAGCAGCAGTGTGTCAGCAGTGATGCAGCCTGCCTGGACCTCCTACAGAACGCACACAAGCACACACACGTCGACCCCGGGTCCACTATGACCCATCCTATCCACCTGTAACCAGACTGTCCCGTCCCCCCCCCCCCCCGTTCCCCGTCCTCCATCTATCCTAACAGGTAGAGATGCAAAACAATTTTTAAAAATCATCCGTTTCCTTTCGTTTGCTTTCATGTGTTCACACTTCTGTAAATGTGCTGAGGCACAATGGAGTCTGTGATGCGTGCAGACCACTGTAGCGAGAACTGAGTGTTGAAACGAACATTAGGGCTCAGTCATACCAGCGTCCACAGTGAAACTCAAACGGAATCATCACAGTCAGTGGAGTCCCTTAAAATCAGCAAAGTAAATCAGAACGCAATGGTTGACTTTGAATTTGCATTACTGACCAACTAACAGAAATTCATATGATTGAACGCTCTTGAAGAAGTGCTCCAAATTGGTGGAAGTCACCGTTTTAGCTAAGGCACTTTGATTTAAATTCATCCCTGGCAAAGTGAAAACTGTTGTATAGTCAGTTGTGATCCTGGTCAAGTAGACGTGACATGCACAGTGCTTTTAGATTTTAGTCACCAAATTATTGAGATATCAATGTGTTTTTTTATTGATTATGCATTTTCTCAAGCCTTCCTGCAGTATCACTTCCTGCCCCTTGAAGGAGTGACTGATGAGACTGTGGAGAGATCGCAAAAGATGCAACACGCCCGCATGAAGCTAAATGTAAGGGTGCGATGGCGTGCAGAGCAGGATTTCAAACAAATTTCCAAATCACATTTCCTGCATCCGACTGCTGGTGACCCCTCGACAGTAATGTTGCATGCTGGGAGTGTCCCTGTACATGTGTGGTCGCCATGTGTGTGTTACCGCAGGGGGGCATGTGAGGCCACCGCGGCCCCACTTGTAACACACTCACATGCATGAGACTCGATTGTGCGTTTCTCTGTGCAACTTGTGTGCCGTGGATGTTTATGCGCACACCTTTGTCCGTGTGTGAGCGTGTTGGTGTGCGCACCAGTGTGTGTCTGTGTGCGCGCTTGCTCCCAGATCTCTGTTACAGCCTGCCCATTGTGAAGGAGAGCGTTGAGCAAGATCCTGACCCACCGGCGGGTACTAATCAGACGCATTCCTCGGGATTAAATGGCCAATTAACAATAAGAGAACCATTGTAGCCTTGTCTCCTTTTGCGTCACAGTTAAAGGGTTTTGTGCGTGTGTACGTGTCGCCGAGAGCGCGCGTTTTGTGTGCGCGAGGGCATGTGCTTTTGCGTGTGCACGGTGCTTTTTTTGTCGCTTGAAACGCACTTTGTGACTTCCTGTCAGCATGTCGCACTTGTTCGTTGCACTGCTCAGGTATTAGATGAAGATGCTCCCTACGGTTCCATAAAAGATTACAATTAAATTGTGTGCACATGAAAAGTAATTGGGAGATGATGCATTAAGGGTCCTGTCCTGACCCATGCATGCTGCACGGTGGCTGCAAGGTGTGTGTGTCTAGGTTTGTCAACGTTTTTGTTAACTATTCTGCACTGCTGTTGTACATGGAGATTGTGTAGACATACAGTACATGTGTACATAAATGGTTTTCTTCAATATCTGTGTGTGTGTGTGTGTGTGTTGGGGGGTGGGGGTATATGCATCAGTGTGGCACGTGTCGGAGTGTGGCAGAGGATTAGTGAGGCTCAGGGCCTGTTGCTCCACTTCCATGATTACTACTGCTGTCTACTGCCATATGGGATGGTGGGGGGCGCAGGTGGGGGCGGGTGGCGTTGCGGGGTGCAAGCTACTGTACCACGCCATACACGCAGACGCACACACACTCGAACTCAGCCCCTCCGACTCCACCCGAAAACCAATTATGTCCCACTTCCACGGCAGCATGTCACCACACACACACACACACACACACACACACACACACACACACATAGTCTTCAGCTTGTTAAAACAAATCTTATATGTGCATTCATGCATGGTTTCATATGCTCTGCCTCATGAAGGACCGTGTGTGTGTGTGTGTGTGTATATGCACATTGCACCTTCTCCATACACCTGCCAAAATACATACAATGTTTCTGAGGCACATATTCTGTAATAATTCAATAATTAATTTAATGAAGCCCTATTAAGTTTCATTATTTTACAATATATCTCTTCTTTCTCAACATATACTGCTGTATTAAAGTATGAAATGTATGAAAAAAAGTTTTCCCACAATATTCCAAAAAAAGAAGTATATCATGCTGTCTTGAATAATTTATTTTCGATTCAAATGTGAACCTTATTTAATTACACTCCAGTTATGCTTTTCATAGAATGATTATAGTCTGGACATTAAAATCCAAGTGCAGTTGCCCGGCCCATCTTACTACAAGTGTATGAGTATGAGGGCGTGAACAGGTGTTAACTCGCTAAAGCCCCAGACAGCGGTCAATGAGGGGGCTAAACGATGACAGTTAACACACGTACACACACAGAATACAGACCCCCCCACATGCTGCTGTCTGCGGTGGATTAGAGCTCTGTCTCCCCTCAGAAGACAGCAGGACACACACATGCACGCAGCGGGGGGTCAGCAGTCTGTGAAACTGATCGAGATGCTGGCCAGACATTATTCACAGATGAACTCACGGTCGGACTGATGCTCCCTCTTCCTGCACACTCTGCACCCTGGGCTCTGCTGGTCAGGGTCGCATGTAGTGTGACGGCACATTTTTTTTCATAGATGATGTGAAATAATTTCGAAGTTATCCTATCCTATCCTATCCTATCCTATTATATATATTATTTCAAAGTTTTTGAATTATCAGCAAAGATGCCTTTTCCATCTGAAGAAGCTGGTGGCGCAGTCACTTAAATAATTGTTCTTTCCTCCGAGCAGCCATGTTTCCCTGTTTGAACGTAGGCCTTCTCGGGATGGGACCAAATGTTAGTGTCAAGTTTTCTGTAAATTTTGTCCCAACAGAGTTGATAAAAATGAGGACTGTGTACACAAGCTTGAAAATATCTTCCCTGTAACTAACACTGCTGAACAATGGAATGTAATTCAGGTTGCACTAGTTAATGTAAGTGCTTGGAAACGAAACATCACAGTTGTTACAGAGCCCAGAGGTTATATACTGTATGCACGTGTACACTAATGTAGTTCATCATTATATAAGCGGCCACAGCCTGAATTTATCTTCAGCTCACATCCATGACAGACTGCTAACAACCCATATCCTACTAAATGGACACATACACACGCACACAGGCCTCTGCGCATATACACACTTACACATACATTACCATACATTAATGGCATGTAATGCAGCAGGGCCCATTTCCTGTAACCTGTACGCAGAGTGGGACCTTCATGTCATATGGCCCATTGTGTCACCGTAGATGGAAAAAGGAGTGCTGTGCAGAGAGACACATGGTCTGGCCCAGACTCATGCAGAGTTATCCTCACATCACTTTAATGAGGAGTTAACACACACTGACCTCACACACACACACACACACACACACACACACACACACACACACACACTCATACCTCGTTCATAGCTGAACGAGCACATAGGCAGTGCAGGTAATATGATGGGTAAATACTTCAAGATCAGAATCAATCATTTAGTGCAAATAACTTAAAGAAAAAAAATCTGAAGACAAGTAAAGCAGCACATCGTCAGCAAAATCCTCACAGAGCTGAGTGTGGGTCTGTCCCTGTGCCCCTCCCATTCTCCCCCTTCCCCATCTGCCTCTCTCTCTCTCTCCTTCCACTTATTTCTGCCCTGTTTTATCACCACACTCCTCTCCTCTTCCCTCCTTCCACCCCACCCCATCCACAACTTTCCGCCCAGTTTCCTCCAGTCTCAGTCTGAACTTCCACCAGTCCCTCACAGTAAGCGCCGCAAGCTTTCTTCTCAGTCCTGCCTGTCCTTCACTCAGCCGGCCTCCCCGCACTCAGGCCGTCCCTGTCGCTGCCCCTCAGTACTGTCCCATAAAGCTCCCTTACCTTATCAATAATGATCGATCCAGCCGCAGAACTGAAGGTCCTGCTCTCTGTCCCTGTGCAGCGAGCGCTCGGTTCTCTCCATCCACCCTTCCTCTGTCAATCTGGCCACAAACCCCTCTTTCCTCCCTTTATCCCGAGGTAAGATACTTACTTTTCAGATAAAGCATATTATGATAAATCGGCTGAACTCTGTGCGTGTGTGTGTGTGTGTGTGTGTGTGTGTGTGTGGGGTATGTGTGTATGTGTGAATGTGAAACTGTCACACACATGCACACACACATACACTAAGCACACCCTGTGTACACACAGACATACAAAAATACACTGCGTATCGAACAACATGATGTCACAGGTACTTAACAACTGGAAAAGTGTGTGTGTGTGTGTGTGTGTGTTCTGGGTCTTTTGGGATGTTGTGGGTTTTGGCTTATGCCATACGTCAGTCAATAGTGGAGACAAAAACATATGTGATTATTTCATGTTTCCAGCATCAGAACTGGATTGAAATCAAATTCACATTAAGGTTGTTTTGCTGGGGAGGATTCTGGGAAACTTAATCTAAATTTTCCTTGTCACAAAATACAAAAAAAGGCTCAGCATATAGTTTCTGTTAATATAAATGATTCACGTCATTATAAGAAGCTATGTCTCAGCCCAGAATTAATTTCAGTTTTCAGTTTCAAAACTTTTTTTCTCATTTTTGATCTATTGGTAGAGTGGTTCTGAGTTGGAGTCAATTCGATAGTTAAACAAACTGATGAAATATTCAGTATCAAACACATGTGCCTCCTGATCGGATGATTTTTTCTCCTTCATTTTTTCCACTATAGTCGTCGAGAAGGAATGTTTGCAAATCGGCCTCCTGGTTCACTGAGGGATGCGTGGCTGCGAGTTTGCGAAGAAACGGCGTGAGAGAAATAGTGGAGCATATGGGCAGATGCTCTCCAACAAAGTGAGGATGGAAGTTAAGGTCAACGAGGGGAATAAAAGAGTTTGGAGAAAATGAAAACGAAATGAAAATACAATGGCTGTGTTTGCCTTTGGGACGTGTATGCGTGCTTGTTTCGAAATAGGATGTTTATGAAATGCTGTGTGTGTGTGTGTGTGTCTGTGTGTGTGTGTAGGAGTGTAGATTAGATATACTAAGCCTCTTATGTGCTGGTTGTCCTTAATTTGCTTGTGCTCTGGGTCCTAGTGCGTCCAAACTACCAGCAGTCCTTCATCACAGAGTAATTTCTGCACAAACAACCTCACATCATGCAACAAAGAAATACTTGGTCTCAATCTTAAAGTGCATTAATAAAGAGTATAGTACTCATTTTATGCCATGCCTATATAACCATAATATGTCCATTAAAAAAACAAAAAAAATAAGGCTAAACTTTTCAAACAAAATTACTTGGAGGGGGAAAGGATGGCTGAAATGAATTAAAACAAATCAATTAGACAACCGGTTTCTTTAACCCACTCTACAAATTGCTTTTATCTTAACAACCTAAGGATCAAAACAGTTTTTATGCAATCCTTAGTGTGTGTTTTTAATGTTTGCTGTAGCCTACAAGTCCATGCACTGAGTCCCAGTTACAGTGATATTCACAGGATGGGCCTGTGCCTATATTAATCACTGTTCACTGAAAGAGATGGGACAGTTACCCATCAGCAGCAGGGTTTTTTTTTATAGTGTAACAATATTTTAGTGTAAGTAGAGTTCTAGAGATAAATGTATAGATTTAATGTGGTATGCACAAATGTCATGGTTCTATAGGCCTGTTGCTTTTGATCAATTTAATGGAATTTTCAGTTCTCGTGCTGTTTTCCATAACGGAATAATGACTTCATTAATAATTATAATGATGATAAAAATAATAATCAGTTGCAGGTTATCTTACTTAAATGTTTTTTAAACGTGTTTATTTTTTTATGCTCGTCTTGTCACCGCCTTTTCACGCAAATAGCACAAAACGTTAGCGTTATCACGGTAAAGTAAGCGGTGAAGGTTGAAGTTGAGGTTCACAGAAGAGTCGAGGGGCAGGTGCGTGAAGTGTGCGCGTGCGGAGCAGGGTCGCGCGCGCTCTGAGACATAATGAAGGTCTCGCTATTCCCGCTGGGGTTTTTTTTTTTCTATCCCCCTAGCAGTTTCGAGATCTCGGGGCATTCTTGTCTCCGGACTCACAGTTAGTTAGTGCGAGGATCTGTTCCCGTTAGCGGCTATAGTTTAGCTTAATGAGCTCCAACGAAAACAAACAAATAAAGCGTACCTGGATGTGGAGCAGGTGAGGCGTCCACTGGAGACAGGACGTATCCACATGTCTACAACACACGCGCAGCGACGCACACACACACACACACACACACACACACACACACACACACACACTGGCCGGAGCAGGTGAAGACATTTTTTAATCTAGATTTAGAAACGTTCAAACACGCCGGTAAAGTCTCTCTGTCGCTCAGTGTGTGTCTTTATATCTCCGCTTTGGCTTTACAGAGCTAGATAAACCCCTTATACAGTTTGGGCTGTAGCTACATGGGTCTGTGTGTGTGTGTGTGTGTGTGTGTGTGTGTGTGTGTGTGTGTGTGTGTGTGTGTGTGTGTGTGTGTGTGTGTGTTTTTAAACTATAAGAAATCCGATTCAATTAACAAGCGCAGAGAATCGGCTTTGGACACAGAGAAATTGTCTCGCCGCAGAGGATGGCACAGGCCAAACTGACAAACGCGTCCTCCTGGAGGACTCTGCGCACGAATCAATGGAATAGGACGTTAAAGGGAAAACGAACTAAGAAGCTTCGTCTCTTGCAACTTGTTCCACCACCATTTATCACTGGAATAAATAGTCAGGGAGTTAAATACCTTAACATGCTAAGGCCTAAAGGCTTGTTGAACAAATACAAATACAAATACAACCTAATGCGTGTTGAAGCTCAAACAATTTCAATAGAAGTAAATGGATTCAATTACATTAATTAATTTGAGTCTACTGGCCCCAGCCCTTTCCTATTTCATTTGAAGAATATTTTTAATATTCACCTTATTTATTTTTTTCCCCATATTATCAGCTTCTCCATATCTTAACCTACAGCACATACGTTTAATATAAAAGCTACATGGTGACGTAAATCAAGTAAAATGTATGTATTATTATTATTATTGACTGGGGTAAACGAATGGGTGAATGGGCTGAAGGGAGCATGTTGGGGATCAGAAGGGGATTTAAATGCAGAACAACGCGGTCTTTGTGTTGCATTTAATCCGGCCTGTACCCCCCCCCCCCTCCGCCTCTCTCCTGCCTCTGCCTCCGCACTCCGCACCAATTATTTTAGGAGGCCAATTTCGAAAATTGTTCACAACAATGAGATGTCTTCCCTGAAAAAAACCCCAAAACTCGAAAAGCCCATGGTGGTTATTTATTGGGTTATTTCATTGGGGTTCTCTTAAAAACAGGGGCCAGGACAAATCATAAAATTATTCTCCATAGGTAAACTTTACATGTGTCTTCCTGAACTCGAACAAACTATAATTTTGTCTTACTCTTTATTAATCATTCAGGTAAAAAAAAATTGGTGTACCATATCTAAACTTTCAACCTGTTCGAAAATAAGAGACGTGCAAAGTAAACCTTGTCTCTGCCAATTTATCCTCCTTAATTCATCATCGTATTTAGCATTGCAGAATATGCATGAATACATAATGACAGTGTGTGTGCGAGCGTTTGAGTGAGCGCGCCCACGTGAGAGAGAAAGAGAGAGAGAGAGAGAGAGAGAGAGAGAGAGAGAGAGAGAGAGGCTCTGTGTGTCTACTTGGGTAAGAAGTTACTTCTAATTAGCCAGTCTCGTCTCGCTCGCCTCACTTGTCCACCCTGCAGATCCGCATCCTCTCCTCAGGCATCAGGGACCACAAGGGGCCCCGACTTGTCTCAGCACCCGTCAGAGCGCGACCTGTTGTGGAACTGCTGTTGTTGTTTTTTTTTCTTTCTCTCTCTCTCTTTTGGCGCCTTTCACCTGGCGACGTCGGTGCGCACGGCAATTACGCACGACTTTGCTCGGAGCGACCGTGTGGTAGCACGGGTCCTGTTTATTTAGCCCGTATCATTTTGGATGCGCCACCTTGATCCGTTTTGTCTCGGGTTGATTCGAGTTGTTGTTGTCGCCATTTTCAACGCAGAAGAAGCATTAGCCTTACACCGGGTTCCGAAATCTGCGGTGGTTTTACGCGTCAGGCGAAAGCAGGCGTGAAGGCATATTGGCCTTACTTTTATAGTGAGAATCACAGGTGCCTTGCTCGACGGCACAAAGTCAGCGACGCCTAGGGAGGTAACGAGGGGGATAGGCCAGCAGGAAGAAAGCTAAATCGAAAACAACTCAGAAACAAACAACCCGGGGTCGAAGATAAACAGAGAGGGAAGGAGTGACAGGAGGGGAAAAACACGAGAGGGAGAGAGAGAGAGAGAGAGAGAGAGAGAGAGAGAGAGAGAGAGAGAGAGAGAGAGAGAGAGAGAGAGACACCCCCTGGAGACTAGCTAGGAGACCCGGCCCCCGGTCACAGAGAAGGAGAGAGAGAGTGAGGGAGTGAGGGAGTGTTTTAAAGCCGGCAGGAGGCATGATGTCCTACATTAAGCAACCCCATTACGCCGTGAACGGGTTAACGCTGTCCGGCCCGGGCATGGATCTGCTCCACACCGCCGCCGTTGGATATCCCAGTAAGTAAGACCCTATGACATCCAACTGTATGTTTTAATTTTTTTTAAACTGCCGTTTCGTCGTTTGTTTGGAATATTTTTGTTTTGAAATGCTGGAAATGACGAGAATCACATAGAAGGACTTTACGCCTTTTGCGTAAAATGCTCAGTAACCAGGACTCAGGACCAATCAGTTGTTTGTTTTTGTCTCTTTTATACATTTTTAAATACACGTCGTTGTGCTTTTAGTGTGTGGATAGAAGTATTTTGGTCCCTCGGGCATCAGAACATGTGTTCACTTGACCTATAAGTTCAGCGGATTACAGAGTCAAAAAACAATAAAGAAACGTGTGTGAATGGGAAACGCGGCCTGTTCTCACACGGACTTAATGTCAAACCAGACTCCAATCTGTTGCACTTGTCATGTAACCTATTTACAGGAGGATGCTCATTGTATTTTATGTGGTACCATGGTGTTTTGAATGAATGCTTCTTATATTGTTTGGTTGGGATACATGACCTGCAGCAGCATCTGTCATCCTCGAGAACAGCGTTTGGCCGAAGCGATGGCGAGGTTTGGCACTGACGGCCGGGAGGCGTGTTACGAAGCTTGGCCTTCTTTGTCGCATATTAGAGTTTGAATCGAAGACGTTTCAAGAGTTGTCTTTTGATGTTCCGGAGAAACTTTCGTTTCTTCACACCGTCTATTTCGATTCGGACAGTCTCATTTAGGAGGGGTTAAAACGGCAAGACGCACGAAATAATTTTTATTCGATCCGATCATTTAAAAGCGCCAATCATCGAGACACTCTTTGACTTAAAGTAAGCATTTCGTCTCGTATGTATGAGAAGACGTCAGCACGAGTCCGTTGAAAAAGATCGACTAAAATGTATTCAACTTAATCCGGTATTTTTCTTGACATGTTCGGTAGGATAAATCGACATTCTTCGTAAAAATGTCGAACCGGAGCGAAGCGAAATGAGCATCAACGGGCCCGAGTTTGATCACTTGTGCCGCGAGTCAGAACAGAAATCATTTCCTTGATTCACGAGCAACCTCTGAAATTTGATTTCGTTCTCACTTAAAACACATAAATAATGTAATAGAGGATTTAAACAGTATAAAATAGACCGGAAGTTGCTGGGAAACTGTGATGAATTTCGAAAGGTTTTGGGAACGTCAATTTCTTCTAGGATCGTTATCTTTATATAATAATAATAATAATAATAATAATAATATTTTTTTTTCTTGTAGGCACCCCGCGTAAACAGCGTCGGGAGCGCACCACCTTCACACGCGCACAGCTGGACATCTTGGAGGCTCTGTTCGCCAAAACCCGCTACCCAGATATCTTCATGAGGGAGGAGGTGGCCCTCAAAATCAACCTGCCGGAGTCCAGAGTCCAGGTAACACATGGCACATCAGTATACACAGTGTTATTAAGTGGTGTTGCAGTGTCTCCTTGAATATAGAGTAGGAAAGAGAGACAGAAATAAAAACACATCTCCTCACCCTCCGCCATACTCCAGGTTTGGTTCAAGAACCGTCGTGCCAAGTGCCGCCAGCAGCAGCAGCAGAGCACAGGCCAGTCCAAACCACGGCCCCCTAAGAAGAAGGCTTCCCCCGCCCGCGAGGCCAACACTGAGGCCAGTGCCAACCCCGCCAACGGACCCTACAGCCCTCCGCCCCCTCCTCCAGGCACCGCCATCACCCCCAGCTCCAGCTCAGCCAGCGCCACGGTGTCCATCTGGAGCCCGGCCTCCATCTCTCCGCTGCCGGACCCGCTGTCTGCCTCCACCACCCCCTGCATGCAGCGCACCACCGCCTACCCCATGACCTACACCCAGGCCCCGGCCTACAGCCAGAGCTACGCAGGCTCCTCTTCCTACTTTACCGGCCTGGACTGCAGCTCCTACCTGTCACCCATGCACCCGCAGCTGTCAGGCACCGGAGGAGCCCTGAGCCCCATCACGGCCTCCTCGATGGGCGGGCCCCTCAGCCAGTCGCCCGCCTCGCTCTCCTCCCAGGGTTACACGGCGGCCTCGCTGGGCTTCGGAGCTGTCGACTGTCTAGACTACAAGGACCAAGCTGCCTGGAAGCTCAATTTCAATGCCACTGACTGTCTAGACTACAAAGACCAGAACTCCTGGAAGTTCCAGGTCTTGTAGACGACAGGAGGTGGGAGGTGGGGAGGGCAGGGCATAAAAAGTGAGAAATCAAAAATCGAAGTGGAGCGAATAACCCAAGATTACTTTTGATGTGTTTTTAGAAGAAGGAAGAGAACTTGGGACACAGAAATCAAATAATCATATCAGCTGAAGAACCAGTCGGCTGAAATAATCTCTTTCACTGTAGCTGTTTCAGAAAAAAAAAGACTAAAACGTACTGATGCTTGGCTTGGTGATTGTAACAGAGAGATGACAGTTGAGTTTTTAAAAATCAACAGCATAGAAATCAGCCTTCAAATCAAAAAAATGGGTTTGTGAGAGGAGCACAAGATTATATCTGTACAATCAAATTAATGAGAAAGAACAACTGCTTTCATTCTACAGCTCTATGAATTAAAAAGGTCAAGACTGCTGCGATTTAAATACAGTATAACCTTTACTGACAAGTAAACTGACAAGACAATTTAAAGGTTTTCTTTATTATTATTATTTGGTTTGATTGACGGAGATGAACTCACACACAGCTTGGCCTCGGCCTCGACTTGGAACCAAGTCTGTCTCGGCACGAGCGTTTCGAATCACTGCGTAGACAGACCTGGAAGCTGACGCGATAAACCCGACGGGATCCCAGGCTCGTGTTTGTTCCCCCCCGCCTAGACTTCGTCTCGTACTTCCTGTCATGTGTTTCCGTCGTGAAGCTGCTTTCTCATCACCGAGCTGACTCAAAGCGCTTCGAGCCAAACCTCTCCGCCGCCCCCCGCCCTTCGGGAGGCGTGGTGGCCGGGGTGGCCGCTCCTTCGGCGCCGCGCGTAAACGGACAGAAGCCTTGTACGATACTGACCCTCTGCAGCCAGTGTGTGGTACAAGCGGAGATGGTAGAGCTGGTCACTGAAGTGACCGCAGTACGAACCTGTTGCCTTTGAGCGTGGCTGTAATCATTAGGAGAATGGCTTGTACATTGTTAGTTGATTAGGATCACTCCCAGACAATTTGGGCGACAATGGTCACATTGCGGCTCTTGGTCGCCAAGTACCCCCCCCCATGCCGTCTCGCAGCGTTGGCATGAGGTTAGACGATCGTTGAAGCAGTTCTTGAATCGACAAATGGCTTCATCATATTACTATTCCGCGTAGTATTCGATGGGAGAGAAGGCTGCACCAGAGAAAGGGAAGGGCCTGGGCTGCCATGATGTAGCCCACCCCCACCCTTTGCACAGAGAGTTTCGGTGCCTCTCTCAACTCCAACCTGTAAAGATGTAATGGCTACCACTTTATGTGTTTGATGTATCGTTTGATTTTTTTTTTTTTTGGTATTAGACTTAAACAATTTTATGTTTCTTTAAACGCAATTGTGAATTCGTTAAAGTAAAAATTGTGGTAATTTGTCTTGAAGTTGATATTATTATCAGTATTCTTACTGTCATCATTGGTATTATGTCTTCAGCTGACATGGTCATTGCTAATATTCTTTTTGATGTTATTTTGTAAATATTAAAACTTGAAAATGCAATCATGTCTGGTATCAGCCACGTGTTGTTACGCAGGCGCTTCACCCAACAGAATCTCTCTTTCTTAAACTTTCTAGAAAACTGCCAACTTTTTATTCTTTTCTGTTTATATTTTTTTCTGGTTTCTGCTTCTTCTCTTTTATTTTACTTTTTTTTCAAACTCAGGGGTTTATCCAATAAAAGTAGCAGTAATAGGATACAATGCTGTTTATGCTTCTTAATCATTTACTGTACTTTTATCTTTTGCATGACTATAATCTTCTCTGCTTGATTTTCTGACATGAATTATTTTGTATGTTTCATTTGTCTCCTGTGTTTGTCCAGTCTCACCACTACCATGCTAGATAGCGATGATGTTTCTGAGACATTAAATGACTTCATTAAAGCTCACTGAGTTCTGTAAGTCACTGGAACTGGAGTGTTTAACCGCTGAACGTTGGCGGCAAGTGTTGTACCAAGGTTGGGCCACGCTCCCGACATGTGTTATCCCTCTATATCTCTGCCCTTTAGGTTGGCAGTAGGAAAAATGGGAGTGTCGGACATCCAGGGAGAGGAGATTGGGAATCCGTTTCTGGGAGCGTTCCACTAATCCATACAAGAGGTTGAGTGGGTATAAGGCAGAGATGAGAGGGAGCAGGGCAGAGAGGACAGAAAACAGATTAGAACTAACCATAACACCGAGTCCTGCCGCGCCACCGGCCCCAAACTGAAGTACGAGAGATGGGCAGATTATTTTGCACCGCTGATCGTTTCCTGCGTGCTCCCGCCACCGATAGGCCAGAGGGTCGGCCCTGCGGGGGGTCGTGAGAAGTGCACTGCATGAAAGCTTTTAGTTTGTGTGGTCGCTTAGAAGAAAAGAAAAGCACTGACACAATTCAACTAAGAGGGAAAAAAAATGAAGTGGCCATTGTTGACTGGTGTTTTTTAAATAAAATCTGTGACCAATGTGGCCGTTAAACTGTCGCTGGACAAACCTTCACTGGTGGAAAAAATTTGCTGAACTACTGACTCAGATCAAAGTGACTTTAAATCTGACATCGCATCCAAATACATTTGGATGCGATGTCAGATGTCGGATTTCTTGTCGTGAACCTCAGGCTTTATTTTCGCAATGTGCAATAGGGTTCTGATGAGACTGACATCGTAATATCAAGAAGACTTTGTCGAAATGTTGCACCATAGTGGCACCTGGAGAAACATTCTCATTCATCTATATGGTCCTCATTTGGGTACGTCCAATAAGATGTTGACATTTGACCTGAAGCCGAATGCGCAAGTCCTAGTCGGTTGCGCTCGGCCGCATCACTGCAAAACAGTGACATGCACGGTGGGGGCCACACGCTTCAAACACTGTCACACAGGCATTCGCTGCTGATCGGCACATGTCTTGGCTGCTTGTTGCGCTTTTGTCCCCAGGCTGCTTGGTAACAGTGGGACTGCGACTGAGCCCGACTGGGATTTAGCCTGAGAACGCAGAGCTGCGGTTCAGCTCCATGGTGACACAGCGCAGCGCTCGACAGTCCAAAAGCTTATTAACAAAAGTGTGGCAGGCTGCAGTCAAGTTTACACTTGAATGCTTCATTGTTGCAATAACATGTTGTATACTTTAAGAGTCTCTTGGTGGGTACTGATATTGTGAGCAGAGAGTCAATTCAACATGAAAACTAAGACTCGTATAGATAGATAGATAGATAGATAGATAGGTAGGTAGGCCCCCTCCTGTGCTGTGCATGCCGTGTGCTCCTGTAATCCCCCAGCAGCAGCATATGGACTGTGAAGCACAGACACAGACACACTCAGGACTTAGAAATATGATTCATTTCTTTCCCCTCTCTAATCCCTTACAAACAAGCTGGTGGCCGTCCTGCTCCGGAGGCACGCTGTAATCATGCCACAGGCTGCCGCTGCTGCCAGAGCTGACCAGCCTCCCCATCAGCCCTCCCTCCCTCCCTCCCTCCACCCCCCTGCAGTCCAATTTCCTCTTAATCGATTCCTAATCCCGACGCCGCCAAGCACGCACGCGCCAAGCACACGCCCAAACCGCATGCACATGGACGGGGACGCGGATGCGTTCACGAACGTTAGGCTCGTATTCGTAAATGCAGCTTCTCGCACGCTCGTATGCAGGCACGTGCAAACGGAAACTCATTAGCTAACACATGCTACACACAAAAGACAGCTCACTGACTCTGATGATGGCACACGCACACACACACACACGTTCATGTGCGCGCCTGATTGCAGGAGTGGAATCAGGCGCGCAGGAGCCCGGTCGCCAGCTGCATGCCATCATCATCATCATCAGGCTCAGCTACAAATACCTGTTACCAGAGCGCAGGTTCTGTTTGACCAGTCAGTCACGTACCCAGCCTCACTTGAACTATTTCATCTTTTCGCTCTTTTGCCTGTCTTGTCGTTCGCTCCCGCGCTCCTCTGCCTCCGGTTTCCGTAACTGGGCCCCGAACGTCGTTTCCTCCTCTGTTCTGTCCTGGTCTGCACTCTTTCATCTTCACTTCCCTGATCCTCACAACTCCTGCCCAAACTCCTAAAGTTGGATCCCTCCTCCTCTGCCTATTCTTTCATGCCAGTTATTTTGTTGATAAAAAAGTTTACTTAATCCAACCTGCCTCCAGTCTTGAAAAAAGTATCTTACCATATCATCTTTATTCTATTATCATCATTGTAAAAAAAATGTTCTGTACACTGTAAAACTGGTGAAACATCCTCATCCCAACTGTTATGAACCTGGTTTGGCTATAATTTTAAGGAAAGCAAAGTAATCATCATATTGATTATTCATAAAACGATGTAACCATTTGCATAAATCGTTAAATAAGATTTGTACTCGCGCAGTAATGCCGCTAAATCACAGCGTATTGCAGTGTAAGTAGGTGAGGCTGATCTGTAGCCAGTAGTGGTAACAGGATCAGTATTACAGTATGAATGGATCAACCAGACACTGTCAACCTCAGCATATACTTCTGCTAAGGGCTTTACTGCAGATTACAACTTAACACCTAGTTAATATCACTAATAGCAAAAGTCAGAGTTTAGAGCCACAGATTAATGATATGTTGGACTGAAACTGTTGTCTGGATTATGGGAGTGCTTGGCATTTGGTGCTCATAAGTGTATCAAACACATATGTGACATTGAGACCGGTTTTGGTTTTTCGGGTACTTTAGGCAACAGGTGACAATTCTTTAACGTGTCTGTGGATGATACTTGGACTTTTTTTTGATCATTTCCCCTCAGTACCTCTTTGCTTCTGACCATTTTTCTCCTTGTTACGGAATGAATGCCTTGCTCAAAGGGAGGCTGCTGTTGATATCGATATTAACTGCAAAGCCGGCTTGTCAAAATGATTCAAACTGCCAACAACCCCCCCCCCCCGCCCTAAACCTCACATCAGCAGTTTCATGCCATGTTTCCTTGAGGGATCTCTCCCGTCTCGTCGTCTATTTCCACCCTCTCCTCGCATGCTCCTGTCTTCCCTCTTCCTCTCCTTCATGCCACCCTCCCTCATCTGCCCCTTCCTCTGTGCCACCTCTCCCTGGGTGCCCCCTTGCTCCCTCCACTCCACTTCTCCTTGCAGTTTGTTATTCTTGCTGATCTAATTTAGAGAATGTCCCAAATCCTCTTAGTGTCCTGCCCCCTCAGCGCAACACTAAGTGAATTAGACAGGATTACCGTCTCCCTCTTCCTCCTCCTTCTCGTCCTCCTCTTCCTCCTCTCCTTCTACTCCATGCCGTCACTCTCGCCTCGTCATCTCTCCACTTGTATGTCCATCTTTCTCTCTGGACATGTCTATTTTCATCGGCAGGATTAAACCCTTCTCCCTCTCCAGATGACAAATTGGTTCCAATGTTCCCTTTGTGACAGATGCTCTCACAGGCCCAGTGCATCATGGGACATGAAGCATCATTAATTAAACTTTGACCTCTTGCAAATAAAAATAGCAAAAAAAATAAATAAATGAAATGACATAACACAGATTGAAGTCCACCAAACAGCCACATGTACAACTAGTGCAGGGAGATGAGACTGGAAGTTTTAAAGGAAAACACAAGTTGAAGGAGAAGAAGATCTGTCCCGATCGTTGCCGCGCCAGCGCAGGGTCAATACACGATCTCAAGTATTTGCCAGGACGAAAACACTCTGCTGCAATTCAGTAGTACACAAAAGTACACAAAATGGTTTGCGAAAACAGTCAGCGAGGAGGGATCTGAGGAAGAGACGTGGCGGTTACGTGCGCCCTCACTTCACTGATCAGTCTTCACACACACACACACACACACACACACACAGACACAAACACAAACACACACATACAGTCACAAGTAGTTTCAAGATAATTCTGAGGGGTTGTGCAACAGGATATAAAAAGCTAAACAATAAAGCACGTCTCCACCTAAAAAAAATGATGTTGGTTGAATTCATTTGTTGGAGCATCACTTGATTTAGATTATTGGCTACTGTACATGCTGGTTATAATATTTTTAACTCCTTAACGCCTGAATTTATTTCCAATTATCAAAAAAAAGTTTTTGGTGTGTGTTTTTGCTTTCAAGTAGATGCTAAATTAAGTTGAGAGTGTTAATTTGAGTATAGCACATAAAATAGATATAAATCTATTATTATCTATTATCTATTATCTATGATGCAAATTAGTGACAACAGGCAATAAAGATAAAAAAAATACCTGTTCCCATCTCAGGTATGAAGATTCTTTTATTAATGTAACAAAGCAATACTAATACAGACGCTATTTTGGCTGTTTTGGAGCGGAAGTGGTTTGATGCTAAATCGCGACAATAGGCGTTAAGGGGTTAAAATAAAATACTTTTAAAAAAGATACTTTCTACATTTACATTGCAGAAAATCAAGTCTTTTAGTTGTCTTTCCCACTGAGTGATTGGTGAAACACATAGAGTGGAGCCTGTGAGTTCCTGCCTGAGCTTCTGACCTTTGACCCCATCGCTCCATTTATGCCCCCGCTGCTGATTTCTTTATCTGTCTTACTCCGACTAGTGTACATCTTTCATCTTCTGGAAAATGACCACAAATAGTTTTATTCTTTAAGAGCCGGAACACGTTTGACCGCATTTAGATAAGCAGACATAACGCCAGGACCTTTGCATTGTTCAGTCCGCCTCTGCTTTTAGTATAAACCCCTGAATATCTTCATCCCCTCTTTCTGCCTTGCTATGCTTCCTCCTCTTCCTTTGTCTCAATCTCTCACTATCTCCCATCTCTGTTTTCTTCCTCCCTTCATCTGGGTGCCATCTGAACACACACACACACACACACACACACACACTTCTCCTCCCTCACTTTCGGTAATTCCAGGGTTGCCTCCCTCGCTCACTCGCCCTAATCCAGCTCTGACCTCAATCCCGTGATGTAACGGATCATGTGATGTGGGGAGAAAGAGAAATAGAAAATAGAAAAAAGAAAAGAGAGCGAGTGAGAGAGAGAGAGAGAGAGAGAGAGAGAAAGAGAGAGAAACAGGAGACGTAAATTGGGAAACATGGTCTAATCCCCGATGGTGGAGCCACACACCAATCGCAAAACTAATGGGCTGGGGTGGGCTGCCTCCACAAAGTTACAGAATATTAGTCACATACTAATGGTCTCACACACACACACACAGATACGAGCACACACACACACCCTCCTAGAAACAACAAGTCAACATGTTTGTTTCATCTCTGTGAATCAGTGGCTGTTCACGTGCCAGTTTGTCTGCATCCTGCCAACAACAAACACCTCAGCCGGGCTGTTTGTGACTGTCAGGCAGCCTCGCACTCATGTAAATATTTACGTTACGTGACAATATGAATATGTACAATATATGCATTTCTATGTTATGGATAAACACAGTATTTGTGTATCAAACCAAAGGCATCACAGCTGGAAACTGTTTTAGTCTTACTGTTACAACAGTGTCCATATGGCTGTTTGTCTACATATCATGAAATTTCACATAGGCCTGCATCATATATCATATATTTATATATATTCTAAATTCTTACTAAGACACTTATGAAAGCTCATTTCTCACTCTGAAACTAGATCCACCATCCGTTATTCTTCACCAATATGAGTTATTATGTCGAAAATACAGGTATATATTATAAAATATCATAATTACACAGTATTTTTTAAAAATAATTCCTTTCAAGTGTTAGTGCTAGTTAATAACGTTTCATAAAATACCATAAAAACAAACAAAATTCACATAACTTTCCTGTTTTTTATATAACAGAAAATGTTTTTTTTCTTCCATCGTACACCTCTAATGGACTTTTGACTTTTTCATTATTGTACAATTTGTGTTATGTAGTGCAAAAACTGCTCATTAGGGGGCGCTGCGGAGTGAACCGCGCATTGTGAGTGTGTGCGTGTGTCTCCCTCCCCTCTTGTTTCTGGTGGCAGTGTGACTAGAGAAGCACATGGCCAGAGACAAACACACACACACACACAGACACACACACACTGGTGTACAACTCACACTCATGAGCGGCAAGACAGACTGAGCTTTCAAAAAAATCCATTTTGCTCATTGTTACTTCACTTGAATGTTTGAATCACCTTAAATCTCATTTTAAGATGTTACGCGTTCATAGTGACATCACGGATACGGGTGCCAGTCATGGCCCAATGTTTAACTGAGAGTAGCCTTTTTTTTTAAACTAGGAGTCGTCGTGTGTCCAGCAGCTAAACTTTCAATTAAGAAAAAAGAAAGTCTAAATAAAACATGCTTGTATATTTGTGCTGAACTTCTGGATTTTCCAGTAAAGGAGAAGTAGATTCTAAATTTAAGGAATTGAATCGAGTTTATCAATATTTTGAACTAAGCTAACCGTACACGTAGCTTAGCATCTTAGCTTTAGCAGCTTTTAGCTTGTTGTTTTGGTTCTCGGTACACTTGTATCCAACAGCTCAGTACATGTAGAATATACAACAAAACACTGTGTATTATCAGTGTGTGTGGCTGTACTGAACCCTGCTGTGTTGCTGGTTGACTACCAGGTTGTGCTAATGGCCGAACACGGTTAATCCCCGCGAGCGATTCCCTACGCACCCCCTCCCTCAGGTTCCCCAGCCCCCCGTGCTCACCATGTCCCTTTGTACACTCCAATAATCTCAGTTTTGCACTCATTTAGTCTGAACCCGCTCACCCCCCCGCCCAAGCAGCTACCCTCCCAATGAACTACATCCCCCATCCACACACATACACAAGCACCCCCTTGTCTTACTGATCTTGTGCCAGCCATCCCACCTGTACTTTATCTCTTCACTCCACAGGGACAGGTGAATTCTGTGCCGATGTTAACTACCCAAAGATTTTGCCTTTTATTTGTAGCAAGCTGTCGTATCTTACAGTACCAGTCAGAGGTTTCAGAACCCCTTAATTTTTCCCGAGGTTCTTGAAATTTAAACAACTCAGTGGTTTTAACACCCCTTTTGTTGGGCTGAATTTTTGGAGTGTTGAAAGTAGCCAAACACAACCTGTGTCAGATGCAGTCTGCTCCAACGCTGTCTTTGTACAGGCAGGGGTTTTGCGAGCACTCCTGTAGGAATTGTTTGCATTGACTTTCAGCGCTTCTGTAAATTACCAAGTCTTAATCCCTGCAAACTCATGTTATTTGGGGGGGTAGTTTTAAAAAAAAATTGGTATCAGCTGGGAAACTGCTTGAACACTGACAGATTTAGGGGGATGTGAAGCAGTGGCTTTTGATTTTACCTGTATCTCCACATATCTCTGTCCACCCACCTTAACAGCACTAAATTAAAATAAAATATTTTCTGTCTCAACAATGGGAGCTGGCAACTCCTTATTCCACTGGAGTTTTGTTTTAAATGCGGCCCCCGTCCTTCCACCCACCACATACATCTGTCCCGCTTCCTTCTTCACCTTCTGTCTGTCCCTGCTTGATGTATATCATCAGCCCCCTCCCTTCCTAAAGACGCATACAGACACATGCATACTGTACCAGTTGTGCACTAATCTAGGGTTGACCTCTCAACCTGCCCCCTCCCTCCCTTGAACACAAACGCATCTCTCTCTCTCTCTTCCTGAACATCCAACCACTTCACTCCTCCACCCATCCCCCACCCCTCCTAACGCATGCCCCCCCCCTTTACCAATCCCGGCACTGTGTTAATCTGGTGCTGGTCTGACGGTCAGCACTTTGAGCGGCAGACAGACAGATTGGCTGTAATCCCCTGAGTGCCACAGATGGAGCACCACTACGCAGACCTTGGGGAAGGTGAACACACAGTTGTGTACACACACACACACACAAGGACAAAGACATACAATTGGAAAAAAAATACCTATGCACGTACTTATTTATATGCATGGTATGTTCCATTATACACTCAGCAATTAGGGCAGAGCACTGCTTACGAACGGTCACATCATCACAGTCTCACATGATGCGCCTTTGCTTCGTGACTCCATGTTTAACAAAGACACACACAAAAAAACCAAGAGAGGCCTGTGCTGCATTCGCCGGTGTGGTGGCAAATAGAAAAAAGAGGTTTTGGGAACTTTCAAGTTTCCACAGAGTAACCATCAGACTGTTTTGTCCTATTATAACCATTTTTAGAGGGATATATTCAGTTTAGCCAAACTGAAAGACAATCCAGTCACCCAATACATCATTCACAGAGTAGTAAAGGCCTGGCTCTGCTAGTCCCACATTCCAATATGCAGGTCCAAATACTGAGGGAAGTGGTTCTTTTTGATATACATCTATGTAATCCTGCAGTTAGATTAACTGTAATCCAAAGAATTAAATTATTTCATGTATAATTATCTGGTTAATTGTGTAAACCCATGTTTCCTTGTAATCTGAGAAAATGTGCAGCGTTTGGCGGAGGCGCATGGGTGCAGCCCAAACCGATAGTGGAGTTGTAAATGTAACTTTAATCATTGAGTAACAATATATTGGATATATTAATAGCAACTGTTTAAGAGAAGAGAGGAGGAGAATTGTCTTACCTAATGATCATATGAGTTAATAGAATCTTTCTTAGTTAATATGAAAAAATGAAACCTCTTTTCAATTATATTGTGATAGCTAGAAGTACAGTATGTCTGACACCAGTGGTCGCCACCTGGGCATACGTCACTTGATCAAACCTCCAGACCAATAAAATAAACAAAAGTTGATAACTATGTGTAACGTTAACTTTGAACTGTGTAAAATTAAAAAAAAAACTAGGTTGATGTTGAATTGATTCAAATGCACACATTTCGGACAAGATGGGCGGTGCGGATGAGGGGGTTCTCTTGAGCCCATCTAACAGGGTTTCTGTTACAGGGGCCTGCCAAACAAGAGAGGTTGGGGTACAACTGTCTAACTTGGTTGATGACTCAAAGCAGTGTGGATCCTTCTTTCCTGCATAATGGTTGCAATGGTTTGATGGAATCGATGTCTTGTGAAAAACATCCAAAGTCCTGTATTAATCAGAAGTGACAGCAAACTGAACTGTGATTTCCGAACCCTTTCACAGGGTGGAGGCAGAACTGGCCTTCACCCCGGCAAAGTGACTGGTTGACTGTGTGTGTGTCTGCATGTGCTAGTGTGTACATGTCTGTGTGTGTGTGTGTGTGTGTGTGTGTGTGTGTGTGTGTGTGTGTCCATACCACTGAAGCTGTGGTGCCCATTCAAAACAACGGGATTAAAGGCTGCTGTTTGATTAGATGTTTGTTTGTCTATGTGTGTTTCATTGTAATGAGTACAGCTGAGGCCACAGTGACATGGAATGTGTGTGTGTGTGTGTGTGTGTGTGTATTTCATTGTAATGAATATGGCTGAGGGCATGGCTTTATCCCTTTTAATCAAGGAAGTAGAAGGATGGAATTGAACACTGATGAGGGGAATGATGTCAGCCCAGAAACGGATATTAATTGTATCTGTCTCTGCGGACGCGCATATGTATGTGTGTGTGTGTGTGTGTGTGTGTGTCTGAGAGAGAAAGAGGTTCATAACAAATTATCCAGCAAGAACAGGACAGTGAGTAAAGACGTCCCTGAAAATACATGCATGTAAGTACATGTCTCCAAACAAATTCATAGATATATTTAATATATCTATTATTTATTTAACATAATTACTTCACTCCAGGATAAAGTACATTATATTGGAGCCCCATTCCTTAGTGTGAAGGAGTGAGTTTACATTATATTTTACTGCCATCTTGTGGTGTAACTGGTGTGAGGTTTAGGGTGTCACTACAAGAGTGATACAGCCCCATTATTCGTTTTCTTCAGTGATCCGGGAGTGGCGTGCATGTGCAGACTTGTAGATTTATTTTTTTTTTCCCTCACTCAAACCTCAATACATTCTGGACTTGTCTGGCTGCTCTTTTAACAATAAACAGGAGCTCATTGCCCAGTTGCAAGAGCTGTTGTCGGCACTGCAACAAATTTCCGAGGAATCTTGGAATGTGTGCCTTATTTTATGGTTAACATGAAGTGTTTTCATTTACCATATGATACTGTACGAGGAACCACTTTCCAAATGGAATACGAGTCCAAATGTATTGTATTTTCTTATTTGTCTCAACTCAAATACCAGGCTTTGAAAGATACAGGTAAAGGAATAGAGATTTTCAGGCACAACCACCTTGTTTTACAACTATTATAAAATACTGAGTGTGTATACTTCAGAGAAGGGATTGTGTGTAACATCCATTTATTACCACCTTATATGACAAATCTGGAAATTACAAACATTGTTTAATTGAAACATCTTCCTCAACATTTCAAAAAAAAAAGAAAAAGAAAATCGATTTGAGCAAAAACTAAAAATTAAGTTAAAAGGGTGACAAGTCAACCTGAGAAACGGTATACAGATGATCAACTGATCCAGAGGATTTTTAAAAAAAGAAAAAAAAAAAGAAGCACAGGGGGGACAAATACAGAAATCATGACCATTTTGTCATGTAACACCGATTTACAATACATTTTCATCAGTTACTTTGTTTTTTAAAAAAATCTTGTTTTCTCACTTTGAGAACTTTTGGTTTTAGAGAACATTACAAACCTCGATGAACCTTTGCCATAAAAGGTCCTTTGTTTAAAAAAAGATGAGCCACTGCTTAAAAAAAAAAAAAAAAAAAAGTATCTCTGACACCACCCTTGAGCTCTCAAGCTTTGGCTTTAAAGAATTAGAGGAAACCAATTGGAACGCCACCAAAACAGGCGAGTCTTTTAACGCTTGTCGGTCAGGAAAAGAGCATCTACAAGAGGATCAAACTTTGGTGCCGTAACGAGTCAGTAGCATCACATTTCAGTAGAAAAAAAAAAAAAAATCTCATTTTTGTTCTCTTGAAGTGTTTCAATCTGTTTCATCCCCCCATCTCCACATCATCCACAGTTCAAAATGAAAAAAAAAAAAATCCCATGCGTGAGACTTACTAGGAAGGAGAAAAAAAAAGCGAACATGACGAATGACGGCAATGATTAATATGGTAATCATAAACCAACTTCTCTAAAAAGGATGCTGATGGATTGTATACAATTTGTTGTGGTGATCAGAGCCGGCGCTCAATGCAGACACGTGCAGGGACAGAAACTGCGGCCTCGGCCCGTGCGCGAGCAGAGACGAAAGCTCTTTTTTTTCTGCGCGTTGCTGAGCGGAGGCTGGCAGAGTAAGCGGAAGCAGGAGAAGAGGACCGGGTAAGTTCTTCTAGCACCTTGCTGCAGAAAAGGAGACAGATGCCCGCCCCCCTGCCCAGCAGACAATACCCATCCTCTCCTCCCGTCTGCCCCCCCCCCAAATTTGAATTGTTCTAGTCCACCTTGTTCTCCCCTCGCTCCGCCCACAAATCAACCATTAGCTCGCAGAGCCCGAGTAGAAACAGCGCAAATTAGGAGACGTGTGCTTTGAGGAGATCTCATCACCAAAGTGTCGGTACATGCACAAAAAGAGAGTACCCTAGAAGTCTGCTGCCGAGAGCACTAAGAAAAACACGACTATACACTTTATTTATTCATAATATAATCAGTTTTCCTCTACACACTACTAACACAGGGAGAGAGGGAGGGAAAGGGGGGGTCGGGGGCAGAGGGACGGAGGAACAGAGCGGTGAAGGAAGGGCAGGAGGAGGTGAAAAGATTTAAAGACCAGGAGGAGGAGGAGGAGGAGGAGGAGGAGGAGGAGGGCGCATTTTAAGCGCGCTCCCCGCGGATACGGCGTGCCAGCTGGATGTCTTTGGGCATGATGGTGACACGCTTGGCGTGGATGGCGCACAGGTTGGTGTCCTCGAACAGGCCCACCAGGTAGGCCTCGCTGGCCTCCTGCACAGAGAGAGAGAGGACAGGGAGCAGGCGGCCGTCAGCAGAGTTTAGGTTACACAGCACACCCTGTATGTACAGTTAAGTCCTCAGGGGTCTTGGTTATATGGATGTTTTGCACATATACACACATTTAAGTGCAAACCTTTGTACTTTTGCCATATTTCAACATTAGAAATAAATTGTGCTTCCACCCGGAGGCGTCGATTCTGCTCGGCCTTCACGATATCATGTGCACATACGGCGGAAGAACAACTGCGTAAGTTGCCAGTGTGAATTTGACACCGACCTGCAGAGCTCCGATGGCTGCACTCTGGAAACGCAGGTCAGTCTTGAAGTCCTGGGCGATTTCTCTCACCAGGCGCTGGAAGGGCAGCTTGCGGATCAGCAGCTCAGTGGACTTCTGATAACGACGGATCTCACGCAGAGCCACGGTACCTGGCCTGGAGAAGAGAGGCAAAAAAAAGAAATCATGTAAAATTTGAGGGGGGAGCGGCTGAACTGACCTGCGTTTGACCAAATTTGAGTTAATCTTTTTTGACTCTGCACACCTTACGTTAGTTTTGTTTTAGTTTATACCGACATAAATGACAAAGGCCATTAAAACTGCAGCATCTCGTGCGTTTTAATTCCAGCACCCCCGAGAAAAGCCCAGTTTGTTCTCACCTGTAACGATGGGGCTTCTTCACACCACCGGTGGAAGGGGCACTCTTGCGAGCAGCCTTTGTGGCCAGCTGCTTACGTGGGGCTTTGCCTCCAGTGGACTTACGGGCAGTCTGCTTGGTACGGGCCATTGCTACTTTAGATCACCTGGAGAAGATGGAGAGGAATGGATGAAATGATTTTGGGATTAACTCATGCCACGGTTAAAGGGTCTCCTTTTCAGCCTTTCTCTTATTTCTTTTGCTTCCCTTAGCCCGATCACTCAAAGGGAAAATTTGAACTCTTCCTTGGCACCAATAATAAAAACATGGCAATGGACAGAGTGAACAATTTTGCATTTATTACTGCATTTGGTTGGTCCGACTGTTAAGGTAGACGCTTAACTTCCTAAAACCAGATTAATTCAAAGGGCACTTCTGTTCTTAAATCTAAGATACGACCTTTTAAAATAGTTTTCAATTCGGAAGAGGGAACTTGAACAAAGTAAACTTTTTGAGTAAGTAAACATAAAACACATTCCCTAACGCGACAACCGATAAACATCAATCAAAGACGAGCGGGGATAGTATTGGCTTGCAGGCTAATACGTATCTAGAAATATTACGTGCGAACCAACCGGCGCGCAGAGTGTGCTCTGTGGGCGGGCTCTACGGCTGCCGTCCACTGTTGCTAGGTCCGCCTACCCCGCTCTGATGATGGCGGCGGTTTGATGCGCAAACGGGATAAAGACACAGGGCAGAAGAGCAACGGAGTACCACATAAACAACTTCAAATTTACAAATAACCGCTCTTCCAGCGTGTCGGGAAATAAGAGAACAAGACAGAAGACATTTCAGGGAACTCATAGATGGGCATAGCAAAGCCGAACGGTCCCTAACGGCTGCGTAGAACCGAGCTGAATCGGCGCATAATTTGAAACCGAATTTCCCCTCATCTGAACGGCTGCAGAAAAGACTGCATTTCACCGCCGCTTCTACGGCCGTGTTTGTTATTTTCCCACACGACGAAATAAGAGCTTATTCTCTTCTAAATGATACCGTAAATACAACTATTTACAAGTCGAAAAATACAAAGTTGATTCGCGGCCACGGCGAGACGTTGGGGGAGGCTTACCTCGGGGACAAGTGAGCACAAGTCGTGAGAAATGTTTCGCTTCTTTCTATTTTCTTCTTCGTATCCACAATGGGAAGCAGCGTCCAGCGGGAAAATGGCCGCCGCGTCAATCATCGGTCCCACAATGCAACAGTGTTCACAACATTTATGTGGTCACTTTCTTCGCGTCCGAACGTGTCGGTCGACGCGCGTTTAATGAAAAGTGACTGCGTTTTTGTTCACATTTAACCGACGAGCATGTGCCGTAAATTTGGACCGTGTTCGTGGGAGACACTGATGTGGCGTCTGGAGCGTTTTGCCTCCCCCCCTCGCATTCGACACGGCTGTGACCACTCCGGGTGAAACCGAAAGTACCACTGGAAAGTTTTGTCGTACTTTTCAGTTGTTGTCGAACGTGGTTTGAAAAGAACGGACAGCAGTTATGAGGTCATCGCCGTTAAGTCTGTGCAGAAGAGAGGCGTCGTTCATGCGGAAAAGGGAAATGATGAAGCTGCCTGGAAGACATGTTTATTCCGAACAGATTCATCATCATCATTCGATGACCTGTATGTATTGTGATTTTTTTTTTTAAATTTCAAAATGTGAAGAAAAATACGACTTCCACGTTGTAAGTTCACACAATAAAGAAAGTAACACCACATTGACCTTGACAGAAAGGGTGTTTTTTTTTTACGTTTGTTGACTGCCGAGTTTGTAATGACATTTTTGCAGCATTTGTTCTTGGTTAAATATGCTAAAATAGAAAAGAACAAAATGCAGGCTAAAAAAATATGACCTCAGTTATCTTTTAAAAAAATAATTAATCTGCCAATTATTTTCTGGATTAATCGTTTAATCTATAGAATGTCAGAAATGAGCGAAACTGCCCATCACAATTTTCTTAAATCCAAGGTCATTTAAAAGACTAATTTTGTACAACCAACAGCTCAAAACTAAAAACAAACTAAAAAATAAAAAAATAACAGGTTACATCCAGAACAAAGAAAAATTAAGCATCCTCACATCTGAGAAACTGGAATTAGGGAATATTTTTACATATTCACTTGACTGCAGTTTATCAAAAATAGTACAAATCCTTCCCCTGTCCATCAGTTTATCTTCCTGTTCTTTCATATTTCAAATGAATAGTATTTTAATGTAGATACTCTCGCATACAGCTCATTTAACCACAAGAATCTGTTTATTATGTTTGTATGTGAATTCCAGAGTACAAATATTTTGCTTTTAAAAATGACTGAAAACATAAATCAAAAACACAGTAGAAAAAAAAAGGGTTACCATATCAACCTGAGAGAGGAACCAAAAGTCGTAACATTACCCGGACATAATAACATGGCTGAAAACCAAATCAGGATTAACATAGGTCTGCTACATATATGCCGCTTGTAGACTGTCAAATCATGCAGTGTCATCATAGCGCAATGACGTTTCCAATTGACAACCAGAATCAAACTTTTTTTTTTGACACATTGAAAAAGTAACAGTAGAAATACAGTATAAAAAAAGAAAGAAAAATCACTACTTTTACAAGAAATTTCTATTTAAAAACCAAAATTTAAAAATCAGGGAACCCATTACTATATCAATGTATGTGTCCGTATGAAGATGAAAATGTCTAATGCTATTTCCTATGCTTATTTCAAATCATCCACTATTCTTGGCTTGCAAAAACACCTTATTCATAGAGATGACAAGGCATTCCCCACGAACTAGCTAGTAAGAAGTGATGAGCGTAATCGTGATTCGAAGATTCAAACATACAGGAAGATACCTCTAAGGAAACTGCTACTAGTAGCACCAAAGAAGACATGATCACACAAGTTACGGTTATCACAATCATATGATATATATATAGAACCTCAAACCGAACTACTAACTAAGTACAGAGGAAGGAAAGGGATGGAAAGAGTGGCGAAGGGACAAAAGGACAGCACGTAATAAATCAGAACACATTTAAGCGCGCTCCCCGCGGATACGGCGTGCCAGCTGGATGTCTTTGGGCATGATGGTGACACGCTTGGCGTGGATGGCGCACAGGTTGGTGTCCTCAAACAGGCCCACCAGGTAGGCCTCGCTGGCCTCCTGCGGATGGCAGAGGGAAACCGTTGGATTTGAGTTGGAATGATGAAAAAACGATTGCAGTTATGTAGTTTAATATTTCTCTGTAATGACTGCGACCGACCTGCAGAGCTCCGATGGCTGCACTCTGGAAACGCAGGTCAGTCTTGAAGTCCTGGGCGATTTCTCTCACCAGGCGCTGGAAGGGCAGCTTGCGGATCAGCAGCTCAGTGGACTTCTGATAACGACGGATCTCACGCAGAGCCACGGTACCTGGCCTGGAGAAGAGAGGCAAAAAAAAAAAAATCATGTAAAATTTGAGGGGGGAGCGGCTGAACTGACCTGCGTTTGACCAAATTTGTGTTGACCTTCTCTGACTCCACCCCCCAAAGAGTTTAGGGTGGGAGAAAAACCACTCTTAGTTTTGTTTAATTTTATACTGACAAAAGTGACAAAGGGAATAGAAACAGCATCTCGTGTGTTTTATTTCCAGCACCCCCCGAGAAAAGCCCAGTTTGTTCTCACCTGTAACGATGGGGCTTCTTCACACCACCGGTGGAAGGGGCACTCTTGCGAGCAGCCTTTGTGGCCAGCTGCTTACGTGGGGCTTTGCCTCCAGTGGACTTACGGGCAGTCTGCTTGGTACGGGCCATGGTTACTTTAGATCACCTGAGTGTACATACAAAGTTTGCTTCAGTAATAACAAAGCATGTTTGGACACGTGCGGCAGAATGGCTTAGGACGAATGGCGCAGGACGTGAAAGATCAAATTTGCTTTTCGATTTTTATATAATTCAATTTAAAACCGTACATACAATTGACAGACTCCACTCTTCCGTTAGAGTGGCGTTTACAGAAAAAAAAATCAGCATCAGCAGCCCAATTTTTCGAATTATTTTCGGGGCAGCTTATGCAATAACTCAAGCAAAAGGGACAGCGACTGCGTCGAATCATAGCACAGCTCTTTATCATGTACTCCAATCACATTCTGCACACGGGCGTTTAAGGTGGGATGTTATGAACCTTTCAACCAATCACCGTGCGATTATTGCCCAACAAACCCCGCCTCTTGCGCACTGAACACGGGTTCGTTCGTTTCTCTGCAATGTGCTCCCCGGTTGCTCACAAGCCTTGTTTTTTCATTCAGAATGAGCTATTTTAAAGGAAACCACGTGACCCCGCCCGCATCAACTGCCCGGTGTGAGGAAACGAGCACACATTAAGATGATGGCTGGCTGCTGGCTCGAAGAATGTAAACGGGAAGGGAAAAATCGTTGTAGGAAACGAAGAGGGTGATGATAAAAACGACGAAAGAATATAAAAACCACGCCATGAAAGTGGAATATACTTTTTGAAGATGACACGAGACATGTCAGGGGATCAATTGATGAACAATATTTTGTCAGATGACCCCTCAGTTTAGGCGCATTTCCGAGTCAAATTCGACCAGATCACAAGTGCTTTTTAGGTCCCTGACTCCCCGAGCAGGCAGATAATAGCTCGACTGCTCTACGTTTTCTTCTTCACCGAAAATAAACGAAAAACACGTCCATCCGAGAACTAATATAACACGAAACGATAGATTTGAGTTTTATTTAAATGGTGATACTCACCTTGGAAAACTTAGTGAAAGATTGCAGCTCAAAAAGGGGAATTTATTCTTGAGTCTCTAAAGCGTTGTTCTCGCAATAAAATGAAGGGAGGAAAAAAAGGAAAAAGTACATAGGAAAGCAATAGGAGACACTTTCCCATGATGCACCTGGGACAAACATATTACATGCATGCAGCAACATGACAAACAATTGCAGGACCACACTCACATGTAATGTCGTGCAACAAGTTTTTCTCAGTCCTGATTACTGACAGTTTTGTTAGTTTAGGTTACTCATTTTAGGGTTTTTTTTAAATTAAATGTATTTCACCTGGGAAGAAGACAAATGGCAGCTATAAAATTAAAAATGTTAGGGAGAAATGTAAAGTGAGTGACATTCAGCCTTTTAACAATATTTTCACATTTATATTTCTTTTGTGTAATAAATATAAATTTAATTTTGAAAGCAACATAAAAATCGCCATCGAGCTTAGCACCATAATGATGTTGAGAATAATGTCCTCAGAATGGTGCCACTAAACATAACTGTCACGGGTCGTTATGTAAAATTAGGCACAATGGAGAAAATAAATAAAGTTTAGACTTGTTTATGTGGTAAATTCTTTTTTCAGCACCTGCACGGTGAGTCCTCCGGGTGGCGTCACCGCATTCGCTCCAGCTCAAACTCCGAAGAAGAAGAAACGTGTTTCTTTTCCCCCAGTCCTCCAACATGGCGGCTGCCAGGAGGTTGAAACGCGTGGTGGCTTCACAGCCGGGTTTCTTAAATTTAAACGCCGCCTCGGGCTCCACGGCGTCGGTCGGCGGTCGGAGAAAACGCGTGAACAAGAATAAGAAGAAGAACTGGAACAAACACAGCGACGTAAACGATGTGGAGGATTTTTTGGAGGACGTCAGGCACCAGGAGAGGACCACCGGGTGAGTTAGCCAAACGTGGGGACTGGGAGAGCCAACAACTATTGTTGTTACAGTGTGTCGTCTGAATTCCCCTCAACCGTGCAGTTTAATCCACATCCAAATTAAGGGTGGGGGATTATCCTATATCATAGCTTCCCCGTGTTTTTATCACTATGTCTTTCGCATTTAGATGGAGCCAAGCCAAAGCAAATTCCTCTAAAGTGATGATAAAGTGATGTGATTCTCATATCTCGGGCATACCCGTTGTGTTGTGTCTTGCTACGGCCACCCGATGGGCTTAGTTGCCTGACAACCAGTACGTTTTACATCTTTTAGCTAGCGTCGAAACAATTAAGCAACACAAAAAGTCAACTAACAGCACGTATGATGCTAAGGCAGTTACCCAAGCGACCTCCCCAAATGTGATGCTCTGTTGTACGTCACTATAAATCGCCTTTGTCGATGTATTTTCTGTTGGCCAATTAAAACAAACTATTTGAACACGTGTCCGTGTTACTCCGGGAGTTTGTGATGGGATTTTTTTAAAAGGTGATTTTCTGACCATCTTTGCACACCAAACAATGAATTGACCGCTTGAATGAATAATTATTATTATTTCATCATTAGTTGCAAGTTACGAGTTAGAAAAAAAAATGTATCGTGATGTGTCCTGGTGTATTGCAGGGGTCTGCTGTCTGAGAGGTCAGACGACAGTTTGTTCTTTTTGGACGTTGGGCAACCGAAGAAAGCCGAACAGAAGGGTGAGTGTGTAAAATACGTCCATCTGACGACTGAATAGAAATTTGCTGGGACCTACAAATATTCCAGATTAAAAAAACAAACAAACACGTTTGTCACCTTTTATTTCCCAGAGTAGTACAGCATTAACTGAAACACTTCACAGTTTAATCGTCTCTTCGAATCCTTGGATAAAGCGATGCGTGCGTACATTTGCTCTTGTGTAGTGACTATTACGTTCTCTCCGTGACGCAGCGGAGCCCGAAAAAGACGAGGGGAAGAAGAGGAAAGGGAAAACGCCACGTCCTCTGAGGATAGACCTGATCCTGCAGCACGACTCCCTCGTTCCACCGCCAAAAGAGTCAGTACCCAGCCCTGTGTGCATCTGCCTTAATTCATAACCGAACTGTGGAGATATTGTCGGAAGAAACGGATTCTGGTTTGCTGTAAAATATTTGGGTTTTTTTTTTTCATAGGTTTCCTAAGTAGGTGGCATTAAGTTTGAATCAGGCAGCTTGGTTTAGTACACAGGAGTGGGAGTAAATACTGTAAATCTTCATCTAAACTGAAAAATCTAATTACAGTGACTGTTAAACATGAAGTCTCTAGTTATGATGACAAACGTGAACAGGTCAGAGAATATTTATTGGATCATCAGCTTGAAGTTTCAGCCACCTGAAAGTACTGCAAGTTGTACTCCTGTTTTCTCTTAACACGACCTGCCTGTAACTGAAGTACGTATCTGGCCTTACATGAACTCACTCACTCTTTTCCTGTTCCATCCTTTCAAAAGTCGTTCATTTAAAAAAACAAAAACAAAACACCCGCTTTTGATTTCCTGTCTTTAACATTTGAACACTGCGTGTGTGTCCAGTGATGATCTCATCCTTGCGCTCCCAGTATTTCCTTCGTGGGAATGTGAAGACGACACACAGGTGCTCGGGACACTGTTGTGTGAGCGGTGCCCCGAGATCTGAGGATACGCGAGCGCGCCGCAGTGCGGACATTGTCGGATTAAGAGAGCCTGAACATGTTGTGCGCGAGTGGATTGTTTCTGAATTTCAGCACGTCCTCCCGTTGCTTGTGTCAACTTCGCAGATCAATGTCACACCTCTCCCTGCCCTAGACAATCAGTATTCACGTCGTCTGTCTTTCCCCCCCTCCCAGCGTGCTGGCCCACCAGCAACCAAATGCCAAGAAACTCCGTCGCATCGCCCAGAGGGCGGAGCAGCTGGCAGCCAAAGGCGTGGTGCCGCGGAGACAGAAACGGCTGCTGAACCGACGGCCGGCCGACAAGAAAGTCAAGAAGGCGGTGGCAGAGGCCAACAACAACCCAGAGAGGGAATATTACGACATATGGAGTCAAGAGTGTGAGTGGAGCGTGTGTGTGTGTGTGCGACTCTCTCTCTGTCCAGTGATGATCCCATCCTTGCGCTCCCAGCATTTCCATTAAGGGAATGTGAAGACCCACTTGGAGCTCAGACGACCGTTGTGTGAACGGTCGTCTGGGATCTGAGGACACACGTGAAGAAAGGAAGGCTTTCAGCTGTGTGAACCTCTGTGACACAGGGGTTGTAAGCGACAGACTGTCAATCAACCTCGAATACTTTTTATTGATCCGCATTATGTAAATGAACATCTCCTTGGCTTGGAGTCCTTCAGTGTGGTTCTAAAGCCTAAGCTGCATTTTCCATGGACCAGAGTTTTCCACCAGCTGATGCGAAGAAGCCCCAGAGTTTAATTCTCTGAACTGGAGGACACTGGCCTACTTTGAGTGCCTGTTGCTATTGCTGCATTAGTATGTTAAAAAAATGGATGCACCCCTTGTATATTTTCTTTTAGAAACTATTTATTTTCTCTCTAACATAGCCAAAGATACAGCTGACCCCTGGTACCTTCAGCAGACCAAAAAGAAGCTGGTCAAGGTGAGAGTGGATTTTGTTTGGCTGATGTTTTCACATCGTATGCGCGGTGGTTGGAGTGTGACTCGTGTGGCTTTTTCCAGCGTCCGGAGAAGCTGAACGAGAAGCCGTCTTCGCTCCCGGCCGTGGAGGTGATAGCCCCCGGAGGATCCTACAACCCAGACTTCTTCTCCCACCAGGTAACTCGCACCTGGACCCCTTACGGATTTACACTTAATTTACAATTAATTAAAGGATTAGCCGTTCGTGTTACGTTGACGATGACCCGCACTGACCGCCTGTTCTCCACTCCCTCGCCGTGAACGCAGGCCTTGCTGAAGGACGCCCATGAGGTGGAGGTAAAGAAACAGAAGGAAGAGGACAAGATAGAGAGACAGCTGGCTGTCGACAAAGCGGACACAGCTACAGAGGTACAGACGATGCCTCCGGCTCTTCCTTTACTTTTCCGCTCGCCCTGAATGCAGCGGAAAGTCGGACCCTCGCGTTTATCTGACGAGCGGTTTGCGCGTTCCGCAGGAGACCATCTTAAAGGAGCAGGTGGAAGGTCTGGTGGAGGAGGAGATCGAAGACGAAGAAGCGGCGGCCCCTAATGAGGAAGAGGACGACGTGGCGGTGGGAGCCATCGCACTGGCAAAGAAGAAGACCGAGAGGCAGAGGAAGAAGGAGAAGGCCGAACGGGTTAAGGTGCGTTCACAATGCATACTTCGCTCGTAGTCAAAGCCACGGAACAGTAACTTCTGCAGTTTAAGTAAGTGCATGTCCACATTCGTGGACAGGTTTGGACTATTACTTAACGTGTCAGAGAGCAAAAGTGTCTCACATTTCTTGTGTGACGGTAAATAGAATATGACGAAACGACCTAGCTCGTCGCTCCTATGCCGATCCAAACTCACCTTTTCGCTTCCCACCCCAGGAGCAGCAGAGGTTGGCCGACAGACGGCGGACGGGCCAGCAGCAGCAGCTCTTCCAGCTCCGCTCCATCAAAGCGTCCATCAAGCGGAAGGAGCAGAGCACCGCCGACAAACAGAAAGCGCGCAAGGCCAAGCAGGAGGCCCAGAAAAGCCAGCCCAGACGCCTCGGCAGGCTCAAGTACGCCTAACGCTCTCCTTGCACTCGTTTCCACACGTTAAAGAGGCACCCCAGTGATTTCGTTTTACGCTTTCAGAGTTGGAGGACTCGAAACAGAACAGTTAATTTAAAAAAAAAACTCAAAATAAGTTGAGCAGAGGCTGAGAAATCCTGACTTATCCTATCCTAAGGCGTAATGACCTATAATTCATTACGTTTTTTTTTTTTTTTTTTTTAAAGATTCTTCCTGCCTCCTATATTCCCACCTCTTACAAGGTCCACACCCCCAGTTTGTAATGCAAACTATCTTATTAAATATGTGAAGCTTGGAGCCCAGTACTTCGCTATTACTCACAGGCTGAGCGATGTGACGGGTACACAAATCTTCATCTGTAAAACTGATGGAGTGCCTGTTTTAATGCTATAAAATTTAAAATCCAAGTTTTTCCTCCTTCCATCCTCATTTGCAGGTTCCAGGCTCAGGACCTGGACGTTCAGTTGAGTGACGAGCTGGCCGGCTCCCTGCGACAACTCAAGGTACCTCTCATCCACTTTGACCTTTGCCAGTGAGGGCACGGTGTCTTTCTCTGTAAATGAGTTTTGCTTCATTTAGCTCGTGTATTGTCTTCAGTACTCCGTATTGTCCTATTCTAAGCTTTATCCTATTCTCTAATGCTGCCCTGACCCACTTTCCCCACAGGGACCAGCTATAGCTTTCATTAAATGTGGAAAATTCCCAGCTCTTCGATGTTATCTCCTGCGGTTATGCCTCTGATGAATACTTAAGCCAGCCTTTTATTGTGTGAATGGGACTTCATAATTTGGATGGGAATTGTGTATTGAGTGAGAGCACAGTGACGTTTGCCTCACTTTTGCCTCTGTCCTTCCGCCTCCTGTAACACCACGCCGCTGCAGCCAGAGGGCAGCATCCTCAAGGACCGCTTCAAGAGTCTGCAGAAGAGGAACCTGATTGAACCCAGGGAAAGAGCCAAGTGAGGACCTCTTACGTAACGTCTCACGAGAGGCTCGCGGTGAGGTGCAGGTTCGAAAGGTGTGTATTGACGGAAAATGTACGTCTGCCCCCTTCTCTCAGGTTCATCAGGAGACACAAGCTGAAGTATGTGGAGAAGAGGGCTTTCAGAGAGATCACTTAGTGCTACTCCACCCAGGACCACAGGAGCTGGACAGCATTTAAACCCAGAAGTGCACCAAAATGGAACTGTGTATATACAACTTAATGACTGTTGAGGGCCCGTTTGTCCCTTTCGGACGATGGCAAAAACCACGTGATGAATGCACCACTGACAGTTATGATATACAAACTGATAAAATGTGCAGGGGGTGAGTGCATTACCTCTTGTGGTATGGCTCTCATAGTTTTTATATCACAATTAAAGTCAGATAGTGTCATTTTTGAATGCGTTATGTAATACGAACCCCTATCGGTATATGGTTATGTGTCACTGCTCTGTTCATACATGTAAGCAGTGACAGTGAAGGACTTGGAGCTTATGTTAATAACAAGGTCAGGGGATGTCAGTTTGTGTCAGCGGTCTTATATTTCTGAAGAGAAGCGTGACACCGTTTAGACCTTTTAATATGTCCTACATTTTTGACATTTTGGGTGATATTTGATAACCGTTCAGTTTTGTCAAGAAATTGTTCCAGCAAAACCCTAACCCTGACGTTGCTCTGGAGAAAAATTGCGGGAGCTGAAACCTCAGTTCTTTTAAGTTTTTCTCATATCTAAAGACTTTCTGTGTATCTAATTCAGATGCCATGACACCCATATTAATGTAATAAAAAAGTATTCAACAGTGATTTATAAGTTTTGCCAAGAAGCAAAAGAAACGGAAGAAAAAAACAAGCATTTTTGAAATGCCTATAATTAACATGATATGATTTAAGTGGTGTTTAATTGAAGAAGATTAATGAGGGTTTTTTTTTCTCATGTAAAATAAAAAGAAAGAAATTCAGCCAGGCTCTCAGAAGTCCGCGTGTAATAATTGATTCTAACCTGCTGCTTAAAACCATAATTGCCTTCAGCGTCCTGCTGGTGTGAACAAGGACGTGCTCGCACATACGCACTCTGTCCCATGATGCCTGGAGCTCGGCCAAAGCTTCTTATCCGTTAATCAGTGTGAAAATGTAAGCTTTTACCTTTCGAGTCCACAGAAGACCCCCCCCCCCCTCCATACACACACACACACACACACACACACACACAACACCACCTAGCTCCCTAAATCAGCTGACCCCTCCCTTTCTAGACAAAGTGCGTAGCAGATCCTGGTCCACCTCCCATTTCAGCGACTTAACAACGTCTTAATGCCGACTACCTGCTGATGAATTAACCTGTAGACTTAAAAAGGCTGCAATTTGGCCCCTCGTTAATCAACTTAGGATTTAAAAGATTTAGTGCAGAATACACTAAAAATCTACAGCTGTCCGTAGAGAAGGTGTAGGTTGAAGTGAATCCCCACCCAATGTTTGTTTTAATGTTAATAAAGTATAAACGGCATGTGCAATCATGCTAGCAGCTCTTTGGGGCTAGACTTGCTAACAACATGCTAACGTTTAGCAGGTAGCCTGTAATGGTTGTGACGTTCACTATCTTAGTTTAGCTTGTCACCCTGCTAACATTTGCTAATTAGCTTTAAACACTAAGTACAGCTACGGCTGACGGGAATGTCGTTAGATTTCCTGGAAACTGGTCGTACAACGCACTATTAGAACAATTAAAATGCTGGTCGAGTGACTAATGGCGGATCATCGAAGTTATTAAAACACTCCCTGAGATCCTATTTTTCCACCACCAAATAACATGACTACTCATCAAATAGTTGCCAAGATATTTAATCCAAAACCACAAACAACCCCCCCAGTCCAGAGGATTCATCCTCTGGGGTCCTTGAATTTGTGGATGGAATTTCAATAAAAAATTTCCACGGTAATACATCCAAAATATGTTGAGATATTTAAGTCTGGACTGAAACTGTGTAACAATGGATAGACCACGAGTTTGGCTCAAAATGTATGTAAGGTAAATTGCAAGTCCATTTTAAATAAAAAAGGTTATTTTATATATACAGTGTAAACAGAGTGGTTATGATAGTCAACGACAATCACCTTACAAGGATATCAGGAGGTTACAAATATATTCTGGTATATTCCATTGCACTCATGCCAGACAATGCAGACTGAAGCCTAGTTGTTTGTGTTATCCCCCCACCTTACTCTCTTCACGTGTGAGACATGGTGCTGCCAGATTGTCCTGGCATGGGGTGGAATGGATTATGTGTGTGTGCATGCGTGTGTGCCAGCGCAGTCACTCATTACGTCCTTCCGAATAGATTACTACTCCGGGGGAGCCGGGAAGTGACAGAGGAAGCCGCTAAAGCACTCAGTCGCACTGCGGTGGAGATGCTGCCGCTACGTGTACATGTGTGCATGAATGAATATTTTCATGTGATCCCGAGCTTGTTTGCTGCAAAGTGAGCCCCATTTGCATGGCGGCCCGAGTGTCACCGTGAATGTCTTACCACTGTGCTGTTTATACTGCAGTTGGGCGTGCAGAGAGGGCTCATCCCAGCACGCTCAACCACAAATCCACAATTATTTGATGGATTAGAATAAAAATAGAAGAAAATTTATTTTGATGATTGACTTTTTTTGTTTATTTCATAAAAACAACCTGTCATTGCAACATTGATATTATCAGTTTACAAAGATGTTTTGATTGACGGCAGTTGTTGCATCCTCGGAGAAGCATTTATTTTGATTTGGGGTTGAGTTTTCATTATCCTGATGAATCTAAGTCCTATATTCAGTCTCTTCAGTTGTTAATGTTGCACTGTGCTCACTGGCATGTTGCTAACCGTCTGTCATTTGGTGCTAAGCAGGTAGTGAACCGTGGGTTTGTATGTTGTTGTTTTTTTAGCTTTTCCACCGAAAACAGCTGCCTGCTGTGGCTGACAATGATGCAGTAGTCAGAGTGAACCAAAGCATGGGCTGCAAAAACCAAACCAAACCAATGCGGAAAAGCTTCAGAGGCTGATTTCCTCTGCTGTGTTTCAGAGTAGACTGAAAATGTTTGGGATCAGACTGTTGTCAGACTCCACCGTCAGTGCCCGAACCTGAAATTTAAAGAAAGAAAGAATCGGACTCGTGTAATTTGTCTGAAACCGTTGATTGTAAACTCCCCACATTTTCTGCGAAAACACTGATCTCAGTCTCTACAATGAAATTTTATGTGTTCACTGATTAATCTCTTAATTAATTTTTTTGAATAATCAGCAATGAGTAGATACATGCAATTTTGGGTTATTTAAAAGCTGGTTACAGACTGTGTGTGTGAGAGAGAGAGAGAGGGAGAGAGAGAGAGAGAGCATCTGAGTAAATTACTCTAAATCCCAATGACTGTCGCTAATTCCATTTCCATTACACACACACAGGCACACACACACACACACACACACTGATTCCATCACATTCTCACTCTGTCACACACTTCCCCTGTGTTCGCTCAGTATCCTTGCATAGCCTCCACATGGTACTGCCTCCCAGGTCTCTGGTCTCTGTCTACGTGTGTGTGTGTGTGTGTGTGTGTGTGTAAACAGTGTAGATCATCCTCGCAGCTACAGCAGGCATCCGTGCACACAAGACGTCAAGAGGCAAAACCACGGGGGGCATAGATGGAAGACAAAATTGCGTACGGTGGGCGTTGTGAGGGAGAGGTGGAAAATGGTCAGTGTGGTGGTGTTGGTGGTGGAGCAGTAAGAGATGAGGAGGAGGAGGAGGGACGAACGCAGTGATGGAGAGTGAGTGAGAGGGAGCGCGAGGGGGGAGGAGCAGAGAAATGATTCCCCTCTAATCCTCGAGACACGCTCGGTCTTGCTGCCTACTGGCTCAAAGAGAGATTGAGGCAGGTGGAGGGCACAAACGGAGGGAAAGGGAGTGAGAGAGAGAGAGAGACAGTGAAGCCAAGTGGGAAGGAAAAAACAAGATGAAGGGAAGAGAAGAAAGGAGAGCTGCCTCTCTTGAACCACGCTGAGAGAGAGAGAGAGAGGCAGGGAGGAGGACACCAGTGACTCTTGCGGGGTTTCGAACAGAGCGAAGGAGACGGTGGTGGAAGAGGAAGTGTGATGATTCTCTCCAGCGCTGCCTGAACCAAACCAGGGGAGAAAGAGGCGCTAGAGAGGAGGAGGAGGAGGAGGAGGAGGAGAAGGAGAAGGAATCCCTTGAAAACATAGCTGGAAGAGAAGACAGAGGGAGAGAGGAAGACATGAAGACCATGGAGGAGCAGGGAATGAGCAGAGACCCCTGGTTGCTCCGGCTCACATGAGTGTGTGGACCTGAGCCCGGCCACAGCTACTATAAGATGCTGTCAAAGAACCAGCGCGTGAGGGCTGAGTGTTACTGTGCGAGTGATGGATGTCTGCACAAACTACACCTGCTCCTCGAAACTCAGTAGTAGATAGTGTCTGAGTGAGCGTTGTGCCAGGTGTGTGCGTGTGTCACACATGACTGAACAGCTGTTTAGAAGGTAAACGGGGTCAGGTGCACCTAGAGGAGGGGAACGAGGAAACATAGTCCTGTGGGCAGGAGCTTGCACAACGAATCAAGAGTACAGACAGAGCTGGTGCAGCGAGCACATGGAAGCTTCATGCCGACCATCTCCAGTGACGTTAAGGGTGTGAGCATGTGTGTTTTTGTGACAGGCACAAAAAAAAGAGGAAAGGAAGCTCACAATGAGGCGTTTCTGAACTTTGTCAAGGTTCCTTCTGAACCTTCTTCTGCACCGAACTAGCCACCTGAAACCACTCCCTACCTCATTGTAACTCAACAAGTGGACTTGAAGACTAAGAAAAAAAACCAGGGACGTTTTAAACCAACACTGGTGCTCCTGCTGACTGGGAAGCCCACCAGAAGTGGGGTCAGCCCTGATTTCCTGTGCCCGGTGGATGCCTCCTAACTCCGACCATGGGAGAATGGACCATCCTAGAGCGCCTCCTGGAGGCCGCTGTGCAGCAGCACTCTACTATGATCGGAAGGTGAGTCCTTCGAAGAGTGTTGCGCGTGATGGTTGTCTTTAGGACGGTTGTGCCCTGCGTACACGTGTCTTCCTCAGTGCTTGTTCTCACCGTATGTGCGTTCACACACACAGAAAGTACTGACGCATGTGTAACATGCATACTGAAATACGAATCCTCCCCTGCTTCCAGTCAGTGATTCATGGTCCAAAGTGGCTGATGGCAGGGCGAGGGGGGCTTTAGCTTAGCTTCTTTAATCCCTTTGAGTGACATGATGGGAGGGTTAGGCAACCAGGAGGAACACTGTAAACCCACACAGAGGCTTTGGACATCAGAGGATCCAGAGTGGGGTGAGGACACCTGATCGCAGGAGTCCACAATGCCTCCATTCACAGTTTTCCACTCTACCCCTGTCCCTCCTGTTTTAACGTCAAGTCTGGTTCAGAGGGCGTCACACTGAGTGTGCCTCGTTCCTAGCCCCCCCCCTTTTTTCCTCATTCTTCATCTGTCAAGTACGAAGTCATTCCACAACCTAAAAAAGCTTGTCACCAGTACAAGGTCATGGCAGATGTGATTTACGCATTCTTCTGCATGCCGAGAGGTCTTGTAATTTTGCTTTGAATAACTCGTCGACCTGTCGGCCGCAGACAGAGCAATTATTCATGAGTGTCTTAGCCACAGAGGCACATCAGCTCAGATAGTAATAAACATGACTTTACATCTATAATCTATATTAATCTGGGGTTTTTCCTGGGACATCACTGAAAACCACAGGTTCAGCATGGGCTCATTAGAGACTGTGAATTAGCAGTTTAAACCGATCCCCTGAAGCTAGTGACGACTCACTCTGGATAGTAGTGCTCTTGAATTACAGAGTGAATAAATGTCAGCCAGTTTATGAAGTCAATGATCTGTAGGAGCGTGCACTTTTTTGGCGGAAGATGAGTCTTCTTCTGCTGACAAAGCTCTGAGCACGGAGTTTGCCGAGAAATGGAGAGAAAATATGCAGAGAAAATGAGGTGATGGCAAGCATTGTTCCGAGAGCAGTCGGGATGGTTAAATGCAAAGAGTGGTTTCCTTTGGTATTATGATGAATGATTGGTTGGCATTTGCCTCCCCTCATTCACGAGACGCTGGAAGTGCAGTGTCGCTCATCAACTCGACTCGTCACACTGGCTGCGGGGTCTCGGTGAGGAGCAAGAAAGAGAAGAAAGGAAAATGAAATCCACAAAGGCGATGGAGAAATACAGGGGAGCGGAAAAGCAGAACAGTTTGTTTGCAAAGCAGACGGGAGACGAGCAGAATCAGAGCACGAGACATGAGAGACAGGAAGCAGATGACGGAGAAAGAGTAATAACAACCGTGAAGGCGAAGGCAGAGGGGAACGGTTGTTCACAGACAAGCGAGCAGACACATGGCCTCAGTCTGCAGGGTGTTGGTAGGAAGCCAGGAGGACTGTCTCATCACGAGATGGTGCTGCATGTCATGACCTAAGCAGGGCAACCAGGACACCCAGCGGCAAAAGCCTCAGATCATCTTCATGGGGATTATATCGGTTGTCCAGACAGCTGATGATGGGGGGAACTGGTAACCGATATTTTTTTCAAAATATCAAAATGTACGCGCAGGATGTCCATCTGTCAGTACAATTTTTACCTGCATTTGTTTATCTCCAATACATTTGGTTTCCCTCATCCACAACCACTCACACGAATACGTTTTTGAGATGTTTCCAAAGGCCTGTGGGCTGTGTTGAGCTGCAGAAGGGCATACAAAACAGAGGTTGTGCATTTTTTTAACATCATAAAAGATATGTTTTTATTTATGTGTAGGAAGTTTACACATTAGGATTATATCATTAGTTTCTCTTCAGTGAGAAAGAAGCTATTCGATGGTTTGCCCAGGGATACTTCAGTGGAGTGGGTAATCACCATCGAGTGGCTTGAATTCAGGCTGAGATGTTGAGGGATGTCATAATGATGCACTGAATGAAACTGAATATACAATAAAGGTAAATTAACAAGTGTTCAAACAATTGATACCAGTTTTAACAGTGTTTTATCCAGGTTAGCGGCGTGGCTGTATGGATTCTATTGATGTAGAACTCAAAGTGTCAGTCAGTCAGCTGCATCGATTCAGACTGAAAGATCTCAAAATTTTTGCCTGGGTGATGATGAAATTTTGTACAAACATTCGTGGTCCCCAGAGTATGACTTTGGTGTTCCTCTCATTAAAAAAAATGAAAATAATAATTCCACACTTCTGTTGACAACCAAAGATTACATTTTACCTGCATTTCCAATGACATAAAAAATGGATACACAACGGCAGGGTGCTATTTGTGTTCTTTATTTACCTCTTAAATTCTGTTAATTGGAAGTGCACCTAAAAACTTGCTAGCGCTATTGCTGATATGAATATAAAAAGAGCCAGTCGGCCATTTATAGCTTTAGCTTCTGTGTGACAGTCTGTGTGTTCCCACAGCAAAGTGCCTTCCCTACATCTGGCTTTTCGACAGCTCAAAACCATCTAATCTGGGCATTCGCTGCTGACATGAATTTTTATAAACGCACGCTAATGCTCCCTCAATCCTAAAACCTATTGGTCCCTCCGCCGCGGTTTCACTTGATTGGTCAGCACAGGTGCCGTCCTGTGGGGAAGAAGCGTTGGACAGGTTGCTGTCCCTGAGGAGATGCCAGCGTGTCTGCTCTCATGAGCCCACCATAACAACAGTCTGCAGGCCTGAGTCCATTTGTCATACATGAGTCAGGCACACATTAGGGGAAATGTAACACTTGTTGTTTATGTAAGATTACAGACGGCTCCAGAGATTCCCTTCTTTGGTCAGGGAATGTGTGTGTGTATGTGTGTGTGTGTGTGTGTGTACGTGCGTGTGCGTGTGTGTGTGTGCGTGTGTGCGTGTGTGTGTGTGTGTGTGTGTAAAAAGACAGTGTGTAAAACGTGAGCTTCAGTGTACTTTGTGGGCATATCACGTGCTTGGATGGGTTTTGGTCCTTTCTACGAGAATGTGTGTGTGTCTCTGTGTATTCACCTGCTACCTGTGATTTATTCCTGCCATTACAGGCAGTGGGCCAGTGTAAATTGATTTCCTTCGGACCAACTGATGGACTGTGGGATCGCAGTGCCCGTTGGTACACACGGCCTCTGAGGATAAACGCTGATGAAACACTCTCCACCTAACTACTGTCAACACATCCCTCATGCTGTCGCTGGGGTCCCACTCCCATAGGCTACGGCCCCATTTGTGAGCTGCCATTGGTCAGAGCGGGACTGCAAAACATGCAAGTCCATCCCCCCCAACACCCTGATTTCGATCTCCAATAATGGAGTAGGAAGGGAAGCTTGATAGAAGACAGGGCATTTAATGAAACAGTCTTTGGCCTGTCCATTTGCAGCACCAATAGGTTCGTGGGTCGCAGCGACTGGAATGTTAAGTGAGTGATTAAAGCTGTAAGTACCTCATTGACTTTTTTGCCCGTTAAAATAAACCTTGATAGTAATTAGGGGAGCAAATATTTATTCTTGCAATGTCTTTCTCCAGAAGTGAACCAGCGGCCAAACTCCTCGAGGACAATGCGATAAAAGTTCTCAGGTGAAGCTTGGCAAGCAGATAAAGATGAAAGTCCTCTCTCTGTAAATGCTCTAAATGTAAACAATGATTTCTTTAATGTAAAGCGAAACATTAAATCCCACATTTTAAAATTTTTTCTTGCTCGTCAATCAGTCATATACTCACACAATCTCCTGTTGGGCTCTTGAGCTGTCAAAAGTTTCTCTGGCTGTTGGCATCTGTTTTGCCTTTTTGAGCTCCTCGTCAGGGAGCACTACTGATTTTGGTCTACCCGATAGATATTTCTTGGCTGCTTGGCTTGTATTTCAGCATGTCTCTGTCCAAGTACACTTCACAGGAGGTGATTGGGAGTGTGTCTGCGATTGCTCACTCTTAACATAGACTAGCTCAATTAGCATGACTCGTCGGCGTGTTTCCCCTGAGTGAAATGAGCGCCATCGCTCATGAGCTCATCCGTCGAGGAGAGCGTGCGTGCCGCGCGCTCTTTCAGAACAGTACAACGCTGCACACGCAGCCAAAGCCAATATGTATCAGTGAGCACCGTTGACATGTGACTCAGTGTGCCTGCGCCTGTCGACAGGTTAGAGCTCTGTCGTCACATGACCTTTACATCATCGTGCTTTTATTTAGCAAATCCCCGTGGAGCGTTCTCATCCTGCGTGGAGGTGATAGATGATTTTGTTTGTATGGAGCGAGGCTTATCTAGCATGTGTGCTGTATTGCATGGAAAAGAAGGAAAACAAGAAAGTGAGAGAGGCTGTGATATTGCCTCGCCTGCGGCAAATTCCCCCGAGAGATTGTTAAAAAGAGACACTTACAGAGGGCCAAGCAAGAGATCTCTGCTGTCTCTACTTTCACAGTTACTCCCTCCCTCTGTAATGACCCCCTGGGATGTTTTGGCTGTAATGTCAGGGCCTTCTCTGCGCTGCCGTAAGAAGCTGGTCATTAAAATGCCGTCACGTGTTCCATAGGGAGCTTCTGAATCACAAGTTGGCGGCAGCATGCATGTAATTTTCAAACAAAAATGCTGCACCCACCTGCTGATAAAACCTCTGTTTCTGAGCATTATGTGGAAAAATTAATCCTATTGGCAAAGATAAGTTTATATTGATGATGCCTCACAAGTGTGCATTAACGTTCATGTCAGCGCTGATAGTGAGACTGATCTAATCCAGCTGTGCTGCTAGGGATACAAATGAGCCCCGGCATTGGGGAAGAGGTGCTCTATAGCTGCTCATAGCTTTTCCCTGACTGGAGTGAGATACAACCAGCCTCCATGGGGACTGCTGGAGATGCAGAGTTATAGCTCATCCCAGCTCGGGGAGAAAGAGGTCATGCAGCTTGTGGTCTCATTTCTTTCTGCTTACAACTCGCATCAACTTCCCTCAATCCTTTCTTTGTGTCTCAGCCGCTCGTTCACATTATCCTCGCCGTGCACATATGCTAAGGTCAGAGTTGATGCGGCGCTTACATGCTGATGGAGTGATCGATTAAGCTCCCATTGCAAGTGTATTAGAAGATAAACCTTAATCCTCATCCTTAAACATAGCGGTATCACCAATCATACATCCACTTTAACATCTCCATAATGTGTGTCGTTAGAGATATCATTGTGTACATCAAGGGAAAAGATAAGTGCCTGAAAAACTCAGGTGAGTTAACCAAAATGTAATAACATGGATGGCCATGGAAAAGAGAGGGAGAGAGAGGGATGAATGGATTAGAGTAGGCAAAAGGGTCAGAGTTCAGGCAGATTTGACCTTGCAGGGGCCTCGGAGAGAAGCTGTCTCTGGCAGGGTGACTCAGCAAGGCTTATAGGTTTAGCGTTAGCACCTCGCTGGAGGACAGAGCAGGTCAGTGTTAGGATGATACTGGGGGGCTAGTTTAACCCGGACATTACCTCATACACACAAACACATCAGGAAAAAACGTGCAAAAAATAGCCTCATCTTTATTTAGAAAGTGTCTTTTTCCTTTCAAAACATACCCATGGAATGATAAAATTATTTTTAAAAATGAAAATATGGTTGAAATCACAGGCAGTGTTTATTTCACTCCAGCGGTGTATTCTTGCTTGTTAGTCCATAGCTTTTGACGCTGATGAATAAGTGTTTCCATGGTTCCAGGCAGGCGTTAGTTTGATTTCATTTGAGTATGGTGCCGTGAAATTCATCACACAGACAGTCAAATCTTGCTGGCAACTGCGCATCCATCAGCGATCAAATTGTTGCTTTACTTTATCGTAAAAGTTAGTGACAGTAAAGTGGAGATGGAGTCGAAAGCAGTTTTCGTTTGCCACAGTTTGCCACAGATCCACGCCGGGTTGCCAGAATATCAATACCTGAACCCGCCAACGTGAAAAGCAGTCCCTGTTCTCATCTGCATTGCCACATGATGATGCGAGTGATGCGATGAATTATTTACCTCATGCAAGTTTTATGTCTTTGCAAGAACGTTTTCATACCTGGGTGACATGAGCCACAAGTCATGTAGATGTGGAAACGAGTCAGAGTAAATATTGTGTACATTGTTCTTGTGCTTATATGGATATGTTATGGGGTATTAGTGATAAAAATCCTTAGCCTTATCCTTATCAGACAGTTCTCAGGCCTTATAAGGCCGACAAGTCGCGAAACCATGAATTTGTAAAGTCACGACAAGACCGCAAAACACCCAACTTCACTCATGCAAGACTGCTGACTCACTGCAGCCATTTCTGGTACTTTCACAACTGTCAACGGTAATCAATGGTAGGTCGTAATTAAAATAACTCTAAGGCACCAGAAATCCAGACTATTGATAGTATCAAAGATGATGAGAATAACTTTAAGGTCACAGTGTTTATGTATGTCTCTGGATCATCACACAGCTGTAGAGAGTATGAGGGATAAATTTAAAACAAACAGCCAACTTTGATCTTTGTTTGGTGCAAAGCATCGCTGTGTCTTTTGAAGTTTTCGCAGCTCGAGGCTTTGAGATCACTGTCTTTACAAGGTCTCTGCATTTATTAGACGTGACTAACAGCATTTCTGTGTGGGAATCGTAAAGTTCACATTCTCGCTTTTGTTTGATTGAGCTTCATGCTCTGATAACGCCGCTCCTCTGCGTGTCCCATGCCTCTCTCTGTCTCGCTCTCTTTTTCACCCCACCTCCACACTTTATCTCGCTCGCTTAGTCAGACTAGCTCACCCCAGTCAGAGCAGCATGAACCGATGAAGCCTTCTGGATGAGAGACGAAACGTCGTCAGAGACCTATAACCAAGTCCAGTTGATTTCGAATAAAATTTCCTTGAGATAACCATGACCTGGGCAAATGAGAATATTCACAGCATTATCTCGCTCCATGTCGCTCTTGAACTCTTGAGCCTCTTGAGACTGCCGCACTACCGCCACAACAACACAAAGCAATAGTAGGCAATTTCAATGCTGATGCGGCTTCAGTGGGATGATGGAGAGGAGGAAGAACATCAGGGGAGACCGTGCCAAAAAAGCAAACGCATTTCTAGCAATAGATACACAACTAAAGTGTAGACTGGCCCACTTGCATGGTGGAAGCAAAGCACTGACACTGACTGACACCCTGAGCTCATTTTTGGTACAATGATCTCTTTGAGCATGTTTGAGTTTGTGTGTTTGGAACAACTGTTCCTTAGAGGTAGCATCAGCTTCTACACAGGGGGATTAACTCAGTATGAACAACCCCCCCCCAAAAAACCCCAAAAGGACAAAACAAAAAAAAAAGTCACAGACCCTACTCCTTGCTGAAACACACACCATCTCTGCTAGGACCAACACACTGTAAAAAGACATCTGATTCACTGCCCCCCCTCACACGTGCGCACGCTCACACATAACCAGATGGTCATCCAAATATACAAACATGTGCGTAAGCGCACTTGCAGCGTGGTTGCTATATTTACTCATTACTCAGGGGCAGAAACATACACATAGGCACGCACACATGCGTCCTGCCAAAACTGTCACCGCCCCTCTCTTTGCAGCTGATCGCGGAGCAACCAGACAGAGTGCGACAATGCACTCGGGCCTCACGACGCGCTGACACACAGATACACGGACTCTCCGCGCACGTGATCCCATTTGCAGATTCTTCAATTAAGCAGTGAAGTCGAGCTGCGAGGAGTGTATTTGACTCTCGGCGTGATGCTGCAATCACACCGGTCTCATGGCCATTTATAAAAAAAGATACTTGGTAGGCCATGGTGTGATGTGAAACAGATAAATTTGGCCTTCACAGCCTGTAGGGTGACATCAGCAGGAATCATGCGATTGGCTGCTATGTACTGGAGGAAGGTGTATCTCCCAACAGGCAGCACTGTGACATTTTTTAGGCTCACTGCATCAGGTGGTGCACAGTGGAGATAAACTGCAAGACAGAGGTATTATTCCCTTCAGTTTTTCAGAAAAATAATACGGGTGCCTCCGAAGGCCAGGGTTCGATGGTCTTCATACAATATCTGTAATCCAATAAGGTGGTCAAGTTTAGGAAAGTAGATTTTAATTTGAAAGAAAAGTAACTATTCTGCAGAGGCTCTTGGCTTTCTGTTTTGATGCTTTTCTGGTTCATTTCCTGTTTTATTTTGACAGTGATTTATGAGTGTGTCTTGTCTTGCTTCATTTCCTGTGTTTGATTGTCTGCCCCGCCCTAATGTGTTCCCCCTGTGCCCTTCAATCGCCGCCTTCTTTGTGTACTTGGACTTTTCCTTTCTCTCTGTCAATCCATCTTTTCTGTTTGACTCGGGTTGTTGCCCGCTGGCTTTGCCCTGATGTTGGTTTGTCATGTTTCCTGCCTTTTACTTGTTTGGAATATCCAGTTTATGAGTTCTGTAAATTTTTGGTTTTCATCTGCACACTTGGCTTTTGTATTTTGGACTTTGTTTGTTGAACAAACCCCTTATTTCTTAGATTCATTTGGGTCCAACACCCTGATTCCTTACGAATTCACATGTACAGATTTAGTCATTAACCACAGACACCACTGGATCTTTCAGTCATCAGCGATTCCCATTGTAATGACTGTGGCAGATCTCCTAGGTGTATTTTTTTATTGATTGAGAGTGTTTGGGATGTTCCCTGCGCAGCCATGTGCTGTCTAATTGTGTGTCATGGAGGCTCCCAGCATGTGCCAGAGCTGCTGATTTGGGTTGGGGCTTGGCACGGGAGAGCTACGGTGGGTGGGATGTTGGCATGGATGCAGCAGTCCTAACTCGGGATTGTCCAAAACCCACTGATTTAATCCGGATTATGCCCATCTTTCCTCTCTCTCTCTCTCTCTGCTCCCTTCTCTTTTTGCCCCCCCCCCACATCCCACCCACGCATTCACTGTCTTCCTCACCCCTGCTGCTCTCTCCTACTCCTGCCTCACCCCTCCGTCACGACCTTACAACCTCCCCAAACCCAGTGCTCCCGCTAGTTGGTCTGTTGCCATGGTGACCACTCATGTCACTTCTCTTCATTCCTGCCTTTGTTCAGTGAATGATCATCTCAGAATAGATTTTAGAAAAAGTCTATTTTTAACATCTGAGCTTCTATTAAACCCTTACTTGATCACCTAATCTGTTGCCAAGGTAACTGCCTCAGTTATTATCGGCATGGAGACCCTTGCATACAGTGCAGTAATGTGCCTGTGTGCTGGTGGAAAAATCTGTCTCCAAGTCTGTTTTCTATTAGTGTGCAATAAAATGAAAATCAATATGTGGCCTTTTACAGTCATTAGTCAGACTGATGGGAAAATTTTTTTTTCTAATGGCTATGTATCATTTCATTATGCTGATTAGAGTAAGTACACAAAAACACACTGGGTATTTGCATGTGTGTATGTGTGTTCATGTGCACACACTGTACATATTTAAACCCCTTTGTCTGTGAGTCAGTGTGTGTGTGTGTGTGTGTGTGTGTGTGTTTGCGAGAGAGAGAGAGAGATGGATGGATAAGTAAACAGTATTATTTTAGACTATTATTAGATTTCCATTTTAGCAGTTTACAGATGCAGGATTACACACAGATGACAGCATATCATAATAGATGGAGAACTGTCTCGGAAATACAGATAAATACAGTTCACTACTCACATACAGTGCATGAAGAACATGAATAGAATATGAATAGGCTCCAAATCTGTACATGTGCACACTTATCTTCAGTATTGACTGGCAATATGACATTTGTAAGGCAAATGATCAAATAATCATGCCAAAACTTAATATCCCTTGTCTACCAAAATTTATCTACGGCAAATGTTGATTTCCATTCCAAAGGCTCACCAGATACTGTAAATTTTCTCTGAAATATTGCATAATTTCACACATTAAATGGTTATTTCAATTATTTCTTATGACTTACTCAACTTACAATACAAAGTTATACTGAAGAGCAGTTTATGGGCCGTATATATCTGAAGTTTAAGATGCTGATATTATATGATGATGTGCTTTGGTTATATTTATTTTCATTATTTTTCTTGAGTGTTCATTCAAATAAGCTACACTAGTACATAATGTCTCTGAGGGTCTCTGATGCCACCTGACTGGAGATCAAAGGATCCCAGACGAGACGATGATAAAACCATTATTACTGGTTGCTATGATAGATATTCATCTTCATCTTCTCCTGAGGGGATGAAACTAACACCCATCAATGTCAGACACAATCGGCTTTGTGATGCCCTGCAACAGCTGGGAGAGCGTGTGTGTCTCTGATTAAAATGTGTGTGTGTGTGTGTGTGTGCGTGCGTGTGCACATGTGCACGGAGAGGTGTTCTTATCTTGCGGGAGCAGAACGAATTTATTCTCTATTTCTGTGTTTGCAGTGCCAAGTCAGACTGCACTTATTTGTTCCATTGTTCTTTAGCATGTCGGTGTGGTCATGAACATGTGCGTGAGTGTGCATAGTGTATGTGCGTGTGTTAGGAGGTGGGTGGACATGCAGGATAAAGGTCTGTCAGCAGGGGAGAGTGCAGCCCCCTCACTCCTTCTGTCACTGGCCTGAAGCACTGGAGTGTCCTTCTCTCTCTCTCTCTCTTTGTGTGTGTGTGTGTGTGTGTGTGTGTGTGTGTGTGTCTCAGGGCTGTTGTGTGATGTTGGATACACCCTGGCACAGCCAGGTGATCCGCCATCAACTGCTAGCAATTGATAAACCTTGGCAAAAGGACACGCACAAAGCGAGAGAGAGAGAGAGAGAGAGAGAGAGAGAGAGCGAAACGACAAGTCTCCGCCCATATTTGATGTGACAGGATTAGATTCGCCAGTGATGCTGGTATGTTGTATTTGGGTTACCAACTGGCGCCCTGAAGACACACAGGAAAACGCTGGGAGAGAAAAAAAAAAAGAAAAAGAAATAAGGAGCAAAGAGGCAGGATGAAGGATGGGATTTTCCCAAACCACAGTTGATGAGTTTCGTGACCCGACGCACCTATTGATCTTTTATCATAAGTCAGTGATTTTCATGACATAAGCATATGACCTTGTCAAAAATGATTCATATAAGTGTGGTGGGGAGTGCAGAGGCAACACCATAGGTGGTGAACGCAGCCCCTCTAACACATCCCCTAATCAAGGCTACATTATTTAAGACACCTTGCTGCTCTTGTCCTCTCTTTTGCTCCTGCCGTTTGCCCCGTTCCTCCGGTCCTCCTGTCCACCCTGTCATGGTGGTCGCCCCGGTCCTGAGGATGCCAAACATATCGTATGTTGGTTTTGGGGGATTATTGCCCAAGACTGTGTTCACACTGCTTATTTACATAACTTCAGACAACACTAGTGTTAGCTTCATCGTTTTTTTATGTAGCACATCTTGCTCGCATTGGCGGTTCTTTGTGCTGTGCTGGCATGGTTAGTTCTGCTGACCCATAAAAAGAGCTGAAGTCCTCATTCAGTTTGCAACTGCAGGGAGGTGACAGCCCCCTTCACTTGAAGTGAAATGGCGATTCAATCTAATTATCAGGTTGAGTGAGATTGAACAAGATGGGAGGTTGATTGGTGAATATTTCAGAGAAATGAACCGGGATGCAAATGAAATAGAGCTACAGGTTAGAGATGTAATTAAAAGCAGAAACGAGGCGGCAGCAGGGATGGAGGGGTCGAAAAAGGAGGGAAGGGAGCGGTGCAGAGAAAAGCAGCGAGGGAACAGGTATTGATGGAGGCGAAAGGTGAGGCTCTGAAGAGGATTAGCAGGTCAGCCATAACATTGGCTTGTTTACACCGCAGGCGAGAGCAGCTAACAGACTCCGACACCCGCAGAGGCAGAGCTGGCAGCTGCCTTTATGATGGTCCATTGACAATTCTAGTTCCCCAAACATATGAATTTAAACATTTCAGAAACGCAAAATTTCAGCTATTTCGTCAGAACCAGATAATCCAGACATAGTATCCATATTTCAAAATGGTCTCTGTGTCTCACTTTGTGAAGAACCTATTTTTTTCATATTTCTTCACGCTGTTGTTGGAACAACAGCGGAGCCTGAGATTCTTTTTCTCTACAAGGGGGCCATTATGTTCTACTTTTCTTCACGGAAATGATCTCCGAAGCAACTTTGACACAGCAGCATAATTTAGCTTCTTTGCTGTCTTAATTTGCTGTTCCAGACAACTTTTCTTCAGGCTTTTTGCAGAAAGTGAACTAGCATCATGCTCTCTGAGGCACCTTAGCCACACGCATAACTGGCGCAACAAATCTTCTCCCCTCCTCAGCAGAAATATGCTGTACTTTAGTTGACTTAGCTTCTAGTCGGCACAGTCTCTCTCTCTCCCTCCCTTCATTTTCTGCCCCTCGCCTGTTGCCTTGGTAACTAGCAAGGGGGGAAGTTGAGTGGAGGGGACGATGAAAGGAGGGAGGAGAGATGACGGGAAGGGAGAAGAGATGGGGGGAGGGTTGTGTTAGGTTTCTGGGTAAAGGAACCACGGCTGTTCCTCCTTCTCTTCCTCCTCCTCCCTCTTGTTTTCACCAGCGCAACATCTTCCAGTCTCTCCAAGACGTTGGCTCCTCATCGATCCCTGGCCAATTATTTTGTGTCCTTTGCCTCCTCTTCCTCAGTATCTTCACACATTTTTTCGCCTCTTCGTGGTTTCATTTCTTCTTCTATTCTTACCCCAAATTCCTAGTTTGTTTGTGTTTTTTAAGCTTTTCTATTCCATCTCCATATTGTCTCCAACCACATCTCCATAAGGAACAACCCAGTGTGTACATTATCTCAGACATGATTGGCCTTCCAACACACGCGTGCATGTTTTCAAGCGTAGTTTGCCTCACTAACCCCCAAAACTCAGTTCCAACTCTATGGAACTGCGTGCAACTCTCCCCTCACCTCTGACTTCCTTTTTTCATTCAGCTCATCCTATCAATTACCATGCAAACCGGTTTCATTAAACAATACGACATCGAGAGTGGCTCTTCAGTGACATCACTGAGATTCGCTGTGCATGCCACTTCAGCATCTCTGGAAGTTCAATGATCAGTCCACTGGCAACGACATTGTGTGTGCTTCTGAGCGATGTTTGTGCATATGAAGGAGGTGGACGGGGCTGGATTTTTCTCGCATCAGACGATACTATCATTATAATACAAAGCGTATTTCATTTTTCACAATTAGCTGTGCATCTTCTAATTAGAGCTTTGAACGTAACCTTAGTGCCAGACATCCACTGTCAAATAATGACGTCGAGCAAGAGCGAGATAGACGGTGGGTCGGGGACACACAATTGCTAGAGGAGGAGAGGTGTTTTGGGAGCCTGCTGGCATAATGTTTTTGCATCATCACCGCCGCTTGCGTGGTAAAGCAGGCAACATATTAATCAGAGGGAACAACAAACAGTGTCTGCTGGGAACAGAAGGTGTGAAGTGTGTTGAGATATGTGCTAATATGTCTGCCACGTGTATGTTTTCTGAAGCTTTGGTAACCAGGGATAACCATGGCTGATTATCTTCATTATTGACTGATATCTCAGATACTATTTTGATTAATCAATATATTATTTTGTTTACAAATTTCTGAATCTGCTGGGACATCTTCAAATTTATTGTTTTGTCCAGCCAACGGCCAATAGTTGATCTATTCATTTAAAACTGATGAAACAACATTTGAGAAGCTGCTACCTGCACTTCCTGGCATATTATTTCATATCATATTTTTCCCATTGACTGGTGATTCAATTATCTAATCAGTTCAGCAGTAACACAAATGTAATGTAAACGGTTCTGCACCATTTGGCGAATACAGCTACCCTGTGAACATTTCCACAAGAGAACGTGGCAGCAACAAGGGAGTGCATTGGCTTGAAACCACCGGCAATTCTAATGCCCCATGTGACGTTTCGCAGAGATCGAGGCTCTTCATAGAAAACTACAGACACAATCTGGAGATTACTCCTGATGGGGGTGGTGGGGGGGGGGGCTCACGGGGAAAGTGAGAGAGAGCAGGGAGAGAAAGAAGGGCCAGAGAGCCCTGGGAGTACAAATGAAAAAAAAGAAGAGAAAGAAATGTTCTAGAGAGGGGAGAAAAAACAGGTGGGGGATGCTGTGTGTGGGTATGATAATCTAAAGCTATTCGATGGCATTAAAAAAAAATAAATAAAAAAAAAACCTAATGCAAGAATCCTCCCTTGGCCCAGCCGCAGATTACAGCAGTGGGTTGCGTGTGGAAGCTATTATATAATTCATTCTCTATGATGAGATTTTCCTTCATTGCTGGTTTTCCTTACTACCCCCCTTCCATCTCTCACAAACTATCCCAGTACTGGCATGTTTCTCTTTTAATTTAAGGAGAAGATGTCCGAGCCACACTGGGTTTTTTGGGTGTTTTTTTTGTGACTTTATAATCTTTTTATCCCTGTCTGGAACTAATTCATCTAAAACAGCAATTTGCAGTCTTCTTTCAGTGCTTAGTCAGTCTCCACTCACTGTCTGGATGGTATTTTGTCAGATGGATGTGCGCGCAGGCGGGCATGTGTGTGGCCTTTTAGGACGCGCATGTGTACGTGCGTCTGCGTGCACACGTGCGGACATTTAGCACAGTGCTCTCTCACTCTGTTATTGTGAATTCTCTTTTCACTAAGCTCCTTAATGGAGTCACTACAAGGGCAAAACCATTTTCATTTTTTTTTTCATTTTTTTGCATTTATGTTTTTCTCTCCACCGCCATCTCTCCCTCCCTCCTTCTCCCCCGTCCCACTCCACATCCTGCTTGATCACAGGTGGGCGGATTGCCAATAAGTCTTTTATTTTTCATGTTGGAGGTCATCACCAGTGACCTGCTGTTTTGATGAGACGTACATGTGAACCCGTGTGCCGTCATACTCTGGAAAGGATTAACTCTGCCCTTCGACTCCACATCTGTGGCGCGCAAGACTGGCAGAGCCACTGCGCGAATGGTAGACTACCCTTCACACAGCCAAGTGCCGTCTAATGATTATCTGACAACAGTGCAGTGGAAGAGGCCTCCTCCCTGGAGCCACAGTCTGGTCACAGCGGTGTCCAGACAAACATCCTCTTCTTGAGTTTGATTTAGTAACTCTGCACACATATGAATCTTTCTATGAAATACATTGGATTGGCCTGCAGTATACTCGAGAAACAGCGACCATCGCTTGTTGATGTTACATTTAATAAATCCAGATTCATCCTGAGGGAGAGCTACGCGCGAAACGGAGGAAAAGAGGTTAAGGTGGGATTTTACATCACCTGCTGTCTACTGAGGCTGCTGTCAGGGTACAAAATGTAGGGGGATACAAAATTAACAGGTGCTGCCCTATTTTGATATTCACATTTGTGGCTATGTTGGCAGCGACGATTGTAAAATCATAGTCAGGCGCTAAATCTGTACATTTTGGATTCATCCAATAAAGGAATGACATCCTGTCTTTTACCCACACACCTTTGCTATACATTCTCAACATGACACCATCCTGTAAACTTGGTTGACTTCTGGTTTACTGTTGAAGCTTTAGATTATGCACATTGACCCTTTTCTGAGGAATGAATTGCACTTCCTGCATCTCATGGAATACAGCCTCTCAAAGCCATTTTTATATGTCACCATCTATTGACTTGTATACACACAAAACCCATAAATCCATGATAAATGTAATGAGGTCAGGTTTTGATGGGCTACTGTAATGGCGTGTACTCTGGGTTCACATGAAGTAATGATAGTGATTTATCATACCATTATTTATGGGATCATCATTAATATAAATGGCGGTGATTAGTGAGTGTTGATCTAATGCACGGCTCGCTTTGAACTCCCTCATTTTTGTGGGATTGAGCTACAGGGCAGCAATCAATCAACAGATTAATAGCAATGTTCGGGTCTGTCTGCAGTCTGCGGTCTTGTTCCAAGCTTAGTTTAGTCGCAGATTACAGTGTAAGACCGCCAACAGGCTCGCGCAGGCTGCAAAAAGCAAAAAGCTCGCCGTCTGAGGTGCTTGTCTGGTCTATGATCTGAAAAATATATGAGGGATAGAATAGAGTATGGAAAGAACAAAGAGAAAGATGTCTGCAAGAATGGAAACAGAACTGGGGGTGGAGGACCTGTAGTCCATCTACTGTGTATGTCTGACATCATGCAGCGCACAGACACGCTAAGTGTACCGATATACCAAGTCAGCCCATGTAAGCATATTGTATGCTTGGATAGGCCCACACAACATGCACACACGCACAGAGGAATTGAATTGAGCCCAGTTCTACAACAATAATCTCTCTATCTCACCACACCCCACACAGAAATAGCACCTAATCTGCAAACACGGTTAACGTCTGTCACACCTGTTGCTAGGGCAGAGAAATCAGACAACCTGGGTATATTGTTTATAACAAAGCAAGTGACTGACAGATTACTCTGTATGACTGTGTGTGGGTGTTTGGATGCGTGCAGAAATTAGTCACAGCTCCAATTGGAGTGATTCTAAACCGGGGTTGCCATGCTAACTCAGCCTAATAATGTAGAAGCAAACTAAAATTAGCCAAGGAGACGTGACATCTCACCTCTCCTTACCTGCAAACACCCCCGCAACACACACACAGGCGGAGGCACGCGCACACACGAGCTGCACATTGAATCACAGATAACGGGCTGGTAGTTATAGTCTGACGACACATCGAGGCTCCACTCATAATTGTCCTCCTTTTGGAGTGTTTACTCAAGGCTGATAAATGGAGTGTGGAGTACTCTCTGTCTGTGGTTTTTACCAGGAGGAACAATGGCTTAACAGCAGTCCGTAGTGCATTCCCCCCCTCTGACGTCTCTCTTTCTCTCAGTCTCTCGCTCTGATTAAGGATTTCAAAGTCCTTGAAGCTCCCTGCTGTGATTTCAATTTGAAAACCCCTCTCAACCTTGACTCAGATTTTTGTTTTCATCCACTCTTCGTACCCATCCTTTGTCCAATTTACCCTGCATTTTCTTCCCAGTTCTTTTATGCTATGAAGACAAGTCATAACGTCAACAAATCCCTTTTTCTTTTTAATCATTACTCTCGTCATCCAGCTCTTCCATACAGACTCTGTGGTTTGTCTTTTCTCATACAAACTAGTCTGTTGTTTGAGAGATTCAAAGTTTTCCCATAATAAGAAGAAATGGCTTTTGTCTGAGTTCAGAACTTTCAAACAGTTTGTGGGCGTGAGGATTTTGTCTTTAAAACAAAATAGTGCAGAGAACATTTTTGCACACAGATATTTTTGTCCATTTTTGTTCGATTCAGAAGTGATTTTACAAAACGCTACATTGATTATCTTCATACTGTACGTTTACATTCATCGTTTACTGGCTCCCTTATCGCATTTTGTCCATTTTCCTGCTATCTTGCGCTGTCCTCTCCTACTCAGCACATTCATGTTACCTCTGCTTGGAAGGACATCTCAGGACATCACATCCTTTCTAATACAGTGAATTACTGTACATCTCTGACTAAATTAACCTCACTTATCTCCTTCTCTTTCCCCTTTAGGATCCTGCTGACAGTAGTGGTGATCTTCCGTATCCTGATTGTGGCCATTGTTGGGGAGACGGTGTACGAGGACGAGCAGACCATGTTCATCTGTAACACCCTGCAGCCGGGCTGCAACCAGGCCTGTTACGACAAAGCCTTCCCCATCTCTCACATCCGCTACTGGGTCTTCCAGATCATACTGGTGTGTACGCCCAGCCTCTGCTTCATCACCTACTCCGTCCATCAGTCGGCCAAGCAGAGAGACCGGCGCTACTCTTTCCTCTATCCCATAATGGAGAGGGACTATGGGGGAAGGGACGGGGCGCGAAAGCTCCGCAACATTAATGGGATTCTAGTTCAGCATGGTGGCGATGGCGGAGGGGGGAAGGAGGAACCTGACTGCCTGGAGGTGAAGGAGATCCCCAATGCCCGCGAGGCCTGACCCATGGGAAGAGCTCTAAGGTTCGCCGGCAAGAAGGGATCTCCCGTTTTTACATCATTCAGGTGGTGTTCAGGAACGCGCTGGAGATTGGCTTCTTGGCAGGCCAATACTTCCTTTATGGCTTTAGCGTGCCTGGGATTTTCGAGTGCGACCGCTACCCATGTCTCAAGGAGGTGGAGTGCTACGTGTCCCGGCCCACGGAAAAAACGGTTTTCCTGGTGTTCATGTTCGCAGTGAGTGGCATCTGTGTGGTGCTCAACCTGGCCGAGCTCAACCATCTCGGCTGGCGCAAGATCAAGGCCGCCATCAGGGGCGTGCAGGCCCGCAGGAAGTCTATCTGTGAGATCAGGAAGAAGGACATGGCCCATTTGTCCCAGCCGCCCAACCTGGGACGCACACAGTCCAGCGAATCTGCCTACGTCTGACCACAAAGGGAAGGAAAATGAGGTGGAGTGGAGTGAATGTGCAAGAGAGAGAATGAATGAATTATTATTTTAATTTAATGAAGATGGTGTGGAGATCAGACAAGATGACCTCTCCGCTGTGATGATGGAATGAAACAGAATGTAAAAATGTCCGGCTCTGCGACTTTTTAAGTCAAGAGAGAATAGAGGAAGAAGAAAATCACAAAGCATGAAAAAGGACTAAAAGTTCTTTCTTTGGTTTCCTTGCGGGGATATTCCAACTGCCATTTTGTACTTTTGTCTTTTTTAACTAATTACCTTCTCTTCTGCCCCTTGTTTCTTTTAATGGGATGAATTAAAACATTGAGGGGCTGGGGAGTGCAGGGCTAGCGATGAGAAGACAGAGAGAGGAGAAGAGATGAGAGGCTGTTTTATGTTCTTTGGGGATATCGGAAGGCGACGGCGGTGTTTGATGCGTCCCATGGTGCTTTGCCTCTGGACTGTGTCAGCCCCAATGAAAAACCGAGGACAGGATGGGAGATGGGAGCGGCAACATCAAAACAGGAACGGAAGAACTGTCAAAGGCATGACAGACTCTGGAGAATGAAAGCAAGTGTAGGAGGAGAGTAGGAGGGAGACTTCGCACTCTGGGAAAAGATATGAAGGAACTGAGGAGGGAGAGACGAGAGGAGGCTTTTTCCTCACTTCCTGTTCTCGCCGGAGACTTGAGGTAGACCGAAGCCAAGACCAGCAGAGTTGCCTCTGATTTGTGTCAGCTTCACCTCTGCTGGAACATAGTAACGAGCCAACCCCTCCTCCCCCCCAAAAAAACTGACGATGTTTATGTTTTGTCTCTTGGCAAAAGATGATTTTAACACAAACACACCGAGTACCATAAACACTCTCCTGTCCCCGATCTCTCGCTCTCCCCGCTCCACAGTTGGCAGCTATATAGACCCCTGGGGCTTCGGATGACAGTAATGACCCTCGCTGCGCTCCTGCTACGTAAACTTTGGAGAGGAACTAATGAAATAATGAACAAACAACGTGTAAACGTCAGTCTCTCCTGAAGCACAAACCAAACTTCCCACCTTCCGGCATTCCATCGCACTGGGAGACAAAGGAGAAACGGAACGACAGGAGAAAGAGAACGGGAGCTTGTGGAGAAGGGGAACCAATCACTTTATTACAACTTTAAAGAAATTTTATAAAATATATCACCATGAGTTATGATTTTTTTTTTGAGAAAGCGATGGTGCCATCCTTGAGTTTCATAGAATATAACATGGTAATATTATTTATCCAATTAGAGTATATCCAAATAGATTTATTTATCTTTGCAGGTGGGTCGGTTGGGACATCATGTTGCTGTTTTTTTCATATATATAAACTGTCTGTCTTTTTTTTCATCTTTGTTTAGTTTAAAGCATTTCTCACTGAAGGAACTGATTATTGACATGTATGAGGTGGGAAAGGAAGAGTTGTGAGTTTTGTTTGAGGCTGTGCAGCTGATTATTATTTTTTATTTGCAACAGTTATGGAAAACTTAGTTGCAATTGTTACTTACCTGCATTGAAAATGCAGAACAATGCAGCCGAGTGTTTCCTGCAGAGAGCCTTGCTTTTCTTCAAAATCAGCTGCACGGATTCAGGCAATTAAGGCCTGTGAGCCATTTGAAAAAGGCATGTTTACACTAAGCAATGTTTCTTGATGAAGCTGTGTAACCAATGAGTAGTGACTCTATAGGGACAGTTGTGGGTTGTTGTTTTTTTTAAAATCTCAGTGGTTTTCATTTTGCATTTCTTTCCTGACTGGATTTCAGCATGCATGTCTTGTAAGAGAAAAGTAAAAGAATGACATGAAAGAAACAGAAAAAAGATATTGATGATCGAGAGTGCTGCACCTTGAATAACGCAGACGAGTGGGAGAGTGGCAGACTGAAGGATAAAAGCTGTGTTCATGGACACACTTTAAAAAAAAGGAACTTTCACACTGTGAGCCTGTGAAACCACATATAGGGACAGTTAGGTGGAATGTGTATGGTGTCCTTTAAAGAAAATCAAGTAATTTACCTAAAACCAGCGCACTATAACCCTGTTCTTCCGTGAGGCTTGAGTGCCTGGGCCAAACAGAGAAGAGCACAGATTTTGTCTGTTTTAAATCATTTACACTGAGTCTGTTGCAGAGACACAGATATGAGGGTGCAATGACATCAATTATCAGCTAAGTGAGGCAAAATCTCCAGTCCTGCAAACGCTCGTCAAACCTGGTTTGAACATACAGCAGCAGACCAGTGGTCTGTGCTTCATCCGCTGCTTTTAGGTGTCCGCTGATAATCTCGTTGACCACTGCAAACTGAATTGCCTTATGTAGCTCAACACTGCTATAGCTTAGCACTGCCACTTTTTAGGAGGTTGTGATCCTTTCAGGGGCCACCCATGCACTAATGCTACTCTCTTAAACAGTTTATATGATGCTTTGATTTAACAAATTATCTGAATGGCATAATGTTGTACCAAATTGCCACTACAGTAATTCATCTGCTACTACTACACTTCAGAATTAATCATTAGTCCTTGTAAAAATATTCATAACTCCCCACTTTCCTTCTACTTGCCTTAACGTTTTTGTTGATGTTGTTTTTTTTAACTTCCGCTCGTGATTCCCTACATTCCCCACAATGCCTTTGGCCAACTCTTTGGCCATGATGCCTGGGGCAAATTATAAAGGCAAACATGTTGCATCAGCACCCCCCAGGCATAGAGGAAACCTTTATTAGGCTAGGTTACATTCTCCTGATGATAAATTAAGCCACATTTAATGTCAGAGTTAAGCAGCCACTCACAAATATTGTCATAATTTGAAGTGCAGGTTCAACTAATTCACTAAAAATTTACAGCTGATATATTACCTTTACATAACTTCTCTCCCATTGTGGCTGCTTCATAATATGCTACTGTAAGCACCATGAACACATGTTCCCCGGAGCTACAGCAGGACTTTGAGCAACAGATGATGTAGCAGAAGAAATCCCCCCCAACTCTCTGTTTCTCCATTCACTCCCGCTGACTTAATCTCTGTGATTCGTGCAGGTGATTATCCCCAGATTTAGACTTCTCTTAGACCTCTACGGGGCTCAGTGGAATCGGTGCAGTCTACTGTATGTTAGGAAGGACAAATACGCTGACAGGGCATGCCAGAATGCCTAATAATAGAGGCTGAGTCTTGGCTTCCTTCAGTCACCGAAGGCTTGTGCTTCTTGCGAAGGCTTAAACGCTGACCTTGAGCTTAGAGGCCAAGCCAATATCCTGTACTATACACAGCTCCTGCTGGAGAGTAGCTGCGCTGATCTAATCTCCACAGAGTACAGATCAATGCTGGTGTGAGCACTATTTTTAGTGAATGGTACACACACACACGCCCAACGTACATTCATTCTTGGTAAAACAACCAAGTTTGAATGAAGGAACAGCAGTTTTCGTTCACTTCACTCCTCTCGGATTCTGTCGTTATGTCTGGTTTCATTCAGGCCAGAAACACACACAGTGTGAGGACCTAGAGGGCCATAAATGTGCCCTGGTTTTCCTCAGTTTACATTTATCCAGCATCCGTGAGTAACTCACGACTCCTGCAGTTCCACTCTCAGTGGGTGCGCCACTCTCCAAAGTAAAAGCAGGCCCCAGATATTCCAACAGTCTACTACTCTCCACTGTCTACTTTTGTATTTGTCAATGTGAAATGAATTATGCAACTTGTTGGGGTTTTTTTTTTTCATTTGCTTATCTTTTTGACTTGTGGATTCATTTTGTTGTCTGTTGCTCTTTTTTGTGCAGTGACATATCAAAAAAGAAAGATGTTTTTCTATGTAAAGGAACAAACAAGTTTTTTTTTCAATGTGTAAAAATCAAGGGTAGAGTGTTCAAATATAAGACTAGCAGAAAATGTTCTATTTCCTCCCTTGCCAAAATGATATACAAAATTACATTAATTTTCCAAGATTTTTTAACTGCATGTGTAATGGCTAGAATAAGCATGTTTCTATGTTTTCTTCAACTGAATCTTTAAAGAAAGACTTTTTTTTTTAGTCCAATCTCTGGAGCAAAGCTATTACGTCTTGATGCAACGTGTGTATATTAACTACCAAGTTCTTCAGATGGTTCAGAGTCAGGCAGATGATACCAACTCAGTGATGTTAAAAACTACCTATTACAGTTTATCAGTCTCAGTATCTATTCCCAGAAGATTTTGAAGACCAGTACATACAGTACATCCTCTTCTTTAAGAGATTTGCACATGGATATATATACCTTTATCATCTGTAGAAGATGTTTTGATCTGTAAGCAAATCTGTCAAGTGCTCCAGTGTAAAACACAGGGCACACAGGAATATAAGTCTACAGGTTAAAGACGCGCACCATGAGATATCAGAACATTCCAGGGATCAGTCCCCAGCACAATGTCAAAATTACCCTCAATTTACAACTTTTTAGAGTGTAAATGTGATTACTCCTTCTGTGACGCTCCTTATGGGCAACTTCTTGGGGCACAGTACACTGACAGCATACTCAGGAAAGAAAACAATGCTGAACTTTTACACCAGTTTTTTCTAGTAAAAATGCGGTTTCTATACGTTAGCATACAGGAAAACGTTTTGTAAGAAATGGTATTACAACATGTCAGCATTCTTTTCATTTACCATCTAACACTTTACTGTAAAGCCCACCCAGGAAAACTGTCTTCGAGCCTGAGTAACTGTAGGTGCTATCGCGGTCAAACTCTTTAATGAAAACATGAATTCAGATACATTCCCTCGTCTCCGGCACAGCACAGCGCCACATCCCAAAGGCCAGGTAGCGAAGCAGATCTGGCTAAGAATCCAACTGTTCCCATCAACTGTTAATGACAAATGGGCGTTTCCACAAAAGCCTAAAAGCAGGTAAAATGTCACCGTCATCGAACATGCCGCAAACTTTATACTGAAATCGAGTAGCAAACATTTTGATTCCTCAGGAATGCAACACATAATTGAGCTGTTTCATTCATTGACGCAGAGCTCACTGAACGACTGCATTACTCTTTATACTGCTGCCAGAAGGACCTTAGATTAACTTTGCAATCACATTATGTAGCAGATCCTAAGGGCTGGTTGGTGAACGTTTTGGAAGTGCCCCATCTCAAACAGTACATTCAAGGGCTACAAACTAAAAAGCCATAGTGAAAAAAAAGAAAGACAATTTAAAATTGACATGGCACATTACTTTGAAAGCATACAATGTGCATTCATGGAGCCAAGATGAATCACATTCATATGTGGTCAGGTTGGTTTCGTCGTTTTTTGCATTTAAATTGAAAATTAGACATTTTGTTTCGAATAAAAAAGATTTTTACTGGCATTTAATCAAATGAAAAAAATACATGGGATGTAAAGCTCCTTTTATCCAGATGTTCAACTTCAATTTTCATTTTATTCTGAAGCAAAATGCTCCCTCCTCCCACCTCTTGCTACGGCCCCCGTCTGACACTGGTGCTGCTCTCTTGTGGGCTACGTTTCAGGGTTGAGGAAAGGACCTCTCAACCTCTCACTAATCTGTCATGATATCAGTCGTGATTACTTCATCTAATTATTGTGAGTGGCAGATCAGGTGGAGTGGATTTCTCTCTCTCTCCCACCAGCATTGCCACCACCTACTGGCAGTGGGGGTCGTGGATGTGTGACATAGCTTCGGTCTGTTACTCTAAGATTCAGTAAATCCAAGACTGGTGATTTAAAAATCTTTAATTGGAGGGGAAAATAAAAGGGTTATGAAGCATGGCCCTCAGGTCCACATCTCAACATTTTAACTTCTCCTCCAAGTCCAGCACCTCATGAGCTTAGACCAGACCACCTTAATGTCATGACGTGTATCCGTGCACTGTGTGAGATGCTGGTTGCTACGGAGAGAGTGAGGAAACCTGAGTGGTGACGTGTCAGGGGAGCGGGGGAGCAATGTCAAGTTTAGCCAATATTTGGCATTCTATAGCAGTGATCTATACTTGATGGACCAAGAGAGAGTAAATAGTAAACAACCTGAGCCCTGGGGACATCAACATTCATCTGTGGCATCTGCACAGATGTAAAAAACATGGACTGAAAACAGGAATGAAGAAACTAGACACACACGCGCTCACTCTTTGTAACCATCATCTGTCGTTTTGGACTGCAGATTTTATGGTGTACCTGACGGACCTTCGTTGAAGGTTCACTGTAAATTTCTGACTGGTGTACTGTATGTAAAGACTGAATAAAACCTTGAATGTTACATCAAGCCTGAACTGGCCTCGTGCCTGCTGATTTATGACCTGTGAGCATCATGCATCTGTGTGTGTGTGTGTGTGTGTGTGTGTGTGTGTGTATAGAAAACGTGAGTGGGTGGATATTTGAACCACGTGTGATGGGATTTAGGAAATAAAAATGCATTCTGTGGCATGAAGGAAACTGAACAAAGGTGGCTGAACTTCACAATGATCCAGGTGTATATATGACAGAGTGAAAATAATATTTGCATTGAGCTGCGCAGCCCAGCTGCTTGGTGTAATGACATTTCTGAACTCAATAGGTGACACTGAAACCTTTCAGCTGGATTAAAACCTTTAGACCATGGCACTGATGAGAGAAGAGGGAGCATGTGTGTGTGTGTGGGTGTGTGTCCAGTCATATTTTCTCTTAACAACCCCCCCCACCACGCACACACACATTTGAGCCTATGAATATGCAGCATAATGTCTCAACTGACAAAATATACTGTATTCATGCATCACATTACTAAACCTTTCTTAGATATGTTCTGCATATGTGTGTATTTGTGTGTATGCCCACATGCATGTCTGCGTCCAACCCCCACCCACCTTCCTCAGCAAGGTCATATGGTGGCTGCGCTGGACTGGGATTGAAGGCTTGTTGCCACAGTGATAAGCCAGCCGGTAATATCTCTAAGCACAGCCAGGATTAATCTGCCGACAGATGGCTGGCTGCTCAGCGTCACTTCCTGAAACACACACACACACATACATACATAGGATTCATATTCACCATTATCATCATCATCGTCATTGTCCTCTTATCCTTTTCCATCAACTTCCCTTTCCTTGGCATGCAATCACACACACACACCAGCACCGAGACCAAAGCCATCATCTAAAGCTTCATCGTTCCTGCGGCAGCGTTCACGATCTCCATCATTGCTCTTCATCACCATCCTCCTCCTCATCCTCACCCACCACAGCCACCCCTCTTTTCTCCTGCATCATTATAACCATTACTGCCACTATCATCTGAAACACTGTGGTCATTCCCTACAACCGCCCTTGTCTGATAGGGATCAATACACTGCTGCAGCTGTTAAATTACCTCATGTGCCTCATCAGTCATCAATACGGCCTCATGATAATCGAAGTGTCAGGCCCCATCAAGTTACCTGAATTATGTTTCTTGTCCTTAATGTCTAATTTGGTGTATCCTGTTTTATTTTGGTAACATTTGTCTTGTTTTGTTTCTGATCCACATCCTGTCATGTTTCCTGCTCTTGTGATTACCCACCCTTCTCTAATGTGCTGCACCTGTCCCTCATTGTCTCCCCCTCCCAAGTTTATATGAGCTCAATCCTCCACCTTTCTGTGCTGGAGCTTCTTTCCACCCCATGTGAGAGTTCCACGATCATTCCTGTGAGTTTGACGTGACTCCTGCTGGAGTTTTTGACTCTTCCTTGTGCTTTCTGTTTTGATACCAGTTGCAGTTACTGCTCTGACCATTTGTCTTTTGGCAACATGCAGCAAGGGCCCTGGTTCAGATTCAAAGCTGGATGGCTGCAGTAAGGTATGTAACTTTATTAGCTGTGTTGTACTGTCATATTTCATATAATCCATGATCTACAAGTCACCAAAATTCACATCACTATTTGAGAGGACACGTATATGGAAATCATTGCACCACTCTCAGTGACTTGAACATTGGATACAATGGAAATAATAATTCATTACTATTGTAGCAGTCATCTTATTGTTGACTGCACCTGGCTAAGATGAATGAAGTGTGTCGCAGTGTTTACCGTGACCTCAAAGAGAGGCACAGAGACAAAGAGCTGAGAGAGGCATCTGAGGTGAGATGCTTTCAAGTCAGCAGCCAGCAGCCATTCATGACTGAAATGTTTAGAAGCCAGCTCAATAAAGGTTTTTGTTATTCATTTAAATAACAACAAATTCAATTTCTTTTTTGGGACTGCTGCCGTACATGACGTCACTTGGCTGATGGGCAAAGTAAGGAGGCAAGAAAGGCATTACCATAAACAAAAACCCATATGTGACACTGATAAAAACTGCATGAGAAAGGAGGGAGGAAATGATGAGAATCAAGGAGTAAATAAAAAAAACTGCTGGCGGGAAGAAGAGAAGTGGTGGGGAGATGGTTTGATGCTGAGCAGAAAGGAAGCAAGGAAGTGGAGAAAGAAGGAGGGAGCAGAGAAGACCATACTGTTGATGGTAGATACAGAGGGGGAAATGGGGGTAGCAAAGAAGGCTTGAGGATGAGAGACAAGCATGGCTTCCGGCAATGTTTAGTGGGGTGGGAGAAGATAGAGGAGAGATGCAAAGACCAAGGGTAAAGCCTGGAGGCAAGGGAAAGTAAAAGAGGCAGAGGAGAGGCACAGTGCAAAGATGAAGGAAAGAAGGCGAGAGAAGATGAATGGAAAAAGAGGAGAGTTGGAAGACAGAGGATTTTTAAAAAGAAAGAGGATGAGGATGCCAAACAACATAATGTGTGCTAAGGAAAATGAAATATGCAGGAGAAAAAAAGGGGGTGATGGAGAGAGAAACTGAGAGGTTTAAGAGGGCTGCTGCAGCCGCAGAGCTGGAGTAAGAGAACATGGGAACATGCTGGCTGTTCTGCCTGGCTGCCTCTGCTGTGTCTTCGGGGAGAGCAGCTGAGGAGGAGGAGGAGGAGGAGGAGGAAGAGGTTGCTTTAGGAGTGAATACAGAGTAGATGTGGAAAGGGGAAGCAGTTGGGGAGGGAGAGGGAGAAATTGGAAGGGTGAGGGGGGGGGGGAGAAACGGGGAGTGAGAGGCGAAGAAATGCTTCATTGAGGATGATGAAGTGGCTGACAAGTTGTTAAAACAAAAGTGGTCCTTTGAGAGAGAGCAGAGAGAGACAAATGGACAAAGACCGGGGAGGGGGAAGGAGTACTATGATAGTGAAACTAAAATGGAAATAAAAGTGGAAAAAGAAAGAATAAAAAGACCAGCGATATAGTAGAGAGGAAGACAACAGGAAAACAGTGCAGGAAGGACAGTAAGTCACGAGAGGAGTGGAATAAAGAGAAAGGCGGAGAGAGGAGAGGAGGAGGTAGGAGAAGAGAGAGAATCGTGTCAGAGTGATTGTGAGACGGCGAGGCAGTAGCTCTGGGCAGGGTGAGAGGAAGTGATGCGTACGCTAACAGGAAGGAGCAGATCTCGGCAGCACGCGCCAATCAAACACCAGTCCTCCCAAGCGGGCCTCCTTGACCGCCAGCGCAAACACACATACATCACCAGCACATGCACATGCGCACACACACACACACACACATATTGCACTGAGGGGGATCCCTGCACCACTCCTACGCTTGCACTCGCTTGTACACTCTTGAACCGACGTGTAATATACACACACAATTAGAGGATTGGCAGAACATGACGTGATGCCTCTCTTGCGCACACACACACACACACACACACACACACACACACACACACACACACTAACACACAGACAGGTCAGTTGGCAGGCCTTCACTGGCATGACACTGTGTCCAGGCGGTGTCTGGCGAGCTCCTCAAACACCGCTGAGCCACAGTCCCTGTCGGATCCTGCTCACACACGCAATCTAACATGTACAGTAGCTATTACATGAGATGTATATCACACACTGTGGCGCTTCAATTTAAATGTGCACCACACACTACGACTAAACCTGTACATCACGCAGCTTAGAGTTAATAATACCATGTACTGACTGTATGATATCTTTTTTTAAACTTTTCTTTTGAAACTTGTGTTCTTAAATAATAGACAAAAGTGTAGTGTGCAGCTTATTTCTCTCGTTTTCTTTGCAGTTTCAAAGATTTTCCTTCAGCTAATTATTTACACGTCTGGTGCAATCAGTTGCTCTCGATTGAAATCAAAATCAAAGCAGAATACAGCTGATGTCGTTGAGGCAGGACCAAACCGCTGTGCTCCAGAATTTAAATTACATCATTAATGTTACTGCCTTCCAGTATTTTGAGTGATCTGAATCATTATACACTGATTGTCAGCTGCCTATGACTTCATCTAAAAATATATGTCACCACCTAGATCACTGTTTTTACTGCCATTCAAACATGTTGCTTAACTTCGGATTTTCTGTCATTCATTCTTTGAGTCAGTGAACGAGTGAAAGAATGAACAAAGGCATATTTTATATTATGTACACGCAATAATGTTGTCATTCACAGGAAACATTTCAGTGTGCACAGAGGATGTGATAGCTCACAATTTGTTGGAGACCAAAGTATAAACAGAAGGATGATCATGTGGGCAGATGCAAAATGTAATAATTTGCGGGGAAATAACAAGATATTCCACTTCCATGAACAGTCGTTAAAAACGGACTGCAATACACAACCCATACATAATGGATCTGGAACTTCAGTATATACAGAACAACATGCCAATGCACATGAAATAAGCCCCCAGAGAAACTGCACTTCTGCTCTCACATACAAGAGTATAATATTCAATATTTTAATTCATGTTTATTGTCTCACATTTTGTATATGCAGATGGTCTTAAAAACTGTATCACAGCATCTGCACCGTACATGAAAGTAGGCCTTTTGCTTGCTTATCTGATTAAATCCACTTATGTGACCTTCATGGTGTTATTATAGACTTCAAATGGCAGGTTGTGATGCATTGCACAAATATGGCATATTCAACCTGACATGCCCTTTAAAGCAGCCTGATTCTAAATGTCTCCAGCAGGCATTTACACTGCATACTGTTTAAGTCGTGAATATGAATGCATTCCTTTTGATTTTACGGATTATTTTTTCTTGATTTTATTTAGCAAATTTGCATAATCCTGCTTTTAAACAATAGATGTTCAACATTTTTTTAATGATTGTGCATCTCATGATAAAAAATATGCCCTTGTTGTCAAGGCTATGCCCTTAAACTACCCCACCCTTAAAAATATCTTCATAAATCATTGAGCGCATCTGAGGGAGTCTGTCTATTGTTTTGGCTGTGATGCCAGCGCAACTGAATTGAATTGAAAGAGACAATTAATGTGATGGTATTTTAATGCAAAAAGCTAACTTTGCCAAATAAACAGGAGGCCTTTTAATTGACTTATTCGGTTCTTTGACCACTTTTCCGTCCTGCACAGTTACGGAACAGCCATTTCCAAAGAGCTCGCATGCTGTCATCTTGATTTGCTCAGTTTGGGACAAAACTTTTCTTTTTTTTATTTAATCACCTGTCACAAGCTAAAAGTATCTGATACTTTTATACCTTATTTTTTTGGTCATCACAGTTGCTGAACTGATTGCACGCTGAAATCCAGGATAAAGTCAAAGCGCATACTTTATAAATGAGGTCTCAGTGTCTCCTTACATAATGCCCAGGAACAGGGGGGACAGTGGACAATAGACAGGAGCACTTTACAGGGCCGCTGGACTGTGTCTGCTAAGTGCTCTCAGAGAGACAGGACAGGGAGACTTACACTGACATATACACATATACAAACCTACACACACACAGAGACATATCTGTACACAAGTACACGTGCATGCACCCATTCCTGTCCCGTTTGAACTAACCCTCCTCCATCCTCTTCCCCTGCCTCCTCCTCCACACATACACAAACTGGAGACATCCACCATCCATCTACATGGCACACTGTCCTTATATAATCCTCACCACCAGAGATCATTACAGAGGCTTTAAATCTCCAATCCGTCACTTTAACAGCATCTAGAGTCCCTGCCACTTTGTTTAGGGCAATCTGACCGATGTGGCACAGGCACAAAATCTTGGACGCTCGGGCTACGGAGCGTGCCAGGAAAGTTGCTCTCATGACTTCACTCACACGGTGCAGTTTAATGCATTGCAACCCTGAGAAAGAACAAGAACGGAAACCGGAGGGTGTCCACCCTCACCGCTGAGCCTTTTATAACTAAAACATCCCATCATTTTTTTTAGCGGCATTGCGGCATCAGTCATTAGTTACAGTAGCTGACAGGAAATGGGGAGGGAGAAAGGAGCAGGGGCTGATGGGGACGTTTGCATTTGTCTCCTGAACAAAATCTTTTCTCCTGAAATTTCAGAGAGTAAAGACATTAGCATCCCTGTTGGCTTCAGCAGTGAGTCATCTGACTTTGGATGGAGCCATAAGCCAAAGCACCACCAATAACTCTTCCCCTGTGGGGTGATGGAAGTGAGAGTGGATAGACAGACAGATGGTCAGATGAGTCAGCTGCCTCTTCAGCAGGAGAAAGCTGAATGTTGGGGAAAAGTGGGAGAATTATAAACAATGTCTGTGTGAGGATGAGCTGAACTCTGAAATGAAGGTGAAACGAGTCCATGCACGGTCCACACATCATCAATTCATACGTTTCCAAGTGCTTGGCAAGCCTGAGGAAAGAAGCCAGCCAAAAGGCCTTGAATAAAGCAGCACTCTAAACATTATTATTATTATAGTATTACATTCAGTGGTGGAAGACCTTTAAGTAAAAGTACAAATTAAGCAATTACAAAAACTCAATTGCAAGTATAAGTCCTGGTTTGACCTGGTTAAAGCACTGGTTATGTCCCTCGGACTCATATTATAATGTATGACATTCAAATTATTAATACTATTAATTGATTAACTATTGATTGACAAGTATAAGAATATCAGCGTGTGACAGCATGTTACTGTTGTAGCTGCTGCAGGTGGAGCTGGATTTAACTACTTTAAATAAGTTTTGTATGTAAACAGGACACTACATACATCTGAGTGGTCGTGAGATGATTAGTGGGAGAGGAAAGAAGGAAAAACAAACTTCTAAAACACAAATCTGTTTTCAGTTTTTGGACTATTGGCTTCACTCTTTGGATCTTTGGATTGCTTTCTGAAATTAAAGCATGTGAGAAGTTCAGAAGGAAAAATCCCGAGCTAACAACTCGCACACATCTGAAATGTGACACAGACTACACACTTCTTTTTCTACAGTAAGACGTCGGATGCCAGAAAGGCTGGAAACCACTGGTTTACTGTTTAACAATGTGTAACTATCAACTAATGTTGACAGATGAATGTAATGGAGTGGAAAGTACAATATTCCCCTCTGACACTGATTTAGTAAAGTGCCTGCACACATAAACAGTGCAGTAAATATACTTGAATATACTTAATCTGCGTTAAATTCATGTCCGTATTGCAAAAATATATAATTGTGCGTGTGTGTGTGTGTGTGTGTTTGTGTGTGTGTGTGTGGATAAAGACTGCAGTAGGAGTTTATATGCATGGATACATACGCAAACATGTGCTGTGTGTGATGATATTGATGATGCCGATTCGTACTCCACAGTCTAGATCTTGTTTGGTTTCGCATTCATAATATTGTTTCATCATGAATATTTTACACGTTTACATTCCATTTCAACTTCAAATTTCCCCTCATCATACATTATTAACAGAAGCGAAGCTTGTAGGATTCCGCCAGGGTCATTTTAAAGTCACTGTACACTGAGTGGGCTCTTCTTTAACACCACAACATTTACAAACAGATGAGGGAATGTAAATCATCCATGGGGAGAGAAGGCAGCCCAAACCCTCTTGGCTTAAGTTCTTCTATTTGTTTAGACTTCAGCGAAGTTATTGGGAAAAGAATAGAGGACTTGGGAGACTCACAACATTAAATCTGAAAGATTCATCTTTTTGTTGGTTTTAAAACAACAGCAGATAAATGTGATTAAATACGACACGTGGTACATCATGACTCTGGTGCTGTCGGTAATGCTGTGAATGCATGAAATGAATGAAATCTCATTTCCAGTGAGGTTCAAAATTAGCTTTGGCTGTGATTGGGGGGGGCATCACTTGTGAAAAACAGAAAAGAACACATCATTGCCCTTTGTATAATGTAGTTTTAAATCCAATTAAAATCAACCATTATCACATGCCGGAAAAAAAATTCACCCAGTGAGTGGTCTGAAAAAAGAAGCTACATTTGAGAAAACGCAAATGTCTCAACCACATGAAATTATATAGTGTTTAGGAGAGGCAAGCATAATTTCTGAAGAAATGGGGAGATTGATTTTTTCCTTTCTTTCTCTCTCCAGACACACACTATCTGACCATTCAGCCACACACGCTGACACACAAACTACTACTTTTGACCCGTGTGGCAGCTCTGTTGCCGCTCAGTCTGCCCAAATGAGGTGCGTGAGATGTGAGATGAAGAATGATAATCTTTATTTATTGAACGCTTTTCAAAATCCAAATCACAAAATGCTTCACAAGGCAGCAGAATAAAACAGATCGAACATAAATCGCAAGGAGTAATAGTCTGTTGCTCAGTATGTTCTGTAGAAATGTTCTGTATTTTTATCTATCAAAAGAAGAGTGATCACTATACACGGAATAAATCAGCTTATTCTATCTGCCCAAACAACCACTTGCACTGCATGATCCACCCTGCAGGAGGGATGCAGGTCATGCCTCATGTTTTTTCTGCCAAAGAGATATTCTTTGATGTTCTTAAGAGATTTTGTCCAGGCAACCTTTATTTATAGAAACTTAAATACATTAACATAAGTTGTAGATACTATTTGGATCCACTGAATTTTCTGTTTTGCTTAGTTTATTCTTCCTGGCGTAATTATACATTTAGAAATTAAAATTTAACAGCAGCGCATAAATAAATGTACATATAAAAACAGTTCAGGCATATAACACTTGTTAACTTTACTTGATGTTCCTGGGGGGGTAGGACAGGAAGGACGGATGGAGGTGACGGAAGATAGTGAGGCACAGGAGATGAGATGAGTCGAAAGGCTGATGGCTGCAGTATGTGCATCCTCCATGCTGCTGTCCAACTCCCGGCTGGTGCTCGCGTGACATGAAAATCATGGCTGAGCATGTATTGAATATGAGCCTCGTTAATTAGCTTTCAACCTCTGTGCTTCGACATGATAAAGTAGGCCCTGACGGCACGCATGGATGGAGCATCCGAAGGATGAGAGAGAGAGAGAGAGAGAGAGAAGCCTATGAGTAATTTTGAATTTGCGAGCAAAGGCCATTCTTTTGTGTTATTACTGAGGATAAAACTCTTGAGTTTCTAATTAGCCTCCCTTTGGTGATGCAGAAACATGAGGCAGGGAGAGTGATGAAGACGAGGGTGAAGCAGAAGAGTAAGGCAGTTGCATGGATGGATGGGTGCGGGATTGGGTGATGGGTAAAAGAGGAAATTGAAGAGACATTACGGTATGTCAGAGGGAATGAATTAGCAGAGAGAAGAGCAGGAAAGGACAGAGATAAGGCTGCGTGGTCGGGTGTGAAGGACGAAGACAGATGGTCAGATAGCAGCGTTTGGGAAAAGTGAGCCATAGACGAGGGTTGACTCTGTTTGCGCTGCTATCTGTTTGCATGAGGCCAGCCATATCCTCCAACCATCATAATGAGTAATGTTGTGAGGCAGGGTTGTTCTCCCTGTCACAGTCTATGAGATATACTGTGCGATCGACACAAAAGAAACATTTGTTTGATGTATTGTGTTTGGTGTGGAGTTGAGTCGGCAGCCGCATGAATCATAACGCTTCCTCGAGTTAAAGTAACAAATTCTTCCTCCTCTTCTTCTGGGCTAATATTTCCCCTTTTCTCTGCAATGACAGTTACAGTCATAACACTGGAGCTTGTCACTGCTTCATTACACACTTAGATATTCTAAGTGATTACTGGTTGATTGTTGTTATTTATTCATGACTGATGACTAAACGCTGAATGTAAATGAAAAAGGCATTGTCAGGCTGGGATGGATTAACAACCAGGCTGTAGAATTAGGCCACCCTTAGTTTTCCCATTACACTGACTGAAAATGAGATGCGCCAACAAAGACTGCCTCTTCCCACTGGGTGGGAGACATCTTAGCCTTCAGTAAATCTTGATAACTCCGACTCAGGATTTAAACCCGGAGGCTGATGTGAACCAGATGCATGCAGTTACAGGTTGTGACACGACACAAGGGCTTCGATGTAAGGTTGATTAGAGTGAAAACTGCAGAGTTAATGGCCTGTGATAATGGCAATAATAACGGCTCCAGGATGAAGAGTTATAAAATGTAATGAATTTAATATCAAATTAACATTTGTGGCAGTACAAATAATGACATTTGTATCGCAGGTGACTGTTCACAGAGCTGCCACTGTGCAACACAGCAGCAGTAAATAAAGCTCATTACTTATATAGTTTGATTTATGTGAGTTGATGACCAACAGTAATGGAAAATGGTCTGAATCATTGTCGGCGCTTGCTCACTGGTACATTTAATGTAAATCAGGCTTACCCACCATTAATTTTAGGAGCCGCATTCACTCTGCTGTGACACCGTGAAAAGTGTCTCGCTAGTATGGAAAGTGACAAATCAAGTTGGTGTTATTTCTAAAGCCAGAAATCACAAGTTTGCCTCAGAGGGCTTTTAATGACGCCACTTCCAGGGCAGGGTTGATCATGTGGGGGTAAAAAATGTACGTCATCAAATCTGCCCCAAGTGAGGGTTTATTTTGCTCAAATGATTGCCTTTATGTGGTTCATGTCATATGTCACATCATGTACATGTAATACGTAATGTAGCTCTTTAAAACCAGCCTCTGGAAAGAATAAGCGCCGAGTCTCACAATCAAAAATAACAACCAAAACTCCTGGGATTTGGGGGTTACCGGCAGTTCAACCTATGAAAACACATGTGCCTCCACCCAAGAATGAATCTGAGCTCAACACTGAAATTATTTTTTGGAAACATTGGGATAATCTTCAGTGAATTTTGCAGACTTGTGTACAGCACACAGAATCAATCAGCATTTCAGACAAGGGTTTGGCTCAGCTTCATCAGACCTCCCGCTGCGCGTCTGTCTGCAACAGGAGGTTGCCATCTCACTAATCAGCTTATCACCTGAGAGAGCAAAGGGTCCTGATTTAGGTGTGTGTGTATGGGATGGGGGGGGGGGGCAGGATGGACACAGAAAGATTGGATAGGTTATGTAATAGCTCCCAGTCAAGCCATAAATGATTTTAAACAATTATCAATGACAATTTCAATATTTTACATGCATGACACTGACACCACTGGTACCTCTAAGGGTTTTGTTTTTTTTATTTTTATTTTTTAATAAATTTTATTCCAACAACCAGGATTTATGACTGTGACACTACTGCTACATAGAGATTTTTTTTCTCGGTATCTCAATTTGACAAAAGGTTGCATTCGAAGCTAACGATCATTAATTTATCAATAAGAAAATTGCAAAGTGCAACATGACAGCTATTGCTATTTGGGATATGTTTGAAGTCATGCCTGAAAAAACTGCAGTGGTGCCCAGTTAACCCACTGGTAGCAATGAAAGGCATTTATCAGCTGTATTATAAGGAGAAAACCTAGAGAGAGAGTGGCTGCTTACAGAGGTGATTTAATCATTGTTTTAACAGAAGTAGATATTGCTTCGGTGACCACAGCATCGAGTCCATTATCAGTTTCGTGAAGCTTTGGTGGAGTAAAAAGGGCCATGATTGATGACACCAGGGTTGAACAGCCAGGATTTTTACATGTTATCAGTTATTCATGATTTGTAGCTCGATCCTGGAGTCAAATTGAATCTGGACCCATGGTTCTCTTTTGCTTTCTTTTCCTTCTTTTCAATGTGTGTGTGTGTGTGTGTGTGTGTGTGCACTTGAGCTGTACGTGTGCTTATTATGCTCCATGCACCCAAGTCCATATACTGCTGACAAAGACAGAGAGAGGGAGAGATTAGGGCAGGACGTGAGAGGAAATGATAAAGCATGTGCTGAATTTATAGATTAAAAAGCCTGACTTGCATGTGCTGTGACAGAGGGAGATTGTAGAAGAAAGATGGGGGAGGAGAGGATGGTTTTGGGCTTGAAGTACAAGAGGAACAAAGGAAGATGGAAAGTTAATGAAGAGGTGGCGAGAAAATGGAAGAAAGACCTGGAATAGAAAGTTGTGACAAGATGTGAAATGACTGAAATGTATAATGCATTAAACCTAATTTAGTGACATCTATTTAAAGCCATAATGTAAAACGCATGGATTAATATCTAATAACACTGAATTAATACATCATACCAAGCACAGCATTAATATCATGGTTTATGTATATTCAAAATTGCCCTCTCAGGCCAATGAATTCGACAATCCTGCATAAATACAGGCTTTACATTTACCTCCAATTAAGTGGCATGACTCATCAACACAGCCCGCAACATACACAATGCACAGCCTATAAATTGAAAGTGTTGTCACTGGATGTAAGGAGTCACTTAAAAGTCACACAGAGAGGTTGGCAAGTCAAGCATAAGTTTAAAGGTTTACAACTTAGGTCTGATCGTATCATAGCTCATGTAGCTGCTGTGCAGAAAAAAGCCCTTTATTTCCTTTGCATTATTCATCTGCTGCTATGTAGCTGACACATTGAAAACTCCCTCCAACCTATTGGGAATACTGTACGTACAGTCGCCGCCTTGCAGAGAGAGATGAGCGATAGAAAGATTTGTACATGAATATATATAAATATTATTTTTTATAAACATATATACACGAATGTACACATATATCTTTATATGCATGAACCCATATCAAAATCAGTGAATTGTAAATACAATTAATCATATATACACAGAGCACAATTTGCAGACTTTTCCAAGAGTCTGGAAGATCTCGTGTGTGTGTGTGTGTGTGTGTGTGTGCATATTCAAAGGATTCGGAACAGCAGGCTGCAACTTTTACTTCTGATGTGAAGTCTCAGAGGAAAATCCAGCCTCGTGATGTTTTTTTTAACTGTTCACAACCATTACAGCTGCTCACTTGGGGTCGTCCACATGGGAGAGCACATATCTCCAAACGGCTGCTTTCCATTGTATATGCATGCGCTGGAGCCGGATTTTGTGCCTGTGCAGTAACTCAACGTGCATTCAATGCCACACCGAGATCTGAGTGAACAGCATTCATTTTGGGGGTCTCAGCATTTTCCAGTCGATATAGTCTCTAGCCTATGATATGCTCCGCTCCGCTCGTGCTATTTATGGCTGATGTGCTATTCTGAGTGATACCTCCCTACAAGATAATGGTGCTGCATAATTGCTCGGCGCGTATAGCCATGGGTTGGGTTGGCGTGCTGCTCGTCACCATGGTAATTAATTCTGTCAATGGAAATTAGAACAGATGTGTGGAAAAAGACTGATAACAACATGATGATTACGTGCTCTTGTGCAGACACACAGGCACTCTCGGTACAGAAAGGTGTTTGAATAATGAGCAAACACAAAAAGATAAGAGGGCACACATCACATTAAGAGCCCAGCATTGGTATGCACACTTAATTACAGATGACGTGTGTGTGTGTGTGTGTGTGTGTGTGTGTGAACTTTTTACGTTAAATTGTGCATAATTTATGCCTCAGCAAAGTAAAATTGTTTCACCCATACAGACATTAATGGTCGTATTATATAAATTTGATATCACATTTTCTTTTGCCAACAGGTACAGAGAATGTTTGCACAGAAATATAGTCAAGAAACCCTTAACATCTACTGTATCTGTGTTTTAAGCATTGATTCACTCATTTGTTGCTTTGCTCCTTATGCCCTCTGTGCCCTCCGTTCACCCTCAGAGGGATTGTCCCGCAATGTGAGCATTAAGCAACTGGCCCGCTACGACCGCCAACTAATGGCTTTCCTGCCAAGACTGTAGAGATTTACAGACTGTGCTGGCTTTATGGGAGCTGATCAAAACAAAACAACCCTGACAGCTGCTAACAGTCTTGAGAACGCTGCTGCGGGTTTGTACGTGTGCGTGTGTCTCTTCACTACATCTCAGCTCAAACAGAGAGACGAGGTAAGAGCAGGGACAAAGACCAAGAGAGACAGTCGACGGCTAATGGCTTTCCCACAGGGCCATCACTTACTGCAGCTCTAAGTGAAAAGTGGCGAGCCGCAGAGGAGCAGCTATTAGGAAACTTCGGTCTGGGTCCACTGACAAGGATGTGGCAGCGGCTCTGCTTCACTACAGGACAAAATAGTCATTGTGATGAGCATCTGACAAGAGCAGAATAAATGATCTGCCCGTAATTTGCTGAAGCCTTCCACTCAGCATGGTTTGGTGCTACCAGTTTGCTGTGAACTCAAGAGAGAAAGTAGTTTGTTATCAGCATAGCAATGCATTTTGAGTTAGATCCCAGGGGCCGGAGTGACATAATGAGAATGCAGACTATCATTTAGGACCGTGACTATGATGGTTTTCATTATCAGTCAATCAAAGTTGATCATTTCTTAATAAATCATCCGGTCAGTGTATGCTGATCTACATTTTTGGGCCTTTGTCGGACCTCACCATGTAGAAAGAGAAGGAAAAGCAGATTAGCAGCAGGCATCTTTCACTACACTTTGGTGACTACACTTTTCAAAGGTCCATTAAGGCTCAATGAAAAATTCATGAAGATAAAAACACAAAATGGGATATGAATACAGTGCATGTAAACAATATGAATGAAAATCCCATGAATAATACAGTAAAGTGAATTTTAAAGAGAAGCTTGTGACTTTGATTGGAAAATATGAATGCAGCCGATATAAAAACATCTCACCCTCGCAAAGATCAATTGGTTTGGAGCTGTGAGCAGAATACTTTTTCAGCTCAGACAGATCAGAATAAGTGACCACCAATGTCAACATCAACAGGAGTCAATACACACATGAACGTCCATAAATGTACTTACACACACACAGTCTGGTTTCCATGACTTCTGAGGACATTATATTGACTTACATTCATTTCTTGGCGAGCAACCCCAATGCTAACCCTAACCCTGATTCCCATAAGGGAAACAAGTCAATGTGATGTTAATGTGTAAACAGATTTGAGTCCCCACAACATGAGGTAGGCCTATACCACACATACACATGGTAGATATTTTCCAGGGGCTTCCATCATGAGGACAATTCCAACATTGAAATTCTGGTCCAATAAGCAATCCATCTATTCCACCATCCGTCCCCTGATCAATTAATTCATTCCCTCTGCCAGTCACGCTTTAATTCATTGGTCCACCTGTTCATTCAACCAAGCCTTCAGTAATGTGATTTGCTCAGGCTTGACACAGACTCTCCCTTTTCCTCCATCCTCCATACCTTTGTCAGTCCAACTAATAAAAAGGATCTCATACATTGTAAACAGTGGGTTTTTGTTTTGTTTTTTACCATGCAGCCACCCAAATTTTAAATATAACACATGTACAAATCACACTTTGGCTTGTGTTGGTCAGCATTGCCTGATATGGACTGTTCACTGGGAACACGTTCAAAGTTCAAACCACTATACATACCTGATTGCTACTATATCAAACCCCTTTGTCTGCCTCGCCATCCACGATCCACTTTTCTCAGCCAGTCCTCTACAAACACACAGGAGAAGCACAAGCAGTGCGTGCTGTCAAACCACACTTCCTGTGAGTACGGGAGCTTGAGGAGAATGTCTATGCATGTGTGTTTGCTCGTGTGTGTGTGATAGCGATGGATCAGGGAGTGGTGCTGCAATGCCTTTTTCCCCCAGTAATGTGTCTGTCACATCTGACAGGTGGTGCTTCAATCTGTTTTCTTTCCTTGTGGTGTGAAAAAGAAAAAATAGAATGCTTGCAAGAAAATGCAAGCAATAAATGGCCTGTAAAACAACATACATGAGCAGCAGATGGAGGCAGCACACTACCACCTTGAGACGACTGATTCAGTAAGTGCATATCTTTTGCACTAATCAAAATGAAAGGTCTTGGCAGCAGTCACTTCTGACACACTGATAAACACAAACAGATTTGATTATTCTATTTTTGAGAAGAATTATTTTAAAGGGCTGTAATAAATCTGTTACCGCTGTTATGCTCTTGATTCTGAACGATCTGTGCAGACGCAAAGAAATAAATGGGTGATTGTTGGTGATCAAGGAATACAGTTGCAACAGAAAAAAGTTGGACAGTGATTAAGGTTGCATGAGGTATCTTTTCAGGTCAGGTGAACTTTTCATGCCAGGGGCCACATGGAGAACAAAGTATAATCCTGGGCGATAAGCCTTTTAATTTAAGAGACTTAATTCTAAGCACTGTGTGCTGTACGTGTGAATTTGTCGTGAGATGTTTTTTTCACTGTTGAATTTCACTTTCCAGTAAATACCACTTTTAATGGGAACAGTGATTCTGGACCGTGTACTGAAGAGTTACTGTCTTGATGACCGTCCGAGAGCCCAGACGAGTGGCTGTTGGTCATCCTGGCCCCTCAGACTGCTCTTTCTCACGAGAGAACATGTTTGCTTACATACTGTATTACTGTAGTAACCCACAGTGTCTCATCTTGGTGACTGTATTTGTCCAAACTCCTGCAGGAATTTCAAAGTGGGAGCTGCTCGAAAGGCAGTCATGTTACCAGTTAGTATCTTTACCATATCTAGTCAAGCGAATCTAAATGGATCTTGACAAATATCCAAAACCATTTTTAATCGAATTGATGGCTTCATTACCGATTTCCCTCCTGACCACTTTTATTGTACCACTCCGCGCTGTAGGCGATGGACTTGTTTTAGCTGTGACAATGGATTGATAAAAACGCGAAAAGCTTCGTTTAAGGTTTGAGTTTCATTTAGTCAAGATTAGAGGCGTGCATGTGGCGACACTCTGCGGTAGACAGGAAGAACGACAACAGGCCGAAAGTACGGAGGCGCAATGTTTGTCCCTCGCCACTTTCCGTTGAATGTCGCTGTCATGTCGGCCCGCTTGATGGTGAGTTACCCTTCAAATTTCGACTAATTGCTCCACTCACCGGACTAATAAAACAGTCGATCGAAATTTTAACTGCACTTTAAATGACAGAGTGCAGGTTATTACAATATGGTGGGGGTGATAGCTTGTGCCGATGTTGTTTTTGCTCGAGGGCTGTGATGGACCGATACAACATGAGCTGAATGTAGCTGATGTTAACTTTATATCTCACTTCATTGATCGTGTTTGTGTTTTACATACATATACAAGTTACCTACAGTTGCCGCTTAGCCTTTCGGGCTTTCTAACAACTGTATAACCTTAAAAGTAACGTCATTGCCGTAGTCTTTGACATGCATTCAAGGTAACATTGCGTAATCAGCAGACCGGGAGGTTCAAAAGCGTAGTTTAAATCAGATCGCAGTTTTGACAGGCGTCTCCTGTCTTTCGTTCCTCGTGTGTGTGGCCAGAGGACAGCAGTCGATCCTTTCCTCTCTCTCCGTGTCTGTTCAGTCTCTGCACAGATGTTGCCAGCGGTCGGATCTCCTCCGGCCCCTTGGTCGGCGAGCGTGGAGCTCCGACTCGCCGTCTCCGCCACCTCTGCACACAAGACTCCTCCTCTATCTCACCCAGCGCTTCTACGACGTGGAGATCCTCCTGGGCTGGAGCTCGAAACTGAGGAAGAGGAGCATTCAGAAGAAGAACGTGTACGAGATGTTTTGTTTTTTTTTGAACCCGGAGATGCGTCCGTAGACTGCACCATAACTCTAAACCGGTGTCCTTCAACCAGATGTAAACCAGATGTCGGCACAACTGCCACTGAAATTATGAAACTGATTAGTAATGGTTCTGTTTATTCTTTAAGCTCTGAAATATGCTAATAACAAGGTTCTTTTAATTCACTCCAGATGCAGTGTGTCACGTTACTGTAGTTCTTTTGACCATCACTGACTTGTCCCCACTGTCTCTCACAGTTACCACGGCTTTGCCCAGAGGTTACATGGGTCAGACATAGCAGCAGCGTTTTATATACTGAAACTAAAGGGAGGATTTAGGTAAGTGCCTTGTTCCCTCTGCATTGTTTGTGTATAAAGATACACTCTAGATTTTCTTTCTGCATTAAATGTGTCTTCTTTTATCAATTACTGATCATGAAAATATGGAGTCAAGTGACCAAACAATGTATAGTATTACAAGTATTCAGAATATCATGATATGACAGCTTTAATTTAAATTGCAGCGCAGTGTTTCCTGCACATGCATTATTTTTTTTATTCTTCTTACATTTTGAAACAAAGGTTAAACAGGCTGAATGGGGGTAGGCAATCAGCTGGGTGGCTAACTCTTTGCATTTGCATTTGATGCCTTCAAATTACCAAACTAAATTTCTCTATATGCTGTGTTAGCGTTACCATCATGTCGTAAATGTGTTGCCGTGATCCAACCTTCACGTGACCACCTGTGCTCTCTCATCAGATACGTGGGTCAATCAGACTGGTTTCGTGCGAACCAGAGGGGAAAGTTTAACTGGGACTTCTTGAATCATAAAGGAACGCCCTTAGAGGAAGTGGACATGAGCCACACTGTCATCACCTACGAAGGACTGATAAACCTGGGTACTAAGCTTCAACTTTTTAAGTTTCTTTTTTTCCCCTCCTCTCCAAATCACATTTCTTCAGCTGTAACTTCATTTTCTCTGTCTTAGTCTGTCAAGCACATGTACTGTTAATCAAATTTAATGATCTTCACCATTTACGTCCAGTATTTTAAATCTGATTTGTCTCCCCTCAGAGGGGCAGCGATCTTTAAGGACTCTGTCATTACGAGGATGCCCTGAAGTGGATGATTGGTTCCTGGCCAGGCTCCACATGTTCCAAGACTCTCTGGAGGAACTCAACATCTCTCACTGTCCGTGCATCACCACAGGCGGCCTGGCTGCACTGAGGAATCTCAAGTAATTACCCAAGCGCGTACATTGTCTACTTACTATTACCAAAACAATGCTTTTGTGTTAAATGCATCCTTTATGTGTGTGTTCTGCAGGGGACTACGGCGTCTGGATGTATCATCCCTCCCCAGGATTTCAAGTCCTGGGCTGGTCATTATCCTTCTGGAGGAAATGTTACCACAGTGTCATATCACTGCAAATGGCTACAACCTCAGCCTGATAAGGGAGGAAGGAGAGAGGGAGGAGCACATGCAAGGGCAGGGTTAGTGCAGGGAACGTCTTCTGAGACAGCTTTACTAAGAGAGAAAGAGTGTCAGTGGGCCAAAGGGAAGTGGACAGTAAGCACCTGACATAAGAAGAGGAGAGGTGATGAGTCTGATCTTTGCAGCAATGCAAACATCAAGGCTTCTTTTCGGGTTAGGTACGACACAGTGTGGGTTGAGCACAGAGGAAGAGTTGAATTCTAAAGCTGACATCTGCACAAGTCTTGACACAAACCAGCAGGGCTTACCAGTCATCGACCCAAACTTGATTGGATGTTGACAGCATACAATTAGATATACTAATGTAAAAAATGCTGCAGGAGTGGGACAAGAATTACTACCTCAAATCTGTTGGATTATTTGCCATTTGCATCCAAGACATATGTTGTCACAGTCTGCTTTACCTAGTGAGTTGTTTTCCTCCAGAATCAATTTGTTGTCAAGAGTGTGCACATGAGTGTGTGTGATGTAAGTCTAAATATATGCAACATCCTGTCTCTGTCTCAAGCAAATTGCACATTGTCCCTGTGGTAATGCTTTTAGCTGTTGCTGAGATGTAAATATGATTGTAAATGAACTGAATAAAGGTCTAACTGTTCAATATTAGGATTATATTGTATTAATGCATCAATTAGATTGTAACATTTTCCTGTGAATCCATATTGCGTGTTTAACAGACAATGAAAACAACGTGGCCATGCGTCATAGCGTGGCTGTATGTATTTCTAATCTTCAGTGTGCCAGGTTTTGTGAGGGAACTAAAGCCCATAATCCATCGTGAGCTCTGTAGTCCGACAGTGTCGGACCTCACAGCGGGCTGATGAAGACACCGGTCGGACTGGAACAAATTAATCAACGGGGATGAAGGAATCATTGGCAGTTTCTTTGTACGTAAAAAAAATGACTGTGCTTTCACACGAGCGACGTGTAACTCTCATCACTGCACGCTGAGTGGCAGTATCTGCTTTAAAGTTAGACGCAACCACCCCCTATCCATTCCTCGCGTTACCTGCGCTCATCGATCGCGGGTCTGTTGAAGATACGAGAGTTTAGGTGACATTTAGCAGAACGTCGAGCGCTTAGATCAGCGGTCGGAACGACATATGCGAGAGGAACTGAGTCGCAACAAACACGGACCGTGTAGTTGACGGACCACAACAAGACGGACCAGCTGAGTGCGAGCGGTGTAGTGGACACCCGTTGTAAACATTGGATATAAATTCGTTGTCATCCGGAACCTTGTGGTTAAAGGGGTCTCGACAGACGGATAAATGTCTGATACAGCAGGTAGGGTGGATGTCTGATGCGGATATGCCCATGATTTGACGATGGGTGGTTTGTTTCCCCTGCGCTAGTTGGCTTAGCATTGTAGCCAGCACGGCCATGTACACAATAGTCGCTTGAGCACTCGTTTGACGGGGTGTTCAATTTGTTTCTGTAGAACTTCCTGACAGAAAAGAGGAGGAGGCTTCACCCGAACCAGAGGTAAGAAAAAAACAACAAAAAACAATTCATCTGCGGCGAGTGGATGTTAGCAGATGGATATCAGGCGAGGTTGATGTTACTCAGCTGGCTGTCAGCTTCGCCGTGAGTCATCGCGCCGATGTCGTGTGTCGCTTGCAGGAACAATCCGACGACAGCAGCGAGGAAGAGGCAGCGGGAGACACGGAGAGTACGTGTGCACAGGCGTGTAACATTCGTCGCTGTCTGTTTCAGTGTTTCAGTTGTGTTGTTGAATTCTTTGATGTGTTTGGAGTTAACCCGAAATCCTACAGCTTAATCGCGCTTTTCTTAATGGCGCAAACGTTGTAACGATTTCTTACTTGTTAAGCAACCTTTCGATTTTTGACCACACGAGAGTACATTTATTGATCGGGAGAGAACAACTATTGATCGCCCGTTCCGTTGATAACCCTGTTCTCCTCCTGTCAGTGGACTTCCTGCGTAACCTCTTCTCCAGCACCCTGGGCCTCGGCTCAGCAGAAAAAGTTCTGGATGAGCTGACTCTGGACGGGGTGGCGCGGTACATAAAGAGCGGAAAATGTGAGTTTTTGTTCCCTGTCCACCCACCATGCAGCGCTGACTGCAGTGGATTGATTTATGTTGAAAACTGCTCTGCATCCACGCAGGTAAAAACATCATCTGCATGGTGGGAGCAGGAATATCCACATGTGAGTATCTCGGCTTTATTGTCACAGAATGAGTCAGTTGAAAGATTCATTAAATGTGTCCCAATCATGATTTTACGCGTGTGTATAGTCAAATAAGTACTGTGTATGTTTAAGTCTGTGACACAAATCTCTCTGCAGCGGCTGGAATCCCTGATTTTCGTTCACCGGGAACGGGACTGTATGCAAACCTGCAAAAGTATGACCTTCCTTACCCAGAGGCCATCTTCCAGATAGATTACTTTAAGGTGTGTTCATGATTGCTTTGCACAAGTTTGAAGTATGGCATATCTCAGGGCCCCCTTAAAGTCCTTGGCAGGATTTGAATTTCGAACTATTTGAAATCAAAGTGAAACAGTAATGCTAGAAAATGAATCTTATGCTGATTAATCCAAAGTTTGACTACAAAATAGCACTTTAAAGTTTTTTACTAGGCTACTATGGCTAGTTGCTTATTATACCCTCTTATAGCAACTTGATGAAAGTTGTAATGACTTGAGGTGTCAGTCCCTGCCAGTACAATAAAATGCAGTATTCTCCATCACCTTGTATCTCAGAAACATCCGGAGCCGTTCTTCGCCCTGGCCAAGGAGCTTTACCCAGGCCAGTTCAAGGTACCACACGCTTCCTGCTGTTACACTGTCTTGTCATTTGGAAACCTGGGAACTTCCTCACAGGCATCTCTTCCCTCCTGCTTGACTGTTGTGGTCGTTTAGCCGACAATATGTCACTACTTCATGAAGATGCTGAAGGACAAGGGGCTGCTGCAACGCTGCTACACGCAGGTACAGTAGGAGAAACACTCGGCTTTGCGTTAATGCGATCCCTTTTTTTTTTTTTCTGCGCCGACATTAATGCGTGTGTTCATCCAGAATATTGACACCCTGGAACGAGTGGCCGGGCTGGAAGGAGAAGATCTCATCGAAGCTCACGGGACGTTTTACACATCCCACTGTGTCAGCTTCTGTTGTCATAAGGAGTACAACCTGGACTGGATGAAAGGTGTTTGCTTTTGTTAGCCCCTATGTGATAGAACAAGATAAAAGATGATTGAGTTGTTTTTTTCATGCTGTTCCGCACTTTGAACTCCTTTTTTCTGCTTCGTAGAGAAAATCTTTTCTGATAACATTCCCAAATGTGACAAGTGCAGCAGTTTGGTCAAGCCAGGTCAGTTGATCTTTGTCCCTCTATTTGTTTTCCTTTACCAAGGAGGTCATTTCTTTGGGTCTGTTTTTTTGTTTATTAGCAGTATAATACAAAAAGTTATGGAGAAGTTTTCACAAAAGAGGTGGCACTTGGTCAAACTTAGGAATCAGTATTCTCGTCATCATTTGGCAAAATTTCACATTTGTGTCATATCTCGGTAAGTGCATAAAGATTTCAAATAAGTGGTGCGATCCAAAAGCCAAAGGCGCGTAGTACACAGGCTTAAGATTCCCGGATTCGACTCCTGGCTGGCTGGGTTGATCCAGATCTGGATACTCTTCTGGATTTTCTGGAAATGTGCAGCCTTGCCCAAAGTATTCTCCCTTAGACTTCCTAGTTTTTATTTTTGTATTGTTTGTTTTAGTTCTGTAAAAAATTTATATGTCCTACATACTGTTCTTTCCTCCCCCTAAAAAAATCCTGCAAACCTTTCTGTATTTTTTTTCTTTTACTTTCCAAACTTGACTACCAGATATGTGTGAACATAATCTCAGCATCTCTTTTCACCCCTGTGCTCTTTGATTCCCTTCAATCAGACATAGTCTTCTTTGGAGAGAATCTGCCCATGCGGTTCTTCACTTCAATGAAGATGGTGAGCACACAGCGGTGGTCTGAAAGTATGCGTGGGTGTTTAACGGGGGAGTGATGCAGCACCTCTGCAGATATCAACTCTCTTCCCCATCTTTGTTTGCCTACCAGGATTTTCCACGCTGCGATCTTCTCATCATCATGGGGACGTCTCTGCAGGTCCAGCCGTTTGCAAGTCTAGTCAGCAGGTACAACAGATCAAGTTTCCTTTTCCCGTAACAGAGTGCTGACACTGCTGCAGTAAGAATCTGGCAGTACACTGTGGTCCAGCAGCTAGTGGGATTGTCCTGCGTCATGAAGGATCCAGGCTTGAGTTTTGTCTTGTTGTTCTGAGGAAGATGCCAAGGGCCCACTCCCATATTTATTTCTCTGCGCTCTTCTCTGAGTTTCTGTTTCTCTGTTATTCAGGGTTTCAAAACATTGCCCAAGACTACTCATTAACATGGAGAAGGCAGGGACGGTGAGCCGCCACCACTCCATCAACTCCTTTTTTTTGGTCACAGATGCATGTCTGGGATTCTCTGGGCAGCATTGTTTGTGTGTTTCTCTGTGCAGGCCGATCCTCTGTTGGGATTACTTGGTTTTGGAGGAGGGATGGACTTTGAATCAGACAAGGCGTACAGGTGATACTGCAGCTCTATTTGCTTTATCCCGCTCACATTGCAACTCACTGTTTGCCCCATGTAAAACAGAAGTGATCTGTATTGAATCCAGTGGCGATGAGCCAGTCCAATTAACAGGATAGGATGACAGAAAATTTCGTAATTCATAAACTGGGTCAAAATGATCAGTAATTATTGATTTGTTGATTTATTTATTTTTTTTTACATTAAACATGTATGTAGTCTGTGAATTTGTTGGAACTGACGTCATACATTGTATGTTTGCACCACCAGAGGGTGCCAAAGCATCATACTACAGCGAATACTGAGCTGCACTCCATTTTTTGATTCACATCACTTCGTGAAGACAGTCATTTTCTCAATAATTAGCCAATCACTCTTTTTTATAACAGTCAGAATTTGTGGACAGGGACAATGTCCGGTCGTCTCCGATCATTAAGGTAAAATCCTTTAAAAATAGCAGGGTGAAGTTGTTCTGTCTACCTTCAGCTGAAGTACTAAAGTTTTAGTAACCAGTAACTAGTAGCAGTAGTACCCAAGAGAGTCTAAGAGTTTCACGGCTCACACAGGGAATCCTTCGGACAGCAGCAATGAAGAATGTTTCAAAAAAATTATGCATCATTACCAAAGTTCACACAACTGGTCAACCAGCAGCTTTAAGATAAGAGATGTTAAAGATATATATATATATATTGGTTGACATTCAGTGTTGTAACATGGGTTTGTGCATCAGTCGTGGACATGGAGAGGTTTGAACCAAGGCCTCTTTTTTTCTTCATCCCTCCAGAGACGTCGCTCACATCAGTACGTGCGATGACGGCTGTCTGGCTCTCGCTGACCTGCTGGGATGGAAGTTAAGTTACCCCATCACCTATATACAGTAGAACCTGGGCTCGTGTAAGCTCGCACTTTCACGGTGATTAAACACTCATGACTCTCAGGAAAAAAAGCTATGGACCACAGTGCAACTTTAGAGGTAATTGCAGCCAGCGCTGTAGGTCAAACACAATTTCTTATCACTGTATCCCTCACCATGGTACTTAAAAGTTTAACTCATCAACTACAGCAGAAGTAAATTAAAAAGGTTAGGGCTTTAGAAATGTCAGTCTATGATTTTCCTGTGTGGTGTTGTGGTTGCCGGCCCCCTGATGCAGAAGGACTTTTTTTTTTTTTTTTTAAAAACAAAAACAAAAACAAAGCATGAGCTCCTTTTCATCCTGTCATCACCAGGATGTCACCACTCCTCTCACGCTTCTGTGCAATACTCATGTGAAATACCTTGTGCTTTCACTTCTTCCAGGCGGAGCTGGAAGGACTGGTGAAGCAGGAGCATGCTCGGATTGACAGTCAGGACAAAAAAGAGAAGGCCGGTGAGAACAGCAAAGCCGCAGCCAAGGCCAGTTCTGCGTCGGTGGCACCAGAACCCAAAAAGGAAGAGTAACTAATGATGACAAATAAAAAATCTCCTTTTTTTTTAAAAGCAACTGTAGTGATGCCACAGTTTGGAGTTGGCCCCTTAAAGACGGATAACGACACCAAGGTTTCTCTTTGACAGTGAGCTTTGATGGGTGGCTGTCACACTCTCAGTTTTAATCTGCAGAGATTTGACTCCTCCAAACAATCCCTGCATTTTATGCTTTTGTTTGTATCAGTTATTTGCACTTTACTCACTTTAATATACTATCCTCTTGTTTTTTTTGCATAAGCTCACAAATGTCTGTCAGTGGGATCCAAATGTTTGAAACCGCATTGGGTTTAGTAGTCTTTCATTACAAACGATGCTATCATCTCAACAATTTGAATAAGAGGATGAATCTTATATATATAAATATATACGTGAATTTCAGAAAACGTGTTTGCTGACCAAGAAATTGTCTTTAAGTGTTTCAGAATCCTCCTGATTAGTTCAGGTTAATGTGACAATATTTGAGGTTTTAAATGTGGTCTCAGTAATTTGGATCTCACTGTGCAACTTCTTTCTGACTGATTTGACTCTGCATTTTACTTGCAATAGACAGTGGCGTTGTTGTACGTTGAGATTTCAGCGCCACGTGTTTTCTAAATGTGTGGAAGGTGGTTAATGTCAAAGTTGGATGAAAAAATATATTTAAAAATATGAACAGAGGTGGTTATAAATATAACAGGATAATTGGTTATTAGGAACCTAAAAATATGTCTTGATTTCTAACCAACAGCGTTTTTCATGTTCCTGATTTCTGTCATTTCTTTTGACACAATGTTCTCAGACGTTTATGGAACAAATTATCTTCTCTTAATATTTTGAAACTGCAAACTCTACATGATACTCAAAACTTAATCATAACTTTGCTCTCTCTGTTGTCAGGACCTCAGTTGGATCTTAGTTTGCCTTTTAAATCTCTGGGGATAGATAAAGGGCTGCAAAAACAAAGGCAGATAAACAGACATGGATTTGTAAAACAGGGAGCAATTTAATGGAAGAGAATTGGGTTTCAGGGGTGGACACAATAACACGAACGTCTGTACAATATTATGGAAACCAATACTAACGTCCTGCAATAAAGTTTACCTTCATAGAGCCGATAATGTTCACTTTTGTTGAGGCCATATCAGAGAGGAGTTGATTCAATTATGTCATATTTTTGAGGCTTTAATTAGTGGCAAATCTTAATGGCTGTAGCACGTTAATCGAATAATGATGACTGATTTTTTTTCCCACCCCCCACGTCATGTTGACATTTTTAAAAAGAGGGCGAGGGAATTCATGCGCGCATTGCCAACATGCGCACGTATGCGTCCAGCACCTGCAATGCCCTCCTGTGTCCAGCTGGTGGCGAGCGTTCACTCGCGTTAAGAAATAATTGCGTCGTCGTGTCTTTGACCTTTTCGCTGGTTCTCCCCACAGCCATCTTTGCAAAAAAAAAAAAAAAGTCAGCTGAGTGGCCAAAGTTTCTTTGTGGGGGGAAAAAACCCAATAATCTTGACGTGGTTGAAAAATGGAAGAATCGATAGACACGCTAACTCTACGGGTCAAGCTCGTGACCCCGCGGTCTGCTGCGCGTGCGGCTGCTCCCCGCCTGTCGTCAAGTACTTCCGTCCTGGAAGCGAAACGCGATGGCTATCTCCACGGCCGTCCTCGGTGACCGATTGACTGCTTTGGTGACCGGAGCGATCGCTGTGCAGGCTAGCGCGCCCGAGGGGCTCCGCTTGGCCTTGGGCTCCGTTGCGCACGTCACGGCGTTGGCAGAAAAAAAAAAACTGCTCGAACAGAAAGCGTAAAGGCGCTGCGTGGCAGACGTCAGCGAAACCTCGCTGTGGTTTCCGTAAATGACGGTGGGCTAAGCCAACTTGCATATAGGTGAGATAAAAACAGATATACCCCCCCCCCAATGCAGTCACGAAATACCGAGGGATTCAAAGCTGATTGCATTGCGTAACGTATGCGTTTCTTTAACTGCTGCAAGATAAAAATCCGTAACGTGTAACTCCCGTGTATCATCTCTGGCCTGCTGAAGCGAAGCAGCTTCAGGACCACCGTCTGCTCTCGTGCATTGGAAGTTTTTTGCCCTTGCATGTGAGCACAGAACATACACGGTGCTGCAGAGAGACCCAAAACAAACCAACAACAAGGCAGATGCAGCTTTTGACAGAGCAGACGGGGTGTCTCTTTACTGCTCACACTTTACACAGAGCCGTGTAAACCGCACGCAGCCCTGTGGGGGGTGGGGTGATGGGGAGAAAAAGTCAGCCCCAACAGTTGCACAAGAAAAACCGAAAGTGCATCAGACGGCAGGATGCAGAGGGCAAACGTGGCGGCCTTATACTAGCCGCCTGAATTTTTTTTTTTCTTTTGAGACGCCATTTGTTGGGCGCACGTTGCTCTGGGGGAAACTTCTTGGCGATGTCTCGCTGACGAGCAGGCGAGCTTCCCATTTCTGTCCTCTCGAGCAACGTTTCGCGCCCCGCGGGAAGGAAGAGCTCAAGACCGACGATTGCAACATGTGGAGGCATTTGCTAATAGAGTAGTGGGGAGAGCGCGCACCGACTAACTTGAGCCAGCACAACACATGTAAGTATTAACCATTCATTGATTTGGGGTCACCAAACAGCAACATCTCAGATGAAACCCAAAACTTTCACCTGAATAGTCGTATTTGGAATTTGCAGTTTCGTCTAATTTTAGTGCCTAAAAGTTTAAGCACTTTCATTTCGTCAGCCTAATAGCATATCTGCCTAACTCATTTTTTTTTAGGTGAGGACATAGGCGATTATTTAGGGTGGTGCAGCAGTGTTAGGAGGGTAGTTAGGCCAATATCTCAATTCGGCTGAGGAGTTGACATCGTTGCCAACTCACATTGATTTGCAGTCCATGTGCGTGCACACAGACAGTTACACATGTAATCACACACACAAACGGCTCCCCGTGTTTGCGTCCAGGGCAGTTCACAGTGCAGTAAATGGGACGACAGCCATCCCGTGGAGGGGCAGCAGGAGGAAACTGTCTCTGCTGGACCAGCTGAGAGGTTGTCAGGAGGCCTGGTGCCCCGGGGCACCCTGGGATAGAGAGGGCGCCCACGCCGCCGTCCGCGGAACACCTGTTGGGGTGAGCAGTCGTCCTCTTCTCTGCAGCAATCGTTCCACCGGGCGGTCTGCATGCAACCAAAGCCGCTTCACTTAATTAAAGCAATTCTTCAGATAGGTCCATTCACGAGAGGAGATTCTGGACTTTTTAATATTTTAAAATGGCCTTTAAACTTAAAAAACCTTTTAGATAAATTTACCAGTGAGTGGAATATAAACCTTGATCTCCAGTGCACTGCTGACTTATAGAGATGGATTGTTCGTAGGGTTCTTTCTCTGGTCGTTTAAAGAAAATCTTCCTGTTCTTTTTTTTTTTTTTGGAGGCAGGAAAAAGCAGGATTTTTTTTGTCTTGTCATCATTCTCTCTCCCCAAATTCCCTGCATATCCTCTCTCTGATCCTCTCTTTCGCTTCCTCTCACTGTTGCCCTCATTCGTATTAAATCCAATTTACGTCAGCCTGTCGGCTCCAGGTGAGTTTGCCGCTCGTGCTTTAGTCAAACTAAGTGGCTTTCAGCCTCAACCAAGCAAAGCCAACGTACTCTATGGAGGCCTGTGAGCGACACTTTCAAATTCTGCAAGAGAAGTGGAGTTGACCAAAATGGACACTGACATGAAGATGACGCGAGAGAAGTTCCTTTTTCTGTCCAACATCTGATAACACAACAAGCAGTAGTTTTGGGGCTGGGTGCAGAAGTAGTGCTGGATGACAGCTCGTGCACAGAGATTAACTTTACCAAATGGATACGCCTGCTCCGAAGAGAGAATGTGAGTTGAGCGATGAATAAATGCATTAACAGTACTTTTTTTTTGTTGCTTTTTTTTTTGAAAGAGCGACACGTAAATAATGAGAATGCAAAGCTGAAACTGGCAGCAATAAGATCACTGGAGCGTTTGCGCTTTCACACAGAATCTCTCCACGGAAAGCCGAGACTTTCACAGATTAACATAAGACGGCGGCCTCGCGTGAAACACTGTGTCATGGAGTTTCTTTTCTCTCAACTCTTATTGGAATGTTGAAACACTTCCCTTCTGCTCGACTGGTTCCACGAAGGGCTAAAGTTTGCCGACGTGAAACGAAGCAGAAATATGTATTCGTGTAACATCCCAGCAGCCGCACCACGTGTCCGAGTGTTGGGTGACTTGCAGTAAATTCTACTCTATTTCTGTGCACGCTGAGCATGAAAACCACTTCCTCTGTGCGCGCTGGTGTTTGAGACCACCTCTGAATTTAGTCGCGGTGCCGTTAGGTCGCTGCGCCTCGGATTGCGTGTGCATTGTTTTACCCAAGTAATTATTTCTCAACTGACAGCATCGTTCTGTTTAAGTAACTGTTGCCAGAAAAAAAAAGGCAAGGATCAGACCTGTAGTCTCAACAGTAGAACGTCTGTGCAGAAAAGTTAGCAGTGTAAAAAGGGCTGTTAAGTGGTTTTCCATTTTATGATGGTCTTATGCCCAATAAAAAAAATTAAAATATGATTAATACATTCACAGCTTATGAAGGTGTTTAGACCTCTTCACTGAAAACCTTAAGCCACATGTGTTTATGTGTTCAAGAGGGTGAGTGTGGTTTGGTCAAATGTAATTGGCGATTGCCTGGTTGCACAAGCAAGTGAGCCACGGACTCTAATCCTACCTCTATTCAGATGTTGCTAAACACTGATTAGCACGTGGGAAATGCTTTGGATCACCTTTTTAAACTGTATTGCGTCCACGGCGAACCGGCGCCGAAATGTCAAAATGTAGAAACCTTCTGCGGAAGAACCAAATTGCGCGTTCACGCCGGAGACATGGGTGAGAAAGAGCTTCTTTTAGGGCCTTGATCGAGCTTTAATCGACATGTTATCAGTCAGCCCTTCACGAGAGAGACATTGCCATTGAGTAACATTCAGAGACAGTTGAAGTTTGGCAACGCGCAACGGATTCGTAGAGCGTAGAGATAAGAGCGATATCTAATTATCAGGCTCGTGCTGCTTAGGGACGAGACTAGTGCATCTGAAAACATTAAAACATGGCGAAATAGTTCAGTATTTACTATCGGTTATTTGAGAATAATTATGTTTTTATGTAATTTATCATTGAGGAGCCCCAACCAAGTATTGAGTGTATAAATTAACATTTTTTATTGATCTTAGAAAATATTTGAGATAGTTTACCTTTTTTAAATTAATTGCAAAAAAATGAACTTTTTCACCTTATTCAGTTTTTTATGAGGTGTACAGGTACATTGGTGATTTAAGCCCCAAAAAAGAAAAAAAAAGCAAATGTTTAGCATCGCTTAAAAAGTAGCTCCTGCTCGTCTCCTGTCCGAAACCATCCCTATATGGTCAACCATGACAGTGTGGACAGTGTTTTTTTCCCCCCACAATCTCTGTTCATTTGTCAGGGTTTTCCTTTTTCCGTTTTCGCCCAGCTTTCATTACTGCGCGTCCAACTCCTCCTCGTCCTCCTCTCACCTCCACCGCGAGCACTCAATAGAAAACGTCTAACCCTAACCCTGCTAGACAAGCTTCCGTAACACTTCACCCACTGAACGTGAGTCACTGTGCTTGTGCGTCTCCCTCCAGAGTTTCCTGGTGGTGCGGGACTTCGCGACGTCTCAGCCCAGCCTGCTGTGCGTGTCTGCCGGGGGAGAGAATGAGAACGTCCTTGATTATGATATCAGAAGCACAGGCACAGGTACAGACCGACTGCAGGCAAATACATGGTTATTTCCGTGAGTGTGTGTGTGTGTGTGTGTGTGTGGTCAGTCGAGGTATTACTCATCTTGTGGGAACCTATATCTGTTAACACAGTTGCATTGTGGGGACTTGTCTTCATCTTGGGGACAAGAAGCAGGTCCCCTTAACATAAATTATTTTGAGATGAAGCTCGTTGTTCATGTTAGGTTAAGGTTTTGAATAAGTAGCAGTGAAGGTGCAGGTTTGAGTAAATGCAAGCCAGTGCAACGTCCTCTGAAGTCATGGAGATGCAACTCTGTGTGTGTCAGTATTTGTGGTTTTGTCATGACTCATTTCTTCTGTAAAAAAAAACAGAACCTGACAGATGAAACTGATAAAGAGTAACAGCAGCCTAATAATAATGTCATGTCGGGTACTTACACTTTCTGCGTTTGAATTTGAGTGACCCTACAGTACAAAAGTGGCAAAGTTGTTGAAGGCGGGTAATGCCCACCTCCACCCACACACACACACACACACACACACACACACCCCTCGGGCACTTTCAAACTGCAAATTCTGGTTCCTTGTTCTGTTCACTCCCTTTACTGCTGATCAGATCCGCGCCTGTCCACACCACTGTCACCGCTCTGCACGTGTATGTGGTACGTGTTAAAATCACAAGTTGAAGACACGGCCGACGTCTCGGACCTGCCGCAGTATGGTGTCCAAAAATAATACACTCGCTGAAGCTAGTGTGACGACACACCAGCTAATCTTTAGAAGTCCCCTTTTAGACCTCCTGGTTCACGCTTTGTTCGTTTCCAGGAATGTCTTCTTTTTTTTTTTTCATCAGAACTATTTTGAGTGAGACTAATACTTACCCATTCGCTCTCTTTCTCTTTCTCAGCGTTCCAGGTGTCTGACTCTAGTCTTTCTTTCTCGGACTTGGCTCAGCTGGTGTTCTTCTACTCTCTGACGAGGTAAGAACCCGCTGTATCGTTAATGTCTTTTGTTTTGTCCATAACCTTGGGAATCTCTCAACATTTTGATATTTATTCCATGCACCAGCACTGCTTTAATCCTCCTTTTAATTCTTTTGTCTTTCGAGCTAACCCTGATATATGAGGTCTCACTGAAATATCCTGGCGCTAATATAAAGAAAAGAAGGATTTCAATTTAGTTGAAAATCTAACAAGCAGTTGTTTTGCTCATCCACCAAGGTCTGCGGAAACTTTATGAATCTGTTGAACTAATTAATTTTATCAGTCGCCTCTTCCTCCGTGTCAGGGATGTGTTGGCTGTTTGTCTGTCAATTCCTCGGTGGATCTCCAGCGTAAGTGACAAGGACAAAGATCGTCTCTCCCAACTTGAACCCAGTGAGTCGTTTCATATCTGTGTCTGTTTCGTATCCTCCCCCAGAAGAAGTATCTTGAATATGAAAAGAGGGAAGTTTGGGATTTTTGTTTTTAACCAATAAACACTTTTTTGGCACGTTTCTATTGCAGAAACTTGGCTGTGCTCCACGCCTGTCCAACAGACTGATGACATGACCCGCAGGGAGCCAAGCAACATCATGTGCTCCATACAGGTATACAGGGCAATGTGAAAGGGATTTCTTGTAATGATTAACCCCTCCATGAATTATCACCCGATCCCCCGATCCCCTGATTTCTTCTACATATTTTAGCTTCTTTTAGCTTTTTGTTTTTGTCCAGTATCTTACACGGACGCTCTCATTGTTTTAAGCTGCAGCAGACAACTGTCTTCAGGGAAAATGCTCTTTATTGCTCTTTATATAATATAACATCATTTTTGTATTATATTTGTTGTGTTTCCGCCATGAATCAGTTAATACTTAAACTTAGACTGTGGTATTCAATCTGTCACATCGTCACGCTTCCTCACCGTTTGTGTATGTGTGCGCGTTTCCCTAGCTGACTTCCACCAACGGGGCCCTATGTATCATCAATCCCCTCTATGTTTGTGAACACGGGGATGATTGGCTCACCCACAGGGAGAGCAGCGTTCGGTGCGTCAAGCAGCCGTCGAATTTCAGGCAAGAGCGACGCCTCAGCACCACTCGCACATGGACGGGAGCAGGTTTACTAAGTAAGCGGGCCATCTCGTTGGACCAGGAATCGTCTGCTGCCAGTATGGAGAGCTCTGGTGAGAGCTAGTTACTTTTAGTTGTGAATCATGTGTTTGCTGCTCCCACTTCAGTGGGCCAGTTCACCCAAATTGAAACAAGACAACCAAAACCAAATTCCTTTTTGTTGTGTCTGAGTCACTGAAATGTGATGTAAATGCTAACCCTAACCCATAATCCACGTCTCCTCATCCAGGCCTGACCAGAGCCAAGTCAGCTGATTCACCACATCAGCCCCCATCCCCATCAGAAACAGCTGCCCCAGCAGGGGTAGTTCTCAGGAGGCCCAGTCGAGACTTGGCCTGCAGCCCCCCACAAAGGACAAGCACCGAAAGTCTGTCTTCATCTACTCCCTCCACCCCTGAGAGTTTAAACTGCGCAATGCCCGAGCTGCAGCACGGCAGCCCCGTGCCTCAGTCTCCTCACAGGGTGTCTTGGATCGAAGATGGAGTCTGGCTTCCCCCACCCAGGCCCTCCTCCTTGCTCCAGCCCCCGTCTCTCGAGCTTGACACGCTTTCAATCAGTAGCATAGAGGAAGAGCAGGACCCCCAAACGCCGAGCCCCACACCACACCACCCGTCGGCACACCGACTGGCCGACAAGGTCATACATCGGCTCTCTGCGGTTGGCCAGGTCCTCGGTGGGCTGGTATGTCAGAAAAAAAGACTGGCCAACCGTGTGCAGGAGATGAGCGAACGCAAAGGCGGTGCGTTTGCGGAGGCTGTGAAAGGATTCGTGGAGATGACGGTGAAAAGAGGGGCGGATCCGGGTGGGGTCACAGGGTCAGAGTACTTGCAGGAAGTGAGGTCATCACTTACATCACTGAGGGAGACACTGTTGGACTATACAGAAATTCAGGCATTGTTGGACAGCATCACTGATCTAGCTGATCCAGAGATAGGTGAGTGAGCTGACTGAAACTGTAACTTTGAACAAGCTTTGTCACCACTGTATCTTGCAAAACAATGATTAACAACAATTAGAGCTCCTCTGACTTTTCGTCACATACCTTTTGGCCCTCCTGCAGACTCGTTGGTGGAGCTCTCCATCCACAAGGTGGCTCTGAAGCCCATCTCCGCCCACCTCTACTCCTGCATTCGTACATCCCGGACTAACGATGGCAGCTTCGAGCACCTCCAGAGCAACCTGCGTGTGCTGGAAAAGAACGGCGTGGAGGAGCTCGGAGGGTCAGCGGGAGCCGGAGTTCCAGACTTGGTCAGCCTGGAGCGGATCCAGCAGAGGTGGACTGCAATGCATGAAGCCTACTCCCCGAACAAGAAGGTCCAGGTCCTGCTCAAAGTCTGCAAGAGCATCTATCACAGCATGAGTGCCAATGCTAGCTCAGGTAAAACTAGTGTTCTCTCTGATTATTGCGTCTCTTCTCTCTGTCTGTTAATATCCCTTGAAATTCACCCTCTCCCCTCCTCTCTCGCAGGTACTGCATTCGGAGCAGATGATTTTCTGCCATGCCTGACGTGGGTGCTGCTCCGTAGTGACCTGGTCACCTTACAGCTAGACACGGACTACATGATGGAGCTGCTGGACCCCACACAGCTACAGGGAGAGGGTAAGGCCGTTCAGTCACGTTCGCACGCACAGCTCAACCCACTGTGGTGGACAGTTTCCACCCACACCTGCCAATAATAATTCCATTTCCTAGAGAGGAGTGGTGCGGATGTCTGCGTATAAAAAAACAAACAAAGGCATACCTACATTTCTGAGCTACAGCATATTGCCAATCTTTTAAAACAGCCAGAATAAGTACATTTCTGGTTTGAAACTCGCTAGTAGTCAATTACTTTTGGAAGTGATGCGTTTACAAGTGGCTGGTGCAAATCAGCACTGGTTTGCAAATGACGGTGGAGGTTTGACTCCCAGATCTGCTCATTCAGCACACGGTTTCCCACTAATCTAAGTTTTGGGGGGGTTTTTGCTACTGTTAAATTACAATCAGAAGTCACAGCCTCTTTCCCTTCCTGCATTCCCCACATCAACAGGTGGCTACTACCTTACAACCCTATACGCCTCTCTCTACTACATCAGCAGTTTCCGTCCACGATTACCGGCTCGTCAGCTCAGTGTAGAAGCTCAGCACTCTCTTAACCAGTGGCACCGCAGGCGCACGCTGCACTGCAACCAGTCCCGTCGCAGCAAGCATCGGCGGACCATACGCAGGCAGTCGTGTCGGGTCAGGGGGCTGCAGGACTCTAAAACAGAGACCGGGAGTAAAGAGGAAAGTGGAAAAGAAGATGGCTCTGTTAATACTGAGCAGTCGCAGCAGACTGAAAGCGGCGCAGAGGCCCTGCAGACACTGAGAGAGGAGAACGGGAGAGGAAAAGGAGATGAGGACCATTCACAGATTTCTACTCCAGTGTCAGACTCACCAGCAGGAGATAATAAGGAACAACCAGGAGGACAGACAGACTCTCTGTACAGCAGATGAAGAGGACCAAAGAGGATTGTAATTAAACGGAGGAAAAGAGCCTGAGATGAAAAACATGTCATGTCCTACACACTAGGGTCAGTAAATAATATACATCATATCTTACAGCTTCTTTAAAATTTTATCTTATTTCTTACAAAATACTGAACATTTGTTAGTTCAGTGTCTAAAACCCATTCAAATGAATAATTTAGGGAAGCAAAATATCCCTCCTTTAGATAAACTGGCCCAAAAGACTCCAAATCTAATGCCATGGCTTTATTGTAAAGAGGAGTTTACTGTATACAGAAACTGATGTGTAATTGGGAACCATATATAAATAATATATTACTGGATCTGTGTTCATTCTCAGCTTATAATTGTGTTATTTAAATCTAAAAATGGATCATACTGATCTATCATATATTTTTTCACCAGTCTTAAAGCCAACTTTTCCTCATAAATGTGGTAAAACATGCTTCGATGTTGTATTTGACACTTGAGTTTGGTCAAAGTTTATTGGGAAAAAAGATTTCATAATTTTGTTGGATTTCCATTAATTGCTGTTAAAATTAAAGTAATGTAATTTTACTTGTGTAATATATTAAAAATAATAATTTGCAAGGAGAGTAAAGCGAAAAAGTCTCTCTCTTTCAGTCTCTCTTTTCAGCTAAATACATAGCTCTGACAAATCTAGCCCCAGTCTGTGCTGAGATACCAAAATAGAGTTTAAAATGAATTAATATTGTACGACCTTATTACTTATGACAACATTCATCATCATCTTCAGCCATCAACTACAAAGGCATGCAAAATATCGCTGTGTAAATACAGTTTAAAAAAATGATTCTGAGCAAAGTTACAAAGACACATCCTCAAACAACACCCAGGAACAAAAACATGTCTTCACTTTAGGCCACTAGAGGGCGGCATTGAACCTCCTGTGAGATTTACAGCTGTTGCCCTCTGTGCATGACATATTTACAGTTTGCAGAATATACACAGGCGTGATTTTATTTGATGGAGTAAGGTAGGACAGAATCTGTCCAGGGGAATATGTCAAACACGTCACGATGATAAAATCTGGATTAAGTGATGCAATTCTCTAAAATACTGAGAGGCAACAATTACTGTCCAGCTGGTGAGTCCCAGCAGATCTGATTTTGGAAATTTCACTCTAACACATGATGCACAAACACACACACACACACACACACACACACAGAAAATGACATTACATACTGTTTCATTTCTTTTAATGATTAATATTTAATCTGTTCTTTTTATTTCCAGCACCTTTTTCCTTTTATATCAAATAGTGATTGTAGTTTTCTTTTGTTATTTTATAATCACTATGTAATTAATGTCTGTAAATGCAAACATTACCAGAACAGTTAATGAATGCACATACATCAAGCATGTACACATGTAAATAGTTATACAGGGGGCCTCTTATGTAAATGTACACACATACATATGGAACCGTCTCATCGCTGCATTCTAAATGACCGAGCCAATCAAATTTGGCTAATGAGACATCTGGCATTCTGCCTACATGTGGATGTCAAGCCCAGAAACAGCTGGGCCTTCACACACACACACACACACACACACACACACACACATATTCCCTTTCTCTTCTCACACATTATCAGAGCTGTCAGATCAGGTGTAAGACTGAGAAAGAAACACAGTGCTACACACTGGATCACATGCATAGTGGGCGCACACACACTTAAATTTAGGAAGTGTTGAGGATGGAGATGTGGTCGAGACTAAACTGGTCAGTGAACAGTGTCACACACTCTCTCTCCCACACACAGTTCCTTCACACATGTGATATATTATGCATACATGAGTTCATGTAACGCACTCACCATGGCCATAAATTAGATATATGGCAGTGGCGGCGGCAGTAGATGGGGGTGTATGTAGAAGAGGAGTGCAGTGTATGTTTGTGTGTATGTGAAATGGGCAGGGGGGGTGGGCACAGATGGCTGTGGCCTGAGGCATTCGAAGTACTGCAGCTAAACATGGAGACTTCAACACACACACACACACACACACACACACAAGGAAGATTAAGTGTTGGGGGGGGCTGCTCACATACACAAACACTTAAACATATAGTGTATAGAAGGAGAACTAAGAGACAAAGAGCCACATACAGTACAAACATATAGTGGCAGTATTTTATATACTGTATATACAGTATATAATTACAACTGCTATCATTCAGATTAAAAGCAATCAAGATATTCCGATTTTGGTGGTAAATGAGCTAATAAAAACTAAAAATGCAATCTTTAAATTAACACTGTTGGTTTGCCTTGCTTCTTCAGGAAACTAAGTACTTTTATTCAACCTTCAAATTTCAGATGCTTGTAATTTGCTTGGGTTTTTTCAGTTGCAGTCTGCTTTCTACTTCACTCCCATTCAGAGTTAAGCGTACCTTTTACTCCACTCATTTACTGCCACTTATGAGTTAATCAAGGAATTAATCATCAAATTAATGGTTAATGAAAGTAATCCTACCGAAAATATCATCAACTTTAAATATCACTTTTGCACCTCTACTTAAAGTTCAGTACAGGACCTTTTACCTTTGAAGGAGTAATGAACATGAGCAAATGTAATGTTGAATTCACATTATTATCATTGGTGCATTAGCATGAAAAAGTCAAAAAGGAGCCCCTGTAATGCTATGCAACTTTCTATACAAATAAGATTTCTTGGACTAAAACCATTCACTCACATTGTGCTTAACTTGCCCTGCAGATGCCTTGCCTTCAAGCTCAGTAATTGTCTAAATCAGAAGAGTTTGGCTACATGTCTGCTGTCCTGCCCTGTCCTGTTCTCATCTGTCACTCGTCCCCTATAATACATGTAAGTGTCATTGTCTTTACTGCGGCCTCTCCAGGGCTCTCCCCATCCAACAGCTTGCCTCTGTCACGGCTCATTCTCACACCCACAATAAAACTTTCTCTCTTTCTCCTTTTAACCATCCTGCTGCTTTTTTTTTCCATCCCCTGGCCCTGTCGTTCAGTTCCTCTCTGCTCTTCCTCCTTTTCGCCGCTGCATTCCTCCATTCCTTTCTCTCCCCCCCCCCACCTCCCCCCTCTTTAACTCCCTCCCCCTCCCTCTCTCCCACTTGTCTGAACTCTGACAGGTGTGTAATTGAATGATTAATGACCGCTGCAGTAACCCCACTCCCACGCACACGCGGACACACACTTTATGTTAAAATGTAATTGTACATATTTATGCACACACATATTCATGCGCTGACACACACAGCCGTGCACATTTTCCCATTACACACGTGATTTCATTTTGCTCCAACAGCCCAAATGGTCAAATTCAAACCAGTGGGAGTCTTGAAATGATGGAAACATCATGAGGAATGTAGCAATACATTCAACGTATATGACAACATCCTGCACACGAGCACTGCAAAGGAGCTTATTTGAAATGACAATTGCGCTGATGTCAATTTAAGAAAATGTCCACAACTTGTGTGAATTTTACAAAATCCATTACCCACAAAAATGGGTTATTCCTGTGAATCCTTTTCTCAAACTTCAGTGAAATCCTCACACCTCTGATTTGCCATGTTATGAGTCTGAATGAGCTACTGCGGCACCACACGCTCTCCTCCTCCCCACGCTTCCAGCTTCGTATTCTTTTCAGCACACAAACACAAATACGCACATATACATTCGAGTGCTTTCGCCCTACCTTGTACCTCTCCATTCATCACCATAAAGGCAGATTGTGCGCAGTGTAATTCCCACCACCTAATGGAGTCTGTGTTGGTGAGAGACAGGGCAGCCAATCACAAGCTTAGGTTATGACCATGAATTATATTCTGAGAGTGAAGGCTGCACGCTGATGTATGTGTAAAGTATGTGTTGTGGATTTTTTTCTGCTCAGATCCCTGCCTGCTTGTGATGCTGCGGGATTATATATTTTAGCAACATTATTTTCAAATAGCCGGAGAGCAAAAAATTCTTTCACGAGTGGTGATATACAACCAGCACATTGTGAAAAGAGTCCACTGCAGTGACAAAATGAAAATGTTATAGCTGTAGGAAGAGTGAGAATGTGAGAGTTTTAAAAAATCTCATCTTTTTGCTTTTGATAGATATGCGTAACATGCCATGAGAATGATACCACTCTGTCATATGTGTACAGTTAATGTGAAGCTAAAGCAGGCAGCCAGTTAGCTTAGCTTCGCATAAAGACACTAAACGGAGGGGAACAACTAGCCTGGATCTGTCGAAAAGTAAAAAAAGATTCCACTAACTATCAGTTGTAAAGCTCACAAATTTACACATTATATCTCATAATCAAAAAGCAAAATAGAAAATCAGTATACTGTGGTTTTTCATGAGGTTGCCAGACTACTTCTTTACATGATCACAAGAAAAACGATAGCCTCCATTGTGTGCTGTAGCGCTTAAATTAGGCTAATAGTTTATCTTTTTGGGAAATCCACTAATTTGATTTCTAGCCATTCTCCAGGAGACAATTGTTAGCTATCTGGGTGGCAGATGGTAAAATTTACCCATGTATTCCCGCAACGAGCATTATGGTCAGCCAGAGTTCGCTGACCACTCGCCAGAGGTCATACTGATGAAAGTTACTGTTAGCATGACAGTGTTGTAAAAAGGCTACCAGGCCAAAGAACCCGTGCGGTGAAAGAGTAAAAGTGAGGTGCTCGTCCTGAACCACATGGCCGATGAGCGAGCGTGGGGAGGGACAAGGAGAAATGAAAAGTGGAGGGCCGCCGAGGTCAGGACCTGGGTGCCATGGACAACAGCCATTTCCTGTTGACCTCTATCTGAACTGTGGCCCCTGACCCCCACCCCAGGCAGAATGGGGGCAGGGAGAGGGGGTATTCAGTGTTTGTTGTGTGTAGGGTGGAAAAAGGTGGAATTATGCGTGGATGTGTGATGGATAAAGGGGTGTGGAGAAGAAGAGAGGAGCAGTTTGTGGATTAGCATCAGGAGTTGCAAGGGGAGAAGTTTGGAGTGACAACAAAGAGGTTGTTTTAGTTCAGTGTGTTTGCACATATTGTCCTTCATTTTGGTGATAAGTATGAAAGGAGAATGTGTGGGCTGGAAAAAGGATCTACAGAGGCCACACAAAGCTCTGGTCTGAGCCATAAAACATTAAGAAACATCAGGCTTCTTTCCTCTCTGTGATAATCCAGTCTGTGTGACAGATTACTGCGGCTGCAGCCTGAGGCCCCTGTCAGAGTTAAACAGATAGTCCGTGGAGGGGACAGAGTGACGTGACTTATGACTGGGAAGGAGGAGGAAGATTACACCATTTTTCAAGAAAAGGTGCCGTGACAGTGAAGGTGCTTTATTGCAAGTGTTTGAATATCTCATGAAGGAGTCAAAATATTCCTGAGCAGTATGGAGTATTGTAAATCAAGAGCACACAAGTGTTTTGGGACTTTGGATGTGAGTGGGGAGAGTGCTTGAATTATTTATCTATAAACCCTATATGTTTCATTGATATTTCTTTAGGTAAAATAAAATTAATACATCTTGGGATAGAGAATTGTGAATGAAAAGACTTTTCATACATCCTCAAGTAGTGCTACATGAAAAGGCTAATGCTACTGCAGCAGAATTTTTTTTCTTTTTTTTGTTTGGCAGATAATTTCAAGTCTGCAAAAGGACATTTTGTGCAGTTTCAGTCCAGCAGAGTTTGGGATATTGGCTGTATTGCAATTACATTCAAAATACTAAAAGCTCCATACTAATCTGTGAGTGAATAAGCTTTCCACTTGTTTTGGTCATGAGTGGTTCATTCAGCTTTGGACTTGCAATGCCTGAAAAGCAGCTCACAATCGAAATATCTTAAAGTGGGACATTTTGCACAGTGAAGTCTTTATTTTATGATTTATTTTTTTTTTTTTTTAAACAGATTACAATATTCACCATGTGTGAGGTGGCAATGTTGTCCCATGAAAACAACTACAATCTAGAGATTTATGTGTAACCGTAAATTTTTACATTCGCAATTTCAGTCCCCCCCACTTGACCATTAGCCGTACATAAACAGGTTTAATGCTTTCCATTGTTATTATGTTTAGTTGTTCACCATAGGATGATTTATGGACTTAACATTTTTGGTAAATTTCTTGGTCACATGGGATGAGCACTTGTGAGTCATCATAAAAAAAACTAAGTAAATAACAAGCTCACTGATTTTTTTGCAGTTAGTGTACAAGAAGTAAATGCAACACGCTGACTGACTGACTGACCTGCAGTTTCCTTTTTTTTTATTAACTACCCAGTTCCTCTATTTGACCGTACCTGTTTCCAGGAACAGAACTTTCACTTAACAGGCCAAAGGTAAGAATCACACCATGCACAGCAAACAGATCTTCGTGACAAGTGTTAGAAAAAAAACATTTTAATACATTAACGATATTTTGCATCATCATTCAGAAATGTTTCAGCGGTCCGAGCAGAGCGGAGAGGGAGCTGAATGTTGAAAGAGTCCTTTGGCTACAGCTCCCCTCACACACCGCTTGGCTGTGACAGACAAACATGTACTAGAAATGCTTACAGAAGTTTGTGTGTGTATGCCTGTCTATGTCTGTGTGTAGAAATGGCTTTCGGTGTGCTGTGTCTTGCTGGGTGTGTGCATGTTGTGTACAGTATTTTGTGTAGGAAAGATCCTAATGTAATGGACACCTGTTTGGCGTCTTAAGGAGGTCAGTGGTACGAGAGCGAGGCAGACTGGAAGTCATTCATAGTGTTTAGCTTCATGCCGAGGAAGAGCACTAACATTTCAACAAGCCCATGTGAAGCTGAAGCCGCCTGGAGTGGCACACATAAATAGAAAAATAGAATAAGGAAAAAAAAAAAACTCCAATTGACTTTAAATAAAGTGTGTGTGAAGGTGTGTGTGTGTGTGTATCTTTGACATTTATCGTATACAGGAAGACAGAGAGTTGTGACGAAGGTGTGTTCGCAAGATGAAGTCCTGCTGAGTAACGTCCATGTGCTGCTGTTAAAAGTCTGTCTGTCTCTCTGACCAAATCGAGTTTCTTCCTGTGGTTCAGCAGGCATGATGGGAAGTGTAGTTTAAAGCATGTGTCTCACCCACAGGACACAGTGGAAACATTTGGAGAGGAGGAAGCACTTCTACTCTGAAAGAGGTATGGCTTAAACCTGTGGGTCCAGACTGCGAGTCTAATGTTTATGTATGCTTATGTGTATGTGTATTAGCAAGTACAATAGATACATTGAGGTCAGTGTCTTTCGGTGGGGAATGTAAACTTTTGGAGCAACGTGTCTTTTTTTCTTTAAATAGTGAACTGTGTGCGTCATTACACATACACAGCCACACACACACACACACACACACACACACATACATATCTCTCCACACACACACACTCAGTCATACAGTTATTTTCCCGCACACACAGCCCGACTCCCCCTACAGCTAGTGTGCATGAATGTCCAGTCCCTGCGCGAGGAGCGGCTCTGTGGCGTGTGTGTGTGGCGGCGGGTGGAGCAGCATGGCAGGGTGAGGGTGTGGACCCGGGTACGGGTGGAGGGAAGGTCCTGGGTGGGGAGGGTAGCCCGACTGGGACAGTAGAGCGCTGGGGTAGTCTCCTTGCAGAGAAGACATCCCCTGGAGACCTGGTGGGCAGAAACAGAGGAACATTTTAGGAGGTGGTTCACTAAAGAGTAGGAAAAATGCTGCACAGATTAAGTCGACAAAGTTTTAAATAATTTGTCTTTGGCAAGAACCATCCTTATTGACATCATCATAAGTCCCTCAATTTACCGTCCATAAGAGGTAAACATTTAATGTCCTGCTCCTACTGTATGAGCAGGACATAGCTGTAATAAATACATTTTAAAAATATGCTTAAATAGGGTAAAATTGCATACAATAAGTATATATTAACTAACTTACTCGCTATTTTTGGAAACTTCGGGAGCTCTATCAGACTGTGGGTTTGACTGTCTGGCTGCACAGCACGAGTTTTTAATGAGTGACCCACCAGCAGGCCGCAGCCTGTTAAGGTTTTACAGCATCATAAAACATTAATATCTTAGAGATTTTGTTGTTTTCCAGCGTTATGTAAAATCCATAACGATTTGAGAGGTTCAAGTCTTTTTGTGTGGTATTTGCTTTAGGGCAAATCACAGATTATTTCTTCTACCCATCATTGTTCCCTTACTGGACTGTCCACAAGTTTCCACACAATGCTGCTTTCTTCAGCATCGTAGATTGTGGAAGGCTGAGTGCAAATGTGCAGAATAAACACATCGAACACCTATAACTTATCCTTGTAAATATTTATATTCACAGCATTTAATGACTGAAATACAGTGAGGACTAAACAGAGACTTTAAATATTTATATCTTATTTTTTATTTACGGTTTCTCAGTTCAGCCCATCAAGGCCATATTCATTTTGCTGCAAGGTTCTGTGCAGTGACATTGTTTTTGTGATCTACTTTAGACTTTCCTTTAAAGTGGATTTTAATGAAATGGAAAAGGAAAATATTCTATATCTTCCTTAGTGTAGACAAATCCTGTACAAAGTATGATAGTCCATCTTAAGGGTTTTTTTTTAACATTTGTGGCACCATGAGAATTTGTTTCCGCTGAAGAGGTAGCATAAATACTTTCACTTAAAAAATGGTTTAATAACTTCCAGAAGCAGCTGGCCACTCATTTTAAATTAATGTTTCACAAACAAAAGGGAAAAGTGCATTGTTGGGGACTATTTTCAGTGGCGGATGAATACACACTGCTCTTGTGAGTACATGGGTCAGCAGGACTGTACATGTGGGACTCAAAATAAACTAGTGTGTCGAGTTTGTGGTAACGAAAGAGCGTGTTGCTCTGTTTTTAATGGTACTTGGACAACAATGGAGCTCTGTGGCACAGAGGAATAATCTCCCTGAAGGCTTTGGCTACAAAAACAATCCTACTTAGTAGAATCATTTCATTGCTAGTTGTGGTCTCTTCATTTGGATTTGCTGAAACATATAAAATATCACTCAATCTGTCCCTGAAGTAGAGTTGTTTCACTGTGTTTCACAGTATTTCCTTACAGGCTACCGTACCTGCTGTTCGGAGACCGAGGTGGGCCTGTCCGTCAAGCCCATAGCCCCCGAGAGCTGCTCCCTCTGGGCTGTAAGGACCACCCTGACCTATGAGACAACACGACACACACACACACACACACACACACACACACACACACACACACACATCAGATACAAATATACAGACAGACACACACTCTACAGTGCATACACAGAGCAGCTGACTGACTTCTAAACACTGACCTGAGCGATTTGACTGGTCAATCATCGGCTGAACTATTCTCCTCCTGGCGTTGATGAACCTTTACAGGTGAGAGAGACATTAAGGAAGAGTGTATTCAGAGAGAGAGAGAGAGAGAGAGAGAGAGAGTTGGACAAGGCCCACCCGTTAATGGAGAAAAAGGCTGACCGGGAGACTATTAACCTTTTCCCTTTTACAACCACTTAACCCTTTCAGAGGGCAGAGTAAATCAACGTTAGGGCAGAGCGGGTATTGATCGCTCCTGTGATAATTGATTGATCTGCACCGATTGGGTCGGTGTGTGGTCATGTGTGCGTGCGTGCGCCGCAGCAGGGGTGCAAATAAGAACATGCAAGTAATCAGATTGCAAAAATATACTGTTCAGCATGTAATGCAGACTCCACATTATCCAGTCTGTGTGTTTGTTTGTTTGTGTGTTTGTGTATCTATAACTGACGTTCAGGGTTGAACATCATGAAAGAACTAACTGATTAGCAGCGTGGACACTGCGTTTGAGTGTGTGTGTGTGTGTGTGTGTGTGTGTGTGCCTGTGCAGGCAGGATGTACAGTATGCCAGAAGAGTGGAACAGGGAATTGGGGAGCTATAAATCATCTGATTATTGGATATTGATTTGCTATTCTGTTTTCATGAACATGGAGTAAGTAGATTTTACTACTCTGCAGCTTCAGGAAAAAATTGCTTAGTAGGACATTTCATCTTCTGTTACAAGCTTCTCTCTCGTACAGTAGATTATAGTCCTCTTGTGGATGTGAACAGAATGTCTATAATGAAGAGTTACTAAGCAATATATGTGACGACGTTGTAAAATATACCGTTCATCGGGCTATCACTCCGATATGTTATTGACATGGCAACAGCCATGTTGTCAAATTGAAAGTTGACGCTTTCCATTTAAACAAGACAGTTAAACTGATTATTGATAAGCCATAGCGCTAGAATTAGTGTATTGATTCGGTGTCCACTGACCAGTTGTTGACCTGTAAGATGGTCAGTCCTGTGTCCTGCGACAGCTGCTTCTTCTGCTCCTCAGATGGGTACGGGTGCTGAGGAGGGACGGAGAGTTGGGGTTAAAGAAATTAAAAAGTGCACTCCAGGCTTCAGTGTGATGTTTGTGGCTTTCTTGCAGGCATGTGAATGTGAATGTAGCATTTTGAGGCTACTTGAGGCTGAACTCTAGGGCAGAATAATGCACGCATAACGCTCAACGTGAATACTGACGACCTTCCATCTGAATTCCCATCTACGCTCACATTTTCTACCTCAGAAACCCCTCACCCTCTCTCTGTATTTCTCTCTCGCACGCACACATACTGTAATAATTGGAGTAAAGCAACATTTGACCTGCCTCATTTAATAGCTCATTACCAATCTAACCACCTAACCAACAATTACTCACTCCGTTTCTATCACTTCGACAATTATTCAATAGCCAGCATATTCATATAATCACTTAATCCCCCAATTTTCATTTAATTTAATTGCCCTCCATTACACACCCACTTCACCTCTCCATCTATTCTCGTCAGTGACATTTTGTCTCGCACTAAATCCCCACTTTCTGTAATTATTCGCTCATCCAGAGCTCTGCACAAGCTCCCTTTGTTTTGCTGCGCAGGATGGTTTTGACTGTCATCCAAATTCAATGTTTTCAAGCACAGTGGTTAACTTTGATGCGATAAGAACAAGAAGAAGCTCTCTCACCGACAGGTGCTGGAAGAGCCACGCTCTCATGATGTTTGTGGCCACTTTAGGGAAGATCCCCCTCTTCTTGTTGTTCCTCCTGTCCCTGTCGGACTCATCCTCCTCTCCTGTGCTGGGGGAGGCCACTCCGCCATCCAGACCATCGCCTGCAGGGACACAATGGATATTGTATGTGCATGTACTGTATGTCTGTTAGGGTCCAGCTGATAAAGGCTCACAGTGACAGTTTTGCTCATATTTTGTATCAGTATTCATATATTTATTTGTTACATTTGACCAAAGGTCCAAAATCCATATTCCCAAACCATTGCACACTTAAGAAAAACTACTGTAATCATGATCAGTTCTGCAGAGTGTTCGTCATATGAAAGTAGGGCTCCAAATAATAATTATGTTCATTACCATCATATCTATTTAAGTTGCTATGGCACGCAGTGTATGTATAATACGCTGGGTTTGAATGTTGTTGCAGATGTGGCAGTTGTGTGTACGCACGCCCACGTTTCCCCGCCTGCATCTGTGCTGTGCAATGTTTTTTCCTCACGTGCAGTTATTTCCAATTCGTGTGCATGTACCTGCGTCGCTGCAGTTGTCAGCTGTGCTGTGCGAAGGCAGGCCACAGGTGCCTGGCGTTCCCAGAGGAGTAGAGGCACATTCATCTGGCTCCCGAAGCCACGATGCATTCTGCAGGGAGAGAGAGCGGGAGAGAGAGAGAGAGAGAGAGAGAGGTTGGTGGTGGAGAAATGGGAGGTTGGGAAGTTCCCAGCAGGTGGAGAGGAGCGAGAGCAGCAAGTCAGCACATGCTGTTTGACATTCAGTGTCTCACCTGTTCCGACAGACTGGTGCAGGATCCGGTGAAGTCCTCCATGTCGGACTTGGAGCCACCCTCCCGCTCATCCAAGACGAGATCTGTGGGCATTTTGCCCTTCAGACAGGTGATGTAGCGGTGGCAGAAGTTATCGCACAGGTCATGCACCTGAGGAGACAGATACAGTTACATTCGTCAGCGCAAACTGTTAACGCCACTTTCCAATCAGCACCTGAACAGGCCATAGCAGTGCTGTGAACATTAAAGGAGGAGTCACATTTTTTTTCGAGTCTGCCTTAAAAAAACATCAAATTATTAAAACGGTTTTTGCTTGCTGCAAACCATTCCTCCTATTCACGATGGCCAAGCAAATTTGTGACCTTATCTTTAAATTCCCATCAACCTTCTCAACATAGGTTTTCTGTTTAGCAATTGACATGTGATTCCTAAATGTCAAGACTTTCCACCAACCTTCTCTAACTCCAGTAAATGAAAGCGAAGAACCTGTATGGCCTGGATCATCTGTGCAGAGGAGAATACAGATTATTAATTAGCGATACAAAATCTGAGATGCATGTTTGAAAATGTGTTTCGTATTTTAGCGAGACAGTCAGAGTGCATCATACCAAGTTGTCCAGCTCAGGATTGGACGAAAATATGGGTTTCTCTGAGCGAATCTGCAACACAAATTTAACTCATTATTACAAGTCTGGATACAGGCTTTCATTGATATCTGCTCTGTGATTGGTTTTCAATAGCTGTCACTCGCCTGCTTGGCAAACGCAGCGATATCGTCGTTAAAGGATTCGGAGGAGCAGACGTCGCTGTGATTGGTCATGCCAGGGAGGTGGGACGTGGCCGAGAGGGAGGCGGAGTCTCGAGGGGAGCAGGTGGCCAGCTCGCACTTCTCAAACACTAAGGCCAGCAGTGGAAACAGTGGGTGACTACGCACACATACACACATACACACACACACACACACACACACATACAAACACACACACAAACACACAGAAAAACATTTAGACAGTTAACATACTATACTGTACATAAACACAGTAACAGTTGACACAGTGTACATTTACAAGAAACCTTATACAGCATTATATCTGAAACTGTCTAGTTGTAAACACTTCTCATGTATTTTCATAGTCAGCATACATACTGTAGGTTAATCTGTTAAAAAGGCATGTGTCCTATAAAGCATTTTGTAGCCACTGACGGGCAACGTAAATCACTGTTTCCATCACATCCTGGTAGTCAAACACACACACACACACATGCTTACCCATAGATCTGGTCCTTGTGGTGCTTGAGGGAGTCGGGGATGGTGGGTCCGTACTGTGGGGGAGGAAGCGGCCGGACGTCATCCCCGTACCCCCCCACCGACATGCCCTCCGACCCTGAGTAGTGCACCAGCTCTTCATACTGAAACACAATTAGATGGAAAGACAGAAAGCATGAGACCCGTTCGACATCTGTGCCTGTCTGACATCAAATCTTATTGTGATTTTATTATGTGGCTGAGCTGTCAGGGGGCTTCAGTGGCACGGCTTACTGGACGAACACTCTGTTCAGAGATCTGATGGTGGATTCATATCTGGAGCAGTGTTTTGAGTCTGAACTGCTGCAGATATCCTGCGCTGCCATTCACTGTAATATTAGAACCTACTTTTGTGTGGCGTGTCTGTTGTGTAGTATATGTTGTATGGGCTGGAAGGAGTGAGGACTATTATCTTGATTAATCCATTCATCATTTGGTCTATTAAATATCTTGAAATAATGAAATAAAATGTTGCAGGGGCCTAAATCTGTTTGCACAGTCACGTTATGAAGACTTGTCTTCCTTGGGGACAAAAAGCAAGTCCTCATAATGTCAATCTTTACATTTTAAGGTGAAGACAGTCTTAAAATCAGGGTATGGGTATGATTTAGGTTAAGGCTAGGTTTAGGAAAGTAGTTATTGTTAAGGTTGGAGTAAATGCCAAGTAAATGAATGTATATGAGTGTAATGTCCTCAGTCGTCGCGAAGACACAACTGTGTGTTTGTTTGAGTGTTTAAATATACATATGCATGGACCATTAACCAGTGCTGCAGTTCTGTATAGAGTACAATTCATTTGTGAGCGTGCATGATCCCAGTTTCTTCATGAGAAAGCCTCTGTGATTTATGAAGTTTTCGCTTCAGCTGAAGTATTACACGCTGCTGAAAATTCTGCCACTCTCAGGATTATGAAACCATGATGAAACCCCCTCTAAAGCGCTTGGATAGCCTCAAAAATACATAGCAGTCAAGATGAAAAAGCAGCTTTTCCCGGTTCTCGAAAAATCCAGTGTCTGGCGCTTATAGGCGAAGAGCAGAGGAGGAGATGAGTAAAAGAGTGAGATGAGATCCTTAGAGGACGACAGCGAACGAGCCTGTAGCTGCTAATATTGTCTCCTCCCTCCTAAACTCAGAGCAGACAGGAGCCGTGCTGAGACGTCGCTCACAGCCCGCTGTGACAGCCTCGCTGGGGCCTGCTCGCATGCGCTCGAACACAGGAGGGATCAGACGCACATATGGCACGCTCACAGACACAATGACACGCATGCACAGATACATCCAGAGACAAACATGCAGCCAGCAGCACTTACAGACGCGTAGCATCATGAATATACATGTCTGACTCCCTCTGTGTTACGGAGCTAATTTGTGCTTCGCTGCAGCTTCTGTCTCTGAGGCGACGCTGCTCAGGTCAGCAGATCTGCTTCTGTTTCGCTTTCTGTCGGATTATAAGGGACTCCTGCCGTAGTCCCGCAGGGCCACCGGGATCACACACAGTCTGCACCTGCTAGATAGGCTGGCCCGGACACCTTTCACTTCTGTGTTATTTTAACCAAGCTGTAAAAGTTATGATCTGCTTAGCCTAGTTTCTTTTTTTTCTGTTGACACTAACCCACAGCCAGGCAACCGCAAGAGGTTTTGATTTACTCCAGAAGTGTGGGACTGAGCAGTGATTCATTTACATATGTCCTTTTAGATTTGCGGTCATTTACTCATTAAAACCATGTTCCCATTAGTTAGTTAGTTAGTTAAACTTTTATTACATCATCAGGACTCCAAAATAGTACACAGACATTAAGATCTTTATCCAAAAGTATCCAGTTTGAGAGCGTTTTTGTTGTTATTTGTTGACTGCATGAATATCTCAATTATAGTGGTGAGAGAGCCAGAGTGAAACCCAACACCTTTTATTTATTCATACATATTCTCTCTATCTTGACCTCTGGGAATTAAATAAAAGATAAATTAAATTATTTTTCTTCATGTGCCTGCCCTGGCCTCCTGGAAACCCCTCTGCAGGACCCCTGGAGGTCTCTGGACCCCACTTTGGGAACCACTGTCCTAAATGGCTTATCAAATTATTGTATATCAGAGTCCCATATGGCCACCAGGATCACAGAAAGCACCTGCTCTGAGGCCCTGGCCCGGGACACCTTCTAGTTTTTATGGAGGCTGGCTATTAACACAATCACCGCTATCGGATTGCGCGTCTCTCTTTACGCACGGCCCCTATCGGGTTTCTGTGCGTCAAGCGGATCAAAGCGCACAACTCGGGATGACAAATTCCGCGAATTTTCACTTTTATTGAAAGTCACGGAGGTGGTCAACAGACTTCAGATGGCAGGACAACATCTTCATAACAACTTTTAATTGTGTTATTTCGACCGACGCAGACACGTTGACACAGGCGTGTATAGTTTACTTTTCCTGGGAAGACAAATCCACAGGGCCAAAAACCTGTCATGAGCTGGGGAATAACGTCGTTTAAATTTTGCAGAAATTGATTTATATTTGTGTAAAACAGTAAATTGCGTAAAATAATCAAACAAAATCATAAAACTTAGGTCCACAGCTCCATCTTATATTTCGAACTCTCTAAAAGTTCAAGCCACCGTTACTATTAAATTAAGAATGACGGGGCTTTTTTAAAACTTTGTGAACACCTCAGTTATAATATTGCACAATGGCTATTCATCTTTACAAAATGCTGCGTTTTTTCAACACTAAACATAGTTATATAGAAAACAAGCAACCCTTCGAACCCATTTGTCTTTTCAATGCGTTGATTCAGTAAAAGGGTGGATTTGTTTGAGGATTATTTCACGTCAGTTGATTGCTGAAATGTCCAAAATACACCTTGAGGAATTTGCTTTACGTTCCGTAGTTTTGCACTGAACTAAACAAGACGTTCGAATTGCAGTAAAGTGTGTATTGCATTTATCACAGATGATCGTGGATTAGTTCAAGTTTCAAAATTGGCAGGCTGCAGGCAGATTTTGAAATAGAATCACGACGGCTGTTTAAGCAGGTAAAAAACAAAGAGGACCTGTTGCAAATGCAAGATGGAGCTCTTCCACAAAGCAGCTAGGACTTTTTTTTAAACTCGGGTCACCCGGATCCACGGGCGTTTTTCAACAAACAAAATGAACGACCAATCTGTCATTTGATTTTCTTAAAATTTTGCAGTAGCCTAAGGCAATGCTGTTTTTTTCCTTTATTATACAGCTTCATAATTATGCAAAAAAGAATAAAACAAATGAAGTCAAATGTGGTAGAATATAAATAGTAGTAATCCACCAATATGTAAACAGCATATAAACAGCAAAGTGAATTCATAGTGTTACTTACACTATGTGATTTTGAATATCTCTATTTAAACTCTGTTTTAGAGCAGTTGTTGGTAGATTTGCCTGTGTGTTTGCGCGTTGTGTAGTGTGTGTTTGTGTGCTGTGTGTGGGGACCTTTCCTCTGCTCCTCAGCCCTCTTGTCCTGCTCTGTTTTCATACAGCAGTGATTTTCTGTCCACACATTGTGCACCCCAAACTGTTCCCTTCCACTCAGGTCTCAGTCCGCCTGCTGCCCGCCAGCCTTTGCATGTCTCTCCACCACCACCACCACCATGCCTCTGAATCACTGTAGCAAAAAAACTGACCTACTTACCGAGTTGAAGAGCTGCATCTCCTCTCCTCCGCCTCTCCGTAACCCACACTACTCTCTATCCTTTATGTGCCACGATAGTGTCTGACTGACTTTACATATGAATCCAGATTATTATAAGGAGAGGATGAAATATTAGATCCAAATCAAGAATTCCTCGAGAGATTTCTGACACCTAGATTGCAAGTTATACCTGCCGTTCACCTCGTAACTTGGGGATAAGGGCATGGTTGAAGGGGTGGGTTTAAAAGTTGTTTCTCACTATTTCTTTGCAGCATTTTTACTAAGCTTACGCATAAACATTTCGAGTACATGTAGAGCATTTCTGTGTTAGTTTAAAAGGGGATTTCTCGGTGGCTGTGATGCTCTCTGCTGGCACGCTTTTCTGTTATTTTCCCCTAAACATTCACCCCTGCCAGCATAGTCCACTAGTCTGTTTCCACTGGGCCTTCTGTTGTTTTGTTTTATTACGTGTGTGTGTGTGTGTGTGTGTGTGTGTGTGTGTGTGTGTGTGTGTGTGTGTGTGTGTGTGTGTGTGTGTGTGTGTGTTTGTCTGCTAAACCAGACCAAAGACTGGACAGTGCAAAGAGGATTCCCAACCATATGCTCCCATTATGCTGGTTTTCTAATTACCTCTTGTCCTTAGTAAAAGAAAATACAGTATGTGGTCTCTTGCAAGATCTGGTCTGAACCATTATCATGGAAAAAGCAGACCTACCCTCTTCTCCATGCGACTCGACAGCCAGTCCTACGCCGGAGACGGTGATGCGCTGCTCCGCTAGTCCAGCGAGCTTTGCTCCCTTCCTCTGCCCCCCGGGCTCCTGCAAATAAAAGTGCATATGTGATTTTTTTTTCACGTGCATTAGCAATTAAGTTGTAAACACGATTAACACCAAACGACCTACAGGGTTTCGACTAAAGCATAAGGCTGTGGATAGAAAACACTCAGGACCTGTTTCCGTCTGCGTGTGTTTACTCCGACCCCATTGCGTTTTATATTACAACATAATGAGGGGACTGGAGGTTTTATGGACGCCTGATATCCTGATGCCCTATCGCCGATTCATAATGGTTTTGTAATACGTTAAGAGATCATAAAAAGCTCTAATAAAGCTCACAGCCTATTAAACGCTATTGTAAACGCTTTAGTGGTGATTCTGAGTAATATGCGGCTCCAGTAAATGGCGTAAAATGTCCCACCGAGACGTAAATATTCGCCGTGCGCCGTCCTGTCCGGGCCGGGTCCGGTGTAGGTCCAGAAACCCCGGAGAAAGGGGAGCAGCGACTTCCTGCAGAGCCTCGATCCGTGTGGTGCGCCTCTCGCTCCGGCTCGCAGAGCCTCGGGATGCTCGGTGCTGTGGGAGGCAGGGAGGAAGCGTCCCTTTCTTTTTGGCTCCTTGCGCTCGCTGTCCGCGCAGCACACGGCGACAGGCTGGAAAATGTCACGGCTGGGAGTGAGCGATGGTGTTTTCAGACTCCGAGAGGAGCACAGAAGAAGAAGACGGAGGAGGAGGAGGGGAAGGAGGAGAGGAGGAGGAGGAGGAGGAGTAGTAGTGATGGTGGTGGCGGTGTGTGGGGAGGTTTCGGAGGGTCAAAACGCGACGGGGTCTCTTGGCTTCCCTCCCTCCCTCTCTCCCTCCACCCCCTCCTCCTCTTCCTCCTTTACTCCTCCTCCTTATCACAAACACAAACGCCAGAGAAGAAGAAGAAGACCCCCTCGGTCGTTTTATCTCGGCTCTCCTCCGAGCTGGTATCACTCCTCCATCATCCATCCATCCATCCTTTCCCTCCTTTCTCCTCATCCTCGCTGCAGCTGCGCTATCATCATCTCGGGACAAGTCGAGAGAAGAATCGTGATAACTCTTTTGGGACCGAGCACGTCGAACACGGATCTATTAAAGTCTGGACAATCAATTAAAGTGATAAGAATATGTCGCGCATTCAATTGCCTGCAGCTTGCATAAATCCCCACTCTTCTGTGAATTAGCTTCATAATCCAGACTTGTTTGCAACAGATTTCAAATCACCCACTAAAAACAATTAAAACCCATCAAAGTAGTGGTTTTGCCTGCAGCAGAGTTCATCATAAGGGTCACTTTAATAAAAATAAAAAGGTTTAATCAAGTTGCCCCGGACCATAAATAAGCTTGAAGCGTGCTCCATGACAAGAAATGTAGTGTCTTATAATAGGTGCCAAAGTGTTTTATTGTCTTTGTCGGTCAACCTTTTGACGCAGCCCAAATGTCCCGCTTTGGCCCTGTTTTTGTTGATTGGGAGACGTGAGAAAACAAAAACATGCTTGTGAGAAAGTTTCATTTTGAGTAGAGAGGAGGGAAAAAACGCTTTCGCATGCTGGTGGAATAGCTAAACTCCCAGTCTTGTGTTGTAAATGACACCTGAGTAACATAATAATTATTCCAAACGCTCCTCTCCCCGCGGTCCCGCTGTGAGAGGCCAACTTCAATCAGTAGCGGCTTGGCGGGGAACAGCGGACCGGGGCAGGCGTCTCCGTGGGCGGCGTGGAGCTCGACCGCGCGGGGCCCCGCCATGCAAGGGCCCCGCGCCGTCCGCGCAACTCTGGGGGTCTTTCAACTCCGCGGGGTGCTGGTTTCCTACAGGAGTGATCACAGCGTTCAACCCCCCTCCCTGCACTGAGCCGGTGGTACAGCCATGAAGCAGTGTCAATGGGCTGGAAACGGCTTGTTTTCACTTTGTTAACAGGTTGAATGAAAAGGATTAACATTTAAGTGTGCATCATCGGACGAATTCCTGTTCAGAGGGATTGACTCTGCTTAATCTCCTTGTGGAAAACCATTTCTATTCACAAATAGGCCACTTTATACTTTAATGTTAAGTAATGGGAGAGACTTCTTGATCTGATTTCTCTTTTACTTGTTGCTTGAATTGGGCCGTAAATCTCTAGCCTCAGTAACATTTATCCAACAGACTATTATCTAACCCTGTAGATTACACTCATTTACATCACAAACACCGAAGGATCTGTCGTTTTTATCACCCTGTGTCTGTGGGGGCCACACCCACTTTCAGCACAATTTAGGGCGACGTGTTTTAACACAACATATGTTGTTAGGTGGATGCTGAAAGGCAACTTCATCTTACTGACTGTTCCCGAAAATTCACAGACGTCCTAAAATTACATGGCTTTATAAAGAGAGACAATAGATCACCAGATTACACAAATTACAAGAAATACATTGAAACAATGCCCTGAAGTAAATGATTTAACTTTTCTGTGCTGTTTGACTTGGACCTTACTGTTCTTTTTGTATTACCAAAGACCCCAGTCCCTCCAACATACATTTAACTATGTTTTATTTGTTTAACACTTATCCTATTAATTGATTTTAAGAATTACCCCAGAAAAATACAACTGATTTTCTCATAGCTCTATGTTACTTGTGTTAACAGTACCCCTCCCCCATCCCCCACCTTCACAGCCTAAAAAGGAAGTAAAACCACTGAAACACAAAACTTTAATTATAAAAAAAATAGATTTACTTCAGAATATTTTAGAAGTTTGTCTTGCAGATATTCTAACATGCTATTTGGATTAACAATAGTATTTGAAGTTTACCAATATAATGATCTAAAATAGACATTTACACTGTTTCGATGAAAGCACAAACACGTGTGGTGGTGGATTAAAATGTATTATAAATGTTACATGATTTCTTTCTAAACTGTCTCAATCTCCAGTACAGAGTCAGCAGGTTCACAGAGGGACCATTCTGCTAGTCAGATCTGCTGCAGTTATTTGTCACTCTCTGTCCAGGCTCTTTAGTGCTCCCTCCTCTGCACCCGTCAAGGCCCGTTGAGTGTGTGTGTGCTCTTGGCATAGGAGAGTATGCATGCGTGTGTATGTGTGTGTGCATGGCTTCGTGTGCTAGCTTGTTTGCTTGCGTGCTTGCTGGAGGGTCAGTGTCAAGGTGTTACTCTTGATGCGTGCAAGGCCCAAGGCTAGAGAACAGGAAGCAGCAAGCTAAGAGTGAAGATGGGTTCAAGAGAGGGTGTGTGGGACCGTGGATGTATACCTGCAAGACTGGATGCATCTGGTGTCTTTGTGACTTCCTGTATGACATTATAAGTAGAGTTGACCACTGTACTTTCATAAAGTGCAGACTAAATCGCAAACAGAAGATGTCACACTTTACACTTCTATGCATGGTTCTTGCCCTTTGTGGTTTTTGGCCAGCATTATGCAGTTGCTGCAAACAGAAAGATGACATTGCCAGCTGTTGACATTGCTCAAATAGTAATCCATCAACTGCAAGGTGGAAAACAGCAACCTACTGAAACTGCTGCTGCCTTCACCTTGCCACAAAAGTGGAGTTTACTTGACTTTTCCAGGGTTAGGTGGAGGTTAGGCTAGAAGGCCACCCAGCCTTGTTGACTCCAGTGACTCTGCCATTAAGAAAATATGGCTGCTGTGACCTCTGGCAACCACACACAACCGCCAAAAACATCAGAGCGCTCTGACCCTCAGCTGCCTGCGTGAGAGAGAAGTAGCGAAGTGATGGAGGGAAGTAAAGGGAGAAAGAGTGGATGAGGGAAAGAAACCAAGGGGTAAAAATGAGGGGTAGTGGAGGGGGGGGTATAGAGTGCATTTTTATGAGCCTGTGCCTCTCCAGTTTCTGGGTCGTCTGGCTGCATAGACATAAATTTTCTCCCCCTCCCTTCCCCCATTTCTCCTGTTTTCTTCCAGCACACTCGCGAAGCAAATCCGCTCTTATCGACCCGCTCTTGTAGCCTGTTCCCAAACTTTGCCTCCAGTTTCGCTTGTTCTCCCTCACCCAGGCCATTCATCTTCTTTTATATCCCCACTGTTTCTACCTGCCTGGGCATGGGCTCTCACCTCAGCTCTCCACCATCCGTTCCTCCCTCCTTCCTTCTGCCTTCCCCTCTCCATCTCTTTTTGTTTATAGTAAGCCAGCACCACCTTTCTCACTCATGTTATTTTTTTCTCTCCTTCTCCATCCCTCCCTCCCTCCCCTCCTCCCCCTTATAGATGGAGATTAACTGGGGAGTGCAGCGCCATCCGTCCTCGTGACTGTTTGTTGTTAAGGAGATGGATGGTGGCTCCCTCTGCCAGCCCCACGCAGCCACAATTACACCAGCCGCCATGATGGATGGAGGGGAGGGAAGGGAGGGGAGATGGAGAGAGGGAGATACAGAGAGGGGCATCTATCACGCCCCTTAATCTACCTGTCACTGCAGAGGCTTGGGTGGAGGAAGGGGGAGAGGGGGTGGGGTTTGTCGGCTTTACCTTGACTGCTGGTCAAAGGTTTATTTTCTTTAAACTGAATTTGTTCCTTCGTTTCTTGGAGAATAAGGCCTGTGAGGACTGGACTCATTAAATGCCCTGATCTTTCCAATTGATTTCCCAGAGCTTATCGGATTCTGTTGAACATACTGTTTTTGTGTGTGTGTGTGTGTGTGTCTGTCTGTCTGTGCGTGTGTGTGTGTGTGTGTGTCAACAGGTAATAAGATGCAGTTACTGTTGGCCTTTGCAGAAATGCAATTTCAAATCAAATTTTATTGCATAGACACCATCAAGCACCACATAAACATGCAAACAACTGACTAGGACTCACACACTGCCGCACAAAGTTGTTTATCATAACACACGCTCACCTATGCAGACTCTTCAGTTCGCCGTGAAACCTGTTGAAGGTATCACAGCAGTGACCTATCGTCGAGCACATCTGCATACATTACCTGTAATTCCTCTCCATTTCCCCCACAGTGCTACAGAAATATTATGGAAAGTAATCTGAGGTCGCCTACCCTTTACCCCTCCTCTTCCTCCCATCCCCATCTCCCTCCTCCATCTCCTCATCTGTCCAGAGGAGTGAGAGATGGGATGGAGGGATTAATACTCTTCCGCCCAAGCCAGCCCTGGGAATGATAGATGGACAGATGCAGGAAGGGAGCGGAGGAGGAGAGAGGGAGAGATTAAAGGAGAGAAGTCTGAGGGTTCATAAATCCAAAGTGGGAGACCTGGTCCGCATCACACACTAACAAGATCTGCAAGAAATCCATGATGAGGGAGGGAGGGAGGGAGAGAGAGCGAGAGAGCAAGAGAGTGGAGAGGAGAGAGGGAGAGATGGCAGCGATGTAATAGCATTAGATGTAATCTAATCATGGCAATAAGATGTGAATGGATGAGAGTGAGCATGGTGATTATGCAGAAGAGGGATGGTAGTGTGTTGATGAAGCTTTGAGGCGTGAGGACAGGCCTTGTTATTGGACAACAGATCATCAGGGTTGTAGCCTTTGCTCGGGAGTTTTCGGCTGCGTAAAAACACTGTTCGTTATATATATTTTTTTGATTCTCTTGATCTAACCAAAACAAAATGAAGCAAATGTTGACAATGTAGTCGGGTCCCACACGGCCGTGAAATGCCTCGGTTTGATGTAAATGTGAAGTAGGGACAAACTGTGTTGTTTTATTGTGTGTGTGTATTTGTTATGACACATGCACCTGTGTATTCGCTCACATTAGCATGTATGTGTGGCTTCATGATGTTAAGAATAAACTGCACAGAGCGCAGTTGCACAGCTGTGATCCGACTCGGCTCAGATAGAGTGCTCCTTCACCTCCCTCCTCTCCTCCGTGACCCCACCACAGCGTCCCCAACCTCCCCTCCATCCACCAGGCCACATTTTTCATGGCCCAGCTGTCGGAGGGCTGTGATTGGTTGGCCCAGCAGACAGATAGCCGATAGGCTCTGATTAATAGTTGAGGCCCAAGAACTTCCTCATTGATCAACAGGACAGGCTGCAGCAGGAGGAGGAGGATGAGGAGGAGGAATGGAGGAGAGAGAAAAAGCATGCCCTGTCGCTCTGCAAATGCTGGTTGATAACCCTGATAGTGGCGTTTAGAGTGTGTGTGTGTGTGTGTGTGTGTGTGTGTGTGTGTTGCTTGTTTACAATAGCAAAGAGATGAGGGGTTTTTAGAAATAGGATGAAATGGAAGTGCTGTGGTGAAAAAGCGCTTGAGGTTTATTCACTTTCTTTGCATCTGTCCCGCTCTGTCTCTGTGCTGAAGTGCTTGATAGCATCTGTGAGTTTTCCATGAATAAGAAAGCATGTAAACACACACAGCCTATTTGGCCAACAGCAAATGTCTCAGAGGCCTTTGTGAATGTGTGTGTGTTTGTTTTTTCGTTGTTGTTTTTTTTTTTTTTGGGGGGGGGTGCTGTGATATCTGAATGCCATCAGCTACCACAAGAGAAATTTCTCTTCTTTTATCTCTTCTATTCATTTTGTGTTTGTTTGAATTGTGCTTTTAATGTATTTTATACTAAATATATTTTATTTCCCAGGTACCTTTTCAGTGTGTGTGTGTGTGTGTGTGTGTGTGTGTATACAGTATCTAGGTATGTGTGTGCGCGTGCGTGTGTGTCCCCTCCTGCTGCTCTGTCCAACCTCTAGTTGATTGATGATCTCCCACTCCCACAGGGTCAGCGGGGTCATGACCTCCCACTTTTGACCCCCCTGCGGAGAGGGTCTCACACACACACACAGACCAGCCCATACAGAAACAGATGGCCTTAGGACAACTGGTGCTTCCAGCGCTCTCCATCTCTTCATTATTTCTCTCACTGCTACAAACACAACAATCCAGCAGTCACATTCACTATGATGTGACACGTTCAATTTCCCTACCATCTCATGCACCACAAATGCCCCATAATGATGGCTATAAATCTGGGTTAAATGTTCACATTAAGGACATTTGCTGCCTTTTATTTACACCAATAGATAAAATCAGTGTGGCAAAGTGTTGAGAGTTTTGACTCCTTGTGTTAAACAGAGAATGAGCATCAAGAAATGAGTTTAATAACATGCAGCAATATCACGGTATCAAGGTTATGACAACTACTGAATCCCGTATAAAAACACACACACACACACACAACCAAGACATATGATTACATTACAACTAAAAGAATCACTGCTAAATCATTGTTATTATATGCATAAACACATAGTATTAGAACCTTAAAAAGTCCCATGAATATAAAATCTTAGAAAACTAGGAAAGGTAGCTTTGCATTCCTTAATGAATAGTAACTTTAACACAGTCAAAAAGATCTGCAAAGGCACACCAACAACCCTTAGGAAAGTAAAACCAAACACGCAGATCAAGCGCAGTGCTATGAAATGATTATAGATGGAGAGCGAGGAGTTGGAACCAGGAGACAGGAAATGGAGAATGACGAGGATGAAGCAGGGGACGCAGGCACATCAGCTTATTAACTGCCTCTTATCACTTTCGGGGAACAGTGATAAGAGTCTGATCAGGTTATAATGTGACCCGATCAGACTCCTCTTCTTTTCTCCATCTCTTCCTGCGGAGCTGTCCTCAGCCAAATGGCCACACGCTTCTCAATCTCCTGAGAGATGGAAATAAGAGAATGTAAAGTGTCAAGGAGCACCAAAACATAACACACAATCATTTAATATGTTGCATGACCAACTAAAATTGTTTCACACTAAGGACCACACAGTGATACAGTATATACTTACTATGAGTAAGTAAGTGATTCATATTTTCTGCTGCTGCTGTTGAAATTAGTTGGCTTTTACACATTTCAGACAGAAAGATCATGAATATAGTATTCCTCATTCAGGCGCAGAAAACAAGTCTCACTGAAAATTATACTTCCACTACAACAATACGGCTGACACCACTGCACACTGAAATAGTTCATAATAATACAATACAATAATGTAATCATTCCTCCTCTCCAAATAGGCGCTGAGGTGATCCCTTCTTAACATCCCAAATTAAGTGAGGGACAAAATCCAAAGTCCTTGTTCAGTGTAAAGGTGCACACAGTTCAGCAACTGCACAAGCATAATAGTCAGCATTGGGTGAGTGCTAAAGATGGCAACAACACAAACTGATATCTGAATGTTTCCCTATGTCTACTGCAACAAACTTATCAACAATAAATATGCAGCTTCTCAAGTGACCATGGAAATGGTAGTTTGAATGAATGGCTTGCTGACAAATTTTGGTGAATAGTCTTCATCATGAATAGATTTCACTGAGTTTATGTTTCCAGTAAGCAGACCTTGTCACACTATTTGCCAAATATACTGGGACTTTGTGATCCTGTACGGATCAATAAATTGATGAAGCATACAAACATACCTCTCTGGCTTTCTGGAGTGAGCGGCGGTCTGTGACTCTTCTATTCATCATATCAGCACAGTGAGCAGTGTCTTCAATGAAAATAGTCCGAACCCCCTCTTCTTCCTCAGTCCCATCCTGGACCACTGACAGCGCATGCCAAGGGTCAATTCCACCTGCGGAAATTATTACGTAGATATTTCAAGAAGTCAATACAATCCTGAGCAATTGTTTTGCCATTGCCTCTCCCCACTGTGGCTTTACTTTAGTTTACCCGTTTAAGTATTTTCTAAAAACCCAATCTCACCATTGACATAAAGGATCCTATGTGTTTTGGGGTTGTCTTCTCCATAGTAATTGTTTGTGAAGGCAACGTGTGCAGGCAAGGAATGCTGGGAAATGTCAAACAACTGGGTACAGAGCTGAGAGTCAACCTGCAGAGTCAGCATCCCAGAGAATGGACAAGTGGCATCCTCACAAGTTTGGTCTACACGCACATACACACAAACAGAAACACAAACATAGTCAACAGAATTCTTTCTTTGTGTGTGTGCATATGCATGTATGCTGGTGTGTCGTACAGAAGCCAAACTCAGTGCAGGTCTGATAGGTCCACTGTCTTGCTCCTCTCATGCCTGAGTGTATGGATGTGTCCATCAGATCCTTCAGGGTCTTTTCATGCGAAATGTCCAGACAGGGTTCTTCACTGGTGGAGCGGTAAGTCTGCCGAGGCCACACAAATACAGAGAGAAAAAGAAACTAACAAATGACAACACAGGGAATAGAAAACAAGTTGACTGTGGGCCCCACTGTGGTCGCAATTATAGTGCAACAGTGGCATCTGGTGGTTTCAAAATGTGCATGACCAGCGTAGGGGGTCATCTTTGTGCGAGCTGAGTGCGTTCTCCATACCCCTGCAAGCTTAACAAGGCGGTAGTAAGCCTCCATGTCCCCTTCATATGCCTCACTCGCATTGGTCATTAGATCACAGAGCTCGTGAATAGACATGAGGACCCCTTCTTCGTTGTATTGCACGGTTCCCATGATGATGTCGGCCAGGTTTTGCATCAGCTCAATCTGCAGTAGCGACATATGGCAAAAGAGTCATTTTATATTCAGGTACATTTACTCTGCATCAGAAATGAAACAACCAAAGACAAATAAAACAAACCAAACAAAAAAGATGGGTGAGTTTTTAGTTTGAATATGTTCTAAATAACAATTTGATTTTAAAAAATCACATATTGAGTTAACTGTAATACTTGGACACGATACAACAGAATAATAGAGCCAACTGACAGTTAAATGTAACAGTGACTACTGAAAAAGCTTGATGCAATGTTATCAGTGGGCTGCTGTTCTTCTTTCTATACATCAGTGTTTGTGTCTGTTTTATTTGTTTCTTTTTAAAAGTTAATTCTATTTACCTATTTTACGAGTGAGTGGATATATGCAGTTTGAATAGTTTGCCAATTAAGAGAATATATTCATGTCTTTATTTTAAAATATATTAACATATATATATATATTGTAAAGAGGGTTGGAACTGGGAAAGAGATAGGTTTGTTTTTTCAACAAAGGGTCCTTAATAGTGTAATAAATTGAATAGTATGGCATTCAATGAAAAATTATATAATATACTAAAAATAAAAATAAAAAAGACCAAATAAGAGGCCACAAATGGTTCTTTGCTCCCCTTTGTTAAGCCCGACAACCACTAACTTCTCATTTCTCTCAGCTCATAAAAAAACTAAAGCTCTTACCCAATCATTAGAATCCTTTGGGATCTGACAGCAGCCAAAGTCTTTGGCCACCTGGCTGGCATTACCGCCCATCATGGCGACATCCACAGCAGCAAAGGCTTTCCGCACAACCGCCAGACACTGCAGGAAAAGGATCAGGGTGAATTTAACACAAACTCCTGGCAGGCATTTGGCACCTACACTGTGATGCACAGACAGGTAGCTGTCTTCACACCTTCTCTGAGCCACCAACGACTTCATTCTTGAGACTCATTCCAACAATCTGAAACAGAGAAATTGACAGATGTGATTGTAAGAATAGGGTTAATTAAATGATGTCGCTATGCTAATTAGTGACAATTAGCACTTGGATCCAGGTACAGCTGAGAAGAGTAAGGTCATGTCCTTGGAAACCTTTTTGGGTCCTCCACAGTTTAATATAAAGAATTTATTCAGCAATAAGAACATAATATCTTTTTAGAACTTGCAGGCATGGGTTATTAAAAATCCTGGCTTCAATCCTCAAAATGTGCGAATATTGTGACCATGGATTGTGTCAATTTACGTCACTGTAGGAAGAGAAATCCAGCTTTGCCTTAACAGGAGCAGAGGAAGCCACAGCTCCATACACCAGATGTGGAAACTGCAGCAGGACACAAGATGAATTGAGACACAAGAGTAAAAAAACTGTCAGGACAAAAAGTATATGCATGTATAGAATTTATATTATAGTAGTAGGTAATAATGTTGTGTGTCAATGGATTGTTTATAAAATGCTACTCTTTGTTTTTTTTTTTGTGTGTCTTTAAGACGTTGGCATTTTTTCCCGTTTTAAATGCTATACTGAGGCTTTTTGTAATCGCATTTTTGTACCATACAAAAATATGACAATTTTTTGCGGTTTCATCACATACTGAAAATGGACCTTTTAGGCCTTTTTGATACATATTATGCTATGGAAGGTTTATAGAACACCTTTCTGTGCACTTTTGTGGCATTTTTAGCTAATTTAATTTTTTGACATTTTTTGCATTTTTACAACATTGTATATTATGGCGTTTTTGTGCGATTTCATAATATACTGACAAATGACCTTTTTGGACTTTTGGACACGTTATTTTTTTTGTTTTTCTACGTATGTTGTTTTTTTATTTTTTTTCTGACATGCTAAAATATGACCTTTTTTGCATCTTTAACACCTAATATGCTATCTCGTGTTCATAAAACAGTGTTCTTTGATGTTTTCTTGCATTTTGAGGCATTTTGAAATTTTGACATTTTTCGCATTTTTCGACATACCGTATGTCGTTTTTTTTTATTTTTTCTGACATGCTAAAATATGACCTTTTTTGCATCTTTAACACCTAATATGCTATCTCGTGTTCATAAAACAGTGTTCTTTGATGTTTTCTTGCATTTTGAGGCATTTTCGAGGCATTTTGAAATTTTGACATTTTTCGCATTTTTTCAACATACCGCGGTATGTCGTTTTTTTCATTTTTCTGACATGCTAAAATATGACCTTTTTGCATCTTTAACACCTAATATGCTATCTAGTGTTCATAAAACAGTGTTCTTTGATGTTTTCTTGCATTTTCAGGCATTTTGAAATTTTGACATTTTTCGCATTTTTCGACATACCGCGGTATGTCGTTTTTTTTCATTTTTTCTGACATGCTAAAATATGACCTTTTTTGCATCTTTAACACCTAATATGCTATCTAGTGTTCATAAAACAGTGTTCTTTGATGTTTTCTTGCATTTTGAGGCATTTTGAAATTTTGACATTTTTCGCATTTTTTCGACATACCACACGGTATGTTGTTTTTTTCATTTTTTCTGACATGCTCAAATATGACCTTTTTTGCATCTTTAACACCTAATATGCTATCTAGTGTTCATAAAACAGTGTTCTTTGATGTTTTCTTGCATTTTCAGGCATTTTCAGATTTTGAAATTTTGACATTTTTTCGCATTTTTTCAACATACCGCACGTATGTCGTTTTTTTTTTCATTTTTTCTGACATGCTAAAATATGACCTTTTTTGCATCTTTAACACCTAATATGCTATCTAGTGTTCATAAAACAGTGTTCTTTGATGTTTTCTTGCATTTTGAGGAATTTTCAGGCATTTTGAAATTTTGACATTTTTTGCAATTTTTCAACATACCGCGGTAAGTCGTTTTTTTCATTTTTTCTGACATGCTAAAATATGACCTTTTTTGCATCTTTAACACCTAATATGCTATCTACTGTTCATAAAACAGTGTTCTTTGATGTTTTCTTGCATTTTGAGGAGGCATTTTGAAATTTTGACATTTTTGCATTTTTTCAACATACCGCCGTATGTCGTTTTTTCATTTTTTCTGACATGCTAAAATATGACCTTTTTGCATCTTTAACACCTAATATGCTATCTAGTGTTCATAAAACAGTGTTCTTTGATGTTTTCTTGCATTTTGAGGAATTTTCAGGCATTTTGAAATTTTGACATTTTTCGCAATTTTTCAACATACCGCGGTAAGTCGTTTTTTTCATATTTTTCTGACATGCTAAAATATGACCTTTTTTGCATCTTTAACACCTAATATGCTATCTAGTGTTCATAAAACAGTGTTCTTTGATGTTTTCTTGCATTTTGAGGAATTTTCAGGCATTTTGAAATTTTGAAATTTTTGGCATTTTTTCGACATACCGCGGTATGTCGTTTTTTTCATTTTTTCTGACATGCTAAAATATGACCTTTTTTGCATCTTTAACACCTAATATGCTATCTACTGTTCATAAAACAGTGTTCTTTGATGTTTTCTTGCATTTTGAGGAATTTTCAGGCATTTTGAAATTTTGACATTTTTCGCAATTTTTCAACATACCGCGGTAAGTCGTTTTTTTCATATTTTTCTGACATGCTAAAATATGACCTTTTTTGCATCTTTAACACCTAATATGCTATCTAGTGTTCATAAAACAGTGTTCTTTGATGTTTTCTTGCATTTTGAGGCATTTTCAGGCATTTTGAAATTTTGAAATTTTTCGCATTTTTCGACATACCACACGGTATGTTGTTTTTTTCATTTTTTCTGACATGCTAAAATATGACCTTTTTTGCATCTTTAACACCTAATATGCTATCTAGTGTTCATAAAACAGTGTTCTTTGATGTTTTCTTGCATTTTGAGGCATTTTGAAATTTTGACATTTTTCGCATTTTTTCGACATACCGCCGTATGTGTTTTTTTTTTCATTTTTTCTGACATGCTAAAATATGACCTTTTTTGCATCTTTAACACCTAATATGCTATATCTAGTGTTCATAAAACAGTGTTCTTTGATGTTTTTGCTTTTGCATTTTGAGGCATTTTGAAATTTTGACATTTTTTCGCATTTTTTCGACATACCGCCGTGTTCGTTTTTTTTTTCATTTTTCTGACATGCTAAAATATGACCTTTTTTGCATCTTTAACACCTAATATGCTATCTAGTGTTCATAAAACAGTGTTCTTTGATGTTTTCTTGCATTTTGAGAATTTTGAAATTTTGAAATTTTGACATTTTTTCGCATTTTTTCGACATACCGCCATATGTCGTTTTTTTTTTCATTTTTCTGACATGCTAAAATATGACCTTTTTGCATCTTTAACACCTAATATGCTATCTAGTGTTCATAAAACAGTGTTCTTTGATGTTTTCTTGCATTTTGCATTTTGAGGCATTTTGAAATTTTGACATTTTTCGCATTTTTTCGACATACCGCCGTATGTCGTTTTTTTCATTTTTTCTGACATGCTAAATTTTTGACCTTTTTTGCTTCTTTAACACCTAATATGCTATCTAGTGTTCATAAAACAGTGTTCTTTGATGTTTTCTTGCATTTTGAGAGGCATTTTGAAATTTTGACATTTTTCGCATTTTTTCGACATACCGCCGTATGTCGTTTTTTTCATTTTTTCTGACATGCTAAAATATGACCTTTTTTGCATCTTTAACACCTAATATGCTATCTAGTGTTCATAAAACAGTGTTCTTTGATGTTTTCTTGCATTTTGAGGCATTTTGAAATTTTGACATTTTTCGCATTTTTTCGACATACCGCCGTATGTCGTTTTTTTCATTTTTTCTGACATGCTAAAATATGACCTTTTTTGCATCTTTAACACCTAATATGCTATCTAGTGTTCATAAAACAGTGTTCTTTGATGTTTTCTTGCATTTTGAGGCATTTTGAGGCATTTTGAAATTTTGACATTTTTCGCATTTTTTCAACATACCGCGGTATGTCGTTTTTTTCATTTTTTCTGACATGCTAAAATATGACCTTTTTTTGCATCTTTAACACCTAATATGCTATCTAGTGTTCATAAAACAGTGTTCTTTGATGTTTTCTTGCATTTTGAGGCATTTTGAAATTTTGACATTTTTTCATTTTTTCGACATACCGCCGTATGTCGTTTTTTTCATTTTTTCTGACATGCTAAAATATGACCTTTTTTGCATCTTTAACACCTAATATGCTATCTAGTGTTCATAAAACAGTGTTCTTTGATGTTTTCTTGCATTTTGAGGGCATTTTGAAATTTTGACATTTTTCGCATTTTTTTTTCACATACCGCCGTATGTCGTTTTTTTTTTTCATTTTTTCTGACATGCTAAAATATGACCTTTTTTGCATCTTTAACACCTAATATGCTATCTAGTGTTCATAAAACAGTGTTCTTTGATGTTTTCTTGCATTTTGAGGCATTTTGAAATTTTGACATTTTTCGCATTTTTTCGACATACCGCCGTATGTCGTTTTTTTTCATTTTTTTCTGACATGCTAAAATATGACCTTTTTTGCATCTTTAACACCTAATATGCTATCTAGTGTTCATAAAACAGTGTTCTTTGATGTTTTCTTGCATTTTGAGGCATTTTGGCATTTTGAAATTTTGACATTTTTTGCAATTTTTTTCGACATACCGCATAAGTATGTTGTTTTTTTTATTTTTTCTGACATGCTAAAATATGACCTTTTTTTTGCATCTTTAACACCTAATATGCTATCTAGTGTTCATAAAACAGTGTTCTTTGATGTTTTCTTGCATTTTGAGGCATTTTTTTGAAATTTTGACATTTTTCGCATTTTTTTCGACATACCATGTGTGTGTTTTTTTTTTCATTTTTTCTGACATGCTAAAATATGACCTTTTTTTTGCATCTTTAACACCTAATATGCTATCTAGTGTTCATAAAACAGTGTTCTTTGATGTTTTCTTGCATTTTGAGGCATTTTGAGGCATTTTGAAATTTTGACATTTTTTCAGATTTTTTCGACATACCGCCGTATGTCGTTTTTTTTTCATTTTTTCTGACATGCTAAAATATGACCTTTTTTTGCATCTTTAACACCTAATATGCTATCTAGTGTTCATAAAACAGTGTTCTTTGATGTTTTCTGGCATTTTGAGGCATTTTGAAATTTTGACATTTTTCGCATTTTTTCGACATACCGCCGTATGTCGTTTTTTTCATTTTTTCTGACATGCTAAAATATGACCTTTTTTTGCATCTTTAACAAGTAATATGCTATCTAGTGTTCATAAAACAGTGTTCTTTGATGTTTTCTTGCATTTTGAGGAATATTGAGGCATCTTGAAATTTTGACATTTTTCAGATTTTTTCGACATACCGCCGTATGTCGTCGTTTTTTTTCATTTTTTCTGACATGCTAAAATATGACCTTTTTTTGCATCTTTAACACCTAATATGCTATCTAGTGTTCATAAAACAGTGTTCTTTGATGTTTTCTTTTGAGGCATTTTGAGGCATTTTGAAATTTTGACATTTTTCATATTTTTTCAACATTTTTTCCGACATACCATGTATGTCGTTTTTTTCATTTTTTCTGACATGCTAAAATATGACCTTTTTTGCATCTTTAACACCTAATATGCTATCTAGTGTTCATAAAACAGTGTTCTTTGATGTTTTCTTGCATTTTGAGGCATTTTGAGGCATTTTGAAATTTTGACATTTTTTCGCATTTTTTTCGACATACCGCCGTATGTATGTCGTTTTTTTTCATTTTTTCTGACATGCTAAAATATGACCTTTTTTTTGCATCTTTAACACCTAATATGCTATCTAGTGTTCATAAAACAGTGTTCTTTTGATGTTTTCTTGCATTTTGAGGCATTTGAGAAATTTTGAAATTTTGACATTTTTTCATTTTTTTTCACGACATACCGCCGATGTATGTTTTTTTTTTCATTTTTTCTGACATGCTAAAATATGACCTTTTTTTGCATCTTTAACACCTAATATGCTATCTAGTGTTCATAAAACAGTGTTCTTTTGATGTTTTCTTTGCATTTTGAGGCATTTTGAAATTTTGACATTTTTCAGATTTTTTCAACATACCGCCAGTATGTCGTTTTTTTTTCATTTTTTCTGACATGCTAAAATATGACCTTTTTTTTGCATCTTTTAACACCTAATATGCTATCTAGTGTTCATAAAACAGTGTTCTTTGATGTTTTCTTGCATTTTGAGGCATTTTGAGGCATTTTGAAATTTTGACATTTTTTCATTTTTTCGACATACCGCCATGTATGTCGTTTTTTTTCATTTTTTCTGACATGCTAAAATATGACCTTTTTTGCATCTTTAACACCTAATATGCTATCTAGTGTTCATAAAACAGTGTTCTTTGATGTTTTCTTGCATTTTGAGGCATTTTGAGGCATTTTGAAATTTTGACATTTTTCGCATTTTTTCGACATACCGCCGTATGTCGTTTTTTTCATTTTTTCTGACATGCTAAAATATGACCTTTTTTTTGCATCTTTAACACCTAATATGCTATCTAGTGTTCATAAAACAGTGTTCTTTGATGTTTTCTTGCATTTTGAGGCATTTTGAGGCATTTTGAAATTTTGACATTTTTCGCATTTTTTCGACATACCGCCGTATGTCGTTTTTTTTCATTTTTTCTGACATGCTAAAATATGACCTTTTTTTGCATCTTTAACACCTAATATGCTATCTAGTGTTCATAAAACAGTGTTCTTTGATGTTTTCTTGCATTTTGAGGCATTTTGAAATTTTGACATTTTTTCAGATTTTTTTTCGACATACCGCCGTATGTCGTTTTTTTTTCATTTTTCTGACATGCTAAAATATGACCTTTTTTGCATCTTTAACACCTAATATGCTATCTAGTGTTCAAAACAGTGTTCTTTGATGTTTTCTTGCATTTTGAGGCATTTGAGGCATTTTGAAATTTTGACATTTTTCAGCATTTTTTCGACATACCGCCGTATGTCGTTTTTTTTTTTTTTTTCTGACATGCTAAAATATGACCTTTTTTTGCATCTTTAACACCTAATATGCTATCTAGTGTTCATAAAACAGTGTTCTTTGATGTTTTCTTGCATTTTGAGGCATTTTGAAATTTTGACATTTTTCAGATTTTTTCGACATACCGCCAGTATGTCGTTTTTTTTTTTTTTTTCTGACATGCTAAAATATGACCTTTTTTTTGCATCTTTAACACCTAATATGCTATCTAGTGTTCATAAAACAGTGTTCTGTGATGTTTTCTTGCATTTTGAGGCATTTTGAAATTTTTGACATTTTTTCAGATTTTTCGACATACCGCCATGTATGTCGTTTTTTTTTTCATTTTTTTCTGACATGCTAAAATATGACCTTTTTTGCATCTTTAACACCTAATATGCTATCTAGTGTTCATAAAACAGTGTTCTTTTGATGTTTTCTTGCATTTTGAGGAATATTGAGGCATTTTGAAATTTTGACATTTTTCAGATTTTTTTCTCGACATACCGCCGTATGTCGTTTTTTTTTTCATTTTTTTCTGACATGCTAAAATATGACCTTTTTTGCATCTTTAACACCTAATATGCTATCTAGTGTTCATAAAACAGTGTTCTTTTGATGTTTTCTTGCATTTTGAGGCATTTTGAGGCATTTTGAAATTTTGACATTTTTCGCATTTTTTCGACATACCGCCACCGTATGTCGTTTTTTTTTTCATTTTTTCTGACATGCTAAAATATGACCTTTTTTGCATCTTTAACACCTAATATGCTATCTAGTGTTCATAAAACAGTGTTCTTTTGATGTTTTCTTGCATTTTGAGGCATTTTTTGAAATTTTGACATTTTTCGATTTTTTTCGACATACCATTGTGTATGTCGTTTTTTTTTTCATTTTTTTCTGACATGCTAAAATATGACCTTTTTGCATCTTTAACACCTAATATGCTATCTAGTGTTCATAAAACAGTGTTCTTTTGATGTTTTCTTGCATTTTGAGGCATTTTGAAATTTTGACATTTTTCATTTTTCATTTTTTCGACATACATACCATGTATGTGTCGTTTTTTTTCATTTTTTCTGACATGCTAAAATATGACCTTTTTTTGCATCTTTAACACCTAATATGCTATCTAGTGTTCATAAAACAGTGTTCTTTGATGTTTTCTTGCATTTTGAGGAATATTGAGGCATTTTGAAATTTTGACATTTTTCGCATTTTTTCGACATACCGCCGTATGTCGTTTTTTTCATTTTTTCTGACATGCTAAAATATGACCTTTTTTGCATCTTTAACACCTAATATGCTATCTAGTGTTCATAAAACAGTGTTCTTTGATGTTTTCTTGCATTTTGAGGCATTTTGAAATTTTGACATTTTTCGCATTTTTTCGACATTTTTTCATTTTTTCTGACATGCTAAAATATGACCTTTTTTGCATCTTTAACACCTAATATGCTATCTAGTGTTCATAAAACAGTGTTCTTTGATGTTTTCTTGCATTTTGAGGCATTTTGAGGCATTTTGAATTTTTGACATTTTTTTCATTTTTTTCGACATACCGCCGTATGTCGTTTTTTTTTTTTTTCATTTTTTCTGACATGCTAAAATATGACCTTTTTTGCATCTTTAACACCTAATATGCTATCTAGTGTTCATAAAACAGTGTTCTTTGATGTTTTCTTGCATTTTGAGGAATATTGAGGCATTTTGAAATTTTGACATTTTTCGCATTTTTTCGACATACCGCAGTATGTCGTTTTTTTCATTTCATTTTTTTTCTGACATGCTAAAATATGACCTTTTTTTGCATCTTTAACACCTAATATGCTATCTAGTGTTCATAAAACAGTGTTCTTTGATGTTTTCTTGCATTTTGAGGCATTTTGAAATTTTGACATTTTTCACATTTTTTCTTTTTTCGACATACCGCCGTATGTCGTTTTTTTTTTTTCATTTTTTTCTGACATGCTAAAATATGACCTTTTTTGCATCTTTAACACCTAATATGCTATCTAGTGTTCGTAAAACAGTGTTCTTTGATGTTTTCTTGCATTTTGAGGCATTTTGAAATTTTGACATTTTCGCATTTTTTCGACATACCGCCGTATGTCGTTTTTTTTCATTTTTTCTGACATGCTAAAATATGACCTTTTTTGCATCTTTAACACCTAATATGCTATCTAGTGTTCATAAAACAGTGTTCTTTTGATGTTTTCTTGCATTTTGAGGCATTTTGAAATTTTGACATTTTTTTTGACATTTTTTTTTCGACATACCGCCCGTATGTCGTTTTTTTTCATTTTTTCTGACATGCTAAAATATGACCTTTTTTTGCATCTTTTAACACCTAATATGCTATCTAGTGTTCATAAAACAGTGTTCTTTGATGTTTTCTTGCATTTTGAGGCATTTTGAAATTTTGAAATTTTGACATTTTTCGATTTTTTCGACATACCGCCGTATGTCGTTTTTTTTCATTTTTTCTGACATGCTAAAATATGACCTTTTTTTGCATCTTTAACACCTAATATGCTATCTAGTGTTCATAAAACAGTGTTCTTTGATGTTTTCTTGCATTTTGAGGAATATTTGAGGCATTTTGAAATTTTTGACATTTTTTCGCATTTTTTTCGACATACCGCCGTATGTCGTTTTTTTTCATTTTTTCTGACATGCTAAATATGACCTTTTTTGCATCTTTAACACCTAATATGCTATCTAGTGTTCATAAAACAGTGTTCTTTTTGATGTTTTCTTGCATTTTGAGGCATTTTGAAATTTTTGAAATTTTGACATTTTTCAGATTTTTTCGACATACCGCCGTGTATGTCGTTTTTTTTTCATTTTTTCTGACATGCTAAAATATGACCTTTTTTTGCATCTTTAACACCTAATATGCTATCTAGTGTTCATAAAACAGTGTTCTTTTGATGTTTTCTTGCATTTTGAGGAATTTTGAGGCATTTTGAAATTTTGACATTTTTCAGCATTTTTTCGACATACATACCGCCGTATGTCGTTTTTTTTTTTCATTTTTTTCTGACATGCTAAAATATGACCTTTTTTTGCATCTTTAACACCTAATATGCTATCTAGTGTTCATAAAACAGTGTTCTTTTGATGTTTTCTTGCATTTTGAGGCATTTTGAAATTTTGAAATTTTTTCATTTTTTTTCGACATTTTTTCGACATACATTGCATATGTCGTTTTTTTTTTTTCATTTTTTCTGACATGCTAAAATATGACCTTTTTTTGCATCTTTAACACCTAATATGCTATCTAGTGTTCATAAAACAGTGTTCTTTGATGTTTTCTTGCATTTTGAGGAATTTTGAGGCATTTTGAAATTTTGACATTTTTTCAGATTTTTCGACATACCGCCGTATGTCGTTTTTTTTTTCATTTTTTTCTGACATGCTAAAATATGACCTTTTTTTGCATCTTTAACACCTAATATGCTATCTAGTGTTCATAAAACAGTGTTCTTTGATGTTTTCTTGCATTTGAGGAATTTTGAGGCATTTTGAAATTTTGACATTTTTCGATTTTTTCACACATACCGCATGTGTCGTTTTTTTCATTTTTTTTCTGACATGCTAAAATATGACCTTTTTTTGCATCTTTAACACCTAATATGCTATCTAGTGTTCATAAAACAGTGTTCTTTGATGTTTTCTTGCATTTTGAGGCATTTTGAAATTTTGAAATTTTTCATTTTTTCATTTTTTTCGACATACCGCCGTATGTCGTTTTTTTTTCATTTTTTTCTGACATGCTAAAATATGACCTTTTTTTGCATCTTTAACACCTAATATGCTATCTAGTGTTCATAAAACAGTGTTCTTTGATGTTTTCTTGCATTTTGAGGCATTTTTTTGAAATTTTTTCATTTTTCATTTTTTTCATTTTTTCATATACCGCCGTATGTCGTTTTTTTTTTTTTTTTTTGACATGCTAAAATATGACCTTTTTGCATCTTTAACACCTAATATGCTATCTAGTGTTCATAAAACAGTGTTCTTTGATGTTTTTGCTTTGCATTTTGAGGCATTTTGAAATTTTGACATTTTTTCGCATTTTTTCGACATACCGCCGTATGTCGTTTTTTTTTTTTTTCTGACATGCTAAAATATGACCTTTTTTGCATCTTTAACACCTAATATGCTATCTAGTGTTCATAAAACAGTGTTCTTTGATGTTTTCTTGCATTTTGAGGCATTTTGAAATTTTGAAATTTTTTTTTTGCATTTTTTCGACATACCGCCATATGTCGTATGTCGTTTTTTTTTCATTTTTTCTGACATGCTAAAATATGACCTTTTTTGCATCTTTAACACCTAATATGCTATCTAGTGTTCATAAAACAGTGTTCTTTGATGTTTTCATTTTGCATTTTGAGGCATTTTGAAATTTTGACATTTTTCGCATTTTTTTTCGACATACCGCCATGTATGTCGTTTTTTTTTTCATTTTTTTCTGACATGCTAAAATATGACCTTTTTTTGCATCTTTAACACCTAATATGCTATCTAGTGTTCATAAAACAGTGTTCTTTGATGTTTTCTGCATTTTGAGGATTTTGAGGCATTTTGAAATTTTGACATTTTTCAGCATTTTTTTCGACATACCGCTGTATGTCGTTTTTTTTCATTTTTTCTGACATGCTAAAATATGACCTTTTTTGCATCTTTAACACCTAATATGCTATCTAGTGTTCATAAAACAGTGTTCTTTGATGTTTTCTTGCATTTTGAGGAATTTTGAGGCATTTTGAAATTTTGACATTTTTTCGCATTTTTTCGACATACCGCCATTATGTCGTTTTTTTTTCATTTTTTCTGACATGCTAAAATATGACCTTTTTTGCATCTTTAACACCTAATATGCTATCTAGTGTTCGTAAAACAGTGTTCTTTGATGTTTTCTTGCATTATGAGGCATTTTGAAATTTTGACATTTTGAAATTTTTTATTTTTCGACATTTTCACATACCGACCTATGTGTCGTTTTTTTTCATTTTTTTCTGACATGCTAAAATATGACCTTTTTGCATCTTTAACACCTAATATGCTATCTAGTGTTCATAAAACAGTGTTCTTTGATGTTTTCTTGCATTTTGAGGCATTTGAGGCATTTTGAAATTTTGACATTTTTCAGATTTTTTCGACATACCGCCATGTATGTCGTTTTTTCATTTTTTCTGACATGCTAAAATATGACCTTTTTTGCATCTTTAACACCTAATATGCTATCTAGTGTTCATAAAACAGTGTTCTTTGATGTTTTCTTGCATTTTGAGCAATATTGAGGCATTTTGAAATTTTGACATTTTTCGCATTTTTTCGACATACCGCCGTATGTCGTTTTTTTTCATTTTTTCTGACATGCTAAAATATGACCTTTTTTGCATCTTTAACACCTAATATGCTATCTAGTGTTCATAAAACAGTGTTCTTTGATGTTTTCTTGCATTTTGAGGCATTTTGAGGCATTTTGAAATTTTGACATTTTTCGCATTTTTTTCGACATACCGCCGTATGTCGTTTTTTTTCATTTTTTTCTGACATGCTAAAATATGACCTTTTTTGCATCTTTAACACCTAATATGCTATCTAGTGTTCATAAAACAGTGTTCTTTGATGTTTTCTTGCATTTTGAGGCATTTTGAAATTTTGAAATTTTTTTTTTTCGCATTTTTTCGACATACCACCATATGTATGTTTTTTTTTTTTTTTTTTCTGACATGCTAAAATATGACCTTTTTTGCATCTTTTAACACCTAATATGCTATCTAGTGTTCATAAAACAGTGTTCTTTGATGTTTTCTTGCATTTTGAGGAATTTTGAGGCATTTTGAAATTTTGACATTTTTCATTTTTTCGACATACCGCCATGTATGTCGTTTTTTTTTTTTTTTTTTCTGACATGCTAAAATATGACCTTTTTTGCATCTTTTAACACCTAATATGCTATCTAGTGTTCATAAAACAGTGTTCTTTGATGTTTTCTTGCATTTTGAGGCATTTTGAGGCATTTTGAAATTTTGACATTTTTCGCATTTTTTTCGACATACCGCATATGTCGTTTTTTTTCATTTTTTCTGACATGCTAAAATATGACCTTTTTTTGCATCTTTAACACCTAATATGCTATCTAGTGTTCATAAAACAGTGTTCTTTGATGTTTTCTTGCATTTTGAGGCATTTTGAGGCATTTGAAATTTTGACATTTTTCGCATTTTTTTCGACATACCGCCATTATGTCGTTTTTTTTTCATTTTTTTCTGACATGCTAAAATATGACCTTTTTTTGCATCTTTAACACCTAATATGCTATCTAGTGTTCATAAAACAGTGTTCTTTGATGTTTTCTTGCATTTTGAGGCATATTGAGGCATTTTGAAATTTTGACATTTTTTCAGATTTTTTCGACATACCGCCGTATGTCGTTTTTTTTTTTCATTTTTTCTGACATGCTAAAATATGACCTTTTTTTGCATCTTTAACACCTAATATGCTATCTAGTGTTCATAAAACAGTGTTCTTTGATGTTTTCTTGCATTTTGAGGCATTTTGAGGCATTTTGAAATTTTGACATTTTTCGCATTTTTTTCATACCGCCGTATATGTCGTTTTTTTTTTTTCATTTTTTCTGACATGCTAAAATATGACCTTTTTTTGCATCTTTAACACCTAATATGCTATCTAGTGTTCATAAAACAGTGTTCTTTGATGTTTTCTTGCATTTTGAGGAATATTGAGGCATTTTGAAATTTTGACATTTTTTCAGATTTTTTCGACATACCGCCGTATGTCGTTTTTTTTCATTTTTTCTGACATGCTAAAATATGACCTTTTTTTTTGCATCTTTAACACCTAATATGCTATCTAGTGTTCATATAAAACAGTGTTCTTTTGATGTTTTCTTGCATTTTGAGGCATTTTGAGGCATTTTGAAATTTTGACATTTTTCAGCATTTTTTCGACATACCGCCGTATGTCGTTTTTTTTTTTTTTTTTTTTCTGACATGCTAAAATATGACCTTTTTTTGCATCTTTAACACCTAATATGCTATCTAGTGTTCATAAAACAGTGTTCTTTGATGTTTTCTTGCATTTTGAGGAATTTTGAAATTTTGAAATTTTTGACATTTTTCATTTTTTTTTTCGACATACCGCAGTATGTCGTTTTTTTTTTTTTTTTTCTGACATGCTAAAATATGACCTTTTTTGCATCTTTAACACCTAATATGCTATCTAGTGTTCATAAAACAGTGTTCTTTTGATGTTTTCTTACATTTTGAGGCATTTTGAAATTTTGAAATTTTGACATTTTTCGCATTTTTTCGACATACCGCCGTATGTCGTTTTTTTCATTTTTTCTGACATGCCAAAATATGACCATTTTTGCATCTTTAACACCTAATATGCTATCTAGTGTTCATAAAACAGTGTTCTTTGATGTTTTCTTGCATTTTGAGGAATTTTGAGGCATTTTGAAATTTTGACATTTTTCGCATTTTTTCAACATACCGCGGTATGTCGTTTTTTTCATTTTTTCTGACATGCTAAAATATGACCTTTTTTGCATTTTTAACACCTATTATGCTATCTAGTGTTCATAAAACAGTGTTCTTTGATGTTTTCTTGCATTTTGAGGCACTGTGAGGCATTTTGAAATTTTGACATTTTTCGCATTTTTTCGACATTTTTTCGTTTTTTCTGACATGCTAAAATATGACCTTTTTTGCATCTTTAACACCTAATATGCTATCTAGTGTTCATAAAACAGTGTTCTTTGATGTTTTCTTGCATTTTGAGGCATTTTCAGGCATTTTGAAATTTTGACATTTTTCGCATTTTTTCGACATACCGCCGTATGTCGCTTTTTTCATTTTTTCTGACATGCTAAAATATGACCTTTTTTGCATCTTTAACACTTAATATGCTATGTACTGTTTATAAAACAGTGTTCTTTGATGTTTTCTTGCATTTTGCATTTTTGAGGCATTTTGAAATTTTGACATTTTTCACATTTTTACAACATACCATGTATGTCGTTTTTTTTTCATTTTTTCTGACATGCTAAAATATGACCTTTTTTGCATCTTTAACACCTAATATGCTATCTAGTGTTCATAAAACAGTGTTCTTTGATGTTTTTTTGCATTGCATTTTTTTGAGGCATTTTGAAATTTTGACATTTTTTTTCATTTTTTTCAACATACCACGCGTATATGTCGTTTTTTTCATTTTTTCTGACATGCTAAAATATGACCTTTTTTGCATCTTTAACACCTAATATGCTATGTACTGTTCATAAAACAGTGTTCTTTGATGTGTTCTTGCATTTTGAGGCAGTTTCAGGCATTTTGAAATTTTGAAATTTTTCGCATTTTTTCGACATACCGCGTTATTTCGTTTTTTTTTCATTTTTTCTGACATGCTAAAATATGACCTTTTTTGCATCTTTAACACCTAATATGCTATCTAGTGTTCATAAAACAGTGTTCTTTGATGTTTTCTTGCATTTTGAGGAATTTTCAGGCATTTTGAAATTTTGACATTTTTCGCAATTTTTCAACATACCGCGGTAAGTCGTTTTTTTTCATTTTTTCTGACATGCTAAAATATGACCTTTTTGCATCTTTAACACCTAATATGCTATCTAGTGTTCATAAAACAGTGTTCTTTGATGTTTTCTTGCATTTTGCAATTTTCAGGCATTTTGAAATTTTGACATTTTTCGCATTTTTTCAACATACCACATGGTATGTCGTTTTTTTTCATTTTTTCTGACATGCTAAAATATGACCTTTTTTGCATCTTTAACACCTAATATGCTATCTACTGTTCATAAAACAGTGTTCTTTCATGTTTTCTTGCATTTTCAGGCATTTTGAAATTTTGACATTTTTCGCATTTTTTCGACATACCACACGGTATGTCGTTTTTTTTCATTTTTTCTGACATGCTAAAATATGACCTTTTTGCATCTTTAACACCTAATATGCTATCTACTGTTCATAAAACAGTGTTCTTTCATGTTTTCTTGCATTTTCAGGCATTTTGAAATTTTGACATTTTTCGCATTTTTTCAACATACCGCGGTATGTTGTTTTTTTCATTTTTTCTGACATGCTAAAATATGACCTTTTTTGCATCTTTAACACCTAATATGCTATCTAGTGTTCATAAAACAGTGTTCTTTGATGTTTTCTTGCATTTTGAGGCAGTTTCAGGCATTTTGAAATTTTGAAATTTTTCGCATTTTTTCGACATACCGCGTTTTTTTGTTTTTTTCATTATTTCTGACATGCTAAAATATGACCTTTTTTGCATCTTTAACACCTAATATGCTATCTACTGTTCATAAAACAGTGTTCTTTGATGTTTTCTTGCATTTTCAGGCATTTTGAAATTTTGACATTTTTCGCAATTTTTCAACATACCGCGGTAAGTCGTTTTTTTTTCATTTTTTTCTGACATGCTAAAATATGACCTTTTTTGCATCTTTAACACCTAATATGCTATCTACTGTTCATAAAACAGTGTTCTTTCATGTTTTCTTGCATTTTCAGGCATTTTGAAATTTTGACATTTTTCGCATTTTTTAGACATACCACGGTATGTCGTTTTTTTGATTTTTTTTGACATGCTAAAATATGACCTTTTTTGCATCTTTAACAACTAATATGCTATTTCGTGTTCATAAAACAGTGTTCTTTGATGTGTTCTTGCATTTTGAGGCATTTTGAAATTTTGACATTTTTTGCATTTTTCGACATACGTTTTTTACAAATATACACATAAATATATTGCAAATGGTGCATATGTGAGTGATTTTTGAGGTTCATATATCACACTTCAACATTTTGAAATTTGACTTGACACATGTCCATAGATGCATTCAAAGACAGACAAATGTAAATGAAAAGACTGAGGACAGTCTGATAAGCAGATTTCCAAGTTAACTGGGCTGATACTTGTCCTGGATTTTCCTTGAATGTCTTTATTTTTTATATCTTGGAAAATAAACTTTGGTTTCCAGGGACAAACCTTTTTTTATCAGAACTATTTAAAAAAAAAAACTAGCTTAAATGTCAATATGTCAATTACTATGCACTATGCCAAATCAAGGTAGAATGGATATTTGAATTTGACTGGGTAGATATGTGTCCGTTATGTCAAATATAAATCAGGTGTTGGATTATTGTTCCCCTTGCATCATTTTGAACTGATAACATTATCTTTATAATTTAATGAACAGGATTTCTGTAGGCAAACCAAAGACTCAAAGAAACATAAACCCTTTGCGCACATGCACACACACACACACACACACACACACACACACACACACACACACACACACACATACATACATATACACCAATAAGGGAAAAGACATAAGGAGAGGGAGAATGAGCACAAATGAGCTAAAAATAGACACATACATATGTAAAGAGGTACATGAAATGAAGAAAACACGGGGTGCAAGACACACATTAACAAACATGCATGTACAAAAAGACGGACAGACAGACACAAAAAAGGTAGGAAGCTAACACTAACGCCTGCTGGCTGCTCAGATCTGCCAGGTTCTCCATTTTGAGGCCATCGGGGTTGATGCTGTCACCATAGAAACGGTGCTCCACCGCCAACAACAGAGCCCTGTGCTCTTCAGCCATGTCAACATGGTGACCTGAAAACATTACATAAAACATATACAACATGTTGTATACAGTCATGTTATGTATATTATATTGCATGTATATAATTATATTGTATGCATGTATTTTATGTGTGCATATATTTGATATTTGATTTTCTCTCATATAAACTTTGTACTACAGTGTAGAAATTTACAAAATGCCTTGAAAATGGGTGAGACAATATTCCTGGCAAGATATTTCTGCTATTCCTGCTATTCCTGCAAATTTAAGTAAAGCAAGCCAATAACAGTAAAAATTCTGTAATTTTTTTTCTGTAAAAAAGTCTGCAGATTAAATTGTATGAGAAACAAGAAGCAACATAAGAATAAATAAGCTTAGCTCAACTGAAGTGTTTGACAGTGTTTTATCTATCCCTGTGTTATTGAAGGAAAGTTGTGGAAAGTTGTTGGACAGGATGGGAAGAAGGATGGTGGGTACTGACCAGTGTGGGTTAGGAAACATAAAGTCAGGGTTACTAATACGCAACCTGATGCTGGATGATGTTTTCACTTTCATTTCTAAAACTCTGCAGTTTAACAGCTAATTCAAGTATTTTCTGTATTATATCTATTCAACTATCTGCTGTTTTAAAGAGTGTATGAGACTCTACCTGCAAGAACGTCAAATTCAAAGATGGGCCCTTCTCCTCCAATGAAGAGGAACACTGGACCATCAGGACGTTGCCAGTATGCCTCATTCACAAAGAACCTCTGGATGAAGAACAGACAGAGAGGAATACAAAAAGAGGGAAAAAAGGTTATATTCAGGTTCACCCAAACCAGCATTAGTGCACATTCATGACCGTAGTGCAAGTATTCTTTGATGCAGCAGTGGAGAAAGTTGCACTAAGGCAGCCTCAATTGGCTCTGGAGCTAAATGAAGTGAAACACTTCATTGTTGTCAGGAAACATAATCTTGTCAGTGTCTGGTGGCACTGCAGAGGTGTAAAGATTCCACCGGTTAAAATTCTCTCTGTGGAGAGCTCTCTCATTACAGCATACTATTAGATTTCACTGAGTTTTACTCTTGTCTCTTGGTAGCACTTTTCAGGGGGACAGGACACTTATTTGCGCCATGTATTATTTGAGTTGACAACTGTTTTATCATTACAGCATCAGAAATACATCAAAAATACATCAAAAGATCCTCTGAAATAAGGCTGTAGTTTTTGATGCTTTAAGTAAAATATTGCCTTCACATAGGTTATGAGATCACAGAACCATGTTCAAAGTAAGCTGTCTTTTATTATCACCATAAGTTATCATAAGTTATCAAAGACAAGTGTGAAATTATTTTTTATGTCTCAAATGCCAGACCTTGATCATGTAATCATATGCTCGGTGCACTCACTCTGGATCAATAGCCAAAATTGGAATGTGAGCGAACCACTGTTTGATCTTTCTCTACCTGGGGGAAGGTGCTGACGTCCTGTCGGTTGAAGTGGTCCAGTGGCTGGTGAATCTGTCCCTCCTTCACATGTTGGAGAGACCGACGGCCACTCAGGAGATGCTGTTTGGCTTTGTGCAGCTGGAGGTCGCGCACACGCTCCTTGATCTTCCTCAGAATTCGTCCTGGCATGCAAAAAGAAAAAAAAAAAGTGGCAGAGAAAAGAGAGGATGACAACTGTACACAGACAGGCAAATAATCCAAAGCTCAATTATTTACGTTGCTTAAAATCTTTTTTTTTTTTTAGTAAAGAGTCAAGCTATTTTCTGAGGAACACTGCACTGACCTGCTCGTCTGTAACTTGATATAGTTTGCTCTAAGCTTCCTGTGCAGCTGCACCAAGCCAATATTTCGCCTTGTGGCTGATGTCTATGTCACTGATAGGATGACTGAAAAAACACTTAAAAATCTACCAACAAAATCGATTGTCTATTTCAGAAACAGTCTCTATCCAACAATAATTTCCCAAGGGACCCATCATCACCCCCAGTATGTTTTTTTTAAGTACCCGTTCAGTCCTCACAACAACAAACATAAATATACTTGAAATAGTTGTAAGTAGAATGGGGTCCAACCACCATCAAACAACTCAGATCCAGAGACGCACTTAACCAAGGTGATTCATGAATGAAAACATGAAAAAGGTCTTTTGAATTCTGAATATCAAAGAGTTATTTAGTTATACATTTCTGGACAATGGATAAAGAAAACAACCTAAATCTACATGTAAACCCAAAAAGTTAGTGGAACGTTCATCAACTTACCAGTATCAACATAGTTCAAGAGGAGCAGAAGGATGAGAAAGCGGGCTGATGATGAAAGCATCTTTACCACCACATGAGGATTCTTTGAAGTAAATGTAATACATCGGGATGCAGGTAGAGCTCCACCACTCAGCAGCTTCTTATATAACGGTGAGGCGATCCCTAAAAAATGACTGTGATAGGGCCTGTGTGTGTGTGTGTCAGCTTGGCATTGTAATGAGATCTTTCTGCCTCGTAATGGCTTTTTATTTTATATAAGCAAAAAGAGGCAACATCCAATGCGACACACACACTGTTGCTCCAAAACAAAAACAAAACAGGGGTGGATACTGCAAAAAAGAAAATAACTAACCACCAAGAAACATTCATAACATAACTCAAATTCAAGATAAGTAAATGTATTTATCAATGTTGCTGTGAACACGACAGGCAGGGAGGGCCCAAACACAGACTCACAAGACAGGATGTTGTGTGTCCTCTTGACAGACAGTCCCCACACTCTACTACAGTTGCGTCACAATAAATTTCCAACCAACTAATCGTGAACCCAAAAAATTATGTTTATAAAAAGGGCCATAGTGTCTACAGTTTGACTTAAACGTTCCATATGTTCCCGTAACAATGAATGAATACTGTATTTCATTTTAAGATTGCACAGAAAATGTAGGCGTATGCAGATTGGTCACTTCATTTGCGTCATGGTAACCACAGTTCCTGAGCATGAGTTTCCTGTTTTATTTTTTTATCAAGCTATATCTTCCCTCAGTTCACCCAAATAGTGAAGTGAGGGAGGTACAAATGTTTCATCAACTTGACTGCCATAAATGAAAAGCAAGACAGAAACTATTGCATATCAGATGAAACTATGGAAAAGCTGGTTTATGCTGTGGTCTTTGGCTTCATTATGTTAGTGGGTCTGCCTTTCAACGCCGTGTCTCTGTGGATTCTGATACGCCGCCACAGCCTCCAACCCCCAAACGCTGTCTTCATGGTCAACCTGGCGATCTCAGACTTGCTGCTCATCGTTTCCTTGCCCTTGAGGGTCTACTTTTACGCCACGGGCACCTGGCCGCTGAGCAGCACGGCGTGCATCTGCACCGTGATACTCTTTCGCATCAACATCCGCCTCAGCTCCATCTTCATCACCTGCATCAGCGTGGACCGGCTGCTGGCCTTTGTTTATCCTCTGAGGTCGCGCCATCTACGAACCTCATCCAACGCCTGGAGAGCTGTTGCGCTCATTTGGCTGCTTGTGTTGGCAACGAGCATCCCAGAGAATGTGTACTACGCAAAACTTTTTGCCAGCTACAATGAATCTACCTGTTTTACATTTTATCAGCATCTTTCTATACATCCAATTTCTTATCTTTATTCTGTGTTAGTGTTGACCATGCTGGCGGTCAACATTGTGTGCACGGCTCTGGTGTCTTGGACTCTGCGCCGACATCTGAGGGATCCTGCAATGGTCAAAAACAAGGTGAATGTCATGCTGATTTTTGTCATGAACTTGATTATGTTCACCATATGTTTCTTTCCTGCGTCGATCCTTGTATTTGTAAGAACGCCATCTGCGATTACACCTTTGACATGTCTTGCGACTATGAACTGTTGTCTGGATCCAGTGTTGTATTACTTTTCTTTTGATGGCTTCTGGAGGAAGAAAGAGGATGTGGCTCTTCCAAGAGAACAAGAGACAATGGCCAAAGGACATGCTATTTTCAAACGTTCATTAGATGACACCAGACTTCCCAGGTAGCATTCTGATTTTCCTATTTTACAGCAAAGCAGCTTATTTCAGCGTGGATTCATCAGTTGGTTCCAAGTCTGACTTGTGGACAGAATTTTTTTTTTAAACCATTCAACAGAGCTCGGCTAGCTATTTCCTCCTTCTCCGGCTAACCACCTCTGTCTGCAGCATCCTGTTTACTGTGCATGACATGAGAGATGCATTGATCTTCTCATCTAATTTTCAAGCAAGAAACAGAAGAAGAGTATTTGTAAGAGTAAATGTCTATTTGAACCTGGCAAGTAAATGTTCTGCCATTTTGTAGCTGAATCCTGAATCTTGTGTTATTTCTTCACTTTCCGTCATCTGAGCTGTACTCTGACGACTGACAGATCTACGTGTTTGCATGTTGAACGCCCACGCTGGATTGCAAGCAGTTGAGAAGGAAACCGCTCTTGGTTTTTGGGTGTAAAAAAAAACAACATAACTGTCTTTTGATTGTTTGTGTAATAACACTGAGCCTTATGTATTCCACATTATAAATCCTTTGACACGACTCAGGCTCTTGGTCTTTTCTGAGGGTGTCTTCGCAATGGAGATGGTGAATCTTCAGTCCTAAACCCCACCAGATTGAAGGGCATCTGTATGGATCTAGATTAGCTCATCTGCAGATTTGAAATGATCCAAAAGTAATCTCTGGTAAGTACTGGCAAAATAGCCTCCCTCTGACTGGCTTTATATTATCCCACTATTACAAACACGTCATTAATAATTCTCAGTAATTATCAACAGTAATAGTCACCATGAAATGTCAAATGGGGACACTGGTGGAACACTGTGCATTTTTGTTTTCTGCTTCTATCTTATCACATGTTGGATTTGAACCAATGATCAAAGAGGAAATCCTGACGAGCTGAACTTTAGAACTGTGATAGCGTGGGTGGTGGTGGTGATGCAAGAACTCGATATGTCGGTGCCTCCACGCCAAACTAGAGCTGCTTGCGCAATTAGAAAAGCAGAATAAACAATTTAAACATTTCTCTATGATTAAAATTCTTAATTTAATTATTCACTGCTACAATTGTGAGGAACTTATTGCTCCAATGTTTTGGTGTCCTTTTGCTGGCACTGAAGGTTTTGAACATGTGGCTGCCATTATTAATGCTAACTGTTCGTGGATGTCTTAGACCAAACAGTTGGCATTTGGCATCATTTGTATAACAGTGAAAACAACTTTAGCATTGACGGGCATTACTACATTTTAACACTACTTTATTCACAGACAGATTTCATCAGCAGACAAAATATACAGATCAGAGTGGGTTTTGTTTAACTAACATATATTATATGCTCTGTTTCAGTAGTACTGACTTTAGTCCAGTCTCTGACTCTGGACTAAGGCTTTAAACGTTGGTTTACAAAACATTCTAACAGTGCTTTTTTATTCCTCTTGTAGATAAACACATGCAAGGAAAAGCAATTACATTATTGTAAAAATGATTCACAAATGCAGTGATAAGGAGCTTTGGAAGGGCAAAAAGAAAGCACAATAAGAGAGAAAAGCTGAGGGCAAATGAGAGCGTGGGTCTTCACCAAACCAAAGTGAATGCAGTCTAAAGCCAAATGCAATTCTGCTATGTTCTGATGCCTTTGAAAGAGAAAATAAAAAGCAGAGAGGGGGCTGGGAAGCAACAGGCAAGAGGATTAAGATGCACGGAAGCAGCTAGTCATCAGCAGGTACATGTTTACATTACTGAAAACAGGAGGGAAAATAAGATAAGACTTGAAATCTATGGATAATGTTTTCTCAGGAAAGCAAGAATTCATGCTTTGGGTAGATGCATGTTAGCAGAACTAAGAGACACAAAGTCACCTCTGGGGCAGGAGAAAAAAAAACAAGTCAACTCCCCCCAACAACAGTAACTATCATACAAATCCCAAAAGAGCATGAGGAGACGTGTTGACATTAGAACTCATTATTGGCTTAAGGCCTTTGCTACATGGAAAATCCTGTGATAGAACCAACATCTTAGTATTGCATCAAGGTAAATATCATCTATGGGAAATAGAAAAAAAAATCAGGCAGGTATTGAATTAAAAAAAAAATCTTTTTCCAAGGACATCAAATCAAAATCGCAAGTAAAGTGCAACTCAGACGTGATCTGATCCACCGGAGGGTGCTACAGTGGCTGGGGTAGTGACCGGAGATGTGCCCTCGGGCGGGTGGGATGACACGGATAACCGTCGAGTTTACGCCTCATCGCAGATAACAGTCTCCACCACGAATGTATTCTCAAAGTGACGGATGTGGTGGCAGTCCTTCGCCTCGCGCTTGTTGATGCCTGTGAGGGAAACGCGGCGAGACACGGAGAGGGAATCAGCCGTGTGACTTTGGTGCGGGCTCAGCTTCAGATTTAATCACAACAGTTTAAAACAATGAAGCTCCTTCCTATCGCTGAGAAAAAACAGACTACACCACCAACTATCAGGTGACTAATGAGCTTTATTTATTAAGCTTTCCTCCATTAACCCCAACTCACGTCTGCGTGTGACACGGCGGTTCAGGCGGTACGTGTCCTTCCCGTTGCACAGACGGTAGATGAAGGGTCCCAGCTGACGCATGTTGTGCACCTTGCCAGTCACCACCATCTCCTCATGGATGATGTAGGTCTGAGGCAAGTACGTTCCCTTCTTCAAGAGACAGAGAGGAGGTGGCACCACAACACAAATCTCACTGGGATTATGTTTTCCAACACCGAGGGATTGGATAGTTCAAAAACAATCTCCACCGGATGTCTGCACAAAACATGTTGACGCATTTCCTCGAAATAAAAGCTTAATGGTCCGGTCGGACCGGCACTAAAAATGGCATCACTCTGCAGCAAAGTTGAATTGAAGTACTCAGCGGATTTATTCCTGGGGGGGGGGTTGAGTAAATCCAAATCTGAAATCTGACACAGGAGTTCAAACCACCAACCAACAGCAAATACTCTTGACAGTTCTGACCTTTGAGGGAATGGAGATATTGCTGTTTTATTTAAACCTCCTCTGCTGGAGGATAAACTGCAGGTTTACGCAAAGATTTGAGAGTGGAGTCCATGGGACACAGGCTTCTTCTGAAAGATACGAATTTATCATCCCCTTTTCAGAACTACTTTATTTCTGGAAATTATGCAGAGGGTGCCAAGAGAATAATGAGACTGGAACGAACCAGAGCTAGCATCTTCCAGGCTTGGCTTATATGGCAGCACCAACTAACCTTGCAAATGTAGTCTCTACATACACACAAGAGTTCCCTCTGACAATGTTCTGCAGGGGTACCATCAGTGTATCCTGGTTCTTAGCACCGCCAAATACAAAGTGGCTTTAGCGTACACTGGTGAAGCCAAAAGTTCACTATATTTGCTATCGGCAACAGCTAAAGGTAAAGCCGTTATTTGGATGAATTTGACAATAAAAAATGCTCCTGAAGACGCTAAATTTTCTATAACTGCAGCTGTGTTACCTTGACGTTGATAAGAAGCTCCCAAAGATTGCGTGGCGGCATCACAATGGTGGTGTTGAGCTCAATAACGTAGCACTTGTCCAGAGCAATGTCATGGTAGGCGGTCAGTCCCTGGAAAATGAAGCAAATCATTGAAGACAAACTGTAAAGACCAGCACTAAAGATTAACTTTTATTTTTTTTGAACCAGTGCTTAAATTCTCGCTGTCGACTGGTAGTTTCTGGTCATGGCATCTAAATTATTTTAGCCACGCTAGCTGTAGGTCCCAAGGGATGGTGCCGTCGGTTAGACTAAGACGAACACGGCGATAATTATTGCTGCTTAAGATCAGCATGTAAGCGTTGTTCTTGCGAGCACATTAGTATGCCGCCACTGGCTTTAGCTCCAAGCTATTTTTCTTTCAATATTTCTTTTCTGTGGTTTGTTTGCAGTGGCCGATAAAAAAAAAAACGCACAATAATGAGCTACCTGTAGTAAAAGATTTGCCTTCTCTCCACTCAACTTGCGTGTGCGGGACGTGCGTTTTCGTCCTCACCCTGTGGAAGTCGTGGATTATGTCGGCTGGGTCGCTGCCGCCGAAGTGCGGCACGGGCACAGTGATCTTCTCGTAGTTGTCGGCCAAGTAGATGCCGACATTCTCCTCCAGCTCCTGGCGCCCGCGCAGCGGCGCGTACATGGAGTCTTCGTAAAGCACCCGGCAATGGAACAGGTTCTCCTCTGGGATCTGCGTGTCACACACAAACACACAAATCCGCACGCCGGCTGGAGTGTTACGGAAACAAGTCTGCAGCAAGATCATCCTTCTGATGCAACAGTGATGTGTGTGGTGAATAAAAAATAAAGGACATTGGTAATTAACGATTGATAGTATTTGATGCAAAAAGCAACCTGAGACACCTACAGCCCGAGGCAGGTTATAATGAGGTCTTACATGAGGTATAAAGTAGTAGCGGTAGACGTAGATGGAGGCGAGGACCAGACCGGCCATGAACACAACCAGGCCAAACGTCAGGCAGCACAGGCCGTTGAGGAGAGACTTCTTGGGCCGCAGCGGCAGGACCAGCTCCTCCTCATCCTGGAGAACGCACACACAGCTGATCTATTAATACTTCAAACAGGCGCCCAAAATGATTTCCAGGCAGCTTCAGTCCTCATCACCACCGTGACGAGCCGCTGAAAATGACCTGAATTAACTAACAGTTAAGGAGCTCGAATAAATTTCGAATTGCATTTCCGGGCGGGCAGCAGCGAGCCCGGCCAGAGGAAGCGCTCGGTAATGAAACCTTGACGGATATGGTGAGTAATCTTTCCTGGGACGCCTCCAGTCTCGCAGCCCATCTGCTGGTGCCACGCGCCCAACCTGCGTTGGCAGGGTGGCACTACACACAGACAGTAGCCACTCGCTTCGTGTGCGCTGCCATTTATGATAATAAATGACTAACAGAGAGGCTGCTCAGCGCTTACTGTAGATGTACTATTGCTACAGTGCTTGTGCCAGGTGAAATAATTCAGAAGAAAAAAAAACAACAACAAAAGGTTGCTTATCTTAACTGGAGCTATTAAGGGTGAACAACTGTGTGCATAGGAACGCGTTCAATCGTTTTAAAAAGGAAATGACACAAAAAAAAAGCTTGAAAGCAGTTCCTGTTTGTTTCACAATGCGCGCAAGATATCTTGTGACTAACACCGGGACAGTGTCCGCGCGTGCAGAATTACATGTTCCAGCTCAGCGTCCCGTTCGACGCCAGAGCATTTTGGGGACAGAGGGTGCAAGGCGACAACTGCGCGAACGCACACTTCTGTCAGCCTCAGCTCTTTGTGTGTCCCCCCCCACCCCACGCTGAGAGAGATAGAGGCTCTTTCACACCAGCTGAGAGCGTGACACACCATGAGGGCCTGTCTGTGGATGAGCACATTTCAAAGTCACACACACGCTCCTGCCCTGCACTTTCACAATATTCGCCTCTCGTGCTCGGCCCCCATGTCCCGTCGACATCCCAATAATGCTCGGCTTCTTCGGAGCTCAGCCATGTAAATTTGATAAGCCGTACTAGGATGCCCCTACGGCAAAGTTGAGGAGTCCGCTGCTTCGCCTTCTTCAGAGCTGTAAAATAAAATGATCTTGCATGTGATGCAAGTCAGAGCATCTGCCATTTTGTCAGCCAAAGCTCGTGCATCTTTTGCATTCTACCTCTTTTTTTTGAGAGCTGAGGAGTAGTTCCTCTAAATCTGCAATGAAGCAAAAAAAAATGTCAGCAGCCATGTCACTTATACAGCAAAAAAAGCCAATACTGGGTCTTTCTACTGTCGAATTGCTTTTTGCTTGTAATTGTCAATGTCGTCCCAAACAAAGAGCATGCATTTGTGCATGCACGCTGTGGGAACTTGCATCAAGCCTGCAATAACTGCACTGGCGCAGTGGAAACTGTCAGGGCAATGACAGTGTTTTGTTTCCAACCAAATGGCGATGGATGCTGTCACCAAAAAAAACAACAACAACAAAAAAAAAACAACCCAGCTGTTCGTGGCTGTGCAGGTGCAGGCTGCAGGCAGGCATCACATTACATAACCGTCACATTAATCAAGACAACGATGACAAGCTGCATTGAAGAAGCAGCACTGACAAAAAACCCTCTGCCTTGACTCACCATCGGATGAGGAATGAGAATTTCGGTCTTGTCGCCATCGCTCTCCTTTTCCACTTTCTGTCCCGCGACAGACTGGAAACTGATCTTCACCATGGCTCGATGTCACTGTCTGCCCGCTTGCCTGCCTGTCTGTCTGCTTCGCTTGCTGGCGCCCGCACTCTTCGCGTGTGTGTGTGTGTGTGTGTGTGTGTGTGTGTGTGTGTGTGTTAATGTGATGGCTAGCCACCTTCCTGAGACAAGTCCCCGCAACTCGTCGACGGGCGGCCCTTTTCTCACGGCTGGGCTGCCTCTCTCGCTGTTTTTGTCTTTATCCACCGGAAGTGTGCGGGTTCATTTATTTATTTATTTGAATCTGCCCTTAAAGGACCAGTTCGCCGTTTTCTTTTGACGTACAGGGGACGGACTCAATTCTATAAAATAAAAATAATATAAAATTTTAAAAAATATAAAATTATAAAATAAATAACAATAATCATCATCACACAAAAGAGAATAAATATAAATTCAAAAATGTATTAGCATTGATTTACTGTAGCGTGACATTCATTGATAAACTACATTACTATATAATCTATTTTTTTTTTCATAGGAACTGCGTCCTGGGCATTTCCTGAGCACCTCAGTTAGCAGTTAATTCGCAGATTAACATCTCGTAGTTAAAACAAGAAGCCTGTAATGTTTGATTCATTGCTACATTGCCGACTTCCCAACGGTGTTTAAATGGCTTTTATTTACAACTCAACGGGCTAGAGCATGAAAACGCTGGGTACTGATTTTTTATTTTACAGGTTGAATGGTTTTATCAATGACCATTAATTAATTAATGGTAATTCCACGAGGTTAGCTATTAAAAGAGACACGTTTTGGTTGCAAAGTTGACAAAATTACATTTTGTCGGTATATTCTGTGCAAACAGTTATTCTGCACAAGTATTTCACACTGAAGTGCTAACTGTGGTACTAACTGTACTAATCGGATGCCCTTACTCCACTGACAACGCATAGCTCAGACAGACGTGTGATTTCTGCACACAAGAAGAAAAGGACCACAGCTTTATTTTATTCCAAATGTTTGTGTGTTTTTTTCTCTTTATTTCGATTGTAGGGCCCAGGCCTTTGACACTTCTGAAAGCACCCGCACTGTCTATGCTGGGAGCTGGAGTCAAAAGTCAGCATACAGCCACGTAGCCAAGAGCTGAGTTCGACGCCTTAAATGTTGTTCAGTATTTGGGAGGAGAGAGAGAGAGAGGGGGAAAAAAGTAAACACAATTCCAGTACAACGTCTTTAGTACAGCATCATGCACAGCCAGTACATGCGTGTTCGATGAGCGTGGAGGAGCTGCGGGCTATGAGTGGCGCTGTCGTCCGCACCGAGGTGGTGGTGGTTTTTTTTTATTATTATTATTTCCCCCGTGCGAGTATTTAAATACGTCTCATTACATGGGGCCGCGTCATTTCGCTGCCAAAAAAGAAAGAAAAAAAAGAGCTAATCCGTGGTTCCGTCGGTTCTGCTCAGCGCCGTGCCCGAGGTTCTCCGCTACCCACAATGCTTTACGCTCGTAATTGTACTGGAATTATAAACCCCCGCTGAAGAGAACGGCTCAAACACGAGGCGGGGGGGTGGGGGCAAAAAAAAAAAAAAATGAAGTGCCGATGTTGTTCCCCGGTCCTCGACTCCAGTTTGGTGATCTCGTTCGCTCCTCGCAAAGTGCAGCAACACACAGGCTTCATCAGTTCATCCTCTCCCAAATGCCCCCCCCCACCCCCCACCCCCAACCACCTCCGCCCTCCGCCCCTGCAGCCGCTCAGAGGGACACTCAACACGTATCGTAACAAAAAAGGGGGGATTAACAGACCCGGAGCTAATACCGTGACATTCCTCCGCTGTACAAATTGTTAACATCCTATAGGTTAGCTAAATGTGAGCTGGCCCTTTATGTACAAAGAAAACCCACCAGCAACCATTTCAGCAGTAAAATGAAATGCGGAAAAACAACTGTCACTTAACTTGTTCGTCGTCGTTTGCTTTTTTTTATGGTTTTAGAAAGTAATTTGATTACAATTAACCAAAAACGTGATGTTTAAGGTAATATATTTATATATATAATATATATTAATGTCAAGGTTAAACAAAAATCTACAAAGCAAAAAAAAAAAAAAAAAAAAAAAAAAGCATATGTACATTTTCACCCTGTCCCAGAAAATGAAAAAGAGATCCAACTCTCAGGCTTGGCCAAACTCATACCTCGCATCCCTCCCTCCTTCCGATGCGAGCGGTTTCTGCGTGCGACGGCATCCGAGAGCTTGTCCCCCCCCCCCTCAACTGGCGACGTGAAACCGGACGAAAAGGCCAAAAGACCGGGAGGGCGGGCGGGCGGGCACAGCCGCGGATCTGTCACATTTCGAGGCACGGGCCGCAACACGCCAACGTTCAACTCGCTCGTACCAATTTCCATCCGCGTGGTCTTAACTGATAATCTTGCAGTATGTGTGTATGCATGTTTTCTGTAATACATATATGCTTGTAAACTTGTGTCTATATTTGTTTCTTGGTGTGTGTGTGTCTAGCAGGAAGTCTGCCTTCAAATTGCACGGACGTCATCTGTCTCTGTGTTCGGTGGGCTGTCGCGTCGTCATACGTAACGTGTCTGACTGTGTAAGAAAGCAGCAGCATCTATTATTTTCTCTTTTGAAGGAAAAAAAGACTGAAAAAGAATTAAAAAAAAAAAAGAATAATCAAATGTTCTCTGGAGTGCAGAGGAGCTGGCGACTTCCCGATGAGTTGATATGGGTAGGCTTGCATTTCGTTGGTTTTTCATTTGTTTCCTCATTTTTTTCTTTTGTTCGGAAACCGGAAAAAGCAGCTGCTGATGGATCCGTTAAGCAGACATTGTCCGGATGTGTTCCAGACATGGTCCTGGTGCCCCCCCCCCCCATCCCACCCCACCCCACACACACCTCTGCACCTTGCTCAGGCCTCCTGTGGGGCGGGCCTCTTGAGGTCCCTGATCTGTTTGACCAGGTAAGTCTTTTCGTCGTTGAACTGTTCGTCCTCTGTTCTGTCGTTCTGGAACTTGCTGAGGAACTCGATGAGTTTGGTCTGGTTCTTCAGCAGGATGTCCAGGATGGGCTGCGTCTTGTTGGGGTTGGCCACAAACACCTGTTGGCGGTGGAGGAGGAGGACAAAGACGTGCGACATTTAGCGCTGACCACGACCAAGTTTACTGATGTCATCACTTAAAACTGCAAAAACATTAACTGAATATTAGCCAGTTTTCCTGATATGTTTGCGTCTGATCTTGGTTTTCATATATTTTTTTGTCAGCAGAGGGCTGAAAGCACGACATGTGAGGTTAAATAATGTGCCCCCCACCCCCAAAAAATCCATCCCTTTATCCATCTGCACATTATTGTATGTTAGAGACACCTCATGGACACACGCCTGAAGCTGTGGTTGCATTTTTTTTTTTTTTACCTTAAAAACATGGAAAGCCTCAAACTGAATGTTGCGGCTTTTGTCCCGTAGCAGGTTCATCATTAGCTTGAGATTCTCTGGCTTGCTGATGTATTTCGTCATAATGGTGAAATTGTGCCGGTCGAGGAGCAGCTCCCCCAGCAGCTAGATCGTTCCAAGAGTGGAAAAAAAATGGCAATGATTAATAATTTGTTGGGTTTTTTTTTTAAAGGTTTTTTAAAGACTTACTAACAATTGCAGAGTATCAACAATACATAATAAAACATAAGTAATAACCTGAGATAGATGGCAGATTTCAATATACGGTATAAAGATTGTGGCTACAAAATGCTTAATATTTGCACTGAGGGGAAATTATGCACTAGATTTCTGGTCAAAAACAGAAGGAGAGCCCAGAAAACATTAAATGTTAGAGTTTTTAAAAGACGTGGGGGGAAAAAAAAAAAAGAGATTTTTTTTCTTTTTTGATCCAACCACTAGATGGCGCTCACGACAAGGTGATGGGCAGGGAACGGTTCAGAGAAACCCAACACGCCGACCAGTCCGGCCCGTCTTTAAATAGCCCCCTGAACGGAGTTGCGCAACCGGACGGGACCTGTTTACCGGCACGACTCGGGGTCCTTACCTTGAGGGACTGCCTTTTAGTCACGTAGTTTTCCGAGTGGAGCAACTTCTCGTATTCACTAAAGAACTGGAGAGAGACAAAGAGAAGTCGTCGGGTGGGGGTGAGAGGGAGAGTGTCATCGAAATGTGTCGAAGCACAATGATTTTCACTCACACACACACACACACACACACACACACACACACACACACACACACACACACACACACACACACACACACTGACAGCTACTTTGCGTTCACAGGGAGCAAATGATATCCCAAACGGCTGGTTTGATGTTGTGAGGGGGAGGGACCGCGAGCACGCGAGAACCTGGTGCACTTTTAATTCTCAACTGATCCGAAGAGAAGTGCTTGGTTCCTCGGAAGTTTTTAGAAAAAGTCGCCTCGGGCGCGCCGAATTCCAACGAAGAGCTCGTAACGGCTGCTACGTGTTGCACGAGAGCAGCAGAGAAACTTGAGGCCGATTCTTTGCCATCCCGTTCGTTTAGCATGATAAAACCTGCGCCGGTGCATATTTTCACACCCGCCGTTTTGATCTGGCGCTGGCCGAATCCATTCCTCGTTAACCGCCGGCATTCACTCCACAGGGGGGGACTTACTCTGTCGTAATGTTGCTCCAGAAACTCCGCACTCAGTAGCTTGTGTCTCGTGAGGAGGTCCTGGAAGTAGACAACGCAGAGGGTGAGAAGTAAGAAGAAATTCCGCCGAACGGGTTTCGCTTAGCCCGCTCCCGTTTTTCTCCTTTCAGGGCAACACATGCAGAGACCACCCTTATTGCCAAAAACCAGAAAACTGCTTGAACCAGAACAGAAAGAAAAGATGTTTTGGTTTTTCGGTGCATATTTTTCTAATACTTTTCAAAATGCATAAAAATACTGGTTTATCTGTAGCAAATGAATCCTTTTTTGGACTGATGAAAAACATCTATGAAAAGAAAACCTTCTCCCGAATGCCAGGTTTAAAAATAAAATGTGAGCACTTGTTCTCATTAAACAGGAGCATAAATGTCTATTTGAACAGCTCAAGAATTTCTCCAGTCATTTTAAAATTTCAGTTTAAGATGTAGCGCCTCTGACCCACGCGTATCGTCACGCTTGGCTGTTGGCGGTGAGTTCCTTACAGTAATTCACACTGTATAACGTTAAACCAGCAACGACCACAAAAGGGGCAGAAATTAAGGAGTGCGGATGCTGAAAATGCCATGAAACCGTTAAGGAGAGTTTAACGTCTCACTGTCGTCTTTCTTGGACAAAGTCGGCGGCGCGACCTTACTTTGAAAGTGGCAAATGCGTCTGAGGCGATGTCGAACGTGGACATCTCCACGTATCTGAAGAAGTCGTAGAACTGCTCCGACCACAGCGTGATTTTGGCCAGCGGCTCGTGTCTGATGCACTCCCTCAACATGATGCCGCAGTTTAGGGCGATCTCCGGGGACTCGTACCTGGAACACGGGACAAACACATATATATATATATATATGTTGAGCGACCACAACTGCGACAGGCGGCACACCGAAACGAGACGCGAGCGAGGAAATCGAAGTTCCGTCATGATCATGAAATACAGTGTTGCCTTGTCGTATTTCTTAACCAGATGCGCGCCACGGCCTAAACGTGTCCAGCGGGCGACAGAGCCGCCGTTCGCGTGGGGCTAGCGTCTGGGAAACCAGCAGGGCATGCGGGCAGATTCTCCGCTGAGCTGAACTGGCACCGGCGGGTAGATGTTTGGACCAGAATAGCCGTGTAATAAAAACACCGTCCCGGGAGCCTCGGCGGCGTTTTGATTTATGGGCGCTCTGCTGCCGTAATCCGCCCGCGTCGAGAGTTTCTCACCTCACCTGTGATTGGCTCCCTCAGCATGACTAATTCGCCTCTTTTAAGTTTGTATTCAACATAAAGCCATATTATCTGACCGAAATACTCAAGCAAACCTGTATGTGACACAAAAAGGCAAGTATTATTAATAAAAATAAGAAAACGGCATCGGCCGTTGAGTCAAAGGTTAATTTCTGGACGCCGTCCCGGAGGAAAGCGGCGCCTTGACCGAGGCTGAGGCGACGCGCTTGGTTTTTCAGAAAACGGTTCAGTGGGCGTGGGGGTTGGTGGGGATAATGGTTGCGTATGCGTCCCCCACCACTTACAAATGGACCGACACGTGTCTGTAAGCTTTTATAGGCATTTGTTTTGTCTTACTTTTCTGCTTTGCTTCATGGAAAAAGAAGACACAAAAAAAACGGATAGAAAATGCTTCTGCCGTGATACGATGTTGCTGCATGGGCATAAACCTCTGAGTCTATTTTCAGTCTTCTTCTTCTTCTTCTTCATTTGAGAACATGCTCCAATTTCCTTTTATGCCAGGAAGTTACTTGGGAAGTTGCTGCGACTTCCCGATAATGTGTTGACATACAAGAACTTAAATGACCGTGGACACCGTGATTGCAGTGTGTGTGTGTGTGTGTGTGTGTGTGTGTGTGTGTGTGTGTGTGTGTGTTTCCTCACCCTTTGAGCAGCATAAAGAGGATATTCTGCTGGGTGCAGAGGTATTCCACCGTGGGCGTCCGGGTGCCAATCTGACGCCTCAGGATGTTGTTGAAGATCTGAGCCACGTCTTTCTTACCCTGGTGACGAAAGCGTCGATGAAGGCTTGATCAAGCTAAGGCTTCGGTATGCAAAACAATACAAAGCTGACAATGCGGTCAGGTGTGAGGTCCGGGCGGAAGGCACGGATGCGGATCTCAAGAGGACAGGGATATGGACATAGAACAAAAATATATACGGCCAAAAATTCAACATACAAGAAATTTTTTGATATCTGCGGAGTCGCTGTCGCATTATTCCGTCGCACTCGCTTTCGCAAATCCTCGCCGACGGTTTCTATCCACGGGGTGACGGGGGGTAAGAGAGGAAAGGGAGAGATCACTCAACACAGTGAGTCACGCTGTGACGGGGTGAGTCAGGGAGGCCTGCGGCAGCGCCGGTCGGACGTATCGCAGGGAGGCTCGGGTTTACGCAGCGTTCCCCCGACTGTCCCCACCACGCAAGGGTTCGTTTTCCAAACAGACCCCCCCCCCGCACGAAACGCATTCCCGCTGCGTGCGTGTCGAGCCTCACCTCGAAGTCGATGAGCTGCAGGTCTGCTATCAGGGTGCCAAGCAAACCACTGTTGTAGAGCTCCTGGGCGAGCTGGGCCACCGCTTCCGTCTGGGGCTCTTTCTCGTTCGTCCCGTACAGGATCTCCTTCATGGCCACCAGGCTCTTCGAGACCTCCTCTGTGGCCTGAGCGGATGCACACACACACACACACACACACACACACACACACACACAAACGTACATAAAGCAGATGTCCCGCTTCAGAAAGCTGTGTGCTGGTGAAGAACTGGAGAGACTGGCCGTACCTTCTCTGCCTTTTTGTCGGAGATGTCGTGCTTCTCGAGCACCGTCATGCTGTCCTTAAGGTTCTTGACGATGTCCGCCGGCGACTTGTGGGACTTGCCAAAGGGGAACGGCATGGCGGAGAGTTACCACGAGCAACCGGGCAGCGGACTGTCCACCTGCGAGTTTAAATGCGAAACTGGATCAGGGCGCCGTAAAGACCTGGGGGCGGGGGCCTGCCTTATACCGTCGCTGCCAGTATGTTCTCTTTTCAGACAGTTTCCATCTCGTACCGTGCTGAAGCTGGTTTCGGGAAAAAGTGCAGGAGCGGGCGGCGCATGAAGAAGGCGATTACCAATACACAGTGTGTGACTCACAGGCGATTAAGACGTCGCAGAGACATAACGATCAAAACCATGCAAGCCTGGACAGAAATTATGAAATTTATGAGGAAATTACGACAGCAGTCATGGGACAACTACCTGGAGATCAACAAAAATCGTGTGTGTGTTTATAACAACTTCGGGTGCGGCGGCATCAGGTCAGGTTGTAGTATTTTTTTTCATGCTTTATATAAAAATGCATGATATAAAAATAGAGCCATCTTGACGTTGTTTTGTGCATTCGACGCTGTAAACTGTCCAAAACAATCTCCTCTTCGTAAACTACAGCTCTCTGATTTGTCACTCACTGCCGAGACAAGTGGGCAACACTGAATCATACTGTTACACCATCTCTGGAGACGTGTTATTCGTGCCGTAGCACCACTGAACTTTCTTTTGCCACACGCGAGACAAACGTATTTCCTCCCTTTTCTGGGGATACAGCAAGCTCCGGCAAGTTCGCGGCAGACTGATATCAAAAACAACAGGACCGTGTTCTTTCAGTTTGACGCATTTGTTACTACGCAGGAGTTGTAAGAGAATTGTCCGAGTTGTTGTTACTAATGTTGTCACTGCGGGCAAAACTATCTTGACGCCATGGGCGAGTTACCCTGTGATGTGACTTCAAACTGAGAGAGAGAGAGAGAGAGAGAGGCAGGCGATGCTGTTCGAACGTATCCCATCCCTGTCATTATGATGGTTAGATATCAATCAACCATGTAATGCCTGCTATGACACATGACATAGCCCCAGACCTTTGCGTGACCCACTCCCTTTTACAGTGACTTAACATATCTGAGTAAACAAAAGTGGGTTACTTAACAAGGAACCTTATCTTCCCCAAGTCGCTGACCCACCCAAGCACCTTATATACGCTGTGGGGCAAAAGCCAAGGTTTCCTTGTGGATGAGAGGTACGGCGACAGAGAGCCTGAGCTGTCACACAGTGAAATTACGTGTGCTTCTTTAACAGCCTCGTGATCCTTTTAAATTAAATGTCAGCATCAAGCATGATGCACCGGGAGACATGTTTACAGTATGGAAGTAAGGCCTGCCACAAAGCAACACTAGCAGATGTCATAAGAGACTACAAGGACTCTGACACTAGACACGCATCATACACTAACAAAGAGTAGTCTAACGGTAATAGACCAACCTGTACTCCTGCAGGGATCCTCTAAACTCTGGACAGAAACCCTCTAGCAGTCACACACTTCCTCTTTGGTCTTGGCAGGGAGTCCACATTTAGAAAGCAGCGCCGAGGCCAGGAATATAAACCGAGCAGCACCGAAGTGGGAGGCGCGGTTCACCATTCACGTACGATGTGTCACAAAGTGACTGGGCTGCAACATTCACCCTGCCTCGCGTTCGTCTGGTGAATCGGGCGCTCGAGCGGCGCTCGCTCACATCTTCATTAATCTGGAGACGCCGCAACTTCGCCAGGTGGCTAAATCCGTTTTTCGCTCGGGGCTAATGCTCGTTAATGTAGCCAGCAGGCGGCAGAACCGCCCCTCCGCTCCTGACCCGCTTCGGCACCGGTGACGCAAATAGGGAGGCAACGCATATGTCAGGTTCGAAATCAGCTGGTCATCGCTGACCCACAATGACTCCTTTGCTAATCAGGTGTCGTGTGCTCGGAGCGATATCGGGCCCGACAAACGTCAGAGGTGCAGCGGGCCTGACCCCCCCACAAACTGACACAACAGAGTCGCGTGGGCGGAGACAAAGTCCAAACCCCTGCCGACTGCCTTGAAAGACAAAATTACAGTCGCGTTAAGGCAGACCAGACCATTCGCATCCGCAGCCTGAAATAGAGTTACGTGCCGATAAACCGACGCGAACAGTGTCAAAAAGACGTCAGCGTCACTCCCACCCTTCAGTCCACACATCAGCAGAGGTTTCTGCTATCATCTGGCACCAAGCTAACCTCCACCGCGAGCGGCTAGCTAACGCTACTTCAGTCATTTGGCTAACTTATTTACATGTGTCGCAAAGATGTTCTCTACTGCCCTTGGTGTCAAATATCTAAAAAGCCACACAACACGACGCTTAAACAAGTTGCGAACACACTGCCCAGTATGCTGGTCAACGTGAACCTGACAGTGTGCACCGCCCATCTGTGTTATCCATGCCTGGTTTGTGATGGTGTAAAGCCTGCCAACTTTGCGCAATGCTAACAAAATGGACACTTGCCCACTGAGCAATGTTGTGGTTAGCGAATGCACAACGGCTCTAACGCAGGGCCAGGGTAATACATGTGACTCGGCTACCCTTCCTGTTTACTCCACAGCATACTTTAACTGTTTGTAAGCTAACGTGGCCTATTAAATTTCAATCAGTGTCCACCTAACAACAGTGCAGCTGCTGGTTTGCTTGCGAAAGTGTATGTGTTGTCGACACACAAGGCCTCGGCAGGCCTAATTCTTACAAACCTTATCTTGCTAGTTTAGCTTCGTCTAAAATAGCGAAGTGTGTAAGTAGTAAGTCCCTGATAGTCGAGTTTGGAACGTAATATTGGCAACGGTGGTTAGCTAATTTAGCATGATGCTAGCCAGGCCTGGCAGCGGCTCCTCGCGCTAGTACTATGAAACCCATGCCTGCCTTTAGCAGAACATCAACATCAGGCTAGGTTCAGCTAAAACGTTTCTGCTCGCTGAGAGCTGTCCAGCAAGCTAACCTTAGCAAATGTAGCTAGCTAGCTAACTTTAAGGCAACCGTTTGTAGCCAAAGAAGCCTTACACCACAATGCTTGAAAACATCAATTCACAACATTACGTACACAGCATAATACCTTGTAAACGGCGTTTTCACTTGTTTCCCCCCGATCTGTCAAGACAGCAGTAGGCAACTCAGGGGCTCCTTGGAACAAAAACTGCTTTGTTTTCCTTGTTCGTCGCCTCCCCTTGTTTGTACTATAGTTAATTGTGCGGCCCCTGTTTCCTAGTTCTTTCTCTGAGTCGGACTGGTAACGCCAACAGCGGAGCGGTGGTCACTGCATCAGCGTCTGCCGCCTCCCCTGGCCAGCCGATGTAATGACACGCGTGACGGTCGCACCGAGGACAGCAGGTGATCGCAGGAGGGCGCGCTCACCCCGTTGCGCAGATCTCTGAGGACAGGCCGGAGCCGCTCCACTTCTCTTCTGCTGATGTATAATGCACAGGGTACGAGAACACAGGAGGCATGTTAGGCCACCTCCGCATCCTACTAAACACAAGTCACACAGCAACTTTACAATGGGGGTAGGCTTCCATAAATGCTACAAGCAGAGAGAAACGTGCGATAAACTTGTATGTTTTGCTATTTTATACTTAAACTCCACTACATCTATTCATGTGCCATAGTCACCTGTTACTGCAAATTCAAATTTTAACATCACACATGATTTTATGAAAAAACATACACACATAAACTTATAAAATAAACTCATTAAAACTACCACCATCACAACAAACTACAACAGCATCATCAGTAGTGTCATATGAGAGATGTTTGGTATTCCTCAATGTGTTCTCCAGGATGCAGGGCATCTGTTTCCATACTGGTCCCCCAAAGCACCGTGTGCACAAGAATGCACTACAACACATTGTAATCTGCAGAAGTGGAAGTATGAGGGGTTAAAACAACCACATGACAGTAAAAATCTCAAACTGAGAGAACACAGAGAAAATGGTGCTGCCCTTAAAATATTCCAATTGGCCGAATTAATGATTTCCCGAAATTATGACGTAGTTGGTTTACTTGGTTGTAATTCCACAATATGTTTGATTGGTTGCCACCCATTACACCACGGCACTGGTTACCCACTGGTCACCTGGCAAAGCCTCAGTGTCCCCCTCCTGGACCGGACTGTCCATCCTCCATCCTGGGGGTTATTACTCTCTTCATGCTGATTAGGTTTGGATGAATAGCGGCCATTGTTTGGCTCCGGTTCCCACGACCCGGCATTCGCCTGGCAGTCGCGTGGCTCTAAAACAGCCCCACCCCCACGCCACTTTTAAGAAAACGAAAAGGTGGTGGTGGCGGTGGTGGTGTGGGTGTGGGAGGAGACATCTGGTCAATCTGACATCTGCTCGCTAACAGTTAACAGCAGATTGGGACACATCTGAAAACATGGAGTGTGATCAAAGCAGGTTAAATACAGGGACAGATTTTTTTTCACTGGAGAGGCGATGTTCTTGGAAGACAAGCCCTTCTCTGAGAGAAATAGGAGATGTGTTATGTCCCCGCTGCAGCCAGGATTAGCAGGATTCATAAGAATGTGAATTAGAATACTATTAAAGATGATCTGCGTTTCATAGGACAGGCATATTCTCCGGTGATTTGTCAGTCCATTGTGTCTTCCCCTGAGCTTTGAGGGAACAGGTCTGGTCCTTTTTGCAGGTAGTGTAACGTTGCTCCTGAAAAGAATGAGCGAGGGGCTCCCCGGAGTAAAGCGCGGTAACTGCACACTCTTGTTCATCCATGAGAGAAGAGGAAACTGCTTTTTTCTGTTGGGTGGAGAGGGTTGGGGGGTGGGTACATGGTTTCAGGCTGGACATCTGTCGCTTTTGAGTTTTTTTTTTTCTAGGCCGGGTCTCTTGGTTATTGAATGGAGCCAGTGACCTGTCAGTCTTGACTGATGGGACCCCGTGTGTGGGAAAATCCCGCAGCCAAAGAGATGGAGCATTCACATGCTAATGGTGCCCTATAAATACGAGGGCCGTGCCGCGCCGAGGGCCCTAGAGACGCGTTGAGATTCAGAGGAGAAGGGACAGGGGCGCACGAACACCCGAGGAAAAACAAAACAAAACATGACCGCTTCTTCCATGGCGCACAACGTGAGGAAACATCCAAGCGCGAAGGAGGAGAGAAAGGTATTTTACGCTTGGATGTAGCTTACGAAATCGGTGTTTCATTTCAGATGTATAGCGTGGGCCACACACAAAACACACACATCTGCGCTCCAGCACGGTGGCTCACCCTTTACCCGACTTTATGTCTTTCCAGCTAAGGAAGCCGCTCATTGAAAGGAAGCGACGGGAGAGGATAAACAACTGTTTGGATCAGCTGAAAGAAACTGTGATCGGAGCGTTCAGACTTGATGTGAGTATTCCTCACGCTTCTCGTCTCCTCTCTGGGTAAACAGTGGAGGCTGAATCGGGTTAAAAGTTAAAGGCTGCTCGTCTCTCAACAGCAATCCAAACTGGAGAAAGCCGATATTCTGGAGATGACAGTGAAACACCTGCAGAACATCCAGAGCAACAAACCCAACGGTAAGGAACATGCGCGCACTTCTCTTTTTGTATCATATGTGTAGGGTCCAACGCAAGGTTGACTTTAGATCGTTGTTTGTACTGACCCCTGTAAAGCTGGCGGATATCTAAATAACTTAACGTGACACACTCATGAAGAAATATGGTGTAATAAACTTTGAAATAAATCTCTTCATCTACTTGACATTAGGCAGCAGGGGGCAGCATCAGCATATACAACGCTCGAGGCTGTAAGCATGCCTGAGGTGTGAATATGAAGTGATGGTTTGAGCAGTAATCTGGAAACATTTTCTTTAACTAGTCAGTGTAATTGTGTTTGTCAGCTCTGACATATTTTGTATTACTGAGCTGCATCCTGGGGGTGAATGGCTGTATTTCAATCTTGTTTATTGGATGCATGTTGGGCCTCCACCACCAGGGGCTGCTATAACTTCCCTCCTCTTCCCCTCGACCTTGCAGAATCCACATCCGGTCTGGAGGCCCAGCAGAAATACAGCACAGGCTACATCCAGTGCATGCACGAGGTCCACAACATGCTCCTCACTTGCGAATGGATGGACAAAACTCTGGGCTCCCGCCTGCTCAATCACCTCCTCAAGTCCCTGCCCAGGTCCACCGATGAGCACCCACTCAGCCAGACCTCACCCAGACATAGTGTCCCTACTCCAGCAAGCCATGGCATTCCCAGCACACCCCTGAGAGGAGAGCCCCTGTCTGGGAGGCAGCTCCAGAGAGAGTCCCCCACCTGCCACGTAGCTGGACGTCAGGAGAGAGCCGCGTTCCACAGCTCCCATCTGGGGATGCTGGAGATGTGGAGGCCCTGGTGATCTGGTGGATTAATGATTTTGGTTCTCCATCTTGTTAGACCATCCTCTGTTATGTATCTTATAGATATGCTGCTCAGAAGACAAACATGTGGGGCAGTTTTGTTCCAGTGATTATTATTGTAGGTGTGCTATAATGATTCTATACAGACCTTTTCTCAGTACTTCCCTTCAGAAGTTGACTTCCTGTAGCCTGCATTATAGAAGGCTCTTATTAATCTTTCTTGTATTTATTGCATTAACAGCTTTATTTATTTGATATTATAAGGCATGACTTGACTTGACTGCTTTTTAGACCACTTTCTTGCCGCTGCATAGATTTTTATCTCTTCCTCTATTATTGTATAATTAACCTAAACATTAATAATAAAACCTATTTTACATTTTATTCAACGTTTTGAATGAGCTTGTTCATGCACAGTTCTTCTCCATTATGCTTTGAAATTATCAAAGCTGTTACAGGGGTTCATGCAGTGCTTTTCAGGCTATCATGCAAATATAGAAATAGGAATATACCTGGCAAATGGCGAATTCATCCATCACATCTGCTTTTCCTGTTGTGTTTCATACATTTTAGGCGTATTGGACTTTCAATTTGTTAATTACACAACAAGTTGACAAGGTCATAATATTATGTCACTAGTTTAGGAGTTAGACCAAAAATGCAGCTTCAGTGCAACGGTGAGTGCAACCAAATCATTAAACACACCTTTAGACCTTTACAGGCAGGCCTAACACAAGGTAGTTTTGGTTTTTATGTGCTGGGGGATGCAGATGTTCACTTCTGAAACTTCTGCTGCCCAGTCAGTAGTCTGCAATGGAGCTGGATGGAACATATCTGTGGTGCTCAAAGCCATTTTGACATGTCACTGAGGGAAACGCACCTAAATTCCAAACTGCTACAGCTCACTGGAATACTTGAGAAGAACACAGGAATAGTTTCTGTCTGTTTGTGTCACCTTTGGTTTTTCAACTATGACAAGGGTCTGTATCGTTGAGGCAGCTTTTTGAAAGTATAGTTCTACTGAAAACCTCTCACAATGAGGTTTGTGTGTTTTCTGGATTAACTTGTCATTTTTTGATGTTTAAGCAAAACAACAAAAATCCAATCTCCTCTGTATCAATGTGGTGAATGAAGAGGAACGTCAAAACCAGGACATGCTAGATGCAAGTAGAGAAAAGTTATATTTAAATAGTAATTTGGATGACCTAACTCTTAACACGTGTATCAGGATTGGAGAACTAGATACTTGTAAATCATAATTATGTTTTTTTTTATTTTTGAGACTGAGAAGATCACTAAAGGTTGACCTAAATGAACAATGTGCAACGGGTGCTGACAGGAACTGGGTGGTGAGTGTTAAACTCAAGACACTGACAACAATGTGTATGAGGCCTATAGGCCCACTAATTTAATTTCTCCAACAAAAAGAAAAATAAGTTGGTTAAGAGGATGAGGAACCCAGTCTGGTTTTTGATCATTTTATGGTATCCGTCATCAACAAGATTGCACTTTTGGTCAAAGAGAGTGTTCAGCTACATTTATTTATCACTGAGTGATATGGGATACATCATAGGGCTTCGCAAAATAGAAAGGTAGAAACATGCTTCTGGCCAATTCTCCAGCTATTACTGCCGTTATGATTGGCCGCCACATGGCGCCAGGCGGCGAGCCTGAAGGTGGGGGCGGGGGGGCTGGTCCCTCTGAGACCTCACCAACAAAAGCGAGCCGAGACAGCTGCTCTCTCCACAGTCCACACCATTAAAGATCTGGAACAGGGATCTGGGGGTGGCGAGGTGCCAAAAACCCTCCACTTCAAAGGTCTGAAACTCTTCCTTCATTTGGGGCACTAGAGTTTAGTGGTGCTTTTCGCGGAAATGATGCGCAATTGTGGAAATGCAGTGCGTAAAAGAGCGCCTGATGATAAATCATTAGTTTTACCTGGAAGGTGGCACAGATGCCGGTGTGGTCCTTTTTCGTGCAGACAGAACTGCTCAATTGTCAAGGTCATTTGCATGATAAAACCTTGTGCAGAGCACGTATAATAACGAGGACAGAGGGTTGAGCGCTCTTATTAGAAATAAACAAATGCGCAAAGGACGTATCCAACTACAAGTGATACAGTATCCTTTCAGTTTTATTTAAGTATACGTGTTAAAGGAGGACAGCTTCGTATTTTGCTTGTTTATAAACACACCGCATTACAATACAGATACCAGGCCTACAGGTAGGAAGGCTACAGGTTATCAGCAAAAGCAACCAGACACTACAACCCTCTCGCAGCCAGCAGCAAAGAAGGCGACGTGAGAATGCAGTTGCACACAAATCAGAAGTCACAAAACAACGGGGAGAACAAACGAGGCGCAGGCCAACACCTGTCGCTTTCTTTGGACAAGGGCCCTTAATTCCCCCGGCTGATTCAGTTTGGGCCGAGGGGCCGCCAGCAGCTGCCGCCAACTGAAGGCATCGCGTTACATCCGCTAAACAGCCGGGTAAATCTGCTGAGGATCGGACACAAAAGCAGGCAGAAAGGGGAATGGGTAGGGCAGAGAAAAGGCACGACGGATGCTAAGTAATCCTAAAAAATAAATTGCATATAAAGAATTTATTGCTACACATATAAAACACAGGGCTACTTTGGATAATGTTTAAAATCAGATGAGTATATAGAACTCGCCCTGAGCTGACTCTTCAGCAAAGATATATTATTGAGGCTACATCCAACAGTTGTCACTGAGTTGGGTTTTTTTTGTTGTTGTTGTTTTTTAAAATCAGAGTTCAGGCATCACTCTACTATTCTCCCTTCGTATGATAATGGAAGTTGTCCAGCTGACTGGAAGTACACAGGGTTCATTAGTACCAACAGAGGGGGGAAACAGAGCGGTCGGCCCCCTTAACCCAACAAACCGTCTGATTAAAGAACGTCCAGCTCGTCGAGGCGCAGACTGGGGCTGACCGGAGACAAAAGGGGTGGACGCTCATTGGCTCCGGCCGTGTGCGCTCTGTTGTCCCCCAGCAAGAGCGGCTCAGCCCCTATTCACATGTTAATAAGCCCCTATAAATACTAACAACAGCCACTCAGCGCCAGCAGCACGTCTCAATAGGGTTGCACAATAAACACAGGGCGCCTCGCCTCGCCTGCGAGTTTGTTGATTTTTTTTTTTCTTCCTGTAACCGGTTCCGCTTGCCAGCTGCCCCTCTCTGAAGACGAGTCGAGAGGTAAAATCAGCCGCGGGAGAAAGCCACAGAAGCGGCGATCCGACCAACATGGCCCCCTCGGCTCGGCCCAGCACCACCGGACCAGGCTTGGAAGAAGATGAATCCTACTATGGGATTCAGAAAGCGGACAGGAAGGTACCCATACGCAGGGAATAACGCATTCTCCGGACACACCTGGCAATGACGCACTTGTCACGCCGGTTTTACACTGCATCGGTCTGTAACGCATCTCGCATCGCTGCAGGCTGCGGAGTATCATGCCAAGAGGGGGGTTTTGTCAGGAGGGACTTTATCGATTAATATGCCTGACTTTGATCATAGGACGAGGGATGAACAGCAGCGGTTGGCGTTTTACGCACGCACTCGCACGCACGCTCAGATCCACGGCTGTGAGGGTTCTGTCAATGAAATGTTCTGTTCTCTTGCTGAACTGTGATCTTTGTGCTCCCGCAGACGAGGAAGCCTCTGGTGGAGAAGAAGAGGCGTGCTCGCATCAATGAGAGTTTGCAGGAGCTGCGGACTCTGCTGGCAGACACAGACGTGAGTACGGAGCGCACCGGAGGTCACCTGTCCCCTTATTGCGCAGGTAGATTTCGTTTTCTAAAGGAGCTCTCCCGGTCGTTTCCACAGTTTCATTCCAAAATGGAGAACGCGGAGGTGCTGGAGATGACGGTGAAAAAGGTGGAAGACATCCTGAAGAACCGAAGCCAAGGTTGGTCACCCCATTAAGTCTGATGTTAGGGACCCATTCGGGCCAACTAAGCATTCCATTTGATTTTAAAAACTATTCACTGGTATAGCAATAGCTCTTATTTTAACCTTGTTATATAGTATGTTGGTGATGACAGTGCCAGTTTGAAAAGATATAGGCAAAAGAAAACCAAAATCCTACGTGATATTCAGTCATATCATGATGTTGACTTTACAATGATACATCACACTGCTATAAATGTAACTGATGGGATAATTTCAGTCATCCAAGTTTGAAAATAGGGTTGAAGCATTAATCAAATACATGTGGGCTAGAATACTAGAAGAACAGTCTCACACTTAGATGGAGAGACACAAACAGTAGTTTGTGAATCTGAAGTTGAATCTGATGACTCTATGCTCTCACATCAGGGCTGTGGCAAACTCACCACTCCTTAATGTCACGAAATAAGGCCTAATACTGAATAGTGATCGTGGCTTGACTTAATTCAATGGCTGAGAAAGTATCAATACCAAAAATTAGAAATACTCTATTAAGCTCTCACATGACTAAGAAGGAATTTAATGGTGTTATTTGATAAGAGGAATAACTCAGAAGTGACTAGTAACTTTAGCTGTCAGATAAAGGCGTCTCTCTTAAATAAAGTAGAGCAGTAGCACAAAATGGAAATACTTGTGTATTAAGTAGAACTGCACTGACTGTAAGTTGTGGTGCAATAGTAGGGGTATAATAAAACATAGTAATTTCACAACTTTCTCTCTCCTCCCGCAGAAACAGACGTACTCAACCGAGAAGCCAGCGAGAGGTTTACAGCCGGCTACATCCAGTGCATGCACGAGGTCCACATGTTTGTATCCAGCTGTCCTGGTATAGATGCGACGGTGGCGGCGGAGCTCCTCAATCACCTACTGGAGTGTATGCCCCTGAACGAGGACCACCTCCAGGACGTGCTGATGGATCTAATCACAGACACCTCCGGGAGCAATGGCAGCACTTGGCACGGAGGCGGCGAGGCACTCTGCGCGACCCTAGCTTCGCCCGGGGGAAGGAGCCGGTCCAGCGGCTCGTCCTCGGCCCTCTCCCCGGCCCCTTCCACCACATCCAGCGAGGACCTGTGCTCCGACTTGGACGAGACCGACAGCGAGCACAACCAGAGCTCCACGGAGGGCATGGAGAACAGGGAGGCCCTGAGCATGCCCACCATGACCTACCCTCGGTCTATGTGGAGACCCTGGTAGAGAGCTGGATGGGGTACTTTAAAGGAGGATTTGTGGGTGTCCTTTCAAGCTGTGATACTGGGCCACGTTGCTGAAAATATACAGTATATAAGGAAAAGTTCCACTCTCTGAACACTTTCAAAGTAACCGTTTTTGGTGGTGTAACCTACTTTGCATTTGTGGGCTCATTCATCCCTGCAGACAACTGGCCACATGCATGGATTTTCTTCTGGACTCCCCACATTGATGTTCAATAATCAAATCCTTTCAGCAAGAGACCAAGAGATCAATCACTGCTCTGACAGCACAGTCGGCCAAAATGGAATTCAACCGCAGATCACTTTGCTCTGGAGGAGCGGATTTTCTCTTCACCCACAACTAAATGCGGTTCGCAGCCTTTCCTCGAAACTCTGGGAAACGTAGGAAATCACTCAGCGAAGTGGAAGGGTTGGCAGTGCAAGATGACGCATCATCAGAAAAAAAAAACATTCCTCAAGTGCTGTGGATATCAGAGTCTCATGTATAAATCTGAGTGTTAAAAGGCAGAGTTTTCCTCAAGGGCCCCCTCCAGCTTTGGGGCCCCTCTGAAAGTACTCCCCTCTTTTTTCTCAGTAGTGACACCCTGACTTTGGGTCCTCTGTTGTGATTCCCCCCCTCCTTACACCTGAAGACACCCTCCCTCTCAAACACACTTATAACCCAACAAAGGACAGAAAAGGAACAGTTTGGAACGTTCACACTTTTTTGTGTATATAGGATTTGTATGAGGAGAAAAGCTCTTTTAGAAGATTGGCAATGCCTCTGATTAATATAAATATTTCTATTGTATTTCTTAAAGGCCTGTAGTATATTGGACCAGTAGCCTCTTTCAGAATGACCACTTTATGTTGTAATGATGTTTAGAAATATTTTGCCAGTATAATGTCTGAATTTGCTAAATAAAATAATGTAACTGAAATGCTGTTTGTCTGATGTGACTCCAGAGAATTAAAACAGGAAATGGGATAAAACGTATGGGATTAGTGAAGGCTGTGAAATAAATATGTCCTCAGGGCATGGATAATTATCTGAATTGAAACTGAACTGAAAAATATTCTTCAAGGCTATAAAATGACATATTGTGGGTGTATTTTACACCTTTCCCTCGCCAATTGTAATTTTTTTTTGTCACTGGCAATCAAGACCTTTGGGTGAGAAAAGGAAAACTTCCCTGTCTGATTTGCTGAACAAAAAAAAAAAAATATATATATATATATATATATAATCACTCAGCGAACTAAGATCATATCCTCAGCATGTTCCATCTTCTTCCTGTTAGCATCGTCCCCTTCTTGGATCCGAGCTGCAGTCCCCTCACACCACGAGGACGCGCGGTGCGTGTGCGCACATGAAAGAGTCGCACCTCCCCGGGTATTGTCGCTGTCACCTCAGATACGCCGCGCCCATTAACAGCGGACTGTTAGATCCTGTCTGGCGTCACGGCCCCTCCCTCCTTGTACAAAATGAAATCATAAATATACTTATAGGTCTCGCATGTTTCCACCCGGGGAGACGCACTCTTCTCTCACAACACACGCCACTAATATTTGGTGAGAATTGCGCGTTGTTCGTCGTCTGCTGTCCTGACGGAATCGTTAACCAAAAAAAAAAAAGCCGGGTGGAGGAGGAGGAGGAGGTGGAGTACCTGGGTGTGAACGTCGGAGGAAGCACATTGAAATGAGAGCGGACGAGACACGGTGATCAAAGCTTTTTTTTGCCATTTGACAGAGGAGCGTCAAAGCTTGCAAAGTTGAAAAGACACGTAAAAAAAAGGATACAAGCAGGCTCAGATTCTTCAAAGGGTCCAGCCAGCACACACACACACACACACACACACACACACACTGCTGCGGGACTTTATGGTTTTTCACTGACCCTTGATCATCAAGACACCCAGAGACATCAAGGATGCAGCCTTGGGGACCTGTGATGGAAACAACTTACACAGTCTAAAATACACCACCTTCATTTCCTGCATTCAAACTACAAAGTAAAAGTACAGGCTCCTTACAGAGGAACAGTAAACTTCCCAACACTAAACGTATGATTTACGACCTTTGGCAATCCCAAAGTTATTCTTAATGTAAAATGCTTTAATAAGTGGTTTCATAAATGAACCTAAACTTCATAAAGTGGAAGGAATTTGATTTTTTTTTTTTTGATGAGTTTGCTAACAAGAAACCAGCACCAGGGCGTAGTAACAGAAGTGCATCAAATGCTGAAGATGCTGTTTGTAGATCTACTACTCTCTCTTCCTCCTCTCTCACTCACACACACACACACACACACACAAATGCACTGATAAAGTACTGATTTCGGATGTGTCCCTGTTTGAAATGATTTTGAACGATACTTGCACTTTAACATCACAGCTGTCTTTCACTGGATCAATCACTCTTACATCAGATCTGTTCTGGCTTCTTTACCAAACCCTGTTTCAAACAGAGTAGATTGAATTACAGTATTCAGTGTACCTTAAAATATCCCGCATGCTTGGACCTAAACCACACCAGTCATTGTCATTTTTCAGTGTGGTGGGGCTTCTTTCATGTGGTGTGGATGTTTGGGTAAACCGTACGAAAGGAAGCAGGTGGTTGAAAGGGCGGGGATGTAGTTTTTAGAGACCCTTGGCATAATTGAATTGCAGTCACACCCTATTCTGTATGGTCAAACCGACGCGTCGAAGCTATGATTTACTGAAACCTCGGGTAAAATGTTCAAAAACCTCACACGTATCTAAAAATGTAATCATACCCACTGCAACACGACTGCTAAAACTTCATATGCATGCACTGAGTCCCCTGCACGTCGCCACACAATCTGCTAACTGAAAAGGACAGATGACAGGCCGGCCACATTTAAAACATTTCTTTTTCTTTTCTTTTTTTTTATGGAGGGAAACAGGAGGGAGGGCTTGTGGGTGCATCAGCTGCGGGTTTGAGACCGTGTGTGCGAATCCCAAGGTTAAAGGTCAGTCAAATGCAACAGTTGGAGTGAGGGAGATTCAAACGGCGGAGGCGAGCATATGGCACTGAAACGGATCCCCCGGGGACCCCTGCCATCCTCCAGTGCTTCTCAACCTCCTTTGACCGTGAGGGAACAATCGCTTTGTAGTCGGCAGCAGCAGCAGCAGCAGCAGCAGCAACGTCTTTTTATTTTTTCACGTGAACGCAAACTTTGGTCACGTCAGAGATTCATTATTTTCTTTCTTCGCTGGAGATTAAAACCCCGCTTGCGAAAATAGCTGTGTAATGACTAAGGGCTTTGTCAATTCTGACAAAATAATTTTTAGCTGGAGGAGATCTCTTTGGTCTTCATGGTGCGGCTCTTTGATCAAACGGAGCTGCAGGCCTCTCAGTACAGGTGTATTGTGTTGTGTATTGTGTATTGATCACGTGACACTTAACACTGCACACAGGTGGACTTAACTGAACTGATTGTGTGAGTTCTGAAGGTAATTGTTCACACCGGGTCTTATTTAAATTCTGAGCAGACGTGAGCACCCTTTAGGGCTCACGTGAGTCGGGTGGGGGTCACACAGACGAGTCACGCCGCTTATATTTCATTCATTTTATTACAACATTATTTCCATGTCTCAAACAACACATCTCGACTACAAAAATGCATGGAACCATGCCGATTTAATATACCACAGACTCGTACAGTGGCAACGAAACGACATTTGCATGTGCCAGAGCAGAGCGTGTACGCATTTACAGATCAGGGTGCTTCCGACAGCCCACCAGCGCGGAACTCATTTTCAAACGCATTCCCTCTTGGCGAGGCCGCGGCCACACAACGTTCTTCCGTTCTCGCTGGTTTGTACACGGGCGAGCGTCGGAGGCCCCCCTCCACATATTTTGCACAGAAAAGAGACGAAAGACAGAAGATAGACTGCAGTTGCTGAAGGTGGTGACAGGCGCCCGTCCTCTCTGCGAATTCAGTCCGAGAAGCAGAGGGGGAGTCCACGGCGGAGGCCGTCCCCACGAGCCCCGTCACTCACCGGAATCGCTTAAGTATCCGACCACTCCCGTCCCCCGCTGTGCTTTGCCCACGTGCATACACATGCTATGCTCTGCTTACAGTAACACGACCTGGGATTTATTAGAGGTAGGGTCCACCCCGCGTGACACTCAAAAGCTCTTATCTTTTTCAAACAAATACAATAAAACGCACAAGAGAAAACAAAAATAGAAAAATAGAACAAATACAAAAGTTCTGACAAATGAGCAGGAAATAAAAAAAAAAAAGGAAATTATGAAAACGAACCAACCCAATGAGATGTTCTTGGTCCAGTCTGTGTTACATTCAAAAGCCCTGCCCCGACCACTTTTTTTTTTTTGCCTTAGCACCAGAGTTGTTCCCAGTTCTCATACCGTTTTTACATCAACTACATGGAGTCGGCGTGGATCACAGTTTCTTTAACACTTCATGTTAGACGACAGGGGGCCTGCGCGCGGAGTATATCACCGGGTCCCAACAGAGGGTAACCGACGCAACAGGGCCCCCCTATTTGCTACAATTGTAAAGCTGTTTTCCCACCCCACTGCCTCATTTCAGTGCTTCAGTAATATGTCGTACGTCACTCCCACCGGCAGCACGCGACGCCCGGGAAAGTTCACAGCTGCATGCGCGCCCCGCTTCTCGGCGAGGAAGAGCAATTGGAATTGGAAGTGACGCTTCCTGTTTCTTTATTCCAGAAGAGAAAAAACAAAAAAACCTAGACTTATAAGTGAACGAGATGAATGAAAGAGGTGCAAGTGGAGGCAGTGTGTAAGTTTGCATAATGTAAAAAGTCCTCAATGTAGTTTGTCCATTGTCCATAAACATAGGTTTGTTCAAAAATGACATTTTGTGGCAGAGCTTTTTTTTTTTTTTTCAAGATTCTGCAATTTATATGGATATATATTCCCATTTATAGAAAGTAAACAAAATGTATCACTTGAAGGTACAAATTGGAGGTTATACGGAAATCCTCATCCAAAGGATCAGGTTAGCTGGGACAAAGTAAAAATTCCTTCAGCTTTGAACTTGATTTGCAGTCTCAACATGAGCCAACCTGTCAACCTCTGCTCTTTGTGCATCCATTTCCTGATGCTGATTGTTTTTATATGACAAAAAAAAATTGAATTCAGCAGCCTCTACATCTGTGATGATGCCCACTTCTTAATAGTACCCACGCTGTTTTAAAGCCTGCAGTAGCCCACAACGCGCAGAGGACGAGCCGGCTTCAGCTTTGAGTAACAGACTAAAGTGACTTTACGTATCCTGTAGTGTTGACTGTAAACACCTGTAAACTGTGAATATGAGCTGTGTCGTTAAGCTAAATGGATTTGGCTTCATTGTAGAAAAAGACTAATATTTGTAATATCTAGACACATTATCTGGTAAAAAATAAATAGAGTTGAATGGACAGCCTGCACTGTGTGTCCGATTGTCACCGGTGACTCAGAGAGTCACAGCTCGCTGTTGGGAGTCGGGCGCTGGCACAGCCACGCGTGCCTGGTTACCACAGGTCTGAGGAGAGTAGAGAGATAACAAAACCATGACAGCGGGGAGTCCCTGCCCTTTGACCCCCGGCCTTCAACAGTAAATAAACAGCAGTGCTGGGTTGCTGTTACTGACATTTTTTTTTTTTACCATTTAGTGATAAAATTCTTTAGTCAAAATTAGAAAATTTTAAATCTGCTGTATTCATAATTTAAAATATTTAAAAGGAGGTCCTTTAAATTTTTTTTGAAGACTGACTCCTCATGTTGCTGTAAAGCTCTGCCTCTGATAAAGAGGATGGGAAACAATTAAATAATAAAATATATATATATATATATGTTTATCTCAGAGGCCACCAACCACACAAGCTGGATCCTTTGAGAGTGCCTGTGTGTGAACTGGTTAAGTACTTTAGTAGGGTGACGCTTCCTATAGCCCAAAAAAGCACTGATGCCCCCTGTGTGGGTGCATTGAGAACTGCACTCCAATAGCAGTCTGACGTCCAGCACACAAACACACACACACACACACACACACACACACGATCATATGAACGGCTCACGTCCGTGTAAGTTCTTCTCGTTGTGTGCATGTGCGCTAGTTCGTGAGGACACAACCGTTTTGTCTCGCACCCGCACTGCGTTTGTGTGTGTGTGTGCGTGTGTACGTGCGCCCCAGGGTCCACGGGTTGGTCAAGTCAAGTGTGTCCCCCTGCTGGCGGAGTGTGGGCGCGCTCAGGAGCCGGAGTCGGGTCGAGGCTGGGAGTCCTCTGATTGGCTCTGGGTGTTCTGGCCCTCTTGGCTCAGCTCCTCGCCCAGCTCGCCCATGTCCATGTCCATGTCCGGCAGGTCCTCCTCGATGGTAGCCCCCGCTAGGTCCTCGCAGTACACGCACTCCTGAGCACACACACACAAAGCCAATGTTAAATATATTTAACCAGCAACCACGAAACGGCAGCAATGTAATCCCATAGTCTTGTAGCTCAATATCAGGCTGACTCTGAATATTTTAGTCCCCATCATCATTTGGATCCAAAAACAATGGAAATGGGGCCCAGGATTAGAAATTGTCCTTTAACTGAGGATGTCCTGGTCCAAATTAACAACAGCTCCATCTTACAAATTAACAGGTTACATGTCACTTGTTTAGTTCAGTACAAACACCAGAGTGTAAAACCAACAATATGCGTTTGTATGAGCGGTTTTGTGGAAGCTTGGCTGGAAGCGCTGACCTCTAAGAGACTTTGCTGGTTGCCATGCAACCCGAGCGTTACAACAAGACTCCAGGAAGTACCTCCTCCCCCGCCAAGAAACAGTCCAGCAAACCGTCACTGTTTTTTACATGCTGGTTTGTGTATGGATTAAACAAACGAGACGGAATTAGCGAGTCACTGAACATCTCTTAATTCTGCGTGGGATGGAGCCAGGTCAGGTCTTTCCCTGTTTCCAGTTCCATTTGATCCAATATTAGATGTATTTTTTTCCCCAAATCCTATTTCATGTATCTAATATTTCCAGCGTTGAACATTTTCATGCTAAACATATCCAGGGATGAGGGATTTTCAGACCAGGCGAGAGCTGTGACTGGAGTTAACGCGCGCCGCCCTGACCTTCACATTGATGGCAGCGGGCAGGCCTCCCCTCCTCATCCACGGGTGTTCCTCCATCAGCTCCCGTCGCTGGTCTGAGGAGAAGTGAGGCTGGTTCTTCTGCATCTGCCGCAGCCTCTCCTTGTCTTCCCGCAGAACCCTCTGAATGTCCCTGTTCGTCGGAAAGCGGTGCTATTTAGACTCTTGCGTTTTTTTTTTTTTTTAAATGCAGCGCACTTCACTCTGGGGACTCGGGGACTCACCTGGATGGTATCTGATATGTCATCATGACTTTGTCGTCGGCGTTGGCCATCAGCAGCCAGAGGGGCTCCTGGAGAACGCATTTGATGAAGTGGTCCCCCTCGCCTTGCGTGGAGACTTTGGCCTGCGAATGGCCACTCTCAGAGCCACCTTTGCCCCTCATCTTGGCTTTGGCCTTCGCCTTGGGGTCGTGTTCCAGCGAGTCAACGCTGCCAAAGTATTTGCTGGTGTTGCTGCTCCCTGTACACAATTGTAGCAGGATAGGGAAACATGGTTTTTAGAGGTTTTGTGGATTGCGTAAGTGCTGAATCGTAACTAAAAGTTCAGTTTATTTAGTTGTTAGAAATACTCCAATAGACCATGTTGCTCCACTGACCTGTTCGGCTGCCAGAAGCTCCGCTGGCTGAGGTGCCGCAGCCGTTGCAGCCCGAGCCCGATCCCGAACCCGATCCGGAGCCCGATCCTGAGCCCATGGAGCCGGAGGTGGCGGACCCGGTGCCGGAGTGGGAGTCCTCCTGCTCCTGCAGGAGGATGTCCAGCAGGTCGCAGGATGAGGAGTTACCATCGCTGTGAGCCCCATCGCCGGGAGACTCCACCTGAGACACCAGGAGAAAAAAGGTCAGGTAAAAATGTAAAATAAAATAAGTCACTGCCGCTCGGTGAAAGGCTTCATGTGGATTTCGATTTGTACATGAGTGAGTGAAATCTACACGAGACCTAGGATGCCGTCACTCACCTGTTGGTGGTTTTCAGCCTTGGCCGCACCTCCGTTCTTCTCCCCTGCTGTCCCCACTCCTGCCGACGCCACTGCCATGCCGTTGCCCTGGCACCCCGCGGGGGCCGCTGTGCTGTCCTGACGCTCCACTGAGCGCTGCCCCTCCTCCATGCTCAGCAGATTGAGCTGCAGCGGCGAGCTGCAGCGCGACTCGAACAGCGGCGGCGACGTGGCCGGCTCCCGCGTCCCGGAGATCGGGGTGGAGGAGCGCGACGCCACCCCTTCTCGGGGCTCCGCGGCCGGGGCTTTGGGCGCCTCTGGGGCGAGGCTGTAGGGGAAAGGCTGAGCTGGATAAGGGGCTTGAGCAACGAACTGGGTTTGCACCGGGAAAGAAGGCTGGGCAGCGAAGGGCTGCTGGGTAGTGTAGGCAGTCTGAGGGGCCTGGAAAGGCTGCTGCGTAGTGTAGGCAGTCTGAGCAGCTTGGAAAGGCTGCTGGGGGGTGAAGGCAGTCTGCACGGGGAATGGCTGCTGGTTGGTGAAAGGCGCCTGTGTTTGCATGGTGTAGGCTGGCTGCGGGGGCTGAAAGGGCTGCTGGGTAGCAAACACTGGTTGCGTCTGGGTCTGCTCAAGAAAGAACGCCGGGCTAGGGGCGGCCCCCAGCTGCCCTATCTGCCCCAGCTGTCCCATTTGGGGGAAGAGGTAATTTGGCAGCACCAGAGCCACCACTGGCGTGACGATAGGGGCGGGATGGGGGCAGCCGCGGGCGGGGCTTGGGTGCTCTGTGAGAGCGAGGGGTCGAGGCGGGGGGCCTGAGTCGGGGCGGCAGGTGCCGGGGGGTAGAGCGGGTATGCAGGCACCATGGTAGGGTAGGAGACGTTGAAAGCGGACTGCGAGGCTTCCGACGGCGACCACGAGGTCTGGTTGAGACCCTGGAGAGGGGGGCGGGGCTTGCGGTTGGACACGGCGCTGTCTGACGAATCGGGGTGCTTCATTCGGGGCTTCTTGGACTTCCTGTTGCGGCTGCCCTTCTTGGCGGCGGTCTCGGGCCTGGCGGCGCCCTGTTTGGCGGCACCCCTTGGTCCAGATGATTCTGCGGGGACACACGGAGAAGTCAGACAGCTTTCACGGCGGCGTGTGAACTGGAGGCCAGCGCGAATACTCAAACACTCCAAAATAACCGTTTCAGCCTCTTGCGGTTACGATGAAAGCGCCTTTACCTTCGGCGTTGACCGGACCGGACCGCCTGTGCAGGTATTTGGAGCAGTCCTTCTGGAAGCTCCTGGCGTTGCGGAGCTCTCGGCAGCGGTTGAGGAAGGCCTGCTCTTCTTTCTGGGTGTGCGCCGCCAGCACCTGCTTGGTCAGCCCCAGCCTCTTGTAGGCCTCCTTCTCCTGGCTGGGCGGGGACACCATGCTCACGGGCAGGGCCGGGGGCGCCGGGCTCTCTGCCACATCCTCGATTATCTCTGCAGAGCGAATCAGAGCCGTAAACATCAGCCCTTTTTTTAAAAATAAAAGACGATTGAAACCACGCCTAATGCCGTTCCAGGTAAGTTTCTGTGTTGTGGACTGGTCACAGAAACTCACCGGATTCTGGTTGAGGCTTCTTGTCCCCCACATGGACAATGGTGCTGCTGTAGCTGCACTGTGAGGTGATGGACACAACGCTCTCGGCCTTGCTGGGCAAAGTGAGGGGTGCCAGGGGGCCACCGACCACAGCAGCGGCCCCAGACGGAGGCTTCTTGGGCGCTTTCATGTTTGAAAGGCCTGGCTGGGTGTCTAGCATCAAAGGATCTGCGCGAGTAGAGAGAGGTCCCCGTAAGCTTCAAGGCAAAAGGTGATAACAGTCCGCCTAACACAAGCGGATCAAACGTCTCGGGCGGTGCAAGATGTCCACATACCTGTGTTTGTGTCCTGAGGCACATGCATGCCATCCTCTGAGCCCTTCTTGCCATCATCCGAGTTGGAGGAGGTGGTGTTTGAGGAGAACTGGTACTTCCTCTTCACCGTGATGGGAATGTTACAACTCTCCAGGTACCTGGGGGCGTTAACGTTTTTTTGCTCAGGAAATGCACACTTAGATCTCCTAACCCATCATCTTCCATGAAAAAAACACAAGCGGGCCTTTACCTGATGACGCTGTCGAGGCAGCTGATCTGCTGGTAGGAGCACACGGTCTGGTCTTTGCAGGTGAAGTCTTCCATGGTGGTCGCAGCGCCGTCTCTGACCTGCAGAGGGGGCGCGGAGTCCTTCAGCCGCACCGTCGGACTCTTCTGAGCTGCTGCCGCTGGAGGGAAGGAGGGAGGGAGGGATGAGAAAATGTAAGAGTGGAAGACAGAAACAGAACAGATTCTCTTTCTTTTTGTTTTAATTTCAATTTCACTTCACGCCAAAATTAATTTCTGATTCCGATTCTTGCGCCACACAATGAGCAGTTGTTAATTTTTGTGTTCTTTTATGCACCTGATGCACTTAACTGAAATTTAAACAGATAAAAAAAAAAGAAAAAAAAAAAAAACAAAACACACACACACACATTTGCAATTAGTGTCATTTTCTTTTAAAGAATGAAATGGCAGCACAATGAACGCGCTTCCTGTAATGAGCTTTAGGTCAAATTGACCCGAGAACGGAACAGGTCTGGGGATGTGAAACTGAACTCACTGTCAGTAGTTTTCTTCTGCTCGGGTTTGGATGGCAAAGGTGAGGGCGAAGGCGAGTGCAGGCAGACCTGGGAGTCCTGGTTCTTCTGCATGTGGACCCCCTTGCAGATCTCCTGGAACGTCCTGGTGGGTTTGGCCTTACCCGTCTCCTGCGCCGCGTTGCCCAGGGCCGCGTTGCCGTTGCTCTCGCTGGACGAGCTGATGCTCACGAGTTGCTCGTGGGAACCGTTGCTGCCATGGCTACCGTAACCACTTGAGCCCATGTTGTGGACCGGCTGCGGAGAGAAAAGATTGTTACAAAAAAAAAAAAAAATGAATGGAAACGTGTTTTCAATTACAGGTCGAGTGTGTGCGTTTGTGTTTGTGCGCACGTACTTGGAGTAGCAGCCTGTGGATCTGCTCGCTGATTTCCTGGATGTCCGAATCCATGATCTTCCCTCCGTGGAAAGCTGGTGCTGCAAAAACGTCTTCGTTCACAGGACCCCTACAACACACAAACACACACACCACTGTCATCTGGCATGTTAAAAACAGGTGAGCAAACTTGGACAGGTCCATTGGGAGGAAAGATTGCAGTGATGGGATTTTTCAGGGAAGGTCGCCAACCCTCAGACTAAAACTGAGACACATTTCAACAGACCGCCCCTTAAGCCCAAACGCTGCGACTAAAAACAAACACTCACATGCGGACTTTGTGCCTGCCAATGACGAAGGACACCTTGCGGCTCCAGGGGTTGACGAAGCTGGACCAGCTGGTGTCAATGGTGATGTACTCCCCATTTCTGGCGCAGAAACGGATGGAGGAGTGGTCGAATGGCTGACCGGCGTACTGCAGAACTGTCAAGAGAGGAGCGGGCGCGTGAGAGTCAGAGAGCTGAGCCACGCGAGTCGAGCGAGAAGGGCAAGCGGACGCAACGGGCTCTCACTCTTGCGATGCACGGCCAGCATTATGGGTCGGTCGCTCGGGTGCAGATTGAGCAGCACGGGGGTCCCGATCAGGTCCTGAGGGAGGTAGCCCAGCAGAGGAACGGCCCTGGTGGAGAAATGGCAGTTACTTTTTGTGATCATTAAGCGGGGAAACAGGTTCGCACGCGACAGAAATGCTTCCGTACGATCCTGCCGGGCGCTCTGCCCACTCACCTCTCGTCCACATCCTGGAACACGCAGTTAGGGGTGTGCGTGGTGGTGAAGATGCGCTTGTCGGGAGGGATTCTGGGTGCTGCGGAAAGAGAAGGGGAAGACACAAATTAGCCAGCAGATAAAGTAAACTATATCGCTTACTCGATTCCAGGGGCGTGTCAGCGAACAAAAGCGCGCGTTTGCAGACGTGGGACTCGCCTTCGTAGCCGGAGTGCACCCTTTCAGCCAGCAGGAGGCAGCAGAACTGTTCCTCGGCCAGCTCGGCGTCCTGGACCTTCATCAGGTAAGGGGTCATACGGAACGGATAGTACTGGAGGTCCCCTTCGCGCTCCTTGCCGCCGCTGCAACACACACACACACACACATACCCACGCCGTTACAACACCATTGTTCTCTCAGGGCCGAGGCTTTCGGAACAAATTTTCGCAATTTGCCCAAACGTGTTGCTTTTCTCAAAATAGCTGACACTTTGCTTTTTAAACGTAGATATAAGCTGCAGCAATTCAAATGATTAAATAATTATGACTCATGGAAAAAGCAGACAAATAAGTATAAATTATCTGACACATCAGCTTTTTTGAAGTATTCTAATTCTTTAGTCTTTCTAATTTTCAATGAGTTTGCTTTATTCTGAAGCCAAAGGAATGTGCCTATGTTGATTTCGTGATAAAAGCCACATTTCTGTCCAAGTAATAGATTATATGGAGTTAATCAGCTTGACTATAAACTGCTTCTTTCCTTTATTAGAGTTGTAACAGCTGATTTGGGTCACTAGGTGGAGATACAGCTAAAAAGGTCAGAGCTAACTGCTGACTTCCTCCCCGCTCTCGAGTCGCCCTCTCCCCCCAACCCCGCTGACTCAGACGCCTGTTCGGGCAGGAAACGGCGGATCAGAGAAGCTGCAGTCACTGACCTGATGCGGCAGAAGAAGGACTTCTCCTGCATGCACTCCGTGGGAGACGACTCTGAAGGGGCGACAGGGGACAGGGCGAGATGATCTGTCAGTCAACCGTGCTCAACACGATTATGCAACTGAAGTGGTGGAAAAGACAGTTTTACACACACATATATATATATATATAAATATGGCTGCTGAGTCATCACTTTAACAGCCTGCATTACCCAGTGATCCCTGCGAAACAGTGCCGCTTCAACACCGCTGCATTTACAATAGTGTCCAAATCCCCAAATGACAACGAACTGAGCGAGTCCGCGCAAAAGCAACGAATTCGCATAAAGTGGATTGGCAGCAGGATTGAAGGAAGAGTAGAAGGCCTCAAGCAGCCGGAAGACTGATTTAAGGACCGAGAGCTGTTTCTAGCGCGTTTCTCTTTTTTTTTTTGGAGCCCGTCACTGCGCCGATTTGTAAATATGGCTCCACCAAATGCGCGGCAGGCGTGCGAGTGGGCGCGCATTCATTAGCGTGCGGCCGAACGTGCTAACGGTAACGTGTGAAATGCGCGCAAGCATGTGCAGGTGGCGCAGGTTGTGCTACACGTGTCCCCGCGGCTGTTGGAAACCGACCGTCCACGCGCATTTTGTCCCGTCCCATGCTGTCCCAGTCAGTTGGGCTTACAAAGAGAGAGAGAGAGAGAGAGAGAGATAGATTTTGGCTGCGAGGCTTGTACCTGCTCCGGTGCACATGCTCCACGAGGGCAGCCGGTAGGGCGTGGTGAAGCTGTAGAACACGCTGACGTCCTGAGGCGTCAGGAACTCCACAAACTTGGCGTTGTTGAACACCTCCCGCTTGCAGTTCAAGATGGAGGCCGCCTGGTCCGAGATGTAGACGATCTTCCCCGTGATGAGCGAGACGGCCACGGCAAAGATGTCCTGCAGCGAAAGGGGTAAACCAGCGTCCAGTTAGGCGTCTTTTCATTTCAGTTTTTCCCGTGGTGGCGATAGAGAAACGGATCATTCCTCAACCGAAAGCCGATTCAACTTTCCACCGCTTTCTGCACGCGTTTAAAGACTTACGGTGTTTTTGAGGGTGTATTCCGACGTGATGCAGTTGATCTCCTCAATGGTGTAGGAGGAGACGTCGAACCCTGGCGGCTGGCTGTCGTTGATCATCAGCATCTGGTAGTACTCCTCGTTGGCTACAAAAAACCAGAGCGAACGTGGATCAACGCAAACGTTGTTTGGCACTGCGTGCGGCCGGCGAAACAGATGCATTTCTCACCAGGACAGTTTTGTTTTGTAAGTGCTTTTCATGTCACATCCAAAGTCAGCTACGCAACACCGGCGGTGCACATTAAGGGTGACGCGGGAAAAAACGGAAGCAGCTCTTACCTTTCACCTGCTTGACGCATCGGAGCGCGTACTTCAGCGTGTTGATGGTGCTGGACTTCCCCTTGCTCCTTTTTTCCGACGGCAGGTGCATCTTCAGCTCCTTGAGGGTCTTGAAGAGCTCCTTCTGAGTCTTGGCTTTGGCCGACTGTTCGCTGCTGCAGGGCGCGCGTGACAGAGAGAGGAACGTGCGTCAAAAAAAAACGACGAGGCGTCACTGGCACCGTCGGAGGTGCGGCTTGGGGGGGGGGCTACCGCTACGTAAGGGGATGGGGCGGCGTGCAGGCGAACCGACTGGCGCTGGGAGTCATCTCCCGCCTGATGTTTCCGCTCCGGCGCGCGCGAGCTAAAAAACGCCGACACCTTCGGAAGCGTACTAACCTGCAGCCGCTGGTCGACGGGTTGTCCTGCTCCGAGCTCACCAGGCTGAAGGCGTTGGAGCTGCTCGGCGGCGAGGGGCTGTGGGAGTTGGAGCTGGAACCGGAAACAAAACGTGGCGTTAGCGATGAGGGGGCCACATTTAGAAGAGCGATCACATGTGGATCATCAGAATAAGACTGGTGGTCTCAGCATAAATAAGTCTACGCAACAAGTCTTTTCCCAGATATGAAATCTGAACAGGGAACAACCCATTGCGTCCTGAATGTGCCTTCATAAGAGAAAATAATTCCACTGAAAAAAGAATGTTAAAACAATAAGTCTTCTTTTACTCCACTGTTGGGGATGAAAAAGTCCTACAATGTTTCATACAAGACTGCGTTTTTTAAAAAAAACAAAAAAATTTGAGTTTTTTTTTCCCCCTCCTCCACCTCATGGCCCTCACTGGAGGTGGAGGAAACGCCGGCGCTCGGTTATGTAAGAGCCCAACTCCAGTAGGTGCGCCGTTTAGACGAGAGACGAAAATGACATGTTATTTGGAGCCTGTCATCTCTGGATCGCGCGTGTTTAAGCCAGCGAGGGCTCGGCCCCAGAAAATTACAAGTGTGACTCCGAATCCCTCGCGGTGTGGTGGGATTAGTACCTCCAGGGAGCTGGCATGGCCCTATCCGAGTACCTCGGGCAAGATTAATCGTGCAATGCCCGCAGAATTGACAATATGCTGACGATTAACCTGATTATCAATGAGACTGACTCACATTCATACTTCCTGCACAGAGTGGATGTTCTTTTCCCTTCTGAATGCAAGAACAAGTCCTCTCTGAATGAAACTATGCCACCAGTCATTATCTTTCTTTTGTGTGTCATACGTGGGAATAAAATGCCCACTTTTCTGTCTGAGCCAGTCACTACTGGACTACAACAGTGACTCATGCAGGAGATAACGCTTCTTTTCATCATGTTTAATGAAGCGCCCTCACCTCTTGTTGCTCCCCGAAGACTCCAAGAGGGCAGAATCCTTGCCATTTCCGTTGGAGCTGCCCACAGACTCGTTGCCGTGGGACTCATTGCCGTGCGACTCGTTGCCGTGGGACTCGGTGCCGCTCCCGCTCGAGCCGCTGCCGCCCATCTCCACATCCTCGTGCAAGGGCTGGCGCTGCCTGTCATCGTGTGGGGAGCCTGGCGAGGCCGGGTGCTCGTGGCTGCTGTCGCTCCCCTCCGAGGCCAGCCCCAGCTCCGGCTCCAGCTCCACGCCGTCCCGCCCGCCGCGACCCTCGCCGTAACCGCTCGCCATGTGGTGAAGCTGGCTAATGGAGACGCGGGGAGAGCCTTCCCCTTCCTCCGACCGGAAGCCTGCCCTTTCCCGGTTCCGTTCGGCCCCGTCGAGGGTTGAGTACAGGTAGCACTTTGGATCGCTGTCCTCGGACATGGGACGAACCAGAGGGCGATGTAGTGGCGATCAGGTTATCTTCCACATGGCAAGGCCATGGAGCGCCTGGTACCGGGATGGGAAACAGGAGTCGTGGCCTCAGGGGAGAAGATGTAGTCTGCAGGATGAAAACAAAGCACACAAGAGATTTGTCAGACAGACCATTTGCAACACAGTGCACTTCCATGGGGAGAAGATTAAAAAAGGTGAAGAAACTAAAATTAGATGCATTCAGTGGGGATTAGAAGAAACCATCCATCAAAAATAGAGTGGCTGCTTTGATCCAAGAAGTCAGTCCTAAAGAAAAAGGGCACATCGGTACAGGCCAGGTGCGTCCATCCATCCTTCAAAGGCTCCGCGCGGTGAACAGACCTGCCGTCTGCCCTTTCCTGGTGGATTTAATCCACCCGCTCAGTGTTCCAAAGGAACTTTTATCTGCGGGAAAGGTGAGGCCTTGGGGACGAAACACACAAACAAGGACCTTCACCTCGCGCCCTCACGATGTACGTGGACGCTGGAGAGACTGGAGAAAGGTTCCAGATGATCACTTAACCGATTAACTTGCAGGAGAACACCCCCCCGCAACATACCCAAACCAATCTCTGGGGAGAAAAGCAGCTCTGCCTCACAAATAGCAATATGACCATTAAAGCCGAGGATGCAGAAGCAGAAGAAACAGGTGATAAATGGATGCGTGGATGCGCTGTCCATGTTCACTTTGGTCCAAATCAAACAAACGTAGACTTATGTAATACAGCCCCCCCAACCAGCAAGAAGCAACAATCCCTCAAGCATCATTTACCTTGTGACATAACATTATATTCAGACAATTATACCCGTTACCTTAAACAACCCTGGAACAACTCTGTCGGCAAAATGAGTGTCAACACTGTAAGTACAGGTATTACAAAGAATTAGGTTTGTTGTCTCGGGCCCAGGCTATTTCAGGGTTTCCCCCAGTTCGCTGCAAAAACACCGGCTGTGCACCGGCACGAAACAAACACAACTTAAGATGTTGCAGATGACATTTCTGAACAATATTTGATCGCTATCGCAGAAAGTAGGTTACAAGTAAATTTTTTTATGTGCTTGAATGACAGAAACATGACGCCGAATACCGATTGAACTGGTAGTGTGGCCTTAACAGGAAACACTGGCAACAGGTCCTGGAGCCAAATCCCAAACATTACAGCTATTTACATAAGCGTGCACATTCAGCAACGTGTCAGTTTTACGCAACTTCTCGGTTGCAGGGAGGGGTTTTAATATGTTTTAAAGATCATCCAAAAAAACCCAACAAAAACCTAGCAGATTTTCCAACCCTCCACAGAACCTCTGCCAGTTTTAGAAATGACCCACTCTTGAGTATGACTCTGGCAGCAGCCGGCTGCTCGTGGGGCACTTTCTATTGGCTGTTGTGAGGAACCAATCAGGAGAGAGCAAGGAGTGACTCCAGGTCGAAACGACATCAGCCAACATTTATGTCAACAAACATAAGACTTATTATTTCTCATAAGAGAAAACGGAACGACAGAGAAGCAGCTCACAGAGAATCATCAAAATTGTTTGTTGATGACACAAACAGTGTTAATTATTAATTTTTATTACTCAGGCAGTTTACAGGAAGCAGTGTTAACTGTGCATGAGGGCGTGAAGCTTAAAAGAAAACAACAACAGCTAGGTTAAAACAGTGGAGCTGTTGAACGCTGACTATGACACGGTCTGCAGCACAAAGACGTCTGGCTTCATGTTGTCATATCACTTTTCACTTAGAAATGCTGTACTCACAAGACGGAAACAACACTCTGCACTCACAAGCTCATGCAAACAGCCATGACATTTGCTTGTCACTAACAGCAGCAGAAATCAAACGCAAAAAATCACCATCCCCTCAACCACATCTGATGCATTCACTGTACCCGTGCCGGATTTAAAACTGTACAAAGACATTGGCTCGAGCTCACCAGAATCCCCTTCCTCCACCAACATCACTTGGCCGACCGGAGAGAGAAGCTTTTTGTAAGAGTCCGAGTCTTCTTGAAAAGCCCTCTCTTGAGACATGTACGCACAGCCCTGCACGTCTCAAAGCAGAGCAGAGCAGTGACATAATGAAAGTGAACTCCAGTTTCAGCTTGAGCGCTGATACACCCAACACACTAGCACAGATCTCAGGCATTATACAACCGCTGCTCCAGTCACATGGATTTGGCTATAGTGCAGCACAAAGCGGCGGCTGCCTTGTTTCATAAAACCACATGCTTTCTCTAGCATCCAGCCTCTCTGAAGCTGATTCTTTCATGAAATTTGAGATAGACATTTCACGAGCACAGCTAAAGAGGGGGCTATAAAATGCTGGAATCAATCTATCTATCTATCAATCAATCATATACACAATCCCGGCCAAGCACAGGGCAAGACATTAGTCCTATGTTATTTGAAGAGTGTGGGAGGGGACCTGCAAGGTGCTCTGCATCTGCTGCCATAATTTCAGGGTAGCCTAATTAGTATTTTTCATGCTCAGTCATTATATGGCCTGCTCAAGTATTTCATTTAAATGTCATAACCACAGTGAGTTACATTGCAGTGTCTGCCATAGTGCACACAATGCCATTACATTACATTAGTCTCATATCCATGATTTGTGAAAAATGTAATGTCATGAATTCAATGAAAGTGACATCTACTGGAATGGCCCCTAAGGTTTTATAAGAGTGCTGTGTTGTCATATCTCCTCAGCAGCTGAGAAAAGGGTTATAGAGAGTTAATGGTTCTTTATGTCGTACAGGAATACAGTTACTCTCAGGGTGGTCATAAGGAGGCAAAAATATTGGTCAGAATCGGGGGTCAAAATCAGCTCATGGTCTACCTATCTGATAAAGGTCTAGTTCCAATGTGCTGATCACATTGCACATGACATTGTGATCACCAGGTCGACCTAACAGCCACAAGTACAGTGTGGTACAGACAGTTTTCTGTGCGTGTATGTGGACAGTAGGCCTCCGAGAGGACCTTGAACAGTTAGTAAGATACAACCTAAAAGCTTAATAAAGCAAATCCTTATTTTTTGTTTTTAAAAAAAAAAATAAATATATATATCGTCAGCTCATTTATATTTCAAACAAATCTACCTAATATACTTCAATAAAACATTTTTTTGCAAATGGGAACAAACATCCCTTCCCCCATCTACCTCCCATTGACCTGCTATTCAAAATCCACACACACGTTGACCTGCAATCCACTGCACGGTACACTGACACAGTTATGTAAAAGTACCAATATCGTGTAAAACACGCCACAAAACCGCGGCCACTCGGCCACTGAAGACCAATTTCACATTAGCAGACGTTCTTCTTCCCCTACGAGTGAAAATAAAACCGCGAAGCATCATTTTTAGGTATAAAAGTACAATAAGTAGAGCAAGCTGAATTTTCACGCATGCGCACATCGGGTTTAGTTATGCAACTTATTTTTTTACACACAGTTATTCATTCTTCCTTAAACGTAAGGGTAAAATAAAAGAAAACCAACCTGGGCTGTCGAAGTAAAAATCACCTCTCCGGACGTCCTCGGTGTCAAGTTAAAGTCAAAGCGACCAGTGAGTAAAAGGTTCAGTTAAGAATCCAGTGCTCCTCAATGGGAGACGATTTAGACGGGTTGACACAGTGGCCGACGGTTCCTCCCCGGCTCTCTCCGGCTCTGGCCCACTGGCGAATCAGCGAGCTCGCCGCGCGACCTCAATTTAGACTCCTCCTCTAGCAATTCTCGATTGGCTGAAAGCTACGGGTTTCCATGGAGAACACGACGTAATAGCGTAAACGTGAGTTCATTGGTCCAGAGTGCTGTCCGTCGTTTTATATAAACAAGTCACCCACTGCACGTGGAATACCATGTTACGTGTATCGTGCAGCGAGAGGCTGGGCTGGTTACGACCACGCCGAGTCCAAAACAACATATCCAGTGTTGAAATTACATAAATGCGAAAGACCAAGGAGGAAACTGAGAACCGCATTAAAAACTAGACATAAATTCGTTTAACTCGCCTCTGAAGTATGCGCTGTTTCCTATTGTAAAAAACTCATAGCGAGTCAGGTAAAATGTCCCGTCACGCCGTTTATCAATCAAATTGCATTCTATAACCATAAAACAGCTTTAAATAAAACTTCTGTTGAGGGAAACACTTAAGACCAGCATGGCGAGAGTGAAGGGACTGTGTCTTCAGTCTATGGTGATACAGCTGGGTATGTTTTAGTTACCTCATATGTCATGTTATTGCGCACCCTTTCTCATTGGAAGAAGACCAGATATTTCTGTTGTATTTGTTAACTAAGAGAGGAAATGAAATACACGGTATGTATGCATGAAGGTGTAATCGTGCAAAAAAAAAATATCGCAGTGACAACTGCAATAAAGTAAATGTATTTGGCAGTACTTGAGAAACACAAGCAAGACAATAGTATCTCCCTATCTGTCTCGCTTGCATCATCAGGTGTAACGTGTGAGAGGGGCGAGGGTTCACATCTTCACTTACCCCAGATTGAAAGCTTTTGTTCAGCGTTCTCTTGTGAATGGGCCGTGCCTGCTTTCATCACGGACCGGTTGGGACCGGAGAGCACACATTGTGTTATTCATGCGCAGACGTGGTAGCCACAACACCACATTTTCTCTTCTGCAGAAATCTGGACTTCAGTGCTGAGTACCGGCTGCCAGCTTCAAGCGGCAGCCGCACCCCCTCCTGAGGTGGCACTCAACAACGCACCCTGCTGTCTCGCTCGGTGCCCACGTACTAACCAAGTGTCTCGCAGCCACTCTCACTCTGCCCGCATTCATTCGGCGCTTAAAGAAATGATATCACACAGAGAGCCCGACATAGCGGGAGGCACCATTGTTGGCTTTCGCTTCCTTGGCGTGTTCGATTTGTGTTTTCCTCCGTGTCCCGCGGAAGCCCCACAACCTGTTAAATGGAGTTGCGCGTGGGCGGGATTCGACCATGACAGTAAGATGAGACTGATTCATGGATCAGTCCCTCTCGTTTAATCACACATTTCATTCGCGGTAAACTTGGAGTTCCCGCAGGTGGGTGGAATTGCTTTGACATTAGTGACGTAGTAGTCATGACGTGGGCGGCTTCATCTGTAATGCCCAGGGGCTTTGACTGCCGCTCACGACTGTCATGATTATCTAACCAGAAATCCTCTACATTTAATGGGCAGATACACTGGCTGAGCACTTTATTAGGGACACCCGCACACCTGCCCATTCATACAATGAGTCAGCCAGTCATGTTCTAGCTGTTTAATCCATTTTAAAAAATCATTCAGATACAGGTCATGGGCTCCAGTTAATGTTCACATCTCACACGAAAGGCCAGATTTTTACCGCTCCCATGTGAGGCTACACTGGATGTAGACTAACTAAAAATGTTGCCTGAGAGAGTCAGCATTTCACATCAACAGCATGATTTCACCGATCCAAACTGCCTTGGGTCAGCAGTCGAAGGCCGCAGGTGTTGGTGTCAAACACTTGGGATCCCTTAATACCAATCAAACATTGTTGCTGCCGACCGTCACCCTTTTATGGCCCCAGTTTACCATTTTTAAGGGCTGCTTCTAGTATGATGATGTTCCATGTCACTCAGCAATAGTAAAACCGGATTCATGAACATGACCGTGAACTTCAGTGACCTCCCCGGTGAACAAATCTGAAACCTGGAGAAAAAAAAAACTTGCGATGTGATAGAACAGGAGCTTGGTAACGTGAACCTGCAGCTGAGAAAAATCAACAGAAACGACAAACAGAGAGCAAAAGGAGGAACTACTGAGCGAGAGGATGGTGTTCCTAATAAAATGCCTATCGCTTCAACCATGTTGTTTTTCTTCACCCCCCTTGAATTCATACACATTCATTACACTTTTCATTAAGTATATCTGCCCCTGTCTGCACCCCCTTGAACAACCCTTTTATCAGGTTACTGTGTTATGTAACTGCAGCGAACAACAGCACACATACAGCAGATGATTCACGCTGAACACTGATTGTAGCTTCACGTAAAAGAGAATCAATAAATGATGGTCGCCGAAAGTAGAGAGTTCGTGAACGTAGCCTCTCCGAATGAAAGCATATTTCCTGAGTCATATAAACAGCGGTGCACTGCACACAAAGGAGCTTCACCATGAAGAGGGCGTTATTTACGAAGAGCCCCTAAATATCCTTTAATCCTACCTGAGATAGGAGGTCTCCAGAGGTAATGCTGACTCACATGCAAGTGCAGGAACACACACACACACACACACACACACACACAGTCCCTATAAATTAAACTGATCAGAACAAGTTTTTGCATCAGGGCCCTCTGCAGAAAAGACATTTCTGTCACAGCAGAAATTTGGACATTTGACAGCAGGAGAAGCACAGATTTAAATAATTAAAGTACGAAAATGGCTGGTTTCCATTTCGATGCTTCAGTTTTAAGGTTCTGGGATTGTGTATGCCTGCTCACTGACATAACTTACACTTGAATGGAACAATAGTTAACATTATCAGTAACATGTGACATTTCACGCTGCTTTATATTTCTACTTTACTGCATTTCTGAGGGAAATATGGTACCCCCCCCAACACATGTCGGACATGTGTAGAACCGTTTCCCTCCACTTTAGAGTGTGTCTGTCCTTACTACTAATTATATTTTGTGGAAGTGTAAGTTTCTGGGAGTAAAAATGAGCTCTTACACTCAACGCTAAGTCTACGCTCAACTCTCAGTAGCAGAAAAAGCAATAAGAGGAATGACCTTGCCTTTTGTCGAGATGTTTATCAAGTTACTTTTTCATTATGTTCAAAGAGGGATAACTTATACTTTAGTCAATTCCCTGCCCTAACTGAACAGAAGATCCTGCAACACAAAAATCAAATGCAGTATCACCTACCCTTGCTGCGGGGAATAACTAACAGTTTTGACTACACAATGCGATACAGGAGAGGTAAACTTCACAAAAAGGAGGAGGAGGAGGAGGAGGAGGATGAGGAAGCAGGCGAAAATAGGTCTTAATATATTTGTGGTCTGGAATCAATAAGTATTCATGGCAGCTCTCAAACCAGAGACTAAATCCACGGTTCTGCCCTGAGCGGGCGGAGAGTCACGCCTCCCACGTCTCGAGAAGAAAACCGACCACAGGTAGAAATGCAGCGAGGTGGAAAATAACTTTAATAAAACTCCTATGAAAACAAAAAAAAACAGCAAAACAACAAAAGCCTGTACATTTGACAATATCCAGTGTCTGAGACATTTGAAGGCTAGTGGTGTGTGAAACACAGCTGCATCACACATAAACCAACAGACAAAACCATTATAGGCTTAGGCCCGTGCCCAAGGTTTTAATATAATAAGATATGGTTCATATACTCAGATATTGCACGAAAATCAAACACAGATGCAGATGCCGGCGGGGCACCGTCGAAACTGGGGAAGTAGCTTTGCATTCGCGGTGTAATGTCCCTACTGGGAAACCCCGCCCACACGCCCCGGACTCCGCCCCCTACACCCGCCCGTATACAAACAAATAAACTTAAAACAACAACAACAACAACAAAAAAAGAGAGCGGCACATATTTGCACATTCAGTTCAGAAGCAGATCATTAAAAACACAGTATAAACAACGCAAATGTCGAACATTCGCCTTTTGTTTTGGTCCTAACGTGTTAAAAGAATCAGTTATTTCTCAGCGAGTTCATTTGTCACGGTCGCTAGCATGAGTCGGGCGGCGCTTCACAAGGCTGACGTCTTCTTAGGCTTTCAGACGCGCGGGGTGTTGGTAACTCACAGGTGATCAGGCTTTGTCCAGTAATGCTCTTGATTTGAAGAATTTGAAAGAAACAATGCGCATTGTCATTTCAAAATAAAAAAAAAGAAACAAAAAATAAAACATTTAGTCCATTAAAAGACTACGTCTCGTGTAATTTTCTAAAAACATTCCAGTGTTTGGGGGTCCAAATGAACTGAGATTCAAAAAGTGGACCGAAATCCTCAGGGCATCTTTTTCTCCAATCAGTCGTTCTCCTTTATTATTCCCTCACATAGGTTTTTTTTTGTGGACTAGTGAAGTAGTCTGGCACATAGAAATCTAGTGATAGATTCTTAAATGGCAAAAGAAACATAAAACATTACATCAACAACCAAAAAAAAAATACAATCTTCCCGCAGTTTTGAGGCACACTTTGAGGCAGCGAGACTGTTAAGATGCACTTCCTGGGTGCGCTGTTGTGCACTTCGTTTTAAGACATGGGGGGGTGGGGGTCGCCTTTTCCATTCCGCCGTTGTCCTCTGTTCTCTACACCGTACCGAAAACAGTTCAGGGGCGCGGTCAAGCCCAGTCAGCGTCCGCGCAAGCAGAGATTCCGAAATTCAACCACCCTGACGCATGATTTTCGTCAGGCCGCTCCGTGCGGCGCAGGTCCGTCATTAGTGTGGGCAGAGTGGGTGCTTCAGTTCCCTTCCTTTGGCCGTGTGCTCCGCCAGCTGTTTGTGCCTGTGCAAAACCTGCAACGACGTAACCCACCGCGATTCCACGGAAATGTCACAAGACCGTGAACTTGGATTTTTCAGGAGGCACCATGCCAGAGGGATGCGAGGTGAGGAGGGACACGGGGAGTAAGGCTGCAGGGTAACAGAACTGTCCCTGGAGAGTAGGTTTACTCTGTACGTTCAGTATATGGCGAGGGGGGGTGGGTGAGTTGAATCTGCTCACGTTTGGGATATTCTGCTAGATTCCCTTCTTTAAATACAGATGGACGTGACCCTGGTCTCGTCTGTCACATTTCCCTCCCCCTCACTCACTTCATCGTGTCCCTCGTGGCCCACGACCCCTGGGCGCTCAGGGGCGGTAGCTACTCTTAGGACCGGTTGTCTTTGGCCACGTTGTGGGCCATCCAGTTGACTTTGGTTGTCCAGCTCTCTCTCAGGGCCTCATCAAACTTCTGGCGAAACTGCTTCAGCGCCTCTTCATCTGTTTTACCCAGAGCCAGAGAATCCTGCAGGAGGGAAGGGGTTCGAAAAAGGGGGAGGTGGATGGAACGGACACGGAATGTTTAACGGTTAAACAGCAGCAAATGATAATTTGAAAAAAATGCAATCTCCCTGGCAACATATTGATATTTGTAGAAACCTGTTACTTAAACTCTGGTAGATAAGTGTCTTTATATGCACAGCTGGGCATTACTGCACATAACTTTCCAGCCAATAATTCCCGTCGTATAAAAGACTCAATTTGAACGTCAGAACATTACATGGGCATCGACTTTGTGTGTCACTGCTTAGTGATGGGCGAATGTAACGGTTAGAGACTGGCTCAAGCTACTCAACTCAGCTGGAGTATTAATGTAGTGCACAAAGTTGGAGTGTTCTGGTTCTTGTTAACATGAAGTATGCTGTTGTTATGGAGCCTGTGGAGCTGTAGTGCTGCTTTTTTCCCCCTCTTGAGGCAGTATTTGTTTACATTTTGGCCGATTGGCACCGTTAACGACATGTTGAATCAGCAAGCTATTAGCATTTCCTGCAGCTTTGTTCAGAAATCCGGTATTTAATCTCACATGATCTCAAATCAGCATGTTTCTTCTCCCCCCCCCACATCTCTTCTCTTTGCAGAAAAGTTAAATGCCTAAGGAGATGTACAACACCAAATAAAGAGGCGTGGTGAAAAGGTTGGCTGCCGCTTCAAATAAAACCTCTTAAGTAAATTGTCACTGCCGCTGCAGAGAAAACATCCCGGTCTATAAGGTGCAGATTGTGTGCGAGGCACAGAACATGGCTTGCAGGTGAACGGCCTACGTGTGTGGAGCTGGTGTGCTTGTGCACGTGTGTGTGTGTGTGTGTGTGTGTGTGTGTGTGTACCTTTAGGTACTGGATGTCTTTGACTGAGGTGAGCTCAGGCAGTCCGGCAGTCAGCATGAGGGCAAACAGTGTGATGAAGAGGTTCCCGTTCTTCCTCAGGATTAGATAGGCCTCCTCACAGTACTGACGGAAACTACAACAGACACACATACACCCCTGGTTATTTTGGACAAATAAGAGTCCACACTTGTGCCCATTCTTAATAATTTCATAAATATATTTTTTTCCCTGTAGTGAAACAACATAAGTAATATTTGAGTTAAGATGCTTCATTTTATACCAAATACAAAGTATATATTTACAGTGTGTGCTTTTTTTTTGCACATAAAAAGTGTTATGTGGAATTTGTCTTGAGTTCAGATTATTTTAAATTACAAATCAGCAGAGAGGCTTCTAAGGTCTAGAATATTAGAATATTATCACTTTGCATAGGTTTATTATAAACCAAAGCTATTTTTTCTTGGAGACTATGCACCGGGTAAAACAGATCAGTTTGTACATGCATCTGTTGATCAATGACCCAGTTAAATGAGGTTGCCCGCACTCTGATCATAACAAGTGACAAACACTTCCTTTATGTTTCTGGTGTTTGCCCTGACTTGTCAGGGCTGTGTCAATTTGCACGTGTGGTTTCATGGTCCTCCTTACGCACGTTTGAGATCATCTCTTTTAAATCTACATAACCAGAAGGTGTCTGTTCTGGGTTTTTTTTTAATTAAGTAATTGCAACCTCTACTATGGGATACTTTAGGGGCAAAGAAAATCAATCAACTAACTTTTGTGCTCAGGTATAAAAGGAAACGCTTCAAGACAAGTGTTTTGAACATACTGTGGGTACGCTCCCATCAGGGTATTTCCACTTTCAGCGAATCATCTGTGTACATGTACAACCCACGCATACCACATTCGCCGACGCATCAATGCGATGCCCCTTTACTTCTCTTTTCACCGATAAACAATTATTTTCCAGCTCACGCCCTCAGGTCTGGCAGGAAATGTTCAAGACCTCTCGACTGCTCTCCACCGTCACCCCGCTCTGAACCCGGGCTGTTGGGTAACTACGCAGTTTAAACGTCACATGAATACTATGCAAAGCTGTCAAGTTAGCGTATTTAAAATTGAATGACCTGGATGAGCTCTGATGACCCTAAGTGGAGATATTTCATCATTACAGGCTTTCCAGCGTTAACAATCCAGCACTTTGCCATCTCAGATTCAGTGCGATGGAGCTTATCCAATGTAAAGAAAACACTTTCTAAAAAAAAAAAACATTATTATTTTACAATGGACTGCACTTTTTAAACACATCAATGAGTTAGGGGTTTATTTTGAAGATTTATGAACTGCAGAAAGAGGTTGCCTCCAGACGTTTACTCTCCTGTGATGCAGTTATGAACTTTTCTCACGATAACACAGACTACTGTACTGCACCGGTGTTTCCATTTTCAGCAAATGCCCTGCCTACTTGTCCCATCACCGAGCTTGATAAGCATTGTGCTCTCCTGCGGTGCTGTTTGACGAAGCCTATGCGCACCGCGCTCGCACGTGCGCCTCTCTCGAGCCTCAATAACAAGAGAATCGTGTTGCTGAGGTTTGAACTAACGTGATAACATCAGCAATGAGCCTAGTCGTCTTCATCAGAGAATATTACTTAGAAAATGTAAATATAAAGACCAGCACCTTTAGTTTTACCGGGCCTATGTTAATAGACTTTCTCTCTTTCACGTTTACTCTTTTTTTTTTTCTTTAATTTCTTTTCATTTTTCTCAGTCATACTCAGTTTTAACAAGACATTTTCTCCTCGCTGGAAGTTGTGGGGATTAGGTTTGTCAGTGCCTGATCTTCGACTGCCGACTGCTGGTGGGAGAGGGTACTGCACCGACAGACTTCTACAATAATGCGCCGTTTGCTGTACACAGGCTCTGCACCTCCGACTGTCTTTTCTATCCTCTGACAGCCGAGAATCCTGTCATTTTTATCTTCTTTTACTCCACAGATTATTATGTGCTCCTCTTCCCCTCACCTAAAAATAAAATGGATAAAGAGGCCGGCTATGCTTAACCCGGCTATACTTCCAAATGAGCTAATATCCAGCAGGAGGTATGCTCAGTTGTCAGTTTATTAGGAGCAAAGGCACAACAGTCCTGCAGTAAATCCTCCTTTATGAAGGTTATAGTGTTCAGTTTGTGCTGAAAGTGTGTCAGAGAGTTGTTGATTCAGCTCCATGATCATCTTGGAGTCTGAGGCGTGTCTGTTACCAAGCCCATTCTCAACACAACGCATAGGCAGAGGCTGAAGAAACAAAGGCAGACGAGGAGTGAGACAAACCTGCCAAATTTTTCCGTGTATCCCGTCTTGCCCTGCTGTATGACATGGATGAAGTCGTGTGTGAGGATGAATGGCACGCGCTCCCTCTTGATGCCAAATTTGGACTTGAAGTTGCCCAGGATGTGGCCAAAGTCTATGTGGAAGAGCTGAAAGACAAGATGGCCGATCAGCGAGCACGGCGGGACCAGGAAAAACGCACGGCGACTGCGCGATTAACAGAGATAAACCCCGTCGTCTGCCTAACCTGTCCAGTGCTGCGGACCATGATGTTGTCGCTGTGGCGGTCTCCGATGCCCAGGACATAGGTGGCTACACAGTAGCCTGCACACGACAGAGTGAACTCCTCGATGGCCCGATCAAGAGCGTCGCTGTCAACCCACAACGCAGGGCGTAAGGAAATCGTCAGCGAGCTCACGCCTCCACTAAGCAACGCGAAATGGTCTGTGCAGTTCCCGAGAGTTTCGTGAATCGCCGGGCACCGTCTTACCCAGAGTTCCTCTCTTTGAGCCAGTTGAGCAAAGCATCCTTGTTGAAGGCGGCAGCTGCTGCCACGTTGCTGCTGGTCAGCTGGATGTTGGCGATCGTGTCTGCCGATGAGACGACTTCGATCAGTCCCGCCCGGTCGCCTGTCGCTAGGCAACCATACGGCACGATTCTGCATATGCACAAAAAGATAAGCAGAAAGAGCTTAACGATATCAGTTGGAACATCGTAAACACATCTCTCCTGGTGGATTTGGTGGGTGCAGTGATCTGATTTGTTTCATAGTTATTTCAACATACGAATGAAAAAAATCTGATGTGGGTCATTCAACCAGGCAGCGTAACTGTAGCTTTGTGCGTATTGCTGCAAATCCAGCTCCAGTATTATGTATTTATGAGATTAAGATATTAGGCTGTGGTTTATTTGGAAGTTCCTTCATACAGTGCTCCTCTGGGTCCAATTCACTCTGTCAGACAGGGTTCATTGTTGAACCGCTTGTGGCGAGCTGAGACGTAACAGATGGGAGAAACGCGGGGGCCCGAGGAACACATGGCGATTACGTGACGACGTGCAGGCCAGCCCGATGAGACGCTTTTCCTTTCACTTCAACCGCCTTGTTTCTGCCGTTTCCACCAGATGGCATCGGTCGTTTTGCATGGTGAAGAGTTACGGGGACCTGAAAAACTTTGCTCAGAAGACTCGAGAACGGGCCGAACTTTCTACATCTCATTTGCGGTTTGGACAGGACGACAGACTGTTCCGACGCGTGAGGTAAGATTCTGCGTATCAGCGAGAGACCACCGAAAAAACTCGCACCCAGCACATCACGGTGCTTCGGTTACACTGTCCCCACCTCTCGTCCCCTCACTGTGTCTGAACTCGGAAACCATGCCCCTGTAATCTGAAACACCGTCCCCCAGCTCAACTGTCAAAACAAACCCCCTCTACTGCTCAGCTCCAGATGTGTTGGCGTATGACGAAGCGGGGAAGAAGCGTTCGCAGCAGCGCAAACGTGTGGGTTTGATTAGGACGTAATGCCTGATATTGTGCGTGTGTGCGCGCGCGCCTGCGTGTGGATGTCTAAGGTGTAAAAAAGGGTTGGAGGTCACGCTGGCGTGGGGTGATTTAGCGTCTCCCCTCCTCTGTCGCACCCCGTCGGAGTTTCCCCTCCCCTACTGGGAGCAGGAACAAACAGCTCGACAAAGTCCTTCCGTTAAACGCACGCACGCACGCGGACGACAACAAGAGAAGCTCACCTGAGGTCCAGACTGGCCTCCTTCCACAGCAAGTCCATCAACCTCAAAATCTGGAGGGTCAACATGTCTTGCCTGAGGTCTAAGAAAAGAAAGTGAGGGAGGGAGAGAAAAGCTGCTCGTTACCGAGAAACCGGAAAGCGATTTCGGCCGCCCTTTTCTTTTTCCACATCCTTCTCCCCCCCGAGCGCCCTCCCCTCTTCCTCCTACCGTCGCCATTCTTGAAGATGATTCCCAGGGAGTCTGCCCCCAGCAGCTTGTTGTTGTAAACAATCCAGAGCGGCTTCATCTTAGAGTCCATGTACCGACACCTCTCCACACTGATGGAAGAATGAGAGAGAGAGACTGTTCCAGTCATCCAGAACTCAGGGAACTCAGGTTTTCCTACTCGTGTCATGCGAATGGTGTTTTACTTGATGCCAGACAGCAGGATATTGGGGTTGAGGGGGGAGTGCAGGTCTGACAGAGTCTCCGAGTAGCCGCTCTGCCTCAGGCAGGTCATCATGGCCTCCTTGGTCAGCATCGCCTCCTTGGTCTTACTCCGAGCGTTCTTGGTGGTTCCCAGCTTAATTAGCTCATTGACTGATTTTAGCTTACTCAGGGCCTCCACCTGGTAGAGGCGAAAGACACGCAACGTTCACGTCAGAACTCTGCAACACTGTTTAAATTATTCATCCCGAGTTCATTCTCCTTAGAGGGGCTACGTCAGCAGCGCAACCCCAACCCGGTGTGCATGCTCTTCAAAACAGGAAGCGTCTAGATAAATGGCCGGGCCGAGGAGGATGTAGGAGGAAGCGCCCAGAGGAGCGACTGTCAAAAGCAAAGGGTGGAGGGCAGAAGGGTGACGCTGGTGTCGCTGTGACAGGCTGAAAATACCATAAATCTAGCCCCCGCCAGGGACAACAATAGACCGCAGCTGTTCTGAACCCAGACAAAAAGAACTAGAGGAGTAAGACTGAGCTATAGAGTTGAGGAAGGAGACGAGCAATGAGCAAAAATGAAAAAAAGGGACAAACCGTGAGATCGTGTGTGTGCACGAGACAAAGAAATGAGAGGGAATCTGTGTGCGAGACGCACCTGTTTCTTCAGGACCTCAATATGAGGGATGCTGCCTCTGCAGTAAGCTTCCAGGATGAGGGCAAACTGGACCGAAACCGCCGGCATGTGGATCTCCGACCTGTAGGGGGCAGCAGAAAGCGGCCGTGCTCAGGGGGGGAAACCTCTCAACCGTCGCTGTTCACAACTTTCTACGCCACTGACTTTCTCTCCACGCGTGAATACCGACGACGCGAATCTGTACACACCGTAGGTGCCAGAAGAGGAAGTGTCCTATCTTGCGGTTCCCCTGGGCACGCTCCAGCAGGAAGTGGGTGAGGGCGCAGTCATAGTAAGGCTCGTAACGCAACACTTGCACCAACTGTAGCAGGTACTGCGACAGCTCCTCGTCACTGGCGAAGGGGAGAGGAGGCGGGATCAGAGAGAGAGAGGGGCATGAGCCTCATGAACCGACGGTAAAAGTTTAATAAAATAAAACAGCAGAGGAAATATGTTCCCGGATTACTTGTGTACACGCAAGGTTGAATATGAGGAGGAAGAAAAACATGGATCAGCCTGTATAATATCTGCGCGAGGGTGGGCGGGTGCTCATTCTTACCTCATGTCGCGCAGACAGCGCACAGCATATTCTCTGACATACTGGTCAGGGTAGTTGAAGTCCAGAAGCTCCAGTGCGTCTCTTGGACTCAGTTTGGGCCAGATTTGAAGCAGCGCCTGCAGCTGAGACGCATATTTGAATTTGTGTGTTACTTTGAGGCTGACTGCAAGACACTGGATGCATGATAGATGCTAAACCACCGTGCTACCAAAATTTGTAGAGCTGAAACGGGTACGTATTGATACAACTTACATGGAATGTTATAAAATACTTTCAGAACAGTCTCAAATATGAGCCTTTTTCTTTTGGAATTATTTGAATGTAAAGCAAATCACCTACTTACAGTAAAACAGCCACTTTTTCCCACATTTGTCAACAATTTTTTATTGCATGGAGAGGACAGATTTACCCCTAACTAATGGCCTCATATATGTGATAATATCACATCCAGCGTTCTGTGCAAGGATTTGAAACTTGTTTTGCTCTTTCGCGAGCAACTTATTAAAAACTATAAAACCTGCGTGTAGATGCAAAGAGCTGACTCTGCTCTCCCGAAATGACATGCACGGTTGGGTGGATCTGCGGGGCACAACCTGGGCCATGTCCTCGTGTTTGCTCCACTTGACGGAGAGTAGCAGCTTGGGCAGCGACTGGGGGAAATTCTCTCGGCAGTCGTAGCGTAGTGTCCAGATTAAGTCCTTCTCGTTCTCACACAGCTGGGAGAGCGGGTCGCGCTCCATGATCTCCTTCAGCTCGATGTGGAACTTCTTGCCCCCGCGACCCTGAGGGGAAATGAAGTGGGGGTGGGTGGGGGATGAGGAAGATGTAGAGGAGAGACAAGGGGAAGGGAGAGAAGATGAAGATAAACCGGAAGAGGGACCGGCACCTGAAAGGAAGCGAGGCGGTGAGGATGAGCAGCAGCAGTGACCGAAAAGGACCACAAGGTGGCAGGAGTGGATCAAAGCGTCCCGCAATCTCTCATCTGCCGGCTTGATCACTGTTCCACACAAACTGACTTGACGACTAATTGTCTCCGTTTCTAACAAGCTGTGTGAGCCAACGTAACGCACGTAAACCGGGGCCCCGATGCGCAAACTTCATTCAAACAGGAATAACAGCGCCGTGTATCTCTGCAGTCGACCGTGAAGTTACATTTAGTAAAAAAAACAATTTAAAAAAACCCTACCACCTTGTGTTCAGCGATAACCCTGGCTTCATACATACACCTCACATTAAAGGGTTGCGTTCGGGCATGCCCTCTACATAACACAGGGTTGCGTAACTTGGCAGCAACACGCCCAGGAGCGGGGTTTTGTTATTTAGTATGGGCGGGTGGGGGGGGGGGGCAGGAAAACACACAAGTGATCTGATTAGTCTCCAGTTTTGGTGGGGTTTGAAATATTTTTGCCGCTGCACCCTGCCAAAAATGATAACAATGAGTTTCCCAAGAAAAAACCGGCAGTGTGTGCCTGTTTGAGAGGCTGTGCTTCTGGCGTGTGTCTGTTTGAGATGACGTGGAAGGAGGGTGGATGTTGGGGGTGGGGCTGACGTAGCAGGCCTATTTGTTCCGGCCAACTTGGAACTAATGTGCCACCTTATTTTCACCCGGTTTCTGCCCCCGCTTGCATTCAGCTCACCATGGGTGCGCAGTCACTTGCTCCGGCGATCTCTGCGGCTTTTTCCAGTATCTGAAAAAAAAGAGTGAGTGAGCGCTGTTATGAGTGAGTGTACACACACACACACACACACACACACACACACACACACACACACACTGATACATCGCTGCCAGCGTGAGCACATTAAGTAGGCCGGGCACGTCCTGATCCTCTCATGCTAACGGCGGCCACTTCATCATAATCACTAGGTACCATTATGAAGAGCACTAAGCCAGCGTGATGGAAAATTCAACTGCAGTGAGGTCTTTAACCCCCCACCACCACCCCCCCATCACCACCCACAAGGACACACAGGTCCCATCCTGCTGTCTAGGTTCAGTATGGTACAATCAGGCAGTATTCATTTGTTCATGCATATTAAATATAGCGGGATGCGCAAACGGTGCCGCCGGTTTCTGGGCGAGTGACCTTGTCGAATGGGGGGAAGACAATGGGGTGCGACGAGTACTCTGGAAAGTGGATGTACAGCGCTGTAGCGTTCTCAGTGTACGGGTTGGTCTGGATGGTTCCTATGGGGTTCAGCATCTCTTCAAGTTCATCTGGGGGCAAGAGAGAGCAGATGCACACGTTGCTCCTTTACGTTCGACCGGAGTTGCGGGCACGAAACAAAAGCGCGGTAGCGTTCGCGTGTGCGCACCAGGAAAAGAAGACCAGCAGTGCAGGATGATGTCCCCGGTCTTCAGTTGGCCTTTGTAGTCAAACACCATGGTGTTGACCCAAGCTATAGGGTAGTGCTGGATCACAGAGAGAAAAACAATGATGTTAATTATTAATCGGTGATGCTCTGAAGATGGTTTATGTGTGGAAACTGAAGAAGCTTTTATCGTTCCTTTTCAGGCCCACTAATTTGACCCACTCAGCGTACAAGCCTCTTCCTTACCACTTTCCCTGCCTTGCGGATGGTCTGGTACTTGTTTATGTGAGGATTCTTGGTGGACTTCTGCTTCTTGACCTTATCCATGACAGCATAGATGGCGAAGCAGAGGCGGGTCATGCGCGGCAGGTCGCAGACGCCGATCTCGAACTCCAGCGTGCTCTCTTTCCACGTGTGGTCCGAGCGCCCGCTGCTCTCGTTGCTCACCGCCGGCTTGCACAGCAGCTCGGTGCCGTGGAAGAGCCCCGCCCTCACCTGGACCTGGGCGGGTGGGAGGGGTTTACTGCGTGGGTTAAAAACTGACACGCGTTCACGTGCTAGCCCGCTTCACCTTTTAACCCCAGACAGAAGCTTTTATCGGGAAATACGTCCGGGGGGAACCGGAAATCGAGTCCCGCCCGTTTTGAGGGTCAGCATTGACAGCGGTGACATATTAACAGGAAGGCGAGCGAGTCTCTCACGGACGTGGACGAAGCGGGAGTTTACCTTGGCAGTCTCCTCGGCGTTCACCTTGCTGGCATTCACCAGGACTATCTTAAGCGGGCTAGACACGTCCCACACGCACGTCTGCACTTGCTGAGGAGGGAACGTGAGAGGGGAAAGAGACACTTGCGATGAGCGAGCGGCATTAGCATAATGAAGTGCAAAAATATGAACTCGACATGCTGCTTCCTCACACGCACACACACACACACACACACACACACACACACATACACACACAACAATGGTGGGGGGTGGGGGTCAGGAAGGTCATTCTGATGTCAAGCCAAGTGAATTTGCGCTCGTCAGCAGTCGGCAGCACAAACAGCATCACATGACTGCGAACATGACTAACTAGTACACTTCCCGCGGCCTGCTGCCTCTCCCTTTGTGTTGATGCTGCTTGCTGATGTGTTTTAATTCACTCGTGTGAGTGCGCATGAATTTCTAATACAAGACCACGCCGCCTCTATCGGTACAGGTGGCGGGGGTGGCGCCGCCCTCACGGACCGACTCGTCCCAAAACACACCTCGTCCTCCCGTACAGTAAGCCCGTCACTGTCTGAACACAATCTGTGCCATTCAACTTCCCGCAAGCGCTTAACCGAATGTCAGATCAATACAACATGAGGAAATACAGATAAGTTTAGATGGTCGAAATAAAAAAAAGAAAAAAATGCTGCTCTCCTCGGGTTGTTTACGAAACCTCGGCATCTTTGTATCTGAGCAGAGGATAAAAAAACATCGGAGAGAGATAATGCAGAGCCAGGCCGGTCCTGGCTGTAAAATCAGCAGTAAAATTCTCCTAATCAGGCCGAGGATCAAAAGGAAAATTACAATGATGACGCCACAGCTGGTGGAAACGTACAGTTGGCACCCTGGCAGGCAAGACTGGAAATATTCACCAGGAAGAGCAGGGTGTTCCATTCAGTTACTACTCTGAATTAGTTCCGCGCTGATGTAAACAAGGATCGCAAGAGGTTATACGGGCAAGGGATCGATTGGGCAATAAAAGGAGAACCGCCAATTATTTTGATAATAAGGTAATGTGTCACATCCGTCTCTCTCTCTGCGCTTCTCCCTTCGCACTGTGACTTTCAAATAAAGAAAGAATAAAGAAAAATCATCTTCCAAAAAGATTTTTTTTTAAAATTCACTAACTACACCTTGTGAAATGTGAGTATTTGCTGATCATCTTCCGGTGTAGGAAATGCAACACGTTCAGGTGTCGGACTTTTGGTCTGGTTTTGGAGACATTTTAAAGACAAAAGAACCAACTGATTCACCGAGCCAATAATCAGCAGCTTAATCAATAACGGTAATAATTATTAGTTCCACACGGAGACATTTTTCATTTGTCCACGACATCACGACAGAATGAGGCGTTTGTTTGTTTTGGGCATTTTGGTCTCTGCTTGGATTTAATTCTTACGTCATTTTACAGAAACCTACAATTATCGCGAGACGTGACACGTGGCGAATGTGACACTTTTTAGTGTCCGCTCATCAAAAAATGTGGACGTGAGGTGAAGCAGGTGTCAGTTTGTACTGTAAACCAATGAAAAATGTTTAATGACAAGGTGGGGGGGACAGCGGGAGCGAGCTATGAAATGACCGTTTTGATACGGTTAGGATCATCTGTGATAAAAAAAAAAAGTGGTTCAGTTTCAGACGGTGACTCACACCTGTAATATTTACCCACCGACCGAAGTCAGCACGGCGTCAGGCGATGAAAACCCCCCGGGGAGCGTCCGCTTAACGGGGGCCAATTAAATGCGGCCTGACATTTAAAACGTGGACGCGCGCGCGCGCCCGAGGAGAGATGTCACGCTGTACCCGGTGGCGGCGAGGAGATAACGATGTTTTCTGACAATGTGGCAAGCGCTGGCAGTGACAGTGCAGGCTCGCCTCGTAAAAAAAAAAGACAGGTGGCAGCTGCCGAGCGCCTGTTTACTCGGTCCGCCTCCGCACCTGCCGCGCTCGGCGCAGGTGAACCGACGGAGCCGCGCGGCTTTTACTGTTTCAGCGGAACGGGGACGCGGCTCGGCAAACACGGGGCAGATATGAAAGCGGGCGTTATCTAGAGCACACGAGAACGTTTTCATATGCGCACGGCACGCTCGGTTCTAGTGCCAGCGATGTCAAACGCTGATCAAATTTGCACACGTAATTTTAGAGAGGCATCGCCGACCGGGGCAACGATCGGGCCGCGCTAAAAATAGCACGCCGAGAGATTTCCAGCGAGCGGAAATGAGATTTGTCTGACTTGACTTGAGACGCAGGCCGATCAGTTCACCTGCATACTTGTGAGCGAGCAAAAACCGAAGACAGACCGCGACGCAGAATGGAGGGGCGCGGCTGGACTGACCGTGGGGACCCTTCTCTTGGGAGGTAGCGGTAAAGGCGGGTTGGACGACTTGCGGCTGACCACGGCCCCGATGGTGGAGATCTCCTTGTCAAACATGGCTTTCACGGTGCTGGTGTGGACCAGGGTGAGATGCGGGGACTCCTTGGCCTGCATGCACGTGCGGATGTACTGCGAACAAGACGGGACAGGGAGAGCTTTTAAGCGACGTGGACATTTTAACCTAAAAAAAAGAAAAGCTTTCTTTATACTTTTGCCGTACTTTAACGATGAACTTCACTTTACTCCAAAATGCGGGGGACGAGCATTCGCAGCCCGCCGTGCGAATGCACTGTTGTAGTAGAAATAAAATTCCTGAAACTGCTTTCAGGAAGAATCAGCTAAGGCACTTTTAGGACAGAGAAATAAATAAGCCGTAACAAATTTGATCCGTGCATTTATACAGCTTGTGAGCGGGCTTGATCGAATTAAAATGCACGGACTAAAAACGGATCCAATACCTCGGGATGATGTTTACGATTTAAATCCCCGCTAAGAAGAAAGCCAAGCAACCGACATAAAATATAAAATATAAATATAGAAAAATATAAATATTCTATTCTATTCATTATTCAGTCTCTCTCTCCTTGATCAGAATCTGCCGATACTGATATTCATAGAACATGAATCACAGAAAACGATGCTTGCGGCGATTTCGAAACGGTTTGGAAACTCCCAAATCGGTTGGGCTCTTTTCCTTTTTCTTAAAAATAAAAAGCACATTGCTTTTTTTTCTCCACCATATCCTGTTCTGGACATGATGTCGTTGACCAGTCACTGATAAGACACTCGTCCGGCACGCAGCCACCGACCTTGTACTGAATCAGGGGTTGGTCGCCGCAGAGGAACTCCAGACAGTAGCTGATCCTCAGTACGTACTGACCCCTCCACGCCTCCTCCTCGGGGCCGTGGGTGGTCAGCCACTTCCTGACGGCCAGCTCCATCAGCTCCGTGGGGGTGAAGGATGATGGCACCTTCAGACTGGCCGAGTCCTGCGAGACAAAGCAGAGGCAAACGGGCAAAGGAGACATTGAGCGTTTGGGGTTTTTTGCTGTTTGTTTTTCTTACAAAGCATTTCAGCTCAGTGTGTGACCTTTCTGAAGTAAAAGCTAAGCAGACAAGTGTTTCTAAAAACTAGATTTCATGTGTTGCGTGAGAATTAGAAGGAGAAACATGAGCAGGGGTGTAAGAAAAAATTCAAAATATCGATATATTGTCATATTTTATTTTGTGATATCCATTTTTGCTGACTGGCAGATGTTTTTTGTTGATCTGACAAAATAAGTATTTTTTAAGTATATACTTCACTTGTTTACCTCTCATATTTTATCCACAGTTAGATTTTGAAAAACGCAGTATATCACGATACAAACAGAAATCGCGATATATCGTGATATGTTGAAGTGTAAGCCCTGTATCGTGACGTGAAAAGGAAAGAGAAAATTAAAAAAGTGAGGACCACGAGCCCCCTCCCTCACTCGACATGTGCGCGAGCGGCGCACACGGCCGCTGAGCATGATCACGGCTGAACGAAGTCGCGCTGCAACAGATTGTGTGGCAAACGTATGCGAGCGTGCCAAACGCCAAACGCGTCCCGAGCGGCACACCTAGGCTCCCTGCGTCATCCTATTTATAGCACGACACTGACCCGGTACCTGAGATGGAAGCATAATTTTCCTGGGGGTTTAATAAAAATGCCATCCATTAATAATTCACGACAAAAAAAAAAAAAAAAAAGGCCCCGGCTTCACCACGGCGCAACGGCCGAGCTGCCCTGAAAGTGCTTCAGCGATCCATTCCTCTCTGAACGTTATTTGAGAGCAAGATAAGATGCGGATTCTAATGCAGCGAGGGAACGAGAGAGCAAGACTGAGGTAAACCACCGAGTGGGCCTTAATGATATCGCTAAAAGGAAGGTTCGCGCCGAGCCTCGGTCATGTTCGCTCTGCAACAATAAACCACCTTGCCGCACTTCCTGTCTGTAATGAGGCTCATTGTGTCTGACCTCCCAAATAAGACTTCCTGCCAATTGTCCATCTGAGCGCGGTAGCGCAGATGGCCTGTTTTCGTCTCCGCGCACTTTGCGCGCCTGCGACGTTCATCGAAGCTGATGCAGAGGAGTCTCCCGGGACACGACCATCTGTCTCACGATTAAATAATGTTACTTCTAACAGAAGAAGTAACGAAAGCAAAAGGCAGATAGAGGGAGACGGAGGGCTCAGAGACGGAGAGGTTCATTTTAATCAGCGCTAATGCATGCGCGTGTGCGCACGCGCGCGCGAGGGAATGGCACAATTTCGCTGATGGTTTTTGACCCACTTAATTTTGTCACATGACTCGCTATTTGGAATCAGTCACGTGACTTCGGCGGGGCTGACAACTGCGAGCAGGAGACGGAGGGGAGGAGGCCCGAGCCGCGGCGCACGTGGCCGCGCTGGGGGAGTCACATGGCTGCGTTTGCTCCTCTAACAAGACGGTTTTGTCTGCTGCAGCGAGTCACACTGTTATTCGGAGCTCATTATGGATGCAAAGATGGTGTGCTGACATCACATTATGTGTTTGGGTGTTTTTTTTGGTCTCCTTTAGGTCAATCGAAAAGAACAATGACGAAAATGAACGCAGTCAGATGAATGAATTATGACGCCTAAGGGACACTTTGTGAAATATTAAACATGATGTCATTGCACAAAATAAGTACATAACTGCAACATAATCATGCTCTTTGACCATTTTTGTAACTTTTGAGGATGAGGGAAGATGCTGTGTCAATGGATTTTCATTCATTTTTTTTCTTGTTGTGTCATTTCACGGAAAGGGGATGCAAACCTTTGCACCCATCCGTAACATTAAGGAAGTAAGCTCTGAGAGGAGCTCAGAACTGGCATGATGAGACAATAAAGTTGCTGGATTATCATCATTTTATGGGGCTGAACATTTGTGCAGGCCGCCACAATTATCTTCAGTTGATTCTAGCCAAGAACAAATTACTGGCAGAAAACCATTAGAAAAAAAAGGGGGGGGGCTGGATGCACTAGCTATCAGTGATTAAATCAGAAACAAAGGAGCACTTTGTATTTCACTGGTTTAAACTGGAAATGTTATGGAAAAAAAGAGTATTTATGGTATGGGCAGAATATGCTGAGCTGTTATACTGATACTGTACTATTTGCAGTATATACTGAGATTTTTTTACTGAGCTGTGTGTTCACACCAAAGGTAGAGAAGTGTTAGAAGAATTAGGTTCACCAGTCCACAGTTCGCTCATTGGATTTCCCCACGAAAATTTGTTGTTTTTTTTTTTTTAAATCCAGCATCTTCAACCTACCGTATATCCTAGATCCTGTCTTCACTCACCCTGCTGCTGACACAAGTTGTCAGCATGCACGGACCAAACGCTCACCTGAGACTGGTCGAAGTGGATGATGACCTTCAGATCGGCCGACCGCTCGCCGACCCCGTCGGCGACGGCCGTCCCGGCCGCGGGCTCCAGCTGCGGGGAGAAGCAGGCGTGCAGCCACTCGGCGCACGTCATCATCTGGACCCGCTGCATCCGCTCTTCGCTGAGGCGAAACATCTTCCCGCGAAAGTCCTTCACCTCCTGGTCGTTGATGGCGTCCAGCTCGTGGAGGCCTGGCGGAAGATTGGTAAAGGGCGTTATGGCGACAGGTTGAAAAAAAAAAAACAACGCGCTATGACAACTCAACGGCTTGAGTGTGCGAGCGACGCCGCCTCGGTGCACGCGCTTCACGTCAAATTCACTGCGCAACGCTTGAGATGCAGCGGTTGCACCTGGTAGTAATGAATGAGTTCACGGTTCGCAAATTGCAGCCCCTCGTGGGATTAAAGCAGAACCTCCTATTAGCGACACTACTGCCAAATGCCAGAGGTATCAACTATGTCTTGGCTGATCTCTCCACTCCCCATTGAGCTTTTGTCTCGGTGTGTTTTCTTATCAAAAGTGTAGCTGCACAATACTCTTTTGGTAATGAAAGAAAAATAAGTTGACATTTAAAGCCATTTAACATTCATATGACCCTCAGCCTTCAGACGGGGCTCTGGACCACATTAGCTGCATTGTGCATGCGAGCTGGGTTTGTGTAACTGTATTTCTGGAGGAGGGGGGGGAAAAAAAACAACCAAAAGAAAAAACGGCTGGCCTTGTGAGCGTGTAATAGTTTGTTACTGTGTGCTGCATGAGGTTGTTGTTGTGTGTGTGTGTGTGCGCGTCTGTGAGTTTCCTTTTGAAGCACCACTTTCCTCTGAGCTTTTTAAAGATCGCGTCAGACCAAAGTGGAGCCAGGAGGGAAGAATATCAATATCGTCTGGGTCTCCTTTCCACTCAGAGACCCTTCTCTCCCTCTTTCTTCCCCCCAAGAGGTCTGCTGAGGCCAGAGGACTTCCACAACCCTGGACGTGACGTTCGGAAGAGGGCTGGACCGATGCCCCCGAAGTCTATTTCCCTGCGCTTTACGCGTCAAACTACACCGATTGTGTGTCGTGCTCTGAACGCTTCCAAAATGCGGGTGACCCACAGCTTAATGACGTGAAGTCATACAAGCACTACAGCTACTACAAGCATTATAATAATAAATTATTTTGTACTGATAAAGTGCCAACAAACAAATATCTTGCGTTTCGTGTCATTCGTGACAAAGAGAAGTAACATGTTTAGCATTGCTGCTTGTAAAAGGACTAAAAATTTAACGGTTATCATAGTCGTTAACCTACCAATTGAGCGAGTGATTAATCAACTAATCGTCGTAGCTGTAATGCTGTAATGCTAAAGACATACGAGTCGAACGTGCGAGCTTTAGTGTTGCGGGAGAGAACCTTTTTCTTTTTTCCTCACGCATCAATGCGTATCCTGTCAGGGACTCTGAGCTTCGACAAACGTTTAAGCCACGTCAGAGGCCTGGGGTCAGAGGATCGATCTCCTCCGCTCTCCCGAAGGGCCCTAATCCTCATCAGGGATAATACAAACTGACACGTGATGGAAGACGTGTCAGAAACACGTGATGGAAGACGTGTCAGAAACACATCCAGCCTTCCTATCATGCAGCAGGGCCGCAGACAGAAGCCAGTCAGGTCCGACGTCTCGGGTTGAACGCGATCGTGACTACAAGAGCTATTTAGTGCACTGGTGGAGGAGCTTACCAACTCTTCAAGCGCTTATATTGGGAATGTCAAACCAGGACGGTGAAGGAATCGGTCGGTGAGGTGGGGTGAAATGTGTGAGTTCAGATCTGCCACTTGGAATTGATGAAAAGACTTTAAAAAACAAAAAGAACAAAGTGACGCTGCCTCACCCTTGCCGATGAGGACGCCGATTTTGGAGTCCAGCAGGCGCTCCGCTCGGCCGCAGTTGCGCGTCACCAGCTTGAGGACCGGCAGGAAAGGGCGAACGTCGCAGAGCCGCCGCGTTTCATCCTCCAGCTCCTCGTGCACGGCGGCCTGGTTGACGCACTCGAACATGTGGCTCTCCATCTCGCCCAGGGCGGGAAACAGCGGCATCGTCTGAGCCTGCTTCCATAAGAGCTGGAAGGCAAGCGGGAAGAACTGGGGTTTGACCGGAGCGCACTGGAAAAACCTCAGGAAATGTTGTTATCGTTTCTATTAGACCTAATTTTTTATTTTTTTTTTTTAAACGTGCGCTTAAAATATGTGCAACCAGAATGAGCAGTTTTGTTTTTGGCTTGATGGCCATGCATTCTTTACAGGGTTTGATAAAACAAAGCAGCATCTTCTTTACCCAAATTTCCAAGGGCGTTTTTTTTTTTTTCCATCGTTGCCTGAAAACTAACCGAGGGTGACACGGTCACGATGAGCAACCTTGAGTCACGGCAACTTGCCGCTGCTCCCGGGTGAGCAGATCAGGATGTGAGTAATTCGTGCAACACCCAATCCCGCCGCGATTCGCGGGCGTGCGCCCTCCACGGCGCGATCGCAGGGCTCGGCGTCCAGCCCCTCCTTGCGCCCGTCTGAGGCTGCGGCGCCGGAACAGGACGCGTTTGCCCTCGCGACGGGTATCTGCTTTTCCGGGAAACCTCGTGATTTATGCTATTTATACGATTAGTCACATCGCTCTCCGCAAACCACATGCAAAACGCACCGAGGTTTTAATTATTTGATTACGCAACCTTTTCAGAGATTAATTCATTTATACAATTATCGATCTTTTTCATCTGACACTCATTCATATACATGCTCTCATTGGCTGTTTGATCAATCATAGAGAGACTCTGGCAAAAACTAAAAACTTTTTCCTGGATTCCTACTATTCGCCCTCTCCTTCATTTCCTAGAAGGCGTCTCGCTCACCCCGGGGCTTCCCTCCCCGTTTCGCTTTCGACGGCGTTCGAGATCGGCCACCTCGGTTTCGCGCTTCCCTCGGGGAGCGAAGATCTCTCACGCGTCCGTGCCGGATTAGCATCTTTTTATGCATGCGCACCCACGCGCGTGTCGATTCCAACGAACTTAAAGGCCTAACGTCCCGTCAGGAAACTAGAGCAAATGAAGGTGACATCACTCGGCATCTTTGGTCACGTTATGGGGCCTAATGAAGCCCGGAGTGATTTTGAGAAATGCCAGACAAGACCGTACACTGTTTACGGGTTTACGAGGTTTTTCTCAGAACTCTCCCGTCAGGCTTTATTTGAGAGTGCTTGCCCGGGGGAACATGTTCGAGGTTGCGTGTCAACGCAAGACAGAAAAATAGAAATGTAAATCCAATACAAAGAGTCACGGGTAGCGACTAATATTATCTTTGTTAAACGTGGCGTGGATTCAGCTCAGAACGTAGTTTTTGAGGCCGCACGTACGGCGAGGCTGCGTCGCATCACGTTACACGGCAACAAATCGCCGTCAGCGTTTTGCGCGTTCGCTACGCTGCAGTCGAAAGCAACGCCGCCGCGAGGTAAGGCTGCCGCGTGTCATCTCCCGGCATCGTGCAGGTGTTCCCATTTGTTCTGGTCACCCTGTCACATCGCGGTTCGCCTTGACAGCGCGTCAGCAGGAAGACCACCGCATCCGACACCTTGTTGCGTGCCGACAGCCAGTGGCTGCTCACAAAACGAAAAAGACAACTAGCTGCAAGAGCCACACCTCTGTCAAAACAGGCACTGGATGTTTATTTGACTGTTTATGTGCGCGGGCTTTCGACTGCACCTTATTAGGACAAGAGGCCTGGAGGCATGCAGCGTCAAGAGTGGAACTTCAGGACACACAACGAGGAAATAAATAGATTAAATCTCCTAGCAGAGGGTTGGAACTTTTTTTTTTTATTAGATTTCTTAATAATCTATTAATTACCTGTTGTGTTGTGCCACGGCTGAAATTATTTCACTGGGCCTCTACCTCTCGGCAGCAGCGCATCGCCGTAAGTGTTTCGGAAATCCCATTTTAAGCCCAGACCCCGTGTCCTCGCCCGACCCCGGGGGCCCACTCACCAGTTTGATATGCTGAATTGTGGCTTCGCGCGGGACGTCCATCTGGATGTAGATACCGGTGGGGAGCAGGAAGTCCACGGTGATCTGGTCCGGAGCGTGTCCGGCCAGGGGCGAGTGGGCCGCCCATATGTCCAGGAGGTCTGTCATGGCGGGAGGCATGGCAAGGGGCAGCGCACACCACCTCAACCATAAGGACCTGGAGGGACAGAGGAGAGAGGACAGACATGTTTTTAAAAAAAAAAAAAAAAAAGGGCTCCATTGTCTTCGCGAGTCAGAAAATCAGAGCGGCCCTGTGGGGGCAGCACTGTGCCGAGTCCGTGGGGAGGTCGCTGGCTTTAACTTGGATGAGGGCCAGTGCTCGGAAGAATGCCCACTAAGCAAACAGAACAAAAGGTCAGCCTGACCTCCGCTCTTCTGACAATCTGCCCCCCCTCCCCGTAAAACAGACACACACAATGAAAACACTCACACTTACGGAGGAATAATGCAAGCATAAAAGTTCACACGACGCACATGCCCCACGCAAGCAGTCCCTGAACTCACACACACGAACATACAACGGTGTGAAGCTAAGCTAATAATCATTTGAAGCGGGATTAGCCTCCTGTCCGAAGGTGCGTGACATAATATATATATATATTTATATATTTTTTTTACACAAAACACAAATGTTCGCACGTGTGAAAATGCAATTTATTTTTTTTTTAATTTCATCTGTGAAATGAATGCATTCAGCCAATCAGGGCGAAGTTTCTCCAGCTGTCACACCGCCGCAGCCGGGGCAAATGTCAACAAAGCCACACCGACACATGCGCCCGCCGCAGCCCAGACGACGGCGACGGAGGCCGGGGCGGACGCAGGGAGGGGAGGCCGCTGTCCGCCGCAGGCTACTCAGGAGGAGGGAATGGCGAAGGGCTCCCCGAGGACCACTCACAGAGGGATGAGAGAGAGCGAGAGGGGGATGATGTCTGCCTCTTCCCGTTAAGTTTTTCTGGGTGTTGACAGCGGCCGACAGAGGCAGTTTCTGACAGCCAATAAGAAGCTGCAAAATCGCCCCCCGAGTCGTTGTGGATTTCCGGCGGACAAAAAGCGAACGCACACGTGGAGAGATAAACACGGGCGCGGCGCGTGTCGACTGCAGGGAGTTCCGCCGAGCTGCAGTAAGTGGCTTCCCAGCTGCCGGTGTAAAAAAACAGCCCGCAGCCTGGTTTTTCCATTTGGGCCCGGCGCCTCGACCACAGCTGCACCGTCACACCACTTCCACCTGCCTTTTCCTCATTACCTCGTCCTCAAGCGCACCAGTGCATTAACGCCACAGCTCGCGCGGGCGGCTGCGTCCCGATCTGGCCGTTAAAAAAAAAAAAAAAAAAAAAGGGGCAGACCTGATGGCCTCTAATGGTCGTTAAGTGCTTGAGCTACCATCGAGACGAGCCACGCGGCTCTGGGGGGGGCGGCGCGATCCGGCGCTGCGTTCGGAGCCACGAGCTCAGCCACTTAACATTATCGGCCGTGCGGGAAAAAAAAAATCTAAACAATCTTGTGCGTCGTTCCAACTGCAGATCGCCGTCCGAGCATCTCGGGGCGTCGCACACAAAACCGGTTACACGCGTATTACTCTCCTCGGGGATGTTGATTACGGATGATACGATGCCTACGCGCGCACGCACGCGGGACAAGAGGTTTACTCACAGACACGCGTGCACGCGCTTCCGGAGAGCGGCAGGGGAACAAACACACGACATCACAAGAGGCCATTCATGTGAACAGCTAAAGGGGCAGACGATGGCGTGTCTGGAGCGTCACGGCGGTGCCCGGTTACAAACATGAAAAGTAACCCGACACCCGGCGTGTCTGTCTGCCACGCTGACGACGCTGGGCAGTCGGTGGGGGGGGGGCGGATGAACAAATGCGCGTGAACGCCGGCCTCCGTAATCACAGGCTCCGAGAATGTGCTTTTCACACCAGACAGCTTGGGGAGCGTCTCATCCTGCCGTGACGCACGCTCGGCCAACGCGCTCTCTCTCTCTCTCTCTCGCACGCCGACACACGCACGCCGCATATATGCACAGTATGCAGGTGAGCGGGGTTAGCGAGGACGCGGTGGCGTACGGCCAGAGGTCGGCTGCCAGGTCGGGTTTCAGGGGAAGGATCAGAGAGGAGAGCAAGTTGCCAGAACAGGCGGGAGGAGGGAGGAGGGAGGGAGGGAGAGAGAGGGAGGGAGAGAGAGAGAGAGAGAGTTTCATGTGACAACAAACAGAAGGGCCCGAAGGCATCCGCGCAGTTAGCAAACACGAACAGAAGTAAACACTGTTTGACTGCGTACAGTCACCTCCCCCGAGCGCGCTTGCGTTCGTAAAAGGCGCGGGGGCCCGATCCCCCGCACACATGTGCGTGGCAAACCAAAGCAGATCTGGCATCTACGTCGCAAAAAAAAAAAAACCAGAAAAAACCCCTACACTTACAATATTCTCTACTCGGGAGATTCTCGGCCGTCTAAAACGCGGGCGTTTTCCCTCACGGACTCGAGGGAGAGAGGGAGAGCCCTCTTTTTAAACTCGCCGCCCGATGCGGCAGGCCGGGAAAGGGGCGTGGAATCAGAGGAGGCCTCGGGGGGGGGGGGGCGCGGCCGAGAGGCGGGCCGATTTGCTTTTTTCGCGAAAAGCCCGGCCGACCGTCGGGGGGCGGATGAGAGCCCCCCGGACGCGCAGACGAACGGGAACGCATGTACCTCGGACGACGCGCTCGGCCGCGACGAAGCCGACCGGCGCTCGTGACGGGGGAGCGGCCCCGGCCCGACAGTGACACGTTGTGAAGGCCCAGATGCGCTGATGGCTTATTTAAACACTGGCGTTAGTCAGCGCTCTCTTTTCTAAAGCTCTCTCTGTCTGACAGTAAGAGGCCTGTGAGGCTTTTTACAATGGAGTGTGTGTCCACATGCCTCCGTGTTTGCGCGTGTGTGTGTGTGTGTGTGTGACTGATCGAAAAAAGAACATCTAACATAAATGGCGCGCGTGCGTGTGTGAGCGCGCGCTTGAAAGGCCACACTGGTGATAAAGAGTCCTGTGACACATTCTCTTCCCCGCCGCGCTAAAAATAAGACCTCCTCACCTCTGCGCTACAACAACCGCTGCACTCCTGTAAATGAGTATGGAGACGCGCACACAAGCAATGACTAGACTGCACTGAGTCAGCAGTTTCCACCTCTGGGCCAGCGGAGTGAATGAGTGTGCGCGTGTGGTGGGGGGGGGGGGCGGGCGGAGCTGGGCGTCATGGGCTACTTTTTGGGGGATAATTTTCAGACCAGGCAACCGGTAATTGGGGACAGCTCGTCCAGCCTGGGGACAAAAGCAGGTGCGCTGTTTATGTAAAATTTTTAAAAAAAAGGAAGTCTTCTTTCTCACGGCTCCATCCTGCCACATCCTCCTGTGCGTCTTACACAATCGGAGCGGAAGCGCCTCCATTCATCGGTGCTGAATTAGGTTTTCGACTAATTTGATAAGTTAGGAGAGGAGTTTAAAAAAAAAAAAAAAAAAAGCAGAAATGCCCAAAATACTCACTCATACAGTGAGTGATGATACTAAAAGTGATGAAATATTCCCCTTTTCTCCTCTGGAAATTGGATATGTTCTATCTATAAAAAGGCCAAAAAGGCCATTTAAGGATTTAACTTTGGGTGCTGGGAGATTTTATGGTTACTTCTTCACAGTTCTGCGACATTTTGTTGCCAAATCGGGGGGGAAAAAAACCCACACAACAACAAAGAGAGAACAGATTAACCCACGAGGGTAACACTCGTTCGGTGCAGGCCCCGTCCTCTTCAGCTCGCGATCGTGAGTGCCATCGCCGCATATCTCGTTTCGCTTTCAGCCGCTAACCGCCGCCGCGCCGACAGAGACGCGGGGCCCCCGCGAGGGCGCGACCCGCCGAGGCCGGATGCCGCAGACGAAGCCAGACGCAAGGGCGCGCGGCGTTGACGCTTTCTCTGCGAAAGCGCGACGCCGTCAGAAGTGGCGGGGGACGCACGAGCGCACAATGCACTTATTGTGCAACAAACTGCGTTGTTGTGTGCCGGCCCCGCAGGTTGGCAGAAAAGCCGTCCGGCTCAACCGTGTTTGTCTAGCTGGCGCGCGCAATAAGCGGCCAGCCGGGGTGTACGCCTGTGAACCGTGGCCCTGAAGTGTGTGTGTGTGTGTGTGAGTCACTGCTGGAGCAGCACTAACACTTACTGTATTTAGGGGTGGGTGTAGGTGGTGGCTGTAGACAGTAAACACACATTCATGCGTTAACAGTCATCTTAAAAACAGTCACGCTGCGGCCGGCTCGGTGACTGCTGTCACATGTTTGTGTGCGAGCGCGCGTGAATGAGTATGTGTTTGTGCGAATGAAAGGCTGCAGGTTATAAACACAGCAGCCCGGTCGCATTCGCTTGGAGAAGCTCTGAACCTCCGTCGCGCTTGTGACTTTTTTTTTTTTTCTACCCCCCCCGCCTCAAGTTCTCCTGCTACTATTTCTTGGTTTCATTCATGATCCATCCGAGTTTCACGTCTTCTCTGCGTCCTACAACTAGCTCTTATTTTCGGCGCCCCAGCTCCACCACGGGCGTCGGTTTCATCCGATGCTGCAAAGCAAAAAATCTTCATGTGAGCGCCGCTTCCGAGCGGGGGAAAAAAAAAAAAAAAAAGAAAAGAAAAACAAAGGAGGCATTATGCTCGGAAACAGAAACGAGGAAGTGCCTCGAAGCCGAATCCACTGTAAAAGTACTCTCACGGCCGTATCGCCATACATACTGTAGCTGAGAGGAAATGTGAATGAAGCAAACGAGCGGGGGATGCGCGTGTGCGAGTGGAAGCACGCGGCGTGGGCGCGCACAGCATCCGGGGGGTGGGGGGGGCCAGTCACGTCAACCGTGGCAGCAAACCGCCACTTCTGAGAAAGGAAGTGAGCGACGGCTCACGGGGCAAGAGTCCCGCCCAGTCATTCACGAAAACGTCTGAACCAGAGGCTGAGGCCGTCCGTCCTGATTCACGAGGAGTTCGCCGCCTGGTCGAACCGGCGTTATCTTATCAGCCGGGCAGAGGGCAATAACAGATTCACGTGTCCGTTGGACAGGAGAATATCCGTCCACTGTTGCAGAGCGAGAGGTTCGGGAAACCGGTGCCCGCGTAACAAATCTCAAGGCGCGTTCAGTTTGCCAGGAGATTTCGGCGAAGATGCGTGAAAATGTTTCAACCTGAAGCCCTGTCTTGGGTAAAATGTTGAAACAATTCAAAGTGAGAATTTGCAAGGGTGTGAACGAGGATGGAGGAAGACCCCCCCCCCCCGGATGAATTCCTGCACTGTCCCTTCATATCTACATTTCTATCCGTTTCCTTCTGCCCCCCCCCCCCCTCCCCCCCCCCCGGAGCCTTTGATGCTTGCACATCTCCCGGCCGCGGCGGTAATCTCCAGTCCCAACAGAGGGATGACTCAGTCAGCCAGCCTTCCCAACAAGCTCACTGTTATTAGGCAGAGGAACGGAGGGGGGGTGGGGCTCAGTTACCTCAGCGTCACCCGTGACATCACAGTCGAGGGCTAGAACTCGCTTGCCATCGGAGTGACATTTGTCAGGCGGCTGTTAATCCGCGGCTACGCCGACCGCCTCCGGTCCTTTGTTTCCAGTTCCGCCGCGAGCCTGAAGACGAGACGGCGTGCACAAAAGGAGAGTTGCGCACCGCGCTGCTTTCGCAGCATCGCCTGATAACACGCGCGACAACGCATCTTTTGACAGCGCATCGCGACCATATCGAGGTTGAATGCATCTCTGCATCCCTCCATACTTGCTATTTCGTGGTTTTACAAATATAACGATAATACTCGGGAACTGTAACGGCGACCCGTGCTGGATCTTAGGTTAGAGCTGTGGAATCCACGCGTCTGGAAACGTGAAGCGATGTGGAACTTTCAAAGCTGCAGTTTCCGGGGATGGTTAAATCGCAGTTCTGGAGCATTAAGCCGCACTTTTTCGAAAAATTTTAAGTTACGGTCTGAAAACAGTGGTCCTAACTGTGAAATTCTGAAGCTGCAGCGCCGCTGTACTGTAACCTCGCCAGGCGGGCGCACACGTCAGAGATCGTGACGATTCACTTTTCCTGCCGCTAAGGGTTTCTTCAATCGAGACAACAAACAAAAAGGCGGAGCTTGAAGACGGGCTCCGGTATTTGCTTTAGTAACTTTCCTGCATGCGCGTTGGCCTCCCGCCCGAAGCCGCTCTCCGCGGCTCACAACCCCCGTCCGGCTGTGACGCATCGCTCACGCACTTTTGAAAACAGAACTAGGGCGCGTTGACGCCTTCAGAAGCGCCGCCCGACATGCGTCAGTTGCCCACTTTTGAAAAGAGAACTAGGAAGCGTAGGCTTGCCTAGCTCTCTCGTTGAAAAAACAAAAACGCTGAGCCTATTACACACTAAATTTCCCATGTCGAAAACATGATCTCACAAGTTCCACTTATGGGCAGTTTCAGTTTGAACCTGCCCAGGACGCACTGTGACACGCTGAGCCGCGTCTCCCTGGGACGCAGCGCGGGTTTTGGTTTTGTTTTTTTATTTAAATTTGAGAAGTACGTACGGTAAGGAGAGGGCTCTGAGCAGAAGGGGAGTGAACGGCGGTGTGAGATAATAATAATAAAAAGAAAAAACGCTGCTGCATTAGTGGCCATGGCAACGCGCCTCGTTCCTCGGAGAGGGCATCAATTAGCTTTACACCGGAGCGAATGACGGCGCGTTCGAATTTTTTTGCGAGGAACACGAGGGGGCGAGTGAAAATGGGGCCGGCGAGGAGAAGTTGGAATCCCCTTGTTAATAATTCAGGAGCGTTGTGACATGCGAAGCTGTAACGCAGGTCGTCCGCGTGATGAAAAAGGATTGCGAGCTCATCTCGTCGGCTCCCGACTCCACCTGTGCATGTGGAGGAGGATGAGGAGGAGATGGTGTTGGGGGGGGGGGGGGGTGCGCTGTGCAAGTGTGATTTTCCACAGAGCGTGATTCACTACATGCAGGCACGTGGGGAGAAGCGCACGGCGGGGGCGCCAAACGTGGATCGCGAGGCGTGACTCGGCTGTCCGCCTCTTCACGCCTCCGTCAGAGCGGAGACGGGTGAACGGCGTGACGTGGGGGCGGGGGGCATCGTGGCCCGTGTCACAGGGGAACAGGTGGGTGGGTGGATGTTTGGAAGGGGGGGGACAACCGTGGACAACCGTGGGCGTGTGGAAGAAGGCAGGCAAACGTGACACCGGTGAGCTCACCCTCCAGGTGAGGCAGGAGCGGGAGGTCACATGGGGGGGGGTCATTTGTGATGGTTCAGAGAGAGAGAGAGAGAGAGAGGACTGAAAGGCAAAGTGTGACACAATGTGTGACTGTAATGGGTGGACCCAACTGGGCCGGGTGTCGACAATGAGCCTCTGTTTTTGGCAAGTGTGTGTGTGTGTGTGTGTGTGTGTGTGTGTGTGTGTGTGTGTGCGCGCGTGCGTGCGTATATGTTTGTATGTGTACGTGCGTGCCAGCGAGGACGGTCCCGTGCCCTGCACAAACACTGCCCTTGTGCTGCCCTTGCCCCCATCAACCCCCCCCACACACACACACACACACACACACACACACACACACACACACACACACACACACACACACTGACACACACAAAAAGCCCAATATCAGATGGCCTCGCACACGCACGCACTGAGCTCCAGTAAAAACAGAAGGCTGGAAGGGGCAACGGGGTCACATGGCATCGGTCACACAGTGTGACCCCCCCCCACACACACACACACACACACACACACACACACACACAATAAACAACTACACTCACACGATTTACTGTATTTTCGCGGTGGTTCTGCTCACACTTTCCACGCGGCTACAGGTCAGGGGTCGGTGCGCAGGGGTTCTCGAGCGAGCCGCCCCCTTGAGCGCGAGCGCCAGCTGGGCAGCTGCTTGGACAGACGCACGGGGCAGAGCGGCCTCCCCCCCCACCCTCGGCACCCGACGGCGCCCCACGCACACCTTTCGCTGAAAAAGGGCTACGCAAAACTGCGACCGCCGCCGCGTGTCGTTATGCAAAGCGAGCTGCGACACGAGGACGCGGAGCTCGCGAAACAGGAAGTGAAGACACTTTTGGGTCAGCTTCTCGAAGGATTATTATAAAAGCAAATCCTGCTTTTCTGTAGATACACTGGATGTTATGAAAAAAAAAACTGGTCTATTCTGAAGACCGTGTGGACGGCTGCTTCTGATCTTGCCTCAGCATCCAGCGATGGCGGATGACACGCAGGCTGCGTGGAAGTGGCCGGTGTGGGTTTTTCCTGTTTTGATGTCGAGTAGCTTCGCGCACTAACAGCTGCTCTGTGAGGCTGACATAAGGATGAGGCTTTTTCCATTTGACACATCCTTTTTTTTTTTTTTTAAAGTAACGGACGGGGGCTTTCCTGGGAAACTCTGACAAAGAGGAACAGCTATCTTTAGGGAGTCGACAGGTCCGAGACACTTTTTTTGTGCCTTTTTTTGACACCAATGTGCCGACGGCCATCGCCGGATTACTTCGATGCTGAAGAAAATGTCGTAATTGTCAGGCGAGAGCATCCTCTTCTCAGCGGATTTACGGTCATTTGTTTTGCGGCCCGTCACCGATCCCGATCCCTGAAACGCGCGAGTCATACTGAAACTTAAAAATGCGGTGTGCGTGATGCGTGCGTTCAGCTTTGACCGCGATGCTACTCCAAGATGCACAACTGCTCGCCCGAAACTGGGGTAATCGGGGGCTTGAAGTCGCCTCATAAGGCGTGCGACGCGACCGCTGGCTTCCTGCCGAACGTGCAAAAAAACTGGGGCGGCGGACGGGGCTGAGCACGCGAGCGGTTGTTTCAGGTCAGAGGCACAAACATCGGTGCTTCTTCAAATGTGGGAAGTTTGAAAATAGATTTAGAGAAGGTCCCGGTCTGTCGCACTAGCGCGCGAGAAGCGTGCAAAAATAACACACAGCGGCCTGCCGCGAACGCGGGGCCCGCGTTCGTCCCAGCATCTCGCCGAACCGCCATTTATCTCCCCCATAAACAAAGGGACGAACATTGGCGCCGAATGAGACGCACACGCAATTCCGTTGGCTCTGCTGATCATCTGTAGAGGTGGCTGGTCTGGTTGCGAGTCCGCGTTGCCGCAACGGCCGACGGAGACCCGGGCGTGATCCCTGCGCGCCGCGGGCCCGCATCTTTTGCAGACGGGAGAGTTAGCGCACGGGCGTAAAAAAAAACCCTTTGTTTATGCTCCGTCTATCATCAGCAAAACTGCCCTCCGGCTCGTTGACTCCTTCGCGACGCGTCGGGCAGCGAGGTCGGCCCCCGCGGGGATCGCGCCGCCGTAAAAAACGGAGGGCAGGGCTTCCTAGGATTGTGCGAGAGAAACGGTGTCGGAAAGCCGCTAAAGCAAGAAAATGAGGACCTCAGGAAGTCATTTCTGAGGAAATCGAAAAAAAAAAAAAAAGAAGCAAACAGCAGACATTACTCATTTGTCTTATGAGAAGCTGTGTGACGATCCCGCGGTGCCGTGACGGAACATAGCATGAGTAATTGGATCAAGCTATTTTTCCGTATTTGTGTGTGTGCGGCGCAGGTGGGAGGCATCTGCAGCGATTATTGGCGGTTATCTGCCGCCAGCACTGATTGATAGCAGGAAATGGGGTTATTGCGCCGCTCCATGTCAAAGCGCCACGTGTCCTGCCGCATTTCCGAAGCACCGGCGCATCAGGAGGGGAGGCGGAGGTCGGGGCAGCGCTTCCCGGGGCACGTGCCATCACGGTGAAGGGGGAGCAGGAAATTAAACTACACATCGGTGCGGGCACGTAGGTATGTGGAACGATCGGGTAACCTAGTTTTAATTAGCTCAAGTTGGGAGAATAACCCTGAGATTGCAGACCCCCCCCGGGCGCACACACACACACACAAGTAGGTATGAACCGAACCGTGGCACATAAATTGGAGTCTGGAGAGAACCGTGGATTTGGAGAATCATTACACCCCTAATGTCTTATGGCTTTGCCTAATGTCCCACTTACGGTATTAATTCATCTGTTCATTTTTTTTTTTTGAATAAATGATCAATCGATGCCATCACAGTTTCAAAACAGCTTTCCCGTCCAATGAACAGTCAGCAGCTATTGGTTGATGCTCCAACTTGTTGCAGCTTTATACGAGGATGAAGAAAAAAAAAAAAAAAGACTGACGGTAACGAAGGAGCCGTTCTTCACCTGACAAGCAGCGGACTCTGCAGGGTCGGATTGACTGATTGGTTCGACTGTCCGGCTCTTTAGTGGTTAACTTCACACTGCCGGTCATCCAATCAGCACATCTGTTTTTAAAAAAAAAAAAAAAAAAAAAAAACTTATCGGCCTGCTGACGGCAACGCATTACAAAAAAAAAAAAAAAAAAAAAGGACGATGCTGTGATGGTCGAAACGCTGAGCAACCGCTGCGAAAGCGAGGCGCGCTGGCTCCGGGCCACACATTCCCCGCCTGTCAGGACGGAGCCTACTCTCCCAGATTCCAGCAAAGCCAGTGCTTCATTCCTCCTCTCCCACTTTCCACACACACACACACACACACACACACACACACACACACACACACACACACACACACAGAGTTTTACCTGCTGTTTCCCTAAAGTTTTACTTCCTTTGCCTCTGCTCCTCACTGCCGGTGTCTGGATAGCTTCTGGGACGCTGCATCTGACGGGTGAGGGGGTGAGGGTGAAACAAAAAAACAACAAAAACAGGCTGACCGTTAGGGGAGGGGGGGGGCACCACGAAATGCGGCGCGCACGCCTGGGAGCCGCGTGCCTCGTGCTGTAAGGAGATGGCGAGGGAGTCAAAGGTTGGATCCGAGAGAGGGGAAATCGGCGTGACGTACGCAAGGAGCGAGCGGAAGCATGACAGGCTGAGGTGCGACGCCTCGGCGAGCATTTGTCATCAAGTAACCTGACGCAACCTCCCACGCGCTCCAAGGGGGCCCCAGCTGCCCCCGCACATTCGAGATAAGACAACGGAAAGCGCGGAGCGTGTGAGGCGCCCCTCTGACCCCTCTGCACTGCCCCCACCCCTCCTCCTCCTCCTCCTACCAACTTCTCCTTCTTCTGCGGCGCCTCATCCTTTCCCTCAAGGTCCCGGTGTGGACGATACTGGAAATTACAGAAGCGGCCTGAGCGAGAAAACGTCCGACCTCCGGAAACGGCGAAAAATAAAGCACGGATCATTAAAGCTGCTTTTAGTTTTTCTAATTTGTGCAATGAGGCTCGAGCGGCAATGCTAAGAAGTAGGAGAATGAAGAAAGAAAAAAAAAGTCAGATGTCAGGTACGCGCTTCTATAGTGTGAGCAGAGAAGTCAATAAAATGGCATTTTGTTTTTGTGTGCAGTATATTGCAATACAAAGGGCCTCGCCGTCGCTACCATCTGCCTGCAGCTCAAAGGGGGTGAAACCGGGGACACCGCGATGCAAAGCGGGCGTCACGGCAAACAGACGAAACTTCCTGTTTTCCCCCCGGCACTTGAGATGCTCTATCTTGTTTACCAGGGCGTGACACTGGAGGGGGAGGTCGGCAACAGGCGGGCGGGCGGGCGAGCGCGGGTCGGAGACGTCCGAGACGAGAGGTCGCTCGTTCCCGGCGGGGTCGGGAGAAGCCCGTAAGGAGCGGACCGCGAGGGCACGAGGGGGGGGGAGCGGCCTCAGGCGCGAAGCGGGGCCGCGGGACGATTCTTTCCGACGGCCTCAGAACAGCGCAGGGGGACGGCAGGCTCCAGGAAGTAGGCTGTTTTGGCACCGTGATAAAAATCACAGTCCGGAGTCCGCTGTTTAAACTCACCCCCCCCCGACTGAGGCCAAGCTCAAAGCATCACATGATCCGTCCCCAGCCTGGGCGTGCGTTTGAGCGCGTTACAGCGATATTAAGAGAAATCGAGAGAGCGGGGCAGACAGAGGGTTCAGTATGGAGCGGCTGAGCGATGACGTTTTTTCTTTGCTGGAGGGTCCGATCCCAAAGTTAGCTCTGCCACAGTTCTCTGGGGAAATAAAAAAAAAAATCCCTCCACTGTAACGTCAATGGCCTCCTGCGTTTGCGTTTGGGGCGATTCGACAAAGTAATCACATTAATCATGGATCGTAAAAAAAAAAAAAAAACAACAACCAAAAAAAAAAAAAACTGGATCGTGAAGTGAGTGAAATGTCTCGCAGAGCTCCAAAAAGTCTTGTCGTGTTGATGCGTTTCAAGAGCGGGCATACCCGAATTTCAAAGCGGCCTCCAGTTTCGCCCGATCCTCCATCCTTTTCCGAATTCCTGGAAAGAACGCGCGAGAACAGCGAGCGACATCCCGCCGTTGATACGGGAGGCGGCGGCAGTTCGCTGGAACCTGAAGTCGCCTCTGAGGGACGGCGGCGCCGGGAGCGCGGCTTCCAGCACAATGCACAGAGGGTGGCGAGGTAGCGACGTTCAAGTGTTCAAGTGCTGTGCGCGTGCAGTGTTGTTATGCGGAGGGGGGGGGGGTTGGGCTTCTGCGCGTACGTGCACGCAGGCGCGCGACCTTCCTCTCCTCCACCCATCCTCTGTTACAGGAATGAGAGGAATGCACAATCCTCGAATGAGCGGGGGCCCTCGTCGGCCGAGGCGGAGGCTCTCGCACACCTTGAGCCCGGCGCGACGTCTATTTCTCGCCGCCTGGTGGTGGGGGTGGTGGTGGTGGTGGGTGGGGGGGAGGGGGGCGAGTTTCACTCCCCGCCGGTTCTCGTAAACATCCGTCGCTTCGTGACCTCCGGGCAGCGGGCGGTGAAAGTTGCCACTGCGAACAGGTGGATTCCCAGGCCCTGGTGGGTTGCATAATAAACCAAACCCCCCCCACCGGAGGGCACTCCCAACTCTTGCTGTACCCGGCGATGACTAAACGCCACGGTGAAGTTGCTAAAAAACAAATGGGATCTGTGTTCACTGCGGTGGACAGCTTCTTTCAGAGAAGTTTGGACCTTGCCATCGCGAGCTGAAAGCACGGGCTCGTCGGAGAAGTGAGAAATCAGCTTAAAAGCCCGGCGGTGTTTCTCTGGAAGGCGTTCACAAATCACGTCCGGTAAGGACGATTTACTCGGCGGCCGCAAAAGACGCAAAAAAAATAAAAAAGGTATGCAGGAGGAACGCCACACTAGCACACCCGGACACACACACAAACAAAGTGCGGTCTGAAGGGCCATTACATTGGACCGTGCGTCATCGGTGCCTCGCTGTAAACAAAAGGGCACTGTCCGGCCATGCCTAAAAAAAAAAAAAAGCGCGCTCGTTAGCGGTGTGTGATGTTTCCTAGCCCTCTGTCAGAGGGGATCATGGGAAACGCACACACGCGCTGGCATAGCTGCGCTGAGAGGTGGACGACGTCCTCAGTCCCCCCCCCCTTCGTCGTCCTTTCTCGGTTCCTTCAGCTGCTTGCTTCAGTCTCTATTTATAGCTGCCGGGTGGGTGGACGGAGAGTGTGTGTGTGTGTGTGTGTCTTCTCCGAAGCTCCCCTCAGATGCTGTAAATCAGTTACCTTCCAGCTGCCTGACCGAGCAAAGGTCCACCGCAGACTGGGGTACAGCACTGCTGACCACCCAGGACAACGCGCACGCACGCGCGACGGCACGACCCGAGACTAAACTGTCGCGCCGTAACTGCGCCGCAGGCGGACGCACAGCGGCCGCGGCCTCGTCGTGACTCGCGTCCTTTTGCAGGAGCGGGGGCGGAAGGAATGGAGAATGTGCATTTGGGGCGTGCTGAAAGTCGAAGGCACATAAAGTACTACTATCTTGACGACGCCCTTAAAATAACTGCGAAGCTGCGTCGCTGGATCCTGGATCACTGCGCCGACGCGAGGCCGCGTGCGCACGCGCGGGACGTCGGCGAAAGCAGGAGCGTGTGAAAACGCCCCCGCACGGCGGAACCGGAGGGCGACGCCGCGCGTGTCGGGGCATCACCGGGCTTGAGCGCGCTCGCAGCATGCGGGGACCTGTGCTGGGAGGAAGCGTTGCCGTGGAGATGCGACGCTGAGATTTGCGCCCTCGGGCGACAGAGCGGAGGCTGGATACCCCACCCGCCCAGTGTTTTTTTTTTTATTTCGAGCATCTGTCGTGCGGCGAAATTGTAGGTCAACGCAGTCCCAGCCTGCCACATACGTGACACCAAGTAGTGGAGCGGATACTTTATTTTTAATTTCAAACTTTGTAAGCCTGAAGTAGTCATCGTACCGCTTCGCTTACCTTCGATCATTCAGTAACACAGTTTTCCTCCTCGGGTTAAGGAACTCTTAAGCGTTTTAAAAAGGCCTCCTCAACAACTTTAATCTTTTCCAGGATCTGTGTCTAAACTGCTCGGGGAAATTCTTGGAAATGAAAAATTCTACAACATTTTTTTTAAGAGTGGCTTCACGAGAAGCAACTCTTTGTACTGAGATGTTTAACAAATACCGCCCAAGAGCGTGAAAAATTCGCTTCGCTTCAAGAACATGTACTGTTAATGTAAACACGCAGGGAGTATTCGTTGGCCTTTGCTGACTCACGCGCATTTAGTCTGCACTTCAACACATCTGACCTCAAATCAGTCGCAGGCCGAAGCCTCGCCGTGAGAAACAGCTAGCTGCTGCGTCTTGCTTAACGCGTTCCCGCAACCCGGCAATCTGCGGCGATGAACAATCTGAAGGTCCACACGTGCAACACATCCATCCTGTTGCTCATCTTATTTGCCAACTACAGTAAAACGACTTTTTTCCCGCAACTTGCCGTCTTTTAATTTTCCATTTGTGTCCACTGTCACAGATCCCAACTCATTCGACGTCATCAGATGCCTCCCCCGTCATTAGCTTTACCAACTTAAATTGTATTAAGAATGCAAATCGGATTTAGCGACGTTTTGGCTTTTGTCTTTGTGACCAAAGTGCACAACATGCAAGCTCCTATCGCAAAAATCAATATTACAATCAGCATCCCAGCTATGGACGGCAATGTGAAACGTGATAACGGACGCTTTCATTAGATGTGCTGCGAACACGGCCTGCGAATTTGCCATATTCTCACAGAAGGCGCCACGGCTTCTCTGATTCCCTCTTTCATCTCGACTAATGCAATCGATACGGGCGTAAAAAAAACCTACCAAAATGTTGACATATCGTGATATTTAATTTTGTTTTACTATAACTATATACTTAACTTGTTTGCTTTAGTCTGTACAGACATGGTTCTTCTCTTGTATTGCATTTTTAAAATGAAATACATCACCTTGCAAGCAGAATCGCAATATATCGTGATCTATCGAATCGTAAACCCTGTATCGCGATACGTATCGTATCGTCATTCTCTTGCCGACGCGCTGCCCTGTGCGGCTGGTCTCTTGTCGAGGGCGTTCCATTTTTAAGGCGCGCACAGCTGATCAAAGACGTTAGGAAGGCGCTTCGGCGGTATCTACAAAGTCTGCTTTCGTCAAACCTTATTCTTTGCTTGTCTTGCGAAACGAGAGCGCGTTCGCCGGTATGACAAGAAGACTCAGTTGCCATGTGGCTGAGTGGACAGATGCCGTTGCGACCTGTTGGTTTCTGGCATTAAACGTGCAGCAAATGTGGCGGCAAGTGTCTCAAACCGAAACTATATTGGGTACATTTGGATTTTTTTGTTGTTGTTTTATTGTCAAATTTATAGCGCCCCCGCTCTAGCCGCGCTCTGCTCGATGAGCAGGAACGAATCAAAAGCGCCGTCGGTTACCGCTGTTCCCGCGGAGACTCCCTTCTACGCCTCTGCGCATCTCACTTGAGATTTATCTCTGGTGTACTTCCCTGCACCTTGTCTGGCATTTCTCTCCTGCCATCTTCCCTGCATTCCTCGGCAGGCCCCGGCGTGCTGCGCCGCAAAGTGGAGAATTCCTACAGGCTGCCCTCATTTCGCAGTCGGTCACATTTCTCGCTGTAGCCCTTTCCATTATATGTATAGTTTGTTTGTTTGTTTGTTTGTTTTAAGTACGGTACATTCCCCACTTAGTTTAGGTGAACGTTGAACATTTCCTTTTCCTTGGGCAGCACTGGGTAGGAGATGAGAGCGTGGGCCTTAAAAAAAAAAAAAAAAAAAGACACTAGCGATCACGCAAGCCATTATTGTGAAAGCCAGCTTGCACACGCTCACACATACACACGGATTGGGGGAAAAAAAAAAAAAAAAAGACATTCACCGTGTCCTTTTCATACTACTCTTTGAGAGGATGTTACGCAAGCCTTTCACTATAATGAGGGGAGATTACTTTAAAGGTACAACAGCAGGAAGTGTCGGTCGGCGAGAGGGGAGGGAGGGACGGGGACAGAGAGCGAGAGAAGGAAGACGGCTCAAATAATAAGTGACAGTTGCAACACACGGGGGTTTTTGGCTTCTTTCTTTTTTTTGGGCTCCAAACAAGTACTCAAGACGCTGCAAATCTGGTAATGAAAGTGAGTCTCTCAGGGAAAAAAATATATATATATATATATGTTTTATAAGAAATAGATGGAACATTTAATCTTCACTCAACACAGCTGGCCATCAGTGAGACAGAAGCTCAAAGGGACATGCGTGTAGGTTAGAAAAAATTAGAAAAAAAAAAAAAAAATCAGCTGGTGAAGAGCCAGACATCCAGTCTGGTTCTACGTAATGAGCCTTCAATACTCATCTTTCTTTGTTTCTTTTCCCATCTTTTTGCTGCTCTTGTTTACACGCACAGCGCCGTCTCTGAAAACCGGCGCCGCTCGGCCGGCGTGGACGAGAAAACCCGCAAGAGGTGAGAGTCAGCATTTTCACCCCGTCGTCGTCGTTTGGTTTCAAATCCGACGTGGTGGAGTGGAGCCAGAGCGTGGAGAAATTTAAATATCGCTGCTGCCTAAATGTGGCTGCACCTCGAGGCCTTGGCGTGCTTTACTCTACGACTTGACGGGCCTGACCGCGAGACGCTGCGGCGGTGCACTGCGCCGTCGCTTCCACCGTGAACTCGCGTGAACTTGCGTGAGCCGCGCGGCCTCTTCGCCGCCAACTTAAACCCCCGAGAGTCACGGAGGGGCGGAGACGAGTCGGAGTCCGCCTTCGCCCGTCGCCCGCTTCGGACCCAAACGGCCCGCTGCATCATTCAGGTGACTCAATCTTAAACCACAACGCAAATAAGAAACCTCCCACAGAAAATTACCTCAATTACCAGCGCTGTTCAGCTTTTTTTTTAAGCCCCATGATACGTGGCACGGACGTCACAGTCGCAAAACTATTTTTGTTTTGTTTTTTTAAGTGGGACACTTATTTAGGATTCTGCTTTCATTTGTGCCCGGCTTCTCAGTAGGGGCCGGCTTTGGAACTAAATCTGGCTTGCACTAAATGGACGCATTGTTGGCTGAAGTCTGCAGAGTGACGTCAGTTCGCCTTATCAGTGTTCTCTAACTTTACCTCAGAGGAGGCCTGACAGCAGACCCCACCCAGCACACGGCGCCCCAGGACCACTGCCTGATTGAAAATAACATCCCTCCAAGAATGCGCGGCTTTCGGATTCTTTCGGCTTCAGCTGCGGAGGAGGAGGGGGTGGGCACGCTGGAAATGCGTGCGTGTTTTAGGTTTGCGGGGAAACAAACAAAACAAACAAAGCTGAAATGTCAGATTGAGCCGAACGCTCTTGAATCTCTCTTGTAATCGAAAAGTTTATGGTGAAATAACCAGGCGGATTTTGCGTTTCGGTTCATTCGGGGGACGAAGTCCTGCGAAGGCCTCGTGAATCCAATTGGACCATAAAGCCGTGTCGCTCACTGATTTACAGCGGCTCAAAGCGGCCGGAGACATTAAACGGACGGCCTCGGGAGAAGCGGTGCACCCAAATAACTGCTGGATGGGGAAAAAAACCCCTCTAACGTCTCACACAACGCAGCGATGCTCAACCGCTCGGGCCAGGAGCTCGTCGCGCACGGGGAGGCCCATATTCACGCACACACATCCGCAAACGGCGACAATGTCACCTTAGACCCACTGAAGTCGCAGTGGGGATCGCGCTCGTGGGAAGAATTCAGTCCCAACGCCAACAACACAAACTCGTGTCACATTTTCGTCATATGAGTCATATACGTCGTATGAGACTTACAGTGCGGCTGGCGCTGACCACATGGGATTACTGAGAAATAGGATGACTCGGCGAGAAGACACCCCAAAGCCCAAACCCGAGTTATGACAATTCGAAAAAAACAAAGTTGCCTCACCCTCAAGGCCGCATTTATTTGTCTTCCAGCTACTGTATGCATTAGCGAAGACATTTAAAGTAAGCGTGACTGGTGACACTGCGCCCCAACTACACAAAGTCTGGTCCCACCACCTCGGGGTAACCGAACCTAAACACCAACTCTCCACCAAAGATGTCAGCCTCCGCTGACTTCTGCCTCTGCATGAAATCGAACCAAAAGGTTAATGCGATTATGAGGGGGGGGAAAAAAAAGCTGACTGCACGAGTTACTCCGCAGGGTTTCACATCCTCTTTGTCCAGCCGCGTCGTCCTGTTCGTTTCTCAACCGAAAAGCAGACCAGCCGGACCGGTGACACATCTCAGCGTAAGTCGTGTGTCCCAATGCAGGGCAGCGCTTCATCGGGTCGCTCAAACATAGCTCTCTGGCAAAATAAGAACGAACAACTCTCTGCCATCCACAAAACATGATGGTGCCAAAAGGGGAATGTGCACTGCCCCGGCTGCGTGCGTGAAATTACACTACCTTGACTGTTATATAATAATAATAATAATAATAAAAACAAGCACAGTGAAGCCCCAGAGGACAGGACAGGACCTGCGGTCCAAGCAAGCCGATGTAGCGAAAAAGACAAAACCCCAACCGGTGCTGTCGTGTATGTCAAAAATTGGACCTTTTTTCCCCCAGGCACCAATCAAGAGTCACCGTCTGAGCTCCGATCACTCCGGAATGCTACATTCTGGTCTCGTATGGAGGCGGCACTGCACAAACTCGGTTCGGAAATCTAATGAGTTCGCTCGTTTCTCTCGCCGAGCCGCTCAAGTCGGCGGCTCCCCCCGCACGCAAATGACAGGACCGTTCTGCTGTTATTCAGTTCCTATTTCTAATCCGGGACCAGCGTCCGAAATATTCATAAAGTTGGAACTAATAATAATAATTACGCGGTCGTTCTCGCCACCCACCATATTGCCTTTAGCGGAGCGCTTGATTAGCTGTATGGCAGCGCCAGATGAAACTATTCCGGCAGCAGAATCGTTTCATCTGTACAATGGCTGCCAAAGTAGTTTGCCAGTTAGGCTGAACGTCGGATCGAAAACGTGGATGCTACAGACTCGCTGTAGTTTTCTTGTAAGTTACGCTCTCCGAGGAAGGGTTGTGATTTTTTTTTTTTTTTACCGACAGCCTCGAGCGGTGCGGCGTTAAACTGACCGATCCGCGAACGGAGTTTGTTGTGACGTTCTCGCTCGACAGGTGAAGAGTACGTGACTAAAAATCAATCACGTAAAAAAAAAAAGGAACGGGGACTTACCTTTAGTCAGTCCGGTGTGTGGCTCGTTGAAGAATGTGCCGGGCGGACAAACAGCTGACAGTTAACGCTGCCGGTGTTGTCTTCGGGACAGAGTTTGTTTGTCGGAGGAAGAAAAAAAAAGGCGGTGTGGCAGAGGAGCCACCGCTGGGCTCTCTACAGGCGGCGCAGACCTCGCAGGTGGACAGGAGCGCGGTCCTGCTTCCTGTTTGTTTCGGGAGGTGAACCGCCGCCGCCGCCGCCGCCACCACCGCCGGCTGCCTTTTCCTCCGCCAGCTCTCCCTCCGCCGCGGCTGTCAAGTTTGAGGGAGTAGCAGAGAAACGGGACCTCCGGTCAGCGTGTTCAAAATAAAAAAAAAAAAAAAAAAAACCTCGGTGAGACTCCATCTGCAGCGTTTTAATGAAGGGAAAATCCAACCTGACGTTAATTTCCTATTGTTTTATTCTGGACATCATGGCCGGATGTATGCAGAATAATCATAAGATCCTGATGCGGAATGACAGTAAACATATCTAAAAATAATAATGTTTTCAGATTACACTTTCTGAAGATGGTCCGTGGCGATTATATAGCCTACACATACAATCACGACCCAGAGCTCCCAATACCATCGAAATACTTCAAATTATCATGTGCAAATGAACACAGTACTTCATGATTTAAAGCCTCTATAAGTGTATTCGTCAAAAAGAGACTATATTATATTTAATTTTTTTTTATTAATTATTCTCGAGGTGCATGCAGCATACAGCACCAGGATTTGTTTACTCATTGCCTCATCACTACAGTGTAGTCCATCAGTATGCTGTTCACTCATATCAAAAAGAACTGCTGCAGCAGCAAATATCTTATTTTGTAGCCTGTTTTGTCTTTTTTATGCCTTATGTAAACACATTCCTATTACTCCGCAAGACCCTACAACATAACACTTGCACACACTTGACTGAAACCATATCATAACCTGTTGTTGTTAAGTTAGCCAGTGGAGGCTTTTATTGTGAAGGTCACATCCCCTTTCTTCTGGTTTCATGACGCATGTCTGGCTGAAGTTGGATTGATGCAGTTCTGTGGCAGAGGCATGTAGGTCAATCGACCGTCTTCCGACAACCATATACCAGAAGTTTTGTGAAAACTTCTGAGAAACGATTCCACCCGGAAATGTCAAACAATATTTTTCAACCTCCTTTTAAAGAACGACCGGAAGAGGTGTATTCAAATGTCGGCGTATCCCTTTAGATTTATTTTATTAAAACCACCAGGATGACCGCAGGGACAACCTTAAGATGTAGCCCCCTTTTGATTGAGAGAAGGATTTATATTTATAAAATGCGCACAACTAAAATGATAAAACTTATAAAAGCATAGCCTGTGCTTCGACAGTAAATGATGAGCTTTGCTGCCATCTGGTGATGAAATGGGTTAGATACGTCTAAAAGGAAAAAAAAATTAAAAAATATTCAAGTATATAAATAATAGCCTTTTGTACACACTGGTGCATCAGTAAGGACTATGGAAAAGTCTAGCAGCCTATCTTATATGAATATTAAATACTCTTTCCTGTAGAACAACTTGGCTCATAATCATGGCCTTTGCTGGACTTTGACTAGACCTATTTTCTAAATATTTGTTTAGTTTCTATAACCACACAAAAATGACCTTCCTCTCAGAATAAGCGAAATCAACAACAGGCCTTTTACCGGCAGACACTGTAACTTGTCAGTTGCAGGAAAGGTGCACAGCTGTTACTGATAACATCAGCGATGGCACAGTTCTTTTCAAGTGGCCCGGTAATCCATGGCACTGACAGTAATCCATCGATAGTGGGGCCCTGAGAAGCAAAATGGAATTTAGTCATTATTCATTTTATTATTTACACCTGTTCTTTTCCCCTTTTGGTGTGTCTCCATACATTTTTTTATGTTTTAGGGCCTATTTTTTATTTGTTTGGCAGTGATTTAGATGTCGAGCACTGCCGTATAAGCCTTTTATTATTTCTCAGAGGTTTATCCCCTGTCAAAACTTGTTCAGGTCTCACCTACATTAAGAAGTAGGCCAGTGGGTTCATGATAAGGATTTAGAGCAGTTTGCCCTAAATCCTTATAGTGCAGGATCTTGTCACTGCAAGACTAATAATTTCAAGTTATCAGCCATCTTGTGGTCAGATGGTTGTCCGATATGCAGTTGTTTTGAGGTCACTCACTCACCCCTAGACTCCAAATGCAATGAATGTTCTTTTTATTTTTATTTTGACAGAAGCTAATGCTTTGATGCTTGTTGTGCATCTGCATTTAGTAATGGTATAGGGAGTTGGGTTTCTTGATTTATTGTACATATAATTCCTCCATTTATTTTACAAAATACCCAATAAGTTGTTTGTTTGATTCTAATTCGGTAAAGACTGGATTCTTTTAACTGTGACTTTGACCTATTACTAAATGATGGTCTTTCTGGTGCCACAAGGGGGCAGCAAAGACCCACACAGCAAAGTTTTTATTCACTGTGAGCCAGTTTCAAGGGAGGACCATGGTGTCCCTGACCATGGCGTCCTTGCCCCACATTTGGTGACTTCTGTTAAAAAAAAAAAAAAAAAAGTTACCAATGTGACTGTTTTCAATGAAAGTAAGATTGAGGATGACTAGATCACGTCATGATCGGATCCATATTCTGTTACAATGAGATATGTTCACTTAAACTCCTCAGGCCACAAGTGTGTGTGTGTGTGTGTTAGTGTGTGTTGCACCTCATCGGTGATATCAAGAGCCTATGTCATGCGTCATGTGCTTGACCTACAAGTGGGCAAGGGTTAGCGGCTGCGTTCCCCCCATAACATTCTCATTGTCTGAAATTTGCTCAACATAACCCGGGCTCAAAGGGAGCAGCCTGTGCAGCATAATCCTGGGTCCAGCATGCTTCCATTACTGCTCCTCTTATTTGATTAAATGTCCTCTAACTCGTTCCAAACCTGCACTGTGCATAATCTCATCACATACGATAAGCGTGTAATAAAAAGCATATTTAACTTGAAAGGGTACCTCATGTGAATGCGTATAATTATGGATATCAAAATATAATCATTTGTTTAATTGTGAGGCCTTGCCAAGAGGTATGTAATTGCTTGAAAGAAGTATAGCTGAAATTGGATTGCAGCGTCTGAAATCTGACCTGGGATTGGGTTTGGCATGTACATAAAGGCGGGGCGAGGGTCAGGCCCAGGGCCAACTTCCTGTTTTGCATGTGTATATTAAAGCCAACAGAAAGACTTCACACACTTTATCATTTAAAGACACGTTCGGCTCGCATACACTTTGATCTGCGCCTCTCTTGAGATAACGGCCTCATAACTGAAGGACTCCACTTAATTCAATCCCAGAATTGAAATTTGTAAATTAGGCTACCTCTCGCGTAATCTGCATCCTGAAATTGAAGGGAATCCTCACGGTATAAATAAGAGGGCATTTTGCAGTAGTTTCGGTTGTGAAATAATCTCAGCATTTGGTATTCGTATCCGATTGAGGTTTATGTTTCAAGTACTGCTAGTTGGCTGATGTATAACTGGTTTTCAGTGATTATACGTCTCACATGTCCCCAGAGGTCAGCCACAGTCTGACCATGAAGTTGTACTGGTTTGTTATACAGCCTACAGTATCAGGAGAACAGGTGCTGGCTCTTAATGATCCCTGTGGGAATTTGGTTTCATCTTTGATTAATTGGAATGTTAACAGGAGAAGAGTTATCCTAATAGCTTCTTGTTGCCAACCCTGCGGAAGTTTTTAGGGGGGGAAAGGAAAGGGTTTTTTAAAAATAGACTCCATCAGTGCACGATGGGAAAAGACCTGCCATTTAAATCCCGACAAAGCAATTTGCGGCTCATAATCAAGAGAACGGAAACATTTTATCGCATTTCCCTTTACAGTATAAGCCGGCCAGTTCCGCCACATCCACGGCAACAATTAGCGTCGGACAAACGCTGGTGCTGGCTTGTGCGCTTGTCTGTTCAAACAGGTCCGCTGGCGCATGACCAGGCTGTTGCTCTCTGAGTGACATAACGAAATGAAAACTTGTTTGTTTGGTCGTAAATGTGACGGGAAAGCGGTTTGTGCGCGAGGGCAAATTAACGTCTCCATCGTTTTATGGAGCCTCGTGTCACTGTGTTCGCAAACCTTCTTTAATACCTCTCTTCTGAAGGTCAGAGTCCTGAGATCCCCTACTCCACCCCACCCCACACCACCCACACCCCCTCGTTTGGACTGATTAGTGTTGGCGCATACAGTATGTGACCTTTGAGTGGTGGCTGGAGGGTAAAGAGAGGTCAGTGCGTGATGATTTCCCCCCCCCTCCGTGAATAGATGACAGTCCATCTTTTCCTTGAATAGATGACACTGTGCCGTATTTATAGACACGGTATTTCTAGACATTTGATGGACCTCTGTTGACCAGAGGTCCAGTTAACAAACGCACGATCCCTATTTATAAACCGTGGCAGTGTATCAACACACTCTATTGTAATTGTTTTGAGTTATTAAAAAATTATTGCATGTAATCTATTGTTTCGCGCGGGTTGTCATTAAGATAGGAATCGGCAGCCACTGAAAACATCACGTAGATCGCCGCGACGAGCTGCTTACATTGGAGATTCACCAGAGGACGCGTTCAGAAAATAAACAGCTCTGGACTGGGCAATGTCATAGAAATAGCACAGATACGCGGTGAATGAAACTCCTACTACTTCTGCTCCAGCGACAGAGAAAGAAGAAAAAAAAACTCACGCTGATTTGAACAATTGCCGGATTTTCTGCGAATCAAATCTTTGCATATTTTCCTGTTTGAACCAGATGTATACCAAACAGTGGTGACCCCCACTCTCCTTTTCAATGGGGTTAGGGTGATGTGCGCCGCTTCGTAGTGGAAACTGTTGCTCTTCAATCTCAAACATTAGCGAGAATGCCAGGAATTCAATTGTGTGCAGGCATTGGGAAACCTGCAACCTGCGTGTGACTTGACCGGCAGGGTCGCGTCGCCGGTGCCTCGTCGAGCGTGCAAGCTGTCAAACCCGGAACGAGTCCAGGTACGCTCCTGCCTGCTGCCCGCGCGCGCGCGCGTGTGTGTGTGTTTGTGTCTGTGCGCGTGCGCGCGCGTATGCGTGACGACGTTCCTCGCCGAGGGGTCAAACGCGTTGCTTCTACAGTGAGTTGACCTCATTCGTCTTGTTGATTATAATCTGTCATCTCCGAGAGCACAACAAAGGATACAATCGGGGTTATTCAGAACGCGCTCGGCGGAAGAGGCGCGCGAAAACAAAACCACACGTTGCGCCGAACCTTTTCACCTCCCGCAGAAATAATTGCGGATTGATAGAAACATCTGCGCCTCACCGACGTGGGCGAGCGCCTTATTCAGCGTCGTCCTCGGCAAACGCACGCACACGCCTACGTTACTGCGCATTCAGATCGATTAATTATTAGTTGTTGTGATGGAAATAACATCCAACAATCTACCTATGGGTTTTTTGGTTGTTGTTTTTTTTTTTTTTTTACAGAGGTACAACTCTCAATTATGTCACGATAAACTCACGATGTTCGTGCCAGCTGAGTCCTGCAAGCACGAACTCCAAACTATTTATGAGTAGTGTATTTCCAATATGGGCTAATGGGGAAATGGTCTGGCAGGAGTTGGTCGTATTATAATATTTGATACTAATAGTTCATTATTTTTGTCAGAAGTAAATATACTTTTCATATCTAGGCTGACGAAAACTGCTGACATTATAATCGGTCTAAAAGAAGCCCGTGTATTAAAGCAGGCCTGCACTGGAGCCATGAACCTCGGCTGGCCTTATCTCTCTTAGCCCCTGAGACATCCTGTATGCAGGCCCATTGTTCCCGGCTGCCCGGCTGAACTGTCAACCTCTGCGCACATGCACACCTGCCGCGCCACACAGACTATACACTCGCTTTACGGTATTACGGTACAGAGGAGACCTATGGGGCTTAAAGTGGGACAGAATATGCGCACACGTGTATACGTTTCTGTATGTTGCGTGCGCCGGCGCTTTAGAGGTACTGGGCGACATGTTATGGGGTAATAAATATGATATTCTACAGTCCACTCTCCCAGGAAAAAAGAGATCAGGACAAAAAGCGAGATGAAATAAATATACTGCATAATACACCACCACAACGACATACCACCGGAACATAGCAGCTACTGTAATAGCCCCATCAATCAGCCCTGTGCTAATAATCAATAAATAATAATCAATAAATTCAACTTGTTTTTTTCTCTCTGTCAAAAATGGTGGCGATTTCTAAATGCAGAGGGAATTTAAAGTGATTGAACTCATCCCTGCCTGTAGTTTACGTAAAGGTTAGTTACACTCGGCGAAACATTATTTCTTGTAAAACACATGTATTTATTATTTTTAGAAGCGTGTTTGGAATACACTTGCCTTTCAAACGCGCCCTTATCTCCGTATTGTTTACAAAACATTAATGCGAGGAAGCGGAGAATATACACAGCTACATTTCAGGCTCGCCCCGGCGGGTCCCTCCTGCACCCAGGAGCACGGCCCAAGTGTCAGTGTCACTCCGACTGGGACCGCAGGCTGCAGATCAGTCCCGGGGCCGGTGCAGTTTCGTGCGGGCTTACTGAGCAGACGACAGAAGGATCTCGTTTGTGCTCGCTGACCCCAGAGGTTCGTGGGGGCTATTTATCTGCGCCGAGGGTAAAGACGTTCATTTTACGGCAGCACACGCCGTATGGACATTTTTTTTCTTCTTTCCCGGTAACAGAAAGATCCAGACGTCCCGCTTTGGCAGCGTGATCGTGGTTTTACGCTGAATTTTCCGCCAAATGATGGACTGAATTCTTTTTTTTCTCATCGATTGCCTTCAATTCAGTGTTTTAATGTTTGAAATAAATATCGTTTGATGCCAGTCAGCAAAGAATCGTTCGCCTGATTCCCTGTGTCTGAGAAATGTCTGGCCAAAGAAATATATATAAAGTACATAAATACACAATGTGAGCTTCAAGAATATATTAATAATCTATAGGGGGAAATGCAGGGTGTATTTTATTTTGCACAAAATGGAACGAGACATTCAAAGTAATGAGCTGTAATGAGCTGCGAGTATTCATTTTTGCATACAATTTGGACTACGTGAGTTTTAGGCATTTGGGTAATAATCTTGTTATTATTATTTCCCTTTGCCTACATAAAAGCGGGTCAACACACACACACACACACACACACACACACACACACACACACACACACACACAACGCAGCCAACAAAAACCTCTTTGTGCTAATAAAAAACGCTTTGTTGATTAATACACTGTTAATTTGCAATTGAAATAACTGTAGGTTTTTTTTTGGTGCCATGTTTCCTCATGATAAAGTCTTCCATAACAACTATCATTGTTGTGTTAGTCACTGCGCTCGTTGCATTTACGCTGCTCCCTTCACTTGACTTTAAGTCGGGGTGTTTAGCCTGAAATTAAACATCTTTATATCTGCACTTGTCATATAAGGGCGACCTTGACGAATGGAAGAAAAAAAAAACCTTCTGCTTCACCCCACGATAATTAATTAATTAGCCCACAATCACGTCTTAGGATAGAGGCGTCTACGAACATGTACTGGCAGTATGAAAATGACACCGTGAAGACCAACAATCGTTTATATGCCACTACCATTTTAAAAAAAAATTTCCTCGGGTCGTTGGGTTCCCATGCAGCAGAAGATAAATGCAACAACCCCCCCCTTGCTACAACAGATGAGCCTGTGTTTGACAGTGGCTGCGGAGTGGAGAGGGTGGATCAAGGTGAAATGTGTAAATACACCTCCAGGCGCTCTGAAGTCATACTGGCAGACGCCGGACTTGCGCTGGACTTCGCTGTTGAACTCCTGCGCCAAATAAACGAGCGACTCCGCAGCCTAATTCGCAATGGCCCGTTGGACGTCGGGAAGCAATACTCTGCAATTGGTTTAGCGTTTGAGAGAGATAATTCAATGTGCAAGACGGCTGTGACGTGCTGTCAAAACAGTGCATTTTTCGCGGTGACACAGTCGAAACCAGATGGCAGTAATATATCGATCCGCCTCGATAATGCGGACGGTGATAGTAGGAGGGACTGCTCGGAGATCAGCCGGTGTATTAAAGCGTCTCGCTCGTCAACACGTCTCTCTGATCAAGAGGCTGGCCGGGACGGTCCTCGGGGGCTCGCGGGAAAAGCGTCCACGTAATTCAACAGTCTGACTAAAAGACAACTAAGAAGGAGGAGCCGTGTGTCTGATTTTTTTTTTATACCCTCATCCTCCAGAGAGGACTCTGTCAGCATACATCAGTACTTCAACCACGGCACGGGATGTACGAATTCGTGTCACATTTTTAGGAAGGGTTTTCATGAGCGCCGAGTAAGACGACGATTGCACTGCCGAGGTTATGTTGCACGTCCTGTATTTATTGGCCTCATTTTGTAAATGATTCTGTGTTATTCAGTCGACTGATTAACTGCACTAACACTCTCTTTCTTGTTGGCATCTCTCTCTGGTGACATACAAAAATAATAATGGCAACTTCTGCATCATATGCACTATTATTATTATTATTATTATTATTATTATTATTATTATTATTATTATTATTATTATTATTATATGATAATCTTCTACCAGTGCGTGCTAATATTCACATATCATGCGAAAAGGACATTTCAAATTAAAGATGGAAAATTAACATTTATTCTGATCTTTACGTCTGTTTTGTTTGGAAATATCATGAAATAACATGGCATTGCCATTTATATTAGGTGACACTGGATCATTTGTGAATTATGTCAAACATTAAATCATATTTGGGAACAGTAACTACATATGAATGATGCCTTTTGCATGTTTGTTGTGGAGCTGTTGAGCAGTAACAGCCTAAAGAGATTACAGAACATATCAAATAGCCAAATAGACATCAGTCGCCGTGGGACACAAATTATTAATCGATGATACCTGCAAACTATATTATTATTATTATTATTATTATTATTATTATTATTATTATTATTATTATTATTGATATAATCGTCATCATCATAAATTATCTATTTGATTGAGTCAAATGCTGCGATAAATTTATCCAGAATAGATCCGTATAAATGACGAAAAAGTAATAAGCCACTGACTAAATATATTTATACATTCTCAAAGAGATATTGTGCCTCAATATCAGAGATTTTACGAAGTGAACAGTGAAATATCTGCGGAGCCAAACCTCACCTAACCACGCGCAATTTTTTTTTTTTTATAAATGTTTGACATTTCTAAACAGCAACTGCAAAACCGTTAACAGTACAGAAGGTCTATATCACAGCGTCCTTTACTGTTGTTTGCTGTTTGTCTAGTGGCAACAGTGGTTATCGCAGCCTAAAGCATAAAACAGACCACTGTGTTACTTTAAGAAATACAAGTTTATTAAGAAATTCACAAATCTAGAAAAGATGGAAAAGTGCTAATTAAAATGAAACATGGCCCCAACATGAAGGACACAATATAGCTAATCACGTTTATAAAAAATAATAATTAGAAAGATTAACAAAACCTGGCACTGGCTGGCGTCATATCGGAAATCATATCATACATACACATGGGATGAAGAAATATGGAAAAAAAAAACCCTGAATTGTATTTTTGCTAGTCTGATGGATCTCTACTCACATGCTCACCTTTCTATCGTTTTGTTGTTTTTTTAACTGAACAGGAATCACAGCCGTGTCAGGAGGTGAGGTTTCACCACGCAGGCCTCGCTCGCGTGTTACTTAGAAGGCCGTCACAGCTCTGATTCACTGACACAATAAAGCACTGACTTAACTGGGGCATCTTGTGTTCACGTTTCATTTGGCAAAGGTTTGGACGAGACGTGCGTAAGGCTGAGAGAAATCGTTACGCACACCGCTTAACGTACGGCTGAGGCAATGTCAGCGATGTCTACCCCCGTGAAAGTTTTTCAAAAGGCACGATTTTTTTTTGACTACGAGTTCTGACCATCAGTCCAAGTGTAAGACAGGCGCACCAAATGGCTCCCAGAGGTTGTGCTACCTGATGTGTCCTGATGCCTTCTTTACCTCCCGTTTCCACGTAGTAAAACCTTCTCGATGTCAAGTCGCGCATACCTTCCCCGTCGCGGCATTTACGGACGTCTGCTGGACCCGAACAGCTCTTCAGAATGGTCTCTTCAGAAATACTCTTGGTTCTGTTTTGAAATCACAGGAATCAACTCTCACTATAGAGTCCTCATTTTACACAGACCCCCGGTTGGTAAACTTTAAATATCAATCCTCGTGTGTAACGCCGAGTGTTTGGTCTCGTGTTCCCAGTAAGAGCAGTGCATCATGGAGAGCTCCGCCGGCTGGCGGGAGCAGGCGAACTGAAGGCCCGCTCCGTTACTGGAGGAGACCGGGGGCGGCGCCGCCGTGGCCGGGCTCAGCTGCTGGGCATGGTGGGGATGCGCGGGGTGGTGATGGTGACTCATGCCGTTGTAAGAGTTCACCATGCTGGGGAGCGCCATGCTCTGCACCCGGGAGTAGGGGTTATAAGACGAGGGGGGCGACAGCCCCTTCACGTTCACCGGACTCACGTTGCCGCTGGCCATCTGACAGGACGTGTACGACATCGGAGTGGGCGGCTGGCCTAGCGACCAAGAGTTGTTCATGAAGCTGGACTGCAGGTACTTGGGTGGGGACAGGTAGCCATATCCGTCTCCCCCGAACAAGGACTTCCCCGGCTGGAAGTGCGTCGGTGGAGGTCTGAACGGCCGTTTCATCCTGCGGCGTCTCCTGTAGTTCCCCTTCTCAAACATGTCCTCACAGGCTGGGTCGAGAGTCCAGTAATTCCCTTTCCTCTCCCCGCCGCCCTCCCGCGGAACCTTAATGAAGCATTCGTTGAGACTCAGGTTGTGCCTGATACTGTTCTGCCAACCTTTTTTGTTTTTCTCGTAGAAGGGAAATTTGCTGATGATGTACTGGTAGATGCCGGACAGAGTGAGGCGCTTCTCCGAGCTCTCGCGAATGGCCATGGCAATGAGCGCGACATACGAGTACGGCGGTTTCTGGGACGGATCCGGCTTCTCCGAGACTTTGTCCTGGACCGGCTCCTCTTTGGGCCGCTCTTTCTCCTTGTTCGCGTTGGTGTCGTGGATCATTAGGCCCATTGCGTCATCCTCCGAGTTTTGGTAAGTGGCCATCATTGCGCACACCAAAGCAAAACAAGTCCGATCCGGATGCCAGCGAGCGCGACTTTAAATGGCGCGTGTAGCCTCGATGCGCAAAGTAGGGATGTAGGCGACTGCAGAGCCTCGGGAAACGCCGTGGTTTGAAAGTCGTCCTCCAAACTGCGCCCAGCGGAATCTTGAGTTTGCAGCTCAGTGTAGGTGACATGCACCAGACCGTCTTCTCTCTTCAGCGGGGATTTTTCTAAACTGCTTTCTGATGCAGACGCGACCCAAGTTGTGGTTTGTGAGTCAGTAAGCCCAACCCTTTACTCTTTTTTTTTTTCAGGTCCACTGACAGGCTGCTTTTGCTCCAATGCTCTCCGCGCAGCGACGTAGTGCGTCGTGATTTGTGCGTATCTGAGTTCCGCCTCCGGTGGTTACAGCTTCCCTTAACATGTTGAAGTACGTGTTTATCAGATCAAAATAGTGCACTACAGACACTAAACATCGGTTTGTATTCAAACGGCAGATACGGGGGACGCACTGATAAAACTATGGGTATAAAACAGCAGCTGGAATAGTTTGCACGAGTTTATTAAAGTATGTCTTCATTTCTTTACGCCGTGTTTTATAGTCACAGACAATAGATTCAATAAAGGGCTAATAAGTGAGTATTACGTAGTCTTTGGCTCTGCATTGTGGATTACAAAGTAAACAAGCACAGAAAGAGAGAAACAAAGAAAAGAACGAAAGGAAAAGGCTAAAAATAACAATAATAGAGTTTTTTTTCGTGCGTAGTGCAGTCCAAAATGAAATATTTAATAATATACCAATTGTAATAATTATGATGGTTGTTTCCCCACATTTCTGCTACATACTACTTCATATTCTACATGCATTTTCTCGGCCAACTAACTTGTGCCAAACAAACACCTTCATTCAAGCTATAGCCAAATAATATGTTTTCCCATATCGCCTGCCAGATTGGGGGCTTCTGCATCCCAACCTCAGGCCAAAGACACGCACGTTTGCGAACGGCTGCATGTCCACAGCTCTCGTCTGGAGAGACAGTGCGGCTTAATTAGCTCACATTGAGAAGGGAAGCGCACGGAGAGGTATACATTTCTTTGGCCACCCATGAGGGTCCCCTCGGCTTTCTCTGGGAGTGTATTTCCGTGCTCTGGGAGTCTGTGCAGGTGGAACAGCATTGGCATGTGTGTCATCACCCTGCGCCCAGGCTGCAGTCTGGCCGCAGCAGCTGAGGCGCGGTGTGAGCCAACCATCTCTCATCGTGCAATTACCACAGACTCACGGTTTCAAGCGTTACAACGCCATGTTATTTCTTGTTTCAATGTCTTTTTCACATGTTTAAGGCGGAGAGCATTTCCAGATAATCTCAACAACACCATTATGCCACTGCCTTGTAAGTATTTGGCTTGGTCAAGACTATTACATCATTCAGTATGTTAATTAATTCAGCTCGCAAACATCTCGAGATGAGAGATCCAGTTATCGTTTAGCAGATCAATAAAAACATAAAAAATGGTGTTGGACCAAATATACGTCGAAATGTTTATAATTATAAAATACAGTATAATTTAATTGCTTGTTAACGACACAATGATCAGGCAAAGGAAGTTTCCTTTCCCGTTTATTTTTGTTTTTCCTAATGTAGGTTTTAAATAACGGTATTTGCCTACTGTCCATCTGCACAAAAGACGGTGGAGTGGTTTGCCAGTTTGTCAAAAATAAAATAGCACAACCACAAAATCCATCCCTTTGTCCTAAGCCCCCTCTATGTGTTTAGGTTTACCTCGTGATTCCGGGAGTTGTTTAGTCTTCTTTTATTGTTCCAGAGAAAGTTTGTGGCCTTCTCCTCTTCCCCGGGTCTGCACTCAAACAAAAATAGAGGAATCACCCAACAGACTTTCGAGGAAAGACCTGTCAAAGTAAAAAAGAAAAAAGAAAGTGTTTGTTTACATCAGTATTCTTGCATTTACACCCTTGACATCATGGACAAGAAATATATTTTAAAAAAACCGTGAATATAAAAAAAACAAATTGTTCCCAGCGTACAGTAGTATATCGAAGTAAATCACATTTAAAAGTTAAACTGTCAGTAACGTAGTAGAAAGTGAAATCATGCTATTCCATTTCGCAGAGGGCCCCCAAACCCTTTCAAAGACCCATCACCTTAAAAACACAGCGAGGCTGCAGCCTACACCTTTTTGGCTAAAATGCACAAAGCTAACATGTTGAACTACACATACTTACGAGAAAGTTATGCTAATGGCGATATTACCCTGTGAGGGAGGTTATGCCAAAGTCTTTAGCCGTCGAGGTAGTTTTATGGTTTATAGATCGTTGTGCAAATGTCTCAAGGTAGCTTGCCGACTAATTAGCCTCACATTCGTATCACCTGGACAACCCCATTTCAGCAACACCATAAACTTTGGTTAATTTATCGACATTTTTTCCCCCTCAGTAATGGCTATACTTGTCTCTGCAGGTATTAGTCCCAGGATCTTTTTTTTTTTGTATTTTTATGTTTATGTTTTTGTTTTGGTTTTTTTCCCCCCTCCCCCAGCACCTGTAACCTCCCCGGGTCGGAGCTGCAGCAGTCGCGCGTGTCACGTCACAACAAAGCTGTAAACTCGCACGTCGACAAAAAAAAAAAAAAAAATCCGCAAACAAAACAAGGAGCCTGAAACTTGAACTGGTTGCAGGCTTCACTGAGGAATGTTAATTTGATAGCCTGTTTTCGTTTGCGGGGACTTTGATAAGCAAAACAAATAGGCTCCGTTAATAAACGAAGCAACAATAATTCACAGAAAAAGGGAAACGAAAGGCTGGAGTCCAGACTGAGTTTAGGTATGTGGCATTTTGCTGATTTGCTAACGTGTGCTATGAGCCCGTAGGTGGCACATGGGCCTCATGTTAATTTTGACACAAGGTTTCTCAAAACGTTTGCCAATTTCTGATTTATTTATGCTTTGCAGTACTTAGTCCATTTTCAGTCAGGAAAAAAAGAAACTGTTAATTTGGGCCTCATGCAACAGTTCTCCCTGGAAAAAAATTTCAGATAAAATTCCGTTTTTTTAAATGAATCTGATTTAATTATAACAGGGAACGCATACCTCGGCGTTATCCTGTCAAAACGAATTGTTAATCATAGGCTATATAAGGTGGATTTTCTGTGCTGCACGGGATGAGTGAGACAGCGGCATGCACTCCAGTTACAGAGAAGGCTATCACAGACGGAGAAGAGTCCGTGTTTTCCCCTAAGATAAATACACATCCTCCAAAAGTCTTTCTCAAGTTATCGCTTGATCCGCTTCCAATAGATAAAAAACACATCCCATAAAAAAAGATCCGACACCTCTCTCACACAACTATTGAGACATATCAGAAAGCTGATGTGCATGTAGGCAGAATTCACGTATCGCAGGCCTAAATGGAAAAAAAAAGAAATATGTAGCCTATTTTAGTGGTGGCTTAAGTTGTTGCCACAATCACAGGCTACACCATAGCAATTTCTCCTAACCTCTCCCATGAGCAAGTGCATGACTGTGAAGAGGTATATGAGGGAGAAAAACGACTTTTAGAAATCACAGTAATTCAGTAAGACTCAGCTGAGTGTGAGTGTGTTCTGCACAGCTTCTCAACAGTTCGTTTTTACGGAGTTTACTCGCGTGATGTAGGCGACGTATTATAGGGCAGATTTAGAATCCTCAGTGTTTCACATTTAACAGCTTTGCCCTGTGATTCACTGTATCTTTGAGTTGACAGAGGCCCGATAGTATTTTTTTTTCTCTCTAAAGGCGTGTGGTGGGCCTACAGCAAGCTGAAGAGCCATCATTGCGACGGGCCGTAATGTAATTTGAAAGAGTGGAATTCCTGTCCCAGCGCACTTCCTGCCCTCGCAGGTCCGGGACTAGGATGTTTATGATAGCGCGTGCGGGTGGAATGCGGCGGACGGATCCACCGGGTCAGCACGGGACCGGAGAACAACCGCCCGGACTGGAGAAGCTTCACTCAGTCTCTGGTGACAAGGTAAGACCAGGCAGCGAAAGTTGGGCTGCAATTTTTATTTTCAATTAATTCTTCTTCTTCTTCTTATTATTATTATTATGCAAAAATGTGTTTGCAATATAATAGTAATTATGACACTATCTTGGCTCTATACACATTAGCAAGACATGATAATAATAATAATAATAACAATAATAGTAATAATAATAAGGGGCATATTGGTAGTGCTAACATTAATATGGCAGCAATATTTTAACTTTTTTAGCAACTATAATACTTGACTCAAACTTTAATTTATTATTAAATATCCCTGTGTTTTTTTAAATGCCAGACTTTTCAGTTTTGTTTTCCCATGATGAGCATACACAGTTTTATTTTTATTCTTACACTGCTGTGCAAAGATAATATGGAGATAAACTACTTTTTTTTCTTTAGCCTCCATGTTCACGTGATTAGACTATTTATCATCTGAATCATATCTTCCAAGTGGGAGAAAACATTGACATGGAGGTGATGTCAAATGTTATAGTGGATAATAAAGTGGCACTTCTTTCTCAATGTGAAATTAACTTAACAGTGAAATTGAATTAAATATGGCCAAAAAATTAACTATATGCTAATTTTTATTCGGCCATATTCGCACTAGAGTTATAAAGTATGGCCAAAGTGTTGTAACTGTAACTGTTTGTTGTATTTCAAGTACAACATTTATGTGAAGTATTGTGTCTCAGTTAATGTGCATTAATCATAATTGGTCCATCTGTGTGACAGGCTGCAGTGAGAGGCATCTTTCACATGTTGTCCCAGTTTGAACTGACTGGGCCAGTCTCTGGTTAATTTGCATCTGGCTTGCCTGCATGAATAAGCATCAACAAGATGTTGCCTTTCCTCAATGGAATCCTTATGAGGTGCAGGAAAAAGATGGTAGATGGGGGGGGGGGGGGAAGTGGAAGAAGAAGAAGAAGGAAGGAGAGCCGTCATGCAGCGTCGCCAACTCTTGTCCTATCAGAAAGAAGAGAGAGCCAGAGAGAGAGAGCAAATAAACACTGGCCACCAGACCCCCTCACCCACCCACCCAATTTCCTTTACATCCACACCCGCGCGGATTAAACTTTGGGGTGGGGGGTTGCACACAGATTACACATGTGTAGTAAAAAAATCATTTTTTACACTTTGCATGACCTACTCTTCTTTAAACTTTTTTTTCCCCCTGGTGAGGTCTGATAAGGACTAAGGAGTTGCCTTCCTTTGGACAATGCAAGCGCTTGTGCAGGACTAATGGGTAACATGCCCTTGAATATGTAGCTGTCCTATCTTCAGAGATGGACAGCACAGCACATACCGACTCTACCTCCTTTACTCTTTTCTCAGTGAAACGTGTGAACGCTCCTAATACCGACGTCAATCTGCAATCAAACTCTGTTACGACTGTACATTGACCCCCATTCAAAAAACCACAACGACAACTTTGTAACAACCCTTGATTTTCAGATATCCGTCACAGTTTATGCACATGTGCTGCTGTAGGAGAAAAAGCTGTCTTGTTAAGGGATGTGCTCAGCGGGTGGTATGTGGGGGACACTTCCTTACCTTGTACAGTCCATCCACTCTCCTTCAAACAATGAGATCATTGTGAGAGTACGCGACCATCCCAAAATCTACCCCACCTTGGCCCTACCAATACCCTTTATTAGCTCCACTGAGGAGGGTGATGTGTGTTTAGATTTGTTATCGGCTGCAGGAAGCCTATTGGAAGCTCCATGGATTTACTGCAGTAAGTCCCGTGACATGGACGTAATCCATCGGAAAGCGAAAGGAGCCATGTATTTGGTTTTGCGAGAACAGTTACCACTTCTTACCTATCCTTATCCTAATCACCGCTGCAAGTGAGTTTACTGTACATGGGTAATTTGGTGAATTCCAGCATAGATGTCAAACGCCGAAAACAACGATGGGCAGCCGTGTTTCTGCAATGACAGAAAGAAAAACTGAAAGTAGTAATGGAAAGTAAGGAAAAGAGCACAGAGCGATTGAAAAGGATAAGTCAAAGTCAAGAGGGAGGTGAGGAGAGAGGTGAAAACAGAGGGCAGAGCAGAGGAGAGCCACATTGTGTTCTCGCTAACCTTTACTGAGAGGTGAAGAGCTGCAGCCTCCTGCCAACAAGATTCTCTTTGAGATTTTCTTGTACTGCTGCCAGGTCTTAAATGATTCACAGGAGCAGACGTACGTGTGGACTCTTATGTGCGTTCAAGCTCGAGGGAGAATGCTTGCGTCAACATGAAGACTTCTCTTGTGTGTCTGTGCATTCATGGCGTACTGTATATCCGCGCAACAGGTTAGCAGAGTGAGATAAGGGGAGGGAAATGAGACGGATCAGCAAAGCTCTAGGTGGATGTTGCTAAAAGTGTAACAGTAACAATCCAAACTCACACTCAGGCAAAAATGTTCCTCCTCACAATGTAAACTTCCCCAAAGCTCACCGGCTGAACCTTTTCACCCCCTCAAAGGGCTCAACTAGTCACAGAGCACAGAGTCAAAATCACACTTCAAAAAATCCCCAAGTAACCTCAAACCCATTTCCATGTCTTCATCCCGCCCCGGAGATTAGATTTCAGGCCAAATCAAAACAAGTCACTTCGTTAGAGGTAATTACACAGGTAGCCTACCTCGCAGGGCAAACAAACATGGCTGCCAGCTGACACCCTGAAGACAGATCAAAGTGTGGGCCTGACAAGGAGCAGGGAGGAGAACATTCAAACATCGCCTTGTTAGCCACTCACGCACTCTCATCTTCTGTTACATGCGCGCAACAAGCTCAAGGAACGTGTTTATGGAAGCGTGTGCTTACACCCTCATTTTCACACACAATTCCTTTTTTTATAGGCTAGGGATTCTGCAGTTGAAAGATGGGGGGTGGGGGGGGGGGGGTGCATATTTGACCTTTACAGTTGAGCTGCATGTGAGAGCAGTGCGCGTTAATGGTGCAGAACAGCAGAGGTGCACTGCACATACTGCGCGAAGGGCGGTTCTCTACTTTGGTGGTCTGTGTGTTAGCTCGGTGAGGAATGATATCGGACATGGTGGATGTGTTACCTGTCAATGTGGCTCTTTTCTCTGACAAGTGCATTATGATAGCCACTTTTAAGCCTCGTCCCGCTTGCTCCTAGTCTCACGTCAACTAATTTTGGAAGCCTTTCCCTAGTTACACAATATTTATTTTGACCTGATCTTACACCTGATCTAAAATGCTAAATTTTATGAAAACTGAAAGCACAGATGAAAAAAAAAATGTTTTACAAACACCAAATCCATGCCCATTCTCAAACACAACCGGTGCCAAAATATGAGAAATATGCGTGTGTTCTTCTTTCTGTTTCTCTTTCTCACACACCCTGCAGCCTCCCTTTGAACCGCGGGGGTTGTTAAGGTAACCAGGCAAGGTTATTCCTCCCTCCACCGAACATGCCAGCCTACCCGTGTACAATGGAGCAGAGTGTATGTGGGTTGCAGTGAATAAGGTAAGAGATGTTATCTAATCGCCACATGGAAAGAAGAGCAATGGGAAGCCAGGTAGTCTGAACACCAGCTGTCCATTATGATCTTTCTACCTGTTTTCTGCCCCTCTCGGTGTTCTATATTGTTCTCATGTTGCTCCATTATCTCTCTATCTCATTATTATTAATTAAGCATATAGCTTGGGGTCTGAGCAATGCTACTTTGTTAATGACAATCTCACTGACTGGCGGAACAGAAGCTGCTGTAAGAGATGGCTCCCATGCATTACAGCTTATTGTGCTTAATGTACACACCTGTCTTTAAAAAAACAGGAAAGAGAACAAAAGTGGTAAGATAGAGCCTACACTGAGACAGGGAGCAGTGTTATGGACATAATGTAAAATATATTCCGTCATCTAAGATTTGGGTACGTTGACAAAGTATATGGTTAAAGATTTGGTGCTAGAAAAGCAAAAAAATGAGGGAAGAAATAGGCCTTTCACTGCAATAAATGACCACAAGCAAAACAAGCAATTTGGTAGCTGAGCATCAAAAGGGGAGCAGAGATTCGTCATTTTGGACTTGGCATTAATTTTCTTTGAACATAAGATATTGCAGACACCGAGAGATGGTGTTTGGGGCCAGCGCTGCTGACTTCAAACAGATCCAGTGAGTATAGTTTTACGAGGAGATGCTGAAACCACATGCACCACTAAAACACACTGTGCTCGGCCAACAGAATGTCATTCTCTGCGGGATCCGCTTGCACACAGCACACCACACAAACCTCCCCAAATCCAGCTCTCCTGCCTCCGTCATGACCTCAATAACAAACAGGAAAACCAGGCAATGGAACACACACACACACACATAAATGAAGATACAAAATCACTCACATAAAATAAAACACAAAACAAAACAATACATACACACAGACTGCACATACAGTGGCTGTGGTAGCCTTGACGATGGTTAAAGAGTGGGCCAGCCGCGAGTAGAGGATGATAGAAGAGTTTAGGGTTACTGTTTCCAACTGGAACACGGCAGCATCCCCTCTGGCTCCACTTTGCCAAGTCATAATCACCTAATCACTGCTGGAAAATATGAAAAAAAGGGACACAAGTCCAAATAGAAAGGTGAATTGTGGGTAAAAGGAATATTGATCCATCTTTAGTATTTCAACATTTATCCCCCTTTGAGACGCTGTATCATCCTTGCTATATACTGTATGTAGTTGGAGTACATGGAGTTCATAACATTTTGACATTATGCACAAAAAGTATTCTAATTTTCTCATTTTGACAAGAAAGTCAAATTAAGCAGAACATTAAATTAACTGTATGAATGTTTTCTTTAAAATATTTTCAAAGAAATTTGGGATTTTTTTAATGAACTTTTAGGACTAGTATTTATCAAAAGTTTCAGAAAAAAACAGTCCATTCAGTTTTAAATGCTTAACAGCAGATTTATAATTTCCTTGTTTCCCATGTAAATCAAATTTTTGATGGCTACCTCACAAAATAAAAGCTGCCAATTTGTTCTAATTAATGTCATAGTTATTAATGTGACACTAATTACTAGTATTGGTGTTGAAAATGCTAAATATTGCATCGTTAAAATTATTTTTGTGATTAATTTACTAACGTTTCCAAACCAAGCATCACTACAGTGATGATGATTAAAGTTAGTTTGTGGGAAACAGGTGACTGTCAGATGCTGCAAGGTGGCATCCATCACTGTTTGCTTCGGAGTTGTGGAGGAAAAGAGGAGTATTAGCAGGGAGAGCACGTCTCAGAGAGGGCAGAGCAGGGCGAGGTCAGAAAAGGGGGGATAAAAGGAGACAGCGAGCGCTTCCTTTGCTGCATTTTCCCCCGAGGACAGAGAGTAGGAGAGGGGCTGCTCCCCTGACAGATCTGAAGATGTCCTGTTTTGCTTTTCCTCTGCTCTCCCTCTTCCTGCAGGAAGCAACATCACGCTGGGCACCAAAGCCTTGGCAAGCTCCGGACATTCTGATCTGGTACCAATGTGTGCTTCCACAGATATAATGGAACAATAACGGATAGACACGCAGATGTGCAAAACGTCAAATGTAATTGACATGAGACGGTGAAGAAGTACTGCAAGTGGCCGAGCCACTGTATTCATGAATAGATGAATATTAAAACATGTCACTTCACGAAATGATCTTCCAGATGAAACGCTGGGAGAATCTGCAACCGCCACTGAAACTGCAGGACAATAGACGCAGATTTTCAATACGACAATTTGACATCGCTGTTTTGGCAAAACAAGTGGGAAAAAATAGCGAGCGACTGGAACAAAAAAAAACATGATGAATGGAGCAGGAAGTGTCAGCAGGTTAAGTGTAATCTCTGAAAGTGAGGACTCTCATTAAACAGTGAGTGGTGGCAGCAGATGAAAGCAGTGGAAGTGTCTGTTCACCTGTCAGCACTAAGAGCTGCTGAAATGTTAGTCGAAGAGTAACCACTACAAGCCAATATGCACTGGAAACAAATGAGATTTTTTCACCCCAACAGGAAAATCCAACACTTGTCATGAGAGAAATAAGATGTAATGAAATAAGATGATCTCTTTCACACAAATTCATATTCACAAATGAAAGTTCACGGTACGATAAAACACAGTTTGCGTCCATGTAAAACAAGTACCAAACAGATGTCACATTCATTCATAAAACATTGTGACTTAAAATCACATATGAATATGCACACACACACACGTGTTCACGCTGAGGCCTGTGGTGACTTTTGCGCTCACATCCATCCACACTTTTGTGATTCACGCTGACATCATCACCAACACACACCCAGTGTCGGCTCTGCGTCTGCCTCTCCAAGGACCCACTTATGTTCTTTGAGTCTCCATCCAGAGCCAGGCCCTCTCTTTCTCCTTCTCTCTCTTCCCTTCCTACATAAGACACGTTTCTCTCCGCTCTCCTCTGACTGTTCATTCACACTCACTGCCTCTGTGTGTGTGTGTGTGTGTGTGTTTTCCTCTCATTCTTGGTGTGAGACTTTATCTCTGAATCAGATAAGGCTTCAGTGCTGGTCTTAAACCTTCAGCAGATCTGTCCAAACACATGAGCTCATGTCAGAGGGCTGCTGCTGCCTGTTAACTCCATGAGCTAATATACAGTCCATGTGTTTGTTGGTCATGCTGCGTGGAGGTGTGGTCAGTCGTGGTTTGTTTCTTCATCGCTAACTTCAGTTTCCTATCATTTCTCTTCCTCTCCTTTTATTATTTGCCCCCCCCACTTAATTTTGATCACTTTGGCTTAGTTCTCTCGTCTCTCTCTTTTTTTTAAATCTCCTTTTTCTCCTGCTCTCCTTCCCTGTGTCTCTTGAACAGCTTGAATATGATCATGTTAACTTTATCAGATGTGGAGATCTCAAACACGGGGCGTCGTCAAGACAACAAAGCTGAAGCCACATAGGCAGAGTTGGGCTCGACCTGCATGATGGTGATGTGTGTGTGTGTGTGTGTGTGTGTGTGTGTGTGTGTATGTTGAGTAGTCAGGGATCGAGTGAGCAAAAGGGTGCAAGTGTGTGTGCGTTACATGGTACAAAGAGAACAATGGCTGGGTATGTGATTTTCATCCGCACACGTGTATTTCATCACCCTGTGTGGCTATATGGTGACTAGCTCGTGTGTGTGTGTGCATATTACGTCCCTGCGGGGGGGCGGGGGGCGTGAGGGGTTCCGTTAGGAGGGGACTAAGGTTACCCCCCGATAGAGGCAGTGCGGGGTCATCCCGCGGTGGGACACTTCTCAGGGGCGACCCCGTCACCCCTTGTGGCCCCCCGAGCAGACGGGACTTCTGAGGAGCGAAGAGGAAGGACCAGAGGAGAGACCCCCGGAGAACAGGACCCCCGGTCTGCCCCAGACCCCGGACCCCATCCTCGGCAGGGCCCGACCCAGGCCCAATGTGTTCCCAATCAGGAGAAACACAAACAATACTTTTATTAAAGAGAGGAGACCGCTGAGTCCATCCGCACGTGTGCACGAAAACGCATGCACACACACACACACACACACACACATTTCTTTTCGCTTAATATATATGAGAGCAAAAAGTATATTTTATTAAGACGAAGATTAAGCAGCTGTAAATCAGCACTGGCAAATAGCTGCCAAATCACTATTATCACCATCACCCATGACCCCAAATCCTGCCTTCCCTTTCCTCCTCCGCCTGCTCGCTCCTCCATTCTTCTTGGTCTCTATCCGGGAAAACAAACGGAGGGATTAGGGATTTGTGGAGGGGTAATGGGAGCCAGGTGGAGGAGTGTGACTGTGGGGGTCTCCTGCCAGATTAGGGGGGGAGCAGCAAGCCCCAATCCCTCACACTCCTTCCTAAAAGCAGCTAATGTTTCTTTTGAAGAAATAATCCCGTTTGGCCATCGAATAACACTTGGCAATTATGAGCCTTTGCAGGGCATGTATGGTATTACCAGAGCTGGCTACCAGCGGGAGGGACAGAGGAAGTTTGCGAAGTCAGACGGCAGGTAGAGAGGGATAGGGAATTTATCAGTTCTAACATCTTAAATGAGCATATGGAGACATTACGCTGTCCAAGAGATTTGATAGAAATAGAAACTGTGTCATTTTTTTCCTCCCTCATCATCGTCTTCTTTTTCTCTCATCCTCAGAGAGAGTCTTTATATTGTCAGGAAAACACCAAACTATCATCAAAGCTGTGTTAAAACTCTGTGAGATAAGATCTCATTGTTGAAATATGTTTTTGTGCTCGAACTTCCTTTACTGATGATTTTTGGGAAGATGGGCATAACGGCAAGAACTTGCATGACAGAGTATAAGATGTCCTCATTTTGTGTGTTTTTTTTTTTTGGGGGGGGGGGGGTTGGTAACTACATAACCCTGAGCACATGACACAAGATGAACATGTTGAAGTAAGGAGGCTGTTGTGTCCCCTGAAAAAGCAACTGATTAAATTGTACCCAGCATCACAATTCATGCAAATTCTAAAGAGGTTTTAAGTACGTTGCGCTCTCACCCTGGAGTAGTGATAAAATTAGTTACACTCAATCATGTCCATATGCACACTAAATCTGCCTGGCTTAGAGTACTGTCCCACTTCCGAAGTCACTAATTCTACAGCCTATATTACAGTGAAAACCACATTTCCAAAATTTGGGTGGGGATGAAGTGACATGTTCTTTTATAGGATATGAAAAAAATGAATAAAAATACAAAAAAACAATTTGAAAGCACCTAATCCTGACTTTGTATATTAACATTGTCACAGTACAAAAAAAATCAGTGTACTAGCCCTGCTTTACGAGAATCTTTAGGGCAGCTGTGAACAGCTCCTTCGGTTCTTCTGTGCATTGTGGGACTCAAGTGATTATTTTTAGTATGAATGCAGACTTTTTCAAGTATATTTTATTTTGTCACCTTTCATGCGTGAACAGCGGATGGGACACAGCTCATAATTACAGTGTGTCTCATACATTTGACCTACAAACGTTGCCCCCTTGTGGACCAGTGCAGAGAATAAACAGCTTTACAAAGAGCTTTTACTGCCGGTGTGTCTGACTGACTGATCCCCCTCTGATAACAGTCTGGGTTTTTTTTGTGTTATTCCAAACAGGTCCTGCCTTTTCACAGACAGTGTAAAAACACGGACAAATACACACATCGGGAGAAATTATTATCCTGTTTTCATTTTTGTTGTACATGACACAAGTATGATTAAATAATTAGCTTTTTCCAATTATAAGACTTTTGAATCTGATACACACACACACACACACAAAGGGGCACCTTTATGTGTCTGTTGCCACATCGTACCCCGTTTTTCTAAAATCCCAAGTAAGCCGGATGGAAAGGAAGAATTAACCCCCATGCAGAGGGAGGTGAATTAGAAGTCAGACTTTTCACACCTCCTCTGCTTAGTTCAGACACACACACATATACACACACACTTGAAATGCAGGCATTCTCCATGTGAGCTCAAGCGTAATATCCAGCAGACGATGGAGACGTGTGTGTGTGTGTGTGTGTGTTCGCAGGGGCTGATCGTGTCACACCAACTTGTCGGCTTCTGTCTCTTCATCATCTGCCTGTTTGTCTCTAGCATGTAGAGAGGGGATGTCCTGCTATCTTTTTATCAAGTCTAAGCATAATTTGCCTTAGCCTGGTTTGCACATTCTGACTGAAAGTCACCTACCTTTTTTAGGATTCAGAGTCCGTCTCCACAAATAAACAAAAGACAAGAAGGATACAGTAGAGACATCACAATATCTGGGTCGAATGGGTTCAAAAAAAGCTTCACAGTTTCCTTGTGATCAAGAGCTGGGGAAGAAAAAATGTGATTGTCATTACAAGTTTAACAAGTCTAAGCTAAACTTAGCAATGGCCCCTGTCAGGTTTGCTCTGTGTGCCGAAGTTGAAAAGTTCATCGTCACATCAGCTGATTACATGGAGCTCAGATCAGTCATGCTAAATGAAAGGCTCCTGGGTAAAACATTCAACTGTAAAAGGTTTATAAGTGAGTGAGAGGGAAGCCAAACATTTCTCCTCTCCTTTGTAATCCCCCCTTCTTCCCTGCTCTCTGCACTTTTTTGCCAGTTCATTCAGCGAGCGGGGGCGACGAAGGCGAATGCCGGTGCGCTATACATCAAAGGCCAGCACACGCACATGGAGGAGCACGCCTGAAATAAAAGGCCTGCAAAAAAACAAACACTGCCCTTTGTTCTGAGAGACAAGGTCGGTTTCGCCCATGATTAGAGAAAAGAACGAGGGAATAGGAGGCCATGAGTGTGCTGATGACGTAATAAGCGGCCATATTTGCCTAATCGGATTCTTTGAGCGGGATCCCTCACAGTGAAAGAACCGGAGGGTGTCAGTCAGCATAAACCCAGCCGCCAGGAAGTTTCACTGTGGTGGGGTAGCGACGATGGCACGACATAGCTAATCGCTAATTGCTGATTAGCTCTTCCGTGCATAGAGATAGCTGCTGGAGATTGAGTGTGGCTGCTTGAGTTGGGAGGCCTTTAAAAATAAAGCTGGAAAATGGGTGTCCATTTTTTTGCAGTTTGCATTGATGAAGTTTATTACAGATAAAATGTATGTGTATCTAAACACAACTCGATCTATGTTGATGGATGTTCATATCATTACATGCATGTTCATTAGGATTTTATTTATTTAATTTAATTTTCCCCCCCAAAATTATGTATTATTTAATATATTATTATTATTAGAAATAATGGAGTCACCAGCAATAGAAAAAAAGAAAAACAGAAAAATGTAAAACAGAAATTTGCTGATGCTTGAATGTAGATTATTGACTTGCAGATTTGTAAATTGTTAAAGTTGTTATTGCCTGTCATTTGCAATGCCCCCCTTTTCAGATGTGAGAGAGCGGCATACTGTGTGCACATCCAACAATCTTCAGTAGGATGGGTGCTGGATACAGAAAAATCTGTGAAGTAGAATGAGTGCCGGTACATGAGAATCACAGATTTGACCTTTCAACCAACAGGTCCTGCTTTGGCTAATGTTATTTAGCAAATATATAATATTGCTCATCAAATCAGCAAATCAGGAAAATCTGCTGTATAGTAGAGTTAGATGTTGGTAATAAAAAGGAAGCTGTGAATAAAAAGAGTGAGTGCGCTTTGTATTTTGTAGATTGTAAAATGAAGCCTCAAATAGCAGGAGCTCTACAATTCCAGGTGTGTGAGCTTTTTTTTGATTAAAGTTTTTTTATATTTAAATTTCATCAAACTACTATTTCTCTAATTTATATTGGGTTCAAACGCATTTATTTTTCTGATGTTGTAATTTATAAGCCTACAGCATGTGGAGAGTGTAGATTAGGCTACTATGCATCTTTTCCCTTCACTTACATTATCCAGCATTACATTTTATCTTTGAAATAAACAAAAACATCTCAAGCATTTGAATTCTCACGTCTTTGATCTATAAATGGTACAGCCATGCGTTTCCTATACTGCAGCTCTATTACCTCCTTTGTATCATATCTGTAGTCGGATATCAAGAACAGGCCTCATCCTATGTAGTCCTGTTTCAGCATATCAATCTGAAAAAAGAGTTGTATCTCTCTCTGGTCAGGGAGATTATATTCGACTGCTGTAAATCAGACACAGGTGGATGAACTTCCTCCTTCCTATGTCTGCCTCCCAGCTAACCTCTACTTTACCCTTCCTTTCTTTTCCTTTTTGTCAGTCTCTTTTTTCTTTCCCTTGATACACCCCCTCTGTATAGACCAGTTCAAGGTATCATGAAAATAAAAAAAGAGGAAAAAGAAAAATGGTTAGTTGCATAAAAAGCGAACATGCTAAAAGTACACAGTATTGCTTTCCCCCTTCACCTTTCCCTTATGTATTACTTTATGAGAATTGAAACTAGGGCAAAATACAATACACAAACAAGCATTGCTTGTTCACATGCAAATAGTTGTGAAAGCCTACCCACTGACAATTTTGCACAATTAGGCACACATTCACACCAGCAGTGAGACTTTTTCAAAGAGTTTCAGTTGAAAGAAGTTGGATGTTAGAGGAGTAGGACTTGCTGTTTGAGTGTACAAAAGCCTCAGTGACGCGGAACGTCTGTCTGAGGTCCTATTCATCGAACTCAGAAAACCCTCACAGGAAAAATGTGTCTTACTCTGAAACCTTTTGTGAAACTTATACATCGGTCTGCCTCTGCAGCTGCCTCGGGCCATTTAGGTTCATTACAGACGCACAATGTCACAGACATTTATAATTAGCATTTCAGGGGTCACCCCTGAAGTATGAGTGCTGCTGCCCTATCCAGTGGCAGGAATTAGTTGTGAACACATCCTGCTTTTAACTAAGATGATGCAAATGTTGACAGAAGCAAACTTTGTCCCTCTTACAGAGGAAAACGTTGAATTCATGAGCATTAAAATACTGCCTTGTTAATAGACTCAATAGACTATTCTTAGGGGGTTTGTTAACTTGTCTTGTAGGAGTAGTAGCTAGAAGCACACTTCCTATAGCCTACAGATAAAGATACTGCTCTATAATTGATAAGTAATACATTTATTGATTTTATTTTTGGTCATTTGGGTCAGAAGGGCAAGTTGTAAACACACATTACTTTCTATTAGCTTACAGTAAGGCTACATAGCAAACATGCTAACAACCGCTTGCCTCTTCAACACATTCTGCAAACATGGAGCAATGTTAGCATTCATTTCTTCATTTTCTCTTTTCCAAGTCCTGGGGAAGACATCTGTCTCTTCACCTGCTAAATGTTCTGCTACATTAAGCATTCAGTTGCTAAGTTGGCCTCTCTTCCATTTAGTGCGAAACAGGTAGCTAGCACAGCCTTTCCACCATTGTGGGCTGTAAAATGAAGATGATTCTCACTAATTTGGTGCTAATAGTCTTTCTTGATGAAGATTATAAAATACTAACTGGAAGAACTTAAATGACTCTTTGTCGTTATAACAACATTAAGATGGCTTTTAGTGGGCTCTTAGTAATTGCCTTGTAGCTGTCACTTGTGACCACAGTTGCCACATCTTGCAACTTGTGTATCAAACTCTTGATTTCGGCCCTTGCACCCGTTTTTGTTATGTACAGATAAACTATTTTTAATGCCACAAATATTTTCCGGAATGCTGGATGTTGTTGCTCCTGAATTAAGGCCAAACATTACCCAGTGAAGGCCATGACACAAAGTTTAGCAGCGGTGTGAACTGTCACAGACATCAGGTCAAAGAGGAATTGTATGTTCTGTAAGGGTAAAGTGTTGGTAAATGTTCTGTAAGGGTAAATTCTTGGTCTCCTACTATTGTCTGTTCTGTAAATTGATCTTATTGGATGATTACTTTTAACATCCAACATTGGAAACATAGCTCATTTAGCATTTTTAGTTGCTGGAAATGTATCAGAAGTGTAAACCAAGATGCTAAATATAATTCCCAGTAAATTGTAGTAAGATTTTTGTGCAACAGCTTAAACTAAAAATTATATACTGAATTTATTTATATTATTTCATTTAGGAACGAATAAAAAGAACACAATACAAACACCAGCTCCCCCTGTTAGGTTACCCATAATTAACTAACCCAAAGTATCATTTCTAGACTACAATTACCTTTTTTATATAAAGGCTTTGAAAGTTTTGCATGAAATTTCACTTAACCAGCAGTAGAGCTTGTGTTTTTTTTCAGAAACATAAATGGTGACGGAGTGATTGCCAGGGTAATCTGTGCTTTTTAAAAAAAAAAAAACACCATAGGCATAATATGCTGCTGCATGTTATGACAGATGTAGCACCAATATTATGACAGCACTGTGGAGTGTTTAAAGATATTTAAGACGCAAAAGGATAGAGAAGATAAATTTGCAATTCCAATCAATTTTCATTGTGCTGGCCTTCATGTGTGGATGAGCAGAGATGAGTATGTTGGACGGCTGGAGACTGTATTCCCTCGGACTCACTGCTGGGCCAGTGTTGTGGAGTGTGTTATGAAAACAGTGCGACTCTTAGATGCATGGAGATGAGCTCATTTACACACACACACACACACACACACACACACACACACACTCAGATGTATAGTTGCACAATCTTAGTTGTCCTTCACTTTGGCAGTCAGGTCACTTAGGAACATATTTTTATGCACAGAAATAGAGTGGAACTGCAGAAGAATTTCGGCAGAAGGAAAAACAGTCAGCACTGAAGGACACAACAAGATAGTGAGACTGAACAACAATAAATAAACAGCGATCTGCAGCAAAGCACAATTAGAAACAGGACAGAAAAACATAGGATAGATAGAGACATTAAAGTTATTAAAGTTGTTAAAACCATCAAGTCAAGCCATTTTATTCATATAGCACATTTTAAAAAATTACAAATGTCAACAGAAGTGCTTTACAGTGAGATTAACTGATGGAATCAACTGATTGATGATTGCAATCAAATAAAAACACATGAATGATCAAAAACCAAAGTTTGACCTCAGTCCTCATTATAAGAAAAAAGAAGGAAAATTTCAAATGACAACATATCTGGGACTCCAGGATCACTGCACACTCCACCTGCACCTTGCATCCTTATTTACATCTTATCTATATCTTGTCTGCATTTTGTATGTATTGGTTTTTGAAATTATACATATCGACTGCATTCGCTCTGAATTGGTGTGTGTGTGTGTGTGTATGCTGTTAAAAATGCGGGCCTGTGATTTTTTTAAATAATAGATATTGTTATGATAATGGTCTAAAATGCTGTGAAAATGCATAGTTAATAGTGATATAACATCAATGTTTTCCTCACATAGGCTGGTCTAATGAGTTTGGATTTCTGCAGAGGCACAATGATGGTAGAGTCAGAATTTGGCACCAACAGTATGAATCCATGGACCAAACCTGCCTTGTGTCAACAGTCCAGGGTGGTGCTGGTGGTGTAATGGTGTGGGATTTACTTGGCCCACCTTGGACTCTTATTATCAATCAGTCATGGTTTTGAATGAATATTTTTGTTGACCATGTGCACGATGCTTGATGTCACAAAGCAAAAGTTGTCTCAAACTAGTTGTAGTTGTAATGTCTATTTCAGGTGAGACCCCAGTCACCATATCTGATCCCAGAAAACCTTTGGGATGTGGTGAAACAGGAGATTGGCAGCTTGAATGTGCAGCTGGCAAATTGGCAGAAGTTGAGTGATGCAGTCTTATCATTTCATCAAATCATTGGTGGGAGTCTACGACTATGCAAATGAATTTAGATTTACAGCATTTTCCCATGGTTTTGCAATATGAGCCCCACTCCAACAGTTCCATTATCAAATAAGGCCAATGTAAACACATACTATTGATTATCCAGCTGAGCAAAGGCATCATTTTTGGGAAGAGATAATGCTGCTAATTCTTTAAATGTTATTTTTCAATGCTTTTAGCAAAATAATCAAAACAGTATTGACCTCCATTGTGTGATTTCTCAGGTTATATCTAAACCTTAGAAAATAAACTAACTCTCAGGCTATATACCATTAGAGGTCAAGGGCAAAATATGATGTTTGTTGTTATTTGGGTGAACTGACGCTTTGAAAATCATGATGTTTGTTTTGGACAGATGAACAGCTGTAAGGAAAAGGATTCTATCAAAATGAGTGTTGTGGCACAGCACAGTGGAGTAGTATGTAAGTATGCTTGTATTGTCGAATCACCTGTATCATAGTGTCTATCACTCGTCTGTCACATCCTGACCTCACTCTATCTGTCCCTCTGGAGGTGTTGACACTCATCATGTTCCTGATATCCGGGAACAACCAATCTCACAACCCCCTTGTCACAGTGAATACTTCCAACACCCCAATCCTCCACCCCTCCCCCTCGCCACGGCTGCCGAGGCCACGGGCCTCGTGGGAACCGCCTATCTCTACCGAGCACCCTATCAGATTGTTGACACGAACAGATACCCTCGCAATGAAAATATTTTGCTTCTCCTAACACTGACATTGGCCTACATGGAACTACATATCTACCCCCGTTGGGATAAACAGCTCCTGTGAAGTGTGTGTGTGTGTGTGTGTGTGGGCAGGTGCGAATGCTAGTGGGTGTGCGCATTTGCTGACAGGTGCATTAAATAATCAGCTTGAGCATTCTTGATTTCATGGCAGCGTGTGTGTATGACACTATGTGCGTGTGCATATTTGGTCAAGGGGGCTTACACTTAAGGGTGTGAAATGGAGGCAGAGGGTGCAGTGAGGAGGGTTGAAAGGTATAGGTTGCTATCTCAGCATGCTGAATATTTGGCCTGAAGTCAAAGAGACTTTCGAAGAGTGAAATAATAGAAGGGGACGTGAAATGAAACCCAAACAAACAAAAGCGGTTGGTGGAAAGTAGCTACTGTCAAAGTCAAAATAGAACAAGAGAAGGCAGCCCTCCCCAAATGATTCACCTTATTTGTCCACAGGAAATGCTGTTAGGTATGAATATACGCCACCAATAGGAGGTCACAAACCAGATCCTAAAGGTTTAGACTATTAAGTGGTGGAAAGCAGATCTGGAAGGAGGTGTACTCTATACAGTCCAACATGGAAACAGTTGTTTTTGTTTTTTCTCTTTTCCTGTTTACAATTGAAGTCGTTGCTTTGTGTGCATTGAGTTCCTGTGTTTGGTCGTCTGCCCCGCCCTAATATGTTCCACCTGTGTCTCGTTTATATATATCATCTTGGTCTTTCCCTCAGTCTTTGTCAGTCTTTTGCTGTGTTGCCATTTTCTTCCCATTCCACTGGATATTTTCTCCCCGACCTCTGAGTGTTCCATACATTTCCCTGGTTTTTCAAGTTTTGACTCCCGTTGTTTGGTGTTGAAGATTTTTCTTTTCTTTTGCTTCCTTTTTTTTGGACACTGTTGTTTTGAGTACCGAATACAAAACTGGACCTCCCTGCCCTTCATGACAATTTTGTCATTTCAGAAATATTGTTTTCTTTTCTATGAATAGTGAGCAGACCTTGCTGGAAAATGTTTCTCCATGTAAAAGTAGTTCCCAGTGAAACAATTTAAGGGACATAGGCTTCTCCTGAAATGTAATTTTTTAAATTTAAACCACAAAAACAAAAGTTACATTGTATTGGGTTGGAGACAAAAATATTGTAATTACAATCACACATAAGATAGATTGCTAATCTTGCGCATAGCAATGTGCAGGTTCATACAATCCTATCTTTGTTGCTGCTACTCAAATGTTTTTAACAGTTATCTCTTACTGCCGTTCAGGCTGGCCAAGTTTTGTATTTTTTAAAAACAAGCAAGCCAAAAATACCCACATATTTCTCGATGTGAATGTTAGCAGGTAAGATGAGAATGCTGAGGAGGTGATGGCAACATTCCTGACTACAAACCTAAAAGCTAAAGTCACTTCCTCTCTGTCCTCCTCTCCATTCCAGCACATTCCCCACTGGAGAAACTGCAATACAACCAAATCAGCCATCTAGGACCCCCGAGGACCCCAGTGGCTCAGTGCGTCTGTGGAGCTGCTTGATTATTTTTACCTGACACAGGAAAGAGCCCACTCATAATAAACGCAGGGGTGAGGTGGTGACAGATTTCATTAACCCTATTATGAATGAAAGGGGGAAAGTGGTACATGGGTGCGGAAGGGTGTGAGGTGAACGTGTGCCTAGACGTCTCCCTGAGGTCCAGTCCTGACCTTTAACACAACCCGATGGAGAACACACATGCAGATACACATGCAGCAAGCAAGCATGCCATCTCAGTAGAGAAATCTCTCGTCACAAATCCAAATCAGTATAAACAATGTAATCTTCATCTCTCTTGGGTTTGTGTAAACTTGCATAGTGTGCACTAATGTATTTGAAGGGCTTAAAGAAACTCAAAGTGCCATGGAAGAACTCTTGGGTACAAAAACTTGTGGCCGGCACATGTCAGTTCAGCCAAGTGCTTTACCGGCTACATCAACAGGAGGTTCGGTCAGACCAAGTCACTGACAGACGTTCTATATGAGGCCAATCATACCTGATTCCAACAGTCAAAGAGCATATGACCACAGTCTGTGATGGCAGATTAGCCACTGGTCCAACTGTGCTCATGTATTCCATGTCAACATATTTACAGACTGTTGCATGTCCAGACGGGCCATTGAAAGGTTACCGAAGATTCCCGTCCAAACTGGCCGGTGATCATAGAGTTTTTAATTTTCAGTTTCGAATATTGGTTACTGTATGGATTTTGTAAAATTGTATTTTTTATTTTTCAATTTTATTAACTTTCTTGCCTTGAAACAAGGATAAACGCATTACCCATACCATAACATCTAATAAAGAAGAGCTTACCGAGAAGGATGCTGATAGAAGAAAAAGAAATAACACGCAATAGGTGGAGAATCAAATAGTCAAGAAGAAGAAGGGAAACACGTCACATTGAAGCCACTGTGGACTTGGCAGTTGGCCATTGTTCTAATAAGTGCCCATTGGGAAATGGACTGATTCCCTCTCAGAGACCTTAAACTAATTTCCTGAGGCCTGCAGACTCCTTTGAAGACGGGGGGTGGGGTACTGAGAGGCTGCATGTGCCACTGGGTCGCCAAGGTGACGGGACATCCCGGCAGGGAAAACAGGAAGTGAGGGTAAGGACTGACTCTGATTGAACCCCTCCTTGCTCGCGTGCAGTCAGATAAGAAAGGCACTGAGTGGCTGGTGGCAGCCACGCCCCTTTCCCCTCTTTCATTTGTCGTACAAACATTAATGGGGCCGTGTCACTTAAAATAAACATGGCAACCATACGGTATGAATGTGATTTGGCTATATAAATGACTTAGTATCTTATAGCACATAAGAAACCCATTCATTCACATAAACACAAACTGAGGTTTCACACTCATGATAGCATTTGGAGGCTTTGAAATAGCTAAGCCTCTTTCTCCATTTCTGTTTTCCTCAGAGCTCAGTGAGTACGTTTACATGCACAGTTTAGTTGAGCTATGGATGTAGCTCGACTCTGTTTAATTACTTTACTACTTAATTAACTTAAATTAACTACTGTCCTTGTCCCAGTATACATGCAGGAGGGGAATCAGTTTATTGATGGAACTATGCCTGGTTGACCAATTATTACATCACACACCAAACAACTGACAATCAAGCTAGCGGCTAACTGGTAGCATGACAATGCCGTAGCCTATGCTCACTTTGGCAGTTGCCATGTTGTTACCAGCGTCTTCATCTGTTATACTTCTTGTTCGACTTGGGCAAGAACCTGGAGCATATGCTGAGTGCCCAGGCCACTTTGAATCACATTATCTGGGTGTGTCAGTCCAATTATGAGAAGTTAAATTTTAGTACAATTTCAGTTGGACTAAGGCGCTTACATGCATTTCAAAATTCTGGTTTAAGTCGGACTAATGCAAATAGTCAGACTAATAGAGTGTCATGTAAACGTACTTAGTGCCTCCCTGCCACTTCTTGCCTCAACCCAAACCACTGTATGACTACTTGGTGATAGGGTATAAACCAGCAGAAGGTCTTTCTTAATCTAATCCTCTCACTGTGTTATCTCCCTCTCTTCCTCCCTACCAAGTCCTTGAGCTAGCTAGCAGACAAAACACCTGCTTGTCTACCCAGAAGACAAGTTTTCAGGTTCAACTTGAGAAGACTATATGCAAAATATTACAGCAAATAAAAATGTATGCCCTTTTTTATTCAAAGTATTAATATTAACCTACTTAGACATGGTTCAGTGCCTTTGCTAAAAAAAAAAAGTCTAGACCTCTCAGCCTCTCTGAGATCACTGTAACCCAGTTTGACCTTTTGAAAAAGAAACAAAGTTTTTGGGCAGATATAAATTTCAAATTTTCTCAGAACCTTAGCCAGTCGTCTCCACCTCCTCTGAAGTTGTAGTATGACGTATATAACTGACACTGTGTTTGACATGTATAATATGTGTGATATTTCTTCCTGAAGGAAGTTATACAGGACCTCTCCAGAATCAAGGATGCCTGTGAGTACAGTGGTGACACATTTAAACTTTGAGCACAATACACAACCCACAGTTCATACCTCATATTTACGTAGACACATTTGTCCATCCATTGGTACAGACAAGGTTAGATGCAGTTTACCTTTTTTTATAAAGACTAATAAAGAAAAATAATAAAGAAAAGCTTACCAAGAAGGATGCTGATAGAAAAAATGAAACAGCATGCAATAGGTGGAGAATCAAACAGTCAAGACTAAACAGTCTAAATCCTCTAATATATTCACCAGCTAGTTTCTAACTTTGTCTGTCATTTGGTTCCAAGCAGGTAGTTTGCAGTCAGTTTATCAGAATGTGGTGTGCGGGAACCTAACAGCAACAAGCAGGATGTAGAATCAAAACAATGAGCTGAGAGTGATTGTAAAGCTCAGTAAAGTTGAAGTGAGTCAGGTGATAAGTTTCTGGGTACATCATTTCATGTGATTCTTTTCATATACACATCGTCAATTGAACCATTGTTAATCTAAAAATTAGAGGCATAAGGCATGAATGTGGCACTGGAGAAATTCAAGCTCAAGTGATATATAGTAAGATGGAGTAAATGGTAATAGTGTTTCCATTTTAACAAAACATCTCAGTTAGATTACCAGACTGAAAAAAAATCTAAAATGTTGAACAAAAGAAACAAAGCACATTCTGTTTAAATGCTTAAATGTTTTGACTTGTGAGGTGTGAAGTTCATACTTAATCTTCAACCCTCCCCCCGACTCACCTGAGACCCTGCCGCACCTGACAGAAGAGACTTCAGGGTGGTTGAGGGTCTGAGGGCTCGTCACAACACCACGCTGCTCGCACATGTCCAAGGACAAAGACCCCAACACCTGTGGGTGCAGAGGTCAGTGACGAGGATGGGGTGGGGGGCCTGTATGGGTGGATCGCAAGGAGGCTGAGAGGAGCGTATAAATGTTTTGGAGACATGCATGGTAACCGAGCTAAGTGCTTGAAGGCATTTAAGAGGATGTGTGTGTCTGAAGCATAACTAGAGAAGGAAATGAATGAGAATGTGTTGAGCGGCAGGCATATGTGTGTGTGTGTGTGTGTGTGGTTTCTCTCCACGCCGCTGCCTTTCCATACAGTCCAGGTGTGCGTTGGGGTCTATTGTCATCCAACTGGACTTATCGCCCCCTCTTCTCCCTGTCAGCTACCTGCCCTTTGATGTCTGGGAAGTCTTTCACCCTCTTTTGGTGTGGGTCAACATTCCAGCAGCCACACAACACACGCACATACACCTGCGCGTACACACATATACATGAAGAAGCGTGTGCAGAAACGTACACACACATAGAGGAGATGAAGGGAGCAAAGGGAGAGGCGAAGGGAGGAATAACAAAAGAAGAGGAGTGGAGTGAAGTACAAGTAAACACTTGCTCAGATTCAAAGAACCAGCGCTGCAGACCGAACCATCACACGATCAATAGTAACATCAGCTGAATGGTAAAAACCAGCATTATTCATTTAATTCACTACAGCTTGGAGGAATATTACACAAATTATATAGTAATAATTTGGATAAAATACAGTATCTGCTGTGGCTAACTGTATATTAATTTGACTATCAGTGCCTCGTCAACTAGCAATATTAAATTTAGAAAAATAAACACAGAAACATGAATTATCTTGTGTAATTTTGCACCCATAAGATAAGAAAAACACCCAGACTTGATTAGAAATACTGAGACGTATTAGAATCTTTTACATGATAAAACTGTTAGATATTTTGGGAAATTTTACTTCTCGCCAAGAGTTAGATGAATAGATATCTTGTATCTGCATATACTAATATATTATATCGCCATATAAACACAATGTTTAACCAGAGTATTGTCTCCTATAACAAGTCCTCTCTCCTCTCATTGAGCCCGTCTGTGTCTGTGTCTGTGGTTGTTTTCTCAGTGCTGCTGATGGCTGGTGCTGAAAGATGACAGACTGTCAAGGGCCTCCGATCACACAAACAGCTTCACGACATAGCTACACTTTCACTCACTCACTCGCACACCCGCTTTCATACACTCAGTTTGAATGTCACTCCCACAGAATGAAGAGACATGAAGATCATAGTAAAATGTGTCAAGGGCAAGGGTTGAATCTTCAGTAATGGACGTAAGAATCTCCTCTGTCTGAAAAGCCATTTGTATTTTTGCTTCTGTACACAAGGCAGGTTTTTGAAAACGGTAAGTTAGAGTAAAATATATGTTTTTTTCTGTCAGGAGAGGAGAGAGGGTTTGCCCTCAGGTTAGGTTTTTCTATTTGACCTATGTACTTGATGGTGTAGTTTTACATTTCAGGTTAATTGGTGCAGAGCTGATGCCTGTATGTGCGTGTGCTTATATGCAAGTTGTGTGTGTGTGTGTGTGTTTGTGTCAGGGTTCAGGCCATGCCAGTATATCTGTCTCCCTCTCCCAGCCAGGTGCACAGCAGTGCTGTAGAGCTTTTATCCCAGGCAGATCCCTGAGAATGTAGGGAATTTCTCCCAGATGCTCCTGGTCACAGTGCCCCGGCAGCTCCTACTCAGACACACAGATACAAACACACACTCGACCCCCCATTCCCACCCTGCTGCACCCCCCCAAACCCCGACACCATTGACAGACACAGCCCAAAGAGCAGACACCTGGCTTTACATGCACACAGAGACGCACACCCTGGGGAACTTCGGGGAAAGTCAGGGATCAGCAGAAACACTCTAGAGAAACAGGAGAAGACAGAAGGGACCAGATGCAAGATCGTACTCAACAAGAGAGAAAGGGGCTGAGGGTGGGGAGGGGACAAAAAAGTGAGACTGAAACCAAAAGAAAGAGGCAAGGATTGAAAGGTCAGCATGACAAACAATAAATGTGTCATAAAATTCACATATAAACTGCTTGAAATATTTAAAAATCCCCATCAAATGATCTTGTATATTACAAGATCATTTATGTTCAACATCAAGGTCAAGGTCATTGTCAGAACCCCTTGAAACAAAATATGATTAGCATCAGAGTTTGAAATATCACAATAAATTACAAGAGTCTGGGCAAGGTAGAGTTAACTAACTCTCACCGCCTGTCAGGGGAGGGTGCGGCCTACCTGTCAGTCAGGAGTTAACACCACCTGAGAGTCCTGTCAGCCTCACTTCCTCTCCTTTCTCCGACCTGCCAATCAACGCCACCACACCGCAAAACCACATGTGTGCGTCTATTACAGTGTTTCTACATCCCATACGTGTATGAGTGGTTTATATGGATTGAAAAAAACCCCAGCATAACAATAACAAGAGTTTTGACTCTACCAGACATCGTGCCATTTAATGGAGCGAAAGGGGTCGAGAGCAAAACGTGTGAAACAGTCATCAGATAATGTGAAAACAAAACACCGTGGCTACAGAAACCTGCTGCTTGCAGCTCTTCCATGGCATTTCTCCTTGTTGTATCACTGACTGGCATGTGCGATAATGTCTTGTCTCAGTTCACACGCTAAAAGAATGAAAATCATTTAGCTAGTGGGAAGAGAATCCACATGCTCCTTCGGCATACACACCCACACACACACACACACACACACAGTTGCGCACACGTGCACGCATGGCTTATTATCTAAACACTGCAGGACGTGGTTCTCCACTCCACTCCTCTTCTTTTTCTGTCTGTGTCTGCACCTCTGAGGCCAAGGCAAACATTAGGTGCTTGTGATACATCACATCTCAGCACACACACACCTCTTCCCCCTGCCAATTCTCCAGATGTGATGAAACTTAAAGGCAGGTGGCATGTGTGTGTGTGTGTGTGTGTGTGTTGTGAGTGGTGCAAATCGTATCACATCCACTAAGGGAAAACGAGGCAGCCGCTTTTACAATAAACTGTCACTGCGGGCTCTAACATAACATCTTCATACTGGATTATTACATTTTATGTGACTGATCATTTATAAAAGGACAAACTAGTTGTTTGCAGGTACGGCCTCCACAGAATAGCCTCCCTCTCTTGTTGTCTTCATTGACCACTTGGAAATGGGTTTGAAGACCAGTGAAACGAGTTCAAAAAGATGTCTGCAGCCATGCAGCTGTATGGTGTCTCTGTCTGTCGGCTGGTCTCTGTTTCACAGAGAATTCCTCTGCGGCTCTCTAATAGGTTGACACCCCACCCCCCCATGACGCTGTCCTGCTATTGGTTCCCTTGGGGCCATGGACCTCCCCCACACTCCAGACAGATACAGACCCTGCACTTAAGGGTGTATGTGTATGGATGTGTGTGGGTGAAGGAGGCATTTAAAAAAAAATAATAATTGTGTGCATAAATGGAATCTCTTAGATTAGATTAGATTAGATTAACTTTATTAATCCCACAACGGGGAAATTTACACGTCTTGTGAACAGCCGTCAAACACACATTTGTCACTTGTGTGGAAGTGAAGCAAAACCCCCCCCCAAAAAACGGGCAAGGCAAAAGATGAAAGTAATGGCAGTGAGCGCTCTGCAGTTGAGAATCTGTCCCGCTTTACGCTGCGGTCACATCCTGTGGGAATAACTGTCTTCACAAAGCAACAGTTTGGAAGTAATCAAGCACGTGAACTCGTTTTGAAACCAACAAGATGCTGTAATTTAAGTTTTCGGCTGACCTTGTACACCCCTGGTCAGCTTTTGAATACTTAGCCACACATGCATTTCGAGTCGAGTTGAGCCCGTCTTTCTGCAATATCACTGTGTCCTCCCAGTTCACAGAAAAACGGATGATAAAACCATGACTTGTTTGCGTTTATTCACTCCATATAAATATGGACAAATTGGAAAAAGTCCACTATCAAATTTCCTTGTGGAGTTGGATCTCCCAACAAAGAGAACAGACTGGAAGAATGAGTTTTTAGACTCTTTTAGACTCTTTTAAAGCTCCTATTTGACCTTGGTCCAACCGCATTGATGTTTTGACTTGTTTTTTCCTGATTATGGAACTTCTCATCACTGTCTGTCTTGTCAGGGCGGGACGACTTACATCTTTACCATTCTAAAATGGTACATCAAATTGGGGACCTCTCATCACAACTCAGCCCAGTGAGCCAGAGGTTTTTTCAATGGCAACATTTTCATATGTTAGTGAATTAATGTTTCTTATAATTAGGAATAAGTTCTTTGGTATTGGTGCTGCACAATTACCCAATCCAAACGAAATTTCAGCCTGTGCAATTAAATGAATTGCAATTTCATTTAATAAAAAAATGTGTGTGGGTGAACATTATCAGAGCTCCAGTTCCATTTGTTCAGTTCTTTCTCATGTGTGATGTCTGGCTCCTGTTTTATTTTGTTACTAACATCTTGGGTTATTTAATGTTCCCTCACTTCCTGCTCCTCTTGCGTTTCTCACCTTCCCCGATTACCTGCTCCTGCCCTAATGCTGTCTGACCTGCAACTAATTGTGTCCCAACCAATTTTAGTATTTAAGTCTCAGTTTTTTCCACTTTACCACTGTGTCTTATTTGTATGTGTTCAGTGGTCCAGCGATGCCCTTGTGAGTTACCAGTGCTTGTGTTTGACTTTCAGTTTCAGTTTTTGGACTGTGCCGCTTTAGCCTTTTGTTTTTGTAAACCTTTGTTGGAAGATTGACCACCTGTGTACCGAACTTTGGACTGTTATTCCAAACACAGATTTTTGGACTTAAACCCTGAATTTGAGTCGCTGAGGGAACTGACATGACATTGATCGGAGATCTTGCAAGACTGAATGAATATGGAGTCGAGGGTTGCTTGAGTGCTGCTGATAGCAAGAAGTTAAGAGCTGCCACATGCTAACAGCAATGAATAACACCGAAGGCAAGCGGATACAGTTCCTGTACATAAACCCGGTGGTGCCAAGGAGACGTACTGTGGAGACAGGGGAAGAATAAAAACAATACACTCTCCTGAGTCATCCTGATGCTGGGAGCAGTGCTAATTAACACAAACAGGAACTGAGCAGAAAGATGGTGGGGGATGGAGGGGTGAAATTAAAGAAGGGAACACAAGGACCCTCCTCTTTGGCTCCACACCGAGTGCTCAACAATCTCTCCATCATTGTCATGTCATCACTCAATTAAAAGGTTAGGCCATGTTTATTCTTTCTATTAGCAAGATTTAGAAAACATCAACAAGCACTTATTACCAAGACTCACCGCCTCCGGGGAGAGCCACTGCTAATTGTAGTGTGTGTGTGTGTGCGTGTATGTGTATGTAAAAGATAAAGAGAGAGGGGTACAGATGATTCTCTGGAGTCAACATGCTGTTTGTTTTTGTCCATTTTGCATAACAAAGAATGCTTCTTTAACAGTTCCTTCAATAGTGTGAGGCAAAAAGAAAATAAAGGTTAATCAAAACCAAAGGCAAACTACCTATTGACTCCTTTTGAGAATAATCAATACATTGAGATGAGTCTGCATTTTCATATACATCTGAATAGCCCCATAACATCTCTACAACATCATTATTAAAGGAATAGAAATTTTGGGATATACCACTTTCATGCTCTGTTGTAAACATGAAGCCACACAGCCAAATTAGCTTAGTTTAGCACAAAGACTGGAAATGGGAATTCCTAATTAAATCCAAATGCTAATTAAATAGGCAGGAATTTCACTTACCTGATAAGTTGTTTTTTTACCCCTAAAAGTTAATTTGTCAATGCATCTCTACCCCACCAACCGTTAAATTTAGCTACCTAACAGTTCACAGAGCAATGCAGCAACGCGGGAGCAACAGGTTCTGAAGTTTACTAACCAAGTCGATTGTGAGGTGTGGGAATTTAATTGTGCTAACAGAAGCTGGGCCACTCCTCTCAGTCAAAGCAAACAAATGTATGACTGGAGGCAGCTGGCTGGTGTAGGTGTGCGTACAGTGTTGTTGGGTGTGTCAGTTTGAGCACATCACCTCGATAAATGGATAAATTTGGAAGTTGAAGATAAAACACCTCAGCCCGTCCCTGGCTCTGAGTCACTCTTCTCCTTCTCTGTCTTTCTATCTCCTCATCCTCTCTAACCTTCTGTTGTCTGCTTAAATCATCCTGTAGGGTCCAGATAGGCATCAAACCCAAATCTCAGACAGAACACACACACACACACACCACCATCATATACCGCAGAGCAAGTGAGTGTATGCCTATGTCTGAGGTTGGTGTGTCACTGTGTGTGGGTGCACATAAAGTTATGTGTGATAGAATCTCAGCAAATGAGATAAGGTCGCTGCGATGATGATGCTGTTTGTGTGAAAGTGCAAGAATGTGTTGTGGCAGTCGTGTGTGCGCACACACTGGTTTGCAAGTGCGTAGTACATACATGTGTGTGAGCCAACCAGGAAGCGAACGACTGCAGCACAATGCTGGCGATAAGGGCGGGTGCATGTGTGTGCGCGCTAGTGTGTTACCAGGGAGGTGGGACGGGGTTCAGTGGTAGGACACGCTCGTCCATGCTGGTATTCGTGAGAGGCTCCCAAATACCAGGGTGGGATGTGCAGGAGGGAGGTGGCGGGATGGTGGTGGGGAGTTGCAGCAGGGAAATGGCCAAATCCTGGTACTTTATCTCTCTCGGCACAAATGAAGGACGCTGGTACAAAACAACAAAATTAGAGGTTTACTTCCCACTTCCTGTTTACTCCTGTGGGGAGAAAAAAAAATCATTTGGCAGATTTGGCAGGTGTGTTTAGTCCATTATCCAGCAAAAGTTCAGGACCAACAAAATACAGTATTGAGACAAGTTGAGTAAAGGCTGACCGCTGTCTTTTTCAATTTAAGTCAAATGATCAGTCCTGACTTACAGACACCATGTTATAGATGATGGCTTTTAAATCCAGTCTTTGGCTTTCTCAACTTTTTTCCTGTGCCTGCCTCTCTTTCATAAATACTGTGATTAGAACCGCTCTGTGCCATACTGAAATGATTCTTGTGGTTTACGGAGATCAGGAAGGATGAGCTTGAAATGTTCTTATAATTGCAGGTTCTTGTACCTCAGGGGCTGTCAAGACTCAATACCTCAGTGCAAACAAATAAACCAAAAGTTGAGGCATTTAATAGAAATAATTCATCAGTGCATTAAGAGAGAGGATTCAGATTATGTCTAATATTGGCTCAAAAATACCTTACTTTTTCCATTAAAGTGAATAAGGTAAACAGAGAAGGTCACCAAAGTATGCACACATCTAAATCAATTCAACCACGTGTAAGTTTGTAAACATGCATGTATATATCGAACAGAATATATGAGATTTTTTATGTTTTTGCACAGGGAGGCTTTTGTATAGTCTTAAAATGTACATGTATAACATGTATATAATCAATGTATTTGTTCCATTTTTTACAGTGATGGTAAAGCAGCTTTGCTGGGTGAGTTATTAAATTTGTGTTTTTGTGCGTACATCACTGTGTGGGTGTTTTTGTCCATATGCATCACCAATATAAGTCTGTCTTTCTCTGAGTGTATGCTTGTGTACTTATACAGGTATACAGTATGTGGCAGCATTACGCACTGTGTGTGTGTGTGTGTGTGTGTGTGTGTGGGTCCAGTTATTATTCACTTTGTGGGAGCCTTCATCTGTTGACACAGTCCCATTATGGGGACTTGTCTTCTTTATGGGGACATAAAGAAAGACCCCATGATGTAAATCATTAAATTGTAAGGTGAAGACATGTTTTAATGTTAGGATTAGTCAAGTAGTCATAGCCAAGGTGAGAGCAAGTCACCAGGAAATGAATGTAAGTTCATGTTATGTCCTCTGAAGTCATGAAGACACGACCATGTGTGTGTGTGTGTGTGTCTGTGTGTGCATGTGTCCGTGTTTGTGTATGCTGCAGCAGGTGCCGGTAGTGACAGGCTGGAATGTCTGAGCAGACTTTGGCTAAGAGCTGAAGTGTGAACTGACACTCAGTGCTAACTAACGCTCTCAACCTAATTGCTGTTGCTCGCAGCTGTTCTTCAGGATACACACATAGAGTACATAACACACATGATCCCGTGCTGTATATGGACGTGGCAACAACTCCGCACCGAACAAAGAACGCACACGGAGCAGGGCAAGTTTTCCTGAAGGGTGACTGTCAATCCAGCACTCCCATCTGACCAGGTCAACAGCAGATTTACACTCACAGCAAACTGAGAAGAGTGAAATTATTGGTGTTCCCAGAAACTCTATCCAAGGCAGTGTTAATTATACAGACAGTTTTGGCCTTCACTGCAAGTTTACATTATTCTGTAAGCTAATTAAAACAAGGTTCTTTTTGTTAAAGCTATGTTTTGATATTGATATTTTACCTCTGGCACCTGGTTTCTTTCAGTGGTGAGTCACTATCAGACTGCATGCTTTTACTTAGTTAGCTACCCTTACCAATTTATCCATACATTTTAGTTTGCTAAAACTTCATATTTGATGGAAAAGTTGAAGGAACAGTTTTCTAATTGGACTTTTATCTAAGCTTAGTTAGTTAACAGCAAGCTAATTAGATATAAACTCAGGTAATGCTCATGCAAACAGCACAGTGCTCGGCAGTGTATCATTTGTGGGATGTTTGTATTTACCGTTTAAGTGAACACAAAAGATGACCATTCGTCCCAGTGGTATTACTTTGGAAGCCTTGCATCAGCTTATTATTACAACACAGAAACAAATATGAAGAAACGCAACACAGTGAGCAGTTACCGATCACAGTCACTAACGCTGTGGTAATGCCATTGGTTGTACGGCTTGAAATTGAAATCATATCTGCGATCATAACTGTATGGCAACTTGAAATAAATGGTGCATTCAGTGACGCAATCATCTCAAACTGAGAACACCTTCACCAAAGGGATCAGGGTGCATTGCGCAAAAACAAATTAGCATTTTTCTGAGGAACAGCGATGGTTTTCTTTCACACGCTGTTTGGGAAATACAGATGAAGAAATGAGACATGCCAGTGACACACCTCTACTCGTGTCATTGTCCCTGGTGACTGGCATTGTTCACCTTGCCATGAATTTTTACACAAAACCGCAGCACACCGACTGCTGAGATAAATTTGAATTTAAAACCTTTTGCACACACACAGTCGGCAGCCACCAAATTACTGAGAGCGTATACCTTCATGAATGGCACACCTGATCTCGTAAAGAAAACAATATCACACCCATTTAGACAGACAGACGCACTCACGTGCGCGCGCACACACACACACACACACACACACAGCACAGGAAGAGAGTGATGAGGTGGCTGACAGGAGCAAACAAAAGCCGTGCCCCTGAAAAAACACACAAACACAATGAGCATTGAGCGAGCCGATCACACGCAAGCAAGTAGCCCCAGTGTAACGCCGGCTTATCTGCAACAGTGTGCTTACTTGTAAATCTGTGCATTGGGCATTTAAACCCAAAGCATATCCTTCCTTGTTCCACTTTCTTTCAAAGAGCAAAAAAAATGCGCGTGCGTGTGTGTGGAAGATCGAGCGTGTATGTGCGCATGCACGAGGCGGGGAGAGTAAGAGAGCTATTTATGCTTTAGTATTTTTGAAACAACTATGAAAACAAACAATCAAGTGCTTCCTGACATGTGTGCATGTGCGTGTGATAGTGCAAGACCATTATGAACGCATGTGTGTAAGATGCTAATGTGCGCGCGTGCCTCCTCGTCATACATTAGTTACTTTAAATGTTTAAGTGCCACGTGTAGGCAGTCATTTACCCAGATCCACACATTCACGCAACAAAAGCACAATCCAAAACACTAGGGGCTCTTTATATTTGGACTGAATTATTGATAGCGCGAGTGATATCCATCTGCCGGCGTGTGGCACTGCGAGGAGAAAGAGAAGCAGAACAGAGGGATGAACGAGGGCGAAAGGTAAATATTTGGTCTAGTTAAAGTGCTGGTGTTAAGAGTAGTGAAGCTGTTTGTCTGAAGCCTCTCTCCCCTTGCAGTGTGTAAACTTGGCGACCAGATAAAGACTCGGCCCTGCTCGCCCTCCGAGAGATGAAGAGAAAGCGAGTGAGGGAAGGATAACAAAATAAACACATAACAAATGAAGGAGCGGCTCCTATCTCCATCAGAAACATTTACTGTTCCGTGCTACAACAAATAACGAGGCGACAAGTGAGCAAAACATAAATAGCACCGATGTAGTGTAGACCCACATGGAGGACAAAGAGGAGGAAGCGAGGAAAAATGATGCAAAGACGGGCTAATGCTCTGATAAAGAGATCAGCTGAAGAAAATGTTTTGCCTTCAGGTCTTTATACATCCACGTCTAAATCGTCCTGTCAAACATATGTCCTTTGGCCAAGAAAGAAAGGCGATAAAATGACTAAAATGGGGATAGACGAGGACAGGAACATGCAGAAAGAGAGGCAAATAGACAGAGATGTAAAGATAGAGAGCGGGCCAGAAAATAGAGAGAGGTTCAGCCAGGCCAAAGATGGAGAGATAGCTCGGCCCACTGAGATCCAGAGTGTGAAAGAAAGACGCTTTCTGTGGAGTTCAGAGAGGCTGTCAATCCAATGGAGTCCATGCTCCAATGGAATATTTATCCAGCAAATAGAATAAAGAGAGGGGGCGGAGGGAGGGACAAATGAGTGGAGGGCAGTTTCTATTTATATTCACATGTACCAGGACGGCACAGTTAGATGAAATTGCAGGTATACAGTGCGAATAATAACAAAACTCTGCATATCCAGTATGAACCTTCTTCCTGTCTTTTGACAGCAATACGAAAAGAGTTCAAGATGAGCTAAATTTCAAATCAGCTTTTACTGAGCAGTAATGTGACGTTTAATTTGGTAGGGTTCCCAGTCCTTGTTCGGCTCCAACAAATAGAAGCAGGAACTACCACTTCCAGGAATGTGTGTCTCCGATGCTGTGTATACTGAGCAGTTTATCAGGACCACATGCAATTATCCTATCAGCCAATCATGTGGCAGCAGTGCAATGTGTAAAATCATGCAGATACAGGTCAGGAGCTTCACTTAATGTTCACAACAAACATCAGAGTGGGAAAAAAAATGTGCCTGTGGCATGATTGCTGGTGCCAGACGGGCTGGTTTGGGTATTTCTGAATCTGCTGATCTCTTGGCAGTTTCATGCACAACAAGATTTTTAACTCAGGATGGTGCTAAAAAGAAAAAATATCTGGTGAGCGGCAGTTATGTGGACAGTGATGCCTTGTTGATGAGAGAGGTCAGTGGAGAAGGGCTGCTTGCAGCTGACAGAAATGCTAAGGGAACTGGGATAACTAGACCCGCGCTGAGCAGAAAAGCCTCTCAGAATGACAGCGAACGTCGAACGGGTGGTCACCTGACCATCTGGACTGAGGTGTTTCACCCCTGTTTTCATGCGTCCCTGTTGCCTCCCGTGTCTCCAGCAGTGTGCATGTGCTGTGGGCGTGACAGTGACTCACCTGATTGCTGGCAGGCCTCCACACCTGAGACCAATCTACTCATCAGCCTGTGCATAAGAATGCAGACATCCAGACACTCATTGCCAGAGTTTTCAGTCTACATAGAAAACTCACTCTCAAGTTTTGGTCTTTTTTTTTTTGGATGTTATCAAAAATCTCCTCAGCAGCCACACCCTGCTCCTCAAACATATCCAGCCTGTCTCAGCCACACCCATACTGCCTGCTCCTCTCCTACAAGTAAAGCTTGTGTGCCAGTAAACCCACCCGAGTCCTCTGACCTTCACTGGCCTACCCCAGTCACCAGATCTGAGTCCAGTAGAAAAACCTTGGGATGTTGGTAGAACAGGGGATTGGCAGCATGAATGACAAATCTGCAGAAATTATGCATGTGATGCAACCATGTCAACACGGAGCAGAGTCTCCAAGGAAATTTCCAACATCTTTGGAATCAATACAACACATAACTGAGGCTGTTTTGAGAGCAAAGGGAGGCTCTACCCAGTGTATTGTGGTTTTTCCAATGAAGTGCTTGTTGAGTGTATGATGTTGCTATTGTCTCACATTTGCATACACTGAAAAATGCTTCTGGCTATTACTTGAGTCCTATCTTTTGAACACCATCTTTATCAGTAATTGCACTCACCAAACTAAGGTGTTAATGTGTAAACACAGGAGCATTGTTCAGACAAAGTTTGAAGAGATGAGAGACATAGGCGTTCAAATGATGGTTGTAAACAAGCCAGTTTTTCTCTCTCCACTTGTAGATGGTAGAGAGATTACAAATTCCAGTTCAGCAAGTGCTGTTAAGAATCTACCAGTAATTTCAAGCACCATGCCTTGAACCGACAAAACAACCTCAAGGTCCGATTTAATTAAAAGTTGTTTTGGAAATTTAAATATGAAAAGATGCCATAATAAATGTATTGTAAACAAAAAGTAAAGTACTTAATCAGTTACGTATGACTGATGTTATTCCGCAGCATTTTTAACAATAATTAATGTAAATAAAAATATAACACATGATCATTTTTACAGACAATACTGTCTGCAGGTATTCCTTTCAGGCTGGTTGCCCTTCAGCTTTCACCAGTCTGTATGTAACCTGACAGACAAAAGCCAGGGCAAAACAAACGCAACAGCTGGCATTATTCCTTAAACCACAGTCTTTTCCAATGCACCCCAAAATCAAATCCACAAATGATGCAATGATCTCTCAGCTGTGGACTCACACAAAACAACTCAGCGAAACAAGCTCATTAGTGTCAATCGTGATCTCAGAAATTCAATGGTGAAAATTCACAGACCACACAAATGTCTATTCAGCAGTCCGTTAACTCAACCCGGTATTTAGGCAATAAAACATCACCCACTTATTTGAACTAGCAGTCGTTACTCTCAGGCTTTATTGAAGGCTCTTTGATGCTGATGTATTTTGATTGGGAATTAGTTTTTCCTCCCCCCTCGATGGAGTCCACCAGCTAAACAAGAGCCAGCTGTACAAGCCAGTGATTACATCTCATCTCCCCACTGTTTGCCCCAAATTCCTCCCACGGCAGACTTGTTGCTCCCTTTATCAGCAAATAGGAGCGGAGCTGCTTGCAAACAGAAGTGTCTCGGCTCAAAAAGGGGCTTGCTGTCCGTATGGGCATAGGTGTGTGTGATATCTGTAGCGCGTGTGTAAGCGTGCCAAAAACCATATTTATAGATGAAAAGGTGAGCAGAGAGCGCGGCTCTGTCAAAGCATGGGTGTGTGTTGAAAAAGAAGCAGAAAAAGAAAGACACAGTGAGAGACTGAAACTGATGTTATAGTGCCGCGCACTGTATATATACATACAGACCACGCAACGTCAAAAAGAGTGCTCCGGCTCTCACCCTGAGCGAGTCTACACATTCTCCAGATAGCTGGGCTGCTCATATGAAAGGCCCTCGCGTGGCGGGGCAGCACGCTGATTCAGCTGCAGGTTATTGTCCCTCAAAGACGCTTTCTTACAGAGAAAATATTATGATACATCTGCACGTATTTAGCTCTCAGCCATACTCACACGGACGCAAGGCCTGCAGGGACGCAAAAGTACATACACACATGCGCACACGCTCTCGCATAAAAAGAAAACAACAACAAAACACACCTCATGCGTCGGAAAAGAGGAGTCTGTCACACATCCTAAAACCTCGGTTGGAGCTCAAAGCAGTGAAACACGCTATCTGCCCGTCATCAACAGCCCATCAGCCCGTGGCGGGGGGGGGGTGGGGGGGTGGCAGCCTACGGATCAATATGGCAGCTAAGTGGAAACGGACGAACCCTTTGCGATTTCTTTTCTTCTTCAACCCAGCCTTCTCTACTCGGAACCAAAAGGCGCAAAGTCTTTTTTTTATTCCCATCCCAAAACAAGACGCCAAATGTTTCTCACTAGTTGTCCAATACCAGTCGGTGGAAATAAGAAGCGACTCTCAATGGGCCGGGAATTCTTTGAACTGCAGTGGATAGTGGGTTGAGGTTTACACACACACACACACACACACACATCCTTGAATTGTTAGGCATTCTGTTGACTTATATTGTCTCTTTAACCTCTACAGCTGACGTGACAGCAGGCCACCACTGACCTTAACCCTTTCTTTTACCTCATTTTAACCTAAATTCAACTGCAGTGGATATAAATAGCATCCCGACTGATGTGGGCTCGTCAAAATTCCCCATATTCGACCACTTTCTGGTTTCTGGAGATGCTTGGACCCCACGGAAGAATAAGAAAATCTTGCATAAATCCTCTGTAAACCACAAACACTCATTCAGACACAGCCCTTTGGGAACAGTTAGAGTTCTGTAAGCAGAAAGAGCGGAGCCTTTACAACATCCAAGCGGCATCATAATATAATGATACACTTCATTGCATCTACTGGAACTGTATGTGGTGCGAGACCTCGGGAAAACCCTGCATGACCCTCTGGGCCTTCAGACTGAGGCGCCATCAAAACAAGGCCTCACCAGTCGCCTCTCTCTACCTCTCCTCTCTTGTTATTTGTTCAGTATGTAGTACAAATTTCCCCCGTGTTGCAGGCATATAGGGATCAGTGCGGCGAACTGTGCCCAACCTCGGCTTACCTTATGGAGCTCGTTACGATGCCACAGAGTTCAGGCCTGACAGATCCAATAACCCCTCCGCCGTCGTTCAGGGGAGAAATTGCTCCGAGCGATACGCGCCGAAAAAACGCCCCGCGCCTCACCCCGCGTTTAAAGTTATGATCCTTATCGTAATTAATTCAATAAAGCGGCAATGTGCTGCGAACCCAGCACCCCCCCTGCCTTGTCCAGCGTGCAGGGGGATATAGGCTTTCAGGTCCGGGCTCTCTCACTGACTTCAGTGTCGAAGGTAATAGGGAGCAGACAGGAGTTAGACAGCGATAGGTATGTCTGCACCGGTGTGAGTAAAGAGGCCTAATCGAATTTGTTTTAGACTTTAAAAAGATACTTTCAGGGGTTTGTGTTAATAACCTAATAATAATAAGAAATGGAAAGCCGATCCAAGGTCAACAGTGGAAGGAGGCCATTTTTAATTTGGAAAACTGGAGCGGGCTCCAAATAATTGGCTACCATCCTGTGGATGCACACGCTAGCTTCCAGGGTTGCCACAACATCACACGGCTGATGGGATGTGAAGTAAATGACCGCAGCAACTGTTAAAGACATCTGAAGTCTGACAAATACACAAATAAAATGTAGATTTAGTCAGGAAGCTGAAATTGAAAATTACAGATTGGAAGGAAATTCAAGACTGAAAAACCACTGGAGTACTTTAGCGTGGGCTTTACAGCATGCATGATGAGAAAAAAATACTGAGGGGAGCTAAACAAATCAAAACGGTTTTCTGTGTAGGTTTTGGTCAAGTTATGTCAAAACTTTAAATCTAAACTGCTGTTAAGTCTGACTGTCCTATTCAAGTAATTGCAGTTAATGTGCCGAGACACATTGCCTGCAATAATATCAATATTTTCTGTGAAAACAGAGAGCGTGTCCTCACAACAATTTAGAGTAATTGGGAATGTGACCTGGCTTTAGATGAAAAATAATAGCCAGTCGTGTGTATTGTTTTACTCAAGCCTTAGTTATGTCGACGGACTTCTGGAGATTGAGACACTGATTAGCGAAGAGTTGTTTCACACTGCAAGTCAGCACGTGTGTGTGTGTGAGACTGACAGAGCTGAGTGCGCACCTAAAAGAACTGACGCGTGAGATGCTCTCGAGCAACACGACAGTAGCAGTGGAGCTGCTCTGTGGCGTCGATCTGCCGAGCGTTTTGATGTTTCTCCTTCCTGAATAACACGACCGTATAAAAAGCGTCTTTTTATTAGTCCCTCCTCCTTTACTTTGCATGTGGAGTCCTGAGCAATGTCGCGCTGCATGGAAGTTCAAATTTGTTGGACGTTTGACCTTAGCCACATTGACCCTTGTGAGTGCAGCCAGTGGCCAGGAGGCTACCGCTTGTGCTCCAATTCAAGATGGAGGAGAAGTGACAAATAGTGTTTGTGAAGAAAACTCCACTATCTACAAATCATGATCACCCTGAGATCAACTGTAGATGCTGGGTGATACGTCAGCCTTCAGCCTTGGTAACCACTTTTGTTACAGAAACACTCTTGTAGTCTTTATAAGGTTGCAACTATTATTAGCCATGTCCACAGTGTAGAATTATGGTCATCACAAGTGAGTTCAGCTGTTAACATGAACAGATCATAATCTTTCGAAAAACTTGCAAATACTTGGAAGCTAACGGCATGTTTACACAGGAGGCGTTTTCAGTCGTCCATCTCACCTATGTCAATCAATCTATCACTCACGTCTACACAAGCAGCTCAACATCTTCAGTCGTGCTGTACACCTGCAAATGTGTCCCAAGTGTATTTTCACACCAGAAGTCTGTCTTTGACTGAAACAAAGGGTATAGCGCCTAAATTCCTTAAATGGTTCCTGGGTGCTTAGAAAAGTTCCCACATCGGCTCTATTTTTGTACTAAGTATGTGTGTAGGTGTGATCTGGAACATTCATGTTCAGCGGTCCTGCATTACTCGGTAAATAAAAGGTAAAAAAAAATGAAAGAAAGTAAAAAGTGTTGAAAAAAACAGCTAGTGTAGGTGGACCACCTTAAAGAAAACATTGTTAAAGCTCACACTAAGCCTCGCTAAGCAGAAGGATCCAATGCCTCAAGGCAATGAGCGTTTAGCATTAGATTTAGACAATACTGGCACAATGAAAAAACTTGGTGCAGATGCATCTCCCTCAAATTTGAATATTATGAAATCCTCCTTCATAGACTATGTTTGACTTTCATTTCCTGGTAGTCCACTCCCTGGAGCGACTACAGTAAATGCAAAATTATGGCTACATGGTCTAATGATCGAATTTTTGTCCAAAGCTCAGTGATTCCGGGAGAAATATCTGTGATAACACAAGGGTAAGGGGGTATGAAGTGAGGGGTTGTTAGTGGGTGGGTGGGTGGTGGCGGTGGGGTCGACAGCTTCTCAGTCAGCTCAGGATATTTGACCAACGTTTGCACCCGCCCGCTACTCCACACTCCCCCCACAACCCCTTCTCCCCTCCCTGAGTCCCCCCTCAGATTGATTAAATTGGATCAAGATGACACCAATAATTGGCTCAAGCTGGGGCCGGTGCGCAGACCCAATGATCCATATCTAACTCCTTTTGTTGCGATGGTGTCCCTTTTCCCGCGCCGCGCTCCATTTGGAATGGTTTACCTTGGCTCTGTCACAAATGTTTTAGCCCAATCCCCCGCTGAACACAACAGCCCGCTGACATCATGAGAGCGACGGAAAGGTTACATTTTTCGCAGATGTCTGGGAAATTATCGGCGCACTGGCTTTTTATGGTCACCCCATTCATCCCTTTTGTTCCACGTTCCCAGGGGAGGCGCACAGCGAGAGCGGATGAGGTGTTTTGGTGTGAAATGTTCCCGTTTGATATCAATATCCATGACCTTAAGGGGAAAAAATAGATTGAGAACTCAAGGAGAATTTTTATTTGAGTGTCTGAGAGTTAAGAAACAGTGATAAGAATCTATGCGTGATCAATGTATGGATAAAAAAGGAAACGGTAAATTGGACGCCTTGCAGAGTATAATTCTGGAAAAAGTAAAAAGAACACAAATTAATTTATCTGCCTGCTTTCCAAAGCCAGGGAATTTCACTTCTGGTGCAAAAAATAGAGCATACATCAGAGAATGGGGCTGCTAATCAGCTCTCTGCTTCTTTCCCTCCAAAAAGCTGATTTATTTTTTATGGAGATGGCAAAGCAAAATGTTTGAAGCTCTAATTAATTTAAAGTAAATTGTCACAAAGTGCGGCAACGTGAGCACAGAAAAGCTTAATCAGAAACAATATACACCTCACGGCTCTGGCTGGTGACCTGCCGTTCCCAACTAAATAGGTCTGACATGTTTGTTATGCTTAGAAATTCCTGACTACTGGAATCTAAATTCATCCTTCAGGTTGCTGATTTTCCTGGCCACTGCGTCGTCCTGGCCCCGCTCCCTCTGCACCCTTTAAAGGCACATAAACATCTCAAGACCTCTGTGAAATTGTTTGATATGCAGAGCTGCAGATATCCAATCATCTACTGATTCTACAGAGATGAGGCATTACATGGCACGAAGGGCACAGAGAACAGTAAAATGGTGCAGGTTATCAGATCGCTGTCAGGGTCCCATCAACTGATGCATTCAATTCGGCTCTTTGGCACTTTATCTAATGCTCTATAGGCCCGGGTGATTGTGCTGCACCGGAGCTGCAGACAAAAACTCAGCCTGTCACATCTGATTGAAGCAAAGCCTCGAGAATCCCATCACTTCATCACCAAGGTTACTAATCAGATTTCCATCCAGCACAGCCACATGCAGGATTTCCTGATCAAACGCTGCGACGTGGCCCCACTGGCTGGCCCGGACCCATTATCTAACATGTTTTCTATGCGGCAGGGTCAAGCGCAGTGTAAAGCTCAAGGAGAAACACTATACCTGTCTTTAGGAGCACGCTGGAGGTAGAGCCACCGTCAGGTTAAAAAGGAAAGGAACTGATCTCAGGAGGGTCAAAGTCAGGACTCAGCTCACATCGGGGGACAAATTCAAGTAACACTGGAAAATATTAGGAGCTCTATCAATCTGGAGGTGTATGAAACACTAGAGGGTTGTTATTCACCTCTTCAGATTCAGTCAGCTTCGTTTGACTGGCCTTCATCTATTCGTTCCTCCCGCCGGTTTGTCTCGGTGATGTACACACACTTATTTTTTGCAAATGCTAACATAACTTCTGATTTGGTAGTCCAGGTAGGAAACAATCAAAGAAGGCTACAGTAATGCTTTGAGTTACTGTGGAGCCAATCACGTGGTCCCCTGTTTATTGACACAGAGCTGACCCCTGAACCCAGCCTGTTTCTGCCAAGAGCTACGGTATTAGTCATGGTAAAGCAGTGCGTGTGTATGTGTGTGTGAGAATATAAGGTATGACTGTGTGTGTGTGTGTGTGTGTGTGTGTGTGTGTTTGAGTTTGTGAGGAAGATATTTGGCGGTGGCTGAGCCTCCTTCAACAGCAGCCAACACCAATACCTGTGTAATTTTCCAGATCATGGGAATCAGTGGAGGTGTAAACACACAGGGCTGAAATTAGCAACACATTAAAATTCTGAGAAAGATGCTGTAGCCTGCGGGACAATTGTCTGCAACAGGAGTAATTAGCTTTTTTGTGGCCTTCCTGAGAGTGTGATGAAAAGATCATTAGGTGGTTGCCTGCCAACCTCACAATGAAAGCAAGAGCTTTACATGAGCAGGTACCCTTTCACAGAGTCAGATCAACTTTTCCCCCTTGCTTTTGAACTCCACGCTAAACTAAGCTAAGCTAACCAGTTGCTGGCTCATGCTCCATTTGTACTGAACAGATGTGAAGGTGGGGTCAATCTTCTCACCTAACCCATGACAAGAAAGCAAATGAGTGCGTTTCCAAACATTTTTTTTTAAAGTTTAAGATTGTTTATTTCACAAAAGGGGATTTTTCTGTGTCTGTGAGCCGGAGAGTGGACATACAAGGTATGACTTGTTTTCCACCAAAGCAGATGGATAGCAAAGGTGAAAAACATAAAGGTGGAGGTGAGGGACAGCTCCACTCCTGCCAGATGTTGCAGTACTGGTTGCAAACTGCAGGGGAGGTCGGCACAGAGCCAGAGAAAGGACGCCTGTTTTACTAGGGACAGATGTGGTGGCGCTTAAAGCAGTTCCGTTGTTTTGAAAGCTCTCTCCACATGGACCTATAAGTTTGTATAGTGGCCCGATGCCGCTTAGCAGCCTGGGTGTTGAGGGTGATAACATTACTAGCATCTGCCAGGAAAAGAGCAGCATGGACAGCAAGAAAGGGAAAATGGAACTGGTGTTAGAATGACTGAGATGCCTTAGTGGCATTGGAGAGCATGATGAAGACTGATCATGGAAAAAATGTGAGAGAAAAAAGGCAGACAGACAAACTGTTGGGACAAAGTAGAGGACAGAGACAGAAAGTGTTGAGTGGTGAGGGTTAGGCCTGATTCTGTTTCACTTAATGTAACCATGGAGGCCTGGGAGCCCCAATGCTGCCCGCTCTGGGCTCTTTAATGTAAATAGCCGTCGCTGGCCCAGCACTGAGGCACATGTGAACGCACCGTAGCCGTGTTATATGACTCCATTTAACTGAACAGTACTCACAGACACAGAAATTCCTGCTCCTGCTCTTTTCCCATCACTTGAGTGAGAGGGTGGTTGGGGGGGGGCACAAGACAGAAAGAGAGAGAGAGAGAGAGATGAGTGTGGCGAGAGAGGAAACATTTCTTTGGCATGAGGCAAAATACAATTACCAGAGAGACATAGTTCTCTAAGACAGAGGAAAAGCAATTTATGGAAGGAGAGAAGGAAGTAGAGATCTCCTGGAGTGAAAAGTTCACGATCTCTTCAGAATGTCCTCTGCATGGAGTTCAGCGGTCTCTTGGGGACCTGAAGTGCCATGACCTGATTGGCTGTCAGCCTGGGATTGCGGCGCCTGATTGGCTGTGGCACATTCCACATTCTAACCCACTCGAGTTTACATTCCCAATGATATCGCCCTATCAAATTATACATGGCTGCTAAAGACGTCTTGAAATGTGCTAAATTTGTCCTATCACCGAGTTCAAAAGGATCCCAAACACTCTGGATTATAAACTGTGGCTGTTTTGCTCCAAAATTGGCATAAAAAGTACCTTGGTTCAACATATTTTGGCAGCACCTGCTCAGTATTTTATTTTCATAACCCTTTCTCCTTTCCTTCCTGACCTTATTATGTCACTGATAACATGCCATTATATGGACCGCAGTAAGAAGTTCAAGTTCACAGATTGGGTCTGTTTCCATGTGCACTGGTCCAGCTCTTACTACCATCAGTCATCGGCCTCATCACATGTGTCAAACCATGATGTTCGCCCTTGGCAGCCCTCGCCCCACTGCCCCATGGTCTAAAACAATACACGACATCCTTCCATTGTGCCCGCGATGCCCGCCTCTGCCCCCCCCTCCCATCACGCCTCTTGCGCCCTGGCGACGCGGGCATATGTGTGGGTGCCTATCCTGTCCCCAGACGTGACGCGTGTGTGTGCGGTCACGCGTGTCTCTGCCGTCGGGCCAGCGGTGAAGGGAAGCGGACGTTCACACATGCATGCATAAGCGGGAATCCATTAAGCCCCATTTAAAACAAACTCAACATGTGCTGTTTCCTTTTCCTATAATGGAGAGCTTTTTTTACACACTGACCCACAGGCTAGCAGCTAGAGGGCCTGGGCCTGTGCTCAGAGTTGAAAGACAAGGTCAGACCCCAAGGTTACTTCATGTAGGTGAGAGGTCAAAGGCGATGCCAATGCAAATTACACCTTTTGTATGTTGCATGCTGTAACAGACAGGTGGGTGGTGGTGCATTCGCAGTAACATTTAACTGTCAAACAGCATGTCTCATAATGGTTTATGGTAATGGAGGCAAGATGTGGATTTCTACTTTTAGAATTGTATTTGAGTGACATAAATAAAAAAGATCTAAGAAGAATCTTTCAGTATTATACCACTATTTATATCAGTTAATTTCAATGTTATTGTGGGAGTTTATGGTGTTACAAAAATCTATTTCATCTTCTTTTAATTGTTCTCACTACTAAATTTTTATCAACAAGTCTGTATTTTAAATAAGGCTGAGATGAAACATTCAGTTTTAGACCCACATGTATTTTGAGCTGTTATTATTAGGACCCTAGCACCGAGTGGTGCAAAGGCCTGTTGTAATCATTGCTGCTGTTATTTTTAGATATTTTTTATATTTTTAGGAATTATCCCCCAAAAAATCAATCAGGGTGTTTCGTACTGCAAACCTATTTAACCTGGTGTAAATTATACTCTCCACTTAATGCATGATGGAGCAAAAGAATGACAAAAACAGGCACTAATAAGGGTTCTAACAAACAGATTCAAAACTTGTGTTTGCACCAAGAATACTGATGCGGCTTCAACAGATATTTTCGGGTCGGGTTTTACTATGCAAATGTACTGTATATCTGCTATGATCAAAGCCACGCTGAAAATCAACTCAGGGCTGTTCTACATGAGATCCTTTCTGCAGCCACGGCTAGGTTATCGAGGCGCCATGAATCCTGTCCTCTCTTGTTTATCAAACTGCAGCATCAGTAGTAACCCGGATGCTCATGTAAAACTCTAACTGATCCACGCACACCTGGGACTTGCGCTGAAGTGCTGGCAGAGAACCAACAACTGTCGGGAGGACTGGGATGGGTTGAGGTAAATGAACTAATGAGCTCATGTACCAAGGAAAATTGTGAGAATGAAAAGAGCAACATGTGGAAGGAAGAGAGTGTGAATGAGGAAACAATGTCTCCCGTGAGTCAAGGGTAAGACTGCCCAATACGGAATATCCAGCTTGTCATAACTTCACCTTAACAATGGGGCAGCCGGGGGTTTGGTTGCAATCAGAGATAACATAATCCCTTCATATTACATCATGACAGGAGGATGAAGAGGTTTAGCTGAATGCCTTCCGCCAGGCTATAAGGAACAGAAACAAATGAAACCCAGTAGAAACAAAATGATCTCCACCACACACACTTCCACCAACAGATTTTGGAAAATTGGGAAAATACTGTTTTACTCAAACCATTTATGCTAACATCCACATCACAACAAAAGAGTATCCACAAAACCCAACTGAATATTATTCATAACAGTCCTGAGCTGGAGACTGTGCCTCAGTTGTTGCGCTAGCCGAGCACAAATTTCCAAAACAGATATGGATCTTATCTATTCCACATTTTGGATTTAGAAATTTGGAATGCAACACACACACACACACACACACACACACACAAATGTCGCCTGAAACAAACACCTTAAAAAATGTCACATGAGTCTCACTCGGAATGCATGTTACAGTATTAACCATATTAATAAGGCATTTAAAGCATTTTTTCTGTCTACAGTTGACACACACACACACACACACACACACACACACACACACACACGCGCACAGTGTAGTACTAGTGCTGTCTCGTGGTAATTTGAGACCAGAGGGGACTTTTCAGAGGAAAGCAGCTCAAAGCTAAGTGAGAGCAGCTGATGTTGCATCATACTTCAAACATTCTTCAAATTAACAATATGTCAAAGGCTATGGAGCGCTCTCCGGCACACACACATGCACAAACACTCAAATCTGCTTTAATATAAAGAGTCACCTACCACTTCAACTCTGTATGTCAGGCTGATATGATGAGGGGGCTCTTAAAACTTTAGACTCTCCCACAAACTTTAGAAATGCATTATAGGATGCAAGACCATTAAATACAAAAAAGGTGGGGGGGGGCTTTCAATATCATTCCTAATCCACCACCTCTATTATCATAAGGTTATGTTCTGAAGTGGGAGGAGGGGATTCTCACCAGTGGCGGACATTGCAGATGTTTCTGGAACTGTCCAAGGCCAGCTGTTGGAATGTTTTCCCACCGCATGAAGAGGCAAGGGCAGCAACACTATTGGCTGAACCCACTGGGTCACGTGACCTGGGTCATGTGACTGAGGAGAACCTGACCGGTGGGTTTGGCAGCTGACCTTTGCCGCTGCAGTCATCTCAACCAGGCGGGCCCATGCGGTCCTGCACTGCTGATCTGAGGCCAGAGGGAGAGAGGCGGTGACTGTCAGCCACATCAAACGCCTGGAGCCTCCCACTCACATGGGGATGGATACACAGTCTGCAGGGCAGGGGATACAGTATGGCGGACAGACTGAGGTCACTCACACACACACACACACACACACACACGCACACACGTGCTGCATGCTTCAGAGCATGTACACCAAACAGTGAGGTCCAGCTTAAAAAAATGAGTGAGTGCCATATGCACTTTTTAAACCCTGCAGTATCATCCTGCAACATTTTCTCCATGCTTCTATCACTTTCCGTCAGACAGTCATAACATGGGTTTACCTGCAGCGGATTGAACAGGTGCTAAATGGGTAATCGTCAACGGAACAAGAGTAAGTGCAGCTGATTGGTTCAAAACCAGCTTGGCTGTAAGTGATTGGTGCTGACAGACACGTCTAAACATCTCTAATGTTGGCTGCTAATTAAGATTAAACCCTTCTGCACGGCACTGACAAGCAATATAATAAATGGGTGTAGTGTGTCTGGGCTCTGTGTGTGTGTGAGAAAGAAGGCATGAGTGATGTAGGATGTGTAATATGGAGCAAAAAAATGAAAGAGTGTGAAATCTCTTGTGACATTGCACTTAAACATCTCGACTCGGCTATGGTAGAACTTAAAGATTTATTATTTTCATGATTAAAACCTACAAATACAGTCCTCCTTACACTATGTCTTGTCATAATATCCTGATGGCAATTATTCCAAATCTCTCATTTCCATCCGAACACATGAGAATAACATTTATTTACATTTAAATCAGTTGCTCTGTTCTTTTAACGATTGATTGAGCATTATTTTTTTGTAATTATTTCAGAATTTTCCTCTTCTCTTTCTCTTGTTTTGTGTAAATTACCAACTAATTTTACACTTTCAGTACTCTGAAAATGATTCAGATAAAACAGAGACAGTAATTTTTTTTTTAGTGGAATTGGTCAAATCCAGTCACAACCAGTGAGCAGAGCAGAGCACAGATTCACTTCAGCGTCAGGGGTTCATAAGTCAAAATGTTGGAAAGCGTGTGTGCTGTCAAGTTGTCAAGTCGTCAAAGTTGTACCGAAGTCAGATTTAAATGGGTTTACCTTTGTACCTCATGAATACTCTGTAACGTGGAAGAATGCTACACTGGGGCTATCTTTAAAAATAAAATCAAATTCAGACAAAGCCTGTTTCATAGAACAAGCCTGGAGTATTAGTTGAAACCCAGGTGAATATGATTCTTTTCCCACCCACAGCCCTCTGACCCGATGCCCTCTAGTGGTCCTTCTGTGTAAAACAGTGACTCCACTGATGGTGTGTGTATGTGAATGCAAATGTAGAGTGCTCTTAAAAGAAACATCAGTAACAATAATAATATTGCACTTATCAAAATCAGAAATTATATATACATTTTACATATATTTGTTTTAAATTGTGTGTGTGTGTGTGTGTGTGTGTGTGTGTGTGTGTGTGTATATATATATATATGTTCATCAAATGGGAAGAACAAATTACAAAATAAATTAATCCATACACATTTACAGTATACATACATACATGTCGAGACATACACACAAATGCATGTGTTTGCTTGATTGAAGTAATAATAATAATTTTGATAGAAAGAGAGATAATGAGTTATCAAGTCTGAGGTCCCGGGGGATGGGAGTGGGGGTGGGGTGTCTGAGTGTCCATGCAATGAGTAGGATCTTACGGCTTCAGGATCATTTCTGAAGCGGTAAACGTAATATAGTTGCTTAAAAGTGAAAGTACACGGGCGGAAAGAAAATATCACCTGCTGCAGATCTGCTGTGTGTGTTAGTGTTATTAGTGTGTTATCAGTGTGAGGCTGGGCAGACACAGTGTACAGCTTCGCCGTCAGGGAGTCAGAACATTCTGTCCACCTCTGTCTTTCTTTCGGTCTCTTTTTTTTTCTCATGACCAACTACACAAATTCCTTTTGTTGTCAATGTCAGTGCATCTTATCATTTACCATTTGTGAAATTTCATCATCGGATATGTTGAGGATTGTCATATATTCAGCTTAGAAGACCTCCTGAATCTGCATCATAATTGTTTTCTCTCCTGAATCTGAACAGCTTGTGTGATCTAAATTGTCTCTTATCTTATCTGCGTGCTACACAAACAAAAAACTATTTGAGGGGCTGTTCTGTCACAGAGGCAGCAACATACACACACTCCAGTCAGTCCCCTCCCCGGATGACAACAACAACGACAGCTGTTAGCATCTCGCGTGTAACTTCATTTCCCCCCCAGCGTCAGCACGGCAGCCCCTCCCCTCTCGTGCGCGACTCTGCCGTGACAGACATGACAGTTATAAATCACCTTTTCTTCCGCCTATTCCCCAACCGGACCCGGGATGTAAGGGGCTGCTGGTTGGGATGTGGGGGTCTAAAATTAGAGGCTGTCTCAATCAACAGGCTGATTTAGTGGCAACAAGTGTGTGTGTGTGTGTGAGAGTGTGTGTGTGTGTATGTGTGTGTGTGTTGTCTGAGTGCTGGAGCAGATCAGAAGACTGATCCCACTGGATTTCCTGTTCCTATGGGACACTGATTATGCTTTACTGTCACTGAGGAAACGCTTTTTTTTTCCCTCCGAGGCTTTTTGCCTGAATGAGAAAAATATAATGGTTAAAAAAAGAAAAACCTTCCTCAAAGGCTGTCAACTAATTTCACACCCCCCTCCCCCAATAGCACCCAAACCACCACCCATCAAGCACAACTGACCTTTGACCTTTTAAAAAGCTGGGTATTAGCTACCTTATCAGTGCCACGCTCCCCCTGTCACCCCATCTCTTACCCACCCCAATCCTGAATTATAAAAATAACAAAGTGAAAGTCAAAGAGGAGGGGGTGTGCAGGAGTGAGTGCAGCTTCTCGCGTTGCATGTAAACCCCGTAAACCCAACCGGCCGGGGGCTTAGTTGGAAACAAATGCAGCGGAGATGTGTGTGCGTGTGTAGGTCTTTGCTAGGTTTGCCTTTCAGTTTGTGCCAGCATGGGGTTATGGGGGATGAAGGTGAGGCTGAAGTCAGGTTAGTGTGAGCCATGTGCATGTTTTTCTGTGTGTTACAATGCATTTTTGTGTAATTAATGTCCTACCTTTGCTCATTTGAAATATAGTCACCTTTCACTTGCAACATTGGTCCTCTTTTTGTAGTTTTGGCTGCCTTTTCTGTCTGTTATGATAGTACTGTACTCACCAAAGTCCTTGCTGAGATCTGGCAATGCAGCCGCATTACTACAGAAAAGTCCCAAGGGGTGAGAAACACGAGTGGTCAGACACTCAGATGGGTTTTAAACAAGGCCACATTGTGTGGATGTAAAACTCAAGTTCATAATTATCTCCCATTGTCCGAAACTTGTACATGTGCAACCAAAATGAAAATCTATAACCTCTCTCCCTCAGATAAGTTTGGCGACCAGCAGATTTATTGAAATCCTGTCTGATTGACCAACATCTTCTGCATCTTGCACACTTTTGCTGCTTTTCCACAACTAAATGGTTCATTTGGAGAGCACGATATTAAATTAACCAATATAAGGACAACTGTTAAGATCCTCTCAAGCCACCTGGCCGTAGAAAAGCTGACGTATGCAACTAGAGGCCACTGTCAGGCAATCTCAAAAATATTCCAAAACGTTACGCACTTTCTGGAAACCATGTTACCAAACCAGTTCTATTTGCTCTGATGAAGAAATGTAGCATACATATGACAGAATGACAAACTAATGAACTGCAAATATATAATTTTTTCCCTAAATGTTTAAATAGTAGCATGAAGTTACTTTACTATACCTGACTTAATTTGTATTCAATAATTAGTTCATGATTTGAAATCTAGCATAATACAAGTGTGAAAGAAGAATTGCAAGGTAATAAAAAATGTTTAAATGCCTCCTCCTTCATCAAATCTGTGTGTATGTGTGTGTGTGTGTGTGTGTGTGTGTGTGTGTGTGTGCGTGCGTGTGTGCGTTAAGAGGCAAGAATCAGTGAATATAAACAGATGGTTGGAGGTCAGTCAAGGTCATTAGGTGCAGGTGAACTCTGCTGCCATAAGCATTCATACCGCCTGCATTCCCTGACTTTGACCCTCCACATAGACCCCTTTCTGACACACACACACACACACACACACACACACACACACCTACACAATCTGATTCCTTTTATTTTCTCCTTCTGTCTCACATGGTAGTAAATGCCAAAGTCAGAAAATCATCCTCCATCATATTTTTCTAAACAAGAGAAACATTTAGTCAACTGGTGAAGATTATTCCACCTAATGTGTCCCTCGTGGTTAAGACACATACCATATGACCACAGCAGGGGGCCTCTGTTGTCACACCTATCTCTTTCTCTTCCCTCATTTCCTGTCTCTTTCTCTGCTGTCAGTTTCAGATAGAGGCAAAATGCCAGTGCCTATTCTTCTAATTCAGGCATTTATTACTGTAACTAAATCTGGAAACAAAGTGGAATTCAACAAAATGAGTACTTTCTGAGAGAGATACTTGATAGTTGAAAGAGCCTCGGTAGATTGAAGCAAAACAGCTGATTTTTGGTTTTGGTTTTGGATTCTGAAGCTGAATGATGTCCCCAGTGTTAAGAGAGAGGTTGACTGAAAGAAGAAGGTCAGAGGTTTTTAAGTGATTTAAATTAAAATGATATAAATTCAAATTCAAACAAATATATGAATATAAATAATTTACACACAACGACCAACTTTCTCCTTATTCGTCATCTCTTTCTGAATTACGGAGTTCGTTTCAGAGGGAGGTTGTCAAGGTCGTCGGAGATAATGTCACTGTGCCCTCTGCCCTCCCTTGCTCCTCTCCTCTCCCCTGCCTCCCCCTCACGCCTCCTATCACTGCGCCTCGTCTGTCCTTCTCTTTGCCCTCTCTCCCATCTAATTCCTCTTCAAACACTGGCAGGAGAAAAAGACTGGCCTTGAGTCCCCCTGTCTCAAGCCATAACAGCTCACACACAGGTTCATGTGCACACACACCCACACACACATGCATTACATCAGACACCGTTAAAGTCACTTTTCAGTACCCGTAGTATCTCATTGTACTCTGATGATATAAAGATGATTCGTTGATATGACATAAGGAAACCCTTGTTTCCTTGTGTTGTTTGTGTGTGCAAATGAATCCACACAAACACAGATTATTTATACATTTTATCAACCTTAATTTAACCAGGAAACCTTTTGAAATGCAACATCTCTTTTCAAAGTCCCGGCCAAATGGAAAACATACAGTCAAACTTTTGAAAATAGAAAGATCACATGTAGTATGTCACAATAAAGAAACCATAAATTTGCCCTCCAAGATTAAAACATTTACATTTGTCATAAAAGACTTCTTGAAAGTTTTAATAAAGCAGTTCACCACATAGTGCTCTGTTAAAGGACCCAGAGGCCTCAGGCTATCTTTAATGGATCAGAAAATACTCTTTTATCACTATAATACTTCATGACTTTTTTGAAAATGGATGAGAAACATGACTTTGAAAATGATGCATTTCTTCTGTTTAGGATTCCCCAGATGTAAAAGTGTTCATGAAAATATTTCCTTATTTGCTGTGATAAAGAATTCTTTATGGTAATTCCTGGATTTTGCCCTGATCACCAAGGGAGAAATGATCATTCATATTTACCACAGACCAAGAACAAGATTAATAATATTATATAATGAGGATATTACAAACTGAATGGTTTCAGCAGTGACATGAACTGCTGTCTGCGCCCTGTTGGGACACCACTTAAAAATGACACCCACATTTTCCCATCACTTCATAAATCCCACAAATCAGAAATGGAAACAGTGTGCCAAATTCACAGTGACTTAAAATGAAGTTATATATTCCATCATCTCCTACCAAAGAACTGTATGTTTGCCGCTCCAGTTGTTTGAGGACAGATATCCTCTTCTCTCTCTCTCTCTCTCTCTCTCTCTCACTCACACACACACACACACACACTTTCCGTTTCACCCTGCTCTGAACCCGTTCTCCATCCACCATGCAGAAAGCTAAATAAACATATGTGGCAAGTCATTCCCAGCGTGCCGCACCACCACCACCACCACCACTTCTCACCCACCCACCCACTCACCCACCTACCAGCCCACCACCCTTTACACACCCTGCAACCTTTTAGTCCTAAACCCCTCCACCTCCATCCAGCCCCTCTTCTACACTCAGGTTTCACCTCTCAGCTTCCTGCTGCTCCCAGTCACGCTGACACACAGTCTTACACTCAACCTATTGACTCTTGTAGGAGCAGCATTTGTACTTTTGCTTCTTACGAAAGAAAAAGCAGCCTTATTAAGAAATATTACATTATAAGTAAAAGTTCAGCATTCAAAACTATATTTAGGGTGAATAAAAGCACAAAAATTAGCTGCAAAATATGCTTTAATTAAAAAAAAAGTGAAAGTACTCATGCAGAATGGTTGGCTTTTTGGGCGGTTTGTCTCATTGTTTTATATATTATGCTGTTGGATTATTTTGCATGAACATGCAAGTTGCTTTCTGATTTTACAGCTTGTTAGGCTGAAGCTAATTTGAATGACTTTGTATATTGATGGCATGTAAGTAATGTAATGTAAGCTGTCAAACAGACGTAGAGGAGCAAAACTGACAGTGTTTGATTATAAAGTGTAAATTAGCAGAAAACTAAAAAAATAAGCCAAGTACAAGTACCTCAGAATTGTACTTAAGAAGGCTATAGTAGATGTGGTTAGTTACTCTCTCGTTACAGTTTATATTTAAACTGTTACTGAGTCTCAGAAATCCTTCGGACACAGACACCTTGTTTTATTTTTAATGGATGGCAGGTCTGACGTGACAAGTTAAACCATTAAAGCATTTTTTTTTTCTTAGTGTATTTGGCTGACTTAGTCAACAATGTTTCAAAGATGCTGAAATGTCTGGATATTGGCAATGGTTCTGCAGACTTGCTGATTTCAGTTAAAAAGATATGACATTCGGTAAAGTGTAAGTACAATTTTTTGCAGCGTGCGTGTGTGTGTGTGTGTGTGTAGACAGACAGACAGATGGATAGACAGATAGATAGATATAGATAGACAGATAAAGCTAACTAGTAGTCTTTTAAACCTCAGACACTAATCCTCTCTCTCTCTCTGTCGCTCTGTCTCTCTCTCTCTGGCAGCGGGCTGGGGTCACAGGATTACTTTCTGTCAGCAGTGTGACAGCTGTGTACATCTGGTTGTGTAGGGGCCTCTTACAGCTCAATCCACACGTCGTTTCGCCGGTGTCTGGGCCTCCGGACTCGCTGCCACTGCTCACCTCATTACCGACCGAGCCACACCTCCATCTGTCCTCCTAATATCTAAATCCTACTGCAGATTAGTGGGGGAGTTGGGGTGGGGGGTTCGGGGGGGTTGGCGAGAAGGGAAACAAGATCTGGGAGGAAGGGTTTGTGCATGGCACATGAGGTTTTCTTAATGATCTGTAGAATCGTGTGGTGGTGGTGGGGTGGAGTACTTTTTTGGTTTGTGGATTGTGGCATGTTGGGGCCTTGTGACTACTGCTCTACTTTGTGCATGTGCGTGTTGAGGGAGACAGAGCGAGACAGAGAGAGAGAGACAAAGAGATGACATCAAATAATCTCTTATTCCCTTATGACCTTAAATGTGAAATACAGCCTTAGGTTATGTTTTCTCTCAAAATGACCGATGGATATTTGCATGGAAATCATCCTTTGAATTTAAATCTTCATCTACACTTCTTGTCCTGACCATAGAAATGGATACATGTTTAATTTTTTTTTGAACAAATCCCATGAAAATACTGAAACAATAAATTGATCTTCCTGTTTAGACGAAACCTTATTCCTCTGTGTCATAGAGCTTCATTGTTCGGTTTCTTCCCACATATACCATTCCACTACTTTAAATACTCACCAATAATCAAAATCTGTGAATGAAACTAGTTCCCCACAAATACACTATTTACTCCTGTTTAAGAAATTTGCGCTAAAAACTACAGTGCCTGGCTGTTTCAAGAACATATTATCTGGACTTACATCGATAGTCGCGTCCGTTGTTTTTATTTGAAAAAAACCCCCAACAATATCTTGGTAATATCTTGGTATTATCTGAAAAATGCCACAGTTGTAGAATTCAAACCAAACACTTCCTGTAAGGGTTACTCACCCTCAGCTTCATGTCTTTCCCCCATGGACATCACGGGATTTCTCATCCCAGGTTGGATGTGACTATGAAACAAAGATAAAATGTGGTTAAACTTTATGTCACTGATCGACTATGTTTAAGCTTTGAGAGTGTAAATTACTAGTAAAGTTCTGCAACTGGATTTACAGTTTTTACGGTTCAAGAAGCTTTTTTAAGATGTATAAAAAAACTGCTGCAAGAAAGTGATTTATATTTAAACTAGTATAGTATATAATTACTGTTTTGCAGTATTTTATATTTATTAACTTGTAGCATTTTCAGAAATTGTGCCAGTTTTTAGGTGGACGCAAACTGAAAGGACTGAGGCCAAACCACCCCCAGGTTATTAAAATGCTGATTTTGTGTAAACATGTACAATGCGCGTGTATGTTGGTTTGCATCGCCTCCTATGTCATTAGTATTTGAAAGCACACATTTTTCCTTATCTGACATAATCAGTAACAAATTAATTAATTCCACATTTTAACTTCTTTCACATTTTTTTGTTTCAAAATGGACTCTATTCTATTATATAGCTTTGTATCAGTCTATTTAAAATGTCATGTTCATTTGACATCAATCCATCATTCCAAAAGGAGAAAAAGATCCGTCAGAGAAACATTTAGACACCATTTTATTTTTCTGTAATTGCTGTAGATAACATAAAATCACAAACAGGTTATGTGAGGGATGGAACAGATGTTGTGAATATGAATATTATATGAACCCACTTTTGTTTTTTGTTTGTGCTTGTTTTTGTTACAAACAACCTGCATTTGATATAAAATGGGGTGGAGTTTAAAATAAACCTGTGGCCAAATTATAGTGTTTTGAGAGACATCAGAAGATGTAGCTTGTGTGTAGAATGTGTTTTTCTTTATGAGCAGAGTGTGTAACTTCTTATCGTCCAGACAGTACCAGACAGCTATCAGCCATTTCAAGAACACGCTGTGATGACAAGTTAGGAATGTGTCTGGGGTACACACAGCTAGGCCACTTATCGAAGAAAGACTGAAAAGTCTCTCTGACTTTAATATAAACATGCAATATGTTTAAATGGGAATTATGCCCCTCACTCTCCTCACTGAGAGCAATATACCTCACTTATGATCTTGAGGAGCAGGCAGTGTATGTTTCCAGTATAAATGGTAGCATATTGCCACCTGGTGATCAAAGTAGCACTTCAAGTACTCTCTTTATTATTGCCAGTATAAATCTTATGCCAGCATGAATCTGAGTGTGTGTATTTCATTGATCCGGGATAGCCAAATCTACCAAATCAGAATCACTTTTAAACAAATTATTCAGGCTGTTTTTAAAAAAAATTTCTTGTCAAATATTGTGATGTTTTATATATAAATTATAATTTGTACTTTACAGATTTAATCAGTGCTTTTTGGTGCATGTTTGTCTGAACTTTAAAAAATATATATAGATATATTTCTTCTATGTATTTGTTTTATATATGTATGTTGGAAAAGGACCTTTGCTTAGTGACAGAACTGCAGCGAGGAAGTCTTTCTCTTCGTGTTTCGTCTGTTCCACCGCTGATTAAAAAAAAAAAAAAACAACAACAAAAAAACCAGACCGTGGTAAGTCGAGGGAAAGACAAACAAACAGACAAGATGTTGAGTCCTTTCGCACGAAAATCACACTACACTTCCCATGACCGCCCGGCTGCGCCGGCGCGAGTTCAAAGGTCGGCTCGTCTCGATGAGGTCACAACAAACATGGCGGCGCTCGGTACGGTGCGGTGCTTGCTTCGGAGCTGCTCCCGGGCGAATAACGTGCGGAAAGGCAAGCAGACGTTGTTCGGATGCGGCGCAAGGACTCTCTGCGACGGGACACGAGACAGCGGTATGGTTTTAACGCTGCGAATGACACTTTGGTGGAATCGCTTCAATGACTCTAACGCCTGACCTTGTAGCGCGTTTCGCTTGCCGTCGGACTCGCCGTGTGGATGTCAAACTCGCACGTTAAGTTTTAGAATAAGCTACTAGCTTAGATGCATGCTTTATGGGAAGCGTTTAACCTATATTTCAAAATGAACGCGGAATGCATTGGTCGGCATGGAGTGGTGGCATCTTTGCAACAAAGTGCCAAAATGTGTTGCAAAAGAGTTAGATTTATTTATAAGAGGTGCCTGCCGCATTGAAGAACTGTGCAGTTCATATATAGAGTATATACATTAACAGGTCTGTAGTTTGTCCCGACCTTTAGATATTTAAATTTCAACCCACAGGCCTCACAGACGATGCAAAGCCGCAGTTCACGGATCCAGCTGTGCAGGACATCCTCTTCAGGATTACAGGCCTGGACCTGCAGAAAGTGTTCCGACCCATTAAACAGGAGCTGAAGCCACCCACATACAAACTCATGACCGACGAACAGCTGGAGCAGGTGCCCTCTAAATAAACCACGGTACACCTCTGTCAGTCGCAGACGCGTCACGGCAACGCTCGTGTCATCCAGTCGCCTGTCGCCTGTGTTTTTTCCAGTCGATCAAGTTCGCCACGGAGGAGGCGAAGAAGCTGCTGCAGATGCCGCCCGTGGTGCCGGAGAGGAAGGCCATCGACGATGTGCTGTCTGAGGATAAGATACTGGACGGCATGGACACAGCCAAATACGTCTTCACGGACATCACCTACAACATCCCACACAGGGTACACACACACACACACTTTTATTTTGCTACATTTAAGTTGATGAAGGTTGCAAATCTTTGGTTCCCGCAGGCTCACTTTCTTACTTTGCCAACAGAGTCAGGGTTTTTACAACAGCTCAGATCTGTCCTTCACAAGTTGTGCCTGCCGCGTGTTTCCAGGAGAGGTTCATCGTCGTACGGGAGCCGAACGGGATTCTTAGGAAAGCGACGTGGGAGGAGAGAGACCGGCTCGTTCAGGTCTACTTTCCCAAGCAGGGACGCAAGCTCGTGGCACCCCTCATCTTCAAGGAAGAGAATCTCAAAGTAAGACGTGGCGAAATCTCAAACCAGAAAAGGGGGGCGTTCCATTCCACCGGTTTTTTATGCACTTTCTCAATTTTTTGGTGTCCAGTACTTATGGGATAAGAGTTCAGCTCAGTGATAAAGGAATAAGCTGCGATCCCTGACCGTAGCGTGAGGATGTGATGTCACGCGACATCCGCGAGCACCCACACGGTCTGGAGAAAAGGGTCCAATCGGGCGACACCAGTATCTTAGGGTAAATCCTTTCGCTGTTCTGACCCGCTTTTGTGCTTCTCTTCCATGACAGATGGTGTTTTCCCAGGACCGGCACGAGCAGGTGTTGGACTGGTGTCTGGTCCAGTTTGAGCCGGACTCCTCAGAATACATCAGGGTACGATAACGTTGAGCTTCTTGTTCTTTTCGACCTGATCGCCGCCTGCGCAACCGCGAAATTTCCCACGTCGGTCTCTGTATTTTTCTCCTGGGGGCTCGTCTGGTGACTCGTCTGGTGTTGAGTGTTCAGCGGAGGAGAGAGTCACCGTGTGCGCCTTTTCATGCAGGTACACGCGGCCATCTACGAGGACTTGGACAAGCACGGCAAGTACGAGCTGCTGCGCTCCACCAGGCACTTTGGAGGCATGGCCTGGTACCTGGTCAACGCTCGCAGGGTGGACGGGCTCATTGTGGACATGCTGAAGAAGGAGCTGTGAGTGTGTGTCTGTGGTGTCGGGGTTTTTTTTTGGAGCTGATTTCCAGATGGACTTGAATATGTTTGTCGGTACTTTTGACAAGATTTTTAAATTGAGCTGGGTCGCAGAACTGTCACTGTACCTGCTGCCAAGTATGTCTGACAGAAGCCCCTTGTGTGTGTGTGTGTGTGTGTGTGTGTGTGTGTGTGTGTGCCAGGTTTCAGGATGCCGTGAGCCTAGTGCGTCTGTTCCACATGGTCCATCCCCGCAGCGAGTCGGCCCAGGAGGCCGCAAGCCAGCAGGCCGCCGGCACCGACCTGCTGAAGGTGAGGGCGACTCGCACCTGAGCGCTTACATTCACTCAGCCGTGTGTGTGCAACGACGCCGCCATCTGATCCCGAAGTTGCCCAAGGTCGTACGATCGGGAGTCAGTGAGGTCAAGCCGAGGCAGTCGCATCTAAGGTTTCCTGCGTGGAGGGGCTCGTGTTTTTCTCCCAGCGTGGGAACCGGGGGGCCAGATACGGGACACATCAGAACTTATTAGCGCTCACCAGCCCCCTTGGCCTTGAAGCGGCGGGGAGGGCCATTGAGAATGACAGGCATTTAATGCGAAAGGTTAGCGGCGGGACACGCGCGCGAGTCCGTCCGCCGCAGTCGTTGTCACGCGAAGGCCTCTCGTTTAGTCACGGTTGATCGTAGCAGCACTTTCCTGAGCCGCCTTTTTTTCAGGACTGCCTCTTAAACAGTTAATACCGTGATTGCAGAACCTTTGTATGCGCAGGCCCCCCCAGGTGACCTTTTTCCCCCTTCTCCTCCGTTTTGCTGACCTTTGACCCTTTCCCCTGCAGATCTATGCCCAGAAGGAGTCCCAGAGGTCCGGCTACATTGAGCTGGCCCTGCAAGCGTACGAACAGACGGCTGCTAAAGGCGCTGCTGCTTGACAGACCCGCTCAGAAGATAGAGATATGCAAATTCATCCACGAGGAGGATAGACTCAACCCCCCATTCCATGTTGTGCTTCTTCGCTGAAAGGAAAGCGACAGACTTCGCGGCCATGGATTTGAAGAGGCAGCTTCAAAACACCACGTTGAAAGCGCAAAAGTCCGCCATTTGTTATCTGTGCGTTTATCTGTATTCACGTTTCGAGCTCCGGAGTCGAAACCCTGACGGGTCGGCTTAAACGATGTACATAACAAAAAATAAAGCGAGCTCTTTGTACCCGTGTGTTGGGTTGCTGGAGTAAACACCACTCGAGTCCTGGACTCCGCACAGTCGAAGACTTTATTTTCGAGACGCGCGTTCGATTTGACTTTTCAAGTCCAGATACACAGTACCATTTTAGCTTATTGGATAAACTAAAAGCAGCAGTTACGTGTTGATCCTGGCCCTGAGAGGGAAACATGCACCAGGATAATAAGATAAAAATAAGAGGTAATGCAGACGCTGAGTCTCACTAAATGGGGGGATCTGTCCGAGTCCTTAGCTTGTTTAGCATTTCTGAATATGTACCCTGGCGTTTGGAAGACACTGGCAGCCTTGTCCCACGTAGAAGTTCAAAAATATTGCTCTAATTAGGTTAAGTCCTGCACTTACGTTAACGAAAAAACAAAATTTCAAGAATTCCTCAGTGGCTTTGGTAACACCCTGATCAACAGAGGCGTCACAGGAGGTATGAGGAGGAAGAAGATGTACTAATATAGTCATTTCAGTTACTTTTCATGAAGAAAAGTGTTGTCAGCTGGTCACGCTTAAGGCACCGAGCAATGGGAAACACTCCTTTTTTTTTAGTTGTAAACGTATGACAAAGAATACTTTGACATGTGTAACTCTAGTTAGTGACGATACATCCCCTTTATAAATGACGATTTCAGCCCTCGTCCCCCTAAAAAAAAAAAAAATCAAAACAATGCTTGTGGAAGCATTAAGTCTAAAGCTTAAAAGGCGTACATACAACCCTTTGTGTTTTTTGGTCACAGCAAAAAGTGGAAAGTTTGGCTCTCACTCCCTATTCGCTCAAGAAATCGTCATCCAGGTTGACGTCTGTGGTGTCGATATCTTCCAGGTTGAAATCGTCGAAATCCAGATCATCCAGGTCCTGCGGGCGGAAATTATTTGTGGGTGGAGGTAACGAGGTGTGATTTTCTAATTCTGCACCGAGGATTGTTCAGTATATTGGTCGGTTTTTGCGTCGGGCTTAAAAAACACAAAACTGCTTTACCTCCACGTTCATCTCCGCCTCGAGGGCTTCAGGTTCTTCATCAGGACCCGCCTCCCCCCACGCCTCGTTGCTCTGTGCGGGAGCAGCTTCCGGGGACGAAACCTCTGGCTCTGGACCCACAGGAGGCTCCAGGTTGTCGTCGGGCTTTACTGGGAGTGCTGTGGCCTGCCCGTCTTCTTCGGGTTCTTGTGCTGGGTCGGGCTTTATCGCCGGCATTGCATCTTCGAGCGGGTGTAACGCTGGATCGAGGGCCGACTCTGAAAAAGCCTCGACTCGGACAGGAGCATCCAGCACTGGGCTGTCGGCGTCCTCGCAGGGAACGAGCTCCTCCGCCGCCACGGCTGACGGCGCTGCTTCAAAAACAAGTTCCTCGGCAACGGGAGGTCCCTCGACAGCTGCTGCAGAAACGGGTGGTGCGTCTCTTTCCAGCTCTTCGTAAACGGGCACTTCTCCAGCCGCAACAGATGTTGATGCTGTTACATCAGCGTCGACCTTTAGAGCGGCGGTAACTAGGACATCCTCTGTCGCTTCGGTGTTCGGTGCCACCGTCTCGCTCGGTGCTTCTTCTGTTACCGTGATGGTTTCTGCTGTTGTCTCAGAAAGACGTGTTTCAGCGACAGAGGCAAGAGGAGCAGCATCGGGTGCTGGAGACATTTCTTGAAAATCCTCTTCAAATGGAGATCTGAGATCCTCTACAGGCCTGGAATGTACCATCTCTGGATCTCTGGACTCCTCTGAAATGTCTTCCTCTTCAGAGGCCGAGGCCTCCTCTAATTTAATCATGGTGTCTTCCTTCGTTGCTGCTACCCCTGGTTCAAATGCAGCCACGCCAGAGGATGCAGATTCGTCTGGTTCTGGCTCGACGTGCTCTCGTGTTGCGGTGGCAGGAAGAGGGGAAGCTGCTGTGGGAACAGACTCTTCTTCTTCTGCTGAAACGGAATCAGGGAACTCCTGTTTTGCTGGGTTGGGAATGGGCTGCTCCAGTACCGCTGCTTGTGGCGGAACAGATTCTGCGGCGGCTGCGACAGTGAAGCTTTCACTCACGCCTTCTGCCACTTCCTGTGCGTAGAATGATACAGAATGACCATTTTTCCATGCCGTCTTTGAAACCGACAGCTGACTCACGCGTGCGGGTTCCTCACCTCTGGCTCACTGACTTCTTCTTTAGACACAAAGCATGCAGATTCCTCCAGAACATTACGGTCCTCGTTTGGCTGACAAGCGGAGAAACAAAACGTGATCTCAGACAAACGGGGACTTGGCGTTTGATTGACGCTCAATTTTACGGACGGCAATACATAATATTCCAAAAGGAGTCCCACTTAAACAACTGTGCAAATCTTGCACCGGTGCACTTCCTGAGGTATTTAAGTTTTCTCCTGCAGTTTCTCTGACTTCCACTGACCGTGACGAGTGGGTAGTCTGCGGCGGGTCTGACCCCGACGTGAGACTCCTTCAGGTACTGCTCGGCGAGCAGGGCTCGCTGGAGGCCAGGGAACAGGTTGCCGTACTGGACGGGGTCAGCCAGAGCATCTGCTGCCTTCTGGCTGACTTTGGCCAGGCTCTCCTTCCACAGCTTCACCACCCTGGAGGAAGAGAAGTGTGTGCAAACGGATATTTACATATGAGAGAAAGATATAAATATTCCCATTTAAAGCAAAAAAAAAAAGTTTCAGGATCAGCGTCATTTTTTTTTCCCTGCTGATTTTGACCTTGTAAAAGGTTTGGCCACTGGAAAACAAAACACAGGTATTTATCACAGATTACAGGCAAAGTCGTATATGCAGAGGCTCTGCGGAGACATAAGATTAATGTATGCACAAAGATGCAGCCAGTTCACTGGAGTTTAGCACTCAGGCATATGCTGTATACTCAACAGAAATAACTACCTCGACACATGGCTGGGCAGATACGTTCTTGCCAGGAACGCAGCCTCCGGCAGCCGATCTGTTTTGATGAGAAGGTCCAGGCACTTGTCCAATCTGGTCAAATACACAAAAATAAATAAAATTTCCAAAAAGTTTGCACTTTCCCTTTCCCCTCCGCCCTCCTCTCCCCTCTCTCTCGTCCGCTCCCCAAACCCTCACCTTCCCTGCATGAAGTAGGTGAGGAAGGCCACGTTGGTCTTCCCGTCCCTCTCTGCCCCCGCGGCCAGTTTGCCCACCATGTCCGTGTTGCCTGAGGCGGTGGCCAGCAGCAGTAATCCCCCGTAATCCTGAGCGTGGTGCAGACACTCCTGGGCCAGGCTAAACTGGCACTTTGTGGTAGCGAGCTCTGCCAACTGCTTCCATTTCTGCTCCGACTGGAGCCCCAGCGTAACGAAGTGCCGAGGAGACGGGAGAGGATTATCACAGGAGGAAGAGCACGGGCCACCACAACACCCAGTGAAAAAGTATGAGCTGCCAGGGTTGTGACTCACCCGGTCAGACTTGCATTGAAAAAATGACTTGTATGATCTCCATATATTATCCTTGCATCCTCTGCATCGTCTCTGAATGAACCGGAATTCTGCAATTGCTGATCCCTTGATTTTACTTATTAATCTGGCTTTGTGTGAGTCTGCGTGCGCATCATCGTGACAAAATGAGTACTTCGGCAGGTGTTTATATGTCTGCGAAAGATTTTGTCACCGTGACGGCATCGCAGCTGTCCGGGATGCCGTCACAAAACTTTTACAAGAGTGTCGCTGCGATCGAAATGAGGCCTGAGCTCGAAGACGCTCTGACCAAGGTGTGAGTGAGTGCTCGTGGATCGGTTTTTTTTTTTTCAATGTGGCAATAAAACTACTAGCCCCCGTGTTTGTGCGCGCACGTGCACAGCGTGTGCGCTCTAACCTCTGCCTCCACGGCCAGTTGGTAGGCTATCTTGAGCTCCCCCAGCTGCAGAGCGAGTTCAAACTTGTGCTCTGGGTCTGTGGACACGGCCAGGGCCTGCTGTCTGAAACCCTGCACAACACAAGCAAAAAAAAAAACATTTTTATTTCATTTATTCCGCCACGTAAAGCACAGTGGCAAGCGGAGGAAGAAAAAATATTCGAAAGCATGTAGAAGAGACTGTATAAGAAGTAAAACCATTCCCTGCATAAACTTAGACAGAGAAGTTTCACTCCATCTGGCTGCCTGATGTTCCCTAAATTATGCATTCATCAGAATGATGAATTTATTGCCCGTTTCAAACGGAAAGAAGCAGATGTGGATCCCCAAGGACAAAAGTAGTGAGGCGAACATACCTGTGTCTCCAAGAAGTGGGCTACCCTGGTCCTCTGCTCCTTGGGGATTGTGGGTAGCACCGCGTCGGCCGTGCTGAAGTCCCTCCTCATGACGGCCGTCTGGTATTCCAGCACAGACAGCAGCAGGGAGTAGCTGACGACGTTCAGTTCCTTGTCTCCGAGGTAGAGACGGTCGTCCTTGGGGATATAGCCCAGCAGATACATGGTCCTAAGCCAGAGAAAGAGCAGTTTGGATTCAGCTCTTGGGGAACGTTTTACCGTATTTCTAATTTACTGGATAGTGGTGGACAGTATGAGGAATGGAGGACATGAGAGGAGGTTCAAAGCAATAGAGTATAGTTTCACTGCTTGCCGGGGACATGGCTGTGATGCTCCTGGGCTGGGCTGCTGCCGTACTTCATGAATAAACCAAGACGGGGTTTGCTCGTACATCTTTCCTAACGTTATATTTAATAATGCATCGTACCTGTCCATGTGAGCAATGTTGATGATCTCTCCTCCGACGTAATAGTTGAGTCTGTTAAGAGAGCTGGTGTAGATGAAGCAATCACCCACCCATACGCCTGTCCTCACCACCTCTGGCACCTCTCCCAGAACCTAGTCAGCAGGAAGTTAGGAGAAAGATACAAATAATCATTGGAAACAAAAAAAGAAATTCCCCAACAGACGATATAAAACATATTCCAGTGTATTGCATTCAAGACCAACAGCAAAAGCTGACAAAAAAGTTTTTAAAAATGAACATGCAGTCGCTGATTAAAATGACCCATTATGTTCTGCACAATGAATTATTTCCTAATGTATTTCATGCCCTGCCCTGTCGGGAAATACACGGCTACGGGCCTCTGACCTCGAAGGCGCTCTCAACTGCCGTCGTCAGACATATGTTCCTTGGACTCCTGCGCTGTTGACACTTTCTCTGGCAGATAGCGGAGCACAAAGAAAGACTCATCTGTAGCGATACACACCAGCTCCCCCGAGTCGGACCAGAAGATCTAAAGGACAGGCAAACAGAGGGGCGTAAGAGCAGAGAAACGGCAGAACCGTGTAATGCTAATTGCAGTGGACGCAGGAGTGTGACTCACATGTTTGGGTTGGATCTCGATACGGCGGACGAGTGCGCCGTTCTCCCAGTCGAGGAAGGCGAGGCCGCTGTTTGACCTCACTCCCAGTAGGAATCCACCAAAGATACCTGTGGGGCCCCGGGACACTATGCATTACACGCAAACCCACACGAGTACGCGCTTAAGCATCCACACATGTCTGAGCAGGAAATTAAGCTCACCTTCAGACCCAAAGTCAGGTTTAAAGGCCTTCTTCTCTTTAAAGTTCTTAAAGATTTTCACCATACTGTTGCCCTCCCTTGTGGCATACCTATAAATATAATGTATATAAGGTTAAATACGATGCAGTGCAGATGATGTCAGTACAGTAAATATGAAGCGTCAGCCAGCAGGCAATTAGCTCAGCTAGCGTAGCAATAGCGCAGGACCTGATGCTTCATGCGTTACCATACAGAGCAGCATCGATCTTTTCACCTCACTCATCTCCGAGAAGCAAATAAGACCGCATCCCAAAATGTCAAGACTTTTCCTTTCGGGTGTTTGGGACTCACTGTGAGGAGTCGTGCGCCCAGACGAACTCCAGAGCTGAGCCAAAGCTCTTGTTCCTCAGGGCCACGGCAGTGTAGATGATATACTCCCCATCTCCGCACACCACCACAAACCTGCACGCACACAAAGAGGCAACATGCGGGCATATGTGGATATAAAGTCAGATTTTGAAATGAGGCCAATTTTTTTGTCATTTCTACAAATTCTATCACATCAATGAGCTTTTTCCTTCCCACAGACGATGAAAAACACATTTCCTTGAGTTAGAAAAATGTGATTTTTTTTTTTTTTTGGTGCAAGCCTTTTTAAAACGGCGACATGAATAGAACAGACTCAACGCAGACCCACATCCCCGGTCTCTCACCTCCCGTTGGGGCTGTGCTGAATGGTCTGCGGGTAGATCTCGCAGCTGCCCATATCTTTAACACCCAGCAGCAGCCTCTCTCCGTCCCTTATCCCAGCCTCCCCCATGGCCTTCAGGTTGGCCTGCTGCACTTCGGAGTGGCGGGCCCACATGACCTTCCCGCTGGAGTCCATCGACATGGCCGGCTCCTCACGACCCAGCTGAGACGGAGAGGCAGGGGGAGGCCGGGGGTTGAGGTGCAAGTAATGAAAAAAGAGGAGAAAGCGGTAGAGAGGAATTCAAGGATAGGGAAGTGATGGTTAAAGAAAGGGCATCTTTTTTAATAACACAGGTCAAGAAATATTCCTTCAGCTTACACTACGCAATCTGCCACATCATATACTCCAATTGAGGTTATATTATTTGGCTGCTCTTAGCTGCTATCAAGGCTAGAGGGGTCATGTCCTTTATTTTCTCTGGGGATTTCTGGGTATTAACCTGAAGTGCCATTTTTTTTCACTTTAAAATTGAATGTTAACGTTCGATTTTCTGTTAACAAAAGATTGCTGGCAATATTTTCTCAGTCAGTGGTCTGCAGCTACAGTCTTTTTGGCCACATTGACAGAAAATACACCCCTTCCCCCCTACAAGAGCTCACTGATTGGGCATAATTCAGAAACGAAATGTGTTTTAAGAGAAAAACTGCTGACTAGCGATTGTCCCTCTTAATTACCTTAACCTTACATAAAAATAGTGGCTTTATATTGAGTGTTTAACGTTTCCTATTTCTAAGCACAACATCAGACTCTCCAAGAGATTTGAAGATGCAGTCAAGTCCACATAAAATTTATTTTGATTCCTGAGCACTTCTTTCTTCAGTCATCTGCTTTAGTGGTTGAGGCTTAATCCACTCTTTAATACACTCAGTGCCTCAAAGACAGACTATGAAAAGGAATGAAGAAGTGACGCTCAGAGAGATACAAGGATAACACAAAAAAAACAACAAACCAGTATACCTTGATGATGATGCTGCCTTCATCATAGCCCAATGCCACACTGTTGGAGCCAGGCTGGCTACATACACACCACACCCTCTCCATGCCATAGTTGAGCGTGTTTTCCAGCCGGTAGGTGTTGGAGTGCCACACTCGAACAGTGCCTACAGAGATAAAAGAGCTCACGTTGGACAAAAGGTGCTCTCCTGATTTTGTGCAACAGTTATTCTGTGTGTGTGTGTGTGTGTGTGTGTGTGTGTGTGTGGTTTTCCCAGCCCACCGTCCTCTGAGCCTGTGAGGATGATTGGCAGCTCGGGGTGGAAGCTGACGCAAGTCACGTTCTGGGCATGGCCCTCCAGGGTCTGAACGCAAGTTTTGTTCTGGTGGATAGAGACACACAGCACATATGCTCATCGCATAATGTCACCGACAATACTGTACTATGCTTTTCATGTCTACTGTATATTGCTCATGTATATGTTATCAAAACATAACAGCAGAAGAATATGTGCAAATGCTAGCTGCTGCGCTGGAGTGTGTGCATGCTAAAGTTATACTGAATATAATTTTTCTAAAAATCAGATCATCTTTATGCATCTGGAAAAGATCTGGTATTTTATCACTTAATGTTGAGACTGGATGGTGTGGAAAAAGAAAAGTAGATTTGTTCAGTGTGATTTTTCAGCCTACAGTTCATTTGGATTTACCCCATATAAATATGTTATATATAAAGTTATATATAAATATGAAAGCATATCAAAGACCTTACGGTGCTGTAACTCATGTAGCCTTTTGCATGTGTATTACTCAAATATATTCATGCTTTATAAATAAAGCGTTGAACATGACACAATAGTAGTTGAATAGTTAAATGACCAACTAACTAGTAAACAAATTGTTACACTGCTACGTGATACTGAGCAAACGAAATTAAAGTCCAGTGTGTGTGTGTGGGGGTGGGGGGGGGGGGGGGGTGGTACCTGATAATCCCATATCTTGATGAGTCGATCATCAGCCCCTGATATGAGGTAGGGCTTGTCTCCTCCATTGTAGTAATCAACACAGTTCACTCCCTTCTCATGACCCTCCAGAGTGAAGTTAGGTGTCTTGGAGCCCAGCTGCCACACCTAAAGCAGGCAGAGTGGAAACATACTAAGAGAAAGTGTGTGTGTGTGTGTGTGTGTGTGTGTGTGTGTGTGTGTGTGTGCATGTTGGGGGGAGGTATAACAGCGAGGAACCAAGGGCAGTTGATGTGTTGCGCGAGCAATCGAAAATATGGAGTGTACCATTACTATTCTGTAAAGTGTTCGCAGAACTAACTTGTTGATGGAGATGGTGATTGAAACCACATTTCCCATGATCCCTGTCAACTCCGGCTGTGACGAAAACATGCCTGCCCGCCCCTCTCTTTTTTTTCTTTTTCCGCTTACACATTCATTCATTCGTTCCTGTTTGTAAACAGGGAGAACAACTATCTCTTCTGTTTGTGCCCTGCAGCTGTTTTCCTTTGTTTGGGTTTGCGTGTGTGTGTGTGTGTGTGTGTGTGTGTGTCTACCTTAATAGTTCTGTCCAGAGAGGCGCTGGCGAACTGGTTGTTGTCTTTGGGGTTGATGACGATCTGCATGACGTAGTGGGTGTGCCCCTCAAACACCTGACTACACGTCCACTTTCTGTCCCAGTCCCACAGCTTGATCAGCATGTCATCTGAAACACAAACACACACATTAAACACTTGAAGCTAAACTCCTTCAAACGCCCAGCGCGTAAAGTTTAACACATAGTTCTCGACGAACTGTATATGCAGCCTTTTGAGGTTTACGCGACTGTGTGCGGTACTTTCCTACCGCTGCTGGAGAGGATGTAGGGCTGTGTAGGGTGGACAGCGATCCAGCGGATGTAGTCACAATGAGCCTCAAACATGTGAACTCTCTCCAACGTGTTGTAATTCAACACGCGGATCTGCATGTCATCCTGCGGAGGGCCGAAGAGATGCATATTAATTTCTTAAACGCTCAGTAAAAGTTTATCGTAACCATCTTCTCTCCTTCCTAATTCCTTATCAGTTACCATGAAACACGAGCGACTTGAAATGCACCTTTAATGCAGCACATTAAATGCTCCAGTGGAGTTCAAGGACTTACTGCTCCGGCAACGACCCAGTGTTTCCTGGCGACAAACTTGGCCACTCTGACAGGCACCTCACACAGCTCAAACGTTTTCACAATCATCTACACACAGGGGACCGAGCGGGTTAACATCATTTGGACAAGCGAAATCATGCATGAAAAGAGTTGAAGCGGTCGAGTGTGTGAAGGAATGACTTAATAAGCAACTATCTGAGCGATAGGCCAGGTGACTGAGCGAGCAGATAAATGTGTCACTGAGCGATCGCGACCTGTGTCTCGTGGTTCCAGACCATCACACTGCCGCTGTAGAGGCTGATCGCCATCCACGGCTCAGTGGGATGCAGGTCCACACTCTTGACCCGGTCGGATCGGGCCGTCAACCTCCGCTTGATGTTCAAACGCAGAGGCTGTTGAGATGGAGAGAGAGAGAGAGAGAGAGAGAATGAAAGATAAAAACAAGAGGGCCCTCAACAGCAATCTCCTGTTCTGAGAGAAAAGGCTGTAAAAATGGATGTTTGTTTGTTTTTAATGCAGTGTGACTTATCATTTGTGAAGCAGTGAGATGAAAACATATTGTTCTATTCTGTCTCTCGGGTAATAGTTATGGTGGGGGTGTGTCTGTTGATGTTTCTCATTCCACATTTCGTATGCATGCCTGCTCCAGAATGACCGGCTCCCTTCAGGTTTTCTCATGGCAACGTCTTTTCACTCATCTCCTTTCACTGTGATGACTTTATGTAAAGATTCCCCATGAGTTAATGACAGTAAAACTTTGTCATACTATGTAAAAAAAACCCCAACACCCACAAACACGCTGGCGCTAGTCTTCACTTTGATGCATTCAATTATGTCGTAATTTTTGGATTCTGTTTTTGAACAACGTTGCTGTATGGACGACTACTGTACGATTTGAATGGAGTTGCAGGATAGAAGTTACTGTGTGTGTTAAAGTGACAAAATGATCAGAAAACTTCAATAAATAAATAAATAAGTGAATAAATAAATAAAACATAAACAGACTTATGATAAAGTAGTTGTACTTGTTTTTCCCCCTACCATGTTTCCACGTCAGTGAGTCTCTGCAAGTCTGTTCAGTAAGGTTCACCGAATTCCCTGTTGCCCTCCTCGGGGCTTCTCTGCTCGATCTCAGCGGACGAAGTTTCGCAACCAAGCGAACAAGAGTAAAAGCAAAGTAACTTCCGGTTTTGATTTTCGCAATAAATCTCAAAGGGCTCTGAAAAGCGAAATAACCGCAGGTCAAACCACACAGGTCAAAAACTGGGAATGAACACGGGTCAATTTAATCAAGCGGTCCAAATTCTCACTGTTAATCAGCAAAATTAGGCTAATTTCAACAAAATTGGCCGTACAATGCGAACGTTGCAATCATCAGAGTTAAAACCAGCTTCGTTAGCGAACAACAAATAAACGACAACTCTGCTTAAACGCAGGTCAGGCTGTTACTGTACTAATTGGCACAGATGCTTTTTTTATTTTAGCTTTTGCATTTTTCAAAATATCCTTCCCCTTCTACGGTTTTATGGCCGTAAATGTGGATGATTTTATTTTGAAGACGAGACCGACTGTTTCGGGTTTGAATCTCCCTGACATTGTATGGTTTGACGCAGCTTCTTCTGGCGACGTGGATCCTCCAGTGCTTCCTGTTGAAGCAGCTTAAGATCCGGCGAACAGGCAGAGCATGTTGTACCTGTAAGTTTGTACTGCACTGCAAAAAAAAGGACAAAAAGTCCAGGCTTTACTTCAACAACCCACTATGCTTATACCTCTGGGACTCAACCCCTACAGTTTCCTAAAAATATGGAAAAAAAATATGGACCAATAGAGAATTCATCCAATTTCCTTTTTTGACATTCTTTGCAGTGCAAAGTGCAGGAGCCTTTCTGTTCACATTCATTGTACAAATTATTACTCAAGACTTTTCATAGAACAATTACAGTTTTCAAAATGAGGGCAACGAAGAACAGTGTTCTTAAATCAGTTTATTACAGATGTCCATAATCACATTATAAATAGACAGCAACATTCAACACATGACAGTGTGGAGCAGATGAGGTTTGTTTCCATGTTCATTTTGACTTCTTAAAAACCTGGTGGCAGACTTTGTCGAGCACCGTGATTTCCTTAAAGAGAAGGCACAGACCTTTAGACTGCAAGACCAATATGATGCAACACATTTCCCTCAGTTAAATGATTGGGCTGATCTTAAATTGATGTTTTTCAGATAGTGATTTGTTATCTTTTTTTTTGTTATCAACCAAAGATATGTTCACAAATCCATGTTATCTATCACACGGGGTTGGGAAAGACTTCATCAAGCAAGTGAAGAGAGGATTTTTTTTTTTTTTGAGATTGCTTTTTGATGTTTACTGTTGTGTAATGCAGCCAGCTCGAGGGAACGTATAACTGCCTATGTATTTGTGGTCAAACTTGTTTCCCAGCAAATATATGAAAACTGTAACATCTCTGCATCACGCGCTAACCAGTGTGTCGCTCTCTCTCTCACCAGGTGCAGCAGGTCTCCCTCGATCCAATGTGTCCAGCCACGATTTTCCTTCTCCCCCTTCTGAACGCACACCAGCTTGTCCCCGTCCCAGGTAACCAGCGTCTGTTGTGTCAGTGCATCCGTGGTTATGTTTACATAATCATGATTATCCCCCTTGCCACCCTTCACAGCAAAAATGTGAACCGTCCTACCATGACTTTTCGGTTGTCCAGGCCCTTTGTTTGCTCCTCAAACTCTTCTCCCATGGTAAAGTTGACCTCGTAATTCCGGAAGGTGCTCAGTGTCTTCGTTTCGAACTTGTCTCCATTCTGGACAATCACTTTTGTCTGATGCAGATGGGAAGCTATCTTTCTGGTGGCAAAGTCAATGTCTGGGAGCAAAGAAGGAGCAGAATGTTGTCAGTTTTGGGGATTCTGTGCGTTGTGGATCTGTCAGTCTATTTGGCATGTTTTACATAGTCATTAATAATTTTGTCTGGTTCGGTGCAGTTTGACTTTTTAACTCAATGCTTCATAACTGAAATCCCTAAAAGCACACATCCACAGACACGTGTGACACCACAGGCCACTTATCATGATTCCTCTCCTACTGCTCTCCTCCACAGTGATTGAGACCTGTAAAAATGACTTTGCTCCAAGTCAGAAAAAGCCAAAATGAGTTTCCCCACCCGATTCAGCACTGGGCCCTGTCAAAGACAAGCACCCACCCTCGGCGTTCATATTTTCATATCCCATTTACCTTAAAGGGAAAATTCAATTTCTTCCCATCAGTCTTACAGATATGCCCCTTATATTTACTCATCTAAATTATATTTTTGACCCATTTCCATAAGGATGTAATTTTCCTATCCGCCTGATGGAAATGAGGTGGGGGCATTCAGGATTTGCTGGATTTCCTGTGAGCTGACTGTAGCGGGTTTGTTTTATGAATTGCAGATAGAGTCATGAATAATGAAGTATTTCTGGGCCTGATCAGCGACGCGCCAAAAGGAGCACAGCCGAGCCGAGTGCTGGGCTTTCTTTTTCTTTTTTGAAGTGACGACTTGGCCTGCTGCCTGATCTCGGGTCAGAATCTTTTTTTCCCTTTCTGAGAATCAGGAGGATGAAAATTCAGGAAGGAGTGAATCAATATTTATTTGGCGAGATAACAGACGGCAGACGCTCACACAGCGGAGGTTAACTTGGCCTGACAGCAGCTCAATGAGGAAATGAAGCAGTACCACAGCATTCCTTCGCTCTCTTTCCCGCTATCTCCCTCTCCTTCGCTCACACTGCAGCTCTTTCTGTTGCACTCCTTCCGGATGTTCTGCTCTGGCCTTCCACTCTTCCTGGCTGCATCTTTAAATGTAATCCTCTCATTCGACCCCGTTTTTTAGCGAGGGTTACCCATTCTGCTTTTCTATGCCATAATACTCTAAGTAGTCCGTATGACTTCGACCTACCGAGGGCCTTCATGACGTCCTCAAAGTTCTCGTTGCTCACCATCTCCCAGCGTCCATTGTAGTCTGCAGGCATTTTGACAGGTGTGAGGGGAGGTAACAGTTTGCCTTTAGGAGTTTGTCACACTGAGAGAGACAGTTCAAGGGCCCAGCCCTTTATATACAGTGGGTTTGTGTGTGTGTTTGTGTGTGTGGACCAAAGGACAGGGTCCACCTGATAATTCCCTCAGGACAGTGTGTGTGTGTGTGTGTGTTTGTATGTGATATAATGTTCAGGCTTATGTCGCATTGTGAACACGCTCCTTCTCTCCTGGCTGTGTGTATGTTGAATGTGTGTAGTTTCTGCACATCTGTCTATATCTGTTTTTCTTAAGCGCATGCACATTGACACGGATGCACTTTCAGAGTCTGCTGCATGTTTTTTCAATACTCATTTCCTCAGCTCGCTAACCTCATTGATTACTCATTCTAATTCAGTAAAATGGAGGACAGAAGTCACAGAGCTGGGTCAGAGATGAGTGCTGATTACGAAAGACTTCATAAGAGATCCTTTGTGACTTTGTGATTATCTCCACTGCCTGCAAGCTCATTTCTTCTTTTCTGGACTCGCGGTGGGAGGATTTCCCTCAATGGAAGAATTTTTTTGACTCAGACACAGCTCCACAATAGATCCTTGTTTCACATTAATGGCCAAGTCTCGACCTCAAGCTCCTCAAGAATCATTTCCAGATAAGACACCAATGCTCGAATCAGATGGACCACATAGTTAAAAAACATATTGCAGTCATGCCTTATCTAGTCTATATGCAGTATACGCTGTGACACCAGTTTGATCCTTTGGTGATGTGGTTGTAAATGGAGGGTCAAAGTTGAGGTTGGCGGTCTGTGTCATGGTTTATCAGTGCTGATAAGGTGCTGGTATCTAAAGTAATACCTTTCTTTTACACACAGGCAATTCAGTTGCAATGTCTCCATATTTCATTTTTACTATTATCAGTGACAATACTATCTTCAATCTGGCTATTCTGTGTTTTCCCTAACGTACAAATACTGTCCATACAGAAAGTGTCCCATACTAGCATCAAGTGACATTAAAAATAAAACATTAAACAGTGTGTAAGGGGTTGCTCATAGTGATGAACCCAAATGGGTCAGTGCATCTGCAACTGTATGACAGCGCATTCAGCCTGACAACACAGCTATAATGGGTATTGCTTTCATCATTTCACATACTGTAGCAGATTATCATACACCTGCAAACAACACGTCTTAATCCAGTTTAAAACAAAGTGACAAGTGGTTGTACGACATTGGTGCACATCAGTGATAAGGAAGGTTAAAAAAACTTCTCTCACTCATTAAAGTTAAACAATTTGTAACCTGGCACGCTGCTGAAATCCGCTGATTTTTTTGTTTGCACACAGTCGGTGCTGAGCTAGATTAGACAGGACTCAGTCATTTTGCTTCACTCTGAATGTCATTGCTACGGGCTGGGTCAAATAAGGTGGCACAGTTTTTATAATGTGCAATAAGAGAGACAGGAGCTATAAAGGCCCTGACAGCATATTTCTTTTAAATAAGCTTCTCACTGCAAGTGATGGGGTAATTCATGAATGCAAAATTTCCTGCCAAAGTTTCTTGTTTCCTCAGTGATCCTCTCACGGGTCAAAAGTGGGTTTGGCTCAGATGGAAAAAAGGTGATGTCACATATTTCCCAGCATCAATTAGATTTAGCAACACTTGAATCAAAGTCTCCAGCAGTTGTTGGGTTCCCAGCCACTGTCACTCTGTAGAGAAAACCCAAATGTTGATATCTTGATGGAGTTTCATGAGACCACCTCGCCTCGACTTCAGGGTTGTTTTTTTCACTTCACCACACGGAGGCGATGTTGCTGCATATAGGACAAAGCTCCTCATAAGCATAGGGAGCAATAACCTGTGTGCAAAACAGTACAACATGTTATACTGTGATCAAAGTTAAGATGACTCGGCGATCAAGAGACCGACTTGGTGTAAATGTGTTTTCTGTGGTTTGTTTTTGCTTTGGTCAGGTGAATTGGAAGGATTTTGTGACTCGTAGGAACGGGTTAAAAAGGAGACAAGAAGTGGCTGACAGTGAGCACGAAGAAAAGCTCATTTGAATTTAAATTTAATGATGTGGAGATTGACAAGTAATCCATGAGTCAGAGAGGATGCAACCATTTGCACACATGCTTGCATGCTCGCATGTACGCGGCATCTCGCGCACTTATGCAAATGCAATTAGGGTAGTTTTAATAATGCATGACAGCAGATTCATTTTTAATTCTGCCCAATTCACACCTAGTGGCGCATCCTGCACCCCATAACCTTGGAGGTACACGCTCACACTCCCGCACCCGCCCAACGACGCATACACACACTGCACTGACATTTTGTCTGTCCGTTGATCTCTGTGTTAAAAGCGTATCACCATTAATACACATCCAGACTGCAATTCAAACCTCTCAGCGTTATTGTGTGTATATGCCCGGCATCTCATCTTAAACACACATCACATTATATTGCGTTTGACGGGCTGTGAATTAATCCGGCCCCTCTATTTCCTGGGACTCTTCATTTCTCTCCCCTCGCTCTGAGAGTTGGGTTTCCGCCTATCTCGGCCCTAATCTTTTCACAGTGAGACGCTGCGCATGCTGTGTCACTCTCCGCAAAACGCACTTCCAATATCCTGTGTGATTCAATTCAATTTGCTTCATTAGCGTGCCATTCAAAGCACTGCATTAGTGAGCCTTTACATCCCCAAGCGGCTCCCCCAGTGGCCCCCTCATCTCTGCCATCTCTTCCTCCTCCCTGTTGTTTCAAAACATCAAAGGTTAGATTAATCACAATCCTCAGAGGAGACAAATGACTGAGAAAAGTCTTCTCTTTGTTATGAAGCCTAAGTCATTGATTTCAGCAGAGAACAGATACATTTGTGATATATTTTCTTCCCACCCATGGATTCTAATAGTGCAGTGTCTTGCTGTGTGCTTTGATGTCCCTGTGAGAATTGAAAAGGCCCCAGTGTTCCCACACGATTGAATGATTTTTGCTTTTATCCTCCTTATGGAAGCCTTTCTGAAAAAATAAAATAAAATAGAGGCCCGACAGATACGTTGCATGCATCGGTGCAAGATGAAAAGTAGCCATGTTAGAAGCGATTGTACGTAGGCCATATAAGGAATGCGTGCCTACACACATACACACAAAAGAAAATTACATGTTCATACAGAAAAGGCTTTCAGACGGAGGACAAAAGCTGGAGGGGAAAGAAAGTCCATTTGATGACTATACACTCACAATCAGTGTGCAGTCCTTTGGAGAGAGGAAAATAACAGGCCTCCGGGTTTTGGACAGCCTTGATATCAATAGATGATGCCTGTTCAGGTGCCACAGACACATTCTCGAAGCAAGGTACCTGTGGAGACTTATTCTGTGTCAAGGTCACCCCTGTGCGGAGGTCCCGTCATGAATGTATGCATTTTCTATATATGCTTGCCTGTGGCTGCTTGTCCATTTATGCATGCTAAATGCCTCGCCTCGCCTGACCATCATCACTCTCCCACTACACGCCCGCTTTTGATCCGACCTGCGCCAGCGTGGTATCCAAGCCCCTTCACTTCTAAGGGGTATAAATCAAATCCCATGTTCCACCTCTGTGTGTGTCATCCCTTCCCCCTGAAGGAAAACCTTTGGATGCTAACCTCCAACAATCCAGTGTGGTCGCACTTTCCGCCGCCTGACAGGAGCATCCAAATAATCATAGGAAGAGGACGTGCTGTATAGCTCTCTGCCATCTTTCACTTTTCTTTTTTTCTTCCTTTTTTTTAAAAAACTTTTTTCCCCCTCGGGGCATTGGAGCAGGAGAAGAGGGGGATGACAATGCTAAATATTTCATGTTTTCCTCTTGGTAATTCCGTGCAGTCAGAACGAGACCTCGTTTTCCTGCAGAAACATGAGCAACTGTGGGACTGATTGCGGGAGCCTGGTAAACTCTGTTTCTCTCTCTCTCTCTCTCTCTCTCTCTCGCTCTCTTTTTGCTTCTCTGCTCTGAAAAAGGGCCTGGATGGTGATGCATAATGCATGGGGTTTCCTATGTGGAGCTGGAAAGGGCTGTTGGTCCTGAGGGATCAGCCAGGGAAAGGGTGATCAGATTCGCATTCTGCAGTGTCGGGCCTGGCACGTCTAAGAAAGATGAGTTTCCCCCATACCCACTCCTGTGTTTTTTGTGTGTTAGTGATGCAGATTACTGCATTCTTCCAGTCAATCGCTGTTATTCTGTTTTTCTCATGAATCACGCCAGTGAGAAGGTAACCACTGCAAAACACAATACATACCTGTTGTGTTGCCGTGTTACTTTTTTTTGTATCTTAACTAAATGTAACTTTACGATTTCTAATGTGTACATATTTAAACAGACATAAATAAATGTGACCATATAATTACAATCTGTAGGTTTATACTGTGTGTCTGCATTTCTTACCGTTTTTATTCCCAGGTTCTAGATTGCCAATTACCAGTGTGCCGTAGTCCAGAAGCCTCTAGCCTGGACAGGGTTTAGACTTCCAGATGCCTCCTCCTTCATTCAAATGAAGCTCAAATGTAAAATATATTTTCAGAAAATCAACAATTTCTCTCTTTTTTGCTGATGCTTGCTTTTCTGATACGCAAATTGAAAATATGCATAAAAATGGGTGGATGTAAATGCGCTTATAGTTTGTTATTTTCACCTGCTACCGTCTTATTTTAGAGGTGGAGTGAAGAGATTTACATTAGGCATGTTTTGTTTTTATTGAACTTGAGCCACATAGCTTTCGGAGCTCTCACCTACATCTCAAGGTCCCGAGTTTTGGAGAGCAGCTACGCTGCATGGAGAGGCGCTAAAGTAGCTCCTCTTGAAATCATTGAATTAATGCATGTTATTTGTCTCGGAAAAAGAAAATAGAAGCAAAACTCTGCACCTGCACCACCCTGTCTTCTGATTTCAAAGAGAATTCAACAAGCTGCCTTGTGTGACATGATACATATGGAGCAGAGGGAGCGGGACAGGCAGCCAGTCTCTGCGTCTGTTTCTTCATATTGAGTCATGTTGAAGTTTTGTTTACCAATCAAGGGGAGACTGTGAACACGACTGTACAATATCTAAGCAAATAACCCCAGAACTGTCATCCGAATTATCTCAGCTCGGGTTTGGGGACATTCATTGGTATCGCTGAGAGGAGACGAGAGGAGCTGTTGTTGGAAATGAAAGCCTGTTCTGCTGAGGCAGTTAGCCGGCAGTCCATCTGGAGAGAAACACTAGAAACGCTAAGTGTTTCCCTTGTCACAAACTGTGCATTTCTTTGTGTGTCCTCTGTTGCATACACTGGGGTGTGGGGGTGAAGAGGGATACGAGGCAACGTGGGAATAAGGAAAGGCAGTCGGGAATAAGGGAAAGCACAAAATAAAATAATAAGGGTAAGGTGGATTGTTATTTCACATTTATTCCTCTGCGTAGGCACATGCCTGTGATGTGTGGCGTGGGAGGGGAATGAATGAGAAAACTTTGGCCCAGGATCACGTCTAATTTCTCTTAGTTATTTGGCCTTTCCGCTTGCGAAGCTTTCAATCTTGGAGGCCTTCGGGGGTCCAGATTATCTCTTTCGTTTGGAGAAAATGAGCTGAGCTGGAAGCTACATTACCTCCCCTGCCTTATGTGAGCTCATTTTTCCCACACCGCCATTAGCTCGCTAAGGCCATTTGGAGAAGCACAGTGGAGTGTTTCCATGTTCATCAGTAAGTGGCTGGCATTCCTTCACTCAATTATCACCAGAACTGTCTCTGTGTGATAATTCGTGCCTCGGGCTTGTGTTTCTGCGCCAGGATGGATATACAAGGGACATTTTGATGGAGCAGGCTAGAGATTTCAAACTCAAAGTACTATTCAGTCATCACTGCTCCATACTCACACTTGAGCTTGGGTGATATTACGCAAATAGAAATGAGCTGTGACTTATGCGCACAGCTCATTCTATTAATTAGTGGTTCAATTGTTACATTAAACAGCAGCTTACATTTTTTTTTTGAAAGAAAAACGGAAAATACTGGAACACAAACTTAACAGAAGTGTTTTGTTGACAGCACGCATGTTGTGCGGGGATGTTGTGACGTGCCTGACTGCGTGGCCTCTGTTTGACAGCATGTGGACAGACAGCACATTGCAAGAATTAGTTCTGAATGGACATAACCAGACCCCTTACGTTTCAGTCATGATTCATTTGATGGCACCTGTGGTTACTGGGGCAAAAGCAAAGCCACAGTTAAGCAAGTCAACTCCTGGTGTGAGGCAATGCTGCACTGCTTGACAATGGTGGTTTGCTCGCCTCAGGCTATAGTTGCTGCCCCAAGTGAAACAGGATCTTTTTCGCAAGTGAAGAAAGGATGGAACGTGGATTGTTGAGGCGTCAGCATAACGTGGGAGTTGTACTGGACTGTCATGATGAACCCTGAAGTCAAAGATTAACTTAACTATAGTCATGAGTAATTTGGGTGGACAAGTGGACGAAACGATTTTGCTTTTGCTGGGTGGCTTGGCCCACCCTTAAAAATACAACCGTGGAAAGAAGCGATTGCCCTTCAGAAATGAAGCCAGCTGAGGCACATTCAACTCAGCGGAGGCCCTGGATTGGACCCGAAACATGTCTGGCCATATACATGAACATACTGGGATTCCCCAGGAGTAGCTGCCAGATGTGGAAGGGGTGAAAAAAAGTCTCTGTGACTTTCTTATCCTGCTGTCACCTTGAACCAGGCCCGAATAAGAAATCAGAATGGCTGGAAGGAGTCCCATTCGAAATAAGCCGTATTGACAATGGGGCCGCAAACCCAAACCTGGTAGTTTACAGCCATTGAAGAAAAATGCACGACTTTCCAGTTCACAACAGTGTGACACTGTTATCAGACGCAAGGGATCGCTCAGGTGCATTTGTTGAAATGTCATGTTGGCCTCTGTACATTGTGACAAATGCACCACTGAGCGCAACATGCACAGGAGACACATTAATACACAGGCGTCAGTGTGCAGGAGCTGCCTGCTTGTTGTTTCCACTGTATTTTCAATATAGAGAAATTCCACACCAGCCGTGCAGGGTCGAGGTTTCAAATAATTATGGTAGTTGAATGGTAACCATAGTAACAACTGTCCTTGGACCCGCAGGAAACAACATATGGCCCTCTTACACTGCTGTTTGTCCATTATGTCTTTTTACACTCAATTTGTGAGCTTTGATGTTAGCACTCTTAAGCTGGTGATATATCGGGGATTCACTGGCGACCTATACTAACTTTGATAGAATACAGCTTTTCTTTTTCTGTTATCGGGAAAGCAAAGAAAATAATTAAATCACAGAAGGATGCACTCTAACCGGGTTTTTTCCGACAAAGATGCGCTGCTCCTCAGCCAGCTGATGAGTTTTAAGGCCACTGTCCGCTATACCTTTCAAGCAGCATTATTCATGCTGAACTGATTTGATGGCTGATGCAATGGGTTCTTTTTTTTTAAAAGCACGGCTGCATTGTGTTTTCACAGATTTTCATGTGGTTAAAGTGGCAAATCAAACAACTTAAAGGGCTTTTAAATGCCACTTCTAGGCCTGCACTATAATTGGTTATTCAGCTGCTTTGTCCAGACTTTTAGACGTGGCCCTCTATGACTGCTTCTAACCTCACTTTTCTGTCTGTCCCCCCGACCCAGGCTGCACTGTCTCAGCTAACATTTATTGCCAGTTATGGACCCTATGAATAATTGATTCCGATTCTATTTAAGATCCCGACGAGGACAAATGGTACAGGGCTACACTGGCCAATATTTCTCTCTCCGCTGCCCTAATAGAAGCCCTCTTTTCCCGCACTTATACTGCAGTCATTTTTTCCTCCCTTTCAAATTCTCTCTTGTCTTCCCATTCGTTTCCTTTTCTCTTAGTGCTCTGTACCAAGTCCCTGACACTATTTTAAGAACTGGAATCACTCCAGACGGTATGAAGGGTATTATAGAGGCGTAGCTGCAGCACCATGACGGATGATGCCAGCGTCGGCCAATAGTGGAGAGCCGGCTAAGGATTTATCTCTGTGGTTTTGTAGTGGACTGGCCTGTAGTGTCACAACCAGGGAGATCATTTGGAAACAACGACACAGGTCCATAGTACATCTATTAGTGATATGAGGCGAACACCACGATCAATGCTTATTACATTGGGCTTTTGTGTGTGTGTGTGGAGGTAGTGCAATTTATTAAGTGCGTGTGTACTGTGTGGCTGGAGGGATGAGGCGCAGTAGATCATCCACACGAGTGCGTCACTGTGTGCCGAGACCGGAGAGCGGGCTGGATCCAGCCTCAGAAGTGATAGCAGATCATTAGAGTGTGTACATGCTGCAGGGAAGACAGAGGATATGGATCCAGTGGACTGTAATGGACACACACAAACACACACACACACCCAGGTAGGCGTGTGATTCACTCCAGCACCGACCATAATGAGCAGTTCACCCAGTGTTGTAGCATTTATCGTTCTCTTTCTACTGTGAAATCACAGGAGGAGTTCAGTGGAACACAAGTGTTTGAAACTCACTATTGAGAATCCCCGTTTACACCATCTCTTTTGGTACAGTATATGGCGCTCCAGACTGGCATTTGCTCAGCTGTCAGATGTGAGATACAAGAGCGCTGTGAAAAGAAGATGGCACGCTGACAGAGTTCAGGGGCTTGGGTTTTTAAAAGCAAACCTGCCTTGGTATCACTCACGGACAGCTGGAATCCCGCTCTCACTTGTATACAGAGAGATGGCCATAATCCAACGTTACGTTCTTTTTTGCCCGTCTTCCCCCCTCCATCCCGTGTGTAATCCACACGTGATTTTCCTAACTCGCCTCCGTGCTCTAGCTCTCAAACAGCAATTAATCTCTTACTCAAAGATTTCTGCACATTAAGATGTAAAACCAGGGGTCTGTTTAAGTACATGAGGGAACGGGGAAATGAACAAAGGACAGGCTGCTTCCAAAAATGATTTGAAATATGGAGGTCTATTCATACCATTCCTCTGTGCTCTGCTCTGTTCTGCAGGATAGTGCCACCTGCTCAGTCACAGCCACATCACTCAGCAGAGCAAGACAAAGAAAACACATTCTCCATTCATACATAATATTAAGATGGTGTGTACTCTTTTATGGTATAGCTGTAGTACTGTTTAAACTGTAAAAGAAAGTAGGATCTACTGCACTCTCACTATGATTATAGTAGGTGAAACTCAGCAGTTTCTTCCACCAATTTTACACAAACTGTAAAGGTCAGTTTACTCATCACAGAGACTCAGGCTTTTTTTTTTTTCACAGGCAGTGCTCATAATATTCTCCATGGATGGATTTCATAAAAAGATTTTGTACTGCTCTGAGGTGTTAGACCGGTTTAAATTTTGCAAATAAGAAACTCACTACAATAAGCACAGCATTATTTTTGAAACTGGGTTAATTCAGAACTTAGGCTGTCTGTCTGAAGACTAGTTCTTACATCTAAACCACCGTCAAAGTCTTCTGTGAAGGCGGCCAACTATTAATTAACTTCCACACTTTGTGACTGACCCCCAGTGGCAGCACTTGGTGCAGCAGGTAGTGGTACGTCCTCCTCGGAGTGAGGCAGGAAGTGGGAGGGTGTGGAGGTTGGGGGATGGCGGATGGGCCGGTCGCAAAAAAGGTTTTCAGCTCTGAACGGCTTTTTCCATTCAGAGAAGCTCAAATCCACAACTTATCACTGTGATGTCACAGAATTGTTTTAACTTCTTTAAGAATGCTGTCATTTGACCTACGTGTAGGTGGCATCAAATGAAGTCTAAAAATGTTCATTAGATTAGACTTAAGAGACAAACATCAGTATCTAAGGAACCTTGACTATAAGAATGTACATACTGTATCTTAGTGTGCTCAGGTTTAAAGCAAAGACATTACACAACCCTCACATTGAGTATTCTCAAGAAAATTCAGGATCCTTGGATTTCTGTGGAAATCTGAAATTGAAAGAGTTCTGTTTATTGGCCTCCAAGCAGAAAAAGGAGCCCTCAACACGGGCTGGAGCGTGACACTTTTACTCACGTTCACAAGAGCACTTCTTCTTTCCACATCATGCTTTATATTATGCTCTTCTCTAATCAGTTGTGGGAACATACATATTTATATTCCATGTCACTTCCCCACAATGGCTCTGCCTACACTTGTGTCAGAGTGATTATCACATTCGCTGTGGCGCGTTGTTATGAAACACGTTGAAGTGACTTCTCAGCGCTCGCTGCTAATCACTAAACCTCTCTGATAACTCCTCCGAGAGACAAAGAGGTATGTGAAGCAGCTTCATTTGCATGCTGAGTGTTCCAGAGGAAAAAAAAAAAATAATGAAGAGAGCCAGCGAGCGTGCAAGTGAGAGAGATAACTGCCTTATTCCTGTGCCGTGATCACACCTTGACTTTAATTGTGTTGGGCCCAATCACAGCAAGTATTGCACTTCTCTATTTTGTTTCCCTTTGTGCACATGAGAACCAAAAATCGTAACATTAAAATTGAAACGCAATTAAACGCTTCACGTATGTTTGAATTCAGCCAGTCACAAAATATACAGAACAATATATTTGAATTATGCACGTAGTGAAAAATAAAAACTTTATGTTGCATGTTTCAGCCACCACCTGCAAAACTACTAAGCCGACACTGGTAGACTTAATAAAAGCTGTTGACTGTTGTATGTTGTTCTGCAAACCCGTCTTTCATTCTACTTATGAGAGGCTTGTATTGGACATGCTGCTTTTCATAAGAGATTTTGATTACGTGGGCGGAATTTTCTTATGTTGATTTGGAGATCTGTGTTTTCAGATTTATTGTTGTGGTTATTTGGAGCTTGACTGCTTCATGGCTGAAAATATACCAAACCAAAGCAGTAAACAGTGGAAAAAATTGGGGGGAAAAAAAAATCACTCCAACCAAGCCACGCTCTTTGCGCTAGTTTCATCTTGCTCTGAAGGGTCCCTCTGAAGTGGTTTATTTATAGAGCCATCTGCATGTAGACAAACATGCCTCCATCTTCCGCAACACCGCTCTCCATCGCGTCGCTGTTCCAACCCTGCTGGATTCTCACCCATCAGAATATTTTGGGTTCAGTTGTGACAACTGTCTCTTCCTCTGACATCCATGTGGGATGGTTTATGTGTGCGTGTGTGTGTGCACACGTCGCAGTGTGACAAAGACAGATGTCAGACCTAGACAGAGATAGCATGGAGAGGAGGAGAACGAGCCAGGCTCGGCCAAGTCGCTCGGAGTGGGCGGAGGAAGAGCGAGTCAAAGATAGAAGCAGAGTGGCACATGTATAATTGACAACCTATGCTTCCTCTCCATAGAGTTTATGACATTTTCTCTCTGTAATCTACTTTTCCTGGCCAGCGCAGAAGATTGTAGTGGGCCGGGCTGTGAGTCGGCGGCTTGGATGGAAATGGCAGGGCAGAGCATAAGCTTGGCAAGGAGAATGTGAGGGGAGAAAATGCCAAAGAAGCCTTGACATTTTTTTTTCCCCTGTCAGTGTTGCACTTTTACCAAGAAGCAGGTCTGTCACTGATAAAAGTGGTGAGGATGGGAGGCAATGGGGTGAGGACACACTGTGCTAAAGCCAGCGCGGGTGTTTTGTTTCAGTATTGTGGGTGGAATCTAAATAGGTGTTGATGTGAATGATGGGAAGGGAGGGTGAAAGTGAACAACGGAGGAAAAGTGCCCATGGTTTTGGTGTTGCTGTTTCAGTAGTGGATATATCTTCTCCTCACCTGATGTTATATTCTGCAAAGTTGGCGGGTTTATGTGCATATGCACGTGTGTGTTTGTACCCACTTTACTCAGTGGTGTCAGAGAAGGCTGATGGGGAAACAAACCCAAGCAACCAAATGACCAAACTGATTTCAAACATCTGGGTTAGACACAGTTACTTGGAACAAGCCAGCAGTTTAGCCTATTTATCTAGATCGCACTATGTGCAGGTATTGAAAGTTAGAACACCATATACTGTATTTTATGCCACTGCTACAATAAGTACGACGGGTTAAATTTGATGCAGAAAATTGGTCGGCATGGATTCATTAAGACAATAACAAGGGGAGCATTTCATAGTTTCCCATTTGTAACTATTCGATAACTGTTGACATCATCCCAATGTAACGACAAGAGCCAGTGAGAGGAACACTGAAGGTGTTTTCATCCAGTCAAAAGCATCAAAGCATGAAATCAGACAGCATATACTGCACTGTCTGAGTAAGACCTCCAAAAGTAAGCTACGGTGGCTGTAACAGAAAGTTAATCATTTTGATTTCTCCTTCATTTTCTCTTTCAGATAAGTGTCAGAGTGTTATTATCCCAGTAGGAAACCAAGAAGATATTATTTGTTTTGTGTGAAACCACTGAGTGTATTTTTGCTTTGGCCGCAGCCTTTTTTTTTTTTTTTTTGCTCAGCAGTGCTACAGTCAGAGTCTGCTATAGGTCACAGTCACCTTGCCTTATGGTGTTTTCACATGACCATCTGCCACCCATCAACCTGTGTGTCCAGTTAAATCAGCACACAGCACCTTGTCTTGTGAAACACGACAGCATGACCAAAGCCACACTGACACCGTATATGGATACTGCATGCACATATTAAAAAAAACCACACTGGTTCATGCTCACCGATACCAAAACTAGAACTGTATTTCTTCTCAGACTGCAATCACAAACTGAAGACACACACACGCACAAATACAAGCTGTCTGACTTACTTTCTGTAGGCCTCATCTGAACGCAAGGGACACACCAGAGGGAGAGTCAGAGCACCGAGCGCATCAAGAAGATTAACTAGACTTTCTCTCTATTTCTCCATCACACTTGTCTTCCTCATCTCACTCTACCCCTCCATCTCTCTCAGCGAGCTTGACTCACTCTCTCCTACCTTGTTTTGTTTGTTATTCCATGCACTGCAGTTTCTCTCACCCCTCTCCGTCTCATTTCCCCCCTCTACTTAGCGGCTGTACCTCTCTGCTCGCACTTGGTCTCCATCACCTGTTTTCCTCTTTCACACCGCCGCTGCCTCAGCTCCCAATTTTCCTTTCTGTTCCCTCCCCCTCCCCTCCTTTCACTTTCTTGAATCTAACTCATCACACTCCTAACCATCCTGCTAAGCCTGCATTGTTTTTGCACCTCACTGTTCCACATGATGGCGTGTAGTGCGTGTTGAACTCCCCCCGTCTCTCTCAAAGCATTTTATCTCCCGGTAGAGTGCTTATCTGTTGTCTCTGGGAAATGGTATGAAGCAAATCGACCAGGTGGAGATAGGTTAGTCCCATTTAGATACAGGCGTTTACGTTCTTCCAGGTGAACCAATTAAGTTATGCTATGTGCTGAATTAGCATATGTGGCGTGGTACGTAATTACGGCTTCTCTTTGTAGCCCAGCCTACAGGAACGCTAATTAGAGATTCACGTGAGTGATGAGCTCTGTTCTCGTTCTTGTTGTGTTTCTCCTCTTTCTAGTTCTGGATCAGCGTGGCTTGGTTGAGTACATGCATATTCATAAAGGTCTTAGAGGCATAGATATAAGCTACATAGGAACTTGTAACACTTCCCTTAAGGGCACGGATGTACTGTGCAAATACACAAATAAGAGCCACCCACTGACAGCAAATCTACTGAGGCGCGCGTGCACACGCACACACACACACAGAGACTTGAAAGAAATTTAATTTCTGATGAAAGCAAACATGTTAATCAAATGAGTTCAATTTTCAGACCAAAGTAAAAGGATTTGCACCCTGGCAGGCTGGAGAAGGTTATTTGATTTTTTGGATATGAAGCGATTTTTCCTCCCTCGTGTTCTCACAACATGTCCTCCTCTGAAAGTCTGTGATTGGCTCAGCTTGACTAAAGGAAGTAATTTACACAACAGTAAATCATTTCATTTTGACTGTGGGCAGCCCACCTCCTCGAGCAATTTATTGTATGCGTATGTGTGTGTGTGTGTGTGTGTGGGGGGGGGGGGGGCAGATAAATGGATGGCACTTTTATTGCACTTAAAATGTAAAATCAGTACAAAATGCATACATTCACCCATGAAAACTGCCAATTCAAGCTGCTGGCCCTCTCTTCCAAAGCAGATCGGTGTCTTGCTCAAAGACACTTCAACATATTGACAGGATCCAAACTGGACCACCAACCCAGCATTGTGCTTAAACACCTGAGTCAAGCCAAGTTGCATCACATTAGGAGGAGCTGAGAAACGTTCTTGTTGCTGTGTGGTACGCTAACGCTAAAGGGTTACACATACAGCAGCGAAAAGGATTGCATGTACAGTATAGTGATCTTGAGGCTGTAGACACTTTAATTTGAGATTTCTGAGTACTTTCAGATCTGGTGATGGTTTGGTTTTTTTTCTTCTTAGATTTGTGTGAGAGATGGCCTGTTCATCGGGCGCGTTGCAGATGGACGTAAGACAGCAACCGAGCAGTGGATATGCGACTGGGGGACTGATTCGTCTTCATCACATCGCGCAGAGAAGTGCTGAGATCTCGCCATGGACAAAATGGATGAGGAGACGACGCACTTCCCAGGTAAATGAACGTGGTTTTATTTGATTTGGTTTATTTTGCTTTTCCTCTCAGTCTGAGTGGGTTGAAGGGACAAAAAGACACTGCCTTGAAAGACAGCATTAGGGAAATTTTTTTTTTTAAACTGGACCGCCTTCAAAAACGAACCTGTTACGGAACGTTTCTGGACCACAAAATGCAGGAGACCACAGAGCGAGATTTCCAAATCTTTAATATCTTCTAGCAACCGTTCAAAAGCAAGACTAGGCAGGTAAGGCACACTTGAGAGTAGTTCTAACAATCTTCTGGCAACCAGTGGTTGTCATGGCCCGGTTTATAAAAGGAGGAGAGGTGATCACTGGAGAATGCTGATCAGGTGTGTCTCATCTGAGAGACCAGCCACGCCTCCTGCCACAACCTGAAAACAGCAGAGAAGCAGGAGGGGGAGGGGAAGAACAGAAAGCTGAGGAACCAGGCCATCACAGAACCTATCTCAAGCTATTCAACGAAGGGAGATAGTTTGGGTCATTTTGAAACTGCATCTACATTCACTCACGATCCTCTCTCGCCCTCACCGTCCTCTCTACCCGGTCGGACCCTGGGCGGTGCCACCGACGGAGGGTGCGCCTCATGAAAAGAGATTATGCCTTCACGAGAAGTGCTCGCCAGTCTCTCTCGGGTTCGTCGTCGCGACCCGTCACGCGCCCCCTCTGATGTTCCACTCAACATCAGCTCGGCGTTGCTCTCCCAGGCCAGAGGTCTCTGGAGCCCTGATTTCCTGGCTCGTCGCACATCTAAATGCTTCTGGTTCTGCTTTTGGTCACCGTCGCCGCTGTTGAGTATTAAACACTGCTGGTCACATTTACCTCACTTTGTGCTCAGTCTCATTCTGATTGCAAAATCGTTTGCGCTGCATTCAGCTCACATTTCACAAATCACCAATTGTGCAGGATTGCTGCCCCCCCCATAAGTCTTCATTCAATCCTGCAATACCTCATTCATCACACCTTGATTAACGTGGCTTCATTGAAGGGTCTTCTTTTTTCAATATTATACATGTAATCATTATAATCATCTTCTTTCAGGAGCTCCTCTTTGAACAGCACCAAAGAGTGATGAACGTCCAAATGTTTCTTGCCTGTATCCTGAGTTTACACTGGTAGAAGTAGGAGGTAATCGCATTCCCGCCGCGAAAGTCCAGACCTGTCAAAAGCTTTTCCTTCTCCTGCCTACTCTGCTCTTATAGGTTAGCAAACTGCCTGTCAACGCTACAACCTTCAGTAGAGTTGCAACCTCGAGTGGTACTGTGTGCAGGCGGTGACTGACTGACGCGCGATTTCCCCTCGGGGCTCGCCGTAGCCGCACGTACGCGGCGCTGAGACCGCGCGGCCCCACCGACACGCACAAACCTGCATGCTGAGCTTCACTCGGTGACAAGCGCCACGTCTAGCGCCGACTCGCTTTTTTTTTTTTAGGTGAGGCATGATTTACATCAGAGAATGAATCGAGTTATCGGCTCCGTGAGGAGTCCTTGTGAGAGCACTTGAGTTTACCGGACGATTAGCCGAAGATACCTGTGTGTTGCACTTGTTTGTCTCCTGCACATTCTGCGCCAAAACTCAAGAGCGAGCGCCTTTCCTCAGTTAACTCGAAAACGTCCCCGCCGCTCGAGGAGGAGTCGTCTGTGCCTTCTTTCCTGAACGATGACGGTTCGCCGCCTCCAGAATTTTCACATCTGCGATGTTGCAGCCTTCCCTTTATCCGGTGTTTCTGCTGGGCACATCTTGCCACGGAAAAAACCCTGGAATAAACAGTTACAGTACAGTAGATAGGCCTTTAATGTGACAGGAAGTTGTGAGTTTTGTTGCAAAGAAAGACAACTGGATTTGGATCATAAAAACAGTATTTCTTGAAGAACATCCCCCCCTCGACCAAACAAAGAAACTCAGATCAGCTCAGTCGTGAGCGTCGATGTTGCTGGAATGAGATCTGAGATTCAGCATCGGTTAAATGTCGGTTTGGTTCCCTTCACAGGATTTGATTACACAAAAAAACCCTGACAGGCTCATCTCCTGCAGGTTTCGTCGTTAAAATTCCTGTTTTCTCAGATGTCTCGTAATTACATTCGCACAATGATACGATTTGAAAATGAAAATCTTGCCTTCATAATCCGTAATTGGTTACGGTCCAGATCCCACCTGCCTGAGTGGGGGATCGGCCGTTTTAACTTTTTTCTTTTGAGCGACGGAGGCGCTTCAGATGCCCTTAAAACAAGAAAAACCTGCTCCCTGTGTATGAGGAGAGAGCAGGTTGGGTTTCAGCACACCTTGCCCTCCCCCCGGTTCGGAGTCCAGCTAGTCATCAACATTGGACCCTCTGTCCTGTTCCGACTCTCCGAATTGAAGCCCTTTTCGGAGTACCGTCTCTCTCCGCTTGGCCCCTCGACGTTGGGACGCTCCCCTCTGTCGGGCCCGTTCATTCTTGTTGACAGCTTTATTATGGTTTTCCCCTCATTTGCATAGGTAATCAGCCCGTACTTTCCGAACCTGTTAAGATTTAAGATGGCAGGCGCTAATTGGAAAAGGGAAGGCAATAAAGCAGCGCTCCAGCTCGAGTTGTCCAACTTCCTCCCCTTTGTGCGGGACTAATAAAGCGAGGGCCCCGCAGCCTCGGACGGATTAAAATGTTTTGTTTCGCCGGCCTCACGTGAAACGTACAAAGGGGGGTTAATTGCCTTGGCCCAGTCGGTAATGGCAGAGAAATTGTCGCAAGCGTGTAATCTTTTTTAGATCTGCGGCTCTTCCGCCGCGTTGCCCTCAGCGGCCAGGAGAGAGTGAGTGACAGGCGGAGACGACGGGAGGCGGCCGTATCGACTCGCCGTGTTTACACCAGCAGCGGTGGTGCTTACCTGGCTGCAGCAGTGCGGGAAGGGCGGGGGAGGGGGGTTTAATGAATTTTTTCATACCCGCAACGATCTGTGCTTGTCAAACACTTAACGACCCGCTTCGTTCGCACACTTCGGGCACACATCCGCAGCCTTGGTTGTTTCGGAGCGAGCCAGTCGCACGCCGCGAGGTCACGGCTCGTTGTGACTCCCGCCGTGCACAAATGGAAATTTTAACGAGGCGGGTGCTAGCAGCGGCCGCCTCTTCGCCGCTCCCCGGTGTGGCAGAGCGGCACTTCGTCCTCGCCGCCCGAAAAATGGGCCGGGGGTTTCATTAGTGATGGAGGCAGTCGACGCCATCCCCCGCCTCCCTGATTCTTCCTGTTCCCGTACATGCCATGTAAGGTGAGTAGTCTTTAAACACTTGACCTCATTCGCTTCAACCATTTCTCTTTCACCATTTCCTTTTCACTTCGTCCTGCTTGTCGTGTTGCAGCACAGTGAAAGGACGGGTCATTCTACTTTTAGCTCCCTGGTCACAGTGCTGAGTCACTTTCAGAAACAGGCTGTATTTTTTTTGTTTAAACAATACAGACTTCCGAATGTTTCTGATGACGAGGAGATGTTGACACGGCAGCCTGACCCGACAGAGAAAAGTTTCTATGAGAATAGAGTTGGAAGAAAAAGCTGCCACAGTCGGGATTATTCATGCGGCCATGGAAAGGCGCATCGCTGCGGACCCACGTGTAGATCTGACTGGATTTGAGAGCGAAATAAGGTGATGCAGTGCCACGTACTCATAAGATATAACCCCGCAAATTAAAACTGAGCAGAAAGAGATTGATGATAGCAAGATGGGCGCAGCTCATGGTAAAAAGGAGGTGTCACGTCACCATCTTCAGGGGTTCGAACAAGGGGCTCTCCAAACGATGCAAGCGCAATGGCTTCAGGAAGTGTCCTGTCCCTGACCTTTTTACACACGTTATCCTGTTGCAGTTTCAAATTACAAGCAGAAAGAAATGCCACTCTTAGCCCGGCAACCTATACTGAGTTGTTTTTAACGACGAAATGAAAATGCATATTTATCGATTGCCAAAGAATTCCAGAGCCTTTGGCAGCAACGAAAGGTTGCACACCTTTATCCCATTCTTCCTGGCAGATCCTCTAGGGCTGCATCCGATTGAAGTGTCCGCAGACGCTCTGTGGAGGTTTAAGTCTGGGCTTTTTCCACAGGCCACTCAAGACAAGTCAGAGAGACTTGTCCTGTGGGGTCGTCCTTGCTGCTTGCTTATGGTCAGTCGCCCGGGTCACAGGGCTTTGTGCACAAAGGAAAAGCCTCTGGGTTTCCTTTCGCCACACTTGCACTGACCCAAGGATGAAGTTACAATGCATGCAAAAATATCCCAAAACAGGAAAAGGTTGACCCACACTTGGTCTTCTTAAGGACATGACTGGAAAAAGGAATGAACCTATGATGAAAAAAAATTTCCTCATTAAATCCGGACAGTCTCCTTTTGAAGGGATTTGATTGGACGATCACCCCCCCTACACACTCTGATCGACTGCCCCGCCATCACAATACCCTCCACTTTCCGAGGCCTGTCGTTACTGTTGTGACAGACGCAGCAGTGGCGTGCCATAGGGGCGAGCTACATTATTAGCTGTAATTGCATGTTTGCGTTCTGTCTTTGAAATGGCCGATTCGCGGGGGTAGGTAAGTGTAACCCAGATTACTAAAAAGCCTTTAAAAAACTTAAAAGTAGAATACAAAACATATTTGAAGTTATTGAACAAATAAATAAATAATTTAAGTTCCTGTTTAATGTGATCTGAACTGGAGATTTAAATTGGTTTACTATTGTATTGAAGTATTAGTAATGCTGTTGTAGTATTACTGTGAAACGTGCTTTGTTTCTGGTTGAGGTAACCAACTAGTAGGAATAAGTTTTAGAGAGATAAATAGGATAAATAAAAATAAAATAGTTTAGAGATATACCAAAATAGGTTAAACAAAAGCATTAACTCAAAAGGGTCTAACAGTGAGTATATGTGTATGTGTGTGAAGTGTGTTGGTACCAAATGTATGGTTTCTTTTCTTTTACTAACTGTCTATAAACAAGCCGGCATTTACATTTACCTCCTGGTCTGTGGTCTGTTACTGCCTAGTTAATTTATTAACTGCTCCTCTGAACCTAGTCTCTGGTCCTATAGAGCTGTTTAGCCTCACAGGTGCTACATAAGGCATTGCGCGACATACGTTGGGCTCTGATGAATAAAGTGCATCTTGTGTTATGGTTACTGCGACTATTAACTCCCCTCTACCGGCTGCATATTTCGTGTCCTCGCTTCAGTCGAGGGCGCGCGTCTCCTACATCCCACAGGTCTGTACTCTGTCTGCTGCGGCTGACGCCTAGCACAGCGTTTTGCAGGAGGTGGAGTAAAGGCTGCAGTTATGAGTTGTACTAGTTTCTCTTTCTTAAAAGCACAACTGTGGCCTGACATGCGAACACACAAGTAAAAAAGCAAACCAAAGAACCCCCGACAAAGAGCAGAGTATAAAAGAGGTGACGGCAAATGAAACCAAATTTTTAAAAACTCTTTTTCACAAACCTTTCTCCCACGTTTGTTCCCTGAACACCCCCCCACGTCCGTCGAGATGGCCCAGCATTTTAAAGCCATGTTTTGACCCGCAGCACTAATGACAGCGTCTTGAGGAGCACTCAAGTTTTTCACTAATACCAGGGCCCAGAGAAAACAGCGTCCTCGCTTTTACCAGAGAAATCAATTCAGGCCCTCTTTTACCCAGGCGTCCATTGATGAGCCCGTCTGTGTCATACTCCCAAAAGGATCCGCACCTTCATTTAAGCACACGAGTCGGGCAAAATCGCATAATTGCTGTCATTACGGCAGACATTTTGATTTCGGGCTTTCAAAAGGTTACGGCGGAGACACTTTGAAGGGAAAAAGGCTGTTAAGTGGTAAATTGCGCTCAAGTCCTTAAAGCAAACACGGAGCCGGAACCGGCCGCCGGTTAGCTTAGCGCTAGCGCTGCAAATAGCGGCAGCTAACCCGGCGGTGTTAAATCAGTGCTGCTAAAGCTCGCAATGTAACACGAGGTGTTGATGGATGGATTGAAACACCAACAACAAATAAATGAATAAAAACACGTACATGTAAATGACCAGAAAGAGTTGCAAACAAGTTAAAAGAAGAAACATAAAGAGCAGAAGAGCGCCACAAAAAATGCTAAGTGACCATGAAGAGATCCAGAAATACTAATTTAAATGCAAAAAATGACTAAAACATACAGTAGGTGCACAATGAGCACGAGGATTTAAAGTGATTAACTCGTTGCGTGTTATTGTCTGTCAAGGACAAGAACAACTAATCAAACGTACCCTTTCAGGCACGCTCTTTGTTTAAGAAGCGGCAAACAACACCATCGTCTAACGCCGGCGGTTACGTGCTAAACTCGCCGCCAGGTACCTTGGCAAAGTGTCTTACAACCGGGCCTGACGCCCTCCATCACGTTTTCTAAACACTCTAACCAGCAGCTTTATGTTACTTCTTCCCTCTAACTTACCCTTCGACATGCCACATCAGCGATAGCTTGGGGTCTCACATCCACTTTGAGTTGGTCGCCGAGTATAAACTCTTACTAGCCTTGGGCCGTCGGATCCCGAGGTCGGCGGTCATAGTTCACGTGCGCTGTACAAATTCGCAGGGTGAACATCAAGTGCCTAAATTGAAATCCCTACAGCAGGTGTTGCTTACTCTGTCCGTCGCTTTGGAAACACGCGATTGCGCGACAAATTTTTTCACGACAGACAGATTGTTGCCTCCAGTCAGTTTCGAAATTATGCCCCCCCCCCACCCCTTACTCTACACCAATGTCCATATTCATCTCCTTTTGGTCTCCTGCATTTTTCCTTCGCTCTGAAGCAGCTCCTTCATTTTTCCTGAGTTTTTGCATTTAAAAGTTTTTGATTTCCCCTGGTTTAGTAAGTTTTTGGTTTTACCTTTTACTTCCACCCTTTCAGTTTGCCTGTTTTGGAGCCTTTGGGTCTGTAACTTTTTCAACCGCGACAGTCCTCCGTTTCGTTGCCCAACATCAGCGTTTATCTCGAAGCGTCGCCATCTTTCAGCCCTCACAGGCGTTAAGTTTTGTTTTCTCACTCCGACATGTGCGGATGGAATACATAGAGCACTTGACAGTGTGGAAAACCCCCCCACAGGATATGGTTTGTGCCTCTTCAAAGATTTCTGTGCAGTCAGTGCAACTTTGTGGCCACTGTACTTAGTTTCACCATGTATGTTTGCCAGTGGCTTCTCAAATGTGTCAGTGCGAATCAAGTGCAGCGAAGTGCGCTCGAAGTTAAGCAGACCTCTGAGGCCAGTTAAAATCAGTTAAAATACGTTCAGTCATTGAATTTAGCCTTCAAATATCCTTTATTCGTTGTAAATCCCATTGCAGTTTTTTTTTATTAATACTGTTTTATTAATACCGCGCACAAACGTACCCAGATTGCCATATGAAACATACTCGATGGTGACATAATCATAGTAATTATTTCTTCTCTGCGCACTGATCACCATGATTACCAGTTCAGAAGGAATTTCGACAGAACATATCTGTCTGGTGTGTCAAGACCAAGCCTTTTGCCTCGCACGTACCTTCTTCATTTACATGTCAGTGAAAGTAGGCGTGAATGTACGAAGCTATAAAAGAAGTGTCAAAAATGCATTAGCTTAGACTTATGTACAGCTCACACAAGTGTTTTTGTGGGGGGAAAAAAAAGCTTGCACAATCTTAGAACACCACCGTATTTCAACTCTGAGGCATTCAAGCTGTTTCCTGTCTCAGTGCTACACTTGAGCATGTATTAAAAAAAAACACACACAAAACCAACCCAGTTCACACTGATCTCGCCGTTTGATTGGAAAGGAGGTGTGGTTATTGTGATTTCTGCCACCGATAACCTCACCCGCCTGCACTTCTGCATTTCCCTCAGAGGCGCAACATGTCAAACGTTACCATGGGAGAAACTGGAACGGCGGCCGCAACGAGGAACCTGGCGTCTGCTCTCGTGTTCGGGTCTGTCATAGCACTGGGTCTGCCTTTCAACGCCGTGTCTCTGTGGATTCTGTTGCGCCGCCACAGCCTCCGATCCCCAAACGCTGTCTTCATGGTCAACCTGGCAATCTCAGACTTACTGCTCATCGTTTCCTTGCCCATGAGGGTCTACTTCTATGCCACAGGCACCTGGCCGCTGAGCAGCATGGCGTGCATCTGGGCCACGATGTTCTTTCGCAACAACATCCGCTCCAGCTCCATCTTCATCACCTGCATCAGCGTGGACCGACTGCTGGCCTTTGTTTATCCTCTGAGGTCGCGCCATCTACGAACCTCATCCAACGCCTGGAGAGCCGTCGTGCTCATCTGGCTGTTTGTGCTCGCAGTGAACATCCCAGAGAGTGTGGACTTGTCAAGATTTTTAAACAGATACAACGAATCCACCTGTTTCAAATTCCGAAATTCCCCCCGACCTCGACTTGGTTATTTTCAGCCTCTGTTAGTGTTGACCATGCTGGCGGTCAACATTGTGTGCACGGCTCTGGTGTCTTGGACTCTGCGCCGACATCTGAGTGATCCTGCAATGGTCAAAAACAAGGTGAATGTCATGCTGATTTTCGTCATGAACCTGATCATGTTCACCGTGTTTTTCTTGCCTGTATCTGTCGCTGTTTTGTTTGAAGACTGGAAGCGTAATATCATGCCACTGATATGTCTTACGAGCGTGAACTGCTGTCTGGACCCACTGTTGTACTACTTTTCTTTCGATGGCTTCTGGAAGAGAACTTTGCACGTGGACGGCCCTGCAAGAGAATAGCTGGTGAAACACAAGAGAAGAGGACAGGTGGAATTACTAAATTAAAACTATTTAAGCAGAATATGCCTTGAAACTGAAAAAAACTGAACACAGTATATTTTATAACTAAAATTTTGGGCTGACTTTATTCCCCTCAGATTTCTTCTACGAATATAAGTCACTGGGAAGACGTTTTTTTGTGATGTGATTTTCAAAGATAATCATCACAACCATTCAACCAATGTGCCACTTTCAGTGGTTTGATTTCCCCTCTATCATCAGATGTATCACAGATCTGATCTGATTGTCTTCTGCTCTGGAAAAAAACCCCAAAAGGTGCACATGCTAATCTTTCTTTCCATCTGGGCCACAGAAGTCAGCGAGGTCTGTGCAGCCTATGGCGGGTCGACTGCATGAGCTGTGCTGCAGCTGACGCTGTAAAACATTTTGAACTTCCCTTTGCCTTCAGGAGTGCGAGCCAACTGAACGAAAGAAGAATATTCGTGGCTTACGTGGGATTTGAGAATAATATTTTCAACCTACTGTGCGTGCGTCAGTAAGGACTGTTGAGTGACAAGTGTTCGGTCACAGTCGCATTTTCTTTGCAGTTTCAGTTCTTCATTTGACACGAAGGTCTTGCGTCTGGCTGCCGCTGCTGTGGGAACTGGAAAGTTACCTTTTTCTACTATTAGCATTGTGTTCACTGCCACCAGAGGAAACGGCCGTGACCTAACGTGCGTTAACAGACGCACAGCCAGTCCCCAACGTTTTAACCATCAAAGTCTGCAGATATGTACTTTTGTTGTTGTTGTTGTTGCTATAAACTTACCGCATGGAATTATCTGCTCAATAAACAGCTTACATTTAAAGTCATTGTTTCTCATCCAAATGTATTGTGTGTATCCTCGAGCCCCCGCTGACATTTTGTTGGTGCTTGAACACTGCCGGCTGCACATCAGCAGTATGCCGCAAAAATGTAAACAACGCGCATGTGCTTATGCACGTGTACAACGGCTTGTGGCCAAAAGCTCATGGTCAACAGCTCTGCAGTTCATATCTGGCATCAACATGTGTCCTGGGTTGGTCCACACCTCGCATTTGGCATTATAAGCGTAATTTATAAGGTATATACACGTATGCTCAATGTACATGTAAATAGGTGGCCTCAAAAAATGCTTATGGTGAACTATAAGTTTAGGGACAAGAGATAATCCTCCTTCGCCCTTGTTAGCTCTTCTTTTGATTGCTTTTAACGTCAGTTGGCGCTGCCTTGTGTGTGTCTTTTCGTTACAAATCCCGTGATGCAGCCGAGGCTGTTGTGCTTTTTCTTCGGGAGCCAGCAACACTCAACACCCGTAAGCTTTGCCAAATGGAGCGGCATCTGCACAGGCCTGCAGCAGAGCGATCCAAAAAGGCTCCAGATTTGGAAACAATGCTCATGTAATGTCCGGACTAAGCTGTCTGGGATTTATTGGTGACAAATAGGAAACTCTGTACCAGCCTAAGCACCACCCCACCCCACCCCCCACTTGATCTTCTGCGCACAGAAACGTAACGGCGTACCCTTCCCCTCAACCTTTCGCTCACTCAAATGTCTTCACATCATTTCCTAAATAGGCCACTGCTGGAACGAAACCAGCCCACAGAAACCACATGTGCAGAGCGTCGTGCATCCAGTGCCGGCTTAGGTTGACATTTTACCACACAGCCCTCTAACTGTGGTCTGAGTGTTGATGTGATCACCCTCGCTATATGGGTTTTACTGAGGGGGAGGAGGGTGTTATAAGAGCATACTCATTTGTATATGTTAAATGCTCTGCTTTTTTAATCTGGTCTGGTGATCCATAGGCTGGCCAGGTCTTTATCGTGACCCCCCTCATAAATTGGAGACCTGCGCTGAGGTAGTTTCTGCGCTTCGGGCAGCTCCATATATGTTTAATGTGACCTTTACTTGTGCTTTCTGCTGCAGGAAGTTGAATGCAGAGAGGCTGAACAGGAGAAAAAAAAGCCCACACATTTTTTTTCATACAACCTCACCTCTGTGTTGATTTCTGGCTGTAATACACCACAGGACTGCAATCACTGTCTGTTTCGGTCTCGTCTTTACTCTGCAGATTTTGCCCCAACACCAAACAGCCTGCATGTTTGTCGCGAGCTGGAGCATGTGGGAGGTTTAGAGCAAAACGGCATCCGTGTAGCTTTCCACCCGTGCCTGTATATACCTTGATTTGACTCTGGATCAACTTTTACTTATGTGTGGATGTGTTTCCTTGCACCAAGGTCAAACCCATGTTAAGAGCTGAGTGACTGATATCGCAGTGTGGAGAGAGAGACGACGTGGAGGGTCTGACTGTAAGGCCGGTCACAGTCAGATGACCTTCTGATCGCCAGGTTTGTGTCTCTTTCCTTTTTCTTTCATCCTTTCCCCGGCATGCGTGCACACACAGACGCACACGCAAACATTGACATTCTCATAAATACGCTACAAATAAAAAGCCCTAAGCAGGTACATGCGGGTCTGCAGGCATTTCTGCCAAGACCAACAAACGAGGCTGTTGTGCAGCAGCCAAGTCTGCCTTCGACCAGTGGAGGACAGCTATTCAAAGACAGCAGCAGCTTTGGTGACTGTGGAGAGTTGGGCACCACAAAGAGCCAAAAACAGAGCAAAGGGGGGGGGGGCAGACAAAAACAAATGCTGAGCTACAGAATGGACAGAGGAGCCGCCAAAGAGCAGAGAAACAACAATCCTCCAGCATCTCAGACCTGGAGAAAACCCAGAGATCATTTGAGCAGACAGAATTCGCAGGAGGCCTCTCGGTCCAAACAAGTGTTGTTTTGTTTTTTGTTTCCTGTATAACACGAGGATGCACATTAAAACATCATCCACGGAGAGTTGAATCCCAGTCCCTGCAATGCAGCTTTGATTGAAAATTCTCTTGCTGTTAATCCAAAAGGAAAAAAAGGGATGATCAGTGAAACATTTTCAATCAAAACCCCGGGTTGCGCTTTTGCTTCCAACATTTTCTAGGCGGTGCGAGGACCTGGAAGGTTCAGCCGACGCATGCGATATTATGATGAGCTTAAAGACTGCAGGCAGGTGGAAGACAACGGCAGCCATTAGGCCGATGATGTCACACGCCAAAACTGCATGTGAAAGCATACATATCCACGGAAATCTGTTTTGAGCTGAGGTCATGACAGCTCTTCAAACCTGATTTTTTTTAAAAACTGCCTCTACCTGCACAGCACGGCAGGCATTAGTAGCAGCAATGAAAACACAGCTGACATATTTACTGTTATGTTGGTTTTATTGCATATAATCAACAATAATACCGTGAACATCCATCTAACACCCTGCCAGCTGTTCATAACATCGGGCCGCCTGCTTTTGTGCTGAGATTGAGATGACAAGTTTGATAGTAATCCTGGGCCTGTGCAGTAAATCTGTCGCTAGGGCTAGTTAGCTTCGCTCACCATAAACACTGGAAACAAGGGGCAAACGAAAGCTCACTAACTGACAGGCTGTATCTCGTTTGTTCAATTCAAAAAGAAAGTACAAAAAAGATGTGGTTTTATTTCTTGACTGGGGTTCGCGACCTCCCACAGACTCCACTGGCTGTAGCTTCATATGTAGCATACAGGCGTGTGCGGTTTCAGTCCTCTCATGTCTTGCCAAGAAAGTGAATACGTGTAAATTGTCAGACTTTGTTGAATACCATCATTGCGTGCAATAAAATGAATGAGGGGAAAAATATATATATATTAGACTTTACAGTGAAAGATTTAATCATGGTGGATTGCAAAATTTAGAGCAGGCTAAAATTATTGTGTAGAAATTAATGGATGCCAACGGCCAAACGAATTTGTAATTATTAGGTTAAATCGTGAAAAAAAACCCAACAACAGGGAAGAAGAAAATAGGTAAAGAACAAAATTTAGATTGAGTAAAGCCATATCGAAAAGAAAGGAAAAAGAACACAACAAAAAAGTTTTGAAATTTGTATTTCTCTTGTCTGACTGGAGAGGAAATGATATTTGCTTTTGTAGCTTTTGGTAATGGGACTGAGAGATGTGAGAGGTTTGGAGCAGATGACAACTTCTGGCCCAGTTCCTGCCATGTGAGGCGAGGCAAAACGGGGCCAGAAGGCATTCTCTCAGCTTCAGACCCCTGCGTGATGTGGGCGGCATCAAAGCGACGCCACCGACACTTCCTCGGAAAGAGCCGAGAGGAAACGCCAGGGGGATGATGGTCTATCTCTTTGCCTTTCTGTACCTCCTCTTATTTCTCCCCCGCCTCCCCTGCCCGCCCCCGCCCCCCACCCCCTCCTCCAGCTCCGAGCCAGCTGTCAGTGGGAGCCTGCGGAGGCGCTGCACTCTGTCAAACACGCTAAACAGGAGAGCAAGGGTGGAGAGGGGTGGATTGAGAGATCTGAATGTGGTTCCAGTAGAGTGATTAGGCCATGTATAGGGCTGAGGTGAAGACGGAGGCACGGGGAGGAATCGAGGGAGGGTGAAAGAGGAGACGCAGGATGAAAGATGGGACAAATAGAAACACGGGAGGGGGATCCCTTGAGTCAGAATGACCTCTCGTTCGAGGGACAGATAAGTCGAGGAGGAAGACGCTGGCCGATTGTGCGGAAGCAGGAGATGGAAGATGAGCTGTCTCCTGTCCAGGAGCTGCAAACGGGCACAAAGGAGACTGACGTGATTGACAGCGGGGAGCCATCTGGCTCAGACCAAGTTGAAATGTAGAAAGAAGAAAAATAAACAACCATTAGATTTTATTGGAAAAGCCTGAACACGTTCCCCGCGAGCTAATGTTCAAACACTCACGTTGACCCTCGGTGTAGGAAATGTACATAAGGCGTTCGCTTGTCTATGATCGCGCGCCAAATGACAACACAATGGACCATTGGTTTCACAGATGAAGGAAGATGGCTTATCTATTCTCTCCATGTGCTCGGTAAATGATCAAATTAAGATGCATGAGCGTGCTTTTCTATCTGTCACACTTGCTGTGCACAGAGGGATCTCTGCCCAGACCTGCTTAGCTGAAAAAAAAGCCTGTGCAACGGCATTCTTGGGTGTACGTAAGATTATGGAGAAAATGTACTTTAAGCTATCTCCGCTGTAGTGTGCCGTATACTTGCACCTCAGCGACAAGACAGGCGCATCAGGTATTGTTATATTGCACGGACACGGCCGCATTGTGTCCCAGCACCAGCTCAATCTCTCATAATAGCCACTTGCATTGTCAGCTGGGCTCACGTGATGCGGCTGAATTACCTGTAACTCAAACACCTCCGCCTGAAATGCAGCGCGCTTTAGATTATCGCTGGCGCTTAGGTCCGCTTAGCTACAAAAGCCTCGACATGTTCCGCTGTGCGAAATGTCACCCATGTGCATTGAGGGCGACTCGTTAGCACCATGGCGCTCTGCGGCGGTGGATCATAAATGAATGCGAAGCGAGCGTGGGTCAGCCTTGAGAGTTTTGCTCAAAGGGCAAAAATCAATGCGAAACAAAAGTTCTGCATCGGCCTCCTCGCAGCGCGTCGCGTTCGTGGCCGGGCTTTGTCTGCAGCGCTGAGCTAATTTCGACGCCGCGGGTCACTGTGATTGTTGACACGGTTTTATGAGCGCTTGGTGCGCCATGCGACGGCTTTAGAGCGCCCTCGTGCCTCAGCACCGACGACAGCTGACTCCTCTCCAGGCAGGCGGTGCTTTGAAAAACATTCTATTAAAATCCTCGTGGATCCTTTACTTGTTCTGGAGCAAACTGACAGCACTCACCGCGCATTATGTATTTATTGCTCTACGGTGTAATCATCAACTTTAAACCATTACCCTCATCTTCTTCTTATTGTTTCCATCATCATTTAGCAACCTACACAGCAAATGGCCTGCTATAATGCGTATCACTAATATCTCCCAGAAGTGAAATACTAACAGGAGACAAATAGAATTGCACATTAAACTACACAGCCAGGTTAGATTGCCTATAATGCACACAGTAAGAGAGAAACTTTTTCCGTTTCATCCCTCTGGACTGCGAGGAGACAGACGGACACAGTGTGGTATCACATTAGTGTCAGTTCAGTATTCCCGGGGTGGTGGGTATACAATATTCTAGAAGGTATAATGCGTGTCAATGATGAAAAAGTATCGAAAAGCCTGGAGAGCAGACAGAATTGACCATTTGCGGCAGGTTGTGTAATTTTGGAAATAGCCTTGATGAAAAGGTATTTTGCCTGATGCGGCCCAGTCACTGATACAGAAAGTCATATTAAACTCAGGAAATAACCTGGGCCACTGAGCCCTCAGGTGACTTGCCTTGCAAGATTAAGATTAGTTTTTTTTCATGCACAGCTTTTCTCTTTTTTTTTTTTTCTGCTACCGTATTTGTCTTCACTGATTAATGGCTGTAATTTGTGAAAAGATCAGAGGCTCAGCTGTGAAGCCTTGGGAAATATACAATACCACATATTGTGATGTTAGATGTTGTGATGTTGTTAAGGAAAAGCGACAAAGGGAGATTTTATTGTGTTTTGGGGTAGTATTGAAATAATATCATAATGATAACTCACTGGTCAAATTCAGATATTTGTCAGGTCGCTTCAGCCCCCTGTGGGTCACAATTTATTTTTCAGCTGTTTTTCAGATGTTTTGTACACATACCGAAGAAAACAGCTCTGTCAACTCAGCTCAGGTCATTTCCCAGCGAAAAGAAGACCAAAGTTAATTGCATCACGAGATGGTGTGGATTCAAATCTGTGCATTGTCATCTGTTTGTATTATTACTATTATTGCCCCCCCCCCTTTAGATAACACTGGCAATATTTTTCTCTGCCTCCCAGAATAATCCTCAACCAGCAGAGATAGACCAAGAGAAAAGTTCCTTTGAGATAGGCTACTCAGGAAAATTGAAAAAGTTATTATTAATCCAACTGCCAACGGACCAACAAATACACACGCACACACTCACGCATGCCAGCAACACACGCCCACATATTTAACAAACAAGGAATGAAATGAGGATTTTTCTTTTTTTCCCCTCTGAAATGTAGGAAACAGTAACGCTCTGTGGAAACCAGAGCCATGTCGCTCAGGGTTTTTTTTTTCTCCCATACTTCAATTTACTGCATATTTCAGAGAGCAGAAACAATATTTGAAATTTAAAAAGCGGTCTAAAGACTCTCGCTCTGATAAGATAAGTCTTACTATCTTTGTCTATTTTACCAAGGCTAATTCAAAGCCCCCAGGCTTTAAGTAACTGGATATTTTTTCAGTCTGGAAATATCACTGCAGGAAAAAAATCAGTAATGTTTCTTTTCTTTCCCTTTTTAACAAACTTAAACAAAAAAAATGTGAATTTAAATGAATCCAGCAGATGCAGACTCGTGCATTCCTGTTGAGTTCCTGCATGGCAGTTAAAAAAAATGTTTGCACAATGATTTGCATCCGACATAATGCAGTAGTTAAATCACATATGAGTGTCTGGTAGCTCCTCGGCCACTCGTTAATTGGATGTGCCCGGTGCTTTTCAAACTACGGCGTTCATTACGGATCCCCTCCTCAGCGTGGCAGGCGCGCGGTGAGTTGGTGTGGGCTGGGACGCTCCGGAGACGGGAGGAGGGAGGGAGGGGAGGGGTGGGGAGGGGAGGGCGGAGGATGAGAGAGAGAGAGAGCGAGAGAAGAGAGAAGAGAATTGAAGAGAGGAGAAGAGAAGAGCGCCTGGATCCGTCCCTCTCTCTCTCTCTCTCCTCCCCGTGACGTCGCGCGGTGTGGTCCCGGGGTGCGCTGCTCTCTGGTCCCGTCTCAGCAGAAAGCCACTTTAGTTGTTGCCTCCAACGTCCGGCACGACCTGCGGTGCGAGGCGCGCTGGTGCTGCTGGGTGCTGGCGAGGTGCGTTGCGGGTGCCCGGTGTCTTCCCTGCTCCACGCTGCCCGCCTCGTCCCACATATTAGTGAACTGTTTTCCACACTCCGCTCGAAGAGAGAGAGAGAGAGAGAAGCCCGCGGCGCTGAGTGAAGAGGGAGGGGGCGGAAAGGAGAAGAGAGGGGAGAGAGAGAGAAAGAGAGAGAGAGAGAGAGAAAGAAAGAGGAGAGAAGAGGGAAGAGGTCGCCGTAGTCCCTCTCCTTCCCCGGGCTGAATCTCCGCCGAGAAGATGCTGAGAATAGCCGGCGTGCTGGCTGTAGTGGCTCTGGGGTTGAGCTCCGCTCACACCAAAGGTACGTGGGTGAAGGGCAACTTGCGTGGCGTGGTGCGCATCTGCGAGTGCGCCACGGCTTTGTCATAAGTAGATGTGGCCGGAGAGGCGTGAGTGTGCGTGCGTGTGTGTGGATGGAGAGAAATGCCTATCTGATACGGACAACTGACTTCCTAGGCTGTGCCTGCGTGTTTGATTATCTTCCGTGAGGAGACTGAGCGTATTCCCGCGGTACCCGTCTTGTACTCGTGGAGACCGGGCACTTCATCACTGTACAATAATAGCACTTGAGGTCATTTGTTTTTACCTTACACGGCATCCATGCTGAGGCGAGTGTTTCTGTTCTCCTCCATACCGGTCCTATTGTGACCTCATCTATCAATTTAGGTTAATCTAATGTTGGACTTGCTTTTCTCATTTGTTGCAACATTGCTGAAATTGGGGCAGGCGAAACATAGTTGGGCTAGATGGTTTGATGCCGGGAGACTGTGGGCTTCACCGCTGAGGTGTGCTTGTGACTGATAGGTAAAGGCAGGTGGGAGGAAAGCGGAGCAGATATGTGAGAGGTGAGATATGTGATGTGAGGTCCTTTTTTGTGCCAAAGTGTGTTCCAGAGTAGTATTTGATGCCTTCAAGTGCCCTTTAGCATATGTAGAATTGAAACAAATCTGCATCCGCTGTGAGGAATGTGAAAGCAGACTTCCTCTTAAGGCAACTCGACAGCACTCAAGACTCTGGACATATTGTCAAGTTCATATCTGCAATAAAAGCTGAGTTACTGCAGGCTTTGTTTTTACAGAATAAATGCTCTCAAACTTGGATGAAGCCACTTGAAAACAACAAAAAAAATGCATATTGCACATTGCATATGTTAATTGGGCAGGGGTGGGATTCATCAGTAGGTCAATTTGATTCACAGCTGCAATTAGCTCATCAAAATTTCAAAACATGTGACAAATAATCCCAGAAGCAACATCCTGCATATATGATAACGACATCCAGATGTCATGTGTGTGAGTGTGCCACGCTGTTGACAGTTCTGCAACAACGCTGAGCTAAATTTAGGTCCGCCAGTATCCCCAACAGCACCGGGACCGCTCAATTCTCTAATGAGCCTGGCATGTGCCATAGGTAAGCGTGTAAATGCCACGACAGGTTCGTGCTAATCAAGTCCCCGCAGACCGGGGCCAGCATTCACACGGCAAGAAAAATAACAAGGTGACACCTGTCAGTTGCGTCTTGCAGCCACAGAGACGCCACGAGTGTAATAAACTGTTTATCCTCCTCGCCTTATGACACAGGATAGAAGCCTCCCTGCTGGTCGGCTGCCTGCCTGCGTCTGCAATCTTTGTTGCGTGCGCATGGAAAACCATATGCTGAGGGGCCGCAGGCCGCGACCTGGCCCAGAGGTCAAACTTTTTCCCTTGCACTCACTTTCGTTTTAATAGAATTGACCTGAGAGAAACAGTGGGACGGCCATCGTGTGCTGCTCTGGAGGGTCCGTGTGCCTCCGAATTCATGAACCTGTCTGAGGATACTGCGTAGTAACCTGTTTATATGCGTGACTGTTCATTTACAGTATGCTCATATAGCACAAGGCTCATGCATGTAATACAACAGGAAATAACAGAATAGTTGCAGTATAAGGAATGGGTTATTATTTTTTTTTGTACCCAAAGCTTGGCTGGGAAGTAAACAAATTAATGCCAAGTCAATGGGGGCGGAAAAACCAAGCACACCATGGTACTAATTGATTCCCCAGGGCCACTGTACAGTGCGGTTAAATCCAGGAGAAAATAAAAGTGTATTGTCTCCCGGATCTGTCTGTCCGCTATCTGATGCTGACCCTCCCTGTCTTCCCTGCTTCCTGTCACAGATGGCAGGAAGCAGAACTCGAGAGAAGCAACAAACCCATAAACCATTTTCCATTTCTTACCCCTGTGTCTGTTTCTCGAATTCCGCTTTTTTGTTGTGTTTTTTAAAACTCCAAGCGAAATAGTACATTTGTGTTAAGTATGGCGAAGGTTCCGCCTCCGTAGCGCCGGTGTGCGAGAAACTGTTTCCCAGAGAACTTTGAAGCGCTGCTAACCCTGTCATTTTCTCTTTAGCCACCGTTTCATTCCAGGAAAGCGTGGATGTGCAACTTCGCCCTCGAGTCATCCGCTCGGATCAAGCGTGCGTGCTCGCGCGCATTTCACGGCGCGCGCATCCGCTTGGTACGTGTTTCCGAGTCGTCAGTGATCGGAGCTAATGCGAGCGCTAACATCTGTGTGCGGGTTCGCACGCGCGGGGAGAGTGATAGAGTGCAGCCGACGTGTTGACAGCCGCCAAGTACGCAAAAAAAAAAAAAAAAAATGGGCGAGGAGGTGATGTCGTTTACAAAGGAATTATTGCATTCGCAGATGCACACTGAGGCTCAAACGATTTCCACAGGACCGACTGTGAAGCCGCTCGACAGGGAGAATCTTCTGGCAGCGAAGCAGAAAGAGCTATAGAGTTTTTGCCAGTGCTGCCCCGGAGCCTTGCTTTTGTGTAATTCCAAGCAATATGAACTCTGAATTTAGATAGCTCATTACCAGCGCAGTGTATTTTAATTCAGCTACCCACTGTGTGTCTCGTTGTTGGCGGAACCTTTTTGCTGCTTTATTATTTCCAGATAAACACACTGTATGTTTTTTTTTTTTTTTTGTCAGTAAACAGGCCTTTGCAAGAGGCCTCATGGTAACAAGCTCCAGGCTGTGGTTTCAGTTTGACACCTGCTTGTGAAGTTGCAGGATTAAATGACACAGGTCTCATAATTTATGGTTTTCTATCTATGGCTTCTGCATGTGTGGCTAGCCGTGGAAGCCGGCGCTTTTGAGTGTCTGGGGTAAAGAATGCCAAGTGGATAGTCAATTGTGGATCCCATTAGCAAATAAAAAAGGGGGGGTGATGAAAAAACAGAGGTAGATTTATGTCTGCCCCCCATCCCCTTTGGAAAGAGGAAGTGCATTATGGCACTCTATAAATCCTCCAACGAGGCTGTTTCACTGAATGCAGCACAAATCCTGCCCGGCCGGCCGCGGCCAAGCAGGCTGGGCTCAGTGACATGGAGGAACATCACAGATTTTTTTTTTTTTAACAAATACTTGCTTTGTCCTCCATTTTCAAAGCTCCTGCTGATCTCCATGCAGACCGATGCCATTTGACAAGTAGGAGGGCTTAGTGGCCGCAGCGATAGAGGAGCGCCAGGGCGCCGATCCCAGCGCGGCTCCACAGCCATCAGAGACAAAACACAGGGGCAGGGCGGATAAGTTTAAGCTGTCGTTCTTCAAACAAGGCGGAGGAAGAGGGTTCCTGTGATCCCGTGATTACTGATGGCGGATCTGCAAGCGGGCCCGGTGACTCGAGGATCACACGGCTGCCCGCAGCATATTGAACATTTACTCAACAAATGCTGTTTTCCTTGCGGAACAGAACTCGGGGGCCTCGCCTCTCCGCCTCAATGTTAGACATCAGACGAGCGTGGCGGAGTGTTGAGTGGGTGTTGCCTTCTTGCAAACCTACTGTACACCGAGAGTCACAGATGAGAAGGGAGTTTTGTCCCTGAAAGTTATTATCAGATCTCGGCATTGTGTACTTACCCAAAGGATTCCGGTGTGGCCTTTGCACTAGAGTCTTCCTCCATCTTTACACCGTATCCAGTATCTAACTCCTTTTGTTCTACTGCTTGGATTTTTCTGTCTTACAACTCTGCTGTCTGTTTGGATGTGAAGGGAGGAAAGAGGTGTTGGGGAGTTTGGAGTGGAGGCAGCGTGAGCAAGCATGTAGTTTAGTTGCTGACTGAACTGGATGCATCGCACAGTAAGTGTGGGTGTTTCATCCGTCTCTCTCTTCCTTTCTTTTCTTTTTCTTTCCTTTCTCCTTTGATGTCTTTGGAGCCGCCACCGGGTTGCCCCCGCAAACTGTGCACGATAGAGATCATCACGTCGCGTGATCTTCATTCGCAGGTCGTTTGCCCACTTGCCTTGGAATTGTAGATGTTCAGTGCGCCAACTGCTGAACACAAATTGTACAAAACGGTAGGGCAAGAAAACAAGAGTCACAGGGTCAGCACACTAAGATGTTTTTGCACAGAAACATCTATTTGCACTTAGCTATTCTTAGCTAACAGTGTCCGCCATACCTTACTGGTCACGCAGGATCAAGTAAGGCTGTGGCAGAAACAGCCGTGAGTGTAATGAATTGTTTAAAGATGCATTTTATAGGACAGGTTTTTGTGTGTTTTTTGCAGACTGTTTCATGGAAACTGCTTTTATGGAGCGGCAGCTAAAACTTGGTATCACAAGAGCACATGTGGAGGCATCATTAGTTGGTGAATTGTAATACGTTTGTACACAGCTATGCGGTAAGCTAACGTTAGTCACCCTAAGCTACTCGTCATAACAGACTAAATCAGGCTGCACTGACAAAACCCCTTCAGTGCACTGACTCAAGCAAAGGCATAGCTCATGAGTTCAACTTTTCATTTGTAAGAGAAAAAATATACTTTACTTCACAAAAGCATAAACACTACACTGATATGTCATTGCTGAATATTTGATTCCAGAAACCGCGGGGATTAAACCGTCGCGGCGCAATAACAGCCTCCACTTCTGTGGGGAGGGCTCTCCGCGAGATTTCTGATCCCCGCCGCAGGGATTCGCTACCATTCACCTGCAAGCCTGTCGGCGAGGTCGGACGCTGATTTGGGAAATTAAGACGTGGCAGTAAACGTTGGTGCTTCAGTTCATCTCCAAGGTGTTGGACCGGATTGAGGCCAAGGCACGGGCACAGGTGCATTGTCAATCCTTCATTAAAATGCAGCCACGGAGCTGAAAGCACATCACTGTATGCTTTGTATTTAACAGTTCATTGAGTTGGAACACTGTGAAAAAAGACTATATAGCTTAATATATGTATAGTTTTTTTCCCCCACATACTGTACTTTCTTCCACTGGTAAGAAATGTAATGTAAACCTAACCTTACCCTAACCTTTAAAAAAAATATCTAAAAAATTAATGATTTTGGTATGGTAATTGTTTTTTTTGTCCCCATAACATAAAAGACATGTCCCTGTAATATTACTGTACAAACAGATTTAGGTCCCCACAACATGAGGCATACCTAAGCCACACAAACACACACAATCTCCTCCTGCCACCACTTCAGTCCTCCTCTCATCCATGTGCCCTTGTTTCCCAATCACTAACTTCTAATCCAATCTCACCAGTGGACTCTCTTCTATTTCTCAGCTCGAGGTGATGACACATAGTGACGCACACACACGCGCGCACGCACACACACACACGCGCGCGCTGATGTGTAGCAAAGGGCCATGCAGACAGACAGTGCCTGACCTGTCCCTCTCCACCAGCTGGGTCTGGCTGACCTCAGAGGAAATGATCAGAGGGAGAAGATAGAGAGAATTAGAGGACGAGTGAGAGGAGCCGGGGTCAGAGAGAAAGTTGCGGATCTTTGTCTCTGTGACTCATAAATCTTCACACTGGACAAGTGGAGCAGTAGAGTGCAGACTGTCTTATAGACAGCTCTCTGATGTTTTTAGTGTTGGCATTCTGACTTGACTGTACATGTATTGTTAATGGTGTATTGTTAATGAATGAAAAAATCATCTATCTGTATAATCTCCAAACCACCAAGTCTGTCCAGGTCTCAAGCCTATCAGAGACAGGACAAAAAATATTATTTTGTTTGTCATAATGCTCTAAAATGTACACAAACCAGCTCTGATAAATTAATCCTGATTTTATGTGCAGTATAACGAATATGTGGCGAATAGTTGCTGAAATATTGGGGCTACTTTTTTGCCAGCCAAGGAATTTTTAGACAAAGAAGATGAAATGTGTTAATTTAGTTACCATTGCACAGGTCCAGGCTAGCTAGCTTTGTTTCCAGTTTTTTATGCTGAGCTTTGCAAACTGGCTGCTTGCTCCAGCTAAATATTTTGCATACAGTCATAAGAGTAGCTCCCAATTTTCCCATCTGTCTTTGAGCAAGTAAGTATATTCCCCAAAATGTCAGGCTCTGACAGTTAAATCTGTTAAAACGAGAGACAAAATGACTATTTTTGAAGATGCCACATTTGATCATCTGCGTGTTCTTTTCACTTTTTGCTGTCGATCTTAGCGTTTTCCTCTTGCCGCTGTTCTGCTGCCCGATTGCTACAGTTTGTTAGGAAGCCATTGTGAGGCTGCTGCGGTGTTGCTGCTAAGGACAGCTCCATATTCAGGTCAGCCCCGCGTGAGCATTCGTTGCCCATTTCAGCACTGCAAGCAGCAGCGCCTGCTGCTCATTGTCAGTCTGCACACACAACCCCATTAAAAAGTGTTAGCGCCATGTATTTGCTAATGGTTTGCAGGGCTGATGATTATCCGCAGGTTTTGGGCTGCTGGTACACACATATTAATCAAGCGGTAATTGTTATTTTCTTCATTAGTCTGCATTCCCTCAAAGCCTGACGCCAACACGAACGCACAAATGCACAAATGCACACTACACGAGCGGGGCCTGCGCGGTTTTGCCGTGTTGATTGTGTTAAGTGCTCATCACTTGTGTGTCTGTTCTCCTATCTGCGCTCGCTTTCAATTAATCCGTCCATTTCCCCATAAAGGCAACAGTTGTCATCCCATATGCCAGCCACTTACTGGCTGATCAGGAGCTGGCAGAGCTTATACCTACACACCCCAAACATTCCTGTACGCGCAAATAAGTAAACAAACACATTCCACTGTTTCCCTGTAAACAACGTGCACATTTTCCTCTCGGACATGTAGATGCACAGACTCATTGTGCTCTGGGTTTTTTTTGACAGGGGAAGCTCCATCAGCGGGAAGTCGGCCCTGACAAGGTGCATGCAATTTAGTGCTGGTTGTTGTGAGTTACAGTACCAGTGTCAGCACCTCTGGCGTCAATCCAGCCTGCCAGCAGATGCTACAAAGTCTGTCACACTTCTGCAGCGGTTATGATGGGTGGCGATTAGAGGAAAGGTCTGCCAGGCTTATGCCTGTTAATCTACAGCATCTCTGTCCCTCTATTATCAAACCTCTGCTACTTTCTTTTAATGTTCGCTGAAATATGAGTCATTATTTGTTTCAAAAGCAGAAAGAGACGGGGGGCAAATATTTAGTCTTGCTTAACGCTGTATAATCAAGCCTGATGATATTTAATATGTGTTAATGCATCCCACTATAAAGCAGCGCCGCTGCTGTTGTTTTGATGGTGGCAAACTGTTGTTTTTATCCTCCTTCAGAAAATGTTGCACGCTCACGGAAAATGACCAGACAGCAGACGAGGTACACAGGCATGAGGCGAACGCCTGCCGCTGCCCTTGGTCCAATGCCGCTCAGCAAGAAACAATAGCAGTGGAACTGTCCGTTGTGCTGAAAGCAGACGAAGAAGTCTTTCCATTAGCTCGCGCCTCAGTGCAAGTGTTCATTTGCATACGGTGTGCAGGAATATTGGTGGGGTGGAGATGTGCGAGGACACGCCGGGGACCAGACAGCCTGTCACGGCTATGATAAGGCTGAGCAGTGATTGATGAGTGACAGATGGACGGGCGAAAACGGCCAGGAAATGTGCAGCATCTCAATGATAATGCCGAGCAGCGCTGTTTTTAACATTTAACTCTTACCTAGTGAGACACAATGGCAATGTCGGCCTCTATGATGTAAGATGAACGAAAAGGTGGTGCCACAGCTTCCCTGGCACAACATTTGAATCAAAATGTAATGTAATTTTAAGACGGCAAATCCACTGCTTTTACAAGTCAAAGTCTGTCCATGGGTCCTCAGGAGAGCAGTTGCATATATGGAAAGAAATCTGTGCAGCACCTTTGGTCCCTCCAGAGGGAGCTGTGATAAGGCCGATAAATGTCCTCAAATGATATCAGTTGAGTCAGGGGCTGAAGACAAATTTATGAAACAAAACTCTGGGTATGTGCAGTTGACAGAACTGAGCGTACCAGCCCTGCTCCTTATCTCCGCTTGAGGCTAGCGGCTCCAGGCTACAGTAGGCGCTATTAGCATAACACATTGAATAACCAGCGGTATGCACCTGGTGTTGTGTTGTGGCTAATGTGGTTTTTTGACAAGGAACAAGAATTTGTGGACTAAAAAAGATTATATATTTCTGGTTCTGCAATTTTAATCTGTTTTTTTAAACCGTCCCTTGTGAGCCCTTGTGAAATACTATTTTAAAGTTCTTGATTAACAGCTGAGCATATTTTTTTTTTTACCTAAACAGTGTTGCTGACAAGTGAGCCCTTGTTTCAGATGAGGACACGCATGACCACATGAACACGTCCAAATAGTTATCTTTTCCTAAGTGACATATGACAAAGGAAACACTTCTGACACACACACATCACTCTTTGGTGAAAACCAAGTTGTCAGGGGCTTTAAAGTCAAATAACTGATTGAAAATACACAAATAGGAGAGTGCGTTTGTGTCTGCTCGAGACTCCTATCATCACGGCCACCGAGCCAAGAGCTGTAAAGCATCTAAAAATAAATAGTGTTCCAACAGTCTGAAGTGTATTGAGTTGTAGCCAATGATTCTCACTTACCGGCTGCTCGGCCATATTTTCAACCTGCTATAGAAATCAAGGTGCAGCGATCCATGAATCCTGTGGCTTTTGTGACGAGTTCACGGCGAAGGTGCGCGCGCGTGCGTGTGTTACGACTTATGAAAGGCTCAAAACTTGAAATATGTCCGTTTTATGTGGTGTCCTTCATTCCAACGAATCTGTGGCAACAGCTTGCTCACACGTACATACGAATGCATGCGCGCACACGCAAAGGTAGAGCGTATGAAATGAACAGGTGGGACCAGCTTTGTGTACAGGGCCTGTCACGGATGCAGCAATTTTTTCCTTCCGCTGTAACTGGGCCACTGACGCACACGTGCACACACACACACACACACACACACACACAGTGTGAGCTCCTCCTCTCCCCTCAGTAGGTGCACCCCAGTTCCCTGTGGCTGTTGCACAGGTTCAGTAATTGCATGCCCAAACGTGTGTGTATCAGTGTGTGTGTGTGTGTGTGTGTGTGTGTGTTTACCTGCGTCGAGGTCAAATCCTGAGAGATGTGAACTCTCTGCTGGGTTGTTTCATTTTTAACGGGACGCTCAGGGCCTCATTTGTCCCTGTGTGTTTTGGGAGAAATCACCAAGGTGAGAGGGAGAGAGAGAGAGAGAGCGCACCGAGTATCTCTTAGCAGCGCTTATACAAATAAGCTTAAGTAGTCGCCAAAAACACACACTTTGCCACAGTTCTTTTGTTTACTCAAACCTGCACCTCCCCGTGTTTACTGTAACTATTGTATTCGAGACCGGCCGTCGCACTGTAGCGTCCGCCGTACCTCATATTTGTGCCCTGCATCTCTTCACCCTTTGGTCTGGTCCTGCAGCTGACAGCAGCAGCTTCCCCTCCGTTAGTGGGAGGAGGATCTGGGTCACCGTGTACCTGCTCCTCCCACTGCTTTGCAGCCCCCCCCCTCATCCTCTTTTCTATCTCCCTTCATCATCCCCTCCCCTCCATGTCTTTTCCTTGTCTTATCTTTTATCACAAATCCAATCTGTCCTCTTTATTTCAGTTTGTCCTCTTCGGTCCTCCTCTCTCTTCTCCATGCTCCTGCTGGCTTTACCCGGTGTAGCATTAGCATGAGGATAATTACAGACGGTGAGGCTTTGTCTGGTCTTATCACACTTCCCTCTCTCCTTCCCTCGGGACCTGTCTCTCCCTCTTTCCCGTTCTTCCTCTTTCACCAGAACCTCGTGGAGGTTCTGCTTTTGGAAAGGCACACGGGTGAGAGACACTTAAAGGCTCAAACTTGACTATGACTTCTGTTTTAGCTCTGCCCTCGGAGTAGCTTTATTTTTGACTTTGTTGCGCCGGTCCTGTCCTTTTTCAAGGCCACACGTGCCCTGAAGAGGCTGGCAGTGACGCGCAGAGTGACAGACACGGGCATCCTGGCGCGCGCACACAGACTGCAAGTGCGTTCCTCTGCCGCGCATCGACGTGAAAACAGGCGTAAACTCGTACACGCAAACCAGTAATTTATTTTCCGTCTCACACGTGCACTCTGTAGGACATGTTCGGACATCACAGGCTCCAAGCTAATAATAGAGTGTTGAATAATTAAAATGCAGTCTCCGTTCATTAAACACTGAAAATTGGTCTCTCGCTCTCTTTCTCGCTTTCAAGCCCTTCCTGCCCCCCCCCCCCCTTTCCATGCCCTCTATTTGAATATCTTGTCTCTTGGCTACACTGTATGTTAGCGTGGATGCCTGTGTGTATGTGTGTGTGTGCGCACGCGCCTCTGAAGGTCACTCATTTTTCTAACCAACACATCATTATTAAACCAGGAATCCACTCCAGCCTCACTCACAGTTTTGCGTCTCATGCTGTGCCGGCGTTATACGTGTGTGCGCTTTTTGTTACTCGCTTCCGCTTGTAGAAACGCAGGTGCGATGTTTCCGGTGTGTCCACGTATGTACGTGTGTGTGTGTGTGTGTGTGTGTGTGTGTGGGCCCGGGCCCCCCTTGAGTTCTAATTATGGTGAGCGCGGACGGTCGGGCCTAGCCCTAACAGCTGTCTCTGAGAGTGGAGGGGCCCCCGCACCGAGCTCTTGGCCGGGGTACGCCCCGAGACGAGAGGCCTCTTTCAGCTGCATAACAAGCCACGGCGCCGCATCGGACTCGGGAGAAAAGTTGGCCGCTGCACTCCGCTTCAACTCTGAGACGTCCATGCAGCATTCGTCAGCACAAGCCTGCAGCCATCATCCCAATTTACCTGTTTATGTGAGGAGGGGGGGAGGGTGGTTGTTAGTTTTAACAGGAAGCTTGACTTTGTACAATCAAATCAAGCGCCACCAGTACTAAAGCTTTCCTAGCTCGGAGCGACAGATGGTGAGAAAAAACTGAGCGAAATGATTGGGGGGAAAAAAAACAAACACTAAAAAAATTCACCTCAGGCATTCCTCTCTTTCTGAGAAAAGCCAAAATAAACAGCGACACCCACCAGAGAGCGGGGACATGCGTCAGCGTTGTCTTCGTGACGTCGAGCAGGAGCTTATGGAAATATGTGGTCTGTACTAATGGGGTGCACAAACTACCCCGCACGAAACCTTCACTATTCCAAGAGACGGCATTCATTTGATATGACGAGGCTGTGCTGGTAAACACTTGTATTCTCCTTTGTTTTTCTGCACATGTAAGAGAAGACAACATTGGGCTGTCTTTCATTTATCAAGCAAACAGAAATTCATGGTTTCTAACACAACCCAGTCTGATATTTACGAGGCTGAACAAACTTAGGTGCTCACTGTCGAGCACAATGTTGTGGCTGGGGGTTTGCTGCCTTGCTCAAGGACACCGTAACAAAGGCTGTTGAGCGGGAGCAGAGTTTTGTCCTTTAAGTTCCTCCATGCTAAGTTTCTGCGCAATTCACTTGTTGAAGGTGGCAATCCAAATCTCACAGCGCAATAGTTTGACTAATGCCAATATGGCTTTGTGAAATACTACTGTATGTGACAAAATCACAGCGTGTGGGCATCATTAGACCGAAATGTGATATTTGATAGGACGCTGCCTTAGCAGCCCACGCTCTTCTGGGAAGGCCCTTCACACAATGAGACTTAGCCAACAGATGGTGCGCCACTTGATCCCAGAAGTGCTGAATGCGGTTAATGCCAGCGCTCTTCCATGCTGTCACTTTTTTAATCAGAAGTCAGAACCATTCAGATGTGAGCCAAAAAATGAATACGGGGATGTTTCATTTGATCTGTGCTCATCAGCAAATGTGACATTCTCTGTCTGACCTGCACAAAACTTTTGTTTTTTTTTCTCCAGTAGGCTGTACAATATGGTGTAACATCCCACCTTTGAACGGCCTCATGGGGCGTATAACGCCCCACTCTGTTTTCCGGCCCAAAGTTTTTATTCAGTGTGAGAAGTATTAAAATTAAAGATAAGGGCTCCATTGAATGCAGCTGCTGCACAGTGACGTGAGCTTGTCCGTCCACTGAGACAGCGGAGGCTCCACAAATGAATGGAACATTAGCTCTGCAGTGTAGATAAGGACCGAGTGCCAAGGGTTGCATTCAAATTAATTACAGCAAATTATGTGCTAGTACGGATTTGACTTCTTTTTTTTTTAAGTGACATTTTTATTGTAGCGTATGTTGTACGCACTAGAAATAAGGGGCGTAGTTCACAATGTTTAAAAAAAAAAGCTTTAGACCCAAAGTGTTTGTTATTCAGGCTGCCTGAATAACTTGGATACAGCAACTTCGCTGCTGATCCTCCAGTTATCCCTGCGCTGTATGCAAACATCGTATCAGTTGCAGGAATTTATTAGCTCTGTCATCTACTTTACAGACAATTAAGAAGCGGCCGGGGTTTGCTGCTTTCACCAGAAACTCCCATACCCCACCAGCTCAGCGTGCCCCACCTGCCTAAAAATCGGGACAAAACGCTGCACGACGACGCTAGTGGTGATCTTAAACCTCAGCTTTTTCCCCTGAAACTGATTTGTCCATGTGTTTCTCTCCGCCGCCACGTATTTCTTTTCTTTGTTGTGCTAGGATATAATCCGGAGATATGAAACCGTCCATCTCTGCTTTGTGAATGCAAAGAAATATTAAGGTGTTAATCTTTCACTCCATCTCCAAAATCACACTTTTATGGCACTGGCATACACACAGCTGCTGCCTCTCTCTCTCTTTCTCTTTCTTTCTCTCTTTTCTTCTCTTCCTTTCATTCACACACAGGTGTACACACATGCGTCATTTAAATGTCAATGAATCATCTCTCTTTTATGTCATGATGTGCAATCCCCCCCCCCAAAACAGATTATATCAAGCCGTGCGGCATTTCCCAGACGGGATTTTCAAGCGCTTGAGTGTTGGCCACCTGATGCTCAAGATCACGTGAAATGGCTTCGTGTGCGTATGTGCGTGCTCTGCATGCATGTGTGCGGGCGGCGCCCGGCCTCGCTGTTCTCTGCCCTGCGAGTCTCTCTCAACACCCGGCGAGTCGCTCTCCATCTGTCTGAAAAGCAGCAGTTCTCCCCTGCTGCCTCCAGACAGCCAAGAGCGGCGAACACCTGTGGAGGGGCGAAAAGCACACATTCACACATCGGCGCACACTCGCATGTAGGCACACGTGTCACGTCGCGGGGCGCCCTTCCTCCTCCGAGTTGTCCCCACTTCCTCTTATTTACCTACCTTTTGGCTTTGTGTGCATACGGCGGCGTCTGAAATGTTTGTTGTGGCGTAGCAAATGACTTGTCCCTGCGCTGCCCGGTGGGTAATTTTCCAGCGGCATTGGTGCTTTCATCCATGCAGTCTCTCAGGGTGAGGTGTTTATGAATTGACATCGTAATCACGCCTTTGCCACTTTCTCTCCATTTCCAGCACCTTGGGGAGGGGAGGCGCGGGAGGGTTTTTGGGTTTATATGCAGATGCCGAAAAAAGAGGAAGGAGAAAAAAAATGATGGCAATCTGCGACAGACGGTTGCAAGAGGGCAGGGGAGGCAACGGCAGAGAATAGGTGAGCAACTGACTGACAGGTTGAAATTGAAATAGGACGAACACACAGGGGCCAGGAGAAAGAGAGATGGAGAAAGAAAGCAGGAGTTGGAATGGGGTTGAGCAAATAGGATGGATATTTTGTTGAATCGAATTTAAAGATGCTATCTGTTGCATTTTCATTTAAATAAATGTTTCGTCGGGCCTGTTTTGAATAAACAGAAGCCTCTTCTTCTTGCGTTGACATTTACCGTCTGTAGCTGTCAATGGACTTTGCTGGTCGGCTGAAAAATAACAGGGTCACATTTAAATGTGTGAGTAAGAACTGCCCGGGTAAGCAAGAAAGTTTATATTCAGCGTTTATACTAAGCAAGCAATGAAGGATAATAAATTGCAGTTGTTCTGCTTGTGCACACGCATACTGATTTGCATACAGAAATGTCCTCAGCTTGCTTTACATGGTCAAACTCATCCCGCTGAAAGTCCAAGTAGTCTTAACATAGAGTATAAAGTGACGAGCATGTGGGACTCAAAACTTTTCTCTGTCAAGAACAGAATGCATTGATAGATCAAGTTCTGTGATTAAAAATGAGTTAACTGAGATTGTACACACAGTTTAAAAGCCAGTGTATGCACCGTTGGTATGGCTAGTCGGCGAGTCCTGCAAATAATCCGATGCAATCCGTGCAAGAGTAACAACATCCAACTGAACTTCCGGTACGTTAAAGGTGAGGAACAAACGTGGACTTTGTTGAAATTGAAGTGGGACATGGTTGTTTTCTTCTGGTTGGAACAGTTCATTACGCAAAGTTTCCTTTCCCGCTGAGAGGGCAGCTGGATCACCTTTGTTCTCGAGCGTGCCGCGCCACTCCCAGCCTCAGTGACGGAGCCTTCGGTAATAACCCTGGCTTTGTTAGCTCTTCTTTGCGTTCAGACTTGTTTTGGTCCGTCCTGAATTCTCCCGAGTCCTCGAAGCCGCATGATGAAATGCAGAGGTACGGTTGCGAGCGTCAAGATGCAGATGGATAGGGGATTAAAAACCCTGGCTCTGGTGTCACTGTGGGGAGGAAGATGCCTTTTGATGTGAGCGCAAACTGTGGTACTGCAAAAAAGGAATGAAGGAATAATCGTGCTCATCATGTCTGAAGCCCAGAACACCAAAACACTCACAGTTTTAAGAATGTGTGCATTTGAAAATTTAATTTCCTCTCCTCTGATCTCTCTGTTTTCTTTCTCTTTAGAGCTCTGTCTTCCTCTCCCACTCAGATGCATTGCTTTCAACTTACCCCCTATAAGCACAGGGCTTTATTGTTTACCACTGAATGGGAACTCTTTATTTGGAGAATTAAAGTTATTATGATACCCTGTTTCACACTATGTGTCGTGATTTCAATGTCACGGCCGGAATGGCGGAGAATTCAAGGTCTTGCCGAGCAAATACCGTTAATAAAATGCCACTGGGAGGGAAGGGGGGGGAATTTAATAGCGGTGAGGATTTGAGATTGTAGCAAAAGATTAGGGTGTAGTGTTTTACCGGGCCAATTCTCTCCAAGTCATACTCTGTCCTCTCCATTCCATCTCCCAGGTTTATGGACAGGAAGGTGTCCATAAAGTTACATGGGTGAATGCATGCAGGATGGAAGTGTGTGTCTGTGTGTGTGTGTGTGTGTGTGTGTGAGACAGTTGGATGATAAGTGTGTATTTGCTTGCCCTGGGTTTCATCCGATGCAGTTTTTTCAAGGCTGATACTAATGGTCCTTTTTTATTTGAGGTTGCTGACAGCAGATATTTCATATTAATATTCAGTACCCTTAAAACCTATATTTAATGTGCCCCTCCAGAGCAAAAAAATCTTTTCACCTACGTCGAAAGCAGAGTAACAACCACTAAAAATTAAAATGGAAAAATAAATCGAGTGGATGTTTTTTAAAACACAAGGAATAAGGTTCTTTACAGAAAAACAGACACAGAAGAGACAGAGAAGGGAAACAGGGAGCCATAAATGTAGAGTTCAACTCAAAAATGAATTATATCATAAAATCGCAAAGAAGAAAACAGATGGGTTTTGAGATGCTTTTTAACAAAAGTCCCATCTCTAAATCCCGAGACCCCTCCCAGAGATCAGGGAGCACAAGAAGTCCTAAATACACAGAGAACATTTTAAAATCAGTCCAAGATGCAACATAGAGCCAAACGAAAGAAGCTGAATCTGTAGTTTTTTAAAATACCTTTGCTGCAGAGTTCTGGAGCAGTTGGAGATGACAATGCATAAGTGGAGGCATGACATAATAAACACATAGACGCCTCCTCTGCCAAGCGATATTCTCAGTCCAATATTCATTCCCCTTGTACCTCTGTTTTGGTCTCCACCAACTCTTGAGTGAAATAACTGGCTATATAGCTGCTTAACGCTTCACTACATTTACCAGCTAGTTGCTGAGTGTCTAGTCTTCGGTGCTGAGCAGCAAATGTGAGCTTTCCAAGGCCGCTTGTCGTGACTGAAAACGACGCAGAAGAGAAGAAGGGCTGAAGCAGCGAGCGGATAGTCATGTGACAAAAAAACTGGTACAGCAAAGAGGAAAACTGTCAGTAAAAAAATATCAGTTTGCACGTGTGTTTGCTGAGAGCATATCAACCTTGTTGAGGCACCTCACTATATAACTGCAATGAACATGCGTCCAACCCACTGATGCGCTGATGTCTCATCCTCACACCTGGACTCTGCCACATTCAGCTCTGCCGCGCGCGTGGTTTATCGCTCGGCGACCGCCATGCTTCACTCCTTTTGAGCCAGCGTGGTGCCATTACCAACACTGGCTGCCAGGGGCAACGGGCCGGCTCCATGGGATTGGAATGCAGCCTGTGTGTGTGTGTGTGCATGTGGCAGGCAATCTGTCGCTTGTTTACACTTTATATATCACTCTCTGCGTGCTTTAAATCTCCATCGGTGTCTGTTCATGACCATCTCCCTCCTGGTTGGACTGCATCCGCTTCTCTCTCTCTCTCTCTCTGCCCTCTTGTCTCGCTGTATGTGCATCTTACTATGAATCACTGTGTGACTCAAACCGTGGCTTCTTCACACGAGGCCTTCTGGCGAGCGAGCACTGGATCACTCCCACTTCTGACATCCGTTAAACTTTGACAAGCCTGCCTGAAAAACGCTATTGATCGGTGTAATGGAAGGCGCGAGGCTCCGGTCGGTGCGGTGATGTCACAGGATGAGACACGGGCAAACACGCCATCTTTTCCCGCTGGCTGCCTGGAGACGCCACCCATACTATCGATCTATCACTTAGGTGTCACTTTTCTCTCGCCATCGATCTGTCCACCTGAAATCTGGCCAACGACCAGAAGAAAGGGCAGCGTGAAATTAAGGCAGAGAGGGAAACAATTTTGATCGAGGCCGCTAAATATCCTGTGCCTTCTTAACAGGCACACATCACAGGTCATTGAGAGGCCAGGGTTATTATCATGAAAAAGCATGCTTCGCTCGCAGAGCACCATCTTGTCAAACGACAGCAATGGCTCCAACAGGAAAATCAATGCCTTTCCACCCCCGTCGGGGCGAGTACCTCCTCTAAAAGCATTTTCTGTCCTGCTTTTCAACTGCTTTTATTAATCTTTCAGCAGCAAACTCTTGTCCCTCTGTCTATCTTAACAACTGGGATGAGGCTTAAGTGGTTACCAGCTCCCCTCACTCCCCTACTAGAAAAAACAAACTAAGACCACAATGAAACCAAATGTTTCGCTCTTCACGGGATGAGAATTGAGTGTTTGTTACGGATATGGTTAGCGGTTGCTAATTGTTTCTCATTTGAATACTGTACTCGGTGAGGACGGGCAGCGGGGAATTGCCGCTTCGGCATTCAGTGAAATGTTGTTCATATGAAGAAATATTAAAAAAGCTGGCTGGTAAATATTCAAAATAATGCCGCGCTCTGTCCGCTCGCTCCGCCATAGTAACTCAAACTCTTTCAAATTGGGAGATTTTCCAGCCTCTTGACGATCCATTGATAGAGGCAACTGGAGAGGTCTTGGAAATATTTTGTTCAATTTGTCAAGTGTTTTCAGTTGGAAGGCAGAAGAAGGAGAGACGCGTTTAAGAGTGTCTGGCTCAAGGCCCAGACGACTGGCTACGGGCTGTTAGTCTAAGTTGTCTGATTCAGCTGTTGATGGAGGTATTATTTGCAGTTGGAGTAAGGATGAGTTGCAGCAGATTGTGTGGAATAGGAGGGATTTTCTCAGCTCCTCGCTCAGCGGTGGGGCTAAGAGACGAAATAATCCCTCAACAACGTGCAATATGAGCGAAATCCTCGATGGGGAAAATCCCATGTTTACTTGGACACACAATTCCACCACTTCCATTACTGCTACGTTTTTTTTTTCGGGAATGGACATAGTGTTTTGGGGTTTTTTTGTTTTGTTTTTAATGAGTCTTTTTAGTCTGACCAGGGCTGTCTGGTATATACCAATTTGAGAAGGACTGTGGAAATTTACGAGCCCGTGACTGCAGGTCCATTACTAGTGGATATTAAAAGTCACACACATACACACACACAAACACACACTTTCTTGCATCGCTATTGTTCTGAGGATCCACCACCGACTACATGCACTACACTACATATCATTATTCCCAAAACTATTCGTAAACATACAATATAACACTATGCATATATATATAAATATTCACACGCATACCCTCATTATAACTGTCTCAAATTCTAATTAGTGTGTTTGAAACAGTGGTTTAGGTCAGGGGCAGTGCCTACGCTAACGTCACACACATTTGACTTGAAAAGAAGAAACTGAAGCAAACAGTGCTGCAACGGGAAACTACATTCAAAAATAGTAAAAGTGACTGTAAAAAGTGTTTCAAGATAAATAGATAAAAAGAAAAAAAAAACTGTTGCCTTACTCAAAAGAATAAACAAGGAAAGTTCAAGCCAGGTTTCAAGCCGTACCAGTACTTTGCTGCATATGGCAATTAGCCTGCTTGTGCAGTTTGCCCTTCATGTGGCAGCACTAGTTACTGAAGCTCCAAAGAAAGTTTTAATAATCTTGCAGCCGCTCAAGGTGTCACTGTGCCCAAAAGTTAATTTGTACGATGCGTCATCCAACCGTGTTCCAGACTGTCAAAGGCGGAAAAGTTGGCGTATCGATAAAAACAAGCTGCGTAAAATTGCGACAGACACAAACAGCGTGTGGACAAATGAGGAGACTGTAACCTCTCTCAAACTAATACATGCATTAAAATGCGAATACCATACTTCCATCATGGTTTTTTCATGTTGTTTACTGTTTGACTCCCATTCTTTTGATCAGGTCTTCTGGTTGCACCCGACTCTTAATACCAGCGCTCAGTGCAGCGCTTTCCCACAGGTGTAGTACACAAGAACACAGTTTGAACCGTTTTCCACGTGCTTCTGTTTAACATATTCCGCATCGCACAGCTTCCACTAAAATCAGTGCTGCCCGTTGCTGATCTCATTTTGATATCATTACCAGGAATGTGGATGATGGTGCCCGCGGTGAAGTCGTTTCCATTCAGTAGACAATTACAGCTGAAGCTGTTCTGTGACTTATTGTGCCACTGGACCTCTCCATGGCGAGCTCATCTATTCGTTTTTGGTTTGTGCCAAATGTGTAAATGATGTGAATAATGTGCTGATTTCATTTAACAGCTTCATAATGGCCAAACTGTGGCAGGCAAATTGGAATTTTGCTCCAAGTGTGAAGCAGCAGGAATATTCCCTTTGCTTGCCCCCGTAAGGTTACTGCTCGTTTCATTAAGTAGCCTGCGCTGCTGTGTTGCTTATGTTGCTGTGGCTGCTGTGGCCGTGGCAGCGATGACGAGGGTGATGAAGATTGTGAGGTCGTCTGAGGGGAGGGTGAGGGTGGCAGCCGTGCTCTTGATTTTAAATGCCCCCCCGAGGGATGGACGTGCATGCTCAAAGTGTCTTTTCGTGTCAGGAAGGATAAGCTGCTTTGTTATTGGGTGACTAAAAATAACAACCCCTGACCTTGACCGGCCGCTGATGGCAGAGCGAGGAGGAGAGGTGATGAGATGGGGAGCGAACGTGTGTGTTTTCGTGGGTTTGACAGGGAGGCAGGGAGAGACAGGAAGTGGGGGAGGGCGATAGAAGATAGGACATTAGACATGGCAAGAACAAAACAGATTGGGAGGGGGGAGTCATGAAAGGGCATACATTGTGGAAACAGGGTTCGAAATATGATACCTGGGTATAGATTCTGCAAATCACAGAACTGTGAGGCCGCCAGTTCACACTTGTCCGCAACTACGTTTTAGCCTTTAATCCACAACCAGGTAGCATTCTCCTTCCCCCAAAAGTGTGCCCTCCCCCCAATGCTTCAAGTTGAAAATGCATGTCATTGTATTCCGGTGTGTACAGACCAGAACAGAAATTAATTCAACATTTGCAGAGGATGAGAAAACGTCTCTCTGTCGTCTCCGACTCTTCCCTGCGATCTCTCAGTTTGCGCGGCGACACAACAGCTCGCGCGTCACAGTTTTTGACATTAATATATGGCTAGGTATGCCTTTTCTCCAAGTCAATTACGCGCACATTCACCACAGCGACTGACTGTTTTATTAGCCTGGTCCCAGACCTCTGAATAACTGCCCACGTTTATGATCTCCTCAACTGTACAGGGTGCAGTAAATCAAGTTACACAAATAACAGCTCTTAAATCTGCATTTTTCTTTGACTGAAGTGAAAGGCATTGAGCTCCTAGCAACCACTACCACAGTATCCTTGTGTACTGTGAGTGACATCAAGGAGGTGGACTCATCCGGAGCTGCTTGACTGTGGCAGAACAATCCCCGAGTCCAAGCACAAAACAGTGAACACAAGATGTACAAGATTGAAAACTGAAGGAAGGGCGATTCAGGCTAATTATCAGGCTAACGTCTCAGTGCAGCCCAGGAAAAATCTTCACCCCTTGTTTTCCAGGTACAGTAGAATTTATCTGCTGCAAATGGATCTTATCTTATGCAGCAGAACCAGAAATAATACGGCACCGATGGCACCTGATCTGTTTTCCCATACCCAAAGTATTTGACCACAGATCTTAATTGGCTGACACGAACTAGGCAAATACACTAAAGCTAGTCCTGTTCCTTACCAGATGATGGAGAACAGGACAAGTGGCGAGAAGAATAAATTCACTTTCTTCCGGTTTTATATCCACCCTTGTATGGACGGGGTTTATAAGATAAAGTGTGGATTACGGTGAAAATGTCACAGCCACGTTATTGTTTTTTGTTCGGTTGTAAGGTTTTGTTTGACCATTACATCACACAAAGGCCAATCTCTGAGGGTCGTGATTTGTGTTGTGACTGTTGGCTACGATGTATTTTTTTTTCTTTACAGTGGGAGGACATTGCATCCCTTGCTGGGATATTTATGGTACAAAGATGTTTATGACAAATAAATTATGGTCGGCCTCCCCGCCCTCGCGGCGCCTGGGTGTGTTTGTGTGTGTGTGACCCGTGCAATTGTCCAGTATGAATGAAATTCAGGGCTGGACAGTATGCGAACGAGCTTTGGTCCACCTGTTCGCTGCAGCTACTGTATGTGCCAGTGTCAGCCAACGGGCCCATCAGTTTACAGTGTTGCTTCACAGAGAGATGAAGGCGACTGATCATCCGGGGAGCTGTAAAGCCAGGACGGCATTCACACGCGCATTCGAGCACCGGCGGAGCTGCACAGCCTGTTCTTGTCTTCCCAGCCCCGTGCGGGACACGGGGCGTAAGAGGAAAGGCATAGGTGCTATTTAAAGCCTGACTGACGGCACCAGAGGAAATACACAAAAGGCAGCAAGGGAATAGAACGTGAAACACGGAGTGCTGTAAAAGATGGGTAGGTGTGGCAGAAGCGGGGAGAGTGCGTGGAGCCCCCTCACAGTTTCTTTTTTCCCCGTTACAAAGTGTGTTGCTTTTCCTCGGCTCACTCGCATAAAATGTTTGTGGCTAATGGCGCTTTCATAGTCAAATGTAACTGGGTTACCGCGGGACTGTAATGATGTCATCCGTCTCCTGTCATCAGTGACAGGAAAAAAAATTTGCCGCGGTGCTGTTTACGAAGGCTATGCAGATGTTGGTTAAAGTTTTATGGCTCTTGATTAACATCAGAAAGATTCATTGGAGCCACCGCGTCTCTCCCTGGCGTCGGTGTCGTTGGTGTGCAGATTCAGCGCTGATGTGTGTCTGATTGTGTTTGCGAAACGCCTCAATGGTGATACGTGATAAATTGAACCAGCAAGGCTTTTGTCATTTTTAATAATGCACGCCTGTGCAACATAAGCCTCGCGGGAACAAAGTGGTGGCAACACATGGCGGGACACGTTTTGGGTCTCGCGGCGGCCTCGACAGTGGCAGCGCAATTCTCACCCTTCCCGTCCCTCTTCACACGTAGCCAATCATGTCATCTCCACTCTGGTGGCACGTCATGACAGAACGTTGTCAGCCCTCTTTTTGACGTCCTCAGAACATTAGGAACAATCTTTCATTAAAGATGAAACACCCGTCAGAGCAGGGAAACGTTGGTGCTGAGCTCAGTCAAAGACTTTTATGCTCGCTAAGTGCGAACGTTTGAAATGATTGGAGGCTAAATGGAGAATTTCCCTCTCCGCGCAGCCTGTGCATGTGATGCGACTGGATGTCAGATTAAAGTTCAGCGGGAAATTTGCAAGGACGTGACGGCTTCTGTGATGATGTTTGTGAGAAACCTGAAACCCGGCCTGTTATTTTGTGGGGTTTTCGTAAAATATTTTCTCCGCCGAGAAAAAAAAAATGTAATTGGATGCAGACTGAACTGCATCCATGTCCTTGCATTGTGGCAGATTTTTCTGCTCAGGGAGTGGACTCATCAAATACAGTTAAACAAGAGTCCTGTCCTTGCTCTCAGCAATCTCTTGGGAGGGACAATACAGCAGAAATGTGCTGAAGCAATTGAGCAAGCCTCCGCTGCGCAGACGACCGCCAGGCTAATTGGCTTGCTGTGAGCGTTAATGTGAAACCGTGTGGTTCTCCTCCTTTTCTTCAATTGGACCGCCAAATTCAGCAGCCCCCCCCCCCACCCCCACCCTTTAATAATGGAATTAATGAAAAAATAGAAAATGGCCTGGTTTGAGAATTAAGGAAATGTGATATGCGGTCTACAGTAATTAGGGCCTACAGACTGACGACTGGTGAGCACTTATCGCAAGACAATTCCCATGTGGGCAAGCCATAATTATGATGGGATTTCTGCCTCTTTTCCCTCCCCCCAGTGATGAAAAGGTTTTATTGTTCCACGGCTTAAAAAAAAAAAAATGAGGGGAAAGGAGGCATCAGCATCGGTTGATGAAAGGAAGCTCGCTGAAAAGTGCCGCCGCTGCAAAAAGAGTTTCATTTCATCTCCGTGCAAGCACCATCATTCTCAGACTTTTTGTCTCGCCTCTTCCTCCTTTTCTCCCGCTGCCTTTAACTCCCGGAGACATACAGTACAGCCGCATCAGAGGCCGTGTAGAAAACTCACAGGAAGGTGTGTGAAGATTCTTTTTTATTTATTTTTTTTTTTGTCAGTGCATTGTGATCTTCCGGGACGCGCCGCGCAACGGGTGTCAGCGCTGCCTGGAATGAGACGGCTGCGTGTCGGGTTGCTTCTGCCGAGCTTTTAAGAAATGTTTGCGCGACCGTGGGTTTGTGCTCGTCTGAGAGCGGCGATGCGCCATTGTGCGGCGCTTTTGGCCGACAGCCCTTCCCGTTTCTTGTGGGACGCGGCGTTTCCCGCTGTGGTGTCTGTTTCAGGAAGAGACTGGTAATCTGCCCGACGTGCCGTCCCGGCTGCACGAAAGAGCTGAAGTCGGGGAGAACTTTGTTAAAGCCTGACAGCGTTATCTGCATTCAAAGCCTCGGTCCAGGCTGCAGTCTGAACAAAAGGCTCCAGTGCTTAACAAACTACACTACCCATAACTCTTTTCATGCGTGGAGGCGGAGAGAGAGCAGCAGCAGCAGCCAGCAAGCTAAAACCCAGCAACTGGACTGGAGCAATGTTTACCGAGTATATTATAGTGACAAGCATCATTACGCAGAATCCATAATGGAGTCTGCCACCTCAAATGACAACTCTTTAATATGGGGCCATTACTGCTACTGGCTCCACTGACTTGCAGCATCCTCTTCCCTTCAGCATGCATGCGTTTCAAAAGCATCTGTAATGACGTTCTCCTTTTAGCTTGCAGCAGCCGAGCGCACCGTATTGTTGACCGGATGTATCGACAGACGGAAAGTTAACAGAGTGAGCGGCGGTGGCGGACCGCGCGCTCATGAAAGGCAGAGGGCAAACTATGTGAAACCGTGCGGCTTCAGAAGCTGGTTAGCATTTCAAACAAAGACTGGGGAATACTGGAGTGTCGGGTCACGTGTGTGTGTGTGTGTGTGTGTGTGTTTGAGCAAGGCAGAGGCTTTTTGTAATGGAAAGCAGGCGGGTATAAATAATCTGAATATGATGAGGGAGATGCTTAACAGAACAAAACTAAAAGAGTTCAGGGGTTCATTTTATTCTCCCCAGATAGTAATGAGAGGATGGATTCGCTGCGTGAGATTTACGGCACGCCTCCGTGCGAGACAGAATTACAAGCCACAGAGACTGTGCCCAGATGCGTACGTGTGCGATTGTTTTGTTTTTCTTTCCAATTAATGCATCCGCACATTCTGGTTTTGTCACAGGCCTGTTTTTTGAAGGCTACTGTGTATGTATGCATGTATATGTGTATATATATATATATATATATATATATATATATATATACACCTTGTTCACCCCCACGCCGGAAAAGTTACTTGCACTTAATTAAAATGTGATGCGAATGTGTCACCGTACATGTGATTTCCTTTACAACACTTCACTCAGAGTTACTTTGGTCTATAATGAGAGTTCCGCTTAATGTTTTACATGCCTCACAAATAAGGATGCTTTTCAGACACGTGTGTGTGTGGGTGGGGGGGGGCATGACTGCACCTGCCACTATCTGGCGTGTTTATGGCTCTGCTCAATTATCTAGATTGCACCCTTCCGAAAAGGCCTGTCGGTGCCGATTGATAAAAGACTGCACGTACAGTATGCTGTGACAGGAAGTCCGGTCATCACCCGCTGATTTGCGAGCAAACCTGTTGCGTAGCCGGAATTTACGGCTGTTCCAAGTGGCGTGACGATGACGTTTCAGGAGGAGTGTGATTTTGTCGAAGGGGTTTCACCCTGAGTTTTTGTGGAACACAGTCCGAGATTTTGAAATTTGAAAATTTGAAATCCGGATCGTGCTTGGAGCGAGATTCATACTGAGGCGGAACAAAGGAGACAGCGCGCCGCCCACCTCTAATTAAGCACCGTAAAGTTTACTGCAGGAACTCTCCGTGCAGCAGAGCCGGGTACCTGCAGTCACAGACAGTCTCCTACAGCTCCTTAGCATCTCTTTACCTTCTAGGGGAGATCAATCTGAAGAGATCTGAGCCCCGACGGCTGCGATAAAACCCTCCGTGGTGTCAGAGCTATGACTTTGACCCCCCCACCCTCGGCGCTCATAGCGGGCGTCCGTTGAACGTTCCGTCTCACTTCTTGTCTTTTCATCGTGATTGAAAAGAGAGGAGGACGGGGCGCATTTATCTCCTCGGGGGACAGATGAGGGCTTTTGTGCCGGGGCTGGTGACACCCGGCGGGACAGAGGGACACACCTGCCCGATGCCTTATCAGATCAAACGCGTCCTCCGCATCACCGCTCCGGGAGCCGCCAGCGGACCGTTTTCAATGCAGCCCCCCGGCTGACCGGTAATTGTTTGATCACTGACGGCTGCTGGGTCATTAGAAAAGAGGGGAAGACGGACGAGGGCGTTGGTGGGGGCGGTTTGCTCTTTTATGTCGACGTCACCACAGAGTGCCACCGAACAACAGCGAAGGCTGTGGGGAAGTGACTCGTTCAGATCATTTATGGAGTAAAAAGCACTTCAAAGGACAGCGCCGTCCTCACTGGAGCAGAAAGATGCTTCTATTATTATATTACGGCCTTTTTGCTGTGTGTAGTAATCAACAAATCATCGCACAGAGAGAGACTGACATGGGCTCCTGACCTGTATCACTTGTACATTCTGCCGTTTGATGCACATTGCTCCCAGAGGAGCGACTTCCAGCTGCATGACGCCGCTGCTGGAGGCAGTGTTTATCTGTCTTTTGAGTCCAGTGTGGAAAACCCTTAAATGGGCAGGAGCATAGACAAGAACATTTCTTAATTGATTTTAGCATTTCTTTCCCCCAGTCACGCTCTCAATTTAGGTTACAGATGCGAAGAAAAGACAGACTATTGATGTTTTCTGCGGAATGCGCGATGCTTTCACCGCAAGCGGACGTGTTGGATTGCGGCATGGGCGTCCCTCTTAATCAGCAAACGTTCAGGGATAATTGGTAAGAGGTTGCCGACGTAGCACCAGGAAGCACCCTGCAGCAGTTTTGCTTCGCTCTGTCATCCGGGCGACGCTCAACGGAACAGTATTTGTTCCCCAGTTCGCAGTAAGGTTGGAATGAAACGGCAAGCCTTACGGTTTGTCCGTGGCCATCTCTCTCTCTCCTCCCCACCGGCAGTATCGCCGATGAGGTTTTGCCTGGAGCCGGCGGCGTCCGCGCGGCTCCCCTGTCGCTTCACCGGGGGAGGTCAACGAGGCTCCACTGCTGCATCTGTGCATCTCACGGGGTCCGTCGCGTCCTCGGCCACGTGTGTGCGGAAACGCGTGGCCCGCGGCGCGCGTACGCCGCCGAGACGCTTCAAAAGTCCCCGGAGAATGGGCCGTGATTATTGTGGTTACCGTGATTGCTATCATCGCCTCCCATCTCGGCCATTATCGGTGTAGCGTTTCCCCGCGCGCTCCTTTCAGCTCAGCGCTCTGTTTACCCTAATGTGCGCCGGGGGGAACATAGCGGAGAGGCGTCTTCCATAAACACCTTGTTATCTCTCGCTCTTTCTCTAATTTTCTCGCCGTTCTATCATTCCCGCTCGTTTCCCCCAACCCCCCCGTCTCTCGATAGGCTGCATGGGACCGCGGCTCTCGGGCTGAAATAGAAGAAAGCCACCGGTTGTGTGCTGCGTGTTCGTTTTGGACGGCTCATTGCCGTTTGTTAGTCAGCATCCGAAGTTGTGCTGACGCCTGCTTTTGCTAGAGTTGCGAGGCTCAGTAGTTTTATTTGACTCCAACCACCTCCATAACAATAGGTGGCTGCAATGTATATCTCAAAGAGGTATTTTCCCTGAAAGAGATGCCAACAAACGTAGGATGTACGGCAAATCATTTTTGCCGGTGATTCCAAAATATTTATGCTTTTTGGCAGAGATTTCTTTAATTTTATTACTACGATCTCCTTCTTTGCTCTCCCTCTCATCTGCATGAGGCAGCCGAAGCGCTCGGTAAATTCTGCGCAAATGGGATTCCTACAGTCCAAACAGAGAAGATTGAAAATCGGAGGCACGTATTTGAAGGGTGTTAAACATGTCACCCAGTTGATGCCTCTTCAAACAGAGGAAACAGAGAGATTGTGAGTCATATTAAAACTTGATTTCCTGGAGTACAGTCTCCATCTGCTCTTGTCAGGTATAGGTAATAACCTCCTCTGGGCTTTATTGCTGGTTAAATACGTGCAACTGTGGCCTGGATCAAAAGTAAGCACTTGGTATAGCTGTGATTTTATGAGCACCAGAGCCTGAGGGATTCCTGAGTAATGCTCGCTGACAGCTCCGACGAAGAACCAATCGTGTGCCTTTGTTGATACCGGTATTTGCAGCTCCACTTGTGCAAACCTGCAGGAAGTTTGGCATGTGAGTGGGTGGAATTTTTTTTTTTATTTATTTCAGATGGTCAAGAGGACTTGTGTTTGTGTGTGTGTGTGTGTGTGGGTGGGTGTGTGGGTATGTGTGAGTCAAACCCCACGGTGACATTTAATCAGACCGTGATCTGTCATGTTATCCCCCTGTCAGTCCTGGAGACACGCACGTCAGAGGGAGAAGGTGCGAATGTTTCGTTGCGAGAGGTGTGAGTCGGCGGCGCAGCCGATAATGCCTGGCTTGTGTCGCCGTGTCATTGCCTCGCGCCGCCTGAGCCGCTGCTCCCTGCGCGCGCGCGCTTCACTTCCCTGCAACCTTTCTCGCCCAAAGCTTTTATCAGCAATTCATTTCCCAGTATCTCGGCCATCAATCATCCCAGCCCGTCCTCAAATGCAGCCGTCACTCCTGAAGGCGACGAGAGGGAGCGGTGTATACACAACGAGACGCGGGCTCAGACAGGCAAAGAGAGAGGGGAGCTTTTTAATTAAGATTGCAATCGACAGGCACTTTTAAGAGATGAAACTTTGCTTCATTTTTGGAAGTGTTTGATCCTGGCTTGACAGCGCCATGTCTGGCCCTGGGTCCTGTTTGTCCTTACAACTCTGAGTGACTTAGAATGAGGGCCACCATTTTGGAAGCTCAGCTTAAAGGTTAATGGTGGTCGGGCACCAATCCATGTCTTTCTTTCTTACATATATATATATCGATTTTATTCCTAGTTAGCCTTGGTTAGATTTCTCCAAATTTCTCCTCTCTTTTCCTTTGTGTGTTCAGTTGTTGGGCCGTTGCTGCTCACGCTAACAACCCGCCTCCGCCTTTTCCCAGCGAGCCAGGGCAGCGAAGAAAAGAGCTTCACGCAGCACCTCACAGTTTCAGAAAGCAACCCAGCCGTTACTCTTAACACTGCAGCTGAACCTTGACTGTAGAAGCAGCAGAGGCGTTTTTTCTTTAACGTCAGTGAGCAAGGTGCAGTGAAAAAACCCCCAAAAAACGACGATGTAACGAGCACCTAATCTGAGCATAAACTGGCATTCTGGGAGCCCAGAGCAGACTCTGCCCTGAACTGCATTGTTCGCACATTCAGAACACTTTGTTGTGTGCTTCAGAGCATCACCCTCGCAGAGCGGCAAGAGTGCTCTCTTGAATCTGGATGCAGGGTGGAGGAGGAGGAGGAGGAGGAGGAGGAGAGCAACCCAGTGTTCAGCGTGGTAGTGGATGGACTCCCAGCTAAATGCTGTTCAGCTGTGAAGCCAGACGTTAAGAGTGGGAACGGATTTACAGCGTCTGTCTGACGTGAATTCCTTCGGATGCAGGACCGGGTTGGAAATGCCTGTGGACTTCTTTACAACTGGTCCAAACCTCTAAAGAGATATATAATTACTACTAAACCTTTGAAGACACTTTTGCCTCAGTCACGGGTCAACGCACTTTGGAGCACCAGAATTTTTCTGTGCTAACAACAAGCTGGGTTTAGCTCATTTGCTCAGAGGGGAATCATTGCCTCATATTCCCCCTGCTGTTGCAGTGAGTGTTTTCAACCTGCAGATTTTTTTTTTAAATGTATTTTATTTGTCACTCACTTATGGTGGGTTTGAGAAGGCCCTGACAGCTTTGCAGTCCACAGAGTCTGAGTGTCGGAGCATCGTTATCACTTTTATCCCAGTGGGTGTTAAGATGAAGGGAGGGGCCTTTAGCTCATCACAGACGCAAGATTACGTTGAGAGCATAAAATGGTGGGAAATCGGCCTCTCGCTGTTTGCAGAGGTCACATTTCAAAGGGAGCCAGGACACGTGAAAACACCTTTGAGTCGTGGCTGTCCTTCAGCTGGTGACGGTGTCAGCCTGTGTAATGACAAAGAGAAGCTCACTTTCATCTGTCTCCATTTGTTCCTGCACGCCCCCCCCCCTTCTTTGTGTTATTATTGCGGCAGCCCATTATTCCCCTTCATCTCCCTGTATCCTTGATTTGTTTGGTCTTAGACATCTGTGGATTTCAAGTCTTTGTTCCCACTGTTGGGAGACATTACGTTTTGATGTCAGTCGACGCTGCATCTGTGTTGGTGCGCTCGGCAAAACAAATAATGTTCAGTGGGAGTCTCTCCCGGAGTTAAGTTAAAAATGGAAGCAGTCTTGAGATTTCAGCAAGTGTCTGTTGTTATTATAGCCAACATCCCTGCTTCTGTTATCGTTTCAAATTTTTTACTTTGGTGCTGCGCCCTCACTGCTTATACCTGAGCGGCCACACCATTAAAAGCAGTTTATGGGCTTCTGGTGTGGCTGTTCAGTGTGTACCCAGAGATTTCCCAGAGATCAGCCGTTGATAGCACACTTTGACCTGCAACGTGATGTTGTTCTGTCGATGTTTTTTTTTAGAATGGTATGAAAGACATTCCAAAAGCTGGATGTACTGCTGTTGAAATCATATCCTTGGAATTTTTCTTTCTCGAGAATGGTGATTTGGGCAACCTGGGGCACTGAAATCACAGATTGGAAATGTATGAGCTTTAGTATGGTTCATTCGGACTGTTGAAGGCTAATGATATGAATAATAATTAAAAGAAAATCTTTTTTCAAAAGAATTAATGGGAGAAGACTGAATTCACTGTATTCAATCTGTTATCAGTATATCAATCTATTCATTTAACAGAATAAACGCGTAATGTCCTTGGTATTTCTCAGTTTCAGGCTATGGCCCTGCTTGAAATGTATGTTTGCTCTCCAGGACATGACATCAATTCGTTTTTGCAAATAAGCTCAGGAGTACATCAACTTGAATCAGTTGCAGTAAATCGCTACTACCACAATCTGGTTTAGTTATTATTAGTTCATTTTACTCCTATATTTACATTTTTCCTAACCTAATCTCTGCATCTGTAGTGACTTGGTCTCCCTACAGGGATCATTCACATTCCAGTTAGTTGTCTTATGTTTGCACGTCCCTCCGGAGCATGTTGGTTGTGCAGAATTGATCTCTTTTCACACATGTAATTTTCCATCATATTTCACTCCGAGTTAGAGCGTAATGGCCAATTGTCCCGCACATCATCTAAATTCAAGCTGCAGCACAGCGATCCATTCCACACGGTGGCATGGGCCCAAGCAGTATCAATAAACCACAGCTTTATTTAAACAAGGGTCACGCCAATCAGACAAAAAATAGCAAACAGCACCAAAAAAAACCCCTCTTTATTACCCACTCCAAGTTCTTGGCTACATCAAAGAGACCTCCCCAGAAATGTACTCTGTGTTTTTGGGGAATCAATCTGGTAACGGCCAGATAATTATTGTAGTAGGCACAGGAGCCAGCTTTTTTTCTTTTTTCACTATAGCAATTAACAAGGCTTGTTAACATCAAAGGCAGAAAAAAGGCCAGAGGCTGACTTTCAAACAGAAAGTGCGCGGAGCTCACAGAGGGATCAGCTTTACGTTGAGTGTCTGGGTATTAAAATGTATCTTGAGACCAGTGCACAGAGATAAAACCAAAAAAAAGAAGAAAAAAAAACCTGTTGGGTGACAGCGCAGCGGCGTAAATTCTATACTGAAGTGTAATCAGTTTAATTCATTCAGTAATTATTTGTTCATCCTCAACTGCTCATGCTAATAATGCCATCTAATGAATTTTTCAACAACTATTCAGCCCATGTTTTTTGGCAGAAGCTTCACGGCACTTAATTATAGATGTTTGAAAATAAGATTTAATCCTGAGACTGTTACTTTTTAAAAAAAAAAAAAGATGTTAAGGTCACCACATTGAGGAAAAACGACGACAACAAACACATCTCAGAGCTTTCCTCGCTAAGTAAATTTGACAGGGACACAGAAAAGCCTCTTTTCCTGCAACCTCAGTCACTCATGCATTTGTCAGAAAGTTTTTTTGCTCCCAGACACATTTTCATCTCGCTTCAACTTTCTCAGACGGAGGAAATGGGTAAATGTAATCCCTTTTCTGATGGGCGAACAAGCTAATCTGCTTACTTCCTCCTTTGTGGATTGACTCGGCGATGGCAGAGAAACAGGTGATAAAAGAAAAGTACAGAAAGAGAGGTTTATTTGACTTTCTCCACTTCAGCCTTCCCTGTTCTCCTTCTCGTGGGAGACTGACTACAGCTATCGCTGGATTATCCTGACGCCTCCTGTTCTCCATCTCTCTGCATCCAGTCTCTCTCCCCCTCCCTGCGTCTCCCCTTCCCGGGGTCAGTGTTGATCCCCTGCTCCTGAGAGTTTTTTCTGCCTCTCTAACAATGTAGTCTTGTTTTGTTTTGGTGCCTTATCTTTCACAAGAGTGCAGTGAAGGGGAACACAACCTTATGTATACCAATGTGTTGCCAGCCTTCCCAGGCTGCGGGTGGTAGATAAACACATGCACGCACACGTGACTGGCTGGTTTTATTTGCCGATGCAATCTGAAATATGATGTGGAGAACGTACAGTGACCGCCTAAACCTCTATTACTATATGGCATGAATGGCCTTGACGTGGCCAAGGATACCACTGCAAATATAAACCAAAGGGCAGAGACAACATCAGTCACATCAGTATTGTATCAACCCTGCACACATCATTTTGTTGAAATGCTTGGAGGTTGTGACCCTTAATTTTCTGCCACTGATGATGCTGACTCCAGTGAAACCTGTAGATCAACTCCCTAGTCTGTCATTTAACGATATATAGAATTACATGCATCATATTCACTTCCTGCCCCTGTGCACCAGAGCACACATTAAGGCAGACAAAAGCACTGATGCAGTGAAAAAGTCTTCAAAGATGCCAGAAGAAAAGTTGCTCATGATCAGCAGGATGGATCGTTTGTTCATTAACCTGGGATTTTCCGTTTGGAATTGTTGAGGTGCCGGATACGGTCTTACAGCTCAGACACTTATCGTGTTGACACCCACAACTTAATTTTCTGAAAGTTGCTTATTTTGAGCTGATAACCTACTTGAGAAGTCAGAAACAGTAAATGACTCATTGTTTGTCTCAGTGATCCCACTGACCTCGCTGACCCAAAGAAACATCACTCTGTGGAATTCTGTGTTACTGAATTACTTTTTGGTAAAGTAATAATAATATATTTGTTCATGCACAGCCCAAATAACACAATTTAAAAAATATTTCAACATATTGCAACCCTGTCTCCTAGAAATTACATTGACACTCAACAAGAAATACATTTAGCAGGGAGCATAATTGTGACCAGCTTACACTTTGTCGTAACCTAATGAGGACATGTTTATTTACAAATCTGGAACGTTGCAAATATGTTGATACTAGACATATCAGAAAAATTCAGAGTTCACAGGCAACATATTTGTTTTCCGACCTTGTGGTATAATGTCCACCAGTGGTGACTACGGTATTATTACACTTTTTATGGTTATGTTCAGGGTTGAGGTTTGGTTATTGCAAAAAAAAAAAATAGCTCAACATTAATCAGCCATTTTAATTGGTACTCAGAAAGTATAATGTGATATGTCATACAGTAATTACTGTCACTCAAATGAACAATTGTCAATTTCAGTCAGTATGCCCCCCGTCGCCATAGCAGTGACATCAGTGCGCTGCATGATAAGACCCACTCCCTGGTCATTTACTGTGTCTATAATTTTCCTCTGCATTGCACAAGCACTCTCAATTTATTCAGAGGCCCATTCAGCAGTATCAGGTTTGAAAATGGAGTGAAGCTCAATAAACTGCATATAATTTTGCTCCCGCCTCAAGGACAAGGGACATGCAGTCAGAGAGCAGGGGGGGGGGTCGCCTTAGTGAGGGCAGACGTGATGAACTGCGAGAAACATAATAACAATATGTGAAAAGATAAAGGAAGGAAATACTGCAGCCAAAAGAAGTGCAACTTAAGTGTCTGTGACACTTAATTGCGCGAATCACTCACATTCTTTCAGGGGGTTTTCATAAAAAAATGTAATGAAAGCAGGGCTGTAATTTTGAGGAATGGGGAGGCCTCCGACAGCTGAGATAAATGAGTTGTAGTCTGGCTTACCAGATTTAACAAACCATCAATCTGTAGCCGGTTTTAAAATGGGAAGATTGAACTTTTTTTCAGATGCATTTCACGATGCTGAACTTCAAGTGGCTGAAGTTCTGGTTGTGCGTGCTTGTGTCTCTGCGGAAGAGTACATTTCCTAGCGTGAAGGGTTTCAGGAGCTTTCAGCACACAATTATCCTGTTGAGAGCATTCTGCACAAAATCCAAAACATTTTACATCACGTTGTCTGCACTTATGAATACAGAATGCTGTTACAGGTGATTGTAAAGTACCCAGTAAAGAGGTTTCTCAACATCGCAAATGAGTGGCAATGTCAGCCGCCTTCAGGGATGTGAAATATGCTCTACTTCATCTGATGCCAGTGCTACTCCCTGGGAGGCTTATTTATGTATGTATTTATAATTTTATTATGTGGTTTCATAAGGTCATACGCTGCATGAATATTTCTCCTGTGAGAGCTTGTAAGATAGCCATGTGAAGCCAAGAAGGCTGGCAGCTTGTTTGCTGCAGAACAGATAATTTCGATAATGATCTGTGGAGGCTGAGTGAAACAAGAAAGATGGAGAAAGGAAAAATAAAGATTAACAGGATTAAGAGAGGAGACCCCATGGGTTATTATTATGATAATATATTTACACCTGCATGTGTTCAATAGAGTCAGGTTGTAAACTCCCGCTCCACCAATGGGAATAACTCTAATTTTAAAATTTGATTATTTTAAAATGATTAGAAATTAGAAAAAATTTGAAATTTAAAATTTAAAAAAAAATGAAAAAAAAAATTATGTAGCTATCTTTGAGGACACTGAAGCCATGTCCTCTGTTTTTGGCTGCTGAACTATCTGGTTTAGTCAGGGTGTCCCTTTTAATGACTTGTATAGTTTTCACCAGCTAACTGTAAAATCTAAATAGGTCCTTGAATTCTTAACCACAAGCGAGTTTCAAAGCTGTTGATGATGAAACAAGCTAGTAAAAGTAAAATTAGCTATGTTAGCTAACACTAGCCAAGAAATGATAATGAATCAAGCTAGTAAAGTAAAATTAGCTATACTAGCTAACACTGCTTAATTTGTTTAAAATATTTGCAGGTGTATGGGTTTCAGAGTTAACATTAGGTTTGCAGTTTAAACCTAAACCAAATCTGTTTAGTTATTTAGGCTAGCTTTATTAACAGAACTCTTTGAGATACACTCATTTATATTTTTATCTTCAGTTGACCTCATTGTTAAACAACATTATAAGCCAGTGCCAGGTCAAAAAGTTCAACCACATTGTGTATAAAGTACCTCCTTTTTACCCTTTATTAAGATCACATTTTAGAAGTTAAAGTTAGTTTTGTCAGTTAACTATGCCACAGTTATGCTACACCTGGCAGCCGCTGGGTGTAAATGTTTAGTAACAACAAACAGTAGCGTAACAGTAACAATGTTAATATGGCATATTTTTAAACACAATTTTTTCTGACTTGATACCACTTTTTGATTCCTTATTGTTTCCCATTTCATTCCCCGTGGTACAGACAAGGCTGTAAATAGGACTAAAACCATCAGGAAGGGAAATGAGAAAATATAAAAAAAAACTTCATTCACCTGTCTATTAGAATAAACACAAACTGTTTGGTCAGAATACATTCTGCATGTGGAGGGGCCCATAAACCAACGATCCATCAATTCTGTTTACCGCCACGGAGCGAAAAAGTTCTATCCTGTTATTCGGCTCATGTCAGGAAGAACACTGACAAAGTGACACATAAAGGCACTCGCACACTTATGTAGCTCAAGGGCCCGGTCGGTTATCAGTCGGAATATGGATTGTGTCGGAGTGAGAATGCGCCAAGACGCCTTCTTAACAAGTGAGCTAAAAATACCAGCAAGCCGTAAACGACGAGGAGGAGTGGAAAAGCTAGAGGAAAGGACGTCTTCTTTTTAACACCGCTCCCTGTCATGTTTTCTCTTCATCTCTAAACATTATGCAGTTGTCTGGTGCTCTGCCAGCTCAAACAGAAATTCACTTCAAAATATGAGAATCTCTTGTGAGATGCCTGTGCAGCCGCAAAAGCCTGTGTGACTATATCCTGAGCTTTACGTGTCTGAGCTGCTGTTTTTTGGGGGGTATTTTATGTATAGTGCATCAGAGCTCTGCATATGTGGCCACTCGTGCAAGTGAATGAATATATGAATAAACTCCGCTGGGGGAATGGTGTGTGAATACACTCACTTCATGTCCTCAAGGTCAGTCTGAGACCAGACAGGGTCTTTCATAACCTCGTCCGCACTGACACGCATACACACACACACACACACACACACATACACAGAGATAGTATATAAAGAAATAGCTTGTGGGACATATTTGAGTCTCTTCTCTCATACTAACCATCTTGAAAACCTTGAGGGCCTTTCTTGTTAATGCTGCCCATTACTTTCCCTCGTCTGTGGTGGATGGAATTTCTGTCAGCATCACGCTCTCCCGCGTGGAGCATTTTGGGCTAAGTAGTCCAAATAACATGGCTCTAAAATCCTTGAGAACAGCTTTTACAGCTTCCCTTCTACCTTTAGAAACCTCTCCTCTCATGGCCACTTTAGTCTCTATTTCCTCCCCAATTTCCGCCTTTTAACCATGTTAGAGGGTCTCTCTCCCATCATGCACTGCAGCGTTATCAAAGTCGACCACCCGCGGTTTGTTAATAACGCTGATGGAGGTGTGAAATGGACTGTTCACACTTGGCGAAGTGGCGCGCCCGCTGCTGCAGCCTTTTTAGTTTGGTTACAGTCAGACATTTTGAAAGGTGCAGGTGACGTTTGCACACCTCAGAGGTGCAAATAATTCTGCTAATTGCTAATCTAATTCTGATTGGAATCCATTTGTTTATTTGTCGGGATGCTCGAATGGTGGAAAACAAACTACTCTGCAAATTCGCTCGTATCGGTGGGGAGCGATGGGCTGCAGTTTCTAGCGTGCAGTAGCCATTATTTAGCTGTATTCTGTGACCGACAGTTCTTCCGGGCATACGACAAAAAAAAAAAAAAGACGAAGAGGGTAAGGGGAGAAACAGGCACAGGTGCAGTGGAGCTGCCGTTCTGTCAAAGCGCTGTTGCTGCGTTGTCCGTTCTGAGTCCTGTTAGCTTTCAGTTTATTTCCCAACATGTAATCACGAGTACAAGCCTCGTCTCCAAAGATGCCGGCGGTGATTGGAATGAGAGGGATAAACACGCTGTCAATAGGACTAATTTAACACACGCCAAGATGACTGGCCTCAGAAAGCGCTGCCAATTGAGGCCAGTTAGGAAAATAAAAAGACTGTCAATTTGTTTTTAACCCCCAGCTGGCACCCCTGTTTATGGCCAGGAGGCCGACAGCGAGCTTTAGCTTATTATTTAGTCAGGTCATCAGTCTAAACGCTAATTAAAATTGTCCCCATTGGCTTTAGTGTGTGTCTGCGTGTGTGTGTGTTCGGGTTGTCGGAAACAAGAAAGGGGCAGAAGCCTCTAGAGCTCCTTGTTGCTCCCTCTGAATGACTGAAGCTCTTAATTGTACATATTTGGACGTTAAAATAAATTGCCCTATTCTCGGATAGTCGTAAAGAGACCGCAGCTGCAGCTGGTCAAGAGCGATAACACTCCATTTACCTTAGGAGGTAATACAGGCAACTAAAGTCTCTCTGCTCGCCTCTTACTGGACAACATACCCTGCTTTTTTAAAACCGCTGTCAGCACTGTGTTTGCCTGCGTTGAACTGAGAAACAGAAAGTGAGCGAACCATTCAGAAAGTGCATCTCGGCTATGCAGATCAGTATTTAGATCACAGATCGCAGTCTGTGCCCAGGGGTTCGGTATGATCGCATGAAGCTCTCATCTGAGTGCTACCTCTTTCCTCAATCTGCCCTCAACCCAGGAGGTTGCGCACTCCGGTCCAAAGTGAATTTTAATGGGAAGCTACGATCACATCATCACATTATCCACTCTTTAAGGTTACCGGTCCCTTTACCCTCAACTGTCCAGTGCTGGCAAACTGCCATTTGGATTTTAATAGGTGGCATGAGCCTGGTTCAGTGGATCAGAGGCAAACACAGCCCACATGATGACCGGGAGACTTCAGAACTCTGTGAGCACAGATTGGGTTGTTGTGGAGTGTTGGTGTGTGCAAAATGTCACATTTTATAGTTCAGAAACATATTCTCTCAGAGCAGAAAGTTTCTGTCAAATTGGTTGCAAAAGCCTGGTTTTTGAACAGATAGTCTTGTTTGAAAAATTAATTTGGGGGTGGTGGTGGCGGGGGGTATGTATGAAGGGCTGTGGCTAGGATTTTATAAATACCGAGGTCATGGATACAAGCAATCAACACCACCGCCATCTGCAGACCAGAAATGTAGGTTGGATCCATTTTGCTGTTTATTCAAAAGCGGCAGTCTGTCACACGCCTCGCGTGACGGTCTGAATGCTGTTTTTCTCAAAACTTTCTCCACTCTAATAGGAAGACTAAATGAAAGGATATCTCTAAATTCCTGCATCCTTTACAGTAACATATTGATTTGTGGGGCTAAGATGTTAAAATCAAAGTATATTATGTCTAAAAGATATTGTTATAAGCCTTCTAAAAGACCAATGTGTGTGACTTTAAGTGACTTTAACTGACTTTAAGTGACTGTAAATTGTGAAATTAAAGGGCTTGTCTGGCCCAAACTAAAACTGACACATTTCAAGAAGAGGACACTGAGGTCCTGACCTTGGTGGGCTCAGTGGTAGCTATAGTATGTATGCTTGCACTTTAAGTTAGGGCACTCTGTCAAAAATATGTGTGCATATGCCACTTTTATCCAGAGGAAACAGTTTTGCTCTTGCTTAGAGGTTGATACTGTCACTCAAATCCCTGCCAGGAGATGTCAACTGATTTTTCGCTTTGCTATTTCATATGTACAGTACATCTCGCTGCCAGGGTGCCAGGTATTAGAAAGATTGTTTGTGTCTGTCAGCATGCAGACAAATCTGTCTTTTAAAATTGGTGTCACCGCGTGCGCGCGTTCAGGCCCAGGACCACAGTGCGGTGTCGAGAGCCGCACGGTATCAAACGTTTGTAGTCATGAGGAGTCGGCGCCTGTTGGCTGATGTGAGACTTGATTGGGATTTCTCCGCACGGCTGCGGGAGTGTCAACACATTGGCATGCTGCACTCCATCAAGGCTCTGCGAGGTTAAGAGTGCAGCAGACGAGTTCAGAATCATTTCAGATCAGGTACGCGAGCTTGCGCACAGTTTTCCTTGGTGGTGAATATAAATCTGGATCTCTGAGCTGAATTCTGAAGTTGAATGAAAATGTAAATGAAAGGTTGACTGGCACCCCCTCGTTGGAGACTAAAATCATCTTTAGAAGCTTCAGAATCCTCACGAGGATCCGTAATAACATTTACATGTCATTGAACAAACTGATTTGTTCAGTTGATCTGGCAGCTGCTACCAAACCACACACGCAGAGTGAAACAGATGAGCTTTTGAGTGTTAAACTCATAAATAATACCCAAGGATGTTTTGTACTCTCACACTCGACTGTTCCTTTTTAGTCATGAATGCGGTATTTAATGCTTTAGAGAACTACGATTCTAAGCAGTATGCTTTGCTTTGTTTCATTTGCAACATTTATGCCATGTGATTTATTTATTATCTTTTATATTTGACAGACACATGCTTACAGGCAATTAAATGTTACACCAAGCTACTGCAAAGACTATTCAGCACTCCTTTCAGCACCACGGACAGTTCAGACATTCAAAGGGAACTGCACTGATTTCGAAAATTCTGTGGTCCCATGCACCTGGTTCTTCTGTGGCCCCAGAAGGAGCTATATGAAATCTGATGAATTGCCTTAAGTGATGACTCTCAATGTCCTTGTCAGTTAGAGCCAAAGACGGCATGTGTGAAAATCTGGGGAATGGAGTTAGAAAGAAGTGGGTCTAACCAAACCTCTGTAGCCTGCTTCTCATCTCCACTTGAGACCAAATTAACTGACAGTAGAATAGACACCAGACTCTGACCAAACAGTCAGCTATCTAGTTGCATTGTGGGTAATGTAGGCATCGGGTCTTGACAAGGAAGAATAATGCATGGAATAAAATAGATGAAATCTTTGGTGTACTGCCTTGGGAAATTTTAATTAAAATGAAAGAGTGTAGAAAACGCTCTCAACTCTGCTCAGTCAGTGTCAGGTGGCTGGCTCCAGATCAGATCGCACAAGGCAGAGCGGGAGAGAGCATGATGGGTCAGAAAATGCTAAATGAACAACATTAATGAATTACCCAAAACACGTTTGCCAGTTTGTGCTTATCAGGAGAAACTGCTTGATAACTCAGAACTTGAGCTCCCTCTCAGTCTGAGCTCAACCCTGAAGTTCTTTTCCAAGTATGAGGATATGGCTGGATGCCATGGATGCACAATTTATGGAAAAGGTCAAATGGCTGATCCCATTACCCTTCATAAGGAAAATGACAGTGATGGCTGGCCCCATGCGGCCTGATGAGAATCAAAGCAGTGAGGTAGCACCGTGAACTGCGGTGGTTTCCCATGTTAATAGGACCGCGGATCACTTTACGGCCTACATTATTTAACAAGCCCCCATCTTTTGATGCTGTTATGTATCTGCCGATATTCATTTCCATCATTACTTGTTTTGTGTTTGATGTCCTTGACATTGAACAACTAAGACTAGTCCGCTCTCTCTGCTCCAGTGTCCCACATGTAAATGACATTCGCCGCAGCTGATAGGCCAGTCAGTCAATATTATCCTCATTTCACTTTTTGAGGCTGTGAACCCTGGCGGCCTTATCAACAGTTCACCCAGGTGAATGTAAATGTCACCGGTTTCGCTACGCCTTCTTACCTTCCCACTCTTGAGAACTCGTTTCCAACTATCTCCGCCCGCTCTCCCCTCGGATGCCCGTGATTCCTTCGACAGACGTTTATAATTATCAGCTCGGCTTCCCCGTCGGGGCAGGAAAACGTGCACAGCCGCACATTGTTAATTAGAGGCTGCACAGGGAAGGGTGGATGACAACACACTCCTGACGCGCCTATTTATCTGGTGTCTCATCTCCCCAGTTGCAATATTGTTCTGACAAGAACACCACGATTGCTTGAGCACGATAGGCAGGGAGGGAGGGAGGGAGGGAGGAAGATGATGGGAAAACAGCAGCTTTAATGTGGCAACTGATAAGGAAAGGGAGTGAATACAACCTGCGTGAGCCCCTCAACCAGGATCTCTCCCTATCTCCCCTTTCCTCGTTTTCTCATTTTCCTCCAACCCCCCACCCTCACCTCACCCCACCCTACCCTCCCATGACATTTAGAATTGCAGATCAGCCCATGTGTTTCCTTACAGGCGAGTTGGGAGATAAGGAGCGAGGTGTTGGATGTATCAGCAATCTGAGCATGTTGTTCATTTCAATTTATTTATTTTATTCCTGGCATTTATTTATCTCTCTGTCACGGCATGAATGTATGGTCTCTTGTTTATGTACATATGAATGCGGGAGGATTTCTGTGCCTTGAAAAGTGATAAAGATGGATAGCTTGTTTGTGTGTGATCTGGCTCAGATTGCGCCGTATTCAAGCGTGAGCTCAGGGGATGGGTGGATACAGAAAATTTGGTTTCCCAAAAAAGCTTGTGTGTATTGACGCATGTGTATGTGTGTCTCTGAGAGGATTTCTGCACAGTGTGTTTGTTGCGAGTCTGCGGATTCACAAATGGCTCAAGAGGGGAAGGATCAAGACGAGTGGATGAAACTTGTTGAAAAAATGTTCGGGGTTCGGCTTGAGTCAGCAGGCGATGATAGATGAGCCCAGAGTGCCGCCTGGAAGATGGACTCCGGGAGACCGCGGAGTCATCCACCCTACACAGACGGCTCTCGGTTGCTGAGCACAGAGATGATGGAGAAAGCAAGATAAGATGCAGAAGCGCGCTCACGTACAAATGCACTCATCTAGACTAAGGCTGGCAGTCAGGGAAGGTGGAATTGGAAAAACGCCAAACGCTTTCATCATAAACAATAAAGAAAAAAAATGGGATAGCTGAACAGCGCAGATGGGCAACATTTGTTATTATTTGGTTTTTGATAAAGCGCTCACACAAAGACAGTTACATGGATTGTGCTGGTAGACTCTTAAGAAAACTCCTTTTTTTTAAATCATCAAATTCATTTTTTCACAGCAGCTGAAATGAAAAGCAGGTGCTTGTTTGAGATTTTCATTTCTCATAAGTAGTCTGTTGTATGTCTTGATCTCCTCTGAGTGCTCAAACCAAAAGTGTTCTCCTCTACCAAGCTTGAAACACACACACACACACACACACACACACACACACACGCTCGTACAGACACGCACTCACACATGCATCTTAAGCCTCTTTGGCGGAGCCTGGAGTGCCATGTCCTCGCGACTGCTCCGGCGCCAGGCCACTTGCCCCTCTGCAGGTGGTGTGAATCTGGGCTCCCCCAGATAGCTGTGAACAGCACATCATCACCAGGGTAACTGCCAAATGACACTGACACCACCCCCCGGTTACTGTCCTCACTCTCACTAATAGAGAAAAGGTCAGGTATCATGTCCCTGTTCTGCCAGTAATATTAAAAACCTGCAGGAAACCAAACCGGCAACATACCCAAGATTATGTACTTTGTCGTGGACACACACATTGCACCTGGTACATGGTGTTATAAACTAATAGACAGGTACTTTTCTCAAATTGGATTTCACAGACACACAAAGAGAGGGCATCAGCCCCTGCAGACATAAGTGTTGAGTATAATCAGTGGCTGTTGTTCGCAGAATGATGTTGTCCATGAGGAGATCGAGCTCATTGATAATAACTGTAATCCAAATCCACACATTAAGCCCATCAGTGTAATAAGGTTCCTTGCAAACTAATCTCACGCAGACACTGGAGACGCTGATGTAATTTGTCCTGTATCTGTTACCGTTTAAACACTTTCTTCACATTAAAGTCGCACTGGATGTGCTCAGAGGTTGTTTCAATCAGCAAACCTACGCACAACAAATGCGTTATTATGCAATTGCTGAGTATGGGTGGCGCAGAGTTCGCCTTACCCTGACCACATTGGAAAGTGAGCGTGTCTTAAGTGAAAGGTGAAAGACACTTAAAATGTGAGGTGAAAAACTTGGCATCATTACGAGGGGTGATCCTAGTTCAAATGGGGATAACAGAGCTTATTGTCTTGACAGTCTCAAATCAAAGTAGCTGTGCGAAGAATAAAAAAAGGGGGCTTGAGAGAGAAACCTGCAGTCTGTGACTGTCGTGTCGGATTAGATAAATACATCAAATCTGCGCTTCAGTCTATCGTTTTAGGAAGATTTCAGATTTCTGTCTGTTGCCTGCAAAAATCTCTGTACTGTTAACAGCTGATTCAAAGTTCAGCTGCCGCAATTTAAGATTGCAAAAATTAGATGTAGATAATACATAACCAATAAACCCACGGCCCAAAGACTTGGCCGAGGCACCCTTCAGCTGTGACTCTGACACTCTCCAGACACATGGAGCTCATCCCAGTGGAGAACCGAGAGTGACCAGGGGGAACGGAGGATGGCGGGCAGGAGGCGGAGCCTGCGAATCGCCATATGAGCAGTATGTGGTGAGCGAGTGTCACAGCTCAGCTTGCGCTGTCGGCCTGAAGTGGGCTTCGCCGCATTTAGACATCCATCTTCGGCACTCTCAGCCTCCTCCTCCTCCTCCTCCTTTTCTCTAAACTGCTTGACGATTCCCCCCACCAAAGCCAAATCAATTTCTAAATCCAATTAGTCATTGCATTAGACTGTGAGGAAAAACACCACTGTGCACTGTAGCCTGACAAATGTTTGGCTGCTGCTGTTGTTTGTTTGCGACGTGAGGGTTATTGATCAGAGGATATGTTGGAGGAGACAGATGACCTGGTGTAGATAAGTGTTATTGTCAAGTAAATGTGAAGCACTTGTGTTTTTCAGAGGGGAAGGGAAGGGAGATATAAAGGGTTGATAGGGAGAAAGATCTGCATTGGGAGAGAAGGGCAGGAATCAGACAAAAGTGCGTAGGGGGGCAAAATCTGGCAGCAGCTGGAGAAAAAAGCAGGTGAGGAAGAGAGATAAAGGATGGGCAAGGGAGCCTGGAAAACAGAAACTTCGGTCGGCTTAGAGAGATTAACGAAAGGCGAGCGCTATTGCCTGAGGTCCAGTGTGTCAAAAGCAAGAATAATGATGCCAGGGGAGGCCGCGGGCTGCTCGGCTATCTGGCAGTTTCCGAAGCCAGGGGTGCCCACTCCAAGGTGCCAACATGGAGCAGAGAACGAGGTGGAAGGGGGGAGCAGAGGCAGGCCGGGAGAGAAGGAGACTCATTTAGAGGGGGGATAATCAGAGACTGATGAGGACAGTGTGAAGCGAGATCAAAGGGCCGAGCAGCTTCACAGTTTCACCCGAACCATCCCAAAATCCCCCATGATGGTTTCACAGCTCATGCAAAGCTCGAGTATTATGCCACAAAAACACTTACAGCATGTTGCTTTGGGCAACAGCCTCAGATGCGATGATAATACAATAACACACAAAGGGATCGAATTTATTATTCGAAGGGAAATGAAATTCAAAGGCCAGCAGAATACGAGAGCACACATCCACCAGCACTTTTCAATACATGACATAATGAGCAATTAACAGCGTTAACAGCTACAGATGGAATTCTATCTGAACACAATGCACTCAGTGATTTGCATGGAGAATTTATTCATCCGAACATCATCTCCTTTTCATGGGGTCCCGCGAAATGAGGCCGCGCAGCAAACGCCGCTCACATGTTTGTGAATATTAGATATTCAAATGCATGTGTACCCAAGCACGCAACAAAATGAGCAAATTCTCGAGAAGTCAAGAAATGAGATTTGAGACCGTACGTATCGTTTCTTCTCTTCTCTTCTCATCTCTTTGTGTCATCTTGCAACCCCCCCCTTGTTTGTGCCACGATTTCACTGCTCGGTGTTGCAATTTCAACATTTCAATATTTCATCTAATATTTCCAGAGCAAGAGAGCACTGTTGCTGAATTATTTAGCAGTGCTGGAAAATCTGGGTGAGGAAAGTCTGACATACCAATATACACGCGCATGCACACACACGCCACACTCACGCACACAGAGGTGTCGATAAACGCGCAGACAGTATAGATTTATGGCTGTGTGTTGATTTTTGCCAGTGAAAAAAGTAAAATGGTCAGTTGTGAACTGTGACCTGGGAAGGAGAGGGGTAGATCAATCAGGAGAACTGATCCCCGCTGCTATAATCACCATCCATGGTCCTGTCCCGTGGCTGATGGATGACCACTCTCTAACCTACCCCCTCTCTCCCTCGCCCGCCGATACACACATGCATACGTGACGCGCACACACGCCCACGCGCGCACGGCTGCCTATAAATCAGGACAAAGCTGCCGGGGCTCTTGGTCACTTCCTGAGGTGAGCATTGTCGTGGATATGCGACCTTTTTTACGGCCAGATTGAAGAATCCAGCAGTAGCATCTGTGTGCGCCATCGGCAGCTTGCGCTTGCGCCGTGTATGCGCTCGCAAGCAGCGTGCCGGCCTGCGTGCACCTGCCAGAAGAGTTAATGTGGCCTTTATGCGCACGGGGTATCATTTGTTTGAATTGTCTGTACCCGCGTGTGTTTCCCCTCAGTGCACTGACTGACTGAAGCAGATGAAATGGAGAATGAGACAATTATGGCTTTACACTGTGATGCCCTGACCGGACCAATAACCATTCTTCTATCCATCCTCACAAAAGAAAGGGAAGCTCATTATCGGGACCACTGTATATAAAAGTGGAGAATAGTGGAAGGATAAGTAGGGGGGCGGGGATGAGGGAAGGGGGGGTTGAAAAGGAGCTGTGAGAGCTGGTTGTGAGAAAGGTAAAGGAGTTGTAAGGTAAAAGAAAAAAAAAAACGTTAGTATTTATAACTGAAGCTTTATTTCAAAGTGCGCCAGCCTGCACAAAACTATCTACAGTTACATGTTATGTTATGTGTCAGTGATTCAGTCCCGCACCAAAGAACTAAGCTCGGCAGAAAAGGCAACCTTTTTTTTTTTTTTTACTTAGCAGGCAGTTGTACATTGAGGAATCTCATTCATCAGTTACTATATTGGTATTTGTGAAGCTGACAGGCAGAGAAAGAGTACAATCAGCATTTCTTTGCTTGATTACACGCCTTCATTCAAAATTCACTGAGACTGCTAGAAACTGCTGCGATGAGGTGACTTGAAAAGTGTTGTCGAAGCGCTGCACGGTTGAGTCAACCACTTGAGATCTTTGTTGTCAGGCTGACACTGAAATAGCGCAGTCAAACTTTAACTGTATACTCAACTTGTTCACCTGAAGTAAAACGGGTTTTTTGCAATACATCACATTACAGAATCAAAAGATATCGTGATATATGGAATGGTAACCGCTGTATCATGATATGTATTATATCGTCAAGCTCCGGTCGTGGCTGGTAAAAGTGTAGTAAAGACTACTTGAGTAGTCATGCGTCAGATTGGTTTGATTGAAGTGTTTACATGAGGTAAACCTACATTATTTTTGTCTGTTATCCATTTGAAGTCATTTCACAAATCTCCCAGAGTCTGCTGGCTGAGAAAAGGCTCTCCTAATCCAGCCCCACGCTACGACCTGACTGCATTAGCACACTGACTGATACCTCGCTATTGACTCCCCCAGCTTGTTGTGCGAGTGTGTGTGCGCTGAGCCTCTTCCAAAGCGTCTGATCAACTCTCTGGAGCTCAGCCGATGCATACCGCGATCAATACCTGGCCTCCAATATCATCCTTCATATACTCAGCAAAGTCTGAGGCGGGGCCCTTTCTGCCTCTGTGTTGCTCAGCCTTTATTCTGAAGACTGTAATACAGCCCGGTTTCACGAAAGGAACCAAGCATCGTAATAGGCTCACTGGGAATTCATCGGCGAGCCTCTCGCTCGACCTCTAATTTTGATTTCTTTCCATTTCTGTCATACCTCTGTCTTTCCGCACATTATTTTACCTGTCTCGCCCTCGCCGCTTCCATTCTCTCGCTTTCTCTGTACCTACCTATTACTGATGAGTCGATTTCACGAGTCAGTGATGCGGAGAGGGTACAGTAGAATGTGGTGTGTGCGCGCGTGTGAATAACAATGGCTGCCTCATAAGAGAAACAATAATTATATGCAGCGGCACTGAGATCACATGCCTCATAAAAGCACAAATGGTCACTTCAGGCGAAGAGTGGCTTTGTCGTTATGGGGGTGATTTCAGCTTGTGTCATCAAAGATGGGATTGACTCATGTTTTAGCTGCAGAGTTCGGCGATGAAGCCTCTGACTGTATTTTTTTTTGATTGTGTGTGTCAGCTCACATTTATTTCTTGCGACCTTATGTTCATATTATTTTCCACTGCTTCTGTCATTCTCCTATGTGTGTGTGTGTGTGTGTATAAAACAATGAGTGCAAAATAAATTATATTAAAAAACACCAAATCCAAATTAATTATGGTCTTCATTCTTTGGGATAATCACATCATAATCAGATGTGTATGTATGTATGTATGTGTCAGTGTGTTTACTATGAATATATATAATACACACGCACACGCGCACACACACACACACACACATACGTACAGGCTCACTGCAGAATTGAGATGAGAGCAGAAATTACTCGACTTATTGCCTGTTGCCATAGAAATGTAAATCAACTTATGTAGCAGCATAACAGCATAAACCATCTGCAAAACACATCTGCCCATTACTCACAAACATATGATCTGTCTCTGAGGAATATAAGCGATACAGAAACCAGTAGGTGGTTTAAAAAAAAAAAAAAACCCCAACAACAAAATCCCTGCATGAATTTGAGAGGACGCTGCGCAGGAGGTAGCCTCGGCTTTGGAAACTGTTTTGAGCAGATATCAGAGAGGCAATTAGGGCATGGGCTCATTTTTGCATCATAGCTACAAGGGTTTTCAGCGCTGTTGTAGGCCGCAGTATCAACACCTATTCATCACGTACAGTACATGATTGCCGTGCTGCTTTTTGTTTGTCTCGAGCTATTTGAGAGTGGGCTGCAGAGTGGGCTATTATAGCACCATTGTCTAAGCAGAAAGGCTGGTGGCTGATGGCTCCCTTTTCACCACAGTCGCACTTATTTTATTTATTTATCCTTTTTGGGGGGGAGGGGGTTGCAATTTCAGATATCACAATAACGCTGATGGCAGCCAGCGCGTTTGCTCACGTGACGCGGAGGTTGAGTAGCGAGGGTGACTGTGGCCCTCCTTCACCATCCGCTTGCAGTCGGCTTCTCTCGTTGCTTTCTCTCCGTCATTTCACATCCGTCCCTCCAGCTAGTTTGACCTGTTATTCTTTCTTTTTCCCTGGCCTCTTGCTGGATTCGTCTCTATTTATTTTGTTCTCTCTCCGTGTTCTGTTACGCTTCACTCCCACGCTTGACTGCGACCTTCTCTCTCTCTCTCTGATCGCCATCCCACCTCCGTGCGGAAGATCCCTCATGCTTGTGTGTGTGTGTGTGTGCGCCCGTGCGTGCGTGTTTGCCTGCGCGGCCCGGCATCGGTACCATTTTTTGCTCTGTGTGTCGCAACCCTCCAGCCAGTCTTGGAGGTCTGGTATACGCACTCGCAGACACACACACTTACACAAGTAAGGATGTATTTACATTTGAGCAGAAATACAGACTGAAACGCAAAGGAGTACAAAATTGTGTTTTTACAACTCGCACACTGAGATATTCGCCTCTCTGTCACACATACACTCAAATGCTCACTCACACACACACACACACACACCCCCAGGACGACAGAGTTGAGTGAACTGTGGGCACTGGAGGCCTGAGGACACAGCACACACCTTCTCACTCACAGAACAGGGAAAGAGGTGAAGAGGGACGGAACAAGACAAGCAGGGATATCGAATTGCAGACTTTACCCCTCAAACTTGATCTAAAGTCAACTCTTGTTGCAGGCTCCGGAGCGCACTAAACCTTCCATGGATCATTGCATCCCCAGCCGTTAAGGGACTGCAGAATGACAACCACTGTAACCGACTCCTGCCTAAAGACCACAAACACAAAGTGACAAGCCGCCGTCAGTGTTTTCCTCGCACGGCAGGCCTCGCCGGGCGCCGCCTTTTAATAAGCTGATGGAAGACAAATAATTGTTTTGAGGGGAGCTAAGCTCGCTCCTAATTCAATCTTCTCACCACCCAAATCCCCTCTCAAATACACTAATGCACATTAATGAGATTTCATAGCTCTTAATGGGAGACAATGGCAGCGTCTGTGCAGGTTTGCACCGCGAGCGTTCACTCGCGTGTTTTGGTTTATCCGACGTGTGTCTGTCTGCTCTAAATCTGTTTTCATTAGCTGTTGCTCGAGCTCATGTGTACTTATCCATCTGCTGTTGGGGATATGTGCACAGTGAGCACGGACACATACAGTACCTGCTCACTGGGTGTTATATAGCATGCGGCAGACTCTAACTGCATCAGGCGCTAATTTTCCCTTTTTCCTTTCGCTTCATTCATCCACCTGGACATTCCTTTCTATCTTCCCCTCCCCTTTTTTATACAGAAGTGCCTTTTGTCCTTGAAGTATCGCAATAAGGCTAAATAATTGAAGGCATTAATATATGTATATGGTCGGAGGAAGCACAGTGTGGGATGGAGTGTCAGGTCTACTTTAAGTTATGAAGTCATTAACACGGCTTTGCTCGTTGCACACAGTGATATACCAGGACTTTGTCACACAATGCAAATCAAATAACCATCACTGGTATAGGCAGGGACAGTATTTTATTATTGTGCAATATAGTGATTACAAAACAAGGGTATACAAGCACAGGGCCACATAGACAGCCGAAGGGAATGTCTCTTTCATTCCTGTAATACACAACCAGGCTCTGTCGTGTAAAACTGACCTCTCGCGTTTTGACATTTTGACTTTCTTCTTCTGTTTCTCTCGCTCTGTCTCTCTCTCTCTTATCTGTTCTCCCTCACATATCTCCCCCATGTACAGGTTTGTACAAATATTGTCACACAGTGAAGGTGGACTGTCATGGGAGATTTGAAAACCTACTTTCCACTTAATGCGCCCAAAATCTGAAAGCCTGATCATGTATGTTTGACAGTTTGATATGAGGGAGTTCCTGTTTGTGCCATGCTTGTTCTGTTTGACTTGACATGACGCAGTATTCGTCTGGGGATTCCAGCTTGAAAGATCCACCGTCCGCATGTTGGAGGAAGATTAGTTTTTACTTTATGGGCACCACGGTGGATGGTCAAGTTCCGATACTGTTATATGCCTGTTTAATCGCTCCCGTTCTGAGAGACGGTCCACTAGAACCCAACCTGCAAAAATATGCGTCAGGCCATCCAAACAAGATCTACAAGAACAACATCTCTCTCTCTCTCACACACACACACAGTGTGTGAACATAAAATTGTTTTCAGGGCAACTGACTTTTTTCACATGCAGAAACAACAGATGCAACATTTCTAAAGCACCGATTGAGCTTTTATTGATCAATATTCCTCGTTATCAGACTCTAAATGGTGGGACGAAGAAAACAGATGAAAAGTAGTTTGTGGTGGCGCCGCCCGCTGCGTTTCTCTCAGCCCCACGGATGCGTGGAGGGAGAGACACTCGGTTTATGTCAGTAATAACAGTAATTCACTTTACTGCTGATCTGGAAATACCATTTTACTAATCCACCCTCCTGTCTAGAATAAGTACACCTCCACAATCCCGTTCATACAGTAATGGACTATTTGATTTTCTGTTTTACAAAGGCGAGCGGGAAAACTGGTGCGACTCTTCTTGGAAAGAAACCTTCATAGCTGCGGGCATGCAGGCCTGTTTCAGAGCATCTGATAATCAGTTAATTAGGAAAAGTGAGCGGGAAAGTTTGTTCTTCTCCTCGAGTAAAGTTGTTTTTTGGCTTTTTTTGGCCGATATTTCACCTTCACACACTGACTGTGATTCAAGCACTCATGCCGGTGTCTTTATTAAAGTGAATGAGTGATGAATCACCCTCTCGCATGAGTCATACACCAGTAATAGCCCACTTGTAATTTTCCCAGAAGATCCGTGATGATGAGGATACAGAAAAGTAGAAATGCAGGCCAATATTTTGGAGTTCCCCAAAACGTGAGATCAGTTTCTGGGGTGCTCGTGTCACATCTTTCTCAAACGCACGCACACACTCACACACAGAGGACACACACACGGACGTGTACACACATCGCATTATTGACAGCCAGGATGTAAGAGGACCTGTGCCCTCTGGTGCGTGGGTGTGTATATTTGAGAGCGAGAGAGAGACGGGGAGAGAGCGATAGAGATGTGGAGGAGAAGGTAGACTGGACTCCTAATCACAGCTATTGCACAAAAGTCAGACAGCGTGTGACACAAAACCTATTGTGCAAAAACTTTCTGGAAGTTATTTCATAATTTAGACAGAACACTGTCTTGTCACTGTCTGACCAAAACCACCCGGACCCCTGATATTTTCCAGTAAGCTCACCTAAACCCACCCAAGCCATTGGGTGGGTTGTGGCTCGACATGCTACAATTCAATGGGGCCTATTGCCAGTTTTGCTGGATTGGCATCCACCAGGTGCAAGGACAGTGTGACAGCATGAGCAATGCCAGGAAGCTCAAACTGCCGCAGCTGAATTCCATATTAAAGCATCACGCCTTTTATTATTCACACCTGTGCTTGACATGTCAAAATGCCTCCTATGTACGAGGCCCATCTGCCAAACTAAAAGGTCCGTCATTGAAATATTTATGTATCGAAGCAATATTTACCATCAAAAGCAAGAATTTTGTTTGCAGTTTTGGTTTCTAAGGTATTGCTGAAGTAAGGCTGGAACTAAATAAAAAAATGGAGCTAACTCGATCTTGTGTTATCTCCATTAACCCCAAATATTCATTAGGCCATGAATATAACACCCGTAATGTTCCTTCATTTGCTCTTTCTGAGCACTGATGAAAAGAGCTGGCCTTGGGTCCAGTTATCGACTGACCGATCAGCATGCATGTTAAGGAAACAGAAACCACACGCACATACAATGGCCTATCTTCAGTCTCTCTTTGTTGTCTCACCAGAGGTGCCCTTCGTATCAACCACCTTCCCTCACCTAACAGTCAAGTCTAATTTTATTTATATAGCCCAACATCACAGATCACAAATTTTCCTCCAGGGGCTTAACAGTCTGATCCTCTACCTCTTTAGTCATCTGTCTTTGTCTTTTGTTTCCTTCCTTTTTCACTACAGCTGCTTTTCTGCGTCCACATCCATGGATATTTAGATGGACGTGTACATGTTATCGCGGCTGCAGCTTTTCTTCTCGATTAAGTCAGAGTCAAACCTGTCACTCCAGCGCTGATCTACAGCCCACTGGGCTTCAGTGCCCGTTGCCTCATCTCACATACATGCCACACAAAAGGCAACCAATCCCAAATTACACACACCAATCACTGTTGCTCCAATTGAGCCATTAGGCAGCGCTGAGGGCTGAAGCACAAACCCACCACCTCGCCACAGAACCATTACTTAGTACATGTCTGTGTGTGCAACATAGGTAATGCGCGTCTGACTCCTTTGCTGAGTCCACAGCTTCATCATCATTAGGATGCTGCAGTAATAAGGCAAAGTGATGGGATGAGGGGCGAGACAGAGAGAGAAAGTGGTGTTCTGCAGCAGGTATCAAGGGGATTACCTTCACGGCTCCCACCGACCTAATAGACTCTCTCACCAGGTCTAATGAATCGCACGCACACATGCTCTTTTTTTTTTTTTTTTTTTTGAGCATGGACGACTCAAAGCACACTGCACTGACGGTTCCTCACAGGGAAATGCCAAAACAGAGATTGCTATGAAAGCCAAAATGGAGCATCCTGGAGTGTAATACTACTTTTCGGTTATTTTTTACGAGTAATGCCAAGCACATGTGTTTTAGATGGTACTGAAATGTAGTTTCAAAATCCAGCCTTTTTTTTCTTTTCTTTTTTTTTTTGCATCCAACCTTCATTTCCTCTCCACCCCGCGGCCCTCCAAATAATTCTCCGTTTTAATGTTACTCGCATTGCTCTTATCTGATTTGCCTTGACTAACAGCGCAGTCTCGTTAGGGTTCCTGGAAACGTTAATCTCGTTAAGAACAATCAGAGCGGCCCTGCTCTGAGCCGGGCCTCCACGCAATGAGCAGGGAACAATGGCAAACTTGTTTCTTTTGGAGCTCTTCATCTTAACTTCCTTTGTTTCTTTCATTCCCTTCCATTTTCTTCATACTTAACATTTCAGACATTTAGTCGAAGCGTTTGCGCAGAGTGTCTGGCTAGATGAAAAGCCGTGATGGGGATCAGTGTTTTTATAGTCTTTGTGCGTGCCATATTCATCAAGTTTGCTCTTAACTTTGATTTTCATCTTCTGTCAGTAGCCCTGCTACTTTTTACCAGTACTGGGGAATGACTGCTCTGTTTTTGCCTCTCCTTCGTCGGCCTCCTTCCTCCCGTTTTATCTCTGCAGAAACAGGCAGAGACATAGTGCTGATGTTTGGGCCTGCCATCACAGAGCCGATTGGTTATGGGGCTCGACAATGATTACATTTTAATTGATTAGTTACAACCTAATTAGGTGATAGGCTGCGGCTTAATGAAAATGAGAAGTCTTGAAAAAAGCTTGGCCTTAGTCTTCATCATTAGCACTGAAGGATCAGTCTGCTATTGCTACTCCGTGGCCAGGTTGCCGTGGCAGTATAGGCTAAGCAAGGTATTCCAGACATTCTTCTACTCAGAAACATTTTCCAACCCCTCCTGGGGGGTCCCAAGGCATCCCCATGCCAGTTGAGATATACAGTATATGATAATCTCTCTGGCATGTTATCGGGCTGCCCTGGGGACTTCTACCAGTTGGACATGTCTGGAAAACTTCCAGCGGAAGGTGCTGAGGAGGCATCCTAATCAGACGCCGGAACCACTTCCACTGGCTCCTTTTGACGTGAAGGTGAAGCAGCTCTACTGCAAGCTCCTTCCAGATGTCTCAGCTGCTTACCCTAAGGTCCAAAACATGATCGCAAATACAATCGGACAGCCCTGACAGAACCAGACACCCACTGTATATGGGGGGGAAAAAAAACGACATGTTCTCGGGCTGCTGTCGTGAAAGTGCCTGGGGGTGTGCAGTCTCCAGTTTATCACCCGTCTTAAGATAATTAAACGAGCCTAAAGCGATCATGATTAGATCAAATTCACCACGTGACAAAAGGGTTCGATGACAAAAAAAGAGGTGTAATGTGTATTATCCTGTCTTCCCGTTTCGCTTCACAAGACTGTGGATATTTGTACCAAGGTTTTGGTCTCAGTTTCAGAATCATTAAAACTCTCGTCACTATGGATACTCCCCGCTGAAACATTTGCATTTCCTGTCAGGTTTACTGACAGATTTTTACTCTTTTCTCCTGCCTAACTAAAGCAACATAAATCCCATCACTGCCTTCATAGCAGCATTAACCGTTGCACATTTTCTGCTTGTTTCTCAGCAGGGTCACGTTCAATAGGAGATTTAAGTTTCTGGTTTACTGAAATCTGTCACCGCAGGCTGAGTATTTGATCCTCCAACGCAGAGTAAAGACCGTTGATGCTGTTTATTCTGCAGTCAGTCTGATAGATAAAGATCTGATCTCTTGGTGGTCGTTAAACAGATCACAGTGTGTGAGCACTGGGGAACACGGGGAGGGGGGGGAAGAGCACTGGTCTCTGTGTAGCACAGCAGGGAACCTACAGGAAGGGCACAAGCTGATCGCAGCATGCACACTGGTCGTCTGTTTCTTTGTGTGTGTGTGCGTGTGTGTGTAAATATGACCTTTGCTCCTCCACCATTTTTTTTTTGTTTTTTTTACAGACCACATGGTAAAAAGTGTGTTGGCAACCAACTCTAACGGAGGCAAACCCAGGGTTGCAGATGAGACAAGAAAAGCTTAATCTTGCTCAATATTCTGACCATGTTCAAAATAATGTGGATAATTGTGATGACAACTTGTTTTTTTTTTAATCTTCATCCATTGTAAGATTGCTTCAGAATATGCTGCACGATTTGAAACGATTGTAGACAAAAGATTAAAATCATCACTGTCAAAATTTGAATTGCTTCCAGCCCAGCAACACCTGTCATTGGCATCCACTTAAGATGATGGTGGATGAATCTCATTGCAAATAACAAGAGTGGTGGTGGAAAGTGTGTACACCCTTTAAATCTTAACCTCCCAGCTTTTTCATGCATCCTGTCACTTCACTTCTCTCCTGAGACCATGATATATATATATGCATGTAGTCTTTTTTTAACTCGAAAAATCTTTGAGGGCTGGCCCTCATTTACAGTGATGTCGAGTTCGTTCATGTCAGATGCCTGTCACCATACCAACCGCCTCACTTCATTATGTCTGTTTGTTGCATAAAGTGCAACAAACCCGGTTGCATCAGATAGTGAAAGACGTACGGTAGCTGCCTGTGCACTCATCCTCACTCCATTCCCACGTCGTCTGCGGCACGGCGCCTCTGCTCACAGTTAAATATGCTTGTACGGTGTTCATCTTACCCCCAGTCCTCACCGCTCATCCAGCTCGGCTCTTTCCAGGGTAGCTCCTTTTCTTTCCCCCAGAGGAGATTAGTGTCTCCTCTATGAAGTACAACTTGACCTTAACCCTCCCTCATTCTCTCCCACACTGCCTCTAACACTCCCCTCATCACCATTTGATGTAAATGCAAATGATTCATCATCCTCCACTGATAGAGTAGCAGCAGCCCATGTCTGGGGCGGGGGGGGGGATGAAATGACTTCTTATGGAGTGCTTCTCCTTTTTAACAAGTCAAGTACCTCACAGGGTTTTATTTAATTTTTTTAAAATGTAAATAGAGTTTGAAACTAGTTAATTCTCAAAACACTAACCCTGCTGCCTTTTTTTTTTTTTTTTTTTTTAAACAAATAACACCAAAAGTAATTGTTATTCTTATCCTTTCTCAGTTTCCCCATCTCTCTCTGTTTTTCATCCCCCTGTTCTCTCCCTTTCTCCCCCCTCCCCCTTTGTGGACAGCAGGCATTCAGTCTCTTATCAGTAGAATCAGCCAAGCACAGCCACTTTTGGGGCTGCAGATAGGCGGGAATTGGCTGACAGTGTGGAACCGCTACTGAGAAAGAGAGAGATATTAAAGATGAGGAGGGGGGCGAGGGGTAGAGCAGGAGGGAGCAGGAGAAATGACTAATCGCTGAAGGAATAAAAAAGAGGTGTTTGTTTTCTTCCGAGAAAAATACCTGGAGATAAGATGGAACTTTTTCTCGCAATCACAACATCAGGTGCGGTCTTTCTTTTGCACGGCATAACATATCTCCCATGCCATCTTCAAAATCCAGCGAGCTCGCATGTATGTGTGACTTTCAGAAATCCTTGAGGCTCCAGCATCTGACGAACTTTTCCGCCTCACAGTTTAATTAAAATAGTACACATTTTGTTAGGTCCTCCTACATATTAATTGAGTCCCAGCTCATTTGAAAGTAAGATCACATTGCGGCTAATCGGCCAGGAAGCTGATCACCCCCAGCTGTCTGCCTTTTATCCTCTCAGATAAATACAGTCATATTTGACAAGCTGGCGTTACCGAAAGTAAACAAAGCTGAAAAATGACACAACAGCGCAGTAAGTTGGATGTCGAGGAAAAGGTATCGTTACCAAAGCCATTCAACAAATGTTTCCCACCATGCAATGTCACTGAAACTAATTTGTGTGTTTGAGGATTATGGGAGATTAAAATTGCAGCTATGGTGTAAAGAAACCTAATTAAATGGTAAATCAACACTGACTCACACAAAGCTAGAAAACTGCTGATGGGCTACTCTCTGTGGCTTGAAACTTTCAAGGTTGTTACAGCCTTGTCAAGGTAGAATGGTTCAATTACACCAAATAAGTGGGCTAATTATTCTGCAGCATTGTTCTTATCTTCCAGAAAGTACCTCTGAAGTAACTTTAAGGTTTCTCCTTTCGCTGTGTGTTTCCGCAGCTGAAATTGTCTCATGGTGTCACTCTAACAACTTGAGCAATAATTACACCTACTTTAAACCACAAAATGTGTAGATCACCCACACAGTAATTCTTTCCTTTAACTAGTTCTTAACTGGTGTTCAGGATTCTTGTGGGGTTGTATTTGAACAGTGTAGATAGGGCGAGGTTGATGCCTGCAGAATATGAAGCACAGGACAATATGGATGCACGGTTGGTAACAGGTACTAACTGAACTCTATGCAATGCGTTAAAATGCAGAGGAAGAGGAGTGGGCGGGGAAAGGGGTGGTAATGTATCCATTTTAATGCATCTCATTAATAAGGAACACAAAGCCACGTAATGTGGAAAGAGGTGGGAGAGAGGAAAAAAAATCAGAGCAGGATTTGAGATGCTGTAATCAGATTTTTGGTACCAATTATGGTAATCAGACCATAATTGAACCACGTTCTCGTCCACGTTGAGAGGCTTGCATATGTGCACAGATAAAAAAAAGGCTTATGTGGTCATGCATGGGCTCCCTGTACACACAGACACTGCTGCTGTAAAACAGGACAAACCACAGCTTTTCATTTCTGGGCTGCAGTATGTTTTTGTTTTTTTTTTACCAACATGCGTGGTTGGTATTTTGGTGACCTTGAAATGCACCTGGTGTTTTTGTGCCCCTGCACACCTGGTAGAGCCAAAGGGTGAGAGATGTAGGGTGTTGAATGTAGACGAGGTTGTGATGTTGCTGTATTTTAATGTCCATCAAGCGGTATTTATGATATGAACACTGACTCCCTGCAGTGCCAATCACACTGAAAATCAACACCAAACTGCAGCTGTGTCAGACTATGTGCAGAAATTCAAAGTAACTGTGTCTTGACAAACCAAGCTGAAGACCAACCAACCTAACAACCAGATACTATTCCCCAAAGTTTGTGGGCCAAGCCAAGGCTGAAAATCTACTGAATAATTGCCGGAGGTTTGGCAGGTGGAGAGGGAGGACGTTTTTCATTTTCCCCCTGCTTTATATTATTAAACACTTGTCCATAAATTTCCAACAGCACTGTCTGTATACTCATCCAGTGTTGCGAGAGCAGCCACAACAGCGTGCCCTATCTCCTTATTTCAACCGTGTCTTGAATTAGTCGCAACGGAAAAAATGCATTTTTAATGTCTTGATGTCTTAATGTAATATCCTTACAGTCAAACTGTGAAAATGATCCAGAATTCTTTTTGACCCCACTGTATGTACCACGTTGATCCTTTAAGATTAGCATAGAATTCTTGCTAATTGGCATCAAACACAAAGTGTAGATGTCATTTTTTTGTACTCTTTGGTTGTAACCTACAGTATTGGATGCTGGTGAAGGCCCTATGAAGAGTCAGTGGATCATCCTCGTGATGGCGCCAGAGGAAAAGTCGGCCATCACTTAAAACACCAAGATACATTGTATCTTATTTTGACCATGACCTTCACTCTTCATGTGTTCCCCCTATAATACACTTCAGCTGTGCCACCCATGAAAAGTAAACATAGTGACCCCCTCCTGCACACTTTGCACATTGTTTTTTATTGGCTGAATTTTGTGTCACACACCGCTTGTTCACAAAAAAAGGGGCCCAGTGTCCCTTACTGACTCACTGCTAGTAGCCTAAATGTTTCATTAGCATATAGCAGGGGAAATGTCCAAGTCACTGGGGAAAAGATAATCATCTGAAAGGTTATCTGGATTTCCAGCAACTCACACACTAACATGCACACACCACAGGAAAGGAAGATAGCAAGATATTGTAACTGATTAAAAAAAAAAAGAGTACGGGTGTACGACTAATGCCTAACATTATTATCGGATTGTTTCGTTTTGCGGGTCTGGTGGCCTCCACCATCGTAATCCGGGCAGTTTGAACAATTAATAAACAGCAGATTTGAGAAGTTTGTGTTTTTGTTGCAGCACTCTCCTGCTGATTGCAGACTTCCTGCAAACATGACCTCCAAAACCTAGTCTCAGCTTGGTTGTCCGGGACAAGACTGACGGCAGCTTGACATAGCCCACTCAATAAACTGAATAATGTAAAATGCAAAGACTGAAAGCTGACATTGCGGATGGCATATACATGCTGCCTGGTGCACATGTTAGCTCCTTGTGGGGGATCAATTTCACAACTTTTTGGCCATCAGTGATCACTCCATGGAATTACAAGTAGTCATAAGCAGAGGTGTAAATTCGGTGGACGGTTGGCTCCATCAATTTACAACAAGCTGAAGAACCTTGAAGAAGGAGCTGCAGCAGGCATCAATTTAAAAAAAAGAAACCAACATCTGTCCTTCCTTGCTGAAGTTTCGTAAACATGTGAGGACGGCGAAAAATAGAAGATTAGCCTGCATTGAGGGGGGAAAAAAGCTTCCCTTCTTTTCTGCTCTCCTCTCTCTCTCTCTCTCTCTCTCTCTCTCTCTCTTCTGGTCGAGCAGGTTCAGCTGCAGTGAGCAGCCATGAAAAATGGATGAGTGTGTTTCTCTCTCACTCACTTCTTTCTTTCCCCTTCACTCATCCCCTCTTTCTCCCTCACTGCAGTCTGATCATGCACGGCTGTAATGTATTTATTTTGCCAGTAACGAGAATGAAGGACAGAGGTTCTTTGTCTTTTCTTTTTTTTCTCCTTTCTTCTTTATCTTGTGGCAGAGAAATGGCTGAAATAGATTGAGCAGAAACAAACAAAAAAAAAAAAAAAAGGTCATCGCTCTTACCCACAAACAAAACCATGAGCGGGCAACACAAAGTAGAGGGAGGGTCGATGAAGCTTGAAGTTTTGTTTTTGTCTTTTTCACACCTGGAGCACTCCTACAAACACACCCCTGTGTGTGAGCAAGTACATCAGCCACCAGTGCCACCTCACAATCTTTACACCTTCTTGATTCAACACTTGTGAATTGTTTGATTTTACATTTGGATTTGTGGGTAGATTTATTTGTCTCTAATCCCCCAAAATCTGTGTCACATTTTCTGTGTGTACGTGTGTGTGTGTGTGTGTGTGTTGGGTGGCTTATACACAGCCTGAATGTGGAAGCACGTGCAACGGGAGGAGACAGCAGGGAGACTGTGAGACAAGTGTGTATATGTGTGTACATTTGATATGAGGAGATGCACTGCTGCAACAGCCTGATTGAGCCATGCAGCTCGCCTCTAAGCATGAACACATTAGTTGATGTTTATGCAGTCTTACAGACGAGGAGTGCCGGACCAAATTTGATCATCGTATTCGTCGTATTAACCCGATTGACCTGATCTGACAAAGGATCAGTGCTCTGGCTCAAAGATGATTGATGAATACCAACCACTGCAAGCAAATTTAGAACTGACTCTGGGCAAATGAATCAGCTGCTATTAAGATGTATTCCCCCTCGTTGTTTACACAACAGCTCTGGTGCGCTGCATGTACACGAGAGACAAAAACAGGGAAGAGCAATTCACCCTTTCCCTTTTATTTCATTAAGACAAATTTAATGTCCTGTTATTTTAATCTTCCCTCACCTCACCCCCTCTGCGTCCTGCTGTTACACCCCCTTGTCTCCCCCCTTCTCCTCTGAAATTGCTTCATCTCTGTATTCCTTTTGATGCTAAGAGGCCTTTGAACTTCAGCCAGCATCTTTACGCTGCACTCAGTGGCGAGTCTGTGAGCGACTCAAATATTCATGGGGACCAGACCTCACCTGGAATACTGATGGCCGCCGCTTTGCGCTCTGGGGTCGGGAGCACGTGTGTCAGTATGTGAACTGCACTCGCTGTATAAAATGGTGACAGAGCCGCCAGTAGAGTAGCGCACATCGCAGTGCGTGATGGATACTGCTGGGAGGTGCAAGGTCATCGGTGTGGCTTTGCCCTGCTCTGTCACGTTAGAGGGGTGACTATAAACATTGTTATAGGGGCTGGTGAAGAGGTTTGTGTTAAAGTTCACAATGAGGTCACAGCGGAACAATAAGACACCAGTCGCACTTCCATGTGTTCATAATGATGGCTAAAAGCCTAACATTGAAACTCTTCATACTTGCCATTAAAAGACCTCCCCCCCAAGAAAGCTTCTTTCAATACCAACCATGGAAGACAAAGCTGCAGCTCCCATTTTGTGCAAAAATGTAGTGAGGGGCTATTTCCCAAAATGGGTTGTTTTTGCTGTTAAATTTCCCCTCGTATTTCTATGACAGCATTTTCCTGTTGAGCTGTAGAGGAAGGGTTTTAACAAAGAAACAGGAGTTTTGTTCTAAAATTGCTGTAATTAAAAAAAATTAAAGTGCCCACTTTATGTGCCTCATCCCCACACTCAGATATGAACCCTAGGACCGTACCAGCGGCAATGTATTTATCATAAAGGTCAGAATACGGGTGCACTCCCAATTTAGGGGCAGCTGAATTTCAACAGAGATGTGTGAATAAGCCTTGACTGGCTTGCAGCCCCCCACACACACACACACACTTTTCTCTCTCACTTTCACAGCTACGAGTGAAGTATTTGCTGGTCATCCTACAGTTTGACCAAACCAAAGCCTCATGCTACGCATGGCTGTGCTCCATTATGCAGGCTCTTGCTCTAGATTAAAGCTATTTTTCATAACCCAATATCATTTGGCCTGATTATAGCACAATGGGCTGCTTTTCCCTCGTGGTGTTCAGCTCAATTTATCACACATTTGACAACACAGGCATTCTACCGTTGATTACCAGACAGTAGCTATTGTAAGGAATATGTACGTTTTCAGCGCTCTGTCAACCAAGTCTTGAGGCCAGCATAGTGCTTTTCCACACACTAGCAGTTCCAGACCCTCGGCTCTGACATTTTCTATTGATTGTGAATGATAAAGGACATGCCGAGCTGCCTCCGCTGTGGCACGACAAAGATGCATTAGCGAGATCAATCTTCATGTTTTGTTTGAGGTTTTGATTTTCTCGTGTGGACCCATCCAACATCTAGCCTGCGTTCACTTTAATGAGTTCTTACCCAAAATAACTTCAGATACATCTATTCTGCTCTCTTGTGTCTCACCGAGCGCAGCACAGTGTTAAAGTAGCCAGTAACACCAAAAACAAATGTACATGTAATAGTGTAATTTGTCAATGACTTGGTATCTTGGCCTTGGAGGTAACACATCGTTAGTAATGCAGTTAACCAGTCAGTTTAATGATATAATCTTACGTTGAGTGAAATCTTACGTCAACAGCTCTTGTGTTTTGTTTTTTGGAAAGGTGATTAGAAAGCACGTGACACCCCAAACCTTTTCACATCAACAATATGGTTCTTACCGCAGCTCCAATCTAGGTGTGTTTTTAGGTTAATTACACCCATGGATCCAACAGCCAGGCCAAAAAATAATTTTATGTGACAAAAACCAAATCATGAAGATTTTCCAGACAAAGCTGGAACAATCAGGGTGAAAATGAAAAATGGAAGTTCATTTCTCTAGCATTAATTTTCCGTCGGAGTGCTGTAAGGTCAACAATGAGTAGGCTGTCGTCAAAAAGTTTATGTCGGGTCAGTATAGTGAACGAGGCCACCGCTTTCTGCCTGCGCTGTGTGATGCGTTTCCCTAAAAAGTAAATATGTTATTTTTCCATAGCCGCACTAATGGATTCTCTTATCGTCTGAAAGGCTGACAGCCCCGCGCGTTTCTGTTTGTGCGTGCATCTGTCTGCCTATCTGCCCCACCCACACAGCCGTCTGTCGCGGTGGATCAGAAATGATTGGCCTCTGAGCCAGCCAACTGGTGATGTGGGACAAAGGGCCACATGCCGTATGCGGGACTATTTGGAGAGTGCACGAAAAAGTAGCATCTAAGCCCATGTGCTCTCACTCGCTAATCCCTCTGTATCCGTGAGTGAAAACCATCAGACCGCAATGAGATTGCAGCAACTCATGTTCGTTTGTTTGTCTGCTCTAATCTTGTTTGTCTGCATGGTAGCTTATTAGGCTGTGGGTCTTGTTTTTATAGTTTTGCCCATCAACTAATACTTACTCTATTTTTGCACACAGAAGGACATTTTCAGCTCACTCACTTTCTGTTTTACCTCCGAAAAGTGGTGTAGATTGGTCTTTGCTAGTTGATGTGGGTGTGTGTGTGTTTACTAGTTTTGTTGTCTTAGTAACTGATTCATCGTCAATTTTTTAATATTTATGCACATTTCCTAAATCTCAGTATTTTTCCTTTGGTGTGCATTAAGGTATCATGGAGTAGGTATGGCATTTGTCAGTTGCTTCTAGAAGACTTTGAAGTTTACTGAAGTGTGTTATCTTCTCCAAATGTTACAGCTCCAATTAACCCTAAATATAATTACTGTAATCTCATGTGTCTCAACATGTGCATGCATGTGCCCACCTAGCAAAAAGTCAAAGAGGAGCTGTCTCTTTAAGGTTGAAAAGACATCTCTATATGTCTAAATTTGGTTGAGAAGTGAAAGATGAAAAGACATCTTTTTCAGGCCATCCCAGCGACTTCAATCCAGCCTATATCCAATGAGGAATTAATGATAGTATTATATGTAAGTTAATTATATTATTATATTGCATTCATAATTACTCAAAAAACCTCATAATTCGTGGGAGGAGAGCAATGGCTATAAATGGCCGCTCATTTCAAAATTTGATAAAAGATGGCATGTTGATGACAAACCCAGCCAACTTTCCTCCGAGGAAAAAAACACTGCACTATTATATAGCCTCATTTGATCCATTTCAGTATACTCAAATTTCCATTAAATGGAGCTGGAATTCATACAAGGTCACCATAAGCCTTGTGGCGATAAGCCACCACACTGTGCATCAAAACTCAAAACATGCAACTTCTATGCAAAGCTGTAATACTGCAAAAGAAATGGGTAAATGTAGCTGATAATAATACTGATAATGACAAGTTTTAGAGGTTTCTTATCAAATGTCTGGAACCCATTTTTGCTATTTCTGCTTCGGAGACTGACTCCACCCACAGGGGGTTACCATAATTTTACCCTATCTTATCCAAAATCCAACTGCACGGAAATTAACAGTTAAGAAAGCACAAAGACGGTCTGGTTAGAGGGAGAAAAGCTGAATAAGCAGCTCCCGCCGACCTTCCTGAATCTGTAAACAGCGGGTGGAAGGATGCAGGCTCACTGGGGGCCACAGACACCATGCGCCAGCTGCCTGCCTGTCTGAATGTGCTCAATTCAAAGGGACCAGCTTCACACTACGAATCCAGCTGAGGCCTCAGAAATCCAGTTAATGTGCTGGCTAGGCTAACATGGTGCTAGTACTGGCTGCTAATGGAAAGCCAGCTGACCATGGACTCATTGGCTCGACTAAACTTGGGCGATTCACGGCTTCCTCTATTATCCAAATAAATTTTACTTAATACCCCAAAATGTGTCTGTCTCTATTGTTCTCAGGTTCAATGTAACATACATTAGAGTCTTGCCCACATTTTTTCACTACCCATGCCTTTCTCTTCCTCCAGACCAATCGCTCAAGATGTATCACTCTGATGTTCTGTATTGCTATCACCAACATCAATCAGCGTTAAAAATATATATATAATCAATATTATATAATAATATAATATTAAAAAAATAAATTCTACATTAAAAAGCAGTACTGTCACCAGTGATCTGTATGGCATATTTCACACATATTGAAATGTTCAGAAAGACTCTTTTCGTTGTGGTGTGCAGAACACAGTGCACATTTTATTTCATTTTTGTGTACTTCCCCACTTGCTGCCTTGAGATCCAGCTATATTTGGGTCAGCTGTGGTCCGAAACAGACCGTCTTGGGCTAAATTTGGACCAAATCAGAAAAATTATGCACAACCCAATTTTCTGCCCAACTGTTTTTGGGCTTAATACCAGACCATGATGTGCCGACCAGAGTTGCACCAGAAAACAACATGTGTGGATGTCTGGTGCTTTGTGAGCGGCGTGTTGTTTGCGCAGCAGGGAACGTGTGCGTATGCAATGTGCCTTTGCGTGATCTGAAAGGATTTCTAGGTATACATTAACTATATTTACTGTGTGTTTATGCATCTGGCCACAGAGCTCTTGGAGAATCACTATCCTGCAGAGCGATGACATCAGACAGGCAATCAGGGAACCTGCAAAAGTTGTCCCCTGTTCTTTTCTTCATCCCTCTTTTGAAACCATCACTTTTCATCTCAAGCCCTAAAGGTGCAGATAATTGGCTGAGGTTTTCAATGGGGTTGATACATACAGTACCCTCGCCTGTGTGCCTCCGTGTGTTTTTGTGCCTGTGTGGGTTCTTCCTCAGCTCAGTGTGTGCGTTTTAGGAAGAGTGTTGCTCCACTGGCGGCTGATGAGTATCTTTGTTTCAAGTCAAGGCTATCAACACAGTGCGGAACAACAATGAGAGCCCACATCACTTCCCTCAAACATACCACCGACTTTCCCATTACTCAACAGCCATGGGTGTTCTATTGCTGCCTACCGGCAATTTGGCTTTTTATTTACCAGACGCACTGGTAAAATACACAGATCTCAAGGCTAAATAAGAAAGAAATGAGCGGTCAGATGGATAATGCAGCTGCGCGTACCTTTGCCTCCGCTCTGTGAAAGGGTGAGCATTTGTTTTACACTGTATGACAAGGCAGCATACCTTTTCAGACTCCCTTCAGTACAATACACCACAAGCAAATGCTGGGACTAATCCACTGAACCCCCACCCCACCCACCCCCAGTGCTTTTCACCTGAATTAATTTCTTTCCCAAAACAACAAAGTGCAACTTTCAGGAAACAATGTGCAATAAACCATGCGGGTTGGGTTTTTTTTTCTCTCTCCTCGCTCTTATTCTCTTCAGTATGATGGAAATCAGAAATAGCCACTTGAACTTTGGCTGGGTTAAAAACAGACTGAGAGGGTTTTGTATCACTTGTGCAAGTGCCAAATACAATGGGTTCGACTCATGGTGCACATGTGGACCACAAAATAAAGAGTTGTTGTCAGTGGGAGGAATGACATGATAATTGTGGGATTTTTCGGTTTGCATAAGTGTGCTGTGCAGTGGCAATTGCAGGCGTGCGTGCTGAATGTGTGATATTGTGTTCATTTTAGTGTTTCTTTAAACCAGAACTACAGCCAGCTTTCTGAAATATTGCCATGTTGCTGTACCTCGAGGCCTCCTGTATCACTGTTGTTTTAGTCTTGAAAACATACACACACCAGCAGGATGAAGAGATCCACTCACGCACACACAAGTGTTCCTTTGCCTTCATGTGTATCTCCTTGATCTGTCCTCTGGGATGTGATAACTCTCCTCCTGCCTTCATCTCCTTCAGATAGGAAAGCAGTTGTCAGTATGTCAGACATGAGCAGGGCATATTCAACAGCCAAGCTTCAGTGTTTATGTGTGCTCGCTTGTATGTGTGTGTGTGTGATGGTGGTGGAGGAGTGTTAAAGCATGTTTGAAGCACTTTTCCCTTTCATGTACATCGCTGCCCTCCAGGTCTTTCTGTTCTCACAGTTCACAGTTAGGCCTCCATGGTCATGCACTCCAGCTCTTCGGGTTCAACCAAAAAAAAATCCTCAGCTGAACAGGTGGACAACAAGATTTGGGTTCAAGATACAGTCCAGTATGATGTAGGATGAAAAAGATACCCATGTAACTACTGCACATTGCTGCAGGGGCTGGAAAAAACAAATGGTTTTGTGGTTATCAGTCAACTTTCCATGGAAATAAACCCCAGAGCCCAGTTTCTGCTGGTCTTTCCACTTTCTTTGACTTGAGGCAAGTTATTTCCTGTGTCTGTGACTTGTCTTCCTTCTTATTGGCCACATGAACCATCGGAGCTTCAGCACAATTAATGAACCAAAACCTAAATACTTATACTAAATACCAATATTATCATCTAAATCGTTATCCAAACTTTCCTTCCAACAGACTCTGCTACTTTGAATATGTAGAGCTTCCATCATTAGACCGATGAAGTAATGGCATGAATCCATTTACAAATTTTACTGCACATTTAAATCAACCTTCTCCCTCCTTATCTTAAAAAAACTATTTGTTCTTTTTATTAAAAAAAACTTGCAGATTTCTATCCTTCACACTGAGAATTATTATGTCTGGTTTTTCCATCTTTTTGAGTGATTTCAGGCAGAGAAATCACACATGCATCAACTGTACTTTCCTCATCACCAGCCTCAGCGACAACTGACATTGGCAAACTGCCTGACCCAGACAAAAAAAAGGAAATAAATATTAAAAATATGTATTCAATAATCTCTCTGTCTCAGGGACACATAAAGTATGTTTGTGTCCTTGTCCTCGCCGCTCAGCAGCTGACCAATAGAGCAGTCTCCCCAAACATCACTCTCTCACATTCACATTTGTCACGTTGCTTAAGGTAACACACAGATCGACTCCCTCTTTGTGTTTGCCGTCGTCCGCATATCCCGCCATCATTATATTGCATCTGATTTCCTCCCCTCATTGCCTGTCCATCTCCACTCTCCTCTGATTTTTGCTCTTCTGGGAAAGTGGCATTGGGGTAGGAGGAGATGTAATTGCAAGGTTTAGTTTGCAGACCAACTCTCTTTTTCCCCACCCTCCATCCCTCCAGGATGAGCTGAGACGTACTAATTGTATGTGTTTAAGGTTGAGCGATAGTAGGGAAACTCTTCCTCTCATCACATCTCCTTGCCCACTTGCCTTCAATTTTTCGAGTGATATGAGACAGAGAGGGGCAAAATGGAATGGACTGCCAGGAGCAATCACGAACACGAGAGTCTTAGAAGCGCTGGGGACTAAGTGCTGTGGAGAATGAAGAGTGCATGTGTGTGTGTGAGAGCATGTGTCCATGATGAAAGATGAAACAAGTGAGTGACCAGATAAAAGCCAGTCTTTGATTGGATCTATTTTAGTGATGAAAGGGCATAGAGATGAGACTGAAAGTAAAAAAAAAAAGTAAAGATCGATAGAAAAAAAAGATGGATAAAGTCGATTAAATCTTTGTCGAACAGACACAAGGACAAATTGTTCCAAGGTCGCGCTGCGCTGTGTAAAGTATTTCTTCTGAGCGGCGGTGCTTTTTCAACACACAAGTAGCCACGCACAGGCACATTCCTTCAACCAGATTACTGTGCATAGTCTACCTCAAGTTCCATAAGACGGTGGCCTTCACTTCAAAAGCCCAACCATTCTAAAAGGATTACACCGCGGATACTTTATTTGCTCAATGTGTTTTCAACCCCTGTTTCACAGCTGGCCTGAGGCGCCGCATAAACTGGCCAGAACAAAATTCTGCAGGGATCAAAAAGACCAGACAACCTGTCTCTTAGAGAGACTTCTTGTTCAACACACACACACACACACACACACACACACACACACTGCACAATTTAAAGTGGCTTGAATCAGCAGCAATGATGAAGTGTGGCTCTTTCATATTTAGGATTTTCTCTCTATGTGCATGCATATTACATGCTGTTTTAAGGGTTAGTTTGTGCAAAAATAAACTGCGGGCATAATACCATGAATACAAACAAAATGAAAAACATTGAAGGCATTCACATCATGCTGCTACTCAGTGTTACATCCCTGCTCTCCGCCTATGAATTTTTCAGTAACTCCACACTAGATTTTGGAACTCACTCTGGGGGTTGACAGTACTGTATAAGGCCCACTGCCACTGACTGCCTAAAAAATTCCTCACCAAAATATAAGGAAGTGAAAGTGATTTCACTGTGTTTTAGAGACATTTTTAAGAGTTTAAAGATTATTTTCATGATTAATGCAATAATATCTATTAAAGCATATAAAAACCCTACAAACTTGTTCCAAATATTGGGAATTTGAGATCAATGTATCCTCGTTTTGTTTTTTATCTAATGTTTTATTGTATCTTTTGTTTTATTGTGGCTTTTCAAACTTCGTCAATACTTTGCTGTGTAGGTGTATTTCCTGACATGCTCCCAGCGCACGTGTGTGTCAAGAAGGCCGGAAGCTGTAAATGCGATATCTGAAATTGCACATACAAAAGTGGACCAGGATAATGGCTCTCAAATGATGCACAGAGGGAACATTTGTGACTGTGAAGCCATTTGATAAAGAGGGGTCACTATGGTAATGGCAGCAAAAGTGCATTTCCAGCTCCTATACAGCCACTCCTGGTCACTTGGATGGATGCTTTTAGTTTTGGTTTTTTTGCGCATCATAATGCATAACACTCCTACATCTCGGCCTCTCTCATGTTTTTTCTCGCTTTCCCCCAGGGGCAGTCGGGAGTGAGGTTGGGGTGGGCGGTTGTGCAGTCAGCCCTTTCCCTATCTCTGCAGGTTAATAAGTCCTCATCTGAAAGAGGAGGAACTCATACAGTAGCACTGCCTCACAGTCACTTAAGGCAGAGAGGCAAACTCAGACAATTTGTACTGTATAGTGGTTTTTAAATTGTCCTCCTCCTTCTTCAGTTCCTCTTTGCTTTTGTATTCCCACCTTGGGGAGGGGGGGGGGTGCATTTCAGCCAAGGTGGATGGAAAACAAACTCGTGATAAAAGCCTGACCTTTGTGTGGGTTCTATCATTTTGCTGCAGGGACAATGTTGATGGGTAGAAGGTCGAGAAATGTCAAAAGAGAAATGCCATTGTTCACTGAGGCGCAAATAGAGCTGGACTTTGATACATGCTGCAATGTTGGCCTCCTCTCAGTGTTTCTTTTCCATCCGTGTAGTGCAGAACCAAGACTGTCCTCCTGTAAAAAAAAAACAACAAAAAAAAGCCCTTAGGTTTTCCATGCAAGTAGCTTATTACAACTTTATTATTGTACGATCTGTACTGTACTATTATGACAGGAGCAAAGGAGGATGTCAGGGGATGTTGTTACAAGTAGGATAAGCTCTGTGTTAGTCCCTCACCAAACTGTGACCATTCCATAGCCGTGCTTAAGCCGTGTTTATTATTGTATCCATACCAGCAAAGGTCCAGTATGCCTGCTGCCATAGGGGCAAAATTTCAGGAGAAGCACGTATTGGTTGTATCAGAGGGTCGAGACAAATAAAACTATGTGTTCGTTTGGGTTCGAAGATTTGTTAGCAAAACCATAAATGCATCTTGATGTTTTTTTCTGCTTCTCTAACCTTCGAGCTTGGCTGTCTGTGTATTTCGTTCGCCATGGTCAGAACACTTGCCGGGTGGCTTCACGAGATGGTGTTTTGCACGCGCTGCTTTGGATTTTTTAGGCTCAGGTGCTGTGGGGTCCTGCTGCAATGTTGCTCTACTCTCCAACCCGGCTGAACCTGAACCTCCCCCACCACACAGCCATACACTCTACCGCACACACGCACACCAGGCACCAGGCTCTCAGATCAGAATACACAACATGCCATGGGCCATAAACGCCCTATGCACACATAAACAGAGATGCGCTGGCTTATAGTTTTACAGACATACACATTTAAACACACCTAGGGCAAATGCAGGGTGAATTGTCAGGTTATTCTACTCTAAACAAAAACTCACAGAAGCACAGTGTGATCCTGCTTTATCTCACCCTTGCCCAGGGCTACAAACAGATCATAATCTCAAGAAAGTAAATCCAAGAAAAGGGTCAAACAAGGAACAACAGGTGAATTATTTCCAGGCCCCACCATGACGTTTCTCCTTGCGTCTTCACCCCAGAGGAGGGCAGGAGATGGCATGAAATTGTGGAGCTTAGTTTCCATCGCATGTCCCGCAGACACGGCACTGAGATGACAGAACAGCAGAAGGAGCTCTGCATCAAGCACAGCAGAGGTCAGTGTGTCAGTGTTTGAGTGGGACTGTGTGGGGGCGGCCTCAGTGTGACCCAGGTGCTTTGACGGTTTCCTTTGCTGCATGCGCTGACTGAGTAATGAACTCACTTGTATCCCTTTCTCAGATTTACTTGTTGAGCATTGGCAGCTGTTGCAGTTTGCTCTTTGCTTTGGTTCCCTCGTCACATTTGACATTGCAAAGATTGGTGCGATTGTAAAATGAGATGAAATTCCCTTCTTGTCTGCCTTCAAGACTGTGCTTTAGTGATGAAGGTAACTGTCACCACCATTTTGTCATTCCTTATTATAGTCGAACATTTCTGCTACTCAGCCTCTGCTTCAGTGAAATTAGTTTCTGTTCTTTTTTTTTTTTTTTTTTACATTTTCAGCATTATGTGAACAATATGAAATAAATATAAAGTACTATGTTTAACAAATGGAAGGATACAGGATTGTCGTTAAGCAACAAGGGGCACACCATTGATTTTACACACAAAGATCAGGTTACTTGTCAGGAGGAATACTACTCAACTCTGTGGCTTTGAAGGGGGCTCTCCTAAATGTTAGAAAATAACCCCAATGGGTTTTAAAGATGTGAGCAAGAAAGGGATGGTTTAATAAAACTATTTGTCGCATTATCGTAGTTGAACCCATACTAGGGACTGAAAGTCAGGCTATTTCAGCCTCAGTTACTCCTATTTTGAGCATCCTTTAAAGAAATCTGTCTCTCCTGAGTCACCCAGCTCTGTGGAAACTCAATACTATATCACCACAGTACACCTTTAAAATCCACAAATATATTTTTCCAATATACTACAAAAATAAGTAGTCAAAATAAAAAAATGTGCACTGTGTTAAATCAGTTATTAGCTAGAAGACCACATGCATTACCTTTAAGTCTCGCTGATCTCATATCAAAATCAATGATGTCAACTTGAGGACTCAATGTATCGGGACGAGAAATCAGCTTCGAAGCTTTTATATGTAATAAAGTGCTCTCCCAGCAGATGGTTCCCGTCATCTTACTCTGCAAAGCATGAAGTCAGTGCACCGAGTGCAAAGAAGATTAAAGTTTGCAAAGATCTCCGAGGTTCAAAGGAGACATGGATCACTGCAACCATGAAGTGTCTGAGAGAGGAGAAAAGAGAGAGCCGGAACACGCAGATGGACGTTGCTGTAGCGGGGACGTTTCTCGATAATTTGCGGTGCCCTGCTGACGGACATCTCTGAGAGCTGGCACGAGCTCCCAGCTCGCCGTGCGGCTGTAATTGCCTGTTGGTTGCTGTAATGGCTGCCTGTCTCTGCGACGTTTACTTTTCATTATGCTGATGTATTCATCGTAGCCCCTTTTGTTGACCTTATCAATCAGAGTTTAATTTCCTACAAATTTCTTTTTAATTACAACTGTTTCTCCCCCCCTATCCCCCCCATCCCCCTGGGGCCTGTTCAGATTGCAGCGCCCGCCTGTTATGAGGTGGCACCCGTCAGCAGGGTTACGTGGCACACCTTCGGCTGGTCAGAGATTAATCAGCCATTAAAGCGCCTCTGCCATGCTCAGAGCCTCAAGTCAAATCCACGACTCTCGGTTTAATTGACAGTGAAATGGCGGAAGGAGATAGTCCCGCTGAGCGGCCGCCAGGAGTAAAGGGCAGCTGGGCTCCAGCGTTCACCTCTCAGCTTCCACACAACCTGATTATATTAGCCTGTACAGGTTTGATAAGTGTATCCCTCACACCCCGCAATTAAATTGATTTGAAGAACAAAAACGAGTCAGTGGCCTTTAAGGCGACTCATTTGTGAAAAGATAAAATTACAAGGAAGTGGGTATTATTTAAACGTATGAGTAATACATTTCATTAATTTAGTCGCCACAGCAGAGACTGTAGAGTAGCTGAAGGCAGTAAAAGTTGGAATCGCACTTGTTTCCCTTAAAAGAAATTAAGAAAAATAAAGTTAAAGGTTAAAACAAGATTGCAGGCTTTCTGAAAGAAATTACATAAAGTAAAAGAACATTGTCTGGTCTGCCTCGAAGCCAGTTAGCAAAATTCACCCCGCTGCTTTCCCCCTGTGTGACACAGTGGAAAAAGGTCATGGTATTTGAATCCCAGCTCAGGACTGAATAGGAAAACACTGCAATCTCGCATGAGCAGGTTTGCTGTGCTTGTTAACACATAAAACAGAGAGTGGTGTGTTTTGTTCCTCGTCCGTCCTTAAGATGTTAAATGTCCTTGCGTAGTCTCAACGAGTCATGTTCAGCCAAACGGCCACAAGGTTTCATAAGATGCTGGCTGGTCGACCTCCCTCTATTCACAAACAGAGGTTATCGCATGCTATTTACTGAGTGCTTTTAGTTGCCTTTGGAGATGTTTGCTTATAAAAATTGGGGTCACTCGGAGTGCAGCGCGGGCTTTTTTTTCCCACCTTCACGTGCGTGCGTTTTTGCTGATTTCTTGTTTTTAAGCACACACACATCCTATTAGACGCCTTCTGAAGCCCGAAGGCTGAGTCATAGATGAGTGCCGCACAATTCAATCAAAATGTCGAACGGACAAATCTCCTCATCGGTGCGTGTCATTACCACACAAAGGCTTCGAGACTTTAAGCAAAGAGAGCAACTGTGAGCACTGCTTCCATCTGACTCCACCTGCAGAGTGAAATGATGCAGACAGAGCTGGCTGTGAGTGATGTCATGTTCCCCACGTATTGATTAGAGGATTAACTGTGTTTAGTTTTGATTCAAGTGGCCATGAAGGAGTATGTGGCTAATGACTAAGTGTCAAGACCTTAGTGCTTGCAGCTGTGACTTCATTTATGGTAAGCGGCTGCAATGTTTCCCCAAAGACCCCCCCCGCCCCCCCAGCATGCATTATTTACAAGAGGAGAGGAGTTCGTCCCTCCATTTGATGATAATGACTCAGGGGCATGTCTCAAGCTGTCAGTACACGGGCCCCATCCCATAAAGAACCCGTCAGCATTGTATTTCTTACTCGTGATTGGATGAGCTGCCGTTATGGGTTAGGACTGGTGGCACCCCATCGAGAAACGTCAGCGATTTACCGGAGTTGGAGGCTCCTTTAATGCTCTCATCCCTCCTGGTGAAAAACCCATTCAATCCCACACATGCGGCGGACCAGCAAGGCGTCGAGGTGTCATTAATTGCGACGGCCTACTGATGGAAAGATGCACTCAATCTTGTGCGCTGGTGATATCACAAAGGTCACCAGTGTGGAGATGGCATCAGACTTGAGTTGTCGCGATCGGTTGTCTGACACTTTTCTGTATACATCGTGTATCTTGTGAGAGAAGAAAGCCTCCCCTTGCACTGCTGTGTCGAGGCATTGCAGCTGGATTGCTTTGTACTCTCTCAATAGAAAATTTTGGCAATGCTGATAACGGAGCATTTAGTTCAGCCTGACACTGCTAAGTAGTCTTGGTGAGCAGCATCAAGGCTTCAACGATTTAAAGGTCAAGAGGGCTCCTGAGCTGTGAGAAGACTGAATATGAAGTTGGGGACAAGTGCCTTCAATTCTCCAGGCTCCTCATTAGCTGTCACGCATCATGCTCAAATTTTGTTATACCCTGTATTACACAATTATGGGGGTTGTGCACTTGTCCCAAGTTGGAGCAGCGGATTAGGTTTTTTTTTCGATTTCATATTACACGCTTTCTATTTTTTCTTCATGACAACACAACATCGGTGACCAGGAGTAGATGGTTTTGTGAAAATAGCTTTGTTCCATAGCCAGATCTGAAGTAAGTACCAGTGTACTAGTTGTTTTGTATCCGTATCACAAAATGCCCCCAAAAGACTGGTTTGTCTCTCTTAGCCACAGCTTCAGCAGGGATGACGCATGCACATCATGTTTCCCCTTGGAAAACCCTGTGCAGCAGCGTCAGCAAGCTATTCATTCTCAAAATGACATGGTTTGGCATTTAAAGTTGAAATCCAGCATCATTTTACCCCTCACTGTTGGAACAAACTCATGCATATTTATCACATCCTAATAGACTAATGTGTTCCTATCTCTACTCCCCTGTAATTGATCTCCTCTGACTGTACCAGGGCGGGCAGCCATGCTTCCTGTGCTGACACCAATGAAGGTCCCTCTACCTTCTTGCTGCTACCCAGAGTCCTCAAAAACATAATCATAAAATAATCAAGTTTGGTCCTTTATCTTACTCACAATACGTTTCTCAGCATTAACACCATGTTGCCACTACATGTTTGGAAAAACAACAACAACATAATCCATCTAATCTGTTTTAATTTCAGTTGATTTTAAGTGGATGTTAAGCTATGTGACAAAGTGGAGTTTGCAATTTTCTCATACAGTTAAATTTGAACTGTATTTTGCAACTTATAATGGCAGCAGCTTTGGCTGTAATGTCTTGTGGGCTATTGCCACAGTCACAAAAGTAATTTCCAAAAGGGTAACAAACAAAACTAACTTTATGTAACTTTGTCTTGTCAAGGTTGCTCACTAAGTTTCTTGCGTGCAGTTTTGACACATGGTGTTAATGGGGTTTCAGCCGGTAGCCTACAGGTTATTGTGACATAAAATTGCATCAAGCACATCATTACAGAAATTTAGATGGTGCTATATTTTGGTGGTTATTGTCTTCCTGAACACAATATGACAATATATTTTTCTCTACAGACTTTTCACAAAACCCCCAGGCAAGTGCAGATGCACCCCGAGGCATCAAGTACCCCTGCTTGAGAATCACACACACGCAAGTCATTACTGTTAATCAGACTTGAAGAGCAGTGAAAACATGCACATTGTATGGAAACAATGAAAACACAAAATTAAATGCGGCTGCCTTTGTTTCATAACAGCAATGAAAGTGTTGTTTCGGTGCTCACATTATAAGAGTATGATGTCTTGTAACATTTCCTTTTGTTAGGAAAGTGCACATTTTAGCATTGCCAAGAGGCTTTTACTGACATTCAGTAAATAATTGAAGAAGTTGGTAACAATGGTTGCTTGATTAGCACTTAGAACAAATTCTCTTTCTTTGGTTTTCCTTTTGTTGAATGAAGGGTGGTTATTACCTCCGCCAAGGAGGTTATGTTTTCAGCTGTGTCTGTGGTTTGTTTGTTTCTTTATTTGTCAGGAGGATTAGACAAAAAGTACTGAACCGATTTGTACCAAACTTGTGGAAGAGATGGGGCAGGTGTCATGAAAGAAGCCTCAACATTTTAGCACCTCTCTTGTTAAAGGGGCAGTTCTTTTACCTTTTGGGAACCTTTTATCATTTTCCTGTACATTGTGAGGCATTTTTAAGCAATTTTTCCTCCATTTCTCAGGCCAGTCTGCATCCAGACAATCAGACATATTTATCATTGTTTGGCCTTGGAGGATGTAGGTGCCATTCTAGTCGGTAATGCACTTCATTCCCCTCTAAATCATGTATAATATTATATATTTTTTTCCTGAAGCAATTTTCTCAGGCAATGTTAAATTACAGTTTTGCTTTGAGTCATTTTGAATCCATCCACTTGACCTTAAATTGTAAAAAGAAGACGTAATGTAATTGTAAATGTAGTTTGCCTGGCCCAGCTAAAAAGCACCGAGAATGACTTGAGGGTTCCCATTGTTTTGCTCCACTCATTTTTTTCTTCTTCTTTGACTGTAAGATGGGAAAGAAATGGCAAGTGGGTTGGCATGGTGCCACACACAGCCCAGGGGGCCGTTACTCAATTATGGCCTTTAATCAGGCCCTCAGCTCATGAACTTTGTTTTGACTTGGCCTTGGATGTAGTTTTTCTGCTGGCAGCACAGTAGTGGTCATTGATCAAGCATGGCACTGTGCTTTGAAACCTGCAGAGAATGTTTGAAGGTAGAAAAGAAGAAAAGAGAGAAAAGAGGTAGCTGGGGAGATTAGTAAAATAAGACTGTCTTGTAGAAACTGAGGCTGGAGGAGCTTTGCCATGAACAGAATGAAACATGCTTTTATTGTTGGTACAGTGCACTGTATTTGTCTGTGTGCACATTTCAGCATTATACTGTTTTAAAATATCCACTATTTCAGGTGAAATGAAATTGAAGCTGTTTATCTCAGCATGTCAAGACTGACAATTCTGTTGCACCTTGTAGCAGAAGCATTTCACTGACATCTCATACTTTGCTTTTCTGTCTCCACAGTGAATAAACACAAGCCGTGGATTGAGACATCATACCATGGGGTGATTACTGAAAACACTGACATTGTTCTGCTGGATCCTCCTCTGGTGGCCCTGGACAAAGATGCCCCCATCCCCTACGCAGGTATGTCACAATCGAAATGGTTGTCAACCAGAGAATGATCATAGCAACGGCGGTAAAGGTGGGCTAACTCGGACCAAATGGAAGCAGTTAACAATGACTTTGGTGATAATCCACCCAGGGAAACATAGCTGCAGGATATACTTACATTAAGGACATAAACCATATAAAGATGTCATGTGATGTGAAATGATATCACACAGAAGGAGCTTAAATTGGCTTTCTGTACTGCATTGCAGCTTTTTTTTCCCTGTGTTTATGCTCTGTGATGCAACCATTTAATCCAATAATTTTCAGTAAGAACACATCACATTCATGACTCACGTTTCATATTTATTTAGAGTGGGAAGTTGCCCAAATAAGGCCTATAGTGCAGAGGACACTGGGAAAAAAGAATGAAAAAAAAGAGTCAAACTGGATTAGATTTTTCCCACTTTGTGACCATTCCAGCTCGTCTAATGGGTGCCAGCTCTTGTGGGAGGAAGTTAGCTGGAGGCTGTTGGCGAGCCCAGCAAGCTTCTCTCCTGCCAGGCTGCTAATGTGGCCAAGGCCCTAGCATGGTGCTGCAGCACAGGGATGGAGCCCACTCACCAAGGCCCTCGAGCTGGGATGGATGGATGGATGGATGGAGAGAGGAGGTGTGTGTGTGTGTGTGTGTATATGCTTACCAAATCCTTTTTTCATTGTTTGCTATTTTGTCTGTGTGCCCGTATGCTGTGGCATGGCCTGAGGGGGCTTACTGTAATGGCCACCCTACAGGGAGAAAGAGAGAAAATGATGAGACAGTAGGGAGTGTAGCTGGCTGACCACCATATGTCCTCTGGCTCTCGATAGACTGACAGCCACACAACGAGAATGTGCATACACACACACGCACACACCGCACATGGCAGCAGAACTCATGGGTATTCCTGGATTTCCTACGTGAGGGTGCTGGGAGAGACTTCTCACAAAATTATTAATAAACAAGAACAGCAACAGTACCAGTCTGTCTTGCAGTCTCCCTTTCCTGTGATCTCTATCCATTCTCACTTCTCTATTGCCACTCTCTTGATTTCTCTCATCATCGCTTATCTCTTATTGTGTTTATTTCACCTCCCTCCATCCCAGGGGACCTTTTGAGCTACTCCAACAAATCTACACACACCACCAGTCACATTTGCTTTGCTATCTCCTAAAACAGTGATTTACAGCAGGGCAGATACAGCTCAGGGCAGAAACAGTTATCCAGTAATTAGCTGAGGCAAATCTTGCCCTCCTCCACCAAATTGCAGGGAAGTGCTCAGCCAAGTTTTTAATGATGGTACATCAAACAAACAGGCAAGTGATATCTGAATGACCCTGGTCATGCAGCCCAGTGGCTGATGGCAGGGACCGTAGGACACTAAAAACACCTTTATATTCATTTAGAAGCTCATGATATCACGACCTGCTTCAGCACATTAACAAGTACGCATTTCAATGATGTGATTTTTATGCACATATATACCTGGCAAACATTTCAATGTTGAACATTTGTTAATACAGAAAATTTGTAAGGTTAAATTCCATCTGTGCTAATCTGAAAGCACCTCACGATCTAGTTTAATTTAGCAGAAAAATACCAATCAGATCACACTATTTCCTTGCTGGTCTTTTACATCAATCCAAACCTGTCCAGTAATCGTTTCAGACCGCTGGGCAGGGTGCAACCCGTCACCATACTCATTGGTCTGGAGCAACAGGAAATGTGGCACTGCTATGCCCACAAAACGGGCTAAGACTGACATCAGCCATCACCGTGGTGCTACAGCAGCTCAAAAGCCTCACAATCACAGAGGCAGCATGTCAGAAAGAGTGAAAAGCTCAGGTATAGATAGACTCTTTGTTTTATGCATGAATGCATGGCTATGCCTGACAAAGTGGGGGTGTCTCCTCCTAAAAAACAAAGACATCATATGAAGGTATGTGATACAAAGAAACATATGCTGCAGATTACATTCAGAAAGCACATTTCTTTCAGTGTCCACTTCCTGCTATTTTTTTTATTTATGAGTTAAACACGTGTATAAATAACACTTCTACAATGTATGCGTCTAGTCTGTCACAACACTTTTATTCCTTGACAAGTGCCTGCATGGACTCAGTCAGTCATCAACTTGAGCTTTTCCATTCCAGTGACAGCTATACAGGGAGTGATGTTGTTCAAACTGTGCTGGAAAAGTGAAAGGTGCCAGAGTGATGTAACTTTGTGAACTTAGGTCCTTTACGTGATGCAGGAACAATCCTGTCACCTGATAGAGAGAAGGTACAGCAATTGTGCAAAACCCTACATTAAATTTAATGGCAATGATTTTGAATAGTGATGTTTTGAAGATTAAATAATTTTGACAATATCAGCAGAGGCAGTTTGATATCCATGCTTATGTTTATGCAACCTAAGCCGTTTAAGCAACCAAAACACAATGAAGAAAATTCAATTTGTGTGCATGAGATGCCGATTCCCCAGCCCAATCTCCACAGCCTTTGGTTTGCTGTGATATAGTACAGATGAATCTATAATCTTCTGGATATCCAGTGCCTCGGTTATTTCTGTTTGTATGGACAGGCAGGTTTGCCTTCTTGCAGTTCTGGTAGCCATCTTGCATGAATGCCTTTCTCCATGGTTTTCTGGGACTTGAAACTAGCAGCATATGAAGCAGAAAGCATGGCCTTTTAGAACAGAATATTACAGCCATTTGTAATCTTCACGCCATCTACGGCTGAAGAAACAATCCTGCTGTCTAACCAGTGGTAGCGTATGGACGGGCCTTGGGGGTCCAGGGCTGTCCAAAAAGGCCAATGTGCCCCCTCAGCCGAATAAGCTTTCTCTTCACGAAAATACCAAACATAATTAAAAAAAAAAAATTCACAACATAATATTATATATGTAATTTTACTGCAAAATCAAATTCACACATACAATTTACAGTTTGATAATATAGGATATAATATTATATATGTAATTTTACTGCAAAATGAAATTCACACATACAATTTACAGTTTGATAGGATTTAATGTTAAAATGCAAATTACAGGGTAAAACAGTGGATAGTTGAATTGTTTAAGAAACAATTTCTTACTATATCTAATGACACCACCCTGCCCAGCCAATTAAAAAACAATTTCCATGTCACCCGGTTTAACTCGTAGTGAGGTAGAGGCTTTGGCTGGGTGGCACACTGTGGAAGTTTTCTTGGCGCTAAACAAAGCTAACTCACTGAAAGTGCAAAACCGAGCCAACCTTCAGTCCATATGGATTTAAGAAAGCGCTTTGGAATGTCTCTCTCATCAGCGAAAAAAAAAATTATGGGAGTGACGACCAAGCTCAAGATAATGATTCGTGAATTATTAGCACGGAGCTAGCAATGGAGCTAACGTTAGCCTCTCAGAGGACGCTGATGCTCGCGGGGCTAGCGGGCGGACACTGACATTTGCACTGAGGACTGAAGGGTGGACGGACCTTTGCAAATAAGACTTGAAAAGTAGCTGTGACGAATATACCAGTGGTTAGTTCATAATTCCTCCTGGGTAATGTGGGAAAATGTCTATGTTGCTCAGCGCACAAGTGTCTCGCACAAGTAATTATGGCTGGATGATCGTGGTGTACGCATATGGTTGCATACAACATTAGTTCTTGGTGTTACCGAAGGATGTTGTTGATCCTTTAATTTGTTGGATAGCCCCTGAACGTGGCCCAAACCTATAGGTTTATTTATTATATAGATATGAGATGCAAAATATGTAATAGTTTTCTCTGTTTGCGTCTCCATGCCCATCTGTGTGAGCGTGCATGCACCTGTGAGCTTTAGTGACAGCAGCTTATGTATGTGGCGATGGGCATAAATTGTGCTGCATGTTTATCCAGTGTGGACGGTAGCGGTAGTTAAAAGAAGATGTAGATGGATTTCGTTACGTAAGGAATCGCTAATGATCTGTTGATTCAAAATCGTCCCGTGATACTGTTTGCAATTCACTTTGCTAAACGTGAATGATGTGCAAATGTAAAGGACGCGGGATGAAATATTCACTTTGCCGCCTTTTCAAGTGCACCCGCTTACTCTGCACTCCATGACAGCGAATAATGTGTGTAACCTGCCTGGTGGTCCATTAAGTTATTAAGTCGAGGCGTCTCTTAGAGGAGACAACCACCGCTGTATCATGTGGGCTTTCTAAAGTGTTGGGTTAAGCAAGGTTAATGGGCAAAAGCCGTGCCGAATACCGTTGTTTGACACAGGTCAGCTGGTTGTCAATCACTCGTCCGTGTCAACACGAGACACTGACGCCAATTTCTCGCGGCGCATGCGCAAATCCTTTCGCTCGTCCCCTGGAACCCCGTGGCTTTTCTTCGAACGCCTATCCCATGTCTCACCGTTGACCCCCACGTATGCCTCCCTGTCCCACACACACACACGCTGCATAAATCACGTTAAACCCTTGGCTCCGACACGTCACGGGCAGTTTGAGGGGTTTTTTAAATTATTCTTGCCTGTGATGTTGACTGATGGCAGGAATCAGCCGCATGCCGCTATCTCCGATGCCTGACTTAACAGTGTTTCTGAAGTTCAATTTTCGTTGCTTAACAACACTGCACATCTCAAGGCATTAATAAAAATCAATTATCTTTGACCTTGGCGCTCTTCTGAGAACCCACAGCTTCCCATTACTCCAAAAGCAGCAGGAGTTATCTATAGTCGTTTGTTGCCATAAAACAAGGTAAATAGACATGTGCAAACATACAGGCTGGCTAAATGTTCTGTGATTAATTAGCCTCTTGCTGTCCATCTGATTGGGAAGCAGATCTCAAGCTAATTATGAATAGTGTCTCATTAGCACCGTGGCGGTGAGCTTACCACAGCGTAGGTGGAGGAGCACGGGCGCTGTATTGTAGTCAGGCGGCGACATGTGAAATACGTTGCCTGACTCAGTGCTTGGAACATCCGGACGGGAGAGAAACTGAATTTGTTTTACACCGATTGCAGCTGTTTGAATCGGTTCTTCAGCTGTTGCCGCATTTGAGCTGGTGTCCCAACAGTCTTATCGTTTGCACGAGTAAGGATGTCAGCCATGATCAACTAAACGCAGGGTCCGGAATGAACTCGTCCCCTGTCAGAGCACAACCACAGGTCACTTTTCTCGACCGCGGCTGAAAAATACAGACGTAAAGTGAAAGAAGGGGCTTTCTGATGGGAGAGCCTTTATACCTTTTTTAAAAACTCATTTTACGAGCTGAGTGAAAATTTGGTGGGGCCGAGGGGCTGCTTTTAATAAGGCAACTGCCCCCCCCCTTTTTCCTCAACAGGTGCCGCGGTCTCGATTCCCTCCAAATCCCCACTTCAAAGCTGCTGCTTAAAACCATGATTAAAAAGTAACAGATTCAAACAATTTTGCGGCGAGATACTCTATCTCAAAGACATCCTTTCCACCACAAGGGTTGTCAGGTCCCTTTAATCCATCTGTGCTGTCTGCGCAGGCTTTCTTCCTGCCGCAATTTAGCTCTTCCCTCCCCTTTTAGTCAGTTTGCTTGTGTTTCGGCCGAAGAACGAGGCTTCCACTTTCCTCCCTCCTTTCCCACGCACTTACGCTTTATTTTACTTATCCTCCACAAGACTCAACGCTTTGCAATGCAGATGCATCATTTTCCCGCAGATGGTGGCTCTTTCTTTGAGGAGGATTTCCACCCGATTACATCGATTTTTGACGTCGTCCGCGAGGGGGATGACGGACAGACTAAAGTTCGCCCGAGATGGGGAATCCAACCGCTAACGCGGAGAACCTGTGAAGTTAAACTCAAGCTCAGTGGTAATCAGCGGTAATGTTTATTCATGCAAACGTCCACCAATCAGCCACAGCTTTAATGTCGGGGCTGATTGGTGTATTTCTGCGGAGTTTCAAGCACAGGCGGCATAATGACTGTCTTGCTTCCGGCATGCTCAGCGCCTCAGTCTTTGACTGCAAGACAATGGAGCCATCACTCTGCCATTGTTCACATACTCATTTATTAATGAAGTACTGAAATGCAATCTGCTTCCTCAGTGAACCACACAGATGAGGAAAATAGTCTTTGTAATGAGTTTTTTTTTTTTTCCAAGGCTTTTCGCTTTTTTTTGTCTTTTTTGACGAGTTACAGCACTGGCAGAGGGGAGCAAGTGGAGTCGGCACCGCGACTCGCTCATTTGTTCTTTCAAAAGCAAGCAAAGAGGAACACGTGTCGGGCTCTCTTGAACGCCATTGAGCGGGATTTTCCGTCGGCCGCTCGAATGTAAGCAGTTGCTTTCAAGCAGACGCGTTCGCTGCTACTGGAATCGCAAACTGATTCGTGACTCCGTGCCCTCACGTGTACTGCGCTCACCGTCTGAAACACATTCACTGTCAACTCCGTTCCGCTGAAATTATTCTCGACAAGATTGTGGCAGTGTTGGTTAAAAGAACTGCACTCTGTGCCCCTTAAGCCCTCTTAGTTATTACAGCCGTAACATCATTATTATCAGACCAATCTATTGTAACTCACAGTTGACCATAAAAAAGACATTGCTTTTATTTTCATTCTGCATTCAGAAGTGAAATTAAGGTCTTAGCATATGTAATAAAGTTGTAGTTAATAAACTGCTGGTAGGGGATGCTATTGGCTAACATCTGCACTGACAGTTTAAGCTCTCAGTCTTCTCTGTGGCTGCTGAGCTAAAAGCTAAAGCATTGTCGCAGATACTTAGACTGTTCATTCATCCCGACAAAGGGGAAAACGATATCCAACGTGTAGCGGCTGGATTCTGACCCTTATGTGCTATAGTGTTAGCCGTCAGGTCAGTACTCGATCGAACGACGCGCAGCCGGAAAACGATGCAAGATCGACAACTTGTCGTTTCGCAGGTCTCCTGGACACTGCAGAAAGACACAGTCCTGGCTGTCGTCAGACCTGTCAAAAGTATGCAGAGTGGCTTTTTTTTTCTTCAACGCTAGTTTGCAATGCATGTAGACCAGATTCTGAGTCGGCACTTTGGTTTTGGCTAACTCATGGAATAAATGTCGATACAGGTTATAACCTTAAAAACTGCGAAGCCCGCATCCACTGTTGATTTGATTGGAGGCAACTGGGTATAGGGAGCGCTTACGTTTTGAGGGCAATGCTGTCGCCGTCGTGCGCTGCAGCACGTGCTGTGTACGAAGGATGCATCTCTGTTCAGTGGATCAATGCTGAATGTCATTTTCTTTTTTTTATGCAGACGGGGCCGCGAAAAGTTCATTCATGTTGATGCAACTGCTATAGTCACAGCGACATGAGGTGTGAAACAGCACATGCCGGCACCTGGTGATCTGATGCTCAAACAGTATGTGGAGGTACCGCGTGGGATCACAAAGTGTGAACATGTTTAATGATGACACGCATATGCTTTTTATATATGCACTTTTATTTATTTATTTTTTTACGCTGTCGGTGTGTTTGTTGACGATTAGCATGCAGGCCTCGAGGCATCCAATTAAAGTGTCAGCGAGCTGTCATGAGCACACCTCCTCAGAGGCAAACATCTGAGGAAGAGACCAAAAGGGAAAAAAAAAAAACCCGCGTCGAGACGTCACAGTCTGATGAGCGAGAACGACGTCGGTTCCCGAGCCCCTCCGCCGAAACTGAGCGCTCCAAGAAGAGGAAGAGGAAGCGCACCACGATGGCTATCCATGTTTTAGCGGTTTGTCAATACCACCCATCATCAGCTGCCAGTGCGTCGCTGCTTTGCTTCAAAGAGTTCGACGGCGCTTTTGATACACAACTTAAATTCTGGGGTTCATCGTGTCTGCCCCTCGAGAGCTCGTATTTTTTTTTCATCGCGCTGCCTCTGGTCGGGCTACGCCAGACCCATCTCCGAATCATCCCTTCTGACTTTCAGTCCTCTTTCTGTCTGTTTTCTGAGGAGGACCGCCCTCTCTCTTTGAAATTTGGCAGCTTCCTCTCCGCTTTCACACCCCCACCCCGCACACACAAACGCCATCATCACCTTTTATTCCTCCTGTCATCATTATTCCATCCCTTAGTTTTTCTCTGCTTCCTCCATAAAGCAATTCACCAGATACATACGCTTTAGCGACTGTGTGTGTCTGTGTGTGTGTTTGTGCGTGTAATGAGGAATGTAAGACACTGCTCTGTAACCACCTTCATGAAAAGCCTCGCTTCAGGATCTGCTTTTGGACAAAAGCGAGCGCACGTGTCGAGTCCGAGTCCTGCGGCTCGAATTCAAATTCCGATTTAAAGCGTGCAACACGCCGCTGCTCTCCACACTGGGTTCGCCTTGGTCGTAATTCATTAATCCCTCACTCTTTCGTTCCCTTTAGAGCTGTGGTGAATGGGTGCAGTCTCCACACAAGGGCAAGAAATTGTCTGTCACACTGAATAAAGAAGCAATGAACTGCCGTTATTAAACATCACCCGGGAGAGCACAGAGAAATGAATGAAAATCTCCTTTTGATAGAAACATAACAGACAGTCAAAGCTTTAAATTTAATACTAATCCCGTGCCCACATCCATGTAGTTAATTCCTGGATTGCCGTGGACCTGTAGCTCTGCATCGCAGAGCGCAGAGGTTATTAAAACATCATTCCGCCAAATGTCTCGTGGCCTTAATCACCTGACAGCGAGACCGCTGCGGAAGTCATCCGCTCCCTTGTCCGCTATTACGTTTCGAATGGATAGTGCTAATTTATTCAAAGTGAGATGCGGCGTGTGGGGATTTAACGTGGCCCGCGACCGTCGGGGCCTTCGCTGTGACGCTCGCAACCGGGGGCCCGCCTCGGCCTCGCCGGGCTCGGCTTCTGCTCTGTGCGCGGGCGTTTTTACTTCTCTCCTTTTTGTTTTACATGTCATCGTGGCTAATATGATTAGCACATGTTCACTCAATTAACTGAGAGGAGGCCGGATGGGTGGGTGAGTAGAGGCGGGTGGGCGGGTGGGGGGGGCTTCAGAAATTATGATTAATTGCAAAACATTGAGAAACTTACTTCAACAGTCGCTCACCGTAACCGGTGACATATGGGAAAGGGTTATCTCGCCTTTAAAATATGACTACATGTGACTGGCCCGAGGGTGGAAGTTATGTATGAGGCGGGATTTTCCTTTCTGCATTGTAATGAAACACACACACACACACACACGCCGGCTCGCTTGCTCAGTAATCGACGGGGTCCTCCAGTAAAAACACGAAGAAAGAAATTGATGTTTTAAATAAACAAAGATGATCCAAAAACACAACGGGAAAAACATAAGGGATAATTAATGGCCTCGGATCGGCCGAGATGACAGACAATATCCAGGAGGCTGCACATCAAGGTCGTTTACCTGAAAGCGGAATATATTAAACGCGTTTCGGGGGTTTATATTGCATGAGCTGGTTTCGATTTCTGTCCCTGATCTCACACACATACACATGAAGGAACGCTGCTGCCTCTGCACCTTTTACATTCCAACAAGGTCCTGCTCTTCTCGCAGAAGGAAACGTGAGGTCTACAACCCCATGGAATATTCATGTACCGTGAGTATCGTATGAGTCGTCAGACGCTCCCGCTGCGGTCTTTAAGGAGGGGGCCACCTGCGGTTCGCGCCTGGCAGCAGAGACACGTCCCTCCGAAACGTGTCTGGCTTTTGAGCAGAAGAGCAAAATGTAGTCTCGCACGAAAGCATGGCAACAACGTCAGCCCCCCCCGGGTGGCGCGGGTGTGTGTGTGTGGGGCTACAACCTGGTTGAAAAGATACAAACAAGATGAGTTGCATGAATATTGAAGGGTCTGGCTGCGATCACAGTAATTGGCTATAGAGGGAGAAAGAGAGATGAGGCAGAGAATGAAAATGAAAAGACAGAACGTAGTCTTTTTTTTACCTCTTCCATCTGGTACATATATATATATATATATATATCTTCTTGTAAGTGATGTGCCGCAGGACCCCGTGGTGAGACGCTTGCAAAATTACTGAAAATTAAGTGTACAAGATTGGCCAACCAAAATCCAATCTGCTGCCGGCCTCAGTCACTTTGTAAAGTTGACGATGCCTGGGAACTCGTGACAGTCCAATTAAGGGCATTTGCATATCGGGAGGCTTCAGTTATTGTCGTCCGCCAGAGCATAAAATGGAGGTGCGACTCAGGAAGAGATAGCGGCGATCGTCAGTCGTCGAACGTGGGGTAGTGTGTGTGTGTGTGTATGTGAAGCGTACGTAAATGCCTGTGCCCATCCGCCAACTCATTTGTCCTCCTCTCTTGCCTGCTTCCATCCATTCAAGGCCTCCGCTTTTTCTCTGCGAGCTCCTGGGTAGCTTCCTCCGCCGGCCGTGCTCGTGCTTCCCATTTGTTTTTTCGAAAGTCTCCACTGTGTATGAAATTTCACCCTGGACCCTGGATCCTTTTTTTTTCCCAGCCTCGCACGGTGACCCATGTGTGAGTTTGCGTTCGTCTCCTGTCTCTGCCTGGGGGCAGGTGGACTCTTATTGGGCCTCATGTCACGGAGGTACAACCGACAGGAGGCGCGGTGCATGTGGAGGCAAGGTCTTACAAGGGATGGCTGCGGGTGGCACGCGCAGGCCGCGCAAGGTGTTTTTGCACGTCTCTCTTTGCCTTTGGATCAGAACCAACTCGTGCTCACTTCTCACCTTTCGTGCGCATGTGTCGGGCCCCAACTGCGGGTGTTTACATGGCACCCGAGCGCATGAAGTGTCAGCCAAGAACGTGGCTGTCTTCGCCATGTTAAATGAGTATGCAGCACTGTCGACTCACACTCTGGGTTGCATGTCCCCCCCGAAAGCGAGCCAGACCGCTAAAGGTTGGCGGTTGGCGGGTTGGTTGTTCAGTTGAGAGAGAGAGATAGAGAATAAAAAGCTTTACTACTTGCATCTTATCAAGACACAACCAAACTTTAGTTGCATCGCATCTACAGCAAACAGATGCAGTGACAAACCATAGTCTCCTCCACGCCATAAGTCATTTATGAGTACCGTGACTCACAGGTTGCTGAAGTTTGCATCAAAGGTGAAGTACAGTGCAAGGCAATGGGGCCCCACACCGCACTTGCCTTCAGGGGCACCAGTGTTATCAATCTTACTGCTCCATCGCACGCCCATAATTTTATTACCCATAAACAAAGGCAGCTGTCTGTCCTCTTGACGTATGGTTCTCGTTCGATGTCGCCGAGCTCCCTAGGCTTACAAGCCGTGAAGTTGACTGGATTGAGTGTCCGAAATTTGATCGCAATCTTTCACGGACTACAGAGTAGACCTACATCAAACCGACGTTAAGCCAAACCAAAGTCCTTCCCCAACAGGAGTTTCAGTTGCCTCACCTTAATCATTCCATAATCTTTTCAAAATGTAATATATTGTAGATGCCATGTAGAGAAAGCAATGTTGGCATTCTCTAGCAGTAGCGCGGGATAAGCAGTGCAAATTTCTTGGATCGGCGACTTCCATTACGTAATGCCTTCTCTTACATCTTCCACGTTGAGGCATATTGACACTCAGGATTATTGGTACAAAAAAAGGCCTCTAAAGCACCGGCAGACATCGGCTTTGGTGCATCGGAGTCAAGGAGCCTCAAAGCATTTCACAGAGAGACATGCTTTGTCGATGTGACGGATATTTCTGTAGCTCCACAGTCAGACAGTCAAATATAAAATACAGTCTCCTCCGCAGTGGAGTCACCTTTTACTGAGGAGCTGCTGGATGATCTACGGCGGGCCTCCTGTCCAGCAACATATCTGGGTGGCAAGCTGCCAAGAGGTTGGTCAGCGTAGAGGCAATCGACATCATTGACCCAGTTGTCGCTCTTGACTTTCGCTCTTGAACTACGCCTTTGACTAACATTATCACAGTCGGGGGGCCAGCCGTCAGGTCAGCGACGACACCGCGCGATAGCTTGGCGAGCTCCGGCTCAAAGGGTCCACGGTTAAAAGCCCAACCCGGCGCTGAGATTAAATGGGCCATCTTTATTTTACTGAAGGCCGTCTCTGAGTCTGTGCCAGCGCAACATGCATTAACATATGAAGGAGAAGCACTCACTTTAAAGAGGCGGCGGGCTGGCGTCAAGGAGGAGGAGGAGGTTCACCTCGGGCTAACGGCCCGCTATAAGTTTTTTCCTCCATGTCCCATTTACTCAGTGCAATATACGCCTTTATGCCAGAGCAGTATAGACGCAGCGGATGAGCACATTTACAAGATGCTGTCAGTCTGCAGTCTGCAAGAGGCTGTCAGTTCGCATCTCGTAATGTGCTACCTCAGCAGCAATCGGGTAGCGACAATGCGTTTAGATCTGAAGCACTGAAACTGCACTCCGCTGAAATTTCGGTGGCCTCAGGGTGTCTTTCGGGGAAATGTCTCGTGAACATTGAGAATGCAATGCATGGTTCTCGAATGCTTGGTGTGTCAGCTCGAGGGCGGACCTTCGCCTGGGCAGGGTAGTGACGAGCCGCTGCCAGCAAGCGTATTCTCAAAGTGCAACCTGTGTGAGTCCTACGTGGACCTGGGCAAATGTCGTGTTCAGTGCTCCCATGGGCGGGTTGGATGGCGCTTGTCATCCATCCTCTGACCGAAGTGTCGTGATTTCAATCCCCCCCACCCCCGCCCCCTGAGCTGCCGGTTTGCAGGCCTCGCACAATAGCTCGCTGCCACTTTTCCGATGTTGGAATTAGAGGGAGGCTCCTCCAACGATTTCTCTAACCATCCAGAACTGACAGTCCAACAAGCATGCCCATTTCACGCGCCGGCTGGCCAGGTATGCAGAGTTGGGAGCATGTAGGATTTCCTGTCAAGCCCCCCCCTTTTTTCCCCTTCTTTTTCACACAGCTGCCTCTGGAGGTAATATTCAACTCCGTGAATCTTTTCAAGGACAAGCTGTCCAAAAGTCCCCCAGTCCACCCCCACCCCCACACACCCGTTTGTACCATTCACTGCGGGCCTGGGGAATGTGGCAATTCGGAACAGGTGTAAACACTTTGATGAGACGTACGATCTAGTTCCTTTTAAGCATACCGAATCCTTTTAGAAACGGTAAAAGCGGCAGAGAATCCAGACCAAGAATGTGCTCCCTTCTCAGTAAAGACCTGTCATATGCTTTGTGACGCTGCGTGCAGATGTACTGTACGTGTCTGCCAATGCAGATCACTTTTAAGACGTTAAAAAATGTCTGGATGCTAGTGCTGCCGGGAAAAAAAAAACAACTGAGAAAACATTCCTTGTCTCGCAAGATATCCCTTCACGCTCAACCACTTATTTCGCTCGACCGCAGATACACAAGTCGATGGGATTTTGGAGGCATTCGCATTAGCTCTTGTGCCAGGGCGAATTACAGTTACCCAGAAACCCCTTCTCTGTTCCTCTATGCAAAACCACAGTGGCACAGCCTTAATCAGACTCATTTACAGGGGTGGCCGGCTCTTGATAAGTAATCGTCAAGTGTCTGGGGATTTTATCTCGTGCATTTAATCACAGTCTTGGGCTTTATGGCCAAGATCCTCCTTCCCCACTCAGCTCTCCCCAAATAAAAAGGACGGCTCATTTTCAAGGAGTACCTTGTGGCTTATCAGAGGTGATATGCTGTCTGCACTCCCCCTCAGGCCCGTAAACTGAATGCATTAGTAATGAATCACTCTTGCAACCCTACCCAAGTGGACAGCGATTGGCGTCCATCCCTATCTGCTAACTCGACCCCTCCTCCACCTTATGGGAGAGACCCGAGGGATTTGTGGAAGAGGCCCGCTCAAACTTTTATTGTCGCCACGGGATCAGAGTCATCTCAATACCACATGCATGTCAAGATGTGCAACGTACGTTTATTAGGGCGGCACCTCCGCTGACAGCGGGACAATCGCGTTTTACCTCTGCTGTTGCCCGATAGTGTCATTTCCGTGCTCCTGGCTCCTACCTGTCACTTTCTCCTTGCCTGATCCCTTTTGAGATACTGACAGTTACACACCGACTGAGGAGTATGGAAAAGACTCACTGCAGCGCACTCTTTCATTGGAGCTGTCATACGTCACTGAAATGAAAAGCCGGTGGGAAGTGTGAGACGCTGAACCAGAAATAATAAAAAAAAAAGAATCAGGAAGTAAAAATGTACAAGCGAGAGTAATGAGGGGTTTGGGCGTTTATCATCATCCACTTGACACACAGAAAAGGTGACAAGCGTTGGTGATAAAACAGACGCAGCAAGTGATGAATGTGGCTGGAGTGTAAACTTTAATAGCCCAACCTTGGACGGGAGCAATTTGCCAATATTTAATTAACTGTAATGTGATCAATCAGAGTGTTTAAAGGATGGAGCTGTTCCGGTACGGCGCGCCGCCAGCGGCGCTCATCCTATAGCTCATTTAGCCTTGAGAAAGCTCAGAGGAAATGCAGCAATCAACAGAGGCGGCTCGGGGTCGTGTCTGGAGGATCCCATTGTCACCGCACTGACAAAAGCGGTATGCTTTCGCTGTAAATCATCCGTGTTTCGCCACTTCTGGTTTCAGTCCCACATCATGTGGGGTGGGGGGTGGGGAGTGTTGGTTAGAAATTGTGCATTTGTGGGATTAATCTTGTCTGTGTGTTCACGTCTTTATATACAGTATGTTTCCGGCAGTTCTGGATATATGTATTTCTCTTTTTTTCATATTCATATCTCAGACAGATAAATGGTACTATCTCTACATTATGACAGTTTTTATAAAGGCTAATGTTTGCCGATACACACACACACACACACAGAGTCGTATATGGCATTGCAATTTATTTAAATTAAGTTCAAATGAAACCGGCCATACTTTGACAGAATATGCAATTCCTGTGGCCTGCATTGAGACCTTCCGCTTTTCAGACAACACCTTGACATACTTCAGATAAGCCTCGTTTACACTCCTGGCACCTTTTTATTAGCCTCCCAAGGTCAGTTACACTTTGTGCTCGTGCATATTCAAAGGAGCCTCTCCTCCGGCTGTTCAATAAAAACGTGACAAATAGAGAAATGAATAAATAAACTCCAATCTGAAAAATCCATCCGTTATTCGTCTGGACCTTGGATGAAGATCCCGCCGATGCCCACCCTGCTGTCTGTCAAAATATATACTGCGTCCATAAAAAGGGGCCCGTAAACCTGTTAAGGGAGATCGACAGCGGTCAGGCTAAGTGAAAATGAAGTGCAAATTGATGGCATATATTATCCCAACCTCAATTTTCTATGTGACCTTTACAACTCACCACCAAAAAAAAAATATGTATGTATGCTTTCTTTTCGGTTGATTCCCCAGACTCTCAGAAACCCTTTGAATAAAAAAAAAATATATATATATATATATATATATGTATCAATAGGCTAATAAAAGCTTGACTGATTAAATTACGAAGGTAAATGGCTTCCGACATGTGTAATAAAATAAAGCAGGAGTGATTATGACGGAATTGTCTCCTCGAGATTTAGTTTCTCCGCCGCTCCTTTCTCCCCTGTTGGAGCTGAAAGCAGAAGGAGGGTTACCCTGACGGGCAGATTTAGAAATTGGGAACAGCACAGGTCGGTCGTTAAATGGAATGAGATGGCACAGTTTGTTTGATGCTCCGTGCGCCGGCACTCAAATAGCGTTTTGATCGGGTTTTTGTTCGTCAGATCTATGAAGATGGATTCATTATTAAGTTCCACACGCAAACACAGGCAAAGCAGGGCCTGTAAACAAAAGGCACATGGACTCGGGTGTCATTTACTCATTATATCGCAGCACAGTTCTCTTCTGGAAGGTTATTTCTTCATTTTTTCTTTATTATTTTTTTTGCATTGACATTGTTCCCACTTGGCAAAATGCGCAAAGCTGCAGGAGTGAATAGATTGAACGCACGCATAAACTGGGAAGCGCTCCGAGAACGCAGACCTTCGCCGAGGCCGAACGCAGCATATGCTCCAGGGATGCAGTAAATATTCCTTTTTTATGAGAGGGACAAAAGATTAATGGTATGTTCTGCAGCCCCCACCCCTCCCTTTTTTTGCGTAATCCTGCTGACAGACAGACAGACAGAAATAGAATACTTAAATGATGATACAAAACACACGAACAATATCATAGTTTATGCTGTAAACTGACATAACTTGATGTGAATTCGGGTTAAATACTTTGCTCAGAGGTATCACCACACCCTTATTAAGAGATGTGTCCTGCTTGCTGTGGGATCAAACCACGCCTCTACTCGTATTTAGATGCATAGTTGATGGTAAGAGATCTGATCGCACATTTGAGGATAACTCATTTTGAATCTTTTGGCTCACCTAATGGTGGAAAGTGCCCTTTTCACACCAGATCACCATATCAGATTTTTTTACAGTGTTAGATAGCCACATCTCATGGGTTTTGATTAGATTGATACATACTTATTGATGCTTACATAGTTTTACTAGTTTTGGTCTAAATTGCCCGTAGTGTGAATGATCGTTTGTCTCTTGTCTCGTTTGTCCAACGTATAACATGCCTCTTGCTCAATGTCAGCTGGCGTGCCACCCCTACCCTACCCAACCCCACCCTGCGTGCAAACCTAAAGAATAAGTAGCTCATGGATGGAAGGACGCAAGAATAGTTCAGTTGATTTTTTTTTTTTCGTCTAATCTCAAGTCATCGCTCTGCACAAGAATACAGCAAGCTAAGCACCGCAAGGATTTGGGAGTGACAATTATTACCCCTCACCTGGGGAACTGAGGCTCAGCACCCATAGGTGGATGCCAGGGCTTATGAAATGCTGTACGTGCAGCCGGAGTAGCAGAACGCAAGACACTCAGTGTAATCCGTACTGTTTCGTGGCGCTTTGCACAACAGTGAAAACGACAAAAAGTTTGCTGTGAAACCCGGCGTAGGACCTTGTGTTTTGGAGGCAGCTTTCATGCGAGCATTTTCTGGCCTTTTTTCTTTTTTACCAGCGTTGTGATTTTCAGTGAGAAAAATTCAGGGCTTCGTGCTCTTTAAACGCGTCCGTCAGACCACAGTGGACGCCTCGGGGTCACAGTATTGTGGTGCAGCAGCAGTTTTATACCATCTAGCAGGGCACTTTTAGTTCAGCTCACCTCAGGGCCTGACGATCACTCCTTCAACCTTAATGACCCAATAACCTGTACACACACACACACACACACACACACACACACACACACACAACACACACACAGACTACCACACACTTCCACCACCCAAACAAGTGATTCATCAGCCCTGATTTATTCCCCCCTGGGAACGTGTGTTAATTGCACCGAGCTAATCGATAATTCCTCACTAAACGGCGGCTCGAAGGCGCGTGCATCGCTGTGTGCACGCACGTGCACTCGAGAAGCCCCTCGGGGGATAAGTACAGTCTCTGCACCTGCGTGATGGATGGCGAGAGCGGTTCGGCCGTCAGCGGTGTTTTACAGTCTGTGAGCGGTCGTCTGTCTGAGCTGACCCCAGCGACGGGCAGCCTGGAGCCGAGCCAGCAGCTGGCAGGCCCGGGACGCAGCTGGACCGACGATGGCGAGGGCAGTCAGGGGGAGCGCCTGCGGTACTGCCGATAAAACTTCCCTCCCTCTTGTGGACCGTAGATCGTTAAAAGCGTGCATTGTCGGTCGAAAGGCCTGCATAACAGATTGCAGGGTTTGGATGTCCGTCAGACTTGAGGTTTTAAAATTTGAACAGAGTTCATGGACGTCAAAGAGCAGACAAAGGCTGGATCAGCACGGGTTTCTGATGGCTGATATTTTTAGTCACACCAAGAGCATGATTTTAGGATTTGGCTTCCTCGGTCAGTCAGACAGCATGTTAACACACTAACCAACCAAAGTAAAGACAGCAAACATTATACTCAGCCACATGGAGCTCCTTGAGTGGCTGTGGTTTGGATTTAAGACACCGAAACAAGCCCCCACAAGATCCTTCCTCTTATTCTGAAAGTTTGGTTCTTGTTTTCATACTTTGGCTCATTTCCCCCCTTTGGTAATAGTGATCAAATACTCACCAATTTAATAGATGTGATTAGTGCTAAATGGTGAAATGGTGTGTGTGAGCACACGGTGGTCGTGTGCTCACAGCTTTTTTGGGTAACAAGGCACTGTTAACGACACCGCAGGTCTGCTGGTTTTCACTGCCACTTCTGCGTCACGTGGTTCAGATCGTTTAGCTGATTGTCTGACCTCCTGCGCTTCTTGTCTCTTCGGACTTTGTCGAGGTCCTTCCCCGCATTCCCAGATCTAATCTTTGACTGCACTGGATACAGTTTAAACATGGCCCAATAGAAGCGATGAATACTTTCCCAAGGAAGTTATTATTGGGATGAATGCAGGGGCACGCGCAGTCGCACCTGGAGGCTGCCCAGCGCTAAACATGCTCTCATCTGCTGGCGACACCAATGGCTCCACTTTGAGCCATTTTTGGGTGAAGCTCTGACGGGCATTTCAGTGGTGTTGGGGAGGGGAGGGACACGCACTACTTCCTTCACCCTTTCGCCTTCCAGAGTTGGCGCTTTTCCTCAAATCTTGCACATTTTTTTCCCCGCATTTGCTTTTCTTGTGACCCACTGGTCATATTTTGTTTTCACGGCATCCGTTCAGATTTCTATGCAGACAACTCGTGCATAAAGCCGTCTTATCTGAGTTGTTGGATTACCCTGGGTCAGATAAACACAAGCAATTCTTCGCCCCAGTGAAATGCAGGACGAGTATTTGAAGGGATTAAAGGAATTGAAAAGGCTGGAATGAAATCATTAATGTAAAGGCAGTGTTACCCACCTCCAAATTAGTCATCAGACCCCCGCTGGCTCTCGAGATGAGACATCACAGTGTACAGAACAAAGGGGTAGTCTTCCATTGTGTGACCAAAGTTTCAAGTGCATACTCATATGTGTGTGCATGTATTCTTTCCCAAATTCCAATTTTTATTTCATTAGTTAACGCACTGCCTTTATTTCAGCTTCATAACTTAATGCCCTCTATGATACAAAGCTTTTTGTGGGAGTTCTGTCTTATTTGCGATGATTGAAATAGACATGCTTAAAGGCTGCGCCTTTTAAGATTGGGAGAGCCACCAACTGTGCACCGGAGCTGTCATGGATGGAGGAGCATGTCTCTACGCCCGGGGAGAGGATAAAAACAATAAAGGGAAGACGAATGGAAGGTCGCCCCGGGGAGTGGAACGGACGCACTAATAATGCTGTAAGGAATTTTGGTAATTTTCTGGATGAAAAGCATCATTTAGCCGCAGATGAATCCACGCAAGACTCCGTGGTAATTACAATCTGCGGATTTCGATTATGGAAGGGCGTCAGCGTGAGCGATGGCGGCGGGGCTTTGAGTTGGGCGACTCAGATGCAGGACGGCAAAAGAAGTGCAATAATAACAGCAACAAAGGGAAGATGAATGTAAACACATTAGCAGCAGTGTTATTATGAGTCCACGCCGATTTGGAAATTTTAATTATCACTCAAAGCTTTGGGTCTGTTACTACTGAATGCTGTTGCTGTTGTCATTATTTGCTAATGCATGATTTATCAAAACTCAGAGCAGGGAGTTTGGAGCTCAGCGTCAAGCTCAGCCTACGAGAGGAAATGTGAAGCTACCATTACTTGTATAATAGATGACCTTTCTTGCATTGACTTTGACGCCACGCTCGAAAACAAAGCAGCTTTCGTTTTGAAGACCGCGAGGCGCAAGCAGACCTTGGCCAAAAACTGCGGACAGTGCCAAGAAAGGGAATCCCAACCAGGATCTGAGGCAGAGAGATGTTCAGTTGAGTTGGGAAGTTCGAGGGAATGTGCGTAGGTGACGTGTAGCACTGCAACAGGCGCTGCTGTTCTCGGGGTGACTTAGGCCTCGGCGGGCTGTCAATCACAAAACTCGCCATCGCTCAGGGCGAGCACTCAGTGACTCAATTTGTCAATCCTCTAAGTCTCGTTTCCAAGGGCACTCCAGCCCTCCCTGCCCCTTGTAATAGAAATCAAATTTAGCCTGACATCAATAAAGCCTCCTGAATGCCTGCGCAAAGAGTCTTATTTTTACTCTTTGTTTTGGGCCTTTAATGTTGTTGCACGTTTTTTTTGGATGAGCGTGAACTCCGGAAAGTAGATCGCACACCATGCATTAAATTCATTGACAACGAGAAGGATTACAGTACATGATTCTTAGTGTGTGACGTACCCTAAACACGCCCCTCTGCCTGATCATGTAAAAAAGTTGAGGACAGTCAGGCTATAACTCAAGGAAATTTAAATCGAAATCAACTGGACTTGGTTATAAGTCTTTGAAGACATTTCACCTCTCATCCAAAAGGCTTCATCACCTCACCTCATTTTGGATGAGAGGTGAAACGTCTTCAAAGATTTACAACCAAGTCCAGTTGATTTCGATTTAAATTTCCTTGAGATAACCATGACCTGGGAAAATGAGAATATTCACAGCATTCAGGCTATAAACAAATCGATATAAAGATACATTTTAATTTTGTTATGGTCCAAAGAGAACATCCTTATAATAACGATAAAGCAGGAAAAAAAAGTTAAGGTTAAACGCCCTTATGCGCAGCTCTCTCTCCAACTTCATTTTACAAGATAATTCTGCCTCCCCAGGAATAAGTTCTGTTGTGTGTTTCACAAAAATGTCAAAGAAAAAGATGAAAACATAAGTAGGTAATAATTACTCCGTTCAGCAAGAGGTAAGAAGTGCTCATCAAGCGGCCATTGTCGCAGACGGCTTCAATCATTCAGCGAACGCCAGGAGACACCTCGGCACTCAGTAGGGTTCAGTACTTTTTTGCGTAATCCTGCTGACAATAGCAAATAGGCGTGGGTGAAAACGTCACCTCCCCGGCGAAGGTAAAGAAATGCGTCGAGGGTGTCATGGATTCCCGCTAAACCGCAGCCAGTTTGACCGCGGGACATGGTGTCAAACTGCGATCTCCGGACAGGATGTTTTATTAGCTGCTGGATATTGCCAAGGTGCTTAAGATAGCCTATTTGATTTGCACTACTCCTTTCATTTGCTCGCTCCGATTTGCGATAAGTAAGACTTCCTCAGGAAGGAATCGGTAGTAATTTCACAGTTTGTGCTCTCTTTCCATCTTTCGCTCTTTGTGTACCTCTCCTCTTCTTCTTCTTCTTCTCCTCTCTTCTTCTTGCTCTCACCCCTCAGGCGCTCTGGCACGCAGCCTTGTGGCATGACTGCGGCGAACGAATTGATTCCAATACAAATGAAGTCATGATAGTAATCCCATGCTAAGTGGCTGCTGCTTAATTTCATATTGATGAATGAACTGCCTCAGCCGGCGCTAACAACAATGGTTTCTAATTAGAAGGACACTAATTGTGGACCCATCGATTGGCCGGTGGGGCGGTCTCCCCGGGATCCGATTGGATCAGCAGCAGAGCTGCTCCTGGAGACGAGGACTTTTCAGGAAGCTCCTGAAGAAAACACAACAAATGTCTTTAAAATTCAAATCGTATTAAAGTGACAGCAGGAGGTGTGAAATGTGAGGCGAAGGGACTCCAAGATACTGGCTGGCAGGCTGGGAAGCAACAACAAAAAAAAAAGAAAACAAAAGATGAAATATTGTGTGCCGCTGTTTAAATATGAATTTGTTTCATGCGCATGCATCAGACCTTCAGAACACCACCCTGTCAACCTTTTGTGAAGGCGTGTAGGTTACGACAACCATGAAAAGCAGCGGTGATGTTAATTGGTGCCCCATCTCCGAAAATTCATGAAAATTCAGGCGAGCAGGTTCATAAAATGGGTAAAGTTCGACGGTCCGTCCTCAGACGTGTGGTGAAGGTGGAGCGTGGCAAAGCAGGCTAACAGCGGCCCATCATTTGTTCGGAATCATTTCAAAAACCATTTGGCCAAAGTAGTAGTAGTACGAACCCAAATCTGTACAATGCTCAAAAGGGATTGCAGCCTTTGCAAACATGTAAATTTGGGTTGAATTATGGATTGCAATGAGATATCAATGTAAATGTGAAGCTTGCTGTAAAAATCTGATGGGGATGGCTAAAACAGGAACAGCTTGTTGTGTGCGTCCTCCGTGGACCTTTACCCCACCCCCTCGCCACCTACGACGCCTAACCCGCGTCCGAACGCACTGACGCCGCAGTGACGGCCGGCGACTTGTACAGTGGCGCGCGCTTCCCTGTCCAGCGCCGCGTGGGTCAGTGCAGATCATTTGGCCTGATCAAGTGGAATGGAATGGAGTTAGAGGGGGTCGGCCCGTGGCGCAGCGTTCCCCCGCTCTGCTCCTAATGTAATAAGAACGCACACAGAGAGGCATGGATTAGACTCTAATCCACCCGCATCGCTCTCTCTGTCTCTGATTTGTTTGCGCACCACCACCACCCCCCCTCCCTCTCTTTGACTCATCCAGTCCACCATCGCCCTCCCAAACTCAATCAATTTATTTCAACCCCCCGTCTCCCTCTCACCCTCTCACCAGGTTATCGAGATTCAGCCACCCGCTCCCTCCCCCCTCCGCTCTCTCCTCTCTTGTCCGCCCACTGTTTTTTTTTTTTTTCATTCACGCTGTCAGTCAGCCTTTGGCTGGGAATACGCAACGAGGTTTTGACCGCTTTCAACCGCGATTTCTCTTCGAATGCAGCCTAAATTAATCGGACTGGGAATCCCCGCCAAGATGAGAAAGAAATGTAATCTGCTATCTGCGATTTTTCTTAATTTTATCTCTGTTTACTTTGGGTGCTAAAAAGATTCTCAAGCTGCGCCTTGTGCCGCAGCTTGCATAATATGGGCTTTGATACAGCTACTCTCTCCTGATGTAGCCGGAGAGGTGGAACCAAACCCAGTCATCTCACTGAAGAGCCGTTTCACCGGAGAAATGAAGAAACGCCGTCCACAAATTGCAGAGCGGCGGTCAGATTCTCATACGGCATGCTGTGGGCGTTCTGCTCCGGGAACAGTTGATGGCCTTCCAACCGTGCAGTAATGATTACCCCCCCCCCTTCCCTTTTTTAAAATGACATCAATTTGAAACAGAATTACTCTCGATGATGAATCACAATTTCATATGATGCTGTGTTTTTGGGGTTCGCTGATGTTGGCGGTCAGTAAGAGCCAATATCTCAACACTCATCAGATGGATGAACACAACATGCAAATTACACAAGTCATCTTGATTTTTCCTCGAGTGCAGACGCGTGGAGTTCACATTCCTGGTTTCGGGCTTCGACAGCCATCAGATGAACCGCCATGCAATTCTGCACGGACGTTCCCGTCCCCTCCAGTGTTATTTGTAATGACTTTAGAGGCACCCCTGACTTTTCATCGACCACCGTCAGCAGGTCAAGACTTTCAATTTGTTCAACACATTGGATTAGGACCGATTATCTGCGGAAACGAATGGCATCCCCCTCCGCCCTGGCCGAGCGCAGCGCAAATTGACGGAAGTTAGCGTTCTAAAATGCTCACCTAAGAGTTCACCATGGTGAACATGGTGAACATCATCAACAACCTCCTGCCATGCATGCCTCAGTGCTGAAACTGCACCATGACACATTTATTAGGCCACTGCATGATTCCACTAAGTATTGTATTGAGGATAAACCGAGAGTAGGTCAAGTGCCATGCTGCGGACATGGCTGTTGAGGTCTTCAGGTCATGAATCACTTATCAGTATTTTATCCATCACTCTGATTGGCTGACATTTATCAACAAAAGTTATTATCGGTTCATAGTTTCATATGGATCCAACTGTACCCTTGACTTTACTTTGATCTAAGAAAAAAAAGCAAAAACCTGAGTGTTAAGTTCCCACTGCTCAGAAGCTCAAATTGTACTTTCCAGTCTCATCCTTCCCCAGCCCGCTCAGCCACCCCCCCCAAAACTTCCCAGCACTGCAGCACTGAATCCCTTCTCTTTCCTCAATGAATGAGAGAGCGGGTGTATGCGCTCGCACGATGAAACGGTCCGTTCCGTTGCTTCTTCCTGCTCCGCTAACGCTCCTCGCACCAAGACAGGAGACAGCTGTTATCACATGCCATCAGCAACGTCAAGGCAGAACACGGTGAGCGGAGAGCAGATTTCACCCCCTTGAACAGTCCTCAGGGAGGGCGGTGCAGGAATGTGACGGTGGAGGCGGCGGTGAAACTGGCGGGAATCACGAAACCAATGTGTGTGTTCAGCGCGACGGCATGCGTTCACGGCACGAGCAGCACGTCCTACGTGTGAATATTTATGCGCCGTAATCACGATTTATTGTAAAATTTAGCGCTCACAATTTAAAGAGTTTGCCTTCTACCCTACTGCAGAATCAAATTACTTTAGCCGCGGCGGTTGCAATGATCTGATCCAATTTAGAGCGGTGAGATAGGCCTCTTGATGTTGATCCTGATCCTGGATTAAAACAACCCTGGGATGTCACTCAAAATACAGACGGGGAATTTAGCACAAATACCTTCTGGACAGGGCCCCGGATTTTCTCTGAATATTATGGCCCTCTCAGGACAGCATTAGACTCAGCGACGGCGGCATGGTAATGCGGGTTTTACTGGAGGGACACAGTGATTCTGGTCCCTCGTGGATCAGTGTTATTTGGGCATTTTGCAGACCCCAGGGCAGCAGTTATTTCCAGACAAATGTTTTTTCGCCAGACTCTAGTCCAGTCGGGAATCCAAAAGGATTCTCGCCAGGCCTATGTGATGCATACACATATGCCACGACATTATTCACTGAAGGTACAAATGGACAACACTGCCCTCCGTAGTGGAGAAAGATTTGGGGCTAACGGAAGTAATCTGCAGGCCAAAGCCCCAAACGCCCAGGCCGGGTGATACCTATGTGAATTAGCATGCTAACATTTGCTAATTGGTACACCTACATGAGGTACGGCTGAGGCTGATGGGAATGGCGTTCCATTCGCACGTGGTTGCACGGCATCCCCACGCCGCCACCACGGAACTGAAATGGCACTGAACTCAAGCAGCCGCCTCTGAACATTCGCAAATAATCTTCAAAACAATATTTGCTTGGATTTCAGGAACTAGAGCTCGTAGGCTGATGTTACAGGTGTCGAATCCCGTGTCCTGTCAACAGGAGTTAGCTGAAACCTCGCAGCAACAGAACGTTACTGCTGTCAGGAGCGGGAACTACGGCTTCAAAAACAAACAGCCCCCGCATCGGACTCTCTCGGCACACGCGTGCGGCTCGGCTCCTCGTCTGCTGGGGGAAACTGCGGCATCTGTTCCCAGAACGCCGCGCGCTGTCTGACGAACGCGTGCGCTCCTTTGGTTTTTTTCCCCCTCCCTGAGTGAAAGACGGAGCAATGGGGATGAAAACCTCGCCGAGTGGATGAGCTCACACGAGGAACGACCTGAATATGTATGCCTTTTGATTCCCTTACACACACACGCGCGCACACAAACACACACACAATCATTCGTCTGTCGTGTTCACTCACAGTTGCGGCAGGTAAAGGTAGATGCAGCATGCTATTAAACTCCATGTTTACAGGTTTCGTCTCTCGATGTGTCTCTGCATTTCAGGCTTGCTTGCTTGTACCTGTGTGTGTGTGTGTGTCTGCGTGTGCATGTGTTGTTTTTCCATCCGGCAGGCTACTGCATGTGAGGGGGGGATTATTCTTGTCTCCACGAGTTTTGGCCTTGTCATGCGCGTGTCGGGGCCGGGGAGGGATATTCCGTGTCCCGGCCGCTGACATGCTGACATTTACCGCAACGCCGGTGCCTTTGTGCCGCTCTCATCGCCGTGACGGCGGACTTGCATATCTCCAAAAATCCCCCCGGCACAATATCAATTTGCTCGGCCAGCTCGCGGTGACACACATGCACGCACGGGTTTCCGGAGAGACGCAGCAGGGCGTGGAGGCGGGAGGGGGGAAAAAATGCACGCAAATGCACACACTGCTGGAGCAGATGCTGAAGGGCAAGAGATCCGGAACCCAAATTGGCCAGTGCAGTAATGCCCTCAGAGGGAAACGATTGAAAACGACTGCAAGCGACGTCTAGGTTGCCCCGTGATTTACATCCCTGCGGTTACATCGGCTCACCCAAAAGAAAGATGGATTTCAAGCCAACAAACGCGAGAACGTGCTGCTGCCATGAGGCCGTGTTGACGCGCGCGCGGCATTCCTCGTTATCTTTTTTGAATATTGATCCGGCATCAAAGGAGTGTCTGACAAGCGCGCGAAGACTTGGTCCACTGTCTATCATCCGCTGCAGGCGGGTAATTATGCATTATTAATCTGCGCTAGACACGTGGGCTGCTGTTGTCATAAATAGTTTAGCGCCTCGCGACTGACGCATATAAATCAATGTTTGAACTTTACTTGTTAATATTAATTAAGCGTAACATATGTTTACGGATATTAAGGGACGTTTTCCCACATTTCAGCGATGTAGGATATTTAAGGTTGAACCTGCGCTTTTGGGGAAAAAAATGACACACATTCAGCGCCTACTACTCGAATATATCGAATCTGTAATGTGGCTACATCCATGCTTTTCCATGTTTATCTTTGAAGCCAGCCACCCGAAGTGAGAGACGCCTTTCATAACATGACCTCTGCTGTTTTTATCTTACCTCACAGAGAGTGTATGGATTTCTGAAAAAAATAATAAAAAATTATATATATATATATATAAATAAGCATGTCCAGGCACTGAAACAGGAGTTCAGTAATATTGCGGAGTGTTATTGTTATTTCTACGATATTTACTTTAATAAGATGTAAGAGATTTTCCACACCGCCATATTTCATAGTCATAGCCGCGAGTTTTGCTTCAGCTGAATTTGTTTCTCGAGCAGCTGTATGATATACGGTATAAAACGAACAGCAGTGTTAGAGGAAAAGTGAGAAACGCTTCCTGTTAATAACCATTTACAGTCTCGGCAGAGTGTTTGCACATCGGGAGCTGCTCTGTTCATGTGACTGTGTTTGATCCAAGAACACTTTAATGAGATATGGGCGTTCGTTAGTGTGGATAATTATAACTTCTTCAGTGACAGGCCGACCCAACACCGGCGCTAACGCATGTCCTTCGCATCCGTTAAAAAGAGATTATGGAAAAATAGACAAATAGATACACACCAGCACAGTGTCATGGAAAGTGATAGAGCGCAGGGTATGAATCGGGGGAAATCAATGGGACCAGGATCAATACTGTAATGGAGCACGTGGTACTTTTATACAATAGCATAATTCCACTATACATACTGGATGTGCTATCCATTTGTTGTATATCATATGTTAAACATCCCACAGATCATGGTCTCCAAGCGAGCAATTAGCACCCGCCTTTATCTCACTGAATAGCGCTCCGCTCGATGCCGTCTCCGTCCACGGCTCCGCTTCGGCTGTGGCTGTTTGCAGAGCAGCTGACGGCGCCTGTTCCGCGGTTAATGTGGCGTACTGAGGGGCTGCGGCGGAGATAATGCAAGTGCCGTAAAAGTGCTAACGCTAATTAGCTCAGCGACTGTGTGTGGGGGGGTCAGAACAGCAGAGGAGGCCCTCGGCATGGAGAGAGGCACGAGCCCTGTGATATATTAGTTATATGATATTGCATCGTTGATCCTGTCGCTGGGAGCAGAACGTTTGTGTTCATTCTCACTTTGTCTGAACAAACACACAGAACGACTCAGGGTTCCTTTGCAGGCCTCTCTCTCTCTCTCTCTCTCTCTCTCTCTGTACCAATGTCAACTTGACCCGACGCGGTCAAGTGGTTCGCAAATGTGGGGACATCAGTGGAGTTTGGAATGGGCCCAGGTTCTCTCTGAGTCGCGTTCACGTGGCGCCGGGCCTGCTTTCTCCTCGTCAAACGGGAAGGGACTCGCGTTCGAGACCGCTGACACGCATCCCGTCAGTGCAAGCAAGCAACAATCCCCCAAAAGCTTTGCAGAGCATTCGCAGCCTGTTTCTGTCTCATACGACAAGTCAAGGAAAAAAAAAACAACAGATATTAAATGTGTATTTTCAGCTGATTTTTAGTGGACTGAAAGAGTTATTAAATACTGCAACTAGAAATATTTTATTCAGTTATTCAATTCTGGTCTAGACTAGAAGATTTGACCGCTTACTGATTAGGTTTTATATTTCTACTTAAATTTTTTTTTCATGTGTGAACATGCGACAGGTGCAGTATCTCCACATGTAAGGCTACAAATGTGTAGCAACGCATAACACAACAAATTCAAAATCCATGTTGACTAATGTATTCCTCATGAATTGAGTATCTTCAAGTTGCAGACGCTGTCATAAAAACATTACGGAATTTAACTTTCTTGAACTTTTAAAATGCGATGGGCTTGAAGGGACTGCAAAGGCCCGTGGTTCGATTCCCGGCCCCTCCTGCCTCCTTGTCGTGGTGCCCCGTGGGCGAGATGCCAAGCCACAGCCTGCATCAGAAAAAGTGCCGGAGCGCCGGATAAACGTGTGTATCGTCATGGTTGCAGCATGACGCACTTTGATTGGTCGGTAAGACGAGAAAAGTGCTATGTAATTGCACAGAAAAATCCCTTTTTGCAAATGCCATTAGTGCTAATGGCTTCTTTTCTTACCCGGGCAAGCGTACTCTGCTGAACTATGGTAAATAGTTTTTTAAAAAGTGTGTGTGAGAGAGAGTGTGTATATATATATGTAATGTAATTTTATGAGGAAAAAAAGGCTTAATAATTGTTAAATGGCCCATCACTCAGTATATTATCCAGGACCTGTGCAGTCGCGTGTAATTGCGTGATATATTTTAAAGTCATTTTCCTGAGCTGATTTTTGAGGTGATGTTGCATTGTGGGAATAAAACTTGTCCCATGAGCACGTCCCACGCTGTAAAGGCTTAATGGTCCACTTAAGGCTGAAAGCTCGAATGCTTTCTGTTGAACAGGTCATGGTTAGGTGGAAAAAAAGTGCGAGTGTCAAGACGAGTCGGGATGATGAGTTCTTCATCAAAGAAAGGACGCCATATCGGCGTCTCGTGTTTATCTTGTATTTGAGGACGAGGCAATTTCATGTGTTTATTACATTGCATGTTCTTTGTGAACTGCGTTTTCTTTTAGTCAGTTAGCTTTCACTGCCTGAGGGGAAACAAATTCATGATGGGTAAAACAAAAAAAAATAAAAGGAGTTGTTAGCATCGCCTGATGTCTTTACTGCAGTTAAATTCAGGCATCCGACAGAGAGCGCAGTTAGACCATCGGGCGGCGACGGGCGGATGAGACAGTTGCTGTTCACTGTAAACCTCGTCTTGCCAGCGTTATCCAGACCCCGGGCAGTGTGGACATTCCCTCAGAATGGGAAAGGGTTAGTTCGAGACGCAGCACGTCGACGTACTTGTTCCGTGTCCCAGCAACTTGTGAAAACTTTTGTGAACATGCAAAGCTTTCAGTCGGATCACGGCACGTTTCTCTTTTACCAAACCAATTCAAGTCCGGATCAGCTGAGCCCATTAGCGATTCTGTCGGCGCTACGTTAGTCAACATCATGGTTTGCAGGGCCTCGGTATTTAAATTATTCATTGAGGCCAATTGGCGCTGTCTCTCATGCAAGCAAAGCACTTTTCCAGGATCCAGATCAGCTCTGCCCCGTTGCGTCGGTAATCAACCCTCGTGTAAAGGTGGAGCCCCAGGGAGCTTGAGGAACGACAAGGCGGAGAACGTGATCCGCTGATCTATCGAGAGCAATTTAATCGCAAATCAGCTGAAAGCTGCGAGGGGAAGGGAAGCTTTTGCTCGCGGTTACCAGGTTTCGTCGCGCGTGGTCTGACGCGCCGCATCCCGCGGCCCTTCGCCTGAGCGACCCAACCGGGTTCTACTGCACCAGATCAGAGGAGGGGAAGGAGGCTAGTTTGGGTCCAAAGCAGACGTGACAGCAGAAACACAACGGGCTTTGATGCGCAGCAGCACGCGAGCAGTGTTCAAGTTCAACAGCGGCCTCAGCGAGCAGTCATTTTGATATTATGACACTGGTGAAAACGCTCGGAGCGGCCGACTGCGAGAGCCTTGTTTCACAAAGCGATGCAGTTAGCAGCGGCAGGTCACTATAAATGTCTTGTTTCCGGGTACTTTATCTTTCCAGTTTTACAGCAGGTGATCCCATCGGCGTCTTCGAGGTCTTCATTTTTTTTTTTGCCGCTACCGAAAGGGAGGCTCGTGATGTCATGCCGCCGTGCAACAGCCCAGTCGTCCAAGACAGAAAGGGAACTCGCAAAGGCACGGTTTGAGAGAAATGAAAGCCGCCTGCGGTCACGTGCCCCGGTTGAATACGGCTCGGAAACAAGAGTTGAACGGGCTGTAGGAGGAGGAGGGAATGGCATGAAGGGCGAATGAAGGAGCGGAGCGACAGGGCGCCGTGGACGAATGGCGTCGATGACAGACACTTAATGAGGAGCCGGGTTTGAGAAATGGCGCGACCGAACGACGGGAATAAATGAGAGCTGGGGAATGAGAGGAATAAATGATCGGAGGGATAGAGCTGTTCTCCCTCTCGTGCTGGCCAGCCAATCACTGAGTTGTTTTGTGTGTGTGTATGTGTGTGTGTTTGGGGGGCGTGAGGGGGTTCAGTCAGTACGGGCTTTCTGGGATGGAAGGCAGCGACAGTGACGCACACACCTCTGCAATTTGCCAGAAAAAGGAGGCGGGCTTAGGCAACAGCGAGAGGCCAAATTAACCACTGCTTTATCAGTGTTTGTATCCTGAAATCTAGCACACACACATGCGCACACACACTTACACACACACACACACACGCACAGCCGTTGAAAAACAGGTGTGGGCAGCAGGAAATCGAGTCCATAGGGCGTTTTTTCTGATGTGTATTGTTGCTCCCTGTAATCTCTCGCCTTTCATTTTCACTTGCTCTGGCACACCCACTCCCTCACTAACACACACAAACACAAGCTCGGGCACACTCTTTCTTTCGGCCAAGGCCGCCCCACCCTCGCACTCCCAGGTCCCTGGCCCAATTTGAACAGCATCAGTGAGCGATGGCGTCTCACTGGTGCCAGAAGACCCGAGCAGAAAGTCCGTTCAATTTTTTCTCAAACGCAAAACTTCTCTCTGAGACGAGAGCTGCGGGGAAAAACGCTTTGCCTCTGTGCCTCCTGAGCTTACGCGCGGGGGAAAACCAAAAAATGATGTCTGACCCATTGGCGCACTGTCTTGGAAAAGCATCTTGTTTTCTGACTTTAATTAAACAACATTGCACCGTACTTGCATTAGATGTCCTCGTATCTGTTACAGTGCATCATAAACCCTTTTAGTATTTAAAAAAAGGTGACATGGGGCGAAAGAGAAGCGTGACCGAACAATGCGTTGAAATCTCTGGACGTGCGTCGCGATTTTGTGGGAATTATAAGATCCAGTGCTTTTAGTGCTTAACCCGGGGACCAAAAGTGTAACATTTCCTTTTATAGCGTCTCTCAAGACTTGTATCCATTTGTTTTATGCGTTCGGAGACGTAGCTTCCTAAATTCCAGGCGTGCTTGACGTTAGCTCGCAAGCGCCCAGTCGGGCTAATCCTCACATCGTAGCCGCACACATGCATGCGGTCGGACCCATGCACGCGGCGACTGGCACGCCCGAGGCGGTTCGATCCATCCGCACCGGCTTGGGTTTAAAATGCTGTGCTTATTTTTCCCACAGCGATGAAACGGAACGGCTCCTCGACGGGCAGAATGCTAATCATCTCCGCCCTGTGGCCGCCATCGGGACGTCTCGCCCCTCAGCGTCTGTCTTGTCTCGTCCGACCGCCACGGTGCCTTTTGTAATTATCGGAGAAATGAGTGCAAAGTGATTTTTTTTTTTTCCGGTTCTCTCCGGGGACGTCCCGCAAGCACAGCAACAGTATTTTCTCTTGCGGCCGTTCTCAGATGCACCGTGCGCGTGCTCCTCTCCTCCCTCCCCTGTTCCCTCTCCCCGAAAGGTAAACACCGCCGAGTCGCGGCGGAGCGGCCTCTCATCCATCCCGAACTCTTGCATGCGCCATCAGCCTAATGCGCTAATTACCGCGGACGGCGCTGGAAAGGGGTGGGTTCCTGCCCCGCAGCCGCTGTTGCTGCGCGAGTGGGGCTGATGTAACCGATAGCAATTTGCATATAAAGCAAAGCCGGCGAAACGGGGGCCACGTTGAGGCAGCTCTCACCTTTTGATCTTCTCCCCCTCCCCCCAACGGAGCACAGACGAGATGAGCACACATTCTACGTCGCGGGCATCTGGAATGCCGATCTCCCAACCCATTTTCCGGAGCATTTCGGGTGGAAAAAAAAAATCCACTCAGCAGCCGCTAGTCCCTCCACCTCTTTCGGCTTCTCCTTTGATTGGAGCGCCGAATGCCCAGGCCAAAGCCTTATTTCCCGACGCCGGGGTTTCGTCGAATCACGGGCGAGGCCGAGTGGAGCCACGGCCATTGCGCGGTCGGAGCCAAGCCTGTGATGCTCGGCGGCGCTGATGGCGAACAGCTGGGTCCGGCTGCCGGAGCCGGAGCCGGCGGGCGTGCGATGATGATGATCGATAGCTCGACGGCAGGTTTTCATCCCGTGTTTGCGCGGCAACACCGTGTAACGTGAGCTTGGGGGGGCTGCAGAGGGCGGTTGGCAGCGCCTGGCGATAAGAAGGGGCAGAACGCAATGTTCCTTTTTTAAATAAATTGATTTTTTTTTTCATCCACAGTAATGCTTGCGTTGGCCATTCTCACTGGCACCATTCCGTTAGGCGTCATAGAAGATTCATCCGTCCTCGTTGCATTTTCAGTTGGTTATATCGTATTGGGTGTTGTACTGTATTTTTCCCTTGGCGTTCTGAAACACCAAGCCTTTCGGAGTTTTTTTGCTGTTTTGCGTCCGTCAGGCACGCGGCTGTTTTTTCGAACGCAGCGCCACGGCGGTAGGGAATACTGCGATTCTCAGCCTTGACTGACAAAGAGACCCGAAGGTGAAATCTGCAAAGGATTCCTGCACTGAATAATCGAATCGAGAGTTCACTGACATCTTGACGCGGGACTCTCAGGTAAACCACTTGTGAGCTTCGCCGAACTGTACGAAGGAGTTATGACTTTCATACCGCTGAAACGCTGTATGTGTTATTTTTTTAAAAACAAAAAAAACCCATGAAGTTACCCGGACGCAATATAACTGCTGACACAAATTCAGGCCACTTCAGTTGGTTTGGCCCTTTCCATACGTTTTATTTAAAAACAAAGGAATCAAGGTTGCGTTGCGTCTTCGCCGAGGCAACCTGGCTCTCCATCACATTCCCCCCTCGCTCTCTGTATATTCTGCTGCGCGGCTGCTGACGGAGCGGCTCTGCTTTTTTGACCTCAGATCTAATAAACCCCGTCCGTGGTCAAAGAGAGTGTCAGCGTGGGGCGACGGCCTTTTTTTCATCGCGGTGCTCAGTTGCGCGGGGAACGTCCTCGGGGGCGTTAATGGGGGTCGTAAACCGCGATACGGATATTTGAGCACATTGAACTCTAACTGGCCTTGCGCAGACAAGGACACATGCTCTCCTGAGGCTATTTCAATGAACAGAATTACAAAATAGAAACTATTGATTTCCCTCTGTGTTTAATGTGATTGCCCGGGCTGTGTTTTGTTAATGTTTACTGGCGTTTCCTCTCCTTCCTGGTTCCTTCCCCCGGCCCGTCCTTATTTGGAAAGTCAAAGCGCATGCAGTAAATTATCATATTCCCCGTTCTACTTTTGTGCAGGAGACGCGCAGGTCATCGGTGGCCGAGGGGGCTGGATATCAGATTTGGGCTGTAATTGTACATAATCTTATATGTAATCCCGCATCAATATGCAAAAGATGAGGAGGAGAGAATAATTAATCCAGGCTTAGATTTACTGTAAATTACATAAATCCAGTCTGTGCACTTTGTACTTTTTCGGTGGTGGCGGCCGACCACAACAATGTGGCCTTGTGGTATTGTACATTAAGTAGACTCACGGAGGGTTTTTTAAACTTCTTCTTAACTTCTTTTAAAGGCTTTTTAAAAAGAGAGCTTTCAGAAGAAGGCAGCAGCCGCGTCACGAAATGTGACCATCAATGATGATGGAATCCCAACACTCTTTCCATCGCATTGTGCGATTTCTTCACAACGAACCTTTTTGCGGACGCGGGGGAAACGAGGGGCTGCATGTCATCGGCTTTGCGTCACTATTGCCTGCAGTGGGCCGACAGGTGAATTTGTTTTTTGAGCAGACGTGACCAAGCGGATTAAACGGAGGCGTTTGCGTCGACTGCCACGTTGGCCCGTCGGTCGTTCATGGCTTGACACTAAGGCATCGCGTGCAGTTAGTGGGCCTAACAGGCCTCTCCGGGCCTCTGAGGAACCCGGAACATTGCCGTCAGGCGATTCGCCTGGAGAGAGGAAGCGAGAGAAGACCCACGGGCGTAATGAAAGCTGCCGGCGGTCGCGTCGTAAACTCGCGTATAATCCTCCTACGGAAGAAAAGGTAAGTGCCGGAGCCAGCTCGTCTCACTTTAAAAGGGACAATCCGCCCATTTCTACACATCAAGGTCAGTTTATTATGAGTACTACTCAGTGTCAGGGTAGAAGTCCCCAAAGCCCCCCCCCCACAACCCCGATGATGTCACCGGGGTTATCTTGGCTTGGGCTTAAATAGAATCTTTCAAAAGCGATTGGATTGCTCTAAAGCGTGCAGCACAATATGGAGCTGTACAAACGCAGACCGTAAATTGGATTTTTATCGTGCAGCGGGGCCATCTCAACCCTCTGCTGCGCCGAATACGATCCTTACCCAAACTTTATGCAAGCGCAATACTAAAATGACGGGGCGCGCCTCCAAAAACACATTCATACGTGATCAGCACATGACGTCCGCTGTAAGGAAACAGACGAGAGAAGAGCCCATCCCCAAAAACACAAAACGAGACAAAAAAAAATTTGGCAGACGCAAGAAAATGTTACGCATAGGGATGATGCGTCCGCCATTCTTCCAAAAGATATTCCCGCATTTGGTTACACACACACACACCAGAAATTCACAGCATAAATTCACAAATATTTTAACACATGTAGGGACTATGTTTTTACTTACAGGTTCCAACCGTCACTCTGACATCACTGTCGCTTCCTCTCTCTCGCCCTCTCTCTCTCTCACACACACACACACACACACACACACAGCCAGACATGCAAACACACACGCGCCCAAACACGCGCGCTCAGAGGGTGGGTGCTCACTTTGTTACAAGACAGTGGGATGTCATTAACTCTGTGAGAGGAGCCTTTAATGTAATTAAAAGAGAGGAGACGATGGATGGGAGGCGGCGGCGGCGACGGCAACCGAGAGGTTGAGTAAATCATCTCACACCCCCTCCACAACAGCCGCAAACACGCGCAGCCTCTCCGAACCCCTGTCGAGCGAGTGTGTCTTTAATTAAAACTCTCCCATCCGACACACACACACACACACACACACACACACTTACGCGCGTGCGCTCGCACGCTGAATGCCGGCGCAGTTTCCTGCACTCCAGTCTGAACACGCGAGCTTGATTAGTATTAATCCTTATCTCTGAAATGGACAGCTTCTCAGCTGTTTTTTTTTGTGTTTTTTTTTCCTCCCTCGGCCGGCTAATTTTCATGAAGAGCATAATTACAGCGTTTTCAATTTGGGCCCTCTGCAGAGTTACGAGGCCGACGGTCTATCTCTGCGCTGCAGCTGAGAGCGCGTCCACCGGAGTGCCTGCGCGAGCGCGCCCGACCGGGTTTTGGTGACAAAAACGAGGAAAAAGGAGAATTGGTTGGTGACGCTAGCGACGAACGCGCGGGATAATTCGATGCCAAATTGGAAAACTGGCTGGAACTGTGGCAACCGCACGAGCTGCGCACTAGACGGTAGCTCTTGCTCGAACAGGGTCGGTTTACTAATAATGGCGAGTAAAAAATTTTTTAAAAGAATCGGAGTGCAAACGCTCTGTTGCCGGCAAACTGCCACCTGGTTCGCAATGTGTTCGGTAACAGTGTGATAGCCAGTAATCAGATTTGCCCGCCGTCTATCCTGCCGTGTGCTCCACCAGTAGGAGGATGAAAGCCGAACTGGCGCGGTCTGAGCGGATGTGGGTGTGTGCATTCATGCCGGTGCTTTGGTCACTCTCCAGCGGGGAGGTCGGAGCTGCCCCCAGCGGCCGCGTTCCCGCAATCCTTCGCGGGCTCCTCCTTTCATCTCCCTTTGCATCCGTCCCTTCCTCTCAGCGACGCAGCCGCGTCCCGCCCGATGCCTCGCTCAAAAACATCTGCGCATTTGTGCGCTTGCGCGCCTTCACTCCCCGTGCGCACGTTCAGACGCGGGCGGCTCGCCGGCGATGCTCCGTCAGCTTTGATAATAACTCGGGGGCCCCCCGAGGCGCTGCGGGGGGCCCCCCGATGCTTCGTCACGCTCCTCCAGCTCTGCAAACACACGGGCCGCTGCTGCCAGCAGAGCAGCTCTGCCTGCGCTGATAATGAGCCCTGTGTCCTCAAAGATAGTCCGGCGTGGACAGGTGCCAGATCCCCCTTGAGCACCGCGGGACTTCTGACACCCAACAGGACGGCGGCGCGGGTCCCCGAGCGCGCACGTTTCCCCGCCGCCTAATGGGGAGTCATTAATTTCGACTTGATTAAATGAAGGCATAATTGCGCCCACCGGGAAAGTTAGCGGTCGCAGCGGTGCGGGGAATAAGGTGTCAGAGGGCGGGGGGTCGAAAAAAATGTCGAGGTAGTCGGACTGAAAGTTTCACACACCGCACGGAGCGCTGGGGATCAATTCACGATGCCCCAAATGGCCAAACGGCAGCGATGATAACCCTGCAGATAAACTAATAAAGAAATAGCAGTGCGGCATCCATATCCATTACTTCGCATCCGTTTAAATGCCCCCCCCATTCCCCCAACCCCAGAAGATGACAGAGTTCCTTCTGACCATAAATCTACCTCTTAAAAGCCTAATGTGACGCGGAGGCACATATTTAGCTAACAGTTTAGCGCAGTAATTAGCGCTCCTCCTCTGCCAAGTGCCAGCCGACCAACATCTGTTCCTCCACTGCCGCCGGGACCGGCTCCCCTCCACCCCACCCCCCCCCGCCCCCGCCCCTCCCTCCCTCCCTCCCTCCCTCCCTCCTCCGCCAGCCATCTTCGCCTCTCTGCGGGTGGCGGAACACTTATCGGATGTTGGACTGAAGTGCGAGGCGGGCGTCGCCCCCGGCCTTCATTTGAGTCTTAAAAGGGGCAGGTCCTTGGTAAGTTCCCCTCGCAGTCACCTTGACCCCTTCCGCCCCCCCCATCAGCTACAATTAAATGAGCCGCGCCCTCGTCACATCCTAAACCGTAAACTGTCGCGTCCTCCGTCGCTCCCTGCTGTGCGCTGCCCGCTCTGTGCCATTTTCGGGAGTTTGCCCTCCTGAACAGGCCACGCTTCTTCATATTACTGAGGCTCGTTTATCTCCGGTCAGTTATTGTTCAAGCAAAGCACAGGGCGGAAGTCTTAAAACATTATCCATATTATCTGATTTCCACATTTATTCTCTTACATCTTTATCACTTTGCAAATTGGCGTCCCAGAGACCCTGCCCCTGCAGGAAGGGAGGGGCTGGGCGGGAGGTTGCGTCTCGGCGGAGGGGATTATGACGGGAACCTGGAGGAAAGGGGACGGGAAGGGGAAGGCGGTGGAAAAAATAAAGCCCTTATCGCAGCTCGCCAGGAGCAGCGCGCGCACAAAGCTGCTCGGGAATCCAATTTGGTCCCCGCTGTTAGTTTAAGTGATATCGGTGCAATTAGCCGTCGCAGGTCAGAGCACGAGCCCCCGCCGCGTTAAGTGATTCCCCTCCGAATCCCACCGGTGGAAGGCGAGGGGAAGACGGCTCTAAAAAAAACTTTGCTCCCCAACTTCCCAAATGGACCACTTCTTTGTGCAACCTGCTAATAAATGTCATCTGCCTCGCAGCCCCTTCGTTTTCACCGTCAGCGGCTCGCTCCGGATTTAAATGGATTTTGTCCCTTCCCCCGTGTCTCGCCGCAGAGGTGACTTTGAGCCGCCGTGGTTGTATTTGAGGCCTCGCGTAACTCGATTGCGGCGGGCGCCGTTCGGCGGCGTCCTCTTTCACAAGAGCAATTACGCGCTAAGCGGCGGGTGCGCGAAACTGAGCTGGATCTGTTTATGAATTACGTTCTCTCCGCGGATAGAGGCGTTCTTTCCTTTTTTTGTTTTCCGTGTGACTTCGATAACTCAAGGGCGGGGAGCTCAGTGAAGTGTTTATGGTTTATTAAAAAGGTTACAAATCTTTACAAAATAAAAGCTGCTGGTTGGAATTCCAGTCCCTAGGATCACTGGCAAGAGGAAAGTTTAGCGAAGTTAGGTGAGGTCCTTCTGAGGTTTTGAGTTAAAGTGGTTTGCTCCGAGCTCATCGCCGTCTGACCACTGGTGAACCAAATAAACAAGACGCCGTCATAGAAGTAGAACACACGGAGCAGGTTGCAAGGGGGGGATTCCAAAAATGAAAGATTTCAGTGCAAAAAAACAAAAATTATTTAAGATGGAATGAAAAATACGATAAAAAGCAAAACAGCAAAATAACCACCTACAAGATAAATGAAATAAGATATCTGCATTTAAAAGAACTGCTTGCTGCTGTGAGGAAAAATAAAAAAAAAGGTGACAACGAGATTAGTTTTCCCTTCCTGTTTTTTTTCTCCAACATCCTTCATCTAATGCCACATGATTTGCTCGTAATCTGCTCTGGGTGCTCTGTTTCTGTGACGGGGCTTGATTTGTTCTAATAGAGTCAGGTAGCGGGAGAGGCCGCTGGCTCCGGAGGAGTTTTGTTTTTTTTTTCTTTCCTTTTCCCATCCTGTATTACCATTTCAAATTTTTCTTTTAACGACATTCCCGGTGTTACTAGACGCAGAAACACGGGAAGGCCCAGGGGGTAATGTTGCAACCTCTACGTGTTTGTGTTATGGCCACCGGCGTTAATTACTTCGACTGTGCTTTTTCGAGCTCAGACTGTGAAAGTAACTGAGCCTGCTCACACCAGGAGGGCGTCCGATGTGGGGGGGGGAAAAACGTTGCTCCTCTGTGTTGCAAACGAACACGGTAAAGTTGCAGGTAAACACGGGTTGCTGCGGCAAGCCCTCATCACATTCTCGTATAAAAATTCAAATGCGGCACACGCTTAACCTCGTGTTCACACGCAGTGGTTCATTCTCCACCCGGATCTCACCTGACCGACTGCGATTAACACGGAGCTCATCCCCCCCTCCTCCTCCTCCTCTCCCCCCTTCCCTCCTTCGTCTTCTCCCTCGTCTCCAGGGGAGATCTGCGCGTTCAACATCCACGGGCTGGAGGCGCCGTTCAAAGCGGTGGTGCTGAACGGCACGTCCGGCGAGGGCCAGCTGAGGGCCCGCGGCCTTGTGGACTGCGAGCTGCAGAAGGAGTACACCTTCATCATCCAGGCCCACGACTGCGGCTCGGGCCCCGGGGGCACGGAGGGCAAGAAGTCCCACAAGTGAGTAAAACAGACCCCAGGGGACCACACAGAGAAGGCTTTTTTGAAGCCCGACAGAGCACATGAAGAGCACGTGTGCGTTATGATGGGAAAGTTTTTGGCAGAACTACAAGTACTTATTTTTTAATTCTTCACTCATTCACATACAAGCTAAAGTCCAATGAAATCGTAAGATAAATGGTTAATTATGAGGTAAATTGCTGGCGGTAAAAAGTGTGCGAATAATACACTTGTAAGGAAGTTTTAACCTCTGAGCACTAAGTGAAAATTGAAGCATAATTGACTTTTTTTTTATACGAACCCCTCTTCTCTCCTCTGGATTACAATCGAGGCCAAGGCGCCTCGGGTTTGCAAAGAAGCGGGACACCTCACCCCCGAAAAAAGTTAAATTTTAGTCAGTGGACGTTGCGTTACGTCTCCAGCTCTTTCTCCTCCCCGCCCCCACTCGGCCACGGCGTGATCCCGCAGGCCGCGCCGCATCCGTCCACGCCAGACACGGACGCGGCACAGCGCCCACCTCCGCGCGCGCCGCTGGACTGCTTTGAGGAGGTCAAGTGATAAAAAACAATTTGTCACACTTGTTGGCTCTCCTGAAAGCAGCTTGCGTCTGAAATTGCTCTCCATCGCAGCCTTTCAGACAACTGCCTTTGTCCACTTTGTGCCGCGCGTCGCCCCCTCACTGTGTTACCTCTCGTCCCCCTTCACCTCAGCCAGCGGCGGAGCCGAGCACATATATCTATCATCTTGTCGGGCTTCGAGAGGCTCACGCGCACGCACGCATGCACACAGACGCACTGTACGCACTCTGAAGCTGCAATTACAGCAGCGGGGGTTTCCAAGCATCGCTGAAAATTCTGAATCAGTAGTGCGTAACTTGTATTTACTGTTCTATGTTGCTCGCTCGTGTGTGTGTGCGCGCGGCTGACTTTGGCACTACGAGGCCAACAGGGTGGTGAATTTGTGGCGCTGCTTCCCTGCTGTTGCAGGGGGCAGATTTAGATACTTCTGAATGGGGGACCAGACTTTGTGCAGAGATTCCCCCCATCCTCCTCTTCGGCCCTCCTCCCAACACTGCCGTTCAAATCTTATAGCCCTTTTAAAGCACCCAGGTATTCTGTAATGCCACGCTGGTCACTGGGACGCCAACCCTGTCCGCTAAGCAGGCCGACGCTGGAGGGCAAGTGAATCAGGGGACACCAGAAACGGCCCCTTCATATCGCCGGCGAACGCTCGATGGACGACGCCAGCCTCTCGCCGATTTAGAAGGAAATGAAGGGGGCTGAGAGAGAATCTCCGCCTGAGGCGGCGTGCTCGAATTACACATGGCACGTCAGCGGCAGAGGAGGAAGGCAGTCAAGAAAATTAGCAGCTAAAGAGGACAGGGGTGAGGATCAGGAGCGACACAGGATGATTTGAAACTAATTTCTCTATCCTCTCTGTTCTTCTCTGCTTAGCTTAGCACCGGCTGCTGGCCTACTTCTAACGCCCATAGATTTTTTGGGGGGGTTCGATTTTTTTTTCTGTATGGCTGCAGCTCAGATACAGCTCCTGCTGTGTGACTGTCCTTCTGTCTGTCAGTCCCTCTGTCTCTGTTACACACACACGGATGTCTCAGCGCGACTGAAACGTGCCCCGGGTTTAAGGTTAAGTTTAAATGCCACGTCAAGATGCGAATATTTGCATCAGAGCCAGCGAAAGTGTGATATTCCTCTGCTCACAGTAGGGTTTTTTAAAAAACACTGAACACATAACACAAAAAAACAAAGTCAAAAGCATAAATCAGACAAAAATGGTACGAAATTATGTTTTATCTTCTGACTTCTGTCTGATCCTTGCTTTTTTTGTGAATTACTGTACAATTGTACCTCATTGTACCTCCAAACATTATCCAGATGAAATAGCCAGGTGTGGGGAAATTGTTTTTCGGTTTAACCGCCCACAGTGCCTACTCGAGAGGCCACGAGGAAAGAAAATAGCTTTTTACTCAGAGCGACAGAAGGTCAAACGCTGCCGTTTTAGGGCGACATCGTTCGCAAATAGATCTTAACATTTGCCGTCGCTCCTCTAGAAATTTAAGTGGAAGTCTTTAAAAGCACTGGTGTTTCCAGGACACTTGACCGCTGAACCCTTGGGATGAAAAAAAATGTACATATATATTATCTCATTTATTAGAAGTTTCTCTGTGTTGTGAGGCACACTGTTCCCCGCGCTCTGTGCAAGATATCCGACTTCTTTACCAAGCATGCTCATGCTCAAAAATGCTTCGCCAGGACCTGCGCCTAACTGAGGCACGTATTGCACACACTGGCCTGAGGGCTGTGTGCCTTGAGGCTGTCGGTGGGTGGGGCGGGGTGGTAATGCATCCATAAAAGGTTACGTGCACAAATGCAGACGTAACACACTGCCGTTCCCTCCTGCCCGCGTAGCCGGGCGCTCGCGGTCGAAGCCGTCATCGGCGGATCTTAGGGGCCCGCGTGTCCTAACCTCGCAGCAGTTTGGAGAGGCTAATTATCGCGAACGCAACAGCGGGCTGAAGGACGGCCGCGCGCGCGACAACACTCCCGCGAATCCCAAACGCTGAGTCAAATTCACACGGATGTACCCGAAATTTACATATAAATAGGACAAATACCGTGGCTGGGGATAGATGGGCATTTGCATCGCATAATCATATGCACACAAACCCCAGTCATACACAGAAACAACAACCTGAAAAAAAACTGAACATGAAAAAACAACACAAAAAAGTCCCTTTTTTTTTTTTTTTTACAAGTGAAGAACTGGGCCAAAAGCTGTGCCTTGTTAGCATAAGCTGTCATGATAAATTTTGGCAATGAGAAGACCAGGGGACTCCACACAGATAGCGCAGCCCTGTCAATGTGTCGGTGCTTTATTCAACCAAGAATCTTAACTCTGGGCTTGTCATACTTGATGCTAATATGAGTGAAACCTCATTCTGTCAAATCCCGTTAGTTGACGTGATTATTATTCCTGGCGCGCGAGAGAGAGCGATAGGGGAGGAAAAAAAAAATAAATCCAACATCCAGCGTAGGAATATATTGTTTATCTTCAGCTAACGTAATGTAGTGGGAGGGTATAGTCTCCGTGTTTCAATTATGAATATGTACCACCAGGAACTGCACCATCTGCGCTTGTCTGCTTCAGTTACCAGACGAAAGGAAGTGACGCCCGCTTGCGTTCCCGTCGCCGCACGTCGGCCAGGCGCTTGAAAGTCTGTCGGCGAAGTCGAGCCGATGGACGTTCGATTGTGAGGAAATGCTCATAAAAGTTCCGTACCATACGGACTCGCCCTCTTCTATCGTGGTTCTGCGCATCCGAGGTCGCGGCCTTAAATCCTCCGTGTCGCTACCACACCGTCCGTTTCCTGTTTTTGATCCACACCGCTGAACTGGAACTGGATTACCTCTCGTTTATAATCAGCTCGTCCTGAGATTACATGGGCTCCTGTGGATTTCTGTACCGGCGCCTCAGGGTGCTAGCCAGATGTGGGAGGGAGATTTCCTAGCATATGGATGATGGTTACCATCCCTTTTTTTTTTTTTTTTTGGCGCATTGAATCCCACTGGTATAGTTCGGGTGGCGTATTTCCATTCTGGTCTTACACAGGGAAATTGATGATTCAACCTCTCGGCTAATTCTTGACAAAATGAATTGAGTCCTTTCCCTTTGTGCCGTGCTGTGCCCTCTCTCTCTCTCTCTCTCTCTCTCGTGTGTGTGTGTGTGTGAGTGTGCATGCGCACACGCATGGGAGGCATTCAACAGCAACCGTCTGGGTGCCAACCGCACGTCGAAGCCATGTTAGTATTGTTCCCGGCTTATTCCGTATTCATCTGCGCTCGTTAATCAACACCCCAACTACGCGCACAGCCACTCAGACGCGCCGGCTTGCGATTCAGCTGGGCTCAGACCTCACCTGGCGCCTGAACGCCTCGCCTCAGCCGGCCGCGCGCCTCCTTTTTATTTTTCCTCGGGAAATAGTCAGCGCATTCGTGAAAAGCGATCGCCAACTTCCCTTTACAAGACGTGCTCTTTTCGGTGTTGTTTTATTAAATAGTGTAAACGTGTGCAAGGAAGGCATTAGGTTATGTGAGGCCTTGTAAATAAGTAAAGGGGCTTTAAACTCAAATCTACAAGATATGGAAAATATATATTTTTTTATTGGTGAGAGTTCTGACTGCAGCTCTCAGACTCAACTGTAATTTTCTTACAGCCGTCATCTAAGCGACTTGTGAAGCATAAATTGTTATAAAAAAATAATTATAATAACTGACGAATAGGATCGTCAAGCACAGCAACAGAGAGAGCCACCCATCTTCAAGTCTGTTGATTAAAGTACCGTGATCAATCGTATGGAATGCAGCCCACGAACCACCAAACGCTGTTGGGACAGCGCCTCCCCCCCCCTCCGTGTTAGAAGCTGTTCAAACCCCCAGGTCATTCATTACCTTTTTTTGATGCTGCTTTTAATGCAGCAAAAATGGGATATGAATATAATATATACTGATTTGTATTTGCAGAGAGAGAGAGAGAGAGACACATTCAAATGAATGAAAAAGTGGAAAATAAATTTGGATAAAAAGATCTGTTGGGAGGGGTAGCACCTGGGCTGTTTGTTCCACATGAAGTTTGTGTTTTTAGAAAAGTTGTTTTGGTTTTTTTTCAACCATCAGAAGTTTAGGACCAGAAGCCGTGATTTGAGGACCTGTTGGTCAGAGATCAAGTTCCACAGTACAGTAAGTAACAAACACGGCCTTAGATTTAATATCCTTGTACAGTTGAGTGATTAGTAGTAGTAGTTTATTTAACCTTTGCCCCCCCCAGATATCTGTCCCCCCTAGCTCTTGTTTTTATCCACTTTGTTCAGCCGCGTCACGATCATCCTTGCGCCCGTGGGTCACTTTATCCCCCCGCTGTCTCTCCGTGTCACCCTGAGTCATTGCGGACCCTATGCTTTTGAGTTGTGGCCTGTCGCAGGGACTGTCGCAGGGACTCAACTTACCGTCGTTTCAGCAGCGCGAAAAGACGCGAGCGTGTGCGCGGACGCACTCGCTCTAAAGAGCCAGGCGTCTGTCATGTCCAGATGTGAGCCGTCAGCAGAGAAACACGCACGCTCACAATGAGACGTATTCGCAACTATCGCACATAGGTATGTATCACGCATTAGTGTTGCGTGAATACATAATCACGCACACACACACACACACACACACACCATACAAGCCCCAGAGGACCAGAACATATGCCTGCTCCCTCACAACTGCAGAGTGTGGCGAACCACGGGGTAATGTTTACGCGAGAGCGTCATTAATATGACAAAACAAGGCTGGCTGAGGGATTTACTGCGCGCGCCAGGCGCCGCCGTCATCTGTCAGCCGCTTCCTATCGCCGTCTCCTGCTGCCGTCGGCATCGCCATTAGCGTCGCGCCGACCCCCGACCCTAAATGATGAATCACTGTCACGTACGGTACCGTATGCGCCGAGCGGTGGGAGAGGCGTTCAGATCCCACCCCTCCAAAAAAAAAACACATTTTCCCCACCCAGGTCCTCGCTGCAAATAGCGGTCGGTTGTCAGAGTGGAACGGCTCCGGTTGTTTCACATGAGATATTTCTGTAAAGATGTTTCTTGGTTTTGTCTGTTTTGTTTTCACAGAAGCACTGGGGGGGGAGGCATACTTTCGTGAATCAGCCACAGTTTAGAAACATTTGACTCCAAATGTCATGACAGATGCGCGTAAAAAAGGGGAATCAATTTTTAAGTCGTAATTCATCTTATCAACAGTTTAAGTGGAGAAGCTGTATACTTTTGCGCATCAGTTTAATTATCTAACTTGTTATTTCATCATGCACTCTGTTATATTTTTTCAACCGCATTTTGACAAGTTTAGGGTTCCGTGCTGTGTATACGAGATGGCTTCATCAATTTTAACTGGTTTGATGTGATAAATCCGTTGAGAAGTCACGCCATGAGCGCTGCAAGATGCAGATAATAAAGAGGAAAAAAAAAAGGAAGGGAACGAACAAAGCGACAAAATGGAAACGCTCATGTAAATTTCAAATTATACTTGAGTGAACGGCCGCCCGCCCCCGATTTCTCGGCCCTCCTTGCGTTCCCCATTCGCCAGCCGTTTGCGCGTTTCTGTGTTCTTCAAAACAATTTTAACCCGCGAGTCTTCTCGTGTGCAGCCGGCTCAGTCGAAGCGAACGGTGTCCTGCGTTTGTGCACTTGTGACGACGACAGATAAGGCGGCGTGCAAATCCATTCTGCCCGCCGCCTCCCTCTCTTTGTTTTCCAGTCTCCATCTCCGGCTGACCACATGTTGGAGAGATATGACCCGCTTCCTGTAATGGAAAAAAATCTCCTACCTGTTAATCCCATAAACAGCACGTTCATCTCTGCCCCTTTGTCTCGCAAAGCGCAGCATCATTTTGGCTCCTGCGACGCAGAGGTTCAAAACTGTATTATTCCGGCCCGCCGTCATCCATCACCGCTTGTCAGCCAATGAATCGAGGGATTGATTACGTCTTCTTCTGTTGCCTTCTGGCTGCTGCGGAGTATTGATGAAGACATTTTTAAGGTGATGCATGGTCGGGTTTTTTTTTTTTCCCCACAATGTGGCTGAACATGAATTGCGGCTGATAGATCACTTATGGGGTGATTAATTAGCGCAGTCCCGTGGCTGTCGGAGAACTCTGGGCCGCGTGCAGGGCTGTGGTGGAAGACGACATTCGCGGGGATTGCTTTTGCCGTGGCAACACCGCCGGGTCAGGTCAGACAGTGCATTACATAAATAAAGCGCGCTGTGACTATCGGTTACAGACCTAATCCACCGGGGTGGCTGTGAGCTCCGGCCTCAACGATCCAAACGATTATTTGAGAGCTCGCAATCATTAGACACCTTACTCCGTCTTGCCGTTGCACTTTGTGAGCGTAGCACCCAGGGACAGAGACTGCTGATGCTCCTTTTCCTCTGTGTGCGGAAATCAAAGACATGTATAGCCCCGTAAGCCATTTGAGGCAGGGCACGTTTTAAGGCACGATGCAACACAGGCTTGTTGAACACACACATAAACTCCTTATAATCCCCCATTTCTAAAAACCACTGTGTTCTTTTTTTCTTCCTCTCTCACCCCCTGTCGTTTTATTGTGGCAGCAAAAAAAAAAAAAAAAAAAAAGAATTTGGTATATTGGAAATGAAAACAGCAAACATGAATTACATTTAATGTTTTTCCGCCTGACAGTTGCTGCAGGGACAGCATGAGCGGCGATTTTGGCTAAACGCATTAATAATTCAATTCATGTGGAGGCAGCGGTGGATTTAAAGGCATGCTTGAGTGGTTTAATATTGCATTTCCATAAAAGTTGGAAGGCTCGCAAATTTGAAAAAAAAAAATAAAATAAATAAATAAAAAATGAATGGTCGAAATTGAAGCATCAGAGACTAAGATGTCCTGACATTTGCTCGCTGCGATGAGGAGCCATTCACCTCCATTTTGCAGGCTTTCGTTTCTATGAAGTTGGAAATTTAATGTCTCAGACCCAGGCTGGAAATAACCCTGATGACATCATTAGGGTTATTTCTTTCAGACTTTGGACAGCTCTGCCCCGAGGTGCAGAACCAAGCACTTGTAGTATTGCCTCTTGTCTGCCGTAAATTTATGAACCGGACTAAAAGTCAACAGCCGTGCTAGCTGCTCTGCGAGGCTGCAATTACGGGTAGTGCTGGGGTGAGCGCGATGCTAACTTATATCTCTGTGTGTTGCGCTGACGCACCGATCAGCAATAAACACCATGCACACATAAGATTGATGCGAAGATTGTTTTTACAGATATTTGCCATAAAGTGTTGGAGAAAGAATCAAAAGCCATGTGAACCAAATTTCACGTGAAACCATCCAATAGCTGTTGAGACATTTCAATCAGAACAGCAGGCGTCAGTCTCCCGGTGGCATGCAAGTAAAAGAAGAGGGATTCATCCTCTGGAAACCATGAACGTTATTCACGTCTACGGGAACGCTGATCTCCACTTTTCCACTCCCTCTTTCTCCGCAGGGCGGTGGTGCACATCCAGGTCAACGACGTGAACGAGTTTGCGCCGGTGTTCCGGGAGCCCCAGTACCGCGCCGCGGTGACGGAGGGCAAGATCTACGACAGCATCCTGCAGGTGGAGGCCACTGACCAGGACTGCTCGCCGCAGTACAGCCAGATCTGCAACTACCAGATCACCACGACCGCCACACCTTTCGCCATAGACCGCAACGGTGAGTAGACGAGAGGGAGCCGACGTTAGCGGCGTTCACAGATGCCACAAAGGAACTATGTTATGTCACCTCCATGTCGGCAGTCTTTGATGATCTGTGCGTCGCAAGTGTTAGCTTGACCTGTCAGTTAAATCTTCGGTGCGCCCACTTTCCCTCAACCTGCCACGTCCTTTACCGGCTCAGCTTTGTCTTCCAAATCAAGTTTTAAGTTTCCCTGCTCTCCCTCTGCTCCCCACATTATATGGCCAAACACATTTCTGTCATATCGCGGTGACACTCGCGATCTAAAAACCCCATCCATCTGCGCACATGCTCCGCGCGGCCACGGGAGAAACGCTCACAGCGCAACACTCTGGTATACTGAAACTTAATACTCTGACAGATGTCTCCTCCCCGGGGGCAAAAATGTGTTCTTTGCTCTTTCCAAGGACAAAGTCAAGCTTTGCCCAGAGAGCCAATCCATCTCCACAATCAGATCACAGACGTATGTGCACGCATAAACATTAAAAAAAAACACACAAACACAGCCAGGCGTAGATAAATGCAAAGACAAATCTGTGGACACGCTCAAACGCCCTCTCAAATTCACTTTACTGTGTTGTCACTTACACTTTGTATCTTACCACCTACCCACCTTCACTGTTCCTCAGCAAGTGTCATTATTAGCTCCACATACAAATATATAGACGTGTGTGAGATAACCAACATGTGTTCAGAGACAAGGTATTCTCTCAGTTGTCGTAGCTTCTTTGACCTTTCTTACCGCTAGAGTCTGACGGCCTTTACCGTTTTTATATTCATATTTCGAAATTGTCCATAATTTTATCTTTTCTTTTTGTTTTACCACCTTTCCCGAGTCGCTGACACAAAGTCAAGTAGGCTGAAATATAGTCTCCTTGAGCATTTCACCCCGGACTTTAAACTTCCTGAGTCTTACCGCTGTTTGACAGGCTGCTCAAGACCAGTGCCTCTTCTGAGACTCTTAAAAAAAAAAAATTCCACGTGCTGGGACACATCGCTGTTTATGTTTTTCGTTGGCGGCCGGTGAGTTGTTGCAATAAAAAAAAGACTGACTGGACAAGGTTAGGGTAAAACTGCACCGTGAATGATACGATGGGAGGGGGGGGTTTGCAGCTGGAGTGGTCTCCCTTCTCTCTCCATTTGAAGGGGTCTCGCTCTGCTATTGACCGCCGAGGAGAAGGCTTTGAGGGCTCTTGAACTCAAGAGCACCTGAGGGAGAGAGGAGCGGAAGAAGATGGAGGGGAAAGAAGTGGGGTTTGCTATAAGAGCCAGAGTAAGTGCCTGCTCAGGGGGGATAGCGGAGCGATAGCAATGCGCAGCGGGGAAAATACTGCGCAAGAAGCGTCGAGACTGGTGATATTCCACATTTTTCTCATGAATATTCAACAGTGCGCCGCATGCGTATTAATCCGCCACTGAAAACGGCATTGTTTGGTCTTGTGCGAGTGCCATCTGCTTAAAGCTTACAGCACCCAGCTGTTGCTGAGCCTTTTGAACGGCAGCCCACTTTTAGCTGTGAAACTCTTCGCATCTCGTCAGTAAGAACCCGTGAGCTCGGGCTCGAGCACGGCACACCGGGCTGCAAAGTCGGAAAGAAGAAGTAGAACAGCATCATCTTTGGTATTATGTTGGAATGCCGATGTCAGGGACAATGCTAATGTGCCGATCTGGCAGGTAAAAGATGCAGCGCGTCCGCCGTCTTCGTGAAGGATGTTCGCACACAGTTACGACTAAACATCAAGCAGCAGCGAGGCTGGTGGCAAAGTCACTCGGGCAATTTAAAATTTAAAACCCTGACACCCATATATAATGAAACAAAAGATGTTTCAGCACGGGAACAGCAGGGGACAGGTGCCACTGCTCCAAAGAGAGGGTAGTGAAGCTGGAACAACTGATAAGGTTTTTTTTGTTTGTTGATTTATTAACACCGCGAAAAAAGTTTCTTTTTAAAAGTATAGAACAAAACACGCATTATCCTTTAAACAAGGACTGGCGGCTTAAGCAGCGTCACGAAAGAAATGTTCTTTGGTAAACCTGGGCAGTAATCGCTGAAGTGATGATGGAGAGAATTGACGAGGAAAAGCTGCAGAGATGGTTTCGCCGGTCGTGTGTGTTTTTCTGCTCCTCTGACGGAAGGGCAAATGGAGAGAGCGAGACGGGAGAGGTAAAGCAGTCGTTTTTCAAGCCGGCCACCCTCGCCAGCAGTCACGGCACGCACAGCCTGCTGACACGGATAAGTTGATGTAGTAATTGAAGGAATGGTAACCTCCATCATGCAGAAAGGTGCGGGTGTGAGAGTGTGCGAGGGGAAAATACGGAGAGGGGAGCACAACAGATGAGGCAGCAAAGAGCGAAATGGGATGAGGCCACGAAACAGCAGGACAATGATGTGCGCTGAGAGGGAATGGGAAGGCCGGAAAGGGGAGAGCAAAGAGGGGAGGAATTGTAAGCAAGCTGAGAGGGAGACGGGGAAAGGACGAGGCGAACGGTGGCCGTCACCGCGTGAATTATATTCAAACCTCCCGCTCACGCGCTTGCATTCAAATACGCCACGTTATCAACATTCATCTCCCTCTGCACATTCCCCCCACAGCTCAGCAAAGCCGAGGAAGCGCCTGGGCTTGAGTTAATAGCCGTACCGCTCCGGTAACTCATCCCAGCTGCGTTTTCGCCTCGCCGTCAGCGAGGCCCAATCGTATCTCTCTTCGGCGCTCTCTCAGACTTCGCCAGCGTCCTCAGTGAGGCCCGCACCGTGGCGCCGCGTGTAACATTGTCGTCCGTCTGTCGTGGGAGGCTCATCAAATATTAACGGGCGCATAGGGACTGCGAGAGGTCCCTTAATGCACTCTGTTTGGCAAGAGAAAGGACGCTGGCTCGGTACGTTGGTCGCAGTTACCGACGCGACGGGGGATTCTCCGACACTGGATGCTGCCCGGATGCCCGTCGAAGACAAGCGGGCATTTTTTGTTTTTTTCACGTGAGGTGCCCGGTGCAGCATTATAACACCAAAAAAAACACATCCACGTTAATACCGATCTCATTCATATAGACCTTCATCGTACAGTATTTACTACCTTCGAATAAGTAACACGAGGGAGTTGAGAAGAGGACAAGTACCGGTGACTTTTTTTTTTTTCACCTGGAAGCAGCAGGGGTCTAATGGAAACATGGCCTTAATATTGAGAGACATTAGCGCTAATCAAACCGTTCGTGAGAGATAGAGGCTCCCTGTCATCCCAGCCGTGGTGCCATTTGTTACCCTGATTACGTGAAGGCATCGCGGTTAATTGGACAATGATACATAATGATGGTTTAAAATGAAAATGAAATGCCCATTACTCACGTACGCAAACACGCTCAAACGGCGCGCCGCAGCTATAGGCGGATAGGCAGAAAGACACGAGCGCTGTGTGTCCGTCGATGAGTCAGAAACGCACAATGCACGATACAGTAAGCGCACTCTTGAGCGGAAATGCAAAACTTACCAAGTCCCTTTCCCCGAAGCAGTTTAAAGTGTGTCCTCCATGTTCATACATAATATAGTTCTTACTAAACTCCAGAGTCATTTTAGGCAGTAAACAGAAGGCATGCCTTTTTTTTCCCCCAGTCATCAGACTGAAGTGCGGCTCCATTAAGAATGAATGCAAAAGTTGAGAGCAGCAATGAATATGGAAACGTGTCTGTTGCACATCACTTGTGACTACAATAAAAAACGACAACCTCGTTTTCGCTGTGAAAGCTCACACAGGCTTTTTACGATTCCATAAAAGTCAGGCTCCAAATCACTGATGACGCACTAACTCCAGCCTCATTCTCAGTTACACATTTGGGCTTTGGGCTCATCGCAGAACGAAAAGTCACATGTAAACATTGCACGTCATACGTTCATGTATTAGACGTGTAATATGTTTCGGAGCCACCTGACTTATTCCACTGTACAATTACTGATGCGCTGAGACGTTCCGAAATGATGGCCTTACCCCAAACTCAAAAAACCCTGTGGATGTTAGCTCCGTTTTATTCAAGGTCCCAGTAGGCAATGACAGCGTGATGGTGAGCCAGTAAAAATAATAACAGGGGCTGCACGCACAAATTATCTTACCGCTAGAAGTCTTCTTAAGTGGTGCTAAAAGTTCCAAACTAAGTTCTGTGACAGATGCAATGCTGAGGAAAGCAACTTTAAAAAGGAACCGAGAGTGAGTCAGGAAGTAGACAGGCTAGTATGAGTAAGTATTATTTTACAGAGTAAAAGAGTATTGCCTTGTGAGGTATATTGTATCTGGAATCAAATACAATCTGCAAACTGATAAGAACATTTTCCCACTTGGATGGATAATCTTGCATATTCTGTGAATTTTACTGGGCAGTCTTGTGATGGCAACGGGTTTTTTTTCTTCTTCTTCTTCCAAAAACACTGACACAATGAAGCACATTACCTGCCGCACCTGGCTGCTTGTGATTTGGTCTGGGTCGGTCTCCGCTGACCAGCGCGCTGATCTGACTGCAGACCGTCTCGTTTTTTGTTGGGGGCTTTTTTTCTCATGCTGCATGCAAATCAGCGCTGTGTTCTGTCCAGCTCCAGTCCAAAGGGCAGTGGAAATGTTTGATCGCTGCCAAACCGGGCACGAGAAGCATTTTTTCGTTACAACAACGCTATTATAATGTAGCACACCGTCCGTGGTACACACGTGGTTAAGGCATGGATGAATCATATTAATGAAGATAAATGTTTGGTCAGCTTAGACACCTCATATTCATCTTAACTGGCTAAATGTCAGATGGTTCTTTTCATTGAGAGGATTGAGGAGTATTGTATATAAATATTGTAATATGGCATCAAAATCTGTCCACATCCCTCTGGAGGAAGTTGGCCACATCAAAACAGTTAAGCCGCTTCATGTCCCCCACCACAACCACACAATAGGAAGACATTTTCCACTGACAAGTACTTGATTTTATCTTCGAAAATCTTCAAAACCTTCAAGCACTGCAATTCCTGCCTCTCAGCGCAAAACGTTTCCATTGTGAGACGAGACAAGAGCTATTTGGGTCGAAGTTGACCTCAAGCGACTCTTCCCTCTCCCTCCCACGTCAGGCAACATCCGGAACACGGAGAAGCTGAGCTACGACCGCCAGCAGCAGTACGAGATCCAGGTGACGGCGTGGGACTGCGGCCAGAAGAGGGCGCTGCACGCTGTCCCCGTTCGCATCGACGTCAAGCCCGTGTGCAAGCCTGGCTGGCAAGGTAGGTCCTTCGCCGTGTCTGCGCGTGGAGATTTCGGGCAGGGCCCGACGGCGGGATGTCTGAACATCCGGAAAAGGTGAATGCAATTATTTGCGTGCGATCGCTTTTGCGGCGTGTGTGCTCTCTCTGAGCACACAGAAACACAGCTGTGATTATTTACATGCCATTTCTTTAGTGTGTGCGTGGGTGTGTTTGGTTCTTCTTATCTGGCTGCACACATGATTTGTACATCTCAGAGGTTTCTCTCTTCTTTCTGGCTGCCTTTTCCGTAGTTCCTTGTCTCCCCCACTTTCTCTTTTCCCGACTGGAACTTCTTTATCTCCCCATGTCTCTGTCTCTCTTTGCTTCCTCGAGGAATTGTCCCGTCAGATTTAGGAGCACTTTACCAAGAGCAAAGCGACGCAGCCAGCACAGCTGTTAGCACATCAGAAAGCAGTCTTGGCGGCTTTAAGTAGGCCCAGAGTGACGCCAGGGCAACGCAAAGAGCGCCCGAGGTGACCGAGGCAGGTCGACATTCGTCGGAGAGGGCAGCAGGCACATGTGACGAACGACGGCCACATGCGGCGTGCATCTTCGCTTCGAACCACGTGCAGCCCGTGTTATTGTGTCCCCAGGTTCACGAGTTTCCTAGGCGACCGGCCGTCTCTCGTCCCACAGGATGAGATGTTGAGCGAGCTGGTGATATACAGCACAAAGACCCTGGCAGCAGCTCAGTGGCAGCCAGTGAAAACCTTGCAAAACTGCTGTCTGGCTCTTGTTCAATGCTTCCAAATTGTGTTTTCTCAAAACAAACGGCAGCCTGCGCCGGCGGTTGTACACGAATGTACTTTTCTGATCTTCGTCTGGGAACCTCAGGGACAAGGTCGAAATCTTAAAACGAGACAGAAAAAGCTAAATCAGTTCACTCTGCGTCAAGAAAATGAATGATTCAAGGAACATCTTGAAACTCTTAACATTGGTACGGTCTCGTTTAAATAATTTCTCAAGATGGGTACTTTGTGCGGTGCGGCAACGGCTCTGCCAGAGCGGCAACAGATTTTAAGATTCAGAGGAATTAAGGTCGGCAAAATGAAACAGCCAAAAAAGAAACAACAGAAGAAAAAAAGTTAAAGCCCTTGTTCTCAGTTTCAAAATGAATACATGTAAGTAGTACAAAGACACCATGGCCGCACTTGGCAGCATGCTGTCTGGTTTCTTTCTGTGCCAAGGGGCAGAGTTACAAACAAGGATCATGACGAATTGAATCACTTACACATACGCACGAGATCATGCAGGAAATGTAGATGCACAAGTTAGAAGGCTCCTCAAAAAAAGGCGTTCACGGCGTGTCACGCACACATGGCTGCAGCCACACGGTTGTGGACTCACATCTTAAATCTTCTGTTTTCAGATGCAGTTTTTGCTAATCAATCCACAATCAATAATTCATATTCGACCTGTCTTTGAAATTTAATAGAAGTCCAAAACTAAAATCTCACATGCACAGAAGTATTCAACTCATGAATTCACTGTTTTGGCGAAGCTTCTCTTTTGCATTGGTTCGGTTTTCCAGTCGTCTCAGCTGAGCTTCTACACGTGTTTATCCCGTTCTTCCTGGCAAATCCTGTGGAGCTCCATCAGATTAAATGGGAAGTGTGTGTGTGAGCTGCCACCTTCAGAGCTCTCTGCAGATGTTCCGTTGGGTTTGAATCTAAGCTTTGGGCCCGGGGCCACTCAAGGAAAGACTTCTGTCCTCAAACACCTCACCGAAGCATCGCCCAAGTCTCAGGTCATGAGTGAATTTGAGGACCTCTCCCATACTCCATACTATGATCGCATTCATCTTTCCCTTATGACCAGTCTCCCTGTCCCTGCTGAGAAGACCTACCGCCATGCCTCACCGTGGAGACAGTATCCCACAGACGTAGTTTTTGGAGACCTGCCCAAAGGGCTCAAATTTGATTTCCTCAGTCCAGAGAATTGCTATCCTAGCGCTCCCTGAGTCCTTTAAACGCCATGTGGCAGGCTCTAAGTGGCTGTAACATGCCCCATGCTCAAAGTGGCTTCCATTTAGCCACTCCACCACAAAGGCCCGATTGGTTCTCCCATCCTCTGCAGAGGACCCGCGAGGCTCCATAAGAACTGCCATTGGGTCCTTGGTCACCTCTCTGACCCTGGCTCTTACCGCGCGGTGACTCAGTTTGGCTGGATGGCCAATTTTAGGAAGAGTCCTTGTGGCTGCAAATTTCTCCCCATTTCAGCATCACTGAGGCTGCTGCTCCCAGAAACACTCAACGCTTTACAAATGGTTTTATACCTTTGCCCCCGATGTTGGCCTTGCCACAGTTGTATAACAGCAGTCTACAGAGAATTCCTTGGATTTAATGGCCTGTCTTTTGTCCTGATATCAATGGGAGTTTTGGGGCTTCTAATGCACAAGTGTGCACCTTTCTCACCCCGTGCCAGTTTGCCACGTGTGGGCTCCAGTCGAGTTGTACATACGTCTCAAGGGTGAATAAAAAACAAAAAGGAGACACTTGATCATGGTTCGAGGTCACACAGACACAAAGGGTCTGGATGCTTCTGTGAGTTGGAGATTCTTGGGTTTTTTGCTTTTTAAGAACTTGGCACGAAAAAAAAATATCTAAAAACCTGTTTCCACTTCGTCCTAATGGGTTAGTAAACTCGTGGGAATAGGTGACAGTTTTAAAAATCAAATTTGCAACACCATAAATTGTGCAAAAAGAAACTAATAAAGGGACCTGGATACTCTGTGAAGCCGCTGAGTGTTATATATGCTGTTGGTGTGGGAGTTTGCACAAGTTCAGTGTCAGCACACCAGCCAGGGCTGTCACTGCTCTGCAGGGTGACATTAACTCCCTCTCCGGGCTCTTGCCGATAATCCCATCTTTGAAGACAGTTTGCAACATTTTTTGTGAGTGCATTTTTTTTTAAATTAGGGTTTTCAACGCAACATTATAGTGAGAAGGCACCCAAACGCACCCGAGCGCAGATACTCTCCCTTGATGAAAGAGCAATTGTCCCTGCGAGCATTGTTTGGCAGCAGAGATGAAGGGAAGGATGGAGAGAGCGAAGTAAATGCCATGGCTACAGATCAGGGGATATTTAATAGCCCTAATGGTTGTTGAATTAAAAGGAGGGCTTTTGTTGGCAGGGCTGCTGCAGGAATGTCAAACCCACACGCAGACACACACACACACACACACACACACACACAAAAAAAGATGGGCTTTCTTTTGGTAAAAAACAGTAATCTGTCTGTTCGAATTAGTTATGGTCCCCGGCTCTGGACAGCGGGGCTCAGCTGGGTGTCTGTCCTGACTAATCGCATGTCCTCACTCAGCTTGTGGAAACTGATGGGTCGGGCCCGTGCACGGATGCACGCACACACACACACACACACACACACACACAGGTGTGTGTAGGTGTTTGCATCACCATGTCGGCTTTTACTTTCCAAATACTCTGCTACTTTACTGTTTATCCTGATTAACTTTTACATACAGAGTTAAGGATTGCCACTATTTGTTACTATGTGCGGTATAATTTTAATAACTGTAAATAACTTCTTGGACACATCAACAGTGATGAAGCCTGAAAGTTATTATATGTTCCTGGTCTTTTATCATCAGTAAACGTTCACCCAGGCAACCCAGCCAGGCTTGACTGGGCGGGAAACAAATTTGTAATAATTAAAATTTGAATTGATAATTCTAAATGTTGGGAAATTGACTGTGTTTTTTTTTTTTTTTACCATGAAACCAGTCACATCCCAAGTAGAGGGTGCCTGCTATTTCCAGGCACCTGGTCGTGATGCCACTGGGAGCGTCTCTCCCCCCAGGGCCTTCAGGCAGGACACACACCAGGCAAAGCGGGCACACTCGGTGTTCCTGCCGGATCCCACCGGGACAGGGTAAACTGACCGGATCCGGAACTTGATCAGTAGTGGTTCAGCGTGGCCGAGCGATCTCGCGGTCAATGACTTATGTCATGCTGCTGCGTCCCGGCCACAGCGGCGCCTCTCGTTTTCCTGGGCTGCCTTGGGAGCGCTGCCGAGCCCCCGCCCGGCTGTCCTTCTTCCACCCAGCACATGCGTCAATTTATTCTTTCAAATCACTACAATCCTGTCAACACACAACTCGGATTATCTCGTGATCTGTTCTTGTGGCAGCGATTGAAAACATGGAAATTGCATCCCGGCTTTGGGATTGTCTGACGATGGCAGACAAGGCGGAGGAAAGCCAAAAACAAGAAAGTACGTTCTCGCTCGTTTTTACTGCTTGTCCAAAACAATTTTAAACTTTCTCAGAGTCTTACAGTCAGTTTTTTTTTATCATGTTTTTTCATCTCCCTCCTTCCACACACAAACCCATACGCATGCACATACACACGTGAAAAGCTAATAACGGAAGGAGTGTACCACTGTAGAGCCTCTTCTGCTCATCCGATGAGATGGTTATCAGTTTTATTTGGTGTGATACAGTTTATTTCCAACACCACAACAGTCAGCTAACACAGAGAAGGCTTTATATGGTCAATCTTACAGCCCTGAGGCCTGGGGCTGGCAGCTTTGGAAAACAAAAGCTGCCTGTCTCTGCTTCCCTGTTTACTTTAAGACCAAAGCAAGAGCAATTTACGTTATCAGGTGAAAGGTTTTGCAATGTAAGCTGAGCACATGTAACACCTCTGCCTTCAGTTGCCTGAAAATGCAAGAAGCAGTAATTCAGAATATTCCAGTGTCTGACATCGGCCATTTCTAATACTGGACAAAATTGAATTAAAAACCAAAGCAGTGATATAGAAAGTGGCAGTTATTTTAATTGTGAGGGTAATATTGCAAATTGCATTGACATTGAAAAGCGATCCAGCAGCAAGCACTTTGCCTTTGCTTGATGTTGTCAAACTTTACGGCCCTTTTACAGCACAGCAGTCGCAGGCAACACAACGCATTTGTCACTGTGCTTTGAGCCAACGCCTGTCGTTCATCAATCACGATGGTGCTGTGTGACAGCACATCCACATCGGTCGTGGTCCGCCAACACAGGCGTCCTGAGGACACGGAGGGCGGAAACGGACTTGCCACGTGACGAACGAACCTCTTGCAACCACATTAAACCACCTCGAGTACGAGGTGATAGCTCGTCTCTTCTGTGATTAAACAAATCCAACGAAGAACAGCTGAAACTGCGACACTAACCTCCCCACGACTGAACAGTGACGTGATGATCAGTACAGGAACCAGGCGCAAGACAGTGTGTGCTGACAATGATCTTTATTAGCGACAATCCAAAATCCGCAAATCCAAAAATCCCAAAACAAGTCCGTAATCTGGGTCCGAAAACCAGGGCAGCAAAACCAGAGGCGTAGTCAAAACAGTCCGAGTCAGAAAAACCAGAGAAACGGCAAACAAATCCGAGGGCTAGGGCAAGAAACGGTGGTCAGACAAAACTGGGTCTCACGAAAAACAGATCAGGCTTGGCGACAGGGTTCTCGGCTCAGGCATGAAATGGTCACGATTCGACACCAGGGAATTGTGAGGCAGGGTTTAAATACACTGGGGAGTGATTATCAAACGAGGCACAGGTGCGGGGAGTTAGTCAGGTGATTAACCAAAAAGGGGAAAGAACACCAGGGGGAGCCCTAACAGAAAACACCAGGAGAAGACAGACAGAAACCCGAAAGGACATGGATCATAACAGTACCCCCTCCCTTAAGAAACGCCTCTTGGCGTTTTAACAGGTGGTTTGGGATGAGTCCTGTGGAAGTCCCTTATCATGTCCTTGTCCAGGATGAACCTGGCCGGTGTCCAGCTTCTCTCCTCGGGACCGTAGCCCTCCCAGTCAATAAGGTACTGAAGGCCCCGCCCCGACGACGACAGTCCAGGAGGCTCCGGACCTTGTATGTCTCTCCATTCTCGATGATGCTGGGGGCAGGAGGGGGCTCAGGGGCAGAACACAATGGGTGAGTGACCACCGGTTTGATACGTGAAACGTGGAATGTGGGGTGTATCTTACTCATGGCAGGGGGAAGCCGAAGCCTGACTGCAGAGGGGCTGATAACCTTGATAATGGTGAATGGACCAATGTAGCGAGGAGCCAACTTCCGCATGCCCCCCCCCTTCAGTGGGATGTCCTTGGCAGCCAGCCACACACGCTGCCCCACGAGGTAAACTGGAGCCGAGTACGCCTCCTGTCCGCCTGCTCCTTCATCCGAGCCGCCGCTTTCAACAGATTGGAGCGTGTAATGCTCCAGGTCCTTCTGCATCTGCGGATGAAGGCCTCAGCAGACGGAACCCCCCTCCTCCTCTCTTGACTCGGGAACAGAGGAGGCTGGTACCCCAAACAGCACTCTCAAGGGGGATAACTTGGATGAGGCGGAGGTGTGACTGTTAATGGCGACTCGCCCATGGCAATTGCTGGCTCCAGGAAGCTGGGTTTCTGGCACACATGCACCTAAGGACAGTCTCGAGAGATTGATTAGCACGCCGGTCTGGCCATTAGATTGGGGGTGGAAACCGGAGGATAAACTCACAGATGTACCTAGGAGAGTGCAAAAGGCTTTCCAAAAGCTAGCAGAGAATTGGGGACCGCGGTCTGAGACGATGTCGGAGGGGATGCCATGTAATCTGACTACGTGTTGGATGAGTAGTGTGGCTGTTTCCTGGGCAGAAGGTAACTTGTTGAGGGGAACAAAGTGTACGGCCTTAGAGAACCGGTCAACGATGGAAAGAATGGTAGTGTGGTGGTTGGAAGTGGGTAAACCTGTTATGAAATCTAGTGCTATATGTGACCAGGGACGAGTGGGAGTGGGTAGAGGTTGCAGGAGACCTTGTGGCGGTTGGTGATTTACCTTGGCTTGGGCGCAGACCGAGCAGGCTGAGACGTAGTCTTGCACGTCTCTTCGTAGTTCTGGCCACCAGAACTTGCGAAGGATGAAGTCATATGTGCGACTTCTCCCCGGGTGGCAGGAGAGGTTGGAGGCATGTCCCCACTCAAGGACTTGGGGTCGTGCACTGGCGGGTACGTAGAGGCACCCACTAGGGCATGCACTTGGTGCCGCGGACCCCTCCTGGGCACGCCTCACACAATCCTCAATCTCGAGGTCAACCGCATTAATGAAAATGTCGGACGGGAGGATGGTGTCAGGAGCAGGGTCCTTCCCCGGTGGATCAAACCTTCTGGATAGAGCATCAGGTTTGACATTCTTGGAGCCCGGGCGATATGCCAGATGGAAGTCAAACCTGGAAAAGAACATGGCCCACCTGGCCTGGCGAGGATTTAACCGCTTGGCCGTCCGTAGGTATTCCAGGTTCTTGTGATCTGTCCACACCAGGAAAGGGACCCGGGCCCCCTCCAGCCATTGCCTCCATTCGTCTAAAGCCAGCTTGACTGCCAAGAGCTCGCGGTTGCCTATGTCGTAGTTCTGTTCTGGAGGGGTTAGGCGATGGGAAAAGAATGCACAGGGGTGCACCTTTCCATCCTGTGATGATCTCTGGGACAGGACGGCCCCCACCCCAATGCTAGAAGCATCGACCTCCACGATGAACTGTGCCTCCGGGTCGGGGTGAACGAGGATAGGCGCAGTAGTAAATAATTTCTTCAGGTGCTGGAATGCAGTCTCGGCTTCCCTTCCCCAGGAATATACTGCCCTTAGTGGAGGTCAGGGCGGTGAGAGGAGCGGCAACTGTGCTGTAGTCTCTGATGAATCTCCGATAGAAATTGGCAAATCCCAGGAAGCGCTGCAATGACTTACGGTCTTCTGGCCGGGGCCATTCAGTGACAGCCTCGACCTTGGAAGGATCCATGCCAATGCTTCCCGCTGAAATCTTGAACCCCAAAAAGGTGGTGCTGGTGCATGAGAACTCACACTTCTCGGCCTTGACGAACAGTCGATTCTCCAGCAATCGTTTAAGAACCTGCCTCACATGCTCTGTGTGTTGTTCTGGGGAACGGGAGAAAATCAAAATGTCATCCAGGTAGACGAAGACAAACTTGTTAATCATGTCTCTTAACACATCATTCACCATCCCCTGGAAGACTGCTGGGGCGTTAGTTAGGCCGAAGGGCATCACCAGGTACTCCCAGTGACCTGTGGGAGTGTTAAAAGCTGTCTTCCACTCATCTCCTCTCTTGCGCGTATTAGGTGGTAGGCATTTTCGTAAGTCCAACTTGGTAAAAATGGTGGCTCCCTGGAGAAGCTCGAATGCAGTGGACATGAGCGGAAGGGGATAACGGTTCTTGACAGTGATATCATTGAGACCGCGGGTAGTCAATACAAGGACGGGGGAACCGTCCTTCTTGTTCACGAAAAAAAAATCCCGCCCCAGCTGGCGATGAGGATGGGCGGATGATACCTGCAGCCAGGGACTCGCTAAGGTATTTCTCCATAGCTTCAGTCTCGGGAAGGGACAGGGAGAACAGCCTGCCTCGAGGGGGCGTCGCCCCTGGCTTCAGGTCAATGGGGCAATCATACGGGCGATGGGGTGGCAGGCAAGTGGCACGCGCCTTACTGAAGACTTCTTTTAAGTCCAGATACTGGGGGACCTCCTCCAGGTTGGGAATTGGCTCCGTCTGTGCGACTGGAACTGGTGTGTGTGTGGGCTTGACGAAGACATGTCTGGGAGCAGGCAGGGCTCCAGCCCATGATTTCATGCCTTTCCCAGTCTATGACTGGGTTATGGGTGGTCATCCATGGGTGGCCAAGGATGACAGGTGAACGGGGGGAGTTGATGAGCAGGAAACTGATGAGTTCCTGGTGGTTACCTGAGACTAGCATCTTTAGGGAGCTGTAGCATGGGTGATGCGGCCGATCCTCCGCCATCCAGAGAGACCGCCACTCGAGGTTGAGAAAGCACCACCCAGGGAATGCCCCAGCGCTTAGCCGCCCTCAAGTCCAGGAAACTTTCCTCTGCTCCTGAGTCCACTAGTGCCCTAGTTCCCTTAGAGCCCCCATTCCACTCTAAGGTCACTGGTAGGCTGGTGCGCTTCTTCGAGGAGGATTCCAATGACATTGCGCCCACGAGCGCCCTCTCTCACTGTGGGCGTTGCCTTTTACTGGGGCACCTGATCTTGAAGTGTCCAACCCCCCACAGTATAGACATGCTTGTTCTCGGATCCGCCTTTCTCGCTCCTCCTTTGAAAGACGAGCTCGATTTACCTGCATGGGTTCTACCTCCGGGCGGGTGTGGGGGGCGTGGTGCCCCAGAGGGCAACCTTGGTCGACGCAGGGGAGCAGGGGATGGCTGACGGTATGGGCTAGAGTGGGCCTGGCGCCCACATTCCTCTAGGCGTGCGCCGACACGGATAGCCAGTTCGATAACCCGATTCAGATCGTCAGGGAGGTCCCGGTCAGTAACTCGTCCCTTGATGCATTCAGCGAGACCATGGAGGAATGCATCATACAGGGCACGTTCTCCCCAGCCCGCTGTCAGTGGCGAACGCCTGAAACTCGATGGAGTAGTCCGAAACTGACCTGCACCCCTGACGTAACTGTAGCAGCGCTTCTTCCTGCCTCCTGGCCGTGTTTGGACCGATCGAACACTCTCTTCATCTCCTCAGCCAGCAGAGCAGAGTTCTGGACACATGGTAAGTCCGCTTCCCAGGCCGCTGTAGCCCACTGTTTGGCCCTCGGTAAGCTGGGTGATGATGTAGGCGACCCGGGATTGCTCGGTGAAAAAGGTGGCTGGTTGTAAGCTGAAGATGAGCTTACACTGGGTTAAGAAGGCCCGGCAGGACCCGGCTCACCGTCGTCGATTTCTCTGGTGGTGGAAGACGTGGTTCGTGTGTCGTCATCGGAGCGGTGGAGCTGGGAGCAGGGGAAGCAGATGGATGAAGAGTGGGGGTGAGCTGGTTGTCTCTAACGGTAGCTGCCAAGTCAGCCATTCTGTGGATCAGCGCCTGCAGATGCTGCGAGAGGGCCAGGAGTTGTTGCTGTTGTACTCCCAGCACGGCGTCCTGCCTATTCACTGCCGCTTGTAGCTGCGCACTGCCTGCTGGTTCCATGATGGTCGAATCGTACTGTGATGATCAGTACAGGAACCAGGCGCAAGACAGTGTGTGCTGACAATGATCTTTATTAGCGACAATCCAAAATCCGCAAATCCAAAAATCCCAAACAAGTCCGTAATCTGGGTCCGAAAACCAGCAGCAAAACCAGAGGCGTAGTCAAAACAGTCCGAGTCAGAAAAACCAGAGAAACGGCAAACAAATCCGAGGGCTAGGGCAAGAAACGGTGGTCAGACAAAACTGGGTCTACGAAAAACAGATCAGGCTTGGCGTACAGGGTTCTCGGCTCAGGCATGAAATGGTCACGATTCGACACCAGGGAATTGTGAGGCAGGGTTTAAATACACTGGGGAGTGATTATCAAACGAGGCACAGGTGCGGGGAGTTAGTCAGGTGATTAACCAAAAAGGGGAAAGAACACCAGGGGGAGCCCTAACAGAAAACACCAGGAGAAGACAGACAGAAACCCGAAAGGACATGGATCATAACATGATTTCAAGCTTTCATTGTAAGATTTTATAGCTCCCTCCAAATGTTAAACCACCTCACTTCCAAAGTGAAAAATCAACAGGCGCAGAACTTAATCCGCTGGGAAACAACCAAGTATTTCTCAAACATGATTAAATTTTATTCGCCAGAAAGGCTGTTGGAGTCTCGCAGACAGATTACACTGTGTGAGCAGTGGAGTTGGTGGAAAGTCGAGAGCCAACCTCGAGATCAGCGCAGGCTCTCAGGACTTTTCTCTCTTTGAGGAGGAGTGTTGCATTTTCTGCCCGACTCTACAGTATGCCATTCAACTGTGTGTGTGTGTGTGTGTGTGTGTGTGTGTGTGTGTGTGTGTGTGTGTGTGTGTGGCAGCCAATGGTCCCGATCTCCGATAAGAGCAGGAAGAGGATGAATTAAAGAGGGGAAGAAGAAAAATAAATGGCTCGGCACTTCCTTTTCCCATTTCCTCTAACCTCCTACTCCTCCCCGGCTTCCTCTCTAATCTCAGGCTGTCTGGCTGCTGCTCCAGCTCTTTTCATCCCCTCTCTGGTTTTCCCTTATTACTTTCATCGTATCCTTTTTGCCCCGTGTGTCTGTGTCCTGCGTTTTTGTTTTTTCTTTCCCCTCCCTCTCTCTCTCTCTCTCTCTCTTGCTTTGTTCCCTTTCGTTATTTCCTCTTCCCCTTCGTGAGCGAGTCTTTTTCTCCCTTCTTTCCTCTCATCTTGCCATCTGGCTTATCGGTCCACCCCTTGCACTTCTTTCCTTCTCGCCATTCATCTTTTTTTTTTTTTTTTCCTCCGATGCAGCACTTGTTTGAAGCAGTCTCCGGTGGAAATCGCAGCCGCCGCGCACCCCTCTCACTCTTCTTCCTGCTCTTATTGCATGACACCATGCACGCGCACGCGCACGCATGCGCCGTCGCAGGGGGTCGACTCGCATGAACTCTCCCGACCCCTTTGTCTGGCTGGAGGGTGGAGGGATGGTTGGGCGGCGGCAGGTGTAAACAGGTAGAGAGGGTGCCGACACCCTGGGTTCACCTTATTGTGTCAGCGGAGTGCATGGCTGGATAATAAGGAAGAACGTGCGCGTTTGTAGCTCCCGCCGCCTCGCCTTCGAGAGGACCGCTCATTACGCTGTTTTCGCTTGTTTACACTGAACAAAACAAAAGTCTGCGTGTTACCGCCCCGGCGTGTGATTTTTAGACAGCATGCCCGTATTCTGGAATCAGGGGTGCGACTTGTAACACGACGTCAGCGTCCGTCCCCCCGAAGCCAAGCTCTCCCTTTTAAATCAGACCCTGATTCAGCTCTGACGCCGCCGCTCACAGACAGAACGCACCAGCCTCTCGAGCTGCCGTGGAAAAAGCAGCTGGAGAGAAGGAGGGGAAGGAGACAGATAATAAACACATCCACACACACGCACACACGCTCGCACACCCCTGCTAACAAACTGCAGACGCCGTGTTGGATGTATCCAACAAAACACACACACACACACACACAGTAACACCCGGATGGACGTACACACAAACACACAATACCAATACCAACACATCCACCTTTACACCTATATAAGAGCGATTACACTTCCTCCGTCCTTGTCTGGCTGCCTGTTGAGATTGGAGTTTCCTTTGTAGTGCCACTTCAGCGTCAAGGCGATACCGAGCAATCACGCTTACAAAGACAACGACAGAGGAGGAGAGTGAGAGAGGGATAAAACAGTGGGAAGTGGCTGAATCAGAGAGAAAAGGAACAAGTGTTAGTGCTGCAATCACACAGCAGAGGATGCGATGCGGTTTATTTACCCATCAATCTCAAGTTACAACGCATTTTGACCTTCACCTACAGCTACAACTTTTGGTAGTTACTAAAGAGCACCGTGCTCCCGACGGGAAGAGCAGACCGTGATGCAGACACGCTGCTGGGATTAAATAGTGTTCCCTCAGGATCCCCCACGAGGAGATAGATGAGAATGTGGGTGTCATGAGTGGTTCGCTTAGTCCGCCTGCCATCATGCGCAGAATGAAAAATAAAGACAAGGTAAAGCACTTTTTGGCTCCTTTTTTTTTTTTACCAAACAGTTGCCGTGTCTTCACTTTAAACACCCAGGGATTAAACTGTCATTTTCACTCAATCCTCAAAGGGAGGAAAAGAATTACTTACCACGGACATGAAATTGGGGTCTTTTAGGAGGCTTCCCACGGAATCCTGCAAAAATGAGAAACGGTGTAATTTCATTAGCCCGGAAATTATCCCATTACACACTTTGGAAGACAGTACTGTAATCGAAATATGTTCCTGTCACGTCAGGTGCTCACGAAAGAAGACCTGCGAGGTTCATACATGATGGGCAGATGTGGTGACATATGAAACATGGTGATAGCACCTGATGTTCGTCGTATTTATGTTGTTTCCAAGCTTGTTTTAAAGAGACAAAATTGTCATCATCTGTATACCACAGTGGCCTGACCACTGGCCCCATTTCCCCACAATTGTTTTGGGGTTTTGGAAGAGAGGAAACAGATATTACAGTTTGAGTTACAAAAAGAGTTATAGCGCTGCTAATCTATAATCAGAATCGGCATTTTGTCTATTCACAATTAACTAAATGACAATGTGTAATGGATATTGGGCAGACAGAAAATTATAGGCTAACTCCTCAGCTCCCCTCAGCCGTGTTTTAGCATCTTTCAGTGCATTGTTTTCTCTTTGCAGCCTGCAACGTAACTTGTTTATTTCTTTTTTTCAGCTCAGCTCTCACCATCCTCGTTATGCACATGACGAACAGCACGCAGGGAAGTGTCGGGCTGAACTGGGGTATTGTTGGAAAGAGAGAACTGGAAGAATGGCCGGGAAAGAAGGGGGGAAATCAGAGAGGTGGCACTTTCTGAAATGGGAGGGAGACGGTCGAGGACATAGGTGGAGAGGAAAGGGGAAGGGAAGGGAAGGAGGAGGGAAAAGAAGAGCGGGCTGCTCTTTTAAATGGAAATTGGCTCTCCCACTGATAGTTGGGACGAGTAATGACGACCCCCCTGACTACTTGAAAACGGTGTCAGCATTTTTTCCATGCATACACACCCACACACACAATCCTACACACTATGTACACATTAAAAAGCATGCAAGAACTTACTGATGATATACACACACACGCGCGTGCACGTAAGCGCACACACACAACCCCGAGAGATGGGAACAGCGTGAAAGTGTGATGATGCATCATTTTCTTAAGCACCTCCATCCATCTTCCTTCCCTCACCCTCTGTTTTTCACACCCCTCAGATGAAGGAAGATGCTGGAGACTTACCTCAACTGTATATCTGCACATATACGGCAGCCGATACGTCGACAAACTTCTGGGCTCCACCGTGTGTGTGTGTGTGTGTATCCGAGTTTTGACTAGAAACGATGGAACACATGAGACCACCTCGTCAGTCTTGGCTAAAAAAAATGTAGGGATTGTTTAAAAAGGATCATGTAGTTGTTTTTTATTTATTTTTTGCCCTGTGGACAAGAGAGCTAGTAAACTGGCTTTGTAGGAATTTCAGTCTTAACAGCGTATTGTAATGATAAGTTGTTGCCGCAGTAACTTTTTTCTTTTTGGAACTGGACCTTCCAGAAATCTGTGGAGGTGCCACTGGAGCGCCACTTTTTAGTAGTCGGTTTGGACTCCATCTCCAGCTGTGAGCCTCTCAGGACTTTATCCTTATAAATCAAACTGTGGGAAGCCACTACTGCAACTTGCCTCAGTGCTGTTATGGCGCAGATGCCCTAAATCCAGTTCAGACAAATGAAGCGATCTGAACTGTATCACGCCAGCATCCGCAGCACTGCTTTCATCCCCCCTCGAAGGCCGTTATCAAGGTGGACATCTCAACATGTCAAACACTGGTGTAACTAATGGCGTCAACGACTGGTACAGTGCTGCAGTTTCAAGCACGGATACAGTTCAGTGAAATGTATCCACGGTTAATGTTATCATTTTTCTCCTGTGCTTTTTCTGCTTCATCCTAATCCGAGTGGCTGTGTAGCCAAAGTAGTATGATGGCATAAAGTATATGTGCATGGATTCCATCTGGAGTCCCATAATTATCAAAGTGCGATTTAATTACACTGACAAGAGTCAATTCCGATGGGTTAAAAACACATCTGGGATAATAATGATGGCTATATAGTGTAGTGGACAGTATATCAGTAGCTTTCTAATAGGCTGATATTATGTAACAGTAGTTACATGGTCACTTCCTCGTGATAATAGACATTAACACCACGCACGTTAAATTGAAGCACTGGAGAAAACCGCAGATAATTTAATCATTGTAAACTGTAAAAGCATAATCCCAGCACAGTAGCACATTAACACATTAAGTATCATTTTCATCTTTTCACACACAGGTTGCTACTAAGCATAAAAATACCCCGTGCACTTGTGCTCACACATTACAAATGAACAGGTTTAGGGTGGTGTTGTTTGTGTGTTTTTCATGATCACAGCCCAGGTGAGGCGCCTGTGCCTCTGCTTTGCCTTTTTTTTTTCGTCTTCACATCCGCCTCGCCTCCTCTGCCTCTTGCCTTCCTCTCATATTCGCGGAGAAAACTCTGGGGCTCACCTTGTGAGTTCTGTTCAGCGCGTACTGCGGGCTAGCACACAACTCAGGAGAGACCAAATCGCTTCCTATTAAGCCCACACTGCTTGCAAGACAGCTGAGCTTCAGCGGGTCTGTGTTCTGAGTCACTCTGCCTGTGTATATCGGTGGCGAGGCTATGCGTGTCGTGAATGTATTTGTGGTTCCGCTCTGTACGGATGTAGGCATCTGCATCACAGAGCGCAAGCCCTTTCGCTGTCTCCATGTGGGCATGTGTTTTATCGCCGTTTGTGCTGTCAGGGAATTCGGGAGCTCATGCTGGACCTGTGAGTGATAGCATCACCAGCGGCAGTGTCCTACAGAGACGCTTAAATAGGAATAAATTATTTAGCAGGGACGCAAAATGCTGCACAACAGAGGCCCTGCCAGATTTACAGGAACCACCGCTTCATGCATGACAACAGGCCTTGAAAAAACCCAAAACAACCCTTTTTACGATGGCTGAGTTTTTCGTGTACACGTACAGACACCTTTCCATGGTGACCGCGCAAAACGTATGGGAACCTGTCAGTCAACCGATTCAGCGTCCACAATGTGACGCTGCAACACCTGCGTTGTGTAGAAATGTCAAACGGAGCTTAAAATCACAGCCTCGATTCGAACAATACACTCCACGAGGAAACGCCTCTCTGCCACGTTTGTCCGACGCTCTTTTGCTCATAAACCTCAATAACCCGCCTCCACGGTCAGCCCAACCCTCGCTGGTATATCTGTATGCACACGCTGTCCACAAGCCATTACCTCCCGTTTATCCCTCCACCTTCCCACTGATTCTTCCCCATACGTCCTTAACCACGTTCTGCCACCTCCCCTCCAACCCCCCGCGTACACGCCTCAGTGTGTGGATGCGGAGCCAGCGAGGCAGTGTTAACGCCAAGTGCTCGACAGGTCATTTGACTCCCAGTTGTCCGTGGAGTATGTTATTACCAGAGCACCTGCTCGGCCCCCTCTCCAGCCTGAATGTGAAATCTGCAGAGTCACTCTCTTACTTAGCTATGGCACATTAAAATGAACAGCCAGAACGCACGAGTATGCACTGGATTGAATGGTGATTAGCCTTTTGCTGCGACCATTTTGAGCCACTGCCACAACCGGTGATTTGTGACGAGAGCGATGATCATTTTTTTCTGGCGTTTCCTTTTTTTTTTTCGTTGCATCTTTACATTCCGTGCGTCACACTAGCTTTTATTGGGAAACTGCTCCGTTGCTTTGTTATAGCCGGTCTTTGTGTACAGTGTGAAGCCGGTGCTAGGATACGGTTAGCTTAGCTAAGCGCAAAGAATGAGCAGAGGTAGGCAGCCGGGCCTGGCTCTTACCAAACGTGACAAACATTACCTTCCAGCAACTCTCAACTGCCTAAACTCTAACTGAATAATACGTGGCTTCATATGTGTTGTAATTAATGAGCCAGACTGTTCGTCGATCCGGACTGATGCTAGCTGTTCCCCCTTTTCTGCTAAGCTAAGCTAAACTAAGCTAAACTATGTCTCTTGGTTCCAGCTTCGTATCAAACAGTTTGATATGAGCATGGTATCCATCTTCTCCTCTAACTCTAAGCAAGAGAGCGAACAAGAGAGTTTCTCAAAATGTCAATTTATTCCTTTAATCATTAAAAACAGCTGGTCAAGGTCTGTAGCAATGGCTACTGGTCGAAGGATAGAAAGGCCAGCAGAAGGATAATTGATGAAGCGTTGCTGTAAGAGTAACCAGGAGCCTTTTATATAAAAAAAGCAATATCCCCCACATCATCAGGCTCAGCTTTCTGCGGCATACAAAGCTCGATGCGTCTCCTGTTTGCTATTATTGCTTTGAGCTTTGTGTTTGTGAGCAGTCATTGCTGATGCAACCTTCTAAGGGAACTGCAGAATAAGGACATACAGTAACTGTATGCACAAGAAATGTGTGTGACAGAGGGCTACAGAAATGTATAAATCAGCAGAGCCTTTTGTGTCCGCATCTTTTTTTTTTACGCTCTTGAATGTGTTTTTGTTCTCTTTTACCGCACACCATTGTTTGTGCCTATTCGCATCACAGCCGCTGACAATCCCACGGTAACAGTGCTGCAGCGGCCCACGGTAATCACAGTCTGGAGGAGGTAAATCAACTACAAAACAGATGCAGCGTGTGCATGCGTTTGAGGACAAGGTGGCGAGCGTGTGAGGAAGCGAACATGGCAGATTTAACAGGCTGGTGAGCAACAAAGAGCTGTTCCTCTTCTTCTTCTTCTTCTCCAGTCAGCTCGGCATAATACTCACGCCTCCAGCCCCGAGCCAGCAATGCTTGGTAGCAAGAGAGACAGATGGCAGGATGGATAGGAACCGGTTTTTGTGTACTAGCAGCACTAATGGGATAGGAATTTTGAGAGTAAGTTAAATTTGAGGTGGTGTAGTTTACTTCTAAAGCTCTACTACAGCTGTGACGCAACAATGCTGCTGTATGACAGAAGACAGTATTGCAACGGGACTGACAGGCTCCTCAAAGAGGGCTGGATCTACGACGACAGCATTTACAGATCTGCCCAGTGTTTGCTTGTCTGTTTGTTTCTGAAAGAGCACTAAGTGAGATGCGCTGACTGTAAACAGCGCTCGTAAAAGCACCAAATCGGAGACATCATTTCGCAGACAGTGCAGGCGAGCACGTATTCGCAGCACAAAGGTTGGAAGGCAAAATGACGGGAAAAGCGAAAACATCCCCGCTGCACAAAATAATAGCCTGCCCAGACAGAAAAACACCAGTCACAGCTGACAGGACGGACATTGACAGCATAATGACTACTGCTGCTAATGCAGGTACTGCATGGCACTCCAGCCACAATGCCGTGATTTCATTAGCCGGGCACGTGCTGCTAAAACGATATTGAGTTGTGATTAATGATGGTGACAGTGAAAAATTGCAAATGGAGTTTCTTTTTAATCGCTCAAAATGAGGCACAACAACGTGTATTGATAAAAGAAACAAGTAGCTGAAAATTAGATGTGATTTCATATAATAATCTGCAGCTAGAAGGTGTCTCCACTCAGGTGGACGGACTCAGCAGTTTAACCTATCCTCTATGCCGTCCCTAACACCATCGCTCCATCTTTCACTTTCCGCAGGTTGGAACAAACGAGTGGACTATGAGCCCGGAACAGGCAGTAAGCAGCTGTTTCCTAAGATGCACCTGGAGACCTGTGGCGAGCCGTTGTCGTCGGTGAGGACCACGGTGGAGCTGCAGACCAGCCACATCGGGAAGGGCTGTGACCGGGAAACCTACTCTGAGAAATCTCTGCAGAAACTCTGTGGTTGGTGCAAAAAAAGGATATTTCTGTTGTGTTTTGAATAGCATAATCGTTCTTGTGTGACCAGACTGACAAACAGCTTAGAACGAGATTGCATTTGGGGCATGAAGCAGCATATCACATGAGAGCTGGACCTGTGGCTATTTGGATGGATGGTGGTGGATATGGAGAATATACAGTAGATGGGTGATCAAAGGTGACTTCTTACTGAGGCGGCAAACTGAAAGTTAGTGCAATGAATTAGAATTAAGCTGTAGCTAAAAGCTTCAGTTGAATCCACGGTCTGAGTACCAGGGTCAGACAGGGCCTGAGGCACCTCTCTCTGCCCCTTTTAAACCAGCATCTGAAAAACTCCCGCTCCGTGTTGCTTTCTCATCTCCACTTGTGTCCCTGGTAAACCCCTGTGCAAAAGGAAGGCGCCAGAATTGCAACTTAGAGCTGTGTCACTAATGATGTGACAGAGCGAGGGCATTAGCCACCCCATATGCAGCCACGCTTTCTCCTCAGTGACTGATGAGCAGCCGGGCTGCCGTGTCGGTGCCCAGAGCGCCAACAAAGCAGTCGAGCTCACCCCCGCTCCCCGCTCCCCGCCCACACTGCATCACCAGCAGGGGGGCTGGAGTCATCATCTTTGACTAACGGCCTTCACAAGCCCCATTCCAGCTCATCGAAATGCATAACATCCCCTCCTTCGCCTCCCCTGGCTCCCGGTCCATGCATGGTTTACCACTAAAGAGTCCTTTTCAGGTACCTCATAATCATTATCTGATAGTGAATAGAATAAATTGTAATTGCTTTTTTAAAGCGCAATCAATTTGAGATAATGTACAAAGACATCGGGCAAAGAAAAGGCTGCAGCTGCGTCCTGGAGAAGTCGATGCGTATTTATTTACTCAGGGAATCTAATTACTGGAGTCACATTGGCATGAGTAAGAGGTAGAGAGAAAGAGAGCTTTAAAGGCGGGGGAAGAACATCAGCTAATGTGCTAACGTGTTATTAGCAGAAATAAAACAGATGCACGTTGCGACTATTTGCCTGGACAAGGGAGATACGGGGAATTCTGACATTGCCCATTTTTTCCTCGGAACAACGCATTTCACGTGTGGCTTTGATTTATCGCCGTCTGCAAGCTGTTATAAATGATTTATAAATGTGGTTTAAACACATGCAATGCATTTTTCACTGTCGCGGAGGGGCAAAGACGGATTGGTTAGGGCATGTCAAATATATTGAGGGGCAAGGTGAGCAACGCGGCAAAAGGAACGTTTGTCAAGGTGACAGTCTGAAAACACAGATCGTTCCGGACGCAAACATATTGAGGTTATTGTGTCAAAGGAATGATGGAGCTGCCTTTAAAGACGAGAAGAGGGAGGGCATGGGATGAGTTCGTGCAACGCAGTAATGATTAGTTTGTTTTGTCAGGACATTAAGAGATCCCATAACAAAAGTGTCAGCTGCAAACAATTCAGGCGATTGGCAGATTCGCACGGCACGTCGTCCTCGCCGCCAACCCCTTGCCCCGTCTTCTCTCTTTGTTAGCGTAGTACTCGGTCACTACGACCTCTCTGTCTCCACAGACGCATGTTTTAGTGATGAGCGATGATCTGAATTTGTGCGCGATGACTCACATCTCTTTCCCTTTTGAAAGTCAGTTTCATTTGCCGTGAATCAATACCCACATGCTCAATCCATCTCGGCCCATAAAGCCCCGCCATCTGCCTCGCTCACAGGTAATCATAGCCAAGGTTAGATCAATATACGCTGATTGTTACTGACACGTCTCCTGTCGCACACCTTATTTGCGACCCCAGGGGCCTCCTCGGGCAGCACCGACCTTCTCCCCGCCCCAAGCGCTGCCACCAACTGGACGGCTTCCCTGGTGACGGACAGCGGGAGGGACAGCGACTTGATCTTCAGGTTCGACGGTCGTCAGGCCGCGAAAATCCCGGACTGGGTGGTACCCCAGAATCTCACCGACCAGTTCACCATAGCAACATGGATGAAGCATGGCCCCAGCCCGGGACTCCGAGCTGAGAAGGAGACACTGCTCTGCAACTCCGACAAGACCGGTGAGCCTGACAAGGGCTGACGCTCACGCTCGTCCGCGGACCGCTGTGCCAAGATCTTGATCCCCAAACAGTCGAGCGCCCCGTCCAGCTTTTGCGCCTGATTTGATCAGCGTTTTCTCAAATCGGCTTTTGATTCGATCAGAGTGGTTAACACCCCACGCCACCGATCGAGTGAGTGGATTAGCGGATCCCAACCCAGCCTCTGTTTTGAGATTTTCGCACACATTTATCAGGATGGCCATTTGACCAGAAATGTGGCACATCATTAAAAACAAAAAAAAAGAAAAAGCTCACTACATGACAGGACAAATGGGGCAATTAAAGCCTGATATTCTGTTTTTTTTCTTCAACAAATTCTATAAAAAGACCTCAACCAACCACCCAACCAACCTCAAACTCAACCATTAATTCATTATACTGAAAAGCATAGTCTGTCAAAGCCCTAGCTTCTTCTACTGTTTCAACATATGGGGAAATATTCCCACATGGAACTTCATATTATGGTGCATCATATCCACATAGTGTAATAATAGTGTTAGGGTAGTGTGTTATAATCCAACAGACATGATCCAAAAATGTATTTGGGGCAAAGGGCTGTCCAAATACTGTTAACTCCAACAAAGTCACTAACATCAAAGCATGCTTACCCAAACAGATGAGTGTTTTCAAAAAAAAAAATCTAGTGCAAATTAGGGAAAGCATTTGTCTGAGAGTTGGCCTCCTTCGAAATAATCCTGCCGTCCCATTTTTCTGAGGTTTCATAAAGCCGGATGGCAGACTTGCGGCTTTACCTGACAGCGAGTGGGTGTGGTGATTTGGTCCCCCGGTGCCAACCTCCCCCCCTTTTTCCTCTGCCTCCCACAGAGATGAACCGTCATCACTACTCGCTGTATGTCCATAATTGCCGCTTGGTGTTTCTGCTGAGGAGAGACTTCACGCAGGTGGACACATTCAGACCGGCCGAGTTCCACTGGAAACTGGAGCAGGTAGGATGATAACGTTACAGCAGAGAGGAAAACTTGTACCCTGATTGACCCCCAGTTTATACATTAGTTCACCTTCCAGGAAGTAGGTTATGAGTCAATTTCTGGATTAAACCTGTATTAAATCTCCAGTGGGGGGTTTTTTCTCAGTTTTATCTATATTGTTATTGATTATATCCTGTGCTAATACTAAAGGTCTCCCTGTAAGACTTTGGGGTTGATTTAGAGTGTGGCATAAGGTGCATAAGGAAGTGAGAACCAGCGGTCAGTTCACTACCCGCTCGCATATCCGACTTTACACACATCTATGGTTGTGCGTCTGTGTACGCAGCACCTGGTTGCGCTCAAAATTCTCCCTCAATTGGAAAAAAGCCTCACATTTAATTAACCCCAACTAATGCTGAGAGCTCTCATGTCACTCTACTTAATAACCATGAAATTTTTAATCACTTTAGTGACTTCTCAATAAATATTTGCTATGGATGTGAATACTTTCCAGTAGGTGTGTCATTACAGGCGTATTTGTTTTATTCTTCCTCTTCTTTACAACTTCACCGCCTGACACATTGTATAAAGATTTATCTAAGGAATCAAATATACCTAGAGATAAAACACTGTGTTGCTTGACGGAAATGGATACGACTGCAGCCTTGATGGAGGGAGGCTTTTTTTTGTACAGAACTGTCGGGGTAAGTAGGGCAAGACTGGAAATCCAGACAGCAAGAAATGCGCTCACCCCAAGTGTGTGTGTGTGTGTGTGTGTGTGTGTGTGTGTGATATGATAGGTCACCTCCTATCACATGACCCCACACTCACTCAGCAAGGACACACAGCTGAGCCTGGACATCCAGATGCAGCACCCAGGGCTAATTTTATCAGCTAGATCACTGGTCTTGATTGGCAGGAGATCATGAAAGAGGTCATGTTTCGCTGTGTGTGTGTGGGGTGGGGGTACCTTCAACAAAAGAAAAAAAAACACAGTTGGGATTTTAGAAATAGAAATTTCAGATAAATTGTATTGATGTTGTGAATACATATTTACAGTGCGTTGCCTTGACAAATAAATAAAAGCAGAAATAATGGAATACATCAATAAATAAATGAAAAAACTGAATACATTTTGGTTATAATAAAGTCTGTATTTTCACACACACACATATATATATATATATGTGTATCCATGCTAATACGGTGGGTGGTCCTAACATCAGTTTGAGGCAGGATTCGTAATAGCAGTGGGACCAGATATCTTGACTGAACTTAAGTCGTTTGTCACCCATTACGTCTGTGAATATTTGAAGGATTTAGTTCATCTCAGCACTGCTTTGGACGGTGAGGCTAACGTAGCGGTGCTCGACAATCTTCAAGAAGTTGCCCGCCAACTTCACGTTCTCTCTGAGACAAAGGAAGCAATGACTGGGCAACTGTTTTACCTCATACACCTGATGTAATTAGGCGGCACACCACTGGAAGCATCTGTCTTCCCGCAAATTGTTCTCTCGAACACCCCGACATGACTGGACAATGTCGCCAGTGGCATGCCCCACGAGGAGGTGAGCTTCAATTATGTCAGGAGGCAAAAGGACGATTGTCTCGTAGTGTTACGTCAACTTGTCCCTCCTTCTCCCTCCTCTGAGCTCTGAGCTTAATGAAATTAGAAGAATTATGTTATGTGGATACAGAAATCAATAAATGTAGAAATACAGAAATTACCTTATTTTGATGACCAACATCTATTCATTTTTCCTTTATCAATGTATTTCATTCTTTTTTTATTGTTATTTGTTCCATTTATTTTTACTTATGCCATTTTTTGTTCTTGAGAAGAGGCTGAAGTGGAAGTTATAGCAAAGTAACCATGGTAACAGTCACTTGCTCCTCTCTGTTGTGTACTAGCCCTGATTTCCAGTGCGTTTGTGTTGGTAAACACTTATATCCCAGAAAAGAAAAGTCAAACTTCTTTTCTGGCAATGGGAATAAAATCAATTGCCTTTTTAGCTGGTTTATCTGTACTTAAAAAAACCTATAAGTAAGTAGGGAACTTGTGACCTCAGTATTTCTTAAGTCCAGGATACAGCTTTTGAGCATTTCGCTTTTATTGTGCCGTTTAGCTTGTCGGCAGGGAAAAAAACAGCCCCTCTGAAGTTGATGTTTTAAAGCTGTCCAGCTCATATCCTGCAGACTGCATCCTGAGCGTGCACACTTTTGAATCCAGTAAGGTGTCCTAGGAGAGACTTTTTTTGTCTTCTTTGTGAGCTTGTTTGTTTGCAATAATTTTAATTTTTTATGAAAAGGTATTTTGTTGCACTTTAAAGGTTGGTTTCTGGCCTTGCTATATGCTCTGTACATTTACTTGGTAAATTAATCCACAACCATGTCAGATGTTGTTGTTTTTTTTTAACTTTAGGAGATTAAAGTTTCTAAGGACAAACTGCAGTGTTGGCAGCACATCCAGAAGATATTCAGAGCCCTTCAGGGTTGTTGTTGTTTTTTTTTGAATAACACTGCACCATAACAAAATGTACAAAAAAGTGAAAGGGTAGGAATGCTTTCTTTATACACTGTACATTTCAGAAACAGGCTGCACAATAGTTTTACTTTAGCTATACTTTTGAAATCTCCTTTTCTTTTCTTTTACATCCTCTTTCTCATCTTCCTCCTTCTTGTTAATAATTGTCTGTGAAACCCCGGGGCATGAAGGGAAACTTTCATTAAGTTGCTATCTCCCCTCGCCTTGTCACCACTTCCTCCACACCTGCTAATGCCTTTTACACAAAATGAACTTCTGAATGCCTCCAACCCTGAAAACTCTTCCACAGAAGAATCTCCTCCCCTCCCTATATTGGTTCATCACAGAAGTGATAATTAATTTCTTATACAACCCAATCAGGCATTACGAGCAGCTATATAATGACTGGAGTGTGGAGAATGATTGTTGCAGTTATTAGTTTTACCTGCTAAAATAAAAATGAGTCTTCTATCTGTTAATAGCAGACACAGTAGTTTGAGGCAGGCTTTATGCATGTAGGCCTATTGTGTTCAGTGTAATTCAGTATTTTAAGCTTTGCTGTCTGCGCCGTGTGCATTGTCGAGAGAGATAACTTGACTTCATTGAAGAGCTTTGCATTGCGCTTGTATTGAGCGGGTCTTTTGTGCACAGTTTCATATTCTTTAAATAACAACTTTCATTCAAGCATCACAAAGAAGGAGACTGTCTGTCCTGAACATGTTTTCTACATGAGCCCGTGCTGAATGATCAGGCTGGATCCCTGAGAATATGAAAAGGTTGACTCTGCCCTACATCAAGACCATGTAAGGCCGAGGTGACAGAATTGTTCATGGAAAACTGATTCAAATGTTGGCACACACCAAATGTTTGCGGTGTTACTTTGTAGATATTACAATACATTTGGCAACGACAGCAACGCTGTTGGGCACCGAAAGCGGTGTGAATGGTTTGGCATATTTTGAGGTTCTGATATTGGGCTGGTTTGTGAACTGATTTTTGATGGGCCAACATTGACTTACCTGGCAGCTTTGAATGTAACAAAAATTTAACGCAGAGGGCTAGGTTTTCACCTTAAGAATTTATGAGTCATACTTGTTAGCCAAACCTTACAATCAAACTTTTCAACACTTTTCATTTTCAATGTTTTGCCCCAGACACTAGCCCCAGACAATATTTTGTTCCAATAAATCATTTGAATGACCACTTTTGGGCCATTTTCCGCACTTTGAGTCACTGTTCAGTGGTTCATGAAATGCTAGTTAGAAAAATGCTTCGCCATCAGGATTATAAGAGATTTCATTTCTGTTTGAGGCTGGCAAATATTAGTTGTCAATAGCGTGCCATGGCTTTCATATGTCTCCGGGGTTTTTACAATGTGTCCCATGCAGAGAGATAAATGGAAATGCTCGGTGTACAGTTGGAACAAAGCCTGCATTGTCTCCTCATCTTACGGGGCGAAGAGACTTTTGGCATGAGGAGAAAATCAATGAGAAGTCACCCCGAGCCTTTCACAAAGAGAAAAAACGACTGGGATAATTGAGATCTAAATGATGTTTCCAAGAGGAGTCCAAATTGAAAGTGGAAGTGACATCATTACCTTCGGCTACCCTGTGGAAAACACTTTTTTTTTTTCCAGGGAAGCAATCAAGCAAACACTCAGCGGGGACAGCAATCGAGAATAGGAAATTTAATCAGTGACCATCCATGTAGTGTGGTACATATGACAGGTTAGGCCTGTCTTTTCTAAATGGAGTCAAGCAAGTGAGACGGCTACAGTATGAGCGAATGTGTTTTGTATCAATGCAATTTAGAAAAGCCTGTGTGAAACCATTGCCACAGTTCGGTGTTGTGTGTTCGGGGTAACTTGTCGCTTTTCCAGTCATTGCATAATAGTCCAACTTTTAAGCCACCGCAGACGAGCAGCTGGAGATGGAGATGGCAGTCTGTCAGTTGGAGCGTCTTATTAAATCCAGCACCACGGTGGTTAGTTTGTGATGAAGTTTGGTACAGACTCTGGAGGAAATGTGGTGACAACTTTATCAGTTTATAGACAAAAGAAATCTTAACTTGTTTTTCAAACTTTTTCAACGCACTCAGGAGCCCATCTTAACTGTTTGGGGTTTTTTTTTTTGCAAAAGGGCAATAAAAAACATCCTGAAACCTCCTTAATCATTTAAAACCACAAATCAATTACCAACAGCCCCAGACCCGCATGGGGTCCAAACGCTCCAGGTCTGCCATGACAATTACTTTGTGGTGATACCACTTCTCTTAAATTAATTCAACCCTGTTAATTTGTAATATTGGATTTAATTTGCCACTATGCGTGAGAAGGAATGCAGGAAGTCAGCCTTAGTCATAATCGCCCCTCCAAATTTGAATATTTTCCAGTCAAACAACTGAATGTATTGAAATGTAAATGATTTTGAAGCTCGTGGACCAATGAAAGTAAAAGGTTTTCACGTGCTCCCTTTCATAGCTAGCATCCATTGTACACAAGAACGTTATCGGGATGTATGCTCAGTCATGAGAGTAAAAGAAAAAAATCAGAACGGCATGTTCTTTCTTTTCTTCCCCTCAACAGTTACCCCCGAACCGGTCCATGCTTATTGTCAATATAAATGTCTCCTGAGCGCAAGCCAAACTCTGAGCATCTGGCATTTTCAAACTGCTGATTTGCTGCAGTTGACTGCTGTCATCAAAAACTCCTTGTTAGCAAATTGTGCGATGTTTAGGGGCTGCTCTGTCTGACATAAAGAAATCACGATTTTATTATCAGAAAGTCGGGGGGAAGACAATGTGTGAAACGGTGGAGGTCCACACAACATCTGTCCCGCTAAGAAAGGAAAGAGAAGCCAGTTGTGGAAAAAGGAGGCAGGCGCGTGGCATTCATCCACACTGGCTGTCTCTCAGGACCAGAACCAGAACCGCTACTAGCAGCACACACCGTTGCCATGGGCTAAAATAATAGCACTTGCAGCTGTCTCCCATTTTGCAGCAAATTAATGTGCAAATGAGGGTGGGGCAATTTTGTTCCGAAAACAACAGCATCATGCAGATACTTGAAATAAGCGTCATGTTGTTACGCGTTTTTTTAAATGTAAACCGTTCGGCTGAGTGATTTACAAGAAGCCCACAATGGCCAAAATAATCACCGTTTCTCTTTACGTAATCTGTGTTCGCTTCATCATCTTTATCCTGAAGCATCAAGCAACAGTAGTGCTCAAGTTAATAAAGAAAAAAGTGGGTTTTTGCTCATTTTTTCCTCTATGTATTAGTTTAACAACTGACAAGTATATTTTAAGACAAGTACTGTATTTTTTTTGTTTAATATTAACAGGAAGGAGTGCAAAACCCTCTCTAACCTGATTTGTGTTGCTATTTTACCTTCCCCCTCTCTCTCGCTCTCTCCCCTCATGGGAGGGTTCATGTTGAATGATAGATGACTCGTTCTAAAGAGCCCGCTAAATTTAGAGCGCTGCTGCACCACCTGGCTCCAAAGAACATGATAAGCCATAAGGGATAAGGGTCATCCTGACTGTCTGTTTGGAGTGCATGCAGATTTTTGCCTGATGTTGTTTCGGTTCTTGTCTCTCATCCACCCCCCTAAATCCCTTGCCCATACACACACACACACACACACACAGACACACACATACTAGTATTTGTTTCTTCTTCTTTTTTTTCTTTTTTGGTATTAAGCTCCTACGCATGTTTTGTGTGTGTGTTTGCATGCCTTCTCAGTCATCATCTCGCTCTGGGTCAGCACTAACATCCCACTGTCTTTGCAGCTCAGGGCTAAGATCTCACAGCTTCACTCACAAATACTGTGACCATCGCACCTCAAGCATTGGGGACAGACTGACATCAGCCTTTAGACATGATTGTCCATGCCATTCTTCCTGTAAAGTTGCACCAGGTGGAGCGTGCAGTTCTTCTGGGCCAAAATCCTTCTGAAATACAGTTGTCAACCGAGTACATCCCCTCTCTGGAGTTCAAAACTGTGGATTTATTATGGGCAGTGGAGCAGCCGCCTTTTCATTCTTGATCTTTTTTTGGCAGTCATGCAAATATCCTTGTTTGTATTCAAGTGGAGGCTCTTATTGACAGCAAGAATCAATAACCACCAAACAATGAAGGGATAGAGAATGAGGACAGGGGGAGTGAGAGACTGAGGGGATAGAAAAAGGGAGGTGAAAGAGAGAAACACTTCAGGGGACAGGGATCAAAAGAGAAAAATAGGTGAAGAAAGAAAGATGGAGATGAAGGCAACAAAAGGAAAACTGTCAGAAAGGGCTTCCAACTGGGACAGACACATGCCAGTGTACAAACAAAACAGAGGGGGACAACTGGAAGAAAAAGAACTAGACAATGAACAATGGCTATCACTCAAACACATTTGTGCTGGATTTGAATAATAACTAAATGATAATTTATTAAGCATAATTGAAGCAGGCAGGTTTTGCCATTAGAGTCCCCTCAGAACGACATCACTCATTCAGCGCAGACATTATCTCATCACATTCTGCCAAAGCATCTCTCAACCTCCGCTATCACTGTCTGCCTTGCCAATGAAATCGGCCTTTATTACAAATAGACTTTCCAAAACCTCATTCCGTGCAGTTTTCTTCATCATTGTTATTTCTTCCACATCCCACTCTCCCTGGATAATATTACCTCCACTTTATGAGAGTGGGAACGATAGATCTGGAAATCGTGCTGGAGAGGCCACTAAATGACAGGGCGGAGGAGCAATGGCCTTTATTACCTTGTCTGACTGTGGCTGTGTGTGTGCGTGTGTTTGTGTGATCAGCTTCCTTTGGGCATAAATTTCAGACTATTTTACGACAAGTGGCAACAAAAGCTGTTGCCGCTGGGGAAAAAGGCAGATTTCTGGGCGAATGGGTGAGGTTACGGTAAGAATACGGCAAGAAGTTGTTGTGGTTAGTGACTTGAGTCCAAGTCTCAGATCTACAATTCTAATGTGTGGCTGAGTACATGTTCAAGTAAGAAGGCACTCTATGCAGTTATGGTTGTACATGTGACTGAGTAGTAGTGCTGATTAGGTAGGTAGTGTAGGCCCTTGTGTGTGCGCTGGACAGCAGTAGTGAATTTGTTCACGCGATGTGGTGCCCTCAGTGTTTGTGTGTCCGATAAAACCGAAGATATTTGGTATCACTTTGCGGAAAAAGGGAGCACAAAAGCCAAATAAAAGAAACTAACAGCACAGTAAAAGCTGCTGTCCTGTGCCATTCATCATATTAATCTGGACAAAATAGGTTCACTGAACACTCTCCTCTTCCAGCGAATTTCTCCCTTTACCCTTCATCCCTTCCAACCTCTTACTTTCTTTGTTTTTTTTTTTTTTCACCAATTTGTCTCACTTTCTGGCCAAATAACACTCTTCAAACTCTCCCCCCAGATTTTCTGCCGACCCAAAAAGTTTTTAAGAAGGAAAGTGTATTTGCGGTGCAGCCCCTTGCCTCTGACTGGCCCAAGCACTTCCTGGATTGAGGATGGCTGTCAGAAGCTATGGTGAAGATTTATTGTGCCCATCCCGTCCCCGACCTTAAGTGTGGTAAGGGAAAAGGATGAGGAGGAGAACTGCAGAAAAGATAGGCATGGAGAGGTGGAGGTATATGTGAGTCTGGTAGAGGGCTGGCAAATTTGGTGTAGGAGTATTGGCAGTGCACATGTCAGGGTTTAGGTAATCAGGAGGGGGCGTGTGATGGATGTAGTGTTGCAGTAGGAGAGATGGCACAAGATTTCCCCCAAGTCTCTTTCCTCTCACCGCCCCTGCAAAAGGTGCAGGGCAACTTTCACCACTGCTTGGTTTACACTGACAGTTTAAACCAGTGGGACCTTGTTTTTTATGTTATTTTTTTTTTTTGCTTTTTCTCTCTCTGTTAGCTGACTCTTCCCCCTCACACAGACATCCACATTGCCTCAATGTCACAGTCCTTTTCCTCCATCGCGATATCTACCGCTGTATTCAAAGTAGCGCACGGGGATAAACACTAGCCACCAGGAGACAGTGACTCACTGCGTCTGCCAGACTGATGCAACAAACAAATCCAGCATCATGCATGCATTAATAATGAGTCCAGGCCTTACCCGTGGAAACCTGTGCCTCCTACACGCTATGATTCCTGCACTTGTCACTGCCTGCCACCAATGTCCAGCCACATCTGCACAAAAAAATCACCAGACGACATAAACTTTTTCGAAGGCAACTTATCAAGTTCGTTGAATCGCTCTCGGTATATGAGCCTATAATTAGATTTAGATTGTCAGCTGCACATTCATTCTGCCAGTCTCCTATTTTTTTACCACATCCCCCAGTTGTTCTACTGGATTCAGATCCGGTTGCTGGTGAGGTCACTGGACTCCCCGTTTTGTTCATGAAACCAGTTTGAGACGACTTTTGCTGTGTGAAATGGTGGATTGTCATACTGGAAGTGGCTGTTTAAATATGGTAAACTGTGGCGATAAAGGGACGATGGCCAAAAGACTCTTAAGAGCTGGAATGCAGATTAACCAGACCAGCATATGTTTTTCCAGTCTTCAACTGTCCAGTTTTGGTGAGCTTGTGCCCACTGCAGCTTCAGATTTCTATTCTTGGCTGACTGGTGGGTTCACTTGAACAATGGCATTTGCTGCTGCCTCTGTTTGAATACAAAAGAAAGACAGGGTTTTTTTTTTTTTTTCATCACTCAAACAGTAACAGTCCAAATCAGTTATTATTCTGGGAGTGCCTTTATCACACACTTCTATTATGAGGCAAGACAAGTATGTAATTGTGTTGCTAATTAACTGGTCAGCCTATCTCTTCAAAACACACACACAGACACACTCACTCCCTCACTCATCGCTCTCTTGTTTGCACTTGTTTTTTTTTGTGATGGAAATTTTGAATGTTGACTTTTCAACATGAGCTATAAATTGAAGCCTTGAATGTAGGTGGCATATATATGTCCCAGGGAGGGGGGGCACACCTTCGTACATTTGGTATGATTCTGATACAGGTTTATTTTGCACTTGTTACCTGAGAGAGAGTATGTCTTCGTGAACAGTATTCTTGGACAATATTTTACTGTCTGACTGTCATTCATGACCATCATTTAACCCCAAAATAGCCATGATTTGTATTGTTTCGCTCCTTAATATAGCTCAAAAGTGTGGTTTATCTGATCACTCCCTCTAAGCTCTCAATCTCCGTCTCCCCAGTTAAACCCCTACACATAATTGCACAAAGTCATCCCCAGGTGCCAGTGTGAGGCTTTAGTGCACTCCTGTCTGGCCCCATTCCAAACCGATAGCTATGAAACTCAGATCAGAGAATTACGGTCTGAATTGAATTTGAAGTACTGCAGCAGAGGTTACAGCATATTTGCATTTTTATACTTTATCGGACTGGAGAATGAAAGGAGACACGTGTTCAACACAGTATCAACCACGGATGGTATCATTCGGTTCATATCATCTGTGAGAACAGATTCCCTCCAACTCACCCAGCAACAGTTTAAACATAAAAATACTGCAACCAAGCCCACAATGTTGTCTGTTTACAACCTGTCCAAAAATATCAGTGCTCAAACACTAGATATTGACCCAGACAGTGATAATTCACAGCTGAAGCTACAGCACAGCTAGATTTTCGTGGTGCAGCTGCAGAGGTGCCATGCTCAACTGAGTTTCCAACTGGGGATCAAGTGGGGTGAAACATGGTAATGCGAATTTCTGTAACCGAATAGTCTTTGTTTGCGAACAAACCCAAAGCAAAAATACTTTTGGGAACCTTGGAACCAAAACATCTTATGTGGGCCAAAGTGTTCCCAAAACTAGCACTAAGGAATTAAGGAGTACATGTTTGTGCAAGTGTTTTTTATTTTAGACAGCGAGACAGTTAAAGGTAAATTGTATGTCTGCTTACAGACGGATGGTGGTGAGTTTAGTGCATCAGACAGAAACCACAGTAAAATAATAAAATACACTTTCTTTTAGTGTGTTTGGTTAAACGTGTACCCCATTCACCATCTCTTATATCGAGTAGTAAACAAAGTCGCGTCTGCATCTGTCTTGCACAACAGAGAGCTCAGATCGATTTTAAATTACGTCCAGGTGCGTTATTCATTTTTTGTGGCACTGTAAAACAATAAGACATTGGGGAAGGCAGATTGAAACTGAAAAATGGATGGGTACCGGGCTGACCAAAAAAAAAGGAGGTAGCATGGCCATCCGTGTAACTTAATGCAGACAATGATGAGTTCTGCAGTTAGTTCACAATCAGTCTCCTTTGTTCTCCATTTGATTTTATGTCAGCCTGAAAATACCTTCCTGCTGGGTTTTGAACGTTTTCTGTTTACCTTTGATCATCTTAGCACTTTTGTTCCTTTGTTGTTTCTGGTTTTCTGAGAGACTTTTTTCCTATTTGTAGGAAATTAGAAAGGCAACGAGGAAGTCAGGAGCACTTCTGATAAGTAATTGACTGCTGTTCCACAAATTAACACCTCTCCTGCTCCAATTAAAACTACACCAACTGTGTTTGTGATCACGACTTACAAGAGCACATGGGTGTTCATATACAGGAAATAGCATGCCAGACTCCTTAAGTTCTTTAATGTGCTCCTTCATTTGTATCCTCATGAAGTGTAAGTCACACTCAGTCTAAAAATATCTCGTCTTTGTGTCAAGATTTGGCTGAGTTGTGATTTGGAGGAGTATGATTTCTGATGCAAACTGTGGCAAGTGGCTATGCGTCTTGAAGTATCTTACTTGCCTTTATGAGCTGTGTACCACAGTCTCGGCTGCAGCTGCTGACTGTGTTGATAAAATGAGCCGAAATTTGTTGGTGAATTCTTGTTGTTTTTAGGACACTGGCACGCACATGTCCCTGTCGCCTCACACAGTCCCTTTGCCTCCGAATGGTAATTTACAGCAAATTAAGTTGCACCGGAGAGCTTGGAATAATTTTCATTGCGACACGCGGCTTGTTCAGAGAACAGACAATGTTAATGATGCTCAAAACATAGCAACAGATAGGAACAGCATCATTTTGGGGTTTTTTTTTAAATTTAGTTTACTGTGACAAACTACTCCTTTGACAGCTTGATTGCTGCCTTTTGACAGTGTACCACAGCGGTCTGATTTTCCAAGGTACGCGAGAGAGACAGCAACATCGGAAATCCTTCTTTTGATCAAGTCAAATTAAGAGCAATTTACGATAACAGTCCTGGACAGAATGGGTGAGTGCAAATTCACCAAGAAAACCAATTTGTTAACCCATTAAATCTCAACAGCAGTTGAGAGGTCTAGATCCACAAAAGCAGTTCAAAGAAAGTCTGTGGATTCATGGTCACAACTTATGGTTCATTTGGAGTAAATTAGGCATAATTGACCAGCAATAAGCAAATTAGTTCCTATTTTGTGATTTCTATTGCGAAGGAAACAAGAATGCAAGTTTGAAGACGCCCAACAGGAAACAGGCTCGTGACCACTGGCGCCAAAACATTCACACCCAGGACACTGCATACAGTGTACATGGTGCTGTATGTGTCTGAGACCGCTGAACCACCAGAGTGCCCCCAATTTGTAATATTTCACAGTATTTTTTTCCGCTCTAACCACGCTTGTTGCTGTGTATTAACCCACCAGAGTGAGAAAGTCAATGTGATCAGTCTCACTAAAATGGCCATGCAGTCTAAAATTCTGTGTGTGAGAGGCCACTAAATGCCAGGGTGGAGGAGCTTTCTCTTACCTTGTCAGATTTTGTGTGTGCGTGTGTGTGTGTGTGTGTGTGGTGGTTGCTTCTGGCCCATTATGAGCTTTTGAAGAGGTCATTTGGCAGTTTGACTCCCAGTCTCTGCTGGGAGCAGCTGTATAATTGCCATTCTAATTAGTCACTTTTGCCAGCCGGTAATTCATAGTCACCTTCAAGTGCTTCTCCCACACACACACGCACATACACAGGCATGCACTTAGGATATCCTGTATAGACACGTACAATACACACACGTACCAGAGACTTCTCCTCTGCTATCACTCTCTTTTAATTGTTTTTTTCTGTTTTTGTAATTATAGGCTCTCAGACTCCCAATTTTGCATGCTCCCATCAATTGACGTTATAATGGTCTCCATGTTGACACAGAGCTGATGATGATTTATGGCAATTATGTTGTAAGCAAACATCACTTTTGCTAATGAATCTGGAGTCAAAGTATTTCTGAGGCCAGATAATTGGTCCTGCATGAGAGCCTTTGCTATGATGATACTAACAATCATTGAGCTTTTAGATGACAATTTGTGACAAAATTGCAGATATTTTTTTTTTCACTAGCACATGTTAGTATATGGAGTGTGGCAGATGTTAAAAGAGACAAAGTACATCCATTCAAGGTTTCAAGATACCTTGTGTGCTATAGTTTATTTCTGCTGATTTCTTTTCTTCCCCAGCCAAAGTGTTCCTCCTGAATCTTTTGGCTGTTTTTTAGCAAGTGTATCATTGAGGTGCTTGTGCTATTCCTAATGTTGAATATTAGGAATGAATATTCCTCGTGAAGTCTTTTAGGCACCAGACTCAAGAGGATCTTGTGAACCTAATTCCTGCTTGTGGTCACAGTTGTCACTATTCAGCAGTAGTTACCAAGTCTTGTCATTGCCATGAGGTTGCTGGGCTGGACAAGAGATTACAAGTCACTGCTCTGGACAAAAAAATGCCCCACACATAACCCCTGTAAAACAATGTGTCTTTTTTATGGATTAAACAATTACATATAATGTGGGAGCTTTAGGGTAAGACTTACCCTAACCTTTAGGTTAGATACTGGCAGGTTTGATAACTTTGGGAAGAGCCAGTCGAGCTGTTTCACCCTGTTTCTTGTCTTTATGCTAAGCTAAGATAACTGGCTGCTGTAACCTTAAGCCCACATGCAGTGGGCATACAGGGATCAGCGGGAACAATAAAGTGGTATCATTCTTCTTATGTAAACTCTCACATGTTTCTATGATGTCATATTTGGAACTTAAAAATGGCCACTTATCAAATTTATGAAAGATAATCACTGCCCAGCGGTAAAATCTGTGTTTGGTTGTCTGAAGTTTTAGACCGACTGTAAATGCAGAGCTTTAACTGATGCATTACTTTGGGAAAAATTGTACACAATTAAGCGTTAATGAAAAGTCTAAATGTGCATCGCAGAGCAATTATAACACAAAAAGTAATTTCGGTTTTATAAACCATATCACTGATCATGTCAGACTGATTTAAATCTGGTCCAGGCCCATTGCCTTGGTGAAGGACAATGACAAGAGTATTTGTACCAACTACTATTCATATCTCTTGCAGGGCCAGTGTACCTGGAGCCCCTGAAAGAAACTCACTTTAAAGCTGGGAGAAAATACATTTCTCTGAAGTGACAGTGCAAACCTCTGATTAAATTTGACTGCTGTTTGCTTTATTTTTATGTCTTCAATTTTAGATAAATCTACTGCTGTCGTGTGAGGCATTGATGCATGAATATACTGACTGTCGAAAATCAACTTCGTTAAGTGACTATAATGGTATAAGAACTATTGTAACAGCAGTGATGTCCTGCTATTTCTCCTTTGTTACAATGGGATGATTTACAGGGTTCATTTGGCACCCAACCATCCAACACCCCCACCCCACCCACCAACCCCTGTAACATATGCAACACCATCATTTTACACCTCTGGTTTTGCTTTCGCTCCACAGTAACTTTCTCATTCCTTCCCTGGCTCCTCCTAACCACCCCTCCTTAAAGTCACCTTGTGTCCAATGCTCATCAATCTCTGTTGTGGATCCTTCCTCCAGCAGGCCCTGTGGGGCCTCCTCCCCTCTTAACTCCCTGCCTCCACCTCTTTCACTTCCTCTTCCCCCGCCTCTCTCCTCAGTCCTCTTCCCCCATGTCCACACTGAAAGCTACAAATGCCTTAATGTTTACAGGCACTTTTGCAGACAGCCCTGTAAGTTTAAGTTTGTTGCTCAGTTTTTGAAGCTACACTTCTTGTGATTATTATTATTATTATTATTATTTTTATTATTATTATTTCAGCTCACAAGCGATGATCTTAGACACTTTGAAACTTAGGTGTAGCAGGTAAGCTTACAATAGTTTTAACCAGGATATAAATAAAGATTAATTTCCAAGGACCATCTTGGTTTCCAATGCATGCAACAGGACATAGCTTTGCCGTTATTCTTGTGGTTTCTACTCTGGTGTGACATAGATACAAATTAATCTCCCATGGTAATGAAGACCAGGGTTTTTGAAACATTCTTGTTTGATTGATGTGGAGTAAATTAGCTGTGATACGCAAAGGTAAGCCGAATGAAAATTGTTATGTAATGTGAGGCAACAGTAAGTTAACAGCAGTGTAACAGCCAAGCACTGATGGAGATGTGCGGGAAGGGCAGGAATTGTATCACTGGATGGCCACGGGGAGGGTAAGGACCTCAGGTGGCACAGAGTGCAGCAGTTATTCTTTCTGAGTCTATCGGCTAAACATGCTCCTCTGGCCGACCGGAACACTGCGTACAGGGTGGCGGACCATGATGTTCATGATGGAGAGACGTTTGACAGCATCCTCCCCTCTGCCAGTACATGCAGAGGGTCCAGGCCCGCCCCCAGGGCTGAGCAGGAGTGCAGCTGGCCTGAGTGAGCTCATTAGTTTCTGTGGATTGTTTGCTTAAACTTGAGTTTTACTGTGGGTTATAAGGTTCTTTTGGTGCTGGCAGGCAGATTTTTTTTAACCTTTGGACAGAGCCACGCTGTTCTCCTCTCCCTTCAGTCTTTAGTTTTACTTAACCATCTTCTGTCCCAAGTTTTGCATTTAGCCTACAGACTTGAGAGTGGTATTTACTCTTAACTCTTGGCAAGAAAGTAAATAAGTATATTTCCCCCAAAAAATGACAAAGTATTTAATTTTTTTTATAAATTTGCTGCTTTCTTCCATTGATTTTGTTTCCAAGGGTTCCCTAAATCTTAGGGAGTATAAGAAGGTTGTAGCTTTAATTCTTCCTCGCTTCTCCTGCCTCTTCCGCTTTTATTTCAAGTATTTTCAGATATTTATTTCTCCCTGCTCTCTCTCTTTTTCTCCCTCTCTTCCTCTCATCTCCGCTCTTCCTCTTTCCCTCACTGTTATCCCTCTGCCCCTGCCCCCTTTCGATCTCACATCACCGCATCTCTCTTCATTCTTCCACCTCCTCTATCTGCTATTCCTCCATCTCTTGTTTGAAGATAGGAGGTGGGGCTCTCTCATCACACATCTCTTAAAGACTTTCAACTCCAAAGGACTTGAGGCAACTACTCCCACCGTCATGTTCCAATAGAGAGACAGACGAGAAGAAAAGAGACCAAATAAACTGGAGAGAGAAAACGAGAGTGAGATAGAGGTGGGGCAGATAGTAATTGTGTTTTCTTCTCGCTGTCGAGTGCCCCCAGAGAAGATGAAGGATCTTTGATGTAAGATGTTTCCGTTCTCTACCTCCGTCACTTGCACTCTTACTTGCTTTGTCCTCGGGTTGTCTCACGTCCTCCCTTTACTTTGTTTGTGTGGTTATTTATTTCATTTATTCCTTCCATCTGTCAATTTGCATCAGGCAGAGACACAGGAAAGTGGAGGGGTTTGGGAATACAAAACTTTTTGCTTTGCTTTCAGAAGCGAGGCGAACCAGAGCTGCTCTCCGAAACTCTAACTTTGGCTTTGAAGTTTTTTGAAGTTGACAATGAACAGCGCCGGTTTGATGTCTGTGCATTCACGTGTGCACGACTGTTAGTGGGTTGTTGTTATTACAAGCGGGTATATCCTTGTGGAATTGCTGTCTCACACAGGCACACACCCCACACACGCTCAGTTGTGTTATCTCTTGTTTGGAAGTTGTTGTTTTTTTTAAATGGACACTGATTCCACCACCCACAATCAGAACACAATGAAATTTCATCCAGCTGATGTTTTCCCATGCGTAACGCAGCACAGAACCTGCCCTTTCAAGCTCTAATCATTTTTTTTCTTGACAAGATGCCAAACTTTGTGACATCTCTGTCAACTGGACTACATTTCAGTGTAGTCTTAAAGTTCAGCTTCACTATATTTCATTGTCTGAGTGAAGTCCTGTGATGGTCAGTACAGGAACCAGGCGCAAGACAGTGGGTGCTGGCAATGATCTTTATTATCAACAATCCAAAAGTCGCAAATCCAAAAATCTGTGTCACAAGTCTGTTATCAGGGTCAGCAAACCAGGGCAGTAAAACCAGAGGCGTGGTCAAACAGTCTGAGTCAAAAACCAGAGAAAGAGCAAACAAATCCAATGGGCTAGGGCAAGAAACGGTGGTCAGGCAAAATGTGTCTACGGAAACAGATCAGACTGACGTACAGGATTCTCGGCTCAGACATGAAATGGTCACGTTTTGACATCAGAGAAGTGTGAGGCAGGGGTTTAAGTACACTGGGGAGTGACGAGCAAACAAGACACAGGTGCAGGGAATTAGCCAGGTGATTAACCAGATGATTAACCAAAAAGAGAAGAACACCAGGGGGAGCCCTAACAGATAGCAACACCAGGAACCATCCAAAACATGTGAGGAAGCAACCAGGGGAAAACACACTAGACAGAAACCCAAAAGGACACGGATCATAACAAGTCCTTCATAATCCCTGCATCGCTGGGTTAGGCATGGAGTTCTGCCACCTGTAGCTGAAAACAAAATTGTATTAGCAAAGGCAGTAATGTTGCTGGTCGAACAAAAAAAAGCCAAGGGACTGTACTGGCTTTGGTACATTTGGTGATTTGCTTCGTTTTTGTCAGATTTAGGAAGAGCTGCTTTGACCGATAGAGCCATGAGTTTGAAGACTTCTCCGATGCCAAAACACTGTGCACTCGTTTATGATGTTATGATGATGGATGGCACAAGTCTGGAAAGTTATCCGTGCCAATCACTGTATTCTCCCCTGTGACAATTGAGAGGTAAACAAAAAAAATTACCACATTCACATTAGAAGCTAAACGATGGGCCAACACTGCACTTTTGCAATTGATGATGAATTGCACTGCAGCAAATATTTAGTCAGGTTCAGCAGCATTTTTTGTTGTTTTTTTTTGCTGGGACCTCTGCTGTGCCAACATGGAAATGAATAAGAATATTTCTTAAACTGAACAAAGGGGCTGTGTTTTCTTGTGTAGTGCCATTATCTGTCTTGACACAATCAGAGGTTACTGTTGGCCACAGCTGATAACAGTCTTTGCTAGATGACATTCAGGCTACAAGTTCTTGAAGCTTTTCCACAATAACTTTGTCAAGGGCTCATTGATTTTATGTTGGCAAGATTCCTTCGCTTCTAGCCCAAAGTGATGCTGATCCCAAAATATATTAGTATCCAGAACTTACCACCTGTAAGTTTGAAAAGCAGCTGTGAAAATTTGTTTCCTCTTCTAAGCAAGTAGAGTAGAGTATTGTGAGTATTGTTTATCAAATACAATTACCATCATAATTTCATGGTGGGAAAAAAATCTGTTATACATATATATATATATATTGAGATTTTTCCTTAGATGAGTTACTGTTGTTACTTTTAGCCTTACATCCTCTCAACAGTTCCTGTAACAATTCCTTGCCTGATCGGCTTCTGTTTAAAAATACCACATTGCCACTAAACTAAAACTATTTGCATCCACATCTCTCCTCTCTTTCGAAGTTTCCAAAGTGTGTAGTGACATATGTGGCTCCATAATTCTCTCCCTCATTCTATCCCTGAGAGGGATCTCCTACTGACATCCCAACTGGGCACGAGCAGCCTCTTCCTGGGCAAAATGTGCCACGCCGTTTCCCCGCCTTTGAAGCCTGCGAGGGGAAGTCACCCACCAGGCACTCAGATCCCACATGGGCCCGAGCGCTCTTTGAAATACTGAACAGCAACAAAAAAGGGAAGAAGTAGCAGAGCATGGGAGGGGATTGTCTGCATGTGTAAATGTCAGAGGGATTAGCGTGTGTGCTCATGAATGTACATAACTTGCATTACACGTGATTGCTGGGCAATGAAATGCAACTGGACTGAAAAGTCTATGTAATCCAGGTGATCATGCAGCAGACACGTTAAAGATTAAGAGCAGAAGCAAAGGACTGTCCATTCAATACGTATGTTGGAGACACACTGAAATCACACTACAAGATGTGCCGGGATTGCAAGTGTACGTATGTCTGAGCTAACGAGCTAATCAGTTAGCTATCACCTAATAAATTTCAGTCTCATCTGCGGCGCCATCAAAACTGCAGTCAGGTTATCCCGCCATTGATTTTGAGCGCCGCCTAAGCAGAGCGATGGACTGCATATGCGTTGAGCTGCTGTGCAGAGAGATCACCAATAGGCCAGATGTTGTATCTCTCTCCTCAATACCAGCCAAAGCAAACCAGATTGATTAGTGCTCCAATCTGCTGCACTGCATTAATAGGCAGGTTGCAGAGCACCGTTCATGAGAGAGGGAGGTTACCCAAATGTTCAAAGGCCGACCCAGGTCACATGAGAGGCGCTGGGAGGAAGAGGTGAAGCACCGGCACTGCTGATGTGAAGAGTGGCCTAAAGCAGAGGAAAAGGAAGGAGACCACACTCAGACAAACAGACAGGCACAAGTGGGCTTGTACAATCAATTAGCGGCAATAACGGGGTCAATGGTCAAGCATGCTGAAGAGTGGTAAAGCTTTATTCAGGACAGGTAAAACAGTGGATGTACAAATGCATTTCAGCGTGTTCAGCTTCGAGCAAAACCGTTCAGTTTTAAAACTTTGCAAGCCAAGAGCAAATGTAACTGTAAATGTAAAGGATTCATTGTTTTGACTCAGTGAATCCCGAGGTGGAGCTGTAACAGATGAAACATCCTGCCTAAATCAAAACAGTACACAAATTGGTCTCAGAAGCCGACAGGGGCCACACAATTACATTCACTTATGCCACTTTGCGTGATTTCCGGGTGACACCTCCGAGACGTTTATGAGAAAATGAGAAATGAGCAGGTGTGTAAGAGAAATAGCACAGAAAAGAATGAGGAGTCATGGCAGGAAAAAAAATAAAAGTCTGAGTTTGTACTTGGATTGTACTTGTCAGTCCAGGGGGTGCATGTGTGTTTGTCTTACCTTTCAACATTTTTGCCCATTTGTCCAAGTGTGTGGGCCTGCGGTTATACAGGTGTGTGTGTGTGTGTGTGTGTGTGTGTGTGTTTTGCTCTTTCTTTTCACACCCTCACACCTGAGTTGATGAGAAAATGCTCGCTGTCATGTGGCTGAAGACAGACAGGGAAGCAGACTGGCGAGGACATAGTGCTGTGCATGAGGTATATCTGTATTTTATACCCTGTTTTCAGGGTGAAGGCTCTGGGTGACTGTCCGCTGACTGACATTAAAAGATGTTTTTGCTGATCGGGGAACATTTGTTCCCTGAGGAGTAGCGGGGCCATGGTGCTCTGCAGTATTGTCAGCCTTTAAGCGATTGTCCGTGCAAGCTAATGGCCTGAAGGCAGTGATATTCAAATTTATTGTTATGCTGAGAATGTATGACTTCCTCACACTATTGACCGGGATTCTGTAATAAGGGGCACAGTGACTGTTTTATGACACTCCTCTCTCCTCCTCAGATCTGTGACAAGGAGTGGCACTACTACGTCATCAACGTGGAGTTCCCGGTGGTGACGCTCTACGTGGATGGAGTGACCTACGACCCCTACCTGGTGACAGACGACTGGCCCATCCACCCCTCGCAGATTGATGTGCAGCTGACGGTCGGTGCCTGCTGGCAAGGTGAGTGGGCGGAGCCGGCTGCTGATACGTGATCGTGCAAGTGTAGGTGCAGGTATTCTGCCGGGTTTCTGTAATAGAATTCATTCATCCTGCACGTAATTAAAAGGGAAACGAGTCAACTGGAGCAAAAGTTTTAATGGAGGTGTTTAGGCTTTTCTGCTGATTAAATGCTATACATGTGAGCAAGTTCAAGAATATAATAAATATTAGCATCTGACGCACTGTTACTAAAGGAGTCATTGAGTGTTGCGAATGTTCTTTGGCCTTGAATGAACAATGTAATTGAGAGGAGCACTTAGTCTGCCTTTGACAAACGACTGAACCAGTCTGAATGAAGGCTTACAATTAAACTGTCCTCCAAACTGATAGCTGCCACTAATTGCACAAGGGTAGAGGATAGGGCACTTTTTTCCACACAGTGCAGCCTACTGTTGATTTGATAGCCCAAATGAGATTGCTCAGTGATGCTTAGCCTCAGATGAAGAGTCAAGATATCTCTCTGTGCCGGAGAGAGAGCAGGTCAACGCGTGTCGCTTTCATCTGCTGCACCTCCCAAACACAACTCCTCCCCCTCCCCTCCCATTTCTTTCATTGCGAGTCTTTAGGAGGATTTAGATGGGCCTTGAAAAGAAGACGGAGCACACAGAAAGATCTCTGCTTTTCTAGCAGGGGGTTAAGCCTCAGTGAAGCGTTGTAAAGGCTATGCTGAAATCTTAACATAAGCCATTAGCCACCGCAGATTGCCTTTTCAAAGCACTGAGATTTAAGTGTCCAGCATCTCGATTGCAAACATGTGGCAAAGATTGAGCTCATCTATTGTCTAACTGGCTCTAACAGGAAATTCCACATTTGCAGAAGTGCATTAGTGGCGTCACCTCCGCCGTTTGTTGCTTTACTCACTGGCATTTGCAGCAAAACTGCCATGTGATGATTTCAGGTTTAGACAGGATGTGATATGATATGACAGAGTGAATGAGAAACGTTCGTCAGCCCAGTGCAGCGAGGGCGCGCACGACAGGGATATTTCACAATATTTAATTACATTCCGGGATATAGTTTCATGGTTCATAACACTTCGATGGCCAGTCAGCACTGTATAATGAAAATAGATTCTGTCCTGACCACGGCGAATAAATATCATTTACAATAATCACGTTGCAGATATTTATCCAGAGAAATCATTCCAGTATGGTGTGGTGAAAATTTATAGGTTCACTCAGTGTGTAAATCTCACAGTGAAACCTGCCTCCACCTGCCATTATGGGCCACTTACACAGATGAATCGGTTTTTATTAGTGCAGGAGTTTTACACCATGTCCGGCACAGCAGGAGCAGCACGTTAGCAGTGCAGCAGCAGTCGCTCCCCTGAATCTCCTACTGAATTGTGGGTCACCTGTGTTTTGTAAGCACCCAGAGCCCAACACACAGTCGCTGTGGTTACATATGTAAAACGTAGACTGGGAGCATAAAAATACGTTTCAGGTTGCGTTTATGGACATTTAAGAATACATTGCAACAACCGTCTTTTTTTTCCTGTTTCTCTCTGCTACAATGGCTGCCAGAATTATTAATGTATAGTTATTTTTTCATAAGCTCTTTGTGACATTTGAGAAGACAGATATAGCCATAAAGTGAAGTAAAGCAAAATTTCGATTTCCCAATGTAGCGCTAATGATGCAAGACACCGTCAGTCCAACCTGCAGATCCCTGTTTGTGGACAAAACACATCGTTACCCACACCAGCTAAACTGCTCGTACAAAGGGTATACATGTTAGCCTGGCTCCCTGCAGCAACAAAGCGTTGAATTCTCCGGCTATGGTGTGTACATTTGTACATTTTCATTTACTTCCACTTTTTCTGATATAAAGGGTTTTCCCGGCCCATCCATTCCCCCTCACCTTGGAGATTAAGTGCCGGCTTTGCACTTTTCACGCAGTGAACCAATATTTTACCCTCTGACCTGGTGTGGAGTGTTCAGGACAGGCAGACAGCGAAGAGCAACACTCGCCTCATTCTTCTTTTTTCCCCCCGCCTGTGTAATCGCACACTGCCCCTCTGCCTCCCTGACTTCTACCAGGTGGCACGCAGTTAAAAAAACAAAAAAAACAAAAAACAAAACTGTTCATGATTGCACACATGCACAAATGCAAACATAAATAACTCTGTAAATACAGTATAATCAATAAACACAGGCACACTCGCGTGGCTACAGGTACACGTGCGATAAATCATCACAGTAAGTGAGACTATCTCTCACACTTACACTTAAGTAATGATCCTATATCCGGCAAGCTCACGCCTCTGCTGTCTCATCTGTTGCTCTTTCGTAGATGACACAAATAAAATGGAGTACAGAGGAGAATGAAGATCTATAGAGGAGGGAGGGCTGCAAAGAGCGGTGACACCATGTAAAAACCAGTCTCTGTAAAGTGGAATGATCAGCGGTTTTATCACCCGTATCATTCCCACTCCGCAGCGTCTCGGTAATCCCCTCTCCTCTGCCGCACTTTTTTTTTTATCCTCTTTCTGAGACCCTTAATGGTCTCTCTGGCCACGGCCTAAATTGATAACATCTGTCAGGGAGGGAGTGAGTGGATAGGTGGGTATCGAGGTATCGAGAGAGAAAGACGGGAAAAAGGGAAGAAAATAGCAGCGGAGTTTGGGGGGGGGCAGTTGGCAGGTGAAGCATGCAATTTGGTGCATGAGAATGCAAATGTGATCTTGGGTTTTTATGTGATAGACTCCGCTCCCCTCATTATCCGGTACCTGGCAGGGTTTGGTGCTCGAATTTTTACACTGCACGGAATTGGCTGTTCCCGAATTGACTCTTCGTACACCTGTCAAGCTTTCTGTTGTGCACGGCACATAATGCAGTTTACAGTGATAACAGTGGCAGATTTACCACTCTCGTAAATTGTTGAGACAATGGCTCCTTAATGCCAGACACCAAAAGCCGGCTTCTCGCCTCCTGCTGAGGTGGATTTTGCTGCTGAAATCTCACAGGCAGATTCCGTCAGCTGTGGATAATTAAGCCCGTGTTTGCTCCATGAGTTTGTCGAAAGTCACGGTTCTTTGTTTTAAAACAAGAATCCGGTAAAGGTAATCTTGAATAGGCACCTGGTGGCTCAATATCCTCACTAGAAGACATGAAATAAAAAAACAACATACCATTTAACTTGTATGGCAAGGTCGAAAAAGGGTCTAGTGTTTATATTTATAATATTTTAAAAAATGAAATCAGACAAGCCACTGGATTAATATGGTCCCCTGGGCAGACAATATCAACTGTATCTGCTCCAGGTGGTGATAAGGGAGCTCTACCCAACTGGCTGTGGAGCTCATAGTAGCTGCAAGTCAGCAGTCATAGGAATGATTTTAAGCCGAGGGTCTGCAGCCCATTTCTGTCCTGTTCACACACTGGGAAAATAGGTCATGATAAAGCGTTTGCAGCTGTGGTCAGCTTTGTCTCCACCTGCACTGATGGACTTTTTCAGACCCTGGAAACATTATGTAGGGCAGTGATAAATGTGCCTGCACCATCAGCGGGAAATTAAGGGTACCCAGGTCAAGCTTGGCAACATCTGATGAAGCCAAGGGGTTTTTTAAATGAGTGTTTCCCCAAATCCACTGTACCAATCCAATAGTGCTGCTTCAGTCACCAGCTGGATTGCCTGGTTCACTGAATAAAATGATCTCTTCCAGCAAATGCTAAGAGGGGCAACAGTGGGCGGATTAGAAATGAACTGGATTTGATGCAGTAAATCAAGCAAGCAAGGCTTATCAAGCAGCAAATCCAATTGGGCATTGGGCAGTAAAAGTGTCCCTTAGCTCATGGCTCAAGAAACCTTGGATATCAATACCTTATTCTTATATAAGCATCAAAGTTAAACCTTGAACCCTGATAAAGGTATAAAGCTTTCACAAGAAAGCCACTTTGATGGTTCTAAGTGGTGTGGTGCATTGAATTATTTATGGATATGGTTGATCTCCTACTTTCATGGCCATTTGATAAGGATCAAAGCAATCAGCACCTGTTGAAACAAGCTGTGATGACAAAGTGTGGCCAAGAGCGATTCTTTCTTTTCGAGAAACCTAAGGTTTACTCAGACTCTTTAGCCACGTCCAATATTACCTCTATTTGAGCACTGGCATGGACCAAGCGGTCAAGACACAAGGAAAAAGGGGGGAAGCTCAATTACTGTAAACTAATATTTTGACAATGTAGCCCCAAAGTAAAAGTACTTAATCAGACAAGTCTTCAGTTGTGTGGCTGTGGCCATCGCATGCGCAGCGGCCTTTCTTTTAATGCAATCTTACTGCCTTCCCAGGCCTCTCACCTGGAGTAAGTCATGAAGGTCAAGCATGAATGAATGAAGCAGCTCTGTCAAGCTCCTGGCACAGCTGAGGCAGGATTTTGACTCATGACAGGGGAGCGGAATAGCAAATGACTCAGACAAATTTCACTGTCACAGCCTTTGCCTCCACTACATCTATCACTCACAGGTCCCCCAGTGCCCGCACGTGACCCCTTTGCTTGTGCCACAGACACTCATCTGCCACAGCCTCACAACCCCATCGGTTTGTCAACCGATGGGGCTAAGCTCTGATTAAAATTTTGAGCAGAGCTGTTAGGTGCCCAGGCTGTTTATTTTTATGGATAAGGAAGATCCAGAAGAAGTAACCCAGATTGATTCCATTACAGTGATTCGATGGGAATAATCAGAACAAATTGGCAGGGCTGCCTGGACCAGATATGCATTGAACAGGGAGCCTTTAATTTCTGCAGCCTGTTGACCATATGCATGGGTTGAAGCAGTCCAAGTTGTTTCGCAGTAAAGGGCATCTAAGAGGCCACTCAGTGCACAGCCATGGACTCAGAGGTGTCCAAATGGAGATCACACTCCGGCCATGTAGAACAGTCAAGAAATGTGGGTACAGGATTCTGAGGGCAAACCGTCAGCAGACGGCTACAAGGTCAGAAGGTAGTCCGGGACCTGTTTACCAGTTCCGATATACTGTACCCTGCCGGCTGATTTAGAAACCTATGCAGAATGCACCTGTAATGCCAGGGTTGGAAAATCCCCCCCGTGCAGATGATTGCCACTTCCAACACTCATATCAGAGATTGCAAGATGGCTAAACGACTTCCCTCGTTTGCTTTACCGGTGAACTGGAATTGCAGCACGGGGTGACTCAAAAAAGGAGGCTGAAGTGCTGGAACAAGTAGTCGCTTTTTCTTCTTTCAGAGAAGCACGCAGAGGATAATAAACACAGCAAGTGAACGCGCAGTCACTGGCAGTCAGACAAGAGGTGATTATGTAGAGTTGTTTTAGCTTTTAGATAATGACTTCGGTATCACGCACACATTCCCAGCAGTGAAAAATGAGTAGGAAAAAGAGTATAAGGAATGTAAGTGTGGTAATAAGTGTGATGGTTGCTGCTGGCAGACAACAACCACTTGGGAGCTTATGTGCAAGGGCACAAAGTGTCACAGATGCGTGCTGGGAGAGGCGACGCAGAAAAATTGATAGAGAGCCAGAAAGACAGTTTCATGCTATGCACCTTAGTTTTATCTTTTCCCATCCCTCACTGCCCCACTGCAATCTTAATGTTTTTGATGTATGAACAAGGTCAGATTTTTTGATTACAAATGTTATTAGATAGATAAGGGACTGTTGCATACCCTTAGTGCTTGGATGGATCAATGCCAGAACGGGAGAAAACCGCAAAGAAGTGTGGAGGAAGTGAGGAAATAGATGAGAGGAGGAGGGAAGGGAAGGTGAGGTTTTGATACCCCGAACGAGTAACATTTCGGCTAATGAGTGGTTTGGAGACTCATGGTGGCACTGGCCTTTATGGAGTTCAGAGGGCACACTTTAAATGTGTTGACTTTTTCCTTACCTTTATTTAGCCTGGAATGGGCCAGCTGGGTAACACTTGCACTTTTTACAGCGGCAAGCCACTTAGCCACCTAGTCACAGAACGGGAACACTAAACATGCATTTTAAGGCCAGTTATTACCATAATCATCAGGCCATCAGGGCTCATAATTTAACCCTCTGTGAGGTCACTTTTAGTTTGATGATATACCAGTAGAGACAAACATTTCACCAGGGTTGTTATTACTGTAGATTAACCTTTCCCTAGGAATAAATCTACATATCATTTTAAGGTGTCTGTGACTAATTATGATGTTTTCCTAGAAAGTGGAGCATCAAGGCATTTCATGAAACATTTCATTGTGTGTGTGTGTGTGTGCAGGTGGGGAGGTGACCAAGCCACGGTTCACTCAGTATTTCCGGGGCAGCCTATCTGGACTGACCATCCGACCGGGGAAGATCGAGAGTCAGAAAGTTATTTCCTGTCTGCAGGCCTGCAAAGAAGGACTGGACATCAATTCCCTCGAGAGCCTGGATAAGAGCATAAAGGTATTCACAACCCTAACACACACACACACACACACAGAAATAGACACAGGAGATGCTTCAAAAAGAGGGCTTAGACTGCACACAGACAAATGATGGTCCATGTACAGTATACCCAATGCACAAGGCTCATTTATTTTTTATAATTTATCCTTCTTAGGGCTACACATCACTCATGGAATAGAACATAACAGTGCTGGTGCTTAAACACTGCAAACATTGTCCGTGTTCAGAGTTGGACCACCACTGAGCTACGTCCTGTATTTCCTCTACAAAGGTTTGTGTGCCAAGCAAAGAGACAGTCTGCGATTTGGGGGAAAAAAAACAACTTGTTTTTGCTTTCCTGCCCAGAGTCGACGAGAAGCTGGACACAACGCTGATGTTTGTCCATTAAATATGAAGCTTTGAAGCTATGAAGCTCACTTTTGTTACCCTGGAACCAGGCGTTTCCCACTTTCTGGTCTTTTGCTAAGCTAAACTAAGCGGAGCGGCTGCTGGTGTGTGCACAAAAAAACACGTTGATCTCAGTTGACACAGGACAACTATTTCTTTAAATCACCACAACTAAATCTCCACCTGGCTTCTTGAAACTCCTCAACTACCCGGGCTCCCCCAACAACAGCACAGCTAATCCATCTTCCCTGCACTGCGGAAGATAGGGGGCACACAAGATGGATGGGGGTTTGGGTGGACTCAAAGCCACCCCCCTAATAACCCATCCAAACTGAGCTCCTCTTACTCTTTTCCGAGCGTCCTGTCTTTAGTTTTCCTCTCTCCATCTGCTCTTTTATAGATATTTGCGAGCCTTTACAGAAAACAACATGGTGTTGGGGGTAGGGGTATCGGGGGGCAACTTTTCTAGGACCAGTGTAGTTTATCTCTCATTTTCCTCCGTGCTGCACACTAGTCTGGCTCCCATGAGTCCTCGGGGAGCTTAAGGACAGCATTTAGCCAAACAGGTGGAGGGCTGGCGCAGCACAATCAGGGGAGAATAACACGGAAGGAAGGAGGAGGTAGAGGCATGTGGCAGAAAGTATAGTGACAGAGAACAGAAAATGAGAGGAGACAGTAGGAGAAGGAACGGCGTGAAGGGAAAAATGACAGGGGAGAGAGAGCCCCATGGAGTGCCGAAGTATTGTCAGCCTGCTGCTGAGAGCCAGTTTAGGAGACGGGCGACCTCGGTGTCAACAACCCTACCATCAAACCCTGGAGAACACACACCTCTATCAAAGTATACTTTCGAAGAAAGTCCACTGGCTATTCCCTAGCCATATGACACGAGGGCCATTCCGCTGTTTTCTTCATGTTTTAGGCCATTTATCATCCATTTATTTTCCTTCTTGTCTTCGAGGCGCACAGTGGTTTCCATTCATTTCCCCCCATTATAAAAATCCAGCTGCAAAGGCATGAAACTAAAATAGATGTTTCCGTCACAGTGAATATCATTCAAATCCATTTTTCAGTGCCAAAGTCACACTGTTACATGATAATGCCATACAAACACGATGATCACTTTGATGGATTACCTGATCCGCGCACGTTTCAAGTCCCTGAGTGATGCTGTCTACACAACTGTACAGCGATCGAATATAAATCTAGCTGCATGACAGTTAGGAAGACTTAAACCTCACCTCTCGTTGACGTCAGATATGCGTGTTTTTTGTGATTAGATATACTGTATGATGTATTAAAGCTACGCTGCACTTTGGCTGTCAGATCAAGATAACAGAAGCCAGGATGGATTACCGAGAGGGGCAAACTGAGCACAGACTAGGAGAAAGGGAAGACACAAAGTTGATAACATACATTAGTGTGGTGTATATGCGGAGAGAGAGAGAGAGAGAGAGAGAAAGAGAGAGCTCAGTGCATCAGCGAAGTCTGGGCCAAGAGCAGCATGACTAGGGGGATGATTCAGGGTTTAACTGAGCCAGCACTAACTATAAGATTTATCAACAAAGAAAGTTTAAAGCCTAACCTTAAATGTGGAGAATGTGTCTCTGCTTTCTCTTTCCATAGTTCCACTTTAACCCAGCCCAGTCTATCCTGGTAATGGAGGGAGAGGATTTGGAGAACATGAACGCTGCTGTGAGGAAAGTTTCCTACATCAACTCTCGCCAGTTTCCCACACCAGGCATCCGACGTCTGCGCATCTCCACTATTGTCCAGTATGTAGAACACTCGCCTCTCTCTTTCTTCTTCTTTCTGTACTTGTCTTTGTACCTGGTCTCTCTCTCTTTCCTTTCTGCATTCCTACATTCGCTTCCTTTCGTCCTCTTTCACCGCCTCGGTTTCTGTGTCTCTCCGATTTGAGAAGCGTTAACCCTTGAGTGTTAAGACAACACAGCATATATCACAGCGTGACTGATGCATAATTCCCTCTTTGCACATTGATCTGATCCCATTCTTCTCTCATTTCACCCTCTGCTCCTCCTTTCCTCTGCTGTCACTTCCCCTTTCCTTTAATACACCATTTTCTGTTCTTTATTGCCACCGGGGGCCAGTTTTTACATTTTCATGTCATGTATTAATAATTCTGCCTGAGTTTTGCCAAGAATGAGGAATGAGAGAATGAGAGATACAAAAAGAGAGAGAGTGTTTGAGGGTGTATGTGTGTGAGAGAGAGAGAGAGAAGCTGGCTGGTAAAGCAGCCTCCCACGGTGGGTTGCCATTAAAATTCATGATTGTTTTAAATACATGTAGACCCCTGCAGCACAGCCCTGGGGGTTCACTCTCCACCCTCCTGTTGGGTTCGATGCACGGCCGCGGGCCCGAGAACTTCATCTACTGCAGCAGAGGCGCGCCATGTGTGTGTGTGTGTGTGCCACACAAGCTGCTCCTGATAAAGCAAAGTCATTGTAGCAAGAGGCACACCGATTATCAAGGAATACATTATGGTAATGACTGCTAAGCTTGCGTAATTACTAAATGTTGTTTAAATTCCGTTATTCTCGCAGACCGCAGACTGGCCTGTGTGCTATTTGTGGACAGTGTGTGAGAGGGTTTCCATTCAAGAAAATATGTACAGACTCATTGAGAAAGTTTATTTCCCCCCCTGGACAACAGAAAAAAATAACTTCAAGTGAGCTATTTGTGCTGAGAGCCTGAAACATGGCCTCCTGACATAACATGTCAGCTACTGCTGAAAAACCTCCCCTCACTCCTTCAGACAACATCAGTCCACACAGACAAAAAAAAAATCAGAGAAGATGAATAATTCTGGGTGATGCAAGTAAACATGTTTCTCGCAAACACTTCATAATTGTAATTACTGCAGGCACTGAGAAAATAATTAAGCAAACAGCGCTAATCTTAACAACAACCCTCGTGGGCTCCCCTGTTGTATTTTCTTCTTTGGGACCAACTTATTCCATTTCTGTCGTGGTTAAGAGACTTCGCCTACGGAATAAACATTCACAGGCAAATACATGTGTATATTTTTTTTAATAAACCATCAACTTAAATAAAACATGTCTCACTCTCTTCCTCCACCCATCCTCATGTCAGACCCCCAAAAAAAGTAAGGCGGTGTCTTCAGTTAGCTGATTAAACCAAGTTGTAGTTGAGTGGAGCCGTTCTGGGTATTAAGGAGAATGGCAGAGGAATGACGTCCACAATGTCGCACTGTGTCAAGTGCAACAAAGTCAACCGGGGAGTGAGGGAGATGTCAACCAACCAGTCGGTACAAGCCCACACAGTCCTGAGAAAAGCTCTGACTGGCTAGATAAGTGTAAAAGAAAAGAAGAAAAGATTATGGAAGATGCATCTTCTTTTTTTTCTTTTGAGCCTCTTTACTGTTTATTCATTTTCCCTAAATACCTACATTAAATATAGTCTACTTTCATCTGAATTTTTGTCATACAAAAATATAAATGTAAATTAGATGAAATTGTTGTGAGCAGTTAATTAAAAACAAGTACAGAAAGACAAGTATTATATCTGGAAGTGTTAATTTAATGACATGGATGACCAGGAATCTTTATGGACAAGTATGATCACGCATACACAAGAATGATTAACCTAACGCTTCTCAAAAGCAATTTACAGGAGTTTTTTAAAGTTGATTTCTTACTGTTATTACAGTTGAAACCACTTATGACCAAAAAGCCTGGAACAAAATCATTCCCTTGCTGCACAGTTTAAATAATTTCCTTATAGTAATCAGGGAGTCTGTTTATAGTGTTCCTTTTGAGAGAGAGAGAGAGAGAGAGAGAGAGAGAGAGATTGTGTGTTTGTGTGTGTGCTGTACGCACAGGCGCTCCATGTGATACTTCCCTCCACTCACACCGCCGTGGCTCAGTGACTTATTTTACCCCCCCACCCCCGTTTCTGCTCAGCTCCTGTTTTGGGACTTTTTCAGAGCGTAACTATCTGGCTCTCTCAGAGCAGCAGGTGTGGTACGTGAGTGGAGTGTGATGTCATACGTCATATAGAAAAAGAAAAAAAAAGATGTGAACACGATATGGCTGTTGTGATAAATAAAAATGATGAGACAGTGCAAAGTTTTCCAACCAAATTGTGGTCAAAATCAGCAAAAAAGAAAAGATTTCATTTGTAACGCATGTATTTCCAACTGAATGTAATGAAAAAAATAAATATCGCAAACAGACAAATATTAATCAACGCAAAGAAACAGAGTACTTTTAGTGTGAAAGATCCAGCATAAATGTGAATACGTTTCTGCAAAACTAATACCAGGCAACATGACACTGGTTGAGCTCTTTTTATGAAAGAATATTAGATATTTGGTCTGGGATGCAGAGGCATGTTTCCTTGATTACGATTTGTTTAATGCTGCATGGAATAAATTGGCAGCTGATGACCTCATTCACCATTAATCTGTTGTCTCAGACTTTGGCCTGCTCCTGGACCTATTACATACTGTAGATTCAGATATTGCAGACACAGCAATACAGTTTTAACAAACACAATCTAATGTGAAAAGTGCAAGGTTATGGATCACTGTTGTGGATACTAGATGTACACATTCTAAAAGTCAATATGATTTACAATTTTGAGGTCCTTTCTATATGATTTTTTTATGCCAAGCTTTGCTCGACTCAGCTTCTGCTTAACAAATTGCTGGTGACCTGCCCATCGCCATTGATGTGCAATTGCTTCTGTGATCAGTGTGCAACTCCTGTTTACTGCAGCAAATTCATGTCTCGGTACTCAATGATAACACAAGTGATTGAACTTCCAATTAGTTGTTTTTGGTCCTCCATCCAGAACAGAGAAAAGCAGAAAACTCAACTGCGTTATATACACTGAGAGTCTCAAACATGGCCTCCTGCCATCACATGTCAGCAACTGCTGAAAAAAAGCTCCCCTCCCTGCTGCAGACAGCATCAGCCCACTCAAATAAACAGTGGTGTTAATTAATTCCTCCGAATGCAATTAAATTTGTTTCATGCTGACGCCTAATAACTGCAATTACTTCAGGCATCGAGGAAATAAAAGTAACCAGTGCTAATCTTTGCAACAGCCCTTTTAGGCTGCCTTGTCATATTTCTTTATAATTAAGTTGGACTGGCTCCAGATTTTTTTCTTGTTTGGGTTTTTTTTTTTCAGCTGGCCCAAGCAGCAGCCATCTCCCTGCATCACTGGGTTTGTATCTCCCACTGCTGTCAAGAATGGCTTAGTGCCCGAACAGCAAACAGACACACATCACCAGCCGTCAACACAGGAAAGAGAAGGAGAAACAACACGATGCCCCAAAGCCTGTTTTTGTCTCAAATCATGGCCTCAGACAACTGCGAAGGATTAGGGACAATAGTTTTCATTCAGCTGTCAGGCATCATCAGCTGAGTTCAATCCAGTAAGTTAGTTTTCTGAAATGCAGAGCGATGCCAGAAGCACATCTTTCATGGATTTGGTCTTCAGATGTTTTGGTCTATCTGAAAACCGAAACAAAAAAAGCAATGGAGAGTGCTTGTGAGTTTCAGAATAGATCCGCCAGTGGATGCCAGGGTTGTGTCTGGCCATTTTGGTGCCCTTTTGAATATAGATCTTATCATTATGACAAATATAAAGACTTTATCTGTCTATCAGTACTTACACACACAAACACACACACACACACACACACAGTAGTCTTATCCTGGTTTGAACAGTAACATAAGAACTTTTCATATCTCTGTATAGCTCAGGATTTTGAAGTGTTATGATCTTATATTGATTTTAATTCTATTGCTATAACTTATTTTTTCCTCTATTATACAAATACCGGTCACACTTACATTAGGCCTGAATTGAATTGGAGCTATTACTTTTTTATATATATATTAAAACCATTTTTAATAATAAATAGAAAATATAAATATTTCTAACAGAATATAACCTGCTTGTTTAATATAGTTTGTGTATTGGCTCAGAACACTGTCATTTATTTTCATGATATATATAATGATTTATCATTGTATATTTGTAAAATAGACTACATGACTCTCTTTACTCTCATCATACACGTCAGTTTGTTTAAATGCACATTAGTATCATAGTTATAGCTTTATCCCGGCAAAAATCTCATGATATCATGTTTAATCGCGACAAATCACTTGGGTATTTTTATGCCTGCATACATGATTCACATGCAGCGTGGTGGCCAATGGGATGACAAAATAAGCTGGCAGCACTTTCGATTAGACTGCGCGTGAAATCACTCCCTGTAGTTCAGCAGATTTACTGCCCGCATTTTTATGTCTCTGAATTCTGAGTAGGAAATTTATGAACTAGTGCGCTCAAAAATTCCCACCATGGAACAAAAAAAAAAAATCATCTCTATGGCATTTACGCTAATTTTCTCCTAACTGTCCTATAATGCAATGTGTTGTATTTTATAGATGCAAAAATCACAGTCCTGTTACACTACATCCTTCAATGTTGACACAAAATGATGGCAGTTTGTAAGTGTCCAAACAGCCAATGTGCTGCTCACTAGAAGCTGAAATATTGGAGTGACACAGCTTTAATATAATAACAGTCTTATAGTACAGTACTCTTGCCGGAGTGTCCCCCTTCCCCTTACAGGCATGTGTTGCAAAGTAGTGCAGCGGGTTTATCCGTATTGGACATAAATGTGAGAGGCAGATTTGGTGGCAGAAACTCTGTCCTCCAGCTTTTGGCACCCTCGTCAACTGGCTACTTTACCTACCGAGCGTTCTGCCATATGGGATGGGTGTTCGCATAATTACAATAAACAACAAATTTTAGCTGGCGGGAGTCTCTGTTATTTCTTTGCAAGTCCAGAGTTGGACATACTGGAGTTTTTCAGTCAAAAGTAAAGCTTGGTAGTATTCACAAGTCAGAAACTTGTAATTAGAATAGCTCTGAAATGACTGGAAACCCAGCATAAGCCTAGAGATCCACCTGTTTTTCTGTAAATTTAGTCAAACCTCTTTTTACTGCCATTTCCCTGTTTTCTATATCTGTTCATAAAAATTCACCCAGCTAGAGATGGGAAAACATATGGAGATTCATCATTCATCATCATGTATTTATGCATAGTTCACATCAGGATGTAGGCAGAAAAATACAGGATGCATAACACCACCGCCACCACCCGCTTCCCATCACACATCTTTGAATCTGAATACGCCTGTGTCTGTCTGTCCGCTCCTCCCGTGTTGTGAGCTCACAGCTAGCTAGCTAAAATCCTCTGGAGCCAATATGTATTTGTCTATTCAAGCCTGCCAGTGGATGTTGTGTGCATTTAAACACGTGCTATCACAGGCTGACAGGCAGGCAGGCGGGGGGGCATAAACATGCACATATGAAAACACAGCAGGCGCACTGCTGCAGGTCTGTGTGTGCTGCCTGAGCACTGACAGAGCATTTTACCCCCTGAGTAACTGCATGCACTGTGGTTTGGATTTGGACTTGACAGCTGTGGTTTTAGTGCGGCTAAGAGCTCCTGTTGCTGTTGATAAGCTTTATTAGCTGCTGTAATGTTCCATGGTTTGACATTCTGACGCTGCCTCGGTGTACGGCAGCTTGTGTGAGGGCCAGAACCATTTTATAGAATGTGCTGAAGTGCCTCTCTGTGTCCTCTGTCACCCTTGTGCTGTGTCGATGGTCAATATATTGTACAGTGACCCTCTTCTTCACTGAACAGGTTTCAGCCGTGGTGAACGAATGCAAATGAAGAAACGCACTTGACAACACTGTTGTACAATGAAGGATAGCAAGACCTTAAAAACATTTTTACACGCTCCCACAGGAGAGGAAACTTTACAATGTTAGAGGGAAAGTAGAAGAACCTTTGAAAGGAATACTGTTAATACATGAGTGTTAGCTTTCCTTCTGGTAAGCATTTATGAGTCAAAAGAGGTCAAGATTAAAGGAATATTTCACATTTGCTTTCATCGAGAGTTACGGCACATGAAAGGATTGAAATACTACTCTATATGATTCATATCATGTGTAATATGAACAATTGACAAGCTTAGTTTGGAATAAAGACTGAAAACAAGACAGTAAACAATTAGCCAGCTCTATTGAAAGGTCACAAACTAAAAGTCACTAATTAATGCTAATAATTATTTTTACAGGGAATTATGTGTTGGAGTATTCCTTCAAAAGAGGGCTAATTTAGTTTGAAACACAGAATGATTTTTTTGACAACTCTGCAGTGTCTCTCATAAATCTCAAGATTTCATGGCAAACCATTCAACAGTTGTTGTGATATGTCAGGACCAAAGCGGTGGACCAACCAAATAACATCCCATGAGCCAAAGGAAGCAGAGCCACCTTGATTTTTTTTTTTTCACTTCTCACCCTCCATCTGTCTTTCTCTTCCTTTATATCTATATCTCCAGGTGTTTTGGTGAAGACACTTGTATCACTATCCCCGACATCGATGCAGTGGTGATGGTGCTGCAGCCCAGCGAGCCCAGGATCACCATCACTGGACTGGAGAGACTGAGTAGGCCGGCTTCCGACCTAAGAGAACCAGGCGGGATAGCTCTTTTCCAGGACCTCCACATCATCAGCACAGTGACAAGGGCAGATGCCACAGCACATCACACAGGTATGGATTGTAATACCCAGTGTTAACATCTACACTGCCAAAGGAGCTAATTTGAAGGTTCTGATTCCATTACACTTAGTGCAAAGGGAGAAAAAAAACAGTGATATAACTGTATTATTTAAAGTTGAAGTGTAGGGTATTCGGTCTTATGTATAATAAAAATCAGGCTATATAGACTACATTAAAAATATGAACAATCTCAGTGCAATGAAAGTGATTACACCTGTGATGACCAGTTAAAACAAGGCTGTCAAAATTACAAAGTAATCTGAAAACACCACAGCCTCTACACTTTTTTGCCTGAGTTGTGCTTAATGCACTGAAGGAACTGCCTAAACAAGTAGTCAACCAGGTTGTGAGAATTCATAAAGCCAAACTACGGCAGTGAATGCATTGTGCTGACAGCGAAACGTGGAGGTGGGAGTGTGCTGATAGTGAGAGGAAAAGGTGTAGAAGAGAAGACAGTTACAGATGGTGCGATGAATACATTTCCAAATGACAATGATCCATAACACACTGCAAAAATCAATCAAAACAAAGGTGAAAACTATGACTTAGCTAAGTAAAATATGTCCTCTCTCCTAAATTCAATAAAAACCTTTTAAAGTTAGAACAACAAATCCTCTGCAGCAAAGAGCAGCTGACAGGTATCATCTGTGAAGAACGGCAGAACATTTCTTCACAGATGTGTGCAAGACTGATATGATATCCATGCCAGTGACAATCTGTAAAATCCTGTCATCAAAAATAAAAAAAAACTCTTTAAGAATGCAAGAATTAAGTCACTAATGAAGTGTGACATCTGTGACTTTTGTTGCTGAGGGTTCTGTATATAGATATTTCATTACAGTGTAATTAGTTAAACATTTATTCTTGATTCGCTTCATTCATCTTAGGCTTTGGCTAAAAACAATCAGATTGCTTTAAATTGGCAGTATTTGTAACATTTCACTGATACTGACCAGGGGTGTGCTAAATTTTATACATAGTTACAAGTCTCAGTATACCTCACAAAGTGGGAGGATCGTACCTCCCTACAGGGACAAATGTGTCTCAACTAAATATTTTAGCCGTTTTTCATATTGATAAAGTCTTCACGCATTCATGAAGTCCCATAGCCCATGCAGTGCCACCTGGCTCGGTAACAAAATAAACCTTCAGAGAAAACTGAACATCTGAGGATGTGAATCAGCAGCAGGGAAGGTTACTTTCATCTGGTAGGCCTTTAGTTCTTCAGTAACACTCTATGAACTAAGGAAAACAAAAGTTGTTTTGCTCTCACACTGACAAATTCTCTAACTTGATTGGCCCCAAAACTAGTTGTTAGTCCGTTTGCCTTTACTAAAAATAATAGTAAAATAAAAGTTGTAGCAAAAGATTAAATAAAATTGAAGTTCGAGGGAAAGTGAAGTGAAATAGTAACAAGATAATACGAGAAGCCATTCAATTATGTTATTCAGATTTCACTGAATCACTTAAAACTGGGCATTACCCAATAAGTACGACTGCACAATATGATACTTAAAAAATTAGCCTGTAACGACATTACACTGAATCTATACAAAAGATGAGATCCAAGTATACACCTCTGATCTTTATCTACCTACAATGCAATTGTTAATCTTCAAATGTGCTTTTACATAATGTTCATGGTTAGCTGGATGGATTATATATAATTTTTGTATAAATCCCTCAGTTAAAGTTTAGTAATAAAACATAGTTTAACATTCTATAGTTTGTAAAGATGAAATAATGATGTGAAATTACTATGGATATGAAAGTAGTGGATACAGTAATGCCACAATTGTGGTGCCATAACTAAAATGACCTAAAAGCATTTGCTTTATAGACTTATTGACCTGTCGACAACCATTATAAAAGAGATGTTTGTTGACTTATATTTGATATCAATTACACTGTAGGAACAGTTTTCTTGAACTGGCCAAATTTTGTAATTAAAATCTTAATAAGTTACTTACTATAGCTTTCATAATCATTTCAAGGACCTCAAAACTGCAGTTAAATATACAGTAGTACTTTTGTTCTAAATGTGTCACAGTTGAGGACAAGTGCCCTTCTCACCAGCAGTACTAACGTGTACGTTAGAGGCTCTTCTCGTCTTTCTCAACCGTCTTTCTCCACACAGGTCTATAGGTATTAGTCCTTCTTTGTTTCTGTACCCTCCACCTATCTGTCTCTATGCAACTGCAAACCCCTTTCCTGCTGAGTAAGACCTGCACCAACCAGACCACTGATTCTCCAGGTCGTGCCACATCGACCGGCAGTAAATGAGTATGACATTTAAATCCTGACAGCTCTAGTCTCGTCCAGCGATCTGACCACCAAGGCGGGAACAGACTGGCTCAACCCCGGGGCCCCACCGCTTGCAGCCAATTAGAAGCAGATAAGCAGAGCGAAAGGGAGGTTTTAGCCCTCCATTGTGCATAATGCGGCAGAGGAAGAAGCGCCGAAAGTGGCATTGCTTTCAGGAGTCGGTGGAGCTCTTTCTGCTGGTGAAATAGAGACTGCAGCTGGGGGGAAGAGATTAGCGGAAAGCCAGAGAAAGACACTGAAATGGAAAGAAAGAAGAAGAAAAGATGGGGAGAGAGTGTGTCTGGGAGAGGGAGGCCCGATGAAGTTCCATAATGAGCAGATTTTGTGTTCTCTCGAGGCTTAAAGGATTCAAGATAAATCACATATTTCTTTTGCAGGGCATGCAATAAGTTTCTTTTGGACCTCACTAATCACCCCCTCGCCCTCTTCCGTGCTTTGTCTCTCTCTCTCTGTCATTCGTCTTTTTATTGAGCTTGCTCAGCACTGTCTCATTTCTCTGTCTCTCTCATACTAGAGTGTCTATTCAAGGCTTATTCTGATGCCTTTACGCAAAGCCAAGGTCATCAGTACTTTCTTTAACTCATCATCTTTAAGGCTCAACATTTTCACCCATTTGTTTTCAGGGTCATCTTGTTCTTTAAAGTTGTTGTTTTTTTTCTTTGGCTTCCATTTCCTCGCGCTCTCTCTCTGCGCTCAGTGGCTTTCTCACCTTCTCTCCAACTCCTTTCTCTTTGTAAATCCTTGTGAAGCCCAGCTCTTTTTTTATTTTCATCCCACCCACACTGTAGCTCTAAGATCAGCATTAGCTGTGCAATCACATGAGCCAGTCCTGCATCCAGGCTGTACTATTAATGTGTACGAGCTCGTGTCAGCTGTTGCACTTTGGCAATTTTTTTTTTTTAGATGTCCATTTATGTCAAAGCAACATTTAACACCGAGCAGCAGGGCAACACACAAGCTAGGTTGAGTGAGTAACTGTGTGACAAGCCCCAGCTGCAACCACAAACAGCTGGAGACGAATAAACAATTAAACAAACATAAATCAGCAATTATACTAAGAGGTATTTCTGCTCTCTTCAATTTCACAGCAGAAATAGCATGTTTTCTGCAAATTTTAGAAATAATTCATTATTGCGTGGTTATTCCAACATGTTATACCATATTTTAAAGTGAAGCTGCCATTTTTTTCTGTGGCTGAGTAGAACATGCTGGCTAGCAAACCAAAACGAGCTCATGGAGGCTAAAATGGGACATAAGGTTTCATGAAAATGTTCGCCACAGCCTTGAAAGTGCCTTCATACCCAAAACAATACATAACTATATTCACTTCTGGAACATACCTTTGTTTGGTCTGTTTTGCTAACCCGCCCCCATTTCTTCACCTCGTCTCTGCCAAACACACACACCACATATCTGTCTTTCACCTTTGGGAAGCTGTTAAATGGGCATAGCCGGTTCCCTCCCATGGGAGCGTACAGGGAGGGAGAAGGCTGGGGAGCAGTGAGAGGTGGAGGCTAGTGCTTAGCAGACTGTCAAAGAGCCCCAGCAGCCATACAGCACTGCTGTGATGGGAGGTGTCTGAGGGGACTTATTACTAAAGCAGCTCATGGCACAGTCTGCGTGCCGAGGGTTGCCGAGTAATTGGAGTCTTGGAGTAGGAGTAGGTGAGTTGTGTCTCATGCTGTTTGAATTATGGTTCCTCAAAGTGTCCAGGGTTTTCTCCCGCAAATGTTTTGCCATGGCAGCAACGGTTAGACTGGCATGTGGTAATTAAAGGGTCCATACATTCACACCAGACATGTTTTTGAACAGAATACTCTATTTACTTATTCATTTGGTTCAATTAGTGAGAGGAGAACAAAAGTATATGAACATAAGTAACACCACTGAGGTGCCTGAATAGTGCAGTGCTGTTCATTAGGAATGAGAACATATTCTGAACCAGACGTAGCAAATGACCCCAAAGTTTTATTGTCAGCAGGTCCTTATGCTTGTAAAAAACCACAATAACAAAGTGAGGTGATGGCAAACTATAGCTGATTGTCTTCAAGGCATAATTGTGTGTGTGTGTGTTTCTGTGTGTAGCACGGCGACCCGGGGTGCTGGAGGAAATTATTCATAACTTGGACTACTGCGATCTCCTGGTGCTGGGAGAGGAGCTGCGAACAGGGCAGGAGTCTCTCCAATTACAGCGAAGCGCTTTGCTTGGAAAACACCTCGACGCCACCAACTCCACCTCTGGCATGTCCATATATGGTAGGTCACTATGGTAACAACCCCATAATCTATATGCGGTCTGTTTCCATGGTAACGACACTTAGTCCTTTATTACTATTGTAACAAGTCTCCCTTTGACATGTGCAAGTATTTTCTCTGGTGTGTCTGTTCTGCTTAGTGCCTGAATAAAAGCTACTAAATAGACAAATCTGCTTGTATTTCTATTATCACACCTACCCCCTTAGGTATCTGTGCAAATGACAACTCTGTCCACTCCACAGGTGTAGACTCCATGTCCAACTATGAACAAGTGATCCGACAGGTGCGTTATTATAACTGGCAGCCCGGACAACTAACAGAAAGAAGATTTCGCCTCACCTGCTCGGAGCTCAATGGACGCTACACCAGCAATGAGTTCAACCTGGAGGTCAGTGTGAACCACAGCTCCACTGATGATGGGTATTTAGAGGTCAGTCAAAGTACAGACAGTTGCTATAAGTACTGTGCCAGTATAGTATCTTTACCTATCAATAACCATCTTAGTACTGATGAAAAAGAATTTCAAGAACAAATATCAAAACCATAAAATTGGAGGTGGATGACTCTGATTTATGACATAAGTTAAACATTTAGTCAGCAAATCTATTAGTTGATTGAAAAGTAGTAATTTTGGTCCATGTTGAAGAAAAAACACCAAACAATCACTAGTTCTAGCTGCACAAAGGTGAAGATTTGCTGCTGTTGTTCATCATGCAGTGACGTGCAGTGACTTTACAGATAAGCAAAGCAAGCAGAGCCAAAGAACCAACTGCACCCAAATGTGCAGTAAAAAAAAATGCTGTTCATCTTCCAGATATTTACCATTAACTGAGAAAAAGGGTTATTCAAAGCTGCTCCACAACTCCTCACCACAGTGTGATAAATTACAGTGTAGTTTCCTTGCTTACTTACTACTGCTGCCACCTAAAAGACTGTTGAAGTAAGTCTAATGTGCAAGTACAGTTTCAGGTACAGGTTCCGTGCATATAATGCTTGCAATATCATAACTGATCTCAGAGCGGTGGAAGCTGAGTCAAGGGCAGCTTGTCAAGCACATATGTCAGTAGCTTGTCAAGCTAGTCACCCGTCAAAGATCCCAGGATTATCCACGATGCACAAACATCCAGAAACGCTGATCGCCATTCTGCTTGAGAAGTCCCAGCCTTTGTCAACATCGACATTGACATTGCCACGAAAATTATTTTTAAAAATGATAGATGCAATGGATGATAGTGAGCCTAGCTTCCAGAGACAATAACCTACTGCAGCCACAACAGGTAAATTACAAATTGAATGCAAACACGCAATATCAGATCCCTTACAGTTGGGTTAAGGCAATATCATGAGTGCTTTCAGTTAATCTTTAATTATAAACCCAGTCATTTTCACAATAACAATCATGTTTGAGGCACTCGTAGAAGGTGCAACAGGGTAAAATGTCCTTGACAGGCAGCTAACATTTTACATATTTTCAAAAATCAGTAATATTACTGGTGATAGTCAGCAGCAACTGCTAATTGCCACCACGGGCCATGCTGCTTTTTTTTACTGCTAATTGAACCAAAGTGCTTGAACTGGCAAAGAGACTGAGCTGCCTCAGCTCAGGTCTGTGGCAACACTTTCACTTTCAGAACTAATTCAACAATGACTCTCAGCTGGGAATCCACCAGCATCACTTTCACCCATAGTAGCAAAACCTCTTTTTGTAAAATATCGGCTGAAACATGACTGCCCTGTGAAAACAAAACAGTCAACCTTGACCTCTAAATGCAATTTCACTCTCAATGTCACTTTAGACACTGGTTCACAGCCTGGTTTAACATATCAACAGAACACTGCAACATTGAAGATGTCAACTGCAATAATGGAAGTGCCCCAGAACTGTTCATTCTCACACTCTCATTCACAGAAGCACTACCTCTGATATGCCGCTTTTGATGATGAATGCCAGAATCAACCCAATGTGTCGGCCGACCTCAGTTGACCTATTTATACATTCTCTGGTGTTTACTGGGAGGGAAAAGAATCTTTGAAGGGTGTCAAGTGGAATCTGGTTTGCATTTCACCTTCCTGTGTCACGCTGACCCTGTCACCCAGCAGGCGTAAATACATTCACTTCTCACAGCCTCACTTTAAAATCTGAACTTTTAAGGCCAAATTTGACTCTGGCTGAAATATTTTACCTGCATTATTTAAGGAAGGTTAAGGCACACAGGTGGGAGAGAGACTCAGATTGGACAGAGATAAGTTAAAAACTGTGATCACATTTACCCCCACATATGATCACTGCCTCTTCATCTGTTCTCAACCCAGGTAGGTGTACTGCACAGCTCAGAATCTGGGGAGCACATCAATCACATGGTAGCCCCGCCTCAGTACATGCAGGTGGTCCACCATCCATCCATGATTCATGGCCTGTACTCCAGCCACAACTCAGGTAAGGAAACATGCTACTTCAGTTGGCTCAGTGTCTCCAACTCCAGAACTTTGCTCACAAAAAGTGTCTTGTGTCGTTGCCTGACAGGTTCTCAAACTACACCACACAACATGCAATGGATAGTTAGAGGCACTGTTGGAGGGGTTCATTACTTTATTACAGTGAGTTAGTCACTGTATTTATAGCTAAAAATACAAATTAATACCCTCTCTCACTGCACCAGGTGATTATTAAAATAGGTATGTTTTGTATTCAGGCATCCAGACGACAACCCTTTTCATGAACATTTTGTGAGAGCATGCAAGTTAAAATTTTAATGTTTGATATGATGTTAAATATCAACAGCAATACCAGTAGTAGTATCAGTACTATACTGTAGTAGGGAGTTGAGAAAAAGTGAGAACACAAACAGTGTCAATTGCTGAACCAAATAATCTCATATTTGTACTTAATATGGCCTTGCTGCATTTGTGAAATATCAATGTAAAAAACTGTAGAGTATAGCTTCACAGAACATTTCTGGACATTTGGAAAATCACAGACTGGGGGAGAAATGCTGAGAATCAAACCTTGGAGCATCTCTCGAACCACTAAACCACTACTCTTAAAAAAGAAAATAGCCAGAAAAGAGTTTCATGACAGCTATCCATCTTGTGGTAAACATGGCTGGATCCAAGGAAATGCTCGGTTTTGCTTTCTAGGTTGCTTCTGGTAACCTATTGTTCATCAGATTGCTGCTCTCACACAGTGATCCTCAGCACTGCAAGCTTGCCCTGTCAAATGATGCAGCAGGCTTACTCCCCTCCCTCTGATCATGAGTGATCTGAACTAAAGAGAACATGGTGAGGAGGAGAGACATTGGTCTTAATCCACCACACGAGATTTAATTATTCATCAGACTCTAATGGATTCTACTTACAGTCCTGGGGAGTTCAGTGGCCAGTGCCGTTAACAGCCCAGGGAGGTGGGGGTTGTGCATGCATATGTGTGTGCGCACTTATGCGTGTGTGTGTGTGTGTGTGTGTGTGTGAGATGGAGGTCAGAGGAGCAGCAAAGGTGGTGGGTGGTGGGAAATCAGACAGTGATGTACGGGGGAAAAAAACATTTTATAAATATAAAACACGAGAGAGTCACAGTTGTAATTTCAGATCACACGTGTGATCCACATCCGAATGTTTCAGATGACATCATGCAGCATGTAGAGTAGCAGTGTGTGTGCATCTGTGTGCACACATACAAACATTCCAGCAAGTGAGACAGCCAGAGCTTCACTCTGAGGAAGATCAAAAGGCCTGGATTTAGTGTGAAAATCTAGGGAAGTAGACTGAATCAAATGATCATCTGAAAAAGTCCCCTGTGAGTCTAACCCTCGTTAAACACACACGCACACACACACACACACACACATCATCAGAGATGTGAAGAGAGAGGGCAGGCACAGAGAAGTTGTGATATTTCAGTAGGCTGCAGATCAGAGCAGAAGAAATAAACATTATAGATCAAGTGAAATCCCTCAGAGAATGTTGTAGTTATGTTATTAAATCGGGCTTACGATACATCTTGTATAGTGTACTGCATAGTGACCTAGAATCAAAGGTATTACTTCAGAAATGTATTTGAAACAATCAGTAGCTTACATTGAGTTATCAGTAAGTTCCATCCATCCATCTATTTTCTTGCACTTATCTGCTCAGCCAACCTGGCTCCACCTCAACTTGCCCCTTTCAACATGAAGAAGCAGTGGCTCGTCTCCACATTAAATGTTGACCTGAGATAAGTTAGATCATTAAAGTCATTAGAGTTCATCCTGAGGGGAATATAATTATATGTACCAAATATTATGACAATCAGTGCAGTAGTTTTTTGAGACATTTGGGTTGTCCAGAGTCCATGCTTTGGGGACCATGAACCGGACCTATAAGATTTCATGGTAGTCCATCAAAAGTTAGTGAGATATTTCAGTTTGGTGTAAAGTGGTGGACCACCACTTTACAAAACTTAGTTTAAAAACCAGTGGACAAAGCCAGTAGTTTTGCTTTGATACTTCAACTGCATTTTTCTGCTAATACTTTTGTACTTTTACTTTTTTCATCGAGGGCTTCTTGCAATGGAGTATTTTTTATATTGCTGAATTTATGCTTCGCTTAAGTAAAGGGTTTGAATTTTTCCTCCACATCTAAAGATGGTGAAATGAAGCTCGATGAAACACTAAACCATTCCTGCAATGTGGCCTGAGAAAAAGTTAATTTCTTGATGGTTCATACTAACAGTAGGACATCTGCTGGCCAGAATTTAAAAATACAAATGTTTATGTATTACAAATGAAATTTCAATATAAGGGAAACCAGAGTCGTCAGTGTGCAATGCAGGCAAAGAACATGTATCATGGAAAATGATTTTGGAAAAACACTTTATTCATTCTTAATAACAAATATCTTCTCAACTGATTTTGGACTGAGATGATCTTGTTTTTGTTTTTTGATTACCTCCACTGCCTTTAAGAACAGCCTTTCACATGGCATCCATGAGGCCAGGCTACACTAAAAACCCACGTCAACAGGAATAAAGGAATTTCAGTGGATCAGGTTGTCCAATATTTTCTTCAGGCAGATATTTCTGCACCTCCACAGCAGTGTATGCTGTGACATTTTGGATTTGTTGTGATAGTTTGATGCCGATATCCTGATGATTCCACAAACTTTGACATGATAAAAATGTAATCAGTTAATGCATTAATTACAGAAGCACAACATACAGTACAATACAAACATATGAATCCATAAATACTGATAAAGGCCTACTACAGAATACTGTTAAAGCATACCCAATGTATGTCATGAGCCTGGCAAACTGTCTCTTTTGCTCTTCCTGCAGGGCATTGTTTATCAAATGCCCAGCAGCCAAAGACAGAAAATGACATTTGAAAATAACAAAACAAAGACCCATTAAGTATCAGAAACTCTATGCAAGAAAACAGCCTGAAGCCCAACACACACCTCCTCCTCATCCTACCTCTGCGGATTTTCTTCAAAGGCTTGTCTTTTCAGTTTGTCTCACCTCTCAATCTTCTCTCCTCCCGTTTTCAGGCGTACCGAGTGCCGCCACGGTGGTAATTGTGATGTGTATCGCTGCCCTGGTGGTTGTGGTGGTGCTGGGCATCTACCGCATTCACCTGACCCACCAGCAGGAGATCAAGCTGGCCGACACAGCCAAAGATGGGGATGTGACCTGGAACGACTCTGCTCTCACCATCACCGTGAATCCAATGGAGGTAGGAGGACAGGAGGAATCTGGAAAGATTCTGTGAGGGAGAAGCTGAATCAGATGGAGTGATAGTGACTGGAATATCTACAAAGCTCCACCAATACTTTGCTTTGTTATTATGAATCTAATGGAAAATGTATGATTTTGTTTTTAGGAACTAAATTCTCAAAATGTAGTTTCTGAATATTTCTCACTGTAGAGCCTGGAGGAGCCCCAGGGTGCTGGGGAGGAGGCCAGCGAGGAGGAGGAAGAAGAAGAAGACGAGGAGGAGGAAGATGATGAGGAAGAGGAGGAGGAAGATGACATTACCAGCGCTGAGTCAGATGACAGTGAGGAGGAGGTGGACGTCCAGCTACCCAGGATGCAACGCTCAAACAACAAGGGCCAAAACTGGGACAAAGCAACAATATCTTATTGAAACACACACACAAACAAACACATACACACTCACAGTCAGTCACTTACACAGACACACTTACACACACACATATGCACACACTGTGCAATACGTCCATACTCCAACCTCAAACCAGATGGTTGAAACAAAAAGACTTTATGTGATGTTGATGATCTAAAATTGAGGTAATATCTCCCACGACCGGAATATTACACTGAAACACACACACACACACAGATGTACACAAACACTGCAATGATTCAAGCATCGCCTTGTCAGAAAACCTCCCATTTTATACAGCTAATAAGAAATTCTATGATAATAAAACTCAATTAGATGACTTTCATCCTTCTTAAAGGGACAGCCAAATTTAGAACATCCCCTGAGAGATGTTTTTCTTCTCCTGTTACAGTCTACATCACAACTAGTCTTTAGTAAAACAAAGTTGTTGAGTCCCATTTTGCCAAACCCCTGCACCATGCATTCAGTTCAATGTGTCGGATTCTAAAGTGAGAGTTCTGTCCCATAAAGATGCAAAGCAGTCTTTAAGAGAACTGAGTTGCAGAAGTAAAGAAACTGACTATTTTTGATTTGTATACTTCATGTTATTTGTCAGTCTTTATTCTAGCCTATGTGGCAAAGCCAGGTGATTTTACAGAAATAGCATATTTTCAATGGTACTCAAAAACAGACAAAAGGGAAAAAAAAGATAATCGGTGTGCTGTTGCAGACGTCATGTTGAACTAGCCAAGGGGGTCTGAGTTCTGGGGTTTTTGGGAAAGACAGAGGAGTCTCCTTGTAAATTTTTATACGCTCCTTTCTTGTAAATATTGAGGTGAACCACCCTCACCCCTCCTCCACTCCACATTCTCTGACCAGAGACTCTCCTCCACCTGTACACATCACACACGCCACCTCTTCATATATGTATATGTACACATCCTGAACCCTTAGCTGGCAGGAGTCTTTACAGAAATGACTCCCCAGTCTTCTGTGTGTGTGTGTTTCTAGCTCAGTGTTCAAATCATTCCAGCTGACAGTGACTTGGGTTTGTTTGGATGGATGTGCCACTGCCTCCATAGTGACTGAGTCAGTTAAAGCTGCAGTAGGCAAAGATGTAGATGTAAGGAGGTTCTGGACATGTAAGTCTAAATAAAACAACAGGGACGCTCTCACAATCCATTTTTAGACCACAAGATTTTCTCAAATTCAGTTTTAGTCTCAGGCGTTTCTCATCACTCACTGAGGGTAAGCCGCACTATTAACTCCGCAATCTCACTGCTATGCTGCATTGCAAAGATGTTGGAACATCAGCGACCAATACTTTTAACAGTGGAACAGTCAAGTCAATAAATTAGTCAATAAGGAACTGTGACCAAGTTATGCAATGAGCGGAACATTCCAACAACATCCCTGTAAATTTTAAATAACGAATGTCACTGGAATAACAACTACAAACTAAGGCAAATACAGCAAAAATATTAAATATCAAATATTTTAAATGATTATATCAAACTATAATGAACATTCAGTGATGTATGTGTGTATGTGGACAAGAATGGAACATGTGGGACATCAAAATTGCTCTTATCAATATTTTTTAATATAATGACTAAATGTAATGTGAAAGGTTTCACTTACATTAACAAGCCCACAGAGAATTATCATCCAATGCTGTAGTTCCTCAAAGGTCTACAAAACAATTCATTGTTTATCATAATTGTTTTGGTTTTGCAACTTTCAGCTTTAACTTTTTGGTTCTTCATGCAGCAGCAGGCAGCTGGTTTCAGGGAAAAAGCTCTGCTAAACCCCACTGTACTCTACCTACACCACACCAAACAGTGTAATTACAGATATGAACATAGTGGAGCATTTAGCATTTTTCTAAGGAGATGGTGGAGCCCAAAACAGAACTTAAAAATAGTAAACGCTAGACTTTCATTCATCAGGTGGGTACAAACACTACTTCTACCAACTGAACAATAATGTTGTCCTTTGTCTGCTGGATGTGTGTTAAGGCAGCTGTTAGCTAATAATTTCACCATATTATCTCTAAATGGAGATGTGTATGACATTGGTTTTAAGATGTTAGGCTGCTGCCGAGTCACCAAAGCAAATCCATTTATATAGAATTAACAGGGTTTTTTTGCTGTTTTTTGTTTTGGTTCTGTTTGGGATTTTTTGTGTTTTTGTCTTTGTTTTGGATACTTATTGGCTGACATATATTCACATACAAATATATTTGGGATGAGCTAAAATAGCAGCCTGACTGCTAAAATCACTAGCTTAACACTACCTACGCTATCAACTTACAGTAGCAACTACCAGCTAGGTAGTAGCAACTGTACCTAGGTAGCTAATGTTGCCAAATGCATATGAATTCATAAATTTATTTTTTAAAAATATATAAAAATATGAATTTCAATTTATAAATTAAATATAATAAATAATAAAGCTTCTTCCAACTAGTTAATAGATAGGTAAATATCACTTACTCAAAATGAGATGTCCTACGTAGAAAGAAGGAAGCTAAACTTTCCTGTTCTTTTCCTAGGTAGCTTACTAGTGCGCAGTTACATACATTCAGCCGCAAAAAAGTCACAGCTTTCGAAACTTCTAACTTTGAAAGCAGCATTAATAGAAAAAAATGTGTGTATTGCGAAAGAAGTCACATTGCATAAATCCCGCTTGATTAGGGGCACTCGGGGCCACCGACTTGTGAAGTTGCCTGGTGCAACTTTAATAGAAAAAGAGAGACGTGAATGTGTTTGGCCGTGTCACATTTGACGCAATCAGAAACTCCAGTCCACCAATGACACGGTTCACAATTAACAGAAAGGTTTCTTACAAGAAAATACATGTGTGCAGTGGTTGATTGTACAGTCTACCACTGATAAAATCAAGGTTTGGTTGAAGTCACAAACACTGGAAAGCTTCCCCCTGTAACCTAGTGAGCCTTTAACAGCTATTCTTTGGGTGTAGCTGGGAGAACCTACTGTATGTGTATACTGTAGCGCTGTGTTCATGTAAAGATCTCATATGTTGTTTAAGAGTTTTCCTCATCTACTGTGACACCTGGTCTTGTGACATCACCTCTTCACTTGCAACCCCCTCACCCCCACCCCTTTTGGTGGATTTTGCATTGGTCCAAGCCCTAGTGTTGTCCTAATGTTTATTTAGAAGAGGAGGATGGTGAAATTAACATGGAAACCTTCTATAATGTGTTGGGGGTTTTTTCTTAGTTTTTTTTTTCCTCTGGACTCTTTGGTCAGTTTTTTCTTTGGAATGGTCACTACAGCACTTTCTGTAAATTGGCCAATAAAAACTTGTTTTTGAATCTAGCCATGGGTGTCGTATTTGTGTGATCATGGGAGGTTTTGTCTGCATTTATTGTACTAACATTTCCTCTGTAGAGTCCATTATTTGATTATTGAAGTTTAGAGTCCTATTATAAAAGTGGAAATAGCTGCCATAAATGTGTGTAATCTGATTATTTATGCAGTTATGTTTTGTACATTAGAGAAATTGAATATTCGTTCCCTAAAATATTGTCTTTACATTTGCTCAAATTCTAATCATATTTTGCTTTGACTTTAAAATCCCACAATATTGCTGTTTTCAAACAGTTAAATTTTAAGAAAATCATTTTATGTAAATCCACGGGCAGTTTTTAAAAATTTCTCTAAAGACATTAGCTTAATTGAATGTGATTGTCCATTAACTTTCTAAACTATTTATCCTCTACAGGGAAAGGTGCAGCACTGATCCCCACTAGATTACTTTTTATTCCTGACTCAGTACTGTATCAAATAGACCATACAAGCATGATCAGGACTGGGAGCATGAGAAAGTTGTACAAAATGTCACCATTAGTATGCAGGTTGTTTCCTGTACCCCTGCATACCAAGGTCCTATGGTGTTATTTTTATTTTGGCAAGGCGGCATTTAATCATTTTGTCATGATTCTACTCTGTAAAAACGAAATGTGCATGCTGTCACGCCAGGGGTGGTTATTGTTCGTATTACTGTTATTATTTATAAGCTGCAGCAGGGGGGCCCCTCAAGAGAAACAGGGCTCTGTGCACAGTCAAAGTGCTGGTTGGACAAATAAATGGAGTTAGCCTGCTCAACACTGTCTTCTCTTCAGCATATTTCATGGTATAAAAAGAGCACAAGCAAAGCTATTGGTTGAGGTAAATAAAATATTATTTTGTATTTTAAATTATATTATAATTGTCATTGGACTCAGATCAATATGAGTCTGATAAGCAGCTCTTCGTTTAGACCTGTTTTCCTCTTCTCCTTTTCTGTTTGTGAGTGAGAGAGACAACAAGTTTGGTGTCTGCACTGTCTATTTACCGCTCATAAATTATTCTGATGAATGTTAGTGTTAAGGACAAATCCACTCTGTTATTGATGTGACTATTGCTTCATTGTCCAAATGTTCAAACTTCAAACACTTTAGTTCCAACCCTTTATGTGCATTCTTAGTTTGGAGCATTTGCAACACCTATTCTTAATGTGAGAAATTGGTTCATTAATCCACAAATCAAGCTCTATTTTTCCTCTTTCCTTCCTCTTTCTAGTCTACGGCAGATAAAGGACAAAAGAAAACGTCAGTCAGAAACTGTCATAGTATACTATATCGTAAGAAAACAAGAAAAAAGTAAATGTATTTGTTATCATAAAAGGTCATACCATATTATATTGTACAAACAAAAAAGTGTCATGGGATAATATGTCATAAACATTCAAGAAAAACTTTGAAAAATGAAAAAAAGATCATTGTGTGACATTTCATAAAAATGTGAAACAATGCCATACAATACGATATCGTAAAAATCCCCAAAATGTCAGAATTTAATAAGGCCTAGAAACACCACAAAACATCAAAGAATAGTGTTTGACAAACACTCAACAGCACCATGGGTGTGAAAATGTAAAAATAGTCATAGTCTGGTATGTCATGAAAACGCAAAAAAAACACCATAGCATAGTTCATAGTTCTGCCATGTCATGAAAATGCTAAAATTATTAAAAAATTTAATAGGGCCTAAAAACACCACACAAGAACACATGATCACCCTTTTATAACCTTACCACAGCGCCATAGCCATTGAAAATTCTAAAAAAAGGTCATGGTCTAGCATGTCATGAAAATGCCAAAAAAAAAAGCCATACTATACTATGTTGTAAAAATGCAAAAAATTTCAAAATTTTACATGTCCTAAAAACACAGCAAAACATCAAAGAACACTGACGGATCTCTGATGTCACCTTTCACACGGGGGAACTGCGATAGAATCCCAGCATGACCTTTGTGTGATGTCTTATACCAAAAATGACTCTCCAGGAGCTGGTCAGGTGTGTGGTAACAGCAGATTTATTTTGTATCTGCATTTTTTCTGACATGCTAAAATATGACCTTTTTTGCATCTTTAACACCTAATATGCTATCTAGTGTTCATAAAACAGTGTTTCTTTCATGTTTTCTTGCATTTTGAGGCATTTTCAGGCATTTTGAGATTTTGACATACCATGGAATGTTGTTTTTTAAATTTTTTCTGACATGCTAAAATATTACCTTTTTTGTATTTTTAACACTTAATATGCTATCTAGTGTTCATAAAACAGTGTTCTTTGATGTCTTTGAAAAAAGGTCATATTTTGGCATGTCATAAAAAATGAAAAAAAACGACAAATGCAAAATATGTCAAAATTTCAAAATGCCTCAAAATGCAAGAAAACATCAAAGGATGGTGTTTTATAAACATTCCTTAGCATAATATGCATTAAAAATGCATAAAATGCATCAAGAGGTCATACTTTAGTATATCATAAAAATGAAAAAAACCCACCATATATTATATATATATATATACACACTATGTCAAAAAAGTGAAAAATTAAAGTGTCTTAAAAAGTCAAAAATGTCAAAATTTATACTAGCCAAAAATTGCATCAAAACATCAAAGAATGGTGTTCTTTGGTGTTGTACAAGCACTGCATAGCATAAGCATAGGCATAAGCATTAAAATTGCAAAAAAAGGTAATAAAATCACATCATGACAACTGGACAAATCATAATAAAACGCCAGACTATAATATATAATATAGATATAGTCGAAAAAAGTGAAAAATGTAAAAAGCTAAAATGTCCTAAAAATGCATCAAAACATCAAAGAGTAGTGTTTTATGACCACTCCATAACGTAATATGCATTAAAATTAAATGAAAAGTTCATAGTCTAGCATGTCATGAAAACACAACAAAAAAGCCATGCAAGACAGTGTGTGCTGGCAATGATCTTTGTTATCAACAATCCAAAAGTCGCAAATCCAAAAATCTGTGTCACAAGTCCGTTATCAGGGTCAGAAAACCAGGGCAGCAAAACCAGAGGCGTGGTCAAACAGTCCGAGTCGAAAACCAGAGAAACAGCAAAACAAATCCAATGGGCTAGGGCAAGAAACGGTGGTCAGGCAAAAATGTGTCTACGAAAACAGATCAGGCTTAGCGTACAGGGTCCTCAGCTCAGGCATGAAATGGTCACGTTTCAACACCAGGGAAGTGTGAGGCAGGGGTTTAAGTACACTGGGGAGTGACGAGCAAACAAGACACAGGTGCAGGGAATTAGCCAGGTGATTAACCAAAAAGAGAAGAACACCAGGGGAGCCCTAACAGATAGCAACACCAGGAGAAAACACACCAGACAGAAACCCAAGAGGACACGGATCATAACAATTATACTGTGTCAAAAATAGCTGAAAAATGTCAAAAATCCAAAAAGGGTTAAAAATACCTCAAAACATCAAAGAACAGTGTTTTATTAATACTCCATAAAAAGGTCATAGTCTCGCATGTCATAGAAATGCAAAAAAAAGCATCATAGTATAGTATGTTATAAAAAGGCAAAGACCTAAAACACCACAAAATATGAGAGAATAATGTTTTATTAACACTCCATAAGATAACAGAGGTTAAAAATGCAAGAAAAAGTCATAGTATGGTACTTCATGAAAATGCCACGCGGTATGTCGTGAAAACACAAAAAAATGACTAAAAGTAACATGGCTTAAAAACACTTACAACTTCAGATTCCTTTTTAAAACTAAAAAAACATGCATTTTTGTAATATATATATAGAGCGATAGATATAATTAGAATACATATATAGTCACTAACAAATAATTCTAGTCATTTATGAAAAATAAAAAGTAATGATGTCTGTCTCTGCTGGAGCCACATCGTGCAGCTCACCAGGATCTTTGGTCTGTGAGCAATAAAATGTCTCTATCTAGTGGATGTTGTGTATACTGCACAACAGTGTGCCATCATTCTTAAACCAGCAGTAAATCATGTTAGTTTTTTACAACTCCTTGTGTCCTGCCCTATGCTGCCCTATGCTTTTCACACATTCTGTAACTAAAATATTGATCATTTAATTTATGATTACAACCTTGAACCAATCAGGGATTTGCATGACTTTTCCTCTTCTACAACAACAGCAACAACAAAAAGTGCAAATGATAGTCCATAGGCCTTTTGCTTGGAAAAAGTGGTGGGAACACACAACAAGAACTGACCTTAAACAGTCAGGATAATAGTTGAGACCAGAGCAAAGCCCCAGTTACTGCCACCTTTATTCTCAATCACACTCAATTAAATACACCCTATAAAACTACACCAGTGTATAGACTGTAATGTAAATAGATAGATAGATAGATAGATCGATTACTTTATTCATCCCTGAAGGGAAATTATGTAGTCATAGCAGCAATCCGGTACATTAAAATACAGTAGAATACAATGACATAAAAATAGAATAAAAATGGTCTAGAAGTAAAAATAGAATACAGAATGGGACAAGGGCACTTGAGAAACACAGGATAAATATGGAAATAAAGTGCAGCAGCAAGATGATATTAATAATACGGATGGTACGAGGGTTATGAAAGGGTTATGTTACTTTTAGTAATAAAGTAATAATATAATATCTGATATACAATAATAGTAACAGTAACATAGTAGCAATAGTATAATAATAATATAATATAATATATAAAAGGATAATCTATACTATAATAATATATATACTAATATATAGTACTAGTGACAGTACTATCAACTATATGGCAAAGCAGTAAATGTATGGAGCTGATTGTGGACTACAGGAAGCAGCAGGGTGAAGGACACGCCCCCATCAGCATCAACGGGATGACGGTGGAGAGAGTCAGCAGCTTCAGGTTCCTCGGGGTCCACATCAGTGAGGATCTGACCTGGACCCTACACACCAATATCATCACAAGAACGGCACGACAGCGGCTCTTCTTCCTCCGCAGGCTGCGGAGGCTCAACATGGACAACAGGATACTCTGCAGCTTCTACAGATACACCATCGAGAGTATCCTGACTGGCTGCATCACCACCTGGTACGACAGTTGCTCCGCCCTCAACTGTAAGACCTTACAGAGGGTGGTGAAAACTGCGCAGCACATCACCAGGATGGAGCTGCCATCCATGGAGGACCTCTACACCCAGCGATGTAGGAAGAAGGCCAACCGGATCATTAAAGACCCCCACCACCCCAGCAACAAACTGTTCCAGCTGCTGCCGTCTGGCAGACGGTACCGCAGCATCCAGTCTCACACCACCAGACTCAGGGACAGTTTCATTCCACAGGCCATAAGACTATTAAACTCCTGAGCTGCCACTTTTGTCACTTTATTATTTATTACATATTATTTATTACATTTTATATACACTTAAACTCCATCTGCACCATAAAAGTCAATCCACTACTTATACTACTATTTATTTTTTTATTTATTTTATTTGTTTATTTGCACTACTGCGTTCATTTGCACTACTGTGTTTATTTTTTATTTCTCTCTTTCTTCCTTCTAACCTCGTTCTCTATATCGCAATGTCGAAGGAGCCTGAGACCCAAGAATTTCATTGCATGACTACTCCTGTAATCTTGTGCACATGACAATAAAGAACCTTGTAACCTTGTATTTGTAATTAACAGAAAACAGAAATAGACCATACTTATTCCCATGTACATTATTTGTTATGTTTCTTTACACTCCAAGGCGGTGAGAATGCATACATTTTAAACATTAATTGTAACCTTGAAAAATTTTAAGTAACAGTGATGAAAGCACACCAAAGGCAACCAAGAGGATATGACGATCTAACAGTTTTGCACACTCATGGGCAGATCTGCTCCCTGAAAAGCCAAAACTCAGAGTGAATTATTTGGAAAAGGGTGCGCAAAAGCTGTGAGTGAGGAACTTAAAACAAAGGCAGTGAACTGAAGCTTTTGTTTTTTTGTTTTTTTGTTTTTTTACAGCAAAACACAAACAGTGGTGATGTTTTAAAGTAACAGACAGTCACACAGTAGTGGCTGCTGTGGTTGATTTGACTGTTTCATTGGTTTTGAGCTGGTTACACTGAACAAGAAAATAAAGATTTCCTTCACCAAAAAGTAGTTTGGGTGCATTTCACTGAATTGTGAGTGTGTTTTTATATATCTCACATGAAGGCAGTGCACATGGTGAAGATAGGCGACTCTGCTTCAGCCTGTGGTCAAACTGTAGATAAGCAATATGAAATGAGTAAAGTCAGACCATGGAGTGCTTCAGGGTTGTTACAACTTTGGTTTCTCCTCACACACGCATTATTAAATTGAGCTTGAGTGTGTCAAAAATCCCATCTATGCTCAACGAATTTATTTTCAGGATTGCCTGGGCACCTGAAGCAATGGGTGAGCGGCAGTAGAGTTGCCAAGGTGGAAGAGCTGCTGCTTTTAGAGGTGTTTTTTAATCTCCATCTCCATTTAAATGTTTTATTCTCAATGCTATCAAACCGAAAAAGGATTCTCACAAACAATGTAATGTTAAGGTCTGAATACCACGATACAGCATCAACTGCTGTTTAAGCCAGTCAGAGGCGCATATCAGGGTGTTGAACTGTTAAAACATGCCATGTAATAGTTGAAATAGTGCAAGTACTGATTAAATACATGATATGGTCAAAAGCTTCGGATGAGCAAGTTAGTGAACCTCAAGTTAAGATGGACTTGTCAAATTGGTTTGAGATGGCCTCCTCTCCCTCCTTTACAGCAGAATTTGCATACGCATTCACAGCTTTCAAGTACACTAAACCCCTCATACTGACATGGGCTGACAAGTCTGGTTTATACTGTAAACGGTTCCAGCCCCTCACAGTCCAACAGCCGGCAGCAACACACCGCTTCGGCACTGAGGACACACTTATCCACTTTGCTCTAATTATGAGGCCACCGTAAGAGTGGTGTCTACAACATGAGTTATGCCACTCTAAAAAGTTAAGCTACTTAAAGCATGAAGTAGCTTAGCTGAATGATAACAACTTAAAAGGCTTAAAATTAAAGGGGAACTCCAGCAATTTTGACGTTTTAAGGTCAGATACTCATCCTGTAAAAATCATGTACAATGCCTCTGTGGCTCTGATGGAGCTTCATCCAGCCTGACTTTTGTTCCAATCTATCAATCATTTAAATAATTTATCAAGCAATGACAACCACACATACGATGGTTTATTTGCTTTGTTGGATTTTTGAACATTCATAATTTTTGGGTGTTGGACAAAACACGATATTAAATGACACATAACACGTGATGAAGCAGGTCATTTATAAACTCATCAGCAATCAAAATGACCAGTTGTAGCCTGAATTTTTGTAACACTGGATTCCTGGAATACCTATTTACATATACATAGATACATATTTCTATGACATAGTGGTTTCTCTCCATCTCTCACACACATTAATACATACAGCCACAGTGTTGTAGTAACTGCAGATGACCAAAAGATGTCAGCATAAATGCAGCAAATACTGAATCCACCCACAATCAAGTTCTCCTTCTTGAGTCAAGGCTACATGCAGGGTTGAATGATTTTTTTTAAATTAATTAAAGCAGGTTTGAAAACTCACTTTCCTGGAGTGTTTCCTTTGGGATAATTAATCAAGCGCGTCAAACTTAAAATAGACTTACTTAAAATGCAAACTTACCGTGTGTGACCAAATGATGTGACTAGCCACCACGCCCGTCCATTATGATCCAGTGAATGAGAGGCTTTTCTGTTAAAGAGCAAACATCTGGGAAAGCTTACCCTGACAGAAAGAGGACATGTTGTTCTTTTTATTACAACAGAGTCATCAAAACCAAGATAACAGCATCAAAGGTCATGGACTCTAAAAGCTGCTTGTTATTGGATGGTTGTATATTTACATAGGGTGCGCTGAGCACAATGCAAAGGAAAAAGAACAGGCCAGTGGGCACAGATGACACTGGCGTCACACAAAGCGTGTGCATAGACATGGAGGATTCCTTTTTTTTTTAAAAACGTAAAAATTGGCACAAAATCAGTGACAACACTGACTGTTGTGTGTGTGTGTGTGTGTGTGTGTGTGGCTCTGATGAGCTTATGATGATGTCATCCTCTCAGCCAGTAGTTTGATGAAACGTCCAATGTGTACACATGCACTCAACCAAAACATTTAAACACAGTAATCTAGCACGCAGATGAGACACAGTCGCGTTGCCAGTAGGCCGTGGCCAGTAATTAACCGAGGCATGTGCGTGTGCGCGTGCGCCCGCAGATATGTTATCACTAATTTTAGATGCACACTTGCAGTAAGGCGGTTTGTTTTTGCCTAACAGGCAGTAGGTGACATTTGAAAAGGTTGAGATAGCAGGCAGGAGGCCCTACTGCAACTCCTGGAAAAATATAAACAAGCACACTGGATGGGAACTTCCTATCAGCTTGTTGTACTTCTCACTTACATTTTTCAACACCAGAAAAAGAGAGAGAGAGAGAGAGAAAATGAAAGGAAAAGACCAGGGGGGAAAGATCGCTCTCCTCATGGCAACTCCATACTTTTGTTCAACAGGAGACGTGCACATAAATAGAAAAGTGGAAGATGTACAGAGGGAGACAATGACGGAGCAGGAGACAGAAAGACTTAAAAAAAATAGAAAAAAAGATGAAGGATGGATGAGAGTAAGCACCACACTGTCATCACTGGGCTTCATACCGAGTCCTCCTGCTGCGTGTGTGTGACAGCGAGATGAGGGTATGACTCATCCATACCTTCACGTAGTCTTTCAAGGGTGCTCAGGTAACATCCGAAACTAGTGCTGCTGAAATTAAAAAACAGAATGTCCGGATCATTCGTGCGCTCATTAAGCTGCTGTTTACAAAGCACGCAGAGCACTCAGATTAGATTTCATTATGGCTCCTCTGAAGCCTTCCTCCATATGTTCGGCAGGAAAAATAATGCCATCGTGTTATCTCCCTTCGGATGCAGAAGAAAGGAGAACATAGCGCAGCTCAAAATAGACACCCTTTCCCAACATCGCCTTATTGTATTTCCTTTTTATCTTTTTCACTTTCCGCCACCACTTTCAGACCCCCCCATCTTCTCACAACCCGGCTTGCTCTCATCTCATTCGCTATCCCTCCCTACTCCCTTCCTAGTTTTTCTGGCATTTTCCCTTTAATTTTTCCCTCCAGTTGTCAGTGCTGTGTTCCAGCCAGGAGAACAGACTGTTTGGGTACCATTTTGAGAGTCGTCGCTGTCTGAGGCTGAGCTGTTACTGCCCTCACTGTGGGGCTGAATCTACTGCTGAGAGAATTACCCGATTAGCAAATCAATCCAAAGTTAAATACTGCTGTTGTACGCAGACCAGTCACAGATGACCTGAAAAGAAGAAGAAATACTGCAGAGTATGCTCCAAATAGCTTATTCTCTTAAATATTAAGATAAAATCATAAACTTCAACCTTAAAAGTCAACAAAACTGGGCGAGATAATGGCTCTTTGATGTTGTGCTGAAGATAGATTGGACATAAATGCGGCACTGACACATCCTTATCGTCTATGACTTCAAAAAAATCCTCAACTAGGTCAAAGAAGCATCCGTCACTTTGAGGAATTTTGTCCTGTGAACATATCTATGTGTGTGATTTAAGAAGTGGGAACCAAGAGTGAGGGGAAATATGAAATGTTAGCTTTGACATGACTTACCAAGCAAAGCGGGCGCAGGATTTTTTTTTTTTCCCCTACATAAAATATGGATCTCTGCCGGGTTCCAACCGTCCATCTCATCCTCAGCTTATTCTGCCACTCTCCATATATGCATATGTATAACTTGTATGCATAGAAGGAGGGGGGGGGCAGCTTGCAAAAGGAAAGGGAAAAGGAGGGTACCCAGTAGCCACGACTTCATCACAGACGGCTCTGACAGCTGAAACACCTTTCACTTACCTTCAGTTGAAGCAGGTGAGGTAGAATTGAAAGGTTTTGTGATGGAAAATGCGCTTTTGAGCAAAGAAAACAGCGGTGGAGGATTTAAATAGCCTGAGCGGAGCGGCGCAAAAAAAGGGAGACGGGAGAAGAATGTGGAGGAGGCAGCGGGAAAGACAGCGAGATGAATTGAAGTGAAGCCTCACTGTCGAGAGGCAGCTAAATATGGATCTAGCAAAGCCAAGTCACTTTTAACCAGATCAAACAAGTCATTAGCTCAAACTTTTGAGCTTCTTCAATAATTCTTTAAAGGGCTGGTCCGTGCATTATTGAAGAGCACTGCACACTGTGAGGCAGACACGTGCTACAGATGGGGATCGACTGAAGACTGGAGCAAATTAAGAGACGTCTCTCGGGACTGACTTGCATTTTAGCGTTATTTGTGTTTATCACATCACGCTGTTAATAAACAGGCGTGCCGTGGCGCGGCCTTTGGTCCAGTTCTCACCATGACAGTCGGTCTTGTTCAACAGACACAGTTTTACCATCGTGATTAAAGTATTAAACGTCCGTGTCCATCAATCCCGCGCCGTCTCGTCTTCCCGTCTCAGACGCGGCTAAACGCAGCGGGAGCCGGGCCTCTCAGTGCGATTATGATATTATCAACACAGGCCACTCTCAGCTACACAACATTAATGGGCTTTCTGTTGGCAGTGCCAGGGAAAGCCACGCTGAGCTGAACTTTGATCACACAAGGGGCTTTGTTCCACGTTCAAAGCCTGCCCGGCGATGGGGAATCCGGTTCAGTGCCAGCATCTGGGGTTCGACAGCAGCAAAAGACTTTCGATCACAGTCGACCTTTGTGGCAATTACACTTGCAATTCTCAACATGCCATTTGCGTTTATGATGACGCAACATTTATTCATAATGTTTGTATAACTAAAAGTGCCCCCCCCGTTACTGCTGCTACATCTGTTAGCTTCCCATTCTTGCACATCGAATACAGTTTACGATTAAAAACAAAAAGGTGTGGCAGATTTTGTAACAGTGTGTTTGCAAGTTCACACAGTAGCAACTTTGCTGGCTGAAATTGTCACTTGCCATTATATCAGTTTTATCATTTCTTCTTCTAAGGCATAAACTGTGAGTTGATTACAAACTCCATCTCCAACCGACTTTCTAATGTTTTCAGCTGGTTTATTTTAAAACTGGTAAATACACAATCATCCGTGACCCTGGGGATAACAGTCTCTGTGATGTGCCTCTGATGGAAGCCATACTGGAATTTGTCAAATAAATTGTTTTCCTCTAAGAAATCCACAAGTTGCTCACGCACAACTTTTTCAAAGCTCTTCAGAATAAAGAGCGAGTCTGAGATTGGTTTGTAGCTCTGGGGCGCAGCAGAAGGAGGGGGGGATCAGCTTTTTCCGAAGCAGTTCCACAGAGCTGGCCTCAGGCACAGCGGATGTGTTCTCAAGAGGTACTGAAATATTCAAAGCAGCCCGCGAGCATTATTTAAACAGATTACCAAATCACCAACCTGGGAAGGCTCAAACATGCCCCGTGACCACAGCAGAATAGGCATTTGAAAATAAAGCAGATGTGTTCTAAAAAATGCACGAGAGCACAGTGTGCGTTTGGGCTAAAAGGGTTGTCTGTGAGACAGAATCAAAGATGGCACTTTTTTTTTTAAAGCAGCGACGAAGTCGATTCATTTTAACAACCCTACTGAAATGGCCAATCCCATTTTATTAACAGTAGGGTAATCACACTTAACAATATAGCGTATTTCCCTCTAACTGTGGCTGAGACCTTTATTTACCTCAACTGCAGAAGTTAACAGGTTTTTATTGAGGCAGGCTTATATAAGATGGGGGGGGTTGCTCCTCACATCTCTTTTTTTTTTTGCCCTGCTCCCGTTCGCCACGTCCTCAACACGAACTCAGCACTTCCTGTAATCATTTGACTTCGCGACGACGGTCGGATCGGATTAGAGGATGACAAAGCAAAGCGGTGTTAGCGGTGTTAAAGAAGAGCAGGATTACAGTGTCGAATGTCCTAAATTAAAGTGATAGAAATGTACATTATGCCTAACTGGCATGTAGTACGTGAAATGAAAGGCACCAGTAGTTTATCTACCCCTGTTTTTCCCCTGGCCTGCATTTGGGAGCCAGCCAGTTCGTGTCGACCACAGCCCCAGGCCATTATTGGAAACCCAGCTTTTAACTGACTACCGGTATTTATTTGAGGAAATAAGGCAGTCGGCTATTGATTTGCTTTTAAAATGTAGCGCTGCGTTTCTGCTGTGGATTGTAAACTCGTTAGCCGGGCACGCTAATGCTTATGTTTTAGCAGAGAAACACGCCGTTTAGTCCGTTTCTTTACACTTTTGTGTTTGTGTTTTTGGTTCTGGAAACGAGACGCACACCCTCTGAAATTTTTTTTATACCAAGTATCCCTCTTGTAAATCGATTCATCGTTCACAGAAGTACAAAGCTCGACAGAGCTGCCACGGTAAGGAGTTGTACATCCCCCTCTCTGGCAGCTGATGAGATTCAAAGAGCACACACAGAGGAGAAGCCTGAGTTTAGCCGAGTTTATTCTTATTCACATTTAAAAGATTCTCATGGCGGCACATTCTTCCACCACATGTGGGAGACACCCAGTCCCCAGGAAAAAAAAATAAAATCAAATAACATTTTTTTTAAAAATCTCATTATAAGACCAATAAGACCAAAATGAGGGTAAGGCGGCAGAAAAAAGATAAAGCAGCATTTAAAACTTGGGGGGGTGGTGTAGTGTGCTTTGTTTGTGTGCGCGTGCGTGCTGTTTCGGAGCAGGCACATAAAGCTTCACCTTCAGATCAATCTCTATCAGAGTTGGGAGCCAGAGGGGCCAACAACAGCAGGCGCGGTCCTTTGGGGTCACGGAAACACGAGGGAGGGTTAAATCAAACTGGAGTGAGTGATGGACGGACAGGGACAGAGAGAGAGAGAGAGAGAGAGAGAGAGAGAGAGAGAGAGAGAGATAGATAGAAGCTGGCAGGAGAAGGGACGGGGTGGAACTTAAAACGGTCAAAACAGACCAGGTTTGTGCTTCTCAGCCTGCAGTCGGGAACTGGCCGCTTGTCAAGCGAGTTGCCTTCTCGCTTCGAAAAGAGTGGGCTCTGTTTCTGTAGTGGCACACGCGTATGTGTAATCTATGAGCGCCGCGCTGTGTACACGCTAACAAAAATAGAGCCGTGCGTGTGGACCCCCACACACACTCTCTCTCCTGCGGATTGAAGGGATTGCGGGGTCTCCACAGTGCCTGCTGTGTTGCTGGGAACATAAATAAACATACCAACATGTTTCCGAGGAAGCTTCCGCGGAGTGTGTTGGGTAAACTGTCGCCCATGACCGCAGCGCTGGGGGCCCGTCCGAATGAGGACACGTACGATTAGCGTAGGACTGGATTGCAATATTGTCTTTTTTTTTTTTTTTAATCTCTCCTCTCCTGATTTCAATCATCTGTCCAGGAGGAGGAAAGAAACAGCAGTAAGCAACAACATCAACAACAACAAAAAAACAAAATGCTGGAGGAGACCAGGAGATTAAAAAAGAAAAAGACAAAAAAACAACAACAAAAAAAAAACCCATCCAAAATGGAAAATCCCCAACTGGTGTAAACAAAACCCCTTGCAGCGCTGTCTTCACCACCTGTTCGTAGTCAATGTCAGGCCACATCCTCAGCAGATGTCTGATGGTTATGATTAAGTTCAGCTGGGAGGCTGGTTACGTTAAAAACAAATAGGCTTCAGATTGTTTTTTTTCCCCATTTGTGTGTATCTGTGTGTGTGTGTGTGTGTGTGTGTGGTCACTGGTATTGGAGGTAGTTCTTGAGAGTCTGTGGCAGTGGGAGTGTGTCGATGTGATGGATGCGCTCTCTGCCCAGAGCCAGTCGAGCTACTCGCCTGCACAAGTCCATGAGGGGCAGGGGCTCCGCTGCGAGGGGCGAGATAGAGAGAGAGGGAGAGAGAGGGGAGAGAGGGGAGAGAGGGACAAGGTTAAGGTCGAACCGCCGAGCAAAGGCTCGCAAGTCTGGATCCGAGGCGGTTTGTTCGCGGACGCCGTTTGGGCGTGCAATGAATTAAGCGGCATCGTCCGATGATGCGTGACGCCACAAACCAGAGCTAAAGGGGCTGTGACAAATAATTCACTTAGCTTTTTTTTTTTAATAGCACTGCAGCCAACCAGAGTGTGTGGAGTTTGTTTTTTGAGGAGAGTGTGTGTGTATGTGTTTGGGGGGGAGGAATTGCTGAATACACAATGTCTGCAGCACAATCTATAGGAAGACGTGTATCCCACAGAAGATAATAAGCGGAATATTCCTACGCGGATACTGAAGAGCTGCATGAAGCACAGCACAACACACAAACTGCAAAGCGGGGGCTGCCTGCATTTGTATTTGTATCCTTGAACACACACAAGTAAGTAAAGACACTTGTTCCCCATCCGTTACACATCCACCCCCTTTATAATACTTCCACAGGACCTTTAGTGGAGGATGAAACAGGGAAGAAGGTGTCTGAGGTTTCTATATGTGAGCAGTTATGGCTGCTAGTTACTGCGGCTGAACGTTAGCGGCGTCACGATGCAAAGATTCGACGTCCCTTTTTCAGCTGCGGGTTTTATTCGCTGCAAGTCCAACTACACTGCTTCCACGTGCATGGTAACTGCAAAGCGGAAAGAGGAGCAGCAGCAGCAGCTAACGCTAAAAAACATTCGCACTACGCGGACATATGTCACCGGCACGGGCCGGCGGAACGTCGCGTCTCTCCCCTCCCGCCGATCTTGGGAGGCACGCGCCGTCTGCGTTGGACGGGCAGACTCTTAACTGCTTTCCCCTTTTTACGGACGTTGAGCTGCTCCACCTGGAGGCACCATCTGGTGGAGCAGAACTCCCACTGCTCGGAGTCCACTCGCATGTGGCGCGAAGGACACGGGCGGGGGGTATTTACGCGTGCGTGCAGACATGCTGCATGACAGGCTGACGATTGAAAACATTTCTGTGAACTAGCCGGGCGCGCGGTCAACGTGGCGGCTTGCACTGATATTCAAAAGGCAGCAATCACCTGATCGATAAATTACAGCAAAGTTGTTTTTAAAAACTCAGCAAAGGCCTTGAAACAGCTGTATCCAAAACTTGTAGCATCGAGGCTGTGGGTGGGGTTTTGCATCTGCGCTGTCTGCAGTTTGCTCCTCTTCAACAACGGTGTGTGAAATACCGCGTGATTTTTTTTTTTCCCCTTTTCATGTTGATCTGCACAAGAAACACAAATTAGCTCCCTCGGATGAAGGGGTTGTTGAAAAAAATAAACACACACCGGCATGCACGCAACTTACATTTATATACACAGACCAGCAAAACAAGCTAAACAAGCCTCCGCTGTGACGGATTGAGCCATTTCTCTCCGCGGTCTATTAAAAGCCCCCACCACCACCACCAAACAAATACGGGGCAAATACGTGACGTCTAGTCCGGAGCGGGTTCGTGGAGCCGGAGCGGAGCGAGCCTGTCAAGAAGCCTCAGGCGATCCTCTGGGCACGTACCGCCGCCCCTGCAGCTCCTCGACCTCCGAACGGCGAATATGCAAACGCGACGAGAAGGAACCGGGAGCTCGTCCGACTGCGAGGGCCGGCCGAGAATTCCGATAAACATCAGCTCGGATTACCTCGAGATGCTAATGAGATGCGGATCAGCGCAGAAATCTTCACTAAATGTCTCCATTAGGGGCGATGGCGATGAACTTTCGAGCGATGGGTCTACTCTGAAAATCCAGAGCAGTGTTATTTGCGACTGGCGGCGATCTTTTCTCACCCAATTCCTCCGCTGTGGTCTGGAAAAAGTGACCTTTGAAACAGCAGCGAGGAAAAAATAATGAAATCCACCAGTGAACAACAGCAGACAGGGTGGAGAGAATAGAGAGCCACTATCTAGATTTATTTGACTCTCTGTGAGCTAATGAAAAGCCTTTGTAAGAGCGCCGTGGGGACGCGGGGGCCAGAGTGTGGATTCATTTGTAGCCGCATCAACATGGTAAGTGCCCAAATTGGAAAGACGCGTTGAATGAACCCGGGCTCCGCGCAGACAATGCGCGGCGACGTGTGCAATGAGATCGAGAGAGGGGGCCGAGGATAATTCACATCACGCGCCCTTGCCCAGTTTGTCACCCCATCGTAGGCGAGGGCGGGTTTCGTTCGTCGGCGCCTCAGCTTTTCGAGATTAGAAAGACTACTACGAGCGGTGGCGGGACCCCGCGACCGTCCGAACTCTGCTCACATGCACAAAGAAGCTGAGGTCCCGCTCTCCTGGGCCTCTGAGGTACGCGACCCCCCCCCACCACCACCACCACCACCCCCACCCCCCAGAGATGGATGTACTTTCCTTTTGGGCCTGACAGCGCCTATCAATCAGTCTACCCTCATATCACTTGCTCATCAGCACAGCCCCCGCATATAGGTAGTTGCTATAGTAACCGGCTCCTGTCACTGTACTGGGAGCGTACAGTCGCAGACGTGCGTCCACGACTGCCGCCCGTGTTGTTGCCAATTTAACTGTTTAACCAACTGTAGCCGTATAAAGACAGATTACAGCGCGTGCAGCTGTAAAGGACGACAAGCGCTTACGGTGTGATTCTTTAAGACGCGCTAATGCGATGCGAGTAGCCTGGTCACAGGGGATTATTACAGGCGAAATAAAAAATTGACTTGGACTAGAATGTATTGGGTGTTTGCTTTCTGTGGAAATAAGTACATTTCCTGCACATCCTCTTCCACCTCTATCGACAGACGACTTCCTTTCTCCTCCGGCGTTCTACTTCTCACGTTACAGCGTCTGTCCCTATCATTAATACCAGAAAACGTGGGTTGGGGGGTGTCCAAAGTGCAAGTGCAACGCATTTATTATGTCGAGGAACGAAAACGCGACTGCTCGCAGGTTCCCAGATTGATGTCAGTGCAGACAGGAGCGTTCGTCACTGACGGAGCTCTCCTGAGACAGGTGATGCCGCGACCGCTCCACAAACTTCCTGAACACCAGCCCATCCCTGCGGACGTGAGCCGGTCTCCATGGCAAGGGTTGTCCGGGGCGACAAGCGGTGCTGTCAGAGAGCGGCGATGAGCACCAACAGGAAGTACGCGCTGCCCGTGTACTGATTCGACAGACTAACTGCTGCTAAGTGGTGTAAGCTGTGGTTTAAAAAAAAAAAAACACTATAGAGACTGTGACTAGTTCAGATCAAAGAGATTAAAAATACCATATATATTTATATTCTGCAGTTTTGCTGTAGCAAAGGTAACTAATTTAATTAGAATACATTGGCTCATTTCACCATTATAAATAATGTTTGCAGTACTAAAAAGGAAAAAAAAAAAACCGCCGTGAAGTTCATACATTCCCCGGGGGTGTTTCTGCTCTAACGTTAATTTGACGTATGTAATTCACACGATATTCACATCATCATATTTTCCAGGCTATGTAGCGACGAGCACTGACACCGCAGTCTGCACGCGCGCCCGTTTTCCCGTCATCCTGCGCACGCAAAAACCCCTGGAGGACTTATGCTGAAAAAGGCAGGTTTAATCATTAATCCACGCACACTCGGCTGGGAACTCCTCGCTTATATGCTTCATCTTTCCATCTCCCTCCAATCCTGTCATGTAACTGTCTCTCGCTCTCCGCTCTCCCCCTTTTCCTCTCGAGCAGTCACGTCTTCCTCGTAAGGGGCCGAGACTAGTTTTTTCTGGCGAACGGACGGCGCTCTGAAGGGGGAGACGAAGTGTGGTTAAGGACGGCCGAGCGTCTGGCTGGCTGGCTGGCACGCACAGCTACCTGACACTTAATTGAGAATAAAGTGTGTGTGTGTGTCTGGGACGGCACCGCGTCAGCGAGTCTGCCCCTCACTGAGGTGAGACGGCTCGCAGGTGACCGACGAGTCCAGTTCCTCCCCGCGCTCTCGCCGCGCGTAGCCCGGTGGATTCCTGCCGCCGCGCCGACGTCAGCTCGCCGCGAGAGACGTCACGGCCCACTTTCGTCTCGGCTCAGAGGAAGCGGGCGGGACGGGTCCGTCTTTCTCTCGGCCTGCTCGACCTCGAAACTCCACCCCCCCTCGCTCTGAATTCCTTTCATCGCCGGAGCCGTACCCAGGTAACAGCATGGGTGCAGACTCCGGGGCCACGCATATCTAACAGATTAGCATAAAACTGCCGGGGCTGTCTGACCTAGTTTTAAGATGACGAGTGTGCGCGTCTAGATATACAGCCCTTAAGGTGCGGACACGCCCCGTTCACCAACAGGTCAAAGGGAAAAAAAAAAGGAGGAGAAGAATATATTTTGCGATGGACAGAATTAGATCAATGATGAATAGGGGGGAAAAAAGAAAAAGGGAGCAGAGCAGCGAGGCGAGCGGGAGGCAGGGAGGCAACGGGGCGTTTTTGTTGCCGCGTGCTTAATTGGAAGACGCAGGTGTCCAAATTGAATCATCCACTCGGAGGGGAAAGCAATTGCTTATCGAACTGGTCGGGAGCCGTTCCGGAAAACCTTCCACCGCCGACGTATGGCTTCCTGTCGCCGACGCCCAATTACCTCGCACCGCGAGCCGGCGTGCGAGTGCAGACTGCCGCCAATTTGCTTTCCTGCTCCTTGTGATGCTCGTCATTGATAAACCGCATGATTGTTGCAGGTGCACACACACACACACACACACACACACGCTTACCCGCAAAGAGATTTCAAGACTGAGGTTCAACATTTATGAAGAATGAGATTTTTTTTTGACTGACAAAGCCCCACAAGCACTTCCATGCTTTATAAATTATTAAATTCACTAAGCTTTATTAACTTTCAGTTCGACTATGCTCACATAAAATATATATTTTATATATTTTTTAAAACAGTACCACAATAAGAATAAACCAAAGAGTGCTTAAGAGTGCTTAAAAACAAAAAAAAAATATGAGCCTGCAATCGCAGTTGGCCGAGGCGTTTGTCACCACGGTTCCAAAAACCAAGCCCGTTTGTCCAGAAAAAGTTCACATGCCGGGAACAACAGGAAACGGATGCATCCCCAGGTCGGTTCGAACGCCAGCCGCCTCTCACCGAATATGGACACAGACGAATGAGTGCAAGTGAAAACAGAAACCAGATCAGCGCCTTAAAAATCACATTTCTACCTACAAATATTCAGTGGGAGTAAAACGCTCATGAATAAGAGACGGGTTCGGAATATCCGGGTGGCTGGATTTTCCCGCTCTTCAAGTATGGCTTAAATATTTAGAGTGGCACTGATGTCAGAGCGAGTCCTTAAACCCAAATTTGGCGAAAGTGCCGAATCCACGAGATTTCGTAATTATGAAAGCATCAGACGGAGACCAAACAAGGGACCTCGCGGATTAGACCTCCGACCAATGCAACAATGTCGACAGCGCACGCACATCTCATGGTCTAATCGCAATAATGTCGACAGCGCACGCGCTTCTCACTTCTCACGGTCTAATCACATTGGTGCGTGACAACTAATTGCGTGACGGCGCAATGTAAATCAACAAGAACGCCAGAAAGAATGCTGAAAAACAAGATGGGTGTTATGTCACAGAGCGTACGGCCCCGGTGCAAGCTGGGAGGTTTCCCCCATTGCGGTCAGGACTATGACCTGCCTCGAACCCAGGTAGGTTCAAATCACATGAGCGAGCAGCCAGCCAATCGTACGGGGATTTATTTCAAAATAAGAGCGCACAGCAGTTGAGAAGTCAGACAAGACAGCTCTGAGCTGCAGACGGGCGGAAAGGAAGACATCCCATCTGCATAGGGCAAGCCCTCGGCCAACAAAGTAGTAAACAAGCTGCCTGGTCGACAGCCGAACACCCCCCCCCCCCCGCCCGGAAAATCAGTTTCCCCGGCGACTGGGGGGAGTAAACCCTGAAAGAAAAGACTGGCGTTGAAAGAGAAAGACAGTAGAACGGGAGGGAGGAGACGAAACACAATAGGGGCCGAAGTCAAATAGGGTTCATTTGCAAAAAAAGAGGGGAGAGCGGCCGTGTCAGCGGGAAAACGCTTCCTCCTTCGCTGCTCGGTCTCGTTCAGGTGTAAATGAGCTCAGCTCGGCCTGCCGCCGCAGCGGCACAAGGGTCGTTGCGGCGGAAAGTGGGGGGGGAAAAAAAGGGGAAAAGATACGTTTCCAAGAACAGGAGGAGGAGGGGGGGGCAGCGACATCCAGCAACCGCATTGTCTTATAGTTAAAGACGTCAGCGAGTCATGAAAACCATCAAATGTCGATGTCTCTGTAGGGGCCGGCTTTCAAGTGTCTGGGACTGAGGGCCACGGGTTTCCCGTGTTCCGTGAAACGCAGGGAGGATGACAAAACTGCATTAATGCAGGGTATTAAGGGACAACGCGGACAGGAGAGACCGATGAAAGGATAATTATCTTTTCCTCACTTCTCAGGGAGTAAGAGATGGAGAATAAAAGAGATAAAGAGGGAGAAAAAAAGACAATGTGAACAGACGGCGAGACATGTATAAAGAACACCAGCCCGGAAAACTGAGTCGTTGAGGGGGACGCGCGAAAGCGAGATGCGGGAATAAGGGAGGCTCTATCATCTCCGAGCATACATATTGATGCTGCCGTTCTTTCTCTCATTCGAGAGGGAAAGTGCTTTAAAGCGGAAATCGTACCGGGAGCTCGCGGGCGCGTGCGTCCTGGACGTTCGTGGCCTTCGGGGCGCAGCTCAAACTCGCGTGCGAGCGAAATAACAGCGACGGGAAGGTGGAAGGAAAAGGAGACGCACTAAAACGAGTGACTGGCGAGGTAAGGTGAGGTAAACTCTGAGCAAAAAAGGGAAAAAAAGAAATGAAAAAAAGACAGATTATCCGCTTCAACTGGCCAGGATCAGGTATTGTTCGAATTTTTGTTTGCAATTCTAAAATTGTTCAAAAATATGTGTATTATTTTACCTTTTAGCTTAACGTTCATTACGTGAAAGGTTTTTACTATTTACTTTTATTTACCAAGTGTATACAATGAAAACAAGATGCACAGACACTGATTTAAAAAAAAACAACCCTTAAATAATAGATAGAGATCAATCTGGAGCAGACGGATGTGCAGATGGGGGGTAAGTGGTATCGTTGGGTTTCTACGAGTGTGTGTGTGTGTGTGTGTGGAGCAATGACTAATGGACAGAGCTGGAGAGAAACCGTGCGCGCATTGTGCAATTGACTCTCTTTTTGAGCGAGGGAACATTAAACACAGGCCGCTAGCGTGGACTGTAATTTGTGGCGATACGGGTATTAAAGGTAATGCACTCGGACAATCGCGGCTGCAGGGGTGGTCCTGTTTTTGGAGGCGCAGTACGTTCAACGAGAGAGAGAGAGAGAGAGAGAGAGAGCATCTCCAGCCCTGAACCTGACCTTTATTACAACCGCGGACGCTAGTGCAACACGGCCGCGCAGACGGGTCCAGGCAGGTAGCTGCATAAATCCATGCAGACATGTCACCTTCGTTTGCAATAACTTTTACAAACTGGTGAGTTAGAATCAAAGTTCTTTTTTTTCTCTACGGCTTTGTGGATTCCCTTTGAATTTGAAACCACGTTTGCGTAGAATCTTCCAGGGAGCCGAGAGGGATAAGGTCTCTGCCCTTTTATAAACGCAAGCAGAATCGATGCAGCCGAGTCACATTACCCGCGACGCAACTAAAGCATCTTTAGTTTGAGGGGTCGCGTCCGGGTGCTTTCGCAAAAAAAAAAGTCGTGGATTTGTGCCGGTCGGCACTGATATCGTGGCGGGCCGCGCGTGGGAAACCCAGAGCCGTGCAAATGTGCGGCAGGTTTTGCACTGTGCGGCGAGCACGGGCCGCATCGGGTGCAAAAGCGTGCCGCTTCAAAACACGCAGGCCGCGCCGTGGACCCCTAACGTTTCCCAACAATGCAAAAGGCCAGACGCTGAGCTCGGAGGCACACTGGGACATCCTCCAGAGTTCCTCCTCTGCTGGCTGCTGTCCACCAGACAAACACACACACACACACACACACGGCTCACAGCCACAGACATGGCGTCAATGCCTCTGCAACGCCTCCAGCCTGCTTTGGATTCGCTTTGTGCAACACGCAGGGTGTGTGTGTGTGTGTGTGTGTGAGAGGGGGGGGCGTTACGCAACCGTAAGCGCAGTTCCCCTGCTTGAATCGCCTCCGCTGGCCGGAATGACAACGTTGAGCGGAACAAGTGTGACGGGGCGGAGGGGAGTCCACAGCTCCCCAAAGATGGCAGTTGCGTGTTGCATCCCGGCCCTCCCCACAAAAAAGCCATCAATCTGCTTTACAACAGCCCGAACCAGGAAACATATCAAGCCAATCCTGTTGTTTTGTGTGTCAAATCTTTTTAAAAACACAGCGTGACCGCTAAAAGCACAGTCGCGGCTCTCTCCCCATTCGCCTCCGTAGGGGGGCTCTGGTTTTGTTGGCCCAAAACACCTGCCGACAAGGCTGCCGATAAGGACTTCGGGCAGGACACTGTTTCCTTGTTGTGCTCCGTGTGGAGTGTGCTGGAGTTTGAGCGCGACTGCCCGAGGACTAGAGATAGCGCGCGGGGGGCGTGTTTAAGCGGCTTCCCGTTCGTAAACAAAGCGGCTGGCCCCTCTCGTCATGGGCTTTTTATAGATCAATGCAGACAGAAATGGAAGCTGCATATCAATCCTCTAAGCTCTCTTAAGAAGAAGAAGAAGGAGAAGAAGAAAAAGTCCCAGTGTTGAGCCAAGACCAGGTGCAAGTACCCGTTACTTCCCGAGGCTGCGCTTGTCGAAAACGTACGGCGTTTCACGCTTGTTCAAAACCGAAGATACCGTTTCTGGCCCGCTAAGACCGTCGTGACTGCGACTCGGCGGCGGATCAGGAATTTAGTGAAGGGCATCGAAATGACTCAGCTGCCTCGTCCCGGACTCCTCTGTCTCTTTCTATTTTCGATGCAGCCGCCCTCCCTGTCGCACGACCGGCCCTCGGCCCGTAACTGACGGCTGGATATATGCGTGGCTTTTCCTGGAATTGGGTCTCCTTGTTTTCTCTTCCTCCCATCCGGTCCTACCGCGAGTCGTCTCGCCTCGCCTTTAGCCTTTATCTGCCTCACAAATCTCGCCCCGGGCGTCCACCGCCTCCACGGCCAGGTTGTTTTAAGGATGACTGGGTAAATACAGGGCTACGGGTTATTCAAACACCATGCGATTTATGCTATTGGAGTTGTGAACTGCGTGTGTGTGTTTACTACAAATCAAGTTGAATTAGGCGTCGGAACTCGGAGAAGTGTTTTGATTTACAAATAAGAAAAACGGCGCATGTCTAAGGGAGAATGCCGAACTGAAATAGAGATTAGGGAAGGTTGCAGAAGTAAATGCGTTCTGACATCAAAAATGTATGTAGGCAACAGCATCTGAGCGCGGGAATGAATTTTCTACTATTTCCTGGAGGGAAAAAAAAAGTAAACGCTGTCAGGAACAAAAAGACCGCACGGGAGGAGGTAGCAGGTGTCGAAGCTAGAGGAGGAACTTAACGTTTGCATACGCTGATCATAAAGTTTCATGTGTCAAAGGTTTTTGTACCACTAATCGTTTGTCGCCGGCCAAAACATGGCGAAAATGACGTGTGTGTGTGTGTGTGTGTCAGCGTTGGTGCCACTTACGATCTAATCCATTGACGTAGCGAATGGAAACCTCGCAATGCCCCCACACCGCGCTGACGATGGGATATAGTCTCTTGCCCTTTAGCCCCCTAAAGGCCACTCCCAGGTACTGTCCGTCCACCATGAAGCTCAGCGTCCCTTCGTCCATGTCCAGTATTACCGTCAGAGAGTCCGGGAGCACGAAAGACTCCTCCGGCTCCAGGAAACAAGGGTACGTGGGCGCCGACGCGGAGACGGGCCGGTTCTTCCCATCGTGGTAGAGTCTGTTCCGACCGAGGTCCCAGCCCCAAGACTCCGAGTCCGAGCCCACCAGGGCCATGTAGCCCACCGAGTGTAGAGGTGCCTCGGCGGAGGCCACGCCCACGACGGCGTGGGTGCCTCTCTGCCTGGCCGGCCAGTGGATCCTCCAGACGTGGAGGCCCCTGGTGTAGCCCACCTTGCCTCGGATGCAGTCCGTGCTCTGCGCCACCGGGTGCCGGTGGAACGTCAGCTTGTCGTCCTCCTTGACGAAGACGTTGAGGGAGCGGTCGTCGGGGTTCCAGGCGTGGCGGAGCTGAGTCTCGGGGCTGGCGGGCGGCATGTCCAGCAGCAGGTCGAGTCTGGGGGGCCGGCAGAAATCCGGGCCGCGCAGTTCGCGGCGCACCGGCTGATATGAGGGCTCCCCGCGCACATCCACCGACTTAATGCTGCCCGAGATCTTCTGGCCCATGGCTGGGTGGGGTCCGAGGGAGGGAGGGAGGGATGGGGGGGGAGACTGATGGGCCGAGGGTGGTGATGAGGGGGCGCTAGGTCCTGACGTTACCTCATGGGCACAGCGGCAACACAGCGGGTCCTGGGTGGAAAGATGCTGCTGGACACGCGCTGTCTTCAGCCAGGGGGAGCCACACTCCTGAAACACACACACACACACACAAAGAGAGAAAACATGATGTATCCGTCTCAAACTGTTGGACATTTAGGCTCCGGCCCAATCAGCAGCAACTAAGCAGACAGGACGCGGCGACCGATTTATCGTTTTCCTCGATTCTGCTGCAAGAGGCGTCGATTTAATTTGAAACCGCGACGCACCGCTGGCATTTTCAAAGAAAAAAGTGCATAGTTTAAATATTTTTTCCCAAGTTTAACAAGCTATGACAGCCAGAAATAAAAACGCAAATAGTATACGTTAAAACAAAAAAATAAGAACGTTTCACACAGCTACGATCAGTCGATCGTCATCAAAATCATTTATCTGCAAATCTCTAAACCTGAAATGATTCCTTCTCTTCCAACGTGAGGATTTGCTGCTTTTTTCTTGTATTATTAAAAGAGACACTCAATCCATGAAAAGTTACTGATATTACAGATAAACTGACAGCGCAGGGAAAATATCATGGGATTTTCGGACAGCTGGTCGGTTAAAACTCGGTTTCACTTGTTTTAATCAAGACGGAGAGACGGACGGGGAGAGAAGCAGAAACATGGCACCCACGGCGCTGGTCTCCAGCCAGCGCTGCAAAGAGGAGGGGGAAGTGACGAGGAAGGAGAAATGAAGGATAAAACTTGTCTCCACTTGGAGCCCTCCTGTAGAAAACCATTTCCTGTCTTTTGTTGCCAATTTGAAACGTGGAAAAACACACATTTGTGAGTTTCATTTATTTATTTTTTTTTGTATCCGTTTGTCACTTGAAGCCTTGACAGCTATTTGAAGAAAAGCTATGAACTAAAAGAGACTGCGGCGGTCTCGGACACGCTGTTGACTCCCTCCGAACGCGGCCAAGTGGTGCATACTGCCTCTTCTTAGCCAATCCCTTTTTAAACCCAGCGCACAAATGCGATCAAAGTCCTATCTTGCTTGCTTTTATTAGAAGTTTGTAACGTGGAGATGCGGAGCTTTCGCGGTGAGCTGGGTGGAAAGCCCGAAAACCGCCTCCTAAACGCGCCCCCCGCTGCGTGGCTCCGTCCGGAGAGGCCGCTCCAAATCCGCCGCCCCGACATCCGTCCCTTCCCACGAGCAATCGCTCAAATGCTTCTCTCACTCCCCTACGGTTTTCTCGGAACAGGGCTCCGCGGGGCTCTTCCAGGGAAAGTACAGAAAGCAACTTGCGCAGCTCTGCCAGGAGAGCGGCGAACGGGACAAACGCAGCGCAGCGTTAATTTCGTTAACGAGAATTAGGAAGAGGGGACCGCCGGCAAAGGCGTCGCAATCGCGGCGGTCATTGACCGCTCATTTATTTATTTATTTATCTTCCCATTTGATGTGCGTGACGCATGCGAGCACCCACAGAAGCAGATTGCTGCTGGCTGTCAGCGGGGAAATGCTGGGCCAAGCGGTTTTGGAGTCAGGCTGGAGGGAGATGATTGGCGGGGATCAGGGGAGGGGAGAGGGAGGGCGTTCGGTGAGGAACAGAGGAACGCGAGTCGCGCTTTTACACGAGTCGCCCTCCGGATTGGCGAAAACACGACAGAGCGTTGCTCCAGCGCACGCAGCGAAGCGCGCGGCCAAATCTGGATCACGACGGACGCAGGCAGACGCGCGTCTGGATTAGTGGTCACGCCGACGCGTGTTGCGCATCCAAAGCGTCCACGGGGGTCCGAGTCTATCAGCGCGTGATTAGTTGAGAGTGTTTTTGTATGTTTAATAGAGCCGTCATAGCGGTGGCGATGATGGCAGGGAGCGGGACTGAGGGGGAAACCAGAGAAAATCAAATATTCCTCACTTTCGTGTCTCTCTGTGTACCATGCAGGGTTAAAATATCACAGCGATAATTTAGTAGAGATGAACCGAGGCATTAACCGAGAAAAAAACAAAACAAAAGAAAAAAAAAAAAGGAGTATTTCCGGCTCATCTGCCCCTGCACGGCCAATAAAATGGAAGGAAGCAGCTGTGTCGTCCAAAATTAAAAGCTGCGCCAAGCAGGTTTCAGGCTCGACACAGCTGAGCAGAGTCACTAGTTTTAATTCTAGCACCGACGTGCCCGTTTCATCGGTGCAGCGTTCCGGCGCCGGCGGCGTTCTGCTCGTAGCCCACTTACCGCGGGTGGGGCTCGAAAAAGGAAGGCCTGACCCCGATCGCCGCGGGCCGCGTTCTCAACCAACGGCGCTCCTCTATAAAAGAACCGTAATAGAAGTCGAAATGAAAGAAGTTCTGTTCTTTCGCTGTGTTTTCTGTTTACGCTAAATTGGGGAATTTCAGGGTCCAAGGCTTTTGCGAGAGCACGGCGAGAAGGTTACAGAGGAGAGAAACACTGATAGGGCAGTTGAGTGGCAGGTCACGGTGGGAAATCTGATTAAAAAACAGAAAGGGGGGGGGAAAACAAAGGGACGAGAAGTGCGGTCGAACACGGCATTTCTTCGGGTTACGGGGACGTCTCTGCTACCTCTGCACCATCACCCCCAATGATAGACAGTATATCAGCCCCACTTCTTCTTCTGCCTAAAATAAAAAGGTCAACCCAGCGACTCTCCTCAGCTCTGGGCGTCAGAGAGACGGGACGCGAGGACGAGCCGGGGTCGTTAAAGATCTGCCACACAAGTCCGTTGTCTCAAGCGAGGTGGTGACATGAAGGAGGCTGCTGGCAACCCATACATGCGCAGCTCGTCCTAGCTGCCCCCCCCCCAACCACACACACGCACACACCCTCTTATCGGCACACCAGCGCTGGAAAATCAGCTGGGGGGGGGGCGATGACGACGCTGGGACGGCGACCAACTGGCGGGCCAGCTCCGTCTCCATTACAGCGATGGATAAACGGAGGGATAAAGGGTTCACGTGTGGCGTGTATGCGACCTTTGCGCCTCACACACCCCTCAGCCTGGAAACAACATTAGAACATTCAGCCGCCGCATGCGGTTCTTGACCATTTGATGGCGCCGCCACGAGTGCATGGAGAGAGAAGCGGGTGAAAAGGCTTAGGTCTTTGCACATCAAATGACACGGGGATATAAATAAGGAATAAGGGATAAGTTGTAAATTGAATAGGGAAGGAGGGGGGGGCAGCCGGAGTAGCCCAGAGTCAAATCCAAACTATAAAACATTAACGGCGGTTGAACTCCGACGAGAAGATATGCAGCGAATCCCAATGTAAGTGAGAGCTTTTCTCTCGTTTTCTTCCAAAGGTGAAAAAAAACAAGAAAAGGCTAAAGACACAGGTGAAAAGGTAGAAACGGCGCACACGCCAGCGCTTAACCTGGCTGTGAGCTAAGGCCAGGCGTGAGAGAGACTTTCATCCGAGGGGCGCGAGAAAACGCGTGGCATTCGTCAGTAAGCCTTTGTCTGCATTGCTTTCTCTGAGGCAGGCTCAAGGTGCCGTGAGACTTTCTGTCCCAGACGATGGGACAGCAGCAAAACCCCGCCGTGCGACTGCTGCCATACGGTGGGGAACGAAGCGCGGCGAGCTGGCAGGGAAAAAACCAAAAAACACAGTCTTGGTTCAAACTGGCTCACAAAAGAAAAAAAAAAAGAAAAAACGGGCATTTCACAATGCCCTCTTTCATCCCTTCCTTTCTCTGGTCGTTCCGCCATCTCTCGCTCCACTGTTGGGGAAGGCCTTGTTTGTTTTTCTTCCAAAGCGTGAGCGCGCCGCTGGATGACGCAAGCCCATGACACGTCTGTGCCCGAATCTGACCTCGTATCACGCCGTCTGCCTCGGACTGTGAAAAGGGCTACGGCGGACCAGTCGCGCAGGAGATTGGCTAAAATCTGATTAAAAAGGGACGTGGCATACTGCTGCCTCTCAGGCACCAGAGGCGCAGGAAAACTTTTGAAAAATGAATAATTGGTTGCTGTAATATTAATACACAAAGTACATGTGTATATGTTAAGGACAGAAGATTTAAGAGAAACAAGAAAGCACACCGACAGCGCAGACCTCCCAGAGTGTTTCCCTAAAGCCGGAAGAAGGACCTGGATCAATTCGTGGTCCAGCTGGCCGGGACTTGAACTGAAAGACCTGCTGCTCAGGATCTTAAGGTCCTTGTGGGGCGTGCGCTCCCAGCTATCGGGTCGGCCCGATTATTTCAATCTTTTTAAAAACGCATTTACGGAGATATGACTCGAAATGTGACACTTGGGGGGAAATGGGGAAGAATCCTTCCTTGAGCTCGATCCGGATTGCTCCCTGAATTTATATCACTTTTAAGTTGAGTCAGGAGCCACAAAAAAACCAATTACATGAACTCCTTGGCAGATGTAAACTATATGTAAAGTACAGAAGCCCAACGGTGAGTTAGGCCTTCTCGGCTCAGACTTCAGGATTACCCAAAGTGTAAGTAACGATCGGTGGAGTAACGCAAGACAGGAAGCCCGTCACGAATCACACTCGCACCTCTCGGAAACCCGCGAATGTGAAACGCTGTGCTGGAGATCTAATGGGGCCGGCGCGCCAACGCTCCGATGTCTCTCATCATTCACTTGGAGACTTTTCTGGGACAATGCCAACCCCCCTGAGAAAACTGCAGCGAGCAACCGGACCGAAGCGAGGCACGGACGGATGGAGGGGGGGGTGTCAGGAGAGAGCGGCCGCCCGCATGAAGGGAGACGTCTTACCGTGAAAGTGCGTGTGGTCGGTCGGCTGCGTGAACGAGCGATTGCGGCGGCCGCGAGCGGGAAGAGTTGAGTCTGCCGTCCAATGCGGGGGTTAGTGCACAGTCAGCGGCCAGAGACGAGTGTGGGACGGGGCAGAGACAGACAAACAACAACAACAAAAAAAAAAGTGTGTGCGTTTGTGTGTGTTGGTGAGTTCCTGCTTGTGACGCATGGACGGGGGGTCAGCCTGGCTCCAGTTCCCAGCTAAGACTGGAAAACAGCTGCTGGAGGGGGGAGGAGGGAGAGAGGGGGAGGGAAGGGGAGAGCGCAAAACCGCCCGCTCTTTTCACGGATGCCCTGGCCGCGCGCCGCAGACAAAACAGCGGCGAAACCCCCCCCCCCCCAAACAGAACCGTGGACATGCATGCGCGCGGTTCGGCCGCATTTGCAAGTTAACAGCTCGTTTCCAATCCGCTCTGCTGAGCTGAGGAGGTGGGGCTGAAGAAAACAGCGGCTCTTAAGGAGTCCGGCCGCCTTTCGAAACAGTAGTTCGGAGCTCCCGAGTCCCGAATCGGGCACGTGATTCCGCTGGCTCTGTACCAAGGATTAAGGTTTTAAAGTTTGACAGGGTCCATTCAAGTCCAGACAATGTATGTTTTTATAAGCTATTAGACTGGGGGAGGGAAAGCAGTTGCACGCAACATTTCACAAAACAGAAATCAAACCCAATAAAGCTGCGAAGTGGCTTTAGCGAGCCGGACGGGCCGTGTTGTGTTTTCACTGCGACGCGGCGGCGAACCGCCGGGGGCAAACCGCTCTCCGGGCGCAACCTCGGAGCGAGTTTATTTCTCATTACCATCTCTGCGGCGACAGCCCGCGAGTTTCTCTCCTGCCGACTGCGTAGATGAGGACTGCGGCGGCGAGCACAGTCTGCGCGAAAGCGCCGACGGACTCGATTTTGCGAATTTACCGGGAGCTCGTGTTTCCCACCTATTTCCCTCGAAAACCGCTGCTCCTCTGCTTCGTCCTCTGTGGCAGGAGGAGCACGAGTTGTGAAAACCTACCTGTAACTCGATACTTCTTAAACCCGAGCTGATGTACCTTTGCCTGGGGTCGTGTTACGTAGCACGGATCTGCATCTTTTCAACTCTCGGTGTCACATTTTACGACGCAGAGCGGCTGTTATTCGCGTCGCGCTCTGGGAGCTGGGGTTTCCGGCCGGTTCGGGCAGTTACGCTCGTTCGCGTGTGCCTTTCACTCTGAATTCTGTATTTTTACCAAAACCAATATGGCGACTCTGTTAGGCCGATGCTTATAATACAACCTAGGACAAGAAGCCTTTTGAGCGATGCCAATATGCGGCGTGAAATTGCAAATAACTCCCAAGCAATTTCGACGCACCCTCACGAGTCAAAAGAAATACCTATGTACAGCGAAGAAGAGAGGAGCTCTTTCATCACTTGGTCGGGGGAGCTACGACTCCACCGCGGCCGCTCGAGGACGTATTTCAGGATGTCATCAGATCGATTTCCTCTGGGTTGTTTTTATCTGAGGAAAGTCCTGTTCGCTCGCGACCGGCCCCAGTCCAGTTTGGCCCCGGCTGAATGTTTTCGAATGGGACATCGTCAATCACACGCGCCTTCATCGGTACCCGCGGGAAGCAAAGCTAGGGGGGAAAAAAAAACAACAAAAGCCACAATGTCGCTCGGCCAAATTCCGCTGCCGCTGATGTGAAAGCTTGGTCTGGTTAGAGGTTGGAAAAATGTTAACGTAATAAAATAAAAAAAAATTGCGTCTAGTTTGCAAAGGCCTTGTCTCATGAAATAAATATGGAGAATAAAAAGAGTGAAGCATATACTGACCAAAAAATGGTGCAGCGTAAAAAAAACAAAACAAAAAAAACAGTTCTCTTGCATTACACCGTGTTGCTGCAGATACTGCTGAGACGGTAAAACACCAGTGAGTACTCCTTCGAAGCTGCTCGTGGGATGGTTCGACTGTGTCGTCTCTCTGGTGCCAGCGTTGGATTAAAACTGCGGGGGTTTGTTTTTTTGCCGAGATGTCTTTTTCAGAAAAAAATGATACGTTAGTGAGACAGGCTCGCTTAAGATGAGGGACCCCACCCAAGGCCATCTTTCACTTCCTCTCTCCGAGGCTCTGACACCATCCCCCGCTCTTCACCTATGCATCCGCGCTTCTCTCCCTCTCATCTTTCTCCCCCGGGAGCCCCCCCACACACACACACACTCCTCTCGCTTATTACCCCCCCCCCCCCCCACCCCCTCCTCGGCAAACACGCGCCAGCATTCCTCTCCCTTTCGTCCTCGGGAGCGTCGCACGCTGAGTTCTGTTCGCACAAACCGAATGCGACTTCGCTGAGATGAACTGAGCTGAGCAAAAGCACAAGAAAAAAAACAAACACACACACACACACACACGAAAGCTTTCACTGAGCACAAAAATGCACACTCACTGCATTCATAATGGATTCAACAACAGCCATGCACACCGCTGCAGGCTGCAGGCTGCTGCTGCTGCTGCTGTTGCTTGCCCCGGGACCACCTTGTTTTGACGCGGCGCTGTGCGGTGATAGGGGCGCAGCAAATGCCCCCAACTGCACTCGGTACACATCTGTTTTTAGGTGGGTGGGTAGGTAGGTAAGTAGGTATGCTCATTTAGTGACGCATTTAGTTATAACAGTGAGACCAAAGGCTATAGCGCTGTAAATGAGGCCGGTACAGTGGAAGGAAACATAAAGGTTGGAAAAAAACAACAAGAGGGTGATGGAGATGAGTCGAGTCCATGAAATGCATGAAAAAAAAACTAAGGGGGGGGTTTAAGAAGTATGGAGCCGATGGAAACAGCATAGAGACAGGATATAACAACATATGACCTGTGCTGCAATTCCAAAAAAAAAACAAAACAAGAACAAATACACAACAACATTAAACCCTTCCTCTTTTCGGCTCCGGTAAAGTCGACGGATGACTTTACGCTGCGCGGCATCAAAGAGTCCGGCCAACCCCAAGGTGGAGGGCCGCTCGATAAAGACCTCTTTGTCCGAGCCGCTTCCTGCTCCTCAGACAAAGACACGCCCGGCGGCTGAGGATGAGCAGCAGTTCACCGCCTCCGTGTCTCCGTTTGCCCGGGAGGAGAATCCGTTTGGCAGCCGCGCGTCGGAAGTGCCGGGCCAAAGCTAACCCTCTCTGATAGTCCGCTTCTCTCTTTTGTCCACGCACACACACACACACACACACACACACACACACACACACACACACACACACACACACAAGAAGGTAAACCTGCCTCTGAGCCTCCAACGTAATGTCTCCCATGTGTCCGGGGAAAAAGACAGAAGTCTTTTCACGGTGATATGTGAACTGTACCAACGAAACTAAACTTTTTTTTTTTTTTTTTTTTTTTTTAACACGGCCATTCCCTTAATGACCAGTAGATGATTTCCCACTACAACAAAAAAATACAACAATTATAGAAAATAATTTGAACAAAAGAGGACAAGAGTTAAAGCTTGAGGACATTAAAAAAATTTAATACCTCAACGTCGGTTTTGGTTGGAGTTTTGACTTTCCTCTACAACAAACGTTCAGGCCTCGCAGTGTTTCTGTGGGAATTTTTTTTTTCTCCCCGGACGACTCGGGTTTCCTCCCACCGTTCAATGACAAGCAGCTGGGTTGAACGGGGAAACGCTAAATTGCAGCCTTGCGTTCTTTTGACAAGTCGTCCGGGGGCTTCCCCGCTTTAATCCCAGTGCGCACCGAGATCTGCCGTAGCCTCAGTGTGAACCCTAATCAGGGCTAAGCGGGTTGGGTATATGCGGTAGCTGGTTTTCTCGTTCATAATGTGATTATATTATGGATATGATGAGAAAAAAAATCACTGATGTGATGACTAGTGAGTAGAGAGATGCATTGCATAGAAAGGTGCAGGAAAGATCATTATATGCCAAATTAAACAAAAAAAACCCATTTGTGCTGCAACAATTAGCCCATAAGAGAAAAACCATTCACAAATTGGCCTGTTGGTCAAAATAAGACATGATGATGTCACTGCAATGGACGTGTTTCAGTGTTTTATGGAATGAGCCACGAGTCTCCTACTCGAGCACGTAAAACTGGCACATTGATCGATAATTTAAAAAAAATTGACTTAAGTTATAGATATATTGAACACACTGGGATTTCTGCACCGTTTGTGTCTCGCGTGTCAAAGCGCGTCGCGTTTCCATCAGCGTTCGAAAAGGAATGCTGAGGCGAATTTTCACCGGGGCGCGCGTTGTATTGAATGTTGCGAGGCTGCCCTTCTGCGTTTTCCAAACCCCGCCTGGCTCCAGCGTGCCGTTCGCATTTCGACTTCGTCACTCCTGAGTGGGTTCACATTTTTCGGGAACTTTCTATCTCTGCTTTGTTTTCCGTGGCTTCCAACCTCGGCGCAAATAAAAACAAAAAAGGTCGGCCGAGCTGTAGTGCGCCGGCGCTTCGGTGAGCGTTGGAGGATTCAACAGGTTGAAACCTAAGCCGAAAACTCTCCAAGCCCGCACTGCATGTCAGCTGTTTTTTTTTTCCAGGACCGGCTGAAATATTTAGCAGCCGCCTCGGATTCGGTTTCCCCGCGCCTACAGGTAATCCCAAACCGGTCTGATCAGGTTTCCGCGGCTGGGCTGGAGAATGTGAGGCAGATCATTGAAAAATCGGTCGGTCTGTCCTCACGTTGCAAACAATCAGCCCCTTCTCACCGCTAGCGGGGCACTTCGGTCGCTTTCTTTTCTCTTTCTTTCTCCCTTTGCCGAGCAGAAAGTCGTCCATCGGCACCTCTATCGCTTAACACGACGTGTGGGAGTGCGAGTATAGACGGAAGCGTGCGACGATGGGGGGGACGAGCACGAGCCGGCGCGGGACGGGAAACTGACCTCTTAATCCATCCGGGTGCGGGCGTCTCGAGCGAAGAGCATCCCTGCCAAGTCGACTGGGCACGGGTCACAACATCAACGCTTGGGCTGTTTCCTGTAAGAGGAAGGGAAGCGCCAAAGTTTTAAACAGACCGGCACCGAGACGCATGAGTTGAGACCTGTCATTATTATTACGCTCGATAACCGCGGCTCGCTACATACTGCTCCGTTTTGCAGCAGCCCGGGAAGATCCTGCAGGATCGTTACCAGAGCATCCACAGCACAGTTAGAGGCGATGCTCTGACAATAATATCCTGCGCTATGCATGCCGATTGCCACGGAGATGCCGCCGAGCGTTCTGCTCGGGCTCCGTTTTTCGAAACTCAGGGCCGAGGTGGGGGAAACACCTCGAAACGAGAGGAGGGCGAGGTAAGAAAGGAAGGAACGAGAAGAAAGACGGGAGGGGGGGACCTCTGCTCTGTTTAATATTCATGAGCCCGTGCAATCTTAATGTTCATCAAATTTTAAGATGACTCCTCTTCAAACATTTAAAAGCCAGGGGGGTGGGGTCCCCCCCCCAATCAACGGCAGGTTCTGTTGGTGATCTTGCCAGGGGAAAAATAAAACGTAGTGATTCTTTGGGGTCCGTGAGTGAAAGGGTCGGGCGGGGTCGCTTTTTTTAGTTCACTTGCACGAACGCGGCCGCACCCTCTTCCACCGGACACGCTTGCGCTCTCCCGGCGTTGTAGCGCTAACGGTGAGCAATTACCGAGCTCCGAGCGAGGCCCAGAGAGAGAGAGAGAGAGAGAGAGAGAGGCGGGACGGCACCACTGCAGCTCCGTTGCCAGCATCCCGCCCTCGCTGTGGTCGAGCCCCACTTTAACGCCTCTAAAAATTCCGTCTGTTGAATAAATCTCTCTCTCGAAAAAAAAAAAAAAACGCTGAGGAGCGCAAACTGGGGCTGCTGAGTCTTCAAGTGCTGCCCGGCACAACTTGGACCGCTTGGAGAGATAGCAGCAGTCGGAGCATTTTTTTTTTCCCCGACGCGGTGGAGAATTTGTATCGCTCTCAGACTTTGATGGCATTTCTAATATGTTGTTTGTTTTTTCAGCATTAGATTAAGTGATTGTGATTAAAAGAAAAAAAATCGTTAAGGCATGTTTCTTCAAGGAAACTGCGTTGCCGTGCAAGTGTAGTCAAGGAGACAACATCTCGAATTAATATGAACTGTCAGTCTCAAGCCCCTCCCTTCATTCCCTCACCTACACACACACACACACACACACACTTGGCAATGCAGCATTTCCTAACAGACTTGATAATGATGTGTTCATATTGGGGGGGGTTAGTGTGCTGTACCCATGCAGTGCGGGTTCGGGAAAGAATCGGAGTTGTAAAACGAATCCGCCACCGGCGAACAAACAATCACAACGTGCCGCAGAACGCCGAAAGCACCTCTGTTAAAACATCGAAAGTCCCCCAAGGTGTCGAGTTCATTAGGCAACATCACCCGGTAAAAAAAAAAAAAAAAGAAGACACGGCGTATTAATTACTCTGCTAATGAAAACTTAATGAACGGCACATCGGCGAGGACAAACGACTCTCCGAAGACAGGGCAAACTTGTTAGTCATTTGTCGTGGCTGTAGTTCAAACAGGAACTTTTTGAACAAAGCTGTCAGCATTAAAAAAAAACTCCACTGAATTAAACGCGTTGGCAGCAGGTTGCATCTCTTCCACATAACCGCCGACGATTTGACATTTTTCATTTAGCGTTTAATCGGGAGAGACGGGAGCCCTCGATCGTTTCTGCCTCGTCCACCTTCTCGTCTTCCGGCCCCAGTCCAAACACACTGACCGGCGCGTGGAGGCCCAAGGCTGAAATCGCAGCCGTTGACTTGCGCAATAAAGACCGACAGCTTGTAAACGAGGATGAAAGAAGAAAGAGATTTATAAGGCCAAATAAAAGAAATGTCACCCTGCACAAACCGGCAACCCAGTGTTGTTCTCGGCGTGCCCTTTCTCCGTGCTACTGCAGATCCCATCTAGCGGTAATGAATCTCGCAATTGTTGGCGCTTGTCGCACTTCGGCGTCACTTTCCGTGTGACGGACCAGCCCCCCGGTTCACTTTACACTCTGTGGAGGGAAAAACAGAAATGGCCGAACGATGCAGAGGTGCACATGTGTGCGTGCACCTCTGTTAAGGTGGTGGGGGGCCTTGCTCACGCTCGCTACAATGGTAAGGGGCTTTCCGATACGAGGAGGGTTTGGCAGAATTTCTTTTTTAACAATCTGTAGTCCATCTGCCATCCCCGGAGAGCGAGAGGGGCAGAAAACGCCTCATCCTTCAACGTGCTTCCCCCCCCGTCCGCTAAACCGGCCAATTAGCGGCACATTTCAAACGGGGGAACTGGACGCGCTCCGAAACGACTTGACGTGCTCGGCGCGCGAGCCTCGAGACGGCTCTGATGACACGGAGCTTAAGGGGGAGGGGGAGGCTTCAAAAGTGCCGTGTCACTTTGGTGGCTAAATTAACTCGACGTGCCAAAGCCGAGGCTCGAGGCGTCGTCTGCCCACGAGGGTATGAGCCATTAGCTGCAGTCGTACATGGTGTGAATTAACCTGGATAATTAACGGGCGGCTGCGCTCAAGAGTTTTACTTTGGTATCCAAAACAAAATCTGGAAAAACGTAAGAAAAAAAAAGTACAGTTGTGTGAAAGTTGCCCTTGAAACACTCAAAAAAGTATTGGTTTATCCTGAGCTGAGGAGGATCCGAGATCGACAGGCCGGCTAGCGCAGCAGCACAGCTGATGCAGCGCACGTACCTCAACAACTGGGTCGTTAACAGCGCAACAAAACCTACAAGTCATCATTTTCAAACAGACGTTTGCTACTTCTGCGGCAACTTTCCCCTCACGTGCACACGTCGACGAGTCCTACGTCGCTTCCAACTGTTCACGCAGAAGTGTAGGAACGGGGAAAGACTACGAGGGTTCTGCGGAAAGGGACCCACTGCTGCGAACCAACCCTGACATCTTGCAGGGGGTGGGGGTGGGGTGGGGCAGCAGGCGGCACAGTTGCTGAATGTCAGCACGGCAATAGGATTCCAGCGGAGCACATCCACGAGCGCGCGCGGGACGACTCAATTATTCATGTCAGGCCGTTGCGGCTGAACAATGGCCGGACTCACGGGATGGTTGAAACTAAGGGTAGAGGTCTTTGTGCGAGCATTGCCGTCGTGGAGTCATGCCAGTAGTTCGGCGGAAAGGGACGGCGCAACGCTGGTTGAGGATTTGTTCGGTTTTGGTACCTACCGGTCCCGTGTAGGGTTACGGGGTGGAGGGGGGGCCGAACCCACAAAAGGCGTGGGTCCTCGCCAAACAAAGATCCATCGTCTCGTGCGACTCACATGAAGATACCCGCCTCCGCCTGCTTTTCGCAACGCGGTTTCTCTGCGGTTCATTTACCGTTGTGACAAGATTACACGCGCACGCAGGCGCTCCGGCAGAAAGTAACGCTTTACTGTATGACAAAAGCAAAAGCATTGTGTGTTCAGCGGTTGTTATGGACACCTCCTCCTCGTGAGCTCCTGCCTCAGCGCGTGTCAAACTCGTCGCCCCCACTCCCGTTCCGCGGCGCCACAGGCGAAGCGACTCACGGCCACGCTGTGCGCCGACCCTGCCCTCGCGGTGACCCCGGCGGCACGGGCACACTGCTTTGCATGGCACATTGTTATGGCCGGAAAATAGATGAGGAGGAGGAGAAATTGTACAGTGGGAGGAGGAAAAAGCAGCTGGTAGAGGGGAGGATGGGGGGTGTCTGGTTTTTAAACACTGAAGAGGAAACTTCCTGCTTCCAGATCAGATTTAACCCGAGTTCTCTGCAAAGAATGGCACGGCCCCATCGTAAAACACAGAGGCGCAATTATATTCAATTCAGAGAGCTTTGAAACCATGAAGGTCCATTCAAACATTTGTTTGAAGAAAAAGGTATAAGGATTTTTTAAACATAATAATAAAAAAGAGATAAAGGGATGCAGATGAAGGCATTCAGACACCGAACGGCCTGGAGCTACTGTTTGGATTGCGACATAATAACTTCACTGATCGCAAAAGGAGACATCCTCAAGAAGTGTAAACGCAGGGGGTGAGGATGACTGCAGGCTTATTCATTCAATTACAACACATTTCCACAGAATCAGATGCTATCTGTGGCAGTAGCTGCGGGGGGGGGGACTGACGTGATTGGCCGGCAAATGTGGCGAGTACTGCACGCCCGCGTCATGCCGAGATCCGCGCTTGTCCGCGGCCGACTGTAAATTTCCATGTATAGAAATAATTTTGTCATTTCAAATAAAACTGTTATACAAAAAGAGATTCTTATGTCAATTTTGTGGTTCAAAAAGCCTGAGGAACGGACATTTGCCCTAGGATATTTTCAGATTATCAAATCTCTTTTAAAAAGAAAAGTTTGGACGCCCCTGGTCGAGGTAATTAATGGGAAACACTGGCTGGACTTTCTGACATCACGCTGTTTTCGCTGTCGACACCGCAGCCGCGTCTCTCGTCTGTGCGCGTGACCGAGCTCGCCGGCTTGAGTCGCAAAAATCTTTTCCGAAAACCTCGCTGAACTAAAACGTCTGAGTGCGCAGCCCTTCCGAGCTCCTCCATCCCCTCCCACCAGCTATTGATCGCTCAGCTGTTCTGCCCATCTCCTGGGTCGCCGTGTCTCTCCCAGCATAACATTTGAGTCTCGCTCAATCGGCCCGCCATCCATCTCCCGGCTCAGGGGCCGTTCCTTCAGCGTCCGAGCAGCCGCGGGGGATCCGCGTTGCGGAAATGTCGAGCGAACGACGCGCAAAATTACAGCACGTCGGGGCTACGGGGGATTTCCTGTACTCTCGCCCGAGCCGACGGCATCAGCCTGCTTTCAGTACCGTAAAAGCGCTCCCTCCATTGACTGAGATGAGTTTGCGGCTAAATGCATCACACAGTGCGGAGGTCTCGGCGCACCAGTATAGAAGCGTGTGGGCGGAAGATTCCTCCAGGAGGAGCGCTTTGTACCACATCCTTCTCAGATGTGAAAGATAAACAGCCCTGCTTTCTCCTACGGCAGGTCCCTCTCATCCTCTCTCTCGTGTAGAAAGCCCGTGGTCGGTCCGTCCGGAGAGCTGGGTGAAAATCCAAACTCCGGCGACCGTCGCTCAGCCGGCAGCTGACGTGAGCGGCAACCGGTCTTGGCGACGGACTCGGCGCTTGATTTTGAGGGGCCCCGCTGTGGCTAAAATAATTAAGGCTTTCAAAACAAGTCCATTGTGTTAGGTGGTGGGTGGTTAGGGCGAGGGCTGCGCAGTAAATTTAAAATTATCACCGCTGCAAAATCAAACGTGCAACACATGCCGGAAGATGGCTAAGTCCCATTCGACTCAGGTACTACGGCCCTTTGGTCTGATTGCACGGCAGCCCCCCTTCGTTCGAGTTTCACCTCACTTGAGAATTTCAAAACTGAAACCCAACGTCTGGACTGTGTATTTCTGAGACACGCGAGGCGTTTTGCGAGCGCCAACGTTGCAAGGGCCGACGAACTCAAAGACCGGGTCAGACGTCAGCGGTTTTTTGGCCGCGAGCTGCAACTGGCCATCGGTAAGTGTTTAAACAAGCCGCAGGGAATCGGCTCATCTGAAAGACATTAACGCCGCACGCTTGCATTGCCGTTTGTTTACGGCGAGTCATATCCTCATCGCAACATCACCTCGTATCACGTGTTTTTATAATACCGTGCAGACGCGTTGGGGGCTTAGCGCCAGCTTACCCGGGAGCCCCTCCTGCAGGAGAAAGTCCACGCAGTGACCCAGAAGCCGGCTGACCATGGATTTCAACCACCAACACACATCCAGCATCATTTAAACGACCTTTAAGAAATATCAGTCAAGTGATTAGACTCTATTACACCAGGTGAACACAAGGGCGCCGCTGGCCTTTTTCAAAAATGACCCGCTGCCCCGTAGAAACGAGGCGCCGCACCAGATTGCTTTAAAAAGGGGATTTTCACGACGCCGACGTTCTACTGAGTCAGCATTGGCGCCCCTCTGCTGATACAGCCTCAGCTCTGTACCAGCACATGTGTGGTGTGTGTGTGTGTGTGCGAGACGGACAGTGGGCAGTGACTGGACACAGTGTGGACAAGGTGGTCCGTTACCAGGCGTGCTTTAACTGCAAGGGGGTGTCGATCCTCCAGGACAGGATCCAGGATCCTTTTTTTTTCCAATCAAAACACTCTCTGGTTTAGGCTTCTTGATTTCAATGGTTTCATCATCTCTGGTCCTTGTAATAACAACATGAACGTGGACAAAACTCGAAGCCGTCTTCTCTGACTTCGGTAACGATAAATGTTTGTGCGTTGCAGCTCAAATGGAACTTTTCAACAGCTGCAGATGGCGAAATCACTGCAGAGCCCCCGTCCTCTGCGGCCCGCTTCAAAGGGATATATAACAACCCCTGCAAGCTGTGGAAACTTGTCCACGCTGAAATGCTACAACACGAGGAATGTGTCACCCGTTAAATACAATTATCGCAGCCATTAACAAATCTAACACTTCCACAAGCTTAAGGTAGGCTTATCATTTTTTAAATGACCTGTTAGTGTGTTTTGGGTTGTTTTTTTAAAATATGCATTTGCAATTAACAGGGCATATTAATGGGGTTGCTAAGCAACTTCAGGGCAGCTCTCCCAGGGTTGTCGCAGCCGCTTGTGCCGCCCACCTCCTCGCCCCCGGTCCGTGCACTCCATGAGAGCTTAAATGCATGAAGACCCGCCCGGGGGAACGCCCGGCTGTGCTCGCTGCATCAGAAGAGCTGAGACGATGCCCGGCCGCCAGAGACCTGTGCACCTATTGCACGACCTGCAGGTTTGCACCGAGTCCGTCGGACACGTGACGGATGCAGGCAAGACCTTGATGACCCGCTTGGACTTTGACCCATGCCCATCCGTCATGAGGAGGGGAGGACAGGGTGTTGTGGCTCCTGCCACAGGAGGAGCAGTGGGCAAGACTTGGGGAGAGATGTGTGCAGATTTTTTTCTGTCTTGGGTCTTGATTGGAAATCATCTTTGTTTTGTGGTTCCGCTGCTTCAAACCACACAGGAGAGTCGAAGATGCCCATCAAATAAAGCTGCCTTCGCTTATTTTACTTCTCTACCCTCTTCATTCCAGGCTCCTTACGTCGGCGGCCTAACACAGAGAGCAGGTTCCGGAGTCTGAATATCAATGGAGCCTGCAGCACCTCATCACCCCGGGTGATGACGTGAGCCACTCCTGGCACGAAAGTTTCTCCGCCCCCCCAGGGAAGGAGACATCCATACTCCAGGAGTGCCAGCCCTTCATGGAGTCTGCATACTTGCAGACTACATATGCATATAACAGGCAAGTGCATGAAGAGCCTTGGCTGCAATATAAGACACTGTGTGTTAAGTAACCTATGTAAATCAACATCCTCTGAACAAGGACCGAGGATGCCACTGCTAAAGCGGGAGCGTGACGGGTGGGGGCAGCTCGACTCGTCCCTCAGCTATTTGGCCGCCGTTGGCCTCATCCCTCCAGTGTCAAATGTAAACTGCGAGAGACATTGTTCGCCGATGAATCGGGTTAGGACAAAGGGCACGCCCGGTGACCGAAATAGCATTTAACCCGTCACACTAACATTACGAATTGCATAATCTTGCGACACGGGTGACGCAAAAATGCAGCGCACGTATGCAGAGTGTGTCGTCGCATAACAACCGCTGTCCAAATATAAGGCCTGTTAGAATAAACATGACGCATGCACAAACGCATATCAGAGACTGGGTCGCAATCAACTTCAAACTGTGCGAAAGGTCAGATAAAGTCATAGCGCCAATAACCAATGCCCTTTTATTTGCTTCCTGGTAGACACAGGGATGAATTATACATGAACTCCACGGCCGACTTCTGAATACGATTAACCTGGTCACGTTTGTGCCACTCGCCCGCAGGATAGCAGGGGGGAGGTCAGCCGACGTCCCGGAGGGGTCACGGAGGGGTCAAACCCCAGATGGGCGGGAAATGGAGCGCAGAGGGTCAACAGTTCCTCTACGATGGAAGCGTATGAGCTGGCTTCCAACGGCACGGAGACGCTGATTAACATTCAGCCCATTTCGTATCACCCAGTGCGATGCAGTCACCCTGAGGACGCCGCTCGCTGCGTCGGAAAGGCGGCGGGTTCTGTTTATTACGCTCATCCCCGACTGAAAGTCAGGAGCAACCGTCTCAAAACGTCGGCCCGAGCTGCCATCCGCGATGGGCCAGTCGCGTTCCCCACCTCACCATCTGCTGTGCTCCGCCCACACGGATCTCTCTCTCTCTCTCAAAAAAAACCCCGCTTGATCTGGACAGTAGCCTGGCAATGCCCCGGGAGGGCAAAGCAGATGGTGTGGTTAAGAGGGAAAGCATTTAGCCTCTGAATAGCGGGCGAAATTTCAAATCTAGTGGGTAGTGGATTAAGCGGAATCGGTGCACTTTCTGACGCCTCCGGGGCGTTAGGCCGCCTTGTTTGCTCACCTGGTGTAACGTCAGCCTTTTGTTTGGTCAAATCAAAACTTGGGAGTGGAAAAAAAAAAACTGTCCGCTTCCGCTCAAAGTTCAAGTGGCCGAAAAGTATAAGCCACTTAATTATTAGTGACTCTTGTGCATTTTTCCAGCACACGTGACGAGAAATTAAACTGCCGTTCTGATCCACGCCTGCACGGGGCATACAGGAAAGCGTTCCTTCGGGCAGTGGCGAGGTTTGCGACAGCGTGTTAGCGTCTCTCTCTCTCGAGTGGATTCAAAATCTCCATTAGAATTCCAGCAGTTCAGCGCAGACGGCATTAGCGTTCCATACACGCTGTGCGACTAAAACGCAACTCGATTCGTGTAACGTGTCACGAGTGGCCCGCCTGTTGTTTCGGGAACGTGCGTGACTTCCAAAACAACCAGTCTAAGGTCAGTTCATACATAGAAGCAGTTATAAAGACCCATACCTACTGCTGCGGCACCGGTCCTAGTTGGCAATATAGAGTGACTAAACAATTAAACAAGTTTGATTACACATAAATCTAGCTTATTTCCTATTTTACTCCCATGCCGAACTATGGTGCGGACACCAAACCGTATGAACACAGCCCGTGTTTAGTTGTTCTAGGCGTGTCTGACTGTCAAGGGCCAAAGAAACTCCTAATATTACACAATATGTAATGGAGTTTGGGGGGAAAGGCTCCGTTCTCCCGGCAGGGTGCGAAAAGACCGTACGCGCGCTGTCGGCGCCTCGAGAGGACAGGAGGAGGAAAGTTTGAGACGGGAGTTTGTTTTTCTGCTTCTTGCACGGTAAAGCCACGGTGTAACACAGTCCCGGTGCTTTTCGTTGTCGCTCTCGACGCACTGTTACGTTCTCGCGGCGGAGAAGAAAATCAAACTTACCTTCCAGCCAACGTAACCAAGGCGATAAGGGTGCGAGGAAGGCGACCTGAAGGAAACCTCTCACGACGCCAAGTTTCGTCTTTCCTCGGCAAATCCAACCAGTCCGACTAAAAGCGTGACTCTCGGGGAGGGTAATAGATTCGTGTCGAGACGAAGGCGTAAAAATACTTTCTACGAAGTCGACGTTAATCTGCGCTGGCGAAGTGAAAGGACGTTTTGCGGACTCGAGCGGCTTTCTTTGTTCCTCCTGCCCGCAGCCTGTTCCGTGGATATTCTCACCGTTCATGTGTCCCTGACAGCCGCTGATTGGCTGGAGCGCCGGGATCAAGAAAAGGTGACGACGTCAAGCCAGCCATAACAATAACACGATTTCCGATCACGACGTCCACGAAGAAACACTTTTCCAAAAGATGTTGTTATTTCCATTTAAGCTTTTGTATGTTACAGTTTAATTGCAATTTATTTAGTGATTTTTAAAAAAAGTTGTTGGTCTTTTATGCTGCTGGATGTTATTTCTCCCAAAACGGGATTACTTATATGCTTTTATTTTGTACGGATCAAGTCTAGATTTCCTGTTATATTACAGCGTTTAAAACAACTTGACGCAGGGTGGAGGCCACTTCATGCTTTACATAGTTTTATCCTGAGCATAATCCCTAATTGTCTACTTTTCTGTATTTGATTTATTTGCACTTGAAGGATCGGCCGAAATGCAGCATTGAAATGCTGAAAACAAGTGTATTGCTTCCCATCTCTACGCAGACCCTCCGTTTTGATGACGCCCAAAAGTATAGGACAAACTTTACTTTGTTATGTACACTTGTTTGTATAACTATCACTAGGTGTGATACAGGACCAAGAGCAGATTTAAAAGGGAGCAAGCAGGCTCCGTCGGTAATAAAGGCCTGGATGAAATTAGGTTCATTGTGAAACTAGACCATTGGTTCCCTGAGCAGCTGGCCTCAAATCAATTCCAAAGAGAGCAGAAGAACCGAAGTTGATGGGTTTAACGCAGCAGAGATCACTTGTCTGTCAGAATCCGACGCAACTGATTTTATTTGCTCCTCTGCGCCTCCACACTCGCTCGCTTTCCTGCTGAAAGTTAGATGACATAGGATAAGAATATCAATAACACTGTCTGTTAAATATGAAACTGCAGCCAGGAGACGGTTGGCTCAGCTTTACATAAAGACTGGAAACGGGTTGAAACAGCATGAATGGGGACAGGCATTTTTCCCCAAATGTCACACTATGTCTATCTATCTCTCCTACTCGCTCTTACGACAGACAATAAAATGTCTGTTACTCATAAAGTCGGAAAGTTGAGCTCGGTGAGACAGAGACAGTTTCAACTGACAATGACTCAGTGATCCCATGCAGTGTGTGTATGTGTGTGTGCGTGTGTGTGCCTGCGGTGGATTTGATGTTGTGTAAGAGAAAGTTATTGTCTTTGAATGAGGCTTTGAGAGTTAGCGTGTGTGCGTGCCCCTCCGCCTGCCTTTCAGTACCGACTTCAGAGAAACGCTGCCATGGCTGTTCTCACCGGCGTGCACTGAATCCTCCCCGAGTCCTCCAACACGCTTTGCATCAGATGTTTTCCTCCTCTGCCATTCATTATGTCGTCTCCCCGTCATCTCCCCTCCTTTTCCCCCCTCTCGCTCTCCTTCCATTTCCCCGGCGGTCCCTCTTTCTACTACTTCGCGTGTCACATCTTCATCCTGTGGGTCTTTCTCTCCCCGGACCGGTTGTGTAGTTGCCCATAACTGGATGGCGTACCGACACAATGTTGCTGAATCCAACATGAGGACTTCGGCTTAGAAAATACAGGGGAGTGCTTTGTCTCGACTTGGCTGCACTTCCCTTTTCACTTTGCCTCCCATATGTAGGCGATTTGTGGGTGTGTGTGCGCGTGTGCCCGTGTGTGAGACGGAGAGAGGGCCCTGAATTCAGCCAAGCCAAAGGGCTTCTCACAGCTGACCACAGTGGGCAGTGATTTCAAACGGTCTAGCGTGGTCATGTGTTTTGCGGAGGCACTGAACTCTAGTCCAGAGTCACCCGTCCCACTGCAGAAAATCAGTGTTGCGTTATGTCCAGTACATTCCAACTTCTCTCTCGTTTCTCTTTAGAGGACACGTTCAAAACTTTGAGGGAGAAGGAAACTCTTTAAAAAACTTTCTTGCTAGGAGTTAGTTGAGAAGATTTCTACTATTCACATGTATGTTAAATAAATATGAAGCCAAAGATGATTACACTAAATTGAATGACCCATACTACAGGCTAAAAGTCAGGATATCTGAGCCTCAGCTTCTTAGATTTAGTCCAGAATTTTTCAAAATCTTTCTCTCACGAGTCTGCCAACTTAATGAAAGGGCCGTGCTAAATTGTTGGAATGCCCCTTTAAGGAGAGAACCCTGCTGCCTCCTTCTGCAGGACCTCAGACGTGAGAAATCACTTCTCTGGAAGTGGAAAATGGAAGGCATGTGGAAAAGAAATAAGGTGGGGGGGAGGCCAAAGCAAGAAGTTGAAATCTTGATTTATGTGTAAAGACTGAAAAAAACCCAGCTTTAATCTTTCCACACAACCAAAGGAACAGATTAGTTCCCAGATTCCCTTTGTTAGGATTAAGCCAGACGACAGAAAATACCACAACGCAGAGCCAAAAAAAACGCAAAACTGCAATATTCTGTTCAATTTCTTTACCCTCCAGCTCAGAGGTAGGCAAGGTGTCAGCCGTTGTTTCACAGCTTGTCCCCAAAGCTCAATTTACGAGTGAGGCACTAGCAACACCCTGAGGCGCTTTGCATTATTTCAAGGACGGCGGCGATGCCGGCAGGCTGCGGAGTATGTTTTGGGAACACACCCCTCCTTCCTTTCCGTCTGACACAAAATAAATACGTGAAGCACGTGACTCGGGCCCGGTCCTGCTGGAGCTAAATGCGATGACGCGATGCCAATCGTGCAGGCCAGGAAACGAGCTGCAAATTAGGCGAGTGTTGGTTTGTTGTCGTTGGGCCTTTTTTTTCAGCTGAGGCTGTGTCGTCATTCGCCTGGCATCAGCTCATGCTCTGCTTTAGCAGGCGCACATGTAGCCGGCCGCCTCGTTTCACGTCACAGCACGGCTGAGCGTTCGGCGGGTTGATGTTTTTTTCCTCTTTTTTTTTTTAAATCCTCGCATCTTTTGGACAGGAATGAGGCGGCAGCGGGCTCCTTCATTATCTGCTCCACTGAGCCGAAGGTGAGCTCAAAGAGTGTTGGACAGGAGCTCGGCAGGTCAACACTACCGCCTGGTGGCTGAAACTGTGAATTTCAGCTTTTCATTCCGAGGGAAGCAAGCGAGGAAAAACCGGCCATCAAACAAAGATTCTCTCTTGACACTCAGACATGCTTGCACTCTTTCCATTTTATTGAGTTTTGTTTTGGTTGTTTCTACGAGCGAATGCATAGGCCGACCTGCACTCACAGTAGGCACATCCTCGACTACACGGAGAAAAGAAACAAAAAACACACAAAAAAAACCCCACACAGAGGGGACGTCAGGAAAAGGCAACAATTTATTTAAAGAGATAAAAACAACACTGTTTGCAGCTATTCTTCTGAGTGCATACATACTCGTATGGACTGAGTGACAGGGGATTGTCACAAGCAAGCACACGAAACGCACGCGCGTGCACACAGACACACACGCGCACACACACAAACAGGCACACGATGCATATGTGTGGGTGCAATAGAAAAACCATAGAATGCGGAAAAATAACAGACACTGGTACAAGTGAAAGAGATGCATAGAAATTCACAGTTAAATTGTCAGTTTACCCAAAATCAGATTTTTTTTTTTGAGATATGAGCATCCAGAAGTTGTGGTTCTCAGAGCACTGGAAGAACAACGAAGAGTCCGTTCAGTTTGTGCCGAGGGGGGGGAAGTGCAGAAATAACCCCCCTGAGCTGTCTGCATGGCTGCGTGCCACCAGAGATGAGGAAGAAATTGTTTTGTTGTTGTTGTCATTTGGGTAAACTGAGCCTTTAATCACGTTGGTTACAATCAACGCACACTAATCGTCCAGTTTTGTTTTGTTTTTTAACCCCACGGGTGTGTAGCCACCCCCCGTGACACACAAAAAGTCCAATCAGTACTGTCGAGTCACTGCCTCCGTAGTGTGTGTTGACGGCGCTGCCCTGCGAGCACGAACGCGCCCCCGGTAAGACTTGCGCGTATGAGGGCTAATGTAATGCATCCTTCATGTGAGCCGTAAATGCTGCTCGCCGGTCGCGTTCAGGATTCAGTTACGTCGCTGGCGTAAAAAAAAAAAGGACGCACGCTGAATAACCGTATTCTCGAGTACAACGGCACCGACGAAGCGAGCGCAGTCGAGCTGCATATTACGCAAAAAAAAAAAAAATGCCCTCGTACCGCTTACTGCAGCACACCGGCGCTCGGATCCACGAAGCGGTGAAGTCAAGTCAGCCCCCCCCCTTCCCGCTTTAAGCTGCGGCCACCGACGGGCTGGGTTTCTCGCGTCATGTGATCACTGGAGGGAAAGTTACTTCTGCGGTCGCTATGGGACAAGTGAAGCAAGTTGGGTTTTTTGTTGTTGTTATTTGGAGGTTTTTTTACCCAACTTGAACGACATGTTGCAACAAAATAGTATCAAGGGGCAGAGAGCAAGCGCCTTTCCATCGAATGAGGACATCCAAAAGTACACACACACACACACACACACACACACTGACAAACCAAAGAGAAAGCTGTTGTTTTTTTTGTTGTTGTTGTTTTTTTAACCTGTTCAAATTCGGTGACTCTGTTTTCGTAAATCACGACTGAACAATGGGAAAGAGTCAAGAAAAGCGTTGCTGTTTTTCTTTCTTTCTTTCTATACTGGTCTGCAAGTTAATTAATTAATTAATTAATTATTTAATTGTGCGTTAATGAAGGGCGTATTCCTCGCCACCTCCTCCACACACACACACACACACACACATTGAAAAAAAAAAGTTACAGCAAGTTTTCCAGAGTAAACTCAAAGAGGATTGTCCTCGCCCATAAAATTCGCCTGGACCCCCCCCTCCAAAAAAAAAAAGAAGCAAAATGATGAAGATTCTAGACATTGAAAAAGTGCTACAGGAACCCTTGTTTGCGCAGGTAACAGCAGCAAACAGGAACATCCCCCCCTCTCCTCTGAAGAAATGCACTAAACGTTTGCATTTGGCCATAGCGGGGGCAGGCCGAATGCGACACAACCACCGAATATATCTATCAACATCACAATTTGTTAAAAATGTGTTAATCATATTTATTTTTTTTAATTCATGACACGGGTCAGTGTTTCACCTCCTTGCCTTTAGTAAAGTTATTCCTCCTTGTTTATTTACATTCCAGTAGTTAGAATCGTGGATTAGATTCCGGTTTAGTTGATTTAGGTGTTTTTTTTGTTGTTGTTTTTTTAAATCCTCTAACCTTAGTGATCTCTCTTCTTCCGCGCACGGTTAACGCACACACACGTACAGGTTTCGCGGGTCACTGCCGTCGCGCCGGCTTCACTCGCGGCGATCCGTTACGCAAAGCGCGAAGTGCGGTGTAAATTCCCGCCTCACGAGGACATCGCCACCAGCACTAGGCGAACGCTCACAATATGTTAAAGGGAACCTGAAATCACACAATACCAGTGTACGCCTACATCTCTTTTGTTGTAACAGGTCAACCGGAGCTCCGCCTCCTCCTCCTCCTCCGGCCACTGCGCAATTGTAGCCTGCGTCGAGGCAATCTTCCCAAAAGGCACGTCACCCAGTTCGCCTCCCGTACTTCCCAACCCACCCCCATCCTGCCTCGACAAAGCACTGGCTTCTCCGCGTTCCCACCGAACCCTCCTCGGACACACTCACCGCTGAGCCTGGCCGTCGGCCTGCGTTGCAGCCGGGAATACCGCAAGACGCCGAAAAATCTTTTTTAAAAACCCTATCATGGGCGCGAGAGCCAAAGCCTACTTGCCGAAGAGGGCGTCTTGTATCTACTGTGTCGCGAGAGCTGCAATTACGATATTTCTCTTTCATTAACTGAGGCAGAATATACGGTAATTCTGGTTCTTTCTTCGGCGCTCCGACTCCGAGCTTGCACAAGCGAAGTACGTAGCCACGAGGGGAGAAAAGGCTGGGTTAAAAATATTTTTAAAAACGGGGAACTTGTTTCATTGCCACTGCTGAGCCCAGACACCCCCCCAAAAAAAAAAAACAGTGCAAGGACCTTTTCCAACCCTCCTTCTTGTGCAGGACCCTTTTGGTTATAAAACAAAACTCCCAACATGTTTTTAACAACCGCTCGTGCTCCGTCTCTGTCCCCTTCTGGTGAGCAGGTTGATGTGCTGTACTGGTGCGCATTTGCTCTCATTTTTTTTTTTCTCCGAACAGGGGCGGGGATACATACAGCGTATTGTCTACAAGGGTGGGGCGGTGGTGGTGGTGGTGGTGTTGGTGGTAGGGGGAGGGGGCTTTAACCATTCAGGAGGTAGACCACCAGCTCGTAGGTGCACATCATGATGGCGGTGTTGGGGATCTGTCGTACCAGGTGGGTGGTGAGGCCGCGGTACAGGGCGCGGTAGCCCTCCTCTTTGGGCACCGTCGTTAGAGTCTGGAAGAAAGAACGATACTTGGTGCCCTCCTCGCGTAGCCGGGTGCGGATCACTTCTGCAAGGGCGAAAAGAAAAAAAAGAGGGCGATGGTTAAGGAGAAAGCGACCACCGGTGCAGCCCGCGGTAGCGCCTCGCTCCCTGCCTCTCACCGTGAGGATAAGCGAGTGTTGTGGCACAGGTCTTGGAGGTGGCAGCGGCAAGCATCATCCCCACGAAGTCGGAGGCGTCCTTGGACGCCTCCTCCTCCTCGTCCATGTTCTGCGGGGCCTTGGCCTCCAGGAGGCGCCGCTTGATGCTCTCATAGATCACAAAGTGGATCACAGTCTCTGAGATGCCGGCGTAGGAGGCTGACATTCCCCTGTAGAAGCCCCGCAGGCCGTCTGTCTGATACACCCGCCGGACGCACTCGAACGCACTCATCCTGCGCTCGCCTCGGTTCCTGGGAGCGGACAGGAAGGGGGAACATTTTTTTTAAAAAGTCGCAATTGCGGGGGCTGAATTTCCATGGACAGGAGTGGCTAAACATGGCACAATGTGATATTTGTTGACAGAGTAATAAATTCAAGACAGAGTCCTTGACAACCCTGAACCCCCCCCCCCAGCGCGTTTTGCTTTTGCCGCTTCATTGTCAGTGTTCCCTTTCAGATTAATAAACAACTTTGGATTGGTGTGGGTCTGCGTGGGGCTGGTTTTAAAAAGAAAAATTTTGGATTGAACTGATTGATTGGGCCTAACTAACACGCACAAAAGGCAAAACACGTCACGTCTTCCAGTAGCACGTCCACCGTTTGGTCCATTCTGGAAAGCGTGAAGTGAAGTGTGTCAAGCTTTCGCCCCCGTGCCACGTTTACCTGGCATCCAGCTGCAGACGGGTCTTTATGAGCCATATTGGATTGGTTGCTGTGATGGCTGTAAAACCTGTGAGAGGAGAAAAAAAAAAAACAACAAAAAACAAGTTTACACTCTGTTTAAAAGACGCTCCATAGGTTACACTATGTGTGCTAGCAGGTGAGCAACTGAGCGCCATAAAATTTTATGTCTCGTGCAAACAGCTGTTCAAAACAAAACCAGAACAAAACCTGCCTGTTATCTGGTGACCTAGACGATAAGGGGGAGAGGATAGATATGCATATGGAGAAAGAGAACGGCCATATACGTGTATTTAAAAGGAAAACACAGATCCGTGGCGAGTTCTCACGCAGCCCCAAGTGACTCCTCCCAGATGCAGCGAGAGACCGCCGGTGGCAAAGCGACCATTTCCCATGAGCCCTAGGTGTTCGCGGGCTAAACGCCGAGGCTCCGCAGAGGAGGTAGGTCAACGGACGGGCTGTGTGTGTGTGCGTTGTGGTTAGCCAGGAGGTGTCATGTGTCGTTGCGCAGACTCGTCGCCGGACTGTTGACGCCCCGTCGCCCTGTCGGCGCAGCTCAGGCCGACCGCCGCGGGACGCAGACGTACCGACGAAAGCCTGACCTTGGATGAGTCGTTTGAGAAGCCTGAGTCACGGCGTGCTAAAAACGGCGCCACCGCGAATCTGTCAGATTCCTCTAGCACACACACACACACACACACACAGCCGCCTGCCTGACCTACATTGTAGTGGTGGCTTTCCCAGCTGGAGCAGACTGACACGAGAGCAGATAACCTACCGCTGACCCGCCGCGCCCGGGGGGGGATAACGAGAAAATATTTAAATCTGGCCTCTTGACACGCTAATTCATTGCATTATTTGGTGAAAATGTCATGTAGCCGTCCCTGTGCACAGGTTGGCGAAACGAACAGCGAATCCACTTCCTCGGCGTTCACGGAAATTGTACAGGCGCTTCACCGTCTGAACTGATCGCTCATCTATTTTTCATGGGCCAGGATAACGTGCAAACAGATTAATTTAATCACGCCTCCTCGTGCTTATGTAATCGCACAGGCCGGTGGGGATCCCGATTAATTTGCGCCAGGGTGAAGGAAACAGGACAAGCTTGTTTCAGAGCACAATGGCGTTCAGGTATATCAGGTCTCGTGCTCTTTGGCCGGCGATCTTTGCGGCGCTTTAAAACACCACGTCCTGCGAATCAAACACGAACCGGTTCGACCGAGTCTCGCTCTTTACGGCCGGGCAGATGCAATTAAGGCAGCTGGCGGCGGCAGCTCAACACCCACGCCAGGCGAGCCCGTGCCTATAGGCTCCTGGACGCACGCTGGAAGCGCTAGCTTAGCAGCAGGCCGCTGAAAAGCGCGACACGTGGGCGCGTTATCGATCCGACGCCCCGGATGTGTAGTTACCTGCCATCCCGGCCGACACCATGTGCACCTGTGTGGAGTCAGCTTCCAAAACACCGTTCAGTTTCTCTTTGGCAGTAGAGTAAGCAGCAAAGTAGATCGCTCTGTTGGATGTAAAAAAAAAAAAAAAAAAAAAAAGAAAGTTCAGTGAGTGCGACACCTGTGCGAGCGCAAAACAAATTCCTATATGTTTGTGTGTAAAAGCTAATTAGTCGCGGTCCGCACCCGCAGCTGCAACGTGGCTTATGAATTACACCGCATGAAGAAGTGAAACCGAACCCGCGTCGGGTTCAGCTTAATGAGCTCTCCCGGCACATCGGCCCGGGTTTGACAAACAAGGCCGTTCAGTAGAAAATCCCATCTTTTTTTGTTTTCGCTAATTAAGACGCGTTCGCATCTTAATACAAGCTGCTTCGGCATTTCCCCCAGCAACGGCGCCGCACAGTGTTCCATCTGGTTCGCCTCTCTAATCATTAGCCAAATGTGCCGAGTCAGATCGTTAATCGCGCCGACGCTCATCAATCACGTTACGAGACAGCGTTCGCCCGCGCAGCCGTCCTCAAACCTGCGTCACGGCCGGGGTCCGCACCGGCGTTCGCTGGCGTGACGCGCTAAGGAAACGCTCTGCGGATGCTCGGCGCCGGCACCTGCCCGCTGCCATCAGCTGCCACTTTGCTCCTGTCATTACCGCCGAGGGCAAATAAAGCTCGTGGCCATTAGAAGGCGGGACCTCGCCACGGACAGAGCATTTCCCAGAGCTGCTGAGAACGCCGCGAAGGTGAACGGGGGCCTCGAGCGCAAACAGTCACAGACCCCTTCTTTGTCACTGGGTTACCTCGGAAACCCCCCCCCCCGGCTGGTCCTCGCAGCCGTCCCTGCCCGTAAAACAAACCGTGTGCGCATCAACATTTATCTGGTAAACATTGGTGCACGCTTGGAAAAAGGCAGGGCCGCCACCACCGGCCCGGGGAAACCGGAAAAGCCGAAGTGCGTGCCATGCGCGTCTGCCTTTCCCCTGCTGAACACCACATGCCAGATGCTGATATTCAATAGCTGACATGCATGTTCACACACTAATTGTGTTAACAAGACGTTAGCGTAGCAAGAAACACGGCTGCAACAGCTGAGCCCGACGGGATACAGCTCGGCACGGCTACAGACGTAGTAGGATCATTTTTTCTTTGGAGACTTGGTGATGTGCTGGGAAGGATAAAACAAAGGAGAAAGTCAAGAAATAAGGGTGTAAAAAAAAAAAAGTAGGCGGAACTAATGGTGTAAAATGAATAGAGGTTGGCGTGTTTTTTGAAAAGGGTCAAATGCATGTCCAGACCCGTATGCCTGTGCATGTACCTTGGAAAGTACCGAGAAGCCCCATGCCAGCTGATGTCCAGGAAAGATTATAAAAGGTGTAGTGTTAAACAAAAACATTAAAGTTTTGCTAGCTGACACCGATGAGAAGTTGTTTTTTTTCCTGAGCTGATCTGAACGTTGCTAAAACTTCTTAGCATTGCGGTCCAGCGCCCTGGAACTTCGGTTTCCGTGACGCCTAAATATTTTACACAATAACTTTGTTCACTCTTGTTTTTGGTGTGTTAAATGCAGAATGTGTATATCTATGTGTATTCTGTGTGGGCATAGGCTGAGAGCACCCACATTCCCTCTGGCAAAGTGAAGTCTATTTATAAAATGATGCGGTTTTGTCCGACAAATACTCAAAAAGCCAAAGATGCTTCCATTTATTTTTACGTTGAATAAATAAAAAGACAAAAACCCTCACATTTCAGCAGAGAACGCTGAGTATTTGAGCTCGAAACGTTGCCAAAACAATCTTTTTTAAAGACTTTTGATCAGCTGGATGACACGATTTTGAGTTCCGTTGGAGAAATCCAACGACGAGCGAACTCAGAAGCCGTGGCATCTTGTTTTTTCAAATTGATGAGGTTGACAGAGAGCCATCTTACCTGGAAGGTGCCACGCCCACCAAGTTTGGCCCCAAGCCCCTGAAGAGTGAGCGCGGTCCTTCTTTCTCCAATATCAATCTGAAGAGGGAAACACAAAGACAAACACGCACGTTACGATTCTACCCCCCACCGGGTTTTTTCTTGCAGGCAGGTGATGGTGAAGGCTATCCACTGGTGTTGTCCACTCTTTTAGAGTTAACAGTTAACAGGATGAGCCTGTCCGGTTTTAGAAGCCGCCCGGCCCTTTCTCTCTTTCCACCCTGAGCGGGAACTTTAGCCTACATTTAGAGATCTGAACTAGTGCTGATCTAAGAATAGAAAAATTGTCAGTCGTCCATCTTTTTCCCCCCCGTAACACTTGTATTGTCGGCAGTCCTGAACACTACAGGGTCTTGTGGAAAAACACACACACAAGTATGGTTTTTTTTTTTAATATTAGCACTGCTTAATAGCTTTATAAAACTGAGGTTTGATCTCAGGGCGGAATAACGAATAACATTGAAGCATTTGCTCGCTCATTGGAGTTTGCATTGAGCTCCCCAAAAGCCGACGCACTCCAGTCCGCCCCGGCTACGTCACATCTGAAATCTGGGCCGAGATGGCTGCAGCGGGCAGGGGCGGGCCAGATGCACATTCTGAACTTTTCATGCAGCCTGGCTGGCCGAGCTCCGTCGGCCGCTGCCTGCAACGTGTCAGCGGCGTCGTGCGCTACGCTGGTTTCACCGCAATTCTCTTTTTTTGGTTTGAGGAACATGTCTGCCCTCGCTGTTTCCACTGAACGCCACTGAACGAACGGATCTGAAACCGTCAGCATATTCTCAAGCGCTGCATTAAAACAGCAGCTTGAGAATATGCTAAATCGTGAGGTGACGAATGCTCCGCCAGCCTGCACAACAAAGTTTCAGCTGCGACAGCGACACGTGACAGTTAATGTGAGCGGTGGCAAAGGGCCATGAAACATGCTTTTTTTTCCCCTGTTGGTTGGAACAGCCTCCTTTCAGCAGGAAAAGGCCTGTAACAACAGACGCTTTGAGTTATAAGAAATCACAAATCCATGTCAGTCTCTGACGATTAAAAAAATAATAATAATACCAAAACAGATGGATCGATTGTGAAATTTCATGTTGGGCTGTTGTGTGCTCTTGTGTGTAGTATTCCCAGAGGATGAGCTTGTGGAATAAGGTTTCAGGGAGTGGTTGGCCCGAGCCGAGCGCAGGGGGGGGGACATCAGCCAGACCAAACAACAGCAGCAACAACATGGTGCCTGTTGAAGGCAGAACCATGACTCTGCAGGCTTCCCAGCTTCTCTGGGAGAGCGGGGGCAAAGGAACCACGGGCTACATATGTCGACAGCTCCTCTCGTGTTGGTGGAAGCTCAAATAATGACCGTAGCATTACTTACTGAGGCTTATGATTCAGTCAGGAATGCGTTTGATGTTTATAAAACACTTACTGCATGTAGGACAGGGTAGATATACGAGCGGGACGGGGATATATACTCACTTGAGACAGTGCAGGGGGCCCGGCGGGGACACGCGGGCCACACTGGGCCCATTGACGGTACTGAGCTGAACCTCAGACACATACATGGTGATGGTGGACGACTGCAGGCGGGTCTTCACTACTTCCAGCGGACAGGTCAGTATGGCTCCGACCGTGCCCCCACATCTGGCAGAGAGACGCCGAATGGGAGAGGCGGAGGTGAGAGAGGGCGAACAAGCACGAGTCCCAGCTGACAGACTCGCACAAACAGCCCGGACAGTCAGACTTAAGTGTTATTTTGTTGCATGAATAAATCAGCTCGTGGTGTGGCCGGTGGAATTCTGAAGCTCCCCGGTATGTAGACAACAACAGAGAGAGCCAGTCAGGAACGCTTTGTGTTTCTATGGGAACAACAGCAAGCTTCTGTTCAGTGCCACACCGCATTCCAAGCTCACAAATGTGTATACCTTCGTACGGGTATTTAACAAATAGAGTTCTGATAAAAGCTGCAAAATGTTTTGCACAAGGACGACCATTTGAAGCATTCAGGCGACGCAAAATAAACGTTTGTAGATCTGCTACGTTTTGCTGCCCCATTTTTTAAAAAAACCTGCACTTGGACAACGCAGAAATTTCATACAGTTCCTTTCAAATTTTTACAACTTTCCGATTCACAAAACTGTGCGCCTGAGCTGTTTAGTCACGCATAACTAGACACCCTGCACAAACACGTCGCCACATCCAGGACACCATTTCATGACCAGCTCAGGTGTTTCAGGAGAGTCCCCCTCTAAAAAGAAAAGTAGCATAATATATAAACGGACTACGTGACCAAACTGGACCCGGAGGACCTGGTGCTGAGCGAGACAGGCCCAGAAGAGGGGAGATCAAAAGCGTGGGTGATGGCCAATTATCTTTAGTTAGGGTTAAACTTCAAACAGCACCAGAGCAGCGATAGTGCATTCTGCCGTTTATGGCGCAGATTAACTAATGGGGATATCTATAAAAGTGTTTGTGTACGTAGCACGTTTATGCTCATATAACTGGGAGCATAGTTAATTTTGGAGTCTCCATCCAACTGCGTTAGATATCTGTCTATCAGTGTAGTCCCACAATAAAACAATAAAGGCTCTAAAAAGGACAGCAAGAAAGTCGCTGCCGCTGTCAACAAGTGCAAGTGCAGGTCTCATTCACCCTGGCATAAAATAATTACGGTAATTCCCGCGATAGGCTGCTGGAGGCAAGGTGGGATGGGAAGGTGCGTCTGTCAAAACAGCGTGTTGTTTCACCTGTTTTCAAAGGTCCACAGTCCATCCACAATAATGGAATCACAGCCTCTCTTTAACATTTCCAGACTGCACTTTAAATGAGATGTGGGGGGGAGAAGAAAAAACATCCACCACATTATCATACTTGGCAGACCAGTATGACAGAAAGGACCAGACTGCGCTCCATGGTGTCCACGCAGTTTAAATGTTGCATCAGTCTCATCCGAGCGCACCGCGTTTTTGTCTGGGGCTTCTAAACGTGGTTTTCTGGGTGACCTTTGGTGGCAGCTCGCCCGCGTTTTGTTTTGATGCACTGACATCACGGCCCCGGGCACCGAAAGTGGGTTCGACTCGCTCTCAACGCCGGCGTCCTCTCTTCACACTAAAGTTAGCTTTACAAATCGTCGGAAACGTAATTACTTAGACGATGACTTGCGCTGAGTTCGGAAGGCGCTTCCACGACCCAGCCATTTCATTCATAACCTGAAATGTCATTGTAACTTGTGACATTGAGCTTAACGCCCACGAGTGCACATCCACATAAGAGATCGGTTAGCTAATATCTGACACACTGGCGTTAACACTGGGTCTCTGGGTTAACATTATTCCACTGAACAGATCCCATCTTCGTGAGCATGTCAGTACAAACATCCCAGTATGTGTAGCTGCACCGGCTAGCAACTACAGTTAGCCCCCGAGCATGGAGCTAGCTAGCTCAGCTTCTGCATCTACTGTAAATGACATGGGAATATACTCACCCTCCAGCAAACAGATGAACTAAAGTATCTCTTTGACTCATTATGTATCATATTCGGGAACAGTCCACGGAACGCCACACTGGGACAACGGGAGCGGGCGTGAAGAGACAGGGGGGGAAAACGACCCCAACCTTGCGAGCAAATGATAACTCTGCGTCTGTGTTGTGGTGGAGGTCAGTTGCATGGAAAAAAACGAAGGTATGTAATAGCTAACTGAGCTAGCTTGCGTTAGCTGCCAAAGCTAGCGGGTTTCCGGTAGCAAAGGTCGATGTCAGAGCGCCAGGTTTGCGTCTCCTCCTTTTGGAACAGGATGATGCTTCAGCATAGTGTGCGTGTCTATAATGCTGGTGAGTAATTCCAATCTTGATGTTACAAGAGCGACTGTGGACACAGATCGGCCTCACTCACGTTGACGTGCCTGGCTTCACTGAGAGCCCTGCGGGTCAGGTCGCAATGTTTATCGTCGAATGGGAAGCCGCAAAACAGAGGTGTTGATTGGCTGGGCTGCCCCCGAAAACCCGCCCTGTCACTACTCCTTCACGTGATATCGCTTTTATTTTGAAGGGCAGAGATCATCGTTTAGGTGATGGTGGGACCGAGCCGGCGTGTACCTAAGTAATACAGAAGAGCCAAGAAACACGACAGACTTTTAAGTGTCCCTTTGGGTAGGCTGCATTAGAAAGTTCAGTTCGAGTCTATCACTCAACACAATGTACGGTCGTAGCAACGAACTGCGCAGCTACACACTGTTCATTTGCCTCGTAAAAATGCACAGAATGCCCTTTATTCCGTAAACTTGATTATTTATGTAGCTTGCAGTAAATTTTACAGCAGATAGGTCATTGAGGGTCCAGTTGCCTGGATCAGAGACATTCGCCCGGGCACTTTCAGCTTCAAAAATTAGTTCGCCCGAACAGGGACTTGAACCCTGGACCCTCAGATTAAAAGTCTGATGCTCTACCGACTGAGCTATCCGGGCTCTGTGTGGAGTGAAACGGCATTACTACCTGTTCGACGTCAAAGCACCTATCGCTGATATCCTTCGTCCTATAGGTTGTAAGTAGATCTGAAAACCTGGATCACGACAGAGTCTTCATTTCATAAAAACTAGAAATTATCCTCATAATTCATCATCATTGACCTTCCTGTATAGGCCACAAGATTCTCAAACCTATACACAGGTTTGCTTTCCATAGCCAGGTCACCAGATCATGCATAAAGCATTTGACAATGTTGAAATTACACACTTCGTTATATTCCCGCAAGAAAGGTGAATGTAACCTACCAATCAGCAGAGCTGTGCTATTACACTGTACGAATTCCAGTTAGATAGATAGATGGATGAATGGATGGATAAATAGACAGATATATACTTTATTGATCCCAGTGGGCAATTAAGCACTTATTTAAGTCTGTGTACGTCTCTTTTGCATTTGCAGTGTTAAGCATTCATTTAGTTTGTGTATGTCTCTTGACCTATTTGCAATAATATTGTCATGTTTCCGTGAGTTTAATTCTACAGGTGGAAGAAATATACATGCACAAACCCTTTCCCATGGAAATACAGTATGTTGTAATACTACTGGACTTGGAAGGAATCATCAGTTTTAGAAGGAAGGACTGATTTTTGCAGCCTATAAATAGCCCCTAAGTTTATGTACCACACATGATATAACAAATTTAGACGCTGGGATAAATGGTGATAGCCACAGACTGAGTGGCCTCAGTTCATTTTGGTATATGTCACCCAAATAGTTCATTCAGAGGTTCTTTGTCCATTTACTAGGCAGCTCTATTTGTGTGCATGGGTGTATCAGAAAAAAGAGGGGGGTAAAGTGAGACTTGAGTGTACACAGAAAATGAGGTTTACTAATTTGGCCAGCAGAATAAAATCCCTACGCCACTTAATTTTGTAACTACGGATGCAATTTAAGCAGGCCAGATCATGTGCCGCAGTTTCACATGTAATCACGTTACTGTCCGACTGTATGAAAGGCAGAAAAAGGCACGAGAGGGTGTCAGCTGGGCTCACTAATCTAGCTTGTTAGACTTTCTGGATGCAATCTGAATTATTTTCATATACAGTAAAAGTTACAGGCCTTACTGTCAGAGAACGTGATAGTTTGTACTCTATTTGTGTAATGCTCATAACAAGCCAAAATGAGTAAGTAGAAAACCAAGAATGATGATTTTATAGCTCATCTGCTGCTCCCTGAAATAGGGAGGGAGCAGATTCGTTATGTGTCTTCTACAGTAACTACTTTCCTGGTAGGGATGTCAGGGCCCCGAGAGGCTGTCTGCACACCAATTATTCATGAATCAATGTGACCTTAGTTTGCAAGCCCATGAAACTGGATGGCATAAACTCAAACAAGCCAAGTACAGAGTTTGTAATACTCAGAAACTTTTTTTGTGAGAGAGATAGCAACATGAACTCTGGGTGCATGAGCTGTGGGTGTGTGTTTGTGAAGCAAGTGTATTTTTGGTCTTCTTGCTTGGTGTTTGTTTTGGGGTTGGAGGCACAGGCCAACATCTTGGTGTCTTTGATGCAGGTCTGTCTGGAAATAGACAAATAAAGTTTTAGTCTGAACTTTGAGAGCAAACATTCCTTCAGGGGCTTTATTTGTTGGCTAAAATTGAGCAGCCAGAGTGTGTTTTGTACAACAGCATCATGTAGTACAGCATATGATTGAGATCGGTTTGAGTCAAAGCTGGCCTTTGGACAATCAATTATCTCACTGAGTGAACATACTGCCCATATTGGCATGGGTTAGTCTGACACTTTTTTTAAATTGGATTGATAACTGTTTCTAATGTGTGCTCAAAGGGAGAGAAGGTATAAATGACATATTCTTCCCTAAAACTAAGACTGCAATTCGTAACCAATATAACACAACAGATTACTTGATGTACAGCAATACCCATCACTCAGGCAGTGGAGATTGGACACTGAGTTAGTGACCAGCCTTCATGATTCGTCTCTATTTGTGCTACTCTTATATTAGTTATCAGTAGCATTATCCTATAATTGTGCCTTAGCTACAGTCACATTTTTGCAAAAGTTGCACAGTCTTGCCTGAACTATTTTTTGTTAGAAACTCTTTCCTTTGAATTAGAAAAGGCTGTTGTTGATTCACTAATGGTGAGCAGGAATCTGCAGATCTGATATCTGTAGAATAAAAACAAGTTACAATCAAGTGACAAATCTGCAGTTACTGTACATGTCAACCACTTGCCATGAATATGTTGTAGCAGCCGACAAGGTGTGTGCATTTCCGTTGAACACAGAGGTTACAATCCCCGCTATATTAGGCAGAGACCGTGAATCTGTAGCTGTGCAGCAACCATATTAGGGTGCTCCCTTATAAAGAAAATTGATTTGGGGAATCCCTCACTGTGAAGTTAGCCCTGGCACGTTTCTGTGTGTCACAGTCACCATATTAGGAGACTAGTTTTGTATAACCCACCCTGTATCCAGGGAACACCCGTTACTAAGTTAGGCACAGGTGTATGAATGTACTGTATGTATGTGAATAAATATATAACCATTTAATTGATTTATTATTATACATGTATTCTCTCATCATAACTACAGACACTTAATCACTGAACTTCAGCAGAACTCAAGGTGTTCTTCAGCCCTTAATCAAAGACTCCCAAAAATGTACAGCATTTTCAATCGACAAAATATATGGGGGTTTTTTTCTTATTATTTTTCACTTCTTGTTACTTTCTCTGTATGTGACCTGAATGGATGGAAATGCCAAAGGAAGAAGAAAGAAAACACAACTTTTTAGCATTACTTTTTTTGACAGCATTTTCTGGAACATGTAGTGGGTCAACACAGCATTAATGATCAACCACTGTTTGACCATCAGGGCCGCCTGAACTTTTTACTTTGCTGATAAAAGGAAATCTCTTTTCTGATCTCTCTTTTTATAACCGATCCGAACCGAGTGTTTATACGGGCTGATTTCCAAGTATGTAGGGAAAAGTGTTTATACAGTATTCTATGTTCTTGAAAATGTGTGTTTTGTAAAAAGGTAATGAGATAAACACTTTTTTTGTACACCAATCAATAATACCAGTTAAACTTTAACCATTTTCAGGGCATGGGTTTATTTATGCAACACGTGACAGTGGAGCTGTCAGGTACCCACATTTTCCTCAACTGTTCCCCTGCATCCCGATAGTAGCCACTCAGAAACTTGCATGGATATATCACAAGTTCACTGCTGACTGAAACTGTACTGTGACCCTTGCTGAAATGCAAAACAGGGAAGTTGACAGGAAATCTTAGGATTTCAGCAATCCAAAAAATAAGAATATGTTAGTGACATACTAATTGTGGAAATAACATGTTGTTGTAAAACTAAGTAATATATCCATCACTTCAACCGTTGATCACCACTGTGTTCTGGCTCTCTTGATTATCATTAATATCAGAGTTACTCATATTTCTTTGATCTTCATTTGCTCTTAAACCGATGCAATATTGAGACATACTAAGGAGAATAGGTTAACCGGTTTTCTATATCAATACAGTCCTGGAGTTAAGCCATAATTTAACTTTGGAAATGTAAATAAGCATCTAATGTCATTTCTCTGTTATGACTGGATGAAAGACAGTGAGCGATGCTAAGATGATGGCAAATATTTTGTTATGTAATCATCTCCATTTGTGCGAGAGCTGAAACTCGTGATTATATGAAAAAGCATCAAGGCAGTGACCAGGCATGCACGAGGTGCGGGTTGTTGGAGTGGATGCAAATCAGCATCTCATGATGTTCACACACTCACATATGGCTGCCAAGCATAATTTAGATTCTCTCGAAATTGTATCAGCAGAACATTAGCATTAGGCAGCGTTTACTTACACAAATGACTATACACAGGGCCCACTTTGGTATATAATGCAGACCTTTTACACGCTCTTACACTTAAGTTCTTGACGTTATCAGCTGTAGGCTCTCACATGGCAACGCGAATGCATATACACACACGCACTCACATGCCATTCCCAATTACCCACATCATCCCTGTCATCACCGTCCCATGACTTCTATTGGTGCAGAGTGGGGTGGGAAGGAAAAAGGTCAAGTTAAGTGGATGCACGTTCAGCAGCTCGGCTCATATGACTGCCGTACCTTCAGATATTACTGCAGCACAGGAGTAAGGAAGCTGTCGACAATGATATGCTCCAGGCCTGGGAGCTTCCTCGGGGAGGACTGATTCAATTATCAATAATCACAGACTTTGTCCAGTTTGGTGTGGGACCGTTGTACAGACACAGGAGTGACAGCAGATGCCTTGTAACTTATTCAAAGGAGTCGCACTGCAAGACTATTGTCCTATTCAAGAGATTCTGGGTAATTTGGCACCTGCATTAAAAACCATGACAGTTGAAAAATGTTAGCTTAGCTCAGCAAAAATACAACAGCAGCTGGCCTGTTTTTTTTTTTTTCTCCAGCATGTATCAAAACCCACCCACCGGCACCTCTAACTAATTACATGTCATTTGTTTAAGCTGTACACAATCCAGTGTAAAGACAACAATTTGTGGTTTTGGGTAGACTCCTATTTCCGCTGTGTCCAGTCTTTATGCTAAAGCTAAGCTAAACGACTGTAGCTAATGACAATGTGAAAACAATTGGAATGAGGTGGTAGGGACAATTGTAGTGAGAAAGCTACACAGATTTATCATCCGAATCTGTGTGAATCTGTGGCTTTATCAAGCTTTAAAGTGAACTTCAGCTCACTGTTAAGCTGACTAGCTGCAACTTTACAGGTGTGGTTCACTCTCTCTCTCTCTTTCGGCTGCATTGTTTTCGTTCACAGCAGCCAGACCTTATCAGTGACAAAGGAGTTGGAAGATATCAAAAACAGATGCTAAAAGACAGTGAATAAGGTGGAAAATGCTACGTTTAAGTACAAAGTAGCATACACAAGTTGTTAATTAGAGGCACAGATAAAGATTTAAATATAGAAATGACTTTGCATCCATTCCAGCATTGTGTTTTAAGAATTACAAAACTTGATTTACAGATACAAGCCACTGTAGCCTACTTATTTGTACTTCATGTTTTGTAGCTTTATACTTGTTGGTGAATCGTACTTGTAGACTGTAGTAGAAGGTTTTAACACTACAGTCTTGCTCTGACTAAGGCCGAATGTGAGTAGACTCAGTGTCCCTATGCAGAATTTGTTAACCACATGAGCAGACAGTGGTTAGCTGCAGAAAGGATGACACTGATTAGGGGCAACCAGACAGCAGTGTGAGATGACGCAGATGGCAGTAGTCTCCAGAGGACCAGGCTATTAATGTTGTATCACTCATCTCATTTAAGAAAAAGGACCCTAAAGCTGTACTTTTGCAAACCCCAAAAGACCAAAACTGGCCTTTTTTGATAAATGAAACTTACACAAATTCACCAGAAACATCATTAGAATTTTAAACATATGTGAAAAAATGGAACTGGGGTATCAAACACATCACACACACCATATGAGCACAAAGTGTAGTGCAGAAACACTAAAGCAGCAAGGATGTTGCTAAAATCGACAAAGCTACATGTTTGATTACATTACATTTTTACATTAACTTTCCTGAACAGTGAAACTGTCCACATGTCTTCTCTTACTGTACAATACTGTACTTATACACTTTAGTCAGAGTAAATCTGTGTAAAGTGCATTTATGAAACAATATTCCTCACTTTCAAATCTTATTACTATTGCTGCTTATACTGAATCATTTTCAAAACAGTCACCTCTTTTTTCTTCTTACTGATATATATCATACTAAATAACAGGCCAGATTCATGGTGCCGTGGCTGAATTACTTTTTCAACAAGCTCCAACACTGTGCCACACTGCCCTCTGTGTTCAGACTGTACATAGCATATGTAAATAGCACTTGTGATAAATATATATAAATATATATATATGTTTTGGGTTTTTTTTCAAAGTCACAGCTAGTATGTCAGGTGTTGTAAAGTGCGTGATTTGAGGTGCTCTGTGTTTTGACTGGTGTCTGTGTAATGTCCATATCAGTGCTGGTTGATTGTAAGATTTGAATAACATACTGCTCCACTTTCAAATATGATGGAGTAAACTTAGCCAATGCAATCAACATAGCAGTCCCAAAATCAAAATTTCTGCAAAACTTCCCAAGCATAGTTCTCTGAATATAATGAGAAGTGACTTTGCTGTTGCAAAATAGAAAAAAATAGATATGAACTACGTCTGCTTTGTCAAATTTTCACTCTTCCAAAGAAATTTACACAGTTAGATGTACGAGCACAAGATTATAAAGAAAGCAATGGCAGGCGTAGCTAGCAGAGCCATGTATGTGAAAGTCACATGGTTAGAATTTACTGAAAGTCAGCATTTGCCTTCAAACTAAGCATCTAGACAATGGAGACAAAAGGTCTTCAGGTCTATCATAGATGTTGACCCAATGTTTAAGAAATATACATAAATGTGCCATGGTTTGACAAAGAGAAACAAATTAGGAGATATTATGAATTAACTGTGTTTTGATTTGATTTGATATTACCCATAGAATTTTCTGAAAAAAGTGTTAGAATTAAATGCTGATTTAAAATGTAACTTGTGTGTGTGTGTGTGTGGGGGGGTAGTGTCTGTTTAATTGTCACATAAAACCACATTCACGGCTGCAGAGTCTATTTTGCTCTCATTTACAATCAAGAGTAACAGAGAGGAGGTCTTGAAAGCAACATGTGCATTGCTATCTATAGTCCAGTAGATGGGGCAGTGAAGTTGAGCTTTTGGCTGGGCTTACTGTCCACAAACCAGCCGGCTGGACCCTGTCTTCCACAACTGTCAAGTTAGAAAAAGAAAGCTACGATAAAACAAAACCGGAAAACAATGCATTCTGCTTTCAATATAACGACATATTATTGGCGCCTGTGCTCTGAAAACCTAACGTGAATCAACGTGAAACATTCTGCATCTACTGTTCATAGAGTTCGTATTGTATGCATTTCTGATTGCTGCATTTGAGAGTCACCTTCAGCTTTCCTTTCAAAGTTTATTGCAAGTACAAATAACAAAAGCGAAACAAACAAAATGCTGCATTTACAGGATTACTAATTTGATGGCCAGTGATGCAATGGGTAGTGGTACTTTATTTTTTGGGCCAACGTGACTGCTTCACTATTAAAATTGACATTAAATTTTAAACTATTCAAAATGCCATCTCAAAATATATTGCATATTTTACGAATCTCAAGTATAGTGGGTTCTGAAAAGCTTTTATTTTGAAGCTTACGACAGGAAGTGTTGCTGTGGTGTCACGTCTAACTTAACGCCAGTCTCCGTCACTCTGTCGGCTTTCGGTCTTAACTGAGAAACCGGAGCGCTTGATTCAAGTGTTTAACCCGGCTCTCGGTAGGGTTGCGACTCACTTCCTGCAGGTAAGAAAAATGCGAGAAATACTTTCCTGTGGGAGAACGTAGGTGTTCGGCCATGCGCATTTAGTGTTCGTCTGGTCGTATTCTGCAGCGAGCCCTATTGTTGATGTGGCATTTTAATTTATGGCTCCGTTGCTCGGTAGCAACACAAAAGCTACACACGAACACGATAACTTGTGCAAGACTCGGGACATGGGAGTAACAAGTAGCGAAAAAATAAAGTCAGGAGAAGTGTAACGTTACCATAACACACATGACACTGGCGATATCTCTGTGTGCTTTCTTCATAATATAGTCGGTGGGATTGTTTTTTTGTGGAAAAATAGAATTAATGAACGTAAGTAGCTAGCTAACCTTGAGCTAACTAGTTAACCATTAGGGCTGTAACCGGACACTTTCCTCCAGTATCGTTAAACTACCTGCAGTCAAAACTCTGCCAATTCAGTTCCGTTTCGATTACAGGAAAAAAAAAACCCGCACGTATCAATTAAAGTGCGTCTCCAGAGTGCACGAGAGTTGTCGGGCACCACCATTGAAGTCGGACAATACGTGATGTAGCTTCTCATTAAATAAAAAAAATAGATTTCTCTTGTTGACCCGACCGCGCGCCCTCGCCGCGAAGGGCTGCGGCAAAGTATAGCCAACAGAGATACGAATGTGGGTTAAAGTTGACATGTCACGAAAAAATAACTCTCTGTCGTTGACGTGTAGACACGCCGAACCAATGGGTGGTCACCCCATATGCGAAAGTTAGACTAAAATAGTCGACTGCGTTAGTGAAGGAGGTGAAAGGTAAGTAGAGGAAGTTTGAACTCCCAGCGTTTTGGCTGGAGTTTGGTGTGACGCGTCCTGGAGCTCCAGGTTAGCGGAGGCAGGCAGTGGAGCTGGGGCAGGAAGGATGTAATTGTCGGGTCTGGCTCCGTCTGAAGCATCGTTTTGCCGCACCTTGGTCAGACGTGGGCTCGAAGGGGTGCTTTCAGACCGCTTAATGCTAGGGTTCATCGTGCAGGGCTTCATTTACTTCAGTTTTAGCTTGTTCCTCCCCGTGTTTCTGCTCTGTCTCCAGCCCTCTGGCCTTACACCGACTATTCGTGGACTGGCGGGCTTATGGTGGAAAATGGCGCAGGCTGCCGTGCGCATATGTGAGATGCTGGTGCGCCAAGATTTATAGATTTAAGATAGATTTATATCTAGATTTCTTTTTCTTTCTATGAAAGCACCTCGTTCACACCATTGGGGCTGAGCCATAGGCCGGAGGCCTTACCTTTACAGTTGGAGCACTCCTACAATGTTGAAGGGGTGGTTAGTAATGGCTGCATTGGGGTCATCAGATGGCCTTTCATTGGTATTTCTTTGATAGGCCCACAACGTTTGCAGAGGGCTCAGCAGCGATGTCTGGCATCTCAAAATCCAAATTCCAGACTATTAAAAACCTCTGCGTTGGAGTATTTTCATAATCGATAGTTAACAGCTTGTTTCAATTAGTCATTTACTTTGAAACGGGAAAAAAAGACTGTTGCCCATCATGAACCCCGGGGGCCTCAAGATTCTTTACTTATTCAGTCTGTGTTCTGTCACTTCTGCACTTCAAGCTCTCTCACACTTTTCGTTTCCAGGCAGCCGGGATGGGCCGCGGGCTGGATGGCTGACGGACAGGGTCGCAGGACCAATCGCAGGACAAGATGCTGGCTCGCGACCGCTTCCTCCTCCTGGTGGTGGTGGGCGGGGCAGTGCTGGCCGTCGTCAGTCTGAGCCTTCAGTTCTGTAAGTGCTCAACTCCATCCCCTGCCGGTTCTCAGTCTTCCGGTTTTAAGGTGAAAAAAAAAAAAAAATCATGTGCATTTGTGCAGCTCCCCTTTTCTGCACGCGTTCTCATGTTCGTACAAGCGTTTCCGCCCGTTGGTCTCCCACTCAGGAGGCCCCATTCATACTAAAACAAAGAAGAATACCCTATAGGCGCCCTATAAATATCCCAAAACACACCGGGGGCCTCTGGATGCTCTCAAAACCCTCTGAGAGTCACTCGCAGCGCTCTCACATCTGTTGTGCAACGCCTAGGTGTACAGAAGTGTCTTCCCCCCCCCACATCAAGTCATTGTTCTGCACCTCCTGTAGGTATTGTCTAGACAGTCTATCCCTGCCAGCCGCAAGTCAATGTAAGGAAACCGGCGGAGACTGCCTCCCTGGCGCTGTACGTGATTCGCAAGCCTCCCGGGCGTGAGTGGGGGGGGGACAGCGGCCGATCAGCTCGTCATGCAGGAAGAATGAAATGTGAAGCATTTGAACGTGAGACGCGCGAGTCTGAGCCGACCTTGCGCCGGGTTTCCCGAAAAACGAGGGGAGGTGTTTTTTCGGGGATCGGCCTTGCGCAGCTCACGCTCGTGCGCACTGTAGCGGAATCCACGCGCGACAGAGCTGGTATTTCGGACTGCATTTTAAAACTTTTTTTTTTTTTTTAGGATACTGCCATATGAGAGCAGACTGTTTTTGTGCACACTCGCACTTTCGTTCGGCCTTTGTGAGCCCAGGTGCGGAATTGCCGGTCCTGCCCTCCCTCCTCACCTGGAGGCTATTATTACGAATGCCTCGCCCCCCCCCGGTGAAAACGCCCAGAGGTAACAACAAGACACGATGAGTGCAACCACACGCCACCCCTCTTATTACCAGAAGTGTGCAGGTATTCGCACACACGCCTGTCTCTGAAATTTCATACGCTCCTTTTGTCTGCGTGGGAAATGTACTTTTTTAAAATTTTGATTGGCCGTACTGCTGGAGTCAAGCTGCTGCCATCACTTATTCATCGCACAAAGAGACAGATTTGAGCCATTATCCAGGAGGAGCACAGCACGAGAGCGCGCGGGATCTCTCCTCATGTTTAATAGATAGTCAGCGGCCGTTTTCGTTCAATTTCGTTTCGTTTGACGTTGTTGCCCGCACTCTAGTCCGGCCTTCTGTCTTACCCCCACGCTTTTAAGGAAAGCTCGTGCTTACTGTTCTGTTTGTTCGCCATTACTACGGGAGGCCGAGTGACGGGCGATGATCGGCGGCGGTGGCTCCAGGCGGCCTCGGAATAAATCGAGGACAGGCGCGCAGGGCTCCGTCTTCGCGCGCCGATTGACACGCGGGGAAGCTCAGAAGCCGCAGTGGCGGGAATTAAAGAGTTTGAAAACAAAGAGAAAGGCAACCGTGTTTTCCCTCCTTTTTTTTTTTTTTTTTGTTATGTCAACAGTAGTGAGGGGAAAGGTGCGGCAGAGCTCGACGGGAGGGAGTCGGTAGATACACAGCGAGAGAGTAATATCACGGGAGGACATGAAAGGAGATAAAGAAAAAGTAGGTCGCTGGCGGAGGAACGGGAGAGGTTTAAGCCCAGTGATAAAAAATAAATAAATAAATAAATGAAAGAAAGAGAGGGAGACGGAATGAGACAAATTACATCTGGCACGTCGGAGGCGGAAGACAGACGAAAGCGAGGAGCTCTTTGAACTGGTTCGACAGTGGCGACAGTTTCTCGCCCGACTCTCTTAAACCCCCCCCCCCGGGAGCGGCAGTCCACCAAGCGAGCGCTTACGCCGGCAGAGCTCCAGGCGCTTCGCAACAACGTTTTTCTCCGCATTCCTGCCATTCCTGTTGCCTACGCGGCTCTGCAAACACCGCCGAGCTGCTGGGCCGGTCTCCTGGTGCGCGCTGGGTGAGGTCGGAGGGAAGCAGCAAATCCTGCAATCCTGTAATTGCGGCTCGTCTGGGATTTTAGCTTCAAACGTTCCTTACCCGCAGCCCTTTTTTGCTGACTCGACTAAAATTCGGTGTTTTCCGTCTACGGTAGCTCTGCCGATACTCTTGTTTCATCGAGACTTGACCCCCGTAGTGTTTTGCTTTCTGGCCCGCAACGCGCTAGCGCCGAAGCGCTTCAGCGGTTTCGGGAGGACGCGGCAAGAACGTTCACTAAATCCGGAAAATTGGAGCCGGCCACCTTCCCCTTCAGCGGTTCGCTCCTTTTGGGTGACATACTACGTTCTTCGTTTGCCCCCCTCCCCATCATGGCCGTCTGTTGCGGTGCAACCTCGTGTTCCATCTGTGCTCTCGGCCTCAGTCAATCAGCAGCCCATGCTGTCCTGCCGACGCGGGGGCCGTAAACTTTCCAAGAACCGCCGCGCTCGCTCCAGCTCTGCTCCCTTGCTTCCTTAAATGCGTGAGCCTCTCTCTCTCTCTCTCTCTCGGTCTCCTTCCTGTTTTCTCTTATGTCTCTCCCCCCTCTCGTCCTGTTACTCTCTGAAGGTACTCCTACTTCCCTCTTTTGCCGTGGGGGGGCTGGATCTGGGATTGTGACCCTCCTGCTGCCGACCACTTCCCCAGCTCAGTATAGCACCTGCCGCTATAGTTAGCGTTATTAGAGTTCAGGCCCCGAGGGGGCGGAGCCATGTTGCGCCGGTCTCGGTTTGTTGTTTTTATCATCAACGCTACTTTTCTGCAGAATCGGCTCGATTTTGCTGGAGTGAGTTCAAAACCGCGTGCAAATGCTTTGCAGGGAGCATGAGCCCAACTGGCCAGATGGTGGAGACGCTGCGCGGGCCCGCTGGGCGCTCGGTTATAGAAACGCCATTGGTCAAGTGACTTGGCCTCATGAAACCTGCGACCACGGCTCTTCCTTGCTCCCAGCGTCTTGGATAACTTCTGATTCGGGAAATGGTTAACAATACAGAACTGCGCGGCGGTGTGTGACGGCCGCCAAAACTAACTGAGGCCGTAAATCCGCGAGCGGCCGTCGCTTGGGTTCGGTTGCGGCGAGTCCGCATGCGCAAAAAACGGCCACAAAATGAACCCGGTTCAAAAGCAAAGCGAGATCGCACTCCGTCCAAGCAAGTACTCCACATTGCCGGATTCGGATCGCCTACAAAAGCGCGTAACTTTGCCAATTCCAGGTGTAGAAAAAAATGAGTTCCCTAATTTCCACTTGTCCGCAGCCATTTCCATCCGCACACTCGCGGCGTTGTGTCCGCAACCGTCACATGTTGCCCTCCGGCCCGTGGCCACCGCAAATTGCTTTGGTGCAGTTACCCTTAAGTAGGGCTACACCTTGTTAATTTCAGGCCTGACCGCACGCTGTGAGGAGCCGTTCACACCCCCCCCTAATTGCCGCAGACGCAAATTTGTTTGTCCGCGTTTTTGAGGCCGAACACCACCTTCGTGCCAAGCGGCATCCGCGTGCGCTTCAGTACGGGGGCTCCCGCAGACGCAGGGGCGGAAGATTGAACTGCATGTTCTGCGTTCGGGCGTTTAAAATCGACAAAAGCGACAAGATTTGTGCCGTTTGTCGGTTTCGGACCGAGACGTCTCTCTCGAAAGCGCTCTCCTCCGTTGGCAGGACCTCGGGGGGAGGTGGTGGTGGAAATTCTTATTACTCCAGCCACATTTCGTGTGGGTGTATGAATTTGTTATGTGCCGCGAGTCTGCGTGTGTGTGTGTGTGTGTGTGGCAGCCAGTTACAAAAGCCCCATTGTAGGCGACTGCGACTGAGCTGGCCTACAAAAGTTTGGTTAGCTCACGCAGGCGTGTGTGCGGACGGGGTGGGGGGGCGGCGGCGGGGCACGGGGCACAGACGGGGACAGGTTGTGGGAATGAATGAACCACAGTGTGCGCCGCCGGACCTCGAGCTGCCGAGCCGTCGTCAAAATGGTCTCTGCCGTGGCCGCACGTCTTCTCCTCTCCTTCCTCATCAGCGGTGAGTTTTTTTTTGTTTTGTTTTTTGCAGAAATCATCACGCAGAAAGTCTTTTGATGAGGACATCGGCTCGGTTTATCTCAAAACAGAGAGGATCTCAACTTCGGTTTGACCGCTCACTGAACTTGATGTATATCTTGCTGCGCTATCGTACACACGGCTCCCAGTGCAGAATAATAAGTGAAAAATAAATTTGCCTGGACGTTGGGGTTTTAGGACTTTCATTATAAATGTTTTTGACTCAGGACAGGAATATTTTTGTCCAGTTGCTCTGGATGTGAGGCTTTTTTTTTTTTTTTTTTTTTTTTTCAATAAGTGGGTCGCTTGCTGAGTGTTTCATGACCAGTGCGGATTGCCATCGCTTTATCCAGGATTTATCTGCTCCTCTTACCGGGTAATAAACATTAAAAGCCTGTTAAGTACCATTGCCTAATTGCCTCTGCAGCTCGTGTTTACCCCAAGCATTTTTGTCTCGGCTGTTAACAGCGAGGTCCTCGACCTCTATTCAAGGATCTTTGCCAAAAAAAAAAAAATGTCGGAGATTTGTGTGGAACCCATTTGCTCCCCTACAAATCCGTGGTAGTGCGTCGGTCCGGGGGGATGATAAAGCAACGAGAAACCGTTGGCTCTTTGTGGTTTATGATCAGACCGGCAGCCTGTGGGACGTGAGTGGGACTCGGGTACCGGGTCCTGCCAGAAGGGACACGTCGGTTCAACGTCTTTTCCTTCAGAGTTGGATATTTGTGAATGGGCCTTCCAGTTCCCACAACACCTCTGCTCCCCTTGGACCGTTTCTCCCATTGGGAGTAGGAGTCACAGGTCACCGGTGTCCAGGCAACACACTAGTAACAGTGAGGGGTTTTGGGGTACGGAGCTGTTGATATGTAGATGAACTACGGTTGCAGTGGTTTACGTCATTTCAGGCACTCTGTCAGTGCCTGGTCCGTTGTTTTGTTTTAACCTTTCTCGTTCCCTTTTATGAATTATCGTGGTAAATCTGCACGTTTAGCAGGTTGTTGGTGACTTATGTCATCAGTTGCCAAATTTACTTGAGGACATCAATATTGGTCTCTCTGTGCACCACTTGGGTTTTAGACCAAAACATCTCAACAGCTACTGGAAGGATTGCCATGAAGTTTTCACATTCATGGTCTCCACATGATGAATCCTACCGATTTTTGATGGTCCCCTGACTTTTCTTGTCAAATGTCATTAAAATATCTTGACAGCTACTGTTTGGCTTGCTGTTAACCCAAATGACCTTTTCGTGATCCCCGAATTCTTGTCGAACGTTATCATCAGGTCCAAGTTTTCTGCAGGAGTTGGATTGTCACATAATTTACTGCACGCACGTTGGCGATCCTTTGACTTTTGACTTAGCGCTGTCATCGGGTCACAAATGGTGACATCAATTTGTCTGATGTGTTCAGTTTAGGGCCGACTACCTGCGCGAGTAACAACAGTCCCATCAGCCTCGGCTGTACGGAGTGCTAACGCACTTAACTTTAATGGTAAACGTGTTGAATGCTTTTTGTGTATCATGCGTCTGCACAGGAATTGCTGTTACTCTCAGATGCTGGGAAGATTTACTTGCCAGCCTCCTCCTCCTCCTTGTGTTTATAGTAACTGTGGTGGGAGGTCAAGTCAGGGTCGCTGCAGACGCAAAAAGCCAGTCATCAACAAGCACCCTTGAATTTTCAAATTTTGAGAGCTGGAATCTCAGAGAATCGTGGGAGCGCATGTGTGTTGCCTTCAGCGGGCCTTCATCTTGCGTTCCACTGTTTTCCTTATTTATTTTTGTCCTCGCCCTTCTCTTTTTGGCGCTTTTCATTTTCCTTACACGTCTCCGTCTTCTTTCGTTCTCCTTTTCTGCAGTGAACCTGATCCCCACCACTCCCGTCGTGCAGGAGCGACCCTTCCACGCCATAGACGGAGGCCTTTGGGTGACTCTCGGCAAGAGCAGGAAGAGGGTGTTCCCTGTGCCTCAGACCCAGGAGCCCGACCCCGTGTCTGAGGCCTATGGCTACTGCAACACTCCAAACCACACCGAGCAGGCCTGGGAGGGTGAGACCCGCGCACTGGCGCATAGTAGCCGCCTAATAAAACTAAAGGCCTTGCTTACATCCATGATTTTTATTCCTGAAACGCTTAAATTCGAAGTGATCTGAGACCGACGAGCCAATTAGAATGGCGAGTTAATTATTTCCAATTTGGCAGCAGCAAGTGCCGCAGCGTCGCTGTTTCTGAGCATTAAAAACAAATTTAGACTGGCTCTCCTGCTGTTACAATCATCCAGTTTGATGGATAGCGCATAAATACTTAATATAGCAATAATGTCTGATTTAGTGTGTCAGGGCTCAGGAGACGTGTTAATTGTGCGAAAGTCATTTCCACTAGATTGCATCATCCATAATGCTGCAGCGCGCTCTCTCTATGGTACAGCAGTGTGGAGCCTTGGAGGTGGCGGGGTTGTTGTTTTTTTTTCCCCCTCCTCCGAAAAGTCAGCACAGCCAAGGCAACCGAACGCATATCCCTCACCACCTAAAACAAGTTGTATAAGCTACTGCTAATAGAACTTTACTCTGTTTATCTGTGGAGGGCAGCGTCACCTCCGAAGGAGGAAAAACCCATTACTTCTTTGAGATTTAGATGTGAACCTCTTGAAAATCAATCGTGAACAAGTAATTTATTTAGCTGGAGATATTTCTCTCTTTTTTTCCCCCCTGAGACATTTCAAAGTGTCCTCCTTTCTTTTGCGTTCCTAATTCACTGTTAAAACACACACATACACACACATGCTGCAAGATATGTTCAATTAATATTCGCTGCATAAGATTTGATCACGTAGACTAATTTCCCCACGGGCGATCCCCTCAGTTCAGCCCATTTCCTGCAATTTTAATTGTGCAGTGTTTGGAGTTCAGACCAGACTTAAGCCTTTGTTGTAATGTAATGTGCATAAATTGTTTTTTTGTCTCACCACATGGGGGCAGCAAAAACAAAGTGCAGATGAAGTTTTCCGCACCTCAAGCAGAAATACAGAAACATCAGTATTCACCTGGAGTCATGTTTGCCTTTTAGCTCTGTTGTGGTCTCCACCATCTCCACAGCAAAACACGTGGCTCGTGATTGGCTAAATCCTTCACAGTGTTTGCCGGCTAGTTGCTAACCACGCCCGTTTGCCATTTGGTGCCGCGGGGGCGCTGTGCATTGGGATTATCAGGACTTTAGCACTGAAGATTTTTGCCTGCTGTGTCTCAAAAGGACACAAGGAGACAAATGAAAACAAAAAAATTAAGTTCGCGGTCACAAAAACAAAATCAGGTTTTTTCAGGAATTTTGCGTAACACTGGATTTTTTTTTATAGGGATGCTAACAGGACTCTCCTCTGACAGGTCACAGTCCTGCCGACTACAAGCTTCTCTCCGTCCACGTGATGATCCGCCACGGGGACCGCTACCCGCTCTACTCCATCCCCAGGACCAAGCGACCCGCCATCGACTGTACCCTGTCAATCAACAGGTCCACACACACACACACACACACACACACACTGAAATTGAAAATATAATGGGGGCACTAAATGTACCATTTGAAGCATCAGTATGTCGTAGTCATCTGGTATTAAAGGTGGGTTTTTTTTCATCACTATGGGGTCCGGTGTAGTACTGTTAATGTTCTGCAGCATCAAATGATGCAGATGAGCCACGGTCAGCCTCGAGGTTGATGACCCATCGACCGGGTGGATGCGAAGGATCTGCCGCTGACATCCAGATCCCGTAGGGCATCGCCAAAGGTTGCGCAGAGTGCGCGCCTCCGGCGGCTCGCTACGTCTAAGTGCACAAATTATATATGACATGCGTGATCAATAGTCGACTTGGATAACCGCGGCGGGGGAACGCTCGGCTATTTGACGGAGCAGCTGCCTCTGGGAAGGAGCTGTTCCCCGTGTCGGCCGGTGGAGGGTTTCTATGGATCTCGGATCCATAACGTTCGCGATCGATTGCTCCCCTCTCCTGAGCCAACGATGCACTGCGGCCTCCGAGCGTCTTGTTTGTTTTGCAAACTCTAGCGCGCCGTGATGGATGACGTGAGGGGGGGACTCATCATTCGCAGTGTCGCGGTACCGTTTCTTTGCCCCCTCATGCTTCAATTAAATAAAACAATGAACTGAAGCAAGACTTGGAGATGAAAGCCTTGGGCCCGCAGTTTTAATCGCAATAGTTAAAACCAAGTGTGGTAAAGATGAAAGTATTTGGAGATTCATTCACGTCTGTGGCATTTGTGAGAGCTCCAAGAAACTAATTATTTATTTAGTCAACGATCTGCCACTGCCGCAGAACTTCCCCCGCAATAGCACGGGGTACGTGAGCCTGTGCACTCCCTCTCCCCGCGCTCGTGCCGCCGCTCTCGCAGAGGGCCAGATGAGAGCCCCTGATAGCGCCTAATGAAAAGCCCGCTTCTCTCGTCAGCGTCAGAAGTCTGAAATCGGCGCTTTCATGCAAACTCTGCATGTGGATACACGCGCTCTGATAACATCTGGCACCCTCGAAATCCAGAAATTGGCGTTGGATGAAATGGTCCTGATGTGTGCGCCAAAACCTCTGGACAATTTCGCTTAGATCGTGTGGTCAATAAATTCCTTTTAGACCACTCCCTCGTTTTAGGGTTGTGTACCTGAACTCAGGTTTAGCGTAGAAAAAATTCAAGTTGCTTGCACCGCACCCGCGTCAGCTCTGCACATCTGTGACAGAACGGGCATGCGGTAATCTCGGCGTGCTCTCGGCCGCCTTTCATGATGCGGCCGATCTGCCGCGTCCATTCGATTATTAGATATTTTCAATACCCGTGATCTTTGAACCGGAGCTGAAAGTAGGCCGTCCCGAAATGCAAGCCTCTTATGACGGAGGCTGGGATGCTTTTTTTTCGTTTCGGGGATCGGGGTTTTGTTTGTGTACTGAGAAACCCGGCCGTGGAAGGGGAAAAAAAAAAAGCACTAATGAGCCCTTGAGCGCTCATTGCATCCTTATCCTCAGGAGGGCGGTCTGTGGCCAACCACTGAAGCTTCTGGCTGTGGTACTTAGCCCCCAAATACAGTATAATGCACTGTGTGTGTCGAGCAGAGTCGTGCGGCGAATGCTCCGTTTCTCCATATTTGCACTAAAAAAAAAATTGAGATCCAGAATATATTACGTGGTGCCTGTTATACTTTCTCCCCGTATTATTGCCTTGCCGTTATAGCATGAAGCCGTTCGATTAGAAAAAAACGGTGTGTTTTGAGACACTGTCGGCATCCGGCCAACATCACGATTTCCGATGAAGAAACGCGAGCAACCTCATTTTTCGTCATTTCGGCGCCGCTAAACAGCATCAGGCGTCCACATGCAGACGGCCAGCGCCGCCAGGCTGCTCTGAGTTAAATGATAACATGCTGGATGTTCGCCATCCTCTGGGTTTTTTTTTTTCCCCACGGGCCGTGTCGGTCGACTGTAGCCGCAGCCGGGCCAGGCCGCGATGATGCGTTTCTGCTGCAGTTCGACCTGCGCCAGAGATAAGAGGAGGATTAGCTTTCAGGAGCCTCCCTGTGTTCAGCTCTCACTATTCTCAGGTTGTTTCCCCTCTGACTTTCTGCGATTCGAAGTTCCTGTTCCGCTTCTTGATTCCGGCGACGACGTTAAGTGTTTTTGGCAGCAAATTAGTGGAGCTTCATTAACGTCGTTCCTAAAAAAAAAGACAGGGCTAATCAACCAGATGCGAGCATGTTCCGCGCTGTTTGCTCAAAAGCGCCGTTCGAAAATACATCATCGTGCTCCTGCCGTGGTTTGCGACCGGCGCGCCGCTGACATGTCATCAAGGTTAACCACTCTACCTGACAATGCGGTGAACAAATTGCAGCCCATTTGTCTCCCCACAATAGAAAAACCCAAGTTACTGTATTAACGCTAAACGCAGAGCCCACCTGTGATTGACGGGAATGTCACCGTCCAATCAGGTGGAAAAATTTGAAATACTGAGTTAATATTTCAGATTAGATATCGGTATCCGGAGTTGTTCCAGCTCATCCTGTGGGGGAACATTAGGGAAAAAAAACACTACCGCAAGATAGCCTGTTTTTCATGGGGAACAAAAATTCCAACAAGTTTTACTCATTAAACAACGGAAAGTTTTGAGGGGGGAAAAAAACGAATCCATTACTCCACTGTTCAACCTCATAAGGAAGAATCAAGCTCTTCATCTTCACATTGTATAAAATGTTTGCCATATTTTGAAAAGTGCACTTCAGCTCGAAACGTTTTCCATTCCGTTGCAATGAGGCCCGAGTTACTCACATTTGTTATGACTCCGGATCTCCCTCCCATGTCACCTACGACCTCTTACACTCTCACTTCTGCGATGTCACGTCCACAGTCCTTCCTGTTTTTCGCAGGCAGATGGGACATTAAAAAGCCTGTTTGGTATTTCTCCGTCACGGCGCTAATTTAGCCACGGCTGCTTTTATTTAGACCGGGGTGTAATTACAGGGATTTCAACTGGGATATGCCCTGGGCCGGATCCTTACAGAGAGCTCAGTCATGTGTGTGTGTGTGTGTGTGAGTGTGTGTGCACACATTTTACTTACTTCATTGGGACCTTTTCTGGTGCAAATCCTGGTACAAATGAGGCAAACTGTCTGAGGTCCTGGCGAACCCGGTTTGGGGTCGGGCTGTCCATGATGAATGGAAGTCAGTGCAATGTCCTATTAGGATAACTGCGTGCACTCTGTGTGTGTGTGTGTGTGTGTGTGTGTGTGTGTGTGTGTGTGTGTGTGTGTGTGTGTGTGTGTGTGTGTGTGTGTGTGCGCGCGCGTGTGTGTGTGTGCATGTGTGTGTGTGTGCTGGCACCAGCTTGCTGACCCACTGTCTCCGTCTGCGGTGAACTGAGCTTTCTTCTTCTGCAGGGCATTTCTCCTCTCCTCTCTTCCTCTTCCCACTTCCACCAATTCAGTCGCTGACAAGGTTTTTTTTTTTTTTTTTTTTTCTTCCTACAACAATCATCCCATTTACTTTCTTTTCTGTCTACTGTTTTAGAGCACACCAGCTTCATTTCCTTCCCTATTCATTCGCCTCCCCCCTCATTTATCCTACGTCTCTTTTGCTCATCTCTCCATCCCTTGCTCGCTAATCTCTTTCGCTGCCCCCATCCAGTGATAATAATCCCTATTTAATGTAATTGGGCTCTGTAATCTTTCGGTGGGCAACAATCATCTGTATAGACAGCCTGGCTGGCTCTTTGTCCAGCCGCACGTCCCCAGCCGCCGACGTCCAGTCTCCCAGCGTAGCCAATTAAATCCAGATCGTCTCAAGCCCCCCCCATGCAAACCGATCTGCCGACAGCAGAGGAGAGCTGTGTGTCTAGTGGCGCTGCATATGTTATTATGTAAGTGAATATTAGTGTGATGGTGCGGAGGGAGGCGAGAGGATAGAAGGCAACAGCAGACGCCCATGCCACGCAAAAACACAAAGAAACCCTGTCCTAAAAAATAGAAACCGCTGGTTCTCATTTTCAGAAGAGATCTAAAATCAGAAGCTTTTTATTTTGATAGTGAGAAAATGTAGACACGGTCCGTAATGTAGCTGGTGGTTGTGGAGGGCAGATTATATTTACCACGTTCACTCAGCAACCGTAATCACAAGTGTGCTGACAGAGGGTCGGGCTTTTTTTTTTTTAATGCCGTGTTCCTGGACCAGTCCGTGATCACTATGGAAACGGTGTGTGTGTGGGTGTGTATATGTGTGTGTTTGCGCTCTTTTTAATCTGAGCGATCTGAGCCGTAGCTCCTGCAGATTTGTTGTATTAAATTGTAATCTTCAATCATCTCTAATCTATGAGATCACTGACTGCTCCTCTTGCTGCCCTCATCCCTGCACGCCTGTGTGTGTGTGTGTGTGTGTGTGTGTGTCCGTGCACGCACACTTGTTTATATGGGCGCGTGTGTGTCTGTCCCAAGGCAACACATTCTTTCATCTTTATATATCTCCATCTCCCATATTCCCACCCACACACATTGAGCAGTCGCGAAGGTCAGCAGTGTTAGAGAGACACCTGGTGGCAGATGCTGGGAATGGCGTTCACATGCAGTTCCTTATTATTCACGCAGAGATCCGACTGTATACAGAAGAATAATAGTTTATGTGTACTGATTATCAATAAAAAAAAAAAACTAACTCAGGCTGCAGGACTCCTATTTTAACTTCAGATGAATGCATTTTCACACACTGTGAAAGGTGGAGGTGAGGCTGAAGTCAGAACATATTTGCCGGTTAAATTTGACAAATGATAAATCGTCAGAATTGTTTCTGATCAACTTGAAAGCATCGAAGCTTTCAGTCGCCTCCTCATCCAGAGCAGTTTTTATAAAAGAAGACGATTGGTGAGAGATGAGCAACATTGGTTTACGTTGTGGGCTCAGTGGAAGTTTTTTCCAAATTTGTTGCTTTAAGAATCCACAAAATAAATAACTTGACCAGGTGCAGGATACTTTAACCGTTGAAGTGGCGATCCTCCTTGTCAGCAGTGGAGTAGATTATTCCCAAAGACTGAACATGCCTCTGCCAGAACAGCAGAAATAAGCAGCCATGAGTTTACACTTGTTATCTGGACGTAATGCGCACCTGTTGGTTGGAGCCCGTCTTTTACCTTTTGTCATCCACCCTGTCGCCACCCTCAGGAGGCCGTCCCACCCCCTGCTCGACGCATTCATCAGCCACATGGGCCAAGGAGGGCGTGGCCACTGGGAGTCCACGCTGGGCTCGATTCCCCGTCTGCCCAATCACGCTGCCTGTGAGATTGGGAGAACTCACGCAGACGGGTAGGCAAGGAAGAACTCATGACCCATCCTATCAACCAAAACTTGGCTCATAGACCAATATAATGTGTTTATTTTTACCTGTGTACAGTCAGCCTCAAAGGTCGACAGAGTCTTTTTGTAGATTTTCTGTGAAGCCACTGATTTATCAGTTTTACAAATCAATATTTCTATCCAGTGATTTTCCTATTTTACATCTTGTCCTGCTTGACATTCTCTGTTAGCAAGTATTAATCATTCGGTTAATTAAATATCAATTCAACTTTCCAGGTGTAGTGCAGCACCTACGCAATGGGCAGCTCCTCCTCCAAGCCTACAAGCATCACAGTGTCCTCCCCACCAATTGGTCTCCCCGCCAGCTGTGGGTGGAGACCACGGGTAAGAGCCGGACTCTGCAGAGCGGACTGGCCTTCCTCTACGGCTTCCTCCCGGACTTCGATTGGGCGAAGCTGACCGTGCGCCACCAGTGGAGCACGTTGTTCTGCGGGTCGGCCTGCGACTGCCCCGCCAGGAACAGGTACCTGGAGGAGGAGCAGAGGCGGCAGTATCGGCTCCGGGTGGCCAACACCGAGCTGGAGAGGACTTACGCCGACATGGCACGGACTTTGGGTGTGCCCACCCGCCAGCTCCGAGCTGCAAACCCTATAGACTCCCTGCTGTGCCACCTGTGCCACGGCCTGTCTTTCCCATGTGTTCCAGTGGGAGACAGCGGCACCGGTGGGTGTCTGACAATGGCGCAGTTTGCCGTGATTCGTCGGCAGCAGCTCGATGACGAGGTGGATCGGAGACGAGCGGGGCTGTACCATAAGTACGCCATTCTGGCCATGTACCCCTACCTCAACCGAACCGCCGCTAAGATGGAGCGTGTCGCCAAGGGCAGCGAGGACGGTCGACAGCCTCGAGCGGGGGGCGAGGAGGTCTTCACCCTCTCCTCAGCTCACGATGTCACCATGGCCCCGTTGCTGAGCGCTCTGGGACTGGAGGAGGCCAGGTTCCCACGTTTTGCGGCGAGAGTGGTGTTTGAACTGTGGAAGAGTCCCCCAGCGACCCAAGGGCAGCTGAAGAAGAGGGGCGGCAAAGGCGATAAGCCGAAAGCAAAAGATGGCGAGCCGTTCATCAGGGTGCTGTACAATGGCGAGGATGTGACATTCCACACCACCTTCTGCCGTGCCCAAGACCGCCACGCCCGCCAGCCACTCTGCCCTCTGAAGAACTTCCTGTCTTTCGTCAGGAGGGACATGTTCGGTGCTGTTAATGCTACTTCCTACCAAGGAGCCTGCTACAGACGCCCCGGTTGACAGACGCACACGGGGGTGAATGCAGGGTTGGGGGATGGATGTTCTCTCCTTATTTTTAAGTTTTCCACTTTTGAAGATGGTGCACTTTTATACTGCTCACAGTGTCTTCAAATTTTGCATATTTTTAAAAAATGTAGTCTTGAATATCACTATCATCATCATTCTTAACATGAGCACAAAGTGAATGGCAAATGCACAGAATCACCCTTTCTAGAAACTTCTTTCGAAATTCCTTTTTGAGTATAGTATGTCTTCTCAAGTGAAACTGTAAGATATCAACATTGAAGGGGAGTTGTACGGCACTTCGCCACTTTATTGCTACATTCCATAATACCATGGAATTGTAAAATTCCAGAATTCCCAAATGCCTGCAGGGAAAAAAAGGAAAATCAAAGCTTGAAATACATTGCTGGATTAAACATTCCTGGGAAATGTTTTTGTGTATTATGATTTTTTTTTTTTTTTTAATGAAAATACAGTTTGGGTTAGGTCACATCACTCATTATGGATAACTGTTTTTTTCACTTAGGATTTCTTAGTTTTAATGTTTGTTCATTGCAGTAGCTGCCTCTTTAGGAATAAATTTTATTTCTCCTTTCACTCATCGATGTAGATTTTTTTTCTGTTAAAATTGACTGCGGTACCCTTGAAAGTGGAAATTAATGTTTCTATTAATTATATTATTAATTTACAGCTACAGGATATCTGTATTTATTAACTGGTGATAAATTGGTCACATTCTACTTTTTGTTTTTACTTGAAGAATACGAAATCTGATTGTATTCATTCTTAACGGACATTTATACTGTAAAGCACATATGGAGTAAAATAAATACTCTGTTTTCATTATATTGTGTATTTATTTTCCCTGTTGATTGGTTATCATCATTCGCTGCAAAGAGGTTTCTTTATATATTTCGGCACAAATCATGTAGGATAATATTGAAAAGCCTACTCCTGACAAAAAATACAAAACTTAGACACTTTTACACCCAAATGACATTAATTCATACAGCTTGGTAATGTAAAATTTAACATTATAATGCAAAATAAAGCCCAAAATAGTAATAGTTTTAGACTACGAAACCGTTTCTTACAATAAACACTGACACTCTGCCCAGCCAATTAAAAGCAATTACCGTGTCCTCATTTTCGCTACCAGCCAATGATACAGGCTTTGGCCAGGTTACACTCCGGGGACGTTTTCTTGGCGCTAAATAAAGCTAACTCAGTAAAAGCCAGCCAGTTTGGTTTTTAATCAATATGTACGTAAGAATTTTGCTTGAAATATATTAACCGTCGGTTGAGAAAAGTCGTAGCAGTGACCTTCAAGCTCAAGCTGACGATTCGGGGACTATTAGCTCAACTGTCGCCGGACTTGATACACTGAGAAGCTTGTGATGGAGCTAACGTTAGCATCCCAGAGGACGCTGATGCTAAGCGTGCGTAAAAAGACATTTGCCCCGAAGATTTGGTAGTGGAAGGACCTACGGAAGTTAGACTTGAAAAGTAGTCGCGACGTATTAAGCAGCGGTGAGTTCAAAACTTTACTTTTGTACTTTGGGAAAATGTCTATGCTGCTAAGCACGCAAGTGTTTTTGATGCTTTTTAAACCTATAATTTGTTGTGCAGCCCGTGACCGAGGCCAACGCTTATGGGTTCATTCAAAATATGTATTTGCTTCTTACAGTACTGTATGAAATGCAAAGGAGGCAGTAGCTTCTGTGTGTGCGTATGACGTAGTTGATTTCTTTCATGAAACATGATGATGTTGTTAACTATAAACGTAATAAAAGCTGTGCCAGGTGATAGGGACTTGACTTGAAACAACTCTAATGTTGTCTTAGCTGTTTGCTTCAAATCCTTGTTGTATTGAAAGGTGATGCGTCACCCTAGTCTCAGCTCACGTGGACTTGAATCTGTGCTGATTCTGTATTTGATTTGTGTTCATCCTTCCTGATGTTGGGACCTGTTCCCTGTCCTTGGTACCGAGGAGCCGTCCTTCAGCATTGCATAGATAACAAACAGTCCCTGGCATTGTTTCCCTCTAAAGTTCTCAGAATCCTTTAAATGCCATTTGGCAAACTCTAAGTGGGCACTCGTATGTATTTCACTCAAAGTGACTTCCATCGAGCCACTGTAAAGGAAGGGTTGATTAGAATGTCATACTTCTGGCATGTTCTCCCACTCCTGCAGAGGACCTCTGAAACTTTGTCAGCATGATTCGACTCCAGCCCTTCTTGCCTGGTTCCTCAGCTTGGTTGGAGGGTCAAACTCTTAAAAAAAAAAAGAGTCCTTTTTTTGTTTTTCTGAGCTTCTTCCTTTTCGGAATTACTGAGACCACTGTGCTCCTGGGAGCACTCAAAGCTTCAGAAATAGTGTTATATCTTAGCCCTGATCCGTGCCTCACCGCAGCTTTATCGCAAAGGCCGACAAAGAGTTCTTTCCACTTTAGATCTGACGTGCAGTGTGAATGCTGGGACCTCACGTGTACAGTTGTGCGCCTTTCTAATCTATATCTTATCAGCTCATTTCGTCACAGTATAGAATAACAAAAGAAAACCGGATGCATACTTTTAACTGGTATGGAAAAAACAAGGGAGTTCAAAACAAAGCGTATGCACTGTGGAGTACTAGTACCAGTGAACTAGTTTTTTTTTCCACCACTGTGACTTTGTACAAAAGACTGATCTCTTGCAATACCACTAGATGGCGCATTGGTTCCACAAAAATCTCCAAATCTCCCAGTCTGGCCCATCCGCCAGTATCAGTTATCCATTTTGTCAACACCGGCACAGCGCATAGTCAATACATTTATATAAATGTAAAAACCCCGAGTGCCCGCCCCCCACCACCACCGGCGGACGAGTCATGTGTCATCATCATTAGGAACATAATACAACACTGACAAGATATCAATTGTACAAGTCATTTTCAAAAGTGCCTCAGGGCGCACAACCTGCCCTCTTCCTTTTCAGGATCCTCACAATCAGGAGTCTATTGATTGGAAAGATGCAATAACAAGAGTGAGTTGGATAGATTACATTTGCAGTGGGGTGTGTGTGTGGGGGGGGGGTATGTGTCCTGGGAGTAAAGAGCCCTTTCCCAGTGAATTAAGGGCTACGCAATTGATGCTGCAGACAGATTAGAAGCGTCGTCTGCTGCGACTTTAAGTAGCTTGCGATGAACACTTGTCTAACAAGTCTAACGTGCATTCTGATGGAGTCACTCAATTTTATTGTGAAGAAAGGAGCGGCGGGAAAGTGGAGTCAAGTACGAACAGGTTTGAACTGCGAGACCAGTGGATTTAAAAAAAAAAAATAATACTCACATTTCCCTCAGTTGCTGAGTCACGCCCTAAACTTAAGTTCGCATCTCAATCCCCAAGTTCAGGCGAACCGCATAAATCGATGCAAATTTATTCCCGAACTTTCCCCGCTCACATCCGGGCCTTCTCCCAAGCCGTTTCCCGTGTTATGCCATGACGTCAGGGTTGTTAATGACAGGCGCTAACCTTCCCCCGGCCGGTCCCCATTCCTCCCCCTTTTGTCCTGCCCTCGCCCGCGAAGGCCCCGACACCTCACTGCCACCCACGCCTCTGATGTCATCCCCGCCGCACCGAGGCGGAGCTGCAATTTCCTCCTGCCGCAGCTCGCTCGATCTTTGATGTTGTTTCGCTGCCTCCGGCGCGGGCTGATGCACCGGTGTCCCTCGGTGTGTGTGTGTGTGTGTGTTCGCGTGCACGTGCACGTCTGCGTGTGTGTGGATGGTTAAAGGCGGATCAAGGTGAATGTGCTGGGCGCCAGCTAACGCAGCCTGCGTGCGCGCTCTCAGCCTGCCCGCGAAAATTCCTGGCTGTTCCGGCGGCTGCAGAAAAACCGGTATGAGATTTGGTCAGACGGATGACGGGAAGACAGACGGCTGACAGCTCGGACAGCGGTTGAGCACCATTGTGGTCAATGGCGAGCGGAGTGGAAGCTGGAAGAGAGGGAGGGGCTGCGGTCGCGGTTTCGCCGTTTAGCCTCGTGGAATCGGCCCCGGTCTCTCCCTCTCTCTCTCTCCCTCTCCCAAACCACAGCTGTAGCCGTCAGGTCGGACGAATTAAAGCGAGAGATTAGATTTCATGTCGTGAAGAGGAAACGACAGCTACCGGACCCGGGGCCAGAGGAGGCTTAGTGTTGACCGGAGGGCGCAGCCTTGGTTCAGGCCGATGCTTCCCGCAGTGTGTTGTCCAAGCCCCCCCCCCCCGGGGCAACGATTCACATTCAGTCGATGCACTGCTTTGCTAACCCGTTAGCCAAGAAACAGTCTGGCACATGATGTGTTTCACTTTCACATCAGTGAACTTTTCAGAGGCGCTGAATTTGAAGAGTTTGATCAACTTCAGACACAGCTAGGCTGACCGGGCCCCTGTTTCCAGTCCTTACGGTGGTAGTTCCAGTCCTTAGCTAAGCTAACCGACCGCCAACCATGGCTTCACGTTCGCAACGCAGACGCGGCGCGAGAGTGGTCAAATCTCATTTGAAAGAAAACTACAGCGCTTGTGTGGGAACCGGAACTTGCCGAGCTGGGGAAGCGATTCTTCTTAGCGCACATGGAGACGTTTCGGGGCGGGGGGATGGCGAAGGGGGAGGGGGGGGGGCTTCTTGAGGTGACAGTAGAGATGTGTGAGAGCGAAAGAGACTAAACGAGTGTGTGTGTGTTAAGTTTAGGGTCAGCTAATTGGGGTCTGCGACGTGTGTGTGTGTGTGTGTCCCGCCTGTCAGTGTCCAGACCGTGCCGCTGGTGTGTTTTCTCAGATGTGAGTCTTGATGGAGCCCCCCCCCCTTTTTTTTCGCTTGGGTAAATACTGCCGCTACCACGTGGGTCTCCGTGAAGGGACAGAGAGAGAAAGAGAGAGCGAGCAAGGCTGCAGTTTGATCACGGGCCTGAGTTCGCTGCGCGGTCACCTGCTTGTGATTTATCGATAGCTTAAAATAATTAGGATTTATGAGTCTCTGTGCACTGTAAGTGACGGGCCAGTGGCTTCACCGCACACACACACACACACACGCATGCACACACACACTCGGGCTAATTGAGTTCAGTCATTACTGTCTCGTTCCTCTTACTGAGGGCTCGTTCACTCTGCCGTCCATCACAACGCACGCGAGCAGAGACTCCATCGAAGGACAGTTTATGGGGTTTTTTCCCTCGGCACCTGGCACGCTTTCCTTAAGTGTTTGCGTCTCCCTGGACGCCCGATGTCCACCTTTCGACGTCCCCCCTGCCCGTCTCCGGTGTTATTCGCGTCTTTATTGCCCTCGTTCGTCTGCCGCCAGCCTTCTATCTTCGGTCGCTGCGCGCGCTGAATGTCTGAGCGTGTTAAGCAGGGATTGGAAGTGTGTGTGTGTGTGTGTGTGTGTGTGTGGCATTTGGTGAAACAACCTCTCACATGCAAATGGCTACGCCCCCCCCCCAAAATCGTTCGAGGGGGGGAAAAACAACATGAGAGGGGAAAACGAGACGGACGCAGGAATGGAACAGACACACATACCAAACACGGCGGAGCGAGAGAGAGACGCATGCAAATGTACAGCAGGCTGATGGTGGGTACTGAGAGATGGCACGGGGGGATAAAAGCGTTTGGTAAATGGGTCAGGCCTGTCTGCCATCTCCGGCACATACACGCAGCGTGCAGCCCCCGGAGAGAGACCCAAGCCTGTACAACACGCTGCTGAGAGGAGGGGGGGGGCGACAGGAGGAGAGATGAAGAGAGAGATGGAGCGTTGCAGAAGGATTGCCGGGAAAGGGGGGGGGGTGTGTGTGTGGGGGGGGAATCTCAAAGGGTCAGTCGTAGACATGTTGATGATTTTTGGGGGGTGCTCTGGCGCGGCCACGAGACGTCTTTCTCGGAGATTTCGGCTGCCGGCTTGGAGGAGAAGTGCGTCCACGGCGCTCGTCTGTTCAGGAACACTGGCGAATCTGCAGACGTCGCAGCGATCCCATCTGGAGCTGCCTGTTTTCCAAAAGCGTTGTACTTTTCCCAGTGAACCGGAGGCCACCCACCTCCCCCCGGACAGGTTCCGCGGCGCAGCACCTGTAGCGACAGGTCCGACGGGTGAAGGGGTGGCGAGCTGGATGAGACCTGTCGCAAAGGCCCTCTGACCCGCGACGCCGAATGTGGTCCGCCTGCTTGTGCGCAGGCCGCCTGATGAAAGGACCCGGCGAGTTTTGTTTGCCCCGCCTGGAACCACATCAAAGAAAGGGCAGAGGAGAAAGGGGGAAGGAGCCGGGGCCGCCGCCGGAGCGAGAACGGCTCCGCGGCCGGACGGATGAAAGGGTTAATCTCGTTTCCTGAAGCACAGCCCCGTTCGCCGCCGGGCCTCCGCCGCCATTGTACGCCTGCCGCTAAGCGTCCACGTGCGCCTAGGTAAACACATTTTGGGAATAGGAGCTAATCCATCATGGGCGTCACTCTGAAATGTTTCTCCCCCCCTGGGCCCTGCAGTGCTGCGGTATCAGGTGGAAGGGTTCCACTTCCTGTCTTTGTGGACAGGTTCCTGGCCGAGGGCGGCGGTGGTGGCGGGGGGCAATTCACCCTACTGGCCCCCGGAGGGCTGAGCACACAACCCACGGGGGCGACACTACCTGTTCCACCGCAGCCCCGGACGGCGCCGCTCTGGGCCCTGTGGAAGGGTGTGTGTGTGCGCGTGCGTGTGCATGCGTGTGTGTTCTGCTTCCTGCTTACGAACGTCAAAGGAGGCGATTTCTGCAGAGCAGAACTTTTTCGTCCGGCGCGCATTGCACGTCCCGCTCGGCACGCCTGGAGAAATGTCCCACAGCCGCGGTGTCAAATCTCGGTGGGAGGAGATTGCGTCGATGGCGTTACGCAGGTCACGAGGGAGGCTCTCTCACACGCACACACACACACACACACACACAGACTTGAGGCTTCTTGGGCGAGCCACTGCAGATTTTTAAATTGAATCTCTTCTGTCCCGCGTCGTGGGTGACCTTCTCATTTGGTGCCGGGTAGCGTTCCAGAAAGCCAATACCCGCGGTGATTTTATTCTCACAGAGGCGGAGGGACAGTCGGGGGGTGGGGGGCGGGGGGGGGCGCTCTGAGGACACGGACGCATTCCTGCGCATTCCTCATTGCTCGCGTGCGATTCGACACAGAGGCGCGGAGGAGGTGGGATCAAAATCTTGAGAGACGATAAGCCACACGATACGATGGAAGTGATGCATGTGAAGATCGCTTGATCATCAGAATTTGAGCATAGTTTTGTCTTGAGCACAGGTGATCGAGTCAGCGGGGGGGTGGGGTTGAACTTCTCTCTCAACTCCTTCTTTTCATTCCTCGGACTCTCTCCGTCACTACTGCATGTGCGAAAAAAAGAAACGAATGCGACTCCGCGAACGCCTTCGATTAGGATCCGTTCCAAAATTGATTTATATTCGCTCCTACCGCCCACGAACATTTTCACCCGTAGACACGGTCGGACGAGATGTGCTAGCTCCACACATAGCGCGTCCTTAAAGCTCTCGGAGCTCAAGGTCAGATGGGAAAAATGAGAGAACACGAGCTCCCATCAAACCAGCAGGTTAAATGGGGCGACTTCATTCTGGACTTAACAACGCAGAGGCGGCGCCTTCGACAGCAGAAGCGCCTCCACGCTGGAATCGCTTCCTGCCCCGCGTGCTCCGGCTGCGTGGCCGGCATCTCTCCCGTTTTACCGTTTTCGAAGGCAGCTCCTTTTTCAAAATGAATGGATTCCTCTGCAAAATGTCCACATCATGGGAGGATATTTTATTTTGCACCGCGAGCGGCCGGTGCTAATTTAATAATACATTCTCATGCGGGTGAGGGGGAAAAAAAATTAGCGATGAAGTGAAGGAGGCTGATGGGAGGGAAGTAAAAGCGAGAAATAAACAGATGGCGCGACCGTGCGTGACTTCTTTCACCACCCCCCCCCCCAAAAAAGAAATAAAAAAAAAGCTGAAGCTCTTTTCTGCTCTCGACGCAACGAGGAGCGCCGCGGGCGCGGGATCAATGGGCCTCGGGAGTTTGGCTCCGCGGCGAAAAAATCCATAGCGCCGTTTGGAATTGTTATTACAAATCCATCGCCCCCCCCCCCCATCCCTGCGAAAAACGGGCAGGCGGGTGTTGAGACAATGAGAGCAAATCAATGGCGACCAAAGCAAGGCCTGCCGAGCCCTCACCATAGGTCTAGCACCCCCCACCCAAAACCCCCCCCCCAAAAAAACGGCGTGTTACGCTTAGTACGGTTCGACGGCGCCTCCTCTGTTTGCTCCGGGGAAGAGGTTTACGCTACGAGAGCGGAGAGACGCGTCCATCTATCTTTCAGGAGGTAATGAAGTCATCATCCCCCACACACACACACACCCCCCCCCCCCGTCGTCGTCTACCGGTGCTGAGTCATCCGTCTGTCGCCGCGCGCACAAAAGCAGGTTTTCCCAAAAGGGCGAACGCGTTCTCACGCGCGCACCAGAACTCTCTGTCACCGCCGCCTCCACATCCTGTCCTCTCCCGTCGGCCCACAGTTTACAGCCCCGTCGTAATAAATCACGCTTATTGGACTTAACACCATTACCACGGAAACGCGCGGAGGAAGGGGATGCTGGACGTCCAAACACAAACGGGGGGACACGGGCAGGCTGGGGACTTCGTGAACTTCAAGCGCGGTTAAGTGGAATCACGCCCGTGTGTCGGTGCGCCCGCAGCCTGTGGACTGAACATGATTTTTTTTTTTCCATCTTCAAAATACATTCTTTCTTTCGTTTCTCGCGCCACTCTCGACCTCGAGCACTCCGTGCTAGGAGGGGAGGGGATCATGGTTCATCGCTTTCTCGTCGCTAACTCGTCGCTAACCCAGCAAACTCCTTCCCACGTGCGAAACAGTCACATTACAGTAGCAGCGATGGCGGGGAGGGTGACTGTAAAGCAAATAACGGAGGTTGATGCAAAAAAAAAAAAAGCCAAAAAAAAGGGACTGACATCACCATAGCGTGTCGCTGTGAGGCGATAATTCCCCGTGGCGGGCGGATCTCGTGGCACAAAGAGACGGGGACGGGGGATTCGGGGGGGAGCTTGAGCGGGCGGAGGACAGCTGTCGTCTCCGTTTGACAGATGCCCCGGCTCTCGGAGGAGCGGAATTAAATAGCCGACATAGTTTGGACGGAGGACTTTCACGCCCTTCGCACTCACTCTCTCTCTCTCTCTCTCACACACACACACACACACACACACACACACACACACGCGCACGCCGTCTGGCATAACATAAACGCGCATTAGCCGTATCATCTCTCATCGACACCTAACGCCGAAGCGCCGGGTGTTAACACGCCGCGAGCCCGCGCTAATGCACTGTGGCGGGCGCGGTCGGGTTGGTGCCGTGGGTGCGTTCGGAGACCCGCGCGTGCGGGTCGCATAAAAAAAAAAAAAAAATTAATAAATAAAATGGGCGCACGCCTAATCTTGTGCGCTTCACTTGTGGAAGAGTGGATGTTATATAACGCGCAGTGTGCGACTGAGCCTCTTCCTCCAGATGGATGCTGCTGTGTGTGTGTGTTTTCTAATCCTATTTCCTCATGTCCACGCTGCCTGTTTTAATTGTGGGGTAACATGGATTTCACGAGGTTAGACACGCACACACACACACACACGCAGCGCCACGGTAACCACATGACAGAGTATCATGGGTCTGTGGATGCGTATCTATTCAGCCGGGATCAAAAGGCTTATTAATGTGAAGTGGGGGGGGTGCAGTGAGGTGCTGAGGCTCATCCACAGTGTGTGTGTGTGTGTGTGTGTGTGAGAGAGAGAGAGAGCGAGCGCGGCAGCAGGAGCTCAACCTTGTCAAGTCATGATGGAATCTATAATTGATGGACCTCAATAGCTGCCACTTCAATTTTCTTTTGCAATAAAAACCGAGACCCGTCTTTTTTTTTTTTTCCTTATATAAACTTTTTTTCCCGGCCTCTCGTGCCTGCGAGCGCCGTTTCGGATTCGCCGCGGCGGCGTTATCGGGCGATGCGCCGGCTCTCGCCGACCCTCTCCCTAATCCCCGTTCGCTCGCTCTCTCTCTACTGCCTCTTCGTCTCCATTGACCTCGCCATACTCCTCCTCCTCCTCCTCCTCCTCTCTCCTTCATTCTTGCGACTTCTATCTCTATCGATCGCCTCCCTTTTGTCCCGCTGCTGCGACGGCCACGCTCGCCGGCAGTTTTTTCCATCACGCGTGTTCTTTGCGCAGACTCTTTGTCTTCTCTCATCCTTCGGCCTCATGTCCTGCCTCCCTGGCCCGTCCTTCCCTCTTCATCCCTTCTCCTCCCCGGCCCGCCGTTCCTCCCCTCTTCCTGATGGCGGGGCCCTCTCGAGGTCGATTGGATGATTCCGTGATCGGATGCAGCTGACCACGCTGCTTTGATATCAGTCTGCTTTCATGAACTTTTGCTGAACGGACGCAGCAGAACCCCCCCACCCCCTCACAGGAAGTTTTGAAACGAGACTTACGGTAGTTAGCGAGCCCACGGAACCAAAGACGCGGTCTTGTACCATAACAAGTGGTGGGAGATCACACGCCTGCCCTCGATACCACATGTGTCCGTTTCAGCTTTTCTTTTTTTTCCCCGCGCGATCGCCACCTCTAGCTCAGGAAAAGCGAGGCGATGCGCCGATGTTGGCGACTACCGCTAAAGTAACGCCGGGCCTTGGTCGCGGGCGGAACAGCTCTGAGGTTAACGTTTATAGTGAGAGTTGCAAGAATAGCCTGTTTTTTTTTTTTTTTTAAAATGCCAACCTAAAATGTGAAATGGAATATTTCAAAATGAAGTGGAGGTGGGGTGGAGTCCGTCGGTGCACCCGCCGGATTCTAATGACCGCACACAAGCACTTCTCTCAAAAGCACTCTGTTGTTGATGTGACATATCACACAGACTGCGCCACAGACCCCCCCACCCCCACCCCCAAGCTCTGATCAAGGGGGGGCTGCTCATAGAAAGTTGGAGGGCAGTCATTATAAGTTAGCTCTTCTCTCCGTATAGGAAAAGTTGCAGGTCAGGCTGGTCCAGTCCTCTCTGATGGAGAGATAAAAGAGAGGGGGGAGGAGGGAGGGGAGGAGGAGGGGGGGGGGGGGGGCACTTGATCTCAGCATGCAGGAGAAATAGATGACTAACCAAACAGAGGGGCCCAGCCAGCCGCAACCACAATCAATGGCCTTTCTCTTCAAGCGTCCTCACTTTAGACCTGCACTCCTCTTCGGTGCGGGCTCTCTCTCTCTCTCTCTCTCTCTCTCTCTCTCTCTCTCTCTCTGGCTCTCGCTCCCTCCCTCCATACATCCTGAGCCCTCGGTATTGATTGAGTCTTCACAGCTTCATTAGGATTTCTCCCATTCACTTTGTTGCCTTCCTTCCCTTCCAGCCCTCCCTCTCTTCGATCCTCTCTCTCTCTCCCCATGTCTCCCTTCAGAGGCGGCGAGCCTGAGCCGGTATTGATTGAGTCCCCATATTTCACTTGCTTTCTCCCATCGCTTATCTGCGCGCAGCCAGGCAGCGCTGAAGGCGCACTTGAAGGATGCACCCCATATTTCACCCCCTGCTTATCCCCGGTTCCAGGGCTATACCGTGCACGACGACCCCCCGGGTATACCGTCACGACGACGCCCGGAGGCGAAGACCTCGTTTTTGGTGAACGTTCGCGTCACGGGTGCTTCGTATTCAAGCTCAGAGATTTGTTCTCATTGCTCTCTGCAGAACTTGACCTTTTGACCCCAGCCTTTGGTCTAAAAAGCGGTATTCCTGAAGACGGCGCGGTAAAGTCTGATCGACCAGCCGTCAGAGGAGAGAGGCTCTGCCCCGCTGTCTGGTGCTGAGACGCTCCAACATACTGTATTTAAATCTTGCACTGCAATCGTGCACAACCGGCTATAAACTAAGTTTACGCTACCAGTAAGGTGAAAGAAATTACAGAATGCAATCAACGCAGTTTTTGCACAAGGTTCTTTTTCTTTCACGTTTTTCGCTTCCTCCTGATCGCAGGGGATTTGCCGATGTTGCCGCGTCTTTCCGGGCTGGACCGTGGGCGTCAGTTTTTCTCACTCTTGACCAAGTCCACATTCAACTGTCAAGTTTTTTTTTGTTGGTTTTTTTTTTGGCGACTAAAGAGCAGAAAGTTAATGTTTTTCCTTCAATAAGACTAAAGCGTCCAGAGTTTTAGTCGGCCAGAAACCGGTGGGAAAATAAAACGGAACAAAAAAAGCCCCAATAGAGCCTGAGGTTGTGAGAAAATGTGTGTCGGTAACCTCTGACCATTTCTGCAGCTGAGTAGCTTCTGACCGGTGGGAAAAAAAAAATCACCATCCAACACGATGTTAAAAGTCAATCGGCGATTATCAATTATTATTATCATAATGAGAATTATCAATTATCACACAGTGCGCTATGACGACAGGGGAACGAATTACTGCAAACAAATAACAAAAAAAAAAAGATTAGTTCTACAAAACCCCCCTAAAATGTCTACATACTTACTAAGCACTTAATAGTGGGGAGGGGGGGGCACAATGTTCACCCTGTCTTAACGCTAAACCCACATAATTCTATTACTGCCCCATGTGTTTCAGCTGCGAGCTTTCACACCCTTTCAGCTAATGCCTCCTGAGGACGATTAGTCACCACGCTGCCTAAATACGTCAAGTGTGTGGCAGGGAGACACAAAGCAGAGGCGAGGCGGATGGGGGGGGGGGTCCGTCATGTGGGAGTGGGATCGGAGAGAAAGTATGGACCCCGACCCCCCCAGCCCGCGGCGACCCGAAGACGCGGCGATAACCCCTCACGCACGAAACGCATGTATCTGTAAACACAGCTGCATTAAGACGTCCGTACGGGAGGTTCTCTCAGAGCGGCGGCGAGATGACACGTTCCCACATTTAAAAAAAAAACAATCACTGCTCAGTTTGCCCCGACCCCGTAACATCGCTCAGTTACTGCCGACCGGCTTCCGGACATTACACAGGCCCCCTGGGTCCGGGACGTGAGCTTGACATGTTTTCACCGGGCGGCCGCCGCCGCCTTCCTCCCCCTCGCGCTCTGCGAACCGCAGCGTGATGGACCGCGACGCTGATGCGTTCGCATGTCGGGGCCCCCGCTGGTTTGAGGCCCTGAACACACTGAGAGAGAGAGAGAGAGAGTTGATCAGCTGACCACGTGTAATGCGAAAGGTGACCGGTTTTGCATCAGCCCCTCCGGTTTCCGGCGCCATCGCCGCGGATGACATCACCCGGCGATGCGCTGGCGGTCGAGGATTTTTCACCCCCGTGGGAACGAGAGGCTCGAGCTTCTCGGGGATTAAGAAAGGTAAAATATTAACGTCTTCTCCGGCGTAAAATAACATCTGCCGCCGAACCCTCGCGTGTCTGCGCGCACCCCGTGCCGCCCCCTCCGTCGCCGCAGGGAGGAGTCGGGAGGGGCCGGCTCACTTCTCCCGCGGACGCCCTGTTTATTTAGCCCGACATTCCTCCGCGGGGGCGCCGGCTACTCTGCCTAGTCTCACCCTGACATCACAGCCGCCCCCGGTCAGCACCAGCGACGTCTGAAATATGCGCGCGCGAGGGTTGGGGGAGTAGCGCCTGTTCAGCGAAGGGAGCTGACTCGCGCGCGGGGGGGCATCTCCACGTGTCGCTTCATGCCTGACAGGTTAACGCCACTGCAGCCAGATCTCCGTTAGCGCACGCCACAGCCCCTCGTGAGTGCGACGCCGCGTGACGAGCCGCCAAAGACGATGAGATGAGGGGCCCGTCCCGGTCTGTCCCGTCTCAGTCACGACGGGGAGTTTATTTACCTGTCGCCTCTCGTTAGGCTGCCGACTCTCTTGCGCGCGGGATTCGCCAAGCGGCCACGGGCTTCGCGGCGGCCTCTGTCTATACCGCGAGCACGCGTGCGCCCTTCCTCCGCCCCTGTTCAGGATCTCCTCTGATTGCTGTTGAGTGCTGGCTCGCGTTCCGGTCGCCATTCGTCGATGCGCCCGTCACTCAAAATTTTGCAGCTCGGGCACTTCGGCGTGCGCTCGGACACACTTCCTGGCGTCGACGCGATTCGGATCCGTCTCCTCCATCTTTTTTGGAAAGCTCGCTAACACTTTTCAGCGTTGCGTGGGGATATGGAGCCGGAGGATTGGCTTTCTCGTCAGAAAAAAAAAAACTAAACAAAACTCTGTTTCCTCAAACTCCCTCCGTCCATGATTATTTATTGCCTTTGTGTGTATGTGTGTGTATGTGTGTGTGGGCGCGCAAATGTGTGCGCGGCTCAGGTTGGCATGCAAAGGAGATTTGTCACGTGCTGCGGGTGTGCGTCGGCGTTTCTCTCCATGACCAGCTGCCTCTGGCCTGTCTCACTCGTTACCCTGTCATAACAGGCACTCAGCCGCCGTATTTCACCTCAGCCAACATACACACACACACATGCGCACACACACACACACACACACACACCGAGGGCAAGAACCTTTCCTCACCTCATTAAGCCACGGAGGAGAAACGGCGTTGGAATAAGGAGAGCAAGAGAGCCACAGAGATGGACCAAGTGAGACGATGAAGGCCTCCAGAGAGTTCGACGTTTCACTTTTTTTTTTTTTCTCTGGGCCACGCTCTGGCGACGCAGCCGGCCACGTCGTCTCGTGCTCCGGAGAAAGCCCGAACGACGGGTCGGATCCATCGGCCGCCTCAGCAGGGGAGCATGGGCACTGGGAAAGAGCAAAACTTCCACTCTGCTTTGCTCATACACAGGCCTGCATGCGTGAATGCACACACACATAGTCTCTTCCAGCCAAGAAGCTGATGAAGTGCGTACAGAGAACGTCTGAAAAAGCGAAAAAAAGGCCCGCTGCGATTTTCCAGGGAGCGTCCTCCGGCCCGTGTCCCCAGGTCAGGGACACTCGAGCAGCCGCCGGTTGAGGAGCCTTGGCAGCTTCCCCTCTCTGCCCAGGAATGGACCGTGAGCAAAGCGCCAACGTCGGTGTCACGGCGCGCTCGCGATGAGAAATGCTAACGTCGGCGGACGGCACCGTTCACCGAGCCGACAGCAGCGAAAGGTATCACTTCGAGAGGCTGCCCGGAAGTCAAACGTGAATGAAGCTGAGACATTAATACTCAAAAATTCTGAAATTATCATTCTCAGCCCCCCCAAAACAATCCCAAATTCATTTGGGAGTTCATTTGAGTGAGAACCTGCACCGGGGGCGCGCTGTCGTTGGAAATCTGGTTGCCGCCGTCTGACGGGAGCCCGGGTCAGCGCGGGGCGGGGGCGGTGTGGATACGTCACCTGTGTCGCCCGCGCCTGAGCCCTTCTTTCCCTCCGTCTCGCTTACGCCCTCGCCCGAGCGCGGGGAGCGCGGGAAGCGGCGTTCCCTCCCGGACCTCGACTCCGCATTCCCGGCCGCGCAGCTCCCCGGGAATTCGCCGCTCCGTTCCAATCATAACTGCGGGAGAGAGGGGTTTCGAGGCAAGGGCGGGGGGGGGCAGGGGGTGTTGGAAGCGGGAGGTGATGGATGGCTTCTCGGCTCCGTGTTTGCACAGCACATAGCTGGACCTGCTGACGGGAGGGGAAAACGAGGGGACGGGTGGAAACGGATAGGGAGAAGTGGGAGGCCGAATGGTGAAGTTTGAGCAACTTTGTGAAAACACCTGCGGAGTCATTGCCGTCTGTGTGTGTGTGTGTGTGTGTTTGTGTGTGTGAGACAGCGAACCAGTGGACGCTTCAAGTGTCTCTACGCGTGAGAGGCGGAGCCGCCAGTTTCGCTGCTTGACCGGATGATACTTTCTGGTCCAGACAGAGCTAACTGGAGATGTAAGTGTGTGTGTGTGTGTGTGTGTTTGACTCTGGGCCAGCACAGGGTTATCCATCTCTTAGCTCCAGCCCAGTGACAGGTCGGCGGGGGGGGGTCTAATATCTCAGCCAGATGTGTCCTGCGTCCGACCGCGTCCTCGTCGATACCTTTACCCCCGATTCCGCTCTTTTTGTTTCTTTATTTGCTCTGAGTCGCTCTCTCATGCGCCGAGCCAGCAAAATCTCGCACGGTGGGGGGGGGTGTGTGTGGAAAAATCACATCAAGACGTCGATCTGACACAGAATTAATACAATGGAATCTGATTTCTGATTTCTGATGACACATCGCAACGGATCGTACCTTGCTCAAAAAAAGCCGCTGGTAATCTCATCACAGAGCGACGCTCGCGGCAAACTTGTATCGCGCTCGCGCGATTAGGCCCCGCGACTGCGGCGTGAAATCTTTTCTCGTCGCATCATTTACATGTACTTCAGCCACGCAAATACCGCAGTCCAAATGCTCACTCTCCCACAGTGATCACGTACGTGGGGAAAACGCGACCTCCGCGACGTTGAGAAAATGTAATCAGACGGAACCTTTAAAAAAAAAAAAAGAACAGAACCAGCATCTGTCTCCCTCCCTTTTTTTCCTCCCCATCAGAATAGCAGGCGATTGGAAGTGACTGCGTGGGGGTAAGAGGGCTTTTCCGCTGAGGCAGGACAAGGAAAGGTCTGTGTGTGTGTGCGGGCGCGCGATTGCGTGTGCGAATCAGGTGACTCGATTGAACGTGGCTTTTGGGGTGTCAAGATCCCCCCCCCCGCCCCCATCGGCTGCAACCAGCCGGGCGCAGAGGCAGCGAAGCGAGGGAGGGAGTTGACAGTGGGGGTCTTTATACGTTCAGGAGCGAACGAATGATCGGGGGTGGGGGGGTCAGGGGTCAAAGCTCAGGAGAGGACTTAGGAGAGTTTTATCCACGCATTTGAACCCCCGTTTAAGTCGAACCTCCGGCGGCCACGGAAGTCCCGGAGGAGCCGCAGACCTCGGGCGACGGCGTCGCGACGGGAAAAAAAAGCGCCGTGTCCGGCCGGTCCGGTAACGACGGGCGGAGAGGATTTGAGTGTTTCCCGGAGGAGCGATCCCACAAGCGCCGGACGCCTCGTCTCCGTGCGCGTGCGCGTGCGCGTGCGTTGGGGAGCGTACAGGCCGGGGCACACGGACGGGTTTCATTTAGCAAACGCGGTCAAAACAACTTTATGAAGAGAAACGGCTATTGAGCTGTGCAGCGGGCAACCATATGATATCAATAATGACTCTGTGTGGCGCGCACACACACACACACATACATACAGTCGCTCCGTTCAGCGCAGGATTAATCAATTCTCTGCTGCGGACCGCCGATTGATCACACCGCAGGGACTGATACATCCATCCCATCGTGCATCGTGTGAATGCAGGCTCGCGCGCGTGCGTGTGCGCGTCCGTGAAATATTCCGCCCGCCTGCTCATGAAACCACAACTCCATTGTGGTACAAACCACCGCGCCGTCTGTCATGAATTCACATTCAATTTCATATTTGTCTCAGATCTCCGGCGGGCCATCCGCCGGCGCTGATCTTGTACTTGGTCAGCGTTCAGAATAAGTTCCCCATACGGACACGGAACCTTTTCGCAGCCCAAAATGTTTCGAATGTGCAGCGGAACAGATAAGACAACCGCAAAGTGTCTTGTGGTGACCGTGTCCATCCCCTCCCCCGATGAAGGGTGAAAATGGTTTCCACCGACATGCCCCCTTCATCGCAGGCATGCAAAGATTCGCCGCTTCTCTCGACAAGAAGCCTTTACGTAACTTTTTTCATGCGGGGGGGGGGAAAACCCAGCTTTCACAAAAACAAGGTCGTCCACGTCAGCAAATTTATTATTTATTTATTTACTTATTTACTTACTTAATGCTGACCTCCTTTCTTTTGCTTGCGTGAACTTGAATAGTTTGACATTTCGTCCTTTTTCCGAGGTTGACGGCGCTCTCCTGCTGTGAAATACGAAGCCACAGCCAGCAGCTCGTTAGCTTAGCTTAGCTCAGCTCAGTTTAGACTGGGCGCGGACGGCTAGCCTGACTCCGTCACACGTAATGAATCCACCTGCCAGTGCCTACACAAGTTGCCGCCTGACACATCCCCATTAAAAAAAAAGAAAAGAAATGTGAACACAACTTGCGGCTTTATGGGGGGGATAATGCGCCGGATGTTTCCTCGGCCGGAGTTGCTCCCCCCCTCATCTCTCGTCATGACGTTACGAGCTACAAGCCGAGCGGCTGTTGACTTAGCCTCAAAGTCCGAGGTGTGCGTGCGGTGTCGGCCTCCTTTTCCTAAACTGAAGTTTGTTGTCCCGGAGAGGAAGTGTCATTCGAGCGCTGCGCTGGACGACGTTGACTGAATGTGCCGCGCGTGATGAATCGCCTGAATGTGCGATTTTGATACACTGTCGAATTCAGCGGCAGACCATCAAGGTAAAATGACAGTCCAGCTATTCTACACCTCAGGTCCTCGGTGTCGGCGGGGGGGGGCTTGGCTTCCCCAAAGCTTTGGTTCTTTGCATAGTGGGGCCATGGCTTTGTCAAAACACCTCGGAGCCAAGAGGGTGAGAAACATCGCCTGAGTGAGTGTGTGTTTCTCTCTTGTTCTCTTTTCTCTTCCTGTTGTGTTTCACTCGGCGCGGTGCTCCGCCCCTGCTCTCGGAAATGAGATTCTCGAGGTCTTGATTTGATCTCCAGGCCTTCATTTCTCTCTCCCCGCCGTCTCCCCGAGGTGCGTTGTCTCCCGTCTGCTAACTCAGCTCTTTAAGTTGCAGCGCGGCCTTCCCCTGCTCCTCATAATTCACAAAGTTTGCCTTAAAAACCCACATGCGCACACGCGCACACTTATTGCTACCGTGTTCAACCTTGGGAATAGACTTAGGGAAGCACAGGCGGAGAGGAGGTGGGGGGGGGTGAGGAAAGGATGACTGTTCTCTTGTTTCTCTCCCTCGGTTCATAATTACCTGGTGAGCGAGGTGTGTGTGTGTGTGTGTGTGTGTGTGTGTCTGTTTGACCCGTTGGGGTGGTCCCGTACTCTATGTGCAGATTAAATGCTGATGCAGAGTGGAGACAGCTGGGCAAAGTGGAACTCGGGTCATTAAGGTTCTACCGGCAAGAGTGAAAACAACCGTCCACACAAGTGTGCGTGCGGGCACACACACACACACACACACACATTCCTGTATGGGCACCGAGGTGAGGTCCGGGTAAATTAACCTAGGAAGTGAGGACCACCGGTGCTATACCTGCAGATAAATAGATACTACATTTCATCAGTAGGTGGCATCCTGAGTCCTTTCTCCACTTCAGTTTCTTAAAAATAAAATTTGGCATTTTGGCGGAGGTGAGGACCGTTTCGTGAAGGGTTGGGTTCATTTCTGACCAGAATATTTTAACTACCTTCTGTCTTTCACTTGCAGTTATTCTTTGCTAACCAACCGTTTTTTTCTCACAGACAAATAGTGTAATAATATTTCAGTCTGAAAGTCCTTTTGGAAAGAGTTTCAGTTTGAAGCTCGCCGACGAGCAGAATAACTACAAGTTGATGTTGCGACCATTCATGAGACTCCTGCACCTGGGCACAGATGTACTTCTGAAATAAAAGGTAGCAGTACATAATCAATATCAAAAATTGCCCAATAAAGCTGCAGGTACCAACTCCAGTGAACAGAACGGAACGAATTTATTTCAGTATCTAACATCTCAACTATATTATATATATAAACTATAATTAATCAATTAAGAAAGTTAACTGAGAAAATATTTATGAAATTAATAGATATTACTGTAATGTTACTTGCAGCGTTAAAGGTGTTATTGCGATATTTTGAAAACCAACCAACCAACCAAATGTATCAAAGTAAAGGAACTGTACTATAACCAGATATTATCAACTTGAACACAGCATTATCTAGCATGAAAAATATTCAGAAGTTAAGCAGACCTTCGGTTCAATGTGACAATTCTGTTGTACACAAGGTTCGTCAAATCTTTCCAAAATCTTTTACCAAAGATCTTCTACTCTGTTATGCACTTCATGCAGTGTTCTTTTCGAGGAACTTGGCATTTTGAAATGTTTTGTCTGTCTGTAAAAGTCATGGTAAACCTCGTGATGTCATGCCTCGTGAACCTTGCAACTTGATCCAGCCCTTGTTCACTCAGATCCAGGACTTGGTTCTAGCTGTGAAAAGGTCCTCATTCCTAGGGTTAAAAATTCATGCTGGTCCTCACAAAAATGGCCATGCAAAAACACACGCACGACTACCACACCGCTCAATGAGCCTTTTATTTTGGAAAACAAACAGAGAAAGCTGGAAAAAAAACAAAAAAATGAAAAAAGGCAAACAGCGCTGGTGACAGGCCCAGCTACGGGGTCTCGGGATAGAGGGATGAAGGGGAGAGGAGAAAACGAGAGAGGGAGGGAAACGGAGGGGGTTGGGGTTGGGGTCGGGGTGGCAGAAGCCGGGCGGTCGGAAAAGTGCGTATTTGTTCAAGCAAGAGCTTTTGAGTGGGTCCAAAATAAAGCAGCGGTGGGGGGGGGGAGTTACGGGAGATCAGACGAGACCCCTCTGTCACCCCACCCGCCGTCCTGCCCCACTCCTCCCGCCCCCTCCATCCTCTCCCCTGTCAGCGCAAGCATCCAGTTCACACCCAGGGGTCCTGCAGAAACTGTGGGCCTTTGTGCTGGAGTAAGGACACTTAGTAATATTCGTCGGGGACTGACGGCGAAGATTCCCAAACTTTTCCACACCGAGTGCCGCCAGTGTTGGACCGCAGGTTCCCGCCGGGTCACGCGGCACCACGACGAAACCATCAGGGAAGAGTTAGAGAAGTTGGGCGGACCACGTCCGAGCAGAGGCCAGCTGGTGGCCGAGTCAGGGGATGAGATCATGTGGCGCCGGAAGTTTGTCGGCGATAATCTTATTTTCCTCTGTTCCGTGTGCTGTCGAATTCCTGAAGGGAACCTCCCTGACATCAAGCAGCACTTTTCACATGTGAGCGGGAAAACGAAGGTCGGTGAAATGAAGCGCCGTGCCACCTCTTCTTACAGTACACTTCAGCGAGGCGGCTCACCTGATATTTATCTTCGGTTCTCCTCATTGACGTCGGAGCCGAGTCCACCGTCTCCGCCCCAAACTTTTTTCAGAAAAATCAAGTTTGAGCAAATATCAGCTGTGGACCATTCCCGGCCCCCAAGCTCCTTCTGGGGAACCATCACCTGAAAGATTTATCCCCAGCAAAGGATAAATTTTGCAAGCTGCCCGCGTGATGACTACACTTGGGACTTTCTGTCGAGGAGACGTCAGGTGGACGAGGTGCACCGCGGCAGCGACGCGAAAAGAAACGCTCCTCTCGGTCGCGGGCCTTCCCCTCCCACCTTAATTTCATTACATCTGTGATTTGTATCTGTTTGCGTGCCGCAGTGTTGGAAACACGGGGAGGGGGGCGACTGAGGGGAGATTTAGGGGGAGGGCGAGAGATAAATGAATAAGCGAGAGGGAAACAAAGTGTGTGCGAGAGAAGCAGAAGGCATCGGAGGAGCGATTAGTGCGGCGGTATCCATCACTGGAGCTGCACTGCGCTGGTCGATTGCCACGGACACCGAGGAATACTTCATCTGGTCCCAGCGAGGGGGGAAATAAACGCTCGCATACACACACACATCCATCTATTATCATGCAGTGCAAAACTCTGACCACAGTCCACCTACTTCGTTTTCAACCCACTGTTAACTCCTCCAACCTCCCTTCACTTTTTTTTTTTTCCAGACAAAATTATTTCCATCTTTTTTTTTTAATAATACCTCTGACCCTCTCCTACCCCTGAACTCTCTTTTTTACTCCCTTGAAAACCCGTCCATACCTATGGCGCCCCCATTTTTGCAAGGACGCGTATTGCGACTCCTGTTTGTATCTGTGTGTTAAGTTCTTACATTTTGTTTTACAAAGTTAAGAAAGTTTAAGTCGAGCCTGATGCCTTCAGTCTCTTCCACGCACTGAGGTATATAATAGTCTCTTCGGCATCGGGTATCGTCCGATACGCAAGGCCCAGATATCGTTACCGGGACCGAAAAAGCTGGATTGGTGCAACCCTGCCTTAAAGCACCGGCTGAGCGAGGCGAAGAGAGTAACAACTAATGGAGAGATAGAGATCCGCAGGGATAAGTCTCTTAAATCGTCCTCGTAAAAGCTCCTGTTTTACGGTTCGGTCCATTCAGCGACTTCGAAACGATCGGGGGCACAACAGACGAGCCCCGCGTTGATCACTGCGTCCACGCCCTTCCTGCAAACGACCCTGCCGTAAATTCAGGAACGCGTTCTGAAACAGGGTGGACTGTATCACAACATAATCTGTCAGCAGTGTCGGTGCTGAAATGTGTTTTGGTATCAACGCCGGGAAGAAAAAAAACCAGAGTGACTGACATTTTTTCAAATTACTCCCCTGCTTTGCCAGAAATTTCTGTCATGCCAAGAAGTAGCTGATGGATAACAAAAAGAGAGAGGAACTGGAAGATGAAATTAACACACCGAGCCGGGAGGAACACAGAGGGAATACTTCCGAGAAACAAGTTTTGTTTGTTCGACGGCGGCGTCTGAGGAGGATTTATGCCCCATCGGGGGCCAAGCCTGGCAGAAGGAAGACGACAGAGGCCCGGTGGCGCTTTTCGGGGGGGCTCGACGCCACGCATAAATCACCCACCTGGAAGGGGCCGCGGAGGCCGGCCCGTGCCACCTGCCCGACGAGCCGGGGAACAGGTGTGCCGATGATGGTGAAGAAATCAGACGTAACTTCGTTTGTTCGAGCTTGTCACGTCGCCACGCGGCTCAGGGAAGCGAGGGGATGGGAGCGAGGAGGAAGAGAGGCCCCGAAACAAAATGTTCCTGGGGTAAATCTCTCGCGGTTTTTCGAGCGTGGCGAAAATTCCTTGCGATCGCCCGTGACCGTACGCCAATGAACCCGCTCGACGGCTTTCGAAGCAACGCAGAACATTCGCGATATGCAAGCAAAGGCATTCGGGGGAGTCGGGTCCTCGGGGCCAGCACCGCGCCGACCTCGAAAAAGACAAAGAGAAAGGCGAGAAGGGAAGTGAGAGAAGGCGGTAAGCATGAAAAGGAATACGGGGGGAGAGGGATGGTGGGGGAGGAAGAGGAGAAGGGGCCGAGGAGCGACATCTGGAGATTTCACAGAAGACGGACTCCGTCTCCGGAACCCGGGGAGCGCCGCCGTGGTTGCACCACAGCTCGCGTCTGTGGAGCGTGCAGAGGGTTTGAGGAATTTTTAAAAAAAAAAACTAAACTAAACAAATCTCAGAGCCGCTTCCCCGCAATGTGGGGTTTCCAGTAGCAGCGGCCACTTCACCTCGTTAAACTTTGAAGTCAGCGATGGCGGGAGCCGTCGCTCCGTTTAGCGAAGTGAGAAGTGTCGCATTGGAGGGTATTTGAGGGGTTGTTAGGCTGCGGCGGTGTTACGTAACAGGTGTTTTCGTGTTAGTGTGTGTGTGTTCTAAATTTGACAGCAGACGCCCCACCCCCCCTTCGCAGCCAGACTCACCGTCTCGCTGTCATCTCGTCACCCGAGACGACGCCACCTGTCTGGTTGCTGTTTACGCAGGTGATGTGCCTGGAGGAGCGATAAAAAAGAGCGGCGGAAGAATTCAATCGGCCGAGGACGAGACGCAGCGGTAGCGTCAGGCCGGTAGATGACTCAGCGCTTTTTTTTGCCCCCCCCCAATTACACTGGGATTTTGTCGTGAAAGTCTGACCTCCATCAGTCAGTGAATCAAAGTAAGCTTTGCTTTAACCTCGTTGTGCGAGTCCTAATGAAAATGCACTCCGCGCCTCACGACCCTTGGATGAGCATTTGAGGAATCGACAGTTGATCCTGAGGCGCGATGTCACCACCGTTCGCGGCCTGTTTGCTGTTTTAAAACAGCCGTGGGCTGCTCTCCCATCGTGCATGTGATCTTGACGGCGGCGTTAAATATCCTCCTATGCGGCATGAAAAAAGCCCTTTAAAAGTTCGATTCTCACGCGTTGCACCCGGCGGGGAACCACCCACGGTGCGCGGGAGCATTTTCGTTGCGTTGCGCCTGCATGTAACCATGGACCCAAAGGGCGGTGTCAGACCATCAGCCTCACCTGAAATGAACATCGCCGTCGCAGACGGCAGAAGACGTGTCGCTTCTTTTCGGCGCTGTGACGCGAGAGCTTACAAAGCCGTGTATTTGAGGTGTGAGGAGAAAATGTCGGCATCTTTCCGATTGAGATCGGGACGTGACGGTTGGTGAGCGTCTCACCCCCCGCTCCGAGACAACGCCGAGCAGCTGGAGCAGGTCAGTGTTGGCGACTCAGATCAGACGGTGTCGCCTTTGTTAACCAACCCCCGAACGTCCTGAAACACTCACCGCATGTTGGTTCCTGCTTCGTGGAGCGTTCGGCTTTAAAACCCAACCAGCACACGGCACCACAGGACAGGAGGAGGAGCGGACGCCGTGATGTCATAAAGGGACGAGACACTGGGTTTGCGAGTTCTCAGCACCCAACGTCATCCGTCAACCCCCCCGCCACCACACGCCAGTCCCTGGCTGATCCGGACAGGAAACCGCTGGATGCTGCTTCAGTGTACAGCAGCTTCGATTTAAAGAACAGTTGCAGATGGACAGTGTGTGTGTGTGTGTGTGTGTGTGTGTGTGTGGAGTGGGGGATGGGCTAAGCGATTTTAGGAGCTTTAGGGCTCAACCAGCACATGTCACTCAGGCAGCTGCGGCTCAGCAGGGATCCAGAGATCCGCCGAAGGGCTGATGGGGTCCAGGAGGGTTTACATAAGCGCGAAAATGCGCGTGCACACACACACACGCACGCGCCTCCTCACCCTCCATCCCGCCTGTCTCGCACTGTTGCCTTGCAGGCCGAACAGGACCCATGCGCTCCCCCGCAGCTCGTCCCGAAGCAGGGCTCTGCCGAAACTCCCAGCGGTCGACAACAGAGGGCGCCCTTGCCCCTCGCTGCACCCACGTCCGCCTCGGTCACGCACGCACGGGCCGATGGCGGCAGCGACGACGCACACATTCCCTTTACCCCCCCCGAGCGTTCCCTTCCCAAGCTTCAGGCTCTCCATTTTCTCCAGCTTCACGTCAGCGTCAACATTCATCGAGGGGCACGACCGTGTTTTTAGGCAAATGGCTCTCGTCGGCCCAGATTTGTCAGGCGGTTGGGGGGGGGGGGGTCATTTTTCAAAAAGGCGCGGGGCTCAATTTTGTTGACGGAGGCGTTCGGCTCTGGTTCGCACAGGTGGCAATAAGGGGACAAATCCCGACGTGTTTAGTGCGCCTCGTGGGCTATAAATAGCAGTGCGTTAGCTGGCGGCCAGGGGCTGCCGCCGCCGTTTCAGCCATTAGGAGCACTTTTTGTCTGTGTGTGTGTGTGTGGGGGGGGGGCTGAAATGACTGCTCTCGGTCTCCGCTTGATTGTGTGACTTGCTCTGTTTGTGTGTGTGCATCATCCAGAGCCGTGTTTACAACTGGGAGTAAATCCCCCGGCCAAAATTTCCTGTCTCATGGCGTGCTATCGCACCACCAATCTGGCTGTGCGTGCGCACGTGTGTGTGTGTGTGTGTGTGTGTGTGTGTGTATTCAAGTGTTATCTTGAAGTGCCCCCCCCCCGCACTTGTCCTTTCTCTCCTCCTATTCATCCATTGTGGCCAAGAGAGATTCCTCTCCCGCTCTCTTCTCCCTTGCGCTCCACCACAGTCCTAATTACCCATACTCCTCGGAGTGGCCCCTTGGTCGGAGCCTTTGAAGTTATTTTAACGCAAAGTCCACTTAGCTCCACTTAGCTCCACTGCAGACCAAATATATATATATATATATATATATATATATTTATATGCTTGAAAGTTTAAGAAAGTTGGATGTGAGCAGAAATGCCCACGACTGTTAAATAACGTTCATACTTGAACTTTGCTTTGAACTCTCCTGACGTTTTGCACACATTTGTATATTTTGTATTGAAGCCCACTTCGGGGCACGTTTCCAGACGCAGTGGCGTCCGAGATTCGGTCGTCTGCGGCGGCTTTTTTTTCTATTTCACATACGCCGTCCACCCCGTGAAACCCCAAGGAAGCCGCGAACGTGTGCAGCAAACGTCCTAGTCGTCCATCCCACCGTTGTTTCTCAGAGGAACGCCTTTCTCCTTTTTTTTGTTCTGCACGGCTTAACTGGACTGCTTACATTGTTTTTTCTTCAGAAAAAAAAACACAGATTTTGCAAGAGTGCGTTATTCCAGTGTCTTAATCTTCTTCATCAATAATTGTGCCGTTCCATTGGCCATACAACCGCCTTCGTAAAATTTTGGAAGTTTGAAATTGCATGTCGATTCAGTGATGGGAAGCGTGAGCATTTGAAATCGAAGCACAGATTCGCGCAGATATTTTATCGCCCGGGTGTCTGTCGGTACTTTCTGACCAAAGGCACACGGGCTGATTTCCGAGCAAAAGTCTGTTTGAATTATAACGGCGGAAAGCGAAGGATGCACGTATGGGAGCGTTTAATACGTCGCACGCGCAGCGGCGGCCAGCTCTGTTTCTGAGAGCTCGGCCGGGTGTTGATGGTTTCCTGAAGTGTCACAAGTCTCTCGTCTCCAGCCGGCCCGGCGAAGGGGAAACTCCAGGGAAGCCGAAGAGTAACAACTCTGCAGAGACGGGAGAGACGAGGGTGTTGAGGAGGGAATGCGACACTGAGGGGACGGGGCTGCGAAACAAAGCAAAGAGGGGAAAATAATAACGAACGGTCAGACCCACGAGGGGTGAGGAAACTGAATGTCACCAATGGGAGAGCTTAAAGAGAGGGAGAACGACAGGGGGACGCTGGATTTACGAGACAAGTATCAGAGCGTGGGGGGTGGGGTGGCGGTATCCAATATTTCCCATCTGACTCAAACCCCCGCCGCAGACCAGACTCAAATGAGAAACACAAACAGTTGCACTGAGGCCCAGAAACTACACAATGGCGCTTGCTTTGTAATCCTGGAGCTTTTCCATTTTCTTTTTTTGTTCTTTTTCTTTTTTTTTCTTCTTCGTCTTCCTCTCTGGCGTCGCACACGCAGCGTCCTCTGAAAGGACAAACCCCGGTCAGCGGTGATCGAGGAGGGCGTCCCGGCTCACCACGCCAGATTGTCGCAGAGAAACGGCTCAGCCTGGCTGTTCAGCGGGTGTGATAATGAGCCGCGGTCCGTCGGTCCTCTCCAGCTGTTGGTGTCGGGTGTCCAGACGTGCCCCCCCCCCAGGCTGAGCACGGCAACATATGGACGCGGCGCACATACGTGGACACACATACGTCCATGCACGCGAGCCCGCGGCTGATTAACGTTCTCATTCCCACCCCCTCGGGCCCACATGAATCCCACATTTCAAAAAGTCACGGTACGACGCACTCGGTCCCCGAACGCATCGCAGACATACGTAATGAGGTCCAGGTCCGGACGGGAAGAGCGCCGGAGCGCCGTTCAAGCTAATAAAAACAACAAAAAAAAAACAATGCGCGGGAGGAGTCGTTTGGCCTGCGTCCCGCCGAACACGACAGCGCTCTCGCCGAGCCGCTCCATGCGGGGGGGCTCGATCTATCCCTCGCGTCGATAAATCAGGCCGGCGTTGGCCTTTTATTGGAGGTCCAAAACGCAGCCGTCACTTTTGATGCGATGGAGGTTCTTTCCATTTCATATAATAGAGCGTTTCGGGAGTTGCCCATAAAAAACTTGAGGTTATTGATGATCCCCGCTCAATGCCTGCTTACTTGCATTTTTAAAGCTTTTAGCCACATCTCATATCATTGAGTGTTTTTTTATTTTCTTTTTAGAAAGGTGATCGTTACCTCTGGCTCCAGTTCAAATATTGTATTTGAGGCGTGTGTCCTCCTCGATCTTTAACCATCCCTCCATCGATTCCTTGGCGTATGACCTCGTTGCGCGCGTTTTATGGTAGAACGCGGCAATTAAAGTTCCGGAAGGTTTTTTCATTCCTGGAAGCGCGGTTATTGGCTTTCCCGCTGGGGAGTCGGGTGCGAAGGCTTACTCCGCCCCCCCCACGTTTGCGCGGTGAATGTGAAGCTGTTAGCTGTTAGCTTAGCGTAGCAGTGACAGCCAGCCCCGGCTTTGTCTACCGCTCCTAACCCGCAGAGTTCACTAAGCAACCCGCTTTTTAAGAGTACGGCTGACGTGTCGCCGTTTTATGGCGAGTGCGTCTTACGGCTGGCGTGTGCAGCATCATATTTCGCTAGCAGATAAGAGTGTGGCATCGAGCACGCAACTCTGTACAACAAAGAATTCTTTGAAATGCGGCAGCAGGCCTCTCTGCCTTCCGGTAACGTCTCAGCTGAGGATGGGGGGCCCGATTTTTCGACACGTCAAACGGGATCCCGTTCTTTCCCAGTCGCCGTCACTCTCCTGGTTTCTCAAACAGAAACCCCCCGAACGTGGCAGGTGTGCGAAGCGTGACGTTTCCTCACGCTCTTGAATCAAACGCGCTACCCACCGAACAAAACAACACGACTTTAAGTGCGCGTGGACACTGGCGGATTCTTCTCTCCGCCATGCCATTATGCCAGCGCCCCGTGTATCTTTGGTTCTGCGATGCACACATTTCTTTCCGCTGGCAGCGCGTTCTCTCCCCCCCCAACACCACCATTACCGTACAACACAGGTCTCATCGCCAAGTCCATCTTCAGTTCTAATTAATGGTGGTTGCAAATTCAAAGCCATACGTCGGCACAGCTGAGCCGGGGGGTGGGGGGCGACAGGTTTCTTCTCCCCCTCTTCTCCCCAACCCCCCCTGCCGTTAAACATGCAGATACAGCAGCGAGCGAAGCCGCCGTCGGGTTCGCTGCAAGAAGTGGGTCAGGGGCGACGTCACGGCGTTTTAAAGCGAGGCAGGGTTTCTTCAGAAACTCCCAGCGAGGGCCCGGCACTTCCGGAGGAGAGGAGAATCTGTCTGCAGCCGAGCGGCGGTCCCGATCCGTTTTGACGCAGCGGTGCTGCGTAGATGCAGATAACTCAGCATCCCGGTGGAGATCGGGGTGTGGGGGGGGCACATTTTGATAAACCCTATGGAAATTATATACAGCCTTCCCTCGCGATCTTGAAATCTTCCTACGTCTGGAAATGACTTAAGTGGGGTTGGTGTCTCATCAGAGATCAGTAATTACGGGTCCCGTCTCACAATTATCTGTCTCGGCGAAAAGTGGCTGAATCACTAATTAACTCACGAATGAACCAACGTTTTCAGTGAGGCTCAGTCTGCTTTTAGATCAGGACACTTTTGAAATGTTTTTTTAAATTTTTTATTAAAGATGTTATCGCCTCTCTGGAAATGAAGGAGACCAAGACCTGGTCGCAGACAGAACACAAAGTGTTAACATCGACCACGACCCGTTGGAACTGCTGAAACTCGTAAAAGGTATAATACCATGTGGGATACTGGCACAGCTTTTGTTTTCTGTCTTTGTAAATAATATGGGACGGAGCATACAACCAGAAAAGATGGATTATAAAAAAGACTTTCCCCAGAAATTGTGCACATTCTGCAAAACCTTTTTCTTGTCCCCAGACTCCGCTGACAGCTACATTATGTACGTTCTCTTGTAGTACGCGATGTCCACTTCGTGCTGTCATTTTGATCCGGCCCCGCCCGTGAACAAGATAATGTATCTCAAGAAACATTGTGTTCAAAATGCAACTACGTTCTCTCACTGTATCATCGAGGCTCATTTGGGGGTAAAAGCGCAACAGCGACACGTCGCCCCAGCCATTCGTCCGATGAACGACGTGATTGGCGACGAAGAAAACTCCCAGCCACGTGGCTCTCACTAATGTTCCCCTCACTCATCTGTATTGATCGCCCCATCTGCAATTAACATTGATCGCCTTGTTAACACGTGTGACCCCGAGCGCCCGACGTCCCGTCGCGATTACACAAGAGAAAGCGGTGGCGAACGGTAGAGGAACGGCAGAGGGGGAGGCGATTCTCCGGCGAGAGAGGCTACATCTTCATTCCCGCACCTCCTCGTTCAGAGGCCCCCGTGCCTCGGGCGGTCCGCCACCTCCACATGGTCTTGGCATCACAGGCGTACACTGAAATACAAGATGATGATTAATGGGCAGGCGGCGAGTTTGTGCGCGTCGCACCGACCGGAATGACCCTCCGAGATGAGTACAATTTACTCCCGGCCCCTGCGTGACATCTCTCTCTCCATAAAGTCACAGACACAAAGTGGGAACGCGCAGCAGGTCATCTGTTCCGGGCCTTATCAGCAAAGGATGATTCGGGAAAAGTGCAAGTCCAGTCACCGTAATAAGAACTGTGGCGTGCGAGCGAGCGTGAAAAACTCGCTTTCATGCACGCCTGGGCGAACGGGGGGCCTCGAATCACGCCACGTACGGGAAGCTTCTGCAGCTCCCGCAAATCCCACTGAGGTCTACGTGCACGATGCAACAGCCGCAGCTCATGCATCCTTCAACCCAGCTCGCTGTATGTGATGAACAGTATGGTCCAGGGTAAATGGAGTCCCCTCGTCTCTGCACGTCCACGAAGACCATCTGTAAACCTGCGGGATACTCGCAGAACTCCTTGCTAGCTCGAACATTTTTTTTAATTATTTTAATTATTTTGCTTTGCTTGCTTTGAAACTGTTCACCTCCTCGCAGATGACAGATGGTAACGCAGGCATTTTTACGCAGCATCGACCCAAACAATTGCAACCGGAAGGACAGCCCCGTAAAATATGGAAATGACTGAAAGATTCGTAATGGCAACAACTCACTATCTCCCAAAATGTAAAAAAAAAAAAGAAAAAGCGAGGCGGTTGTGAATCATCTGACTTACTGTTGGTTTCCTCCGTCGCCAGGAGCAAAAAAAAAAAAAACAACCCATATAACTCTTGTGGGTCATGCAAGAAAAGCTGTAAGGAACAGCCTCTCCCGAAGATCTGGCAGCGGATCAATTAGTCACCGACAACAATGTGGCGAAGGTGAAAGAACCGCAGTTCTGCTGGTTCAGAGCGGGGCGGACTCTCACCCTGTTTTGTCATCATCCACCTCCAGCTGTGCCGCGCGACCCAGCGCAGCTTTACAGCTCACTCCCCCCTATGAATTATGGATCAGAGAAGTATTCCTGGACCTGTTTTTAGAGCGCGCAGAGGTTCTGGACTCCGTCCGGTCCTTCAGAACTGACCTGAGGACAACCAGATGGTTCCAACTGGAACCGGGCCAACCCAAACAGGACTCCTCCGAGCAGAACAAATCCAGAAATATATATAAATAAATATTCATCAGGATTATAATGTGCGGGGGTCTCGTGCCAATATAAATAAAGAGCTCAGGTCCTTGGACCCCCCTCTTGGTCACTGCTGTGGAGAATAAATAGAATGGTTTCGTTTTCTTTTTTCTTTCTCTCACGATTTCCATTCGTAGAGTTTTGCCGCTCGATTTTGAAATCGTTCATGAAGTCATTCACGTGTCTTCGCCCTGTATCATCCATCCATCAGCCATCCGTCCATCTATCCATCCATCCATCCATCTATTCATCCATCCACCCACCCATTATCCATCCGTTCATCCAACCATCTATCCATCTATTCATCCATCCATCCATCTATTCACCCATCATCCATCCATCCATCCATCAATCATCCATCCACCCTCCCATCATCCATCCATCCATCCAGTCAGCCATTCGTCTATTCATCCATCCATCCCAGCACCCATCATTCATCCATCTCTTCATCCATCCATCCAACATCCACGCACCCTTCATCCATCCATCCTTCCATTCATCCTCCTCTCTCCCCTTTTGCTCCTCAGCAGTGTTGTCTTCAGTTTTATTTTCAGTCCAGGTTTGGCTACCTGGTTCCTGGCTGACATTTCAGACTGCTCCTGCCTGTCACCCCCACCACCCCATCCGTTGAGCTGAGTCCAGCGGGCGGTGCTCTCTCCTGCCCAGGTGGGAGCGATGGAAGAGCAGAGTGGGGGGAGGCACCGGCCGTGCATGCCCGCTTTGTCTCTTGTTTGTTTGATATCTGGCCTGAATGCGCTGCCAGGATGAAAGAACAAGAGTCCGCGCTCAACCCCCCACCACCACCACCAAAAAGTGGAAAAGAGCGTGAAAGCCGAGATGGGTGTGTTTATTTCATGTTTGGCTGAATGTGCAAGGCATGTGAAAAAATCTTTTTAAAAAAAGAAGCAAAAGAAAGACAGAGGGAAAGGGAGAAAGAGGGGAAATGAAAGACAGACACGCCGGGACTCCGCTCGGGACGTCAAAACAGAAGTGCACGAATGATTTGCGAGGTGAGGGAGAAAGCAGGATATAATTCTCTCCGTCGATTCCAAACACAATGACTTCATATTTCTCACTCGCCCCGCCAGCTCATAAACAAGCCGGGGACAAAGCAAGCGCGTTAAATGACGAGGGCCTCTTGTCTTCCCCCTTTGAAATCCACTCTGCTCGGGAATAATTAAGGCGGCTTACGGCGGCGCACAAAGGCAGAATGTTGTCGAGCCGCATTGTGGCGTGCGCGTCGGGAAAGAAACGGGGAGAGAGAGAGATAGAGGCCGCCGCACCTGCGCGATATTCCGAAAAAAAAAACCCCAGCGTTTGCATGTGAATGTTGTGTGGGTGCTTGTGTGTCCATTTTTTTTCTTCTGTTTTTTTTTTTTGCATAATTCTGGTTTGTGTGTGTGTGTGTGTGTGTGTCAGAGAGAGAAAGAGTGCATCTCTGTCTGAGAGCATTAGCAGCGAGCCTGTTCTCTGTATCTCAATGAGGGGATTAGAGGACTATTCATTAGACGGGCTTTGATAGGTGACCAGTCAGAGTCCATCCTCCGCTGCCGCTCGCCGACTGCCAGACAGAGAGGCCTGGGGATGCGGGGGGTGGGGGGGGTGGGGGTTGGGGGGGGTAATGGAGAAAGCCTGCTCTCTGCTCTGGACTCTCTCTGTCTTCATCCCTCTTTGTCTGTTTTTTTTTTTTTTTTCCTGTTGGCATCTCTGTCTCGTCCCTTTCAACATCCCTGGAAGGTCTTTTTTTTTTTTTTTGTGTCGTCAAAATGATGTCATCATACCCTGTAGCCCATCGTCCCCACGTTACGTTTTCAGCTTCCTATGAATCTTTACGACAAACTCCATGATGTAGACACACGTTAATCATATCGCATCGCAGCGATAACGCACTTATCGTGTATAAGGGTTTAGGAACATGCGGATGCGCGTAACGCGTAAAGTCCTCCGTGAACGCGCTTCTCCCGGCTCAGTCCGCAGATATCCATCCCCTGCGTGGGGTCATTGTTTTTCGGACCCCGATTCATTTCAGTGGGTCGCGAACCAAAAAGCTTAGGACCCCTTTCTGCACCGTCGTCAATTTTCTTGTGGATTTTTATGCCTCGATGGAAACTGCTGGCTTTCAGTGTCAGCACGCTGTTAAAATTAGCCAACCGAAGTTTCAAACGTTGGGCTTGATTATTTAAAAAAAACAGAGCCTTTTTACGTCTTGCTTTTCAAGTCTCAACTGTCGTGTACGAATAGTGGCCCGGGATCTTTTTTTTTTAAAGCAGGCCACTGGGACGGCAAAAAACCCCAAAACAAAATACAACACGTTCATCCTCTCCGCTCCCATCTCCTCCTCCTCATCATCTCCTCTCTCATCCCCCCTGTTTCTCCCATCTCCTCCGAGGGCTCCAGGCGGGACAGGATGCCGCCAGTCGACTGGAGAAGGGGCGAAAGCGAGGGGTGAAGAGCTGGGGGGGGGGTCATTTTGATCTGCGCCCTTCTTAATAAATCTGTCCGCACGAGACAGAAAGGGGGCACAGGAGAGAGACGGATGGGGAGAGGGCGATGGGAGAGAGAGATGGATCCCTCCGCAGAGGTCCTCGCTAGGTGGATGGAAGTCAAGATCCATTTCTCCTCCTCCTCCTCGATGCGGCACTCCACGGATTCTCCCAGTGAAAACAACAGCGATCGAAAGTTGCGCCCAGCGCAGAGATCGCCGCTTTTCCACGCTGCGTCGAAGATCAGATCAGTCCACCAAGATCAGATCAGTCCACCATCGGCGCGCGATTAGCAGCGAGCCAGCAAACGTAGTGGAGCGTTTTCATAATAGTAATATTACATTTTCTGCAGCATCTAAAAGAGCCAGATATCTCCCCGAGGACTTGTTCGAGACAAAATGCAGGATTCGTCGGGCCAGAAGCATGACTCTTTATAAATGCTAGCGTTGTGCTTGTGATGAAAGCACATGCTGTGGCTAATAAAACAAATATATACACACACACACACACACACATTTACCCAGGAAAAGACCACATGTACATTCACTCCGTTTCCTGTGCGAATTGTATTTATTATTGTTTCGTATCGCCGCTAGTTTAGGGTGTCTTTGGGATGCCGTGACTCCCGGTTGGACAGTAAACATGAGATAAGATGGAGGTGTGTGTGTGTGTGTGTGTGTGTGTGTGCGCGTGCGTGTGCACGCACCTTGTTATGGCTCTTCCCATCGGCAGGCTGTATAACTCAGGTTAACGTTATCTTATTTCACACAGCTCCGAGGTAACCTCAGGGAGGTGATCATTCGGAACGCTCTTATTACTTTTCATTAGGCTAATGTGACGGATGGAGGAGGGGGGGTTTACAAGGAGGGAGGTGGGTGCGCACACACACACACACACACACACACACACACACGTTGGCATTATCTTCTTTAAAGCCTCAGATAAGACTGAACTTGCAAAACTCTTCCCCCGCCACTGGAATGTGGACGACGAGCGCTGAATATAACTTCATGTCGATCGGTGGGGGGGGGTTATGCCGGGGGAACCGGGACGAGGATTGGTTCCCCGGGTGGGACCTTTTGGCCCCCGGCGCTGATCGAAGCCAGGCGATCCAACGAGCAAGGGGGGGAAACGAAAGCGGCAGCGGGCGCTTCTTCGCTCTTCTGTGCGTATCGCGGTACTTCCCTTGTCTCTCGGGCCAGGCACCGTCGTCCTGAGAGCATGCCGATGTGGAAACCGCAGCAGGGTGATGACACGTGAATGTATGACCCGGGCTTACTTCTAGATTAGATTACGGTTAGGCTCGGCATTAAAGTGAGCTGCGTGGCGGGGAGGGGTTGACAAAGAGTTTGCGAATCGACTCCCCCGCCTGAAAGTTTTTCTCGCGAAGCCCGACTGAAATCGGATTCAGTTGTCCCTTTTTGCGCAGCCAAAAATAACGTTGGGGTTTTTTTTTTCAAATGCGCTGCTATCAGTTCCTTTCATCATTAAAAGGATTTTATTTGAAATGTTCCAGCAGGGGAGCGAGAGAAGAAGTCTGCCGACTCGTGGTATTGAAGAGTGAGGAGCATCTAACCCGAGCTTGTTGCAGCGACCCGTTCACCCGGCCTGCGGCCTTCATGCACGCGTTCGATTGGCTGTGCAAGAACGCTGCAGCTCCACGTCACGCGCGGGGACACGCCCACTGCCTTCGTTCTGTGAATTTGAAAGCTTCAAGGTCCTGGATGCGTTTTCCCAACCGAGCGATCCCAGTATTTTCAAATTCAGTCCAATTGAATTTGCGTCGGTGGATGTTTGAACCTCTGCATCTCTGCGGCCCGGGCTGCGCCCCCACCCCCCCCCACACTTATGGACCGCAGTTTTTACTGTTCCAGGTTTGTTTCGGAGAAACAATTTTCTTTTCCAGTCAGCTCGGGGTGACTCCGGCCGTACCCGTCGGCCCCGCTCGTTTTTCTGCCACTGAGACAAAATGCTGAATTTGTCCGAAGGGGCTCAGTCTGCTCGATGCTCTACAGGCGCTCACACACGTGCACCGTGCCACAGCGACGGTCTGGTGGTTGGACTCTGCGAAGAAGCATGAAAATCACATCCACTCCGCGTTTCTCCTTTTCGGGAATTGACCCTGCACCTGATGGGTCCGTGACATCACGAGGATCCTGTTAGGATTAGGCGGCACTGTTCTGAGGCTCTGCTCACGCTTCACCCTCTCTCTGTGTTTTGCGTTGCTCCGATTCACTTTTGTTTCGTCCTCCTCTCTCATCTGCTGCCTGTTCAGGCATTGAGGGACTCCGGCGTTTCACTCCCCCCCCCCTACAGTAAACACCTGCACGCTCTCCAAAAAGGAAAACAAAAATCATGATGAATGGCGCCGTCGAAAGAGCGGTGACAGCACAGAAATGATCCCTTTCACGTGTACAAATGGTGAGAGGGGGAGGCCAGCGCGTATGTGTGTGTGTGTGTGTGTGTGTGTGTGTGCGCGCGAGCACTGGGCCGGGATGTTGAGTGTGACCTCAACTTTCGTTCCCATTCAGTCGTTACCCGAGTATTCGGATGGTCGAGGTCGACGGCATTTCGATTTCGGCGACTTCCCCCAGGAAAAAAATGTCACTGCAGTCGTAGTGTTCCCTTTTTGCCTGTGACTTTAAAAGGGGGGGGCAAACCCTGCAGTATATCACCAGAAGTGTTGGTCGTTTATTACCGCCTTTAATAAACAGCAAGCCTGTAACTCAGCTGCTTATTTAACGGGGCCGACGCCAGTGTTTTTCGCGTGTTTCAGCCCATTAAGTACAAATCGCCAGTGTTTTACGTTCCCTCCGACGTCCAGAGAAAATAATGTGTGTTTAACTCGGAGGGGCTTTTGAAGCACGAGGTAGGTAATCCATCAAAGTTTGGTTTCTTTTTTTTTTTTTCCTCGATTTCCTTGGGCAAAGTCACTTTGTCGCCGCGCGGCACAAAGACCGTTTCGAAGGACTGGCATTTCGAGGGTTGGCAGGGTAAGGAACGCCCGAGGAACACGCTCCGCCGACGGCTGTTAAAGCGAGATTGCGCGACTTTTGCTGAACAGTACCCCCAGCTGGTGATCAGAAGATGCTGGCGCATTAAATTTTCCATCATTTTCCCAAGATTCCCTTTGACTCACTTACTCTCGAGGCTCCAAAAACTCCCAACTGTCTCTTTTTTTTCTCCGCCACATTGGTTAGAGTATTTGGCGAATCACCGTGTAAATGAAAGCGCTCGTTATCGTAGGCGAGGGACTCGCCTGTTACCTGTCGTCTAAGGTGATCCCAAAGCCACCCAGCGCAGCCGTGGATCACCTGCACAGGTGAATTCACTCTGCACTTGACTGACACCTCACTTAGTTCTGTCGGGGGCGGGACGACCTCATCGCCCGTCGTGCCCCTTTTCGCCGACGACATTGTGACTTTTTAGCGACAGAGAAGAAAATAAATCAGATGCAGATCCTAAGCCGTGTGTCCGCGGTAGATTTGTGGAGTTTAACCAGCAACCTCGCATGTAATTAATATCTCACTCCCGCTGAGCCAGGAAATCGTCGACGCCCTCCTCGGCTAAGCCGCCGAGCGTAATCCCTCAGGTAACACATTTCTTGTGCACGTGTGGAGCCCGACGTGCCTGACGACTGCGGCGAGCAGAGAGCCCCCCCCCCCTGAGGGAAAGCATGAGAGGCATTCGGACCCAGGAGCGCTGAGTCACACTTTCAGGTCTCAGCTCCAGCGGGTTGGACCCGGGGCTCTGATTTTGGCAGCGAGCTCCAGGAGCAGTCGCTCCTATGATATACGGCGGCTCTTAATACACTCAGTGCTTCTCAAATATGTAATGGAGCGAAATTAATGCAGTGGCCTCGGACAGAGACACCCAGAATTGAAAACCAATTTAATCAACCTTTGTCTATCTCGGCCATTTTTTTTCTCCCCTCAGCTGTTTTTTTTTTTTTTTCTTGGCTCCGAGATGGGAAAGCTATGGTGGGAAGGGCAGGGTGGTTGTGGGGGTGGGGGTAAGTGTGGACAGGACTTCTCCAGCCGGGAAGAGCTCATCCCAAGCTCTCCTGCCTGGAATTCATTGGCCGGATCATTTGTTAACTTCCTGCGACATTATGGTAATGCGCTACAATTTCCATCCCTGGCAGCGGTAGCGACACGGAAAAGCACGGGGCCAAATTCTCCACTGATAGTTCTCAATGTGCCGTGTATCATCATTAATTGGAAAACGTTGAGCGCCACGCTGGATCCAGATTGCTTTTTTTTTTTTCATCTGAGTCAGAAAAAAAAGAAGAAGAAAATATCGTGATTCGCTTCTTAATGGCCGACCTCTGGAACGGATTATTATTAGTGAGAGATGAGGAGAAATCCTCCATAAATCAGCTGTTTTCTTGTAATCAGGGACCCGCGAGGGAGAAGGGGCTGAGTGCCCAATCAGAAGATCAAAAAGTTTGAGGGGTTTTTTTCTTCTTCTTCTTTTCTTTTTTTGCCCAAGCGCAGATCCCGTCGAACCTCCGGGAGGGGATGAGAACGACGCTTTCTCGCTCGCCGCTCATCGTAGTCTCTGTCTGTCGCCCGCGTCGCACGCTTGTCGTCCTGAACGCTCCCATTCGCTCGGCCCGCACTCTCTCACCGCTCCCCGGCGCACACGCTAAAGCGCGTCGGCGCGATCTGGCCGGCCCGATAGCAAAGCGCGCACAAAACCCAGGCGTCGCTGCAGCGTTATTAGTGCGTCGTCATTAGCATCGCCGCTACCCGCCCTCCATCTGCTGCAACCCCCCCTTCTCTCCGGGGTGTTTCTGGGACACCGTCCCGGTGACCTCCGCGGCAGGGCTGAGCCGCTTAGCGTCGCCGCCTGATGGCCACGCTCGGCAGCGTGACAAATCTGGTTACCTGAAGGACATCCGTGCGTCAGCGCCCTGTGATCTAATCACGCGAGCGCGCGCACGCTAGGCCGGGTGTGAGCTGCCGACGCGTGCCAGAAAGCTCGTGCACCGAGGAGGTGCGTGGCTTTGCATGGAGACGTTTGTGCGGCCGTTTCAAGTTTGTTTCTTACGCTTGTTCCAGAGCGCAACGTATTTCAAACCCACGCAGGAGCAGAGCGTTGGATCTTGCGAAAGTGGACACGTCTGACATGATGAGATTTGGAAAGTGTGTGCACTGGCTCCACTGCCAACCACCTCCAACCGTGACACCCTTCCTCCATTCCTGGAACCAACGATGCTGTGGCCAGTTTGTATTTCATGGCCCTTTTTCCACTCAGCGGAACTTCTGCCTAGCACCAGGTCTGGAAATTGAATTGCACCAAAACGCATTAGAAGAACAACCAAAAGTACATCCCGCGATAACCTCACCCCCCCCATCCTTTTAGGACTTTTTTTGTTCCACTGAGTAAGATACGTCACCTTTTAGTGTATCCCCTCTGCTGCATCGGACCGAAGCGCGTGACTTTGCCAGGGAACGCCAACAGAGGGAAACTAAAAGACCGGTGATGAGATTAAGAGAGAGAGGAAGTAGGGAAGAGGATGGGGGAAGAGAGGAAGAGCGCAACAGGGAGGAAGACGAGAGAGAATTCTCCCAAGTGGAACTGGACCGGGCGACCGGGGGGCTCGAACGCCTCATCCCGTTTTTAAGCCAAAAGCGACAAATGGTGCTGGCGCCGGGTCGTCTAAGGTCTGGCTTGACCTTCGCTCGGAGGAATGGAAAACACCCACCTATAAACAAAATGATGACTGTTTGACCGCTCATGTATCGTGCACATTTTAGCGATGGTGTCGCCACATCTCAGGAACCAGTGAAACCGTCCGATTCACCTGAAATTCATAATCAGGACTGGGGAGTCCAGGTGGTGTTTTTATTTGAGGAGCTCATTCTGTCATAGCTCCATATACGTCACATATAATCGAGAAGTTCACGAACGCATCTTTTGATTGACGTCAAGGTGAGGCTGATGAGGAAAGTGGAGCGACTGTGGTAATATTTTAATCATAGTACCATTTGGGTTAATGTTCACGAGAAATATCATCATCACGATGTAAAAGAATGTTTGGTCACCAACCACTCTCGGGTTATTTTATTGATTTCAGCATTTTTTTTTTTTTTAATGTCATGGCATACAATGACAGATTAAGCTATTTAGCGCGGTTCCAAATTCGTGACAGCAGCTCAGAGAAACGCCTTTCACTGTTCAAGCCACGATGCACGGAGCCATTTTTTTCCCCAGTATTATGTTGTCAAAATATTTCGGGGGTTTTTTTTCGCGGCGTCTGCACTCCGAACGGCACGGTGCCTTTCCCATCATCCGCACAGTGAGGCTCGGACGAGGAGAAGAGCTTCGTCGTCTGATTTTTTTTCGGCGGGGGCGGAGTTGTGACATTCTCCACCGTCTCTCTGGTGTCGCTGTCATATTTAGTTTTTGGTCCCTGCGGACGAAAAGAATTGCGGCGGCGAGCGGGAGAGAGAGAGAGAGAGAGAGAGAGGACTCTCCGTGGGCCGAGCCGTCTGCTGGGGACCGGAGAGTGGCTGAGGCAGATAGTGTTGCACTGCACCCATGGGAGACAAGGAGATATGACCAGAGGGATGCTCGTGTGTGTGTGTGTGTGTGTGTGTGTGTGTGTGTGCGGGCGCAGCGAGAGAGCGACTTGTCATGGAGAAAACCGGCTGATACGGAGGAGGGAACAGAGATGATGCATAATGTGACGGAGGAGAGACAGAGGAAAAACCTACTAGTAAGGAGTCGTTCCTCCATCATTTCATTGGTGCGGATGACATGGACGGCCCGCTCTGCCCCCCCCCCCCCCAACGCTTTTGCTAGTGGCGAACGGTTCCCATGCTCTCTTTCCTCCCTCCCGCCTCTCCTGAACAGAGCGGGTGCCAGCGTCGGTCTGAAGTGGCTCGTCGGAGGCGCTAATGAACAGTGCCAGCCCGCCCTGCCGGCGGCGGCGGCGAGGAGGAAAGGTGGAAGGGGAGCGGAGAGAGACGAGGGAGCGGTGTGGGGATGGGGGGGCGTGCCGGCAGGAGAGTGTGGGAAATTACCAAAGGGTTTGGGCTTAAAGGAGATGAAGAGCGCTATTAAAAATGATTAAAACGGACAGAGAGAAAGAGGGTTGGGAGAAGCGGAAAGTATGGAGGGATGGGGGCGGGGGGGTAAGGGTTGGGTTAGGTCGGCTGGATACAGCCAGCTCTTCCCCCCCACATATACCCGATTTATGGCCACGAAATGAAGGGAGTAAACAAGAAACGCATGACAAACCATGACAAACAAATCGCAATCATGACGTAGGCTCCGATTTCATTAAATTTGGCGGGAATGAAACCAAAATGTTGTTGTGAGGGAATTAAAATTACAGCACTGAGGGACCAGTTCTACTTTTAATCATCCATTTGTAGAGATGTTTGACATCCTGGTTCTAACGCCGTCTGAAATCCACTTAGTCAGATCTTTATTTTATTCACAAAAGCAACAAACGCCCCCCCCAAAAAAGTGTGTCACAAATGAAAATCACACATCTACCTGTTGGACGAGTCAGGTCTGGTCAGTTTGATTTATACAACCTGACGTCCCACAAATCACCGGCAGGCTCCGGTCGACACGCGGCGGCCTCTGGCCTCAGAGCCTCAAATCGTGAAAAAGGAAACGCTCCCTCATATTTGACAAGTCTGAGTTGGAGTGGTTTATGATCCAGACCTGGTCCGAGGTCGGGATTTGAGGTGGGCGAGGTTACGTCCGAGAAAGAGGTCATGCCTGAGGAACAACTCTTTGACTTTTGATTTGGATGTTATTTCATTCACCAAATCCTAAGTTGTAGGTTCAGTTAATAAATATCAATCATTCTACCGGCCCGCATTGCTGGCCCCGTGCGGACTACTGGGAAGGCCGTCACGCGAGCGGAGGAAAAAAAAAAAAAAAACTGCCCGTAATAGTGGATGCGGCGGGGGCGACAGGAAGAGGGAGGAGGGAGGAAACAAGCCGGCGTACCTGCGTCTTCAAACTTCTCTCCAGAACACCGCGAGCCTCCGAGATGGACTACATCCCGCCGCTGGCGTAATAAGGGTTATGATTTTCCCGCCGGGGGGGTGGCGTGACAACCGTTGGCTTTCCAGCCTTGTTTCCCTTCCCATCTCGTCCTCCCCCCCACACCACCACCATCAGAAGCCTTGACTTACTGTGCTACTAGGTCAGCGCCCGCTAATTGGGGTCAACGTGGGAACCGAATTGCGCTCATACGGGCTAATTTATATGTCTGCTTCAGCTGACAGGCGCGGGATTGCAGGGGGGGGGAGGGGTTGCTCCGCTAATCCTTCCTGGGTTTTTTTCGGGGCTGCTAATATAGTGTGAACTGTCAGATTGAAGCCCTTTCATCTTCTCGGCCTCCTCCGTCGCAGCCCCGCGAAAGAGAATTAGCGCTTTTTCCCCCCGAAACAGTGTTGTCGGTTCTTGCTCCTTTTTAAAAGGCGCCTTCTCCTCTCCTGCCTCTTCTGTTTTCTGCGCCCCCCCTTTTTTCTCTCTCTCTCTCTCTCTGCTGCGTCACTCTTTGATAATCCCTCTCCCCTCGCGCGCCGGCCGCCGCCATGCGCGGGGTTTTGCTCGGCGCGCAGCAGCGACCATATGTTCTCACCGCGGTTGAAGTTTCTCTTATCCTGTCTGCGCAGCTCGGTGAGAGGGGAGCTCGGGCCCGTTGTAGCCCGGCTCCATGGGAGGAAGGGGTGGGGGGGGGGGTGGAGGGAGAGGGATGGGAGGCAAGGAGACAAATAAATTCGAACAGGGGGGGGCCCTCCTATTGTCGCCAGCGATTAGGAAATGAAGCAAACTAATTATCGCGTCCCCGTCTTCTTTATTTTTGCCTCAACTCCCGAATGACACGTCCGCCGTAAAGGCGCAGCCACTTCGGCGCGAGTCCTCGCTTCTTTATCCAAAGTCATCACCAGACAGAGTGAACCCCCCCCCGCCATCTCCCCGCACGAACGAAGGCGGACGGTCGTCAGCGCTCCATTTACGCTGCCGTCGGGGCTTTTAGGCTGATGGCCCCTCGTTCCAGCGCTTTGGAAGACGCCTCGCAAAGTGGCTCTCGAGAAAAAAAAGCCACCAAAACATTAAGAGCAAGTGTTCACAGGAGCAGGGGCTCGCGTATAATGGCGAACGGCATTTTCATATATCGCACCTGCCCGTACGAAGCGCTGCGTCACAACAATTCAGTAGCCAAAGCAGGGGTCGGTCGCGAAACCGCGTTTGGGTTCAGCGTAGGCGTTGGAAACACGTGAGAGCGCCAGCCTTGTTTTTGTTGCCTAACCAATTAAAGTGTCAGTTTTTCCTTTCCTTGGAAGATTAAAGAAATGAAGTTGAACGCAATCTGGGTTTTCTGCAGAACTGTGCAAGACAACACTCTGGAGATAGAGTCGCACAAGATAGAGGCTGTTATGTGGAAAAAAACATAAACATAATACCATTTTATTTCCCGCTGGAGAAACAGAAACAATTTGTAAACACGCGCTGACATTTTGTCACCTTTTATATTTTATTTATATGTACATATATATTATTTATGGATTAAGGGGAACTTGTCAGCTCGCGGTTCCTCATTTGCATAACCAGCACGTACGCAGCAACAACATCATCAGCGAGGAGTTTTGTTTGCGGCTACTTTGCTCGTGTAAAACCGAAATTTATTCTCCTTCTTGCTCTGGTTTCAGTCCGAATATAGTTCGGAGGAAATCTTTAGCGGTGGGTAGGTGTTGCGGTGCATTTTTTTTTTTTAAAAAGCAGCGGCAAGCTAAGACCTAAAACTGTGTCAGGATGTTTGGGGCTTGGCGACCAAAACAATGAGCTCAAAGACACTGTAATGCCGAGAGAGGCTAACGCGATCGAGCCGTACTCATCCTCTGCATCTTCTTCTTCAGAGATCGCAAATCTTCACGGGGTCACGGGGTCGGGTCGGTCGGAGCTCAAGGGTATCGGGTGTCAGGGAGCGAGCGCTCCCCGTCAGTGTCTGAGGAGCGTGTTAAAGACAGCATCTGGTTTCTGCAGGATTTGCCGCTATCGATTATGCCTGTTCGTGTGTGTGTGTGTGTGTGTGTGCATGCATGAAGTGTGAGAGGGTGTTAACTATCTCTTTGTGTCGCATTGGCCCATCTGCGTCGCCCCGCGCGGGTCCGGGAAGGGCGGCGCATCTCGTTTTAATAACAAGACGACCTGGTCTGGAAGCGAGCTAAAAATTCATCTCATCGTCATCGCCGCTCTTTAATTTATTATTTTTTTTCCCGGGCTCATTTTACTTCGCTGCGACGGAGGCACCTGCCAGCTATTCACTCAACCACTTAAGAAGAGGGAATCCAAGCAGAGAATGACTCATCATTCCCTTATTAGCCTATGATGTGTGTGCGTGTGTGCGCGTGAGGGTGTGTTTATAAGAGTAAGGACCAGAACAAGAGCCGTGTGATTTATTTCTCTACTCAGTGTTTCCCAGTCTCAGATCTACACGGGCCCTTGTCAACTCTCTCAACAGTTATGTGCGCACTTAAAATGTATATCTATGGCCGTGTGTGTGCGTGCGCGCCCGCGCGTGTGCACGGGGATGTGTGTCCAGCTCCCGCAGCTGCAGACCAATAGCTTCCAGATGTCCATCCGTCTTAAGGTAGCCCACGTTGACAGGTGAACTCTCCACTGTCTGCGCGAGGCGGCCGCCATCATTCATTCCCGCTGCCCGCCTGGTGGTTAACTGCGAACGCGCGCGCGCGCACAGAAGTTGGACAAACGAGAGCCACGTGCAAAAAGCGGGGACCCACCCATGAAGCTCACGCACAAAGTGGGCCGCACGCACGCAAGTGGACAGTCATGCCCCCCCCCCTCCCCCGAGGACAACCCCACCCCTTTCTCCGCATGATGGAGTTTTACTTCATCACGTGCAGCAATATCTCATCTTCGCCACCCGCCCCCCCCCCCCCCACCCCATTTCTTTCCTGAGCCATAAACCCCTTTATGTGAGAATAAGTGAGCGCCAATGGAGACCAATTCATCAAACCCATTTTAGTGGGTCTCTGCGGAGAGAGAGAGAGAGAGAGAGAGAGAGAGCTGAAACCCCTCTTTAAGAGTTATCAGTCGAGTTTTGGATATGGGGCAAAACCCGGGGCGCTAAAACGTGAGTTATGGCCCGCGATGTGGCATCGCTCGAGAGCGAGCGGAAATGAGGGACGGACGACGTGCTCTTTTAAAGAATTTTTCTTTTTTTTTTTTTTTTTTTTTACATTGCCCATTCACTTGTCATTTACTCTTTTTTTTTTTTTATCAATGAGACGAAAAGAAATCCTGGTTCTGAGCCAAAGGCGGCGAAGACAAGAGGGAAGAGACGGGAAAGTGAATGAGGAGGGGAGAGAGAGAGAGAGAAGTGTATGGAAGGAGTGTGTGTCGGGGGGGGGTTAGCGTCGAAAGAATACATCGGCGAGGCATGCGTGCAGCGCGAGCCGCCCACAGCGGCAGGCGCTGCCAAGCGATGGAGACGTCAGCTAAATTGCCCAATCAGGCAATCTAATCCAGCCAATCTCATTTTCAGTTTTCCCCCGACCCCGCAGTGTCTGCTCGGCAGCTGTCGGCTCCAAACCAAAAAGCCCGGACGGGGAAGGAGAGCGGGCGGCGTGTGTGTTCTGCACGTGTTGTACAAATTGCGCGACGGTCCGACTTCGTTTTAAGACGAGCCGGTCGTCACGTGAACAGAGCGCGGCGTGAGTCGGCGTTATTTATTGGCAGCCTTTTTAATGTCATCGGTGGTTAAAGCACGTGCTCATTGTGACCGAAGTGGAGAAAGTATATAGAAGTTGTTTAAGGGTCGTTACACCCAAATCGCTCACAGCGTTGTGAAAAATGACTGCAGAGTGACATGTAGGAAATTGGGGGGTGGTGAGATGTTAACAGGTAAAACAGGTTTTTCCCGCTTTCAAATTTCGTAAACACACATTCGACAGACTTGGAGTCGCATCCACCTTGAGTCCGCTGGACAGGGAATAAAAAAAAACCCCAAAAAAACCCAGCAGGTATGAAAACCCGGTCGACGGCGTGGATTACTTGACTTGATTCTGATGTGCGAAGCCAGTCGGTTTTTTGATTGACAAAATCCGGACCCTTTGAATGAGGGAAAACAACGTTCAGACGGCTCACCCTGTTGTTTCTGTTTCTCCCCCCCACACCCCACCCCCACCTTTCCACTCCCGCTCTCCCATATTTTCCTTATTGTGATTGGTCGGTCAAACAATGAGCTGTTGACCTTTCTTTGCGCTTTCGCGGTGAGCTGAGCGTCTTTCACTTTTTTTGGGGGGGGGGCAGAGAATTCACCGGGAGCAGCGTGAGCAAACAGCTCGCAAACTCGAATGTAAACCACACCCAACCCCCAATACACACACACACACACACACACACACACACACCACCTGCCCTGATAAAAGTTCTTGTGAGACCCTCTTTGAGCGCCAGGTCTCCGGGGTCTATCAGTGATGCGTAGAGGGGCTATTAATTACCCCACTTCTGTTTAGCGTGTGTGTGTGTGTGTGTGTGTGTGTGTGTGCGTGCATGCGGGCGGTAGACTCCATATGGGTGAGGAGATTGTGCGTGACCCTTCACATATCACCATATCACCCAAGCGCCCCTCTCTTGTGACCCCGGGGTGGAAGCAGTCACGCACATTAACCCCAGCTCACAGCAGATGTAGACAACCCCCCCCAGCACCACCACCACACACACAAACACACAGAACAGGACGCACAACTTGGTGATGTGCGCTTTCTTTCGGTGCGCAACTGCTCGACTTATCACGCAGGACTGCGCCCAGAAATATACATATATAGTGAATATACGCCGTGTTATGTATTGGTTGAACGCACACCCAAACGCACATTCGCACACAACCGCGTGCGTCGGCATACAAACACAAACAGAGTAGCCCCCAGTGCTAACAAGACAACGGGGAAACATCAGTCAGTGGAATGGAAGGCCCCTCACTGCCCAGTGCGTGTCTGTGTGTGTGTGTGTGTGCGTGAGCGCATGTACAGTATGTATGAATTCATCCGTGTCTGTTTGAGCACGCCGGTTTATGCATGAGCGTGTTTTGTTTTTTTTAAATCCGATCGCACGTCAACACGCGAGCGCACAGCGCTGAATTATGCGCGAGGTGTGCGTGCAGGTAACACCTTCTCTGGGAATAACGCGGAGCAGAGCGGGGACGCGTTCAGAAGATGAGCGTTTTTTTTTTTTTTTCCCAAACGCCGCTCTGTCTGCGTGCTGGAGGGGCGGCGCGCAGACGACGCGTGTTCCCCCCGGCCGCGGACAAGCGGTCCGAGGGGAAATCATCAAATGCATCCGCGCGCGTGTGCGCGCCCGCCGCCAATCTGCGGTCACGATTGTGTTTTTGCGTCCCAAATTCCTGCCAAATCTCTGTCTGCAGCCGCGGCGTCCGGGCCAATGCGTTCTGTCCTCCTGAAGCGTATTTCCCTGCAGGAAATTGTCCTCTGTCCCCCTGCATGCGGGGGCCCGACACGTGCTGGCGCTGCACTGCGACGTAAATGGGTGAGGAAGGAAGTCGGCCGCAGGTGTCTAAAGGTGAGCGCGGTGTAACATGCGCGGAGGTTCCAGAGTTGCCTCTGGAAAGACGGAATCGACGCTGTGGGACGTGCTCGTGTTTTTTTTCCGAGACATCCTCGCAGTTTTACCTTCGGCACGCCACCAGTTTTGCGTCGCGTTCTCCCGCGATCGTCGGGCTGGCGGCGAACAGCTTGAAAAAAAACGAAAAATGTGAAGAGATGCAGTAAAGCGAGAGACGTCCTTCTTCCTCTTCTTCCAACCAGCTCGGCCCACATCGCCCAGAACGCTGCTCGACTGGCCGTTCTCGGTGAGGGGGGGGTCACATGATCGTGAGCCTGTGTTGTTTTTTTTTTTTATCGAGCTCGCGTCACAGGAAGCGAATTACTGCCGTTAAAACGACAGCTATCGATTCCACCGGGGGGCCACTTACCTGACTTCACAGTTAACCTTGTGAACGCATCTCCTCATTATCACAGAGGCCTGACATACTCGCATCGTTCCCGGTCTCCCAGCTGTTTGAATCCCGGCTCGTTCGAACTCATTTTGGTTTGAATGAGCTCAAAAAAACCTCCGCCGAGGAGGTTACGTCTTCACCCGCTACCATTTACGATTCCTGTGTCTCTCTATTTCTTCTCTCTTTCGCTTTGGACCAATGTGCAAATCTGCAAGTTGGGGAGGGAATGAAAAGCGTCAGCAAGTCTGCATGCTGGATTTCTGTATGTATGAAGGATCATAAAAAATTAAGGTATAATAAAGATTAATTTTGCAGATTTTTAAAAAAAAATTTTTTACACGTATCGCACCGGGGTCTGTCAGACAGGAAAGCCCAGCGCGCGCATCAACATTACCCCGGCGAACTAAGACCTATTTGTCTTCACGCGCGTCTGTGAGCTAATCTACATTTTCGTCCCGGCGTTGCATCCCCCTCGAGTCGTATCGGGTTCAGAATGCACCTCGACAGACAACCCACACACACACACACACACACACACACACACACACAATTTATCTGTAATTGTCGAGGAAAGCTAAGAATAACACTCACGTCTTTGCCTTTTTCCGTAAGTGCTAAATCAACAAGCCCGGACTGTTCGCACTACTGTATACATCCAGGGGGCCCGCTCCGCACATTTGTTAAAGGGAAGGGTGTCGGGAATATGTGTCAGCGGGGCAGGAAATACCGCACTTCACCGGGCAGCGAGTGCTGCTGATAGCTCGCCCCCGTGTGTGTGCGCGCGCGAAAGTATGCGAGCACCGAAGTTCGCCGGCGCCTTTTCCCACGCGCGAGACGGAAGCGCTTGAGCGTTGCGTTTTCTGCCGGCGTTCTCCTCAGACGGTTGGCCCGTCTCACACCCGGCGGGTGAAAGTCTGAAGGCGATCCATCGGAGCGGCACGACGCCCCCATGCTCCCGGCCGCACATATGGCGGGAAAACCCCGTGACGCATCACGGACGCTCACGTCCCGTGAAAATCGCTGCCGACGACTAATAGCTCTCACCCTTTTTGTCCGCCCGGGCGCAAAACCGCTGACGTTCCTGTAACTTAATTAGGGGGAAATAACAGGAAATGTTTGTAAACAAACGCATTTAGTGACCAGGTTCATAAAAGCTTTTCCATTTACCGCTCTTTTTACCTGGCGGTTTTATTTTATGTTAATGTTTTGCGTCCAAGTGAGAAAGAAAAGGGAAAAAAACCCAACAAGGAATCCAAAGATTTCACTGTTCGGCGATGCATTTAATTACAGAGTCGGGAGGAGGGAACTAGCAAATTTGGGAAAAAAAAAAAATTCTAGACGTGGGTCTGCAGCTCTCATGCGGTTGAAGTTTCGTAGCATGCGTTGGTTTTTTTCTGTGCTCACGGAGGAATCGCGGTTTAACGTTGTCGGCGGAACCGAGGTCAGTCTGGACATGATGCCACGACTTCGCTTCTCTATGAGTCTTCATATTCTCTCAACTATTTCTTATTTGTTTATGTCTGTGCAGAGGATACCAGTAAAACCAGAAAAAACATGCCTGTCGAATTTGAAGTGGGCATTTCTTCTCACGTCTGACATCACCCCCCAACCCCCATCGCCATCTTGCCTCTTATGTTTTAAAAACGCACGCTTTTTTTCCCCACTCTCTCTCTGTCAGCTTCACACGCCGTCATCCATCTCTCTTGTCTCCTCTCATCTCCGTCCCTCTCCGTCTGCGTTTGTCCCCCCGTCTCGCCGACAGCCAACAGCTCCATAACTTCCCCGGCTGAACCTTGACCCCCGTCCCTTTTTCCCGGCGCTGACGGGAGCCAGGCCTCGCTGTCGTCTCCCATCAGTCCGAGCAGACGCGCCTGACCCCAACATGCAGACTTTAAAAATTTAAAAAAAAAAAAGGTTCCCAGCATTTCCTGCGTTATTGTCCTGCCAGAGGACGACAGGTGAAGGTAACGAACATTTTAAATATATCACGGAGAGAAAAAAAAGGAAAAAACTTATCCACCTTCCCTGCTTTTGTTAAGTTATCTGTTGTAAAGTGGCGCTTTCACACTGTTAGATTACCGCTGATTTTTGGTGAAGTGTTGACTGAAGGTGACTTTTTTTTTTTTTGTCCACTTACCCTGAACAAGCCTCCTCTTCCTTTTCCCTACAACTCCCTCAGAGGGTAATAGTAATAGCGCAGTCAGGGCAAAAGAGCAAGTTGAGGCAGTCAAAGAAAAGCAAACTCGTTCCCCTCACTTAAAATGCAACGCGTCTTTGGGTGTTGAAATACGGAACGCAGCCCCCTCGGCGGTGGCTCTCTGCCGCCACGACCTTCCCTCTCCGCTCTGAGAAACTAACGCCGCGACCTGACTTTTATTGCGGCGGTGATAGATGGCTGAGCGCGGCACTGCGAACCCCGTCGCGCTTAGAGAAAACAAAAACAAACAAACAAAATTCCAGTCCGTGTCGCTTTCGTTGTCCGTGCTCGGCCGAGCCCACAATGCTAGGCGGGGACGCGGGGCGCCGTGGATGGCCCCGCTGAGATCTCGCCGCCGCTTTCACAGATTAGCGAAGCATAATTAAAAATCTCGGACAGTTTATCCAATCCGCCGATTAACTCCGTGCACGGTATTTAGATACAGTCAGGGTAACTGTCCTTCTGCCTGCGTTAGATTCGAATTTCGCTCATGATGCTGAGCGCATTTTCTTCTATCTCTCTGGAGACAATATTGATGCTATGGTCTGTACGTTGCACAAGTTCACGTAACAGCTGCCATGGACCTGCCCAATAGATTTTGCAGGAAACAAGGATTGTGTTCACCGGCAAATTTTCAGCCGATCTGGCACCAGAGATTCAGATTTGCTTGTGTGATCAGGCTACAAAAAAAAACTGTGAGTAACTGAACCCCCGACCAATCCGATCACTGACAGTGAGGGCGTGGTCAGAGTGCAGGTAAGAGTTTAGCCTGTTAACATGTTTTGTTACACTTAACTCAAAGATTGTTGTTCAATATTGAAAAAGTAAACATGTCCTGTCTCGCGGCATGGTGAATTTATGAAATGAATACTGCCAAAACAGAATCACAAAACTTTTCATCGTGGTTTAGTCCTCAGCATCAGGTACAGATTAAAAATGTTGTCGGTAAATGTTTCGCAGACACAGTGCAATACTTTCTGGGAAAAAAATGCAAACGATCTTTTACTAATACCAGCTCGTAGAAACAACAGCTTCAGCTTCAACAGCAATCAAGATCATTAACTGGGTCCTCGAAGAGGAAATATATAATGTTTCAAAAGAAAATGGTCAAATACAGCAAGGCAAAGGGAAACTGTGGACATGAAAATGTATCTGAATGATCTCTGAACTGTTCTCTTAAAAGATCAAGTGCTAAAACGAGGATATTTCTTTTTCCAAAAAGACAAACACGACACCTCAGCTAACAAGCATATATCTTTTCCCTTGAAAGTGAAACAGATCCCAGCTCTGCCAGACAGAAAAAAAAAAATCTTATAAAATACCAAAAGATTGTAAAAGTCCTTCGCGCACAACTTTCTTTCTCCCTGAAGTTAACATGTTTCCCTGCAGCCTGTTGTCATCAGCCCTCCTCTTGTTAATACTAGAACGAGTCTCAGAGGCAGTTAATCTTAGCACCGTTTGTTTAGACAGGCCTCAGCCCTCACACTGTGCGCCCCTTTTGTGCCTTCCTCCCGCACACCAGACCGCACTAAATGTAAGGGAGCGAGCGGTTTCGACAGCCGTGTAGGAAATGTCACGATCGGGCCGGACAATGGTGCTGCAGGAAGCTCCATATCAGGGTGACGGCGTGCACATCCACACGTTAACGCGCCGGGATGGAAAGCCGAAGGCCATTAAGCTGCAGTCAAAGTGGACGCAAAAGCCAAAATAATACAGTTAGTCTTGACAACGCGTTCGATTGTTCATGACTGGATCAGGAAATATGCCTTCTCCGCAAATCGGGGCCTTCTTGATTGCAGAGAGGAAAGACAATCAGGCGCAGACAATGCGTCCTCCTGTCATCGGCGGCGGGCGGGCGTTCTGAGGCGCTCCGTCGTATCCCGGTTACAGCAGACTGGCATAGGAAGAAAAAAAAAAAACAGACCGATCTGCAGTCTGATAATGATAAATCGGCAGGCGGGTGGCAGGAGGAATAAGGCAACGATCTGGAGTCGAGCGTTCCAGTTTGGAGACGCAAAGCGACGCCTCGCCAACTTCCCTGCGCCCGTTTCCTCTCCCCCTTTCTTCAAGACTTAAACCTGACTCCGACGCACAGTGATACACAAAGGCGAATTCGCACGCAGCGACCCGCGCAAACAACTTGCGGATTTCGACGATATCAATGTGGAGATGGGGGCGTCAAAAAGCGACAGGGCTCGAATTTGGAGACGTGGAAAGAGTAAACTCCTCCGTACGAGACTCCCAGCTACTTTTTTTCCCCTCTCTTGCCGTCGCCATCTGCTCCACGGAACAGACATTTTTGCCCGCACGCAGTTCAGAATACCAGCCATTTGAGATCCTGAAAACTAACTGTACCTTCTCGTATTTCCCTCCTTACGAAAAAAGAAAACAATCATGGCATGTACAGACCCTGACAAGTACAGTAATAAACTGTAGTGTGTTAGTGTTTGTGCGTGCAGGCTGACATTCATTGCTGTAAACCAGCTTATGCCTTTTAAATGGAGTGTTTTATGTTTCGCCATGTCGGGGTCAGAGCACAAAGAATTATGGGCTGTCACTGCAACATGGCATCTACATGCCTGTGTGTGTGTGTGTGTGTGTGTGTGTGTGGCTGTGAAGGACACAGGGACGTGGACGGCGCTAATACCAGCGCCACCGAGGACGCAGTGGCGGACGGCAGCGGGAGAGAGAAAGTCCGGAAGGGAGGGTTAACGGAGAGAGTCAACGCGGAGACAAAGAGAGGGACATTCAGACGTCTCCCGTCTGCACCGCGCTGTCTGTTCGTCCATCTGTCGGCGGTGCGTCCAATCAGGCGCGTCCTCGGCTCGGCCCCGCGTCCAATCAAAAAACGGTCATCCTGCCTGTCTGGACGTGCGGTCATTACTCTGGATGTATAAAAAAAATAAAAGGACTGGCGAGCCAGGCTGTAATCATATAGGTGTTTGAGGGGGGGGGCTCCGGTCACACACACACACACACACACACACACACACACACACACACACAAGCACTTAACACCAAAGAGTGAGCAAAGCCTGGACGAACAGCCTGTGATTGCCCTTCAGGAAATAGCGCTGCGGTGCAGTCTTAACATTTCAGACTGAGCCCTTTCTTCTCTGGTTTCCTCCCTTGCTCTCTCTCTCTCTCTCTCCAGCCCATTCAGGGTTTTTATGGCAAAATTACCCCGCGTTATTGCGAGGCCTTTGTTGTGGGACACTGCTTTACAGAGTCGTAACAAGCGAGCCCAGCAAAATCCGTTTCATCCCCAAGTCTGCCTCCCAAGTTTCGCGGAGTCGTTTAATCGATGAAACAATACGGTAAATAATTTATGCTCTTGTCATGTTGTTTTAAGAGCCGCGTTGAAGCCTCTACCTTCAGCTGTATGGTCTGAACTGTAATCCTGGCACCGTATGGACAGTTGTGGAAGCTTTAGTTTGCTTTGTGTTTACAAAGCCAAATACACAAGATTAAAATGCAAATGAATAGGGAGACAGAAAATATGCCGTTAGCAACTATCTGTCTTGCTAATCATTTAAAGTAGTTCTTTAGTTACAACTTGCAACTTATTTTTGTAGTTTTGTCGGTTCGTGCTGGTAAGAACTTCGTATGCATCTTAGGTGAGATTTAGCAACACAATGATTTTTGCCAAAATCTTTGATCTTTTATCTTTTATTTTAGCATGTTAGCTGCTTGGTGTTAGCTAGTTGTTGTTGGATAGCAGTGTCCGCTGCATTCTGTTTGTGTCTCTGGCCCAAGTCAGCCAAACACCACTTATTGAGTGCGATGACTCAGCAGAATCTTACTATCACAGACACTTCCTGAGACAGTGGATGAAATAAACATGCTTACTGTGAAAGTTGACCACTTCCCCTTAGCTCCTCAGAGCTTTTTCAGCTCATCGTTTTTGCCGGTGGAGACCAAAGCGGAGCCAAAAGGAGAGTTCATTCAAAACAAGAAACCAAATGTTTGCTAATGTGCGCTTCATGTGTAAATAGGCGACACTTTGCAAACACACACATTCACTTGAACAACTTTATATATGAATTATATATACTTAGTAAGGTGATATTACGTCAATTAATTTGGTTTTAAAAAACTAAAACACTTAAAGTCACAGCCTGTATTCATTTTCACTTGTCTCACATTCAGAGAACATCACTGCCCCCCCTCCAAAAAAAAACTGAATTAAAAACTCAGTTCAAACTTTAAAATGACATACAGCGAAAGAGTGGGAATGAAACAAAGTGCAGAGGAAGTCTGATGACAGTGCAAATGAGGGGAGAGGGAGAAGCGCGGAGCGCGATAGATTAATAATGTGGCTGGCGGCCTGCAGTCAGAGAGAGAGAGAGTGAAGGGAAAGAGACAAGACAAACACAGACAGAGGGAGAGGAAGAGGAGGGGAGCGAAAACACGAGCGATCGGGTGGGAGAAAGAGAAAGTGAAAGGTGTTGCCATCACCTCAGCGCAGGGCGCGGGCCTCCGACGGGGTGACGCGGCGGCGACGGCGAGCGGAAACACCCACTCGCCCACAGGCGGCGACGAAGGGAAACAGCCCTGCCAATTTGTTACCTGACTCACCGCGGCAACTCGTAAGCCCCGCTTTACTGCATGCTGCAAACTGCCTTTTAACAAGCCCGCAGGGTGATGAAGTGAGAAGTGTGTGTGTGTGTGTCTGTGGGTGGTGGGGGCTGTGCTGGCGTACAGTGTGTGTGCGGTGCATGCGCGATGGTTTCGCCCATGTGCGGTGGGACTGGTGCGTGCATCTGGTTTTGCCTGCACCTTCATCAGATGCAAGTGTAGTATAACATGCGTGTGTGTCTGTGTGTGTCATGTTGTGTTGTGTCTCTCTAATCGCCCAGGCTTGTCTTAAGGGAATCTGATAGTTGACCCCCGTTGGCCATTTAGTGTCGCTGATCCCTTCGCACTTCCTGGAGCTGTTACAAAAAGCTGTTCAGCTGCATCTCTCTCTCTCTCTCTCTCACACAGACACACAAACATGAACTCCCACACACACTCGGGATAAAAAACAGCAAAAAAAAATCTGTCCACAGCAGTTTGAGATCTCTATCTTGGCTTTGAATTGAACGTTCCAGCTCGTGCCGTGGGAGGGCAATGTGAGGGATGAGCAGATGAATGAGAGGTGGAACAGAGACTAGAGGGAGGAGGGGGGAGGAGGAGGAGGAAGAGGAGGAGGGGGGCAAACTCTCCATCTTCCACATTACTCACGAATGAAATATGCATCGGCTGGCGTGAGAGAGGCGGGGAGCTAACGAGGCGAATCACTGACCAGTGCCAACATGCCGCCTTTTAGTGCGGATGAAATTAAATTGCTCCCCTCTCTCTTTTCTTTGTCTCTAATAGTGCGACACACTCGGCCAGTATCTTGTATTTCAATCCCTCTTGCTCCGAGGCAGTAAACCTGAGATGTTGGGGTGGGTTTTTTTTTTTCTTCTTCTTCTCTCTCTCTCCTTTTTCTTTCTTTCCTTCTTGTCCTCTCTGGATTCAAAGCGCCGCTGGCAGCTCCGATTGGAGTCGTGTCTGCCAAGAAGTAGACAATGTTTTGATGTCTTTTTTTTTTTAGGACGTTTATAGAGCTTTGCTTTTTTTCCAGGTATGAAATTAATACTCCGCTTGCCTTGCAGCAGAAGTTTGGCAAGGGAGTTTTGTTTTTTGTTGTTGTCGCTGTTGTTGCTTCGTATCAGCCATGTCTGGGGAAAAGTTAAAACACGTCAACGTCTCAGGAGCAACAGAAGTCAGCTTTCTGACCCGAAGATTACAGCTTTTTTTTGGCGTCGTAAAACAGATTCTGATTTAACGACGGTTTTCATTTGAAGCAGCACAAGCTGACATATCACCGTTAAAGGGAAAGCCTGAAACAGAACAGCTCAGCGTTTACGCCTGCGGTTCTGTGCAGGAACATTACCAAACAATCACGCTTTAACCGGTGAACCGGCGTTGACTGACCCGCCACTGGACGTGGCCCCGCATTCGGCGCGGCATCAGTCTTTTTACCTAACTCTCGGAAAGCAATTTCCCGGGAAAAGTATTTCCCCGAAAATGTCGAAAAAGCTTTCGTTCCGGTCGAATTTAATTCATCGATGTTTACGGGGTTAGTTGGAATTACAGCTTTCCCCTGACAGCAGTGACATGTTAGCTCTCGTTTCAAAGCCAGACGCTCACACAAATTTACACACATGCCCACATCCCTCCAAATATTTACACGCGCGGCCCTAATTACACATCCTCCATTGTTCCAGCCAGATGCCGATTCCCACAAGAACCCTGTTTCTGGAAAAAACACAACACATTGACATCACCTGCTGCATCGGGCGCGTACATTTCCTGCACGCTGAGCGGCGCCGAAAACAAGCAAGCGCCTGTCGAGCGTCAGGGCCGTGTTTGTTCATTAGCCCCCCACCCCCTTCTTCTCGCTGAGCTCCTATAAGACTTAAGATGCGTCTCCCGTCTGTGTGGTCACTTCCTGTTGGCCCCGGACGCTCGGCCCTGCGGCTGACGGCGAATACGCCTCGCGCCTGCGGTGTCCGTGCGGGCCAGGTGAGGGGCCCGCGAGGAAGCTGGTGAGAGCTGTTATTGGGCTTTTCTGGTTTAGCTGTCCACCATTTTATGGAGGGGGACAATTTCTTTTCAAAATGTCGGCTTAAAATCCGCTCGGCGTTTCGGCTCGCGAAATTTACGGGGGCTCGCTGCTGGCAAGTGGACATCTGCTCGTCAGCACCGCCCAGTTCATGTAAACGAGCCCGACGCGCTCCCCCATTCGCATAATGTGTCCCGGCTCAGAGGAGACCGCGCCGGTGTCGGAGCTCGTTCCCCTAGTGGACGCCACCGCTCGCGTCCCGGAGCCTCCCCCCCCCCCCGCTGGCGCGCTCTCGGCTCCGAGTGGCTGGTAAGTAGTGATTACTGGACTTGGCCCGAGCAGCGGCTGTAGCAGAGCGAAATGTGGCAATGTGGCCCCGGAGAGCCCGCGCCTAATGACATCAGGAAACGCCGCCCAGGTTCACCCGCAGCGCAGCGTCTGGACCGTGCGCGTGGGAGGACCGGAGGGCGGGTGGAGAGGAAAGTGGCTGGAAATAGCCCACGCGGAAGCGACGGCGTGCGTTTGGGGCATTCGGCGACTGTGATAACGTTCAGCTCTGCATAATGCAGCGTGGGAATCTATCTGCATGTGTCGGCGTGGGGAGTCGGGAAAACAGCATAAGGTGTGCGGGCAAATTTTTTTAAAAACACATTTTGTTCTTTCTATGCACAAAGAAGTGACTGTGTCTTTAAATGTGTTAAAGGATCTGGTTTATTACAACTTGATGATCCAACAAGCTGCAAACAAACCGATGATTTCAGCCAACTATGTGATTCAATAATGTTTAAACTTTATGATTAAATTTTAAAAATGACTGTGTTTGTGAGCGCAGCTATGGCACATTATCATTGTCAAAGTAAGTTTCCTTGCAAACAGTTTAGATTGATTATGAGTAATTTGAAGGATCTCACCTCTTTGTGCGTTGCCGCCACAAGCGGTTTACCAGGGGAGAGCTGGGATTAGCAGGGATGCCGTTGTGCGCGTGTGTTTGTGCGCGTCACAACCAAACCAGGGGCCCATTCACAGCACGACAAACTTTCATATAGTGCCTTTACTTTTAAAATGGCAGCGATGGAGCGAGAATCTTCACGTGCAATGCACATACACTAGCAGCAGTGCAGTGTGTGTATGGGAAAGAGTGTAGTGTGATAACACCGCACCACACTTGTGCGCGAAAATGTTTCTTAAAAAAAAAGTAGGTGCCATACCACTATCATTAGGTTCTCTGTAAAGTGCTAATGCAACCGCACTTGTAGTGCATTCAGTTTACTGCGCACTGAAACCAGTGTGTGTTTGACATGTGGGCACTGAGGGACTATGTGTGTCTGGAACCGTCGTTGCCTCCTCGCCGTTTTGTTCCTCTGAGCCCGTCTGGCCCTTTAATGAACGGAAAAGAACACTTAAAAGGCGATCGGAGCAAGCTATTGGCATTAACAAAATATAATCCTAATGGTGTGTGGCTTTAATAAACATCGCAGACATGTCTGCCATGTCACAATTTTAAATAATAATAAAAAGAAAATCGCTGGTAATTTTAGCCCCTGCCTCCCAGCCACATTTTTTCGGGGCTCCAGAGCCAGACAAGGGCCTTGGGTAAGCGATATTTGTATTGCTGTAAAGCAGATGCACTGCCAGCGAAAAAAGCCAACGTGAGCAAGAGGAGGGAATGACTGAGGGGGGCAGAGCATCCGCTCCCTCCATCCCTCCACCTGTCTTCCAGCGTCTATCGGAGCAGGCCTCGGGGAGTGTTGAGGCAGCGAAGGCGGAGGAGGAGTGTTTTCTTTTCAGGGAAGGAGAGGGGATCAATATCTCTCGTAATGGTCCTCTCCACGTTGACATTTCTCCGCTTCTCCTCGGAGGCCGTTTAAGCGCTGGATGAATAAAGCTGTCACGGCCCATTCCACCCCTCGTCCTCTAAAACCCCCCGCATCGCTGGCAGCCGGCCCTCGCCAACCTCCATCACCCAGCCGCGCCATTGGCTCGGGCGGCGTCAGACGGTGACTGATGATGCTCGCCGATTGGTTGAGGCCGACGCCAGGGCTGATGGATTGCCTCCGTTGATTGGCCCCAGCTAATTAGAGACCTTTTAAAACAGGGTGATGGATGTGTTAGCACCGCCCCATCCCCCCCACCCACCCTTGGTTTCGCGACGCTCAAAGTGATTTGTCTCAGGATGTTTTCTGCTTGTGTTAGTCACTAATTAAAAGTACCTAATCAAATGATCAACTGTGGCATGTCTATGGGGAAATAATTCCACAGTATCTCTGCCGTTCAGCTGTCCAGCATGAAAAATTAATGCTAATAAATCTGCAGTGTAATTCAGTGACCACTCTCTGCCCTCATTTTGGTTTCCGAGGTCGTTTCTTCTCAATATACAACCTATGATGTGATAATGTTACTGAATCTATAACATATAGCAGATCGTTACAATGCCTTGTGATGTTATGGGGCTGTCCTAAGGGTTTTGACTTGTTGAGGCTCAAAATTTTCACATACTAGGTAGCAAAACTGAGACGTAGCATCAATTACTGGTCAAAATAGCAGGTCACCTAGAAATATCCTGAAAAACATTACTATTATCCTTCTTAGTTGGAGGCTTATGAAAAAAATATCTTCTTTAAAGAGTTGGCTGACTGGATAGAACCAGGAAAAACCTCATTTTGATCAAGTTCAGCTAAAAACCATGAATGTTGCCACATTAGCTAATGTAAATGATCAACAGCTAACTAACTACTAGAAACTTTTAATTTAACACATATTCCCATTTTGCAATTTTGGTTGTCATCTTTGTAGTCCCTACTATTAATAATACTACTACTGATGATAATAATAAAATATAATAATAATGATGATAATAATAACTTGTGTTGGAAAAAAACATTAGCATGCTAGCAGTAGCATCGTAGCTAACGGTAAAAAATGAGCTTTTCGCCAGCTTCACACCAGATAAAAGCATTAACTCAACAAGGTTTGCTTTGTGCCTTCAATGAAATAACTGCTTTTTAAAGTCACCTAAAACCTTAATTGTTCAGCATTTCGGGATTCCATTATCTTTTTATCTCTTTTAACCTCACGTCACAAAGTGGTGAGGGGGCTCAGGATTCAACCGGTCCTCGTATTTACATTCTGAGCAGTGACCAGCTTTAGACCACAATGAATTTGGGTCATTGATTATCTTCATATATCAAATAGAGATGCTTCATATAATAGGGTCATTAATGCGTGTTAATGACTTGTAACATGCAGGGCCATAGGGATTTTAGAAATAATGAGATCATGAGTCCACATCCCCGAGTATTTTATCATACCAGTTAGATATTAGCTATGGCTTCAGTAACGTGTGAATAACTCATTTTTGAAAAATATCCAGTCAGTCTGAACCTTAATCTTCAGTTGTAAGATCACAGCTTGTTCATGGTTCATGGTCGTTATTCGGCATGTATAATGAAATGAGTATTTTCCAGGGACATTTTAATCCCTCTTGCCAGGGTTGTGCATTTTTGACATGTTGTCTTCAAGATCGACAATTTAAGAGGATAAGATTACGTTCTCTTTCATACATGTTCAAATGAATGTCATGCACACAACTGGTAGTATTTAAGATCTGTTTCAGCAGCACTGTATGAAATGTAAGCAATGCAGAATTTTAGATAGCATGTATTTTTAAATTGGGACATGTGCTGGCGCTTGCCATCGCTTTTGGCTTGAGCATGAGTCTGTCTCCTGTCTTTTTATGTCCACATGCTTTGACAATTAGCTCTGGTTTAGCATTCCCAGATATGGAACCTATATCTAAAAGTCAAACAGTGTTTGGGGACTCTAATTGAAACCAGAGTGTTTTTCTTCAATACGATTTGGTTATTAGCAGATCATAAAGCCCTGATGACATAATGTGGTTTGCCTGGTCACACTCTGGTTTACCAATCTCTCTCTCTCTCCCTCTTTCCCGTTTCCTTTCGCTCACCCTCGCTCTTTGGTCAGAGTAGTGAGCGGTTGCATTCCTGAGCCGCCCGTTGCAATAACAGCTCAGCGCTTTAAGCAAACTCTCCCCACCGCAAAGCTCCCTCCACCTCCTCCCTCTCTGCACCCTCACGGTGCCTACTCCGTCGCCTCTTCCTCCTCCTCCTCCTCCTCCGTCTCAAATGTTCATTCCATCATCTCATCTGATCCGGGGGCAGTTTTTATTATAACTCAATCATAAAGAACCCATGTTGGCTGCACTCCAGAGGCTAATGCCTTGTTTCCGACTCACAGATAAGAAAGACAGAGAGAAGTTAGGCAAGTTCAATTATTTTCTTTCCTTCTTGCTTTCTTTCTTTCATTCTTTTTCTTTTTCTTTTTCTTTCTTTCCATACCACCCTCGCCCACAAGAAGAGCTCCACCCAAGCTACTTCACCAGAAAGAAAGAATATAGGAAAAAAGGGAAGGGGGGCGCTTACTGCCCAGACCATGAAAGAGAGCCTGTGGAGTATTAAGAAAAAAAAACACTCTATGTCAGAAGATGGAGGAGCCCGGGGTCTCTTACACACACACACACACACATATAGTCGGTGTAGTGGAAATGAGAGGGCCCCCACTGTCTAGCGTGTAGAGCGGTCGAGAGCTGGGTATCTCTTCAAAGACCCCTGCAGCTTTCCCAGAAGACATCATCCGCGTGTCTAACTCCCTCCAGACCTGGCAAATGCCGCTGCCGCTGCTGCTGCTGCTGCGGCGCGCATGTGGGTCAGTATTTGTGTGCACACACTTCAATGGTGCGATTAAGCCCCCACAATTGGGGACAAATTGCTCTCAGGTGCAGATACTTTGGGATGAGATGATTTTTCTTCACAGCTCTCCGCTCTGTCTTCACCCCCCCCTCGCCTCACCTCTCACCCGTTCCCCCCCTCCCCCTCTGGTTCACTCTCCTCTCGTATCCTTTTACGCCCGGTACCCCGCGCCCCTCTTTTCATTCCATCATGCTCTCTGTTTGCCTCCTTCCCTTTCTTGGAGAGGCTCTCCACCGTGGGACGAGCGTGGGGCAGGGAAATGGCTCTGTGTCCTCATACGTATAGAATAGATTGCTTCCAACTGGGCTCGGCGGGACCTTCACTTCGCCGATATCAAAGCCCGTTTGCTTCTTTTGTCGGGAGACAGAGTGGAGGAGCTTTCTTTTTTTTTTTCCTCCCGCTCTCCCTCTCGCCAACACAAGAGCTCCTTTATCCGCTGAGCGTGTGTGTTCTTCCAAGTTTGGCGGGCAACTCTTGAAGTGGTGCTCATGAGGCATTAGAAACACATTATGAGAGTACGGTAATTATAATCAGAGCATGATATAATAAACGCAATGTGACGTTGCGTTCGTCAACTTAAAGTAGCGAGAGGAAACTTCGCACTTCGAGAACTTTGGTGGAGGCTGTAAACATTAACAGACACCGAGCGAAAATATTCCCTAATTGCTGTTAAAGAATTTCCCACCTAAAGAGGTTTTCAATTATGCCTCTCCCCACTCAGCTTTTTCTTTTTTTTGTAAAACAGTGGAAAAGGCTTGGTTTTCTATAGTAGCCAGAGAAAAAAGCTAAACTAAACTAAAATAACTGCTGCAGACTACCTTTTTATTTTTTTCATTTTTTTATTTTTTACATTACAGGTGCATTATTCATTAGTAAGCTGCCTCAGTCAGTCGTGGTGCCTGTCTGTATTTCAAGGTCCACTCAATGGGCCGTTGGATTACAGCACAGTTTGGTCTCTGGCTCAGTGCTGTGTCTGCGGGGGGCCGCTGCTGGATAACATTTAATTTATTTAACGTATTAAATATTACTCAGCGAAATACTAATTCCATTAAAATACTTACTACTTAACAGTAAAATTAACCAACCCAACAACTGTTGTACAATCTGAACCTGACATCTGAATTTTTGTTGTAAAAACCTTCTCCTGGCTCTGAAGTTATGGTAACACTAAGTTTCGTAATGCAAGTAAAAACGATGTAAAATTTAGAAAAAAAAACGTGAAACAGAAATTGATATTTGCTGAACCATACTGTGGGTTAAGAGGTCCATAGCTCTCACCCTGTAACTCCCGCGCTGTTGCTGTTTTTGTCACCGGCTGACCTCCGACCCCTGGCGGTGATTCCCCCTGCGTGGAGGACGACGGTGGCTATCAGCTGACTGAGCTGCGCCGCCCCTGCTCCTGTGCAAGACGGACGGCCGTCTTCAAAGAGACACTCCGTCTCCTTACCTCTAACCTCCCTATCTCTGCGCCCAGCATCTATCCGCACCTTTATCGCTGTGAGCGGGATTTGGAGGAGCTAGAAGGGTGATTTTTGACAACAAACACACACACACAGATGCTCTGTGAAACATGTGAGGGGGGGGGCTGTTTTAAGTCTGATTAGGGAGTATGAGAGCCTGGGCCTTTGGTGAAATTCAGGACGAAGTAAAGATATGTTCCTGTGTGTTTGGAGAATTTAAGAAACACTCTCGACGGTACGGATTTTCAGCTTTCCCTGCACAGACGCTGCACCAACTGCTGTTTCATTTTTATCTCAGTCTGTGTGTGTTCCAAGCCACGCGGTGAACCAGGTGCGCCTTGGACTCCCCTCGTTCCCGGGCCAAAAGTTCAAAGGTGAGATGCCTCTCCTAAGGAAACACAGATAAAGGCGCCATTTGACCCTCAGTGCCACCCGGCGTCTGGGCCCCTGACCGAGGATGAAAGCCGAGAAGCTCGTCGAAAATGACTTTCTTGTCGCTGCTTCAACTTTTAATTTCCTTAATTGATTTTTCTCTTCCCGCAGAGGTAAGGGTTTACAGACACAAAACTAATTGATTTCAAATTTTAATCCCCCTTTACCGCCGAGCAATCGAGGGGCCTCCCCGCCATCGATCTCCAATCCATCCAAACTCAATTAATGTGCCAGAGACAGATGGGAGGCGAGGGAGGGGTAAGGAAGAGGAGAAGGATCTATCTCTCTCGCCCTCTCTCTCTCTCTGCTTAGGTTTCACTTTCTCTTGTTTTCCCTCTCCTGCGTCGCTCAGAGATGATGCTCCTTCCTCCCATGCATTTGGGACGTTTTGATCTTGGGGCCATGACGGATGATCCTGCGTATGCGGCACATTTTCAGCCGTGTTCGCAATTACGGCGAATCGTCTGCTGTTGACATCCTTTTTTTAAACAGTGAGCAGAGCTGAAAACACAAATAACTCTAATATTTACCATTTCTTTGCTGAACCAAAGGGAATATCTGAGTGTTTTTCCCACACACTTTCCTTTGCACCATCATCCGGGGCGTCTACAGGCAGCGTTACTAACTTTAGGCCACTTAGCAGCTTTGTCGCTACGCTACGCATTCCTGGACAAACCTTTTTCTTTCCGGCTGAAGAGAGTTGAATCAGATTTAGCCGTCCTTAGCTCATTTTGCCGTGGTCATAAAAGTCGGGATTTTGGCAGTGCCGAGCCAACAAAAAACAATGACACATGACTGCTGGTTAACATGGGTTCAGTCACAATAAATACGTTTATGTGCGTATACGTGTTTCCGGTCCTCTTCCTTCCTGCCTCGCTTTCTCTTTTTTCCTGTGGTTATCTCTGAAACACATCAGCCCCCCAAGCGTCACATCCTGCTCTCGCGACCATTTCCGCCGCTCAAAGGCAAAAGTAGTAAGGGAACGGGCACTCGGATACTGTTTCAAAGCAACTGCAGCGGGAGACGTGTTCTAACCCCGCAGTTGAAATCTCCTGTCAGTTTGTCCTAAATTGCTCCTCGCAATGAGTCTGTTCTTCATTTCACAAACCGTACCACGCTATCCTGTGTCCTCACAGGCATCATAAACAGCCGAATATATGTCCCGCAACGGGTTTGATAAATGTTTTGAAATGCAATCCCGCCCCCCCTACCCACCCCTCAACCTCCTCTTTTAACTGCACGTGTAGAAAGCACTTGGACAGGGTCTTTTTCTTTTCTTTTTTTTTTTCTTGAAAACTCTGCTTTTTCATTATGTTGTGTTTTTTAGCAGGGTTTAATTTTATAGCTGTCTGAATGCTTTTGAAAGTCCTCATGGACCTTGGCAGCCTTTGAGTCAAGTTAAATTAAACTAGTCCTCTCTTGTGCTTCCCCCTCAGACTTCAAAGGCCCCAAACGTTTGGCTCTGCAAAGGCATTGAAATGAATTGTAAAAGAAAAAATATATATATATATTTATATCTGCAGTCGTTCATGATGAACGTTGTGTGCGTGCGTGCCCATGCGTGCACGTGTTACGGTGGCTCGGGCTGACATCAGAGCCCGGGGCAGAAGATTTATGAGCGTGTGAATTAGGGGGCGATTATGGCCCAGATTTAGCGGTGTGTAAGAGAGATACGGCAGATCCCCCGCACCGGAGTCTCGGGTCAGGCTGACCAGCTCTGTGTGTGTTTAACAGAGACTCACACTCTACTCGTGCGATAAAGTAATGAGGAGACCTAATCTGGTCCCACAAATACAGTGAAATTCTTTGACCTCATATTTGGCGCTGCAGATTTTAATCCAGGCCATGGTTATAATCCCCCTCCCCTTCCTCCCAGTGGATCCTTTCTTTCCTTTTTTCCTTCACATTCATCGCTGATAAAATCTTCACCTTCACTTATTGGTCTATTTTTTTTTATTGCAATAATGGAAATGACAATGAGCAGAATGTTTCACTTAGAAAAAAAATGTAATTACTTTTTCATATGTGATATCTTCTTCTTCGAGTGTTAGGGTTAGGAGAAGGGGGGAGGGGGTCCCTGGCAATTCATGATAATTCTATTTAATAACAGACTATTAGAATAAAATACATTTATTTATTTTAATTAATAGACAAGATTAAATTACCAAATAATGTTGTCAACATTTGCATTGTTTTATTTTGCTCAGCTGTTGGACTATTTCTCTGATACATTTGGAAGCAGTAACTGAAAGTAATAGTTTTGGTTTTTGACGTCTGTCTGATATTCTGTAGGTATAATTTGCAGATTTATTCAAAGCAAGCGGGTAACTCTAAAATGATTGTAACAGTGGACGACACTCACTTGATCTGATTTGCTGAAACTGCAGAATTGTCTTATTAGCTTCATTCAAATTTGAGACAGCAGCTTCACACACGTCTGTTTTTGTTGTCTGCTGGTTTCACCTCACGAAACAATCCAATGCTTGTGTATGTGTATGTATGAGTGAACTGCATATATATATATATATATACATATATATACACGCATACTGTATATATTGTACTTTAGAGTCTTTACAGTATACAGTTGACTTTTCCTGGTACAGTACCTATTTTTACTGCATGTAGTGATTTCATAACTGCCACAATTTAATAACCCTTTCAGGATTTCAGCTTTCCATTCTCACAGTGTATTATTTTTCATTATACTTCCAATAGCTCTCTGCTCGTGGCTTTCCCTCTCTAATGTTACACTGTTAAGGAGTCTATTTCTGGACCGGTTTTCGGCCCCTGTAACGTTTTCCAAATTATTCCGGGCGCCTGCCAAGTTGGTGATCACCGTTCTCCCTTCTCCCCACTTTCTTCTGGTGACGGGAGCGATGGCGCTGATGGATTTGAGCCGGGATTGAGGACGACAGGGCCATTTCACCTCGCCGTAAAAGTGCTGTCTCCAGAACTATCGGCGGCGGCGAGGCTGAAACCGCCGCTGCCGGCGCACCGACGCTATGAGATGAAGAACGACAACAGTAACATCGTCACAGGGAGAGCGCTCGGCCTCGCGTGTGTGGGAAACTGTCGTCTGGATTCGGTCAGACCGAAAAGTGCTCAGGCCACGTATTCGCAGGTTTTCAGCTTGTGTCCAGTGCCCGTGAGCATCCGCTGCACTGTGCTTCACAGCAGGATGTGAGCCACCGTTCACACGCCGATCCTGATTGCTGTTCCCATTATAATATAAGAGGATACCCACTCATATGGAAGCCATCAAATCATGGCCCAGGCAGAACAATTGGCTCAAACTACAGGGCTGACGTTGATGGATCTATCACGATCCAAACCGGGAGAGAATGGGGGGGAGAAAAAAAAAAAAACAACAAGATTTTGTCCTGGATTCCAAACTTTAAAAGGGATGTCATTTGTTTTTCCTGGCTGTATTCGGGAGAAAGCAGTGTAACCCGAGCTCAGGCTGCAACAGACGGACGTGGGCACAGAGGGAAAGTGCCTTCCTTTCCAACTCTTAATTCCCCGTTGACAGAACACGTGGGATCCCAGCAAACAGGACCGCGGACGTCCGGGCGAGAATGAGCTCGGACCGAGACGAGGGCTCTCGGGCTCAGCGCGTCGCGTCTCCCCGCTGATGACGCTTGCGGATGCTCGCAGTTATGCAAGGAGGAGGAGGAGGAGGAAGAGAACGCCGCCGCCTACATAATAACAAGACACCCTTGCTGATTAAATTTCAGCTTTTGCTCGGTATTTTTGGAAACAGTTGTTTGCAGGTTTCACGTGTCCGTCCCACAAGATAACTTCTCACCCGTTGCATGCCAGTTTACTGTTTGTGTGGCTTGCATTGCTCTTTTTTCTTAGAATCTGATATAAGTCAGTATTTATCTTTTAAACTTCCGTTTGCATGTTTCTCTATAGAAAGCATTTTCTACATGTTTACAATTTACAGTGAAAATAAGATGGAGAAGAAATTGGGAGGAAATGCGACAACACATTCTCCTGGCATTCTTTAAGTAAAAATATGATCAGACGAGTATGAAACACAATGAAGGGAATCTATAAAAACATCCCATCGACCGTGAGTATACACATGAGTAGATGTTGAGCATATTTCAAGCCTGAAGAACCCTGACTTACTTCAGTTGATCAAGGTCGACAGAGACATTCTTCTCTGTCACATTGCATTATGTGTAACTTAACATCGCATATTCCAGTAAGATTTTCTGGAAGTTCAATTGACAAATTGTTGGGTTTGGGGTTTTTTTTTTTCATTTTGATACAATAACCGGACGGTAATAACCATCTGGGAATTAAATGCCTGTCAAATCATTCACGCAAAGCTCCTGTAAATCCAAAACTTAAACCGCAGCCACTGAGTCATCCAGTTTATTCATTTGCAGCGTTGCCTGCAATCAGGACCCAATACGCCCAGAACCGTTAAAAGCACAGATACAGAGTGAGAGGAATCCAAGTCTGTCATCTCGCGCTCGGCTGTATACACTCAAATCACTCACTGAGCCCGGTTCCCAAATAATCAGTGGTATTGTGCAACTGAAGTGTGTCTCCCCCGACCTCTCCTGACCTGAGAACGGCCCTGCACGACGACACCGCGGTGACGGTGTGCTGTGTCCCTGCGCCTTTTCGGCTATGAAGTGTTGTCTGATTTGCACCAGCTGGGGGAAGGGGGGTGGGTGGGGGGCAGAGCAATAGGAGGAGGAGGAGGAGGAGGAGGAGGACGGGGCTGGGAGGGAATATGGGAGCCATCAGCACTCACCTCGGCAGAAAAAACAGAGCCATGATGAAAGCGAAAAAATTAAGAGGTGAAGGGAGCGACTGAGAGACGCAGGCAGATAGAGAGTGACGGTTGAAATGACAGAGAGACGAGAAGGTGGGGGCACGTGGGGGAGGTGGGGGGGTGAAAAAGTGGACAGCTGCGATGAAAAAAGAGATAGGTGGACAGAGAGACGTCTCCAGCTATAAGACCCAGGCGGATTCACCCCAGGGGCAACCAGTTTACATGGCAACGGATAAGAGAGGGAGGAATAAAACAGGTATTAGGTTGGGGGGGGTTATTAATAATGTAGTTTTTCTGAGAGGGTCGGGTGGCTCAGTTGCACAGCCGCTCCGCAGTCATTGTCCATTGATCCATAAGGATCACCTCACTGCCGGAGCACGTGGCATTAAAATGCACAAAACAAATATATCAAATGCATCATCATATGATGTGCGCTAACCTGACCGGCATCCAAATCATCCAGATCTCTGCGGTAATGTTTTTTTTTTTTGTTAAATCTGCGAAACGGTTAAGTCAATGTCACAAACGACGCACCACCATCTGGAGTCGTAAGTTAAAGAAACGCAAAAGACACACGCCGCCACAGACGCTGGATCTCGTTTGGTAATCGACAGATTTCCTGACTTCTCCCTCTGTAGTCAAGGTGACGCGGGCGCTGGGGTGAGCTGAAATGCTCACGAAATGTGGGCTGCGGGCTAAAAACGCTAAGGTGTGCGATGGCTTCAGGTCAGTATTCAGTTCATCCTCAATAATTTTGTTTCCCTGTTTTTTGTTTTGGTTTTTTTCGCGCTGCACAGGATAAAGCCCGACTGATGCTGCAGGTGTTGTTTCTACCTCACAGTTTAATACTGAAGTCTGGCACTCGTCGTGTCACCGGAGAACTTCAGGTGCCAGAAAAATGAAGAGCTTAGGGACGTAGAGAGTGTAATGGAAAGGGTTTTTGTGTGTGTGTGTGTTTACATCTGCATGTGTGTACGTGCACGTAGTGTGTACATGCGTGTGCGTGTGCCGTCCCAGAGAAGTGTTTTTTTCACAGAGGAAATGTGGGGCAGGACGGCAGCAGCTGGCGATATGTGCTGTCTCTGTTCCTGCGTGCGTGTATGTGTGTGTGTGTGTGTGTGTGTGTGTGTGTGTGTGTGGTCCCTTAATGATTATTATGGTTTAACTCCCATTTCATGGATAGAGTCATTACACCCCAGATTTTTCCATTCTCCTGGCAATGGAAAGGAAAACATATTCCGTTCTGTCACTTATTGCTGAGACCTCGTCTTTCACACTCACACTCTGAGACACAAAAACACACACGCACCCAGCCACCCACCCACCCACAGACGCGCACGCACACATGCCCGTGCACACGCTGGCAGCAGATGACGAACCAGTATTTGGGTTTGCGTGGTATTCTATACGGAGAGGGGTTGCGGGGTGAGACTCGCGTATATGAGAACAACCAATCTTAATAAAGACCACAGACACATACACAAACACTCGCATGGCCTGCTGCGAGTTACCACGGTTACCGACCACCGATCAGGCCCCGCTGTATTTAGGGACAATCAATCACAGTGACAGGCGGCTCCTAGCACCTTGCAGTATATATTTGGATGGGCGGGGTCGAAGAGAAAAACAGAGGGATTTCCACAGGGTGGGGTGTCGGGGGCGGGTCACTCATCGCATGGTCATAATCACTTCGACCTTTGACCTTTTAGAGGAGCCGGCTTTGCGAAAGCAGGTAAATGACATTGATCGCGGTGTATTGAATAGATCATAAAATGCCTTAAATTGAGCCCTTGGGGTCAGAGTGCGCGGTCAGGACGTGTTAAGCCCTGACCCTACCTCTGCTCTTTTTGATGTCTGTTTGAGCAGAGGCGGAAGGCCAAACGGGAGTTTAGATCTAACCCCCCCGCCCCCACAGACGACCCCAGGTCAGAGGTGAAAGGTCCAACTGGAGGCGAGGGGAGATGTCAAGATCCGGATGAAAACTGCTCACGAGACAGGGCGTGTGTACCGGGCGAATATCACTGGGTGGTTCTGGCAGCTGAGCAGTCTCGATGCGTTACGGAGTCGGCCGGTTAGGGCAGCGCATTTCCGAGAGGGGGACGAAAGGAATTCATAACTTATGGCGACGCATTCTGTAAACACCGTGATGTCAGCGATAGCAAAAACAGCTTTAACGATGTCCTCCGCGAACGGCCGTAAAGCAGCCGACTAACCCTCACGGGGCACCACAGGTTGCGGATGCGAGGGTATGACGTGGAGTGTACCAATCTGTGGTATGTCAGCCCACAACGATGCAGCTAATTGACTGTCCTGACCAGTCCGCCATCACCCCCCCCCGTCACCCCCACCACCCTGCTTTTAGCGTGAACCGGGGAGAAATGCTATTACAGAGCAGAGGTTGTGTTGACAGAGGCTGCAGCAGCGCTGAGCACAAGGCTGACCTACGACCTCTCACCCCCCCCCCCCCGAACCTGGAAACACAGGAAGAAAGCAAGGTCGCCCAGATGAGAGCGTCTGTCAACACGCAGAGGGAATTGAAAGCGGGTTCAGAGCGAGGGGGAGGTTCGAGGTGGGGTGAGGAGGGAAAAAATCAGCGAAGGGAGGAACGGAGAGGGCGCTGACATTTGTGCGGAGATACAGAAAGGAGGACGTTTTCCAATTTGAAAGCATGCTGAATGAATCAGGCTTGTCAACCAGTTGGCCGCAGCTCAGAACAGCCCCCCCCCCCGGGAGTGCTGAGCGAACCGCTCTTGGTTCCGCGCGAGACTTAACAGAAGGACAGTCGTAATAGAGACAGTTGGTGGATTTTCATTCACATTGATCTTGCTATTACACAGATGACTGCGAAAAAAAAATGAGGCAGCGAGGGAGAGCTCTGGGTTTCGTACACAAGCCACCGCTCTCTCTCTCTCTGTCTCTCTCTCTCTCTCACTCCCTCACTCCCTCTCTCCCTCTCTCTCTGGTTCGCATCAACGTCCGGAGCGGTAATGGGGAAAGCAACACTGTCTGTTTTCTTTTGGGTGGTTCTGTCCGTCTGTGTCTCCGCTACCGGTCCTGTTTTCTCACCCGCTCCTTTTCCTTCAAACTGTGTTCCAGACTCTTTTTTAAAAAAAATATATTTTCTATTTTAACAAAAAAGGGAGGAGGGGGGGCTGTAATGTTATATAAATTTAAGTGCAGGCGGGCATATGTTTATAGCAATTGATATGCCATATAGTACATTAGCTGCAGACGCTATTTTAAATGCCTGGGGCTTTCAAACGTTTGATAGCATTGATTGTTCTGTCTGCATTTGATATACTGCTTTATAAAGTGTCTGGTGCTAAATTGTTTGGCGCTGCTCCGTCTTACCTCATGCCAGCAGACCGAAAATTCTGCAGAACGGCTTCCAAAATCAGCAGAGTGAGCCCCGGATTGAGTAATGACGGTTTGCGTTCGGTCTGATTTTTTTTTTTCGTGCCGTGTTTTATGGGCCTCGTTCGAGCAAGACGCCCGTCTCAACCGCGCGGCTGCACGACGCGTGTGCTCGCGCTGGACACGCAGGGGTCGCTGGGGTCGCGAGTGGTCCCGCTTTTCCACGCGAAGGGCCGCGCGTGTGTTGCTGTCGAATACGGTAACGTGGAGCGCATCTGTTTCTACTAGCCCGCGCGATGCCGCGTAGACCTCAGTGAGCAGGAATGCTTTAGTGTCTCGGGGTAGGCTATCTATAGTGGGCACTTTTCCCTCATCCCCGTACATGCTCCTGCTGCACGCATATACTGTAAGCTTACATATGTTTACAGTGGGGGGGGGGGGGTTGCATTGCCATGGTGCTGTGATTAGATTTCCTGTTTATGCTGTGCCTTATGGGAAGAAAGTGCACTGTTTCAATTTCATGCTACCCGACATGGGAGTGGGGTGGGGGGTGGGGGTGGGTGGGGGGCGCCAGCGGGGCTTAGAAGGGAAAGCAAACACCGCGTTCGACCGTGGACGCAGGCGGCACACACTCAGACCCGCACGTGGGGCGCGCACATATTGAGAGTAACGCCAGGAAACACGGTTTAAAAAAAAAAAAATGGTCCCATCTGCTGACCTGCGTTCGCTCTCCCATCGCGACGCGGGTTCGGCGACGCCCCCTCCTCTCCTTTCGGGGGAGAGCTCGTTATGAATTCGTACGCTCGTTTAACGCCCTCGCCCGCTAATGTTCGACCCCTGTTTGTCCGATCCCGGTCCCCCGGCGAAGCGCGTCCTCCGACCCATCCTCACGTCCATAACTTTCCGAGACGTGAACGCTTTAATCCTGTCGCAGTCAGGGGTGTTTTAGTCAAAGTCTGTGGTTTTTCAACCTTCATTCACCCCCCCACCCCATCCAAAAAAAAACCATTACAGAATGATAAGCATGAGGAGGAGAGGTAGCACAAGAAGGGGTAAATCACCTTGTTGACAGCTGCCCTCTACTGTAGGTGTGGACGTAGGATGTATAGCCTCAGTGACCTCACAGGAGGCAGGAGTCGCTCAGTTGGAGCTGGGGCTAATTGTCTTGTTTGTCTGCAGTCTCTGTGTTTTCCTCCCCGCTCCATTGCGGAAGAAACGACTGGCGCCGTGACCCCCGACCCCTGAGAGGTGAGGTCCCAGGGGTTGGGGGGGTGGGGGGTGGCGTGGTCGAGCTGCAACATGTGGTCGGCTCGTTTGGGGCGAGGCAAACGGTTTTTCTTTAATTGGCCATGCAATCTGCCACAGCTGGGACGGATTACAGGGGAGAATTCTTCGCTTGAAAGGGAGTCGGGAGACTGGCACACAGCAGACTGCCGAGAGGGAGGAAGAGGAGGAGGAGGAGGAGGAGGAGGAGGTGAGCCAGAAGCGCCCCAAAATCGGCTTCAAGACATCGCTTCAGCTGACTTGTGCTTACCTGCGTCCCGGGGTCCAAACGCGACAAATACGGTCAAACAGCTGGACAATGGGGCACTTTGCTGCAATGATGCTTTCCCTCATGCCAAACATGCAAAACACAATCGGTGCTCTCGAAACTTGGCAGAAGCCAGAATAAAACTCTATTAAGACACCTTAGCTGAGTGCATTTCCTGTTAGAAATGGAATGCTGGCAAGGCCATAGCAGGAGGAGAGCTCGTTGGACGTGCAAAGCTGCGGGAATTCGGCCAGAGATAGGCAGTTTTATTTGATGGGTGAGATGTAGGGGAGGGAATGTTCAAAAATCTGTGATGGTTTTATTGGAATTTTTATGTGCAACTTTTAGTGCCCGATGAAGTCACCACTTAAGATCTCCTGTTTTTTCCAGGAAGTAAACTTAATGAGATTTTGATTTAAAATCGAGAGGAAAAAAAAATAAAATTATTTTTGTTTTTATCAGAAATGGATAGAAGAAGCCGTGGCAACGCATATCACCAATGGCAAATTAAGTGCATTTGACTGTACTATTTTGAGACACCATTAAGACGCACTTAAGTGCATTCTTTTTTTCTAATGCTGTACTCTTTAAAAATGTGCTTTGTTTTAACGTAGTATAAAGTAATTATAATAAAAGTCCACTTTAAGTTGTTCCACATTTAAATAAATGATGATTGCAATGTATTACCCACAGATTTTTATTGAACTGTAAAATATTTCTTACATATATATTTAAGTTATAGAATATATAGTATAATAATTAAAATAGTATAATTAAATGCATCTTATTGGTGCCTAATAGCAGTGATGATATATCATTAACATGCAAAGTACATGGTTAGTATTGAAAAATTTTAAGACTTGGAAGTATACTAACTATACCTAGCTGGTTGAGGTTAGAGGACCTTTGTTGTCATGGTTACTGTGGTTAAGGACGTGCGGTCCTGTGCTACGGTCGGGCCTTTCGTCAACTCATCCATCAACCCTCCGGCCTCCTCCGTGTTGTCGCCCGACTTTCTCCTCCGCTCCCGTCCCGCGGTCGCCTAACAGTAAAAAGAACCGCGGGTTGCAATAATACGCTCGCACGGACGACCCGTGGGGCGGTCCGTTGTTATTACACGTAGCACGCGGCCGACACTTCTCGGCCGTCCTCGCGCTTGAGATGTAAGTGGATGCAAATGAATTGCGGCAAACATCTTGAGGCCATGTGGACTGGGTCAGAGGGTGAGAACGAGGACAGGGGGGGGGAGCAAGACGAGAAGAGAGAGGGGAGTTCTTTGTGTAAAGGGAGCGGGAGAAAGCGGGAGGCATAGGAGTCGGCCCCGGTACGCAGCCACAAACACTGGCGGGCGAGAGGGGAATGGGGAGGGGGGGGCAGGCGGCAGATGTGGTTGGATAACAACCAGACAGGTTGGACATCTTCATTGACAGACACGCGCAGCCGTGTGTCTTGCAGTAATGCTGGTGAACAGCTGCCCCCCCCCATGGTGGCGCTAACGAACGCGCCGTGCTGGAGACGCTCTAGTCTCAAAGAGCCAGGCGTTTAACTCAAAGCGTACCTGCGGCTCATCGACGTACTCGCCCTCCCCTCGTCCTCTCCCGCACCGGATCGCCTGTTGCGTGACGCTCCCAGCTGTCCGCCCACGTGCGAGCGCGTCTCCTCGGCTGTCCGCTCTGCGTAACGTCCTCCGTGTGTGTGTGTTTGCAAGTGTACGCACCACTGTGCTAATCTATCCTGGATGCGCCTCTTTGCCTGTGCAGCTGTAGTACCGGCAATGTGTCATCTCTGTTTACATCCTTTGCCATTGTGTATGAGTGAGAACTCAATGCCTCAATGAATCGGAGGGGGGGGGGCTGTGAATGAGAGCTGACAGGTCTTTGAGGGTGTGTGTGTGTGTGTGGGAGTGTGGGAGGATGCGCGACCGGCATGCTCCTCTCTATTACCCAGATTGATTAAGGAAGTGCTCAAGCTCCCACTTAGCCACCGCGGCTGACACCGAGGTGACCGTCTCATCACGGACAGAAGGAGAGGGTGGAGGGAGGCGAGAGAAGGGGAAGACGGATGGTGGATGGATGAGATGCTCAGGCTAATCAGTATGGCCGAGAGGGGCCGCCGCGCTCCGTCTGAGAGCCGTCCCGGCGAGGCCCAGGTGTGATGGATGTTGTGCTTCGCGGTCGCGCGTTGGAGCGTCTGACCGTCTGACCGTCTGACCGTCCCTACCTGCCCTACCCTCTCCTCCATCACTCTGTGCGTCTTGTCAAAGGCCCCATCAACAAGTCCCTTTGTGGGGAATTTTTCCTCAAATCAGGCAATGCAGGTTCCTGCTTTTTTTTTAATATATCCCTCCATCCCTACCCCTACCCAAGCACCAGCCTCAGTGGACTTTGCCATGTTAAATCCTGACAACTTTCATTAAAACTGGTGGGATAATCCACAGATTTCCGAGGGAAATTCCCAAGGATGTGCCCCCCCCTCCTCCCGACTTCCATCTTTCGGGGTCTAAAGTTACGCTCGACTCCGCAGCAGCAGTGTCATTTACATAGTTTTCCCTAATCTTCCGTAAATCCCTGGTTTGGAAAAGAGAGTCGGGCCCTGACGGGATGCTTCCCTGGGAGCAGAAAGCAGTGGGCAGAAAAGGTACCGGCGGCAAAGAAAATATTTCAGTTGGGGTTTGATTACTCCTGGGCACTTATGAGCGAAAATAAGCATGGATCCTGCTGCGATGCTATCCAAATAAATTGAAGGGAGCATCGCTGTTTTGAGAGCACACATACAGTGAAGATCCTCGCCTCGGTGTGTATTTTGAATGACTGCGCCGCAGCTTCGGAGGCTTATTGAAAAGGATTGTGGCGAGCCAATTCAAACCTGTTAGCGCAGGAGATCCTTTGACCTCCATTAGACCTGTCAATATTGTTGTGGTCAAGTTCGGGTGTCGGATATCGCGAGCGCGTCAGCGCCGTGAGGCCCCCGGGGCCACGGTTCACGGCTCTGGAAATGACGGTAGGGAACACGTGTTTCTCACGGGAGCTCTGGAGCTAAGTAGAGGTCGGGATTCGAAACGGCCGACTCCTGGAATGACCCGGCACCTGTTGTTCCTCAGCGCAGAGCGGAACGCGGTCGAACGCGCCGCGTCCTTCAGTTACCGGGAGGCGGAGGAGCAGAAGACGGCTGCAGCCGGGCTCACATCTGTAGCGCAGGGGATGTCCTGCAACGCATCTACCGCCGTCTTTGATCACTGCACTGGACAAATTTTTGCATGCGAAGCAGACGCGCGTGGTTCGAGGAAGTGCGCCGCGCCAGACGTCCTGCAGTCCATTTTGTGGTCTTTGGCAGACAAATCAATGAGGATCTCCTGCCACACTGGTTTGTTATTTGTGAGACGGCACCGTTTAAGTTGCTCCTCTTAACTGCTTGTATCTCTGCTGACCACAACGCGCTCTCTGATCACGAGCCAATCAAATCAAACCAGGATGGCGATCAAACGGGCTGCTTGATTGGCTTCCTGTTGTATTACAGAGAGCATTCCGGAGTTAAAAATAAAAGCAAGAAGAAGAGTTGTTTGCGAGTATTTCGTTTGCATTTCGTGAATCGCAAACTTCATGATAGGCAAACGTCATACTTTGGTCGGATTTAGGGAACGACTGTGGTCTGAATCAAAGCAATTTGGTTAAGGTTGGAGGAGCCTCGTCCTCATGGTTTGAATAATAATTGCGTTGTTTATCATCGGGGAACGCGGTCGTGGTTAAAAGACATGTCCAACATTTTGTTGACCCAGGGATTGTCCTCTGCGGAGGCTGCCGCTCCGAAATTGTTTTTGTCCTCTGCTCCAGACGAGAGTCATAATTACTTCAGCCTTGGCCCTTGGAATAAACAAATGTCATTTCAGGCTTAAATGACCGTCATTTTTTTCTCTGGACAGAATATGCCACCGTCCATTTGGCCGTGTTGACGTTACATGCAGTACGTGAAACTACTTTCTATCATAGGCTCACTATGTGACACATATATTATATAAAATAATCTGAAATTAAATTAGAATTACCAGGAACTGTCTGATAAATAGACAAAATTAGACATCGGATCTGTAATTAGCAGTAATCATTACTAGTTGCAACGCACACATAGTGGACTTCACAAAAAATAAAATCACTGAGGCACCATACCTAGCCTTCCACACCTGAAAGCCTTCAGAACCTATGTAATTTCTGACGCTGGTTCTTGTCTCCGTCTTTGGCTGCGCTTCGACGACCAACAAAGCCTGTTCCAGCCCGACCCGCTCGGTTCTGACGGCGGGGGGGAGGGTCCGCGATTGTAGCAGGATGAAACGCGGAGGGCAGCTTCTCTCCCCCTGCTGATGACCCCATCGCAAATGCAAGGGCACTAATGGAGGTGCAGCGGCCGGAGATGCCCTGCATATATTCCACCCACCTGCACGCCGCCGTGGGGAGGATACGGGGGAGAGCGCGGCCACCGATGACCGTGACGCTCTGTGCGCCGCCGCAGGGGATCGTCCCCTGAGTGGAGGAAAAGTCTGGGATCGCGTTTGTAAATCGCAGGGGCGTGTGAGAACGCCGAGTGTGCTCGTTACCTCGGCTTTCCCTTCATGTGTTCGCCGTCGATACGTCTACAAGGTCCAAGGGACCTGTTCCTCTTGTAAAACCAAAACGCGCACCGGATTTGTTGTCCCTCTGTGTTTCCAGATGTTTTAGCCATCTTGTATCACAGCACGCGTTGGAGTCTCCCTCCTTTTGTCTTTCTGTCTCAAATGTTCTTTCTATTGTTCCCCGCCGTCCTCTTTCCTCCCCCTGCCTCTGTCAGCAGGCGATGTTGAACGTGCGTTTCGTGTCCCACCCAGCAGGCGATTGGTAAAACGTGTTTGGCTCGGCGCCGACACGTCCGACACGTTTGAGATTTGAAGCTTGGCGCTCGGCTGAAATGTGCCCTCTTTCCATTGTGGGTTTTTTATGTCTCAGTTGACCCCCGTTTGCCTCTCTGCCGCTGTCATCATGGTCTCCTCCTCTGTTTTTCCAGGAAACAAACTCTTCCATTCTTAAGTTTTTGGTTCCTTCCATGACCCTGCGCTTTTTTTTTTTTGGATTAACATGCCCTCATTAGTGAAGGATCATGGGAACTTGGTGGAGATGGAACTAGCTGGAAAGACAAAGGTGGGTTGGCTGAATTTGATGCTGCAATGACGCCATGCTTTGCAAACCTGCACTGTCCTCCTTGATGATGAATAAGCGCTCAAAAATGCAACACACACAAACACGCAATTCCAAATTCATGACGCCCTTCCCTCCCTGACAAGCAGGAGTTGAGGTTTTACACCACATGTTGGTAATTTTGCGACGTCATAAAGCTCATCTTTCGCTTCCTCGCGCTGATTGTGCTCCGCCGTTCCGTGAGAAAGATCTTTCCCTGTCTCGCTCCCCAAAATCTTTCTTCTTCGAGCAAACTCCTATTGTTCTCACTGCTCTGAGCTTCAAAAAAAAAAAAAAAAAATCAGCTAAGAGGATCATCCACCTGTTACCTTTCCAACATCACCAGCAGCTGAGCTCCACGAGGGAGCATATTCTATTGTTTACCTTAATATGCTTCGGTTTAATAAAAAAAATTCCTGGCAGAGAATTTTCTCGTGTTCATCTCTTTCCATAATAAATATTGTTATTTATTCATTTGAAATACGAACACTCATTCGTACGTGGGGGGGAAAGGCTATTATTTGAACAGTAACGTCCTGTTTGAAAAATCTTTTGAGTGAATTGCCAGTCATTTGAACTTGGTCCAAACTTGATTTTTTGGAAAAAGCGACATCCTCAGTACTTTGGCAGCCGGCCTCTGGCAGATATCACAGCTTGCAAACACTTTCTATAGACTCTATTCTCCTCTTGATTTAGGGCTTTTCAGCCCGTCTTCCTGCAAATCCCTTCAAGTTCTGAAATGTTCTTTATTTTATTTTATATTTGTGTCCTGTACACACGGCGTGTCTAAAGTCGACCCACACATTTTCAGTGGTGTTCGGGTCAGGAGTCTGCGAGAGCCGTTCCAAAAGCTTCAGCTTGTGTTACTTGAAGTAGTTCATGGTGGATTTTGAGGTTTGCTTTGGATCATTGTCCCGTTATGGAAGCCAGCCGCTTTTCATTTTCCATTTCTTGACTGACTGCATAACATTTGTATCCAGGATTTGCTGATAGTTAGTGGAATTCATTATTCCCCCTCGCAGTCTAATGTTCCCTGTGCCACTGGCTGCCACGCAACCCCAAAAGCGGAATGTTTCCACCCCCATGTAAACACACCTTTGGCGATTGTGGCCAAATAGCTTAAGTTTAACTCGACTGGCCTAAGCACTTGTTTCCATACTTCTGAGGTTTACTTTTGTGATGAGGCTGCGGGTGAGGTTTCTGTGCGATCCCACGTCGACCCAGTTTGTGCATCAGTGTTTAGCTGAACCTTCCCACAGCAACACATGCAGTTTTATCTGAAAGCTTTCCCGGTCTTCCAGATTTTCTCTCGACTTTCCAGAATTCGCCTCCACTGCCACTTCTTGATGGCATTTCAGACAGTGGAAATTTCAAGCTGGAAGCACTTTGATTCCTTTTTATAGCCTTTCGTGCTTTGTAGGCATCAATTAGCTTCACTTTAAGATCCCCAGTCAGTTGGTTAGAGGTTGCTGAGTGTTACCATAAGGTAACAGGATTTAAATAAGGCCTGAAACTGTTCCTAATGACCGGCCTTACAAATCCCGATGAGCCAAATAAAGTCTAATGAGTTAATGAAGTGTTTTACGAGAAGGGTGCCCACACTTTTGCAAGTTTGTGGATTAAAAAGTGGAATAAAAAGTAAACAGGGCATTAACATTCGAATAAAGGCTCATTTCATCTTCTTTTCTCTTCAAAAATCAATAAAATGTAGAACTCGCCCGAATTTTGTCGTACAACTGTGATGGCAGGAAAAAGCAAAAATTGTTGTCTGTTGAAAATATACTTTGAAAACCCAAGTGCATCAACACTCATGCACGCACGCAAGTGTTTGCTCGTGACAGCAAGTCCATGTGCACGTCCAAGCTTCATTGGTTCCCACTTGTCAGGCCAGAAAAGGCTGAGCTTAAACAAAAGCCTGGCCTGTAAACAGAGCTCTCCTGATTTTAAACATGTCATAACCACGGTACGTCCATTTGTCATCATGTAGCACCATGTAGCCGCGCAGCGCGGTGTAAATCACACATCATGGGCCCTAATAGTCCAAGAGTCCAGACTCAGACATCATACTCGTAAGACAGATGGGGACAGCGGTTTATGGACTACTAATGGTGTCTGCTCAAGAGCAAATGGGGTGCATCTCTCTCTCGGTGAAAGACCTGTGAATCACTCTCTTTTTTTTTTTTTTCCTCCTCTTGTTTACTTGCGCTCTTGAACCCTTTTTCGGCTGAACTTGCTCAGAGGCCCCCGCGCGGCCCTCGTCTGTCTCCCTCCCTGCTCCTGGTGCCTGCGGCCAAAAAACACAGAGAGGTCAAGCAGCATCATACGCCCGGATGACCCCGCATGTAAATAAAGTGCTGCATGGGGAACATCTGATATGAGAAATTAAGCGGGGAGGGGGGTTCCTGTTGATTTTCTTTTTCAAGGACACAATAGAAAATTGGCAAGTGTGGAAAGACAAATATTTTAAAGTAAGATAACAGAAATACGGCGCAGGTAATAAAAAAAGAAAAAATTTCACAGCGATCCAACAAGTACTTCTTGAGATATTTCACTGAAAGCCACAAATGTCAACCTGCTGGTGACGCTGGCGAGGAAAGCCCAGGATTTGATTGGTTTTGAGTAACGATGTCCCCGGGTGAACGGGTTGAGCTGACAGAGTTATGGGACGGCGTCTACTAAATCTGGTATTGAACGGTGAACTCCGGCCGCTTTTATTGCCGCTCGCTAAAGAAAAGTGTTATTGGCCGCAATGCTGTCATTTTTTATAAAGGTGAATGAAATGAAGCACTTGTGGATCAATTTCTTTACGGCTGGACAGAGGAAGGAGAATCAGTTGAAGAAGCTGTGCTCTGCTGGAGGAGGAGGAGGAGGAGGAGGAGGCATTGGCCGGCATTATTGAACCGCATCAGCTGACTGACAGACATTGCAGTGGCTATGCAGCAGTCAAGCTGATATTCGCGGAGGGGGAGAGGGATTTCACATGCTGAAGTATTTGACTCACGAGGCTCGGTGACGCTCATGTGTTTTGACTACATCTCTGGTAATAAGTGATATATAGGGTGTTCCATATAAAACACAGACTTGCAGGATGCTGTGGTAATACCTCTCCTTTCCCTTTTTTTTTTTTTTTTCCTCCTCCCTCCTGCTCCCCTCTCATGTTCTTGAGAGCAGGTTGGTGTTCTGCTGACAGAGCCCATTTTGGGCTCCCATAGAGATAATGTTAATAGGAGGCAGACTGTATGAAAAGAGACGGCTCCCCACTCCTCTTTTCTCCTCTACCCCCCGCCTCTTTCTCTCTCTCTCTATGTCTCTCTCACTCTCCCTTTCCTCATGGATCTCAGAGGAAAACGTGGAGCGAGTGAAAGAAGGAGCTGGAGGTGAGATGGACGGCCTTTTCCCCCATTTTCAGAGGTGGTCCATGCAACAGCCAGCAAGTCGTCCAACTTAAACGACCATGTAGGTCGCTTCTCCTGACCCTCAAACGCAGCCCAATGGAGAGCTGACCGGAGACCAGACCTTCGATCATTACGCTAGAATGCACAAACAAAATTAGTCACATGCACACACTTGGATGCACTAATGCACAAACATGCCGCCTTCGAGTGCTTTCGAGCTTCGAGTCCTCCATCTAAGTTTAGTGGCTCTCAGTGTGGCCTCGTTGTCTCGCGCTGAGTGCTTTTGGAAACGGTAACAATCCTGGAACGGTTTGGTCGGTGGCTTTTGTTTTGTCCTGGAGACCAAACAGCATAAAGCCTCTCGGGATTCCTAAAATAAAAACCACGTGTCTCTGTTCTATAATATGAAATTGTGGAAAGATGCTAAAAATAATAAAGTAGGAGGATACAAAAAATGTATAGATTCAAGCCAGAGTTTTTGTTGGTTTTTCTCAAGCTCTGTGTTTTTTTAATTATAGCGAGCGGCATGAGATTTGTTTTCTTTGATATTTGTTTAGCTTCTTGTTGTATTTGCCTGCATAGATGAGTTGTGGCAGGGACATTTGGACCGGATTTAGTCAGCCTCTCCAATATGCTAATGCACCCCTGCACCCTGGAAACATGCTCCCATGACCATGCTGTAACCATCACATTTCAGCAACTCACAAGCAATCGCAGTCGCGGAAATGACTGCTGCTTACATTTCTCCCCTTTTCGGCGGCCCGACGTGACTCCACACCATGTCCTGCGCGGTTATTCCCGAGAAAGAAAGCAACGAAAAACAGTGTGGGTCATTTGATCAAACCTAAAATGAAATATGTTTTCCTGACTGGCAACCTTTGTGCAAATAATGCATGTTGTCTCAGGCAAGGCTTGGATGACGTTGTCGATCCCGCAGAGCCTTTTAAGGCTGGAACATGTTTCCCTGGACTGCACGCTGGCAAACACGCAGAGGATGCTGCCGCGGCTCACTGTGCGGTGAGTCATCGGCGATACACATCTTAAAGTGCCTCCGTTAAAAAAAAGACAAGCATTCTGCTGTGAGGGAGACCTACAGCCATTAAGGACATTTAAGTCTTTGTGTTTCATCTATAATCGCTGCAGTGAGAGACCTAAGCTGTGTTTCTCCTTTGAAAAGATCTGCGACTTTGTTGCGTCATCGCGACTCCATTTGATTTGAGCAAGAGCGACACCCAGGAACAAATAGCCCCCCCAAAAAAACCCAACCAAAAAAACAAAGATTGTGTCTTTAGCTTCAAAGGGAAGTCAGTCGTCCCTCCCTCTGAATAACAGCCGCTCCATCACCACTTCCAGATCCTTCCAATAGCTGTTCCACACCAGAGTGGGAAATTCCAACGAAAACCGTCACAGCGGGGAAGGGGCGTCGGGCCCTCGCAGCAGGAAGATGTACGCGCGCGTGTGTGTGTGCAATGAAATATCAAAACAAACTTCAACAGACCCCATTTCACCAGCTCCCACCCATAATCCTTTAAAAGCTTTCATAAAAATAAAAATGAAGTGTTTTCAAATGACATGCCTAATGAGAAAAACATCACCCGATGAAAAGTGTGAGTGCTGGGGGGGGGGGAGATTTGCCACGCTGCAGCCACTTTGACCGTATCTTGCGATGAGCAGATGTGTGTGCATGGGCGAGCACAAGAGGAAAAGAGGAAAAAAAAAGAACAAATAACAGAAAGAAACGCCGAGAAAACAAAACAATAACAGTTATTTTCAGGTCCCTCTTTCCTCGCCAGCTTCTTTTAGCAAAGCTTTTGAGCCCAAAGTGTTTTATAGCTTAGCGGCTGCCAAGAGTTCTTGGCCTGCTTTACAATGAAGCTGAACAGAACCGGGCTCAACGGGCGTCCTGGGAGCAGAACAACACATCAGGTCCAATTAAGATCAGTAGGTGGAACTTATTGTAACCTGTGACACGCTCACACCCCCGGTACCACGGACAACAGAAAGAGGGGCTTTGTGTGGAGCACTTGGCCCTGCATGCAAATGGAAAGTGAACCACATTAAATGACGGGAAAAAATACGACTGGTTCGGACTGTGTAGAATTCCAAGCTGGGGGTGGGGGGTTGAAATGTGGGTGTCCCTGAGAGATAGAGGTATAAATCAAAAACACTATGGGTAAGCATTTGAACACATTGGTGACCCGGTTTGAGGGCACGGCATGATTGACCTCCGTGTCTACAAGCCCGTAAACCTAAACCAATCAAGCCAGTCCACTGCCTACAAGACCCATGGGAAATGGAGTTGGAGCTGCAATAAAAATAATACGTGACTACAAAGCGACAAAAACCAACTGCCGGGTCATCTTTATACACTGCGGTGATTCAAATGGTAGGTCCCCTGTCTTAAGACTGGGCCTTTCTGTCCAGTTTCTCTTACAGTAAAATATGGACTAAGCAATCAAGATATTGTGATTGGTTCCCATGTCGGCGTTGTCTTTTCTCTGAGGGCAATGAACCTGCAGACTCCTCCGCCAACCCTGTCTCCGATAAAATATGTTCATCCACCTCCATTTCCTTTTGCAGAATATGTCGTGGAGAAAACTCTCACTTCATTTCCCCTCATCTGTCTATGGTTTAGTCATCAAGTTAAGACAATTAAAAAGTAATATGTTTTTTTTCAAAAAAGGGACAAGTCACAGTGCAGTTCGATCTTTAAAGAAGTAGTTTACCAAAAAAAGTGGACCTTTACTCAAACATGAGTAAAAATGTTTGCATTGGTTGGGGACTAATTCACTGGTGGATTAACACACACTTGGTGCTGTAATCACAAGGCTTTTAGGGGGGCAATTGATTTAGAACTACCTACAATGCGCACGTTCATATCACCTCAGTGCACTGGTTTATTAATCGTTGTTGGACAACAATGGGGCTCTGTGGCATACGGGAATACGATACATTAGGCTTTGGCTATACAGGCAATACTTGTCAGTAGAATTAATAGCTGTTTCTGTCTCTTAATGAGATTTGGTGACCATAAGAAAATAGCCCGCCTTACCCTAAAAGGTTAGGGAAAGACTGAGGTCTTGGTTAAACGTCGAAAAAGGTCAACCCATCATTTTCATTTGCTCAAAGCCCTTGACAGACCACAAATTTCTCTCTAACCTTAACTAAGTGCTGCAAGTTGTCTACAAACATAACCGTGAGGGTTCATCATGCCGTAGTTGGCAGGCGAACATATTTCAGAGAAAACAAATGAACACGCAGTGAATGCTTTCCCAGATTTTGTTCAGAATGAGCAGTTGGTTTTGGCAATAAACAGCTCGCAGATACATTCAGTATAAATTACCCCGATCTTTTGGTAAAAAAATTTAACCCGGGCGACATTTCTTTTTTCCGACAGAATGTATTGGCTAATGCAAAGTCTTGTCCACCTGCATATGCATTTAACGGCAGCATTAATGGGAGACTGCTGCACACAGGCGGTCCAGTGAGCGTGCACAGTCGCATTCTCCTCTATTGCCCTCCTTGTATTAAAAGAGTGATGTCTTAATCACGGAGGAGGGGGGGTTTAGAGGTGGAGCAAATGGAATGAGAACAGAGCAAATATGACAATGCTCACATGAAAGAGAAGCCTTTCAAACTCAGGGGAGACATGAAAGACTCTCTCTCTCTCTCTCTCTCTCTGTCCTCCTCCTCTCCCTCTCTTTGGCTCCCCTTCCTTTTGTTCGCTCTCTCTCGCTCCTGCTCCCTCGCTTCCCCATCTTTCTCTCTCTGTCTCGTAATTGTACATTCAGACTCAAACTGTGAATGCTAACAAGGCTTTTAGCCACACTGAATTAATGTATCCAGTGCATTTCACTAATGTGCTACCTTTCAAATGTCACCTTTTATGTTGTTGCTGTGAATACATCTTAGCGACCGTGCATTAATTTTTGGGTAGTTCAGCTTAAATTGCCTTTGGCTGCTTTGCAAAGTTCACACATTGATAGACATATATTATATGCAGTATACGTTATAAGGCGCTTGCTAGCAGCTACAGCGGACTGCTGCTTATTCAGTATGTCGACTCCATATAAACTTGCATCAAGTAAGTAAACCGCCAGTTTCTAAGGATGCAACATAATTAAACTTATTGAAGTAATAAAAGAAAGAAAAAGCTGAAATCCTTTTATCCTCCTTAATTTAATGCCACCGAGGCTTTTGAGGCTGCAGTTTGTGTATTGTAGTGTTGTGTTGATTATGCAGCTGATAAAACAAATTCATGGTGGTCTTTATTTCTCTGGAGCTTTCAACCCCACCGCGTGGTCTTCACCTGCATTTGAAGTTAGCTCGGTTGCTGTGGATGTTCAAACTTTTCACATCCCTGGGCACCTCAGTGACTCCTCCAGAAGACTCCGTCCACTGAAGAAGACCATGCGATGCAGTCGAAAGCTCCAGATCGGACCTAGAGTTGGGACTGTTACTCCCAAGGCTGAATCTCTAATGTACACTTAATATTAGTAGGAATTATTCCATGAGACTGATAGTATGTGTGCGTTCAGGTTTAAAGAATGCTGCTAACTTGTGTGTGGCCACACAAGATGAAATCAGGAAGCCACACCTGTTCATCAGGTGCCCCCCCCCCAGGGCCTTCACGTGATGAGTTCAAAGGGCAGAATGAACTAATGAGAGAGCAGAAGGTCATAGGTGAGGGACGGCACCCTGGGGAAGGTATCTTTCTTTTTCAACTGCGATGGCATGTGTATATGTGGGAATGTGCACAGTCAAGGTGAGGATCTAATCACAAATTAAGAACCAGACAGGGGGAAAATGAGACAGAGACAGCAACTGTTTCTCCTCATTTTCACATCAAGACGAGGGCAGGGAAAAGATGAAGGGAAGGTGAAAAGGGGGGGGTGTAAAAAAAAAAAAAAAGCTGTTTTAATCTTTGGATCCCTTCACTTCCCATCAGGTCTTGTATCAAACAAATTACCCAGAACGCACCCCTGCACACATCAGTCTCATTACCCGTCTCCCCTTACTCCGAGACACTGGGTAAATAGCACTGTCTGTAGGGAGACGAAGAATCAACAACATAATGAGACTGCTGATGATGAGCTGTGTGCACATACACACAAACACGGAGCTCATCATCTCCGCCGACGTGCGCGTGCGTGTGCGCATGTGGTTTAAGTGCTTTGCTTGGAATTTACTTGCTCAGATCAGGGTTTTGAATTAGCCCTGACTCAAGAGAGCCAGCGTAGACTTTATAGGGCGGCACGGAAAAACGCACTGCAGAGAAATATGACGAAGTAAAACCTTTAATTTACTCCTAACTTGTTTATCGGCTGCGATAGAAGCCATGTGGAAGAGTTGCAGAAGATATCCGGGTGGATTGGGATCTTGTACTTAACGGGAGACATGATCCCTGCAGCCTAAGCCGGGATTTAGCGGGTGCATTCTTGTATTACATTATGTCATATTTTTGTCAGATGAAAGGACATGAGTTCAGCTTTCAGAGCAACAGGGAAGAAAATGCAAATGTCGTCCACATAAAAGCAAAAATGAATTAAATGAACAGATTTCCTGTTTCATGACAAGATTCTGAAGTTCTCCTTTCCCTTGCCCTTGCCCTTGGTCAGTCCCTCCACCTCGCTTCTATCAGCGGCGTCCATCTTTTTAGAGTCTCGAGTCACAACCCCTCGCAATCTACACCATTCTCCATTGTCCTACCATACAAACCCATCATTGTCTTCGTGACACGGTGACAAGGGGACCTCGATGTCAACACCAACAGTATGGCAGCGGATCATTATGTCTGACCACAGGGGTTGGTCAAAGGGGAAAGGTCAGAGGTGAGGGAACAGTCGCCATTAAAGGAGACTCCTCTGTCAACATGTTTGTATATAGCAGGAAGGGGCAGAGCGTTTCCCATCAGTGCTCATATCGCTCTGTCATGTCATGTGCTGAATGGTGCCCATGTTAATCATATGGAGGGAAACGAACAGCAATGAAGTAATGATGATGGAAATGAACTGCGGCGCATACTAATGTACACATAGCTCTGTTTAGCTGGGGAGAAGAAAGCCATGTTGATAAGCTTGAGAAAAAGCCTATAAGTTCAAGTTTACTTTCACTTTCGCCAATCATAATCTTCAGCCCTGAACCCTTGATGAGCGAAAGGTACGCTATTACGTTTTATGTCCACACCCTTTGTTGTTTTAGTTGGTTATTTTTCTTATTGACTATATGAATAGATCCATACTGTAACTTGCCCTGGGTCCCACCTGTTTATTACCTCTTAACTGTTCTCTTGGCTCCCCGCGTCCCTAAATTCTTATGAGCCTGGCTCCATTTTTACAGTTAACGTCATTATTCATTCCACATAACACGTTTCATAACACATGCTGGTCACATGTGCATTTCGGTTTCACGTATACAGTTTTGCACAGCTCCGAGATCCAAAATTGTTTTATCTTTCTCTGTACAGTAACTGCGTTCATGCACTACATGCAAATAGTATAACAAATCGATAAATCACAGACGTCATATTTACAGTATCATTGATTTACATTTGCGCAAGTACACATAACTATCAGATGGAAGTGTTTTACCATACTGTAGCAATTATGATTAGGGATTGTTTGAAATACTCTAGTAAAAAGACACACTGCATTACACCCATATGTGAATGTCGAGGATCTCATTCTAAAACCATTTTTAAACCGTGGGCATTAATCTGCTGCTGTAACGGCCTCCAGACTTCTGGTTCCAGGCTTTCAACAACATCTTGGAGTCTGGCTGCGGGGATTTGCTCCTACTCAGCTACAAGCACGTTAGTGAGGTCGGCCCAGATGTCGGGTAATAAGGACAGGCTTGCGTTTGGTGCTGCAGGAGGTGTTGGATGGGGTTGAAGTCGGGACTCTCCGCAAGGCCAGTCAAGTTCAAACTGTGAAAAACCGTTTGTTCATGGACCTGGCTTTGCGCACTGAACCATCATCCTGTTGAAATAGGAAAGGGCCTGGAAAAATATACTTAAGATTAAACTGGAACTACTATTTGAACCCAGATTCAACCAAAAGCATGAAAATGGAGATAGAAATCCATGAACCTTTGGCCGTATTGTGTACTTTCACAATGTGTATATTTATGACTTGAAGTGATGTTGGAAGATCTGCAAAAGAACATGCGTTTTGTGCATTACTTCAGGAATTGTATTTCTCATGGACAACCTTATCCATCAAGTCACTGAGAGGAAGGAAGTGATGCCATAAAATGGGCCTCCAGAGTACATGATTGAAATGTGTCGTACATTACTCAGAAGAGAAGGCCGATTCTCCCCGCAGACTGAGAGCTGATGATGGGGAAGTGAGGACAGACCGCTGAGACGCGGGCTGAGGGTGGTAGACAACGGAGAGGGGAGGGAGGGAGGGAGGGGAAGTGATAACCTTGTCTCTCGTTCATTGCTGTCTGCTCGGTGATTTAATTTGGTCGCGCCGTCACACCTGAGCTAAAGCTCATCCATCACAGGTACAGCTAGATCCCTCCGTCGCTCGCTCCCGTCCTCCCTCCATCCATCCTTCCGCTCCTATCCTACCCCGTCCTTCTCTCCCGAATCCCGCGTTTTCTTTTCCTTCAAGGCTCTCTCAGTGTGTCACCGCCTATATGTCCAACTCTGTCTTAAATATGCAGCTCCACTCACCCTGTTCTGTTCAGTCACTTTCCCCATCCCTCCCTGCTGAAAACCTCTACTCAGAAAAAACTGGGTTCTTGCGGTTTGAGTTGTGGTTCTCGATAAAATTGTACTGCTATGTTAGATAATTCCAAAGCTACTAAATCACAAAGATGAGGGATGATAATGTTCCAAAAATCTTTTTTAATCACCATAAATATATTTAATCATGCTAGAGGAGAGACTTAAATCAAACATTCATGCACTACCACTTCTACAAAGGTAGGTGGTAAACTGCCCAAGGCAAAGAAAAAAGTTTTGGTCACCAAAAGATGAAAAGTCAAGTACATTTCATCGAAAACACACCTTTTTCAGTTATTAGGAAATTGGTTGATTTACAGCTTTCCCACAGAAATAAAAGTAAATGAAGCTTGAGTGAGTTAATTACAGTACAAGTCTGTACAAAGACAATGTTGGAATAAATTGTGTTACTATACCCTCAGATACATGATAAGGACAACACTGCACTGCAGCAAGTAGAAGTGTAGTCTATAATCCTGTCAGAATGATGAGAAAGGGAAAGTAACAGAGGAAGACAGACTGGTTGCTCACGGGTTCATCCTACAGGAAGCATAATGACCTAAAACATTACTGGAAAAGAACTAGATGCTGGCTCACATGATGACGTCCTGTGTGTTCAGCTGCTGAACGATTCTCTGAGAATTTAGTCCGATAAATCTGTCACGCAGTCAGCCAGGCTCCAGTTCTAACTATTCAGCAGTTCTCTTGCGTAAGTCCTGCTTCGCTCGAATCCCTCATGGATGCTCATTGTTGGACTCATACTGCCTGGCTCCCTCTTTGCAGAAACCCAAGCCTGTCCAGCTCTGCTCCCCGGGCTCGGGCCTCCGTCCTGACCTCCTGCCGCCGGCCTCTTCCTCTTCTCTCACCTTTAAACTCGCCCTTTCTCGTCTCTGTGTCCGGCGCCCCTTTCTGGTACTAGTACTACTTACTAGCTTTTTAAATTTTTTTGCTGCGCTGGTGCAGTGTATTTACGCTGCGGACTGAAGACGCGAAAAAACCAAAGGCTTCCTTTTCACTCGCAGCAAAGCCCCTCTGTTTGTGTCCTTGTGCTGCTTCTCAGCAGGCCTCCATGTTCTGCTAACACAGATTCGCCCGCGTGTCACATTGGTACAGTCCACCGAGCACCCGGCAGGACTCTTGGCTCAGCCTGAGCCAAACTAATCAACGCATCCTGCAGGGGACATGGGACCCCCTCCCGCTGACACACCACAGTAAGACCCTGCACACCTGAGCTCAGCCATGTGGGCACGGGGCACACACACACACACACACACACATACACACTGCAAGGTTTGCATGTAGAGCAAGAACAACAGAAACATGCAGTAAAATCCTGAGGTGGATATTGTCGGTCATGGCTTCTAAAGGCATCTCAGGAAATGAACGTACAGTCTTCATATCTATAGAAATATGACAAAAATGTGTGCGTGTTTGCATGTTAGAGGGTAAAAGGCTCATGTGTGTCATGCAGTGGCCTTCTCAACGTGATATCAACCTCTCATTGGACTTGTTACCATGGCAATAGTCTGGCCACACCAAAGTGACAGGAGTGTGTGTGCGAGTGTGCGAGGTTTAACAGTGAAATGTGGTACAACATTGCCTCACAATGTCACACATTTATCACACAGCCACACTCAGTGTAAAATTAAAATGTCTACCTGCCAGTCTCTTAAAAACACTTCATGCTTTTTCTGAATGTATCTCTACAATCCCTAAAAAATATAAAGTGTTTGAAAGACACAGCAGCTCAACATTTACTACTACTGTACTAAATTTTAGAGTAAATTGTTAGGCAATTAATTAAATATCCTGTTTAATGTGCAACAGATAGGATTTCGCAAATAATTTCCAATAATTTTCAACTCTTTTTTTGCCTTGCGCTGTGATTCGAATGAATTGGTGTTCTGCGCTAACATTGGCATGCTAACATTTTCACGACAGCAACATGTAAATGTGAGGAAGGTATTAGGAGTTTTGTGTGCTAGCATGCTAACATTTGCTGGGAATGTCACTTTTTTTGTTGATGGTGGTGCTGATGCAAGTCAGGGAATCAGCTCAATTCCTTATAAACTGGTAAGAAAGAAATGTATCCAAATATGAGCCCAGGCTATCACTGAATACATAATTATGCCCGTTTTCTCGTCTGAGTGTGTGTTAATTACATTACAGACATCACATGTGAGAAGAGGTACTGGTATTGATTAGATGCCTGCAAGCCTTTGATCAATTCATTAACCAATCAGCCTTAAAACCTCAACATCACCCTGCACAGAGCTAAGTGATTCCTAATTAGCAAACACCCTCCAGGCTTACACAACACAAAACCTGTGTGTGTGTGCATGGGAGTTAAGTGTATGCATGTGCCTTGGTGGTGGCAGCAGCAACATGTGTGTATGTCTGTGTGTGTGTGTCTATTTAAATCGAGTTGGCAGGCTACGCGGTGGGCTGGCTGGCAGGATCCTGACCCGGTGGCCCCCGAGGGGAGAATTCTGGCAGAGAATGCTCTCTGCCTCCTCCCCAGACATGCTCATGTTGCTTAAAAACAGCTCAATAAACAACAAAAAAAAAGAAGAGCAAAATCCAAAATCTCTGCGTTTCTCTCCTCCCTGCCCCCTATGAATTTGTTATTCAATCAGGAGAATGTGCTTTCTATTCCGTTTATTTGCGTCATGGATGTGACCCGGCTTGCCAGGGCAAAAGCACGTGGGACTTTGCAGAGAATACACAACCCGCGCTAGCTAAGGAGACATGGCAGAGCCCTTCATCGAGGAAAAATCCAGCTATAAATACACAGAAAAAGAGACATCTTCAGTACAGCATGCTGATTTAGGTCGTGCTGGTTTTCTGTCACGCTTCGCCGGCCACTTAAGCCACGGCAATGGGATTTTCGGACCAGAATTAGACGATTTTCATGCAGCGGGGACAGTGGGATGTTTTTCCTTTCTTTCTTTTTTAAAAAAAAAAAAACAAAAAACTAGCCATGTTCCATTGGCTTGTTTTTTCACAGGTGAAGCTGGAGGGTGAGTTGAAAGAGATGTTACAGAGAGGGGGGAAGAAAAAAAAAAAGCCTCATCATCTCCACAGCCACTCCCCTGCTGCTTCGCCCTCTATTTCTCTCTCTTTCTTTTTCCTCCACTCAATCAAGCTCACCCCCTACCTTTTCCCCTTGGACAAGAACCCCAGATAACCCCACATCACCACATCAAAGGGAAGATGAGAGGGAGATGGATGGAAGGTGAGAGAGGAGGTGGAGTGGAATCTCAGGGAGGTGGATCAACAAAGGCGGAGGTCAGAGCAGAAGAGGAAGAGGGCGATGAAGAGGAGGAGGGGGGGGAAAGGGCAGGAGCGGCGGAAGAGAAGTGGCGAAGCAGATGCGAGCAGGATTGAGATATAAAGCTGCGAGCAGAAGTGCATCGCTCTCTATTTATAACCCCGTGCGCCTCCCTAACTCTCTGCGTCTTACTCTCTCTTTCACACGCACCCACCGACACACACAGCGAGCGGGTACGTTCGTTTATGAAAGCGCGTGAACAGTTCAATTAGCCGAGGCTGTCGGGACCTTCAGTTTCTGCCCTCCCCTCTCTCTCTTCAGGCGGAGGGTTTGGCGGGAAGAGAATAACGCTGTCGGCGAAAAGCAGGAACATCAAAGCCTGGGTATACGGTCAGAGATGCACTTAACTATAATGTGTGTGTGTGTGTGTGTGCGCATGGGTGTTCATAAGATCAGTCACCGCCCATACTGACCATGATGTTCCACCAAGCAAGGCGAATGATGATTAAGTAGAAGACGTCTGCTGACATGTTCACATTTTTCCTTTTCCTGCCGTGGTGTGATCGCCCACATGTGATCCTATTTTACACTTTACACTTTATGTCTGAAGCTCCTTTTCCGCTCATATATATTTCTGTACATTTCGTTCCCTTTGGTAAATCTACACGGTTTAAGACCGTTAGTTGAAGAAGTAACGAGAAAGGTGTTACTTTTTAGATTTGGTAGCAGGTGTGCGGATAACAGCTAGAGGACAGATCAGAGAGACCTAAACAGAGATGAGTGCGGGGACAGTGCTAACGCCAATGTTGCTCCCATGTCGGGGGGAGAATATGGTCGGTGACCCTAAGAGATGCAGGACAGGGCAAGACGGAGGGGCGTGAAGGGAAAAGAGAGGAGAGAAAGGAAGTTTAGAGCACCGTACAGCGCAATAATGACAAAACAAAGTCATGCAAGAGCGATTACTTAAACCTGCATTGCCACTTGGGGACAATGCAACAAGCTGTAAACGTGACATGGGCATATTAGCACCTTATGAGGCTGATAGGACGAGCAAGCACGTTAGCACAAAGTGGCTCATTTACAATTCCAGCAGACCTGGGAGCAGCATTAGCGGTCATTTACAGCCGTATGCACCTGGTTTACGCTCCATTTTGGCCTCCAGCATCTCCTCATATCTTTCGCTGCAAAATACTCCACAATGTTCACCAGCCAGTTGCTGACTTGCCATTTGGTGCTGGGCAGGTTGTGTACAGTGAGTTTATTGGGGCTTTAAAAAAAAAACAGGGACTGGGAATGATTGTATGGAAGCCAAGTCACAGTAGATAAAAAGATTGACAGATGAACAATCTAAATTAAGACATTCATTCAGCATTCTTCACTTAAATATTCTTACCATGACTCATTTTTCATCTTTTTTCTTTTTCTACCAGCAGAAGCAGGCTTCCATACCACGCACATGAATAGGAGTGAAGGTTACAGACACTCTAATCTCTATCCAAGCCTTCTTTGGGATTCCCTTTGGGAAACCCAGCTCGGAAAGAATTTGGTTGGAAGCTGAGAATGAGATTTTTCAAAACACCACTGGTAACAGTCAGCTACGACAATAAATCTAATCCTCTCTGTTGCAGAGGATGTGGTTCAATAGCAGCTCTTTCCCACGTTTTCTAGGCGGGTCCTAATTTACAAGTTTGATCGGGGAGGGGGTAAATGAAGAAATAGGAAGAAGATAGGACCACGTCAGCTGGCTCTTGGTAATGTGTCTCTTAGAGGAAGTAAGGGAAAAGGAATTTATATATGCTCAGAGTTCTCGTGTTATTATTATTATTTGGGTTGCTTTGGTTGTTATCAGTGTTCCAAGAAAACTCGTGAATGGATTTTCACTTTTTTTCTTACAAGAAGTAAGTCTTGGTCTATCTATGAAGAAGACATGGCTGTGTAGCCTCATCCTTGGGCCAGCGGATCAAAAGACTTAAGGTTGTTAACTGCATGGAAAACATAACTGTGAGTGAGGAACTGAGTGAACCCAGCAATACCTCTATCCCACACATGACACAAGAACTCCCTGTTCAGAGAGCGGAAAAATAAAGTAACTGTAAAATCCGGAAAAGAGGAGGTAAAAAACCTTTGGTGAATTCAAGTAAGTTGTAAAGCATTAGTCAAACTCTAGGAGAGCTGCCGTTTACGCCACATACACTTCTTATGATTCTAACAAGCAAATTGCTTCAAAGGTGTTTTCGTCACAGGGTTGTCGGCCAAAATAAAGAAGGGAATAAAAAAAAAACCTCACCGAAATAATAATTACTGATGTGAGGACACCCCTGAGCCTTAAATCTAAACCCAGCCCCATGTAGAACTGAGAGTTAAAACGCTATGTCTTCATTCTGGGCGATTTTCTTCTGTTCTCTGGTCCAAAAAACCCCCCGTGAATTCACACGGGACTGGAACCAAAACTCAAGCGCACTGGCACCCGTATTCGTTCCACCAGTCTGTCCAAGGTTTCTCTCCCTCATGAAACATCGAGTGAGTAACCCAGTTTGTGTGGGATTCGGTCATGGGAAGGACCCCTGCAGCTCCGCCAAGAAAAACACACAGACAGACACCGGTGATGTGTGCTGCTATTGTCACACACGGAGTCCAGGTCGGATCTTGTCTCTGATCTGAGGCCCAGCTGAAAGCTATCTGTGTGTGTGTGTGTGTGTGTGTGTGTGTCTACGTGTGTGTATGTGACTGTAGTGTTAAGAAGGTGCTGATGTGGGTGAAACAATGACAGGTTTGTTGCTCCTAGACACTTTCCCCTGCCTGTGTGCCCATGCAGTAGTGCAGAGGAGTTCTCACAGTTTTCACACACACAACCTCCATCCTCTCATGCGTACACACGCGTTGAATATACAAACACACACACACACACACACACACACACACACACAGACCCTCTGATCCTCGTAAACCATGTAAACCACAAGAGGAAGCTGTCATTAGGCTCCCTGAGGAGCTCGCAGGGTGTAATTTTAAAAGATAAGAGAACAAATTAGCTGAGAATTCATTATGTGTTTATATTCAGTGAGTGGGCATTATGGGAAGGTTTTTGAATGGCAGCTGTTGGTGGGATAACTTTACAGGATGAACGGCGGCAGTGGAAAATGTTTTCTATGTAGCGTTTTCTTAACGGATCATTTAACCTAAATGGCTTTTGTTTAACCCCAAATATGTGAACATCAGTCGAATTTGCGCAAGCACTTGTTAACATACTTTGCACGTGTACGTATAGTTTCAATCACATACAGGAGATTTGTTTTGATTTCCCGTTTCTAGGAGAGGCAAACAACTGAACCCAAGCCGTCGTGGAAAATACAACACGGGCGGAAAAAGGTTGGGACACCAAACAGTCCATGTTTTGATCCGTGTTTGCCCATTCACTTTCATTTTGTTTGCTTTCTCTGCTGGCCTGGGCAGCATACGTGTGGGGGTTGTACTTGGCAGCGGGATGAGTGTAGGCATAGGGGACTGGGATGTTGGGGGTAGAGAAGGGCAGATGTAGGGATTAAATGGGTGGGGTGGATTTGGAGCTGGGAGACTTAAGCCGCACATGAAGAACAGATTTTGGTTTGGGTGGCGGTTCAACTTGTAAAGACTCAAACAAACCATTTATTCTTTAAAATAAAGAAACATGCCAGGAAACGAGGAAGTTTACTTTGAATGTTGTTCCTTAGAAGCACTTTAGTACATAGTACATTCTGAAAGCTGCAATAAATGATTTCTTTTCCCTCAGGGGGGCAGTAGAAACAAGATAGAAACAGTATATTCCTATCCACATATTAGCCAGAAAAAGTCAAAAATATGGCTAAATACATGCACTGTAGCTGCATTTGCATTTGTTTCTACCTTCACGTTTAAATTTATTTATGCCAATCTGTCCTGCTACTCACACAGAAGAGGCTTTTTGTGGATTGACTGGCACTCATTGCTGTTTTGCTCCGGGGGTCACTTCCAGTGCAACAATATCTGAGGATTACGTGGACAAATAACGTCCGCCGGAGAATGTCTGTCCGCCAAGGCCAATCAATCGTCTGTCTAGCTCTTGTAATTGAAAAATAAAAGGAAAGAGGTCTGATAATCTGGTCCACTTTGCACAAACTCATAGATCTGAGCAGAGAGGGAAGTCAAAGTCCCGCTGTGTCACATTTGCACGTTTAAGCCCCTGCCGTTGGCCTGAGATGTGATCGACGAAGCATCTGTTTCACTCTGCAATGCGGGCCCCTCTAATGCGTCGTCTAATGGCACTGAATGTTGGAGATACAACCTCAAGGAAAGTGATAAAACATTTCTGGATCGGTTCAGCTCTTTTCCTGATAAAAAAAAAAAAAAATACCCCAGCGGCACGGGTGAAAACACAACCTCCTTGGCAGAGATAATAATGTGGGGATGGGATTCTTCACCCGCTGGTACAAATCAATAAGACCAAAAAGTGCTAAGATCCCCTTTTCCAGGCCTATATAGGGCCTTTTTTTAAAATAAAGAATGTTTTCTTCATGTGACTGGTTGGCCGGTCGGGATGTTATTGTATGCGTGTGTCTGTGTGCATGCGTGTGTCCAAAGATGAGGAGAGGGAACGTGAGACTGGAACGCTAGGTTTCACTTAATCATCTCCTGATGCTAGTGTAAACACTGAATCTGATTCGAGCTAATTAGGTTTGTAGTCAGGGTAAATAGTGTAAAAGGAAACCGCTCGCACATTCAGCAAGATCTTTCCCACTCACAGCCACCTCCTCTCTTTTCTCCAAATGTATTCTTTTATTTAACCAGGAGGACAAAATGTTGAAACTTGTGCCAGGCGTACCCCCCCCCATTCCTCTGATCCAATGTTATAAAAAGGCTTTCTTTCCCCCTCAAAGTCATGTGTAATTTCCATAATGTTGTTTGGTTGGACCATGAGTTTTTCCTGCTCGGGTATTTGGGTAATTTGATTTTTGAGAAAATAAGAGCACAGGAAAGAGAGGGGGAGACGGGATGATATATTTATATATATTTAAAGAACCTTTCAATCGATTTCCTGGCTTTGGTTTTTGAGATATTTCACATTTGTGGTTACGGGTCGCCTCGCCCTCCTCCCTCCCTCTTCCGCCCCCCCTTTTGGCATTCTCGGCGCAGTCTTGAAAAGTTTTTTGCCGTCCAGCATCTTGTCACTCACGTCTCCCCTCTCCCCCTCTCTCATCATACTCGGTAATGTAGTCACACTGATTGCATTCTCCAACTAATCTAATTCTTCCCTCTTTCAGCCCCCCGAGACTTCGAGTGGATTCACATCACATCCATTTCACTGCCCCCACCACCACCGCCACCACCACCACCACCTTCCTCATGACAGCACATACTAACTTTGGATTGAAAAGACCCATAAGCCTCGCCTGCCTTAACCACTCCGATCACATTACCGCCTTCACAAAAACAAACCCCGCTTCAGCTAACTGCTTAGATCTCATTACACATCCACAAGCGCCAGTGGACTTCAGTGATCCACATCAAAATGAAATCCAGAGGGGATCCTGCCCAGCAATTAAGATAACGTTTATTCCCAAACAGCAGATTCCCTCCATTGTGTCGTTAATTTTTACCACAGCAAATGTAATTAACGCAGCCGTCAAAAGTGGCGGCTATTGCTACATGACACTAATTTGTTCTGCATTAGCTGTCCCCTTTCCACGCGATCCATATGGCCAGATATTCCGCCTGCAAACCAACAGAGAAGGGACCGTTGTAAGGAATCATGAAATATCCTCGCTCGGCGACTTCAAATCCCATGGTGCATTGCTAATTCTTGTGTTAGAATGATCAATGGCTCCCCAGGTCGCTGAGGTCAAAGGTTGCTGACTAGACTTGTTAGGGGTCAATGTTTCTTTGAGCTAAAGAGACAGGCAAGACAAAACAAGCATTTCTCTCCGCCCTTTCAAAAGAGAGAGAAAAGGAAAACCTAGCCGCGTCTCCGAGACATAACAAATCAATCTTTCTCCTTCCAGCAAGAGATCGAGATTGATTATCTGGATGCACACGAGCCTTGATGTTTTTCCAAGTCTGAAATAGCAGGATAAACAAAACATAGAATTCGATAGTTTTTTTGAAAATAGAAAAAAAGTGCACTTTTCCTTGTGAACGTGAGATGAAGCGTCTTCCTTTCCTTGCCAGTATTTACTACCTCTGCCTTTTGAAACCAGTGAACATGCACAACAAAATCCCCGCTGCTGAAAAACCTTGAGGAGATGCCTCTTATAGTCAGGCCCTCTGTGCCCTCTGTCTATGCATTGCCTGTAAGCGAAGGTCATCATTCCCTCACATGCATCAAAACCTTCTCTCCACCTTTCTCCCGTCTCTCCTGCTTTTGTTCTCCGTTTGAAATAGAAGGCAGCTGGTAGCTGGTCAGAAGCAACCAGACAGGGAATGGTAAACACAGACACATTGATCCCACAAAGCTCCCCGTTTCCTCCGCTCTCTCGTTTTCAGGTGATTGAATGGAAATGAACTGCAAACAATGCTCTTCCTTCACAGCGGGAGTGACGGCCCACGACCGAGCCAAGTGTGTATCGCCATTTTCATCTGTGTTTTTGTTGAAAGTATTTCAACAACTCGAGGTTTTTGGTCTTCTCTGCATCTACGTGCCTCGACAGGAAGAAAATGAAGCTTCACAACTTCTCAAATGGGCCTGCAATTGCGCAGTGATGACTCGGTGGTTATTTCTACCTGTGTTTATGATTACATGTTCATCAGTGCGTGTGCCAAGCGAGCCTGTGTTCATCTCAGTGTTATAGCCAAAAATATATGGCAGCCAAAGTGTGTTCCAAGGTACACGCATCCTATCTGCACAGTATTATGGCAGCAAGCTTACAACTACAGCGAGTCCTATTGGTTGAGTATTTTGTCGAAGTGCTCGCGCTTGAGAGCAACCTGCTTAGGTGCCCATGTGTGTTCGCGAATGTCAGGTACATCCGTGCGTGAGCGTGTGCCTCAGTGTTTGCGTGCACATTTGTCGGTTGCTGGGCGTGTGCCTGCCCAATGCCACAGGTAGCCGTGTGCTCAGTGGAGTGTGCGTCGCTACACCTGTTCTCCCCTCAGGGAGGCGCTGTCCGTGGCCAGCTGGCAAAGCAGAGCAGGGACAGAGGATCGGACAGATTGCATAAGCGGTGGGACATCGGGACGAGCAGAAGACATGGCTGAAGGTGAGGGCAAAAATAGAGGGAATAGGAAAAGTACAGAAAGAAGAACAATAGGTAGAGCTGGGCAGATTATGCAGCATGCTTTGTCAGGCAGCTGAGGAGGACGTATGAAGGACGAATAGCAATGCGACTAAAATGAAGTACAGCCTGTACCGTACTTTTTGCTTTGAGAAACATGATCTAACCCTGTGCTTTGAATTGATTCATACTGATGAATACATTTGTATTTAACTGAATTAAATATGGATACCTCTGTGACTGGCTTAGTGTAATAATCTGCAATCCTAATGCCAGAAATTACAGGATGGAGATAAATGCCAAATATTCTTAACCCAGAATTTGGAATCCAATCAAGATAGTCCATTTTATTCTGTATAATGGAATCGAATCTATTAGAAAACTAAATTCATTCTTGAATCAGAGCATTATATTACAGAGAATATAATCTTAATTCAAAGTCCAGTAACTATCTTTTCCTTATACTTTTAAAAGCTCTACTTTCCTCTCAGTTCTTTATTATGATTTACCAGAGTTTGAAAGAAGAATAAAATAATAATACAAAGAAATGAAAAAAGTATATTACCTCTACCTCTAATTATGTGACCCCCCCCCACTCCCACTCCATCCCATGCAACTCCAATCAGTGACGAACATGTCGCCTTCTTTTGACCTGTAATTGTAGCACCCACAATGACACCCAACCTGCCTGGGAAGATCAGCCATTTCCAAAATGTCACATTCAAATGGAGAGATGCATCACTCGCCTTTGTCAGAACTGAGTCACTGGTGTCAAAACTACAGAGGAATTAATGACTAAAAGAGCAGGGGGGGGGGTCTGATCCATAATTTATTCCATATAAGGACTGAAATGCAAATGTCTTAAAGCTTTTACTTTCAGTGGTGATTACATCAGCTACCTCCGCCTCTTGTGGGAATTTTACCTATTTTGACTCATGCTGAACTGCATGGTGGCTTGTACAGCATGATAAAATAACATCTATCTATCTTTGCTTGTATCCCTGTATAAATATTAGTCTCCATGTCGTCCTCCATTCTCTCTCTCTCTCTCTCTCTCTCTCTCTCTGTGTGACAGCTTCACTCTGTCCTGCCTCCAGGCTGAAGTGTCAGATGGGAATGAGATGTCTCTCTCTCCCTCCTTATGTAGTTGTTAGCTAAAATACTGCCACACTACTGCAAACAGCCAAGGGGGTCAGCCAATACCTGCACACACACACACACACACACACACGTACTTATACACATGCATATGCAATATATTGCTGAAACAATGTACTGTATTGGGATGCCGTAAACACATACTCACACCTGGGCAAACACACGCATTCCATATCTCATTATTTGGCAGCTGCCTCATATCCATCACTCATCCAACAGGGAATATACGCAGCGCTACTAGACTGAGACGGCACACACACACACACACACACACACACACACACACACACACACACACAGACCCACAAGAGGATAATTTATATAATGTACACGTCCTCCCATCACACACACACACACACACACACACATCCCTCTAGCTCTATCTTCCTCATTAGATGAGCAGTCCTTCAGTCTTGGTCTCTGGAGTGTCCTATGTCATCACAGCCTTGAGGGATTCTCTTTCTCCCTCCCTTCTTCCTTTTCTCTATCTCTTTACCCGTCTCAGACTTTCACACGCATGAACACTCACACGCACACACTACACTTGCTATCCACAGGCCCGTTCCACAGGGAGTATAGCGCGACAGAGGATGGAAAGAGCGGCAGGAAACAGAGTGAGAGCTGAAACTGATAGTTGGTAAAGGATAGACATAAGGTGAGAGGTAGAGTAAGAGGAGAAGCGGAGGAAGAGGCAGAAGAGTTAGGAGGAACGAGACAGTGAAAGTGATGGAAGGGTGGAAGAACTTTAGTGAGAGGTGCCAACAGCGAACTGAGCAGAAAAAAAGCAAGTTTTGAGACGTATGGGTGGGGGCTGGAATAAAACAACACAAAAGAAATGAGTGCAAAGTACCTCAGGAATGAACTGCCAGGAAGAGAAAGAACCAGAGACACACAAGAATATTGAATTTAGCTGAAATCAGCCCCAGGTTTGAGCTGCTGCTCCCAACGTAGGCCGTTCGCACACATTTATGAATTAGGTCCAGCTCTCCACGAAAATGGCCGAGGCAAAGGTGTGACCTAAGACCCGATTTCCTGCCATTGCGGCGGAGGCAGCATGTATCAAGTGTAAATCTACCTTTGTGATCTGGGACAGTTTGTGTTTCACCCTGGAAAATCTCCACGAGGTAAGAAAAAATATTAACTTTTATTCATTTTTCAACAAAAAATACGAAAATATTTATCTTTACCCATGCAGCCGTGTAACAAAATGTTACAATAAATGGGTGTATAGACGCCACGATGGGTCAGAAAGCCCCTGGGAAGGTTATGATGACAACAGACAACAGCTGGTTAACACTGCAAATGACAGATTGCCCTGGATCCGTTACAGAAATATCTGTCACAGTGCCAGTCGAATGCTGTTCCAGTCATCGACGACTGGAGCGACCCAGGAGGTACAAATAACAACAGAAACAGTAAATATAATCAATCAACAACAACAATCAGGTGACGCTGGGGCCGGATGTCAGTTTGCAGAACTTTCATTAAATCCTGCAGTGCCGTGCAGATGTATCTTGTCTCTCATCAGGCAAATCTGATATAAGATACACATACATTTTCAGTATTATAATCAGATTATTTTTTTTATGCCCAACGTGCTCTATGTGACTGTTACACACCACCCTTCATCTGCAGTTGCCCTGCGTGCATCCTTGGGTGAACTGAATACACTCGTGTTGTCCCACATGACATTTAGCTCCTCAACACCCGAGTCGTGTGCATCGCTGCTCTTCCCCTTCCCGTCCTCTTTTGGTTTGGTTTTGACGCGACGCGATGCGGCTTAAGCACAGCTTTATCTGTGGCGCGGCGGGGACGCAGCCTGTGAAATGCGGCGGTGGTTTCGGGCCCACGGGAAGGCCGAATAGATGGGGAACCAAAACCAGACGAGTTTATGAGAGAAAGCAGGGTGGGTGGGGGGGGGGACTGGATTGTGCTCTCTGAGAAGTATGCGCATTTCTTAAAAAACATCAGCTCTGTTTTGCTTTTGCTGCATTAAGACCCGCTGGTTTGGCACAGCGCACGCACACTCACACAGACTCACATGCTGCAGCTTGCTCACCCCGGTGTCTCCGCGCGCTGCGTATGGTTTGCATTGGTTCTGCTGCTGGCTTTTGTAAACAGAGCTAAATGGTTGTGTATGTCTGAGTTCTGCGAGTTCTCAGACTTCTGAATGAAAGGCTACCTCTATTTCTCTCTCTCTTTCTCGCTCTCTCTTTATCCCTCTCTCCCCGTGTCTTTCTCTGTCTCGGCTGCCCTCTGACCCGCTCTACCATGCGGGCTGTCACAAGCGTATGTTCTTGTCACGTGTGTTTAGGTACGTCTGTGACAAGTGATCCCTGCAGGCCAAGGGTTATGCACATTTAATGTTGTCCACTCCCGTTGACCGTAAGTCGGTGGAGGACAAAGCCGGGGTGTGTTTGTCCTTGCTCATTTCCTGCATTGCGTCCCTGCCTTGAATGCATAATGTAGGGGAAAAAAATTGCAATGAAAAGCAAAAAGCTTATTCCACATAAAATCATACTGAGACATAAATTAATAAGAATACAGGCTGCTGCTATTGTTAAAGGAGCAGTGTGTGACCAGCGTGTAATTACCTGAAAGTAAGGACTGCGTGTCTTCTTTAGCTCAGAGTGAGCCCTTCATATTTACGTAGTAAGTGGGTTCTCTCTTTCTTCAGCAGCGGAGAATGGCCAATTAAAGATTGGCTCCAGAGAGAGCAATTTGCATTCGTACGCTTTATGTTACTACGCTACCTGTTTTTGGTCTTCACACCTGCTCATTTTCATATTTTTGTCCGTTGCGACTGTCTGATCACCAAGACGCGGAGCGAGATGCGCAAGCTTCCATAAAATAATTTCCCAAACTTTGCAAACTGCAAAAATAAGATGCAAAGGTGCACCCATTTCCATTTTCCACTGGCTGCCACAACGTGATAAAGGTTGACTGTAGTTGCTGTACAAACAGACTCAAATGCAGATGTCAGGAGACTAGTATCACGTACACAGCAAGCATTTTTGCAGGGATATTTCCAGGGGACTACTCCAATCCAATTTATATAGCGCCAACTGACAACATACATTATGTCAAGGCACTTTACAGGGTGAGGTTAAGACCTTACAACGTTGTAGAGAGGAATAGTTCCCACAATGAGCAGGCACTTTGGTGACAACGGGGAGAAACCTCAGGCAGACTCAGGGAGGGTGGCCACCAGCAAGCTCGTCGGTTTTGAAGACCCTGCGTTTTCTGCTGGGTGCGGATTTTTTTTTTTTTTTTTGTGGCTGTGGGAATCTTGTGCTTCTTGCCCCGCAACTTGTCTTTGCTGACAGAGTCGGCACTTCCCCCACAACGTGAGGTGATGATTAAAGCAAGGCTCGGGTAAAAGTTACTGCATCCTCTTCTTCTCGTTAGCAGACGGAGACAGTCGGGGGGGTGAGTTTGTGGCCTGTTAGTAAATGCTACAGCCACGGGCTTCGCGGGAAAAAAAAAAAAAAAAAAAGCTGTCTGTGCCGTGACAATGAACAATATTGGTGTAGGACAAAAAATATGAGACTAAGTGAATGTCTTGCTGTAAACGAGAGACAGAAAACAAGATTCCCATTTTTATGTCTGTTGCTTAAACAAACACTAAACACTTCCAGACCAGTTAATGCTGACTGTGTGGTTTGAGTCGAGAGGGGTGGCCGTTCATGAACTTTAGGGTTTTTTGGGGGTTTTTTGTATTTTTATTCTTTGTTTTTTAATCCCTGTAATTTTGTGTTTTCCGCTGTGTGTTTTGATTAATGTCACCCAAGTTTCCCTCATAGGGACAATAAATTTAAGACGATGTGATCATGCAGAAAACCAAATCTCACACACACACACACAAAGAAGTGGGGGGTAAACACATCCCAAAGACACTCACAGTTTGTTCCAAAAGCTTTGTCAGTGCTGGTCTTGATTCTGATAATTCAATGACCTGAAATGAAATTAATCGAATTGACCTGGAGTTTCGAAACCCACGCGGACCTGCGGATACACAAACACGCACATCTTGTCCACATTAGGACAGTAACACGACCCATGTCTACCCCTCGTCCCCAGTCATTGGAAGTGAGGTCAGCAGTCTGTGTGTGTGTGTGATGTGCCCCCCTCGGTGTCTCCTTTCTCTCGGCGATAAGGTTTCAGCCATCACTGAGGCTTGCTAATTACTGTCACAACCTGCTCGCCGTGTCAACGCCAATTTACTACACACGCACACACGCGCATACTCCGACACTCGGGCCCGCGCACACCTTTTTTGCACCTACGCGCGCGCACAAAACGCGCACTTCCTCTCCTCACCTGTCACAATTAATGTCATACGTTAGCTTCAGAGTTAGGTTTTTTTTTTCTGTTCTCCCTCTCTCCGTGTCACTCTATCCACACGGTTCGCTCCCTGTCCTCCGACGTGTCACCATCTTTCTTTCTACGGTTTCTCCACCCCTGTCCTTTTTCACCCTTGCTGTCACTGCCAATTCTCCACCTCTTTCTTTCCCTTCCCTATTCCCTAACCCCCCCCTTCCCTATCTTTGCTTGTCAGCGCCCCTTCTCCCTCTGCTCCTTTCATCTTTCTTTAAACATCTTTCCTCACATCCTGCTGGAAATAATTCACTCCACCTCTTGTTCCTTCACCATCACATCTGTTTACGTGCGTTTGTCATCATCTCCTGTTGATCCACTCTTTTCTCAGGATGCGAAAGTGGAATACAGTAGGCTGCGACAAGCTGAAGACTGAGAGTGGAACTCGTCGCTTCTTACCCATCGTGTCCCATCGATGGGTTTATTTGTCAATGGGAGTGCTACTCAGCATGTAGGCTAATTGCAGTTGTCATAATTTCCTGTGTGACTGCGAAGGAGCTTTGGCAGGTCTGAGAAATGAATCCCGATGATGTCACGCTGATGTCATCAGGGTTTGGCTCGGCGACTGAAAGCCTGTGTTTAAAAACACTAGGTGCAGCGTTCGAAAGACGTGGATTTTTGCCAGGCAGGGAAGGGCTAATGAAAGCAGCTGTCATGGTGCATGATGGGAAATACAGGACCCATTTTTGGTGCCGGGCCCAGGAAGGAAGGAGGAAGGTCACAGTCTCCTCATCACTCCACAATAGGTCTTAAGTTTTCATTTGCAGCTATTTTTTGTTTCTCCAGCGGAGCAAGGGCTTGAACGACATGAAAGTCCATGCTGCAAGATTTATCCGCCAAGTCTGTTTCCACTGCTTTTATCACATTTTACTTGTACTTACTTTCGATTAATTTCTGGCATTTCCACGTTTTTGTGCATAAATGGAAAATAAGCAAAGAAACCGAAGGATCGAAATGCATTTAATATCTCAGCCTGCGCTGCTTTTGATTTTGATGATTTAGAAAAAAAAGTCTGTCTCTTGCAATTGTCTCGACATTACGGAGCAACGCCAAAACTGGAGTAGCTGTTTAAAATATACATATGACTGAGCCACCGTGAAATCAAACCTTTTAGAAGGTAATAAAATGCAAGTGATCATTTTAACTCCTGAGTGTAATAAAATGAATGTATGAAAAACCTATTTGCCTTTAGTCGAGTATGAATGCAGGGTTGCTGTGAAAACCTAAAATCAATTGCAAAAGATAGACCACAGGACAAAAAAATATTATTTCTGCAAACATCTTGTGAAAATGTTAAACTTGCTTTTCCCCATCCCGTCAATTACTGTACTAATAAAACATATTGTGCACAATTCTACTTTGACACTACTTGTGTCTGTGTCTGTGTCTTCCAGTACAGTCCTGTTCAGATGTGACCCCGTGTTTAACAGCATCGCTCCCTCCAGCTTGTGATCAATAAGTCACAACTCACTTGCCCGGTTGGACGGACATCCTCTGTCAACCTTCTGATTTTTGTGGAGGTTATGTCTCTATGTGGTCATGTCGTGGTGTGTGTGTGTGTGTGTGTGTGTGTGTATCATTAGCCCTAATGATTGACAAAGTCCTCCCATTCCCACCTCCCCCTCCCTCCTCCCCTTCCTTCCCTTATTGACCCTCCTGTCAGCACCCTGTCACCGCAACTTCCTCATGTCATCAATAGCAGGACTTTATCTCGATGGACAGTCACCCACCGCCCACCGCCCACCCCCACCCCCATGTGCCATATGGCTTATCTGGGATACTGTATCTTTCAGGGAGGTAAATTGAGTGTGTGCGAGTGAATTCCGGTATTTCTCTCTTTAAGAGGGCTGGAAAGGTGAGGGAACAAGGCTCGCCTCCGGGGGGTCAGATTTCAGGCATGTTTGGGTCTGGGTTCCACAGGACAGTTCACCAGACAAATCCCACAAGTCACGCTCAGCTGATTGCATTTGCTTCCATATACCAAGTTGCCTTAAGTTTAAAAAAAAGTGACTCTTTTAAGCGGTGAGCGGATATGCTCATCAATGGCGGTGTGAAAGTGGATAATGACAGTAAGCTTTGCATATTGTTCAAGTGTTAAGCAAAAAATGAAACCATCTTGTGGTTAAGCTCAACCAGTCCATACCATTGCTCTTTTTTGGCCTACAATTTTCACCACTATGCCCCCCAAAACAACAGGCGGAACCATTCTCTTATTTTCAAAAACACTTATTGGCATCATCTGACCTCGGTGACTGTTGCCGACGCTGCTCTTCTTCTCAGGAGGCACGTTCCCCGTACTCAGGCCTTGGCCACCAACTATTTGCTCTTCTCCAGTTTGTCCGCAAAAACGCTGCCACCCATCTCTTGTCAGAAATCGAGAAATGCTGACACATCTCCCCCATTCTTGCCTCCCCTGTGCATTTCTCATAGATTCTTAAGCTAACAATCAAGGCAGCTCAAGGACGTTTCTGGAGGGTCTGCAGTCTGGGTTTTATTTTCATATTTTAGTCCATTCCATTTCTTAATCTTTGTTGTCTTATGTATTTTATCGACATTCTTTTCGTTCTTCGCATGTTATGGTTGGGTATGGCTCCCCCTTCACCGTCTGAACCATCAGGTGTGTGTGGCATGTTTCCTGATTTAAAAAAAAAAAAAAAAAAAGGTGCGCAGGTACCGATGTGTTTTCAGTTTGCGGTCTGTTTGAAATAAATACAAGAGGAACTGCTTTTTGCTGGTTTCAGCAGCCAACCACCGTGACTAAAGGGACAAAAGAGCAACAGAAACTCAGGTTTCATCATCAAAACACGAGACGAACGAGGCCTCGCAGTGCTCGCCACATGAGAAGTACGACTCATGACATGCGGTGCAAAACATTGAAAACAAAGGGAGGATTAAAGCGCTACATAATGCAGTTAGTTCCTCGCGCTATTCCCAATGTGTGTGTGAGTGTCTGATGCCGAGAGTGTCAGATTTGGGGGTTTAGTTTCTTACAGTACAGTAGTTTGAAATGTCAGTGTTTGACGCGAGCTCCGAGACCGTCGATCACTCCCCTCCCTCACCCTTATGCCCTCATCTCTCTTTTTTTCCTCAGGCCCCCGGATTCCGACTGTCGCCGAGGAGGGGGGGGGGGCGAGAAAAGAGAGGAGGGAGGAAAGAGAAAGAGAGAGAGAGGGATGCAGGAGAGGTAAGGAGGTGCTACGGGGGAGAGAGAGGAGAGTGAGGGAGAGCGGGGGGTGGAGGGGGAATGACAGATGGGCCCAAAGAAGAGAGGGCTGCTGGGTTCAGCACTGCGGCAGAGCGGAGCATATGACAGCTTTACAGTGGGCTCTGTGTGCGCGCGTGTCCTGACTCTCCCCTACGTTTGCACTGGGCCGCGCGACCGCGTGCGTCCTGGCGCGAACCTCTTCCTCGCGCGCGTTGCCGTGCGCGCCCGCGCGTTCACGTCCTTGCCTCGGCACGGCGCCAGTGTTTACCTAGGGCCTTCTCGGCGTGTTGAGCGAAGGCAGAGGGACCGTTCCTTCGCCTGTTATCCTTCCATTCTCTTCTTTTTCCCTCACCAGCTCCTGTCATCCGTCTCCGTATTGACTCGGGCGGCGATAAATCTGGGGCCGCAGCGAGTGTGTGTTTGTGTGGGAGTTGTATGTTTGCCTTAGCCACGGCGCATGTTGGCTCAGCGCTCAGCGAGGATCTCTCACACGTCTTAAATGCACTGAAATCTGTTTACACGTGTTGCCGCGCTCATTTGCTCATCACAGCTTGTTTCCTCTGGGTTTTTTTTTTTCCTATGCCACCCCCCCGAAGAAATGTGAAGGTTTCCAGAAATAGGCCGCGCTTTGAACAACGCGACACAATAAAATACAGTGCGTGCAGACATGGTTGAGATCGTTTGTGCTATTTGTCTTCTTTATGCATCTTGCTCTTCTTTGCCTCAGTTGAAACCCCGGTTCTGCCGCTCCCTTTCCTCCCAGCGTGCGGCCGTTCCAGCTCCCTCACACCGTCCTCCTCCTGCCACTCGTAATTTCTGCACTTCCTGTTTCTCCGGCTTTGGCTGTGATGTCTGGGAGCTGAGGTGAGAGGTCGCGAGGACCAGGTGCACCGGAGCCGGCGTCGACTGGTCCCGCTACCTTTAATCTCTCCCGCTGTTAATCTGGCACGGTGTGAGCACAATTTGTTCTATTGTTCTCTCCATGAGATGGGTGTGGCGTTAAACTGCTTTGGCCCACCGCGATTTTATGAAATGATTTGGAGCAGGTTTTGACGGCAATTAGCGGCGTTTTGTGGATCACAAACAGCACGGTATAATAGTATCAGATATGAAGCAAAGTATATGATGTGATAACAGTGTCTGATAAATTACCCGTCATAAAGCGCTGATAAGAGGTAATGGTTAGTAAAATATTGTGTTTTATAGATCAGTTTTATATATCATTCATGACAGGCATCTTTTGTGTGCTCAGGTAGTGAAAATCCCCTGTTGTTTTCCTCCTGACGTTAAGAAATGTGAACGGATCTTAAGTTCAGTCCCATTCTGCAAGTAGTAATTCTAAATTATTAAAGGGTCGTGAGTTCGTCACTAAGCTGGCATCTCTGCAGTTGTAAAAATGAGCAGGTCGTTAATTAAACGTGATGCTATAAACGGTCGGGGAAACCATCAATTGTGCAGTTTGAAAAGTGGCCTTGTGTGTTGGTGCCGTCTCTCCAGGTCTTCGTGGCAGGGAGGGAATCGTATGGGTCTGGTTTTACCAGTTGGGCGGCACACGAAATTTCCCAAACATCTTGGTATGTGTTTTGCAACATCTTAGCACGTGTTTGCTATCAATCCAACTAAGAGTATAGAGTGTGTCATATGCTGACGGGGCAGACTGGAAAGCTCTTTGTGGCAAGTTTGTGGTTTTCTGCATTAGCTGTCAACCAAATGTGATCTGATCTTCATCTAACTCGTAAGTACAGGCGAACGCCATGTGCTTAAGCTAATGAATATATATATAATCTTGTTATTATTGAACAGATCCATCAAACATTCACAGCGCCAGTGGCCAAAAGTAAGTAAGTAAGTGAACTCCGAGATTAATGACTTGAGCAAAAGCTAACATGAATCCACTAATTGTAATTCATAAAATGCTGCTTAATTCTACACTTTTCACATTTCTGCATATCTGTTTCACGTGTCCTCTCGTATGATCACAGGACTGGTCCATTTCCAGTGCACATGTAATAACTCAGCCAGTCCAGTGTCAAACATTGTAAAGTTCATAAAGTTCTTTTTAAACAAACATTTTCCATGTTATTCCCCATAACTACTTTTTATATTGCAGGATGTTCCTCTTTTAGAGCGACTGTTTTATGTTAGAAGCCTGTGACTGGCTGGTAAATATTTTATGAATGTTTTTTTTAAATAAAGGATGGAAGAGTATAAACCCTCATAATTTACTCTATAAAAGAACGGGAATCATTTTAAGACTCTGTGCTGAGATGTAATATCTCATCCCTTGTGCATGTATCTTCGGCCTTGGCTGCAGTCGTTCGTATCTGAACCTTGAAACGTAAAACTTCCATAACAGAGACTCACTGTAACAGATGTCATGGTGGTTTTTATTGTTGTAGGGTCAGAACCGTGCCTCCGCTCTGGGCTCGGCCAGGGAGGGCGGGCAGGGGCCGGCGGAGGAGTCGGATGTGGTTCGCCGAAAAGAGAAAGACGTGAGATCGCAGCTGTCACGCGCCATCGATCATGAGTCAAGGGTGACGTTTACATTCGAAAGCATGCGCCGCGCGGCGGGGGGTTAGCTCGTCCGCGTGTGGGACACACACGTTCATAAACACACACGCATCCGTCACTTGCAACCTCAGCCCCCAGGTCAATAATCTAAACATACAGTATTAATTTGTCTCTGATTTGGATTAGATACAGGCCGAGATCGTTGAGGGTTTCCTCAACGCTCTCGGTGCTCCTCTTTAAACTGCTGAGGTGGATCACAACAGGGCACAGGGTATAATGAGAGGCCAAGCAGAAGGGTCCCGTAAAGCCAGCCAGGGATTTAACAAGGGCTGTGGGAACGCTGGGGGAAACATTGGATCAATGTCAGAAGAAGGTTGATTTAATGTTGCATGTGAGCTGGGGACGTGTTGTTGATGTATGAAAGGTTTTACAGGGCTTAGGGAGGGTCAGGCGCCCCGGCGGATGGAGGCGGAGGAAGATTAGGGCGGAAGGAGGAGGAGACAGAAACAAAAACAGAACCAGAGACGAATCAACACAAACAACAAAAACAAAGAAAAAAGATGAGAGGAATCAAAGGAAAGTAACAGAGAGGGACTGGGAGACATTCGGGACGGGGAAGTCTGCATGTGCTAACTTGTGGCCTGTGACATGCCATTTGTCACGAGTCAAGAATGACAGAGAGGGAGCAACAGTGAAAACCACAATATGATCTCTTTTCTTTTTCATTCACTCTTCATCCTGTTTCTCTGTCCTCTGGCTTCACTTAGTCTGTTTAGACTTTGTGTGTGTGTGTGTGTGTGTGTGTGTGTTGCGTTGTGTGCATGTCAGCAGATGTGCATGGGCTTGTTTCCCCAGTTGTATCTGTGCTAGCATACATGAATATTTATATGTGTCCGTGTGTGTTTGTGTGTGTGTGCATACTGTGGCAGAAGTGGAAGCTTTTTATTTCCCATGATAAATATACCGTGGCATGTGTGTGTGTGTGTGTGTGTGTGTGTTTCTGTACCTAGGACTGCGTCCCAGAGCACGTGCTGAACAGTGCGGAAATGCCAGGCCACGCTGAGCCTAAGGGCAAACAGGCCACATAGGGGAGAGGAGAGCTGAGAAATGACTTTTCCACACACTGTTTCGGAAACACACTCCCCTCTGCTGCTGCTGCTGCTGCTGTCAAGGCTCAGTCTCTAGGTACAATCTCACACACACACACACACACATGTTTACTGTTGTCACTTTTGGGGAAATTACATAGACTTGCGTTCACATCCTGGAGCCTTACCCTAACCATTACCTGCCTAACAGTTACCCTAACCTTCTCCGGATGTCGGGCCCTGCAGACCACCTTTTGAAGAGTTTACCTCCCCCCGGACCCGCATTGATTGTTTTTGATGCATTATTTAATTGACGTAACTCACTTAACACCCTGAAAGGGTTAAGTGAAAAGGGCAGTTTGTTCTATGTTTGGTTCATCCAAACCCTATTCCTCTGTCCCACAGAGCTCCATTACTGTCCAAGAAATAAAAAATAAAAATACAGTCACACCATTTTCTTTCTTTTAGGGTCTGTTCGGGTTGACTGCATTTTGCATCAGCTGTGATTATATTTGAGACGATCTTGATCAGGCCTAGCTATGGATCAGGGTGGGTTTAAAAAAAAAAGTTATCTATGCACATTGCGTACAACATTTTGAGCTAGTATTAAAAATATATAAGTCAATTTGCAGCTGAAAATAGTCCCCAACAAATGCATTTTTTACTGCTGTCTGAGTATCATTTGCTAAAAACTACAGTGGTCAGCTGTTTAAAGAAAATTATTATTACTAAAGTTCATATTTGTGACCCATTTTTAAATATTTATTTCCGCGGTAGGATTGGATGATATATACCAAGAAATTACATGAATTAATTAAACAAATTAGACCAAAAAAATTGAATCAATTCCATTTCTCAGAACCCTTTCAGGAACCCTTCTTTGAGAACTGCTGAAACATGACATCTCTTTTCTCTCTACATGAACTTCCCGCGTCAGCGTCATCCTCTGATTCAACAGCCCTCGACTCCCAGCATGGTATCCCTCCTCTGTTCCCCTTAACCTGTCTCAATTAATCCAGGAAGTCCCGCTGAGATAAAAGATCTGTCCCATCTCAGCAGCCAATTGTCACTCTCCTGACGAATCCACTCACCTGGTTGGCTAGATTGCAATCAGTAGGAGTTGATTGAAAGGCAAGGACACAAAAGGACAAAGACAAAATCACTTAGGCGGCCTATTAGTTCCTGGAATGGGGTGCCCATCAGCAACAATACAGTAGGTACTGATAACCGGCTGCTGATAAGGAGGAGGAGGAGGAGGAGGAGGGAAAAGTTTGCAGGCCTCAGGGGGGCTGTCAAGAGGTGTGTGTGTGTGTGTGTGTGTGTGTGTGTCTGCAGAAGTGTGGGGCTGTGCCACTGATAATACGCATCTGTATGAAACCAAATTATAGCAATAAACCTTTTTAATCTCAGCAGTTTGACTTTCACAACCATCTGTCGGCTCATTGAAATTTTTTCAATAGTCAGTTTAAGTTTCTTATATATAAATATATAACATATTTTATTGTTTTAGTGTAATGGTTAAAATAACCCCATCAAAATCATTTTTACTATGATTTACGATGTTTTGTCCACCATCTACTTTCGGCGGTCTCTCTAACACCCAGCCTCTTCGTTACATTTCACTCACACGTGTGTGAAAATTTGTGAATATGATGTGTGTGTGTGTGTGTGTGTGTGTGTGTGTGTGTGTGTGTGTGAAGCAGAATGCCTTCACTCTCCCCTCTACTCTAATTATGGTCTTGGCCCTGGTTTTATAATCACTATGGCGCTGGGATTACCATAATACACGTCCCACCATCAGATTCCCATGCAGTGCGACACAGTTTAGCCAAAACCTCAGTGAGCTTAAAGCTCAGAAAGCCTTAAGTAAAAACCCTGCAGAGGATTACAGTTCAGCCCTGAGGTGCCTTATTTTAGAATGGAGGCCAGGAATCACACCCCTCTAATCCCGCACTGTATCGATGTAATGTTTATGAGCATACAGGTGTGTGTGTGTGTGAGAGAGAGTGCGTGTGCGTGCATGCGTGTGTGGAAGGGTGGTGGTGGTGGGGGGCACAGTCAGTGGCTTGAGACTTCCTGGGCTTGTGTACGTATCAACAGTCAGGTAGAGGTCAACTGGGCCTGTTAACAGATGGATTGATGCAGGAATGAAAGGGTCACCGTGTGAGTGTGTGTGTTTTTTGTTCAGAGGAGGGGAAATGTGTGTGTGTGTGTGTGTGTGTGTGTGGGGGGGGGGGGGGTTCAGTGGCCTTTAAGACTGATGTTTTTCCACTGATTTGTGGGTGAACGCTAGAAAAACACTCATCGTATTCAGTTCGTTCCAGCAGCTTCACAGTTCTGCGCGCTGCTTCCTTTACCGCTAATATACTGTACATGCTATGATTCGCCTCGTCGCTTTTGCAGCAGAGGAGACCTTAAAGCCGCAACCTATGAGGTTCCCGCATGTGCACGTGTGCATTGTTGATGTTTCGGGGTTGACAGGAGGAGACAGCGAGCAGACGGGGAGGCATCCTTTTCATTACCCAGAGGTACAACAGTGTGCCGCGTTCACCGGCATTCAGCTGGCATTGATTCATGTCGGCGGATATGCCTTTTGTGAGAGGTTAAATCCACCGCCGCCTAATGATGCTTTCATGTCGTCTGCCTCTTCATCTCCCTCCCGTCTCGGCCCCCATCCCTCTCTCCTCTAATAAAGAGAATGGTGCAATATGCATCAGACATCAAACAACATCAAAGCCCGCATGCTGTTTACCTCCGACGCTTTCTCTCCTCCGCGCTCTCGCTCCCCTTTTCTACTGTTTGTTTGCCGCTCGCACGCATTACCTGTCTGCAGACGCTGTTTGATGTGGAGCATCGGCAAACAGCGTCTTCCAGTTTGTGTCTATACACTGAGGCATTGTCCCCTGTCTAATAGGCCCAAAGTCGTCATTGCAAGTGGATTTTCGGCACTTGCATTGCACCTACATAATATAAACACATCTATACCACGGGTAGAGGATTTTCTCTGTGGACCTGGTTACCTGTGGGCAATCTGCACCAAATCTAATAGGCGTTGTCGTGTTTGATCTTGCATGAGACTGGTTGGCCGGTGGCTGCAAATGTGTGTGTGCGTGTGTGTGTGTGTCAGGTAGTCCTATGAAACTATCGCCCTGTGATGACTCCATCTCTCTACTCTCTCCCAGTTTCGCTTTGGGACTTTTGGGATTTTTAACAGCGCACGGCAATGGACCCAATGTGTTGTGCTTAAACTGTGTCAGTCAACCCGACAGTCCCGTGCTGCAGTCAGCTGACCTTTAGAAATACTTGAAGGAGAGGTCAGCCAGTGAGTAGAAATGCACAGATGTCTCATTCCAACCGATGACTGATTTTTGAGGTGTGTGCGGGATCAAAGAGTGTCAAGGGTGCTCTCGGGAGTTCGGCACCGGCGAAAAGCGCGTGCGTGCTTGCTCGCACGCGTGACTGTGATGAAGTGAGGTGTCCCGTCCTCCTCCAAGGGCCTGTAACTCAGGGTTTTCATCAATCACTCGCTCCCCTTCCTCCCTTTGCTGTCTTCTCACTCCTTTAATGCTCTCTCGCCCTGCTTCCACCACATTCCTCAATCAAACTAGCTGTCTGCTGTTGTTTTTTGTAGTTGTCTTCGCTCTGTTTGCCCTCCAAACACCGAAATCCTAATAAACTTCGTCACGTTTCTGTCCGCCCTCCCCTGTCCTGATCCTCCTCTCATCTTTTCCTGTGCATTTTTTCTCCGTCTCTTTAGATTTCCCTCCCTGTCTCTCCCCTCACGTGTCCTCATCACCCTATACTTGAGTGAGTCACACAGTGTCCATTGAGTGTGTACATTGTGCTGTCAAAGCAAACCCCTTCCCCCAGGGGCGGATACGTCAGGTGAGAACTGAAAAAAGCAAAATGAAGTTTCTTTTTGAGTGTTGTAGAATGACAAGATTTTTTGAGATTTCACTGGCTGAAGTGATCTGCCTGTTTTAAAACCGAAGGTCACCCCCCCCCGCCACTGTGGAAAGTTCCACCTTTGCCCACCCCCCCTAAAGTTGTGATTTATGAGTGCTTTTAAAGCAGGTACGTTCGCCTAAATGTCACCTGTCAAGAGAGAAATCCCTCCTCCCCAGCTCTTCATTTCCTTATGGAGTTTTTACAGACCCCACCTGTCAACTCCGGTGACCCCCTTCTTGAAGAACAGCCCAAATAACAGCTCGTAATACACCATCCACACATATACCTCCACCTGTGCCAAATACCTTGCACCTACACATTTATGTGACTTATTCAGGCCACTTCTTTGTGTGTTGCCGTTTGAAAAACTCCCCACAACCTCGCTGTAAAGTTCTTGTTTTTGTTCACCAGGGTGCCGGTATTGCCACCTCATGCACATATGCTGTGCAATATTGCAGAGATTTCTTGTATGCGGCTGAGAGGGTGTCTGGTCTTTGTTATGACTTGGCGAAGCTGATGCAGGGAGGCAGGGGAACATAAACCCTGGCATTTGCGCGCACGCGCGCATTTGCTATTTTGAAAACAGTCTTGTTTGCCTCCAGTCTTCCTATTTCGGTTTGAACGGCATACAAACGCCAATCGTGCTGACAACACTTTCCAGAACAGACACTAGTTCCCCCCCCCACCCAAAAGCAGGAGTTAACTACTGGCCATTAGTAAGAAAAGTTGTCCCGCTCAGTTCCCTTGCCATCCGGGAACAAAACGGCGGCAAGGGAGGTTGAAAGCACCTCAGCGTAGCATTAGAACGTCTGGCGTCTGGGTTAGGACTGTTTTTCATTTGCATCCGCAAACGAAGTGCGAGGCGAGAGAGAGGACGAAAAAGGAAATCGGAAGAAGGGAAGGATGAAGATGAGGGGTTGTTTTGAAGGATGTTGTTTGGAGGGAGTGAGATGTGAGGAGATGGGGTTATCCTCCAGAGGGGCGTTCGCCAGCTCCGACACATCCCAGGCTCTTGAAGCGCTGACAAACATAGGGCTTCACAGCACATTCAGCTGTATGTTGATATAGGTCCAAAAGCACGCGCACGACTCCCAAGCAGGTGGGGAGGGACGTGGAAGTTTTGGCCCGTATGAAATGCAAAGGTTTGTTTGGATATAAAGTTTCAAAACTGTGTCTGATTCGCCGCGTGCATGTGCAAAATGTATGTTATGTCTAGGCGCATTGTGTCGATGAATACCCCCCACCCAAGTGTTTTGAGAAACGCGGGGTTTCTTGTTCATTTCCACATACTGCTCGCATCAGACTCTGATAACTGTTTACATCCATTCGGTTGTAACTTGTATCCCATTTCAGTGCGAGCTGGCAGGGTGAAAGGGCAAGAGTAACAAAAGACACATCTGTATGTACGAGCTTTAGAAACTGAGCTAATCTCCTTAGTGTTCTTCTAGTGTTGGGTAAAAAAGACAAAGGAAATTAGAGGTACTGAGTAGAACAACTATTGTTGCTGTTCACTCTGCTCGTAAAACTCCAGTTTTGTGTCCAAAATAACAAAGTAACTGCAATTGATTCTGAAACTGCAGCCACTTATTTGATCTGCTCAGCAGTGTAAAAACCCCAAAGATGTTCAATTTCCGATGACATAAAAAAAACCACACACACAGTACATCAGTGTTTCCACATCTCGCACATAAGGTCATGACCCTAAATGAAGGCAAATCTAAGGAAGAAAAAAAAAAAAGAGGGTAACCGGTCTTTTCGGACAACTCGAAAGAGGACCCGCGCCAAACGGAGCTGCAGCACGCATGAGTGGACCGTCTGTGACCCGTCATGTGTGGTCGGTGTCCAAGTGAATCATATCACAGTTGCGATCTTTCTCTTCCACTTCACAGCGTCACCTGAGATGCTCTCGCTCCCCGCCCACTTGCCCAGAGGCATCAGGTGTGTGTGGAGCCGTTCATTTAGCCGCCAGTCACCGTGTCAATGGCTGCCAATCACTTGCTCTGCCCGTCCACTATCTCTGCCTTTCCTCTCCTTTCTTTGCCTTCTAACAGGCCCCCTTTTGTTCCAGCTCTTTGTGCTCTCTGATTACTGTTGTTTTTCAATTTCATGGCCATTTCTCCCCCATAATCAATTTGCACAACATGCCCATTACTTATTACTGTTTGCCTCAGTTGCAATTGTCTTGGAATTCAATAATCATTTTCATTCTTTTCTGCTTGGTAATTGAGGCAGTGGAGTGTGTTGAGTGTGTTTTTTTCTGCAGAGTCTGGTCAGCTCTGTCTATCTGTCTCTCTCAGTCTCTCCTGGTGTTGTGTGTGTGTGTGTGTGTGTGTGTGTGTTTTGTGTGAGCGCAGCGGCCAATCCGTGCCAGACTCGAGCATGGCAGCCGACGGAACGCCACATTAATTACACTTCATAAAAACATGACAAAGTGCGGCCCGTGCGCGCACGCGCTTATCGTGGAAGCTTGCACATGCGGCGCGCGGTCACATGCGTGCAACACATACAAGGACACGCCATCTCTGTCTCCCTCTCCAGCGTTTTAATTAAAAGGCAGAATTCCCAAATGTCAGGAGAATGACACACACACGCAGGCAGCTCCAGTATTTACAGTCCGATGAATTACATTTTCATGCTGAAAACACAACACTAATAAATCACACTTTTCACTTTTAATGCAGGATCCGGTGACAAAATATGACAAAGTTTTATGCTGGGTTTTCATTTCCTAATGGTTCGGGCCTCACCCCTCTCATTCATTCCTGTTTTTTCTTCCCTGTCACGTTCCATCACCGTCCTCATCTATCCTGGGCTCCTTTCTCCTGCCTGCACCTCCTGAATTTCCTTCCAGCCTCACTTCTTCTACCTTTTTTTTCTTTGTTCTCTGTTTTCTTTCTTTCTTTCTTTTTTCTTCTGCGGCCCCACACTTCTCTCTCTCCCCTCATTGGGAATAAGAGGTAATTTAGAGCGATGTAGGTTAATGACAGCGGAGACTTGAGTCGGCCACAGTGGCCTGCTGTCTGGGAACACGCCTGGAATCCAGACTAGGACATCTGACATCCTCTTCCTCTCACCGCATGCACCGATGAGCGCTGAGCAGGTCCAACTTCACATTATCCTGTTATTAAATCAGATAAACCTGGAACAAATGCTTCTAAATGTCCTATTTTCCCAGCGGCTTGGAAACGCCGTGGCTAATAAAGCTGGATGAAGGTGGTGTGAGTTTTCATACCTTTTCCTGCTTCGCACCTGATGCCAAGACGGAGCACGGCAATGCCCTCAAGCTTGAAATACTTGTTCTTTTTCTATAGGTGACTCCTACCCAAACATTCCCGGCCGGGCTTGCTGTGACGACCCAGCCCATCTGTCGGTACAGTATACATTCAGGCATTAATCAGACCGGCTCTTGACCATAACAGAACCCCTCTCAGCTGCCCCACGCACCCCTCAGTTCTCCCACAGTTGTTTGTCAGTGTCCAGTCCGCTCTGCAGAGACGACACAAACCCCTCTTTTGTCTAAATGGCTCTTTAAGACGCCCCAGCGATTAAAAATCTCCCTGGTGGCAGCAAAGGAGGCAGTGGCTATAGCATCTCCCGCTGAGCTGTGACAGGCTGCTGTTTACCAAAACTCCCCTCCGTCATCTTTGCTTTCTTTCCCTGTGATTCTCCCACACAAAGGGAGGCTGCCCAGAGCGAGGGGGGGAAGCCCTAAGGCAAACAGAGGCTCAGGCAGGAGGACAGTGGGCCATTGATGGCCAGCGTATTGACAGCGATGCTGAAAGACACCTCCAGTGGAAGAGAAGAAAAAAAACAAGAGAGGAAGGAAATGTGTATGTGTGTGTGTGTGTGTGGGGGGGGGGGGTCAGCTGCACCAATTCACTAAAACTTAAGCAAAGTCCCCGCCACTAAACATCTGACCATATTTACATACAGACCAAGTGATCATTTTAGAGGGAACATTAGTGCTAAATTTAGCCTTACAAAGTCAGGCTAAATCTGACGGGCTCAGTTTGCTCTACATAGTATTAATCTGGAAAAAACCCAAAAAGCAAACATCCACTGAGAATGGATTTGAGTCCAGACGCTGGAAGCCGACCAATCGGCAGAGTGTGGGGAGCAGCTTAGATGCTGCCATCTTTCTAAAATTCATGTGAAGAACTATTTAGTGTGTCAGGGCCGGAATAAATGAAACATCTCTCATCAAATTTACTTTGAGGGTGGGTTAGGCCACACAGGAGTATGTGGATGTTTTTTTTTCCTGCACAGGTATCAGTGAAAGGTGAAATACATACAGTGTAACCCAGAGAGCCCATTTGGAGTGGTGCACCCACAAGTATAAATGCACGAAAGATACTGTTACCTCTGCACATTGGTATATTCTGTAGGCAGGACTTCTTCAGTGGTCCTCACAGATGTGAAGTTAACAGCAGAAGTAGCATTTGGTGTTGTTGCTTACTGTGCCAACGTCTGAATGCAGCTGTGCCGGGTGTTCAGACAGATAACAACCCAGCATTAGAAAAACACGAGGGCTGCATTGGTGATGGGGGTATGTGACAGCAGGCACCAGTCAGATGATAAAAACACAATGGGTCTGAGCAACAGGTCCATGGGTTTGAAGGCTTATTATCCGGCATTATGCACAATTTGATTTATCAAAATAAACTTGGAAGCCATGCAGGACTGCCGGAGTCTGAATGCTGTAACCATTTGCCACGCGCATGTTGGCTGGGCTTGAAAATTGCTTCGGCGCAATTTACCTCGAGAAAGTTATAACAGCATTTTATCTTTTTTTGCAGTGATTCTGAGGTAGGGAACCGGCTTTAACAAGGTTACAGAGTAATCTACCAGGAATGTGAACTTCTCATGTTTTATTGGCCACTACGGCTCCGTTACAGGTGATGTCACACATCGCAAATTAAATGAAGTTGAACTTCTTTTTCCGAAATGACCCCGTGTTTGTCTGTCAGAGCACTCTTCGCTGCCGGGGAAAGGGGGGGGGGAGTAGATAAGATAGACACCGATGTGGGTGGAGAGTTAATAAATTTGTCAACATTCCCAAAGCTGCAGTCTGGCTTTAAAATCTACTCTAAAATGTGAAGCAAGGACCAGTGCCAACCCAGTTCCTGTGTTCCATAATTTATCCAGTCAGGTGTACTGTGGGAAGGGCCATCATGCGTGCTCTTTGCTTCTCTCTCTAATGCATAAAATCGGCACTCGCTCGAGTGCCATGCCAGTGTACGTCCGATCTTAGCTTTGCGCTAGGAAGGAACGGTAAAGATCTGGCCACGTTCCCCTGTACGGTTTTCACGCAGCGCATATCTGCAATTTCACTGTTTGCACCTGAGACAAATCTGAGGCCTATTATCTCTTCTGCAATTAGCAGGCAATCTGCTCATTATCAAGCCAATTATCCTGCACTAATAGCATGCTTAATCAATCTCATTTTATCAATTATTACCATTTAAGGAGGTGAGTGCCAGATAATGATGCAGTAATTTCAAGTCAGGAAGAGTTGGAGAGATAAGAACTAAGTTGTTTAGACTGTGGAGATGGTGTGTGTGTGTGTTCTGTGATAGATTGAATGCGGGAGAGAGCTTTTTGCACTGGAGCGTTTGGGTGCGCACGACGATTTGCGCGAGCGCGCGCGTGAGCTTTTCTGTGCTTGGGGAAAAAAAAAAAAAAAATGTGTGTGTGCGCCTGCACATGTCTGGGTGAAGTTGAGTGTGCAGAGATGAATGAGGGGGCTGTGAAGCGGCAGAGTGTGTGAGGCGGTGTGTGTTGTGCTTGTTGCGGCAGCTGCTCTGAGTGCAACATTGTCCTCTGGAGATAAGAGGACGGGGGCCGCAGTCACAACTGTAAGACTTATCAAAAGGGACCACGCACCATTACACAGCTATTCTGACGGCCTAAAGCCCGCCATTACACGCATGCACAAGCGAACAAAGACGCACACACACACACACACACACACACACACACACACACACAGCATATGGATGCATGCTTGGATAGATTTCCTTGCACATGCACAAAAACAAATTTCATACACAAACACAGCCCATATGGATGCTTGCATATGCGCACACACACACACACACACACACACACACACACACACACACACACAGACACAAACACATTCGCTCTCTCTCACACACACACACACACACAAAACGTACTCACGACACCCTGTTCATCTTTCAAAACCAGCCATTTCTGCAACAACTTCCTCAAGTAATCACTGTTTTCCTCACAATACAACAAACACAACACTCACACACACCTACACATCACACATGCACACACATCCAAACACACACACAGTTTCCTTGCCATTGCCCATGGATGCCCATGGGCTTAAAGGGGGCACAGAGGACAGGGTATCATTTTCAGAGGGGACCCACTGGCCCATGTAGCCCTTGCCCCATGGGGCAGGTGCGTCTGTGTGTGAGACCATGAAGGGGGAAGAGGGCAGGGTGGCTTGGGGTGGGGCGGGGCGGGGGGGGCATTAATTACCTGTGTGCTTCTCCTGCTGTGGGAGGCACAAAGGTCGCCCCCGCTGAGGGGCTAATTATTAGGAGAAAGAGCTTTTTAATTTACCGCTGTCTGCTGCCATTCCAGGGAGGAAGAGAACCATGTCATTCAGTGCGTGTTGAGGCTGAGCACCGAAATGGCGCTGCCAGCCCGCACAGGTGGCCCCCCGTCTGACCCTGTGACCTGTGAGAGCAGAGGCAGTTTATCTGGAGCCCCATTGTTTCAAGCGGTGTCCACAGCTGTCAATCACCAGGGGTGGGACGAGAGGTGGATTGAGTAACAGCGGCTGCTGTCAGCTCAGATGATGTAATGCCAGGGAGGAAGAAACTGTCAGAAAGTGAACAAAAGAAACAAAATGTGACCCCGTACAAGATAGTACACTGTGGGAATTCAGTAGTAGATTTAGAGGTACAGAGAGCCATGTATCCAGTGATGGACAGTAACCATAGACCATAAGATATATGGCTGTAGCTTCCTGATCTGAAAAATGAAGCCAATGCAGTGGTGCCATAAACCTGTATTCTATTGAACGGCCAATAGGGGGCGACTCCACTGGTTGCAAATATATTAATTCTCAGTTTATTTTCTCAATCGCTGCTTTTAGCTCTTCTTCAATACCACATGATTTGTAATCAACTTTTTTTTTTTTTAACTATGATGCAATTTAGAGGAAAAAGATGATAAAGCAGGGTGTGTTGGCTGTTCACAAGCCAGTGGGCGGCGTCACGGAAGATGTTTTTCTGATTATTGTTTTCCATCCTTTTGCTTAGTAGAGTGAAACTAGTGAACTCCAGAGAGGGAACTCATCCGACAGTCATGAGAGAGGATGAGGGTGGGAGTTCAGGAGGGGGGAGGAAAGGGCACAGCTCAAGCTGGAGTCCTTTGATTGCAGCTTGACATTTAGAGGCAACGGTAAAAAAAAAAAAAAGTCCCAACTCAGTTTTTCACATGTGAAACTCATGTAATTAATGAAACTGAAATAATTGCCTGCTACGCTACTTTTTTTTTTTACTGGAGAAAATACTGATATCGCTGTAATGTGAGAGCGGGTTCGTTTCCATCCAACGCCAGTGCTGTGAGCTCATTCAGTTAGTCACACGCACCCACACCAACACACACACACACACTCATGCACACAATCCCACGCAGGCGCACTCGCATCCATATTTGTCTCACATTTCCTTTGACAAGTAAACTCACCCCATCGCACCCCAATTCTTCGCCAGTCTTTTACCATGCGCCGCCACGGCTGCGCCCGCACAGCGGGGTGGCGGGGGCTCTGTGTATTTTTCAATCAGCGGCGGCGATGTGAGCTTCTCCCTCTGTTTGTGATATTCTGTCAGGTTTGCCCCCCCCCCCCCAGACTCTGCCTTCCCGCAGTCTGTCAGATCCCGCTCTGCCTGTCCCCCTGCTCCGTCTGCAAATGAGTGAGCCCCCAGCCGCTCGCACACACCCCAAGTCTTCAATGCACCCCCTGGCCTGAAAGCCAGCATGGGGTCCCGTTTTCCTGACACACAATGATCTCTCAATTTGAGGGGAAGTAATCCATTTAGCTTGTGCACGCGGCTTCCATTTTGGTGCTTTATCACAATGCCCCCCCCCCAGATCTCCCTCCGTCCTGCCCGTCTGTATGTCTCATGATTTTGCAGCCGTGAGTTTAAGAGACATGTTGGTTGAACTGTTCAGCGCACGGCTGGTTTAATCCTTTTGGTCACTTGTGAATAATCCAGGTCAGTTTCTCTTCGACTGATTCGGGCTGTTATTTCTGGAATGTGCCCAAATTACTTCAAGCGCGATATTGAAATCATGATTGTTGTGTCGCCTTTTACTCTAAATGTCTCAGACAGTGTTTAGTCTTGTTTTGGACATCCAGTATAACCCCTTCATTTCTTCTATTGAATTAATAATAGGGCAGATATTATATAAACAGGAAGTGTTTCAAACAAGAAAGTTGGCGTTTGTCATTTCCTTCGAAAAGAAAGTTTATGAGTGTTTTCCTTATTGGCAGGATCACTTCACTCTCAGAAACTCATATGACAAAAAAAGACTCATACCACTTTTTTTTATCTTATTTGTCACAACTGTGGTTAAGGTTTTGGTGAGTTCAGGCACAAAAGTAGAGTATATATTTTACAGATAAAATCTGTAAAAACACTGATGAATCAGAAAATCCACAGAAAATGGTGACTTTATCTTTTTTGCTTTATTTGGAGACAAACAGAAGGACCGATCGCTTTGCGGGAGCAGTGAGATTCCATCAAGACTGAACAACAGATAAATGAGATGCCAGCAACAAGTACAAATATACATTTCTGTAAAATCTCAAGAAATAATGGACAATTGAAAATGAAAACAAATTAGCAGTTTACCGACATTACCACACATAAAGGAAAAATCCTGTCCTTTTAAAAATGCTGTCGCGTGAAGTAAAGGTATATATGTATAAGTGAAAATCATCAGTAAATAGGTAATAAAGTGTCATTTCTGTGCACCTATCATCCATCTATCATATATTTTTGGCATGTATCCAGTGTCTACACTGTCTTTGTTCACTGTTTATCCATACAGCATATATTCATACTTGTCAGGTTTAATCCACAATCTGAAACCATATTGTACCTTTTAATGCCAGGTTTTTTGACAGGTGCAGTCAAAACTGACAGCCTGAAGAACACTGTATTTCAGAGGAGTCCTCACTGGCAGAGCAGAAGTAATCTTAACATCGGGGAAGAGAGCGACGGCAAAATCTCCTCCCAAATGAGAGCGACCGGTCGGCCCCGGGCCTCTGCAGCGAAACTAACCGGCTAAAGGTGTCAGGCAAAGAGGTCACGACTCACCGACGCATACAATAAGACACACACAGCCACAATCCGAGTTGTTGCCATGGGAACAACCTGCCAAATCGTGTGAGTGAGACGTATTTAAATGGAAATCTATCCGCACTCCCCTCCCCAGCGTAGATCCCGATTCATTAAAGACACCCCGGCTCATCTCTCCTCACCCCTTCTCCCTTGTCTCGGTGCGTTTGGCCACGGCTGGTCGCACTGCAAAGGCATCGCAGCTCAGAGGTTTTTAAGAAGATTATGGAACTCATGGTGAATACAGTGGGGGCAGGGAGGGTGTGTGTGTGTGTGTGTGTGTGTCCAGATTTCAATAAACACACAGCAAAGAAAAAAAACCCAACAAAGACATTTGGGGATAGTGAGTGAGAATGAGAGGAGGCAATGATTTAATTGAAATTGTCTGGTTCCTGCTTGAAATGGAAACACGCTGATTCGAGTTTTAATCTGGATTTACCCAATGATACCAAACCATTTGGGGAACTGGCTTTCGCTTGCGGATATTAGTCTTTGGCTTTATTTAGTTTGCCGTATTGTGCTGCTTTTCTCTGTTCATCTCTGTGCTTTCCTTGCGGGAAGCAAGTTTTGGATTTCGTTTGTTTGAGTTTTTGGAAGTTTTTGGTTTTCACACAGGCTTTTTGTTGTTTGTATTTGGGGCACTATAGACTTTTTGTTATATTAAATTCATTGACTAGACCTCCACGCCTGGCTCTCGTCTTCACATGGGTCCCATAATCTACACAATATACACTCAAAGTGTAAGTGACTCTTAAAAGCTCCTGAAAATGTGGTTTCAGAATGTAAGCGTTTCTCTATAACATGTATGTGGTACGTGGTTTGAGTTGAATCCATCCATCCACTTGCTATACTTTTTAACTGTGCAAGGTCACGCAGGGGGGGGGGGGGCATTTAAATGCAATGTGTAAAAGTTAAGACCACATATGGATATGGTCCGCCTTGCATTGTGATTGGAGCCAAACTTTTCTGGCCACATTCTTCGAGGAAAGGTTCTCATTTTTTTGGAGTCTGTCTCAGTACAGTACTCATATGCCCATGCACAGCTTGAAAGCATTACTGGTCACTGAAAGTGTTCCTCCTGCCCATAGGCTTGCATAGACAGGTCCCTTGTTAAGGTGATTTCAATGTTAGTTATGGAGAACAAAATCAAACGTTCATTCTGTGTAAAAAAGGGGTTCGAAAGTTCAGCTGAAAGTAAAATGAGGCTTTAGCACCTGATAGAAAGAAATTAAGTAGGTATCTGCCATAGCTAATACACAATTCTTGCTTTATTTTGCTGGCACCCCAATTGTCTGTGGTACAAGGTTAAGAAGGTTGGCTTGTACAAAAAAAAGGGAAAACACTTATACAGTCGCTACATATAACCGTTGCGATGCTTTCGTATGGGTCATTGTCAGCATTGCTGTAAAGAAAGACTTGAAAACAACCTTTCCTCACTGAATGCAAACTCAGCCCAACAAGTTCAAAGGTCGACCGAAACGTCTCCTCTTCCTGCTATCACGAGCACGCCCAGAAAAACATACAGAAGAGCTCATCCTTGACACTGGGAAAGTAAGAAAAGATCATGTTGCAGGGTTGCTCGCCTTGACCTGTGACACACCGCGTTTGATGAATCTGCTGGCTTTGCCTGCCCGGCGCGTTACAATCCAGCGACACTGCGGGCGGCACTGGGTCAAGAATGCGTGCTAACAAAGCTCCTCTGTCAGAGAAGTGTCTCTGGTATGTTGTTAGTGTGCGGAGCGTGTGTATCCGTTACATATGTAGTTTTTGCATGCCTCTTAACATCCTCAGTAGCAGCAGCAGCGTTGGCCTTGAGTAGACACTGATAATTTGGCCTATTAACGTCAGCCTGGACCAGGTTCCTCAGGGGGGCGCAAAGAATGGAGGATGGCTCCTCTTGTTCTGCCCGCTCTGCCGCCCACAGCCTTGCTCTTCTGTGTTTGCCTATATATTTTACTCTGACAGAAAGAACAAATTAATCAGCAAGTGCTCTCTGTAGCACGCTGCAAATGTGCTCTTTGTGACTAATGATAGTTTGAGGTTAATTTGTACACCTCCAAATGGGTCTCCTGTGAAACAAGAATGCGTGTGTTTGTGTGTGTGTGTGTGTGTCAATGCAGCCGCGTGTACACACACTTGCTGATGTGTATATGTGCGTACCCCCGAGGGCTTAGACAGCGCTTTTCCTATGGAGGTATTAATGAATCACTTAGCTACCGGTTACAGCTGCTGCAGCCCTTATAAATAGATACTCGTGCCTGCTTAACATTTTAATATGCATCAGTTGGCCTTCTTTTACCTACCGCACGCTCAAACAAACGCAAATAAGCCCTTATCCCCCTGTTTTCCATGTAAACAATTGAGTATCAAGCATCTCTTTTAGCTCTGTAACTCCACAGAGTAAATGGCTGTGCGTAAATGTCCAAATCGCTTTGTTTCACGAATTTCAGAGACGGAAAGAATGGAGGCGATAAAAGACAAGAATAGAAATGGCAGCTGGTCTCGTGGTCTGGGCTGGTGTCAAACTCTGGTCTGACATTTTTTATTTTATTGTTTTTTACTTGATGGTTTAAACCAACAAGATCTACTATGTTTATTAGTAAGGCTGTTTGGGTCTGTCCCAGTATCCGCACTTCTGATCTTGAGCAGTTAAGTGCACGCCAGCGAGAAGGCAAGTGTGTCGCATGTCTGAAGTATGCAAATAAACAGAGCACTTGACCCACACTGGATGCACACTCCTCTTCATGCTGCTCCACAGTCGTATTCAGAGCTAAGTGCATAGTAAGTACTGGTTCATTTTTTCGTCATCTCCTTGGAGCTGTAATCATGTATGTTGATCCTACACCATATTATTTCAATTTCCTGAATTACAAATGATACAAAAACTGCATTCTTACACACTGCTTGCATATGCATGTGTGTGTATTTTAATAATGGGGGGTGACGTCGGAAAACAACATGGCACAGCGGTTAGCAGCGGACGACAGGCAATAGATTTATGGCAGCAGATACCGGCAGCCAGCGTGACACGCCGCTGAGCTCATTATGTAGGCAAACCCACACTTAATAAGCATAAATCTGCATAAGAGTTAAATGAGGCTTTAACTTGTATGACCTCATCATACATCACCTTTCCAGGAGCGTCTGACTGGACGCAGTCAGCTGAATGGCATTATGTGTGCCTCTGTAATTGTCGGTGTAAGTCATCATTATGTCATTTCTTCTTGAATGGTAGTGGGCAGGTGTTAAAAGTCTGCAGGCGTTTTCAATGCCGGCCGATGACGTGGTGCAACTGTACCAGAAAAAAAAAAAAAAAGTCATGCTGGGTGCATCTGTTCAGAGTTTAAGTGGATCGAGGGGACTGGCAGCAAAAGAGGGACAAGTAAACATTTAAGCCACTTATTTTCACAGACAAAGGAACGACATTGGAGAAATGATTCTTTATGAATGATTTGATTTTCCCCCTGAACAATTCCAGCCCAGATTGCTGAAACTAACCAGAAGAAAATAAAGTGGTCTTGCGGTTGTCTCAGAAACATTTCCCACAGCTTTGTTGTCTTTCCAGACGTTTTCCCCCAAAATGATTTTCCCCATTATAATACACCCCTGGGTTCTGCTGTGGATTCGGTGCGTAAGATGTTCTCATGTGTCCCCTGCCAAACGCTCGCTCTCCGCTGAGCATGTTAACGACCACCCCAGATGGGCTGCATCCCTTCCTCTGAGAGCAGCCTGCAACTGCTCAAAGTCAGAGCGAAAGACGGGGAGACAGGCAGAAAGAGAGAGCGCTTGCCAGGGGAGGAGGGGGGGGGGGGGTCACTGGATAGTTTGCCATTTTTCATCACAACCCTGCCCCTGCGGGCTTTTGCAAGCGCGTAGTAGCCAAACACTACAACCAGCGGTAACAAGAGTTACGCTGAAATCAGAAGGTGTGTGGGTTTCCCCACATAATAATGGCGGCGGCTACAGAAACCCTAAAGACAATCCAGTTATTACAATTTTAAAATTTGCAGTTAACTGGAAATAGTTTCCATCGTTGCAGTCTTTAATAATAAAAACATTGCATTATTGAGAATTAGGGATACAGAAGTCTGATGTGGCAAAAACATGAGCAATCTGTTGTAACAAGTCCCCCGGGTCAGTCAGACTAACGTAGAGAAAATTAAAATTATGACCCAAACTGTCCATTGAACAGCGCTGCCACCCTGGTGGCCAAGAGGTTTAAGGTGCCTACCATGCTATGTTGGTATTTTGTGACATTTAGCATTTGACTGTTTAACCCCACCTCCAGCAGGAGGTTAAAAATACAGGGGGGAGAAATAACAAGGCCGATCCCAGCTCTCCAGATCCGGGATCATCTGGGACATGTACAGTCAAACCGACCCGCTTGATTGATTTTCTCCTGACTCAGAAGACTGGGAGGTGTTACTGCAGGATCTGAACGGGTTGGCAACATATCTGCTGTTTCTGAGCCTTTTGTTTTCCTTGAGGAGACTGTAGCGATCTAGCTACCTTTGTACTTTAAGTTTAGTGCTTGAAACAGTGATTTGAAGACAGCTTTGCCCCTCAAAAGCCACTGGAAAATGTAGCCAAACATTGCATTGCAACACATAGTGTTAAACAATGACTGTCAAAACTAAAACTTGTAATAAAATAGAATAATCACTTAGCTGTCATTTGTCACTATATTAAACTATATTAACATCTAAAGTTTGTTGGGAAAGAATCCAAACTAGTGTTAACGCAACTTTTTCCCATACACATATGTGTGTAAATACAGTACACAGAACCCCACACAGTAAAAGTTAATGGTGCAGGACATGGACTCTCTCTGAGCTATTGTCACATCACCTCCACCTACAGACACCTCCGCTACTCCCAACCATACTCACTCAGGAAACTCCCAGGCCTGAGTCCTGGCCTGCGGGGCTCCAACCGTACTTACTCACTGCTCTGATCTCCAGGCCAGGTTGCAGTTGAATGAGTGTCAAGGTGGAGGAAGGCCAACCTCCACCTCCCAGCTCCTCTCTCCCATTCCAGGGACTTTCTGGGCGCATATCAGCACCCAAACAACTCCCTCTTCCTCGTCCTCCCTGTCTGTGCTTCCTTCAACTCCAACTCGTATTTCATCTCTCACATATGAGAAATCCCTCCACCTCTGCAGGACCTGTTCTCTCCTGTCGGAGCTGTGGTGTTTGTGGTCCACTTTGTATAAATCAGTATGTGCAAAATATAGAATAGATTGGATCATTTTGACATTTGGATGTATATGTATTTGCGTGTTGTTTTTTTTGGGGGGGTTCGGATAGCCCTTCAGAAGGTCAGAGGGAGATGTGGTTTCGTGTTTAGTTTGGATCCACTCTGACAGTGATTTGCTCGGCTTCTGCTACATATCACATTGTTGTAATGTAATGGGATGTGAGCCACAAGGTCAGTTTGTTAGCGCATGTGTGTGTGTTTTTTTTTCTCTTTTACTCGGTGCATGTTCCCTTTTTTGTCCGTGTATACTCGTTTTTGTTTTTTTCCAGTCCGGCCTGTATTTCATGCATTCATGTGCGTGTTTGCATTTCTTTCGAACGTCGCCTCCCTCTTCCTGTGTGTTTGTTTGTGTGTTTGTGCGCTAGTGTTTGCGTGTGGTGAGTTGAGGTTGATGAGAAACCCAGCGTTTGGCAGGGGAGCCATTGTGGCCACTGCTCTGTTTATACAACTTTTCTGGCTTGGTCTTTGCGTGGAGCATACCGTTCTCCTCTGACCTTACAAACAGCAGCGTACAGACACACACACACACATGCGCCTCTTTAGCTTACATTTTCCACGTCACTCACTATTGTAAGAATCTGCTGTAAAAGCTGAGTTAAAAGCAAGTCAAATCAGGGTGAAGGAATTGGAATTAATCAATCTTGGAAAGCAGCTTATGCATCACACAGCTGTAGGTCTTAGTCAGCGAAAGAGTCACACTGATGTTTGTTTGAATCCAAACAAGCTTTACTGAAGGAGAGAAGCAGGGAAACAATTTGACATCTGCTGCGTAATAAATTACAGTGTCGTACCTAGCTAATTAAGTAATGGTTGAGTTTGACTTTCTTTGGAATCAGCGTGACTCGCAAGTCAAGAATTTAAAGACCCAGTTTGACTTAAAGAGAAAGCTGTAGGTTGGTTTTCCAATAAATAATAATAATAATAATAATTTTTCTATGAATAAAATAATTTCAATAAATCTGATAAAGAAAATGATATGATTAAATTACATTAGTGAGCACAAAGAGGACAGAAGTGAAGCTGGCAGTTGAAATTATACCCCTGCGTATAGAACTTCTGCATTGTGGTGGGTTTGTATCATGGATCTTAAACTGTAACATATCGCCTTCACATGTCACATGGCACTGACTGAACTCTTGCTCCTGACTCTGAACACTTGAGGTTCCTTCCTGAGAACTTGGCCCCCCTCTCTTTCTGGCAGGAACAGGCGTCTTGCGCTGCATCTGGACAGTGTACGGTTTTAGCTGAATTACATTTTCACTTGACATTTGAATCTGCCTCCAACATAGTCCAATTGGATTTTTCCTCCCTCCTCCAAAACGCAGATTGCTGTTTATGTCTTTTCCTTGGATAATATTTACACGCTGAGAACGTGCCAGTAAACACCTCGTTGTGATTGCTGTGTTATCCCAACAGTCCATTACTGACCGACATGTTTTACTTACTAAGCCGCCTCATCACCTGGTAGGATTCACATGACAAAGCTTATTTCCATTTACACGACACCGCATGTGTCAATGTCCCCTTGAAGAGCTGATTCCTGTTGATGAGATTTTGAGCCCGTCTCGACTGTATTTACTTCTGGAGTCCACGACCAAAATAAACTGTTATTCCATTTTTTGGCAGTAAATTTCTCATTCCTGGGGGCGGGAGTGCTAAAAGCAACATGTTATACATTATTCTGGCAGCTAACCGCCACAATTTAGCGATCACAACTAATCTTCCAGATCGCGCAAAGATGGTGTTTGATGCATATTTGATGACGCCTGATGTATCTCTGTGCCATTAGCTGCTCACTAGTCCAGGGCTGTGTATGTTGCGTGAACATAAAGATCAGAGTTTTCACAATGTTTGGGGGAAGAGTTGATATCTATATCGTATTGCCATTTAATCTGTGTTGAGACTCCTTCTACTGACTTCAAATTAAGAAACCCAATTTCTCATAAATTTTTAATTTTTAAGTTTTAAACATACTATATTCAAGTCTCTAAGGGAGTCTAAGGGAAATATTCAGATGCGATTCTTTGAGGGCTCGGAAATAGCAGAGTGAACTCTATGGCTTCTACTTATTTTAGAAAAACTGACTTTTGGCCAAAAGGACCTTATAATTCACGGCGGAGAGTAAGAGAAAGGCATCGCTGAAAGTCGAGTCTTCTACAGTTTAGCGCCGATGCATTGTACCACCGCAATTTCAAAACAGGCAGCAGGAGTCCATAATTCAAATCATCACTAACACCAGCTGCTCACAACAGCCGCAGCACACATTGTATGCTTAATGGATACTGAACAAATGAACTGATAATGCAGTTTCATAAATATTCTAAGACCAGCATTGGCAGGAGCATTACATCATAATCAGTAAAGCCAGCTGACGACTGCATCACAGCAGAGGGCGGATTTATGCAGCAGAATCGGAATGATCTGCTATGGCTGGAACAAAAGATTCCAAATCTGCTGTGTGTCAGTGCCCGTCATTCTCCGTCTTGTCACCTGGATGACAATGTGTATGACATTAATATATTTGTTTTAGTCACATTCTGGTTAGTTTAGTCAAATTAGAGTAGTTGGTTTAGTTAGTTACTTTAGAGTAATTTATGTATGTGCCTTTGTAAATTGACAATTTCGGTCAGATAGGAATTTAATTTAGTCTATACATACATTTGGAATGTGGTAAAAGTACCTCACATTGTAGTTGCAATGTGTTGCATATTGTTCCGCGTTGCTCTCCTGTCAATTTCCTGTCATCAGTGACAACATTAAATGCACCATAGAGTACTTGAAAATAGGTAACAGAAATATAATGTTTCTAAATGCAAAATTAACAATAGTGGTTTGAACGTCCCACACAAAATGAGGGGTAGATTAATGCTGAAATGCAAAATGCAGCTTGTCCGCGTAAGGAGTCAACTCACTGCCAATAGTAACACTGGCGTTTGTATTCATATACATTCATTTTTGTAAATTTTCTGTTGCCTTTTCCACATCAGAAACTGCCGTAGACACAGCAGCTGAAAGCTATAAAGGCTTTTTTATAAACTAAAGACTCACATTTCAAATGGTAATGACTTTATCCATTGATATTAGCGATTAGTAGCCTTTAATTCCTCGTGCGCGATGTTGATCTGCACTAACAGCGGAGTGACTGAAAACAGGCTCATTCACCTCAAACCTGCCCCGACCTCATCTGGATGAAAGCAGATGCAACTGTTGTAATTGAATTGAACTGGCTTCGACCCAACGCTGCTTTGTAAAACGGATATAAGCCGAGCTGATTAAAAACAAGTCAGCTCGCTCCGAGGAACACGCCCCTCGTGTGCTCAGTCGTGTAATGACTCCCCTGCCTCAGAAGCCGACTGCACCCCTTTAAGAGAGTCCCCCCCCCCCCGCCTGTGCTGCTGACACACCTGTTTGTATTTGGCTCTGATTAGGAGAGTAATGCTTTGCACCTGTGCCGCTCGGCGACACTCAGTCATCCGGCCAATCAGGAGCTAAAGTTGTAAAAGTCAGCCTATGAGGGACAGGGCTTGTAAAAGTCGATTAGACATGAAAGAGGAGCCGGGATTGATGCCGGCCCTTCAGGGGAGGATTTCGGTGAAAGGCTCTCAGAGTAGAGCCGCTTGGATTTATTCCAGTGGTGAAAGAGACAGGCAAGATGCGACAGATAAGGGTTTCTCAGATGGATGTTGCTAAAAACGTGATACCCGGCTGATGTAATGTTCTATATCAGAAAGTTTGTGTTTATTTCTCTTTGTCTGCAGGTAACTTTCAGACACAGATTCTGTGTGTGTGTGTGCACGCACGTGCATCACATGCATTTTACAGGTTGAATAATGAATGAATGACAGTTTATGATAGGTTTAATTAATCTAACTTCTGTGATCGGGAAAGTACGACTTACATACACACACAGGTACGCACTTTATCGTCACACTTAAATGGACCTTCACCGACACAGATACAAAAGGGAAGGCCACCACCCACACACACACACACTCCCCCTCTCAAGCAAATACAGGCCAAATGGTCTGACCATGTACAGTAGACTTGTAGCTCATTCCATCCTCCCTTCTCTTCTCTTCTTTCCTCTCCCAGTCCTCCCTCACTTTCTATCTTCCCCCTCAGGACAGGTTCAGGGTGAGGGCAGCTCGGGGTGGGGGGGTAGAGAGATGGAGGAAGCAAAGGTATGGAGGAGGGAGGTGCAGCAGCAGCAGCAGCAGCAGCAGCAGCAGCAGCAGCTGCCCGCTAATGAGGTGCCTGGCTCCCGAAACAAACCACTACCGACAGATACAGCCAGAGGACGGCCATGCTGTGTGTGTGTGTGTGTGTGTGTGTGTGTGTGTAATTATGTGTGTTTGTTAGTGTGTTTGCTTTTGTATTTGCCAAACTTATCATCTACGGCTGAGCATGAAAGTTCATTCTTTGATCTTGAAAATAGCACTCAAGGTCTTCTTACAAGCTTTTGTCCAGAGCTTTCAACGATATTTCATTTGTTTATGAGTAGCTGATTTTTCACTGATTTTACTGCATTAGAAAAGCAAATTCAGACTAAAGTTTAAATATTAAATATTCTATCAAATTAAATATTCAAATGTATTTGTATGAGAATAAATACATTTGGGAGCACATAGAGATAATAAATGTTTTTATCTTTATTGAATAGCAAGTCTCATAATTCAATACAGGTACTGAGAAAATACATTGAACAATTCACATTACACATTTCCGAACAAATATAAAAGTAAACTGTTGAATAGAAGAACAAGAATAGAAAGTTTTAAAGGCCACAAACTATGCAAAGTCTGGGTGTACTCCTGGACCTAAATGTTAACATCTATATGAAAATAATTACAAAATCTATCGAGAATTTGAACTTTCTCATGAAGTGTGTACAAAATAGTTTCACATACAGGACCATTCACTATTTTTCCCAGCACTTTCAATGTCATGTCACAGTCACAATCAAACAACTTGAGAGTAGTTGTATAGCTACAGCAGAATTTTTTTGAACTTCAGTGTAGGTTTTTTTTGTTCCACAGGAAAAAAAACATTACAACATTAGAAAAATACAGTCGATCAGTAGGAAAAGACAAGGCACAAGGCATGCCACAAAATAAAGCAAGATAAAGTATAAAATAACAAACACAACGAGTGATTAATGAGCAAGTTGGGTTTGTGTATGAGTTATTATTCTGTTTTTGTGTAGGTATTTATAAATCATCTCCTGAGACTCAAACATAATAATTTTTCACTGTTAACTGATAATTGATATTTTTATGTGAATGTGTACTTTGGTTTCTATTTGCATAAAACCTGCCAGCAGAACCACACAAAAAAATAAAATCCTCTCAAAGTTTCCTGGACTGCTGGATGGGAACAACATTGGCAAAGGTTGGGATTTCAGTGTAAAGCAGCAGAGGGGCACTGAAATCATTATCTGCCTAACAGTGAACAGATGCAGAGGCAGAAGATGGAGGGCAAAAAGCAGAGGCACTCTTCTTGCATTTGTTTTTTTTCACTTCTTATCACATCCTGCTAAAAAAAAATTGTAGGCTAATAGAATACGGCTTGGAACAAAAATTTTCAACCACTTGAGGTGTGTTTGATGTGACTTGCCAGATGCCTGCATGGCCTCCAAACTGGACCCACAATTCCAAAGATTGTGATAAGATTTGTTCTTCTTGTGTGTTCAAGGATGAGATGAGAATCATTTTCCCAGGCCTGCTCCTGAGGACAAGGTAAGAAGAAGTCTTGCTGCAGAAATTCATACAAAAGCACAAAAATCTAATTTTGTCTTCGCACAACTGATTTTATTTATTTTTTTTTTTTTAAGGATGAAAAGAAGAAAATGCATCCTGGCTGTATGGCTATGAAGAAATACTTGTTTTGCTCCAAAGGGTATAAAAAAAATAAATAATAAAAAGATCATCTGCTCCTGTGTTGAGAAAAGACACACAGGAGCTGATTCTGCATATTTCTCTCTCAGAAAGCGAAGGGAAAGACGCAGAAGGGAGGTGAATGAAGCCAGAGAGCAGCAGACGGAGAGAAAAGGGGAGTCGCGGAGTGGTGGACGGGTGTATTCCACAGCATGGGGTACGCTTGAAATTTACAGCGTGTGGTCTCTTGCTCTAAACGCAGATATTAAAATCATTACCGCTGTGTGTTAGCATAAGCTTTCCTCTGCTCGAGCCAAAGGGCTGTGTTTTATGGCTCTTTTATTTAGTAATCCGTGGTGGTTTCTATGAGACACAGTTTCCCCTCTCAGCCTCCCACTCTGACTGCGCTCCTCTTATCAAAGAAGGCCATTGTGTACTTATTATTGAGCCTATAATCCAGTTATCAATCCTGGCACCAGGGAAAAAGTACATACAGTTAGTTGTGAAGGTCGGCTCACAGGCGCATTGATTTAGAGACAATGGCATACAGACAGAGACAAAGATGGAGAGATAAAGATAAAGGTTGAGAGGAATATTTCCAGGCAAACACAGAAGCAAAGTCGCAGGCATATAAAATAGGTACGGTTCAATATCACATGGCTAAGTAAACGTGCACACCCAGATACCTTGTCCTCGGTTCAACAGCCTTGTAAAGAGTATGAATAAAATCTAATGAATTTAAAGAGCTCTTTTTAATTTGCGTGTGGGGGTGAGACGGTGGTCATCCGACATAAGCGGCAGCACAGCCTCGGGGAGAGAGCGGCTCCATGTATCTGGCATTCCACAGCAGGGTAAACACCGAGTCAATGCTATGTTTTATGTCAGGCTACAGAAATTCATTACGTCTTATCACACATTCAGGTTTCGGGGTCAGTGGCAGAGCATAAACCCAGACATGTACTCAAAGTTTATTATTGTGCACTCACATATTATTACACTCCTACGTTTTCATCACTCGCGCGTAGGGCAAAGGCCCGGGCTGAAATTCACTGTTTATTAAATGGATTGCGATGCAGGACTTCATTGTTGACACTCTCGCACGGCGCATAAGCAGAATGAAAGAGGCAGCGCGGATAGAGAGAGGCAGGGGAAAAGTAGTCGTAAAAGTCAAAACGGTCTTTTCACATGAATTATGAAAAAAAAACATACCGTCACTTTGCATTAGTGGTATGTAGCCATGCAGATTTTTTTTCTCTCTCAGAAGGAGAATCTGATTCCTTTCGTGACTTTTTAAATAGAATTTTCCCAACTCTTTCGCTGAATATCCTCCCTGAGACACAGCAGAAGTCGACGCTGTCAGACCGATCCTGGGTTACAAATTTGCGACGCACAACCCGAAAAATGGTGAAAACAGCCACAAGAGAGTTTACAGAAAGCTGATTTCTCAAGGCATTCCAGACATACCTGTCTGCTACCATCCACTCTGTTTCTCTTTTTATTGCTGCGTGAAAATGATACGCTTTGGATAAAGAGAGGTATTTAGCCCACCCCCTTTCCCCAAGGCCTCAGCATTTTTATTGATCTTAACGATCAAAGGATGCTTCCAAGCTCTTTGCCCAACCTTGTCTTCTCTGAGTTGAAATACTTTTGAGATTTTCTACATTGATGTAATACAATCAGGCCTTGCCTGAAGGCCAAAGAGAAGTATTGTCCGTTTACATGTACGACTTTAGGATATTTGCTTTGACTGGCTGTTGCACGAGCTAATTACTCCTCAAACCACATATTAAGACCAGCCCCCCTCCTTCCCAACATGTACTTCATTGAGTTAAACTCCGTACCTTATGTATTGCTGCTTTGCACGCAGAAGCCTCCTCCGACTTAATTTCCCTTGGACCCACCAATAACTTGCTTGGCCTAGAAATTAGTTTGCCCCTCGGTGGATAGAGGCTCCCTTGTGTGCTGGATGGCTTTTCATCTGACTGTAGCAGATAGCCTTGGCCCAGTTCATCTGCAGCTCATCTCAAGCCTGCCAATACGGCTGCCGTGTAGGCCGTTTCACGTGCTGTTGAACATTACTGGGTACATGATTCACTCAGAGGCAGGAGAGAAAGCCTTGTGTTTCGACTCTTTGATCAGTCTTTAGCGGCGCTCAATGCAAAGTTTTATAACTGCTAGTGACTTTGCTAATGTATTCGTTAGCGGCTAATTAGTCGTTATATGTTTTACTAGGCTGTGCATCAGTTACTGGCAGAGCTGAGTGTTTGGGGGAGTAGAATTGGCAGAGGTCTAAAGCTGCAGAGGAAGGGACTATTTGTGTGCATGTCTACACAAGCGCTTCAGTGTGTGCAACTGTGTGTGTGCGCAGTGTGATGCATTCTGCGGTTTTCAGCTCCGGTAACTGATGTCCCGTCCTTCCTGTCTGCCGGTGCGGATTGATGTGCCTCACTGCGCCACACTCCAGGCCCACACTGCTCACCCCAGCCCTTCCTCGACCTTCCCTTACACTGGCTTGGTGCTCAGTAACTCAGGATGACCTGATCCCCCCCCCACCCCCCCCACCCCCCCACCCCCTAGAGCTGATTCGCCTTTACCAGCCTGGCTTGGCTTCCCTCAGTCAAACCTGACCCTCCTCCGCCCGGCCTTGCACGGCACAACGTGGCACATCTCAATCCAGCAGGTTGTGTGTGTGTGTGGGGGGGACTGAACCTTGGGGCCAGCAGATATATGAGCCCTAACTACTTTTTCATTAGGCTGACTGTCATTATGAAAAAGCCCTTTCTTTTACCTTGTTTTCCTTCTCGTGATTTCTCTCTCGCTCTCCTCCTCGTCCTCCTCCCCCTCCCACACCTCGTCTGTCTTCCTAATACTTTTATGTTCAAGGACAGAGCAGTCATTTGGTGCTTCACGGTGGAGAGGAGCCGGACTGAAATGAAGGTTTGTTCTACTTTGTGTGTGCATTTGGGGGAGGTCCACGGAGCTTGAGTAGATAGATGATGAGAGAGGGATGGCCGTTGTGAGGTGATGACCTCAGTAGTGTGGAGATTTAGTGAAGTGTATAAAGGCAACGCGCTCTCCTGACAAATGGAGCGGTGTGTATTTCAAGTCATTAGACAGTGCCTGTTTCATCAGTCCAGACAGAGTGTGTATTGTGTTGAGAATCATCAGTTCATTCTTTGCCCTTTTCTTAAAGTGTACAAGCCCCTTCCCTTCAGTTTCAGTAACTTTGCCTTCTGTGTTTTCCCTTTCAGCTCCAATATTTGACTCAAGAGTCGTTTGCATGTGTCATATTCGCTTGATTGCTCCTTTGCTATAATTGAAAGTAATGATGACTTGATGAAAACTACCCACGCGCAGCAGCAACTGCCGCAAACACATGCAATTGTGCATAAGACCACCTCATCCCCCAGTCAGCCCCTTCTCTGTTCTCCACACATGTGAGGCAGACAATCCCCCTTGACATCTCTAACATGGTGCGGCTATATAGCATTTTTATTTTTGTTCTGCCCCAAACAAAGCCCCATAATTCAGGCACCCTTTCCACTCCAGCTCGTAAAGGTGGCGGGGGGGAATGAAAGGCAAGCGGCTGTTTTACTGCGGGGTGCGGGATGTAAATCCTCCAGGTCATCAAAGCAGTGGCGGCTGGGCTGAAGCAGGCCTCCATGACTCTGAGGTACAAGTCCAAACAAAAGACTTGTCCAGGAGTCATTAAGGAATGGCCTCCTTGCACACACACCAACCAAGGGCCGACTGCACTATGGTACACGAGCATGCATCTGCCGCGAATGTGAATGATGCACACGAGCCGGTGGAGACAGGAACATTATATCTCCCTAATCTTTGCTTCAAGTGCATCTTCTCTTCCTCCGCATTCCTGCAGCTCTTCACTTCCCTCTGCTAACTAGCCGTGTTGGGTGACCATAAGTGCTGAGAGCGTGCTATGCTGATGAGTGGAGTGACTGTATTTATGGCTTTTTCATAGGTCCTGCATGAATTATACATGAGGTCCCGTTGTGGTGCACAGAGGAGCGCTGGATGTAAATCGATAGGTGTTCACTTCGACTGACACAAATGATATCTCCCCGAAGCAGCTCCCTCCTCTCTCGCTCTCTCCCCTTCCGTCTCTCTTGTCTCGCTGTCATTTTACACCTCGTCCCTGGATAATAATGTTTACCGATGCAACAACACTCGCGCTCACAATAACACATGTGAGCAAAACACAGGATTAGGGTAGCTTTGATGAATGTATTCATGTCGCTCAAAACGGAGAAACAGATGAATAAGTAAATTCTATTCATCGCCTGAATGGAAGAGAAGGGAACAAGCTTTGACAGGAGCACCTTTTTTTTTCTTTCTCTTTCCATGAAAGTTGAGTGTCTCTTCTGCGAGGGGGGAGAAACTGATGTAATGGCATGTAACAACCACACAATCGAGGATTAAAGGTGTAATTTAGATGACAAATACTGTTAAACAAATCCCCAGCATGTTACCATTTCTAGAAATGGCCTTTTCTCTCATTTGTTTATCTGTCATTATAAATAGGTCCTACAAGTTCTCTTTGGACATGAACGTTGCTTCAGTGTTCTCCCTAGTCATACTATTATACTACTAGTACTACTATACTATATGTATACTATTAAAAAGGACAAGGGATTTTTCCAATTATTTGTTTTCAAGAAATACCAATAAAACATTTTCTTAAATTTTTGCCAGTTTTTATAAACTTTAAAACTGTGTGTAGAATTTGAAAACCTTTATAGAATTTTAAAAAAAATTTAAAAAATATTTTTTTCTATATGTTCAGTCAGTAGTACACCTAGCTAAAACCCATGCAGTATCATTCAACTGTTTTGCAATAAATCCTGGAGGTTATAATGTTCAGTTTGTGTTGAAACCATTTGGAGGGGATCACATGGCCTTATTTTTGTTATTTATTTTATTTTTGGTCCAAATCTTTTTGCCCGCATCGCTTTTCTGTCATTTTTCACGTTACAACTTTTCTGCCAGTTTTGTTAGGATGCAGTTCTTGTCTTGCTGCATTCCTTTTGTAGCATCGCTACTTTTACCGTGATGCAGCTTTGATCCTCTTCCTTTTTGCTGTTCTCCCATTCAGCAAGGAGTTTATTACACTATTGCACATATTTAGCTGAGCTGAATAAGAATCAGGGAATGCACAAAGGGGCTGGATGGAAATGGATTAAACGGATATTGTTGGATTTCTCAACCATGGTTGCTGCAAAGAAGCATTTTGATTGAAATAACAGACATGCTTTTTTCTGCATATTTTTTTACATAATGGAGGCAACAGGAAATGTTCACTTAGCAAGTCTACGGTAAATTTCATGGGATTACATTAAGTAACCATCAAAACATCTAATTCTGAAAGCAGTCCTTCTCACTTTCCTCTGAATGTGCTCTCAGGTAAATCTTCTTCCTACGAGCTCAGTCACTGGAAACCTCTTTTCCACTCCATTGCCGTTAGCCTCCTGTTCCAGTTTTTGCAGACTGAAAGAGTGTTTACAAGTATCATTTGTTTCCAGCACACAAAAAGCCTCCATAAGGGCTCACTGACACACCCGTTCTAGAGGGTAAAAAGGTTGTGACCCGCCAGTGAAGGGGCAGGAGTGTGTGTCGGGGAGTTTACTGCTTCAAACCAACCCTCTTCCTTGGAAAGCCTGTGCTGAGTTTTTCTGGGTTAGATATTCTCGGTATGACTGAGTCACATTTTATTTTTCACATTTTATTTCTTTCTTTGTCCTGCTGGTTTCCTTTCTTTATTTTGCTTTCTTTTGTTCGGGGCGGTCTTTTTTATGCCTGCGCTTGTGCCGTGTATTTGTTCTCTCTTACACACACACACACAAACAGCCCGTGCTTTCTGAAACACCACTTTGAGCATTCTCACAGAGGCAAGTTGTCCTAATCCACCTGGCTTCGGCTCTCAACTTCCCAAATGCCAACATGAGAGCTGGTCATAACTCATCACACACACATGCAGACTTTCTCACACACATACACTTATCCAGAGTTACACAGCAGCCGCTGCTGAGGCTTTCTTTGGTGAGCCATTGGCGCCGTATTACATTAAAGGTCAGTTACCGAGTTTCCATTTTAGCTTCGCCTTCCGCCGGCAGCATGCTGTGAGCCAAATAAATTGGAGGATTGTCTGTCAGGCCGCCTGTTTGATTTCCTTGGATGGCTGGGAGTGTCTGGCTCTGAAGTAATACTCCCCCCCGCCCCTCTTACTGAAGTTACTTTTTAACGCCTGGCATGGGGAAAGTGTCATTATCTACGGCAGCTTAGCTCATAAGTGTGATAGTGTCAGTGAGTACGTGAGGAGTGAAATATGAACATGCTAATGTGGTCACTTGTGTGTCTCTGGATTAGACTGCTATTTTAATACTCTGGTTACAAAAGAGATAATATTTTGTTAGCGCTGTCCACCTCTGCTATTATGAATATCATGAACTTGTTGAAAACACATTGACTGTTAGATCAATCAAAACTCCGCTGGTGTAACCAAATCCCCAGTGAAGTTCTACATACCAGCTTTTTTCATAGCTTTCAAATACATCAGAATATCTTCAGTTTCTTTTTAGGTAGCTTGTAGATGGAAGTGCTGTCATCTAAGATCAGTGGCTGTTGATTTATTTTGTAGAAGCTAATTGTGAACATGAAAAAGAAAAATTAAAAAACCTGAGAAAAAACACTTGATGAATCAATTAGTCACTTGACTCCAGCTTCTTAAATATAATGATTGTATAGTTTGCAATGTTTTGGGTTTGTCAGACAAAACAGGCAGTTTAAGGACATCACCTTTTGGCTAATATTAGAGCAAACTTCACCCAGTGACTGATTCATTGTAAAGTTACAGTCTTTCTTACGACACGGGGCTGTTCTGCCCCTAAATGAAACGGCCGAGAGAAAAGCTGGGGGTCTATTTTTAAGTGAACTGGATTCCACAGAGCAAGCACACTTTCTCCTTCTCTTTCTCCCTCTGCTCACTGTTGTTCCCAGCGGGCACGTTAATCTCCTCTGTTTCAGGGACTGAGTTACCCCTGCAGATGCCTTATTTAGACTCGAGAAAGGGTGAGAGAGAATAACCAGGGGCTGAAGAGAGAAGAGGATCGTGGTCAAGGAAAAAAAATTGTAAATGATAGTATGAGTCATCACGCCGATGAATCTGCGGGTGCGTATTCCTGGATGAAAATTGTTTAAATGTCAGCTTGTCAACAATGTGTGAAAAACATACTTGTTGTCCTCGAGTGTATCCAACTTGGCCTCTGAAAGTGTTTCATCAGCTCGAGGGTCATAGGCTGCTCTTGACCTGTACAGGAACCACTTAATCTTTCAAATGGAGTAAACACCTGAACAATTTCCAGAGCCCGAGTTACGAGGTTTTCACATGACAACTCACTTGATCAACTCCCTCCAGCTGTTCAAAAACATCAAGCTGCTGTCTGTTGCACCTGCTGGTTACAGGACTGATTGTTCCAGTGGTAAAGTCAACATTAATTTCTATGTTTACTCGCTAAATCTCTCTCTCTTTGCTTTTCGGACTTTGACAGTGTGGATGGAGCATACAACTCAGGAGTGAATAAATGCATTAAGACGGAACAATTTTGTCTTCTTGCACCAACATAAACATGGACAACAACCAGCAGCTTGCACAGTTGCTGAGCTTTAGTGCGATCCTGAAATGAGAGGTATGTCCAACACAGAAAGAATAGTCTGCAGAGGGGATTGTGACAATGTAAAACGAAGCTCACTCCGAATTGTGTAAAGCTGTTCATCGCCCGGCACCCCTTAGCTAATGCACGAATGACATCGCCGGTGTCGGTTGCAAATATTAAACACGTTTTAATAAGTATTAGTAGAGAAAGACTGGACTTGAAAATTTAGGATTAAAATCTCAAACTACACAATGCAGGATTTTTTTCTTGCTGCCGGTGAACAACAACTGATCCAAACTGGAATAGACCTGGACCATCTTTGTGTGATCAGTCATCATGCCCAAGTCATGATTGGCTCAACAGTTGTAATGTGGGTCCCTGCTGTGTCAAGACATAACTATGGTAATTAATCTTAAAAAACATCAACAGACTACAGCAGATAAAAGTTTTGGTTACAGAAAACCAAGGGTTGCCATCAACAAACCCTGTCTTAGTTGAATGCAAAATGGTCCTGGTGTAAATAAGAGAAGTTTTCTCTGGCTCCTCTGTGATTTGTCTCGGAGCTCAGGGAAGTGATGTAGCTGAAAACAGTGATGCTGTTTTTGACTTCCTTTAATTGACAGCCTCCTCTAGCTAATCTCTCTTCTGTAATGAAAAATCACAAACGCACAGCTGAGATACTGTGTATATATGTGTGTGTGAGCAAGAGAGAGAGAGACAGAGGGTCGTGATTGTGTAAAATGCTAACTTGTAGTTTTTGCTCTTTCTTTTCTCCCTTTTACCCTTCCTCGGCTTTTCCCCCAGCTCACTGAAATCCGAACCTTGTCTTCACGTTTCGCTCCAGAGCTGCGGTCGATTCTCTGCTTTTAGTTATATCACAAACACCCATGTGGCCAAGTGCGGCCATTGGATGAGAAGGGGATTTGAATTATTGGACCTCAGTGATTAGTTAAGAAAGGTTTCTTGACCCAGTTTAACTGCCTATTAACAGGAGGCAAGACTTTGGTTTCCATGGTGATAGTGTAGCCATAAGTTCCCTAGATAGGTCCCTTGACCTGCAGTAATGATGGCAAAGATACGGCAGTAATAGCTATTAATATATATGGAGCCTCGGGGTTAACAAGGATGGAATGAAGAGTTGAGCTGAAAATAAAGGTTATCCTCCTTATAACAAAATTTAAAATCTTCAAGGATTGATGGATTTCACGGTGACTCAAATTAATGGCATTGGAGTTATTTGCACCTTTATATTTCGAGGTAAAACTCTGTTTTTACATTTCCTGTAATTTGACCTTACACTATGGTTGTTATTGGTCCTTTATAGCTACTTAGTGGACTCTACGGCTCGTGTCATGGGTTCAAAAAGTGCTAGCAGGCTAACTGGTGAACCATAGCATGAAGCCCTTCATTCAATTAGCCTAACTGTAACAGTATAATGACCATGGCTTGTCTCCGTCAGTGCATGCTGTGTGGTCTCACTGATCTTTAGTCAGTCGGTCAAATTTATAAGCACACATGCATGTTCCCACACTGAGGAGCGCATGTAATGTACATGTACTTTTCGGGATGCAAGAGCAAACGTAAAACTGAAAGAGCAACGCTGTACTAAGCTTTTCACAAGCACGCGCTCAAAAGAAATATACAAACATGCACTCCCTCAGTATATACACCTTAACTACTCAAAAGGCTTGCTATTTTAAACTTTTATACCCGCAAGCACATTTTCTCACAAACATACACAAACACACTCTGCCTCTTTCCTGCACACATATTTTTACTGGGTCTCCCGGGCTGATTACACACGCACACACACACGCTGCAGCTGACTGGCCAGTCAGCCTTAGTTGTTTTTGGACTCAGGAGTCTAGTTAGCAAAGGCGAGTATCAATCATTTAGCCTGCGGAGAGCAGCTCAGTCGATGGGGTCATGTATGGGTGAAGAACCTGGCCCAACCCCAGAATTCCTCACTCTGAGGGGGTTGGAGAAGCTGGGACAGTACGGTCTGGAATTCAGAGATTGAATGATGGCTCCAATAGGATGTAAGGAGGCAAGCTGAGTGTGCCTACATAAAATCACTGTAAAAATATATATGCAGGCAAATACCAGCCCACTACCAGTCTTGCTTATTATACAGCTTTATTGAGTACACAATTTTCACTTTCTGAAGAATTCATGCTGAGCTTAGTTATTTCTGAAAAACACATTCCTGCATCACATCGGATTATGTCACTCTGTGTGATCTCTTGCCGAGTGCTAGTTTTTGATTTCTAATTAGCAGAAGCAAAATTTCTTGTGCTGATTTAAAATTATTAAGGAGCTCTTATGCTCAGAATAATTATTCTTGGCCCTCATAAACATTACACAACATTTTTTAATAGAATATAACTGAAATATATTAAATAAAAAGTTTATTTACTTTAAACAATATAAACAAAGCAAATAAACTGGAGCAGAAACAGGGGAGGGAGTTTGAACATAATTGTTTCACCAGCGTGATCTGAAATGATTCCTTAGCCTTTTATGGCCTATGGCCTTTTATGTGCCCTTTATGACACTTTATGACATTTAGATGCTTAACAAATCTATGAAACTTTTTTGACATTTGGATACCTAATGGTACTACAACATTTTTATAATATTTTGATGCTCTACAATACTACTACTAATACTGACATTTTGCATTTTGATGACTATCCAAAATATTATAACATACACCATGAACAGTATAATATTTCTTGCAAAATGAAAAAAGAGTCATTGTATAATATCTCATCAAAATGCAATGAAATGCCATGGTATCATGTATTAAAAACATTTTAAAAATGTGTTAAAATGCAATCATACTGAAGTTTTTCATTAAAAAAGGAAGAAACTCCATAGTACCGCAGTTTAAATACACCATGGTATTGTATTACATATTAATATGTACATATTGCTTGAATGTGTGTCATGAAAATGTGAAAAAAAACACCATAGTATAGTATGTCGTAAAAAGACGAAAAATTCCAAAATTTAAATCTCCAACAAAACAAAAAGAAAAAAGGATTGTGTTTTATTCATAGTCCATAGCATTATATGCATTAAGAATGCACAAAAAGGTCATAGTAAATTGTTTGGATGGTTTTATGACTAAAACCATCCAAATATCATTAAAAATGTCATGGTATAGTTTGGCAATAAAATGTCATAAAAGTGTTATTGCTTGCATTTGAGAAGTGACTCGTCTCTTCTTGCTTTCAGCGTTCCAAAGGCCAAAGCTGCACTCAACAGAGAAAATCACAGTGCCCGACTCTCCTTGCAGCATTACCAAGCTCCCTGTCTCCTTTCATCTCGACTACTTTTCCTCACCATTTTGCTCAAACCAGAAGATGATGGATGCCTGTTGTGTCACAAGGTGCCTTTTCTTCCTTGAATTGAATTACCTTGGCTGTCACCCAACTTCTCCTCTCATCTACAGGTTGTCCTTTCTTTTCTCTCTTTCAATTTTTTCCATCTGTCTTCCGATATATATACATTGCAGTCTGTCCAACTCAGTCTATCAGGCAGTTATCAAGGGGATTTTGAACATTGCTTTCATTGTGATAAAAGGGTTTCTGCTTCAGCTGATAGCCTGCTCGGACTTTTTTTTGGGGGAATCTACATCGTCCATTTGCATGTGCACTTTACCTCTTCAGCATTCCAGCTCGTGGGCAGGGGAGTCCGAGACAAGAGACCTGGTGTCTGGAGAAAGTGGTTTGCTCTCGAGATTAGCAATTTCACGTGTGTGGATTCCATTGTATGTGCATGTACGTCTTGGTAAGTTCAAAGGTCAGGCTATCAGGCCGGGCCAGCAGTGTGGCCAGTGGACCCAGATAAAGAGCAGCTGAGTGGTCAAGCAGGCCTTCATTTGGGAACCCGCTGCCCTTTGGCCTGAAGGTGAGATTAGTCTGGTGGGGCAGATAAAGCTTCACGTTCTCCCTACAGACCTAACAATCCCTCAGGATTATGCTCCTGGAGAGAGATGGTTTCCAACACAAAGCAGGTGGGGAGAGATGTATGGCCGCTTACTTAGGGTCTCTTCTGTTGTTGTTTTGGTATCTGTAGTATATTAATTTATGTTTGCTGCAATTGCACTGTACAATGTTTTCCCAGAAAAGCAGCTGCAGTTAACCCTGTCTGGTGCGCATTCAACCAGCGCATAGTTTGGCTTTGCTGCAAATGTGTCTTTCAGCTTTGTCCTCCTGACCTTCAGACAGATGTTCAGAGCCAGGATGTATTTGAAAACACCCATGTTTTATGAGGTGCTGAATCGTGGATTCATAAACAAAGGAAACTTCGCTGACTCTTCCTCCAGATCTGCCCCACAATCTCTTTATCATATGTCCACGTCCTGTAGCACTAAACTGCCTGTTTGGACTCTAAGCCATTACAGAGCAAGACTAATGCTGTGTCTACACCAGAGGCGCAGTGTGAGCATCAGCAGCTCCAGTGCCCCTTCTGCATCTACACAGAAACAGTACAGTGTTATAGGTTAAGTCGTTTTGGAAGTGCTCTGAGCCCACTTCACAATCCCAAGTAAAGGACAGGAAAAAACACTTGAGGTGTAAAAATAAATTTTGGCCTCTGTTAACAGGCATAAAGTCCAAGTAAAGACAGGTCCACATGTGTGGACAGCTGCACTGATTAAAATAGTCTGTCCCGTTAGATGTACCAGAGGGATGACATTTTAGAATGGAAAAAAAGGATATATGGTGACAGAAGCTAAAGGTTTGGGGATCAACAACAATTTTAGATTTTATCCTGTGGGGAAAATGTAAATACTTGTATTTTTTCCATCTCTGGGAACAGTGCATACTAAAAGCCAAAAATTTCAACCTCATGTTTGTACTCAAAATCAAAGGGGCACTAAAGTCAGTAAGCTTCTTCCTGGGGGGACCTTGAACATTTGTACAAAATTCCATGACAATGCAACTGATAGATTCTTGCAAAATTTCAGTCTGTGCCAAAGTGGTGGCTTGATGGACCATGCGTCAGTCCCATGTACGTTGCCATCTAAAGGGCCATGGCAAGAAATTGTAGATATACAATAAATTGAGAAAATCCTGCACATGGAGATACTGAAAAATCCTGGGGCACAAGTGGCAGTTGTGGTTGAAATCTTTGTTGGGCTACCGGATGGTGGCTTGGTATCAACAGAACCCCTGATTTTGAACACTATTGACTATTGACTCAAATGTTTTTTAATATCCTTGTCCTGATTTATGAAGTTCAACTTCCTTTTCTCCCAGGTCCTTTGGCAGTTCTTTGGCTTTCTGCATGATTCAGTATCCAGCAAAGTCAGTGCAGCCCTGGGTGAAATGTGCAGGGCTCTCTCAAGAGAAGAGAAACTCATTGTCTGTTTCTACACAGACACTAATTACAAACAATCAGGCCACAGGCGTGGAGATGTACTCTTAATGGCCATTTAAAACTGTATGCCAACTTGTGTTTATATTATCAGGCCTAACATTAAAGGGTATATAAAGTTTTGATCAGGGTCAGTTGAGTTGTTCCAGTTATTATTATGACTTTGAAATGGCAAACGCAATTATGCGATAATAAATGGCTTCACCTGACAACTATCCTGAAATAAAAGAACTGTTTTCTGCAAGATCAGTCATGTTTTCAAAAAAAGGGCCACTAATATAATCGAAGGACGATTTCAGCCTTGTCTCTATAGTCGTCACCCACCGTTTTCTGTTTGACTCTCACTTTACTCACATTACATTACTCACAGGAGTCTCTGGGTAAAAAAAACAGGTGAAAAAAGATGCCTTCAGGCTGGTTTGAAAACAAGAGAGTGTGCTTCTGTGGTAAGTGCTTTTTCATGTTGCGGGTGTTTTTTCATACAATAGTTTCTGCTACGTTGGACGGATACACAGACGGCGTTTGTGAACAGCGAGATTTCAAACAGCTAAATTAGAACACTTTCTGTCCTGCTGCCAGAATTTTGTCCTGTTTTGCTCAGACAGACATTTTTTAAAGCCCTCCGCAGGTATCGCCGCGTATGCGTTGTCCATCAAAAGTCCTCAGTAATACCTCACAGACCAGACACAAGGTCAACTCTATGCTGGAAGCCTCTCGATCAATATGCTCAGACGTTTGAGAGGTTCTGCCCAACTATTTTCCCACTGTGGCTTTCAGCTCTTGTTGTTTCCTCCCTCTCCCTCCAGTCTGATATTTCCAGGTACATCATAACAGCGCTCAAGTTTTCCCCTTAAACTGCCCTTCGCCTCCGCACGAAAAAGCCAACCAATCACCTGGAGAGTTGCTAACAGAAAACTCTTGACTTGAATTGGTTGAAGCAGCTGGGGATTAATGCTGAAGCACTTGGATTATGGATTATATTGTGCGGACCTAACGACATACTTAAGAATGAAAACACAAAAGACAGAGTAATCATAATGTCAGTCTTAAGGGTGGCTCCCCATTGTGATTGGCTTAGAGGACAAGCCAAGGGAGGGGGGGGGCTTTATCTTCAGAATCAGGAAATTGAATTATACGACAAAGTGACCTGTTGAAAAGGGTTGCAGTGACAGTATGGAGCCATGGGGGTTAAGCCAGTTTGAAGAGCTGGCACTTCACCTAAAGGTTTCTTAATTAGATTGGTTGATGAAAGCATTGAGGCTTCTAGCGCTTGTGTGTGTGTGTGTGTGTGTGTGTGTGTTAAAGTGGGTCTGAAGTGGTGCGATTGTTATCGCTTGACTTTTGTTTGGCTTATAGAAGTGACAAGCTTCAGCGATTTCAGACTTGATTGAGCTGTTACAGTTCCTCCAGTGACAGACGCCGGCTGAAACACCTGGAAGATCACTTTCTTGGGCCATCTCTTCTTCAGAAACTGAGGTAAAAAGACAGGCTTCACTGACAGAGTTGTTGGGTTGTTTCGGATTTGTTCTAGCACTGAAACGAGTGGCAGCATTCCAGCTGAATCGTGGCCATTCCCTGAACTTGCAGCATGACTCGGTTTACTTTGGTGAGCCTCGTCTAGCAGACAGACAGATGTTTTTTTTCTTTTCCAAGCGACCTGCACTCTCCCTGTCTGTTTTTTTTCCCTCACTGTCTTTATCTGCCCTCTTTCTGCTTGCAGTCATGACTGCATTTAGCACTTTTCTTTTTATTTGCAACTACTTTCTTTCAACAATACACCGTCTTCATCTCAGATGGATTGCCATGAAATTTGCTACATATATTCAACATCCCTTGGGGCCAGATTATGACTGGAGTGATCGTCTGACTTTTCCTCTCATGCCAGCAGCAGGTCAAACATTTTTATGCATTTAGTTAAAGTCTTGTCATCAACAAGATGTGCTGGCAAAAAAAAAAATTGTAGATATCCATGTAGATTTTGAGAACCAAGATTGTTTTTGTCAAACTACTATTTCCATGGTGAGAATAACCTGCTCAAAATAATCCTTACATATACATGCATGCTTTATCTATTTAATAAAAGAAACTTGTCAAAAATCAAAAACCAAATGTCAGTTTGGGGCAAACCTATCACATTCAGCCTCGGTAATCTTCTTCCTTCTTTCACTCAAAGCCTGCCAACAATCTGCGATGCAGGCACACTTTCCCTCTGAGGCCGATAAACATCTCCCACTGCAAAAGTCAGAGGTTTTAATGTATGCATGCCTTGTGCTGGTGATTTCTCAGGAAATGTGTAAAACACCATTTGGCTCAGCCGTCGCCTGAGCTCCGTTTCTAAAACTGTCCTCTCTTTCCCTGCCTCTCCCGGGCCCTTATCAAAGACTCAGGACAATCAGCGGTTTATCGCTGCTGGAAATGAGTGCAGGAAGCAGATGTTGTTCTGATTAAACACACACACACACACACACACACACGTATCCACACACACATGCGCTGCGCCAAGTAAGTGCCGCTTGCCGCTGCCTCAAGGCCTGGGAGGAGCTGAGGGCCAAGTCTTGGCGTCCAGAGTCATGATATCTGCTGAACATGTGCTGCAGAGGGGACAAACTGCCAACAGACTGCCTGCTTTATTCTGTGTGTGTGTGTGTGTGTGTGTGTGTGTGTGTGTGTGTAACTTACAGAGAGAAACAGTATAAAAAATAAAAGTTAGTAAGAACAGAGCCAAGACACTCCGCGATGTGCTACCATGGCTACCTCTTCTTTCTGTTATGTAACCCCCTTCATTATATGCAATCATGTAACACAGCAATCAATGCATAATAGTTCGGTAATCAGTGCTCCTCTACAAGCATAATGACATCAATAAATGCTAAAACCTCTGATGGCCTTTGCATTCTACTGTATGTGTGAACTGTGTATGTGTGTGAATAAATGAGAGGTAGGGAGATTGTCATATGGTTTCTACTGTAATAAGAATGCACTTTGGCACCCCTTTATTTTCTTCACTTTAGGCTATTATTTTACAAACTAGATATAAAAGGACATAAATAAATGACATAAGTTACATGTACCTAGATCTCCTCGACAAAAACAAACAAAATAAAACAAAAAACAAGGCCAAAAAAACCCCAACAACAATCATGACCATGATCATGTCAAACAAAAACAAAACAAAAAAAAATAAAGGTACAAAAAAGATTGAGAGAATGTTAGATCTACATGGCTAGATCATATGGCATCGGAAGGTTTACAATGACAAACAAAAACATTTTGTTAATTTTTTTTTTCTTTTTTTTCGAATCTTCCAACATTTAAGTAAAGGAAATAAGTATTTTACAGTACATTCTGGTTTTTCCTTCTCCTTCCCAACATGTCTTGCATATTTCCAAGCAGGTCCTTTTTGTCGATAGATAAAACCCCCCACAAAAAAAGAAAAAAATGCTTTGCCAAAACAGGAAAGAGCGGTAGAGCAGTATTAAGGACGGAGGTGTTTTTTTTTGTTGTATGTTGTTTTTTAATTGTATGAAGCTTGAGTTTGAAAACATTCACATCAGTATATTTTAAAGAGATAAAGGAACAAAAAGAGTCCATTGGGTTAAACCTGTAGCTGTATGATGTGCTCTGAAAAAAAGAAAAAAAAAAAAAAGAAAAACAGTTTTCCCTTCTTCTTCAACACCTTTTTTCCTCACTTCTCCGATCCTTTGCCATGTACAGGTGTGTCATTTTAAACTGCTCCCTCCAACTCCAACAGAGAGATGGCTCCGGCACTTTTCCTCCACTTGTCAAAATCTCGAAGAGTCCAAACTCTCGTCGGCGTCTGGCGTGTTGGTATGCACAGGAGGTTTCCCGTCACTCTTGTCTGCGTTTCCGTGTGTCCGTTTGCAAGCCTCAGTTGCTGCCAAAGCAGAAAGGGTTTAATAAATGCTGTTGCCGAGGAGAGTTTGCACGACGGGAGCAGATAAAGAAAAAAAAAAAACCTTACGGCATTTTTTGTTGTTGTATTTTTTTTGACAACACGAAAGCAAAAAAAAAAAAGTCCACATTTGTTTCTCTATTTTTATATCAAAATCAATACAACTCTGCTATCTCTTCCTCTTCCACAGTGGCATGAAAACAGACAATTACTGATAGTACTTCAAAGACGTTTTCATTCATACAGCTAGAGACAGACACACACACTCTCTCTCTCTCTCTCTCTCTCTCTCACACACACACACGCGTACAACATCACAGTCGCACGCTCAAAACAAACGCTTGTTACTTTACATGCAAATAGATCAAAGCAAAAAAAAAAAAATCACAAAATAAAAAGAAACTTTCAAAATAAAAGTACATTATCCACTGAAGCAGGGCTTCTAGATTATATTACATTCTTCTTATTGTCTCTTTTTTATGCTGTTAAATCATTCGTAGTAGTTCCAGTACATTTCTGGATGGCCACAAGCAGACGGCGGCCAGTTTGTCAAGTCGACGTGTTGTGACGGCGGGCGCCCCAGATGCTCAGGGATGGATTTTTCATCTCGTCTTCGGAGGAGGCTCCGCGGAGGGGGTGGGGGTGGGGGTGGGGGGTGGGGGGGCAGGAGGAGGAAGTCAAAGGGGAAGAAGAGGAAGAATTCTTGTTGTGGTGAGCAAGGTTATGACGGACGGCAGCAGCTGGGGAGAAAGAAGTGGGGGGGGGGTTGCTGCATCAGTCATGGTGGTTTTGAATATAAACAATTTTAGCCAGGCATCTTGTCCTGACCAACAACACTGCTCTCAGGCTCCAGCTTGATGGAACATTCAACTCATCCGCCCAACACAATTGAGTGCCAAAGCCAGGGCCGTCAAGGGGTTTATATGGATTTTGTGGCAACGACGCATTAACTTGTGCGCACCACATGCTGTTGTGTGTACATAACAGTTGAAACGTGCTCGGACTTACTGGCACACATCAAAAGCATGACAACGGACATTTAATGAGTGCCTGATTTAGATGATTATGTATAGACTCAACGGCCAGTGTAACCGCAGCATGCTCTTTTGTCAACTAATGCCAACTTAAATCCATCCTTTGTAACGTCTTCCACATTATCTAAGCAGGAGCATTGATAAATTACAGCCTATTAACTTTCAATATTTATTATAACTAATCTTTCTTGTCCAAGCTTTAGAGCCTTGTATAAGACTTATTTAACACCAAATAGATTATTTTAAACTGACAAAAATAATGTACTATACTGCTTTCATGCTGTTTCTTAATACTTAATCTACCCACATAAATACAGTAAAATAAAAATTCAAAACACCTCTGAGTATGCGTATGTATTTGTAGATGGATAAATGGTAAAAAGAAAAATCAACATATACATCATAAATCAACATATACATACCTTGTGCTCTGGGAAATTATTGCATGCATTTTTCACTGCTTTCTGACGTTTCACAGACGAAACAATTAATCAAGAATTGAGTAAATAATGGAGATCGATGTGAATACTTGTTAGCTGCAACACTTCCCAAAGGCCTCCTGAACACACTCGTCAAGATGACCATAAAGGCAGCTGTAACTTCGGGGCTGTTGAAGTAGCTTTGGCTAGGCATTTCTAATAAACCGAGTGTATGAAGTAAATCACATAAATAATGTCACATAAATGTGAACTGATTATGTAAGTGACCAAGATCGTTCCTGAACTTGCTGAGTAAGCAGAACCCATAAACTTGTGGGCATGTGTTATTGCATGTGCACTAATTATTATCTTCAACTGAGAAAATAACAACAACAAAAAAAAAAATAACAGCCCGGAAAGTGTTAGTGAGCTCCAGTGGGCTCTGTTTGGCTGACTGGGAGTCAGCGGCAGATAAATTCTTCTCATTAAGATGCAGGCGGCATCGGGGCCGCAGACTGATCACAGACCAGTGGCTATTGATCTGCTCCGGCTGCCTGCGGTGGCGCGACCTGCTTGTTAATTAACACAGTTTCTGGAGCCGAGGGGCCACTGATGAGAGAGAGATGGGGGGGTGGGGGTGGGGGGGGAGCTAATGATTCTTACAGGCTCTTGGCGGCTAGACATGCTTGATATTAGAAGCCCACTGTGGTAATGAAGTGAGGCATAATCCGATAACTTTGTTTTATTTTAATAGGGCTTTTTGTGCTGAGTCTAGGTAACAAAAAAAAAAAAACACAACTGATCCTCACCTTGATGGCGGTCGAGAGAGGGTGAGCGAATTTTCTCGGCGATGATAGTGCTGATGATTCTGATTGACTCTGCATCCGTGTGTCTTGAGGACGGGCTGCCGATAAATCCCTCCATTCTCGCATCCAATTCGTAAAGGCAGTCCGACAGGTCCAAACAGCTGTCCATCAAAAGTTGTGAGGAAGAGGTGGAAGGTCCTGCAGTAGTGCGGGGGGTTGGGAGCTTCGGTTTAAATGGGGGGGGGTGAATGGAAGAATCCAAATTGTATGTTTATCTGAGACGTGGGAGAGCTTTTTTGGGGAAGACAGGGGAGTGGGAAGACTCCTCTGGAACATCAAAGACGTTCTCAGCAACGTCCTGAGGGCAACACAATACAGCGTCCTGGGAGAAAAACAAGGCCAGAACAAAGAAAAAAAAAAATACGACAAGAAGCGCCTCAGTGTAAGCCCTCCCTGCACTGCCATCTCCCCTCGGAATCCAACCCTCGACCTCTCAGAGATTCAGAGAGTTTGTGTCTGATGGGTGGGCAGGATCCTCCATTTTGTCTGTGAGACACCAAATATATCCAGCTGGGAGAATGAGCGAGAGAACAATAGCGGCTGGGGCGGCCTGCGAGTCCCACAGAAAGAATTCATGTACAGTAAACACAGTCACAGGAAATCAAAAAGAAAAAAAAAATAAATCTGCTCTGCGGATTATTCCAGAAAGAACGTTCCAGAAACAACACTCTGCCCAAGAGGAGGGAGAAAGGTATGATTCCCGCCTTTTCCTCGCTTTTCCGTCCGGACCATTAAAGGCACTCCAGATTGGCCTCTCGGAAGCACTTTTCCAACCATCCCTTCATCTATCCATAAATGCTGCAGACAGAAGCACCCCATTCTCCGAAACAACAAAAAAAAGGGCAAGGTAAAGGTCTGATTTTTTTTTTTTCAAAAAAAAGTGCCATTTTCACCACTTTTTTTTTTCTTCATCATCGATGTCTTCTTTTCTTTTAGATCCAATTTAAAGTGCACGGATGAGGTAAACTATTTCTTCATAGTTTATTTGTCTCTGTTTTTTATATTTAATCTTTTTTTTGTTATTTATTTTCATAAGAAACAAAGTCGCTTTGCTTCCTTTTCCTTTTTTTTTTTTTCTTCTCCGTTTAAATCTCTCAGACAGGAACCATTCTGCCTTGCATCTGTTGCATTTGGGACAGCATTCCCTGGACGCTGGTCAGGATCTTGTTCTGGTGTGCTGCCGAGGAGATGCCTATGCGAGCCATGTCCCTGCGAAAGACGGGGAAAAGAGGCCTTTTAGGACCGAGGACAACAATAACAAACACATGAGGGCCTGATACACCTAATGAATTTTACAGCCTTCCAGCGGAGACCGGCCTGACAGTTTAACTGCTGTATACGGGATTTCACTTGCCAATGCAGCACTACTAATCCTGTAATCTCAATAAGTGAAAAATGACAACGTTACAGACGGGTGACAGAAACATCTACCACATGTTATTTGCAAGAGATGTCACGGACCGGTTCTGGTCTAATCATGGGGAAGAGTTTGAAATTTGGGGGAAATGCGCTGATTATGTTTTTCATGCTTGCGCCGTGCTCTGCTTCATGCTGATATTTCTTCCAATCACAAAGCGCGAATTCATTTGCTTCGTCTCCGCTTCCCACTCACTCTTGTGTCATGTGGACCACGGCCTCTGGAGTGGTGTAGCCGGCGGCAGTGAAGTTGTCGCGGTATCTCTCCATGCCGATGGCCTGCAGCCAGTCCTCCACCGTGCCGGCGGCCGTGGACGCCTCGGGGCTCCCTGGCTCCAGCAGGGTGGTGTTGGGCCTATTGCGGGTGGAGGAGAAAGAAAAGCATTGAGGACGGAGAATTCATTCCACCATCTTGGCTTCTGTGGACGTCATCACGACGTTCAGTTTAACTCTGCATTTAGAGTCAGCATTCGAAGCCGCTGCACTCTTCAGGCCAAAACCAACTGTCGGAGCGAACAGACGTTAAAAGTTATATTATGTTAAAGTGCTTTTGAATTGAAAGGTAATGCCATCTGCCTTCTAACACACTGTGGTACCAAACCGATTCATGACAACCCTAATCCTGCAGCGACGGCAGCATTAGGGAAATTCCTCATTCTACCAGAGCATCAGAGGCAGATGACACCTTGATCCGACCACAAGCTGCAAAATGCGCCGCTACATTTCTCTCTGCCTTTTTCGTCCTTGATGGGCGCAGCGGGTCTGTCAAGTTCAGCTCTGTTTTGCGTCCCTGTCTGGTGAGTCCCACCAGAAACCGAGCCAAGTCAAACACCGTCCGTCCCGGGTGTGACCGACACAGTTAGTAAAACCTTATTTTACAGAAAACACACAGCCCGGTCACACTTCGGTGGCTTTTACCACTCGGTCGAGCTCCTCCTGGCATTCAAATATTCATCAGCAGATTTAGCTCCCTCTTTTTTTTTCCCCCCACATCTTTGCTTTTCCTTGAACGTTGCGGCGGCGCCGGTGGCTGTGACGCATTTATACTTGGTGTGAGTCGGAGTACGCTGCGGGCGCGTCCCGCTCCGGTGCCTCTCTTCCCCAGACCCGCTATCTCTCTTTCGCATTCCCTCTTTATTAGAAAGGGACGCTGACTTGAACTGTGAGAGCAGGACGTCAGGACTCTTTAAGAAGTCATCTCTACTCGTTATCCGGAGGGGGCACACGCACAGCGATCCCCTTTTAAACAGACACGCGTTCTACTTTCCCCTTCTGTCTTGTAAATGAAAAAGCTACATTTACGGGATTCAGTTCTGCTAATTACTCCACCAGGGCACCCCCTCTCGCTCCGACTGCATCGGCGTGCCCACATCCGGGCTCGCGTGCGCTCACACACTCATTAAAACTCGAACAGACTCCGACCGGCCTGCGTCGAGTCTGTAAACACGCGCGGGCCATTCTTAACGCGTTTAGCCACTCAAGAGTAATGGCGCTGGAGCCGCGGGGTCATGTTTGTTTTTTAGTCGGCGTCACATCGTAATTCTCCGCGCCCCTGTTAGAGCCGCAACATTCCTGAGTGTACAGCACCATTAAAGCCAGTTTGCAGAGAAATCCATTGTGGGAGGTGTTTGTGCTGAAAAGAGCCACACGTTGCTGGTAGATAATGTTTAATGGCCAATGTAAATACCAGCGAGAGAATAAGAGAGAAGGTCTGTGTGTGTGTGTGTGTGTGTGTGTGTGTGTGTGTGTGTGTAATACATTTTACAGTATTCAGGCTGCATATATGTAGTGTGAGCCTGTGAGCTTAGCAGATGGGTCACAACATGTGTTTATGCACATTAGTTTTTGAACACATTTGTCGGTTGTCAGTGTGAGTTTAATGTGAAATTCCACAACTTCATGAAAACAGCTGGAGCTTTCAGAGATGGAAGCCACGTGGCCACTTTCTGGTTTTATTATTTTTGTGTTGTCTTTATCTTAGTCTGTGACACAGCCAAGCTGAGGCTTAATTCAAAAAATATGTGAAATTAAGTTGTTTGTATTTTTTAACTATGTGATCCCACTCTAAAATGACATCATCTTACCATATGAAATTAGTGAAATTTTATGAATTCTTAAAAAAAAAAGTATCTTTTTTTAATATGATGCATTTACAGGCATGAGAAACAATAATTATCTCAGCATTCATGAGAAAAATGCAGAGGAGAGGTCTTAGAATATTTTTTCAGTCGCAGAATTTTTTTTCTGGTGACTCTGCGATAAATATTCTTGAGATCCCTCGAATTTATCATTCCTTGTGGGTGTGGCTCAGCCCCTGGCTCGGGATACACTGATGGAGAATGTACTTCCTGAAAATCTGTGATTCTAAAAACCAGCACAACCTGCTTTGTCTATTTGTTTGTGTGTCTCCGTTCTGCCCTCTCACCTGACAGCGGTCTCTCCCCCGGTCCTCTTCAGCGTGTTGGGGTTGCGGATCAGCTTGTCCAGCATGTTGACGATCTGGCCAAACTTCGGCCGGTCGGCCCTCTCTCTCTGCCAGCAGTCCAGCATGAGCTGGTGGAGCGCCACGGGGCAGTCCATGGGCGGTGGCAGCCGATAGCCCTCATCAATTGCCTTGATTACCTAAACAGTAGATCAGCTGTAAATCACTTTTCTGAGTCTGTCTGGCTGGAATCAAACTGCAATAAAAACTGTAGGCAGTTTAATTACATCTATGTCGTGTTCTTCCTCTAATTTTATGCCCTTAACGTAATTTTTCATCACCTCACTTTAGCCACCTACACAATACATAAATGAAGTTCTTTATCATAATTAGCGGCACTAGAAATATGCATTCATTGTGTAATGAGAAAAGGGAATACGGCACGCTGCTGGTATTTCATCACCCCTGCAGGTGATTTGATTAAATAACCAAGGTAAAATGATCGAAGTATTTTTTACAAGTGCTTGACAGTACACATGGAACTGGGAATTACTGTTGCGAGCTCTAATGTCACGCACTAATTCGTGTGTATTGTTTACAAATGCCTGCGTATGACTGCATTTGTCCACACTTACATCTTGGTTGCTCATGTCCCAGTATGGTCGCTCGCCGTACGACATCACCTCCCACATGACAATGCCGTAGCTCCACACGTCGCTGGCCGAGGTGAACTTCCTGTAAGCGATAGCCTCCGGGGCCGTCCAGCGGATGGGGATCTTCCCTCCCTGTAATTGAAAGATGGGCTGATTAATGAAATCTGACAAAGCCGACAAGTAAGGTGACACATGGATGGATCATTGACACAGACACAGACACACGCACACTCACCCTCGTGGTGTATGCTGCCTCGGGGTCGTCCTCCAGCACCCGGGACATGCCGAAGTCGGACACCTTGCACACCAGGTTGCTGTTGACCAGGATGTTGCGGGCCGCAAGGTCGCGGTGCACGTAGCTCATGTCGGACAGGTACTTCATGCCCGACGCGATGCCGCGCAGGATGCCCACCAGCTGGATGACGGTGAAGCGGCCGTCGTTCTTCTGCAGAAAGGCAAAAAAAATTTCGTCACATGATCTCACTTCCATCTTTAATGTTTTGTGTATCATTCAGCCAGAAGCATTTCCACTGACTGACTGATTTTACCAGCGAGTTGCCCATTACTGATTATTGTTCCTTTTTAAACGAGTAAATCCTGTTTGGGTTTAAATGTTTTGGAAATGCCCCATGTGGGATTAAAAACATCTGTAACATATTATGTTAAACTCCCTTATGGGACTTCTATGTATATAATAAATAAACTTAAGTTCCCTTGATTATAATTTTAATGACGCTATATTATTTTTAAAAGCCTCTTTAAATTTTTACAAGCAATGGCTATACACCTAAAAAACAGTACAACCCATTACATTGCAGTTATAAGCCAATACATTAATTTTAGACATGGCTCACGTTGTTAGATATATTTTGTAATAAAATTAATATTATTGTGCTCCAAACTTAATTACAACTTGTATGATTATAGGTGTGTGATAGTATGTTTTAAGGTATTCCTTAAATGTTTATACAGTTATGGTTGTCGACAAAGGCATTAGGAAGCGATATCCTTAAACTGTAGTGGATGTCAAGACAACATAACTTTTCCCGGCCTGCTTTCTCCTTTGTTCGTCAACTTTACATATTTACTGTACGACGTGGCAAAGCATCATCTAGCGCAGTGAATCCTGGAACCACTGAGGTGGAAACCTCCGTTAACCTCCTTGTCGGAAAAACAGCGAGTGGATCAAGATTAGGGCGAATGTTTGCGAACAAACGCTTGTAATTTGGGCGGGTGACATTACAGAGATAAGCGGGGATCAGCCCGCTGCGGCCGTATCGCCCGCTCGCACACACACACACACAGACGTACACGCAGACAGAAACGCATGACTGACCCTCAGGAATGCATCCAGCGATCCGTTTTCCATGTACTCTGTGATAATCATCACTGGCTTACCTAGAGAGAGAGAGAGGGAGAGAGAGAGAGTGAGAGAACGAAAGGCAGATGATTATGAAGGTAAACGATGCACATCACAGCCCGACGCAGTGGGGTGGAGGGGTTCTCAGGGGAATGTGTGTGTGTGTGTGTGTGTGTGTGTGTGTTAGGCCATCCATCTATGTCCCGTAGTGATTTAATTAGCTCAAGAGTTACGGTTGCCCTGACGTCCCCCCTTCTTTCCCTGCACATGCAAAGGCATCTCCACCGAAACAAATTACCGGTACGTACACACACACACACCATCTTGATTGTGTAAGCAAATATGAACTGATTTTGGACGCATCATCCAAAGTCTCATCGCAATCACCCACCCAGAATCCCTGCGACTCGCTATTTATATCAGTCACTGTCCCTTTGCCCTCTTTCTCCTCTGCCAACTTTGGATGCATCTGTCACTCTCCCGCCAGTTCCTCTTTATTGCTTTCTTTTTTCCTCCCTCCCTCGCTCCTGCTCTCTCTCTCCCTCTCTTTTCTCCCCGTCCCCAACCTCCCCCTCCTCTCTGGCCTTTTTTCACCCCATCCCTCTGTCTTCCCCCTCTCCACCTCTCTTGGGGAACCGTCTGTGTCTTTATCTGAGCCGGGGCAGGCGGTGGGGAGGGTGGACATTCCCTGGTGGGTCTCTGTCTGTCTTTGTCTCTTGGGTGGGGGGAGGACGACAGTAGGGGAGGAGAGAGAGAAAGTGAGAGAGGGTAGGGTGAGAGTAAGGGAGGGTGACTTGTTTTTGCTCCAACACCGGCGGCGAGCCTGTGCCGAACAAGCTATGGCAGCGACGCATGCCAAAAAGCGCTGCCACAAATTCCTCCTAGCACTGCGCTCTTCTCCGCGTTCCATTTCAAGTGGCACAGTTAAGTTACCTAAAGTGCTGACTGAAGCCTAACATGTTCAGGAGATGTCCTGCGAAATGTCTCCTGCAGCAGCTGAGGTCTTGAAGGTGATGTTCCTCCACTCCGCAGCAGGCCAGTCGCTATGCCAAGGGGCCGTCAGTCACCGCCTTTACCCGCCGCGTGATTGGCACGCCATTAATTATGGGGCGCTCCGGCGATGCCCCCAAAAGGAGGAAGTGAAGTTAAAGTTGGGGGAGAGCGGGGGGCCCTCTTTGTCAGCCATCTTTGTTCCCTTTGTTGCGCTTCTCGGCCCCGGGGCTGTCGGTGATTGACAGCTCCCCAATCAAGTCTGAGGAGCGCCTGACCTGCGACCTTAAACTCTCGCCTTCCCAGCCCTGCCCTCTTCCCCCCCACGCTATTTGCATGCTAATTTTGTGTTTGCTGAATACGCCCTGCCGCCTTTGGCAATGAACTCTGGGCAACGGCCCCGCCAGTGGGACGATTATCACCTGCCAACAAGACAGTGGAAGGGGGAAAAAAAACGCAACAGGGGGAGGCTATTGGGGGAACGTCGGGCTCTCCGGAGTCCCTCACGTTTGCAGCGAACAAAGATCTGGCTTTTTAAAAGCAGATCTTTGTTTAATTAGCACGCTCTGGCTTTATGCAAAGCAGCCGTTCAACATACTCTGCTTCGTTTTGAGCTCTAATTGAGGCTACATTTTAACTACACGCCACCACGATAGGAACATTCGGCGTACACAGGCTTCAAGATGGTGGACTACAGCCAGCAGTCCTGAGTGAGAGATTTTTGCACATTTATGTGCCATTGTGACATGTGACATTTTAGTGCCTATTTGGAGTTCCTCCATAATTAATAAGGCTTAATTGGCTCTGTTGGACATGCCAGCAAACTGAGGCCAGATTGAGGATTCCTTTTAACTTGATTGTAATGGAGACGGGAGTGCAATTCAAATAATGGATTTTTAATAGATTCCACTGACACACTCAAGTGTGAAGGACTAATTTGCCCAAACCTTGTGTCAAGCTCTCAAAAGTGGAAAGAAGCTGGGGCGGGAGTTACCGGATGCCCTCGTTGCTTCGGCTGGCCATCCTTTCATGTCGGCCCCTGTCACCGCCGCGCAGCTCGTCTGCTTCTCCTTCACGTCTCTGCCTCTGTCTCGCTCCGTCTCTTTCTCTTCCAGCCTCCGGTTCAGTAGTTTTCTACCACCCTCTGCTTTCTCCCTCTGTCCTTCCCGCTGTTGTTCGCTGTCTCTCCTCTGATCCATCAGCTCCTAACACGCCTCCCTGTCTCTTTCTCGCCGCGTCTCTATTCGCACTTTCCCTGGCCGCCCGCTCGTGTCCGATTTCGTTTCCCCTTCCTCCCGTCCATCTGCCGGCCTTCTCTCTGTCTTTCTCACTCCATCTCCATGAGGCCTGAGAGGTCATTCCCCGCGGTGAGAGGTGTGATAGGTGATAAGAAATTCTGCCTGTGCTGCTGTTCACTTTCAGCTCCGGCTGGGCTTGGTGTGTATGTGTGCATTTATCTGTGTGTGTGTGTGTGCGTACAGTGTCTACAGAAGTAAGAGAGACAGTGTTATCACGCACAGATAGGGCCAGGCTGTTGTGTCACGACACATTAAGACACTTCATCCATCTATCCAACCGAGTCGAGGCTGGCCATCAGCGACGCCGACGCTCCTGCACACATGCATGCAATCAAACACGCGCAGACGCCGACATGCGCTGACACACCGCATTTTCACACGAGCACGTACACACACACACACACCTCCAGACTAACAAATACCATCGGGGGAAGGTGTAAAAGGTAGAGAAGAAACAGGGAGACAGAGAGCAGGGAGCGCCAAGGGCAGAGGGAGGGAGATTTGGCCGGTGTTTTGTGGCCATGCAGCAGCAGATAGAGGAGGGATAGGGTATCACTCTCTAACCCCAAACACATTTACGGCTGACACCATGATTAATGAGCCTGGTGCTGTGCTACAGGGCCTGTTCCTGGACCCATTAGACACCCTCTCACCCCCGCCCCCAAATACCCAGCTACCTCTAACCCCCCCCCCCCACACCAATGCTGGACCCCATCCATCTGGACAAAGCCCACCTGGGGATCCCCTGGGTGGGACATACAAAAAACGTGCACATGTGCAACAAATACAAGCACGCACATGTGACCGACACAGGTATCCTACAACATATGCAACGCAAGTGGATGTATTTCTTTATAGTCACTGGCTGTGCGAGCAATGAGACACGCAAACACACACCTTCAACGGATAAAGATTTGGTTTGTCCCTCCACTCACCCTTCTCCAAAGTCACCCAAAACCGCAGACGTAGTTTGTAATGATTTATTGTTACGGGGACTGGGGACAGCAGAAATGAATGTCCTCTCTGTCTTATTATACTATAATATTCACTGTGTGTGTAAATGTGCGTGTATGTGTGTGTGAGGGGAGCATTACTGCAATCTGCATCAAATCCAAGTCCCCCGGAACAGTTTCCAAAAGAGCATTTATTTTTGCACTCAATCTTGTTCTCCTCCCTCATGTGGAAATAGAAAAACCCTCACCTATCACCTTTCTGAACAGAAAAAGTAAACAAACCCCGACATACATTTGGTGACCACGCCCTCCAGGTGAATGATGTTCGGGTGGTCGAACTGGCCCATGATGCTGGCCTCGGACAGGAAGTCCCTCCTCTGCTTGTCGGTGTAGCCGGCCTTCAGGGTCTTGATGGCCACGCAGATCTCTCTCTTGCCCGGCATCTTCAGGCGGCCGCTGCACACCTCGCCGAACTCCCCTGAAAACCCAATACACGAGCACTGTGACACTCCACTACTGTGCGCGGGCTGTAAATCACATCAAGGGTTGGTGGCTGTGTGTGTGTGTGTGTGTGTGTGTGTGTGTGTGCGCACGCAGGTTAGAAAGGGTCCACTTTAAACATTGATCAGGGTCTCTAATCCCTCTCTCCCCCTCCTCCCCTCGCCCACTGGTGCAGAGAGCGAGGGGAAATGGATATTGATTCTTTCTCTTTATTATTTTGTCATTGGATGACTTTTCCCTGGCCACAGGAATAGCACAAACAACATATTTAGCCTCTCCTGATGTTTTTTTTTTAACTTGTTGACTTGTGTAAAGGGCAGACCAAATGTTACTGTCTTAGAAAACATTGTTTTTTGTTCTCAGGGAGAGCACACGGGAGAACACACGGGCACACACAAACATGTATCGCTGACAAAGGTATGTTGGCTGCAGGATATTTGCATGAAACGAATACCAAATGTGCTATTATCCAATTAGATGTCTGCTTTCCTTCAAGCGTGCTACACGGTGCCTTACTGCCAAAGCTTCCCAGAAACACTCCATTCACAGTAATTGACAAAAAATGGCTAAATGAGCTGAAGTCGCTGGGCTGAAAACAAGACGTCGCTTCTCACCGATGCCAATGACTTTCTCGATCTTGATGCAGGAGGCGTCGATCTCTTTGGCGAACTCACGGACGGCTTGGTTCGGATCCTCGTAAGTAAAGGGGTCAACGTATATCCTCACTCCTGAAGAGAGAAGTTTGCAAGAGAGAAAGAAAGGAAGTTTAAAAAAAAAAAAGGAGGGAGTGAAAAATGAAGGTTAATTCATTCCGGCAACCAAAGTCCATCTGTTCTTTATTTCCACCAGGCTGCAGGCTACACTGCCTTCCTCCGCGGAGCCTCCTCTCCTCCTCCTCCTTTCTTCTTCTCCATACCACTCTTCACTCTCAGATTCGGTTGCTTTTCATGTCACCGTGGCCGACTTCAATGACGATGGAGCTCATTAACTTGAAATTTTTGTGGGAGGCAAATAACAACGCTGATAACTTGATAATGAGGTGTTTGGAGCATGTTGGGAAGCAAGTGCATTAACTTAACCCGTTACAGCCCCCTCCCCCCATGGCCGTTTTATGGGCTGTACTTGCGGTTTAAAGTGCATGCACATGAACACACCGGCGGTGCGTAATGTGTTTCGATTATGCAGAGTGTAGGTGGAGCGCGAGCTCGGCGTTACCTTGATGTAAGTGCTTTTCTTCGTCCGAGTCCTGCTTGGCTTTGCTGTACTTACTCCTTCTGGGGGCAAAAAGAGCATGACGGTCAGGGAGTGCTATCAGAACAAAAAAGCGCAGCATCTGCATCTCATGTATAAAAAAAACAACAAAAAATTACAATAATAATGGAACATGCTCCTCAACCCACTTATACGTCATCGAAATTATGCGAGGAGCCCACACAAACACTGATGCCTGATGAGGCTTTGATATTCTTGCTTGATATAATTATTCAATGAAGAGAGCTTATTATAAAGAATGCTAATAATCCAATTTTATTTATTTGTGCCGTTTTTTGCCTGTTGTATGCAAATAAAAACTGTTAGTTTAGCACAAAGACAGGAAATGGATGTGGGAACAGTTAGCTTGGCTCTGTCCAAAGATTAAAACAAACAAAGAAAAAAATATAATTATTATTTTGTTATTTTGCTGTTAATATGTGTGCTTCTACTCTTTTAAACGTGCAATTTTTATTTCTGTTTTATTTGTAACTAACTGTAACTGTAATTTATTTTGTCTCTCCGCTTTAAATCAAATATCTTTTAGCGCTGATGGTTTCTGAAGGGCACTGAGCAAACGGCTGCAACATGGAGCAGAGGCGCCGGCGGGTATAAAAGCTATAAATCAATCCGAGAGAAGATGCACTTAAATCCCTCTGAATCCCTCCGGCGAGCCTGACACCTGTGCTTACACTGATGTGCCGGGTCAGCGGTGGAAATGACCAGATGTGCGAGACATTGTCCTCCCCTGTGGTTGTGTAATGACGGTAAACGGCTACGTGATTACAGTCCCTCCCCGCAATCACAGGACGGCCGCGGCAGCACAATGACAGTGGCCGTCACATGCATATAAAAAAGGCAGAGGCAGCCACCTGCTTGGCAGGGGAGAGAGGCAATCACATGGAAAAGAGAGGACACACACACACACACACAAGCAAACACCCCCCCCCTCCCCAATCATTGTCTCACCAATACACACACGCAAACCGCCATTTGGTTTCCATATGAAGAGGCACGCTCGCACACATAAGGGGATCAACGGATGCTCATAAAAGGCGCATACACTCTCACGCAGGAATCAACATACGGGCCATTAGCGCTCTCCCTTCCCCCGCCGCCACCACACACATCGTGAAAACAGTACTTTTTTTTTTCACTTGCGAATGCGTGCACGCGTACACCCCCGACGCACCCGCGCGCACACACACGCACACACGCACGGGGAGTATGGTTAACACCCAGAGGTGAGGCAGTCCCATCTGCATGTAATCCCATCTCTGTGACGGTGCTTTGTCCTGCTCGCTGGTTAACACCCTGAGATTGGGTCACTGCAAATCCACCTGATGCCTCTCCGTCTCGCTCTCTGTATTCTATCTCCTGCTTTTCATTGGGCGCGCTTATCTCATTGTCCACCCTCCTATCCCTCTCCCCCTTCCTGTTTTTCTCTCTCTCTCTCTTTTTTCTCTCACTCGCTCCATGGCAGTCGGCAAGGCGCAGCGGGAGTAAAATAACCAGCAGACGGGATTACAGCCACTGGCCAAGAGGTGGAGGGCTGTGAGGGGGTGGAGATGAATGCAGAGGACAGGGAGCGAGGGGTCACTGATTGCATCTCTTCAGCTGTCGGAGCTGTCAATCACGTCGCCGGTGTGGCAAGTCATCACTCATCCGACGTGAGCGAGTTGCACTTGCTGTCTGGCTGAGCGTGTGTGTGTGTGTGTGTGTGTGTGTGTGTGTGTGTGTGTGTGTGTGTGTGTGTGTGCGCGCGCGTTTTTGAGTGACTTCCATCTCCTGACAGCTACTCTTCCCGTCCCTAAGCAAGACATCCCTCACCTGGGAGGAAAGAGGTAGAGACAGAGAGCAGAAGGGGTGGGGGTGGGGGGTGGGGGGGGTTAGACTCACCTTCGGCTGATGACGAAGGCGCTGATGAGGATGAGGAGGAGGACCACGCTGCCTACCACTGACACCAGTAACACTGTAGAGTTGGCCCCATCGCCGATAATGGGGGCCGGGACTGTGGAGAAAGAAAGGAAATAAGTTTGGGGGGGGGTCGGACAGAGACAAAGAGCACAGTCAGTATCGCTGCACCCGCACAATGTTTGTCCTTGTTTCCTATTCCTGCATTTTACAACCCACTCCACCACCACCACCCTCCCCACTATAAATTCGACTGTTCTGCATGCTTCATTGAGAGACAATGAGGGCCCATTAGGGTGTGAGCTTGACCGTGTCATTATCATGCGCCGCCGTCTCCATCTACATCACAAAGGGGACACCTGGGTTTACAGTGCCTCCCTGTCCTCGTCTCCTCTACATCACAATCCGCCCGTGACAGTCGACATTGTGTGGAATAATATTTGCTGAGGTAATGCAGGGATGTTAATGAAAAGTAAGCAGTTAAGCTTAGGTTTCCTTTATAACGTATTATTGCTGCATCGATGAATTCCAAAGTGTTTGTCTGGGCTCTTCACCTGAATTAATTCCAGCTCCTTAACTTCCAGTTCATTTCCCCTTACGTAGTTTTAAGGTTGCTGAAATTCCACCCTGTCTAACAGTGTTAAATGTATTTTATATCAGCTTTTTTTTTTGGCTGAACTATTCCACTGACAAAAAATCATTGGAAACTTTGGGATCGCCGCAAGAATTGAAAATAATGTTCTGTGGGTTTTGGGAAGTTTTTGGTGGCACTGCATGAGTCTGTAATGACTGACCCTCCAGCAGGTCAGCGAGGATTCAGGGGCTAATTTGAAATTGTTATCGGAGTCCATCCGCGTGAGCGCTGTTAATGTTGTTGTCCTGGGGTTTTATAGACTTCCACAGTCTAGTTGAACTGAATGTATATTTTTTGGCTTTAAAATGCTCCCATTTAAGGCCACAGACGAGAAGCAAAAAAGTAGCTCTCAGCAGCTCCCAACTAAAAATGTCAGATATGGTATCATTCCTCAAAAACCCATATAACTTGAACCTTAGCTGGCGCATCCACTGAGACTCATTGCAACTTGAATAATGGGGGCTGCTCAAATTGCCAGTCAGGTGCTGGAGCACAATATCATTTATCTTGGAGAGATGACAGCTATGTTGATTAATGACTCTACAATGAAAGAGACAAACTCGTAAAAGACGCCATCATCACAGGATTTTGCGGAAACGGCGCTCGACGGCGCTGGCATGGAGCCTCTCCCTGGCTCTGCGCCGCGCTGATGTCATTAAGGCGAGAGGCGGCGTGGCTGAACTCACCGGAGTTGGTCATGAACTCAAACGGGCCGCTGAATTCCCCGTAGCCGGCTGCCGTGCGAGCGCGCACGTGGAACACGTAGGAAGTGAGCGGGGTGAGGCCCTTGATGTCAGTGTTCCTTGATGTTGTTTTGATGATTCGGTAGCTTCTTTCATTTTGGTCCTGGGGATGATGGATTGTAGTGAGACAGAGGAAAACCGATCAGGTGTGGCTTTCTCACTGTACGCTGGAACACATTGCTGTTACGGGGACTACTTCATCAGCGGAGACGACATCTCCCCTGGGACCCCTCACCTTCTCATAGTACTTGACTTCATACTCCAAGATGACCCCGTTGGCTCTATCAGGTGGCTGCCAGGACAGAGAGATGGTGTGTCTTGTGATATCCTTCGCCTGGATGGACGTCACCGGAGATGGAGCTGGTGGAAGGGAAAAAAAGAAAACAATTTGATCCCACTGCTGTCTCCCTGTCCTCCATGTTGCATTTTAGCCTTGGAGACACCGAGTCTGTTTTGTGTTGCTCTCCTAAATCCCCCACTCTCTGCTCCTGCTGAGAAATTCACAGAGTGGGCCAGGCCACAAGGCAATCACTTCCATTTGTCTTGAACTTGGCTTCCATTCAAAAGCTGAGGCGTTGCAGAGCTGTGTACGGCCGAATCGCTACAGCTAGAATGTGCAGCAGTTCTAATGTACTAATATTTCTGAACTAATGGTTGGTATCCATAAACCTGATCCAATTTTCTCTTGGCTGGTGCTCGCGTCTCAGCCACTCTTTATACAAGCTGTCAAAATAATGTCTGGCTTTATTTTCTGCAGATTCCCAGGTCACCCCGGAAAACCTTACATTGCTACCAAGTCCGCCTCAGAGAGCTCAAAATGAGCTCACCGTCATTGCTTCTTCTTTTTTTTTTCTTCAAGAGAGCAAATCAATTGGTTTTCATTAAAGCTCGCAGCGAGCGATCTTATCTCAACCCCTCTCTGCCGCAGCTGATAATGAGGCCATAATTCAAGCAGCCGCACTATCTGCGTTCAGACGCTTTTAACATGTGAAGGTTAAAGCACAGATAATGGCGCACGCGCGTCCCCTCCCTCTGGCGTGTCACCGCTGCACAAATCAAAACCTATCTTCGGGGACTATGACAACACTAAAATTGGATCACGCACACTCGACGCTACAGAGAGAAGTCCCGAGGCGTAGGAGAGACAGCGCTGCGGATCGAGATTTGGGCAGGCAAGGAGATACGTGGGGATGGGCGGAGTTATAGCCTGGCGACCAAAAGGTTACACGGATGAAACGCAGCAGCGCAGGTGCGCACAAACCCTCCCTGTGGGGAGTCGACCAGTCCCTGTAGGAGACGTTCATACGCAAGCAGGCTTCCAAACAATCTCCCTCATCTCTGCAAGGCCAGAAGAAAAGCATCACGCACACACACACACACACACAAAGCACTTTCGGTGATGCCCAGGTAGCATTTCATAGCGGCATCTGCTCTTACATGTTCACAAGGAATGAATCTTTGAACTATGGTACCCAGAGATGCTGCAACCTTACTCATTTCTGACCATCTGCCTTTTAAAAAATTACAGTGGGATGATTAATGAGGGGTCAGCGGTCCACCGATCATAATTGGATTATTTATGACATTATATACATGCCCATCGCTTTGACCGGGGGCTCCAGGGAGCCTAGCCTTCGAGCTAATGCTAACAAAGCCCTGCTTTTAGCCGGGGATAGAGTTCAAACAGGCCTGGAATTCAAGCAGCAGCCATGGATAGAGTTTCAATGGGGTGAAGAGGCAGCAAGAGGGAGGGGGAGAGGGGGGGGCGGAGGCTTTGTGACCGGTGGGGGGTGCGGTGGTGGGTGAGGATGGAGATAGAGAGGGATGGGATTGCAGACATCTCCTGGTAAATAGATTTACCCAAGGTTGTGTCATCCTGTTGGCCTAATGTGTTGCGTCTCTGTTAAACAATTAGATGGCGGCCATTTGTATCCCCCCGATCAATCTTACCCAGCAGCCAGAGCCAATTTGAAGGCCCTCCTGGGGCTGACCGAGAACGCTCCAGCTCGGTAAGAAAACCCCAGAGGGGTCACGGGCTTTCGCTCCCCGGAGGTAATCCACACATCCATCTTTCCCCCAAAGATGACAGATATGGCGCTTTAATCGCGTTCCCCTCCTCTTGTTGCGTTTTTATTTTTCCCTCGACTAATGTGGGGATAAAGATGAGTGATTTCCTCAGCAGTCCCCTTCTGAGGTTCACTACGCGAGACGGCAACCCAGACGCGAAATAAAGCGATCCATCAAGGCCGAGTTTTCCGACTTGTTACAGATAAATCAGCCCGAGGATTGCCCTATAAAGCAAACCGATACACATACAAACTTAGAATATTGCCGAGCCGTGCGTGCGCAAAGCAGATGCAGACCTGACCTATCCCGAAGACAGGAAAGTTGAACCTGGGGCTGCAGCTCGGGCAGACGAGACGGCGCCTTTGTGGACGAATTTTAAAAATGTGGGGCAGGTCTGCAATTTCTCGCTTCCTCCTGAACGTGCGGGCTAAAATGATGGCGGAATAATGAGTGTCAAACACAATGAATATTCAGATCTCATTTCAGACACGTGCACTCCCAAACAGCTCCTCACAGCCTGCAACATTTGCGCGCAAAGACACACACACACGGCAACACAGAGGACCTCATTATGCAAACAGAAAGATAGAAATTCACACAGAAAAAAAAAAATACACCTAGTCGCATTATCTCACACAGACAGCAAACACCTCAATCATGACTACCTCTGCGCACATTATAATGAGTAAAACCCTGCAGAGGTGCTGCACATGGAGGTTTGGAAAACCAACCAAGCGAGACAACAGCGGAGGTTGTGAGGCAATTTTTTTTTTTTTTTTGTGCAGCGAACGCAGTTTGTTGAGTGAGTGAGTTTGTCTTCGCGAGTGTGTTCATCACAGAGTATTTGTGCTGCGAGGAACAGCTGCGGTTCGGCGCGAGCAGTTGCGCGAATGTGCGGTCGATTACAGCTTGACATTAGAAGAGACAGGGGCCTCGGCGCGCATGTGGTTGCCAGATTGGAGCCTGGTTGCCAGATAGGAGTCACTCAATTTCGCTGCCGCCGAGGAAAAACGGCCGAGGAGGGAGCCGTTTTTCAGGGTGGCGAGAAAATGGCTCCTGCGTACAAGATCCTCCCCCCCGCCTATAAAGCCTGCTTCCATCTCCCCGAATGCATTTCCACATGTACGTCTGTCCGGTTTGCAAGAGAGATGGAAACTCGCACACATGTTTGCTGACAGACGTGCCCCCCACCACACACACACAGACTCTCTCATGCACTAATTCTCTTTTAGTCACCTAAGCCTGCCAAGTATTTTGTATGGAGACATAAACACCTTTCACTCGGACTCTCTCCTTCCCCACTTTCTCCCCCTCTCTCTCTCTCACACACACACACACACACACAAAGTGCTTGATCCCATAAAAGGGGAAAACACATCCATTTACAGCCAGGGGTCAGTTCAAAGCTTGGACATCCCGTCCTCCTCCCCTCCCTTCCCATCATGCAGCCCGGGTGAAAGGGTTACACCCCCGGCAGATTTACGACAGCGGAATTGTTCACGGCGAGATGTGGAGTCTGACCTCCTGGCGCGCACTCGGCGACGCTCGTCTTAATTTTTGCCCTCCGGCGTTGCCCTCGGCCTCGGCCTCGTCCACGTCTCTTTTCATGCCAAAACACAGTGAGCATCCCACCCCTTCCAACCTGCCTGCCTGACTTCTTCCTCCGTAGCCGAAATTTGAACTTTTATGGAAAGGCGGTGGTGTGGGTGTCTTTTCCACGGCACTTATAAATCCTAATAAATCTATCATAATAAATGTGTAATCCACGGTGTCTGGATGAGGGGAGGCGATACAGAGAGAGGGACAGCCGCAGATGACTGGCTGGATTACCAGCGGCTGAAACCAGATCTTCCAAAGCCCCTACCGAGCATTAGCAGTAAGAAATCCAATCAGTCTGGAGCTATTCTCTTTGACACACACACACACACATACACAGGCACAAAAATTAGAATAGACGCATGCACACACACGCAGACACATAGAAGACATTGTCTGAGGGGGTAAACGTCGACCGTCTCTGTCCGTGTGTGCACAAAAATTCGGTGTCAAACATTTTTCTCACTTATAGCCAAGAATGCGGTCAGATCTGTGTGCGCGCACACACACACACACACACACATCATAATGGAGCCTCCAGCTGCAAGCTTCATATAACTAATCCAGGGGAACAGTTGTGAAACATGCAAAAGCAAGGAGCCAAAGGCAACATCATCTATATCTTGCAACTTGAAGTCAGCAGATAAGCCCCCCGAGCAACCTCAGGGGGACATCACCGTGTGCGTTTTACTCGTGTATGAATCCGTGTGCGCACTTTGGAGTTTTTGCACAATCGCGCATCGGTGCGACCACACTGCGAGGAGCCATCGGCCCGGACTCAGGGGCGCGTTCCGTTACAGCTCCCACACATGCCTGTCTGGCAGGAGTCACTGCTCTCCCACAGGCAGCACAGCCATTCGTCTCTATCCTCCTGACCCTGGCTGATAAATCAAGCCCCTGTGTCCTTAAATTGCCAGTCCAAGCCCTATTCAAGGTATTCGCTTTTCCCATGGATGGAAATTAGTGGTAAAAAAAGACACAAAAGGGCACTTAGCTTACCACCCAAGAGCAGAGCTGTAAAGAAGACCAAGGTAATGATCGGCTATAAGAGGAGGAGCGAAGGGAGGGATGAAGAGAAAGGGCCAGGGTCATAAAATCCATTTGCACAACAACCAGTTACAAAATGGCTAAATGACAAAACAACAGGAGGCTTTGAACGCAACCCCAGGCTAGAGGGCTCTTCTCCAGCTCTGGAGGAGAGGCTGTATTCATGGGTGTATTCTACTAGAGTAATTATATACACGCAAACACACACAATCCAGCCGCATTTGTAATGAAGCCTCCGCAGATCAATACAACTCATCTAATTCATTAGCCGGAGAGCTAAATATAGCACGTTGCCCCCTATCTTCAGCCGAGGCTTTTCATGCCTAATTATGCAAAACTCAAGTGAAATATTGCAGAAAATCATTTCCCGCTGCAGAGAATCCATCATCCTCCTCAATAATCACCCAGCCTTCGCCCAAATTATTCACAGCTTTAATAAACATGTTTTGACACGCAGATTGCTGCCCCCCCCAAAAAAAAGGACTTCAAGCGCTCAGTGTAACCAACCTGTGCTCTGCATCAAATGTAATCCTGCACAAAGCCTCTCCAACAAATGCTCTCTCTTTCATATGCACAGACAAGTCGAGAAATTAACTTTGTTTCTCAAATTTAGCGAGTTAAGTAATAAACGACGAGGATCTGTCCTCTTGAATGGAAAATAACTGATGAGAGGTCAAGGGGTTGAACGCCATGCAGCGAAGGTGAGTTAAAAAAGCCTCTTCTGGATCAGTCTGATCTACCGACTGATGAAAACAGCGAGCTCATGAACACTACTACACTATCTTCTTCCAGAGAGGGAATAACGCTGCTGAGGAAATGCAGTCGATCGGTCCAAGATGTTCAGATGGCGTGCAAGAAGCCCTTTAAGTGCTTGGGAAAAATGGAAATTTGAACATCTACATTTCCATGACAACTTGGCAAACCTGCATCGGCTGAGGTTCATCATCTGAAACTGAAGCCCCATACCAGCTGCTGAGTGGAGCTCGGGCTGAGATTTTGTTTGTCAAAAGCTTCCAAGATCAAAAATGAACCTTTTGTTCTCTCTATTTTACAGCCAATCAGAAACACCCCGTTTCTGTGACCATGGTACAGAAGGGCAGTCATGTTTAGTTATATATGACTGCTACCGTACAATATTTCTTGGCCTGGGATGAGGATCCAGTGCAGTGTCTCAAACAGAGCTAGCATGACATAATTAATGGGGTTGAGAATATATTGGCACGTCGATATATCAGGGCAATCAGTGTTGCCCCATCCAGTCAGATCAACATAACACTTATTTATTGCTGAATTAATCGATGCTACAATGGTAATCAATGGGAAGCCTTTAACCTCCACTGAGGTTGCACTTTGACAGACTATTGAATACTTGCAAGAAATATTAGCTAACTGATGCTGCACTTCAAGGCAAAGAAGTCCATTATTTGGCAGGCTGTCACATCTGTTATGGAACTAAACACCAGCTCATTCAAGCCATGTCTGATTGTCTTACCGGCCTGGTTGGTGGTGACGGTCACTGACACAGCCTGCTCTGGCCCTGGGCTCTGAGGCGAGACTCCGTTCACCGCCCACACCTCGAAGGTGTAGTTGGTGTGGGCCTGCAGCTCGTTGATGGACACCTTGGTTCCCTTCAGGCTCAGCTGCTGGGGGCTGAAGTGGATGCCGTTGCCACAGGGCTGACAGCGCCGGCCGTCGGGCCCGCAGCGCTTACACACCACATTGTATGTCAGGTCCTGGCGTCCCCCTGAGCTCCGGGGCGGACTCCATTCCAGGTTTACAGAGGTCTCGTTCACATTGGAGATGAGGTGAACAGGCGCCGACGGAGGACCTACGGAGGAGGAAGAAAAGGGAAAGAGCTGAAGTTACTGCCAGATGCGGTTCGACGCCAAATGCTGTGCAGGTACAGAATTACACTAATATTTATAATGGTTACTATTGAAAAATGGAGCCGAAAGTGAAACATTATTTCTGTGATCACATGAAACATTTGTTTTTTTTAAAGATTACAACAAATTGCTGATCATAATGTTAACAGTGAGCTTCTGGTAAAGTCTGCGATGTAATTAATTCTGTCCATACATGCACATATACAAAGATGTGAATGCGTAATTGACCGGGTTGTCCGGCTTGATTGGGAGCAGAGGCTTCTTGAATTCCCTCTTAATGCCCTGTCCATTACAGCAAGGGAGGATCCAATTTCACTCCAGTTAATTCAGCATGTTAACTGAAATCCAATAGGCCGGCAGATTTCTTTCCCATTCATATGTGGAATCAGCTGGAGGTGGCAGCGAGCCTGAGCCCGCTGCTAACAGCGGGGCTTTATGGCACCCACTCAATAACTTTAGAGAAAGTTTGCTTTGGACCCTGTTATTAAGTTTCTGCTTTGACTTAAAAAAAAAAAAAAAGAACTACCCGCTCTAGTTCATTGTGGGAGCAGCTCCACAGACACTTTATGTGACACAAACTCCCCTGCTCATCAATTCCAATTTACATGTCAGCTCTACTGTAATGAATGTGTTTTTTTGTGTTTGCTTTCAAACATAAGCGGCGGTAATTGACTTAACTCTCCCTCGCCCTTTCTCTCCCCGTCTCGCTCGCCCTCTCCCTGACTAATGGAGCGCATGCGAGCAGGCTGGGAGGGGGGTGGGGGCGGCGGGTGGAGGGTGGGATCGATGCGGGGTGAAATATGAAAGCCAGTCAGTCCACAGCCGATTCATTTCACAACGGAAATTAATTATCAGTGTTATTTTTGGAGGAGCAGAGTGGCAATGAGTGATTTCACAGAGACACGGAGAGCAGCGGAGGGGATGGCGCATTGGAGCGTGCGCGCACGGTCACCCGTGGAGGACCAAGGGCGCCTTTGCTCGCGAGCGTCGCCGTACCAATGGGGACGAGGAAGTGCCGTTTTTGTGCGGAAGGAGATGGACAGAGGGAGAAGACAAACGCCGTATGTTCACCCAGGGAGTAGAAAGCCATCGAGTGGTACGGAAAGGGGCAGGTCTGGATGGAGGCAGGAAGGGGACGCAAAACGGATGATCACGAAACAGGAGCGGCGTCTCTAATCGAAAAATGACCCAGCGAGTCTGTAACAGCGAGAGCAGTGAGATGAAAGGACGCGGGGCGCTCTGCATTAATATCAGCGTCACTGAGCTTCCCCCACCAGCCGCAGCCTTCGATGAAAACCTATTAATAAATTCTCATTAAAAATTGTGATGAAGCACTGCTTTTCCTCACTTCTCTCTTCCACCTAATTCCCTCCGTCCACTTCGCCGACGATGGGAACAAGTTACAGATGGGGTTTCTAAATTAAGGCGCCTGCACTCACTCGTCATTATAACAGTGCCTTTGTCAGTGTGCTAGGTTCAACTAACCTCGACTACCTTGTAATACCCAACTGCATTATAAAGCTATAATTCTGCTGTTATCTGGATTTGAGTCAGCATAAGGCAAGCTGAAGTGATATTAATGTTTCTGGACAATGTCTGAGAGTGCGTGCGCTCTTTGGAGACATTTGTTACTTTGGATGTTTGGCGAAATAAAGCAATAGTTTGACATTTTGGGAAAATGCACTTTGACTCCTCAGTACTGCTCTAGTGTCTGTACGCTAACTACAAAGCCGGAGCCAGGAGACGGTTAGCTTAGCTAAGCTAACCGTCTCCTGAAAAAGGTTCAGCTAACTGTCAGAAAGTGGAGGGAAAACTTCACGCTTTGGTTTTTGTACAAATCAAACTAAGGTGAGCCTCATAGGTACTGGCAGGCTGATTTCTTTTCCATCAGATGGAGCCAAGCTAGCTGTTTCTCCGTGCTTTCGATCTTAATGCTACGCTAAGCTAACTGCGCCCTGGCTCCAGTTTCATGCAAAGACGTGTTAGGTCGGGTGTCAGTCTTCTCCTCTCGCTCCCGGAAAGAAAGCAAATACATGAGTGTTTCTCAAGATGGAGATGTTAATCCTTTTATGTGACAGTAATATCCTCAAAGATATACTAAAATATGTTGGAGTGTGTGTGTTTCCCTGTGTGTGTCCTTGTATGTGTGCGTGTATCTATCACCACCTCACAAAGATTATTTTTGTTTGTTTGTTGCTATGATAAGAGTTTCGAGAGCGCTATATAATTTTACGACCGTACGATGTCTTAAACACACATTCCACCACGTCAGTGCTTCTCGGTACATTCCACACACACACACACACACACACACACACACACACGTGCGCACACTCACACTACCTTTGGCTGTACCTGTCGCTCTCTCAGAGTGAACAGGGGGGAGCAAGGGAGCGTGGGAGAGCCGTCGGCTGTGACTGACACCCCGTAATTAATCCTGGGAGAGAGAACGGCGGGGGGAAGCGGGAGCACGAACGCTCAGACAACCGTCATGCGACGTTGGCTCAACGTGACCTTAAAATTCAAGAACTCCTTGCGGGTTGAATCCAGGGGGAGACTTTGAGAGTTTCTCCCGAACAAAGTTGGTGATTTCTTTTACCCGCCGCTCCTTTTCCGTTCCTTTATGGCCTTGTAATTTGCTCAGAGCCGTATTTCTTTCTTTCCTGTTGAGTCCTTCCATTTCCCGCTTCTTTAATCTGTGTTTCTCATTTTTACTTCACTCTACGTTCTCCCTCCCACTCCTCCTTTCATCCCTCTCTCCTCCTGTCTCTTCCTATCAGTAACTGCTGGCCGAGTGTTGCGCAGGGCCGTGGTACTGAGCAGGCAAAATTGGTGGGAGCATCGACCCCGCTATTACCATCCGGCTGGGATTCATTCAATGCCCCCCTTCAAGTCCTTCATTCCTTGCTCCGTCCCTCCCTCTTCCTCCACCAAACCACCGCTAAGAAAACTGGGGAAAATCTGAGAAACACATCAAGAGCCAACAGAAACCCCAAAATGGAGAACACCCCCTCCTTATAACCTGAGCGCAGTGGAGCAACAGGCTCCCATGGGCGTCTGTCCCTGGTTCTCATTACCACCCTGTGGTGTACGTGTGTCCCGCATTTATTCATGTTTATTGCCAATTTTTCCCTGAGCATAGTTTAATATTGTACATTATTGTTAGTTAGAACTGCACAGTAAACTGAACTGTGTGTTCAAAATGAACTTTTATTGAATTTCTAAAAAGGTATTTAGTGGTGAAATAAATAAATATGTGCCCATGAATTAAACTATAACTACAAAAAAAACAATAATGAGGAAAAGAGAGCACATGGCTACTGAAGTTGTTTACAAAGAAGTAAAAAGACAACACCAACACAAGTAAGATAAAATAAGCAGCAAGAACAATGGGGGCAAGTTAAGAAACAAAAGCAAGAAGGAAACATTAAAATAAATCACAATAAGGCGTCAAAAGGTTGATATCTCAAGGAAAATCTTCAGAAATCTGTTTTCATTTATCCCTGCCAGGTTCCACAGGCGGGTTAATGCGACGCGAGGGAGGCAAACAACTGGATCGCCTCGTTTCTTATCTCGAAAGCGAGCGTTTTGATCCAATGTAGCACACATTAACCGCCGATAACAGAGAACAATCACCGCAAACAAATGACAGACAGAGTACAGCAGGAGTAGCAGGCCTGCGCACCAGCAGTCGCGCAATGACAGAGTTACACAACATCCAGTTTTAATTATCATCTTGCATCGCTAGACCCCGAGCTAAGAGAGAGAGGAAAAGCTTTTTTCAATTACCCCTACACACACACACACACAGACAAGCACAGGCTCCCCAATTACCACAGATGCTGTCTCTTTCCCCGCCCGACATTCAACAAGTCAAACTGGGAAATTACTTTAAAGAGATTTTTTTTTTCTTCTTCATCTGCACTGTTCTTGACTCTGAGTGGGTTTGAGAGAGAATGAAAACAAAATGTGAATGAGGAAGGGTGTATGAGTGACAGCTGTAATTACCGAGCTCTAACGTGGGTGAGAAGTTAAAAAAAAAAAAAAAAAAAAGAAACGCATGAGGAAGGAAAACAGCAGACGACAGACAGGGCTGAGAGTTCAAAGATCAAATGTTGGCCGGCTGACGAGGCGGGGGCAAAGGTCGGCGAGGGACTCCGGCTAATGTTCAGTTCCTTCGCATGGAGTTAGGAACGTAGTCGGAGCGGCATAGCAGAGTCCTATAAAACCAGCCAAGTAATGAGCTTTGACAGCTGTTGCTGCAGCAGCTACACTCAGATGCCACACTGACTAACAGGACAATGAGCTCCGATCCCAGCCAATAAAAGAGGGGTAGTAATTCAATATTTTAGTGATGTGGCTATGTTATGTTATGTCATGTTTTTATTTCTTTCAATTATTTGTGGATTTATCATTCTGATCAAATACTAAACAAGTATTAAAACAGAAGAAATATGCATTAAAGAATCAACTATATAAAAAACAAGGTTAAAACCTTGGAATGGGAAATACAATGTGCGGGGCGAATGCTATGTCATTTTACCAAACCATTTTTTTTCCAAGGTTCATAATCAGCAGGATTATTGGGTGTTTTCAGGGGGGGAGATTCTCACTTTAATTTCTGTCACACGAAGCTGAACACCCAGGAGGACTGTGGTTGCTGAAAATAATAATTACATGCTGAAAAGTGTCCTGCAGCAAGAAACACACAACAGCTGGAATATATTTGTATATAAAATACATTTTTATGCGCAGTCATATTTGTTCCAGTCATTTTTACACTGGATTGATCCCTTTGAAAAAGAAGTGTATTTTTTAGTAATGATGAAAACAGCCAGACCTGTATAGTGTTTTAAGACTATAAACTTACACATTGCCGACATGCCCTATGAAGACACTGCAGGGTTGCATCTTAATATTTATTTGAATTATTAAATAATATGATGATTATTTCTGCCTGATGATTAAACATCAGAAAAGTACAAAACTTTACTCGTTCCCCTGAGCCCAAGTTTGTTTCAAGTTACGTTTGAAAAACTGTAATCATTAAATGGCGACTGAGGGTACGTCATAAATTTTTCACAGACTTTTGGGAGTCAAGGGGACATAATCATCGATTTTGTCTGTAAAAGGACACTATATGGACACTATAAAATGGGCTGAGGATCAATGCGTAATTTATTTAAACGACTTTATGTGGAATTTACTAACTCAAAAAAGTGGAGAAGTTAGTCTTTTATATTTGGCATTTTCCCTTTGCTTGATCGATGACTTATTAAAATAGCCTCCAATTATTTTTTTGTCAGACAAATCAATTAATTAACAGAACATTTCTGCTGCTCTGTCATGTTCCTTTTTACATTTGAAAAAACCCTACACACACATTTTGCAGATAGTCCAATGACTTGTGGCAAATTCATAATAGCACCGCAACTGGCTGGAAATAAAGTCATAGCAAACTCTTTGGTGTAGTGAAAAAAATAACCCCGTACCTAACACCAGAATGTGGCCAAAATTCAACTGAGGTTTTTTCAGATTACCACATAAGATCAAGTATAACACTGACTCATGTCCTTGATGATGAAATTATTCCACAATAGCACATTGTTTGTTATCTTGCGTGGATACCGTACAACAGGGGAATCATTAACGGCACTTCAGTTTTTGTTTCTGGTTCGGCAGTTAAGAGTTGGATATGGGGGGGGGGCTGCTTGTCTGAATCCATAAACTGTTTTGCTGAGTGAAGAATCCACAGTAACCCGACAGATCATTCGGGCCAAACGACAAAGCCAACTCATGAGCAAAGCAACTTAACAGATGTTTTGGTCGTTCGGGTTTGCTTCATGACACATACTCACTCAGACACAAACGTCTGTCATATTAAAGTATGATCGCTGTTATTTTCCTGGGAAATGTAGGACTTGGTGCGTCATGTCAGTTTTTCTTTCCTTTTTTCTCTCAGTTTGTGTATATTTCTTGCACTTAAAGCTCCCTTTTCCATGACTCAGAGAGGGAGTGAGGCCTGAGCATGATGGTGCAGCAAGAATGTTAATAATATTTGTTATCACATTAATGGTGAATTAGGCGGGGGGCGGGGGGGGGACTGCAAGAACCAGATTCACCGTGGGTTGACTCACACAGCCAGAGAGAGGGAAGTGTAGACACACATTAAGAAATCTAACAATAAACGTCTTCCCTCAGCTCGATGCACTCCTGGTAATTGCTTCCTTTTTTTCTCTGTGGCACCTTAACCCTCTTTCTCTATCAACATCTCATTCGTTCTCTGCATACGTACATCTCCAGCCTTCTGTCTGCCCTTGTTTTTCCACCTCCTGCGTCACCTCCCGGCGGCTCCGCTAACATTTTCATCTCTATTTGTCTTTCCCTATTGTTCTCAGCCCTCCTCTGCTGCTCTGCAGTCTCTCCGCGGAAGACCGAATCTGGGATGTGGAGGTTTAATACCCTTATTAGTTCTCTGTCACCGTGACTGATCACTAAGTACCACCTGGAATCAAGAGACACCTATTAAACCAGCAGCTGCCTGCTTTATGTGTGTGCAGAAAGACTGTCTTTGAGTGTGCGAGGGGATAATTCAGGTTGACAGCGCGTGAGGGAGAGGGAGAGAGAATCTGTGACCATGTTTAGTGAAGGCTATCACTCTGTGTGATAGGGCTCCTTTAGAATTGTGTTTCAAGTAAAAGCAAGACTTATTAAGCTGTTCCCCCAGTCGCTATAAACCACAGAGCGCTGTGGCTTAGTGCTAATATAGCTCTATGCCACGGATTGCTGCGGTGCATGGGAGTGCACTTACGGGTACAGGGCATGGATGCCGGGTCCGTTTCCGAGCGAAAGTATCCCTTGTCGCAGACACAGGAGGTGGATCCCTCCCTGACGGAGTAGCTGTGGAGCGGACACTTGGAGCAGAGGCCGTCGGTGGCCAGAGCGCGGTAGTAGCCAATCTTGCAGGCTGGAAGAGAACAGGGACACAGAGGAGGGTAGGTTCGGTTAGAGGTGGCAGTGAAATGCAACATCAGCATTAACCTGAAATACAAGTGTGTATAATGTGAAACATTTTTATAGTAGACAGGAAAGTTTAAGAGACAGTACTGAGTCTGCAGACCACAAATGCCTGGATAAAATTTCACGACAAAGCTTCCAATCGGCTGTTAATCATCTCCAATAAAAATCTCTGGAAGTCGCTTTGGAAGCTAAGAAAAAGAAAAGAAATGGGGACGATGCCATAGCACTGCACTTGACTTCAGATAGTTGTATTCCAATGGAGAGAGAACAAAAGAACACTGTCATCCATTTCCCCCCAATTAGCAACAAGAAAACAATATGTTGCCCAGAGGCTTCTTCTACGCTTCCCGGTCCTTCCTCCCTTTGTCTTCATTTTCCACCCATCCATGCTTTCTCCCCTTTCTCCTCTCTCACGAACCTGCGTTCTATTATCAAAAACAACAGAACAGGAGTAAAGGGCTCCATTTCCTCCGGCAAAAACAGAAGATCAAATAACTACCGCTTGTCTCTCTCACAAATTCAACCAATGCTCTCCTGGCAAGGCTTGGAGGCCACAGCGAAACCAGAGCCGTTGGCATTTCAGACCATTTAACAAACAAATGCCACCACACTTGGCACTCCAGCAGCTCTGTCACTCTCACAAGGCTGTTTTCACTGTGCGGGGCCTTAGACACACACACACACACACACACACACCTACAAAACACACACCTCAGTCTGAAATGGTAACCTAAGTGAAACTTTTCCTACTTTTGGCGGCGGCGCTCGCCTTTCTTTGAGTGACGGTTTGATTGGAGGGCTCGTCTTTCAAGGAGTTTCTCCCTCTTCTATCCATTTCTGTAATTGCCGGGGGAAACCTAACGGGGTTACATTTCACCCCCTGAGCGCTGAACCAGAAGGAGGAGGACAAAAGAACAATTCTCTGAGAGGTGCGGCGCAGACAGTCGCGAAACCGATTGGACCACATAACCTGTCCGTCAGCGGAGCTGCCGTGTGCTTGGCAGTGGGCAGCAAATGGCACTGAGGCCGGAGGGTCGGTGGTTTGGGTTTTTTGTTTACTGGGTGGTGTGTGTGTGTGTGTGTCTGTTCGTGCTGTTATGATGTAAAAAGACCCTTCTGGAGAAAGACGGGTAAATTCATACCCAATATAGATCAGATGATTACACACTTAGTGTCTGCGGGGGTAAAACGACCCCCCTCTCCCCCCGTTTTATATAAACACACAGAGGACGGCTGTCCTCATACACAACCCAGATCTAAAAGTGCATTTGAAAGGCATGGATGTCGATGCCACAGTCATAAATACATCACGGGATCCTACACACAAAAGAACAGTCACATAAACAAACTCCCACATGTGTTCACCACACGAAAGAAATCAAATCAGTGCCTGTCCACACACACGTACCGCAGCCAGGAGGAAGTCCGTCCTCCAACAAAAACACACATTCCACCAAGCGTGCGACACGCTCACATGTAAAAACAGCGAAGGAAATCCACAAACCCCCTGAAATACCGGGAAATCCCTCTATTCGAGGCGCAATAAAGTCAGGCTCTTTGCCCCGCCGCCGCTCCTGCGGAGCGGCTGGATTAGTGTCAGTGCGGCGTTAGCCGAGCCGAGCTAGCTGCTACCTGCTGAGCCATTCTTTGCCTGTTCCCACTCAGTCAATCAGCCCTAAATCCCTGCCGCTTCACTTGCTAACGCTAAGCTAAGGGGGCCTCTTTGATTGTAGCCTGCAGGGGTGTGTGAAGCCTCCGTTTCTTTTCTTCACAGTTGCGAAAAGAGGAGAAAAAAAAGAGGGGGCGATTAGTCGGGAGGAGCATTGTGTCATCTCTCTATCTTTAAAGCAATCTTTCAACACCCAGTGTAATCACTTGAGACAGAAGGACACCAGGATTTGTGGGTTTTGTTTAAGGGGTTGTGACCGCTTCAGGTGACAAAACGCAAAGTTCCTGCGAACGTTTGTGCATGTGCGCTGACCAGTAAAAGTGTCCACAGTTGAGAGCGGGGGTCAACCAGCTGTTTGACATTATGCCCCCCAGCTAAAAGCTGGAGGGAGAGTTAATTGAGTCCCATGCTTCACAGCCCTTGGGCCTGAGCCTCTTTAAAGGAGACACAGTCTAAGCACAGTCCACCTCAAACTGTGCACGGTTGATGAGTTTTTCACCCGTCAATTATTAAGCTGTCCCAGGCTGACCCTGAAGTCCCCACCAGCTGTCCCAGAGCTCTTTGCACAACCCCAGCTCCCCGTTTGCCAGGGACAGGCTCTGGCATCTTGAACTGCGGTTTGAAGCTCTGCATTTCAGAAATTGTGTTTGAAAATGTGATGTCAACATATGAGGGCTTGTTTATAGCAGCGACTGCCCTGCAGGAAAGAACGGTCGAGGGAAAAGAAAGGTCGATATCCAAGTAAAGCTGGGGAATTTGCTTCCTATTAGCAGTGTGAGTGTGTGTGTGTGTATGTGTGTGTATGTGTGAGTGAGGGAAGAGACCGCAGCAGTGGGTGGTCCAGGAGACCGTGGCTTCAGAGAGGAATCTCCCTTAAGACTTGCCGGATTTATCACTGTCCGAGCCAGCCGTGGCAAACCCACACGCAGACGCAAATACAGACACACATGAACACACATGTATTTAGTTGTTTTTTTTTAAAGGAACGTGAGCTGAGAAGCTCTTAACGTATCATCTCATACAGCTCTCAAAAGTCCAACCCCATTTCTCCACGCCATCTTTTTTGCCTCACTCTTTAGCTCGTCTATATTGTTTCTTTCTCGGTCGCCCACTCTCCGAGGCTCTCTCTCTCGGCAAGCCCCCTTTCAGACAGAGAGGGGTTTGTCAGGTGCCAAATCCCTGAGCGGAGAGATCAAAGGCAGACAAAGAGACTGGTGCCTTACTGTTCTATTCTGGAAAGGCAAAAAATGGAATCCCTCATAGACCGGGACATCGCATTCTTCCCCCCTTTTCTCCTCCCGCAGCTCTTTCACTCATTCAGTCCTCCTCTGGCTTTAGGACCCCCCCCCCCTCTTTTTGTCAGTCTTTCCCCCGACCCATCCACATCCCTGTTGTCTCTGAGCTAAAGCACGTTTGGAGGGAAGGGGGCAACAAGGGTGGAGGGAGGGAGGGAGGGGGCGGACGGGAGTTAATGAGTAGTTTTGTCCGCGTGGTGGGGATTTTGCGGGCTGAATTGGTCGCACCACGCGAGGGGGAACGGAGATCGGGAACTTCTGTTCAAGACCAAAAAAGACGCGACTTCTGCAGAAAAAAAAAAAAGAAAGGAGGTGCGTGCAAAAGCTAATGGTACAAGCTACCCACATGCTCGCTAACTAAAACCCAGCTACGTTTTGCTCTGAGTGGTAACAACCTACACACCAGGCTTTGAACGGCCGTGGATGCTCCCCACACTGCAAGCCGAATAAAACCGCATCCACCCACACATCCACCCGCTGTTGCCCACCTTGAATGGCCCTCACGGAAAGCCTGACAGGCAAGCTATTCTGCAGCCTACACAACAAAGTATCCACTACACTAGGGACTGAAAGCAAGAGCGCAGACTTGCACTACAATAGCCGTCCACAAACCCCAAGAATATAACACCCAGCGCACGGCACATAATAACTAGGCCTGCCCAGGCAGAACAATTGCCTCTCTTGTAATCAAAAAGGGAGAATTAAGTTCAAACTATAGCATTTTCCCTCCTTTCAAGGCTGCGCTTTATCTTCTTTGGGTGATGAAAACTCGGTCACTCTCTCTTAGTCATAACAGACAGTGAGCGCTCTTCAGAGGAGCAGTTCTAGGCATCCTCACAAAGCCGCTCTTTCAAAATACGACGCGATCGGCTTTCAGGACCTGAGGGCAAGGGGAGCCTCGCCTTCGCCTGCACCTTGAGGAGCCAGCGATCTCTATTCAACCCACCTTTCTGCCATATCCCTCTGCCTTTGTGTCTCTTCTATCTATTTTTTTCTTCTTTTTTCTCTTTTTCTCCCTGCGGAAAACAGTTCACTGCTCAGGTAAGACTCCTGCAAGAGAGGACTGCTATTCCAACAGTTCTTTGTTTACCATCTGGCTGCAGTCCCACTCAAAAGTCTCCCGCCTATTCCCGCCCGGACGTGCATATAGATTAAGAGACCATGCCACATCAATACACCTGAGCCGCCGCCATATTAGCAGGGATAACTAGCTGCTGACCGTTAACATCTGTCACTGGAACAGCAGGAGAGTGGAGCAGGTTAACTCATTAATTCTGTCACGGGGGGTTATTAATTACCTCCGGCCCCGACGCCCGACACACAGCCACACGGCCAGCGAAAGCCATCAGCGTGATGGATGAGGGACACACGGCCACCGAAACTGATCACCGTGATTGATGACATACACTCGACACGCATCTTGACCTTGACCCGGTGAGGGGGGGGTGGGTCCCGCACTAGCGGTGCCATCCTTTAAAACGCTAAAGCAAAAAAAAAAAAAAAGTCGGGTAGTGAAGCCTGGGTTGACGTCCTTACCAGCATTAACGACAGCTAGGAACAGAAGTCATGTGAGGCTAAAAATGCTAATGACACGCGCGCTAACCTTGCTGACAGTCACCGCGGCTTTGCTAGTGGCCAGTGCACAGGGAGCGCAGGAGCTGCCAGCAGACTGTTTGTCAAATGCCAGATGATTTATAACTGTATTTTCAGCAGCACCAATCCATCACGCGAGAGCCACCCAGGACGCTGTCCTAATTAAAATGTCTGTAGCAGCACCAGCCAAAGAACCAGAGGAGCGCGACGTGTAAATATTTACAGCGAAACAAAAAAAAAAAGAAAAGGAAAAATCATAAGCCCCTGAAATCAAAGAGCGGTAATATTTCGAAACTTCCTTTATGCTTTACGCCAATTTGATCCAATTTCAACAACAGATACCATGAGAGAAAATAAATTTGGAGACATTTTTTTTAGCATAATAGTGAGGGTTCTGCTAATGTACAGGCCAAACAAGCCATTTCCTGCTCCTACACAGAGCCTTTTCTTGCTAAGGGTGCACCATGGTGCCACCTGTATTGTTATAGTTTGGATTGCATAACCGAAAAAATTGAAATATTGTTCTGAAGACTTCCTGCGTACCGAGGTCTCCTCGTTCTTATTGACACGTAGGCCTCAACTTCCTCTCTAATTCTTCCAGCTTGGCCTTAAGAAGGAATATGAGCACAATGGTTATATCGCAAAAATCTAAAGTATTCCACCCAGCCACTTCAGAATGGACAAAGACCACCCCTTGACGAAAAAAAAAACGAGACACAGGGCACAGAAGGTGACTGTGAGGAAAAGAAAGAGACTAGAAAGAAGAAAGCTGAGGAGGGAGTGACTGCGGGCAAAGTGCACAGAGAGGAGACATAAGTGGGACTTCAGAATGGACATAGCAGAGCAGGGAGAGATACAGACAGCAAACAAATCCATCGTTGTTTTGTGAAACATTGTTTGACTTGGCTTGATCGGGCATCCGTTGGGGGAGTGGGGGTGTGGGGGGGCAGCGGCACTCAGATTCCACTTGCATGCATCCATGCCAGATCCACAAGGGTGGCACCACCCGAAGCTGGGCATTGTGCCAACCCGCTAAGGACCTTTTATGACCTAAGATTCGCACAGCAGGTGGGTAATAGGTTTTAATTCAAGGCAAACAAGACAGAAATATCTACTCAAACAAGAGGCTTACCAACCTGAGCACACCTGCACACTCTCAGGTATTCGCACAAAGCCCCTCAAAGGCCCTCCGGACTACACAGATGCACGCTGCAATGTCAAGCGCGCATGTAAACACACAAAGACACAGAGGCATGTCCAACCGGCTTTGTGTGTAAGCACGGGGGACATGAACGCAGCAGGGATGACGGGAGGTAAACAAACTCGGTCAAGGTATTGTCTTTGTCCCACTTCCCTGAAGTCTCCAAGGGCCTCAAGGTCTCATACTGGATATGTGTGTGTGTGTGTGTGTGTGTTTGTCTGCGTATGTGAACGAGCATCTAGCATGCTTTCCTAACATTGTTTACAATGAAAAGGGACGCATTTCAATTCAATTATGAAAAAAGGGGCAGAGAGTTGGGTGGGGTGGGTATGCTAATGTTGTTGTGCAAGGGGACACTCGCAAGGGGACGCACCGCCAAACAATTGGGAGTACGAAACCATTCTACCCGCGGTGAGCCAAGGAGAATGGGGCAGGAAAAGGGAGGATGTGTGAGGAGAACACACACAAGCACACAAACACACACTAAGAATAGGTGAGGAGGAAGAGGAAGTGATAGGGGAGGTGGTCTCGTGGGGCCTCATGCGATTCTGTAAACAAGTGTAAACCACGCGTTGCGCTGTGGCACAAATACATAACAAATCACTGCAATCCACCACCATGCGACATTCACAATGCACATTAACTTATTATGATTTTAATCACGCTTCTAATCATCACTGTCGAGCAAGTGCTGCGTGGGATTCGGCTTTTGCGACGTTCTGCATCTTGAACACTCTCCTTTGCAGGTTTTTATGCAAATGTTTTGAGCTTGAGTGCTGTAGCTTCAAAAAAAAAAAAAGCAAGAAAATATAACAGATCCCCTCATTATATCATTAACGGGACCGTGTTCATTCACGTTTGGTTATTTTATCGAAAATTGTTTCTCAAATGAAAATCAAAAGGGAAATAAAATGCAATCTGCTTCAGAGCATAAACGTGTTAAGACTTTTATATGAAAAAAGACAAATATCAGTCACGGTTAATAACAGGATAAAGCAATATATCGGTGTCCGGTGCCAGTGAATTCATGTATATCACACTGATATCTAAAGACCAACAAAGGTGAAGCAGAGTTATATCACCTAAAATCGACTGTATATCAAGATTATGGCTGCAACTAAGCTATTTTTTTTTATTACAGATGAATTTGAATTGTTTGATCCTTTTTTATTATTATTTAGTCTATAAAATGTCAGAAAATAGTAAAAAGCTCCCATCATAATTTCCTTAAGCCCGAGGTGATGTCATCAAATAGCTTGTTCTTCCCAAACAAACACCAACATCTAAAAATATTCTGTTTACCAGCAAAAATCAAGATAATGAAAAGCTGCAGATTCTTACAGCTGCAAGGCTGCAACTGGAGAATAGCTGGCATTTACAACTGAAGCAGCGACGAAACAATCACCGCAACATCACTTTTATACACTTTCATGCACAAGTGGTTGCATTTCCAGTCTTATGCTGGCTCCCTTGTACGAGACATCGGGCCCTTTGAGCCGATTCTCAGTTTCATTACTTCCATCCTTGCTGACCCGCTTTCCACAGGTGTGTAACCTGAGGTGGCTGCAATTGTACTGGAAAACAGTCAGAGTCTGACATCATTACCACAGAGCCGTATCACATATGGTGCACCTCGAAGCCCAAATCAACTGTTTCCTCATATCCATCCAGATAAATGTGGAAACAAAATTGGGAACCAGGCCTATGCAGTGCGGGATTTTCACAAGACAAACAACCCAAATATCTAAATACGAATATCTATTCTGTGGCCACTTGGATATGATCAATTATGACGCCATAATGATGGACTTCAAAATATTACATCAACCTAAAGGGCGAGTCTAGGTGGCTCTACTACTCCCCTGGAGTAAATCAGATTAAATGCACATGGGAAACGTGGTACGTGCACAGTCATCTGTCAACACTTAAGTGTGCAGAAACACACATACAAAACTTTAATTACCTGCGGTCTCAGGGGCAAGTTTAACATCAACCTTGTCGGATTCTCGGAGGCGGCTTGGTGGGTTGCGAGGAGGGGTTGGAAAGCGTCGACTTACGGGTGAAAAGGAAGGTATTTTTAGGCTGTTTGTTTAGGTAATCTACTTGTAGCTCCCAGACGACAGCCTGTCTGGGGCCTCAAAAACACCTTCCATTGTGCATGTGTGTGTGCGCGCGAGGGTGTGTGTCCCTGAGAAAGCCGTGCACACCATTGTGTCTTGGAATTGTGCGCATCTAAATGCAGTTATGTGCACGGTGTGTGTGTCTGTGTGTGTGTGTGTGTGTGTGCTGCCCTGGCAGGGTACATAAAAACTTTCCTGGGTCACTGGCTCTTCAACAGCTCATGTCAGCCCAATGACGGTCTGCTGGTCTCCACTGTGGCTGTCACTACTTTAACCTTTGACCCCTCCTGGTGTCACTCAAGCCTTACCCGCTCAGGACCACTTTCTCCCCTTCTCTCTCCCCCTCTCAGTACGGGATCGAGGTCACTGTTGTCGCGGAAGCGATACTCCCTCCGACTTAAAACAGCGTCAGCTCCTTTGCGGTCACGGCTTCGCATGATGTGGGTGCGCTCGCCCTCCTGACTTAGCAGCATGTACGCGTGCGTCCGCAAGACTTTGTTGCCCGGTGTGCACGCTCACCCTCCCTAACCCCAGGGCGAGTTGAACCTGGCCTTGTGGGGGTGAGGGTAGGGGAGGGGAGGGGCACGGGGTGTGTAACAGGACCCTGGGGTTAATGGCTGCTGCTTAGACAGGGTTACTCCGCTAATGTGTAATGTTTTAGCCCTCAGCTTTGATGTGAGGACAGACACGCAGGCACGGCGATGATGGGAACGAGGCAAACAAAAAGGGCCCCGAGGTTCAAATGCACAGCGAGCTTTGAAGCAAGTGTGTGGGCACCAGTGGAAGAGGGCCAGGGTTTAGTTCCTGCCTCCTGTTTTGTATTTCTTGGACTCCCCAGCTTGTTTCACTCAGCGCGAATGCGCCGCTCTCTCCCCGCCCTTTCTCTTATCTCTCCTTATCTTTGCAATTTCTTTCGCCACTTAGGGTTGATGCTCCACACTTGGCGGCATTGTCTGTGATTTGAGCGGCTTCGAAGGCCTGCGGAAGCTGCGGAAAATTGGAATCGGTAAAAAAGGATCTGTGTCGCACCGGCACATGCGTCTCTTGCCGCTTTAAACTGCTCAAAAGTTGCATTCCGTGCCTCACCCATTAATCTGGATGTTCTCCGGGACGTGCTATCAGCAGCTTTTCAAAGGGCTTGATGAAACCTGTTCAAAGTGAGCTGCTCTACAATACACGCAGGCAGTGGCACTGACAGTAACATCCACCGAGACTGCCAGAGGTCGTGACACCAACCACGCTAGGCTTGTTCAAAGAGCGATCGCCGTCTGTACCCATGACCCCCGACCTCACCTTTCACATCTCCGCCCGTTTATCAGGACCACAAGACGCGAGTCAGTTCATCTTTCTCCCGCCTTTGCTCTCCCCGCACGCATCCGAGCCATTTCATTTTCAATCGCTTCTTTTTCTATTTATATCCTATCTGTCGTTCTCTGCTTTCTCTCTCCTCATCCTCTTTCTTCTTCCCCTCGCATTCCTCCACTCCGTGCTGCGAGCCTTCAAGGGACCGCGTCATCTTTTTTTCCCCTCCTCCTCCAGCAGTATTTGACAGCTCACTGCGGATCAGGAAGGATCAAGGTGTCTAATCTCAAAGACATGCCCTAGCACGGACACACCCTTGCCTTTGGCTGCAGATCTGTAGCTTCGGATTCCCCGGCGCTGAGAGACCTCCGCGTCCCCAAATAACATTCACTCTCTCCCGCAGAGAGGTTGCACCCTGCGCAGGCGGCCCTGCGGTGCTTCAATGCATGTGTAGCTTGCACGTCGGTGGACGTACACGTGTAGTCACGGTGAGGGCCACCTGATCTCAAAGTGTTGGGCTAAAACCAAGGTTAGATGCAGTGAGCTTAATATGAAGCTACAACTATCAGCCAATGAGACTGGAGAGAGGAGGAAAAGCTACGGGGGGGGTTTTGCAGGGGGTGTATGTGCCTGACTATTTCCCAACCGGCAGCGTGGTGACTTCCTGGAGTCGCACAGTACCGTAAACAGACAAACATAATGTTAAAATGTAATAGAAAAACCTGGGTGGTTAGGTCTTAATACTACAAAACCCCAAACCGTGCCATCGTAGGAAAAATTCATTCAACACTGACCTAGAAAGTAGTGAAGAAAAACGAACGATGAATACATTTTCAGGTTTTCCACAAATTGTGAACTGAAGGTCCTGCCCTCCGTCAGCAGCACCCAGACAAAAAAAATTTAAACCTATACTTTGCTTCTAAAACCCTGGGTGCCCTAAATACTTCCTCCCACTTTGCAGCTCTTTTGCACAGATGTCCACAAAACTATGTTCCGTCACAGCAAACTGTGTGCATTCTGTGTGTGTGTGTGTGTGTGTGTGTGTGTGTGTGTGTGTGTGTGCATGTGTTTTTCTCCTGGGACAATGAATCACGAACCAGTGTGCCATTTTCTCCACCGCCGTGATTAGAAAAAAAAAAGGGAACCTCAGCTCATTAAAATGGACACTGCGTCCAGTCCCGGGGCCAATCAGATTACAGCGTGGCCCTTTATTGCGAGGCTTTTTTTGGTCATAACCCCTAACTGATTGCAACGGAGCAGCCTTTTGATTTGGCTGCCGAACGACAGAAGGGAAGAAAAGACCACCTACTATCGGCCCGGCAGGATGGAGGGAGCTCAGGGTGAAAATCAGCGGGAGGAAGATAGAGGGAGAGATAAAACATTTCCAAGGTGTTTGCAATCAGCCTCCCATTGTCAGACAGTGAGGGAGAGCTGGCCCGTCCATCTGGAGAGCTTTGTCTCTGGGCTGAGATCGCGCAATGCGATTGGAACGTTAACAGTAGTTTATGATACAAGATGCGATACGCCTGCTGCGACAGATGCACAGAATAAATATAGGACAGATAATGCTTCGGATACACACACTCACACACACACACACACACGTACACATCCAGTCTTCACAATCAGTAACACATTGCCCCAGATCAAAGGGATTTCCGTGCAATGGTGAACCGATGGATGAAGTGTAGAAAAAGCACGGCTGCCAGACTGGAACTAAATCTCTTCCCACTTCACTTCCCCCTGTGGTTTTTTGTCTCTTATTCTCCCTCTGCCCACCTCGGCTCTTCTTGGCGAGAGCGGCCTCCTCGCCCTCTCTCTCTCTCTCTCTCTCTCTCTGCACAAAGAAGGTGGCAGAGGCCCTCTTTTCTCTTTCATAACCCCTCCGTCTCCGAAGCGGTCCACCCATGCCCACTTGATCGCCGTCCACTTCCCTCTCCGTCTTTCTCTGCCTATACATTCATGCGGCTCGCTTCACAAACCCCGCCGCTTCCCTCCGTCTGTCAGCTGAGCCAGAAAGGAGGGGTTTTCGAAGGGAGGTGGGGGGGGGGCTCAAGTGAGCGAAGGAGAAAGAGAGGGGCAAGGGAGCAAGAGGGAGAGTGTGCAGGAGTGGAGGAGAAAATAGAGGGTGAAGAAGGGAAACAGCCGGAGGAATGGGGGAACGGCAGGGATAGATAGAGGGAGAGGGACGGGGGTGGGGTGGGGGGGCTGCAGGGTTGTGTTGGTAGAGAGCCGGGGTATTGATTCGGGGCCTTTTGACATGCTAATTTGCTTGCTGACTGCTTTAATCGCTCCCTCTTCCCATCGCAGGCTTCAAAGAGAGGATGCTTTTCAAAAAGATGAGGGAGAGGAGAGAGGAGAGGAGAGAGGAGAGGAGAGGAGAAAAATGTTCGCATCCTTTTAAACCTCCTCTGGACACTTCCACTGCAAAACACGTCGCTGATGCCGGCTGACAACCGTGTTAGCGGGCATCAGCGACGTGTAAGAACATCCATCTCAACACATCACGTCAACTGCACTTGCTCCACGTTACCTGCAAAAATAAACATGCTGTTCTCGTCTGCATAGTATACTGTTTAGCAAGTGGTGTATCACGGCTGTCCAGTGGAAACCTGCATCATTAGCATTTGACTGGTTTTGAATTTTCAAGACGAACTGAGGAACCACGTCTTTCTCTATGGACGGAAAACTAATTATTATTTGTTAATAGTTGACATTATGGAGACACTAAATCGATAACAGTCTGTGAATTTAATGCATTCACTGTATTTGTAGTTTGTGTGTAGTTTGTATGTAGTTTTCCCTTTCTACAACTGGAAAAAAGAGTAGAAATTTACTTTGTTTTTCTCCGAGATGTTCAACAGACATATCTCACCACGGCCCACTTTTTTTTGGTCCCCCAGCTCTGCAGTTACTTCATTTCCAGTGTGCATTGCACAGAACAACAGTGTCCATCAAAAGTCGAACTCTAAAATTTGACAAATTCAATAAGCACACTGGCGTCTTTGTCACTTTGTCAATAAACTACAAACCGTTTGTTACAATGGGCCTGGGACCCAACTTGATTTTAAGTCAATTTCTGACAATAAAAAAAAATACAAAAAACAAAACTAAAGCCAGCTTTTATTCTGCGAATTTAGTTTTGGACAATTCACGAAGCAAATCAGTTGGTTTTGGGTGTTTAAACACCTGTTGCCGCTTAACTCCACATGAAACTGGTGAAATGATCTCACGCCAGTGACAGCATATTTGCCGGAGCCTCTTGCTATGAGGCCTACAAACGCTTGCATTTTAGAGGGCCAATTACAAAACCGTTGCAGCTTAACATACGATTCTGTCTCACATCCAGCACTGAAACCTTATTCTCCACAAAACATTGGAGGCTGGAATAATTCTACTTATGTCAAATGAAGTTTGACACGCTTCTGGCAATTTCTCTTAAACCGGTGCCTCGAAACAAGGCAAAAATAAAGTGCACTGCTCCAGTAAAACTCAACTTGATTTTCATCAGGGGAAAAAAAAAACCCCAACAAGCGTTTCAAATCCAACAGGAGATAAACGACTTTAAGATGGATGTTCATGGCAGCCTGTTTCGTATACACTGCGGTGAGGCCGGCGCTGTGGGAGCACTGCGGCCATCGGTCCAGGTCACGCTCGATCACTGGTGGCTTCCTGCCCCGAACGGGGCACCGCGAGGAGAGAGACGGGGAGGCGATGAGTGCGGAGGGCTGAAAAGGGAACAAACACTGGAGGCAGGACAGCGGCCCGAGCAGGAAAAGCATTTCAGCACCTCAGTTAATGACGGCTGAATTACCACCAGCAGTTCTACGCGGCCCCCCCCTTCCTCCATCCCATCGAGGGAAGTGTTGAGAGGATTCTTTTTTCTTTTTTTCATCATTTGAGGAGCTAAATAACAACAGAATTTTTTGTTCTTTTTAAAAGAAAATGTTTTAAGCAATTATGTCGGCAGGGGGACAGAGGGGTATATAATGAGGATTGCCTGTGAGACATTTTGTCCTTTCTTTCCGTATCTGTTGTTCTTTCCCGCTTCTCCGTGGGTAATAGATTCCTCGTCTCTATTCAGCGGCACAAAATGAGCCTCTCTGGTGGCGGAGAGAGTGATGAGTACATTCACCTCCGTTCTGCCGCGCTCTGCTCAGCGGCGAGCGTGCGTCCGCGTGCGCCGGCGCATACTAAAACTCCTGCGCGCGTGTCCGTGTACATGTGTCGCCCACACCCGCGTGCGGCTTTTGTGTTGGTTTGCATAAGTGCACGTGTGAGTTTGCATGCGCACGTTGTCTCCTGTCACCTGAGAACCCCCCCGCCGCGTGTCTCTCCATTTTTATTGCGCGGGCGTGTGCGCAAGCTCGCACACACGCTCACGCCAAGACACGCGCGTCTGTGGGAACAATGATGGGCGATGATGCTCCATACGCCGCCTCTCTCCCGACAGTGTAGGTAATCTCATTATTCAGCCCACTTCCTGCCGCCGCCACCAGAGATGGGCCGACAAACACTAACCACCTTAACGGCCGGAGCGGTGGGAAGGAGGTGGGGAAAAAGAGAGAGAGGAGGATAAAAGCGAATGAGCGCCAATGGGTGAAAATTGCTAAACGGAGACTCGGTGGCAAAAAAAGAAAAAAAATGGAGGGAGATGAAAGGAAAAGAGGCACAGGAAAAGAGAGGAAAGCTCACGAGGAGCTGTTAAAGACACGTGAAATTTGAAGAGACAGAGGACATGCACAGAAAAAAACAAACAAGCAAGCAGAGGGGTGGGTGGAGGAGGAATGAGGGGCTGAGTGCGTGTGTGTGAGTGTGTGTATGTGTGTGTGTGTGTGTTAAAAGCCGTCGGGGACTGGCAGGCTCAACAGAATTATGTGGTGAATTTAGAATGACTCTCCCAAGCGCATATTTAACACTGTCAACACAGGGTGAGGGTGAACGGGAAGCCTAGATGCACGCACGCACGCGTGCGCACACACACACACACACGAGTGGCACACACAGGAGAGAAACTCCATCCCTAAAACCTCTTAATCTAACACCAATAACAATTTCAAGCTCGGCAAAGACCGCTCTGAACGAACGAGGGGGAGTTCAGGTGAATCTGATCGTGAGTCTATTGTATAAACAGGTTTTGAGGGAATGTAATGTTGAAAGAAGTTAAAAGTGAATTGCACTTCCTGGTGGATTTTTGTGTTGCAGAAACAGAGGGACAGCAAAGGGGAGAGATAAAACAGGTGTGAGGACATGCAAAAGCCAAAAGGACCTTCAGTCGAATCAAAAAAGATGAACGTGAATCAGGTCGGTGGCGCAAATTTCGTATCTCCACAGTGCCAAGTCGACGGTGTGTGTTGCGGCGATGACAGGATTGCATGGAGGCGGTTCTCAGCTCGACCACGGAGTTGCACTCTGCGGTGTCAAAAGCGTCTGTCACCTTCACGCCTTAATGCCAGAACAACAGTGCCCCCCCCTCCTCCCAACCACCACTTCATGTTGGTACCTTTAATGCAGGCAGCTGTGAGGAGGGATGAAGGTGCAACGTTTCCCGCCTTGTACGGAATGTGATAAAAGGGGAAACAGCAGAAGCACAACTGGAAGCCTGTGGATTCGACAATGTCGTTCAAGAGTTTCTCTCGCGGTGCACACAAAAATAACTGGTGAGGTAATTATCACATCCCCATAATGGCATATGTAATTCTCAACCACCCCCCCCAACAGTAGGGACCCCGTCACCAGATGAGGAGCGAGGAGAGACCCTGACCCCCGCTCTTCCGAATCACGCTTGCCGCGGGGGGGAGGTGGTTAACAGGGAAAGGGATCCCAAGTGCAAACAGACAAAGTCCCCTCTCCTTAGATCAGGGGGCCCCTTGGCCCGCAGTGCCCTGGTTGCCCCTCTTGCCTTGGCCCAGAGTGTACACCCGAGCCACCCTTGGCCCACCTCGAACACAGACGTGCATATACACACACAACCCCACCCCCACCCGCCACAGCTGTCAAAACCCTGACATCTTAATCAATCCTGGATCCACGACCCTGTCAGATGCAGCAGCAAGATGGATGTAGAAGGGGATGACCCCTGACCTCTGCCAGGGTTGGAGAATACAGCTCCCGCTTGCCCCGTCAGCCCCCACTCTAACCCCCAAAACATCACCAGCCCCAGTCGGCTCCACTGCCGCCCTGAACAATGATGGAGGAGAGCCTATTCATTCTGGGCTGGGAACCGGGGCCAAGGTGCCCTTGTAACCCCGCACATACACAAGACAAGCACAGACACACACACACACACACAAATGTGCTAATGTTCACCAAAGACAAGCTTGAAAAAGAAACTTTTTTTTAACCAAATCGAGCCATGTTAAGTGAATATGGGCCGACACACTCCCACATATTTATTAAAACTTTTAAAAATGTCAGAAAATAAATAAATAACACACGTCCAACCTCACAGCCCCCCTCCCCCCCGCCCCAAAAAAAGCAGCTCCTGTATTCAGCACCCTGGTCGACATGGAGGTCGACGTGGAGACCCCTCTCCCGTGGAGCCTGTCATGCTGAGGAATATTAACCAGCTCATCGGTGTGCTTGAGGACTGACAGTGGCCAGCGCCTTTCAACCCTCGTGTTTCTGAAGCCGACCCGTGCCAGCACCACCGGGCCAATGCGCGTTACCCAGTTCAGAACGGTCGTGAGGGGTTTCAGCTCTTGAAAGCAGCGTGACTGGAGCTCAGAGCGAACGGAGTGGATGCGCTGGCATCGTGAACTTAAACAAAGCAAAGCCGATGCAGCGATATGCAAACTAAATGGATGTATTGGCTGGAAAAGCAACACTGCCAGCTCAGGGGCTGGCAGGCGCTACGGGACTGCATTAGTCATGTAAAATCAAGGGTTCCAAAACCCTTTATTGCCTTCTTTGGAGGGTAACAGCTATTTATCTGAGCGGGAATTAAAGGAGAGATAAAGAGTCTACTTCATTGTTGCCGGCAAATTAAAGTTATGATGTACAGTATGAGATCAGGGTTGAAATGAGAGGTTATTATGGTAAACGGCATGATAGGGAGCCGGTCCAGGGGGAGATTTACCTAAAGTCTGTAACTAACTACCTTCTGGTCTCCCTCACTCAGCCCTCCATTTCTCTCGGCCTCTTTGAAGGCGACCCTGGGGACAGAAACCTGGCTGCTGCCACCGGAGCCCAGCAACAGGGAAGATGGGCGACATTCCAAAGGGAATTCTTAAAGCTCAAATTCTACTCCGTCATTTTTTAAAACTAAATACGCATGCGGACCCATCTATGACCACTTGCATCCCTTGCCTCTGCTACCCCCAAGCAGCCGGTAGGACCCTTAAATCACCGGACCTGTTTGTCATGCAATTAGTCCTCCGAGATAAAGGCCCCCTTGTAAATTAGGAGAAGTGTAGCGGTCCTTCCCCCTGTTAATCACCCGTGCCCAGCCTCTGACCCCTCACTGCTGTGGCCCGCTGTTTTCAGTGTGCAAAGGTGGCGGGTGGAGGGTGGTGTATACCGAAAAAAAACAAAAAAAACCCATCGTGGTGGAATTAGCGTCCCCTCGTTTGGCCGGCTGACAATTGCGCCTTGGCTTTGCAAAATGCTGCATGGGATCCTGTAAAACAGCTGCCGATTGCTCCTGGACACCATCCACAATGCAGTACTGCATACGGTGAACTACGATCTACTGTGCGTGATGAGGCAACCAAGTTGCATTAGGCAAAGGACTATTGAAAAGGGCAATCACCAAAAAGAGCCTCTTTAAAACCTCTAAAAGCAGTAACATGGGAGGATCTGTTGGCGGGTTTTGCCAGTATTTCCCGGCCGTGTTTTGAATTCATCATCATGCCAGAGCCTCTATCACACTCCTGATTCTGAAAATCTGGAATGAGGCACTCAGCGCTGACCTTAAAACCTCATCAAACAGCCTGGTATAGGAGCACAGCGAGCCGAGACTAGAATAATCGTCCACGAAGGGCTATTCCCCCCTACCAAATAGCACTATTTCAACTCCATCTCACAGCTGTGTATTTTCACTCCTCTCATACCTGCTCAGAATGATAAACTCCCTCTCTCTCCTTCCCTTCCTCTAAAGCTGTCTATCTCCCCCCCCAGCCTCAGGGTCCTTTGGGAATAAGGGAAAGAGCAGACGGGGGTGAAAGGAGCAGTGGCCGCACGACCCAGTCGGAGCTCTACCCTTCCCTCCCGGTGTGGCCGATTCTCCGAGGATGCATCCCATTGCAGGGCACCTCCCTGTGGGCCAGCTAATTACTCCGTTTACAACCATCATTGCTTCCATCACCCAGCCAGACACTGGAAAGATGGTTGTAGTGAGCAGGAGAGCGAGGACAAAAAAAATGTAATGTACAACGAGGTAGGGGAATCCAGGGAAGGACAAAGAGAATGAAACGCATAAAGAGACAGAGAGACAGGACAAACTGGAGATATTTGAAAAGATGGAGGACAAACGTCACTTCTTTACCTTGGCATTCTGCGTTGCGCTCCTCGTATCCAGGGTTGCACAGGCAGTTCCCGATGGGCACCAGCCACTCTCCGTCCGCCCCGCAGTACATCTTGGGAACCTCCTTCTCCTCCGAATTATCCACGCACGAGCCACGAACTTCCACGAGTGAGGAGGTATCGGCTCCGGTGATGGTGTCGGGAAACTGGGCCAAGTTGCGCACCGCTAGGGGGCATTTCTTGTAGAAGACCCTGACGGAGACAAGGGCGATGCATGCGCCCACGTCCTGGAAGGCCAAGTAGAAGCCCTTCCGGGTCAGGGCGCCAACGTCTCGCACTTCCGTGTTCAGCTTCATGATGCGATCCCCGATGTCCACCTGAGTGAAACTCTCGTCTGCGGCGATGGTGTCGATCTTGCCGAACTGGTTCTCGCGGATGTAGCGCTCTTTGTCGTTGTTGGACTCGTAGTAGTACAGGTTGAAGGTTTCCTTGCAGGTCCCCATGACCCCCGGCAGGCTGTTGCAGTCTCGGAGGGTGAACTTGATCTCAATGTAGACACGCTGGGCACCGCCACGAGGGATCCAGTCGGTGCGGAGCCAGTTGTTCTGGTTTGCCTCCATGACGTTACACACCTGGTACGTCCGAATGGGAATGTTCTTCTCATCCATTATGCTCACTTCCTCCCACTGGGGAAAGGCCACAGCATTAAAAAAGTTACAAGGGTATTCTTAAACGTTAAATTCGTTTATCAAAACAGTGGGAAAATGCCATACAAGTGTGGCAGCCGCGCTGTTAAAGGTTAGGAAAATCTGAAAAACGCTGCCGAGATCATAATGAAGACGTTCTCCTAATTAAAATGGACAACACGAGCCTGAGATCCGGTCTAAGCCAAGCATGAGAGATACTGTGGAAAAGAGCATGCAAGAGAGATTAGTCAATATTTGAGTCTCGGCAGAGCAATTAATTGACGGCTAAACTTAATGCATATTTTATGAATGACACCTAATAGACTTGTTAGGGCAAATATAGAATCGTAAAGATGTTGAAAATTCATGGCTTTTCCTCGACTGCAAGGAAGGAAATTTGGAATTAGCTCTATGCCTCGGCAATGCCTCGAGTTCAGTTACTTGGGAGGCGGGATACGAAACTCTCCCTCTCACACACACACACCCGAGAAAAACTGGATGGCTATCAGGGTATCAGGAGAAGATAAAGGGGATAGAATGAAGGGGGGCTACGGGAAAGCAAATATCAAAAGTCTCTGGATCATTGCTGATGATCTAATGCATGCCTGCTTTACATCTGCATACACGATGGGGACCGGGGGCTGCTGGAGGAGAGAGAGGGAGAGGGAGACTCGCTGACGCGGGGCACACGGATTACGTTATCCAGCGAGGCCTGGCCTTTTTTTTTTTTGCCGAGAGGGAACGTTTGTTTTACTTATGATAAAGTTCCCCTTCTCGACAGGGCCCTGTTGAGCAAATACGAGCATGTCTTAAGAGGCTCAAAGCGGCACGTTCCCTCAAGTTCCTCGTCGCGTCCTTTTAAATAGAGTCTTTGACCGAGCCGGGCTGTAAACAAGAGCAGACGGGCCTTTGGCTGCCGCGGCGTCAAACGTTTAGAAAACTGTGCAAATAATAATACTAACAATAATAATAATAATAATGAAAAAAATAAGGGGCAGTGGAAGATGTAGATAAGCTGACCAGATTTGATTTGACGTCTTATCACAAACAATATGGCTTAAAGCCTTATTTCCCTGGAGGAGGGTGGGATAATGCTGAGGATAGCTGCGGCTGTATGATTTGAGAAAATGCCTGTCATTCCTCATTCCACCACCACCCCCCCCCCCCACACACACACACACACCCCCTGCTATGGAAATCAAGCAATGCGGAGATAAGGCCGCACCTTTCCCCGATAGCAGGGAAGAGGAAGAATAAGGCCAATTGGTCATAATGGGAGGGTGAACGCCGGCCTGACGCCGCTGCCAGGACCCTGTCAATCACTTGTTTGTGATAAGATGGCCCGGGGGAGGGCCTGAGCGCAGCGCAAGCCAAGTTTATGATGAAAAGCTCGGCCAGCAGCATTTGCACAAGGTGAAACCCCGCTCCCCTGGGTTCATATTCATTAGTTGACATTATTTTTTTTGCTAATGGGCATTAGTCTTCATTAGGCATTAACAGGCCTGCTTGTGTTCATCGCATTTGTTGTTCATCATGAGCGATCGGCAATTTAGGTCACCGCTGACTTCCCAGAGATGCGGCATTGAAATACAATTCAGGCCATTTGTGTTTGATCGAGTTTAGACTTGCTTGAAGGCAGGGCGTGCGCCTCACCTTTCTCCAGCAAGCTAATGCCCGTGGCAAATCGGGGTCACTGCGGGCCCAACCGTGGCCCCTGTTCTGTCCCTACTCAGAGCCACTGCAGATAGCCCAATTAGACTGAGAGAGCCCACATTTGGGTGACCCTGTATTCCCCGCTGCTTCGTAGCCTGACCCAGTCGTCCTGCGGCGAGAGCTGAGCCCCACCGAGCTTTCCCCCCTTATTCATCCATTCCGGAGGACCCTCTCTCAGCTGCCAAGTTCCTCTCTCTCTCTCTCTCTCTCTCTCCCTCTCGTCGACTCAATGGTGGAAAGGGATATAAAGTTTCTCCACAAAGGCCGATTCAATCCACCGTCTATTCAGGAAACCTGACGCCCGCTGCAGTATCGGCCCCTGCATCTGACCATTACAGAGTGGTTAGAGAGACGGGGAGCGAGGAGAAAGGGGAGAAGGGTGTGAGTTGGGTGGCGGGGGTGTGATGGGGGGTGCCTATAGACCCAGTGGTTCTCAGAGTGAATTCTGGGGACCACATGGGGCCCTGGAGGGTGCTCCAGAGGATCTCTGCACACAACGAAACGGCAAATTCAGATTTCCCCTTATTTTAGTGTAAGTGACTGGAAAGTAGGCCTGACCCTGAGCCCAGTAGCCCTACGGTGCCGACAGCTGCACAATAAATCACAGACAAAGATATTCCCATAAAGGCCTCACAATGACTCAAATCTTATCAAAGAAGTTTGTGTATCTTTTTGGCGGCCCACTCCAGAGCTCCTGCCAACAGTGGACACTATCTCTCTCTCTCTCATTTTTTTCCCTTTTTCTTTTTTTGCTCAACAGGAGATCGTGCATCCTAACAAGGGGACACTTCTTTGCGGTACTCACCCCTCCTTCTGTCGGGTTGGCGACCCATCCCAGCTCCCCCTGCACAGCTCTGGAGTCCAATAACGTGACTGGAAAACAAGAAAGGGAGAGGTGAGCATGCAGTCTCACGCCGTCCGCACAACACTCGGCGCTGGCGTGTATAATCCACTTAGCTCTCTCACACAGAGGAGGAAAAATCGGTTGCTTTTTAAATTTGCTTCATGAAGTCTTAACAAACAGTTATTACTGGGAAAGAGTTTATCGGGGATAAAATGTCATTATGATGGATGTCAGTAGAGAGGAATAATAAAAAAACGTCGGCTAATGAGTCTTACAAATACTAAACTTGTAAATGTTTTGTTGTGCGTAATTCCCCGCTGGGCTTCACGGGCGTCGTTGCCATTGATTTCCCTTAAGAGAAAGATTTTCTACAAATGACAAATGCATTTCCCAAGTGCCTTTAAAATAATGATTTTTGGGGTTTTCAGTTTGCTGTTTGAGCCTGTTTGATGTGATCGGAATCAATTAGGGAGCCGTGTGCATAAACTTGGTCGTTGAGGAGCAAATCGCGTCCAAAATGCGCCCCCCAATCCCTCGACAGACGGACAGGCTTCTTTACACAATAAGAAAAAAACACAACATGAAACCTGTAAAGATTTCAGCATATTTTGGATTGAAATAAACGAAAAATCCTACACCCGCATTCATTGTTTTAGGGTTGTTTTGAATTCGATGTGGGTAACAAAAGAACTGCTCATCATAAATCAGTAATTCCGCCCGGTATGCAGCACTGTATACACAAGGTTTATTGTGTACAATAGTCCCCCCTTTTTTTTTTTTACAACGCCCCATTTTAAATTCAAAACATTTGTTTCGGTTTTACATAAACCGAGCCCGCGATGCATCGCTGCGGACTTGTTGTGCCAAACTGCAGAGGACAGACTTGCCCGTGCACCAGATTCGGTTGTTTCCAACAGGACAAAGTGTTTCATCTATTTGTGTTTATAGTGGAAGGTGGAGGAAATAAAATAGGATGTAATCTCAACCGGGCCTAACAATTTGAAACTGAATACGCTGCGCCCCGAGAACCCCGAGCAGCAGCAGATTCTCGTCCCGAGATCTTGTTTTGGGCAGCACACGCCGATTTAAACCTCTCGCAGCTCGGTGCTCGGTCGGTGTTTAACCGAGGGACAGTTCGTTAATGGGAAGAAATCGGTTCTTTAATTCGGTTCGCATGCAGTGCGCCGATGCAGCCCAACTTTGTTTTTTTCGATTTTGACCCCCGAATGGTTTTGCATCTAAACACAGTGTGACAGCAGGAGCGGCGACTGTGAACAAGTCTGGGACTGGTAAAGCATGAGCTGCTCGGTCAGTCGGATGTGTGCCGAATTTTGCCCGAGCGTCCCGCGGACTCGTGAATTCACACGCTTTCCTGTTCTACAGGTCCGTTCAGGTGGACGCTGCGCAAAAACCAGGTCTTTACAAGCGAGCGAACGTCGGGTTGACCTTCTCTCCAAACAGAGAGACCAGCGCACATCGGGACCACAAGCACTCTCGCTCGCTGCCCTTACGGCAACTGGCACGATCCAAAAGCCCGAGCTGAAACCAAAACACAGACGATTGGGACAGCCGCTTTCTCGTTCCAGTTGCGTTCACGCGCGGGTGGAGGGGATGGCAGAGACCCGCAAAAAAAAGACGTCGCCGCGTAAAGGCGACCGCCGGCGTTTTTCCATCATCAAACTCGTCGCGGTTCCACGCACTCGCAGCTGAGGGGCCACGAAAGTGCGGCTCCGCAGCGCAAACGCGCGCACACGGAGCGGCGATGAAGTCAGGAGTCCGCGGCAGTTGTTTTTCTTTCCAATAACCTTACCTTCATTCGGGGGGTATATCCGTGCAGGCGAAACAAATGTAGGTATCCCAAAAACAAGAAAGGTGGCCGTGAACAAAATCCCTGCCATGAGTGCCATTTGTGTCGTTGTTCCGTTTTTCCTCTCCTCTTTTTCTTTCGTTGCTCTTCTCCCAGGTCCTGCTCTCTCTCTCTCTCTCTCTCTCTCTCTCTCTCGCTCCCTCTCTCCCTCTCCCTCTCTCTCTCTCTCTTTCCCTGTGGAATATGGGTTTGAAGCGGACAGGGGGAGAGAGACGCACCGAGCGGACCACAGCCGGGAGGCGGGTCTAAGTCTGTGCGCTCTGACGCGGACCCCGTCAATCCATATAGGAAACACAGTGAACAAGGGGGGCAAATAATTATTAACTACCCCCCCCCCCCCCACACACACACACACACACATTCTCACTCTTTAATTGGACACTATAGACGGAGACGCGACGATATGGTGATTATGAGGTGGCAGTTTTTTCGACACTGGCACAGGCACAAAAGCGACGCAAAGCTCACCGAGTGCGAGTCGCGACAGTAAAATTCAAAAACATTGTATGGACAAAAACGAGGGTGGAAATGTCTTGTTTGTCAACAGTGAAAACGAACGGGGAGCGTGTGTGTCTGCCTCCGCCGTCGCCGTGCTTGGGGAACGGTGTCTGCGTCAGTCGCCGCTTACTTAACTTTAGAGAGAAAACACAGACTACATATTTACATGCGTAAAGTGCAATGCGTCAGTCTTTGTCCTCCGTGTTCCTCAGCAGTGACACTGTGCTGATCCTGCATGTAGTCGGGCTCCAGTCAAGCGCAACGCTGTCCGGGGTGAGCCGCATCAGACCAAGGTCGCCACCTAGCGGAGATATTGACGCCTGTTCTGCCTTCAAAATTGGATTTCAGAACAAGCATGAGCATGACCCCCCGAACATTACATGGTACTGCACTTTGTGAAATTGACAATGCTGTTTTCTGACCGGCGCTGGGCTCGTATTGGATTAGCCACTCGCTGTTATTCTAATATTATCAAGGCTTCATGGGCATTTACGATGGAACACACAGATCCGCCTATAAAGTGCACAGAAGAGCAGAGGCGGTGTTTTTCGGCGGTCCAAAGGTGAATGATCCGCAGGGGTTGATGTCACTGCTGCAGTTTTTTTTCCTTCTTCTTCAAACAAAGGCTGCATTGTTCCGGCTTGAGAAAAGCCAGCTGTGTTCAGGTTTGGGGTTTTGCCCAGGGTGCTCTCACTCATTTATGTCCTCCTACACAGGTCTTCAATTGCTCCCAGGAGGTGTGCCCATCGTAAGGGCCGGCAGGCAACCTTTCAATGATCTGCAGAGGAGACTGTCACTGTGTGGGTGGGTTAGGGCTCACCGCATCTCTGCCCACACTGTGGCCATTAAGTACAGATAGTTTTCCACATCCCCAACCAGCACCTTTATAAAATTTTGTCTCCTTTAGAGTGGAATGTGGCTTTTTACAGATTACAGTGAGTGATTCAGCTGCAAAGCATCCACCAAACTAAAGAGTCCTTGGGAGAGTGCATGGGATCCTTATCAACTGTAACACTGCTGAGCCTTTCCGAGGGTGGAAAGTCAAAATAGAAATTCCATCAGGAATCAGTAAAATGTCTCAATATTGTTCTGTGAGATCTTTGGCATAAGACCTGTTTGTGATGGGGAGAGGATTATAAGAACTTCTCTTGACACTCAGCAGGTGCCTGAATGCATTTTCTCCCATCTCACCACAGCACCGTACATACACGAACGTGTCTGCACGTGGAAACATAGAGCCTGCAGCCTCTAGCGTCAACATCAGGCAGATCCCGGGCGTTCCATTTCCCATGCCTTTATGGAGCCGTCACACCAACCTCAGGCTTCAATATATTTATTTCTGCCCATACAAGGGAGCTTTCTCATAGGGGTGATCTCACTGCAAGAACTGCTTCAACAGACATGGTGTGGATTTGTTTCCCCCTCGTAGACGCTTGCTCAAAGAAAGAGAGAGTATAGAGTTTTTACGCATTACAGGTATGAGAGGGCAGCGGTGGAGTCCTGGTCTTGGATTGCTCAAGGAAATCAAAGAACGAGGCTGATTTTGCAGAGACGAAGAGGTGCACGTGGGTTCATGAGGGTCTCCTGGGAGGCGACACTGTGCCGTTGTGGGGTTATAATCTCGCCTGCGAAGCATCTCGACTGGCGTAATGAAGAGCGCAAAGCAGCTGGTACTCTGCTGAAATTGGCCAATTCATCCCCAAACATCGATTGCCCCAAACGACACCCCCGGATGAAAGGGCGCTTTTCCCCTGGCGAAAGAGCCTGGCAACATTAAAAAGCCAGAGCGGGACCTCGAGGGATGCTTTTGATCCAATACGACCAATGGTGGCATAGTCTTGCGGGCCCAACAACGACGGGCCGCGATGGTGGTCGGGGCGTGAGTAGGCGGGTTTGTGTCGCTTGTCTTCTTCATTTGTGTCACAGTGTTTTTGATTGATTACACTCCCATCGTTTCTTTTGTCTCCCTGTCAAACCAGAGGCTTTATTTTTCGGGAGGAAAAGTGGCAGAGCAAAACCCCCCGCTTCCCCCATTCCCTCCCCCTACCAACCCACTCCGCTTTCTCCAGATGGCATCTGCTGCCCACACATCTGCATTGTGTGCCAATCATGCACACTGACTCCAAATCCTTTGCCAGACACACACACAAGCTCACTCAGACAAACTCTGACAAACTTGTGTTACAGACCGATTTGCTGAGATCCGTATCTGGCCGACATCGGCTTTGTTAAATACTGGATATCAGTCAGTCAGGGTGCCGGGCTTTGAAATCAAAGACAGAAACCGCTGTTTTCAAATCCTTTTCCCATCTCAATTAAGGAAAAGTTTTTCATGAAGCACTGAAAGAACAAAATTTACACCCAAGGCAGTGCTCTACTGCAATATCTTATATTTTAACAAACTGTTGCTTTGAGGAAAAATGAACAGTTTCATCCATGACAGTCTAATATGCACTTCCACCGCTATTAGCAGTCGCAGTGACACTAAGATCAGTTCTCCTGCACAGCAGCAGGATAGTCGAGTTATTATAGTTTAAAGTCACGGTGGCTGGTCAGAGTGCATTGGTGTTTTTTAATGTGTATATCAAAAAAAAAATATTGTCAACGTTTGAAGATTTTAATAACCACAGGCAGTTAGAAACCCTTCAGACAAATCCAGCACACAGCAACCTTGCTTAGTCATTCACATCCCCTTCAGGAAGTACACCACACATTTATTGTCAACAAAGCAATAGCCCCCCCACCCACACCCCCCCTTGTCATCCTCTCCCACCTCCGTAGCTACAGTTTGGGCCATTGTTTCAATGAAAGCCCTTAAAGTCCCTCCTGCTGGCCAGTGACCCTCCGGGGCTATGGGCTCTGCCCACCGCCTTCGGATCTCCAGCTTCACGCGGTGTCGTCCGGGCCCGTGCTCAGGAAGACAGTCCCGGAGGTCAGAGTGAGTGGGAGTCGGAGGAGACCACAGCAGAATGTGAAGAGGAGATCAAAGGAGCAGCAGGAGAGCAGCTCTGAACCAGAATGTCAGAGATGAGATAAAATCCACTGGAGTGGAAATATTGCTCACAAACACAGGGACACACACATGCACACAAGCTATATATATATATATATATATATATTTGTTTCGTTATATTCCAACATGGTGGGATTTGACATAATCACCTTAATCTCCTGGCGCTATTTTCCCAGAGCTCATTTTAAGTTCATATATGATCATGTGAATTGCTAATGATGTCAAACTTGTAAATCTGTCCCCAGGATTAATGCATTTGTGCATTAATGGTATTTGTTTGTACATCCTTTATTTTCTCCTCTTCAATAGATATCTGTATCTGTTTTCAGCATTTATTTTCATGCTCTCTCAACTATTTCACAGCTGCAGCGCTCATAACGTCCGTCCACTGTTTACGCTTTATCTCCTCGGCACAGCCTTTGGAAATGTTTGCGAAAGGAAATAATGTCCGACTCACATTATGTCTATCTTCTGAACCGCTGCTTGACCATTCGCGTTCCTTTTTCTGTTTACATTTACATTTAAATGCAAGGCATTTGGTGGAGGCTGTCAGCCGGAGTGATATAAAAACCCGCTCAGTATTCATGATTACGGCAACACCATCAGCGAACATATGGCAAAGATCAAATGTACTGCTCTCCCTGTATGCCCTGTTTGTATTTAAGGGATAGAAAATATGATTCAATTTTCCCATTTTTGCTTTTCTTGTCTGTGACATTTCCACACAAAGTCTGTCTGAGCAGGCGGGCCAAAACTGTCCTAAGCCCTGGCCCCCAAACTTACTGATGCTACATGGAGCAAGTTTTCCTTTCTCTCGCAACATATGCTTTAAAATGATAATGGGGACAGAGTTCCCGCTCAAAGTTAGCAGTACTTTTTGCAAACGGCGGGTCTAATGCTAAGCCGCCATGACATCACTGCAGGTTGTCCCCGGTTGACTTTTTTAACGTTTCCAGTGCATTTATTTTGAACAAAACAAAAGACGACTGGAGTTGCTGGAGCGTTGACTTCCCTGAATCAAGAGCAAAATGGAGGCACATATTTTAAACTCTCATATACTAACACAGTGGATGTGGCAGTACTAATCATGTACCCCACTGTACATGTACTGTAACCTTTAACACCGCATAATATCATTAGTTAACGACATATCCCTTCACTAGTTTTTGAAGGTAGCTAGTAAGCTAGTTTTTTGGACATGCTAACAGTGGATAGGCACGCTGCCTTTTTAAAATTTGATTTTTTTTTTTTGTTTTTTTTAAAGGGGATAGAGAACAACAGCAATCAGCAAGTTCCTTTTATGGACACGTGGAAAGTTACTGAATCACTGTGGCAATGTTACCATTTACAGGTGCAAAGGTTTTCCATGAAGACAGGCAGAGTGAGATACCAACTGAAGGAAAAGTGAAAAAGCTCCGACAAAGAACTGTTCTGCATTGCAGCGCTGACTCTCCACAAGGCTTCCGCCGTGCAGCATTTACGTCCATGCCCCATGCCATGTCACTGCCTGTTATCTGACCTATTCACGGCCGTGCCACCCAGCTCTCTACCCCCCGACGGCTGCATGTCAGTCGATAAGCATTACGGCAGGCCCGGCGGTCGGGCCCAGCGGGCGCAAGCTTTCCCTGCGGTTGTGGAAAAGCAACTGAGCGGCAAGAGCCCCTTTGTGTCGTTTCAGAATTACCCAAGGGTTTTCAGAGTGGACCTTTGTTGTGTCTACCCTGTTGTTTACAACCTTCTTTTTCCAGTCCTGAGGTGTTGTTCTGGGAAATGCCACTGGTTGGAGACTTGACAGCAGGGGGGTATGTGCTCACAGAGAGAGTCTCTCTAATGTCACGCTGTAATGTAACTCCTCTGATCAAGATAAATCAAGGTTACATGCCTTTCTCTGGCAAGTCTGATAGAAATAAAAAGGAAGGTGCTACAGGAATGCACATTTTTCAAACCCTTTATTTCTCAAGCTGCGACCGAGGTGTGTGATCTACAACTTGCTTGTGCGAGTTGTCTTGTTTTAGGCAGCCTAAAGGTAACAAAGTTGTATGAACGTCACAAATTAGTCTTTGTAACCTCAAGAGAAACCACTTTTCCCACCGTTTTTGTTGCAGAAGCATCCATTTTGGTTGTTAAGGGGCTGAGTGACGACCCAGCAAACTCATCTGGCTGCCAGATTAAGCTGCTGCCGTTAGATGCATTTAGATGTCGGTGGAGGCACAGTCACTCAGCGCTTAAAGCATCAACACAAGCTACAAATCAGGCCCCGACTCGGGGCAGCTTTAGAATTTTTTATGTAAAAGATTACATGCTAAAGACATTTGGCAGCCGCAAAAGGGAATAAGCGCTCCAGGGGAGATGATTTAAGGTGTCTCCGAGTTATTTTATGGTGCCGTGTCAGGCGCTTCGGAGAACCTCCTAATCATCGTACTTCCAGAAAGACAAGGAGGCAGAGCTGTGACAGCAAGTGTATGTATATGGATGGTATGGAGAGCACGCATGCCTCCATTAGGAACATTACCCCAAAGCCATTAGTAACGGTTTGTAAGCATATATACAAATGCACACATGGGAATGTGTGCACATGGATTATTTTTACACTTAAACATGCATGCATTTTAGTCGTGATGTATTACTAAAAGTCATGTACAGACCTCTCTGTGTCTCAATCTGAATTATTGTTTTAATAGGGTGGTTAACGACTCAGAGGCAGAAGTAGACACAAGCGTCACGGTAACACACAGACTGACACTTGGCTGTACCATCAAATTTGTGTGACGGGGATGGAGTTTGTGCTCTAACTGATATCATCTTCTAATTTAGTGAGAATCAAGAGAAGGCACAGAAGGCAGTGGGAGTTTCTAAGCCCACAAACACTCGTACAAAACGAAAGGCTCTCTGTGAAGAACTGCGGTGTCTTAATATCATTACAGTAAACAAATCAAGTCAGGGTCACGCAGCCCCTTTTATGTCACTCCATTGGTCATACCGATGTCGAAAAAAAGTGGTTTACAAAACTAAGATCCACATTTTCCAGTGGCTCCCCAGTCAGAGATGCAAAACCGAAAGCTTTGGCTCCATTTGCTGCGAGAGAACGGCCCCCTCTTCCTGTTTTCAGCCATAAAACAATCAAACTTTACTGCCAAATAGAACTCAAGAGTCACGGCCAGTGACATACAGAACTGGCAAGGGGCCAGAAAATGCACGTCGTAACAATACGCCGATGTTAAATGGCTACGCTCGGCGTGCTGTCCGCAGCTGACTGAATTCATAAATCTGCATATTCATTACATAGATTGATGGCCCCGATGGAAGCAATAAATAAATAAACACAGATGAGGAGTCTCACCTCATTCACTACCTGTAACATTATGAAGCAGCGCATCAGGACCGACGTGGTCATGTGGGGGAAAAAAAGCCTTCCCTTTATCTTGTTGAAATGTTGAAATTGAAAATTCTCTGAGCTGATGTCATCACCTTCAATAAACCCTTCGTCGGGTGTGATTTATCTCACTCATTCTTTTGTGATATGCGTGCCGGACAGCTTTGTTTTGGTTTAGCGTAGCACACACAAAAAAAAGGGAAATTAAGATGCAGTTCAATTTTGCTCACTGGTGTAACTTGCGTTGATTGTCACAGAGTGGAATGCTGTACTAAATCATTTTTGCACAGTCACAAGCTGCACATGCGTGCAAGCTGCTGGCGATCAGTCGGAGGCTGTTGCGTTTGATTCGACTCAGTCATTGGAAGGAATCCACCCATCTGATCTGTGCAGGTGCCAGCGTTGCTGTGGTTAAGCAGATTAGATATCAGTCAGTGCAATTGATGCAATTATATGAATCGGTTGCATGCATTAATCCACGGCGGGCCGCTCGCTCTGTTTTTAAGCAACGCTGGACCGACCTAACCTTACGTCAAAGTAGAAAAATGAGAACTGGGAGTGGTAATCAGTATCAGTGCACGCCTGAGGGGAGCTGTCGCAATCACTATCAGGAGAGAAGAGATGGGATTGGTGCATCTCTAATCCCTTGGCAAACTGGATAGTTATACTCTTAAATGCGATGGAAGAGGGTTTTTTTTTTTCTTTCTGGTACTTTTACTTTGTCGTCTTTGAAACCCATAACTCACAGTCTGAGCATGCTTCACATGAACTGGTTCAGACAGATTAGTTCAAACCCTGCCTACTTTAAAAAAAACAGCATAGTTGATTAAAAAAAGCAACCTCTGGGCTCATACGCATTAATATGCTGTTTTCTCACTGTCAGGTGCCTCCCTGCAGTTTTTAACAACCCCTCTTTCCAACAGTGTCACATGATTAGAGAGTATTTATTGTCGGCTGTGTCTATCTCAGATGAAAGCAGCAAAAACGGCTGCAGGGAGCCAATACCACAACCTCCGAGGTGAGCCATATGAACTTTCCCTGCTGGCTGACTTCGCCATGTGACCCCCCCGTACTTCGTTGGCATTAGAAAAGGCTGCAGAGCATATGTGACCAAAAATCATTCACTCCCGCAAAAGCAGCAGAATCACTGCCGTCTGACAATCGGACAAGATAAATGAAAAAAACAACTTGGGCTCAGGAGCCGATGTAATCTCGCGCAGAGATGGAGCGGTGCCGAGGTAAAATATTTCGCTCGGACTAGCTATTCTCTTATTCTCCTCCTGCTCCTGGGAGTAGGCTGCGTTTGCACCGTGGCTGTTGATGGCGGAGGTGGGCGAGGTAGGGCTGAGCATGGTAATCACCCAAAGGTGGACCGGTTGCTATGGCGTCCCGCTGCTGCGCAGTGACAGCGACAGGCGCTTATTGAGTTGCACAGAGGAGGAGAGAGCTGTCGAGCGCGCCGAGGATTACGAGAGCACGCTCGCGCGTCTGACACAGTTTGCCTCCCTACATACGCGAGGACTTCACATGGGTACACCCACGCAGCGAAATACAGCGTCTAAATCGCACAATGGCACGCTTACGATATGGAACAGCATGTGCCAAAAACGAGCGCACCGGCCCAGCACCGAATACCGAGCCGAGAAGCCGCGAGCCGCAGACGCAGCCCGATGTCTCCCACTGGATCCAAACTGACTCAAACAGCCAACCAGACATGTGCCACAAATAAAGAAGGAAGAAGAGGTTTGTTCTGTCAGGAGCCGCACGTACACACCACGAGTCTGATTCAGACAACGCCGCACACTGCACACACACGCGCGAGCGCACACACTTGGTAGCACCTCAGTGCCAAAATAGCAATTACCCATCCTGCGCTGTGAGATAGGAGCTGCTGGCCCCTGGAGCAGCTGCCTGTTATTACTTATGTAAATGTCCCACAGCAGCGTCTCCATCCAATCTGGTAAAAAAAAAAAAGAACGACAGTACGTATGTGTGCCGGAGGTTTATTTACGTAGGGATGAAGGTAAGAGCGGAGCGTGGGTTCGTGCATGTGGCGCGCGCGCGCCGCTTACGCACTTGTGAAGACAGAGGAGATTTCAATTTAGTGGAATCGGGAGGCAGAAAGACAGAGGAGGCGGGGAGCCACGCTTTCAGGACAGAAATGGGGTTTGTCATTGAAGAACGAAGTTATTCGAGAAAGGGTGTTTCTTTTATTTCGAGACGATCTCCAACGCTTGGAAGATGTTACTGCTTACTGACCAAAACGAAAGCCGCTGCACTCATTTTATTTCAGTCTTCAGAAATTCATCAGGTAACAACATGTGACTTTTATTCTTGCGTCATATGAAATATATGGTTCGCGCAGACCTAAGACCGCACGATATAGAAATAATGCCTTGTCTTCCATCTTTCACTGCCCCTACATCTCTGACTGCTGCCAAATAGTGTCTTCTTTAGAAAATACTGACTATCAATTCTAACCTACATTGAATCTTTTTTAAAAAAATTTTAAACCTCCTGCAGGACTTCTTCTTCCTCCTGCAGCCTGATATCACCTCCACCAATTAGATGGCCTATGTGCAGTCTGAGGCCATACCTGGGGCAAAAAAAGGGCCCAAATCACTCCTGCTGCTCGCGAAGCCAATAGCTGTGGACGCATGGTAACAATTGACAGCGACCTGGGTGAACATCATTATTTTTCCCCTCTGGAGAGGATTTTTTTTTGGAGGGGGGCATTATGAAAATGAAAATGGCAAGAAATCATGGGTTCTTTTTTACATATCGGAGCGTTTGAATCCGCTGATGAGGTAGAACACAGTTACTGAGTAGCCTGAACATCCATAGTATAATCTGATTTCCAGCCCCCTCCGCACTTATGGTCAAAATGGATAAAAAAGTCAATAGTAGCTGGCCAATCATTGACAGGCTCCTGTTTGTCTCATGGCAGACGGGCGGCTGAAAAAGAGATACCACCGAGCTCCTTCCACCTCGGCCGTGACCCCGCCGCCTTTCTAACGTGACCACAGCCACTGGATTAACAAACTGTTCGATGAACGTCAAAGGGATGTCAAAGGGACTTGTGATTTGTCAATCAGTCACTTAAGTTCTCCACAGACGTGAAAACGTCCTGGCTGACCAGCGATTCAAGTCCAAGGCCCAGACTTCCAGGTCTTTTTTGGTTGTTTTTTTTCAAATCACTAATCATCAGATTCACGACATGACTTGACGCCGTTGATAAAAAAAATGTCGCAAATTCTATATAACGGCATCGATGGAAGCTCTAAAGCACGAGGGTGCGGTGAAGCTTGGAGTAGCAGCGTTCTCCAAGGCAGTTCAAATAAAAATTCAATTTATCATCTGTTCCATACTCGCGATCTGTACATCACTCACTGCCCTCTTATTTTGAAAAAAAATGGGAAATGGCCCCAGTCCTATTTTTAGCCCCTTTGTCTATGTAAAGCCCACCGCACAGCCCTGCAGTGAGAAAAACCCTGCATTAGGCCACTTCAGCCGTACTGAATCCACTTACGGCTAAAAGCAGGCGGGCTTCTATCCATCCCACCACTATAGGTACGGATATACCTTAGGAGTGGAGTCCCCTGTGCCCGCCCCCCCACCCCTACCCCCCTCACAACCTAACCTACGCCATAAAACCCTCCATCCTCCTCTCCGGTTCCCCCTCAAAGGTTGCAGGTAAGTGGAGTAATCTCTTGGCCCATCGCCCCATCTCTCTGGGTGAATGAAACCGAACCCCCCCCTCCACCCTTGCAACTTTCAGACCCCCATCCTGCCCACTCCCAACAAGGCCCACCTATTTCTCTCTCTCTCTCTCTCTACGCTCTCTCCCTCTCTCGTTCTCCCTCTCCTCCTATCTAATCACAGTCCATTAGCCGCCCCATTAAAATTCTTTTGTCCAATTTGGAAGGAATGCTACCCTCGTGGAAAAAACAGAATGAAGCCACAATAGGGCCTTTTCAAATCGTGCTCGACTTTTATTACCGAGAGTCGCTGAGGAGTGCCACCCACCTCCGAGCACTATGCCTTGCCGTCCCCTCCTGTATGCTCTCCTTGTGTGTGTGTGTGTGTGTGTGTGTGTGTGTGTGTGCACGTGCGTGCTTGTATGTTTTACAGTAAGGCTGCACAGGGAGAAAAGAATGACTCTTTTTTTGGTTTGGTTTGCACAGGTCTGCACCGATTTCTCCGTTGATACAATGTGAAATCTTGTGACAATACAACCTTGAGCGCATATTAAATGATTCGCCAAAACTTGTGTTCTCGGTTTTATCCGCTTTAGGTCTTAGAAAAGAAATTTCTTGTAATTTCACTGAGGCTTTTTTGGCAAAAACTGCCCTCGGATCAAGAAGAGCAAGATTAAGATGAAGCGTGAGCTGATGAGAGAGAGACACCGTGAGAGATGAAACTGAAATTGAAATTTATTTGCTAATGCACTGGGTCAGAAAAACAACCAGAGTGCTGTCTACTCTGGAGACAGCCACCTTGCCTTTGCATTTCCAATCCCCCTTTCCACCTCTGCTCTCCTCTTTATCTGCATTCAGTCCAATATCACACATTTGCACAAAAGATCAACATCTCATCCCATGAAAAAAATACCTCTGACGAACTCCAGTCCATTACTCGTGTAATTTGCCTCGTGTAATGCGCTTCTGGTTCCCAGGTTCCTCGGACGATGTGTGGCTACATTCGCATCCACCCATGAGTGACAACGCTTGCAGCATCATATGATAGTGATATGGATGTCTGCGGGCGCGTGACTCAGAGCCTGTCTCACCAACTGTCTAACCAGCCCGATGACTGAAGAGTTGTCTAAATCACAACCGCTGGGGCTGAGATTGACCCGGTGGATCGTGGGAACCCCTTAACAGTGGATGAGCGCGAGATCCAGACAGCACATACTGATGCTGGGACTGTCGCACGTGCACGCGCGCACGCACATGTACTCAGGCTTATCTGCCAGTATTCTGGGACACAGGCTGCAGATGACAGGCAGGTATGACAGGCCAAGACACGCTGATAACGGATAGGACCGTCCATTTGACGGATCGTGTGTGTGTGTGTGTGTGTCTGACAGAGCGGCTAGAGGAAGGCTTTTACCATCATTGCGGGAAATGCAAAACGCGCTAACATGTGAATACAACATATTGGTAGGTGTTTGAATGTGTGTGTAGGCGCACTGGTGTGTGTGTGTGTGTGTGTGTGTGTGTGTGTGTGTGTGTCATTTTTTTGCACTGCTCGAGGGGGGTAGGCTTCCATTACACCTTCCACACAGTAATTACTAAAATGAGGCCAGCGCTCTTAGGGGGCTTTCCATTACCAGTTCCCTAATATGTAACAAAAGGGTACATGAGATGTGTGTGTCTGTGCGCGTGCATGCATGCGTGTGTGTGTGTGTGCCGTCTGGGCGAAAGCCTATCATAGCCGTTCTGAGAGGCGCACGGCGTCACCAACGCAACGCGCCCCAGGGGTTTTGCTGTTTGTCCATTAACGTGACACTTACAACAAGATTATGACAAGTATGTATTAAGTGGGTTAGGAAATGGCTTGGATGCCACCGTGTGTGTGTGTGTGTGTGTGTGTGTGAGCGCGCACACATGCGTGAGCGTGTGAGTGGGTAAAACACAGCAGGTTGAATGGCCCCCTGCCTGAATGGGCGTGGGTGGGAAAGGTGAAAAGCGGGGAGGAAAGAGAGGCCGACGGCTCCGCGTCGACATATGTGTGTGTGTGTGTGTGTGTGTGTGTGTGTGTGTGTGAGCGTTTCTCTGTGTGCGTCCTCCACACTGTAAGCCTAGATGTAATCCAGAGCAGGAAGCGGGGCAGGGCGTTGCAGTAGGTGTTAAAGCTCCACTGCTTCCCTGAAACACTGCTGCCGACTGTTTCACTCAGTGCCCGCTAATATGGAGCCCCCTTATTGAGTTTCGGCGCCGCAGCCCGCCGAGCGCCCCCGACCGCCCTCGCCGGGTGAGACCGGCCCGCTCACTGAAGGTCGCCCCGGTTTGATTCGTGAAGCGAGGTTGAGCGCGGCTGTGCGTGAGCGCCTAAACGGCGTGGAGCAATGTTCCCGCGACGCGGCGGCCCAGTTGCAGAAACGTGCCGATTAAAAAGGCATGTCAAGACACGGGCACTTCACGAGTTTGACGCTAATTCCCACGTAAAAGTTGCCTCTCCGCTGATTTGAATCATTACGACATAAACGGCTTCGCAGCAGATGGCGGGAGCTGGCATCAGAGATCAGAGTTTGAGCGCCATATGGTTATGTTTTCCGACGACATTCATCCCACTTTTGTCCACTCTTGACAACAGGGAAATTACATGACATGTTCTTCCTCCCCCCCACCCCCCTCCACCGTGAGCGCAGTACTGCTGAATCAGTCCGAAAGAAAACAATGCGATACATCACAACATGTCAAGTGCTTCCTGTAGCACGGCGGCGGTGGCGGAGCTCGCTCGCTCGCGTCCTGCACCGGCGATGACGACGCGGGAACCCAGCTGCCGCTTCAAAAGAGCAAGACACGTCGACCCGACGAGGGGGGGGTTCTGGCCCATCGGACAGCCGCCTGTCAACAAGATCTCGACGCTTTGTCACCCTCTGCTCCCTTTCCCAGACCTCCCATCCCCTCTTCGTTTGCTGATAAGAACAGCGGCGTCCTGTGTGCGTGTGCGTGCGCGCGTGTGTGTGCGGTGTGTAGGTGGGAGCGAGCCTGTTGGTCCGTTGCGTTACTTTTCACTCTCTTTGACCGTCTCTTCTCACTTTAGAGACGCGGCGTCACCTGCTCCATTGCCGCACGTGGGCTCCAACGAGCGTCATCCAGGCCCAACACCTATACATGACTTACTGAAGGCTGCTTGGGTGAAATGGGGCTATTAAACTGACCTGAGAGCAGCATTTTTATTGCATCCCAATGAATTCGGTGACCACCCACCCCTCGACCTTTACTCTGACCTCAGCATGAGTTTGACATTTTGGGTTGTGAGTAACATTTGGATGGACTGGTATGAAATTTGGTTTTCACATTTCGCTGGATGGGTGAACAAAGTGAAATATCTTCCCGTCCTTTTTCATCTGTCTTCATCATTGGGTCAACGGGCTTCCAATTTACGAGTGTGCAACAAATCCAGTCATCCAGTAAGACGTTGCACTGGCTGACTGCATGTATGTGCACAATCTTATTCAGTTAACAAACGACATATCCAACGGGCCTTGGGTATGATGCACTCATTTCATACCAACTGCCGCATTCATCGTTCACCTCACATTTTCTAACAGACGGTCAAATGGTCAAATTAAAAACGTGCTGAGGCTAGGCCTTCCAAAACCTTAAAAAAACAGACTCAAAGTAGAGCTACCCCTGATCCTGGGTCAGACTGCCAGCTGAGTGTTTATTGGAGGCTGGGTGGAGGCGGGGGTGGGTCTCCACAGGAGCCCCCCGAAGATCAGTGAGGACTAACGGCGTGATAACGAGTCGCGTATTGGAGCTGGTGTGAGGTGCGGGGGGTTGGGGCGTTTGCTCATCGAGTACAAAGCTGATGTTAAGCTTTTACCGGGGTAGATGCGAGCCCCACACCCTCCTCTCCCACGGGCGAGCACGCCCATGGGCTGGGGTAAAGCCAGCGCTCCAATAAAAACACAAAAATATACCTTGAATCTCAAACATGCACAGCATTGATAATGTAATCTCCTCCTTGTTGCTGCAACGACGCAGTTTCCCCAGAGGGATCATTAAAACTTCATCTCCAGCACTGGAAAAGTTGCTTTGAAAGCATAATATATACCTTACGGAAAATTCATGAGGATAGGGCGTCTTTTCCTGTAGGGACGAGAGCGGGCATTTAGCTTTTCTCCTGGATTATGTGACACCAAGTCAGGAGGAATCGATAAGTCTGTTTTTTTGAGGGTTTTTTAATACCTATGTAGATATTAAGCAGCGTGAAATCGGTGCTGTTTGTCTTTAAGTTGGCGTGACAACTCAAATCCACACGAGCGGTCCGCAACATCCGAAGGCCCCGAAATAAGGTGCACTCCACGGCCCGTTGAGTTGTTCTGCATTTCCTCTCACCGCTGCCCCGCTTCCTTCTCCCACTTCTGTTTATCCGTGCGTTTGTGCATCATTTGGAGACGGATTCCTCACCCCAGTGTCAGCCAACACATGCATGCGGGCTGGCTGGGGGAGAGCCCTGCACTGGGTGAGGGTGGAGCGCAAACACAAACACGGACGCACACAGGCAGATGGGGGAGGTGGGGGGGTGTAGGGAGCTTGTGCTCAAAAGCACTTTTGGTCAGTGACAAAAGAATGCTAACTAATCATTATATATAGCGTTGTATTTAAAACAGTATGTGAAAGGTAACGTCGAACATTCCCTTTGTTCCATATTGTCCTCTTCAATTTGGATTTCCTGTTGTTTCTCTATGTTTATCACTTTTTTAGCCGAGCAAACGAAGCAAGAGTTTGCTGCCAGGCACCGGAAGCACGAGCAAGGCATGGGGCTCCTGCACGCAGGGGCCACAACGCGAGGGAGGAACCAGGGGGGCCTCGGGCGGACGATTCTCAAATCAGGCTTTGTTACCGCCGGGAGGCCGGGAAGGAGAGCAGATGCCTCGCTTATTCGACCATGCACGTCACGCCCCAGACCGCTCGCTCCGGCTGCTGCTCTCAAACTCTCTGCTGCCGCCCCCTCACCCTGCAGCATACGCCTCTGACTTGGTGTGTGTGTGTGTTGCAGAAAAGATACATCTGGCACCGGGTGCTAATCTGAGCCAGGTGGTGGAAGACCCAAACACCGTTGTCACGAATGTGACAACAAACTGTCAGGCACCTAACACCCCCACGCCGACCCCACACCGAGGAGGAAATGTTTGTCGATATCTTCTCGCGCGCGCATGTGTGTACTTCTGAGCGATGACCGCTTTGAGTAATAGACCTTACTGAGCGGGGACAAATTTTTTGCCGGTCCTCGCACCTTCAGGGGGCTGTTCTGGGTTTGCGGTTCAGGTTAGGTTAGGGTTAGAGGAAGGAGCTGGGGAATATGTTATATCGTGGAGGCGTCCTAAGAAGTTGGAGTATCTCTGTGCGCGCCCGTCCTCGACCTCCCCCCTTGCACAGGAGCCCACCCGTAACTCGGCACACAGGGGCGATCGGGGTCCTGCTGGAGTGTCAGCGGGTGTCGGAGGGCTGTTTACCTACTATGACGGATGGGAGTGGGGTCACCAAAGAGGCACGCATTTAATCTGACGCCGCCTTCGGCCGGTGCAGCACGACGAGCGCACACGCACACACACACGCAGTCTTTGTGTCTGCGTATGTGTGTGCCACCTCAGACTGAAAGCCAATTTAAATCGATCCATCAATCATCTTCCCGACTCATTTTCTCCCCTTCTTTCTCCACTTGATGCTCCTCGGTTTCCGGAGACCGATGGTCATCCTTAAGTGTGTTTGTCAAAGGGACGTTTATTTTTCCTCGCCTCTCATCTTGAAAGTAAATGTGAATGAAAGTAGTATTTCACCATATAGCGGGGTGTCAACCATTACATCTCTTTTTTTAAAGAGAAGAATACGTTTTTCAAAAAACTTTGCTCTGAAGGTGCAAAATATTACAGTTTTATTTCAGACAGAATGCATACAGACTGCACCACTAATTTGGATTATTTGCGTAGGTCTATTACATAAAATGCAAAACATACTTTCTGGAATATCCTGTTTAAATTTCCATTTAAATTACATTTTGTAATGTCACAAAAATAATTCAGAATTCTTCCCCTCCCCTTAACCTGTTGAGTGCTGATCATTTGGGAAGTAGCGAACGGATGAGGGAGAGATTTCAGACGTCTTCCTGCTGGCAGAGGCCGTCACTTTTACGCTGCCGCCCACACCAGAAGTTCTGCGAGCGCTAGCGTCAGCAACGGCATCCAACGAAAAGTCACAGTCAACTGCGATGCTCCCTGCAGCAACTCAGTCGCGGTTGGCACGCTGGGCAACGAGAGGGTCGACTCCTCCAGGCTGCCCGTTTGCAACGCCCCAGCTGGTCGCCCAGGCGGCGGCACAGTGAGCCCGCACCTCTGTCTCAGCTGCTTGGACTCTGATGACGCTCCTCTTCTGACTTCATCGGAGGGTTGGTTGAAAGCGTGGGTTCTGATGACAGACTGAGCTGCAGCGATGCCTCCGGGGCGGAGAGAAGGTAGTAAACAGAATCTCGCCCTGCAGCTCCTCCAATGTGACAGGCGCAAAGGTAAACCTCATACCAAGTACCACGGTTGTCATATGCACACACATCACACGGCCTCTCACTGTTGCAGCAAATGTTGAGGTAAGGTTGGATACAAGTTGGGCACGCTTTTTTGTTCGGGGGAATCTGCATCGTTGACGCACATTGGTCATCGTCAACGATCTTGTTGCCGCACATACGTTTTGAAGAGGCGAGAGTAGCAGGATGATGGCCCAAGGGAGGCATTCCGGCGCTCTGCCTCGCGCACCTCTAGTGGAACAGATACGCTCCTCTTTTAATTAACTGTCTGCTGTCTGCCCTGGCCAATGTAGCGCCTCACATTTCATCTGCTCCGAGTCTAAGAAGGAAAGAAAGAATGCCCATTAACTAATCTTCAGCAACTCTCTCTCGTGTTCATCGCGAAGCCATCATCTCTTTATTTGCGACGGGACTGTCACGTCTCTCATCGGCTAATAAGGGCTTCGGAGCTGATGGCCAAACAGAGATGACAGCCTCTTTGTGCCTCCGGACTGCCTCCCAAACGAATCCCGCCGACTCCCCGCGAAAAATCCATTCACCGAGCCATAAGCGTAATTGTGTCGCATGACATGTGTGAAATCGCACAACAATGCCGCGCTGCCGCGGCCCATTTAGAGAGTGACGGGCTGACAAACTGGTGGGGGACAAGGGGACGAGGGGACTGAGAGACGGCGACGGGTGTTTATGCGAAAAAGGAGGACAGGTGGGTTCGACGCACAGAGAGGGAAGGTTCTGCGGCACTTCTTTGAGGAGGAGCTCCTTCACAATAAAAACGACAGAATGAAACGTAAAATAAATGAACAAGATGAAGAGGCTGCACTAAACACAATGTGCAGCTGAGGTTGATGCGGATGTCAGTAACGTATATTGGCCCTGACGTAGCCAGATGAGTAGTCAAGGGATCGGAAAATTCATTACAATTAATCTACAGGGACAGGAACATGTATGGCAGTCCATCCAATAGTTGCCGAGATATTGCGAAATTGCGGGTGCAGATTTTCACGCACGATAAAAAGGACATCGCTGCACCGTCTGAGAAGTGCTTTCATGGCACCAAACCAGCTATATGCTTTGGCAAATATCTACAGAAACAATTTTCTGATATGAGACGGAAGCAATTTGTAAAGGATGGATAGCTAGGAACAGGGTGAAATAAAGAACTGACAATGACGGACAGCCACCGGGAAACGCACGCACGCGCGTTGCTGTGTTTTCTCGCACCTGCAGTCACGGCCGTCCCCGAAACTCACGGACACGTAAACGCCACATTAAAATAAAAAAAAAAGAAAACCAGCCAACCACGCAGCGCCTCTGAAGTGACGCAAGGTCAAAACCTGCGACGCAACACCTCGTGTCCTTGGCGCGTCCGTGTTACGGGCTTAGAGCGCCAGCGGCAGCGCCCCCGTTAATGATAACCTAACTCTCTCCCCCAGGGTTGAAGTCATTTACCAGGTCTGCTCTCCGGCCTCATTCCTCAGTAACAAAACACAGCCGCCATCCCTCAATGGCACGTAACCCAGAGTAGCAGAGACAGGTCATATTTATCACACTAAGCCAGTGGTAAATGACTCGGGCCAGAACACGGACTCACACACACACACACACACACACACACGTGCACATGCACATACACTTCCAGTACATGATGAGTGAAGGCAGGAGCAGCACTTGTAAAATGTAAAACAGGGAACGGCTGACACTATCGGCTAGTTTCAATGTTGGAGGAGTAATAGCAGGCTGCACCAGAAGCAAACTTATGTTTCAGTGCTCGCAGCTTTGACCAATAAGACACTTGAAAGACAATCATCCAAATCAAGTTTACTGTCAGCAAATTATTGTTTTTATCTGACTTTACAGTATTTGATTGGGATAAGCTTTCAATAAGGTAAGCTATGCAGAACGCATTTTTTATTGTCTGCTGTCTAGCCCAGAGTCAGACGATGTTAGTTTTGGTTTAGATATCAACTCGGCCCATCGCTCCATCCCTTCGGACCTGGAAAGCGGCGGGCTCTTGTTCTCCTGCTCGCCTCGGCCCCACCAGCCCTGCTTTGGCCCCGCAGGGTTTTTTATTCCGCTGAGATGAAGTCTGAAATTGAGCAATCCTTGGCTTATTTTAAAGCCTGAGACCGTCCATGAACCTTGGTTCGCTCATATTTATTCTTTTTTTTTGCCTCTGAACCAAAATGATTTTTAGCTTGTACGCTTGTATATTCATTCCACTCTTCTGGTGTGTTTTGTTTGCCATCTTCAGTCCAATAGTTTACTCTTTTAAAAAAAAAGGTAGTAACCTAGTTCTGCAATAAAGCTCCTTTTGTGAGGGCTATACCAAAGTTTTATTAAAATAGTTTTAGAGAGTCACTGGTAGATTTGGAGGATGTAATGATGGATTTTTGTTTGGAATATTCTATGATCTCGAACTTAAAAACAAAACAAAACCAACCTTTTTCATCTGCAGTATTGATTATTTCTCCATTGATAGCAAATAAATTCTACCAGTTCTGATCAGCGCATTATTACAATCAATATCCAGCCGCACGCCACTTACACAGATTTATATGGTATCCCCAGAATATAACCACTTAATAAAACGACACTGGCTTCTTCCTTCTTATTTACAAGGATTTCATCTCGACAAGCCAGAGCCTCTCCATTAATCATGTAATGCAGATAGTGATATCACTCGGAGCCAGTCTGTCACTGTGTGCTTGCTCTCGCTCACTTTCACACACACATTACAGTGTATCTACAAGTCTGTCACTCTCTTCCCATGAGGCTGTGTTACAGTCCTATATGTCAGTGTTAACTGTAGCCATATGGCACTCCTTTGAGCAGTGGCTGTGGGAGTCAGTCACAAACCAGCCGTTGGGGACGGGGCCCATGGGCCACTGACAGATGACAATTACACGCCATTAAAACACACTGACAGAGGCAGAAAGAGGGAGAGAGAGGTGTCAGCAGGAGCTTATGAATCTTTAATTTTGTTTGGAAAAATGTGTAGTATATAAAAAGACAGTGCTGGTGGGCTACACATGTGCTTATACATAAAGAAAACAAGGAGCGCCCTGTTGTTTATTTGGATAGAGAAATGAGAGAGACAAGTGATTCTTTCCATCTCCTTAAAGTGTCTGTCTAAATTTGTTAAGCCAACATGAAGGGTTGCTTTGGTCAGGGAAAACATTCTCATCTCATCTCTGATCAATAATGTATGCATTCGTTTCACCGGCTGGAGAAAGTGTGTGTGAATAACGTGCATCAACGTGTATGTGATCACAGCTCCTTATGGTCAACCCTCAGGACATCAGAGAAACAAAAGCAGCCGCATCTTCCTTGTCAGAAGCCAAACGTTCCTTATTGACATCCTCTGTGTCTTCCTTCCCTACTGTCACCCCCGTCTTCCCCCACTGAGCTGCATCTCCCAGCCTTATTTAACATCAGAAAGGACCTGGCATCTTCAGTGCTTTACCTTAAGCCTCCCGAGTCCTCCTCAGTCACTTACCAAACACTTAATCACGTTTTGGGATGTCGACCCTCTCCACCCATATTACTAATCCTCCCCAAGCCACATAGCTTTTGTCTTTTGCTAAGACTGGGGCTTAAAGGGGCTTAGAGCCTTCCTGAGAGGCACAAGCCTGGTCTCTTGAAATTAGACTGAGCCCATGTGAGGAATCAAATGTTTTGAGGATTCCCGCATGCTGCAGTAATGCGAATTACAGCATGGAGTTGGTTTTATTTAGGAAGAAACCCAGCAGTATGTGTGTGCTTATACGGCAAGTGGAGCTGTACATACATATTCACAAAACAGCACGAAACTGTGAAAGCAGCGTGTGTGTGTTTGTGCGCGCTGAGTAGTGTGTAGCACCCAACATCATGCAGAGAGTAATCAGTCTTAATTGGTTCGGTCTGATTATTATTTATTATCATTTCCTCTAAAGCCTTTATTCAGCAAGCCTCTGGATACACACTCAGGAAACAGCCTCTAATTACTAATGGATGATGACAAAATGCTGGGGTCACCCAGTGTGTGAGTGTGTATGTGTGAGTCAATGATAGAGGGGAAAAAGAAACAAAGAAAGAGGCAAGAAAGTGGCTCTTTTCTTATTTATCAACTAATTTCTTCCACATTACACAGTGTTCCATGTTCATATGCAATTCCTCAACTCAGTAAAGGATACATTCTATCATATGTACGTATTCCTAAATGCCAGTGACTCAAGACTCTATGAAACCAGACACTTTTTGTTTCATTCCGCCTCACTGACTTCTACTGACCTAATTTAAATTTATCACAAAATGTGTTCTTTCAAGTGAGCCACTTGTTTGGTAAAAAAACAAATGCAAAACCGCAGCTTTTTGATGAATAAAAGGAGTTAAATGTTTGAGCAATCTCAGAAATACAGTATGAACAAAGCCACAGATCTGAATCTATCAGTTTTATCAGATCTACTTGGGTTTTCAACATGGCACAAGGTTAACTAGTAAATACGGAGAAATATGATGATATAGGACCATAATCTCACCTCATATGTAGCTGGCAAACCAATAAACAGGAAGTGGAATAAGGCAGACTTAAATTCACAGTATTTTTAGTGAAAAGCGGTGTAGTAATTGTGTCCCACAAAACAATGCATATAATTAATCCCCCACCCAATCCTCATTCAGGGGGTGTTTTTCAGATACACCCACATGTGGCTTAGAGGCACCCTGCTACTCTGTCATTAAATACCTCCCTACCAAAGAATACATACACACACTCCTTTCACCTCACTATAAGAAGTTCCAGACAGTTGGGTTGATGGCCCTGCTGGGGTGCAGGTGTGTACGGAGGAAGGGGGATGTTGATTGAGGTTGTGCGGGGGGGGGGGTTCCCACCCAAGTCCCCTGCGGCTAAAAGTACAATTCTTTGGAGTTGTCCCATGCACAAATACACAAAGAACCACAGAAGAACCACATGAAGACACAGACCCTTTTGTGCCCTACCCTAAAGGTATCCTTATATCTCCTGGAAGCTGGGTGTTAAACTATCCATTGATTTGTTCTTGCTTCTCCTTCACTGCACATCTAATTTAGCTACTCTGTTCGGTCGTGTGCATTCCTTTCATTCAGAGAGATAAGAGTGGCCTCCAGACATTCTCGATGCCCCCCTGCTTTGCTCTTTTTTAACCCGACTTAAAATCTATCGGTCCCTTTAACTCTGCTTTTCATCTAGGCTCTCGTGCCCCCTCCCACCCCGACCAACTCCACCTTTTGTTCTCTCTCTTTCTTTGTTTCTTCATCAATTTACACTACATTACAGTTGCCTTGATCCTTTGGCCCTGAATAAACATCATTTATCAAGACAGACTGATGTTTGCACCTCTAATTCAAACAGGAAAGTCAGACTCTGGCTGAAAAATAGCATTCCTTATGGGAGGGAAAGGAGTGTGTGTGTGTTTGAGTTGTAGTTGTTATGTCATGATCCCATCAACCTCCCAGTCTCTCCCAATCTGACCTGTGACATAAAAACATTCACAAACTCCAGTTCAGGATTATACACATCCATGAAACAGTTCATATAAACTCGCACACTAAAACAAAGACACATTCACATGCAAACACACCAATTTATATTTGCGCATTGATCCACTATGCACATACGCGCACACACACACACACACACACACACACACAAACATGCAGTTGTCCAGGTGTTGCATCTCCCACTGATAAAGGCCCAGCAAGTCAGACTTGGTCTTGATAGAGCTCTGTCTAATGGATGTGTGTGAACATGGGAAGTAACATGGCTGTACACCTAAACATTTACACTTCTGACCACAGAGGTGAGATTGATTGTGGCTATTCTGTCTGCACCTTGTGCTTCTTATCGCAGAGAGTTAATTAGAGATTGACACGTCAAATGACAAAGATGACATCACAGCTCAGGCTTGCATAAATCACTGAAATTAAATGAAATGAAATTGCATCACATAAACATGAAATCATTGTAAATGACATCAACTTTTAATTTGATTGATTAGATTAAATTAGATACAGTTAATAGGGTGAAAAAAATAACATACATAAATTTGTATGTAGCACAAAAAGATAATACAAAAAATATACTGAAGTAGTACAAATGGGATGGAAAGCACTAGAAAAAGACAAATAAAAAAGGTTATACACCATGAAAGGTATCTGTATTATAAAATAAGTACATACTTCATAACAAATGAGAAGTTTGTGTACTTTGTGCATATGATTTATTGAACTTCAAATTCATGAGCCCAAATCTGTTAAGGTAAGTCCCAAGATGTAAAAAAAAAAGTAATTATCTTTTAAGATGGGTTAGATTTGTGACAAGTAGTAATCACAACGTCTAATAAAATGCTTGCATTGCCTAATCTTTTCCATGACACAAATAAATGAATGCATCTTAAGTAAATACAAAAAAACACAAACACTACACAGGAGCCTTTTTTTTCCACTTTTTATAACTCATGGGATTACCAAGTCAGATTCATGTTTTCACACTGGCATTTATATCTGTGGTTTGGAAACACTATTCCATTAAGATGTCACCTGACAAGAGTAAGGGGTCAAGGGTCACCTGGTGGAGAAATGGGATACCTGCAGGACTGGGTCAGCGGAGGTAAAGAGGTGAAAGGTGGAAGATATGGTTTTGGGATGGTTGTAGCAGGTCGTCAAACTCATTTTCCCCTCAGCTTTATGAGCAACATTTGTCTCAGGGTTGCGGTGTGGAAGAAGATGTCAGACCACCCTCACTCTCCAGGACAAACTTCTTGATGTACCACCAAGGCATCACCTACTGGCCCAATGGGGGTGGGGCGGGAGAGAGAAACGAAGGTGTTGGTGTTTTTCCAGCCCACGTTCCAGTTGTTACTCACAAGTGAGACAGGAAAATGTCTGGAATGCCCGTGATGAAAGACTTCTGTCAGAGCACCAAGTGCAAAATAATGAAATCTAACCACAAGCCACCAGACATGCTGCGGTTTAACAAGAGTTCACGTACACTCTTATCCACACTCAAACCTTATGCAGAGATTGAAAAATGAGACTGAAGGAGTAAGAAGAGTAACCTTGCCTTAACTCTTTGTTGATTTTGTTCATCCCGTGATTCTGCGGGATGGATCTTTTCCAAATCTTGTCTTCTTGGTAAGAAAGACCAATTGTGTATCACTGTGCCTTTAGGCTCTAAATCCCATGGTCTGTAACCCTTTCACCTAAGTCTCCCACGGGACTTGAACTCACTATGACCAACTGGACAGCAACCAACTGAGGCTGAGGCGGCTATTTAATTGACCTTTCTGTGAATGAATAGGGAAACAGAGGGGAGCATTGCTCTGGTCGTCAATAACTGAGGCCGCCTCTGGATTATCAGGCATTGATTATGTGCGAGTCATCATCTGAGGCCCATTCCACTCTTCTTCCGCTTGTGTTAGGCTATTGCCCTGGACTGAATGATGAATTACTAATCAATAGGAACAGCTTGATAAATCCCCAATCAGGATGGCACTGAATCTGGTTAGATGAAGTGGTAAATCTGAACTGTTTTCCAGGCTCTTTTTTAAAAAGACAAATACATCTTGCAGTCGGTATTTCACGTCAGTCTTGGGAAGCCTGGGTATGAGCTGCTGTAAAAAATATATATACTGTAAAACACTGCTTAAGCTTTAATGTTTATAAATAAATAATTAGCAAAGCACAGTGAGGAAGAGTGGGGGAAACAGGCTGTAATATTTATAATGCTGGTAAAAACGTGTGAAATATCACCATGACGACATGTGAGCAGCCTGTTCATTTGGCTAAGTGATCAGTGAGCTGAAGATAAAATAGTGCAGCAGGGGGTGGGAGTCGGACCCTGCCAGGCGCTCCCGCTGCCCACTGGTTTACCCACAATTCATGTAGTTGATTATGGCGCCCCATCCCTCTTCATTACATTAGCTCATGAACTATGGGGGCAATTAGAAAGATTAAAATCATAAAAGCGCCCGCAGTCATCTTTCTCTGTGAGGTTTAAGCAAAATTATGTTGACCATGGGCCCAAATGTCCTCATTAAAGCATGATAACATTAAGCTTTTGGATGCTTCCTCCGAAACAGTTCAGGTGGCACTACTCCCTCCATGCCCTCTCCTCCTCAAGGAGAGCCGGGCCCCAAGCATGTAAAATGTAATTATCCAAATGACTGAGGTAACCTTTAACATTGGCATAATCATGTTCCGGGTGTCCCTTTTGTACAATTTGTTGCCGGTAATTACATATTTAAATTCTGCTTGCCCTTGGATGTATAAAGCAACAGATTGAGACATTTGCCGCAAGCCTGCGCGGTTGTTTCAAGAGGAAACAGGAAATGGTAAGGGCTCCATCCAAGGCAACCTTCACAGCAGGCACAAATGTAAACATTTTCCAATCCTTTCTCCTGCGGACACGCTCCAAAGAGAATAATTTCAATCTTTTATTCATGCTGTTTAATGTAACCCTTTAATCTGGGTGGGAACCCAAGGGGACTCTAATCCAGGAGTGCCAGCCGCCTGGTGTGTGCTGTATACCACTCCGAGTACATGAGCCCCCATTGTGGTTCCAATCAATCACACACTCATTACACCAGCACTATAAATGTCAAAGCTTGCCAACAGCCATGCCCAAGGCTCCAGTCGACAGCTCTTCCAGCTCATGTTTCTGCCAGGCCTACCAGTGTGTGGGCATGATTGCCACCTTGCCAGCCCAGCTATACTGCTGTGTCAATATGTCCCGACTGTGCCAATGCTGTATTGTTATGATGCATGGGCGCTGCCTGATGCTGCAAGGCGGCGGCCCAGTGTTCTCAGGCTGTAAGAGCCCTTTGGGAATGCAAATGGCTGTTCCAACCACCTGCGATTATTCATTCTCATTTTGCTTGCCAGCATGCTGCTTGCATAAATGAAGAAATGCACAATGGAATCACGGGATATTGTCAGATCTGCATGATTGACGTTTTTATTTGCAAGGTTTGTTTCTGTAGTATAAAAAGCAAGCGCAGATTCCCTCACCAGGGCTCATCTACAAAGGCTATTGTTTCAGTCGCAAGCTTTTCACAGCAGTGATTTTCAAAAAAGGGACAAAAACACCAAATCTTTTGCTGTTGCAAGAAAGAACCATCGAACCAGGTAAGTCCCACTGTCTCAGCTACAGTAGTAGCATGGTGCCCAGAGGTGGGAGGCTGGGGAACAAGGGGAGTGCAGGGAGGAGGTGAGAAGTGTAGGACAAATGGCAAAGCCACAGATCATCTGGACATACCTTTACCTCCCACAGCTGTTTCAAAGAAGCACAGTCTGCCTAGCGATGACCTTTAACCGCCTCTTTCTATTGGATGTTCATCTCTGTTGCTGATTGCTGGAGATAGTCCGTATAGATTTGGCCATTTGTTTGGATGAACTAGTGACGCACTTTATATGCAATTCAGTGATTTTAATGAATTAAAAGCAACAAACATGCCCAAATAACAAAAGGAGGCAAAGCAACAAACCAAAAACTCACCGCACCACAAGAACAGGGAAAATCCAAACTTGAAAACAAAGAATCTCAGGAAACGCTGGGAGCATAAATCCAAAATAACAGGAAGAAAAATGGCAGCACAACAAAATAGCAGGCAAAAACAAGAGATCTAACCAGCAGGGAAAAGGCAGGAGCAAAACAGCAACAAACCAAAGACAGAGGCAAAGACCAAGACATTATATACAGACCAGGGAAGTAGGGATAATGAGACACAGGTGGAACACATTAGGGTGGGGCAGACAATCAACCACAGGAAGTAAAACAGAACAAGACGCACTGGGAAATCATTACCAAATTAAAACAGGAAATGAACCAAAACGAGTCCAAACACAAAACAGAGAGTCTCTCCGCTGAGTCTCTGAAGGTAAGCTGTGACGCTCAGTTCGTACAGTGCTGCGATAAGCCAGTAATCTGGGTAGGCTCACATTAGCCCAAACAAATATTCTTTATAATACATTTATCACAACGTTGCTTATGCTTTGGGTTTATATGTATAACTCTTATACCGAGCATCGCTTTCATCCAAATCCCATTCACACCACTTTATCATGTGAAGAAATCCAAAGCATGAGAGACGTGGCATACCTCGTTACTGTTGCTAAAGTATGACTGCACCTTTGATCCGATTTCACTGGAACGGCTTAGAAGACTGTATCAAACAAACAGAAGCTATAATCAAGATAGCTAACATTAGCAGTGATAGACATCGGATGTAAACAGAAATTTTGTCCACCTCCAGCCCATATGAAATCAATGGAGGAACGACAAAAGTGTTATCCACTCTGTTTGAGCCACCATACAATGTGTATGAGATTCAAGTTTTCAAGCCCAGTGGTGGTCACTGATGTATATGGTTCATAACAATACGGAAACTTAATCACATTTCATTCCCTTCTAAATTTCACTGAGAGATGCGATAGGTTTAATAGTGTCTAAAAGCATAAACCTCATACTGAATATATAGTCACACCATATCCTCTGCTGAGGCATGAAATTGTATCACTGAACTATTGCATCTGTGTACAATTCATCTGGATGAACAACGTATACAGGAACAAACTGCCTCAGTATGTTTGCAGATAATTGGACAGACACAGCTTAAAATAGGAAATGGAAAGTTAGAGAATGTACAGTGCTCTAATGCATATGCCACCTCAATAGCTTTTACCTGGAACAGTTTATTACAGTAATGGTGTATCTCAGTGACAACAATTTAACTGAAATAGGATTGCTTCCAACAATGCATTTGGGAGCTTAAGATCAATGGAGGGAACAGAAGAAGACTGACAAAAATTCCCTCAAAAGCTATAACTACTACAATCAATATATACAAACCCATTAACACAATTACTATTACTGCCATTTCTTTTTTCCCCCATTACAGTCTACCTCTTGTCCGTCTCTGACCGTAGAAAATGGGGTCAAGTCTGACTCACATTCACAAACTCACATTCACATCTTTTTTTTTTTCTCTCCAGTGCTTCTGTCCCTTGCAGCAACTATCCAGTTCTTCCTCATGACCTCTGCTGTGTTCACCTTTATCTTGTCACCCCCTGGAGGCCCAATTGGGTCAGATGGTGAGCCAAAGTGATCAGTTGTAAAAACATCCTTCAAGGGAGGTAACACAGTGAACAATGAAGTGGAAAAATCTATACCCACATACATAAATACATACTATGGCTGTACATCTACAGACACTGGGTTGCACCTAATAAGTGTCAATATTAGTTATCAAATAATCTGTTTTGTTGAAGATTAACGATTGCTCTGTGAAATGTCCAATACATATCTTTCATTGAAAGACAGAGGAGATTTTATTTCTAATGTGACTCTCTTGTGTAAGAAAGAGACTTGAACAAGTAACTTTACATGATCTTCAAATCCAATTCAAATGGATGCATCTGCATTTGCACTGTTTCTCTTCTCATCCATATGAAAACTCCTTTCATTTAAATTGACAAAAAAATACGAGTTAAAATTATTATTAAGGAACTGGCTAACTCCAAGACTGTGACTCATGCCTAAAAAAGTATTATGTTTTAATCACCGGTTAAAGTGCTGTACTGTAATTGTATTATCTGAAAAATGATTACATTAAATGTTTTTTTTAATTCATTCAGTGGGACTTTTCCACATTATCAGGTGCTACAGACACCTCTCGTGGTATTTTAACAGTCAAGCCCCCGTGTCAGCAAGCCAAAAATCAACCAGGGTAGCATAAGCAGACCATTAACCTAGCTGATAGTGGACCATTGCCACCATTGAGTCGTGTATTTATCTTGGTGGCCATCCAAGTACTGTCCTAAATGAGCTACAACACATGCATTTGGTTTGGAACGCAACAGCAGAGCTCAGCCAGAGAGCAGTCAGGTGACTGAATTACCCATTAAAAATGAAGCAGCACGACAAGAATAGCAATATGGCTCTTAATATACAACGCTGACAAACACTGTTTTTGTGCAGCCATTTTGCTGCTGGGCTCCTCCCAGCCTCCCAGCACAGAGGGATACTGTGGGAGCATTCATTGACATTGCCCTTTCCTTATTCATGCCTTTAGGACCTTTCCTGATTGGCACTATTGTCTCTAAAAACGCCGGTTCAAACTATTTTATCTTTTCAATTTAGCTGCTTCACCTCTTGTATTGTGTTTAACTGCAGCTGGGAAAGTGTCGGGGCTTTGCCAGGGGAAATCACTTGAATTCCAATATTTCTATCATTCAGCATGAGACCGGCGTACGGCTGAGGTATCAAGGGTACCGCCAATGTCAGCAGAGTTGTATTGGCAGCATCCCGCAAGCTTGCCAAGTCTTAGCGCAGCTTTAATGGGTTTTCGCTCAATAACAATGAAGAGACAGAGAGTACCATAAAGACAGAATCAGCCAATCCTTTCTGAATCTTAATAAGGACGGATGCATTTTAATATGAGCGGTTCTGTGCATAAGCTTGCTTTCTATGTTGTGCTCTCACGCCCTGTCAATCAAACAAGTTGCAGTCATTTGCAGGCTGGCAAGAGTTTAGGAAAATAGCCCAGAGGAGTGAGTTACAGTACGCGCTCGCCGTAAAAGCGAGGGAGCAGGGAGGCCTTTCTAATTACGGTCGCTGAGGAGGAAAATATGTCCCAAACAAGTCTCTGCTGTAATCGAACCCAGAGGACCACACCCAGCTGCCCCATGCGTGAACAATCAAAACTTCATGTTATTTTTCATGCTTTGGATGTCATCAGGCCTTGGACAATCAATCATTCCAATGTATCAATGTAACTCAGTGTTTACAGGGTGGTGGGGGGGAGTATTTTTGTGACTCAAGTGAAACTATTCATACATTCTCTGTTTTTATCACTCACTCGATTATTGATGCCGCCATAGTTGGACAGTTGGAACAGCCTGTGTGCAAACTTTAGCAGGCACTTTTAGCGGTTATGACATGTGGTATGCAAGATACATATATACGTGTATAAATAGTATATGAAGAGTGTACAAATATAGGCAAGCAGGTGGTGTGCGCTAAACGGCAGATGCTGCATTGCATGGCAAAAGCCACGGGCTGCTGACATGGCACAAAGTGGGTTAGTGGGTCGGAGGCTCGCGCTGATAGGAAACATATACTTTTCACGCACCCTCGCTGCCCGTATAGATTTTATTTATTACCTTCTGCCCTTAGATGTTGACTCAGCGTACAGCACCCAAGGGGCAATAAAACATGCACACATAAGTGGTGCGAGAATGAGTCCTCAATCTGAATTCAAACTCCAAAAAGAGAGTTTCTGTGCTAATATTTAGGCAATATTAAAGGCCAAGCCAAATAACTTTTTTTCCATTAGAGGGGCCTTGAAAAAAAAAAGGTTTGTCTTAGCCTGATGTTGTTGTGGATTTTAAGGGGAGAATTTCTCGCCAGCTCAACCACAGCTGTTCACCATCTGACAGGCAAGCCTCGTCAGCAAGTACATACAGTAAGCCGGAGCTTCATATGTGCATGCCGAGAGATGATACAAGCAGTGGGAGAAGCGTCAGCGTGTGATAACCGCGGGAGAGTTTGCATGCCTTCATCCGGCGAGGTCAGATTTCTGCTCCGAAACAACATGTTTCTACTCAGTAAAAATAAGCTCAAGACATTAAGCACAGTGTTACATATTACTCTGTGATTTACGACGTTATCATATTTACTTTTTTCTGCCAGTTTTTCGCGATCTTTAGTTCAGTGGCTGAGTTCCCATTTCCCAGAATACAGTCACACTTCCCATTCAAGGCACCACATGTCTTTGGTTGCAATGCAGTCTGGTTTATAGAGCTTCTGCTGTTGGAAAAATTAATATATCTGCTTCCTCTGCAATGGATTTTGGCTCTGTCTGACTGTTAAACATCAACACAGAGTGGTGAGTTCAGGAAAACTTTATTCTGAGTTCAAATTCTGACATTTCAAGATCATTTTTGAGACAGATTAACTTTTTGTGTTATCTGACCTAACAGCAACATTGATCCAGGGATACAACACACTGACAACAGTGTTTCATTTTTTATTTTCTTCGAATTTCTTGACAACAAATGGGTGGATTGTCACAGAATTTGGTGCAGACATTCATGTTCCCCTTGAGTAATTGAAATATCACTTCACCTGGATTAAGAATTAAGTATTCATTATTCAATTTAAGTAAGAATGTTAATTCTGAATGCCAAAATGTTTCATGCCAGCAAATGTCTGGATTTAAGCTATTTTTGTCATACAAGACAGTGGACGAATGAATGATGTGGGAAATGTGAACTGGCATTTTTTGCAGTTTAAGATATCTTATGGCAAAATGATTAATCGAGAAAATACTTCACAAACAAAATGATAACGTAAGTCATTTTAACCTCGGCTGTGTTTCCCACTAACTAGCAAGTGTTACTATGCCAACATGCTGAGATGGTTAAGATGATAAACGTTATATCTGTCACCGTGAAATTGCGCACTGATGTTAACATTAAACTCAAAACATTGCTGTGCGTATCAGTACCAGAGTTTTGAGAGTTGTTTACCTTCAAATTATCATCTGCAAGTGCGTCTTGTTCTGAACTGCTTGTTCCATCTTTTCTCTTCTATTTGCATGTGCGTCAGTGCTCTTTGTAATTGCGACAGTAAAGCTGGAACGAAATGCTAGAAACAAACACAAACCGTAGATCATGGTGACCTGAGGAGCTGAATCTAATGAGGATAAATAAGAGAACCTCCCCACAATCAGTTGGTGATTACAATTACCTCTATTTCCACCATTATCTGCACACATTTAATGAGACACATCTTGAGGAGTGTGAAAGAAATCAGTTTGGCGGAGAATAGGGTGCAGAACACTGGTTCTTACTCCTCTGTTCCCCTTCCCTTTGCCTCTCAGAATCTCCCCGCAGCTTGTCCCTCCAGCTTGTTCGCTGATGGCAACAAATTGCAGCGAGAGCCCCCCACACACACGCAGCATTTGTGTTTCTACAGCAAATTTGCCTTGCCTGTTCAAAACCGGCATGGTGAGGCATCTGGAGGGATGAAACATTTATCGGCGGAGACGATTTTTCATTAAGGCAAGGAGAAAGCTTCCATCAATATTTCAATGGCCCTGCCTGCCCAGTGTGTCAGTGTCTGCAAGCCTCCGTGTGTATGTGTGGATAGTGACCAAGTGTCCTCACATGGTCAAGGTTAAATTAGGCTAAGATTTAAGATGAGAACCAAGCCTAGGATTAAGCATAGATGTTAGGACTGGGAGTATCAATGCTCTCTTTATAGAAATGGTTAAACTTGTACTTTTACAAAGAAAATTAGCAGCAATAAACATAAAACTGTAATTGTATTTTCAGGAAATGATACATCTAGGATTACAATTTAATTCCCCTTTCAACCAGATGATTCTATTCTGCATTATCCCTCATAATAAAAGTGTGTGTGTTTGTGTGTCTGCACTGCACTTTCCAGTCTCTCGACCCTGCCATGCTCCTGCACACTCACGTGCCGTCTCCTCCCTCCTCTCAGACATCTCCCGGAGCAGCAGCTCTCCCAGCATTTTACCTCTGGACGGCTATTGTAAGCTGCTCTCCTCCGAGCATTTTCAGCTGTCACACTTTCTCCGAGTTCACGGCGCCAGGTTTAGTCCCTTGCATCAAATATTCATAGGGGCAGGTTTGCCACGTGCTCCTCTGTCCTCCACCCGTCTGACTTCCATCCCTCTCCTTAGATGCCCCTCTCATCTCCGTGACTCTCATTCGCTCTCTCCTCCTCATCCCTTATTGTCGTCCACGGCCAGGTCTGAAGATGCTCCTGCAGGACAAGAAATGGGGCAGAGGAAGAGACAGAAAGCTGAAGAGACGCACAGATGTTAAAAGAGCCACCAAAATATTCCAAATGAGATATCAATAGTATCCAGTATCCAATAGGGTGTATGGTTCCGCTATAAATAAAAGTATATCAGTATTACAGTATTAAAGTTACAACTTCAGAACTACTGGTAATGCAGTATGGTCTGTATTGTGCTCTATTTGAAATGACCGACGGGCATGGTAGTGCTGGCCAAAAATGAACAAACTTACCTTTTGTACTGGTATTATTTCATGTTCGATATGAACCAGGACACTTCTCACATGATGCCAAACCAACTGCCACTCCAGTACTGGAAGTGAAAATAGTACAGCTAGTACCTGAAAAATACCTGCCCCTCACATTTTTCTGTTCACCACTGAGTTTGCAATTATGTGTTTAAAAACACGTTTTTTTTAACGGCATAATATACACACGCAACATATTTTCAAATACTGTAATAAAAGCTGGGTCACATCATACTGTATATCACCACAATGCTTTTTTTCCCCCCATTTCCTCTGTGGTCTTTGTGAGCGACATTACCAGCAGCTACAGGCATATATATTCGACTTTACCAGCAGGGTAGACGGTGAGTGACAGACGATCAGTATGATGGAGGGACACTGCTGGAGTCTGAGGAGGGAAACAAGTGGAAGACAAGTGGAAGTTATGCATCCACTCGGCAGGCTACACTCCCGTCTTCATCATCTCTGCTCTCGACTTCCATTAGGATGTTTCAGTTTTGCTTTGTCATCACGCCCGTATCAGGCTGGGTTGCACAGCTCTTTTATCATCCGAGCCAGAAACCGAGTGGAATACACTTGAGACAGCACAGCGGACTGTGCATATCACTCCCACCTCATGTGTTAACTGCATGTGAAGTAACATACATGGCCTGACACTGCTATAGAGAGTTATGGAATGTCATGAGCATATGGGCAGAGAGATATGGGAGTTGCGGTATGACAAGGTGAGACATAAAAGGGGCGAAAAAAAAGCATGAGTGGGAGTGACAGAACTAGAAATGACATGATGTGGGGGTTAAACGCACCGGGTAATGGGGAGATGAGGATGGAGAGAGAGAGAGACGATGGGAGGGCACATGAATATTTGATCTCGCCGTGAGAGGGGGCTGGGGTTGAGGTGGGGAGGGCCCTCCCTGAAGTCCTTGTGATGAGTGGTGCTGTAAAAATATTTACCTTAAACACAGCACTGTGGGACACGAGCAGCAGGGAGGGGGCGAGGGAGACGAGGAGAGAAGTGAAGTCCTTCCCTCCGTCTTTCCTTTCCCTCAGCCGCTGCTCACTTTTATTCCTGCTTCCCGTCAGATAAAGTGGGTCAGCATTACACATCAGTGCAACGTGCTGGAGGGGAGGAAGAGGAGGATTTAAGCTGTGAGGGAGATGGATGGGGATGACGGGGGGGAGAGGTAATAGCGAGTGCACAAAGAAAGAGATGCTGCAAAGAGAGGAGGGTAAAATGTGATGTTGACACAAAGAGCTGAGAGAAGAGGCAGAGGTGGCTATTTGCAGGAGTTTGAGAAAGCGCAGAGATGGAGAGAGAGGAGGAGGAAAGAGAGAAGAGGAGCTTGGAGGAGAGGGAAATGATTAATTCATCTCAACGTTTCGGCGGGCCCTTCGCAGCGCGGGTCTGGCGACGGCAGGCCCCGAGAGGCTCCGCATGATGGAAAATCAGCCATTACATATGTTTAAAACGCTGCCTCCCGACACTCCTCTCAACCTCCACCCATCCTCATTTAGATGCTCGGGTTTGTGCAGTTTTTAAAGTGTGGGAGATGTTGAAGAAGAGATGAAGTGGAGCCGAGAGACGTGCGTGTGTGTTTGTGTGTGTGTGTGTGTGGGGGGAGTTTTGCAGATTGAAAGCAGGATTAGTTCGGGCCGTGTGTCAGCCAGCGCCTGTGGGTGTATTTACCCATATCCAGTATCTCTGAGCACATGTTTACCCACCTCACAGACAACCTTGTCATATTTCCCTGAGACAGATCTGCCGGCCCCACGGGCCGGCGTAACATAAGAGGGGGCCAAAGCAGTCACCGACTGTTTTGTATTCTGAGGAGAGGTCTGCTGCATTTGTGTGGAGGCAGAGCTCTCCAGGAGTTTAGAAATATTGAGCCCGGGCCCTCCCTCCACGCCTTGTGATGGTTTATCTTATTGTATTTATTCAATGATATTTTCTGTAAATCGTCTGTAGAATGGTGGTGAAATTACTTTCCAGCGCCTTTACGAAGCTTGGCATCAAAACTCAATACATGTTGATTACCTACTGAAATGCATCCCTAGCACTGGGTTGTGGGAAGTGTTTGAGTGTGAATACATGGGGTGGCTATTACAGGAAAAGATGCTGACAATAAATAGAATGACATCTCACAGAATATAACTTTAAACACTGATGCTTAAAACAGTTTGAGATATTTTCGTGAAATGAAAAAAGATCAAAATATGGTTATATTTCCTGCAGTGAAATACTGAGCACCCATACTGATACCAGCCCATTTCACATTTATATTTTGTTGACCTAAAATTAGTCTAATTTAAATACATTGAGACTATTGATGAGAGCCTGAGAGAAAACCCATAATGTGTGTGTTTTTAATTGGATGTAAACTGATTGCTAAACGCTTCAGATTACTAGAAAGAATAACCAGAACACCCAGCGCTGTTTTCAGTGGGAGCTACTGCACACAGCCAGGCTCAGACATACAGTAGATATCTCAACACATAAACCTCAGATGAGAGGCAGTGTGTATATTCTCTTGTAATTTGGTTGAATTGACCTTTTATCGTTATTTACAGTATAAGATCATGAATATCAGTATCTCGTGTGTCATGAAAAAAGGGCAATTCCAGGTCAAAGCAATTATTCCTCACTGAATCTAGGGGAAAGATGTGGACAGGTTATGGAAAGATTTTGTGATGTGGATTTTGCAAAATGGGCTGCAACCCAGCGACAGGAAGGCAATTTTGTGCGTTCAGTCTGGTCTCCCCTCCTCTCTGTCTCTCGTACTGCATCATCTCCCCCACTTTCTGATGTAGCATCTGCCAAGACAAACCCAGCACATCTCAGACTGTTTGAGCCCTGCAAACCTCGGTGAAGTACCTTTGCCTGATGCCACCCAAAGCCGCCCTGTGTCCCCTAAAACATCAAGACGTTTCTAAGGCCCCCCAAAAAAACCCACAACAAACTACAAAGCATAAAAGGCCTTTTTAAGTCTGACACGGGGACACCATCGTGAGCGCATCGCTGCGCTCCTCGTCGACATCAAACGGTTGGCAGAGGGTTTGCCAACCAGCTGGTGCAGATGGCCGAACTCAAACGGGACATTTTAATGAGAAGCAGGTAGGACATTAGTAGTCTGGGCAGGGGGTTCAGTGCCCAGGAGAGCACAGCAACACACACACACATGCAGCTCTAACCAGCAATATGCAGATAGGAGGGGTTCGTGTATGCGTGTGTGTGATGCATGCTTTACAGAGTGTGCAGGAGAAAAGAGGACTGAGATGGCCTCTTGACAACTTACTCACTCATCCTACAGAAATATTCTCATATCCACATGCACGCACCAGACCCACGTGCACATAAATACATAATCAGCCCATCGCCCAGTCAGGCGGCGCAGCATGTCAGACTTAAAACAGCATAAGACGGGCTCATATCTCTGTTACAGCACTGGGAGGTTGAGGGTTCTCTCACTCTGGGGTGGAAAGTGGGGGTTAATGGGTTCATCAGCTCCAGTCAGCAGCAGGCTACCACTGCCACCCAGTGGATTTCATGGGTAAAACATTATCCCGCTGTGACGGTGAGGAGACGCGGTGTAGTGGATAAACAGATGCAGGAGGAACATGCCTGCAGTCTGGTGGACACTGTGAGATGGTGTAATGGGAGTTAATAATAATTGGTACTGACATTTGATGGAATTATAGATGGATCATATGCTACGGCCTGTCACCACATCTCAAATACCTTTTCATTTTCAGCAAAAAAACAAGTGAGTAAATAGCTTTCTGGAAAATGTTGTTCATCCTTCATGTAGAGTTCCACACACTGAAACCATTCTGGAGGCTTATGGTGGTGAACTGACACCAGACATATTATGTTGTTTTTCTTTCTCAGATTTTCCAACTGGAAAGGCTGCAGAGACCGCTGTTATTTCCCTAAATAACAGGCATCATATATGGCATGTTCTGTTTACAAATGTCCTGTTAGGTCAAAGTAACAAAGTAGACTGGGTGGCGAAAAGCGTCTGAGATTTAACATGAAACACCCAGTGTCCTCAGTGTATTGTTGAGCTCAGCACAGGAAAAAAAATGCATTTGGTGCACTGATTTTTACACGTGCACCTCAGCTGACTCACCACGGGGAGTCCTGCTCGGTCTGCAAGAGCGGTTGTATGTTTTATGTGGCTCTCGAGGAGCCATTTTCATCTGGGTCATCTCAGCTTGAGGTTGCAGTCTGAAAGTTTAAAAACACAAAGCCTGCATTACAAACCACAATGAATCTGAAAAACAAAAAATCTGGGTATTTTCCAGACAGGGACAGTCGAAGGGACACAATCAGGTTACAATATAGGAATTGTTAATCCAGTGTTTTTCATCACTTGACTTGGTCTAAGAGACTAAATAACAGAATATTTGATTTTGACCAGGATCACCGCAGTATCCCTTTAACACCAAGGCCAGATGTTATATCAGACAGTGCATTGACAAAGATGACCTCTGCATGACAGCCGTTTGATATAGTAATTTTTTGAAGTATTATTAAAATTCAAGGCTTCAGTTTCATTGTGGTTACCCATAAACAATCATACATTTCTGCGCTAACAGCCAGAATTGTTGCACATCTGATTACAGACTCACAGGTCGAATTTCTGTCCAGTTGGGATCTCTGGCATGAATGTCAGCCTATAGGCAGTGTTTACAACAAAAAGCCAGCAGAGGTCTGTGTTCAGCAGCGTATGTCCCGCAGAGCAGAAAATCCTCAGCAGCAAGAAAATGTTGCCTTCAAGGCATCCCTGAAATTTTCCACCTCCAAGTTTTACAGGGAAAAAATTATGAAAATGTCACAAAGGTCCTAAGGGTGCTTTTAAGAATTGCAATTTATAAAAACGACAGAACTGGAACAGCCAAAAAAACAGAACAAATGAATGAAGGGATGGAAATCTTTATTCCTGCTTAGTAAAGACAGCTTGCGTATTTTCTGTCTTTTCTATTTTCTTTTCTATTAGCATTCATGTTGTCATTTCCTGAATTTTGAGGTTACAGTATGCTGCCATTTCACAAAGCTAGGTTGACTATCATCCACTGGGATCTGTGAAGAGTGACTAGCTATAGCTAGCTACAGACAAGCGTGCTTCTCAAGCTGCCATAGATTCAGTTCCAACTGTTCTGAGATCAGATATTGCACACACTCTTATACATATGCATGATGTTTGTGAAAACTGTACCTCAGCTTAATAGAAAATTACCTCAGCAGTCAAGTGTTGAGTATTAAGAGGCAGCAGTATCACACATGCACCTACCAACTGTATTTGAATGCAACACAGTACAAATATTGCCTTCAAAACAATAGAAAAGAGTGTGAAGGAATCCTTTACTTGAATGTAATTTGAATAAAACTCATTCAGGGAATTATTTCAATAGCCTTGCATTTTTGGTGTTTGGATTAAATTGGATTTTCAAAATCACAACCAATCGCAGTTCAGTTTGAACTTGAAATAAGGTTTGTATTTTGCTTCTCTTATTACAGATAATAAATCCCCCTCTCAAGGTGTTTCGTGAACATTTGTTTGCAGACATTAATTCAGTTCTACAAAATGTGGATATTATGCAGGCTGAGCATCTGTTCAGTCTGACTCAACCTTTTCCATCTGAAAGGTTTGGTTTTCTATCTGTTCATAATTATCGCTCTTTGTTCTGCCTTCACAGGGATTGGATTTATTGGCGATATGACACCACAAAAACCAAATCCTGCCACAGCAATTTGATAGTTGTCAATACGGCCATATTTCAAAGCAGCTTATCCTCTGGGAGGCTATAATTAGCAGTCAGTCACAGTGTATGAAACTACGGCACACTGCTCTGGACATAGCCCACAGAGGGCAGTGGATAAAATCATGGAAATGTTTATGAACATGATCTCAAGCAGCCACAGATGTTTATGGAGAGATTATTATTATTACATGCAAACTCTTGTCAGTGCAGTTTGTGTATTTATTTTCAGGAAAATGAAAAAGTGTGCAGAATCTCAAAGACCTCCCAGGCTTTTACCAACACCTTCCAAACAATAACAAAAATACTGTACATAGTCACAAGATATACATAATTTATACTTATAACTGTTATTGCTTATATGTCTGAGGTAACTTGGGGGAAAGGGCTGATTTTATTTTCATAGCCATGAAAAAGACTTTCTTCAATAAATTGTATATTTAAGCAGAGTGCAAGCTATAAACTTTTTTTTAACTTTTGCAAGTCATTTTCCATTGATTAAAAATACATTTGTAGAATTCTGTAAATAGCCAACCAATAAAATTAGTCTTTTTTCAGGAAAGAGTCAACAAACCTGTCACATGAAGCTCGATAATTATCCGAGTCCATAAACTGCGGCTCTCTTTTCTCGACCCATCTCCTTTTTGGCCTGTAAACTTGGATCATATGGGTTCACCATGGGTTGAAATCAGTCACAGTCTGTCGAACTTAAGTCAAGCAGACAGGGATGATGGGCTTTAGGAAACCATTCATTGCAGCAAATATACACTTTTCAGGCCCCATTGAAATACTGACCTTCTGAAGTGATCTGAGGGCAGAGTATCTGTTGCAGTTGTAGCTCACTGCTCCCTCATTTTGTCTTTGTGGTTTTAACCCCCCCCCCTTTTCTTTTTGCTTCATGTGAACAAACCTAAGTTAATACTGTTAAAAAAAAAAAAGGTTAGATTTCAATGAAGCTATAGAATAGTTTACTTATAGTTTAGTTAACTACTTTTGAGTTTTTACAAAGTGAAAATCTTAAAGAAAATTGTGCTTTCTTCAGAACATTATCTTCATTTCCAAGTATGTCTTCTCTTCATTAAACCACAATGGACATCAAAGTCTTCATAATTTCATGTTTAAAAAAATAAATTAAAAATTGTTTCTTTTCTAATACCAACCAAATGTCCACTACTAGCACGCAAATATTAGGAGATGGTCCATGTCAATAAAAGAGCTAAATACTGAGTTGGGTGCCACTAAACAATTAAAGGAAGAGAGAGCACAATGGGATGATGTCATTAAAGAGTACTAGTCAAACCTCAGATGATGGAAAACAATGCAGAAAGCATATACTGAATTGCATCCTTTTGTCTCATGTATTACAGACTCCTCATGATCATCTGCACAAAGAGCTGATGCAGACACCTTATGTACTTCATGGCACTTAAAACTTTTGCAATACTTTTTTTTTTTTTCTGTCATTTCCACTTTGGGTTTTTTTGTATATGCAAAATGAAAATGCACATACTGTAGGCTCGTGATGATACACTGATGTTATAAACACACCAGAAAAGTTTCTGTAACAAAACATATGCACATACACCCTGATCCAATCAGAGTAAACTGGAATGGTGAGGAGAATGGAAAATTTTGTTTGGACAAATTATGGAATATATGATTAAAGTTGCCAAAAGTCTGCAAAAATAGGCTAACTAACTAAAATGAGCCAATGAAAAATAAATGCACTATTTAAGATAAAGTTTTAATTATTTTTTAAATCAACTGGTTGGTGCTAAAACAAAAAGTTGTATTTATATGCACATGAGTTTAAGAGTTAAACTGAGAATATTATCTCTGGTATGTAATCAGTTATATTTTTAACTTGTCTGATAGCATTTTCTGGCTTTTGTCAGATTTGGAGCTCTCATGTCTACTCCATGTCTCATAAGATGATAAATACTGCCTCCATCGTATTGTCTCTTATGTGCACTTCCTGTATGTGAAAAAAAAAAAAACGTAACAGCTTGATATTAAATGTATACATGCACTTTTGGTTTCTGCTGCATTTCCGAGTATATGCAGTGCACACAAGAGCCTGTTTGTTCCCATCCTGCCTGTATGTGTATGTGTGTGTGTGTGTGTGTGTGTGTGTTTGTGAGAGAGAGAGAGTGTGCGTGTGTGTTCCTTCATCCCTGCCAGTGTTGAGCCAAGGGCCCATCTGGCTCCTATGAGGGCCGCCGCTTCACGGTGCCTCAGCCTGATTCATGGGTGCTGGACAGCCTCAGCTGCTATCCCACCACCATTTTACATCACATACCTCAGCAAAAAAACACCCTGCATACCTCCGAGCTCCAACTACTCTCCCACCGACCGACAATCTCTGCAGAGACACTAATATTTCTCTTGTTTTGTAAAATCCTCCAAAAAAATGTTGGCCATCATTTAAAATCTGCCTCCATCCATCTGTTTAAGACATCCCTGCTTATTCTTGATCTGGGAGTTACTGTGCGAAGCCATCTTTGTATTTTTCTTTCTCCCCGGGATTACCAGTTTTACCTCAAATGCCACAAACCCTCTGTACCACGCCCTTATGAAAAGGATTTGTGTGCAAATTACAAGCAACTTTCCCTCCGTGTGTTGTTTTTGCTTTTCCTTCCTCTTAATTCACCCTGCATCTTAATCGTGCAGTTTCTCTCTTGTCTTTTTAGCTTTCACACTCGCCAACATGACGTAACCACAAATACAGGGCTGCCTGTTTGTCCCCAGACTCCCAGCCAAACCTCACTGCATTGGCTGCGTAAGTCAAAGGCGATTGTGTTGCACAATCTGGAGCCATGAGGCATTCATAAAGTCTGAGATATGCAGTCATAGGAACTCCCCTGTCAATCACACAGCAACACCACAGAGGCCACAAAATGACAATGGCAGATAGATAGCATGAATTGCTGCTGATGTGTCAGCATAGCAATGCGTGGCCTGTAACTCACTGTACAGAGATTTATGTGTTGTGTTATTTAACTGTCCTGAACAACACTGCGAGATAATGTTTTGTCAGAGAAATCTTTTTTTCCTGCTGATTTTCACACTTTAAAAATACTTATTTGTACCCATAAATTACAAATTCCCCTTAGAAATATACATTATCAGGATGTACAGTAGAAAAAAGTACAAAAAAACTTCTCATTAGCTGACTAAGATTTATCTGTCATCAATCGCAAAATGTACTTAAGTTGTGGAGTGTGAGAAACTTTCACAATTATCTCCCATGTCACAAGGATTCCTATACACTGTAAAACCATATAATCAGTTACACTAAATATATTGTTAATCATTAATTGTGTAACTTCTTGTCAGTTTTACAATATAGAACTTTCACAACTTACATAGTCCTAAAACCACAATTTCAGTCTGGCAATTTATGTAACGATTGACAAAACTGTCCAAATCATCTTCGGTTCTTTAAATTATTATCTTTCCATAAACACATTGCAACGGGATCAAAATGCCCCAGAAAGCCATTGTTTTCCTTTGCTGAAGACAGTTAGAAGTTTGTTATGTGTCTTTTTATATGCATTTCTCAAATAAGTCACATGGTCTTCTCTCAGAAAAACACAACAGTGCGAGTCATGATGAAGACTAGTATCAACGTCATCCACTCCCCACAGTCGCTGGACATAAAAGCTGGATTGTTTATACAGTATGGATGGATGTTTGTCTGAATTTTGCTACCAGCGATACAGCAAAACCAGTAAAAATTTAATATTGTAACTCATGGGGGAACATCCTTGGCATTTAAAAAAAAAAAACAAACAAACAAAAATAAACACCCAGCTAAAACTATTGATAAATAAACTAAGAGCTTAATTTTCAAACAAATTGCCTCAAGTGAAAAGTCAAAGTTGGATACAAATTTGAAGTCAAAACATACATTAAAAGTGATAAACTTTAAAAAAAAAAAAAAAAAAAAAGTCAGCGGCCCAAAACCTACAAGTTTTCTCAACTCCTTAATTTTTAAAGTGTGGTTTGGTTGGGTGACAGATATATGATAGATAGATATTATGAAATGGAATTTTTTTTCCTGTTGCCCAGACACAAAAAGTTTTAAGTGATCAAACTTTTTGTAGGACAACTTTCATGGATGGGTAATATTTCCAGGGGGCCATTTCCATTTGTTACGAGAGGCTACAGAACAGGTGAACACAGGTGAAGACAGACGAGAAGAAAGGAATAAAATAAAATAAGATGTTCTCACCTTGCAAAAAGGTGTGGGGAGGATGGGTAGAACTAGGAACTGAGGCTGGCTCAGTGCAGATGTGGAGCGAGAGAGAGGGGCCAGAGTCAGGATGGACAGGATGGCATGGAAGACAAAGACTCGGATGAGCTGTGGGTTAACAGGCGACAAGAAGCAGAAGTAAACCTGAAGAACAAAAAATTGGTGACACGTTGGGCTCAAAGTGGTGAAACACAGAGCCTACAAGAGCTGGAAGTGTCAGGGATGAGCATTACCAGGAGCGCTTGATCGTGGAAATGGTTGCAGCTGGTGGGGTTGTGCTCATCGCCTGCTTCCACTCTCTCACACACACACGGAGTTGGGGAGTGGCAACAGGTTGGAGAAACATTGACTTCGATGTGGAGGCTGTGGTGATGTAACAATGTCATAATCAGACGCGGGGGGGGTAGCATCATTTAGCTAAATTTGAAGAATACTGTGACATGATTTCCTCTACTGAGAAGCAAGGATAGATGGATGGATGTTTTCTTTCTACATTAGGTAAAGCCTTAAATAATACATTAATGCTAATAATCTGCCAATTTTATATAAAACTATAATATAGCTAAAGCTAAAAGAGAAATCAATCAAATACATTTTTTTGTTAAAGTTACCACTCAACTGTCATGTCAGGCTAACCCCCATTTCCTTTCTTTATGCTAAGCTAAGATAACCAGCTGCCTACTGTAGCTTTATATTCAGTGTGCAAACATAATGCTGGCAACAAGTTTCTCATCCAACACACAGCAGCATCACACTATTCCTTCAGATCAACCATCCCTGCACAACAATTCAATATGTATGCATATCACTTTCTTTAAGCCCCTTGATGCAGTCTGAGTTTCATGTAAATTCCATCAAATACATCACTTCCTGTTGTCTGGTGGAGTTTTGTTAAAGTTTGTTTCCAGCAAAGACCAACAGACAGATGACCCAGCCATTTAATGGCTATTAGCAATGGGAGATGAAATATGGAAAAAAAAAGCTATGACTTGTTGCTGCTTTTTGCTTTAAGCCGAGCCATGGGTAAAGTCATCTTAGACAGAAGTAAATCCACATGAGCGAAGTTTGCAGACAGATGTCTTTTTTGGGGGCCAGATGACTGTCAGGAGGGATTAGACAGAAATAAACCCTGCCAAGAAGTCTGTTTTAACTTGCAATGTTTTCAGCCCTTTCCTGTTTGTGCTCACAGTCAACGCTCACTAGCCTGGTCGCATCAAAATTGTTTGATTGTGGGATGAGAGTGGTGCTGCTTCGTCCAGCTTCCGACCAGTGTCGTCACCCCACAACAATGACACGGCACATACACACGGCCTGTGATCATCTCTGGGGTACAAAGTAAACCAGAGAGCAGCGCCAGCGAGCATGCAAAGGGCAGCACAGCACAGCACTCGTACCTGTGCAGTACCTTTGCCCTCGTTTTGCTCGCCGTCATTTCCTACAAATTCCTGTCTGACTTCATCCCGCCAGCCCTTTACCTCTCAGTGCCTGCCTGTAGACAAGAAATACACAAGCTGCAACACACAAACTTTGTTGCTTCTGCTGAAACACACTTTTTAAAAAAAAACAACAACACTGTAGATATTGTTGTCTGTGAAACTCTGCACTCGGTTCCCTCGCATCATTTCTCTACCATCATGTGACTCCATTAAAAAAAAAATGAATCAGGTCAGTCCCATGGCTGCCATGGTTTACCCTTAATGCGATACGCCACACAAAATCTGTCATTTGAGTATCAAACGCCCACCCCCTGTTGGCTCGAGACTTAGCCGTAAAAAGGTTTGCAGTCTCCTCCTTCGCACTGAACGGCAGCTGCGGTCAACTTAGACTCAGGTCATGGCCATCATTTGCAACAGTGGCCAGGTTTTGTCATGGAAAGTGGCGCTGGAATATCTTTAGAAAATTGTTGAAGTATTCCTACATCATGAGCTGCTTCTGAACTGTCTTTCCACATGTTCAGTTTGTTGCAAACACTCTTAGTGCAAAATACGAGAGCACAGTCTTCTCGTCGAAACAGCAGCATAGTTCCCAAAATGGTTCCCTATTCCTTTAACCCTGATCACATGCTTGTAATAAAGCTGCGTGCAAAAAAAATACTTATGGGGCTGGTTTTTGTTTTTATATTTTAAGGGGGGGCATTCTCCTAAAGATCCACGCTTCCTGTATAGCAACAAAAAGCTAGCAGACAAAGATAGCAACTCATTAGGGAACGTAGTAGCATGCTAGCATAGCTAAAGAGCCAGCTATTTCTCTCAGGAGTTGGTGGAGAAAAAAAAAGACCCAAATGGAAATGTTAGATTTAAATTTGTTGTACGGCCAGAAACATAACTTTAACTACATGACATCACTACAAGCTGAAAAAAAAGAAGAAGTCAGGGGATCAACAAAGTCAACATGTTTCATCCTCTGTGGACCAAGAACAGACATTTCATGGCTACCCATCCAATATTTGTTGAAAGAGAGAACCATCCGTTCTACTTTGCCACCTTGACAAGAGCAAAGTGATCCACAAGGCAAATATAAAGAAAACAAGATGTCCAACTCACACTGAGAAATAAAATTATCACAGCATGAAAGGCATTGCTGTCATCGGGAGGAAACACCGCAGCCCCGAAATGTCAACCCTCCAGTGTCGCCTGAGTAAAACTGTTGTTTTTAAAGTAAGCAGCATGCTTTTTCCGTTTTCGGCTAATGGGTCTTGAAAGGTTCTCCAAAGCCCCAGAGTCATATGGTCAACCCAAAGGAAGGCAGGTAAGTGAAAACATGTTAACCTCCAAATTTAGAACATACAAGGTTTTCCAACGACAAAAACGATACGTTGAAATGATAGAATATTTAACAAATGAGACTAGTAATGTGGGAATGCATCAATTTACAGTTGCGCATCAGTTGTGTAAGCTGATCCCACATCCTCCCCTGTCCGTTTCTATTACAACCCACAGCCGCCCCTCCTCCTCTTCCTACCCCCCCCCCCAGACGCCCTCCCTCTCCCCTGTCGATGTGTTTTTCCGTCCAGAGGTCCAGAGGTTAAGTTGGCCCCAGCATGTGTTAGTGCTCAGGTCAGCAGCAGCCAGGACCTGTGATGACAGAGTGTGTGAACGCTGGGGAGTGTCAGAGGTTAAATGCGTGTACAGGGGTTGTATGGCAAGTCGGGGTATTAAGGAGGACACCCTGAAACGCTTCCTTCCACCTGGTTACCTCCTTTTGCGGAAAGGACAGGCTGATGTGAGGTTTTGCGACGTTGCATACCGTACATCTAGTGGAGGCGGCGGTGGGCAAATGTGTATTGAAAGTTAATAAGTTCAAACACTGAAATTAAAGGTCAGGTAAAGATTGGAAGGAAAAAAACATTGAAATGTAGCAAAAAAAATATATAGTTTTGGAACTGGGAATAGTTCTGTACTTTTACCGTCCATCATCTTAATATACTGTACTCACTAGTGTTTCTCAACCTCAGAACAGACTGGTGCATCCAGGAGTGAGCGAAAACTACAGTTAGGTTCAGATACAGGTGGGCCGTAAGTTAAGGATAAGGTCACATTTTCACCTCATGCTTGCAGTTCTATACTGTCATAGCTCTGTTCCAGCATAGATAATGTAAGGACTGGACCAGGAACAGAGAGTCACAGACAGGAATCAGGCAAAAGGAATCAGTTTTTAGTCCAAAAACAAACAAAAAGTCATAAACCAGAAACAGGCAGCAAGACATACCCGGCAAAGGCAGTTTCATGGCCGAGGGCTGGACACAGAGACACTCTGGAAGGGGTAGTGGCGTGTGAGCAGGTGGATATATACCAGGTGACTGATTGGTGATAAGATGCAGGTGTATGGTGAGTGCAGCGGAAGAAACCTTAACGATGGCAGGAAGTGAAGCTGGAGTTTGTGATCCGAGTCAGCACACTACAAAATAAAACAGGAAGTGAGCGTATTCAGGGGCATCACAGATCTGATCTTCTCAAAACTTAATGCGCACATCCAGTCATTTTCTGAACGGGCCCCTCGTGTTCGGGACTCACGACCGCTCTCACGTGTATCCTATGTGTCGGAGGAGGCTGGAACATGTGGCATCATCCAACTCCGGCCATCGGCGGGTCATCAGATCCAAACCTCTGCGTGATCCACTGTGCCAGGGGGACAACGGCTTTCTCTCTGACCAAAGAACCATTTTGAAGTCATCCGCCGTGGGCGCTTAAACAAAGAGCCACGGCACGCATGGCAGAGACACACTCAGAAAGGGTTCACACACACACACGTTCTCTCTTTCTCTGTTTCTCTCTCACACACACACACATTTAACATAGTGAGAATGACAGAAGCAGCTGCTGGCGTGATCTGGAGGTCATGTTGGATCACAACGCTGAGGAAAAAAACAAATTCTTTATCCCAGGGGGTTGTCGAAGATGTGAGTTACTGGATCACATGGTTATACAAGGCTATGAGTGTTTCCTTCGATGTGTGCCTCTGTGTTGGGAGAAGAAAAACAAAACAAAAAGCCCGAGAGATGGAGTGATTGTGTATGTGCGTAATGACTTTTTACATTAGAAGTGTTTTGTTTCTTCCATTTTCCCCTCAGAAGTCCAACTAGCGCGGCAAGAGAGTCTCTAAAACCATCAGCTAACACGATGCAGAACATAAAAAATAATGAACGCCTTGATAAAGATAATTGGACGGAGCCAGCGACCCAACTCCAGCTGAGTTGACACAGGTGTTAACTGTGAGTCAAAGGAGGAATCAGGAAGTTTGCGCCTGTTTTGCAAACTGCTATGACGCTAAATAGAAAATTTTTAAAAAATACCAATTTAACACATAACACCTGACCAATGTCAGCGGCTTACGTTTGTGTTTTTGGAACACAGATGGTTTTTATCCATTATGAAGAAAAAAAAATCTGCTTATTTAATTTGGATTCATTTGAATATAGCTGTATGTGTGGAGCGAAAAGACCTGTTGGCAGTTGGACTGCCAGGCAAAGGTCCAACAATCCAAAAATTTGTCATTATCTGGCAGTATGAAATGCCATTAAAATAGTTCCATTTAACTACACTCCGGGGCGTATTAAAGAAATAATAGCCTTTTCAGTGCAGGGGAGGGTTCATTAATAAAAGTAATGTCTCAGCTTTGGAATTTCACAGGTGTGATTTGTCTTCATCTTTAATGGTATGGACTGATTAAGTAAGCAAACAGTGTGTGTGTGTGTGTGTGTGTGTGTGTGTGTGTGTGTGTGTGTGTGTGTGTGTGTGCGCGCGCGCTCCCAAACAAACATACATGTGCAGCCTGTGTTCGCGCACGCCGCGGGTGATTAGAGCGCCGCCGCTTGTACTTTCCCGGCGTGTGTGCGCCGGCGAGCACGCACGTGTGTTCGTTGGCGTGTGTTTCTCACTGTCCTCCCATTGGCTGAATTATTCAGGCTTAGCAAACAGAGCTGACAAGACTATGAGTGATCCTTAACGTTATTATTGACTTAGACTTTATTTATAGTGTGTGGTCCGGCTGCATGAGCTGCGCGCAGCGCCACCCCTCCGAGCCCCGCGAGCAGACACGATTAATCAGAAGAATGTTATAATTAGGTTTAATACCCTCAGGCTGCATGAACACACACACACACACACACAGAAACAACACTATATGTGAACATGAACATAATGTATGAATGCATGTGGTGCACAAACACACACGCACACACACACACACACACACAGAGGAGGCCCTGTGTATGCAAGCAGGGTGGATGGGCTGCAGAGGGTTTTTCGGAGGGGCCGGGCGAAAGTGTTTGTCCAAAAACGCTTTAAGGCCTGTTCTCTTCATCTGAGAGGTTGTTCAACAAAAGTCAGTTTGTTACAGTAGCAGGGGCCAGCGGGGGTATTAATACACACCAATGCAGATGTCTGAGCATTTACAGGCATCCGTGAGAAAGCCTGTTGTGTTCACTGTCAAATCTAATGTCTGGTGATCCCCATTTGGCCGGGCCTATTTTGGTTGGAGGGTTCACATGAGCGCTTTCAAAAGTACATATTTGTCTCTGACAGCACTTGTATTCTTCTATACAGTGAATCAGAGTCACTTGCTTGCTTTGTCTCATGTCGCGGCAAAAAATAAACACAAAGACCCCATTTAGCGATCGCCACTGCACGGACGAAAAAGTGAACAAATCGCCGGCTATTTTCAGAATTTTTATTTCATTATAAATAGTAGTGATAATACGCATTCGTACACATGACATTATGTCACATCGCTTTGTCAAATAATACAAAAAATATAGAGGAATGAAAGGACTGGTTCATTATGACATGGACAAAAAGAGCGCCCATGAAGGCGCTCCGTAAATACGATGGTTAAAGTATTGTTCGTTGCTCACTTGTACGAGGGGGAAAGATTCACGATGACACCGCTGACACACACGTGTGAAAATAAATAGGCCAGAACGCGTCAGGAAACTAATTGAATTTTCCTGTCTTTTTTTTTCTAAAATAAAAAAAAAAGAAATTTGGCTTTTGTCATCCCTGGTAATTTTATGTTTTACATTGTTATTCCCTTGATTCGTTCTTGTCCTTGTGACACCGCACTGACTTAAGTCCTTACAAATGTGGTCCCCTCAGTGTACTATTACAGCAATATTAAGAATGTTTCCTATTTGTGTTGGACCCAAAAAGCCTTCAAAGGCACATGTGTTGTTCCAGAGTTTCAAACTAGATCCAGAGCATGAATCCAAAGTGTTTCGTAAGACTTTCAGAGGCACGTTTGATTTTTTTTTTTTTTTTCCTGTTTTAATGGTGAGGTCGACTCTGAGATACATGATATTGCACATCAAGTCAGCTGGGAGAGTGGCTGTCTTTAGTCTAAACTCTCTCCGTCTCTCAAGTGTCTCTCGGTCGTGACTTGTGACCTGGTGGCTTTTTCTCTCCAGGAGAGGGCCTTTAAAGGGTTTTTCTTTTTTTTTCTTTTTTTTTTTTACCCTGTGATCGATCTTGCCTATCCCCCGCCCCTCGCCTCTAAAGCCACTTCTCCGCCGCCCTCTACCGCTTCTCTCATCTGTCACTTTCCCTAAAGTCACCCCTTGACCTCCTCCGAGTTCCTCTCTAAAACTACAAAAGGGCCCGGGATCCTTGCCTCACCGTCCGCAACATCAATGAGACGGGTGGACGGAGAGGCAAGGGGAGAGGGAGCGAGGGAGACGGAGGGGGAGGGAGGTCGGAGGAATGTCTGAATGAACTTTCCCCGAAGTACAGCTGTGGTGTACATTAGAGCTTCTGATACAATAAAACCACAGATTCGTTTGCTCACGTTTGTTTTCTTTCTCTCTGGAATTCCGCTCCATGTGTGGGATGCGGAGATCTCAAATAAATGCAATAAAATCAACAAAGCCCTTTTCTCTCAGCCCGCCAAACCCACCCCCACCCCCCACCCCACCCCACCCCACCCCCTTCGGCAGATACAATTCGGGGATTAAGTCGGAGATACATGGAATTTCATATGCACTCATGTGGCCCAAAGATATGTAAACATGTTTCTTCGAGCGTCAAAGGCTCAAAGGCTGGAAGTCCGTGGCGACAGATTTGGGGTTCGTCGTCGTCACGAAGACAAACCCCGCCCCCTCCGCCACCGGCCATCCACGGAAGGTGTTTGGTCACCGCTGACGCTCGCAAGTTCCGCTGCACCGGCCACCTGCCGTCTCCGCTGTTCGGCGACGACACCGATGCAGCAGCGATGGCAGTCAGTCAACAGTTTTTGGTCTGCTATTCCTTCTCGTGGTCCCTTCTTTCTCTCTCTCTCTCTCTCTCTCTCTCTCTCTCGCTCTCCATTTCTCCCCCAAGGATCGATAATGCAAAGTCCTGCGGCAGAGAACGTGTCCTGGTAAACGGTAGCAAAATTTTGGTCCATATATTGAAAGCCTCCCACTGCTGCACGAAACAAATGTCCCCCTCCAGGAAGTGCGATGATCAAGTGATTTCAGGCCTCAGATAAGGAAGGGCACCTGTAGAAAAAGGATGAAACAGTTGTTAAATTATTTCCAGTGAAAGGAGGTTGGGTTTTTTGTTTTTTAAATAAGGTGGAAGGATGATAAAAGAGATATATGACTGTCATAAATTTTGGGCATATGTTTTAGCGTGCCATTCCACTAACATATGGCTATTGTTAGCCTAGCGTGTGCTAACAGCGGTATGGGGCCGCGAGGTCAACGGAGGGAGACGTGCGAAACGGGAGTGTGAAGATGCACAAACGCGAGTTAAAACCTGTAATAATACAGGGGGGGGACACACAAACTGTGAGAATCCCATATCCTGCTTAATGTACAGAATATACTGTGTGCATCACATGGCTATGCATGCTACATGATATACCGAGGTTAGGGTTAGATCCTGCTTCCTGTCTGGACCGGGACTGGAGCAAAGATTTCAGAAGTCCCCATTCCCAGAAAATGTTGAAAAGAGACCGAAATCTTCATATGCACATGAATGTACTTTCATAACTTTTATATGCCCAGTCAGCTGCTCCCGCTGTAAATTTTTTATTTCCCAATATGACCTAAATGCTCCACACCCACGGCAATAAAAATCTGGTGAAGAAATTCCAAAATCGCTCGCGATTGCTGGATGAACTCGCGCAGCCTCATCAGTTGCGGCGGACATAACCTGGAAGTTCTTGACGATGGAGCTCATTTTTAGCCGTTACCCACGCCCTGCGATTCGCACCGTGCGGTTCCCAAATGACTGAGGCCGCGAAAACAGAACGCACCTTTCGAACAAATACACAAAGTACGTCTAATTCGCCGTCCATCAGGGACGGATACGGCCCCCGCGTGACGAGCGCGACCGACGAACGCCTGCTCAGACGGGAAGCTGAGCGGAGCGGAGCCGCTGTGGAAACGACGCCACTTCTCATTCACGACTGTGCTAGACTGCGACTTAATGATCTTTAAGGTCCAAACACACGCTCGTGGGTAGAAAAAAAAAAAAAGCAGACGGCTACAACGGCAGAGAGATATTAGCTCCATACGGATGCTTACATAAAGTGGAGGAATTGTACAAGGGAATTTTAATCATTTCAGTAAAGTAATAATGATACGAGCCCGCAACTCAGAGTGTAATTATTTAGTGAATTAAAAATACTTTTTGGGTACCTGTGCAAATATTAGCAAAATACGCGTACGTCACTCTGAATCAGGGTTTGTCGGAAAATATGCAGTATGAAAAATAATGCGGGGAGCTAAAATTTCATGTAAAATATTTTATATATTAGGTTATGTAATCCATAAATAGCTAAGGACAAAGAGGCTTAGCATCGCCTGTATTCCTCCCCTTGTACCAAAAAAGAAAGTACCCGCTCAATAAGTTGTTGTGTACGCTCACGACATTTACACTCATCTAATTCGATTTTATTTGTAATATACATTATCTCAAGGCGCTTACGACAAAGTAACCCAACAGTTCCCACAACGAGCAAGAAGTTGGCCGCTGTATAATTTACTATCAACTGAATGTTCCCGTGTTTTCGTTCTCTAATTACTGTTGCAGGCCCTTTCTAGTTTCTGCAAGACCCAAGTAATTGGTGGGACCTATTATTTGCCGCCATGGCTGTACAGGTCAAAAAAAAACCACCACCAGCAGAAACTTCCCCGACGAAAACAAAAAAAAAATCCGTACGGTGTTGGCTACGCAGAGCGACACGTGACCTCTGCGCAGCGCTGTGCGAAAACACCGATGCCGCGCCTGCTCGGCAACAGAGGCGCGACCTAAACAAAAGACAAACGAGGGTTTCGTGGATTAACGCTGTGATGTCTGCGAGGCGGTCCGGCGTGTCGTCGGGGCGCGCGGCGGAGCGGCCCCCGGCTTCCTCGCGGGCCCCGCTGCAACCTGGAGCTGCTTCCCCTAGCTGACCTCAGTCCTCGCACCTGTTTCTAATAGCCGCCCTGCCAGAGGCTATTAGGATCCGTCCACCCCCAGAAAGGACCTTTCCTCCGCAGCTCCAGACCCAACCGCACACCAGCTATCCAGTCGCGCTGATTAATCACATCAAGATGGACCGCTCGGCCTCGCAGCGCCGCGGAGGTGCGCGCGTGCGCCGCCCCGCCGGCCGCCCGTGAGCCCGGCTGCGCGCGTGCTAGTGGTTTCTCATGTGTGTCGCCCTAATTCCCTATTCTGTCCACTCGGAGATATTGGACCGAGATATTTCATTAGACGTCTGCTGCTCTCGGATATTAAGTTAGATATTCATTTGATACCTGCCGCCCCACAGAGCTACGCGCAGTCAGACTCGCTGGAATGCTGCCACGCTCTTTGAAGGGCCCGCTTGTCTGGAGGTTGCCACGAGGTCAGTGGATGAGCCTGATTGGTCAAACCCCCCCACCCCCCACTCCCCTCCCCGCCCCATCCCCGTGGACCCAAATTGGAAACGGTGGCCGCTGTAATCACGTCGGGGCGGGAGAACGTCGCGGCTTCCAAAGTTCGGCCGAGAATTGTTTGAAGTTGATTTTAGCCCGTAAAGTAACGGTAATGTGAACAGACCCTCGCACTGAAAAAAGTGAACAGACCCTCGCACTGCGGGACAGGTAAGTATTCCCCTGAGGGCAAACAGTCTTGGGGGGGGGGGCTATCAGAAACCACCGCAGCTACACTTTAACCCTGATGGGAGCTGACTCTCCAGTACGCCCGACCGCAGGCTTCGGCATCAGCGCCCCGGGCCCGTCGCTTCGGAGGTGGAATCAGATCCGCACAATTAACCCCCGAACACTCGAGGCCGCGTGATTGGACCCGCGAAAACGCTTGCTCTCGATAACAGGCAGCGCCGCAGCGACCTACGAGCTGTCTTTTCCAGTTCCTGGAATTAAAGCGGGAGGATATGAGGTTACACCGTGCGTGTCGTCGACCACCACGTCGACTGCCAGATACCCGTACGCCGTCATTGGCTGATGTGGATGTCATGTGGTTTACTTCTCAATTATTTTTACTGAAAATAAGTGAAAGGCCACGATAAAAACCAGTCGGCAGTTTGGGCTGAAAAACAGGGCGGTTTTTCCTTAAGGTCACAGATCTTTTAAAAAACAAAACAAAACAACAACAATCTGTGGGTTTGTTGTTTTACGGCCACGTGATCTCCAAGCCCTGAGATGAGCATATACTCAAAACTACGTCACATGTCGCAGGTGGATGTGTTCATGGAAAGGTGTAGAAACGATATAAAAAAAAGTGGAGTCTATTGACCTTACTTTGTCCGTACTGGCCGTACTGGTAGGACGCCACGTGGTCGACAGTGTAGCCCGGGGAGCTGTAGGAGGGGGGGCAGTAGGACTGGGAGCTGGGCAGGGAGGGCAGGGCCGACATGGAGGGAACGCTGGTCAGACCCTCCAGGCCCTTGATGTGATCCATGCGCTGGCTGCAGCTGGCCGCCATGCCGGCGGGGGGCTCCAGGCCGCCCGTCAGAGGCGAGATGGCGTAGTCGCTCTGGGGCTGGTGCGGCACGCCGCCCGGGTTCAGCAGGCCCATCACCTGGTGCGGAGGAAGGACGGGCGGAGACAGAGAGAGACATGAGCGGTTTGTGTCCCCGTCGGAGAGCGGCTCCGGATGACGGCGGGGCCTGTGTTGAAGGGCGCCGGATCGGTCGACGTGTTTTCTGCCGCCAAGCGATGCGTCCGTCACCATCAGCGTAATACGTACCGACGCAGACACACCCCCCGCCCGTCGCTTACATCAAAGGCGCCCCGTCCCAGACACAGATAGCACCAGAGAGGAAGAATTAAGCAATTTGTCTCAGATCCACAGCTCCACTTATTCTAAAATTCCTTTCTGACACCGCTCCAAAAAACCCGTGGCGCGAGATAAGGACTTATCTCCGAGACGAGATGTGCCGACGAAGATAACGCGCGGGGGGGGGGAGGTTCCTTTTGCGCTCGGCCTCGGAATAGATTTGCAGTTTGAGAAATCAGTTAGCTCTTGACCTGGTCTTTATTAGCGACCAGATAATCGAATTTGGGGGGGTGGGGGTGGGGCAATATTCCTTGGCTCGGAGAGAACGGAAAAGAGCCGTGGGGCAAAGTGTTTCAACTGGTTTCAAAACAGACCGGAGCGATTCCAACCGGCCCCAATCCCACCGCCGCCCCCTCCCCCGGCCTCCAACACTCTGAGCGTACCTGTCCGTGCTTTATCAAAGCGCCCAGCGAACCATTAGTAAGGAATATGAGGAATTGAGACCGGCTTTATCACTTATGAGAGCAACTCTGACTGAACCTGCTGCCTCTATACAGATCGTATCCCGCCTCCCTCTCCACAGAGCCGAGGCCTCAAGGCTCCTTCAGTTGGTCCTAATAAGAAGCAGGTACGCTGCTCTTTGGGCCCTCTCGGCCCTCTAAGTGACATATTATTCTACATCCACACACACACATGGTCCTGCTTAAATCATTTCCCAAGCAGGGGAGGTGAATGGAGGAGTCGATGTTGATTTGCGAGAGGGAGCTGTGTTTCCTCCCCGCGCCCGGTAACATTTTCCTAAAAAATTAACCTGCGCTTTTCGGAAAGGCTCGGTGCCGAACGGAGAGCGATAGAGAGGGGCGGGCCGGATTCTAGTTCGGAGGCTTTTTTCCGCTCTTGCTCGGTTTGTCCCGTGCCTGTCCCTAACCGTCGTCCCACTTTCTCTCCCGAGCCTCCGAGGTGCCTCGCACCGGAGCTCCACCCGTCGCCGGCAGCCTAAAATCAGGAGCTAGCGGGGAATGTCAGGATGCGCTGTGGGGGTGAGCGTCTGAGGCAGGACATTCCTTCCCCGGCCGTACGAAATGTATACAAATAAATTAGAACCGTCGCTCGCATATGGAGGAATGTCGAGGCAAACATCTTAAGAATGCAATCACGGGAAGCTTCTATCGGGGGGGGGGGAGGGCGCTGCAGACGCCATGGCAATGCGGCGCATGGCGAGATGTTGTCTGTAAGGTTCGCTTAGCGCTAAATGTTTTAAACGCGAAGGAGTTCGTCTCCATGGGTTTGAAAGGAAGGACGCTTTTACTTTGGTAGACTGGATACGGTTATCCAGTCCTGTCAAAGTAAGAGCGTGGCAGTTTTTGCCTCAAACACCCGCGACAAAATGACCAAAATTAAAAGGAAGTAAGAATAAAAATTGCTTCTTTTTCCAAAAAAAAAATGCAATAACCAATCTTCCAGTCTAAACACAGGGTTGAAGCATTGACTTAGGCATGCTGCTCAACCATATCATGTAATATTTGTGTAAAAGATGTTGCGAAATCCTCAGCTGATCCTCGTAATGTCATGGAGTTGATCAATTTTCAACACTGTGTGCGCGTGTGCCCGTGTCCGTAATTATGTCAACCTGCGAGCGCATCTGTGCGAGCGTGTCACGCTGCCGCGGCCCGCTCTCCGAGGAGCCGTGGCCCGCGCCAAGGCCGAAATCTCATTTTCTGCCTGTTTGGGGGGCCTGGACTCGTCCGTGTCCTCTGCAGTACCCTCCGTCGAGGAGCGGACACCTCGGGACGTCGCGCATGGACAATTGGCCGCAATCGTCTTTTCATTTCTCATTTGTCGCAGGCCCCGTTGTCCTGCAGTCGTGTGACCCGTCCTCTCCGGCGCGCGTGACCGCAGAGCTAAGGGTGGAAAGCAGGTGAGCGGACGACTCATATCAGGGCCTGCGTGCGCTCACGCACTCCATACCTGGGTGAAACGAAAGCCCCCTGATTTATTACGAAGCCTGTGCGCCTGACAAAATAAATCATGTCTTCCTCAACTGGCTCCGGTCTTTTGAAATCGCGTCCAAATCTAATTCTGCCCAGCTCCAGTGAGGCAGGTAAAACTATCCCAGTCTCCAGAGATGTGAACAGTCGGACCCAGTAACTGTAGTTTTCCCCGCTAAATTTGACTCGAATTAACTTTTTTTCCCCCAATATCGGTCCAGTGTCAAAATAAATTTGCGTTTTTTGCCGAATCGTCGCATCAGGCCTTTCCGCTCGGGAAACAAGCCTTAATTTTACGGACGGTCTCACCTGTGGAGAAAGCCCGTTTCCTATGGCGGGGTTCATGGGATTAGCCGGTCCTCCGGGGCTCACGAAGCTGTCCGAGTAGCCTGAGAAGGAGTGGCGTCCGGAGGCGAGGCAGTAGGCGGAGCCCCCTTCGCCCTGTCCTCCGGCGCCGGAGGCCTGGTGGCCCGAGGAGGGAGGCAGAGGCTGGGGCCGGTGCACTGTGCTGGGAGGCTCCGACACTAAGCGCAGTGGAAAAGACAGAGCGGGCTAAGTGGAGGCGGACCGCGCTGAAGGGGCAAAACCGCTAAAGTCGATATTAAAGAAAAACACATGTTCAAAAAGAAAATGCTGCAAAGTTCTTGTTTTTTTAAATACAAACATTATTTCAAAAGATCTTCTCTTCTTCGAGTTATTTTTGACATAAGGAAAATTAACTACCACAACTAAGAAAAAATGGGGACGCATTAAAAAGCAATGCTTCTGACAGAATATACTACTGTTGCCACCGCAGATTTGTTTAAGAGCTGTTTGTAAAAACCAATGTGATAAAATGAAAAATTCACTGTCGCTAAGCTATGAACAAAGCTTTCTTTCACCCCCCCCGAACACACAAATAATTACAGTTTATTACTTGTATTGACAACAAGTCCTATGCTAATCGCATAAATAATAGGATTTGTTTCAACTTGTAAAAAAAAAAAAAAAAATCCTGTATGCATTTATGACACGAGCCCCGTGTCCTACCTTGCGCTATAGATGAGGGGGGGTAGGTGCTCTCGGAGAGCTGGTAAGGTGGGATGCTGGACATGGCTGAAGGTGGGAAACCCCCTGGGATCAGGTGATTAAACGCCATCAGCTGATTGGCCCCCGCTTGCTTCCTCCACCTCGCCCGCCTGTTGCTGAACCAAACCTGGAGGAGGAGATGACGATGATGATGTTTGATCTTGATCATCTTGCATCCATTTTCAGAGGTAAAAAAAAAAACTACTTTTCCACGAGCTGCACACACACACACACACACACATTTAAATATGCACAGGGGAAGATTGACCAATAACGTCTCTCACACCTGTGTGAGAGTGTGAAGCTGGAAATGAAGGTTAGAGATGGTTCTGTAAGAAAAAGTTGTGTGTGTGTGTGTGTGTGTGTGTGTGTGTGTGTGCATCATGGCTGGTTGCACCGACTGCTTGAGTGACATGCCGTGTCCATATGGTCAGAGCTCACGCTGGGCCTGCTTACACTTCCCATATGGTGCCTGTGGAGGAGAATTTACTGGACTCCAGATCAGGAAAAAGAAAAGTCCCGATTGGGCCCCTGGGAGAAGAGGATGAGAGCTGTGTGTGTGTGTGTGTGTGTGTGTGGGTTTTGTGCTATTGTATGGAGCGAACAGAGATCAGCAGGTTGCCTTTAAAAAGGTGTGTGTGAGTGTATAAAACCACAAGGTTTATGTTTTTAAGTTTGTGTGTGTGTGTGGGGGGGGTGATTGTGAGGACAGGCCTGCGAGTGTGCGTTGGTGTGTCTTTTCAGATGAAAGCGAATTAACGCGGCTGACATCTTTTACAACACTTCACTTTCTGGCCGAGGTCATTTTCGCAACCCTCCGGCTTTTTGAACCCTCTGTCACATAAACGAGGAAATTCGGCGTGCGTTTTTAACCTCTCGTGAAAATTTGAAAAAAAAAAAAAAAGCCGTCCCGTCTCGTACCTGCACCCGAGCCTCGGTGAGCTTGGCCCTCTGGGCGAGCTCCTCCCTGGTGTAGATGTCGGGGTAGTGCGTCCTCTCGAAGGCCCGCTCCAGCTCCTCCAGCTGCTCGGCCGTGAAGGTGGTGCGACTGCGCCGCTGCTTCCTCTTCAGCGGCAGGTCGGGCTCCGACTCCACGTCCGAACCCTCGTCGGAGTGACTCGCTGTTGGGACGCGGGAAAAAGGGAAGAGGGGGGCGGGGTCTGGCGTGAGACAGCGTCGCTCCGGAGAAAATTGAAAGCCAGTCAAAGAGAAAACCCGACGCTCTGCCATCGCATTGTCTCATCAGCAGAATTGGGAAAGTGTTTTGCTTGGTTTTAACTCAACCCTCAGAAAGAAGGTATTTTCTTTTCTTCACACACTCGCGCACACTCACACACACTGGCACCATCAGGCATCGGCGTTCCCCGCGATCTTGTGGCCAAACAGACCCCCATTCAGACGAAATATTCCGAGCCTAAGGAATAATCCCACTGGACAAGATTCCCAGGGCACCGCGGGGGGACTGGTGGACTAAAAGCCACACAAAAGGCTAGTCTGGATCCGTGGCCATTCTTTGTGTGTGTGTGTGTGTGTGTGTGTGTGTGTGTGTGCGGACAGGAGCAGTTGGCTCGATGAAGAACAAACTGTCTGCTCAGTCAGGTGAATGCTTTTTCTGCTTATTTGAAAAGCCGGCTGTGCGCGAGTAGAAGTGGTTTTGAATCGGTTTGATTTATTTATGTCTCTCTCTCTCTCTTTTCCTCTCCTCAGCTCTTTGCACGACCCGACGACAAGCCAGCCGCGTCATCGTGACCAAACTCCACCTGTAGTTCCACGACCCAGGTAACTATTGTCGTGCACTAAATCTCATTCCTGTTCAAGGCAGAAACAATAGCCTCCTGTTTCATGTTCCTGTTTTTCCAGTTTCATCGGCGCTCCGTCTTCCTTTCACCGCTTTGTCGCGAGCAAGGCACAGAAAAAGCGGGAACTGTCCGTCAGAATCAAGAGCCCGAACCCGAACGAAAACAAGACGCCGCGCGCTCAGGATTTCAGACGTAACCACGCGGTATTAATGAACCGTTTCTGTGATAAGATAACCACGTCAGTTTGTTTTGTCATGATCGACGAGCTGATTAAGCGTCTGAGCGCGGGCGTAAAATTTGAAGCGTGACCTCCGGCGTCTGACCCAGCCCCGGTGACGTCACGTGCCCCCCCCCCGCCCGCCGGCTTTTGCGTCTCCGCTTTCCGTCCCCCGTCCCGGATCGGCGTTAGCGCCGTCGCGCGCCGCTGCCCTCCGCAAACTGGCAGCTCAGGGGTTTTGTTGTTTCTTCTTTTTTTTTTTTATCTCGGCTCTTCAAACCCTCCTTTGGCTCCCTCCTAAGTTCACCGGGGCCCGGGGGCGCCCACTTTTTGTGCCACACTTAATTAATTCCCCCTCAGCACAGGGGAAGTTTTGTGTGCAACACTGTATTAGTTCCCCCTCAGAAGCAACAATAAAATACAAGAGAATCCAAATAGCTCAGGGCCCCTCATGTGAAACTGATCCTCTCTCGCCCTTCGGCGGTTCTCTCCTCGCGACACCAATAGCAGTGGGAGTCAACTTAACATTGCATTAGGAGCAAATTGGTAAAGAAACATTCAAGCATGAGGGAGGCAATAAGTAAAATATTTTCAAAGGGGGGTGCGAGAGAAATGGAGACATTGCCCTAAGCCTCTGCTGAATATCTTGCGATTTGCGCGCCCGTGGATCGCCGGCGCCCTTCGTCGACCCGTGAGCAAGCTGAGAATTTGAGCGTTTGAGCGGAGGACGCGCCACCGCGCACAAAAAAAAAAAAAACCTGCCTTCGCCCTCTCCGGCGTGGAGGGGCCGAACGAACGCGTTCCGTGCGACGCGTGGGATTTACGGGGACTGCGTTTTAGATCGGCGGGGAAGGAATTTGGGGTGTGGGGGCTCAGGAGTTTCGGACGGGACGGCTGAAAAACAAGAGATGAGGCCTTTTTTTTTTTTTTTTTTTGCAACCTCCGCCCCCAAACCCCCCTCCAGATCCAGCATGGAGGAGGGCCGCGAGGAATGCTTTCTCGCTCCCCCTTCGCGACTTTCGGCGGCGCGCGCGTTCCTCGGCATTTCACAGGGATTTGGGCCCTGGGAAAGCTGAGGCGGCCGGGAAAATCCTTAATCACTTTGGAATTACCGATCGGTTATGACTGCTACCGGGGGGTTCGGGAACCTTTCAAAAGAGGCGACAGAGTGGCACCTCTGAAGTCTGGTCGTGATGAAGACCGCCGAATCCTTTATGGGGGGGAGCTCGAGCGGCTGGTTTGCTGCAGCGAGATGCGGCGAGATCCGACAAAGCGGCGTGAGCATCGCACAGCCCACGTTCGGAGCACGAGCTGATAAAAATGGCTGCCGGCATTTATTTTTTTTAAAAAACGAACGGGGTGGCGGAAAAAAAGCTAACACATGCACATTTTTCCCAGCGAACGCGCTTCTTGGACTTCGGCTCACCGCGCTTCCTTAAACAAGCGCCACCTTCTCCTCCCTCTTCTCTCTCTCTCTCTCTCTCACCCGCCACCCCACCACCACCACCACCACCACCACACACCCCCTCGCCCTCTCTTTGTCTCCCCATCCCTCTCTTTTCCACCCATATTTCTCTCCCCTGACTCTCGGCTCTTTGTTGCTCCACAGAGCCGAGGTCTTTGCCGGCGATTTCCACGCTCCATCTGTGGAATCCGTCATGGCTTCCTCGGCCCTTCACAGTGGAGGGCTGTCACCTGCCCCATGGGGGAGCCTGGGTGGGGGGGGGAGGGAGGGGGGGCATAAAGAGGCTCCACAGAGGGCTTGGGGGGGGGGGTTGATGGGGCACAGCCGGGGGGCCAATCCATCCCCCCTTACCCCCCCCCCCACCACCCACAGAAAACACCCCCGTCCTCCAGCGGGAACCGTAAGAGCACCTGAGGGGGTGGGGGGGGGGTGGGGGCAACAGGGGCTGTTGTTGCGGACGTGAATGCACCCATGGGGATAGTGCGTCTGGGCATCTGCGTTGTTGGTCGTCGTCGTCCTTGTCGCGCCGGCTGCGGTTTGTGCGCCCATTTTCACCCACCTTCTCCTCAAGGGGACAAAAATCCAGGCTTTCGGACTTCCTTACTCTCTGAATGCACTGAATACCTCTGGCAAGAAGTGTTTTTTTTTTTTTTACCAGAGGTTAAAAAAAAAAAATGGGTGGGATGCTTTGCTCAACGCTCTCAAGAAAATATCGCAGACTGATCCAGATCTGGTTTTAGGGAAATGTTCAGCCTTGGCAGGGGTCTGCACTCTCTGAGTGCTTTCTACTTTCTAACTTTCTTTTTTTTTTCCAGTTGTAATATGAAATTACAGCAACCTGCTCTTTTCGAGTGTTGGTAAAAGAGGCAGCGGTGGAGGTTGCTGTGAAAACGAGAAGCTAAAAGTAAAAAACGTTTCTCTTTCACAGAAAAATGCCGCACGCGTCACACATCTGGCTGAGCATCGACCTCGCCATGCAACGCAAATTGTGAAGATGAAGGTTCACTGGGTGACACTTGGGGTAGGTGGTGTGTTTCGGAGAACCCCCCCCCACACACACACACACACACACACACGCACGCACGCACCTTACTTCAGGTGGAGCACAAAAACACACACATCCAAACACTGCGGCCCCCGCGACACGTGACCGGCGCGCTGTGCATGCACGCGGCGCTGACCGATGCGTCGGATGAAGCCCCGCCCCCAAAACGGGGGTCAAGCACCCGCCCAGCGCGGGTCAGAGAGGTTCCACCTCTGTGGCTGATGCAGAAAGGACGAGGGCGACAGCGGCGGCGAGACGGGGATCGCTTCCCGGATCTGTTCCAGCCTCGTGGAAACCTGCGGTTTCGGAGTGCCCCGTTTTTGCCGTCATCGCCCCGCTATCCCCTCAGATCTGATCACATCGATTTGGCACCGTCGAATAGCCCTGGCCAATCAAATTATCCACTCTAGCCCTCGTATCGCTCCCTGCCTGTATACACACGCTACATCTTAAAATGCTGTATTTGGAGCCCCCGTAAACACTTGACTTCTCTCTGTATACTTTCGCCCCACCTCAGCTTTAAAGTAGCGGTGCTGGGGGGGTGCTGGGGGGGGGGGTCTGCAGACGTGGCCCCGGCTCCTGTCAGCTCATCGAAATCTGAGAAAATGCGAGCCTTAAAAGGGTAAAATTATCTGAGCGGGGAGAAGGCCTCCGCCAGATCTCGCCCGAGGAGCATTAAGCCGCAAAATAAGAGACGAGCGGTTCGGGGGTTGTGGGTGTGTGTGTGCGTGTGTGTGTGGGGGGGGGGGGGTGGGCGGGCGGAGCGGGCGGAGGAGAAAAGAAAACTGTTTAATTTAACCAAACCCCCGAGCCCTGAGAGGCGCACCGCGCGCGGGACTCCAGGCCAAGACAACCTCGGCGGAGCCAAGAAAGCCCAAAATGGCTCCCGCCATGCAACGCGAGGAGAGAGATCGAGGAGGAGGAGGAGGAGGAGGAGGAGGAAGCAGGAGCAGACTGTTGGAAAGGCTTCAGTATTTCTTTTTGGCTTTTTTTTTTTTTTTTTGGGAGGTGTGCGGCGGCGGTGGTGGTGGGGGGGCGGCGCGATCGGACGGGAACACAAAGGTTTAAATATGCCCGCTGAGACATATTCGTCTCGTGAGAGACAGAGTGGAGCGCGCGAGAAAAAAAAAAAAAAAAAAAAAAAAGGGGGGGGGGACGTGTCAAACTCGGATTTTGGGACTTGGTGGGGTTGGGTGGGTGGGTGGAGGGGGAGGACCGACCATATGTGGGCTGTTTACACCCCTCGTCGGACATCCCAGCAACTCGTCTGAGGCCTTGGTTAATAGCGAGGGTAATTTGAGCCTCTGACACATTACCCCCCCCTTTCATTCTCTCCACCTACCCTTCTCCAAAAAAAAAAAAAAACACAAAACAAAAGGCAGAGGAGACAAACGCAGCATTTATTTGGGGCGGGCCGACCACGCTGCTCCCATTCAGGAGCCGGGGGACTAAGTGACTGGCCGACTGCATTAAACAGTACATAGAAGTCAAGGCAGGCAGATGCCGGGCCCGAATAATGGCTTTACTGACAGCTTACGGACCCATCTGTGACTCTTTCTGCTGGGTTCAGGAAAAAAGAAAAAGGTGGCGGCGTTTGTGTGTGTGTGTGTGAGCGAGCGTGCGCGTGCGCGTGTGGGAAGGAGGGGTGCGAGGGCAAAGGCAAACTCACTTGACTTGCTAAGGAGGAGCTTCGACCTTCGCAGCTGCCCCGTAAATGAGTGTGGCAGCGTTGTGTGTGCGCGCGCGTGTGTGTGTGTGTGTGTGAACATCCCCCAAAAAAAAAGAACGACATGCGTTGCCACACGGGGGGGGAAACTGTTAAGCGGCTGCCTTGTTACGCAAAAAAAAAAGTGACGTGACAAAAATTATGAGAGAAAGAGTCGCGAGAGGATGTCGGGAGGGGTGGGGGCAGGAAATGATCACCTGTCATTTGTAGCCAAATGTGTTTCTAACCCCGCTTCCTGTGCAGCGCCAGGGGAGATTGACCCCCAGCGGGCCCCCGTGACCCCCCGCGCTTCTTCTCCGTCTTTCAACTCGGGAAATGACTCGAGACGCAGGTCGGTGGGTGGGTGGTGGGGGGCGACCCGCCGCGATCCCGACGAGGTGAGCTGCGAGCGGGTTCGCTGTCACTCTCAGCTTCTTGGCAGGTGGAAGTTTGACAGCTTCATCCTGCCAGCCCCCCCCCCCCCACCCCCCTGCTATTAATCTTCCACGAGATCCTTTTTTTTTTTTCTTTTTTTTTTTACGTAAAAACCTGACGCACGGAGAGAATCGAGCGAGGTAGGACAGCGCGATGCACAATGCCGCGTTTATGTCGTACGGGGACGGGGGACGGGGGGACGGGGGGACGGGGGGGATCTGGGTTTCCAGCTTTTATACCTCGACTCTCTCGGACGGCGAATATGGAACGAGGAGCTCCCGGCTTGGCAGCGGATCCCCGTTCGAACAAGGAGCTACCTGTGATCCGGGGTCCACAGAGCGCTGCATTCATTCTGAAAAAAAAAAAACCCCGAGCGGCGTCCATTCTTTTCAGCGCCTCAAGCTGCATTGTACCGCTTCACGCCGCGAGGCCCCGGGGACGGGGGGGTGGGGGGGGACACGAAGGCGCAGCAGGGCGCAAATCCGCCGGCTCCCCGCCTCGACGCGCTCCGGTTTCGGGGGGGGCGGACATGCTCCGGCGTACACGCGCTTTTGAGCCCCTCTCTCCCGACGCCACGCACAAGGGGCCTCCTGGGTTAATCAGTTAACTAAGCTGCACTGGCAAGTCAGGCCTCTTCAGGCGGGTGATTGACAGCTGCCTGTCCCCCCCCTCCCTCCCATCCCGCCGTCAGCAGCGGCGTAGATGCCTGCATCCACTGGCCCCCGACTGGCCCCCGCAAACTCTGACACTCGACCCCGACCCCTGAAGCGCGCACAATGACATACGGCTCGGACGTGGAAAGGAAAAAAAAAAAAAAAACGCAATCGCGTTCTCCCCCGGCTTTCTCGGAAGAGGCCGCGCACGCGGGCGCGCCCGTGCGCGTTAAAAAACAACCTCGCCTCAACCCCACTCACCCGCCCCCCCCCCCCCAGCTGTTGTGCCTATAGTGCATACTTGCAGCAGATAAAGAGGGGCCTTATTCTAAGGCGAGCCATTCTACTTGACCTTCGCCGGGCCTTTTCACTCTTTCACTCCCCTTCAAACCGTCTATGGGGCTCGCTCGCTCGCAGCTCAATGTGGCTAGTCCATCACGGGTGAAGGCTGGGGCGCTGCTGCGGGTCCTGAAGGGGGAATACCCCGAAATACCCCACCACCACCACCACCACCGCACACACACACACACACACACACACAAGCCCCCCCCCCTCCGAAAAAAAAAAAAAATCACCCCGACTTCAAAGTTGGTGTGCATTCATTAATTGCCCTTTGAATTGATATCAGAGGGTCACAATAAGAGTGTGAAAGGAAAAAGAGGCTTTAATGAAGCATAGAGCGGCCATTCATTTGCAGATAACTATGTTTTCACGCTTGAGCGGTCGTCATGCATGGGCTTATTCGAAAAAAAAAAAAAAAACTTCAGGGAAGAGGGAGGGAGGGAGGAGGCGCGCGGGACGGGGAGCAGGGGTGGGGCCGGGCGGGACAGAGCAGAGAGAGCCCCCGGGGGTAGAGGAGAGCGATTTGGTGCTCGCCACTTGGCCCTCGTGCCCCCCAACCCCCCAACCCCCCACCCCCCCGTGCCCAGGGACCAACTGAGTGATACATTCATCCTTTCAAGCGGACAGACAGAGCCCTCTTCACCAGACTTAGGCCAGTGATAGCCAAAAGCCATGACAGGATCCGCTCGCTGCTCCCCGTCCTTCGTTGGAGACCGGCGAACCGTCGGGGTGGGGGGCAGCTATTTCTTCGCCCGCGATTTTACTCTCGATTTTTCTCCAAGTTTTCCCGTCCGAGGCGACATCGTCCGTCTCGCTCTGTCCGGCCAACGCTCCGACACCCAAAGACACGTAAAGGCGCCAAACCTCCGCCCACTCGACGGTTCAGCGCGCACGACTTCCGCAGCACCTTTTGGCGTTTTTAATTCATGCAAGAAAGAAATCTACTGACGGGCGATTGGAAAATATGCAAAGATGATTTTTTTTTTAAATCTATAACCGGTGTCGTCAGCGAACACAGCAGCACTTCAAGTCGCGCTGATAAAGCACCGTCGTCCCCCACGCTGAACACACTGCACCGTCTGTGCTCTTCCACCCATTCTCTGCCTCCGCCCGTGCTCCCGTCGCTCCTCTCTCCTCCTCCTCCTCCTCCTCCTCCTCTCCTCCGCCCTGGCACCCATCCAACCTGCACCATGCGATGAGTGCTGCGCGCCGTCCTTCCGCGGCGGAGCCCCGAAAAGTTCGCCCCGCATTATTTACACAAACAAAGTCCTGCTCCGTTTCTGCGACAAAGCCGACTAAATCTTTGCGGCCCTTTCATGTATTGTCCGCTCGCCGTTCCCCTTTTGTCCCCCGGCCATTGGCCTGGGCCGCGGGCACAATGAGCCCGGGAGAATGGAGGCAGATTGAAGGAATGCGCCTCAATAAACCTAATTATGACATGATGACTGCGCTCACCATGGTAGGGGTTTTTCAAAGATCCCGGGCTTATTCAATTAGCCCTTTCCAGGATCCCCTTTCACCAAATAAAGTTATCCCTTTGACTGTTTGCATTGCAGAGTGGAATGTGCGCGTGCGTGCGCATGTGTGTGAGAGAGAGAGCGCGCACGCACAAACACACACACACACACGGCCGGCCTAAATGGAAATCGGCCCTCGACAAGGTTCCTCTGTATTATCTGGTTAATTTCACCTAACGAAGTATGGACTCTAAAAGATACACTGTGAAAACGCGGAGCAGCAGGAGGAGGGAGGAGGGAGGAGGTGGGAGGAGGAGGAGGAGGAGGAGGAGGAGGAGGCGGGGACACCGTGACTGGTTTAATCATTAACTTTGTCTCCGGGGTTAATTACTATGGCGCTGGGAGTTTGGTACAGGCCTGGAGGGCCAGCTTTACTGCCAAATACATAAATATCTGATAGAAAAGGGAGGGGGGGGTCGTTCGAGCGCGGATTTCCCTCTGTTTCAACTTATATTCGCTCCTAGCACGGGGATTTGGAGGAAAATTAGGTTTCGCTATAGGACCGAGGTTCGCACTAGCACCGAGGAGTCGTTCGGAATTTAATTAACGGAGCAACAGGCTGCGTTCACGTGACGTTTTTTTTTTTTTTTTTTTTTTTTAAAAACAATAAACTATCCTTCCACCATAGAGCTAAAAAAACGCTGTTGCTAATCAGAAAAGTGAACAGCAGGTTGTTAAAAAAAATTTTAGTAAAATTTTGGTTTGCGTAATGTGTTATTAATCTGATGAGGTATCGAATGTACTGGAGTTATTTCGATACTTTGGAGAGTTAAGACTTTTTTGGGGTGGGGGGGTTTGCAGACAGGATATATCGAGGAGTCAAGACAAGCTTGAAAAATAAAAGTTACAATCGTGACTCTTTCCAAAGTATAACGATGGAGGGGGGATTAATTCAGACATAAGTCATCAACTGTCGTTTTTTTTTTTGTAATAGGCATGACACGTCGAGACGACCCGCGGAGGGCTAATGAAGAACTTGATTGGAAACTGTATGGAACTGGACTGACTTCCCTTTGTGCGCTCCGGAGGACGCAGGACCAGATATTAACCGCGCTGTGCGCCGCGGGGTTGGGAGAAACAGACAGAGGGAGGGAGGGGGGAGAATAGGAAACAGAGGGAGAGGGGCGGTGTTGCTCTCCAGATGAAAGTGAGATGAAATAAAAGAGTCGATTTAATCTGCTTGAAGAGATTTGGGGAGCGAGCGGCGGAGGGGGGGGGGGGCTGCTCGGAGCTGCGTGCGCGGCGAAGGACGGGTGGCCGAAAAGGGGTGGGGGGGCATTGTGAAGCGGCGCTCCGGGCCAGACCGGGGCTCTCCGGGGAGAGAACATTGGTCCCCATTCAGCGAAAAGCACTCTTTAATACACTCCCCCTCCGTCATTAAATGTGACATAGCACAATATCGACAATCATTTAAGAGACGTTATTAATGCGCGGAGGGGGGGGAAGGCCGGGGCTCATCAAAGGGCCTCGGGAATGGCTCGGCGGCGTCGTCGGCCTCATCCCTCGGGGCGGAGGAGGTCCGCTCGAGCGTCGCTGACCAATTACAGGCCGCGGATTAGACGGACAGTTCGAAGGCGACCGGCGGCGAGAAGTTTGACCACAGTTTACTGACGTCAGGGGAAAAAAATAAACTAACGTTCTAAAAATTTATTTATAACTTGTATAGATTAAATATCAAAATTATTATTATTGTCGTTATTATTAATGTGAATTATAGCTTAATTTGGGGGGGTACTTCCGCGTACACGACGTTGCGAAGCACGCGCATTGCAACAGATACGACGTCCCAAATTTTGTTTGGCGCGTTCATGGAACCTGCGTAAAAACGGCCGTATGCAGCGTTTTTTTTCCTCTCTGTTTTTTTTTTCGGGGGTGGGGGGGGCACGCATCCTCCAGCAATACGTGAGTGGATTTCAGAGGCCTCCATTGTCAGCGTGAATGGCGGTGGCGTTCTCGAGCCGACCCCGAAAGGAAACATTTTGTAGGTGAAAACGGCCATTTTCCCTCGGCGAACGGGGCCCTCGAAACTGCGCCGGAGCGCTCCCTGAATAATTCATCCTTCATTGCGACCTCATAATGTGTTTTGTCGGGCTTCTTCTCCCTCCCTCTCTCTCTCTGGAGAAGCTCTCCTCTCCCCTTCGTCTTCCTCTTCTTCTTCTCCTTTTCCTTTCTTTCTCCGACTGAATTATAAACAGGCTGCCTTCTCCTCTCGCGGCGGGCCAAAGCTGTTTCCAAGCTGGCCCTTTTGTCCGCGCGCAGCCCAAGCGTGAGCCCCAAATAGACTCTCGCGCCTTTGTCTCCCAAGTTCATCCTCGTGCATCCCCGTTGTGCGCGCGAGGCGTGTCTTTGTGGGGAGATGGAAACCGTTGAACAAATGTTTGATCAACTCATCTGGGGGACTTTTTTTTGTCTCCTTCCCCCTTTTGGAGACGAAGAAAGCACTTTACATGCGTGGGCCAAGTGTTGACGTTTGCTTCTGCATTAAGTGTTTTTTTTTTTTCAAAGTGCATAGAGGAGGGATGGAAAACTGCTGAACATATATTTGACTAACTCTGTTTTTTTTTGGGGGGTTTTTTTTTTTTTTGTTGAGGACTTGGTGCCAAAAGGCAGCAGGCGTTTAAATAAGAGGGATTTCAAAATTTTAGCTCTTAACCTCGCCAGCTCTCGATTCAGACTGAACGATCGTCCTCTCCAGGTTTTTTTTTTTCTTTAATCAGGAGTGACCTTGCCCAATTCCAACTCAGCTGTCACACGCTGAGAGGTCTCCACGATGAAACGCAGCCAAGGCAATGGCACCGAAATCTTACGCAGGTGAAAAAGACAAACTTTTAAATCGACTTTGTTTTGTTTTTAAATGACGTGTCAAACTCACCGGTCTTCAGTTTTCTTTTTTTTTTTTTTTGAACAGAGAAGATGTATGTGCCCATAACTGTGGCGGTGATAATTTGGAAAGTTCCGAATGAAACGAGCGGCGAGGCGTGACGGATTGCCACTCTAATGATGCGGGTGAAAAGTGAAGAGACGAATTTCAGGAGTGGGCCACTTACACGCGGGCCTTAATGTGGCTGCCGGGCACCCCCTCAAATCCCCAATTAGGCTACTGTCTGGGAGACTGCTCGATGAGGGAAATGAAAGGGGGGGGGGTATATGGTGTGTTTTATTCTCTGTGGCGTGTGCTGCCACTCCACGCCAGTTTTTTTTTTGTTGTTGTTTGCACAGAAGCGAAAAGTTTGGCTCGGGCCTACGCTGCTCAGTTGCGATGAAAATAACTTATCTCAGTAATTTCAATTACCACCCCCCCCCCTCCACCACTTCAAGGAAGTAGGCTGTTCCCACTATAACTGTGAGACACTGGCTTGTGTGTGTGTGTGTGTGTGTGTGTGTGTGTGTGTGTGTGTGTGTGTGTGTGTGTGTGTGTGTGTGTGTGTGTGTGTGTGATCGCTTCTGACAGTGGACACAGCCATTCCTGACACTCGGAAAAGTTCATTCGTCAAATAACGATCGAAGTCTAAACAATCAGCAGGGCGGAGAACAATGGGGAATATCGCGCATTCATAATTTATCAATGCGCTGCGCTTACAGTAAATATGGCGGAGGGGAATTTATGACGCCGCTTGCCTTTATGATCTGACAACGCCGCGGGGGGATTTTAAAAGACGTGCACATCCTGTACGCATGGCCCTAATGTAACGCGGCTATCCATCCAGTCCGCTAAACAGTGGCGCGCGTGCACACACACACACACACACACACACACACACGCACACACAGACACACACAGACACGCAATCACGCGCTCCCTTTTCCCCGCACATGAGCCACATCACCTGCTGTTTGATTTACGGTGCGGCCTCATGGGAAAAGCATTAGCCGGGAGAGATATGGTCGATAAAGCATTCCTAACAAAGGAGGACACACACTCTCCGCCCCGTCCAACAACTTTACAACATGCTAAGAGAGAGAGAGAGAGAGAGAGAGAGAGAGAGAGAACTCCACGCAGTGGCTGCGACTAAATAAAACCGCTCTCCCTTTTATAAACTCGGCACCAAAAGCAGTCAACAGGTTGGAGGTGTGGAGACTAGAGTTTCACACATCCCTCGCGTTTCTAGCAAAAAAACCCAAAACAAAAAAAACAGATCGCATTCCTCCATAACTTAATTCGCAGGACACGATACCGAGCGCAGATTACGCGCGCTGCACTCGGCCTGTTGCGCCTTCGCCGCGCTAAAACATCCCACAGAGCAGCTTAAACAGTTTAGCAGCTGAAACCTCAATAATAAAAAAAAAAAAAAATCTGATCAAAACAGCATTCCACCGAGCTCTAACCGTGCCTGTATATACTCGGAGGGATCACTGATGTGAAAACCATAACTAACAGCCAACATTTCTTTTTCATTTTTTTCCCCCCTCCTTCATCCTTCAGCGACAACAACCTGACGGGTTCACTCACATCTGTCTCCTAAGATGCCTTCGATGCTGTGTTTGGCCCTCCGGTCGCTGTCCTCCAGCTCCTTCTTCTCGAGCTCATCCTCATCCTCCTCTTCGTCGCCTTTGCCCCCGAACTTAGTCCGCATGATGCGACTGATGGAGCTCACTGTAAAGGAAAAATAATATTTTTTTTAATGTAAAATGAGTCCAAAAAAATTAAACGAGTTATAAAAATAAACACACATATATAGGCTAGGCTAAATATGTTTAAAAATAAAATAAAAGACATTAAAATAAACTTAAAATAACTACAGTATGGAAAGCCCAGTTTTGTAAAAGGATTTTTAAAGGCCTGTAAGATAACCTAATTTGGTCAAAGGTATTTTATTTCCACGTATAATATTAATGATAATAATAGTAGTAGTAGTAGTAGTAGTAGTAGTAGTAGTAATAATAATAATAATAATAATAATAATAATAATAATAATAATAATGAAAATCCATTCATTTCTGCCTTTTTTTACCTGAAGGCACGTTGTTGCGGTCACATATCCCATCCTTCAGTAATTTATCCCGAATCTCCCAGCTAAACATACCCGGGTTTTCCCGCTTGTATTCTTCAATTCTCTTCTCTACATCCGGTGTCGTCCCCTGCTTCAAAAGTAACAAAAAAAACGCCGTGTTTATACACTTCACTGCAGGCCCTGGGGCACAATGCATACAGAGTCTCTTACGATGTAAAAATCAACAGGTTGCTGACGTGTGTGTGTGTGTGTGTGTGTGTGTGTGTGTGTGTGTGTGTGTGTGTGTGTCAAGACAAGGGTGGATGGCGAACGAATGAGAAGCATTAAACTGAGCCTTCACTGTCCATGCCCCGCCAGAGCCTGTGCCGTTCCCCTCTCTTGAGTCCATACCTTGGGCTTGCTGCCTCCGATGGCCCCGGGTCTGATGGAGCCCGTCTCCTGGTACCGGCACAGGATCTTGGACACGCAGCCGTGCGAGACCCGGAGCTGCCGGGAAATGACACACGGCCTGATGCCGTGGTGGGCCATCTCCACGATCTTATGTCGGATGTGGTTGGGCAAAGGTCTGCCATTGATAAAAACTCCTCCGAGCTGGTTCACTCGGCCTTGACCCAGCGGCGTAGACACTGCGTTTGATGAGAACACGAGAGGGGACTTGTCAGTGATCCAGTGCTACACACACACACACACACACACACACACACACACACACATCACCACCACCACGAGGAGAAAGCAGGGCTTCTTCAGTTTTAACTGACCGCAAATCCAGCTGAACAAAAACACATTATTGACTCAGCAGTTTTATTTTACTGCTCCACAAGTAGCTGACAATAAGTACCCTGTTTTGCTTAATAAAGGTCTATAAAGCTAGACAATAAAATCATCAGAGACTTGTAAATTATTTATGACAATACAAAATATGTCGTTAATAGCCTAATATTGCACACAGCCTGCAAACAAGTTTAGAAAAAGTTCCTGAAATTATCCCAAAATTCTACAGGAAAAAAATAATAAAGTTAGCTGCCAAAGTAGAGATACAAATAATGAGCAAATCGCTAAATCTGTCCGTCCACCTAAAGATCGAATTCCTCATAAAGAGAAAGTCCTCTGACTCTAAAGGTTTGCGTTCATTGGGGCTGGAAACAAAGCAGCTAAACCCCTGCTATCTCCTGCCGACGTCCACGGTGGTAAACGGTCCTTGCGGTGCTTTACCTTCCAGTGGGAAGCCACCGCGGGGGTAGTTCTGAGCCAGCGTGGGTCGCATCATCCTGGGTATTGACCCCGCCAACGCAGTCATACCTCCACCACCCCGGTGGCTGCTATGGTCTCCTAACGGAGAGGCTTGCTGTTCCAAGACAGAGTTTTTTTGTTGCAGCAAGTGGAATGTGGTAAAGAAGGAAAGAAAGAAATCGCCTCGTCGCCTGTGAGAAGCTTCCCGGGAGGTTAGCCTCGGTTAGCCTCGGTGAGGGTTAGCCGCACCCGGGCTACAGACAAGCACCAGCGTCCCCGAACGGCCAGGAGCCTCTGAGGAATCAAGCTGGGCGACGAAAAGAAGAAAATTGGACTTTCGAAGAGTGGGTTTCTCAGTCTCCTCGGTCTTATAAGCCAGATATTGGGGCTCTTGGAAGTGTGGCTGCCGAGGCGGTGCAGCCAGGACGAAAATAACGTTGTTGTTGTTGTTTGTTGACACCGGTTCAAAGTGAGGGGAGACCGTCAAAAGTAGCGGAGCTCTTCTCTCTCCCCCGTCAGAGCACCCGGCTGGGATTGGTCGAGCGTGTAAACCGGTACCCAGCCGGGCGCTGTAATTGGCTGGGGCTGGAAACTTTCGTCCTATCAGGGACGTCCTAGTAGTTCCGGTCGGACAGGACAGGGGCGTCAATTCACCAAACCCAAAGCAGTGGCAGAGTCACTGCATGTACTGTTAAAACACCAAAAAGTCTCAGAATCCGCACATGTGCTGAATGAAGTATGAGGGGAAAGTGCACACGATGAAAGACGAGCAGAATTAGTCGGTTCATGTGGTAGATAAATAGTGGGTCACCAAACTGTTTTGCAAAGACGCACAGTGCCCCTGATGTGAGCTTTTTCACGACAAATTACCATCAATTAATCACCCCCTCTTCCCGAAAAATAGTGCAGCATCACTGTATTAAGTCTAAATTAATCCAAAGTCTATGACAAGTAATTTGCCATATAAACTATTAGTGTGGACTGACAAACAGAAAGCCATCAGTGCAATGCAATGCAGTGCAACGGATTCAAAAATGTGCCTCTTTATATATGCGAATTAGGTGGGCAAAATGTGAGAAACACTTTATCGTCCATTACAGCACCGACACCAAAGTAGCGTATAATATAGGAAAACAGCCAAATAATAGTCACAGTCCCAACTAAAGAGACCGTTTAGTCTATAATTACTACGGGAGTTGTATTAAATTGCATTAACATTATTTTGTTGCGTTTATTTTATATATTTCTGTTTTGATTTGTCACCAACAGGTGACTGCGTCTATGTATCTGTGATTTGACGACAAAACTTCCAGCCACGTTTCTTTTCTCTGATGATCGACAAGATATTAATATGCGGCCGGTTTATTGCACATATAGATCACTGTACGTATATACAGTACATATGCACACATCCCAGTGCCCCTGACATTACTTTCTTTTCGGATATTGTATCTAAACTTTTTTTTGATTCAGCCTTCCATTTAAAAGCAAGATGATAAAAACAAATCTAGACTTTGACGATATAAATAAATGGAACAGTAGCCTGTACAGTCAATAATACAGTAATATAAAAACTAAACTGTGAATTTTACTCCTAACTGACGAAACACAATATGCCATTCATTTGTTGCCAGTGTGCGTAATATCATCTCCGAACTGTTTAAGTCATGCTATCGCTCACGACCCCTAATTTGTTTCCACCCCATGGCCTCATATATGACACAAATGGTGCTAAAGTGTGTGCACGTCACGGAATTTATTGTGGTTTTCAGACTGAGCACCAGCCAGCCGAGAACAGTCTGAAGGGGGACGTGCGCCACAGCAGGATACGACGCCAGGGAGGCCGTAAAGCCAGTCTAGCTCCGTGCCTCTATAGCGGCGAGGGTATATTTTCCATCTCCAAATATCTAATAATCAATATTGTCACCGCCTAATAAAGAGAATAGGGGGTGCGAGGAGTCGTTTCTTTCAAAGTTCAGCTTGCCTTCTCTCCTTTTCGGTGTTGCATATCGTGGGTCACAGCATCCCATAGTCCCTAATCAATCACTGTAGCAAAGGTTCCGCTCCTGGCTTTGAAATAAGACAAAAGCTGTCCATCACCCGAAGAAAGACAATTCCGTCCTCAGCATCCGCGTATCGAATCCTTGGAAAGGTGCCCGTGAGCAGACCAACACTCTGCAAAGGTGGTTGAATTAAATGTGTTGTCGGCTTTGCCGTTCAACATCCCGATTCAAATTTAGTCCTGATTAATTTAATATCATTGTTCATTTTGGACGCGTGGCAGAAAAGCAGCTGTGCCAGCCTCATCCCTCAACAGCCAAAGCGAGCTGTCAAATATCTGACACCTCGAAAAACAAGTGCTGCTTTAACGCGTTCTCTTCTTCCGAGTTTGTTTCAGTTCAAGCAGGGGAAAAACCTGAAACCTCCGTGTGACTCAACCCAAAGGTGAAAAGCCCCACGGCACCTGATCAGCTCTTTCATGTCTCAACCGGCTCACCTATGAGTTGAGGCGCAATAACGGTTTCCACCCACCACCCACCCATCCCCAAGCTCCCATTTCATTCACCTTAATTTAGGCAGGGAATGGATATCCCACAGGTTAAGTAGGTTTCAATTAACATTCGCCTATTCTATTGGATTTTGTAGGGGGGGAAACGCACTTCCGATGTTGTCTTTGCTGTCAGAAACGCGCTCGGACAATGGGTCGACGCTGGGTTTAAAATAAGCAGGGCGCACGGGGGGTCTTTCACCTGCAAAGAAGGATGTCATTATCTTCTGGCAAAAGATTATTATCATGACCACAGATGAATTGATCCTGCGAATTGTCATAATGCTTAAAAGAAGGGGGGGGGGGGGGTTGACAGATTTTATCGTTGTAATAAATTCATACAAGTAGTCCTTTGAGGAATGGCTTCGTTATTTGGGCCCTAAATCCCACATCTGTCACCAAATAAATGGTGAACTGTAGGTTTTACAGGCTTTAAATAAAAGTACTGAATACGTGGGGCTGGTGTGGGTAGATGTTATCGGCAGTGTGAGTAAATGTGAGGGGAAACCTACGTGTTACATTCTGAAGTGAGACTGGTAGAAGCTGCAAATTACAGCTATTATTTATTTGCCTTTCTCACATTTTGTCCTGACTTATTCCTCAAAGGAAAGGGGAGAAAAAAAAACATCAGACTTTACGCAGACGAACGTGACGATTTGGGAGTGTCAGTGATCTTATACTGAAACTGGATATTACAGCCAAAAAAAAAAAAAAAAAACAGAGAGGGCAAATGGAAAACAGAGAGAGGCATGATGCATACCGCGGCCCTCTCTTTAAAAGCGACACTGAATCTCCGTGTCCAATCCATTACCGGGGGATGAAATTCAAAGTCAGAAATCTCGGCTTGATGAGAAATAAATTAGTTGCATCACATGCTCTGCGTGGAGACCATTCACAAACACACATCTGTCAAATCAATTAGTTTCCAGTGCGTCTTATTAGGGTTGTAATTAATGCAAAAAAATAGGAGTTCAAATAAGGGTGGATGTGGTTATGCTATACATTTCAGCGGGATATAATGCACTGTACTGCATTCGTAGATATTTACTTACTTATTTCAATATTTCAAGTAAGACACATTTAATCTACTTGTATGGACTATTTCTATACTGTTACTGTTATTCTTGAAATTTAAGTTCTTTATTCTCCCACTGGATACTGCAGAACTTTTGACTGATGATATTTAAAAAAAAGAAAATTCATATTACTAACTACTATCTTGAAGTGATCTTTAATAATTTCCTGTATCGTTCACGTTTGTAAATGCCATAATGTAATCATCCAGTTCATCCTGTTTTTTAGTATCTCGTGACGTAGTTTTTTAATATTTAAAGTTGTTGGAGCGTTTCATATTGTGATCCTTTTAATGGTTTACTCTAATGTCAGGGTGGTGCGTCGACATAGCGTCTTTTTTTATCATGTGTGAAAACACAAAAGAGGGGAAAAGAAAACAAAAGTTAGTGTCCTGAGGTGTAATATAGACGAGGTGCTTCAGGCCATACGTTATTTATCTGTGGAGCTCTGCAGTGTCTTATCTTTGCTGCTGACTGACAATGTCACGGTCAACGCTCAGTGGATATTTAAAGTTTTGGAGTTAAAAAAAACCAAAACAAATCTACAAAAACAGGAAGTTGGACCATGTCTCAGGATAAGGATTCGAATTCGCTGGTTTAGGATCCCGATAGAAACATGTTGTCCGGGGTTGCTTTTTGTCATGGCTAATTTGTAAACACACATTTGCCTCCAAACTCTTTCCCCATAATCGGTGTAACTGTGGCTAATTGAAAAATACAGCTTTCGACACAATAGGCTTTAGTGTTGTGCTGCTACATCCCCGAACTCGCCAATCAGCGAACAGAGACTTATTTACAGGGTGACGCTGAGAATATGAAAGAGAGGTGGTTTATTATTCGAAGAAATGCACTGTGTGACAGCACTCATTTATGAGGCATGGAATTTTTGGGTTAATTTGTGATGTAAAGTATGCACAGCTTACATAGTAGCCAGTGATTACATGGTGGTCAACACTGGTTTTTATCTTATTCTGTTTGTTTATGAGGTGGGGGGGGTCTTCTTGGTGAATGGCTTAATTTATCTCAACTAAAAGGGAGCTTTGTCAGACCACATAAACACATATGACAAATCTCAGTCTGTAATATTAACAGCACATCGGCATTCGGCCCATATTGAAAAATGTATTTACTTTTAATCAAGCTTTAGCCACCAGAAGTTTACATAGCTAGACCTACATGAGAAATGCAACCAAGCTGACACTGAGGGGTGGGATTTCCCTCTTTTTAAAAAAATGTAATAGCATGTAATGCCCTTTCTCTTCCAGTAGGGGGCATATTTGATGCACAGCAGGATCCTAAATGTGTCAAGCTGGACCGTATTTGCTTTATTACCAGTTACCATGTAAGACCTAGCCTCATAAATTACGGCCTTGGTAACAGGCATTTGCGCCAGCTGTAATGCTGGTGATTCACAAATACTGAAAGCAGCGGGTATTCATGTTTGCTTTATTACTGAAATGTGTTTATGTATGTAAAACGGCACATAAAGAACGGCTCTCTGTGCAAATACATTTGGTACTTTAACAACAACCACAGATTCTCATAAAAACCAACAACATTTATAGGTCCTCTGAAATCTCTGAAATAAATACAATATGCGTACATATGTCAAAGGTATACCCCATTACTTGTGTCAAATAAGGGGGGGAAAGTGCATCATCGAGAAGTTGGGAAAAGGTTGAGCAGGATGATTGAAGCAAGTGGGTTTTGGGGCAAGGGGGTTAAGAGTTACAGTGAACTGTTTTCTTTTGTTTGTTTTTTTTTTTTTTTTTGCTCTCTCCCCATGCAGTGAGTTATAGGGGAACCACGAGTGCTCCAGGGCCAAGTGCTGGTCTCCAACCACTTTGCTGTCAGGAACGGTCTGGGAGCGGGAACGTAACGCAGGAGTGCAAATCACACGCTCCACGGACACATTTGCCAATACGAGGGTCTTACATTGCACCATAAATAAGGTATCGCAGTTTGCCATATTCAAGAATCATAAATAAATAATTGTATAGATTGTAGCAAGAATTACATACACAGAATTGACCAACGCTTCACAGTAATATTCATAATAAGAGGTCTACCGACTCTATAGGCCCTTGGGTTTTAGCTTCTTTTTTTTTTTTGATTGCATGGCTTTGTCTGAAGCTAACTGCACTGAAAATTTAATTCAGTGTTTCTGTTTCCCCCCCACCTTTCAGAGGAAAAGAAAAAGCTCAAAAGTTTTTTCTTTCGTACAGTTCAGCATCAGCATGTGTGTCAATGAAGGACTTGACTGCATACAGTCACCACTGTAACCACTTTCTAATCTCTGCCACAGCTCACGGGGCTCTTTAAGTTCCCAGAGGTAATTACCACTCGTGATTATCTCTGAGAAACGAGAAGCAAGTTGCTCACCATGTCTGACTTGTAAGGCTGTATAATTAAATCCTCACATGTGGCTCTTGAAAGTAAGCTGGACTTTTACCACTTTCAGCACTTACAGACACGTATCTGTTTGACCCTTCTTTGGAGCCGGGTGCGAAAACAAAGAAGGAACTATCACATTTTTCTTTTAAATGTGTATAAAAAAAGGTGCTCCACACTGGAAACCCTGTTTGCCACTACCAATGTGTAAATAATGTGTCAGGGGGGAGGAAATCCCTGCCGACACCCCAGCTGGGTGCTGTCAGTGGTGGGAGGCCCGTGCGTGATTTTGATCATGATTACAGTGAAGATTTGCTTCGTTCAGCAACGAGGTGAGGCACAGGAGTCAGGGGGACGTATTGTCCCTTCCGTTGAAAAATTCAAATGAAAACAAAAAGCCTTGACCTGTCAGTAGCCTATCATGCACAAAGGTAGCTAAACACAAGTTCAAAATCACAAGCTATGCTTTTGTATCCCTTTGTCTGGAAGAGGTGCTGTTTTCATTGTCACGACGGAAACGCTGCCATCCTGTAAGATAAGTTAAAGCACAAGGATGAGGAAGTTCTTCACGAAAAGGCAGATCGCACCTATCCAGTACCGCTCACCACCTCTCTGTGGACTATTTACAGTTTGGATTATGGATTCTTTGAAAGTGAATGACATTTTAGAGGCTTTTCACATAAACACACAAGCCTCCAAAAACAAAACCATCGCCTGGAAACTCAGAAGTGAACATTGCCAAATATCTGTACAATACAATAGTGTTGTTGAGATATAAGAGTGAGTCATCATGGACAGTTATCATACAGTGACTGGAATAGTGGGATATGCATATCATTTATCAGGATAGGGTGGGGAGGGAGTCAAACCCTGGAAATGAGCACTTCACATTCAGCCATCAACCCAGCCACATCTCAGACCAACACCAGGGGGTCCTAGTCTGTCAACTGGGCCTGCTGCAAATTCAAGTGCATAACTTAAGCTAATCAAGGATCATGTCGGCCTATTGCTCCAAACAACACGAAGGCCTTTGGGTGTTTGCTATACTGATAAAAGGCCATTTTGGACGAGATTTCTTCCTAGAAAAGTAAAGGGAGCAGGAGTATCAGTTGTCAGTATTATGTACATAATCACACACACACGCACCCACAGCACAACATCTCCATCAACAGTCCGAGCCCACAGCCCATCAGGCGTTTCTCCGGGAGTTACTGGTGGCGGATGAGCGGCCCGTCTCATGGTCCGGTCTGTATTTGAGCCAGCAGATGAGCCATGTGACGACCACCGAGAACATGGCCAGGATGCTGGCCACCGACAAGCAAATGGGTCCCGCCGGCGAGGGAGGAATGCTGTGACTGTGCACAAAGATCAGGCCCATGAACAGCAGCACCAGCATGGACAGAAAGGAGAAGATCACGCAGACGCAGCCGGTGGTCAGAGCTACTCTCTTGCAGCTCTGACAGCTGTCGTAGCGCACCGAGTCCTGGGAGAGGGTCGTGGCCGTGGACACGGTGGTGGACGGCGTCGCTTGGCTGGTGCTGGACGTCCCCGACGCCTCCTCTCGGCGGAGGGCGACGAGGGCTGGGTGCAGCGGGGGAGGGTACGGCGGCAAAGCGTCCTGAGGCAGGGGGTCCGAGTCGATGTAGAGCGGGAAATCCTCCGTCACCTTGGTGTTGTTGGGCAGGTTCTGTATCCGATAATCCGGCACCGGAGTGCGGTGGCGACACACGGGGCAGCTGATGCGCCATGGCCGCTCCTCCCGGAGGTGGAGGGTGTTCAGGCACTCCTCGCAAAACGTGTGCAGGCACTCTAGGATCTTGGGAGCCCGCCGGTCAAGGTCGAAATAATTGTAGCAGATTTTGCATTCGTACTCCTCGTAGGGAAACGCCGAGGAGGCCTCGCCGGGGGGTTCCGCTCCGTTTGATGCCAAATCTACCTCTGCCATGTCATCTTTCGCCATTCACATTCTCCGGTGAACACAAAGGGAGCTGGCGGACAGATGCTGATGACGGTGCACGTCTCTCCTCCTCTCCCCCCTCCTCTCCTCCCCGCTCATTGAAACGCCATCGTTCCCGCAGATGTTGTTGTTGATGCGTTTTCGTAACCCCCCCACACGGCGTCCCTTTCCGAAGAGCGGGGCGTCTGCCACTCCCGTCGAAATGTCCGGGATCCCGTTGAAAATGTTGGGGAAAAGTCTCGCTTCGCGTTCGGCTTCGCGGGAATAGATGATGTAATGGTGGTGACTCCGACGCGAGGGCTCGTCCAGAGCGTCCCAGAAAACAGGGGAGAGAGAGAGAGAGAGAGAGAGAGAGAGAGAGAGAGAGAGAGAGACCGGTTAAAGAGAGAGAGCGAGCGTTGTTGTTTTCCGTGCTCTGTGTGCGCAGGACGAAGCTATGACAGCCATGCTCGCCAGACAATAGGATGCGCTAATTTGGTCATCTGGGGGCGTCAAACCAGCGTTTACAGTGACAGAGGAACGTCTCAGATCCCCCCCCTCCCCCCAGCGGAACTTACAATCAAACGCAGACCGAGGCTATTCTTACATTTCCAGGAACAGAGAGGACCAGCGACAGTTGACTAACATTGTCACGTATCCAATAGAAAAAGAGAAGATTAAACCTGCAGAACTGGTCTACTTCTGCATTAGGGCATTGCCTAGGGGGGGAATCTGGGGGCCGTGTGTGGAATCATTTCAGCACGGTGCTCTACAAAACTACTGCACGATGAATATGCAAAAGATTCCCGAGAACACTTGTTGTTGTGAGCACCCTGCAAAGATATCCAAGAGACTGATTATTTCATCGCCGCCTCTTGGTCGTCTAAAAGTCTCAGCCAGTCCAATAACCACGTTCCATAGCAACAGGTGCTGCAGTAGAGGATTAACTCAGGTGTGGAGTGATATTCTTGCAAAAATGAAGATGCCCTCAGGGGTTAGAATTAACTCAGTGAATGAGACAGGAGTATAGCCTAAAGCCAAATGATTACTGTGCCTATGACAAGTAAGGTATGCCTTTAAAAAAAAACTGATGGTTCGTGGCACTATCTGTACCCAAAACTATCACTCCAACATAAACTATCATGCACAGTGTTAATAGTCGTCACAGGATAAAGTATTAAGAAGAAATGGGTCAGTTGATCTTAGTCATGACTTAATATGGTCTCTCATTAAAGGATACAATAGTCATTAAACTCATCATTTCAGGTGGGAGTCAGGGTTTTGTGCTGCAGATGAAGGTTACCAGTATGTAGTCGAAAGCGGCCTTCTATTTGCATAAAGCTGACAGTGTGAGTCAATTTAATCGCGTCGTGGTGACCAAGGTGTCAAGAATGAGCACATTAGAACTGGATGAATTTTTCATTATAATGAGTCCCAGGTAATTGCGGCTCATTTCTTCTTGGGTCTCAAGAGCAGCATTAAGAAAATTAAACCTGGTGTGTGGCTCAGGTGGTTGCCACAGCTGCAGCAACAACATCAAATGAGTCGTCAGAAGTTATAAGGCGATGTTGGCTCGGGACACTGCTCGCTGTATATACATTGTAATGTAGGTCATGGTTGTTTCAACTACTGCACACACATGGGAAGAGTGCATTAACGTGTTCCGTTCAGGCCTGAGAGACCGAACATACTTTGGCGAAAAATAGATCTTGATTCAGAAATCTTACATAGCATTACATTTTCACAATGCCCTGTGTAACGCCCCATTAGTGCTCATATAACTGTATAAATGACATTGCATTGGGGGCATAATAATGGAGAGAATGGATTATAGATCTGTTATTCTTACACATTCTTCATTTGGATCATTAAGCACCGCAAGAATTAGCAGTGTGAATGATGGACAGGGAACTTAAGCTGATCTATATGTATTGATAATGCAATGCATTACATTACCTATTATATTACCTTGTTATTTACCTTAGTGTTATTATTTTTAGGTCCATTAATGATGTGGTAGATATACATGAATCAGCATGCTATTATTTGTGATAACACCTAACCCATAACAGAACAAAGGTCGGACAAAATTCTAGCACTCAAGACTACGGGTTCTACCCCCTTCTAACCCCGCCCCGTGCGCGCACCTGTGGCGCGCAGCGACCGCACCTGCACGCAGCTGCACACCCTGCCCCTGGGATGCGCCCTGCTTGGGGCAGATATCACTTTGCATATTACCTTCGCTGCCGCTCAGAAAAATCCACTTCGTCTCGCTCCTGGGCTTCTGTCTATTTCATCTGACATGCTTGAGCTTTTGACTTACCTCCATGACCCGGAGCTCGTGGCCCGGTTCCAGAGACGCTGCGGACTGTTCCTCGTCGAAGCTGCGCACCAGGGAGGGAGGACGCGCGCTCTGACAGACGAACCGGTTCACGACGACAAACCACGTGGAGAGCTGAAGAGGAGATGGGACCACCAGGACAACAATTCCAACTACGAATACAGGGAGAATGGATGTGCAGTTGATGTAAGTCGCTTGGTCATTTCAGATTGCCAGTGTAAGTGCAGCGAACGTCAAAACTGAAACCAAATCGTCACTGGAGGAAAAGGAGGCTCAAGCCCCCCTTATCGTAGAACACTGCTGCAGTCCTTGAAAAAGAGGAGTTAAGAGTTAAACACACACACACACACACACAGCACATGGTTGCAAGATAAAAGATTTAAAACATTTGTTTAAAACAAACACTCGGAGTTGTAACCATACTATGACTGGCTTTTCTCGTTTGTCTGGGTGTCTCTGACAGCCACCAGATCCTCATTTACACAGAGGCTTGCTGTGTGGGATGTTTACATTCTTCTGTCTCCCTTTTCCTAGGCAAACAATTTATTTTCAGACACTGAAGCAACAATTGGAGTCAAGTAACTCTCTGGTTTAAGAATTTAGTATTTCTTTGATAATGTCAGTGGTATATTTACAGGGTAGCACTGAGCATGAACATTTTTTTTAATCGACAAAATACAGCAATACTAATTTGTTTATGAAGCTCGAATAGCTGATATGTCCATCAAGTGCAAAAGTCTAAATGATCTATTTCTGAGAAGTGAACATTTCGAAGACACAGGGATTTGATGAAAGGTGCAGAATTAATGAGAAATGTAGTTGGGTTTGTCTTGTGGGGCTTGGCCCTTATTAGGGACTAAAGGTCAGGATAAAGGATGCAATCATTATATCTTTGTTTAACTTCATTGAAGGGGAGTATTATATTTTCCTGCACAGTCAATATTCCATATACTACACAAGACAATGACCATTGTAGTACTAGTCTTTGATTGGTATGACTGTGTGTTCTTTCCATGAAGATATCCTGAGTATTTTGACGTGCTGCCTGGTATAAATCCTTAAATATAATGTAAATAAGATGCAAATAAGGATGAAGCCAACAAAGGGTGTGACTGCAAGTGTGGCCAAGAGATCTCATCTTTAATCTCAATCAGATTTTGTTCCAGAGGCCATCTTCAGGCACCTGGTTCCATCATATTTTTGTTTGATCGATAGGTGTGTCCTCTCTGCAGGGCTGCAGCAGGCCGCAGTATGAAGTGAGGAACTGGCTGCTGCACTTCCTCTTCCTGTTCTCGTCAGGCCTGGGTCACGAAATCTTCTACATCACCTGTCTGCCCTGCATACACTGGAATCTGGACCCATTCCTGTGCCGACGCCTCGTCAACATGTGGACTGTAAGCTACGGTCTGACGTCCGGCGCCCTCACACTGCTAGCTCTCTTCTCTCTGCTGTTCGGTTTCCCTCTCTTCACCTTTCAACCTCGCTTTCATCCTTCTCCCTCTCCAGTGGCCTGTCTCTGACACCACCATGCCAATATATCCCCAGGCCGGTGGGGCACTGAGGCCGGCCTGACCGGGACCCCTGACATGGTTTGAGGCCACACATGAGGACACATCAGTGGAAAAAGAGTGCTAAACTCGCCCCTTTTAGATGTTTATTCTGACAGAATCCAGCACATTACAACAAGATAGCCTGAAGACATGTGATCCCAGAAGGAGTGGATTTGACACTTGTAGAGACACAGACGGACAGAGACAGCCATACACGCTCACTCCTGCAGAGCGTGTGATGGGCAGTGTGTTTTTGTGCCCTTTGTGTCCCTGCCGCGAGCGCTTGGTGGGTGCCCTGTGTCTGAACCCCTTGTTTGGCCCCCCAGGGGAAAAGATCCCATTCTTCTGGCATCCTGGCTGTACCAGGCCCCTGTGTGAACTCCTTTCAAACACACATGAACGCCAACGCACACACATGCTCGCGCTCCCCACCTCGCCTGCTAAACACACTCATTGCCCTCCCTCTAGTTAGACATTACCAGCTTTGCTCTGTGTTCTCCTCCCCCTGGCCGGCCAGCAGAGTGTTTTATTGGCCTCATCAGCACTCTGAGCTTTCTCCCCCTGGACCGACCATTTGGTCTGTCAGCCTTCAGGGCGCATCACCCCGCACTTCGAACTTCTAACAGCCCCCTGCCATTGTGCTGGTGGAGTTATCTAAGGTTCATGGTGGATTGTGCACTCTCTCTCCTCCACTTTGTCTTTTTCTCTCTCTCTCACTCACACACACAAACACACACACACATAGACAAATAACTGGCAACTCCTCACACCAACGATTGAAGTGCATCCATGCAAATTAAGACTTTGAGTGAGCAAATACATTACGGGCCCATGAATAACACACACGCAAGCACACACACACACACACACACACACACACACACATTATACACACGTACACTTCTGTCCTTCACTACTCTGTTGACTTCACTTCCAGGGTGACTTTGGTTGCCTTAGAAAACAATGACTGTCATTAACCATATGGTCATGAATTACATAGCAGTGTTGAATGGTATGACTATAGCATTGTATTATGCAAATCGCACACCTACTGTGCAGTTTGGAATACCAAAAATCTGAAGTTGTAGTTTGCACTCTCACACAATGACACAAAGGCCATGCACTTAGATGTAAAGTATGTTTAGAACATGGCATAGAGAGTTTCCGCCACATTTGGGGAGATTGATGTGCCATCTTGATTTGTATGCAGTAATCGTGACAGAAGAGGGTCACATTCAATGACAAAAAGTCTCTTATTCTCAGAAGACAAAACTTGTTCAGCTATACCGCCTCTGTCAGTCCTGGATCAGCCATTGGAGATGAAGGCCTGACAGTTGAAAATGTCTGTGTAGGAATAAAAGACACGTCTATTCATTGAGTGCAACCCTGTCCTGTCATCATTACAAAGAAACTGTGGTCAGTGCAGTTTTTTATGGCATAATAACTACATTTTTCCCTTACAACTTCTAAAGTGTTTGAAGATAACCAGAAAATATCTCATAATTAACAACTCAAGAGCTATAAATTAAAAAAAGAAAAAATGAACGGCTGGAAGGAAGGCCTACTCACTAAAATAGAAACTGTTGCACAGAGAAGCAGTATTATGGAAAAAGACAAGTAACATAATATATAACTACAATAAAATAATAGCTTAACTTATTTTTAGCCACGCTAGCAGTGTGGCTCTAAATATGTTGGTCAATCAGTCCCCCACTTTAGTCCTGATTGAAATAGTTCAACAACCACTGCTAGCAAATTTTGTATATTTGTGGTCCCCTGAGGATGAATCTAAGTGACTTTGGTGATCCCCTGACTGTAACTTTTGGGCCACCATCAGATTTATAGATTTACTTTACTTTTTAACCGGTCAACATTTGGATTCCTGCAATACTTTGGTTTCTGACCAAATACCTGCAAACTGTACAATAAATATCCATCAGCCTCAGCTGCGCATTTTGTTCATTGCTAATTAGCAAATGTTAGCATGCTAACACGCTAGACTAAGCTGGTGATGATGCTGCTTTGCCTCACAGAGTGAGAGTCTTAAGCTGTGTTGCAATTCCTTACTACGTACTAATTGTATGCTATATTCGAAGTTTTATAGTACAGTATTTTTACAGTTATTAAACAAGCAACCAACATGCTATACTAAACTAGCAAACTATTCCCAAAACTTGCTTAGAATTATTATGTAGTATAAAATTGGGAGCCAGATTTATTTTTGTTATTCTACAGCTTCCAGCTGCTTTTAAAGATAATTTAGCCATAAATGTCAGTTGGTTGATTAATGTGTTACTGGAAAAATGAAGGCATACTCAGCAAAAAACAGACATTCTGGAAAAAATACAATTTTATAAAAGAACACCAGAGAATTGTAAGTTTGTGAGCAGCTCAGCAATGACTGAGCTCAACTTTAAAAGTGGACCCAGAAGAGCAACAGATTCTGCCACCTTATTAAGGCCATCTCTGTAAAGAGCAGTAACCATGCTGTGGGGATTTGGCATATTGGCTCAACAGTCACATTATGGCGGAACTCTAAAATATCCGCGGCTGGCAGCATGACTCCCAAAATGTTGTTGATCACATCAAGCACTGTTGCTATTGTGGAGTCCCACAGTTTTACAATACAACAAAATGTGTTATTTTCAGATATGCTAATTTTGCGTGCACAGCACCGAGAGTTTACCCGAAGCGTAAACTGGAGACCAAGCCGGCCATTAATCATGTCACGGTAGAACAAAACATCTTTCAATCTTGTCTGTTTTCTCCATTCAAACAGTGACCTGTGCAATAGCCCTTCTACTCTACACACACAAACAGACGGTCTCACACACTTCACTCACTCTGATCCACATGTTGACAGATCAAGGTCCAAAGCTGCTCTGGCCTCAATCAATAGACTCATTCATGAGAAAACACGCACGCTCCAGGGCTACTATCTGTGTGTGTCTGGGTCTTGACCTGTATTTCACTATTCCCTTAATGTGACCAGACTGTCCCTGGGTCAGTCCTTTGATGATCCGTACAAAGACACCAATGAAACACTGGCATGATGGCTTCACTGTAGGCAGCTGAATATGATGTTTGTGTTGATGGCAAGCGCGGGGGGTGGATGGGGGTTATCGCCATTCAAGCTCGGTGGCAGATTCATTATGTGAAGGCCGATGGGGGAGCGTAGTGGATGATGTTTACACTCTATGGCCTGTTGTATGAATACACAGTCATGGTGAATGAATGGGATCAAATGGGCTAAATGGGTCTCCAATGGTCAGTCTTCTATTTATTGTCCACTTCATGGTACCGATTATTCTGTCTGGGTATACTATATATGTCTGTACAGCGTAGGTCGATGCAGATGACTACAATAACAGTTTAAATTCAGGACCAGACGACAAAGAGAGAATGAAAAGAAAGATCACCCGAAGTCACCCGAGAGTGGCCAAAAGTATGTGGAAAGTCACGAAGTTAATGATTATTAGAATTAGCCTATGCTAACATGTTCACAATGGCAATGTTCAGATTTATTTAGCAGTAATTATGTTGTTTGCGATCTCAGTTTAGTGTTAACATGCTAACTTTTTGGCTAACTAGCACTAAACAAGTACTTTTTTTTCTCATCTAAAACTTAACAAGCAATAAACTGTGTTTCCAAAATGTCCAACTACCTCTTCAAGGGAAATTAAAAAACTTTGACAACTTTGAGGAAAGATTTGGGTGAACATCCTTTATTTTTCCAACCCTGTGCACAAAATCCACCAAACCCAATTTTTCCCACTGTGGTGAATGTTTGAACTTCGCTGGCCTGTGCAAATACCTGAACTCCATCAAACACGATGAACTATGATGCAGACTCTATCTATCTATCTCGTCTATCTGCTTTCCCCTCTGTCTCCACAAGTTGCTGCACTGACAGCCAGCACGTCAGTGGATGTACTTTTATATCTTATTCGCCATGGTAACGAGCGTTTTCTGATTACAGTCAGCAGAGACGGTAATAACAACCTCTCTATTCTCTCCCTTAAACACACACATTAGCGTCCCGTTCCTGCTTTGTACGCTGCCTCTCTGCTCCTCGCTAAGACAGCCATTCATTAAATATACAAGGCAGAGCTTTAAATAAACCTGGAGCCGGGGCAGGCTGCCCCCTGAGGGCCGCTGGGGATCTCATGAAAGGGAATAGGCAGCACATTTGGCAGGCCACACACATACACAAACACAACTACCTATACATCACCACCACACACTCACCTTGCACTGACGGTGTCACAGTGTCAAGAGCCCTCCATTTCACTCCACCAGCTGAAGACACTGTGTCAGCAAACCCGGACTTCCTCAATCCTGCGTGTCTTATAATAGATTTTGTTACTGTATGACTGCAGCATCTGCACTTTATTCCAGGTTGGGTCTCCATCCCCTGTACAGTTTTCTCTCCTTCTCTTTCTTTCTTTTTTTCTGTTGAGTTGGAAAAGTGATTATTTATTCATGAGAGACTGTGGTTTGTTTTAGAGTGAAGCCTAATCGGGATTTTACCTCATCTTCACGTTATTTTGGTATCAACTTCCGCCTTCTCTAATTTCCGTTTGTTACCAGCACACTGCAGTAATTTTCTGCAGTCTTATTTGTATTTAATCATAATTACACTGTTAAATAGGGATCACCTGCACCAGAAAGACACCATTTGAACAGAATTTGTGATTTGTGTGAAATCTGCTAAAGATGTATTTCGTATTAATCCAAAAATAAACACACCTTACAAGCACAAATGGCAACTGAAGATAATAAATATTTGTTGGGACCCTGCTTCTAAGAGACATCTATCCTCTCCCTTAGCTGACGATGTATGTCGGCCAGGTGATGAAGGACGTGCTGAAGCTGCCTCGCCCTCTCTCACCCCCTGTGGTGAAGCTGGAAACGCGCGTCGACGCAGAATACGGGCTGCCCTCGACCCACGCCATGGCTGCCACCGCCATCTCCTTCACCTTGTTGCTGAGTGCCCCGTCCAGGATACAGGTGAGCAATGCTGATGGCTGAGATTTAAACACAGTAAACCAGCTCAATAGTACTCTTGGCCGTTGGGAGCTGTGGCAAAAATAATGTAAACTCAAACCGGCTTCTCTGACCTTTGACCTTAGGTTAGACAATTAGCTAAGTTTGGGACTATGAATGTCAGTTGTTCCACCGCTATGGAAGGTCCAATATTTAGATGCACAGAAACTTGTCATTACCACAACATCAGTTTGATATTTAGATGTGGTGATAATATTACAACCATTTCTTGACTGGTAACTGTAATATTATTATTGAAATTGTAATAATCACTGCTCATTGCTATGAAAAATGACATTACCTCCACAGCTCTGACTGCAAATGATCTGCTTCCACCTCATTAGAGCAGGGGCGCATAGAATAAGTGGGTGTTGAACAGTAATTCCGACGCTAGGTATCTCATTAGCAGTGCCATTAAAATGGCATTGAATTTTATGGTTTCCTTTAAGATTAGCGAAACACCAGTAACCGTTAAATTAGTCGCTCTATATGAGAAGCGTCTCACGAGTCAGAGTTCAGTGAGGTCAGTTTTGAGGCAGTGGGAGCCTGTGGATGGCAGCCTTGTCAGTGGCAGCTGAGTGGGATGAGGGGAGTGGCCCCGCTGTCCATCAGCGAGTCCTGACTGAGCTGTTGGACAATGGGCCGGGAGGGGCGGGGCCCGCAGTCACCATTAGTCACCATCAGCCACACCCGTCCAGGGGCTGTTTGGTCTCCTGATGGACTCGCCTGAGTCAATGACTGTCAGACCACGTCTCTGCCTCCCTCCTCCCCCGGACTCTTCCCCTCTTTTATCTCTCCCGCTCCGCTGCCAAGTCAATAAAACAGTGACTAAATCACAAGCTGTCTTAATCAAGCGCCGCGTTTTAATGAAGAGCCGAGCGAACGCCGCTGCAAGTCCATCAGTGAGCAGTTCACTGTCCCTACAGCTGTCAGACTGATATGTGGTCAGACCACGTCAGCTGGCTCTCCATCATAGTTTGTAAGATGGCCATTCTCAAGGTCAGAGGAATCATCCCAGCAACCCTAAGTCACCCATGTACAGTAGAGCACTGAACTGTGGCCTGAAACTCCTCAAAGGAGTCCTCTAAAAGAAAAGAGCATGCATAGCTATAAAGCAGTAGCAGGCTGTTGCAGAGGCTCCTGAATGGCCACGAGGCCTCGGGGCAACTCACCCTGTTCCCAGAGCAGGTCGGAGGTCATGACAGTCAATCACAGAGTGACCCCCTCCTGTCCCTGGCATCCATTGTGACCATTCATAAAAAAAAAAAAAAACTCTCTTCATGAACTACCAGTGAATAGGCTTCCAGCTGCAAAAGACAGGAAAAGACACAGGGAAAAAAAAGGCAGAGAGGAGGGGAGCGCAGGAGGGGAGGGGTGGAGGAGGTGAATGAATACACAAGGCCTCTCTTCTCACTGTTATTGAAATGGAGGGGGGAACAAAACCCGCCGCCATAGGTAAAGGTGGGCGGGGAGAGAGGATGGAGACAGTAGGGGAATAAAGGAGCAAGTGACTTGATGACGGGCAGTACGTCAGCCGAGCAGAATGGACAAGTGGCGGTCAGAGGAGTTCCGCGTCATCCCTGACAAATGAATGACTTGATCGCAAACTAAGAGGGAAAGGGTTGTTTTAGAAAGTCGGGAGCAACAACTGTTTTTTTGTGCACCTGCACTGAGGAATGTGAAGAATCCTAGGTACGTGCGACGCGCCGATTTCATCTCTTATCGCCCCGGCCGAGAGGTCGGGCATCAGCGTAAGCGTCGCCGCGCTGGTCGCCGATCTAAGCGTGTGCTTCTGTGACTCAGTTCCAGTTTGAGGTGGGCCTGCTGATCGCCGTGACGCTGTCGTCCTTGGTGTGCCTGAGCCGTCTCTACACTGGCATGCACTCGGTTTTGGTGAGCTAGCGCCCCCGCCCCACACACACACACACACACACACACACAGAGGCACTCTACAGCATAAAACATTCAGGCTCTTCGCGGGATTCATTATTCATATCTGTGTCTGGTTAAACTGTCTGACTGAGGCTTTGATCCAAGACTCTTAATTCAGTAGGCGCCTCACGTTGCCTTCTTTTCATGCGAACATTTTTTTCCACTTTGTGACACAAAGTGACAACTTACCAGTCACTTAAGCGCGCACATTTTTCACATTTGTCAAAGGTGCCGATGAGCAACGTACACGAGTACATGAAAAATAATGCATTTAAAGCAATAGGCTGCTAAATGCAATGCTGCAGTCGGCGGCCGGTCAGTTTAGCTTAGTTTAGCTTAGCTTAGCATAGCTTACTTTAGCATGAAGACGGGAAAAACTTGCTTGGCTCTGTCCAAAGGTTAGATAAAAACACCTGCTAGCAGGTCAAACATTCACTAATCAACTTTTACAATCTGCAAAACAAAAGACAAAAACAGAAGGGTGTGGTTTTTTTTACGGGGTGTCGGGACGTGCCAGACGTCTTGGCTGCTGCAGCCGCTGCAAGGTATGACATGCTAAATGGCGAGCTCGGGAGCCGCTGCTGGGCATGTTCGCTTCTCCTCCAACCGGGCAAGGCTGTTTCCCGCTGTTTCCAGTTTGCTTACGCTGAGCTCCGATCATTTCGTCAAACTGGCTGCTGGCGGTCGCCTACTTCATGGGAAAACGCGCAAGCTGCATCCACCGCCTCGTCTAACTTTTGGCGAGAGAACAAAATTTACCGCACTTTGAACTTGTGTAATGCTGTCGTGACTCTGCCTTCAGGATGTGCTCTGCGGCGCCCTGATCTCGGCCGCCCTCATGGCCCTCACCTACCCCTACTGGGAGGCCTTCGACCACTACCAGCTCACGGGCCGCATCTCCCCCGTCGTGGCGTTGGCGCTGCCCCTCTTCCTCAGCTACACCTACCCAGAGCTGGACCACTACAGCACCACGCGGGGGGACACGACGACCATTCTGGGAGTGGGGGCCGGCTGCTCCGTGGGTTACTGGGTGAACGCGCAGCTCGGGCAGACTTTCGAGCCCCGGGGGGCGCTGCCGGTGCCTCTGCCCGCGCTGACGGCCGACGCGCTGGCGGGGGGCGCGGCCCGCTTCCTGTTAGGGGCCGCAGCGCTCGTGGCCACCCGACAGGCGGTGAAAACGGCGAGCCTGCGCGTTTCGTACTGGTGGTACGGCGTGCCGAGAAGCGACAGGAGCGCCAGGAGGAGGAGAGAGATCGAGGTGCCGTGCAAGTTCGTCACGTACACAGCTGTCGGACTTGTTAATTCTATATTGGTCAACAGGGGCTTCGTTCTACTGGGGTTGCTCTGAGCTCTCATTCTAAGGCTGATGTATAATGATCTGAACAACCAAAACGTACCTCATATTTATTTCTGTGTGCATTAAATTATCTTTTTTTTTTACATGGTGAAGCAATTTCACGCTGGGAATGATTCGCGCTTGTGACTGACCTGTAACCGAGCTGAACGCAGAGTAAATGTTAACGCTCATGGGTGGAACAATAAAAGTTTTCACGACACTCAAACTTCTTAATTGCGCAGTCGGGGGTTACGACGCGCTCTCGCTGCAGCGCTGTCCGTTTCAGACACACACACACGCCACAAGCGGTCCGTAGACGAGTTCACGAGCGAGGAGAGCTCCCGCCGGTCACATCCAAACTGGTTTAACTGAAACTTGGCAGCACGAATCTCGAGGGCACCCATCTTTGTCCTCCGAGGCATACGACTCGGCGGGTTAGCGCAGGCCGTCTGTTCCGCCGCGCTGGCCTCGTTACCGCGCGCTCAGGCCCGACCGAGCAGAAGGGAGAGAGTTAACCTCCCTTTTCGCCACAGTATAGATTGAAGGAATGCCGGAGCACCCGTCAGACCTCATTTGCGAGACGGCTCGTTAGCCGCGCGACTCGCTTTCACGCGTTAGCCTCCCGGCGGCAACGGTCGCCCTTTCGAGTTGGCAGCGAAGCGTCAGCAGATACAGCGGATATGTGGCAGTCTGTACTTGTCTTAAAAAATAGGCAGCGGATAAAGGATTCAAAGCAGAAATCAGAAGTTAGAATGGCTTTATTTGATATTTGAAGGATGTTTTACATTTGTATGAAAGGATCAACAGTCTTCTTTTAATGAAAGACCTGAGCTGCTGTACTGTTACATGGACGTTGGAATAACGGCATCGCAAGCCAAGGGCCGGAAGACGCCGGGTGGTGGCCGCCAAGTGGATTCGTCCTCTGCGCCGTTCAAATCTTGTTGAAAGCAGCCACGTCCACAGACTGAACATATTCCTCAAAGGCGGTGATGGCTTCCTCCAGCACATCCGTGCCCACTTTCTCGTCCTCCACCACGCATCCGATCTGGAGCTTCTTGATGCCGTAGCCCACCGGCACCAGCTTCGACCGCCCCCACAGCAGCCCGTCCATGCTTACGCTGCGCACGAAGCTCCTCCAGCCGGGCCATGTCCGTCTCGTCGTCCCAGGGCTTGACGTCGAGCAGGATGGACGACTTGGCCACGACGGCCGGCTTCTTGGACTTCTTGGCGGCGTACTCGGCGAGGCGCTGCTCCTTCACCCTGGCAGCTTCCGCGCTCTCCTCCTCCTCGTCCAAGCCGAACAGGTCGACGTCGTCGTCGTCGTCGGGGTCGTCTGCGGAGGCGGGGGGAGCGCCGGCCGGGAGGACAAACTGAGTGTTGGCTGACGGGAGGCGCGCCATTTCCTTCTGGAAGGACTTGATGTGCTTGTACCAGCGCAGGAGGTGGCAGAGGGCCGCGGGGGGAGTGGAGGGGAGGGCACGGAACACTGCCACGTCGGCCTGAGATGCCGCAAAGCCCTCCATGTAGCTTTTGTCCGCCAGGAAATCATCGAGAGCTTTCAGGCCGGCTGGCGTGCTCGCGTCACCGAATATAGTTTTCGTGGAGGCCGGGGTTCCCGTGGGAAACTCGCGCGCGGTGACTTCTTGCATGGGGACGTCGTGCGTGAGGAGGGTTTCGGCAGCGGTGTGACCACTGGAAAGAACCAAGGCAACAGAGCAACAGGTAATGAGTCACTCGGTTTAATTGCCATGCACTAATCCCCACCCCCCCCACCCCAGGGCACGGGTAACTGAAATTGGGACCAGCCCTCGCAGATGCACACTGCTCAAACACAAAAGAGTCTTGTTAATTTTTAATTCTTTTGACTTTGGTATAAACAGTATTTAAAAAAAAAAAAAACAAAGTTTGCATGTTAAAATGCTGCACACAAACCAAACACCCGTTATCCATTTATCAAATTTCGAGCCACACATATTTTTTCCCACTGAATATTCTGTTTTAATCTGAGCAGGGGCGAAGGTCTAGGAAGGTGAAATCACAGGAAGGGCTCGATGTCCATCTCCAGGGCGGAGCAGGGCATGGTCAGCTCGAAGCGGTTGATGACGTCAGGGTGGAGGACTCCGAGACGGCCCACGCTCTCTCCGCGCACGAAGATCTCGGCGCAGCGACCGGGGAAAAAGGTGGAATCTAAAAAAAAAAAGAAAAAAAAACCAAAACACATCAAGAAGGATTGTTACTTAAGAGAGGATGGCTCCTGGGCGGAGAGACAATTCAGCAGGAAATCGGGGAAGGCGCCTTTTCGCGTGCGCGCACCTCTTCTGTCTGTACTGGACGCAGCGTAATCCAATTCAAAAGGAGCAGATCGATCGCATTGTTCCGGTGAAAATTTATCCGAGCTGGCGCTCCAGTCGGCTGAGATGTTGGCAAGGCGCTCCGTGCACGGGAAATACTATAAATCCGGGCCGTCAGTTACTTCCCATGTTGAAAGCTCGTCTAGTTTTAAAACTTTTGGCCTCACGTCCACGGCACGATCACATCATCAATGACAAATGTATGAAGAAAGTTGATTTTGGCCTCACGTCCGCCTACTCATGTCAGGCTTACATACCGAACGCGTTTCAGTGGGTTGCACACTTCCACGTGTAACACCAGCGTCCTTTCAAAAAAAAAAAAAAACAAAAACAAAACAACTGTTCCCCCTCCGCTACCTCGTGTGTGACCTGCACCCCTGACAAACCAGGAAACTTGGTAACTATTGTTTTAAATGAGGCACTGACAGAACAGCGGACTGTGCCACCTCCGCAAGGCCGCTTGACCATAATTGGGTTTTCTCTCTCGGACACACACACACACACACACACACACTCATGATTAAAATCTGGCGGTCCGGTACGCGTCGCCAGCATCAGGAGTAAAGGTCACTTCGATCCAGATGGAACGAAAAAAGCCTCCGTCGACGGAGAGGAGGGCAGCGCCCGTGCGCCTGAGAGGCGTTCGCTGACGTGCGCATGAGACGGAAAGACGAACTTGTCAGAGATTTAACAAGATATGGTGTGTGTGTGTGTGTGGGGGGGGGGGTGTTGCCATGGCGACAGCCCCGCACGCAGAGACACGGCCTTCTCCCATCGTGCACCGCTTCTTCCCACGCTGCCTCGCTAATGGGTTCCAGAACCCACTGCTTCTAAGGCTTTCAAATGTGTGTGTGTGTGTGTGTCTGAGAGTGAGCGAGAGAGAGAGAGAAAGAAAGAGAAAGAGAGAGAAGGAAACTGAAGGAGGGAAACGCTGCCGCTGTGTATTTCAGGCGCCCGCTCTGGGTCTGCTTGGTGTATTAAATCGGTGGAATGTGCTTGCGTCGGTTCCCACGTCATCCACTTGTGCCATGAGCACGATGCCATGGCAACTATATAAATAGCCCCCCGGTACATCTTAAATAACCAATCAGTCAATGAAAATCCTCCACTCGAGGCCAGGCCGCTCTCCGCCCACCCTCCTCCAACCTTCAAGCGGGAGCGCGCGGCGGAAGGGAGAGCCGCACGGCTGCATCAGATAACCAGCAGCACGCTGCGCAAATCCCCACGTTATTGTTTCGCCGCAGGTTTTTTTGTTTTTTTTCCCCCCCGTTGTGGAGGAGTGGAAGGAGCGTTCACGCCGGGTCCTCCCAGGATCCACCACGCGGCGTGAGGCCAACGCGAGTAAAAGGGGGGCCCCCGCGCGCGTGAGGAGTGACTCATGCTGCCCGGTTGTCGTGATCGACGTGATCGTTCTCTCGGCGAACCCCTCGACGGAGGGTCTGTCCGATAAAGGACCGAGAGTGACCGGCGCAACCCCCAAAAGCCGGAGGTGTTGTCATGGAAACCGGGTTGTCTATCACGCGAGACAAAGACAAGCTGCGCACGACGGGATTGGAGAAACTAATGCGAAAGAAAACTTTTCCTTGAAAAAGGTCTTTGAGAGTACCAGCCCCTGATAATACTTTAAAATACTTAGTTAAAATACTTAAAACCAAAGTCTCACACTGTGAAAAGGCCAAAACCAAACACTCAGCCCCTCGCAGGTGCGTTCACATTTAAATAAGCAACAAGCTACTGAAAAAAAAAACAGAAGACAGAAACGCGCGATCACGGCTTGTTTCCGTTGCCCCCAAGTGACCAAAATCGGTTCCTGCGAGGTCCAAAATAAACGGCGAAGCGAAGCGACTCCTCCTTGGCACCGGCGCTCGCCGGGACGAGACGCGAGAGGCCTCCGGTCGGCGCGGGTCAGCGTCAGAGCGAAGGAGGAGTCACACCCCGACGTGGGCTCTTTCCTAAATGGACCTGGACCTCACATTGGACACAGTTGTCAAGCGAAACACAAGCATCTGCCTCTTAAGTGTTTTACCCCCCCCACACACACCGCCGAGCGGAGGAATCTCAGCTGACATGTATTCCCTCGGCCGCTCGCCCCTCTCCGCTCCGGTCGGGTCGGTGGCGCTGATGGACGCGTCCCGAGGGCGCGCGTCTGCGTCAGGTGAGCTCTCAGTGTGGGTTGTGACCTTGTAATGGGGTTAAGGTCACGCTGACATACGGGGGGGGGATTAGGCTAATGGAGCAGAGTGTGTGGAGAAAAAAAAAAAAAACACAGGAAGGAGAATAGGCAGTGTTGTGCATTAGAGAGAGTGCACTTTGAGAGCACGTCCATTTCCAGCTCCCTTCCAAGCGTTGTAAGCTGGTGTGTGTGTGTGCGTCGGATGGACGGTCTCAGCGCCCGTGGGTGGGGGTGTCGCGCTGTTCGGCACCGCGGCGGGTGACGTTACTCCCGCGCCAGTCTCCCACTCTTCTTCCGACAACCCCCCCCCACCCGCCGCCGCCCCCCCTCTCCTCTCCCATCCCCTGACACTCGAGCACATCGATTTGCAGTCTGGATGGGAGAGCGGAGCCAGAGCAGCCGTCCCCGTGGCGTGACCTTGGGGGTGCGCAACCAAGGGGGGGGGGGGTTCAGACAGGAAGTACAGAAGGAGGAAGGAGGGAGCGAGAGAGGAATCCAAAAACTCCGATGATGTCTCGTCGGGAGCCAAAAAACGCAATGTCAGACCTTCCGGGCTCCCGATCGCGGGGTCTCAAGGGCGGGAGGGACGAAACCCAACCGCTTCCCTGCTCTCTGCCTTTTACATGCGGCTTAAGAGGCACGCGTCATCGCCGGCGATCAAGGCGTAACTTTACCGGACAGAACGTTTTTCCTCGGTAACGTTAGTACTCTCAAGCACTTTGCACTTTAGGGCTCGGAAACAATCCGATGGACTCGCTGCTAATGTGTTCTGCTGCGACACCGTTAAGTCGCTCGTTTGCGTTAGAGACCGCCAATGTTTCTGTCGCCCACTGTCTGGACTAAAAAAAAAACTTCATTAAAATGCGGCGACGTCCCGCAACTGGGGGAGTGGCCAGCTGGCGCCGCGAGAAGCTGCGTCGACCGCATCAAGGCCCGGCGCGCTCCCTCAGAGCTGATCGTCAGACGGTCCGATAGCCTCGCAAATCCCTGCCTGCACCTTTGTGATGTTGGATTGTTGGATTGGGGGATTGGGGATTGGGGATGGGGTGGGGTGCGTCTGCCCACTTGTAGAACAACCTTGGGCCATCATCTCGCGGTTTCAGGCCATGATGAAATCTCCACGGTTCAATCGCACGGAGGGGCAACGTCGACGATGTCGCTCGCGGTCGAAGAATCAGTGACAACAGCGCCGGGCGCCGCAAGCGGGTAAACGAATCCTGTCTCAACGTAACTGACGAAGGGCGTCAGGATGACCCGCACTCCCGCTGTTTGGAATCTGACACCGCTCACCGTCGCGAGTTCTGTGGTACCGCTCCATTTCATTCTCTTTACTGAGCTCAATCCGCCCGCTAATTTCCGCCGCTAAAAAAACAACGGCGCGGACGGTTGCCGAGTCATCCGAACCGTGGTGTCAGAGGTCAGTATCTGTTTGCGAAAACACGTTCGGAGCCCGTTTGTCTCGACCACCCGCCTGGAATGATCTCACAAGTGAAATTCGAGTGGAAACGGGAATAATTCCGCCCGTCGCTGCCATGGAAACCGTGCCCCCCTCGGTGAAACGGGCACGCGACGTCCGGTTAACAAACGCAACAGCTGCTCGTCACACAGGCTGGATTCACATCATCTTCCTTTTCACCGCGTGTGACCCAGATTTATTTACTCTACCGGGGCGTAAACACGCTCTGGATAATGCGGGGGGGGGTAAAATCTGTCACTGGGGGATTAAATCCAGTCTTAAGATATTTATCGTCTCAAATAGCTCTTAAGTACTTTCCTCTGGTCCCGAACGTCAGCGTACATCCGTCCATCCATCCATCCATCCATCCCTCCCCTCCCCTCCCAGGACTCTTACCGTCCGCCGCCTGGATGTGGTAGCCGTCGCCGCGGGCCGACTTCACCTCCAGCAGTTGCATGGTTCGGTCCAGCAGGCCGTGGATCACCTCGAAGCCCGGGCTCTTGTTATAGTACACGGCACAGAAGCGCCGGCTGTTCCTTGCCCCGACATCTGGTATGGAGGGGGGGGCATCGTGAAAAGGCCATACCAATGAGTTACTAATACATCAAGGCAATGCTGGGTTGTTGTTTTTTTTTAAATTAAAAACACAGCTGCCAGCAGATGTCATGCTTCTTCTGATGTAACGAGCGCGAGCGCATTGTTGTGGAAACTCAACCGAGTCTCCGAGACACAACGCCGCGCGACGATCACCGCCGCTTCTCACGCGCGCGGACACACACCTTTGGTCTCGTCCTTCAGCACCACGTCCGATATCTCAAACAGTTTGAGGGGAAGGGGCATCTTCCGGTTGGCGGCGATGGTTTTCAGGAGGCCCGGCAGCAAGGTGGTGCGTGCCACCTGGTGGAGAAATGGAGTAAATTTGGGAGAAATGACTCCAGTCTGCTAGGGAGGGGGGATGGCGCCCTCTTCTGGAAAAATAACACCCCAGCATCCAAGTCGTTTGGACATTATTTGCATTTTTCAGAACAGAACTACATTGTGACCTCCACGAAGCACACGCAACGCAATATGGCATTAGTCGGGTATGTGCGACGCGCACACTAAACACATGTATGCTTTGGGATTATGACTCTGTAGCTTGAAGAAAACATTGCAGCGTTTTTTTGCAGATGCCAGCAGCTCTGTTATTTTCGCCTTTACCTGGAACTCAGCTGTCTTCGGGTTGGAGATGTGGGCCGCCTTGGTTTCTGAGATCTTCTTCCCAAGCTTGTCTGCTATGTCTTCTTGGGAACACTACAGGAAGAGAGCGGAGAGGCATTCATTGGAGCGTTTTTAAACTAATTTTTTTTTTTTTTTTAAACGGTCTTTCTAGTTCTGACTGTTTCTCCTTCGTACCAGGGCAAAGTTGAGGGCTTCTGTGAATCCAGCAGCTGCCAGGTCTTGTCTCAGCAGCTCTGTCAGTTTATTCAGTGGGAACTGCGAACGTATAAAAAAGGTAAGCGCGCACAACGCCGTTAATGAGATCCAGTCGCATTCCGTTGCAGAGATGCACAAAAAACACAGAGGAAAACCAGGGGTACCTGGTTGGCCACGGTGTAGGTGCGCGGTGTGGTGCGGGCGATGTTGTTGAAGCCGTAGGCGATGGCGGCGTCCTCCATGATGTCGCAGGCGTGGATGACGTCCGAGCGCGTGGGCGGGATCTCCACCTCGATCTCGTCGCCGACGCCGGTCGCCTGGGAGCGCAGGCACATCCTGGTCAGCAGCTGGGCGATCTCCTCTGTCGACTTGCTGTCAGGAAGGACGTTAGAAATTAAAATAAAGTTGATGAGGAACTCATGTGTCCAGGTGTCTGAGAAAAAAAACATCTGAAGTTTTTTTGTTTGTTTTTTTTAAAATCAACACTAATTAATTGGAGCATTGATTTAACAGTATGGTTTTTGGGTTTCTTTAGGCTCTATTAAGCAAACTGAAACCATAAACTCACTTGATGCCAACTTTGCGGTTGATGAACTCGCTGGACAGCTTTTCCTTCCGGTAAGCCAGCTCCTGAAGTGCGAACCAGGAAAAAAAAACAAAGCAAAAAAAAAAACCCAGCAGAGCATTAGGAGACAGGAGAATTTCACATCAAATTAAAAAAAAAAACTAATTCAAACAGACATGATCGAGTTCAACATGATTTAAGTGAAGGCCGGTACCGGATATATGCAGGTCTTGCCATCTTGGTACACCACCTCGGCCTCCTCCACCCTGAAAGAGCAGCAGAGAGATGAAAATATCATTATTGGCCTTTTAAAAAAGAATGCTTCCATCACTTATTTTGAAGAGGAAGCGAACGAATCGATATCCTGAACACAGGGCATGTGACACAAATCCACAAAGTGTAAAGTCAAAGCGGGGTCTCGTTCGGCAGCACAAAGCGAACACGAGGTTGAAAAAGGTGAGTGAGCCGTCACATCTCATCATCACCTCCCCAGAATGCTGAAATCCCAGTTGTCGTCGGGGCTGCGGCAAGACGCGCGACTTACGTGAAAGGCTGCGAACAATACTCGCTGAACATGGTCACCATCATGTCCAGGACAATCTTCGCCTGGAGAGAAAAGTTCAAGTCAGACTCTCGACACGACGGTGATAAAAGTGTTTTGCCCCCACCCGGTTTGTACCTTGGTCACATCTGTGGCTGTGCACTCAATGAAGACGTTCTTTGTTTTAAGGCTGATTTTCGAATGCTCCCCTGGAAAAAGGAAAAAAAAAAAGAAAAACGTTCACTTTCAAGACAGGAAGCATTTCATTATCTTTCATTATTGAAAATATTTTCCTCTGATATTTTTTCCATAATTGAGCGTGTAACGAGACCAGAAAATAAACCCGGAAACGAGGACAGGGGCGGTACTCGCCGTTGATGATGGGCGGCATGGACAGGACGACGCCGTTGCTGTCGTAGATGACGGGGTACACGGGCTTGTCCTCGATAATGTGAAGGTAATGCCTCAGGTGGCTGTCCGTCTGCGTGCACCGGGAGGACAACGCCGGGTTAGGCACCGAAAAACAGGAGAGGGGATTAGAGACGCTCACGCGACCGACGTCCGGGGGGTTGGCTGCGCACCTTGTAGAGGCTCATGAGCTCGACGGCGGTGAACTCCTTGGTCTGGTTGAGGGGTTTGAAGCAGATGTCTCCCGGGGGCTTGGCCGTGTACGTGAAAGGGCCGCTGATGGTGTCCAGGTCGTGCGTGCCGATCGCCACCAGGCTCCTCTTCCTTCACAAAACACAGTCACTGGTTGAACAACAACTGCTTTATGAAGGACGTGAGCGTTCTGTTCTTTGCTCCAGTGCTCAATCTTTTAACGTGGCGGCGAAGAGTGTATAAAAGTGGCTACACCAACACTTTGCACAGGTGACAGTAGTTTTGAACGAGGTCTGACCTGCAGATGTTTTGGTGGAGTTTGTCCTGCAGCTCGATGAAGCTGTCGTAACGCTCCTGCGTGAAGGTGATGTTCCTCAACACCGCTGCCACCGCGTGGGGTCGCACCGCTGCCGTCTGCACAGAGGGGAACGCCGACCGATGAACCGCAGCAAACCCCAGATTTATTTGATTTGTAAAGGGGAGCAAAAATCGGAGCATCGAGCCACCGGTGATAAAATCTCCACCCACCTCCTTAGTGATGATCAGCCTCTGAGGCTCGCCGCTGATGGGGCTGACACGTCTGAAGCGAGGTGCCTCCAACCTGTAAAACAAATGCAATCTCCAATAGCAACAGTGAAGCAAGCCTGTGTATGCTATGCCTGCAATAGGATATCACATCATGTTAAGAAGGAGATTCGTTCATGCCGCAAACAAACATTGCCATAAAGGGCCTTGAATTTTGTTCCCAGTCTATCAAGTCACTGAATGCCACTCACTTATTTTTGAAGACCTGGAGTCCGCGGACCAGGCCCTCCAGACACAGCAGGTCATAGCGGTTAGCCGGTACGTCGATCTTGTACAGGATGATTTCAGACGCTCCTGATGCCTTGGAGTCGCCCTGCTCTCGGCTGATTATCTCTTTCTCTGAGGTCTGTAACGGAGGCAGAGCGGTGTGATGTCTACGTGTCACGGTTCAGACCTTTCTCACAAACCATCACGGGTCCGTGCTGCGACAGATCAAAACGCACACCACGAGTGAGGTCTACTGTAATCACTCAGTAGCTACTTATTACGAGAGCCGATCTCACGTGAAGTCGTTTACTCACAATTTCATCCAGCTCCAGCCCAAATTCGAAGCACAGCTCGTCAAACTCCTCGTCAGCTTAAACAAACAACAAACAGGCATTATTAAAAACTGCTCCATGTGCTCCCCGTTGCTTCTCCTGAACAGCGCTCGGCTCAGATTTAAATGACAGGAGCCGGGGGAAATGATGCAATCACGTTGACGTCCAGTCCAGAGATGTCAGTACTTTCTTTTCAAAATATTATAATATAATAAAGATTAACAGCTATTTAAATTAATATTCGGAACGAACGAGTTTCCATTATTGTTTTTTCATTCAATATAAACACAGTAAAGCTGGGTAGATCGTTAAAATTAGCAGCTCGTTAGACGCTGCTGCTGCTGCTGCTGCTGCTGTGCTAACTGCCTGGCAACGAGTTCAGACAGTCCTCTGACTTTCTCTGTCTTTGAAAACGAAGTGATGCATTTGATAAACATACAGACTGGTTGTCCATGTCTTGTAAATGCGGTAAACACGACTCACTGTACGTTCTGCCCAAAGCTTTGAAGAGAAGATCCCTTTTTACTCCGACAGTCGGCATGTTGGCAGCTAATCCTCCCCAGCGCAGCGCGAAAGGACCCCAGCCGCCAGCTGAGGCCGTCTCCGCGACGCCTGATTGAAAAGCGGTGAAGTTCGTCCCGTAGCCTGTGTAATTTCCAATTTCCAATTTAGATGACGTCTAAACAAATTACATGTTTAAATTAATTGACTAATTACTACAGATTAAATGAATGCTGACGTTTGATTTAATTGGCACAGAGATAAAAGGAATACATTAAAAAAATAATAAATTACAGCATGCGCTCCAGTGAAGCAAAAACACCTTGAAAATTAGTATTTAAAAATTAGAAGAGATCCAACCAATATGCAAATTAACAAACAGTTGTCATAACTACAATAACTATTTATAGGACATCATGTCACTTAAACTGTTGAGTTCAATTCAGCTGTCACAACATGCTATGCAGTTATGTATGTTACATGGACAACACAATATATCAGGGGTCCCTTCACTTATGAGCATTGAAGAAATATATATATATATTTTTTTTAATGATTAATTTGTTTGAGAAATAACTGTATAGAAGAACATGAGAAAGAACATCACCAATAGGACCAATAATGTATATCAGGGGAGTACAGTCTTCTCACCTGAATCAACATGCATTTAAAAAAAAAAAATTTAAAGATGGTTTTAAGGAGAGTAGTCTCAGTTCCTGGAAGCTGAGTGGAAGCTGTCAATTATATTTCTATCATCCTGCATGTCTAAAAGTTGCGACACAGAATGTGCATTTTCAAGGATTTTAGACAAGAAAATGAACGTGCACATTAAGCAGGAGGGCAAGAAAGAATAAATGTGCTTCAAATAATGATACAGACAGGATCAAGATTCATCGCACACAATCAAGACTTTTTCCATTAGAACAGTATGACATCTAATATTTGTATTATCAAAAAAAAAATTCCAATGACTGCTTTGAGACTGCCACAAAAAAACAAATGATGTTCAAATTCTAAATGTGAATGAATGTGCTTGACTCATCTGGTTAAAACTGATAACAGATACATTGAAATCTCCGTAAAGAAATTCCAGTTACATCAAATAAACTGCACTCCCCTCTTTCAACCCAGTATTATTTTCATCATGCACCAGTATGGTATGTCCAGAATTGGATGTCATTAAGTTCCCAGGTCAAATTCTAACATAGCTCGAGAAAACCTGGGTGACAAGTGCGCTCTGAGTCTGGGGGGAAGGAATGAGGAAGGTACGTTTTTCACAAGGACCTGTGGCGTCATCGACATTTGCATTAAAGCAATGCCAGTGTTTTGACAGTCAAGTACCCCGGCTGTGCAATGTGCATGCCTGTGGAGCAGAGCCGGAAAAAACAAACTCATGTCTACAGTAATTATTTATTCTTTAACTTTCACAAGACCGGGAGCATGGGAAAGCGTTGCATCTGTGTTTCCTGTCGCAACCTCTTTATTAGCCTGATACTCGCGAATTGCGCGCGCGTGCGTGTGTGTCTGGCGTGCGCGTGGCCTGATCTGACCGTCAGTAACCCGTGCAGTCACCTCGAGCCCTCCTTCCATCTGGCCCTTCCCCTAGCACGCGCCACCTCCACGAGTCCAATCATAACGCAGGGAATGACGATTCCCCCCCACCCACCACCACCCCACCCAACGCACACACACACACGCGCGCGCGCGCGCGCACCACCATCACCTCCCAAATACTTCCGTACTGCGGACGGGAGTGCGCGCGCTGTCGACGGGACAAATTAAGAGCCCATGGATAAATTCTCTCGCACGCACAGAGCGCTACGACGCCGGCTCTCTCTGCGCTGTTGCTGACGGCCGGGAGCGGAAAAACATTCACCGGTGAGTTCTTCTGCCACACCGGCGCCCGTTCCGCGATGCGCCTTCACGCCCAGATGTGCGGGATGCTGCAGGTGCGTCAAGCCGCCGGAGATACGCGGGGACCAGCCCTGAAGTACGGAGCGGACCGTTCCTTCGGGAAATTACAACGTCGGGCTTTCTGTCTTCCGAAGATTCACTTCAATACTGAGTGTACAACTTAGCCAAAAGTGTAGAAAGTCCCGCTCGCTACAACGTGTCTGCAAAATTGAGAGCGTAATGTAATTCTTAATTACGATTCTTATAAATTATGTTTTTTTTTGTCACTGTCACTTGTGTTGTGAGGCGTTCGCACTTCTGTTTTCTGTGGGCTGGATTAGTTTCGGATCAAATTTGGTGATTCAAATTCCACAGAAAGTGCCCCAAGAAATGTTTTGCTGTCCACGCCGATGGAATTTTATTCGCGGAATGTAAGAAGCGTTACAACGCTCGCGTAAAGTGTTTTGTTGTGAAACTCCAAACCGGAAGTTACCTTGCCATTGCGGCGCGTTTGACTAAAGGGAGCGCAGTTGCGCTTTGAACGTCTCGCCGCCGAGACCTCAGCACTAGGCGGTGAGACGTCCACTCCCCCCCGATGATCAAGCTTTAGTGCCGCATGTGTTTTAAGTGTTGCTGCACCCTCGTTTACTCTTTCAACGCAAGCGAACTTTCATAGACACTTTATTATATTTCCTGCAGGAGACACGTTTACGCAGTTAAGCAGTGCAAACAAATACAGCGCAGTGTATCGCGGCCTGCGTTTAAAGGCCAGAGTCGCCTCAACTTTCACGACCTCAGGCCGCTCGGCGCTGTTTACACAGCTGAAGTGAACAAGGGCCAGGGTTATCGAATGATGCAGGTCCATCAGGGGGTAGCACCACGTGCTAAGAAAACAACAAAGAAAAAAAAATCATATTCGTGATATCTCGGGCTGTTGAGTAAACATGGGGAAACGATAAGAGTCTATCTGCTTTTCTCATTCCACCTGTAACAATACCCGCTGAGTCAGGCATGAGCTCAAATATCCATCTGTCCGCGTGCTATGGCCGCTAGTACGTCTCAGGGGCGGGGTGCAAGCCCGGACAGGTGGCTGCAGGTCCGTCGCAGGGCCCACGCACGGGGGCAAACAACCGTTCGCACTCGGTGTCGCACCTGCGGCCAAATTCTCAACCTAAGCAGCACGAGGAAGTTGGAGCGCCTCGAGAAGACTCGCACGGGCGTGGGGAGAACGCCGTGAAATAAGGGCCCCGCCTGAACCGGGGCTCGAACCGACAACCGTCCCGCGTTGGGGCGACGACGCCAACCAACGCGCCGGCGATCGGTCGGAGTGCCACCGCGTAAAAAAAGCGCGAAAGCTGCGGCCTGATCCGCATAATCCAACCAATTGTGTTTTGTGCTTTCACGCTCACACTTAAAACTCCTCAGTCGTTTCGCAAGCGGCCCGTTATTGCGCGATTAGAAACGGACGAATCCGCCGCGTGTGTGCGACGACTGTTCCGCACCCACGCGTACCAACGCACCACGTGCACACCTCCTCGCTCTGTTCACACACACACACACACACACACACAGAGAGCCTGACCCTCGGGACCCGAATCGCGCGTCGGCGCGTCGTCTCGCCACAATGGCCACGTTGAATCTCCTGCAAGACCTCAGCCCGCCCGCTCACGGCGAGTGGGTGAAAGCGCGATGACGTCGGCGCACAAAAGACCCCATTCACGCAGTCTCTCCAGGAAGCAACGATTCCCACACACACACACGCGCCTGCTCACCCCACTGCTACGTAGCGCATGCCACGATATTACTCAATTAAGCCGGGGAGCGGAGGCCGCCTGAAAAGTGCCGGCCTGTTGTGTAAAGCCGCCTGTTAGGCAACCGCAAAGTTTGCACATTGCGGTCACGTTCCTCTTAAAGTAAAAGATTAAGAGTCCAGCCCGCTCGAGTTGTGAGCGAGCTTCGGCTCGGAGACGAGAGAGCTGCGACTCGTTCGTCAGGTCGGGGGTCCTGAGCTCTCAGAGAGCCGCAGCCCGGCTGTTCTCGGTCGGCGCTCCGGGGCGGCGAACGACGCGCGCGAGTTATGCCGCCGAAGCGGTTTCGGTCACGGGCGGAGCAGACGCCCCCCCCCCACAGGTTCGACGAGCGCCGGGCCCCTCCCCTCCCTCCCCTCGGGGGACTGCGTCTCCTTATCTGTGCCTGGTGCTGCACGCAATGGCGCTCCCCACTGATAGGTCCTACTATCACCAATAAAACGATTAGCGCGCTGTTTGGCGGAGAACCCATCGCAGCAACTTTTGGACTCAGCGTCGCTTGTTTAAGAAGCCATGACGCCAAACGCTTTGTAGCGTTTCTCGGTTGTCGACCCAATGTGTTTTGGCGCGAGTCGGTTGGTCAGCCAGAGCGAGTTAATCCGAACACAATATTGCTATATTGATAATGATTTGTTGATTCCATTCAATTCAACTTATTGTCATTGCACTTGCGTACAACCAAACCTCTAATCTTCGTTTCCCGATACAAATGTCACAACCTAGGCGTGCGCTTACCGGCAGGGGAGGGTCTAACCAATGAAAACGCTCATCACCGAGCCGATAAGTCTTTTTCTTTACTTTAAGTGGGTTCGGGTGTGTTTTTTATGGTTCGTAAAATGGTGAGCGCATTTTTTTTTCATTCGAAGCCATTCAGGCCCTCCTTCCGGTCTTTCTTTCTTTTTTTTTTTTTTTTATTTCGCTTCCCACCAGACCCACATCTCTTGTTCATCGTCATGAAAAAACAGCCGCGGAAGAAGCCGAAAATCTGTCTGGCAACCCGCTCTGGGAATTCTTTCGCTCCGGCCGCCTGATAGATTGTTTACCCTAGTCGAACCCGACGCTCCTCTGTGCTTTGCGTGTCACCGACCTTTCTGCAAAAAAAAAAAAAAAGAATTACGAGAGACCGTCAGAGCAACGCGCAGACGCTGGATGACGGGGCGTGCGGCGGGATGAAACGTCTGCGGCAGGTGCGGGTTTGGCAAGCTGCAGTGTCCTTTGATGAAGCGAGGCATCCCTGGCCCGGTAACAGGACACCGGGACCTGAACGACGGCGCTGCGTCCCACGGGGAGCAGATGGTAGTCTGGGCGTAGCACTGCTGGTAAAACCTCTGATTTATTTATGAGCCTTGAAGGGGACTCTTGACGGGATGAGTGTGTTGGGGGGGGGTTAGGTGCGGTGTGTGTCTGAGCCTCTCCCTCGTGTTGGATAATGAATAGCTGCCAAATGTGCGCGCGCCCGCTCGCACCCTTTTTCCACAGGAGGCGTTCAGGGCCACCTGCGAAACCGCAGAGACAGTTGACGGACTCAACGGGAACAGGAACGTCACCGTGCACTGGGCTCATCTCTGATCTCCAATTTTTTTTAATTTAAATTTTTTGGACCTCAATAACCCAAAGTCAAGTCAGAGAACTTTGCAGTCGATAATGTCGTCGCTGTAGAAGGTGTCGGCTTGCGCGGGGTTGAGCGCGGCGGAGGCCCGGTGGCAACAGGAGGCCCGTCGGCCGCGGCGACGAGGTAACCTTAGCGGTGGTCTCCCTTCAGAACTTTGGACAGCTCCCAAACTCTGCCAGCGTCTGCCACGTCGCCAGCCCTCTGTAGTTTCGCAGTGAGCGTGCGGCCATGCGTGCCGCGGACAGTACGGAAACCAGGAAGTGAGAGGAACGATTTAAAAGGAAACAGAAACGCACCCAAACGGTGCACACGCCTCTCACCCGTTTATGTGACAACCCATCTGAGCGAAATCTGACATCGCGGATCCTTGACCTCTCTCGGCTGCCACCTCCTGCCCAGTGGCTCGTACCCTGTCACACACACACACACACACACACGCTCATCCAGAAACCTCTCACACCCCCTCTCGCACTTAGTGTCGTTCACGTCTGTCAGAGACGCTCTCTCTCCCCACAGGCTTTCGTCTCTTTCCGAAATCTTTTTTTTTCTTTTTTCATTTTTTTGCTCGTTTTCCTCCGTTTCTTTTTTCCTCCAGCCCTCTGCTTCCTTTTTCGCTTTTCTTTTTTACTCTCTTTTTTAACACCCGACAGGATGTGACCGTCAGCCGTGCGCTGGTGGACAGGACTTGCCGGGAGGGAGCGAGGCAGAGTTGAAGCGCAGGGCAGTTGTCGCATTGTGGTTCGCCAAAAAATCCAAATTCCTCTTTCGCTTTTGCGTAAACGCTCGGGATCACGTGACTCGCTGATTCGCTTTGGTTACCAAATGAGTTGAGGTTTTGGCTGAGAAAAGCCAGGATCATCACAAGCCCGGGTATAGTCGCATTTCGAAACTAAAATGCTGACAAGGGGACTCATCTTTAGCCGTGGCTCTAATGCCAGGTTTGTGTCGTTTATTTTCCAGGGGGAGCGTGGACCCGCAGCCGTTTCATTTCCACAGAGCATGACTCAAGCTCTTTAAAAGAAAGAACCAGGGGGCAGGAGGAAAGAGCGAACGGCTGCAACGGCAAGAGCGGGAACCTTCTCTCACGACTCGCCTCCCTCCTCACCCTCGCCCTCCACCAGCCGCTGGCACAGCCCCGCCAAGATGAAGCTGAAGGAGGACGTGAACCCCGCGTTGCTGCTCCTCTTCCGCCTGGCGGCATGGGTCTACGCCTTCCTCACCTTCCCGCCTTACTGCCTCCTCAAATGGGCATCGGCACCCGCCGCGGGCGTCTCCGGCTCCGAGGAAGAGCGAGCCAGGAGGAGGAAGGCCCTCTCCGTGTCCGGGCGACCCGAGGGACCCTACAGGGCGGCGAGCGCCGCCAAGGCGCTGGCGACGTCGCTGCACCCGGGGGTGGACACCCTGAGCAAGATGTTCGAGTACGCGGCCGCCAGGTTCCCCGACAGGGACTGCCTTGGGACGAGGGAGGTGATCAGCGAGCAGGACGAGCAGCAGAGCAATGGGAAGGTGTTCAAGAAGGTACGAAGCAGTGAGGAAAGTTTGTTTGCGTAGGTTAGCGCCTAATGGCAAACAGCGAGGCGCGTCGTACGCGCGCGGAATGAAACCAGCGACGAATCCCAAAACTCCCCGAAAAAAAACACCAAACAACAAGAATGTATCGCTGTCGACGCAAGAAGCCGACACGTGTAGGGTGATCTGGGACACATTTCATTTTTCGCACCAGACACCTGTCACCTGACACCTGTCGTGCGTGTGTCCCGTGAGCTCATGAGAGCGAGGCAGGCTAACGCCGCAGCACCTCGTCCCTTGACTGTTCCCGGAGACTTTTTTTTTTTCCTTCACCCGCCGTCCAGACGGATCTCTTGCGAAATTTGACAAATTTACCGTGAAAAGGTCGTTGTGCGTTTTACGTGGCGCTTGGCACAGTTGCCCCACCACCACCACCACCCCCACCACCCCCCTGCTAATCACACCAGCCCCTAATCCACTTAAACCCCCATTGCTGAAACCCTGATTGCTGCAAGAGAACACGTCTTAGCTGTTTGGCGATTGCCAGGGGGGGGAAACTGTATGGTCATTGTTGTGTGCATTACTGTGTGTGCGCACGTGTGCGTGAGCGCACTACCATTTACAAACCATTAGGAGCCAGTATAACCACACTAATGGCAGCGAGCTCCTGTGTGCCTCTCTGGCTATCGATGATCTTCTCCACATGCCGGAGCTGGCGACATAGAAGCGCGAAAATGACAGAATGAAGATGAAGCAGTTTTGTTTGGCAATAGCAAAATGTTGCTCCCGTTTCCTGTGGCCGTTTAATATGAATTTTGCGTTTGACCGTGGGATGTGACACACTGGAATGTGCCCATGCTGAAAAATGTACCCGCGGTAGAAGGAGAAATCCTTAAACGTTCTTGTGCCAGAATTTATCGAATAACCTCCCGGGTGTCGGGCTTTTACCTGAATTTACAGCATGTGTCCTTCCTTCCTTGCTTCCTTCCTTCTTTCTTTTATCGTCTCCCCCCCCCCCGCAGGTAATTCTGGGCGAGTACCTCTGGTGCTCCTACGAGGAGGCCTTCATCGCCGCGTCCCAGCTGGGCAGCGGCCTGGCCTCGCTGGGCCTGCGGCCCAAGAGCAACGTGGCCATTTTCTGCGAGACGCGGGCCGAGTGGATCATCGCCGCGCAGGCCTGCTTCATGTACAACTTCCGACGTAAGCGCGAGAGAGGCGCAAGCTGTTAGCGTATCAGACCCCCCGTGAACGGAGGTTAACCCCACCCACCCGCCAACAGAGTCGCGAAAGATCGATAGCATCGGGTGTTTTTGCTCTGTTGTTTTTTGTTCAGTTCTTTTTTTTTTGATCGACTGATCAACTAATTGTGTTGAAAAATAACCTTGACCTCCTCCCACAGAACACTGCAATCATTGCTCTGCCCAACCAGGAGCCAGCAACTTTCTTTTGTGGAACATCTGTTTGTATTTTTTCACTTCACTGCAAACAACGAAACCAGCGATTTCAAATCTCATACCTTCGGCTTTCGTTTAAAGCGTACTGCGCCTTTAAAGGCGGCTCCGTCATCTCTGTTCCATTTCAGCTCGTCCTTTCCCACTGAGCATCTTCCAGAACGTGTCCGCACGAGGCTGATTTATAGCCATTTTCTGTTTGTGTGTGTGTGAGTGCGTGCGCTTGTTAGTGCTTGCAGCGGACAACTTGTAACACGCGGGGCCCAGCTGAGACAGAAGAAGGTCAATTTGTCCCTTCTGCCTCGCTGTTACATAAGTGTCCCACTTCTCCCCCCCCCCATCCGTTTGGGTTTTTCTCATCATGAAGGCGCGCTCTCCATTTTTATTTCAATCTCACATGCGCTGTTGCCACTCACAGCACCTGGGCTCTTCGGTCTGTTTGACATTAGCCGCCATTTTTCACACGCGTTTTCCCCAGCGCCAAAATCGCTTTTGGTTTCTCCAGGCGAATCGTTTGACATTTGCTTCTGCACTAATGCTGGTTTACAGTGCCACAGGGATGACGTCAAATGTTGAAGTATGGCTGGCGAGCAGCCGTCTGCCCTTTAACCCGTTCCGCACCCAAACGCCACCTTCTTCACCGGCGTCTGGAGCGGCGCTTCAGGTTCGCCAAATGGTCTCGATTGTCCTTGGAGGACCCTTCCTTCGTTCTACCCCGAAGCGCTTCGGCCTCCTTCGTCCTTTGCTCCATTAAGCTGTCGGGCTTGGAAAATATGTGGCCCGGCGCAAGCCAATAAAGCATCTCGCTCGTCCTCGAGCGGACGCACACAGCGTGGATAACACGCAGTCCTGGGGAGGGGGGAGGTGCAAAGAGAGGAGTTAAAGGTTGGAAAGAGTGATGGAGGAAGAGACAGAGGGGAGGACAGAGAGAGAGGGAGAAGCGAGGGGCAATGGCGTCAGAAGACGGGGGCTGGGGGGGGTCTACGTGAGCATCTGATGTTGACAGAGGCATCAAGGAGTCAGCCAAAGGCCCCCAGTGAACTCGAGCACTGGGTGTGTTTTTGTGTGTGTGTGTGTGTGTGTGTGTGTGTGAGTCTTTCGGTGTTTGTGTGCGGACACTGTACATTCGCTGTGTGTCACGCTCGCTGCCAAAAGGCAAACGTACGCATCATCTGTTGCCGTCGTGAATCCTCCGCACCCGTCACTGCGCGTGAGCCCGACATGGCGTCGGTTGCGCAGCGCGCACACTCTCAAGCTGTCATCATGTAAAGACCTCATAATTCTGGCTTTGGACACTTTTTTTTATTATTTATTTATGCCTCAGTATCAGTCGGAGGATTAGATGTTCCTCTGTGGATTCGAGGAAATTCGACTCTTGGGAGCCCGTTCGTTGAACTGAAAAATGCACAGGGCTGGATAGACAGTGCTGCAGAGCGGAGCCGGGACGTTTGTGAAGTTTCCTGTATTATAGTGCGTGTGTGTGTGTGTGTGTGCGTGCGCGCGCCCGAAGCCGGAGCCCAATCTGTGTTTAGATCTCACGACTGGAGGTGTCACGGCCCTCGTTCGCACACTCGTGCTGTTGCAGAGCAGGAAGTATCGCGGCTCCGTGACGCAGGACGGAGATGTCGCTAAGCCCTGTTCCGTAAACTCTGCATCAGTGTATGGAAGGTCTCTCTCTCTCTCTCTCTCTGTGATGTGGGGGGGGGTTGACCTGAAACCAGTTTGCTTCTTGCGCTCCAATCTTTTAACGCAACCAGAGAAAACAAGCAGAGGAACTAACTCACGAAGCAGAAGCCGCATATTCCATTTTGTCTGGGGGGGTACCAAGATATGGGAAGCAACTATTTCAAAAAGAGAAAAAGATTAAAAAGGAAGTGGGATTTTAGAGATACCACGAAGGCCAGCAGGATAGCATCAGCAAACTCCGGTTTGTTTATTCTCCCGACGTAAATCATGTTTATTCAACCTAGTTCCACTCCATCGTTTTCCCTCTGGTCATTCAGCCCCCGCACTGCTGCCGCCGCCCCCCCACCCAAAAGTTTGAGAAGCACTTTTCAAAGCACAAAGCCGGGGACCAGAAAGCATTTGAATGGGCTGCAGGGAGCCTGACCGCTGTGGCCCCTGGAGGGCGGGGGCCAAACCAGAAGCATTGAGCCGTTGCAGCCACGCAGATTCTTTTTTACCGTCTGCACGTGGACGCCATACGCGCCCGAACACGGGCTCGCCCTCGTCTTGGGACACTAAGCTTGTCAGTTGTTGAAGCGTTGTGAACGACTCCTCATCAGGTCCACCAGCGTGGAACTTCATCCACGCGTGACATGAGTGAATATTGGGGATTCAGTCGCATCTGATGATGGCATTTCTTGTGCGTGTATGTGTTGCAGTGGCCACCATTTACTCCACCCTGGGAGGTCCGGCCATTGTCCACGGGCTGAACGAGACTCAGGTCGCCCACATCATCACCAGCAGAGAGCTGCTGGAGACCAGACTCAAGGTTGGAACGCACACGAGCCTGATTCTGAAAATGAGATAATATAAATAAAACATTTCTGAGAGATATATCTCCTCGCCCCAGTCCATAAAGGCTGATACAGTACCCTACCCTAAAGTTAAGGTGGGATCATCCTCCACTACATCACTGGTCCAAAGTTTGTCGGTGGTTCCAGACTTTGAAAGATGTCTTGTCTTGAATAATAATATTAAGGCAGCTGCTGGGCCACTGTTATCCATCAGAAACTCCAAAACAATGGAGCAGTGGGGTGGAGAAGGAGGAGGAGGAGCAGGTCAGATTTTTTTTGTGTTAGGAGCCTTTTTTCCGACGGGTTCCCGTCCCCGAAGACAAATGGCACACCGGCGTTTTGGCGCTATCTTTTTTTTTTTAATCGGGCCGGGATAAACACAGCCCCTCTGCTCCCTGTGTGGGATTTCTGGTTTCTCTTCAAAGAAGCAACCTGGTTTTCATCTTTTTTTCCCTCTCCTTTTGTGTGTGTTAGGCTATCTTAATGGAAGTTCCAAGGCTGCAGCACATCATTGTTGTGGAGAACACGCCAACCTCGTGGCCCGGCTATCCGCGCGGCATCACTGTCCATAACATGGCTGCAGTTCAGAAGCTGGGGGCCATGCCTGAGAACGGTAAGCTTGCATACGCGCCTAACTGGTATTTGTACCGTTTGGTCACAAAAACTCACTTGCGAGTTACTTTTGGTTGCGAAGGTACTCGCAGATGAGGGTGTTGTTTTGACATTTACCACAGCGTAGCTTCTAGCTCACCCAAAATGATTTCATTACAAAGCTTTTAGTGTCTCATGCTGTCCTAAATGGTATTGTTTGTCCATCACAAATTCAAGAAGGTAAAACTAAGACACTCAACTTAAAGTGAAGACATACCAAAGTTAATTTTACCATTTAAAATGTATTTACAATGTTCAGACACCTTTCACCCATTTTGTATATCAAGTTCAGCTTGCTGGAAATGGGTAATGAATCCGAAATAGTTGTATGAGGTTTTCTGTGGCTATGACGGCACTTTCTGCAGTCGGAGAAAATTGACATTGGCATGTGTTCATGATCTAATTTAATTTAAGGAGTGAAATGGGTTCCAGTTACAATGGCGTTGGTGGATGCATAGAAGTGGACATCATCGGTAAAGTAATGGAAATTGAGGGATTGCGATGAGGCAGGGTGATACCGAAGGGGAGTGTGTAGAGAGGAAACGAAAGTGGGAGAGGACCGAGCACTGAACCCTGGGGGACGCCTTGGGAGAGAGGGGTCGGTGGAGGAGCCGCAGTGAGTGATGCCAATGGGCGGTTGCCTGTCTGTGGGACGTGACTACGGCCAGGAGAGGGCAGCAATGGGAGGTAGGGTTTGAGAGAGAGAAAGAGGGACGTTGACATGATTGGAGTCTGAGGAGAGGAGCAGGCCTTTGGTGAGTTTGATTTGGAAGCCGGTTCTGCTGATATGCTTACCTCCCGTTGGCTATTTTTAGCATTGTGTACTCTCATTTCAAGTGGCACAGTTTAACCCTTAGCAACATGTAGCCTCGCTGTAAATGGGATGGTCATGGCAGGGATGGGGGGGGTTTCTTGGGGTCGGGGTCAGGATGGGAGCAGATTGGTATCGGTGTCATGAGGTCATGTGAATGTGGAAGTGCTCACATCTGCGTTAGATTAAGGTCGATACGTTTATTCAGTTAGTGCGCTGGACGGATCTACTCGACCCCCCCCCTTGCCTTTTCACTGTGGCCCCCTGAACTGGCTGACCCAAAACAAGAGCAGTTGGCAGTGTCATGTGGAGATAAAGAGGGAAGGAAGTGGGATTAGGAGGGGAGGATGGAGCACTGGGATGTAGGGGGAGGGGGGGGGTTAATGTTTACACATAATATTGTTAACTTCACATGACATCAGCTCTTGGAGAACACACTCCTACATGCCTCGTATCCGAGCAGGAGGAAAGAGAAAGACGAGAGGCCCCCCCCCAGTCCTTCCTCTCCCCTGTGGACCGCTTCATTCGGCGCTTCAGCGCAGTCCCACCTCCGCTCCGTGCAGACACCGCACAGGGCCCGACGTGGCCCCGAAGTTGATCTGAACACCAGCCTTGCAGTTAGGTACTTAAAAAAAAACAAGGGCGGTGCCAGTAGAGGAAGCTAAGAAGAAGGACTGAGAAGAGTGAGAGATAAAGACAAAAAAAATGCAAGCGAGAGCAACTCTTCATTGTGCCAAGAAGGGCCTGATTTGTTTAACACAGCTGACTGTTTTCCATCCATGCGTTGGAACTTTTCCCGCACCTCTATTGAATTACAGACACTTCCAATGGACCCATCTGTGTGGACAGTGTGTGTGTGTGTGGTCTGTTAATATATAAATATACAAAATATTCCAAAGTCAAGTCAAAAGCAGTTACTGCGATGCAGCTCCACGATATTCGGCTCATGTGTGCTCACGCGTCTGCGTTTTTTTTTTTTTTTCTTGCACCCACACTGCAGCCGCGCGCCAGCGCCAGCAGCCGCTGCCCTCGGACATCGCCGTCATCATGTACACCAGCGGGTCCACGGGTGTACCGAAGGGCGTCATGATCTCCCACGGCAACCTCATCGCTGGCATCACGGGGATGGCTGAGCGGATACCGAATCTGTGGTAGGCACCGCGAGCCCACGCGGCGAACCTCGAAAACCGTACTGTGTGCTATGCGCACAGGAAATTTGTTATGTGTGCTTGTTCCTCCTTCTTACGGTAAGGCTGTATACATGCAGCAGTGTCTTCTGGTTGCAATCTAGGCGACTTCCTCGTTTGATCCCATCGTTCAGAATTTTCCTCGTCTTTCTAAATCGGACACCCATCTCTTGTGAGCAGGGTGCCATGTGCGCCTAAAGTGTCCACGGCGTAGCTCAAGAAGAGTTAAACTGCATCACATCTGCGCAGTGAGGACATTAACTCCCTCTTATCTGCTGTTCCTAATTCTCCCCTCTGACTAATCTCTGCTGTCACTGGCCGCAAGATGTTGACTTTAAGATCGGAGAGATAGGACTGCACTTTAAGGATCAACGCCAAATGCTCTTCAGCGCGAACTTCTCCGTCCAGGGCTCCCGTGTCAGTCGAGCACGTGCAAGTATTAGTCAGCCTGCTAGTGCCATTGTACAGTGTAAGTATTTAGATTAAAAAAAGGAGCTCCTCTCTCTGGGGGGAATGAGACAGGGGGCGAGAGGAAATGCAGAAGAGGAGGAGCCTAGCGAGAGCAGGAGACAAGACTGTGGGGACGGGAGGCGGGGCGAGAAGGCTGGGGGTCGGAGGGGGGTGACGGACGTGTCAGGCGATTCAGCTGTGTAAACCTCCTCATCACGTATTCCCCGCGTTTCCAACGTGTCCCAATGATAAGCGTGACCTCCAGTAATTCGGAGGAGCCAGAGGAACCCTCGTGTTCACATAAGCATCACGAAGGCCAGGCAGAGTGGAAGACCGCTCGCTGACCGAGCAGATCATTCTCACCCCCCCCACCCCCCACCCCCCACGCACAGCGACTCCTCTCACAGACGAGCGTCTTTGTCTCCGCAGCGAGGAGGACACCTACGTCGGCTACCTGCCCCTCGCCCACGTCCTGGAGCTCAGCGCGGAGCTCGTGTGCATTTCCCACGGCTGCAGGATCGGCTACTCCTCGCCTCAGACCCTCGCCGACCAGGTAAAGCAACGCCGGGCGAGCCCCGTCCCGTGTGCCGCCAGGCGGTGCGCTGTGCGTTCATAGATTTCTGTTCTCCTGCAAATAATAAAGCATTTTATCGTGCTGTGTTGCGCAGCAGGAATCGAGTATTGAACCTCAAAGCTTTTGGAGAGCAAAACACGATACATTTGTAGACCCCCATATAGAAAACTATGAAGTACTCATAGGGTGTTGTAGAATACTTTGCACTAGTAGATTGTACACCTAATCTTAGTATCACCTCGAGATATTTAGTACGATTCCAAATTTGACACGGATTGAACCCGGTGCCTGTAAATCAATGCATTCCTCTTGTTTTGCACGTGATCGGACGTTGGGTGAGAAAGTAGACCTCAAGTTTTAGTGAGGGGCTCGAATGTGACCCGTGCGAGCATCGTTGTGATATGGCCTCTTTTTTCTTTTTTTTTTCTTCCTCCCCCGCCTGAAGTCGACCAAGATCAAGAAAGGAAGCAAGGGAGACACCAGCATCCTGCAGCCCACCCTGATGGCGGCTGTTCCGGTACGTCGGGGGCCGCACGCGCACAAGACGATCTAATGTCTGAGAAATCAACCCTTACGAAACTCCCAGTGAGTCATACCTTTGCCGAGTCTCGGTTTCCGGACGGCCCTGGCTGGCTCAAGTTTTGGACGCAGGGCAGATTCCCCCCGGCGCCTTCTTAGAGAAGAACACGTTTTCGACAGGCGTGCAGAGCAAGCGGGCGTTCCACCCTCCGCAATTGCTCTCATCAGTTTGAGTGTGAATTTAGATATATATATATATATATATACATATATATAAAAAACAGTGTATCCGCACAGGCCACCGATACCGTCAATGGATCATTGCGCTAAAAAAATATAAGGGGTTTCAGCCCCACCGGTGAGTATAAACGAATGATGAGAAGTTGTCTGCCTCTTGGGTGCGGCCGATTTACAGTCAGCGGCCGACGGGGCCGCGTGACGAAGCGACGGGCTCTCTGGATGACGTTACAGCCTTTTTTCCGCGTCGCCCTCCAAAAACTGCGAGGTCCTGGCTCCGCCGAGATGATGCCAGCGCTCGTTTTCGATTTTTGCGCGACATGGCCGAGAAACGGGGAGCAGTGACTCAACCCTCTGGCAGCGTAACTCCATTGCTCATGGAAATATTAAGACGCCGGCTTCGTTTCGAGACAATGCGCCCCTTGCCGCTGTATTCTCTTTCTCTCTCACTCTCTCTCTTTCTCCCTCTCGCGCCCCCCACCCCCCCATCTCCCAGCGGTCGTAGCGTAAAGGTCGGAGGGCCCCAGTGTCTGGAACCATTCACAGCTGTAAACAGAACGTGAGAAAGCCCCATGTGGTTATCCCCACGACACGCACACACACACACACGCATGCACGCACACATTGTTTGCTGTGATACGACAACTGCGGCATGAATCCTGCGTCGACTTCCTCTCTGACTGCCTTCGGGCTTCGCACACTCGCACGGACGCGCGCAGCTTGGCGCGCACCCGCAGGGACCAGCTGTTTTTTTTTTTTTTTTTGTTGGTTCTTTTCCTCTTCTCTCCTTTTGCGCCCTTTCACCCACTTAACTGCGAGTCCGACTGCCGACGACGCCGCTTGCCGATTTTGGACGATCGGCGTTCTTGACGCGTGGCGCTCTGCGACGGGAAAGTTGGGGACGACCGGGCGAAGTCGCGCAGACGGTCGGGATTGGCTGTCTGCAGCCATTACCTGCTAACAGTCCAATTCTGCTGCTTGCTTATTCTTTCCCAGTGTTTGCTTTGGTGGTTTTTGCCATTTGTTTACTTACTACACAGTAAGACTATTGCACTGACTCCTACATGTTGAAGAGCTTGACTGCAGTTCTCTGCTGTTTTTCCAGTTTATTTAATCCGGCACTTAATTTTTTTATATTTGGTTTCCTTTGGGTTTCCTTTGGTTTTGTAGGTCACTCATTACGAGTAATCCATCGGGGACCCCTGCTGTTATGCAACCAAACTTAAGGAGACACGTGTCCCCACAGTGTACTATTTTGTTCCCCGGGACTGGTTGTATTAGGAGACAGTCGTTCTGTCCTTTAAATGTCCTGGGGGTTTTTTGTTTTGTTTTTTTAAAGAGCTCCACCATACTTGATGTTTTCTGATTTTTGTCAGTCCAACCTACTGCCTCCGCTGTGGTTTTCTCTAATGCGCCGGTTTCACCTCAGCACATACATGTCTCACGGCCCGTCTCTTTCTCCCTCCGCCTCGCCCGCATCCCCGTCCCCTCTTCCTCGCCCCAGGAGATCATGGACCGCATCTATAAGAACGTGATGACCAAGGTCGAGGAGATGAGCTGCGTCCAGCGGACACTGTTCGTTCTGGCGTACAACTACAAGCTGGAGCAGCTGACCAGAGGCCGCAGGACGCCCCTGTGTGACAAGTACGTAGAGCGCCGAGAGGGAAAATCTTCAGCGGCTTTCAAAAGTTTCCGGAGTTTGCAGAACCGGCAGAGGGCCGCGTATTTTTCCAAACGCGCTCGCCGCCATCCTCCCTCTTCCGTCCTCCTCCAGACTGGTGTTCGGGAAGGTCCGCTCGCTGCTGGGCGGCCGGACGCGAGTCCTGCTGTCGGGAGGCGCGCCGCTCTCGGCGGCCACGCAGCGCTTCATGAACGTGTGTTTCTGCTGCCCGGTGGGCCAGGGGTACGGCCTGACGGAGACGTGCGGCGCCGGAACCATCAGCGAGCGTAAGTGGGGAGCGCACTTAGGAGGCGGAAACGGGCGTCCGTCGCCACACAAATCGTGACCCTACAAAATCGGACTCCGAGCGCCAAACACAGCTGCTGCGGTCGCAAGTAGATTATTATGACATTATGCAGCGATCTCTTCTCAAATTAATTTGGGTCACCGAATGGAGATTGACGAACTGGAAATGTTGCGTACTGTGTAACTGTGGGAATTTACTGAGAAAACAAAAGGAGTTTCCACAACCTGTTAGCGGATATAAAATCAGTAGGAGGACACGATGATGATGATGATGATGATGATGATGGGTGGGGGTGTTCTCCAGCATGGATGGGAAAAACGGACGGGAGGAAAATAATGAGTTCTGTGTGGGTCGTAGTAAACAGAGAGGGGAGCAGGTTATCTGCTTCGACAAAAGAGGATGCAGTGGCGTGGAAAAATCAACACTGGCAAAAAAAAAGCCTGTTGTGAAATTACCACATAACAAATCATGTTTCATAAATGAGACGTTTCCTCCGGGACGGTGTGGCCTCCATCGCAAGTTCCGGGCAAGCGAGGAGACGCCGCTGCGGCAGGAAGTGTTACGACTCGATGCTCTCCCCTGATCGCATGTTTCATCGCCGTGCGTTGCAGTGTGGGACTACAGCACCGGGAGAGTGGGGGGGCCGCTGGTTTGCTGCGAGATAAAGCTCAAGGACTGGGCAGAGGGTGAGTGAGACTCGGACGGTCACGCACACACACACACACACACAATTCAAGGTGAAATATATAGCGTTGAAAGGGCTCATAGATCCAGGCATCGCTCCTTGTTTCTTTTCTCTCCTGTTCGCACAAACACTTTGCTGAGTTTCACTCGTGCGGCCGACCCGTTGTCGACGTTCAACGTTTCTCAGGCCAAATAAACGTGCAGCCTTTCACGAGAGATGCCTGCAGCTGGCTCATTACCTTGTAAGGAGAGCATACCAGTTGCCTCTCCTCCTGCGCCACTTCCATCCCTCTACGCCAGAGATCATAAGTCATTTATACTGCGCCGTCAAACCTCGATGCTTCTCAGGCTTCGACGAGAAGAAATAGTTTAGACCAGACATGCTGTCAGGGTTTTACGTTGCAGAATCTGGAGATTTGGATGATCTTGTTTTTTTTTTTAACTGTGCTTTTAGGTGGTTACCATAGCACGGACAAGCCACATCCTCGGGGAGAGATTCTGATTGGCGGACCCAATGTAACCATGGGATACTACAAGAGCGAGGCGAAAAACCAGGAGGACTTCTTCGTGGACGAGAATGGACAGCGCTGGTTCTGCACCGGAGACGTCGGCGAGTTTCACGAAGACGGGTGCCTCAAGATCATTGGTGAGGAAACGGCGGTGGGTTGCGCCGTTCAATAAGCGGGAGGGTGGATGAGATTATAAATAGATAAAATAGAATAGTTTGGTGGTTGCAGCTTATCATCTGGGGAAATCTGTCCTGGCTGCAACGGCAAAAGTACAAATAATCAACATTGCGCCCCGCATTCCTGGATTTGGTCCAGGCAACCTCGCTGCCCTGCCTCCATCCGTCAGTCTGGCAGGAGCTTTTTTAACAAATCAGATTCTACCTCACTTCCCAGAACTACTCCGCAGTCCCGTTTATTTCAGTTGGCCAGATCCCACAACTTTTCCCGCTTATCAAGACGACACTGGTCAGATCTACACAGTTCAAGGGGATACTTCCCCCAGTCCCCCCAGTCTTCTAAGGATACACACACACACACACACTTAAAGGTGGATCCACACACGTTGTCGCAAGCAACTGCCTCTTCTGTGTGTTGCAGATCGTAAAAAAGACCTGGTGAAGCTGCAGGCGGGGGAATACGTCTCCCTGGGAAAGGTGGAGGCCATGCTGAAGAGCTGCCCTCTGGTCGACAACATCTGCGCCTACGCAAGCAGGTTTGTGAGCGTCAGTGCATGGATCATTAAAAAAAGACAACAACAACAATGGGATTATACCGATCCAATGCACATTTCCCCAAACTCATGTAGAATGATCAGTGATCTGGGGTTGTACAGAAGAAGACCACCCAGCAAAGTAAACATGGATGTCAATAATGAAGGTTTCAAAATTTTGCTCCAGGATGCGCTCGGGGCTTTGGCGAACGATGCCAAACGTATATGGAAAGGCAACAGTGCCGTTCTCCTCAGCTTTACGGAGCGCTGTGGCTCCTCTCAGCACCTTGTTTTGGTTCTGCCGGGCAGCTGTTTTCCCTGACCACGACCTGCCCAGCACCGAACCGGCAGACAGACGACGTTAGCATTTCGCCAGCAAATTAAGAGTTGTGTATTTTTCCTGAAGAGCTCGTGGAGACCCAAACAGAGCTAAAGAGTGATTATTGGACTGCTTTTAAAAAGGTGGCGATGCCTCCTGGAAGCACATCACACGAGCAAGCAAACACGTTTAACTGGTTTGACTCAGAATCTGATCATTTATCTTCAGACATGTTTATTCGGTTCTGTGTCAGAGCCCAGCGGATATTTTTTTTCTTGTTTTTTGTTTTGAAAGATTAGGAGGTTGCGATCTGTGCACACTCTGTCCAAGCATGCATTGTTGACATTTCCCTATGAGGCCAAATGTCTCACTTGGTGAAGAACCGATGGTTGCACACGCCTGCGCTCGGTGACCTTATTCGGCCAAACTTTCGCGGGCTCGGGGACCAGCGCCCCGTTTGTCCCCCTTTGACATCCCGTCTCTTCTCCCCTTCCCGCTCTGCAGCGATGAGACGTATGTGATCGGCTTCGTGGTGCCCAATCAGAAGCAGCTACTGGCTCTGGCTGACCAGTACGGGATCCGAGGCTCCTGGGAGGAGCTGTGCAACAGCAAGGCCCTGGAGGAGCTGGTCCTCAAGGTCATCACCGAGGCTGCGCTAGCAGGTAAGGAAGGGTCAAACTATCGGTCAGTGGCTGACCTTCAGGTGGGAAAGAAACAGTTGGAGGTTTTTAACAACCGTCAAACATTTTATTGCCTTTCCCATTTGTATTAATTCTACATTTTCTTTGCTGTAGCCCAGCTAGAGCGCTTTGAGATTCCACGCAAGATTCGCCTGAGCCCGGACCCCTGGACCCCCGAGACAGGTTTAGTGACCGATGCCTTCAAGCTCAAGCGCAAGGAGCTGAAAACCCACTACCAGGATGACATCGAGAGAATGTACGGCGGGAAATAGCGGTGAGGACCGGCACATCGTTGTCAAAGCTCAGACCAGCACGTGACTCAAAAACACTCCCGACGCCCTCAAACCTCCACTCCGTTTTTTTTCCTCCCCTTGATGAGAGATTGACCCCGCGCTGTGGTAGATCTTAACGGTACTAAGATCTCAAAGAGAGAAGGATAACGGGTAGGATGTTGCAATATCCCCCTTGGCTGCACCTTTGTACCCGCTCAGCTGGAAAGCGGCTTTTACTCGAACGTGTAACTAAAGGCGGGCTGAGATTGTGCTTCGAATTACCCCCCTCCACTGCTGCCTTTTCCCCTTTTTCCGTCCAGGTGCGTGACCCTCTCTGCGGGGATCGTATTGTCCCAGATGTGAGTTATGAAACAGATCGTGCGCCGGCTGATGTCGTCTGTTGAGCTCTTTGCCCGAGCAGAAGCCCAGATCACGCTTGCCCATCACGACATGTCGGCGATGCAGGTTCTTGAGGAGTTTCCTGTAGCTAATTTTCGTCCTCTTCCAAATTTAATTACGTTGAAGGATTCGCGTTCCTTCCCCCAGTCCCAACAGTCCTTTTTTCTTAAAGAAAAAAAAGCAGCCACTCCTGCAGGCCAGGAGATGGTTAACTCCTTTGTTTCTTTTCTTTTCTTCTCTAGCGTGTTTTGAGTTCTGTCAGTTTATTTTGTCTGCCACCCGCAGTCAGGCTGTGACTCCCACGCTCGTGGGACGTCTCTCTCCTCAGCACGTCTTGATACCAAAATCACAAAGTCATTTGAGGGCAAAGCAGGTTGTTAACAAAAAAAACCAAAACAAAATACTAAGGCCATATGTGGTCAAATTATTTTTCCATTATAAAGAGCGACTCTGCTGCTCCTGTTTTTTAGGAAAATGACAAAAGAACAAATGCGCCTAATAAGCCTGTTTAAAAAGATAAGAAACAAAGACGCACTTTTGTTTAGTCTGTTTAATTTTCCTACGATGACAGAACATACTTTTCTAAGTGCTGTACAAACCACAGTGTGCAGGAAAAAAAATGCACATTGACTTGCCTGTAGCACAGATGAAATTACTGTGTAATCACTGTCACGTTTGATAAATCCCAGTGCAATACGAAAACGTATCATCTCTGTCCAAGGAGGCAGCTGATTTACACTTGTGAAATAAAGCTTTCGCAACGTGCGTGGGTGCACTGTCGTTGTAAGACGAGCACGCCTTTCTGCAAGTGCAACTTCCTCGGTCATTTTCGTAGGACTGTCCTGAGCAGTTTCAAGCCCCGTCACTTTTTTTTTTTGTCGTCTTCGTGAGTACGACTGACGATGTCCGCACAAAGAACAATCACCGCCTCAGCACTCCCCGACAGCGAGGCACCTGCTGCCTTCCCTCGCGATTCTGAGTCACGCCTTTTCTAATTCCCAGACTGATTTTTTTTTTTTTTTATTTCACGTTTTCCTTGAGTGTACATAGCACACGTATCGCCTCCATTTTAACTTCAACTTTTATGATCAGAGAGTTTTGGAGCTCCGCTCCCCTCTCGGCTTCAGGTTTTGTAACATAATGCGTCCAAGCTACGGTATTTATTTGTAATTGACCTTTGGAAAACACACAAATGAAGTAAATAAAGATTGTGTTTGGTCTACGTGCAGGAGTGTTTTATAGTTTATTATTTTTGCCGAAATCACCAAGTAAATTATTTAAACTTTGAGTATTAGGCACATTGACTAGTGTGTGTTTAACATATCGGCCTTGTGGGATGAATCTGATGTGACCAAAAGGCGCACAGACGATAACATCTACTCATGGATGACCTTCCCAGAGTTGTTGACGTTGAGTTCAAAACCAGAAATCACTACACTAAACTGCCTGACTATATATGAAGCAGTTAAAACTACCTGCGCCTCGCGCAGCCCATGTAAACAGTCAAATTACATAACATATAATAATAATATTTCAGTTACAAGGGTATGAGTTTGAGTGCGAGGCTTTTACTTTTAACGGAGTATTGGTGCACTGTTGTGTTGGTACTTTTTACTTAAGAAAAAGGACCCTAGTGCTTGTGCCGGCGATAAAAACAAAAATGAAAAACGACACACGGCGAGATGAGGAGTTTAGATCTATTTATCATTTGTGCCCAAGGATCATGCAGAGGCTTTGGAAGGGGAATGAGGAGATTCATCCGACATACACGTACACACATCCCAAAGCAGAGTTTTACTGAGGGACTCCAGGAGAAATCACCCCCTTTTCTAAATTGTTTCAGTTTTTTTAAAAATGTATTTTTCCATCACATTCCCAAGGGGCCAAGAAATGATGTAATATTTCTTGAAAAAGTTAGTAACATACTAGTGGGAATTCACTGGTTTCATAAGAATCCCCCAAAGGTGTCAATAATATTAAAAACTACCAGTTATTGTTTATTACTCCTTTTTTTCTTTTTTTTTTAAACATAACGTCCCTCCTGGGCTTCCATAGCCGTGGGGCTCATCTTACAATCAGCCCCCCATCACATGACTCATGATGACCATCCGGGGGTCTTTGTATAAATAACGTCGAGGCTTCAGTGGTCCTGCCAAACTTCGGGAGAGCTGCGAGAAGAGAGGAGGTCGGGAAGAGGCCCGTGCGAGACTCGGCTTTTCTTTAGTTCGGTGAGTTGACGGATGGCAGCGTCGTCGGCTGGGGCTGTTCGCCATCCGTTTGCGTGAATCGTTCTTGTGTCGCTTTGTGTAGCAACTCAAAAAGATGGTATTTGCACAATATTCTGAAAGTACTCCTTTGCATTGTTTTGCAGTATCTTCACTTTACTTTGCAATGACCGTGACTTTATCACTACTTTTGCCGACCTAAATGATGTTTGTGATAAAATATAAAAAATGTAAAAATATATTTTTTATTGTCCACAATGGCATAGTTCTGGGGGTATAATGACTCTCATTATATGTATATATTATATATTTATATTTATATTATATATTTCACCACTTTGTAACAACTTTTACAACAAATGTTCACTTGGATGTGTGCGTTAATGTGAAAAAAAAAATAATCCTCACATTTCCGGATGTATTTCTGTATCTTTTTTTCAGCGCACCGCTAAGGTCATCTACGTAAGCTGCAATTTTTAAAAAAAACAAAAAAAGCAAACAAACATGGAGCATCTGGAAAACTCCACAGCGTCACACAAACGCCCTTTCACGCACGCGCAGAGCAGCACGAGCTCCCAGGCGGACAAAAGCGATGGGAACGCGTACCTGTACATCCTGATCGTCATGTCTTTCTACGGAGTCTTCCTCTGTGGCATAATGTTCGGCTACTTCCGCTCCAAGAGGAGGGAGAAGAGGCGGACCAACGTCTTCACGCGCCTTGTGCACGAGGAGGAGCAGCGCGAGTGGGGCGCGCTGCCCAGGAAACACAGCCTGGCCTTCCACGCCGCCGCCACGTCGGGGCTGCGCTCGGTGCAGGCGTCGCTGCCGTTCTGCGGTAACCACGGCAACCGCCTGGGCCGCGAGGGCGCGCCGCCCTCCCCGCTGGCGTGCGCGCTGTGCGCGGAACAGAGCAGCGTCAGCTCCCTGTGCTCCTCCGCGGACACGCGCGTCGCCATCGAGGAGGAGTCGGACAGCGGCTCGGCGGAGGGGCTGGAGGAGGCCGCGAAGGGAGGATCCGAGAACAGCGGGGACGATTCGGGCTGAACACCCCCTGCCCCCCTAACCCCACCCCACCCCAACCCCCCGCCACGAGAAATGGCGTGTGACCCTCTCCCTGGCCAGAGAAGAGGAGACAATATCCCGAGGAGCGGTCGGTGGTGACGCTCAAACAGTCCAACCATAAGTCTTCTATTTCGCCACAAAAAGACTCCCAAAGTCCTCATTATCGCCCCATGATCTCCACGAGAGGCCTGGGAAAAGTCAAACAAACCTCCGCAACCTTTGTGAAATGTTTTAGACGGGTGTGGGCCCCTCGGGAATTTTTAATTCTTTAAACACTGACGTATCTTCACTTTAAGAGTTCAAAACCTATGGCTACCCTGGTCTGGAAATACTGTATGTATGTTGGAATAACTTAGACATAAATCAATACATAGCGAATGTAATAATTCAGTACGACTTTATTCGTGCCTGCTAGGGGTAGCAGCATACAAAACAAAGTCCACGAAATGCATTTGATTTTGCAGAGGAAGGGAGGGGAGAAAAAAAGTTAAAACCTCCAATGTGCTGTAAAAGAAAAACAAAAGACCATGTGTGGAGTTGTTAATAAATACACCAATAAATGAATATAAGTAACAAAACGTAACCCAAAACATATATAAAAATGAATCTTGGCTATCTATACTCAGTAAAATAGAATTAGAATATGTTACTATAGTTTCTTACTATTTTTAGTGTACAACTATGACTTTGCTTCGTTTTGCTGGGTGGCCCCCTCCCGGCTCCTGAAACTACACCTCACTGGCTCACCCTGCAGGGGACTGAGCGAAACAGACTGGCCTTTTTGTTGTTGTTTTTTTGTTTTGTGTGTCTGTTTGGACTGAACTTGACTTGCTCTCTGCCACCGCGGTCTTGAGCGCTGAAATGTACCTGGAACCCACTTGAAAGACTGAACCGTGATGTATTGGTGCGAGCACGGCTGACAGCGTTGGTTTACTTGAAGGAAGCGATGCACTTGTACATATGTTGGTTTTTTTTTCCGTATTTGTCACTCTGTAAGGCTTAATTTAAGACGGAATCTTTGTAGTGTTTTAGAAGAGAAAAAAAATGAACTCTTTTGAATGGAGACATGCTTTGTTTTCCCCATTATTTGTGTGTGTGTGTGTGTGTGTGTGTGTGTGTATGACGATGCACCAGTGGGGGGCACTCTTGCGTGGGTTACTGCTACTTGCAAATAAGGAAGATGAAAGCGCAATCTTATCATTTCCACGTTTTGTTCGTAAGTGGGCTACATTAGCTCTTTACAATGATGCGTGTTAGAACAGACGACGTCTCCATCCTTCTATTTTTCCACACACAGACACAGCAGGTTATGTCCCTATTATTTCCAGTTAAGTCCATATGTTTAAAACTGACAAGGCCTAAAAAAAAATGTGTGGGGGAGGGGGGCAATCATAAAGTCTGAAGCAGGTTTCATCTCCATTTTCTGGTGATATTTTGGCGTGAGGATTTAAGGCCGTGCAAAAGTTGTGCATCGAGATCCATTATATCTGTTTTCACTTTAATCTTAAAAGATCTTCTTTTGTTAATAAAAAAGTTTTGCGTATACATTCATAGGTACTGTAAGCCTTCGCTTACAAAGCAAAGTTCTTTGATAACAAGGAAAAAAAATCAAAAAACCAAAGTTAAAGAATTTGAAGGCTGCCTTTGCAGCGTGTCCACAGAGAGGTCAAATGAACAGGAACTGCTAACCGTGAAAAGACAAGCCATCTCTCCCGGTCTTTTGTGGACAGCTTGAGACAGAGCACAGCATGAACACCCCCACCGAACCATTACGACAAACGAACGGAAGCGCGCTGTGAACCGTTTGTTGTCAGCCGGGGAGTCGAGGGGCGCGCGCTGCCGCCTCTCAGGCGACGAGCAGGAAAAATGTGTGCAGGTGTGTTGTGGGATGGAGAGAGAGACCGAGTGGGAAGAGTGAGCAAAGAGTGAGCAGGGTGAAAATGAGAAGCAGATGTGAAGCGGGAAGCGTCGACTGCGCCGTGAAGCAGGATGTTTGTCGTCAGTGCCCTCCTGTGGGAGTCAAGAGTAGAGCTTTCTGCCTCAGGCCTTACACGCACACAAATACACACACGCACATATGCACGCACACACACGCAAGCACGCAAGTAGAGATACTTAAGTCATTGAAAGGATAAATCAAAATAAGGAATTAAGCAAGAGGCCAGAGTAAATGATATTCAGATGGATGTATAGGAAGTAAATAAAGATTGTGTTTGCGACACTGCGTCACTCGATTTGGGCCGCCGCTAGGAACTGTGGGACGGCGCGCTTCTCTTCCATAAGTTTATCCTACGCTAAAGGAGATTAAGACAGGAAGCGCTGAAGCTACCATCTTCGACATTTCGAGAAATCAAGCTATTGTTGTGGAAAGGTTCATTAAGTTAGGAACCTTCTCAAGCAAAAAAAAAAGGCCGCAGTCTTTGTTCCTCCCCTCATCTCCCTGGACCGTCCTGCTCTTGGGTTGCCCCCCCCCACCCACTATCTTGGGAGTTCTACACATAGGGGATTATATAGGGGCTATATAGTGAGCTCATCAGCAAAAAAAAAAACACTTTCGGACGCTACTTGTGTCACGTTCTCTGTGCCGGTCACTACGTCAGCATTACACGGTCATGAACTTGGACTGCAATGTTTGCCGTCTCATAAGATGACCACTTATGTTTAAACTACAAATACACATACTGTACATCGTCTGCATTCTCTGTGTCCAGGCTCTGACACAGATACCTCCCTCTCCTGGGGAAACTTTGACATGGCACAATTTTGTCTGTCGTGCCTCCTCTCCTCCCCTCAGCTGTTTTTTTCGTCCCTCTTACTAAGGACAGCAATGCACGATGGCATCTGTTTTTTTTAATGAAATTTACCAGCGTTTCCGGACTCTATCCTCTATCCCCTCTCCCTGGCCATGTTTCTGGTCTGCGTCTACACTGTCGCCATGCCAAACAAAAAGAAATCAGAGCTGTTGACACGGCGGTGCTTTCGGACCAAGAAGTGCAGGAGACCAGAGGCACACAGTTCGATTCTTTATTGGTTGCCAGCGAGGAAAACAGCGCGAGGAAAATCCCTGAAGAGTCGCACACGTGCTGTTGCTGGTGCCGACTCTTCCGAGCAGTTGGCGTAGACGTGGTCGAGGACATAGCCGAGGTCAAGATCGTGGTCAGGAACATAGCCGTGGTCAAAGCGTCGGAACATAGTCGAGGTCTAGGAGAACGAGGAACGCGGGATGTTGCAGGGCAATCATCTGGCACAGAGTCTTGGGGAGCAGGGCTTTTAAGGTGGTGTGCTGATTGCCAGATGATGAGCTCCAGGTGTGCCTCGTCTGCCTGTCATGGCCAGCCACGCCTCCGGTCACCAGGAAGAGAGGGAGAGGCAAACCGGAAAGCCACGCCCATCCTGGGCCATCACAGCTGTCTTATCACAGCACTCCACGTGAGTTCATCCCTTTCAGCCCCCGGCCAAGGCAGATGGCCACCCAGCTCTGGGTCCAGTTTGCTCAAGGTGTTTGCCCATTAAAAGGGAGTTTTTCCTCTCCACTGTCGCCGAATGCTTGCTCACTGTTGGGTTTCTGTCTTTAACACAGTGAGGTCAAGACCTAAAGTGACTTGAGCTAATGTATACTGCTAACTGCCGCTATCTAAGAAAAATGGATTGGATTAGGATTAAGAAATCTTGTTTGGTTTGGACTCTTACTCTTCAGATGACAAGTTGAATGTTAAAATGTAAAACACAATGTAAATAATTCAAATGCAAAATAAAACCTGGAAAAAAATCTGGAAAAATTAAAATGGTTTTCACAGGGTCCTATAAATGACAGACAGGTGGCGAACAGAATCTCCCAGTTAAACTTTTCGGGACGTCATGTCATCGTTTTATGCTGATCACATTAAAAGCCCTGAACTGTGACCACCAGGATAACTACTCAATTATATAAATGCTACCAATAAATACGTTTACAAACACCCAGTTTTAGTTTTAGTGAGCCGGCACAGAGGTCAGTACTTAAGAAAGTCTTGCCCTCACTTGATCGACTAATGATGACAACTATTAGGTTGTTTGTCATCGGCAATTTATTTTGCCGTGCACAGCTATAGCCACTCTTCACACCCTCAGAAAAATAATGAGCTCCCAGGACGGGGAGGCGCTGGAGCGCAGACGCCGGTAATGAATTCCCAGTTCTTGGACTTGTGAAAAACTGGGACGCCGCGCGACGTCCCCCACCAGACCTCTCACACCTCTAGTTGGTGTTTACGTCGCATTCATTATTAGACCTGATGCAAACAAAAAACAAAACAAAAAAAATCTTGGAACTTTTTTTTTAATATGCTGTTTCCAATAAAAAGTAGGGGTGTAAGAAAAAAATCTGAATATCAATATTGTGATATTTTATTTTGTGATACTGTTTTGAGTTTTAGAAACATGGTATCGATTTTACTGAAGGACAATGGTTGTCTTCTTTAAACTGTCACAGTTTTTCTCCAGCTGCATTTTTAAAAATGCAATATATTGTGTCACAAATAGAAATGCAAGATATCGTGATATATTGAATCGGAACCGCTGTATCGCGATATGTATCATGATATGTATTGTCAGATACTTGCCAACACAGAGCCCTAATAAAGAAAGTGCAATGTTAGTTTTACGGCAAAACTGAAGTGTTGTGTCTCCGTGTGGCAACTCCCTGGTCTTTTCTGGACTTTTAAAATGCATGTAAACCAGATAATGTGGATGGGAATCAGGGTCTTAAGGAGGGTGGGTCCACATTAGGAACAAAGGAGTGGATGTTGACTTGGGTTAACCATTTGACCACATGAGACACACAGGACCATCAGACCACAACAGTGCGACGTCCCTTATGAAAACGCATTATTATTTGGACTGTGTAAAATGTCCATATTTCAAAAACTGTGTTGGAAAACATTTGATGGCAATGGGTTGGCGAAGTTTAGAGATATAAAAATACAAATATTTAGTTTCCCTTTCTGTTGTCAGACACTGGAAAGAGTATGAAATAAAGCTTGATCACGTTTTGTACATAAGCAGTTCTGAACCAGCAGTCGTCTTCATGCTGCTACCCTGCAGTGAAAAAACATCATACAACTAATTACAGCCATCACCTGAGCAAATCAGCACAAACCCAGGTTAGTGACAACAGTTCTGCTGTATATGCTATGCCATGCTGACATTTAACATGAATAATCATGAGAACGTTTGTCCTATTTAACTCCTACTTTCCGAAAAAGAACCAAATTGCCAGCGATTCATAACAGACTGATAGAACCTGATACTTAGCAAAAAGTAGAACACATTGAGTTGCTTAACACTTTCAAATATTTGCTTTTCAGATTCAGATGCCGTCATTTCTTTTCTTAATTCGCCTGTGACCTTTCAAATCTTTAAATCTAATGAGTTGTGAAGGGATCACAACCTCCCACTGTACAACATCCACTGGGACAGACAGTCCACTACCCTGAGGGGTCTGCTACTAAATTTTCCGATTCGACTGGCCAGCCAGACAGAGCTCATAACTAACGGCAACAGGAGCAGACTTTTGCGGTGGTCACACCTCAGCCGACCAGCCGATCGTGGAAGGTAAGTGCAGGACTGAAGCACAGCCATGTTTTACCCTGATGCTCATAACCTAAGGGCTTCAAGAGCAGTTTTTAAGTGATGATGATGTCAATGTAATGTGTTCTGAGTGGTGGCTGATAGTTTGATGATTTGCAAATGATACAGCACTTCGAAGATAACAGGGAAACGTCAGGAGAAGCCAAAATATGTGTTGAATATGTGTTTCGTGTTTCATCTGCATTTTTTTTTTTTGGGAAGCAAGGGTTCACTTTGTGCCGACTTACCTCCGAGTTTTGTCCCGAGCAGATGAAATTTAGTGCCGATGTGACCTCAACCGACGTCTTCGCAACGTCACTTACTTTCAAAATCTCAAATCTTTTTGATTTCAATGAGCCAATAAAAGTGTGCATAAAACCAGGTGAACTGAAATGTACCTACTGATGTCTGGTGCAAGATTTACAGAATTCCTGAACAGTTTTGTCTATGTCAGGCAGAGAGGGGCCTGACTTATACAGTCCATTTCACCAAATAAAAACAATGGAGTGCGCTAACATAATATTACTTTATGGGAGCAGTAACACTTTCTTCTTTTTTCACAGGAATTCACCCTACTGCCTTGCATGAATCCGATTTTTTTTAACCGACTTAATTTACAGGACCAGTGCCTTATCATTGAAGAACCCAAGGCTCTATAGGTATGTTTATATATATAAAACTGTCACACAAGACTTCATCATATTTCTCTCATCGTGTTGATTTTGTTGTTCTTGTTTTGATATTGCAACTAAAAAGTTGCCCATTTCCTTGACAAAAGTGTTGGGTCCCCTTGTCCTCACCTCTCGCAACGCTCCCTACCCTCTGGCACTTTGAGCTGAGTGGGAAACGTTCTCGTCTCCCTCAGAGCAGATGGAGTCAGGGCTGTGCTATGAGTCCAGCAACGTGTCGTGTCTGAGGATCATCTACCCCTTGCCGCTGCGCATCACCCTCTACACCATTCTAGGACTCACGGTCGGCCTAACAGTGTGCGGGAACCTCCTGGTCACCGTCTCAATCGCCTACTTCAGGCAACTCCACACGCCAACCAACTACCTCGTCGCCTCTCTGGCTGTGTCTGACCTCCTGCTGGGACTGGTAGTCATGTTCCCCAGCATGATCCAGTGCGTGGAGACCTGCTGGTACTTTGGCGACTTACTCTGCAAAGTTTACATGAGCTCCGACGTCACGCTGTGCACGGCGTCAATCTTAAATCTGTCGTTCATATCGCTTGACCGACACTACGCCGTTTGCCAACCTCTGCTCTACAGGAGAAGAATAACCGTCAGTGTCACGCTGGTCATGATTCTGCTCAGCTGGGGTGTCTCAGCTCTCGTGGGTTTCGGAATGATTTTCCTGAAGCTGAACATCTGGGGGGTTGAGGAGATCTACTACAACCACGTTGCGTGTGAAGGGGGATGCGTGTTGTTTCAGAGCGGGCCGTCCAGCACAGTCTCGTCGCTACTTTCGTTTTACGTCCCGGGAGTAATAATGCTCGGCGTTTATCTGAAGGTTTTCCTGGTTGCACAGAGACAGCTGCGGCGCATACAGAATGCGAGCCGTGCGTGCGCAGCAAGCACCAGCCAGACGAAAGCCACAAAAACACTCGCTCTCATAATGGGGGTGTTTCTTTCTTTCTGGACCCCTTTTTTCGTCTGCAACGTGGTCGATCCCTATATTGGCTACTCAACGCCACCGGCAGTGTTCCAAACACTTGTATGGGTGGGCTACTTGAACTCAACCGTGAACCCTTTAATATATGCGTTCTTTTACAGTTGGTTTAGAAAAGCATTCCGATTATTTGCTTCCGGTAGCGTCTTTAGGTCTAACATCTCAGAGACAACACTTTTCACTGAATAAACTCCCATCTCCTGTGAATAACCCTCACATTATAAATGTCATCCATACTGGCACCAATGATATAGCCAACGGGTTGAGGTCCTAAAGTGCAATTTGAACTGTCTTGTTAAACTACTTTGGTGCTGCAATAAAATTTTGTTTTTGAAATATCTTGCTGTTTTAGAAGGTTAGTCCGTGTCCATACATGGCAACAGTCGGAACGGTCTTTGCACAGCTTAGCTTTGATTGTTTTGACCCATCTCCATTGCCACACCCGGACATCCACATGTCATGAATCCACATCCAGTACCGATGCCGTCTTGTCTGACAGTGCCCCCTACTGGCCACCTGTTTCTCACATCCCCGCTACAGATCTGGTTTCTCTGCCTCAGTGCCCGTTGGACATAATCCATGCAAGTGTTTGTCAATCACCACTGGCTGGAGAGTCACAGGGACCACTTGCTGTTGTTAAGGTGAAAATGTCCCTGACAAATGCTAGGTGTTGTTTTTGATGAACTATTCATTTTAAATGCCTTTTACACTTCCCACATTTGGGATTTTTTGGTTTCTGACGTGGACTTCAGTTGAAGTGAAGTCATATTCTTTCGGGAGATTTTCTACATTGGACCGCAGTTTGTAAAAATGGAGTCAATCCTTCGGCCCGTGTCATGATCAACAGGCCTCCCAAGCCGGACCAAGACTTCATTAGGGAATTCTCTGACTTCCTGCCCCATATCTTCCATTACGTGACAAACTGTTGATACGTGGTGATTTTATTGTGCCTTTAATAAAACAAATCTTCTGATGAAAATATATACTGTAAATATATGTATTAATCCGCTGGAAAACTGGTGAATGGATATTGCAAACATTTTAATATTTACCCAAAAATAAGTGATATGGAAAAACAGAAATCACATTCATTCAGCTGTTGCACTTAATTTACTATTACTGTAATAAAGCAATATTATATTCATGACTTAACCAAGGAAGAATATACCCACATCCCCCAGATTCTGAACTGTTCGACAGTTCTTGACGAAGACCTTCTGATTGGACAGCACAGCTTTGTAGGTGGCGCCTGCTTTTTGTTAGAAAACCAAGCTCACCAGTACCTGTGGTCTGCCCCCTGGCGCAGCTCTCAGCGTCTCTGTTGTGGTTGCAGCATATGTCTTTGGGTTTGCGATGAGTGGAGACCTGTCTCAGGAACAGTACTGTTTTCCAGGCTCCAATGCCTCATGTGTTAGGACACAGTTTGCTATGGGCCCCAAGGTGGCCCTCTATTTGTTGTTTGCTTCAGGCATGCTGCTTACCATTTTAGGGAACTCTGTTGTCATTATGTCAATAGGTCATTTTAAGCAGTTACAGAATCCTACCAACGTGCTCGTTTTATCTCTTGCTCTCGCAGACCTGCTCGTGGGGGTCATTGTGATGCCCTTCAGCGCCGTTCGAACCATTCAGGGCTGCTGGTTCTACGGGGAGTCCTTCTGTCTGCTGCACTCTAGTTTTGACATGTTTCTTACCAGCGTGTCCATCTTCCACCTAATTTGCATCGCCATAGACAGACATCAAGCAATATGCAATCCGCTGCATTATTCTCAGAAAATCACAATGCCAGTGGCCTGGATTATGGTATGTGCAAGCTGGGGACTGGCTGCTCTCTATTCCTATGGACTGCTTTATTCGAAGGCCAATATAGCAGGGTTAGAGGATTATATAGCATCAATAAACTGCCTTGGCAGTTGTAACCTTCTGTTTAACCCTCTTTGGGGAATCCTTGACAGCATAACTGCTTTTTTCCTTCCCTGCGCTGTGATGGTTTCCCTGTACACTAAAATATTCATTGTGGCTAAAGAGCATGTAAAAAAGATTGGAGATATGAGCAATTGTTCAAATGACAAAGGAAACGGCAGGCTGATTAAACAGTCTGAGCACAAGGCCGCAAAGACTCTGGGTGTTGTACTCGGTGCATTCATCTTCTGCTGGATGCCCTTTTTTATAAATTCTATAACTGATGCCTACACTGGCTTTATCACACCTGCTGCCATCTTTGAAGCATTTGTTTGGCTGGGTTACTTCAATTCAACCTTAAACCCAATTATTTATGCTTTTTTTTTATCCATGGTTTAAGAGATGCTTTTACCTCATTGTCAGTCTGAAAATATTCAACCCCCATTCTTCAGCTATAAAAGTGAATATGCAGACAAACTCATGACAGAACTTCTGATCCTGTGAGGACTTTTATGGGTATGTTTACATTAGGAGCAGATTTAAATGCATTTGTCTTTATTATATTAATTTTGTTTATATTTTCAAAGCTGAGTGTTTTCACTAACATCTCTTTTTACTGCCACTGATTTGTGAAGCATTAACAAAGTCACGTGTTACATTTTTCCCAGCAATGTGTCTTATTTGCCTTTTGATGATGTTGTATATTGTTAAACTATCAACTGTTTAACCCCATTTAAATAATTTTAATGTCTTTAAGCTTAAGTTTTTTTTATTTCTAACGTGGACGTGGCCCAGGGATGGTGAGACAGCTGTCCGTGGTGAAGTGTGTCCAGCAAACCGCTCCATCATTGGCACACCCAGATATGTTGGGAGAGGGTGCACTGTGGCTTTCTCAAAAATCAGTTGAAGTGCGGACACTTTCTTTAGGGAGCTTTTCGACATTGGAACCACGGTCTGTAAAAATGGAGTCAATCCTTCGGCCCGTGTCCTGATCGGCAGGCCTCCCAAGCCGGACCAAGACTTCATAAGGGAAATTTCTGACTCCCTGCACCGTATCTTCCCATTCCGTGACAAACTGTTGATACTTGGTGATTTCACTCTGCCTTGACAAACAAATCAGTTCTGTTGCTAAAAATAATTGTATTCAGTTAAGAACCATTTCCAAACTCAAAACATTGCTGTCTTTCCTTAATACGGAAAAAGTAATTCAATGTTTTCATGACATTACGATTGGGCTGTTGTGATTCCCTATATCCGGGCCTTCCACAGTCTTCACTCGGGTGCCTGCAGATGGTCCAGAATGCAGCTACGAGGATATTTTTGTTGTCTCTGTTTCTTTTGCTGTTTTTGCTTTCATGTTCTCTGTTAATGTCCTTTGAACGGCACTTAGGTCAGACCAAGTTATGATTTAAATGTGCTTAAGAATTTCACTTGACTCTACGTGTGTGTGTGTGTGTGTGTATATATATATATTTATAAAAACACATTAAATTACATATATTTAACCGCAGTTTTTGCTCCACAATTGTTTTGTTGAAACATCTTCAGGTGATGTGGCACAGATATCACATGCATTTGTTTTTTGTATACTTAATTTACTATTACTGTAATAAAGCCATATTACAACTGTTCATGTCTTAACCAGAGAAGAATATACCCTCCTTCCCCACCCCTTTGAGTCTGAACTGTCTGTCAGTTTTTCCAAAACACAAAATGTTTTTTTGTCGAGATGACGCAGAGCTTCTGATTGGACAGCACAGGTCTGTAGGTGGCGCCTGTTTTTTGTTAGAAAACCGAGCTCACCAGTACCTGTGGTCTGCCCCCCTGGCGCAGCTCTCAGCTTCTCTGTTGTGGTTGCAGCATATGTCTTTGGGTTTGCGATGAGTGGAGACCTGTCTCAGGAACAGTACTGTTTTCCAGGCTCCAATGCCTCATGTGTTAGGACACAGTTTGCTATGGGCCCCAAGGTGGCCCTCTATTTGTTGTTTGCTTCAGGCATGCTGCTTACCATTTTAGGGAACTCTGTTGTCATTATGTCAATAGGTCATTTTAAGCAGTTACAGAATCCTACCAACGTGCTCATTTTATCTCTTGCTCTCGCAGACCTGCTCGTGGGGGTCATTGTGATGCCCTTCAGCGCCGTTCGAACCATTCAGGGCTGCTGGTTCTACGGGGAGTCCTTCTGTCTGCTGCACTCTAGTTTTGACATGTCTCTTACAAGTGTATCCATCTTCCACCTAATTTGCATCGCCATAGACAGACAACAAGCAATATGCAATCCGTTGCATTATTCTCAGAAAATCACAATGCCAGTGGCCTGGATTATGGTATGTGCAAGCTGGGGACTGGCTGCTCTCTTTTCTTACGGACTGCTTTATTCGAAGGCCAATGTAGCAGGGTTAGAGGATTATATAGCATCAATAAACTGCCTTGGCAGTTGTAACCTTCTGTTTAACCCTCTTTGGGGAATCCTTGACAGCATTACTGTTTTTTTTGTTCCCTGCGCTGTGATGGTTTCTCTGTACACTAAAATATTCATTGTGGCTAAAGAGCATGTAAAAAAAATTGTTGATATAAGCAACTGTTCAAGTGACAAAGGAAGCGGCAGGCTGATTAAACAGTCTGAGCACAAGGCCGCAAAGACTCTGGGTGTTGTACTCGGTGCATTCATCTTCTGCTGGATGCCCTTTTTTATAAATTCTATAATTGATGCCTACACTGGTTTTATCACACCTGCTGCCATCTTTGAAGCATTTGTTTGGCTGGGTTACTTCAATTCAACTGTGAACCCAATTATCTATGCATTTTTCTATCCGTGGTTTAAGAAATGCTTTTACCTCATTGTCAGTCTGAAAATATTCAACCCCCATTCTTCAACCATGAAAGTGAATATGCAGAGAAATTCATGATGAGAACTGTTGATCCTGTGAGGACTTTTATGGGTATGTGATTTTGTTCATATTTTCAAAGCTGAGTGTTTTGACTAACATCTGTTTTTTAAACTGCCATTGATTTCTGTAGCATTAACAAAGCCACATGTTACATTTTCCCAAGCACTGTGACTTATTTGCCTTTTGGTGAACGGTTTACCCACATTGTTTTGATTTGTACTATTATATTTGATATTATTATGATATAGTCAAGTTAATGGCCAATCATTGTGTATCACCATAAAATAAAAAATATGACATAATAAACCAAAGTTTTGTGGCATAGGCACATTAATGGCATTATGAATTTCATTGTTTTTAATCATATATACTTAATAGTGGAGTTTCTGTGAACAACTGTTTTCAAATGTTGCAATCTGTTAATAAAATGTAAGCCAATAAAATACAAAAATGACACCAGCTGGTAGTTTAATCAGGTACACCAAGCTTAAACTGAGGCAACACACTTGTTTTGTATTAACTTTAGGTTTTTCATCACATTAATGTCAAATGGGAGCTGAGGTCTTTGTTTATTATTCTATTTGATATCCACGTGTTTTTATTGTAGTTTTGATTTAATTTATCATTATTATCATCATTTCAAATCATATCCACCTTTTCAGTAGGTGATGGGGACCTCTCCTGGTGACTTTATAGATGTTTTTTTTATGTGGATAGGGAATATGGAAAAGGAATAACAATTTCCACAATAATAAACAATGTTTATTCAAGATAAACTGTTCCTATGTATAACATTAAGTTGCTCATCTAAGATTAATCTGTCACGACAGGCAACAGATTCATTCTCAAAAGGCAACCTGATCCTGACAGTAGAGTTCTTTCAGTTTTACTTTTAATCATAGAGCCCTTTTTAACACCCTGTGGTAGAAGTGCAAAATAACACCTTACGGTGGAGCCACAGACTGCACGCAAGACAGATGATTTCACTTTCTGTTTTGGTGGACTGAGACGAAGAGCGTTAGTTCAGAGATCAACTCCGGATTAAATCTTTAACTGCCGGTGGAGCTTTATTCAAGGATTTCTGTCGATGGATGACAACACGGCAACACGCACCTGTGGCCAGTGGTGAGGGTTAAATGTTGTTACATGTGTCTAAATGTTATTTTGGAGTCCACACCACATCAAGTCTGGACGAGTCTGCATTGAGGCTATGACAGTCTTCTTTCACTTTCAGATAGCCTATAGCTAGTTTGAAAAGGTTTTGGAAACCACTGTGAACACAAATGGAACCATACATTTCACAAAAGTGAAATCATGAATAATGCAGCCATGCACTGTTCTAAACTAACTAATCTAACTATTCTAAAACTTTGTTATGATGCCGGCTAAAGTGAAGGCGTCAACACTTAAGGAGATGACAGTCTCGCGCTCTCTTTAAGCCACAAGGAGGTCGCTGAGGTCAACTTCGCGCTGCACGAAACCCACTGCAGGCGCTTCTTAAGTCTCTGTCCTGACTGTGACGAGGCAGTTCCCAAGGAGCAAATGAACCAACACAGAGAGGAACAGCACACTCAGGTACGTACACACACGCATGCACGCACGCACACAGCAGATGCTGGTGTCTAATCTGTAGGTTTACAACTCTCTTTTGTTTGCAGGTGAGATGCCCCAAGTGTAACCAGAAGATGGAGCATCGTCACCTGATGGATCATGAGGTGAGTCCCAGTGGTACCATCCACATTGGTTTTTGAAAAGGGCTAAACTATTAACCCATAATATAGATAAAAACATCTGAACGTTTACAGTGGGGAAAAAAAAGACCCTGGTAATATGGTGGTGATGTCATCAGGGTTATCTCAGCTGTGGGTGTTAACCAGGCAGAGAGGATGTTCAGAAAGACGAGGACACAACAAAAGTTAGGATAGTTTAGAATAAACAAACACTGATTGGCTGATACCAGTGGCAGAAGTTCAACGCAGTAAGTTCCCCAGTGCGCGTTTACCCGCCTGACTCCGCCCTCCCTCGCCTCCCAGTCCGACGAGTGCCAGGAGCGCCTGGAGGCCTGTCGGTTCTGCCAGCTGCAGCTGCCGTGGAAGGAGATGGACACGCACCGCCTGTTCTGCGGGAGTCGCACCGAGCTCTGCGGGGACTGCAACCGCTACGTCCAGCTGAGGGACCAGCCGGAGCACGGCCTGACCTGCTCGGCCTCTCCTCGTGCTGACAGCGCTCTGCCCACTAAGAGTAAGCCGATGCAGGATTCAGCGCGGATTTTAAACCTCCGCACGACTTTAGAGCCTTCCCCCGACTGACGCTCGCCGTACCCATTCTCTTTCCCCAGCAAACATAACAGTTAGCTGCAGAGGATGCATGGCATCATTTCCGGTGGAGGATATTGAGAAACATGAGGTATTTATTTTTAACACTTCCCCTATTTCTTATGGGCACAGATCCTCAGGTTTACCACGACTTTTTGTCACTGGTCATACTGTGGCATCGCCTTTCACTGCTGATGAATGCAGTTTTTAACTTGCAAGAGCTCCTCTCTCAAACGTGACACAGTCACACAGCATTTCCCAGCACGCCGATCACGCGACACGTCTGTGTCTCCACGAACCAGCTGGAGTGTGTCACAGCGTACATTTCCGACCACTACGGGGAGGCTGAGCCAGAGGACGAGGAGAGGGAGGACCAGGGGGGGGTCTTCGGGCAGGCGACCGGCCCTCGGCTCAGCAGCACCTATAAGGCGACCGCCCTGTCCCACGGACCCCGCAGTGGTTCCTGGGTCCATAGGGATGGAGGAGATCCGGACCAGATCAGCACCTGCCCCCACTGTCATCTGGCCCTGCCTCTCTTCACACTATGTTGGCATGAGGTAACAGCAAAATTCTTTTGAAACATTGCTGAAAATTACCAGCATCAGTGCTGACCCCCCCCATATGTTTTTAGGCGAAGTGCCAAATCCACATTCTCTTGAAATAGAGGGAGAACGCCTCAGTAGGGACGTGCCGCTTCAGGAAAAAGGTTGAGTAGCACTTGGGTCAACGACATGTGATGTTATTATTGGGCTAAATTTGATTTATTTATGTTCAAATAAAGAGTTCCAAAAACTTCCAGGATGCAGATACTAAACCACATCACTCCTAAAGTGTAATTTAATTGTTTCTCAGTGAGATCGAGAGCCACCTGAGGTTAAGAAAACCAACCAAAAAAAAGTTTAAAAAAACACTCCACTGCTTTTCACGTATTCCTGCAAAAGAACACACACACACACACAGTTTTTGGGACAGGAACAGACAAATCAACAGGATTAGAACCAAAATAATCATCGGGACTGAGAATTTGCAAGATAGCACAAAATTTCACTCAGCTCCTACGGCGCGGACCCCGAGAATAAACTGAATCTGAAACCCTTGAGTCCACAGCAAAGAGAAACTCGTGCATATTTTGGAGGTGAATTTTATATCACTGCAGAGGGAAATACTTCGGCGAAAAGGTCTGTTGACCTTTCCTGTCGCCGACGGCTCAGAACTTGTGTATGATAACGGACTCCCTGTGCTGGGTGCAGATGACCTCGTCGATGTAAAGAGAGCTGGCCTTCAGCTCAATGCTCTCCTCCAGCTCCAGCTGGCAACGAACCAGAGCCCTCTGCTCCTCTTCCGAGCGGGTCACTGCCTCGCGTAGCCTGAGAGCGTGATCAAACAAGAGCAATTTTAATCATGCAATTTTAAGTAACAATACATATGAAGCGAAGTAGAAATGTGCCGGCACCTTTGATTAATAAGTAAATAAGTCAGATCTCACTTTATCCCAATGTGCAGTATACGGTAAAGTCTTAAAAAGACATGTATAATATGTGGATTTTATAGGCGTCATACTTTTTGACCTGTTAAGACTGTCATGTTACTGTACATATATATATAAATGTAATGGTAAATGTATATATATATATATATTTTAAAAACTTTCCAATTGTTGTTTATATTCTAGATTAGTGCTGTGAATTATGAGCTGCAATGGCTGTGCGTCCCACAGGCGTGATTAAAGTTGTTTAAAGCGGCTGCCCCTTGTGTGTGTGTGTGTGTTTTTCCGATCTTACTTGCTGACGTGAGCCGTGAGCTGCTGGACCTCGGTGAGGAGCTGGGACTGTGCCGAATCGTGGCATTGCTCCTTGGCGGGCCTCTGCTGCCGCAGATCCAGCCGGGCCCGGGCCAAGCTCAGGCACTGTGCATTCTCTGCGATGGCCACTTGGAGATCCTCTCTGATCCTCTGCTGGTCGGCAAACTCGGACAGAATCTAGACAGGAAGGAGGCGCAAAGGCACTTACTTACGAAAGATAATATCAGATGATCAGATAAGTATCAAAACCAATCAAACTGAATGTACTGCACTCTAATTTTAATTAGAGATTGGCCTTCTGCTGGCTCACTCCTCTCTAGCAATTCTAGTATATGCCGTACCCTCATCTGCCCCACCTTGCTCAGCTGATCCTCCAACTGGCTCTTGGCGGTCTTGATTTCCTTGACCCTGAGCTGAAAGGCTGCCGCCGTGGCCTGGACCTGCGCCTGCATGTCAGCAGCCGTCTGCTCCAGGAGAGACTCCACCAGGGCCCGCAGAGACAGAGAGTTGGTCTTCTGCTGCTCCGCTTTGGCTACGTTGACGTCCCAGGTGCTCTCCCACTGCTCCGGGGTCACCGCGGCGCTGAGAGACGGAGACGTTTAAAAACCTAGAAATACTTTGGAACACTCACACCCACAACAATTTCCCATCATCCAAAAAGTATGAAGTCAAAAAGGTCAAGAACTTCGCAGTTCACCTCGGCAAAACGGCATTTTTTGACTTCTGCAGGGATTTGACGGAATGGGTGGTCATTAGGGCGCAGGAGTTGTCGATGCACTGGGCCTCGTATTTGTCCCTCAGATCCTGCTCTAAGTGGTACTTGGCACTTCGGTTCAGTCTGGAACAGACAACCGTGATTCGATTTTCCCGCCAGGTTTCACAACATTACAAAAGCCAAAAGGCCGGCCAAAAGGTTTATGATCTCCTGCGTAGAGTCCATGCCGTCGCACCGTCTTTCTTACCGTATCTGCTCAGTGATCTGCTCCACCACGTGCTGCAGAAGGGAAGTCACGCCCTCCGTCACATCCCTCTCCCTCAGCAGCTCCCTGTCCACCTCGTCGCGCAGCCTCTCGGAAGGAGGGCGCTTCATTCTGCAGGCCACCGAACAAACACAAGGAGCTTTACACATCTGGTCTACTGAAAAGGATTATGGATGTGACGCGATGGGATTGGCTTTACTTTGTTCATTTATACATTCAAGTAAAGTCACCTTTCCTCCAGACAGAGAACAGCGACTCTCAGGGGCTCTTTGCAGGCCTCCAGGGCCTTCGTCACTCTGCTCTGCAACGCTATGAGATTATCGATTTCCACAATAATCTCCTCCAGCTTCAGCTCCGACTCCTTCTTCAGGAACTGGATGTCTCTGACCCGCTGATCTAAAAAGCAGACAAAACCCACCGCGATAAACGCTGGAAGTCTTTGCAACGTTAACCAACACAGAGTAGCTGGATTCGATTCGTACCGAGTCGCTTGCTGTCCTCATCTTGCATGCGTTTGCATGCTTGATCAGTTTCTCGGATCAGCCTCGTACATTCTGTTCTGAAGAGCTCCGAGTGGTTCCGCGTGACCTCGATATCCGCCAGGTCAGGGACACCACATTGCTGGGCACTGCGGGCCAGGACAGACATCGTTCTCCAAGCAAGGGGGGGGTCAGTCACTGACAGTGTAGGCGGGTGAAAGAACATAAATTTAACTTTAACTTAAATTGACTTTGCTTCTTTGAGCTGATTACGAGAGAAATGTCAGAAAGAAATAATAAAAAAACCTCCAACATACGTGGAAGGAGTCTTGCACAACATAAAGAAAGTTTTCGTATGCCTTTTCTTTTGGTGGTTAAAGTCGAGTAAAATACCAAAAGAAGAGTTACAGTTATAGCTGCGAGGCCTCTTAATTTCCAGATAATCCACACTCTCTGGAGATTACAAGAGTACAAGTTCAAGTGTCTTGACAAAAAGACATTATGCAAATTTAAAGCGAGTAATGAACGCACTTTTCTGTCACGGTCAGATTTCGCAGGACGGTCACATATGTCATTTTTTAAAAATATTATAAAACTATCTTAACATCATTAAGAGTTCGAAAACGTTGTGTTAAGATGTTAGGGAGACGTTACTCGGAGTTGGTAGCCATCGTTTAAACATAAAAAAGTTAACTTAAGCTGGTCCTTGGTTTGAAACCTTTATTATTTGTGGTTTCTGCTTCTTGATATATTACGTTACACAAAAAGAGACAAGACACACAGTTATCTTTCACCTTACCTTGTCGTTGCTGGTGAAAAAAAAAAAGTTACGTGTGTCACTTTTACTGTCCCCTGCCTCCGTCCGCAGCTCGTTCAAACAACAACAACAAACCAACAAACATCAAACAAACCGGTTACTATGGCAACGAGTGACGTAGGCGGACGCGGTCAATTCCTCAGGAGCTGCCGTCGTTTCAAAACGCGAGTGCGACGACGAACAAAAAACTCTTAACCAAAACGAACACATCACTGAGACCAGAACTACCGTTTCATTAACAGACCACACAAATGATAACGTGAGACTCGTTTTATTTGCATTCGCGGGGCCGTGCATTTGTTGGTCGTCACTTAAACAGCTGGGGAAAAGTCGTCAATCGCGCTCAAACGTCAAAAAAACAAACAGTAACACAAATTGGCTAATGTAATAGATTCCAGCAAGCCAATAACCACATTCAGTAAAAGAGATATTCAGGGAGCGGAAAGTTAAGAACAGCAATATTTAAAATCAAGAGGGTGTCAGAACAAGAAAGGGCTGCCGTGTTAAGATAAATAGTCTAATTTATATGAATGATACACAGTGTATCAAAATTGAGCAGCATAGTACAGTACAGTCAACAGAAGCGACAATCATTTCAAAGGCACTTGCTGAATACGCACTGTTCACAAAGAACAGGATATTATTTCTCAGTACACACTAAAAACAAGGCAGGCTGTAAATACTTTTTTTTTTCAATACAGTACACAGTGCAACGTATCTTTAAGCTCTCCGTTTCACCACAAACAGTACAAAGAGGAATGATCAGTTATTAAGAAAACCTGCTGGTGGGTTAATGGGACAGCAAGCTGAAAATGAGACAGAAGGGATCCTCAAAATAGTAACTGTTATATTATACTGTATATATGTCTCTCTCTCTTTTCAAGTTCTCCAGGAACAACTGAAGTTATTTAAAGTCATTTGAATAGAAAATCCACACGGGAAAATTTCCTTTCTTCTACAGCACTCCATTCACATACCAAAATTAAGATACATCAGCCCTATGGATATTTCAAATAAAACCATGAATGGGTCCATCTTACATACTACAGCCATGCTTTTTAGTACAGTACACAGATCAAGACCAGCCCTGCAGGACTAATAACTAACTCCTTTTTGGTAAACACTATAGTTTGTTTTTGTTTTGTTTTGTTTTTTTTAAGAAGAGAGAGTGGAGAGAAAGAAGAACAGAGTCAGATTAACTTCTGCTTTTACGGGAGGACTTAACCTCAAACATTTGGAGTTTCCGTATCAGCCAAATCCCTGAAGTCTGTGGGGCCGACATGCAAAAGCTCCATTTCAGTCAGTTCGAAAATTGGGCCAACAGTTCAACAAAAAATCCCACATATGAAATGCTTTCATTGTACAAATGTGTTGTGAAAAAAAACACAATTTGTCCCCTTTATCCCACTTTTATTCACTTACAATGCTCTGGTTTCTCTCAGCTGCAGAACTACCAGGTCACCGGTTATTTCTGCGAGAGTCTGTACTGAACCACCGGTCCCACAAACCTTTCATTTTAAGTGGGACGTGTCCTCACGACCTCCTACAGATGTCAATTTCTCATAATCCGTTGAGAACAAGGACCACTTATTATTTCGAAGCTTTGAGCCGGACTAAAGTGAACACATGGAATGTAATCTCCCGCTCCTGCATCAGACTGACTTTGTCGTGAGCTTGCAATATTAGTCGTGCATCACCACAGAGCGACTTCGAGAATGCAGGGAACCGCGCAATCGGCGCTGCGTTTGCGACTGTGATCGCGGTGCCGTGCAAACAGAGTGCGGCCGATGAGCTTCGCTAACCAGCGTTGTTAATTTTAGCATTTTCCCTTTTCACAAATACAGCAGGTTTGTTCTGGACTTGCTCGGAGCTTCACCTCTTCTTTATGCCACAGGGCAGCTCTGAGAGCAACTTCAGCATTTGGAGGGTGTTTTTTTTAATATATATATAAATACATACATTTTGATCCAATACCCTTAAACTAAGAACTTCCTTAAATCACAAAGCAGCAGGCTTTTGCAGATCCTACAACATACTTAACCTACGGTTTTATCCACACGTGTGACCCAGGGCTTTTCAAACTGACACTCAGTCAAATTTGAGACAACTGCGGACAACTACGTAAATCTTCTAGCTGTGGGCTACGACTCGAACCAGTAGTACCATTAAAAGAACACTGCATGAGCTATTAACAGTTCACAAAATTATCACTGGGTTCCTGCAATACTGAAGAAAACACATAAAGCAGTGTTACAAGGAGTAGTTTTTTTTTCTATGGTTTTCTACCAGATTAACGGATATTTGTTAGAAGAGACAGAGAGATAATAGATGATGATATGATATACGGAGAAGTGTGCATCACACCAAATTTTTTTAAAAATACGGAACTCATGTCTGTGTGTTCAGGTTTGACTTGAGTTATGACTCTGAGGAGGGGTGTGGATTTTGATGCAAACTGTGGCAATCCAGCATAAGCGGTTTTACAGTAATAATAATAATAATAATAATAATAATAATAATAGCCTCAACGAGCTGTGCGTCACCACCTCTGCTGGAGCTCCACTGATCACACTGATAAGCGTCGACAGAACTACGTGTGCACGCAGCGACCGCTTTTCCTCTCGCGCAGTGCGCTTAACTCGCTTCCCTCTCCGCGCCTGACAGTCTCAGAACCTCTGGTCTAACTTTTTCCCTCCCATTCTTCACCAACCAAACACACGGCATCCATTCGACCCATTCGATTTCATCACATTGCATGACACTGTCAGCATTCACATGTGCCATGTTTAGCCCCACGAGACGAACCTTTGAATTTGAGTTTTTCCCAATCCTAATCTACCCATTCTCAGATCATTTTATGAGGCATCGGCCTTTTCTGCTTTGATTTTTGTCAGACCTTAAACCTCTAAATAACAAATGTTGTGACCAGTCGTAGCAAACGTGTGCGGACCGCGGATGTCAAGGTAAGCGGTCAGCGGGGAGGTGTTACAGCATGAAGAGACAGCACCTCCTAATCTGCTCTGTCAGCGGCAGGTTAAAAAGCACAGTTATGAAAAGCTTTAGATGCTTTTTTTTTTTTTTCGGACAATCCAGGCACAAACAGTTTCACCTCTTCATCACACCGCAGCCGAGACCCCCCGACAGATCAGTTCCACAGGTCGTCGTTCGCGACGGTTTTGTCGAGCCCGTTTATCTTCTCGGGCGCCAAGCCCTCCTCGATGGCGACCTTGGACTCGTGGACCTGAAAGAGACGGGGTGTCAGTTCAGATGAGGGGAAAGGAGTGGACCGACCCGGACGTGCAGTCTGTGCCCCGCTGCGTGACTCACCTTGAACGGTTCACTGATTCCAATGATGCACCGCAGAGTGCTGCTGAAGTAGCACAGCACACACTCTCCTCCCAACACAGGGATTTCCTCTTTACTGACATACACCTACATAAAACAGAGGCACAATTACATAATCTGTAGGGGTGGCCGGTGGGTCTACTAAGCTACTGCCGCACAAGCCACTACCTGCATGAATTCGTCATTGCAGACCACCTCATCGTCTTTGACCCACGTGTAGGTGATGTAGTCTGTCGCACTGGCGAATCCCACCTGAATTCAATACAAGCATTTAAGACCCTCGTACTGGAATCTCGCGTTCGAGCCGACGTCGGCGAACAGGTGTCGCGCGGCTGACCTTGTAGAGACCAATCCAATCCCACGTGCTGGAGGGGAACGGCTGCAGGGGGCTGTAGAGAACCATGGCATCGATGTCCGCGCTCCAGTTGCCCTCTGCCTGCAGGTGCACCAGAGGAGTCTCGTGCATCTTCCTCAGCTGGACGCCGGGAGAAATAAACGTCTGATTTTCAGTTATCTTTGCTGTTGACGGCGAATTATTATAAGGATAAATCTGTGCGTGGGAGATCTTTTGTAGATATTGGATAGGATAAACCCAAATTGCCAACCCAATTTTCATTAGGTTTGGCCACAGTTTCTATCACTTATGGTAGGAATCAGGGAATGTGCCGACAGGGAAAGAAACGGAGCCTGGCAGATAGTCAGATCACTTTTAGACAAAAGCAAGTTGGGATGACACGCCTTTCCATCTCTGCCTCCCAACAGAAGATGGCCACATTTGTTAGCAGATTTACATAAAAAGTAATGGATAAGTTTCACCATTTTTAATTTATTTATTTTGACCAAAGGTGGCTTTCATCCAACTTAGAATCCATCGAATTTTGTAAGTGGTCCAGATCAGTATTTCCACAAACCCGGGAAATTTTTGAGCGACTCTTCACCACTCCATAAATGTATAAAGTTTTGAAATAAGAAAAGTTGGGGAACACTATCTCAATGGTCTCCAGAAAATATCACAAACTGATCCAGGGGACGAGGTTTACACAAAAATCGGGTGGTTCGTTGCATCTGTGTCGCTGTGGAGAGCACACAGTCAGTCCAGTTTCTCACCTCCAGCGTGAAGGTGCCGATGACGGGCTTGTGATCGCTGATGCTGTACTCCATGTGGCTGGTGTACGAGTCCTGTCGGATTGTCAGAGGGTACTCCTCATCCTCTCCCGGCTGCCTGACCGTCTCCTCCCCCGCGGGGCTGCCGTCTCGCTCGTCGGGGGTCGGGCCCACCGGTCGGAGCCGCCACAGGATCCTGTCCGTCCACGCGGGTTTGCGCTTCTTGCCGCTGGACGGGGCGGAGACAGGTGGACGGAGAAGAGAGGGGAGACAAAGTCGGTGCATTTACCAAAAGAAACAACAGCGTTCTGAGGTCAATGACTGAGTGGCAGATGAGAAAGTGAGGGGGGAAAAAAGAGAAATGGCAAACTACTAATTTTTAGACGATAACCCAACATGATTTATTCAGGGCTTTTATACTCCAAACTATTTGTTTTTTCTTGTCATTTGTCATCTAAAATGATATGCTGATATTTGGACATGACAGGTGGAATGCCGTGTCTTAAAATGTGCATCTTTCATTTCAGAACACGCTGCGACATTAAAAGACGTCGGCTTCCTCTTACTTTTAAAAAAAAAGGAGACTTGGTCGCAGATTTTCGACAGACCTTACAATAGCTTCCGTCGCCCAGCGACCCCCGTCACAAGTGGGCACCGTGTCTGAGTTACATCCAGTCATAAGCCAACTGTCACATCCTGAATTAAACAGCCATAGCATAAGCGTTGCTTATCCATCTATTTCCGGCCATGCGTGTTAGCTGTAACGTAGCAGCTGTTGTGGGACAGACAGAGCGTGACAAGTGGACTTTTAGATAAACAACTGTAGTTGAAATGTGGGGTTAATGTAGACCGCTGACACTTTGCTGTTTAAAAGGTACGCCGTGGCAGTTTTTGTAAACGAACGCAGTTGCATTTGATAATCATCTCTCAAAAAAAGCATTTAGCGCATCCCCGACGCCTAATAAATGTGCTGAAAGCATTTTCTGTGTCATAAAATATTTGTAAATCTGACGTTCTCAAACTCCGCAATGTTCACATCCGCTTCTGCGGAGCTGTTCTCCTCAGTCCCTCACTTTTACTGGCAACTTGTGCCACTTGTCAGACAGTGTGAAACGGTGAAAAAGGGCCAGGCAGGAACCGTGCAACCCTCAGGAAACGCACGTATGATATAAAAAGAACAGGGAACTTGTCTCGTGAAAAATATTGCACCCCGGTGCCACGAGTGGTCAAAAACTCCACAGGGTACCTTAAACTATCTGAGCTTGCGAGCATCAGATAGCGTTCTATAAATTAAACAAGCATTTTTTGGTCTTTTCTCTCAGAGACAACCTGTCAGTTGTCTGCTTGCTTGTTTAATCTGCAGACTGTCACAGGTGAAGACAATGTGCATTAAGCCTTTAAAAGTTAATCTGTAAAAAAAAAAAAAAAGAAAAGAGGAAAAAAGAGGATACTACTTTTGCCAGTCGTTAAAGTGGATTAAGAAAGAGGTAACCTGATATATTAAGGGAGATTTGGACACAAATGTAATTTGCGCTCTTACTTAAAGCCAAACCATGTCCTGTAGAGCCTGCGAAGTTGAAAAGAGGTCAGGTAAAAACATATACAAGTCAACCACTGACGACGAGGACAATTTCAAAATGACGGACATGATGAATTTGGGATTGCTTACGTTGACTTCTTGTTACTCGGAGACAGTTACCTGCTGTCGTAAGTGTCAGAGTTCAAGTCGAACTTGTACGTGGGTGGGAAGTCCAGGGGCCCTTCCTCAAACTCCTGAAGCATCTGCTCTTTCTTCCTCATCATGATCAACTGCGAGGGATCACAGGCACATTTCAGAACCTCTCTCAAACTGAAACGAAACACGGCAGCGAAGCTCGACGCATAACTGTCATTCAAGTCGGCCGGGTCTGTCGTATGAGCAGGACTCGACTGTCCTGTAAATAGCCGGATGACTCTTTTGGGCGTCGCACCTGGTCTTTGCTCCAAAGCAGGTTGTAGGTTTGATTGTTGATGCAGGAGCGGACAAAGTGCATGCCGTGGTCCTGGATTCGGAAGTTGAGATCCCCGAACCAAAAGACCAGCCTGGAGAGCGAACGACACGTGCTCGGCGTCACAGTCCGCAAACATCCATCGGTGGGGGGGGGGGTCGCATTCTGAGCAGGCTCTCACCTGTGGTCAACGACGCTCGGGGCCTTCCCACATTCAAAAGTCTGCGTGTCTAAGATGGTCTCGAACTCATCCACCCTCTCGGAGGCGTACTTCATGTGGGCGGCCAAGTGGCAGTTGAGGAAACAAAGCATGTGGCCATAGAAGGACAAACGGATGGACACGCCACCTTTGTTCCCCTGAGAGACAAACAGGAAGAGATGAACCGATAAGAACCGCAAGCGAAGCCGAACTACTCTGCACTTCCCGCTCGGCTTTAACGCGACATAAGAAACGCGCCGATGTATTTACAACTAAGACAGAGACAGTAGGCAAAATGATCGCCTTACACCAGCGCAAAAAAGACCAGCTCATGAGCTATATTTGATATAATGAGAAAAAAGATTTACTTCTGCTTTTTTATTCTTGTATCGTCTAATACAGTAAATGTCATCGAGGGATGTTGTCTGTCGTTAATCTCCGTGTGTGCGTGTTTGTGTGTGTGTATCTCACCCAATAACCAAAAATGCCTGTTCGAGTGTACGTGGTCTGGATGTCTCTGATGAAGGGGACGTGCTCCAGTTTGGAGAAGAAGAGCAGCAGAAGGCCCTGCATTCTGATGGCTGACACCTGAAACGCACAGACATACGCGGCAGCACGCAAAGTGAGTCGAGGTGCTGTTGATGTCGCGCAACATTAAATCAAATAAGCGAGGGCCGACACGATCGTGCCGTACCTTTACGTATTTCCGCGGCGCTAAGGTGCGCATGAACAGGTGACTCCACGGGTCGTCGAATACGATGTCCGACACGAACCTCAGCGGCCGCGAGTACACCTCCTGCAGACTGACACACACACACACACACACACACACACACAGGCAGGCCTAACTATCAGTCACTCTGCTGCATACCCAGTTGCATAAAAAAAGCACTAGCCCCGCTGCCACCTACCCAATGACGTAGAGGTCTGGGCTTTTCGGGGAGTTCAGACCGAGAAGCCGGGTCACGTCATCCGGAGGATCCGCCGTGGCGACGTTCCACGTCACCATGTGCAGCCTGAGGGCACAGCGATGAAAGAAAACCTTTCAAATCACGACCGGGGGGGAAAAAGCAAACCAAACAAACACTCAGTTGACTGCCTCGTTCAGCGAGTTACAGTGTGAGCGCTGTGCTGCTGAAGTTGACACATAATGAGACAAGTCACCCTGCCGCCCGCCCTCACAGCAGCTACGGCGCTCAATTTTCTCCGCTCCGTAACGCAGTAAAATGTTCTGCAAACTATCTCCAGCTTCAGCGTTCGGAAAAAAACACAAAGGACGAGCTGGCGTTGGCCCCTTCACCTGAACCTCCCTCTCTTCGCCTCGCCGGCTCTCTTGCCACAGACGAGGAAGACGTTATCCAGCGACCTAGCCACTTTCTCGTGCGCCTCGCTTCTGGGGTCCAAGTCGTCCACGCAGGCCATCAGCTGGTTGAGCCGGTGACGCAGGGCCGGCTTGCTGCCCGTCGACTGCGTGGCGCCGCTGGAGACGCTGTCAGAGCGGCCGCGCCCCGCGGCGCCCAGCAGCCGGTCGATGTCGTCCATGCTGGGCTCGAAGCGCAGCGGGGGGTCAGCGGTCGTCTCGGGGGAGGCCAAGCGTCGGAGGAGCGAACGCCCGTGTAACGTTTTGAATCGAATCGCCGTGTGAGGTGAGCACCCGGAGCCTGACCGGCTTTAAGGATTTGGGCGCTCCAGAGTTGGGCCGGGCGATTAGGGAATTAGTTTATTTGTCCCAGAAGTTTTACCTCTAATCTCACTGGGAAATGTCTCAACATTAGGCCTATTCAAAAAAAGAGAAAATAATGAGGAAATCAACTTGCGTGTGTGAATATTAAAAAAAAAATCCTTCTCTTTGCAAGCTGCCGGGCACCCAGCTGCTCTATCCTCACATACTTTCTTCCTTCAAATCCTCACTAAGTATTTGATATTAGGCAACCTAATCCACCTGCCACAGGGCATTGTTGACCAGTCCAATAGTTGTAGACTGGCAAGCGGCGCCTTCGGCCTCGAGGCACATCTAACCTTCAGTGAGGCAGATCGGAATGCTTTTTGAAAAGCATGTCGAGCTGGTCGACAAATTCTCATTCCCAGCCTTTAAATTAAATGAGATAGACACGAAAAGGACAAGGCTACAGTTTTACAAATCGGGATCACGCGAGAGACCTTGGGCGTTTTGAAGGTTGTCCGGGAACTTTTCTTCCGACGAACGCTACAAAATCACCATATACTTAAGCGTCAGTGCCAAAACGCATTTGTTTTCTCCACACATTGTGACATTTATGAAGGTGCAAACCCACACACGTTAAGAATGTGTAAATAAAACTGTGGCCTTCTAATGGAAAATATCTCTGGCCGAGGCCCAGTCACAAATCTGGCTTCCTGATGGCACTGCTACAACTCAGGCAAAATCTGGTTTACCACCATTATATAAAAGAAACGCGTGATCAAAACGTGTTCGACTTAATCAAGAGGTTTTTGACTTGTATTTCCCTCTTAACCATCACTGAGGGCTGTAACTTTCAATTAGATTTTTTGTCACTACTATGTTTTTGTCGCTTCTATGATAGCAGCAGGTCCGTGCGTGGTTTACTGTACGTGACGCGTCAACGGGTCGGCGCGTTTGCCGAGAGTCGCGGACAGATGCGAGGCCGACCTGAAGCTCGACAGGTCGCCGGAGTCTTCCTTCTTCACGGGGAGGTCCGACGGCTCCTTGCCCTCCTCCATCATCGCCCACACCTGCGGAGGCAACGACAACGATCCGCTATCATTTTCACGACGGCAACGCAACCGCGGCCAGCGCCTGGAAGTGAGTGGGAAAACGCGAGTAAAGGCAATAAGTGAGTTCTCGTTAAGACGTAACTGTTAGCCGAGGATGCTAACAACTCGAGTGCGGGGGGAGGGGGAGGGGGAGGGGGCAGCACATCGTCTGACGTACTTCATCTCTGCAGACTCGTTTGATGTTGTTCTTTTTAACAGAGCTGACGTCATAACCTCCGCCGAGGTAACTTGATGGAGTTAACCTAGCATTGACATCACGTCCCGTGTCATTTGCTAACACAAACGTTACTTAACAGATCGCTACATCGCGCCGCTCGCTAAACAAATCATATTTCATCCAACACTCTACAGAAGAGCTAACAACTTGTGTTAGTGCTCGTGCGCTACCTGGTAATTATTCCGTCGTGCTTGTTTTCGTTGTTTCTGCGCTTGACGTGCAGTCGGACTGCCACAAGCAGCCTGCGCACTGTAGTTAATCTTGTCACCGCCCCCCTACCCGGAAGACAGACTACTCGCCTTCACAATAAAAGTAACGATTATTGTTATTGACTGTTATTTAATCTCCCACCGAGTTCTCTTTCCACTATTATTTTTTCCCCCGCTCACACGCACTGCACTTAATGTGCCGTCGATCAGCGACATCTTCGACAACTAGATGTAAGGTGTTTGACAAGCTTCACGTGCACTTCGCATTTGCAACAGGTCTCAACATCTCGCTATCATGTTGCATGCATAACCTCTCCAGCACAACTACAGATTATGTTACTTTGCAGACGGAGTGCACGCCAGCACGTAGACAACCTATTTGTACCTTTTAATGCCATTATTTTGGTGCTTTGAGTCAGTGAACGCTTGTGGGGATGCTCTTATTCTGAAGGATTCAGGATTTAAGTAAGTGGGATAGTTGCTCAACAGACTACTGTTTTTTTCCCAGCAGTAGTACAAATACAAACAGTGCAAGAAACAAATATAGTATTTAATACACGACGTATAGCTCATCAAATTAAAAATATAGTTTTATTTCCATGAACACAGGCCAAGATTCAGAATGACACTGACATGACAGTTAACCAGACATTTACAAAATCTGCTCAGGGTTCAGGTTTTAACCACATTTTAGCAACACCAACACTCAAAACCTCAACTCAAACCTATAATTAAATAACAGCAGTCGGCATCTTTACATGAAGCTAAACCTGACAGACACATGGTGCAGTCAGACCAGGATTACTCTGTATATTACATTTCTCTGGTGGAGTCTTTTCCATGTAACTCATACGTTAAGACTTTTGCCTCCGGTCACCACGTCACAATCAGCGAATCCAGTTTGACAAAACCAAGAAATAACTGTACTTCGTCAAATCAGAAAAGGAATTTTTCAAAAGCCCCGAAGCCCATTTTATCTCTGGAGCGTATGTGGACAGAAAGCTTGTACAACATTTGCCGTACTCTGGTTCGTAAACAATACGTGGCAAAGAAATGAAAAATACGTACTCAAAATTTAAAAAAAAACAACAAAAAAACAAAACCCAAATATTATGCATTGAAATAGTATCCACGGCTGTTCTCCAATGTTTTATAGTTTAAAAAGGACCAAACTGACATAAGCAAGAACGTCTTATCGCCAACGCCGATTCCCAAAACTGCATACGCCGTCTCTTCTAAAAAACAAAACAAAAAGCTGCTGTATTTGTTGATGTAGTACAGTACATAAATACACGTATATGCTTTACAAAAATGAGATCTCATTAAGAGCAAATTTTTATGACGATGTAAGTATGGAGCTCTTGATTACGCCCACCGGGCTGTTCTAGGTCCAGTGTTCAAGACTCGGAGCTTGCAGAAGGAAGTCAACTCCTCCTGTATCAGAAAGGGACCTGAAGAGGAAAACTAAAGAAAAAAAAAAAAAAAAGGACCATTAATCCTTGCTGAAATTCTAAATCCGACAGTTAAAGAAAATAAAATACAGTAGTTGAATACTCACCGGCTTAGCCCATCAGTTCAATCAGTTGTCATCACCTGACATGCCTCTGACTTCATCATTCTTCCTCATCTGCGACACAGAGAGACATGTTACAGAGGAGTGTGGTCTGACCTGACACCAGCTCCATTCACAACAGCAACATTCTGCCCGCTGCAGTTTAAAGTGACCTGCTGTTGCTTTTTTTTTTCCTCCTTCTTTTTTACTAAAGAGCGACATTAAAATATCGCTTTTGCATCAGCTTGATGCTTGCTCCTCCTCGTCGAATCCGTTCACCGATTACGTGGAAAAGCTATTCTTTCCAGCAGTTTGACAGCAAATATCTTTTTTTTTTTCGTGTCAGTCCGAAAGGTTTCTTGTCTTAATGAGCGGTGCAGCGCGCTGTGCTCGGTCACCTCATCCAGCTCCTTCTTCGTCTCTTCCTCCATACGTCGGATGTCTTCCATGGACAGATCGATCCAATCGTCGATCCAGCAGAACAGCTGTCTGTGGAAGTTGGTGAACAAACGCAGCTCCATCTGGGCGCAAAACAGACGGAAAGATGAGACGACAGTACGGGGAGATATATGAAGTCTAGCGTTGTGTGGGGTTTCAGCTCAAACCAAAACGCATTCTTCTTCTGCGGAAATTCGCAGAGCGACCACAGGAGGGCGACAGATATTTTTAAAAATCCCCGTTTCGAATTCTAAATAAATTTACAGACAACGATTTCGTACCTTTTGAATCATGTTTTCTACATGTTTCTGTAGTGCTAACCACTTGAAGTGGACGCTGACTAGCTTATAGGCACACATGCGCGGGCAGGCGGTGTCGTTTGCGAGTTCTTCCTGCAAACACAAATACGGGAGAGGGAAAGAAAAAAAAAAACAACAGCAAAAACTTTAGACTCGGTCAATAGATTTCTTTAATGGAGCGAAACCCGTCGAAGAGGAACAGGTGGCGTCGTACCTTCCAGTCAGGTCCCAGAGGCCCTCTTCCCGTCTTCTTGGACTTAAAGATGGCTGGATCTTCGGCAGGCTTGTAGTCCTACAGAATGAATCGACAGGACATCGACGCTGATGTGCTAGTGTCTACGCAATTCCACTCAGCTACTGAGGGCGGAAATCGGACCAGAAACCTGTGCTCGTATCCGCAGTTACGCGCAAAGATTGAGTTCTCACCTTCGCGCGTACTGCACTTCTGTCAGCAATGTCGATGTTAACAACGGTGACCCCGTCCCACGTCTTTTGGTCTAGTCCATGTACCTGCAGCGAGGCCAAAAAAAAAAAAAAAAAACGTTGTTAAAACTGGCCTGGTGCCGAGGAGAGGATTTCTTGACACGAAGCTTCAAGCCCGACACGTCTCGACAACGCACTCACGTTGTCCTGATCGCCCATATCGGGCTTGTGCCACGTCTCGATCTTGACCATGAAGTTTTCTTTCATCCAGGGATTCTGGGAGAGAGACGAGCGGCACGAGTCAGCCGACAATCATGCGGGCGAACAACAGTGAAGTCCGACGCATTGCAGAGCTTTCTGTCGTCTAACACGGTGGCTGCAGTCGGAAAAAAAAAAAAAAAATTGGCTTTTCGGAAGAAGGGGTTACTTACCGTGAGTACTGCGTCGGGAGAAGAGGGGTACCGCGATCAGAAAGAGAAGGAGAGACGAGGCTTTAGTTCACGCGCACATTCAAGTCAAGACGGTCACACGGGCTGCTAATTTACAGTAGGCACAGTGTTAAATTATTTACAGTTGTGTGTGTGTGTGTGTGTGTGGGGGGGGGGGGGCTCACTGGTGCGGCAGTAAGGATATGCGTTCCAGGCCTCCTCGTGAACCTCCAGGGACTCTTTCGGAGCCAACTTGGAGAGCATACTCGGGACTTTACTGCACGGACATAAACAGGCGTGAGTGTAGTCGCACAAGCGTGGAAAACTAAATCCTAAACTCGAGCGTAAATCAAGGGGCGCCCATTTAGAGCCGCAGCGGCGCTCTTGAGCAGCCGACCTTTGCAGGTGGTAGATCTTGTGGGTGTACTGGCCCTTCTCGCCGTCTTTCTCGTAGGGCTCGTTGACCAGCACCTCCACGCCGTCTCCTCCGCCCGTCTCGCTCTTGCTGGCCTCTGCGACAGCATACAGCTGACCCACCTGGTACTGGAGGGGAGAGGGGAGAGGGGAGAGGGTCGGCGATCACGGATAAATTCGCACCCGTGGCGAGTGCGACTGAAATTCGAAACCCAAACTAAGTGCTGGCTCCTGGACTTTCTCAGCTTAAACGACATTTACGGGGTGGACGAAAGGAAGTTAAGATAAATTTTAATAATCATGGCTGCACTAGTTAATATTTTAAAATGGATTTTGAACCAAATTAAATGTTTAATGTCTGAGGGGTCGCAGACAAACTCATTTTCAGACGAGACGTAATGACCAATAGTGTTTGTGGTTTGTTCTGCTGCCCTCATGTGGTCAAACGTCCACGAACGAGACATTTGGTTGTTTTTTTTTACTTTATCCCATTGTGACTGAATAAACTGAACTAAAACTGACTGTTTTCTATTAAAAAAAAAAAAAAAAAACCCAACTAGCTTCTACATCAAAATTAATTCAGTGAACTGAGCAGCTCAAAAAGCAAAATAGTCAGGATTCAGATGATGACAGCTCGACTAGCGCACAACTTGGGCAAAATATTAAAACGACACATTTTAAAAGGACGCCCTGCGAGAATGACCTCTGGTACCCATTCATGTAAATGACCGTGAGTTAACTATTGTCTTTTATCCCAGACGCAGACTTCAAAACTGCTAGACAGAAAAAAAAAACAGCAGAGTAAGCTTTTTCTCAATTCTTTTTTTTAAACCCTCTCTTCCTCCTGCGACTTCCAAAGTTCAAACCCTTCCTGAGTCGGGCCAAAGCTCTGTGACGCTGGAAAAGAGTGACTCACATGACCGGTGCCATCGGCCCGGCCAGCGCACTCCTCCTGCTTCAAAACACACAGACACGCACACACGAAAAAAAAAACCCTTTCGACAACGGAAGCTGTCCACAGGATGTTTCAACGCAACGAAGTCGGTTTTAGCCCCCGCGTGGTTGATGACTGTTGGAAAGACGCACCTGCCACCACTGGCAGGACTGAGCCAAACCATGCGCTCCCAGGAGATAGGGGGTTGCCCCGCTTCAGACTATTTCCGTCGCTTCGGATGCTGGGCCGCTCTGCCCGCGAGCAGGAACTCAGGAATGCGACTCGTTGTGTCTAACCAGTACGTCTTCTCACCGTCAAGGACGGCCCGACGCAATCACGACCTTTAACTAGCAGGAGCAGGGGGTGGGAAGGCTCCGTTCGGCGACAAACAGGCTGAACCTGAACGGAGGCGCTTGCAACCGCTGGATGAAACACAGCACTAGGTGTGGACCGGGAACCAACCGTTGCAAATTCGGTCACGGCGTGGCCCGACTGCTCCAAGCAAGGAGCACGGAGGTACAACAGCTGAGGAGTTAAACAAATGAGCTCTATTCCGTTACACGGCCCAAAATGTGTGAGGGGTGGAAGAGGCGAAACCTGCTCTTGGGATAACATGGTCAATTAAACACAGATAAGTAAATTCGGGGGACTGACACGAAACTACGGCGCCAAGTGGTGCAACTGCAAGGGCATCAAAAGGAGGAAACGCGTTGATACGCAGCCCCGGAGGAACTTCAAACAGCATTCCTGGGAGAAAAGATACCGTCTCCGAGGGGGGAAAAAATTACGCAAGGTTTATCCACCGACACCGGTGATGCGGAGGAAGTGACGACAAATCATCGCGACGATCACGCGGCCGTCCTTTTAACCGAACGCTTGGGAAAAAGTAAGCAAATGAGTCCTTACCTCCTCCACTGAAATGGGCAGGACGATTCGGCTGCAAGGAGGGGGAGAAGAGAAAAACAAAGGGGTATTAGCGCAGTGGTCAGACTGAGCGGCTGAGGTACAAGGATAAAGATGACACAACCGATCACAACGGTGGAAAAACAAAGAGTTCAAACACCGGGGGCCGTAAAAAGGAACCCGCGTCTGAATTCATTTCGCAACTTTTGACTGTATGCAGAGGGAAACGAGTGGGGAGAAGTGAGAAAGGGCTCTGTCCAAAAGTAACAAATCTACTAGCACCTGTAAAGCGAATTGATTTTTTTAAAAAAAAAACCATCAGGCCTTGTTTGATTAACCCAGATCAGGGAGCTTCTCTGGACGGGGCGGGACATTTAGTTCTCTGTCATTATCCCGCTGTAACAGGAAGCTAGAGAAGGAGAAGAGGAAATTATGAAACGGCAATCCATACTGGTGTGGCGAGAGAGCAGGCAGGCTCTTTGTGTATCCATCCCTTGTGTGTGTGTGTGTGTGTGTGTGTGTGTGCATGTGTTTGTGTTGATACAACAGCCAATTAATTGCCACCTGTTGCCCGTGTAGCAGGGCCTGAATATTTCATTAGTACAGATCTGAGAGGAAGAGGAGCCAAGCAGGAACCTGATGGCTGGTGTGATGAGAAAAACATACATGTTACCCTAAACTCATACACTGACATTGCACACCACACACACACACACACACACACACACACACAATTTCTCACTGTTTTCACATGCTGTGTTTTTTTTTTCCCCCACAAAGGCACAGGACAATCCTACCAAGCATTAACACGCCCGGGCCTATTAATGAACTTTGCACCGTGATCATATGACAGTCAGCATATTGGATGACGTTCCAGCCGTGATGTGCGTTATAACATGCCATAAAAAAAACCCGGCGAAAACTGTGCGCATCAACACCGAAACACTGAAATTCACGGGCATGCTGTAGGAAACGCGATCCGATCTCTCTCCCGAAACGCTTCAAAGGGGATTATCTGCCGCGCCACGTTTCAACACCTCAAAAGGATAAACTGGTTCGGTGGAAATCTTAACTTTGAAAGTTATTTCGCCGCACCAACATCTCTTATCCCCTTAATTACCTCTCTTATCCCCTTGTAACGGAGGGAGTTCACTTCAATCGGCAGGGAGCGGTCAAAACATGAAGGTTTAGTTCACCGCTAATTTAATTTCGAAAGCAAAGTTCAATTTTCAATTTATCTACGCCGAATGGACTCTCGTTGTCGCGGTAATCCAAAAAAAAAGCACCTACGCCAAAAGCGTAGGTGCTTTTTTTACGCATACAAATAAGTTGTAAACTGCGGATACTTTCCCAGGAGTTCTGTGAGTTTCACACCGCGAGTTAAACAATGTACACAGGGAGGCCGCTATTCAGACGCCAAACACCGCAGCTTATAGAAATGGTTCACGGCGGAAGCGTCATCCCTGGCTCCTCTCCTATGTATTTTTTTTTAATTTAGGAAGAGTTGACAAGTCATGTGACGTTTCCTCTAACACCGCGCCTTTTCAAAAAAAAGTCGCGATACTCACAATTCTTTAATCAGCATGTTGACTGTGGCTCCGTCCGAACAGAAGCGGTGAAACCCGGAGGAAAGAAAAAAAAACCTTTTCGTCAAAGCTCAAGCGAGTCGTCCATCCACCGCCTGACGCTTCTGACTTCGGCTTTTTCTTCCTGGAAGATGCCGTGTGCGCGTGGGAAGGGGCGTGGTGTCGAAAGGGGAGGGCACGCCCACCTTTGATTTCAGGTAACTCGATGTCACGTTCACGTACAGTCGGTAAACCATTAGCAAGTCTTCGCAACGTGAACTTCGTGTTGCGATTATGGCTCAACGTGCTTCTGTCACTACTACTACTTATTATTACTTTCTTACAAGATCTAGGCTTACTGTTCAGTGAAATAATAACGATGATTATCTTAATGCATGAGATTACTATTTATAGTGTACTGTACCAGTGACTACAACTCAGTGAGCATCCATTGACGCACATAGATAGCGTAAGGCTTGTTGCCTTCCCACAGGGTGGAGCAGCCTACCGAACCATGTCTGAGTGTGAACGTGTGTCCACGCCCCGGTGTGGTCAAACCAGTGCAGGGAGAAACCGTCAACCCTGGTTCAACCTGTTTATTTGAGACGACTCCACCAGTTTGTGTCCACACAGGATGTTCCTCTCTGATTAAAACAACCTCGAGAAAATTCTGAGCGGCTGCTGTTGCCTCGTGCGTCATTTACTTTGCGAATCAAGTCGATATGTCTATTCTGCACGACTCCAGGTACATGGAGAAGTATTAAAGTGAGATTATGAGGCCTGCTGCTGTGGGAAAAGTTCTGTCATTTCAAATAAGAGACACATCTATACAAATTACTGTGTTTATTTTGCGTCATATATTGATATCCTTTTTTTCAGTTAAAACAACATGACTTGAGATGTCAGTGACAATGGCTATATTGTGGTACAAGACAAAAGAAAACCAAATATACAGTATAAGATCATGAAAATACACATTCTCGTAAACATCAGAGGAAAAAAGTCGAATGAAAAACTAAAGCCAAATTATGGTAGGTAGAAAAAAAAATCCAAAACGCACATGCCAGGAGAGGGGAATGGGGCGTCAGTGTTTCAGCTAAAATCTCCATTTCCTATCATCACACATAAGAATCCACAGGCAAATGCTGACGCTCGGATTCATCACTACATCCATCTAAGTAAACCACACCACGGTAATGGAGAATCCCTGTCCAAGGACGTTAGGATATGACAGAGAAGGTGATGGCACTGAGGACAGGGTGAGTCGGTTAAGGTACGGCAGTGACGGAAGGTGCTGATTAGTTTCCCATTATGAGGGAATGAAGATTTCACCTGATAACTCATCACTCATTTGCCCAGGGGCAATTCTCGCATTGTCATGTCAACGTACAACCTGTCCTGGCTTCAGACAAACAGCTTGTACATGGACTCAAAATTCACGTGACGCCACAAAGCGACGACGAGCAAATGAAAATTCACTTTCCATCGTCACCCACATTCTGGATTACGCAAAAAAGTTTGACCCAATTTTCTTCAAACTTGGTGGAGGGGTGGGGCATGGGCTAACTTTTGGTGTGGTTACCCCCACCCATCCAGCCACCCATTAAAAAAGAAGTCATATTTACTACATTCCAGGAGCATATGCTGTGTCCAGCCTCAGAGGAGGTCAGTGCTCATATGGACTTGAAGACTTGTGCACAGCAAATGAATTTTGATTTGTACATTTCCATGTGAAACTTGATGTTGTTGTATCTCTCAAGTGCAAAATTAACATTTAGAGGCAACACAACAAACCAAATCTATTACCAGTACATTTGAGTGTATGAGACATTTTTTTACCTCATCCCCAGGGAGGAAATGTGGTGAAAAATGGCTCATGTAACAGGAGTTTTTTACTTTAGAGATACAACCACATAGATTTTCAGAGAAAGATAATACAAAAATACAAAAGATTGTAATGTATTCCTCCACAATCTCTTTGTATGATTACTGAAAATCAAACATTTTGGTCACAGACCTTGGTCAGGAATTTAATATCTGACAATGATCTGAAACCAGAACTTTAAAAAAAATAATAATCCAGTGCTGGTATTGTGTGGGAATTCATAACTTTCTCCTGCATGATTACATTTTCCCGCACGCCCGATTCGAACGTTCACTTCGAAATGCATAGAAATGTACAAACGAGCTGTCTTACAAATTTCCATCGTTTCGACTTCACGAAAGCCCCTTCGCGTTTGTGATCCAAAAAAAACACAGTTAAATCATTTCTGCACCGATTCAACGCCATACCGTTTGCTTTGATCGTTGACAGATGACAAAGCCATATGCAGTCTGGTGAGGATGAACGGTTGTGATTGGCATGTCCATGCCTATGAAAGTTTCCGAACTGAGAGACAAGACTCTGCCACTGTCTGAGCGCGTAAAGGCAATACAACGAACGTGTGAAGCGATAGGGTTTGTTTTCTTTTCTGAGTATAACAAAATAATCTTCTAAGCAGCTTTCCATTCCCGCGTTCTGAATTACAAATCTACATCTGAAGCTCTACAAGTTTACATTCTTTGCATCATGCACCGCAGGTAAGCAGCCGCGCACTGTGTGTACAATACAGGCCATTCGGAAATACACAACTGAGGTCCATCTTAGAGGTTGAAAGTGCATCGTGTGCCATTCATTTCTCACTAACTCATTCGCCGGGGGCCTCTGATGGTAGCAGAGGCTTGTCTCTCGGCTCTGTTTGACGTTCGACGGGTGGATGAAAGCGATACACAGATACGGCACGGAGGGAGGGAGGGAATGGGCGTCCGACATCCCGCCTGAATCCACCGCTTCCATCATCTGTACACATACAGAGAGGCACTCTTGAGGGTCATGGCTGTCTTTGGAAGTGCCTCTGTGAGTTACTGCCGGGAAGAAAATATCTTCACTTCATGGTTTTTGAAAACAGCGGACTGAATCAAATTGCGATCCTTGTATCGTTGTCTACACACTCCACGCTTCTGTTCTCGCGCACAGACACTTTAGCGTCTGTGTCGTCTCATCTGCTTTCCTCAGAAGCTGCGGAGGGAGTGTCTTTATCTGCCTGCTACCTTCGAGCTTATGTCCCTTTATGTCTGTAAGAGGTGAATTCAAGTTTTCTGGAGCTGCTGCTGTGGCTGCACGTTGTGTTATTGTGCAGAGTTACCGCAAGACTGATCAGAAACAGAGAGCAGAGCAGTCATTGCAAACGGTTACTTGAATGGTTCTTTGGAGATCCACCGAAGAGGCGGGTCTTGTTAGTAAATCGATTGTTGCCTTTGTGGGACAATGACTTCAACTTGCCCCTTGACGCATTGTCTGTGATCAAACAGCACCTTTTGTGATTTAGCAATACAGTCCATGCAATGTTCACATATTTACCTGTCTGTGCGTGTGATTGGTTGGCCCGGCACCCCACAGAAGCACTTATTGCTACAACGAATCAGAGCTCCAAATTCATGGGTGTAGCAAGTCAAACTCCGCTCTTTGAAAACAAATATCTAATAACTTCGTCCTGTCCGCCTACTCGAAACATATTTCCTCCCCCGCATCTTCAGATTATGTATAGGGAGGGGGGGGGAGAAAAAAAAAAAAGATCAGCACATCATATTGCAATAAATACATTGTAAACAAACGGTTACATACTCTGGAAAATACATACGGGACTTTGAAAAAAAAACAAAACAAAACTCGGCCGACGTGGCAAGTTGAGTGTGTTCCTGCCCCGCTGACTGTGTGAAACTGTGATGTAGGACGAGCGCTGTCGTCACTGGCAACACGCAGCTGTTGTTTATCTAACAGGAGAAACCACTTCCTCACACTGTATTATGTAACGCGCACGGATGCTGCGGCGTTTTCTCGGGGACGTAGCCGCGCGTCGTGTGCTGTCATACTACGGGTTTTAATCGGACCTGCTACCAATACTGCTGTCTGCGGATTCGGTTAATGCCCTCGACCACAAGGGGAGGCAGAGATGCCATTACCAAAGGTGCCACTCGTGTGGGTGTGTGCACTTTTTCGTGTCTCCCAGAGGAGGGTTTAAGTCAAAGCAGCCTCACGGCCTATGTCTAGGAGAGACTTCGAAACCTCGACCAATCAGAAAAAAATCAGTCATCGTGGTTACTCCGTGATCACAATGCAACAGTTGTGTTTGGTGTCTTAAAAGTACTGCCTCCTCCAAAGACTCCTCCCTTTCCAAAAAGGCGGGCACCTTCTTCTCCTTCTGTGGTTTTTCGCGCGGGACTGGCAGAGGCTAATCCAGTCGACCGTCAGTGACATATATAACAGAGTGAAATAAAAATGACAAGAGTGACGACGAGGAGTCACTTGGGCAGAAATACAACACCCCCGCCTCCCCAGTCGCTTCTTCTTTCTCCCAGGAGTCTGATTTCTCCTCATTTCAGAGATGGAGACAAAGGGAGGGGTGAGGCGGTGTGGTGAGCCCCCTCCACAAAGCTCCCCGCTGGGCCGGAGAGAATGTTTAAGTATGTTTTTGTGTTTGCGTGTGTGTGTGTGTGTGTCGGGTCTCTCACAGTGTATGCTCAACAGATGAGGGAGGGTGTGACTGGGTGTCACACCGGGTGTGCAGTCGCGTTTGGCCAAATGCAACATGGCAGTGTAATGGAGCGTGTGTGCGCGAGTGTGTGTGCGCAAGGGGAGGGGGAGGGATTCGTGAACCGTCGGACGAAATCGGGAGAGGACGAAGCGAATGTATTTATGCATTTAAAGTGTCACACAGGCAAGGGACCCCCACCACTCTCCCCTCCCTCTCTTCTTCTCTCGCCCCTTTTTTTTTTTTTTTTTTTTTTTTTTTGGTGTGCAACTCTCCATGTCCTGGTCTAGACGAAGGCCTCGGGCTTGCTACCGTTGTCCATCTTGACGTAGATCTTGGGATCCTCGTCGCGCTCGTCTCTGAGGCGCTGCAGGTGACGGCTGTGGCACAGCAGGTAGAGGGGCAGGCAGAATCCCAGCATGCTCAGCACCAACAGGCCCACGTTCACCTGAAGGCAACGTGCGGGTCGGCCAGTTTAATTACGTGAGCTCCGGATGTTCACAGGTCTGTATAAATTTGAAGTTTGAAACATCTTACCCATAGAGGGTCTCGGTCCAGGGGTCCCACCATGGCCATGAAGAGAGGCTGCTGGAGCAGGGCAAACAGAGCGCTGATCAGAGACTGCATGCCCGTCAGGCTGCCAAACTGAGAGGACGGGTACCTGCGGGGGACAAACAACACGTCTCAGACGGGAACCAGGTGTCCAAAAAAAAACTGAGGTCGCACTTGAGCCCGACAAATTAAAAACGCATTCACACAAGTAAAATTAGTCATGAAGACAGTGGTTATACTAGACCAAGTTAGACTCCACAAGTCCATTGAAATGAATAATGGTGCATTTAAGTTTGGGAAATATCCCTTTCGTTCCAATTTGACATTACACGTGCTGTCTGACATCAACCCCTACAATTTCTTTCAAATTTAACGGTGTCATGTTCAGCTGTCCACTTAAATTTTGCCATGTAGTCTATCTAGCCTATGGAAAATCCTATGTTATGATGGTTTTATACAGTATCATTCTGGGGTTTTTTATGTTGTGACACTTTGGTACACTTACACAGCAGCGTAGAGACCTCCGACTGCAGAGTGGATGAAGCCCCTGACGATGGTGTGCAGGATAAAGGACAGAATCTGAAGTGGAGGAGAAAAGAGAGAACCATCAGCTACCAGGTCAGTTCGCAGCCGTCTTGCCCCGGACGAGAAACGGCTTTCGCCTTTGATGAATGAGTTTCAGCCTGAGTAAATAACATGCCGTGACTCTTTCGCCCAGTAGGTGTCACTGGAGGACTTAGAAAAATCAACAGCTGCATTGCCGTGTGCGACGTCTTCCGTTCTGAACAACATGTACATCTCTCCCCCTCTCCTGCTCTGCAGTGCTACGGCTCTCTGTAACTCAGGGCTACAGCAGCACGTGCCGGGAAATGTGCATGCTCCAAAAGTTTCGAAAGAAATAAAAGAGTCCTCTATCCACCGGTGTGCATGTTTGTGTACCTGGAGCGGCAGGTTGGGGATGATGCAGGTGACGCCAAAGCCAACCAGGAGCAGGTTGGTGAAAATGAAGGCTCTTGTGGCATTGGTGATCTTCTGGATCTGTTTGTCGGGGCGTCGGGGCTGACCGGGCTCCCTAACGGAACAAAATAGAATAAAATAGAACCCGGCTTCTCTGGTTTGTTTTTTTTCTCATTTTCTTTGCGCTCTAATTGGGTACGTTCACGCGCGCCCTCACCTCTTGGCGCTCTTGTCGTTCTCGTCCTCGCAGTCTTTGAGTCTCCAGTCCATGACGTAGCCAATCACGGGAGAGGTGACCAGACACAAAAGCTGGAGCACGCCGAAGATGGAGGTGTAGACACTCACTGAGAGACAGACGACAGACGGCGTTAGCATCATGTTTATTTTTATGCTCTATTTTGAGGATTGAACATGAAGTGATCGGTACGAAAAGTTTCGAGGGAAACACAGGAGTAAACACTGACAGGAAGACAGTTTCAGTCAAAGGGCTTTCTGGGGAAGTGATCACACATTCCACTCAAACGTGTCACAAGACAGATTAAAGTAAACAGCTGAGAAGAGATAGTGGGGAGTGTAGGCGGTGAGATCTTTGTAACTTTGGCCAGAGGTCTCTTACCCACTTGCATCCTCTCCACTGCAAAAGCAGCAGGAAGCATGACAGGAAAAGAGGAAGAGCAAAGGAGACGAACGGAAAAAGGAAAGCTGAGTTAACAACGAGCAATTTTAGCAGTTCGGCTGAGCAGAAAGCAGCAGACGGGACTGACGGACTGCTGGGTGTCAGACAGCAGAAAACAAAAGCTATAAATAGTCTCGAGCAGAAGTGACACGCACTGCAGCACGGTTAGTATTTGTGTGGTATTTGTGGTTGGACGCTACAGATAAATAGAAGCAGCCATTCACGTATGGTTTAATCCACCGTGCGCCTGCTGCAACACACACACACACACACCTGTGCTTAGGTCTCCCTCGGTCAGGGACTCCAGGATGGTGTTCATGGCTCCCATGTAGAAGATGAGGCGCAGCTGGGTCACGCACATGGTGATGAGGCTCAGCAAGAAGATGGGACTGAAGATACTTTTCATGAAGGACTGGTCTGCAGAGGAAATGAGAGGGAAGAGGACAGCGGGGTCAGCGCCAGATCAGATCGCCAGACAGAATCGGAAATATTACCCACAAAAGCTCTGTTTACATTTATTGGAGGGAGATTTTCTTCCCCGCACGGACCTGCGCGAAATCTTTTGTCAGATTTCTCCCCTGCTTCTTCTCGAAAAATGCATTGATTATTGATTTCAAAGCAGTAAGAGATTCCCAAGATTCTCAAACACTGAGAGATTAGGGGTCAACAAGCTCGAGATGTGACTTCAGCACTCCGTACATCATTTTTTTATTCAGTTGTATGCTCCCTACGCAAAATGGAAGGGGAAATCCATCCGTGTCATCTGCCGAGAGATAATATGCTTGCAAAAACCAACATTTCATTATTTCCACACGCCGCGCAGGCCGGGCGGACGGCTACGCACCCACGCGCGCCTCGAACCCCGCGTGAGACTTTTCCGTCTTTCCACTCTCTAAACTCCTTTCACGTGCTGCAAAAGTCTCTCGGGGAAGGCGGAGGTAAGGGGCCGTCGGCTAAATATTCCCGCTCGCACCTCGGGCGCCACGGCAACGCGCCTTAACGCGCATGACAAGCTGCGTGTCCAGCCGGCGGCTCGAAGGTAGGTGGGTTCTAGGAAAGGTTGATCATTAATCGGCGCCGTGAATATAAATGGAAAATCGTCACAACTGCCCAGATGGCGGAGCACTAGACAAACCAATTAATGGTGGCTGCACACATGGAGCAGATGGCTTTATTACCCAGAACAACAGGTATCCATCCGAGGCTTAATTAAGGGGCATTGTTCGGTAACAGGTCACGGTTGGGAGGCTTTATACATTTTTATAAGCACTTTTACCGAAACGCTAACTTCGTCATTATTGGAATCAGAACATTATTTACCATAAAACAAAATGTGTTGTTATTTTTTTGCATCGCTCGGGCACTAGTATCCAGTGACACCATAAATAGCTGCCCGAAACCCGTTTCGTGACTCACAAGCAAAGGCTGAGATATTAGAGACCAAAAAAAAAAAAAGAAAAATACAGTTTTCCTCCCGGACTGTCTTAAAAAAATGAATGCAGTTTCAGTGCTCGGACCCCGGCCGACGCTTCGCCCTCCCCCCCCCAAAACAAGCGCTCCCGGCCAGCGCGCCGCACACCTGCCGAGCGGCTTTTCCGAGAACGAGGTCCGAACCCATTCCACGGTCCGTTTGCTACCAAAGAAATTAAGAGGCGGGCGACCGGATCACCCTGGCGGGAGCTCCCGACCCCAGTGTGAGAGCCAGGAGCGGCTAAGGAGGGCTGGAGGTGCAGGGATGCCGGTGGTTGCCTCAGCGTGGATGTAGGGCAGAGGTAAAGGGGCAAATTTAGGGGCGCCCGGGGATGGAAGCGGCGCATGTGTGTGTGTGCAGATGTAGGTCAGGTTCTTGTGTTTTTCAGAGCTAACGCTGCTGAATTTACAACCATCCATTACATTTACAAGCAGCAGTGCGGTGAGAGTTATCAGTCTGAGGAGGATCATTCAAGACAATGAAGTCTTCTGCGTTTTTTTTTTATGGGAATGTGGGAGTTTTAATGTTCTGAGGAGAAGCTTGTGCTCCACAGTTACACAAAACAGAACCGACTGTGGGTTGTTTCGAGGTTGAATACCCGTGCTCACCTGCGAGCCACTAACTCTTTCTCTGCGTGCACTGAAATCCTCCAAGCAACCCACGTTTGATTAAACTTCCACCTTTTTACTTAGACCTCACTGCGACCCCTTACTGCAGATTCGCAGCATAATGGGAACTTTAAATTTAGCCTTGTGTTGCAGACTTACTCTCCTCCCCGGCCTTGCACTTCACCTCCAGGTCGACGGTGGACAGGCACAGCTTGTTGGCCTCCTGCGTGGCCAGGTCTTTGGGTGGCTGGTGCTGCTGCTTGATGGAGTTGCCCACGCTGAGGCGGCGGCCCACGGTGGTGACCTGATGATAAAACTGCTTCCCTGTGATCTTGTGGTCGAAGCCCAGCCAGCTGAACTTGATCTTCACCCTGAGGAAACGGCGGGGGGGGAAAGAATCCATACATGAGTCGCCTTTTCCTCTCTGCCAGCGGACGGAGAAGAAAAGGGAAAAGACCGGAGAGATCGAAAGATCCAGGTGAATGAGAGCAAAGCCGACTGTTCCTGTGGTTTATGGCCTTTCCCGTCTTTTGGGCTCATCTGGCATTACGCTGGGATTTACTGTGCTTGAGTGCCTGAGTATGTACATCTGTGTGATCTTGTGTGTGTGTTGTAATACAGGTGGAAAACGCAGGCTGTCTGGACTCAGTCCGAATCCAGTTAAAGCAAGTGTTGCAGCTTAGCTAATATCGTTACAGTGGTCGTGTAATAATGATAGCTGGAGTCTGCAGAATTGTTTATATGCCCTTGTGTGTATGCCAGAGCGAGTGCGTGCATCTCTTTATCTTACGTGAAATCCATGTCCTCTGGGCCAGGGAAGGGCTCCAGAGGCCAGTTGACGAAGCAGTTGAGGAAGACGAGGCAGGCACAGCCAGCCCAGACCAGCAGGATGGAGATGAAGGTGGCACCCAGATCATAGATCACCTAGGGGCAGGCAGATAACACCCAAACAAACACATTAAAATGGAGAATCAGTAACTCGGCTTTAGAACTAAGTGATGTGACTGACTGCGCAGTCAAACTTACTTTGATGCCAGGGAAGGTGACGGCGGAGGAGGCGTAGGAGCCAATCATCAGGGCGATGAAGGTCGACCTCAGGTCTCCAAACATGTTGGGGAGCTGTGGACACAGCAGGAAGCAGAGGGCAAATAAGGCGCAAACGTAAACATAACGCACGGCGCGGTCGTATAAACACACGGTTGTGATCGATCTGCAATATTGCCGTGTGATTGAATCTACGTCTTCACTCTGCAGGTGAAAGTTTGTTAACCCACAGCAAGTCATATTTTGTCTTCGCACAAGCCACTAAAAACCTACGAAAGATTACGCCGCGAGAGAAAACTCCCCGGCGCTCTACAACACCGGCCGCCGATTGGCTCGTTCCCCGCAGTGTACGCACACAGCGCTTGCCCGGAGCAGGGTGTTTTGAAGCGCTCTCTTTGTTCCAGGGTTTGAAGCAGTGCAGAGACAGAAGTTGTCTTGCATAAGGGGAGCGCAGCCCTCAACTTGAGACAAGAGCACACGCTGTTCTTAGCCAGGCAGCTTCAAACTGTAAACAGCCCTCTTCAGGAAGTCAACAACAAAGTGCAGAAGAAAAAAAAAAAAAAACTGCACCAGAGAGCATGAGAGCAACATGTGGTTTAGAGATTCATCCTCTCAGTCTGGTTTTCATTAATGCCAACACAACAATATAGTTTTAACACGGAGGAGATTGGAATCGGGGCGTAACCCATGTCACGAGTCATAAGCGGCGAACCTGCTCCGAGACTTCCCTCTCTCATTGTCCTCGCCCGTCCAGCCGTCCATCCAGCCCCTGTGTTCTCCACAGGGTGCAGCCTGTTAGTTAGACGGTTGAACCCTCTCACCCCGCGCGGGCGTCACTCCCCGGACTAATTGGACCAGAGGTGAGCTACCGAAAACCCCCGCGCCCCCCGCCGTCACGTCCAAAAGATCAGGGGTCCCCGAATTCGACCGCTCCGTTGGGGGGGGGGTTGGAGCGGCAGTCAACCGCAAGAGTCTAGTTACGACACTTTCCAGGAGCCTGCTGACTGACAACATCAGGGGTGAGATGGATGACCTTTGGCCCAGTTGGAGAGGAGAGGAGAGGAGAGGGGCTGTGTCTAGCTCAGCAGACCTGATGTGGTCACGGCGAATCAAGGCCAACTCATGATATCTATGCTGAGTCAACATGTGCAGATTTCCCCACTGGTGCCCCGTCACTTCCTCATCTTTCAGTCTGTGACGCTGAGACAGTCTTTTTTTTTTAATGTCCAGTCTGTTGTAAGACCTCTGTTAATTGCTTGAAATGAAATTGCTCAACTTCTGAGTAAGGGACAGAATGAAAGTTACCAGTGGGGCGGGGAGGCTCGGAAAGGTCGGGAAATACCATAATTTTCTTTTTTGGAGAAGGGTTCAAAAGAAACATGAAGAAATCCTGTGAAGAAGTTGTTTTATTTTCCATACAAAAAAACTTAATTTATTCAGTAATTTAGTCTAATTCAGAATTCCAGATGTTCAGCACATATTCACATCCACGGTGTCTCTCCTACTAATGCACCTGGGCTTCTTTATTTGCTCTGGGAACAGGTTCATTAGGAACAAGCACTGTTGCCACTAGCAATGATTTCTGCCAGCGTACGGCTGAGCGGGAGCTAACAACGAAAACGCACATGGACAAAAACCACAAACCACCTGTGTGATTCAAGTCCCCGTCGAGAGCTCGTGACGCCAGCTGGGCACGGGCCCGTTACGACATATTTTACTCAATCTGAGTCACAGTCAGCTGCTGAGACCACCGTTTCCCAAAAACAGGTCGCAAACCAGTTTGGTCTGCTGCTTTGTGAAAGAAGAAGTTGGTTTTCTTGGCTTCAGCAGCGGCGTGAAAGGGAGGAGCAGCCGTCAGGCTTGATGGGAAGCGGATAACAGTTTTATGGGGTTGGTTTTTTTTTTTTTTTGGTGAAGCCGGTAACACATTAGTCAGACAGATAGGTGAGTTCGTGACTGTTCATGGGTTCGTGTTTGAACACACAACAAGCAACTGTCTGCACAGTATCACAAGATAAGAGGCGACAGTGCAGTGGAATGTGTCAGAAACTTCCTAATCGTAGAAGCAAATATGTTGCTCTGATAAAAAGGTATTCCAGTGTACATAAGTCTCGATCAGTGGCATTTACATTTTTTTGTCCCGGATATTTAACCTAATTTCCTCGCCTGCCCTTCTCTACGGCATTTGACATGGGCTTTGCTCATTCGGAACTGCCCCATACGCAAACACATCATTCAGCAAGTCTTCTCCTCGAGAGCCGAGGCAGAGAGCAGCTCCTGCGACGATGCCTCCCGAAAACAGCAACGCCCGTCCGTCTCCTCTGTTGTTATTTCTTTCCCCTCAGTGGCTCTTTTGTTAGCTCTGTGGTCACAGTGTATCTACGCAGAGAGTTGCTCGGTACACACACACACACACGGGCTTGGTGTTTGGAGAGCCACTGAAGGTCTATTTTAGCTCCGCGGCAGTCACCCGGGAGACAAGAGATCCGGGTTCGGTTCAGAGGGAGTGCAGGTGCGGAGAGGCGGGTGGTGGTGACGGTGTGGGGGCGGGGGGTGTTGGTATTTGTTCGTCCGCAAAAAAAAAAAGGAATACGGTATCACGGTATCTCTTAAGACAGGGCGACAAGGAAGAAGGGGTCGATCAATAAATTGATCTACTCACGTCCTGTTTTTGTTTGAACTGTTCTGCAGGTGACCGATGGGGTAACTTGCTCATGTGAGTGAAATATACGTAACCGTTAACTGAACTTAAAAACTAGCCATGGCGGATGGTTAGGTCAAAAAAAAGTTTTGATTCGTCGAGATTCATTTACTTGAAAACACTCCGGCGGATCTCGGGCCGCTGCCAGAACGTCCCAAAGCGGCACATGTTTTTGTTTTTTTTACTGTCCCTGCAGCGTGGGCAGTGAAGAAGGCGAGACTCGCCTAAACTCATTTAACCCTGCCCTGGTCATTAAAAAAATGTGGGCACGCTAACGCCAAGAGGTTAGCCCCCCCCCGGTAAACGCTGTACGTTCCTTCTCGGCCGGAGACTCTTGGAAAACATGTTTTCAGTAAGTTCCAGTTGGGACGTGTTCAGGCGTGATTTGACGCTGCTGGGTGGGTGAGAGCACTAAACGTATGGAACGCACACTACGTGACCCACTTCTTCATAATAACATAATGGTTATCTCATCATTGTGGATAGGCTGTGAATGTGATGGGTTATCATTTTCGACAGGGTAAGTCAGGAGTCATTCAAAGTCATTTTCTGTTACGTTTTTTTGTGACAGCGGAACCTAAAATGTGATGAGCCTGAATCCCGGCGGCTGGGAGAAAAAAAAAAAAAAGAAGGAACAGAGAAATCAAATAAGGAAGAGTGTTTGCTGCAGCAAGCGGAAACTTCTGCTGCCTTTTCGCCGGGTCGCAGAGAACCAGCCCTGGCCGGTCCTGGCCTGACGCACAGGATGGGACTCCATCCATCAGAGCGGCCGAGTGGGGCCGCAAGATCAGTAAACAGCGGCTGACAAAGCGGCATAACTCTATCGACCTGACGCCATGTTTTCCTCCTTCCTGTCAGGACTCTCATTACTTCGAGGCTGGCCTTCGTAAGATTTGGACTGAAACCAGTAGATGGGCAACGTCCAGACGCAGGGCAAGAGTCGTGCGTCTTTCCACCAGACATAAGTCGGAAGTCGTGGAAATAATGGCGGGAAGGGAACAAGTTTCAGGACTGGAGGGGATTTTCAGTTCTTTCCGCTAAAATCGAGATCCAGCACACTCCTGGAAACCACTGCCAGAATCACACCTCCACGCAGGGCCACATCCATACGAGCCTGGTGTCAGCAGCTGCCGCTGTGTCCGGCCTGCTCCGATCATATCCCCGAGCGACTCTTGGCCTTTTGCAGCCGTTCATCTTTTTTTTTTCCCCCCTTAGGGTCCTTTCATTTCATACGCTCACGTGCGGCCAACAGAGCTTGCTGTCCTTTCTCTGGCTCACCCCGCCATCTCCTGCATGGTAAATATAGTCCACGGCCTCATCTCACCGCCTTACGGCTCTCATCCCCTCACCAGGAATAAATGCTGCGTGTGCGCACATGTGCGAAGTTCTCAAACGACAAGAAATTACCGCTCGTTTCTTTGCAATGCTTCCAGATGGTACGGCGACACAGAGAACGAGAGTTGGGAATAAAGGACATACGCATTTTGTAATGTCGGACGGAAATTCGATGAGGGCAGGGAGCAGAGCTTCAGACAAAGAGACCAGGAAGCAGAGGGGGGCTCCAACACGTGCAACGACCGCAGGCGGAGAACAAGAGGAGGAGCTTCATGCGTGCCTGTGGGTGTGGATATACGTATATATATATATGTGTGTGTGTGTGCGGAGAGGGCGTTTGTTATTATATTTTCTGTAACATGAAGCTGCGTACAAGCTCAGAATGGGAGGAATGAAGTGCAGAGAGCAAACGACCCACCCACCCCTCCCTCCTCCTCCTCATTCCCTGTTTTCCATCACTGGAACAGTGAGTGCTGAGTGTGCATCCGCGGGAGAGAGAATGAGGAAGTTGAAGAAAGAAAGATTGAAAAGGCTAAACGACAAAGAACGAGGAGCAAGGAGCAATTGGGGCTCATTAGACGGAGCGGAATGGAGCGGAGACAAAGTCAGAAAGCTCGGCGAAAGAAGAACAAGAAAAAAATAGATTTCTCGCTCAAGACCCACACAATTAACACACACACACACACTCTAATAAATGAGTTGCGTGGGTCATCTTGACCTGAGGACCTGACCCACGACTGCTGCGTCAGAGCTTTCCCCCTCTTTAAGATTCAGGAAAGGACGAGGAAGGGGAAAGCCTGAGCTTTCAACACCGCAGAATTTATTTTACTTACTTTTGATCTCTCGGTCACACAAAGCGCACCGGGGCAGCGGCAAAAGGGAAACATTTGCTGAGGGGCCTGCGGGGTTGCTGCAGCACAGCTCGCCGCGAGTTAGCGAACACAACGCGCGCCCCGACGTACGGGGACGCACAGGGGGGCTTTTGCGTGAACGTGCGGCGAGCTGGCCGAGAAGCAAGAGCGGGAGAAACCGGAGACGACGAAAACAACCGGGCTGAGACTACAGACTGGGAAGCGCGTGTGTGGGGAGGGGGTCCCTGGGCAGCCTGCAAAACATGGGTGGGGAGAGACACACACACACAGAGCTGCCCTGTTGCTGCTTCCTGTTTGTCTCCTCAGTGTCTCTCGCTGCATTGTGCGATGAAGGAACAGACTGACATGGCTGCAGCCGCTTCAGTAACGCCACCAAAAACAATACACTTTGACCTTCTATAGAACACTTAATTGCGCTGTTAGACACACTTACACATCTGCAGATTTGCATTTGCAAGACAAACACACACGCACGCACACACTGGTAATCCACGTGTTATCGCGTGGATTAAATAGTAACGAGCAGAGGTCTTTTTTGGGCTCCCAGCCAGAGCAGCAGAGCAGGAGTGAATAATGAATGACTAATAGATTCACTCTCTTTAAACTGCTCTTTCGCCCTGTGTCTCTCTCCCTCTCCCTCTCTCTCTCTCTCTCTCACGTGGCCTGCTTTCTTGTGATGCAGCACTTTCACGGATTGATGGGATAATCCAGACCGCAGGCTGCTTTCCTTGCGTCACCCATCCCTCCACCTTCTCCCGTCCGCACGTCACTGCTCGTCTCCGTCTCCCGGCGGCCCCCTGCCATCTCTCGCCCGCTCCTCCTCCATCCGTCTTCTGCGACTTCCCCTCTCTCGAACGCATCTGTCTCCCTCTGCCTCCATCTCTTACCCTGTCCGCTGACACACTGCTTCTCTCCACATCTCACAGCGATGCCAGAAATCCACTCCCTTTGCCTCTGCGAGCGAACCCCGCCGGTTGAAGCGAGCGCGTTTATTTGGAAAATTTTGCTGCGGTAAAGTCCTACTTTGATCTGGCCCTCAGTGTCGCCTGACGGTCGAGATGCTTTTTTTTCGGAGGCCGGATTAAAATTCGGCGGTACGCAAGAGGCATCCGTAAACTAATCATAATGAGAAATAAATCTGAAAAATCTGAAACATTCCCACTCACCGTCAGCGAAGTGAAGGTCATGCACATGCCTCCGAACCCGTTCATTGCCAGAGCGAAGAAGATCAGTATGGACAGATCTGCACGAGAGAGAGCGGATTAGCGACAGACAAACGCGGTTAATCTGCTGACTCAAGACGACTCCAACTCATCCCTTCTGGTCGATTTGTCCCCGCTGTGTCTATACACCTACACTATTGCTCCGCTACAAAATAACCATGAGCGGACATGCTGTTTACGTGTTGTATGTGAGACGACATCAGTAAAGATACGTACTGTTGGGATCACTGGCTCCATAGGCGATGAGGAGGCAGGAAAAGGCAAAGCAGGCACTGGGAACACACAAGGTACCAGGCATGAGTAAGCGGGAGGCAAAGAAACCGGACAGACCGTAAGCGTCCGACGCATATCACGTCAGATCGTCCCGGCCGGCCTCACCTGCCCAGAAGCCTCAGCTTCCGCGGTCCGTATTTGTCCATGACAATGCCCATGGGCAGAGTTATGGCCGACAGCAGGAAGGAGCCCACGGTGAAGGCCAGGTTCAGCATTTCGTCCTGGTCCTTGCAGATGGGCCACCCGTTCATCTCCAGGTACTCTTCTGCTGTGCTGTTATCCTCAGGGGCAGACAAGCTGGAGAGGTTGAGGCTGGAGCTGTTTTCTGGACGGTGACAGAAACGAGAGACCGGAGGGGTTGAGATATCAGATCTGATCTGTCAGATGCAGAAACACTGTTGTTTTTTGTTTGTTTTTTTTAAATGGATGATATTAAAGCTTTACTTGGCTTATACAGGTGGTGGATTTTGCTTGTCATTAAATTCCAAAAAAACAAGGACTGTCATTCTCTGTTCAGGAGAAGTTATGATGAATTGTCCAGCTGCTATAGATCTCATTTTTGATGTTGCTCTTTGAGGCCTGAGCTCTCTCTCTCTCTCTCTCTCTCTCTCTCTGAGCTGCTGATTGAAATGTGAGCGGACGTATTAAAGGTCAAGTAAATACATTACAGGAAAAACAACGCAACACAGGGCACACACAGCTGCCAGAACAGTCACAGCTGAACCCCCGGCACGGCGGAGGGGAACTCTCCGTGACAGCCCGAATCACTGGTAAACACAGTCCACTGAGTTCATGCTGAGTCTATTTTTGTCTATCTGCCCGAGTGGACTGTTGCCTCTGGCGAAACTCTGCTGGTATTACAGACGGACGACAAACGGCGAAAAAAACAACTCCTGACTCACCTTGACTTGTTTTTGGTTAAAGCGCCAGGAAAACAAAAGGGGCAGACTAAGCAGTTACCGCATATCCCTGGAGGTGGGAGGGAGCTATGAAAGTACTTAGTCATCAAAGTGTTTTCTTCATTTCCGTCGTGGGGGCAAGTTGTCAACAACTAAAGTCCCTGCTGCATCTAATAAACAAGGGCGCTCGAAATCTGCTTTCCCCTTTGTTCGTAAGCGGCTGTGTGATGCTGATTTGGGCGTCGAGCCTTAGCTGCTCGAGGTGAAACGGAGGAGGGATAAACGTGTTGACGCTGGTCTCCCAGCTGTGGCTACGGTGGGAATTTAGGGGAACAACAGGAAGCCATTATGTCATATCAAATGCATCCCGCCGCAGAAACGCGGGCCCGCTGGGATTTTAAGTAGGTGAAAGGTAAAGCGCGGCTCGCTGAACGTCCGATGACCACTGCAGGTGCTGTTTTAATGCTCGCGCATCAACTCACATCAGTGAAAGACAAGTAGCTGCTGGAGGATCAAGAACCAGTTTGATCTAAAATGAGGATGCTGATCTTTGGGCTTTCCTTTAAAAGTCATCTGCCTCCGATGGGATGCATTTAAATCCTAATTATGTAAAGCTTCCGTAGAATATTCAGTCTCTCTCAAGTTGTTGGCGTTGCCTTCTGCAGAACCACTGATACCAGCATGGCTAAGAAGTCAATAACAAGGGCGCTGATATCAGATTTCAGGAGCCCTTATGTGCTCTTCCAGGCTGGTACTTGAGGTGTATTTGATCATGAAGCGCTGACTGTCGGACCAACAGAAGGTAACAGCGTCTGTCCTCCAGTGGTTCCAACTGCTGACTAATCAAACGGCCACAGCAACCCCTGGGCACACACAAACCCTCACACTGGGTTCACTCCGCACCTGCTAACCCTCAGAGGGTGTTTTCTAATTCATGTCAACACCGCGCAAGCTTTTTTTTTTTTGTGTGTGTGCGTACGTTTCGCCGGATTCCTTTTTTCATGCCGCTGCCGTTTCTTCGATGGGCTTCTCCCGTGCACGCGGCTGATGTCAAACAGACACACCTGGCACAGTCATCACCGGTGACGACTCGAACGTACGAATGAACAGGTTTTCTTGGTTTCGGAGTTGTCCCTCCATTCAGCCGTCGGCACACAACTTCACCTGATTACGGACATATCACCTAATCACCGCGGAGAATGAAAGGATTGATCTCATTTACTCGCTGATCTGCTCCCTGCCAATGGAGACCACCCAGACACCCACTGACGAGGATGAGGGTAATGAGTACCTGGGCTTTTAATGTGTTGTTGTTGTTGACCTACATTTGCAACTGTGACAAGGATTGGTTACAAAATCCTGGCTCGGAGGAGCCAAAGTCCTCGTGTGATTTTGATTTTTTTCCAAGCAGAAACAATTTTCTGACATGAAACCACTGAGTGCATCAGCTCCCTTTGATCACAGACAGACAAAAGACAGACAAAATCAAATTATAACAATATAACCCACTCTGACCCATCTGTTGTTTTGTAGCGCAGGAGCACTTCATAGCTCCTTTTGAAGCTTGTTTCGAGTTTGCCCGTCACTGGCGGACTTGATCTCCACGAGGAAAATCCCAACTGTTGGATCACTGTGAATCCAGTGCGTGAGCTAATAGGAAGGTCGCTGCCTCTTTCACAGGCCACTGTCCTCCCCGAGGAGACGATGTCTGAGTAACATGACATGAATGAGAGCTGCACAATGCGGAGAGGCTGGGGCTGCTGTTAAAGTGAAACCTGAGCATTTCCTGGAACCAACTTTCGGTGGACTTGTTTGCGTGTCCTTAAATGTCCGTAAATCCAGCACACCCACTCAATAAACCCCTGAGTGTCTGTTGAAGGCGCCTGGTTTCTCAGCAGCTCAACAGATACTCAGGGCATCGTCATGAAGTGTTTCCCCATCTGACTGATTTTTTTTAAAAAAAACAACCTTTAACACAGCTGTTTTTGCAAAACTGTGGATGCAGACAGGCCCGTTTGCTCTAAAGATGAGCCAGATGTACATAATAAGAGTGTTTCTAATATTGTAGTTTATAAAACTGAGATACTGAAACAGTTCCAGAATTATGCTGTCATCTAAATACTCCTGAAACCCACTCACAGCCCCGTTTATTTTCTGAAATGCGACGACCTATGTCAAGCTGACCCACCTGGTGCCTTGCACAAGTAGGAGTAGAAGCCCTCCGATTTGAGCATGATAAGCAGGGATCCCCAGCCGAGCAGCACAGCAGAGAAAAGCAGATTCTCCACGACCGCCGTCACCGCCATCCACCAGCGGCGGGAGAAAGCTGTGGCCAGGGTGGGAGCCATCTCAGCTGAGTTGGAGGTAGCGGTTCACTGGCCCGGTTGGGGGGGGAGAGGATGCTGCAGGGGCCCCGACGACTGGAGGAACGGAGACAAGGTGATGATCAGAAACGACAATCGTCAACGACAAACAATAGCAATGTTTTCACATACTGCGTGATGCTCACGCCTCATTGGTTGTTTTGATACTCAGAGCCAACATTCATTAGTTCTGCCTGTAATCATATGCAAATGAAATGATCTCTTGAGTTCACAGTTAAGTGTTTTTGAATGACTCTTTGAGCCTGGGCCACATTCAGTCTTTGTTCTTGCCTGATGATGGTGGTGGTCTACAGAGAGATTCACAAACAGAAAACAGCTGAGGTCTTTGAGATGCACAATCCCCTCATAAATATTAAATATCCCCGCCCCCGAACATATCTGATTGGCTTTAGGGGTTTAACAGCTCGTCTCCTATTGGCTGTTAGTGACATAGCTCATGCAGCAGCTACACGTGAGACTGATGTTGCATTCAGTGAGCGCGTGTGTTGGGGTGGGGGGGGGGGTGGGGGGTCGAGGGCCCTGAGTTAAATGCTACAGCCCAGCTCCACAAATAAACCGTAAAGCACTGCCAGAGCACAAAAACATTTCCCCAAAATTGAACGCTTACCCCAAATGCTCTTATTATGTACATTACTCAACAAATCTCCTATATATAGTTAGTATAGTATATATTATTTTATTGAGAGCATTAAGACGAGTTTTCTTTATTTACATTTCATGGCATATATGGAGCTGTGACTCATTGTGAAATGTTGCCTAGAGAATCTAAAAAAACAAAAACAAAAAAAACAGCGAACCCAAAACATAACCTCCTTTGCGGAGGCAATTAAGTCCAGCTCTTTATAAATCTCGATGTAAACACATAGCTTTGATAAAATAGCACTAGCCAATCGTAGATTGGTGATAATTACTACGACAGGACACTACTACCTGCTGGAGTTTTACGTATGTATCAAAAAGAAATCAAGGGCGACGCTTCTCTATTTAAGCGGCTGATGTGTCATGTATGTTAAAGCTACTTTCGTAAAACAGCTGAGTGCGTTGAGGGGGGAAGAAAAAAAAAAAAAACTCCCACTGCACGTGAATGCAGCGCGAGCTCCAGCCGGTTCGAACCAGCGCGGCGCGAGACAGTGTGGTTGAGGTGTCAGAGCTCGCGCTGCTGCCTGTACACTCCAGTGCATCGTGTATTGTAATGTAACGGTTACGGAAAGCAACAGCAATTAGGCTAGTTACAGCCCACGTGATAACGTGGACAGCATGAAATACGTGCTACTAAATATAAAATACTCAACAATGCACCCGGGTGTAAATATACATGTGACCTAATTGGAGTAATTTGCGAACAGTAGAAATACATATTCACCCCATTACACTATTACATGAATCCAATAACCACTCGATAACAAGTGAGGAAATAATTATCTGCTTTACTATGTTACGTGGGGACTGAGAACCACAAAAAACTATGACCTGACTTGAATCCATAATAGAATTTAACGGCATTCGCAGGCTGTTTTTTCCCCCTATTGTACTCCACTGTGGCATATAACGTATCTATAAGTATCTGTTGACAAGTTAACGCTCTCCCTGTATTTTTTTTTATGACATTGTGTTTGTACAACACGAACTTGATGCGTCTCATCGCTCCTAGCACCGAGGGTCGTGGAGAAGATCCGCTCCGCACGGACCTTACTTGGACTTGACGTGTATTCAGCAGCAGACCTGAACATCATCCGGCACTGATAACAATTAGACAAGGTATACAGCTGCAAATACGGAGCAGCGCTGGAACTGGTCTGAACTGGACTGAAATCATCCGCACAATACCCCCCCACAGCCACAATCTGCATCTCCATCTCCCCTCCCTGCACAGAGTGAAGCCAGCCAGAACAAAACACCAATGCTCCGGTGACCACTTTCAAAATAAAAGCCTTTTGCATTTTACTGCTTTGCAGGTTTTTGTAAATGAAAAGGAAGCTAACAGAAAATGTATGTACGTATATATCAAAAATATGTAAGGATATTCCTACGTCAAGTAAAGTTTGTTGACACTGCAATCTAGCGTTAGGCAAGACAGATAATATTACGAGCCTGGTAAAACAACCGCTACAATATAGCAACGTATGCTAAGAAAGTATACGCTCATAAGAATAAGTGTTGGAGCAGACGTTTGTCATTAATTAAACGTATTAGGCGGACAAAGCTTCTGAAAACCCTCCCAAACTGGATGTTTTCCCGGACGTCTTTGTGGCACTTTTATTTTGAACACATCTCTTCCTCTCCGGAATTACGGCGGGGTCGTATTCCGGCGACTCGACGTACTTCTGCCCAAGTAGCGCTCAGCTGTTCAACATCAACAACAGCACGGGGAAGTACCCCCATGCTACTGAAACAAAGACAGTTAATTAGAGGACGACTGACAACAACACGCTCCCTTGCACAAGAGCCCCGGTGGATCTCCCGATGCCCCCCCCAGCCGTTTCCGTGCGACCCAGCGTGTTTTAATTCAAAATCAAACCCCAACTTCCACGCACCGCCGGTACACACTGGACTGTCGTCATCATAGCCAAGCAAAATAAAGGGAAACGGAAGAAGTGAACGGTTAATGACACAAACAACTGCAACAAATTCATCTGATGTCCCCATTTAATCTAATCAACCGGTGAATTCACGTGGCTGATTAGAACAACAACCAGGGCACGGAAATGACTTGGCTGTGGAAATTTTAAAGTTGATATCAGTGTTACAGGCTGTTGCAGCCTCAGTTCCTTCCACGCAGCCATTAAACAAAGGACACGCAGACAGGAAAAGCTCTAATTGAAGGACAACACTTAGCCGCAAAACGGCGATGTGTTGGATTATGTCTCAGTGAGGCTCGCCCGAAATAAGAGTCAGCTGGTCCTCCGGTGAGGCGCAGTGTGGATCAGCGCTCCAGTGCGGAGCATCCTTGCTGCGGGCATCCTACCTGAGTCTGCGGATTGAGAAACAGAGTCGCCCCGCCCGCGGTCAGATCCGAATCTCCAGGTCCAAATGTCCTTCGACGACAAAGACAAAGAGCGTTGTTAACGAAACACGCGTGGAGCGTCTTTTGATTTCTTTGACTCACTATTTCTCCTTACATCTCTCATCGCTGCTGCTTTATAGCGGCGCAGGAGCGGCGCACAAACAACCCCGACTCCCTATTGGTCCTTTGCTGAGCTAGAGACGAGCCGGAGCCAATCAAAAGGCTCCAATATTACATATGTGTCGTTTCTCAATACTAAAAAAATGTTGGGAAAACATTTCACAGACTGGACAGCTGATGGTTATGGGATAAACTAGCTTTTGTTATGACACAAAATCAAAGTAAATATAAGAATACAGAACAACGTTTAAATATGCAGTTATTATAAATATAATACAACTTTATCACAAGCCAATAAAACCAACAAAAACTTTGGGAAAGGGCAAATTGGTACTACAAGGTACTTTTGATATTTGCCACAGTCAATGTAATTAACAAGATTATTCATTTATTTATTTTTCTTACTTTTTGTTTTTAAGAACACAGCCCTTCTGGTGCGACACAACTATCTTTCAAACTATCACTTTATGTGTTTACATAGTCCCATAGTCCCCAACTTTGGAACAAGAGAAAGGCTCTGAATCTGGATTAAAATTCTCAAAACCTCAGTGGATTCTTTGTTTTGATTTGACAGTGCAATAAAGCAACTGTTGCCCAACTGAGCCCTAATCCTTTCTGTGTGCAAACAGATGTATAGGGTTTATACAAACACAGCCACACCTACAGTATGTGAGGGCTATAAGTCCTCCCATCTGCATGTGACATGACTCACAGTTTACTTCCATACTCGTGCCAAGCCTGTGATTCCTAGAAATGCAAGAGAGGAGCGTTGACATGGTCCAGGAGAAAGGCCAGCTGAAATCAGAAACCACTGGGGGAATCAGTTGGACCAGGGGTGACCCCTGCTGGCTGCTTCAAACGAGGCTACTGGTGGTTTTAAATGTGGGTTGCGCTGTATGCCTGACTGTGATCACTGTCATGATGATGAACAATGGGACAGTTACCTGCACAAGGGAGTGAAGGCCCCTAAACTAGAGCACCTTTAGAATATTTCGCCTCAGAGAAGTCAGGGGACTCAGATGTAAGTAGGGATAATGAAATCTAGCATTCTTTCAATAGTTCTCTGGCGAACAATGATTTACCTAACTATACAGGGCATGAGATTTTTTCAAAGGAAACGGATGACCTTTTGACTGACATCTTGGCAAGTTTTTTTTAATTCTTTGGTTGTTGTGTCCATTTCTTTTTTATGCTGATCTCAAGGTTGAATGACTTATCTCATTAGCATGGTGAAGCATTATACCGTTTACTTTTGTCTACTTTTGTTCCTTGAAAGCTTTTGTTTCTGAAAATGACAGGAAATACAAATATAAAAAAGATGAGTAGAGATCACCTGATGTTTTTTTTCCTCATTTTCTCATTTTATATTGGATATCTTCTGACTCATCATTTACTTTATCATATTTTTTATTTTTTCCCAACACAACAGCTGCAGAGTAGATATACACATTAAAATGAGTAATGCAATATGTCGTACAGTGATATATCCCTGGTTTAAGAAAATATGACCTGCATCACAAGCCTCTTTTGAATAATATTTTGTAGGGTGTCATATAGTACAATGAAGAGAAAGATGAAAGACAAAAAATTAGCGAAAGCAACAAAAATCTCTAGCTTTGGTGAGGATGGTCTCACTAGGAGCGAGGTCCTTCAATGTATCTGGGCCCAGAACCTTTTTGTTTCAGTATCCATCCGCGACAGTGTCATTCTAGACAGACATATGCATTCCTGCTTTCCATTTTGTCGTTGCATGACAGTGAGTTGATGTCAGTATCTCCCAGGCAAATAAAGGAGGCTAGGAGTAGACCTACCTTCTGACATGATGGGAAGGCTGCAGGACGTCACCGTCATCATGCTCATCTTCTGTGTGCTTTCGCTCATGAGCGACATAATGTGGCTGTGTGGAAGTTGATGGAACTGCTGCAAGAAAAAGAGGACATGAATGCACAGAAACAAAGAGAGATGAGCTGGGAAAAAAGCGTAGGATACTTCAAACTTACCGTCATTGTTCATGTCAAAAGCGGTAGATAAAGGTGGTTCCAGAAGAAAGAAATTACAAGTGGTGACATTTCTCACAGACAGTTACACTTTGTTTCAAAATTTGATGTCCCCGACACAAAAAAAAAATCAGCAAATTATAATGTCTGATACAAAAAGACCACCACAGACATATCAGTAACTTAACCATCATGTCTTCTATATAATCACAGTTATATCGTGCATGTTTCTTTAAAAGATCTGTTGTAATTCATCTATAATAAATGTATATTAACTTAGTATTTGGTAGTAATTTTCTAGTAAGTATTTTGTACCAGATGTCTCAATAGATACAAAATGAATCGCTAGTCAACAAATATGTTTTTGTAGCTAGCTAAACTCAGTGACTAAGCTAAATAGCAGTGATAGCTAGCTAGCTAATGTCATAAAAGACGTCACCACAAACAGTACATCACAATTTTGTTCACTTATGTTGATGTTTTCCCTCCTTGTCTCATTCCCCCATTTTTGGTGGCCTGAAAGGTTTGCTAGCTTCTTTTTGTCGATGTTCCACTAAACGTTAGCTACAAGGGGCTCCATGTTTTGAACATCCATGTCATCATGACGAATCATGAAGTTAAGGAGTTTTTGTCATCATTGACTTATAAAATAATAAGCAGCCAGACAACAGTTTGTATTTTTCAAATTTTATTTTTTCAAATCTTTAGTATCTTATCTTTTTTTTAGTGTTGGCGTGATCCTACATTGTTTTGGTGCATACAGTAAGTCAGGACTGATAACAGGAGTGCATCTGTAAATCAACAGACAAAACTTGGGTTTCAATAAAGCTTATACACGCAGAGAAAGTACAGCTTTTTGTGCTGCTGGGAAACTTTTAGAAACAGCCAGACAACCATCGTCGGCCAACGACGAGACCCTGTCAAGGAGGTATTTCTTTTTATCTCCGCACAAATCTGTAGTATTGCTATTGGACAAGGCACATGAAGTTAACGAACAATACTAAAAGCTTCTTCCCTCCAAATGTATCACATCATCAAACCTCACTTGGCTTGATTCTCTCATTTATAACATAGAACACTAACTGTACAAATACATCTCTCTCCTCAACATCAGATTCATTATAGTATTATATAAATCATACACAGAATCAGTATAAATCAACAGGGTCTTTGGCAAGTTTAGTTTGAGTGCAGTAGCACTGTCCTGCCTCAGCATATTGCACCTGCCTCACCACGCAGAGCCATGTGGAGAAAAAGTTGTGCCATGGACCAACGATTTGGTGCACCTCTCAAAAGTTTTCGAGAACACAACTTTTTCACCGTCGCTCTCTGGTCTCACCTGTGGACTTGAAGGAGCATTAGGGGTCAGGGGTCAGAATTAGAGAGATGTTTACAATAGAACTGGTCTATAGGAAGTTTTTAACTCAAACTGGTGTCACATTTTGATAAGAATGTATAAATGATTTACTTTCATCATGTGTTTTAATGTTTTTACTGCTGCAAGACAATTTCATTGTTATTTTAGAAGTTCTCTGCACTCCGAATGCTTACATTCTGTGACATTAAAGGGGTATTTTGCATATTCTGCAGTCAGGATATGATTTGCCAGACTTAGCAGAAGGACTAGAAACAGCTAGCCTGGCTCTGTTAAATGGTAATAAAATCTGGTCACCAGGGCATCTACAGCTCACTAATTAATATTGTGTAAATAAACATTATGGCTCCATAACTGTTTAAACAGCATATCTTCAATGTTGTTTGTTTAAGGTGGATAAAAAACAAAACTCCCAACTGTATCCTTATACCTAGCGACATAAGATTGCTATAAATCTTCTCATATAACTCTTGGGGAGAAAGCTTTTAAGTGTATTTCCCAAAATGTGGGAAAATTACAATTTTAAATATGTCAAATGTTTAGGCACACAGCTGTTTGTAGCGTCGATCTAATACCACTGCCTTTGGCTTTTGCGTGCATTTTAGCAAAATCGCGATTTAATATGGTATTTGTGAGTTTCAGTCTCACATCATAGTTTGAATTCTATTGAATAGGCATACAATTGTAAAAATGGAATGATATATCCTGTTAAATAAAAACAAATAATGGCTTTTGGTGAAATGAATTCAAATGTGTTGGTCAGACCCCACTCGGAGGCAGCCGTCACACCAGTTCAGTCACAGACCGATAGAAGCCGATCGCCTCCAAGAGGGAAAATGGGCGGATCAGGTATGTGGCTGGAGACGCAGAGAAGATGATGGGAAAAGTGGCCAAAAATGTCACCACCCACAGAGAGAGAGATGCCGGGGCTTCCTACCAAGTGTAAGCATGTTATATGGTTCTGATAAAGGGAAGTCTACTGCGCAGGCAGCTGCCGTCGGTGGTACAACCTTCAGTCAGAGGACCAAGGGTTTCTATCAATGCTGAACTCGACTCATGCTCCTGTGGAGTGTCATGGTTTTCAATGCACAGCTCTTGAACTAGCTCTTTAAGAATAAATAAGTCAAGGATAAAGGCACAAGCACCTTGTGTGGAGGCAAATAACTGCTGCGTTCTTTCATCTTTCTTTTCACCTTTCTCCTGCCCTTTCGTTGCACTTCCTCACTTACTTTGTTCATTTTTTGCAGTGTTTACAGTATGTGTAGACAATGGGACGTAGTGAATCCCTCAGGATCAGCTTTGTTCTTACAAATACAGATTTTTGAAATAATTTCAGTAGTATGTCCAGCTATTTATTTTGAGTGAACGAGCACAGTCTGACACTACCAGCTCTTTTGTGCCAAAGCATCACCATTTGATTGAAAAAGTTACACTTTCGCATTCCCGAACCTCTCAACAGTTCACCTACGTACTGTCGGCCTTGTTCTACACACCTTCATGCTTCGATAACGAGCTATTCGCCCCGGTTAGAAAAGCAGGGTCAGCAAGACAATCAAGTCTTTAAGTCAAGCAGAAAAATTAGACAGGGGAAGAAAAGAGGCAACGAGCAACAACCCACACTGATTTTCATTGACAACAGTCTTTTCTCGTCGTTGTCTCTAATTCTGGCTCTTCCCTTATCATTTTTTTCTTGGTCATGTGTCCAAATAAAGTACAATAAACAAGCATGATGCAAAAAAATGCACCAAAATATTCGTTATTCCTTGGCCTCATATATAAAATCAGAATATTCAAACAGCAACAGTATTAATCCCAAAAATATAATATATAAACATAAATATATCAATTAGTTTTGCTGGATTTTTTTTTTCTTTTCAATGGAAGCACATGTCACCTGTGCAGTGACAGCTGGCATATGATTGGCTTAGTGCGGGGTCTGCAGTCGTGTGATTGGAGGATGGGAGAGGTCAGGGGTATGTAGGTCCTGGTGTGTTTGTGTGTGGTCATCATCTGGAGTTCAGCCGGGGGGCAGTCTGGCAGAGATGCAGAGGAGAAAATGTCAAGTCAGCAGTCTAACATGTAGGTTCGACCTTCACAAGAGGTAGTTAATATTTTTTTTTCTCTTTTCTCAGAGGTCTGGCTGTGTGGGAGGATTTACAGTTATTCATTGTAAAAATGAGAAACTGAAATATTTTGGTTCACAAAACTATATTGAAGCCGTATTAATGATTTTTTTAGCCGCTTTGGTAAAGCACAATAAGATGTAATCACAATATGAAAAGTCCCGCATATGTATTGTTGGGTATTAGGGTTCAAAGATGAATGTTTGTCTACTTTTTGTTTTGTCTGAGCTTTTAACAGGGCAATGTCACATTTGTGTGGACCAATCGGGACTGAGCAACATCCGAGTCGCCCGATTCTGGGGCCGTTATTCATGTTGCCAGGCGACTGTCAATCAGATCTGATCGCACTCCACCCACACAGTCCTGAAGGAGATTGCCTTTATAATAAATAACATGTTTTTCCTGCACTTTAACTTTAATTGTTGCTTATTTAATGATGAATATTTAATGGAACAGAATTTATTTGTTTTTAACTGTCTACAGGGGCTTCAACGAGTTTTAAAGGCAAACATGTGACTCAACAGTCACCTATTTAAACATCCTTAAAGGACGGAGCATCGTTAGCATCCATTAAGAGACGTGCTTCTGTCCCCTGCTGAAAGGAAGTCCTTTAGTCACTGTCCTTTTTGCTGTATTCGCTCTCCACCAACTCCTGAGGGAAATGTATGTGGGAAATGCCTTTAAGCTGCTAAATAGTCTGCTATGTTCACTAACTTTGTTTGTCTGTGGTTTGATATTGGGCAGATAGTGTACACTGGTGTTATTAATTCTCTAAAAACAGATGCTTGCGGCTTCTGGAAACAAGGTCGATAAGAGCAGTGTTCACAGAACAGGCTCTGTGTGGTTTTGTCATTATTAGGATGCTTTTCATCATAAATATTAAATAAAAAAACACTGATGAGCACTGTTTATATTGCTATTGTGATATATCTACGCTGCAGTCACAAATCCTTTTATTTGGAAGTTTTTGGACTTGATTCTCAAACTGATATTCTGTCAATTCAGAGTGAGTAAAATGATATAAAACCTTTGAAATCTTTGTAACCTGACAGGGTGACACTGAAGATATAAGTAAGACCACTCACCACAGACAAGTGTCCATTCTTAGCCTTGGCCACCAGAAGTTCTGATCCAGGTGTGAAGTCTATGATCCCCTCTTTCCCCTGACCCACTGTAAACTTTATACTGGAGAAACAGCACAGCGACAGTTGTGACAGGTGTTACTGTCTACCATAGCATTACGAACGAATGCACAGCAAAAAGGTTTTTCACTTTTTAACGATCATCATTGCATCTAGTCACCAAGTGGATCTCCATGTGTGTGTGTGTGTGTCCTGCTTATCTCACCTGCCCTGGTTGATGTTGATGCTGTTGATTTTGTCGGCACAGATCGCGATCTTGGTCAAGGTCTCGATCACATGGTCACTCTGCAGAACTACGTCTCCCTGACAGGAAAGCGTGGGACAGACAGACAGACGGTGAATACTCCCACATTTATACTGAAGCGCCGAGGATCTCTCAATTCATGGCAAGTCCCCGCTCTCACCTTCTGCTTGTTGTCGTCACTGGGCACGTGCAGGACAAACAAACCATCGCTGAGAGAGCTGACTGAGATCCCTGCAGAGGAAGGACAGTTCGAACTTTTAAACGAGCCCAACGCAAAGAGCAAGCCCCTCAGCCAATGACGACTACTGTTGTTGACCTCTGACCTTTCAGAGCTTCATAGTCGATGCGCTGCTTGAGTTTGCCCTCCTCGACAATAATGGCACTGCTGCCAGTGAGGAGCAACTGGCGGGACCGAGGTTTGTAGCCTTTCCTGTCATACTTGGTGACTGGCACGGCATACTGGGAACAGAAGGATGACAGTTAAAACGCTGTTGATGAAGAACCTGGAGACAGCTTTTAAACTGCCCTACGTTTAAACAGTTTGCTCCACTAACCTTCATCTTCTCGCTGCCCAGAGCCTGCAGCGCCTTGGGGTTGATGTCCTCGCCATCTGAACGAGAGGAAACATGTCGTTCGAATCTTTTCACGGTGAGCAATATGAAGCCTTTTGAAGTTTTGGCGGTAAAACAGCAGAATCTTACTGAGTCTTGTGCTGACAAACAGTTTGGGCACGCTCTGTGGGTAGTTGTCCTTCTTGTCCTTGAAGATCTCGCTGGCAATCATCTTCTGCTCCATCTGTTTGGACAGGAGCAGTTAACAAGTAAGCTGAAAGACGGATTGGAAAGAGCACGCATTGACTGGTGAGGGGACGACGTTCACCTGGTGTTTCCACTCGGGACTGATCTTCTTGCAGTAGCTCCATACCATGTTCTGCATGCATAGCTTACGCAAATGCTCTGATGCCTAAAGACACAGGCGGACACGAGGCTTTCACAACAACATAAGATCAAGGTCATAATACACATTTAAAGGGTTAGTTCAAGCTATTTGCAGTGCGGTCGTACAAGGTGCTGATGAGGTGCTGATGATACCCTGAACTATCCCTTTGATTGATATCTGATTAGTCACTGCATAAAAAGTACAAAATCAGATTTCACATTAATAAGCATATTGCGCTTTTTCTGAGTTCACCTGCTTAAACCTGTGAACAGCAAGAATTTTTTTTTGCACACAGTAGAGCTTGGCCTTTACAGACCCAATTTGAATTCCTAGCTTTATTTTTTGTCCCCACCACCCGTACCTCAGTGAGAGCGGCCGGAGGTGTGGGCCAGCTCTTGTCCAGGACGTTCTTGGGCAGGTTCCTGTGCAGCTTCATGAGGAAGGAGTAGCGAACATAATCCAGGAAGTACTCATTCTCTGGACAGCGCTCCTTGTGGCGGTAGATGAAGCCCTTGATGAACCTGCGGGTGAGACGCGGCGAGGTGTGAACAAACGATTTTAAAGAGGGATTAAGGAAGGGTTCACACAGTCTACACATGCGACAACAGTGGCCGCCCTGGTCATAGCCATGCAAATCTGGTCTTCTTCTGAATAAAACACGAGGACTGTAAAACAAATTGATGGTGGCCTCTATAGGATTTATACATTTGCTTCCTGCGTCGGGCGTATTTATCACACAGTGGGTGGATTTTGCCACCTGCTGGTCTGTACCTGCGAATAGTATCAGCAGCCTGACGCCTGCGCTGGGCCCTCCTCCTGGCCAGGATCCCCCTCCACCATGCTTGGATGGCAATAGCTGCAAAGGTACATTATAGAAATTACTCAAAAAAAACCCTCAAAAATGTCGGAAAGATTGATCTCAGTAAAGATGCAAAGTAAGTAGAAGTTTCCTCACCTGCAGTTCTGAGTTTTTGGTATTTGGACTTCTGGCTGTAGCCTCTCCATCCCGCCTGGAGCTTGGTGGCTGTGGGGGTGAGACAGGGCAATGGGAAAAAAAACAGTTCAAATCTATAGCGTAGCAGTTGCTGTAAGTAAAAAGGCGCAGATCATCAGCCGCGTCAAGACTCGCTGTCTCTTACCGAGACTGTGTTTTCTGGTCTCCAGTGCATCCTCTGTGGCGAACAAGGTCTTCGGGAAACGGATGAAGATTTTGGATCTAACAAAGAAGTATTTTACATCAATCTATTTGTACCTAAAATATTTGTACCCCAAATTAAGTGTGTTTCAGGGTCATGAAAACACAGAAACAAGAGTACAGTACGCATGTGTGTGCGTTATGTGTTGCTCACCTGCCCAGTTTGTACTCCTCCGGCTTGTATCCCAGGTGTTTGACCAGTGTGGCCACTCCATCGGCCAGTTTGCCCTGCCAGTTGGGCCAGGTGTCTGGACACAGGGACTTATACCTCCACAGACACAAGTCGGACACAAACGCAAGTAAGTACCACAACACTGGTTTAGGAACAAAGCCGTTCGCTGATCAGTGTGTGAAAGGTTTCTTTACTTTCCAGCGTCGCGCAGGCATCACGTCACAACAAGGAGAAAAATTATATCCTCATAACTGACTGATGGTTAAAGTCATTTTTTCAAAAAAGTCTTTTCCAGTTTCTGACCAGTCAGGATTTCCTGTTTGTCTTGAGAGAAAGTAAATAGAATATCATTTGGACTTTGGGTTTTGGACTCATGGTGGCACAAGTGTGCTTCAGTGACTGTTATCCTGAACTTTCTGAGTTCAGTTGTGTGTACTTTGTGTTTTATCTTTCTTATTAAAAATGACCCTGACTCTGGCTTTCAGGAGGTATTTGACATTCGTGATACGAAAGAATTGTTTTCACAGCCGAGGTATGCTGGTATGGAGCGGATTTCTTTTGTGCTGGATGAAAAATTCTGGATTTTGTCTTCCTGTGTATCCCTTGTACTAAAAACACAAAAAAGTGCAGATATTGTGTATATTATGTTTTTGAATGCGAGCTGTGGTAAGCCACGTGTAGTACACATGAAATGTCACGTGCTGACATGGGACTGGACCGCGCTGGCAGGAAAAAAAAAAAGGGATAGCAAATGATCACCTCTGTAGGAAGACCTCGTAGCGTCGTCTGTAAGCGAAGCCGGCTCTCCTCACCCTCAGGTTCTCCATCAGCCCCAGGTACTTGACCTGGTGACGGATCAGCACCTCGTCAAATCGACCTGGGGACAGGGGGGAGAGGGAGAGCGGGGTCAAATCAGTCTGAGGAAAATGTGGCGTCTGTTGGGCAAAATGAACCAGAGAAAACCAGTAAATGCTAAACAGCAGGAGTGGGAGTGACAAAGGACAGAGAAACAGTGTGAAATAAACAAAAGGCCGACTGTGGAGGGAAACAAAGGCCGGCTAGATATACTGACGGCCGCACGGAGAGCTACGCTGCAGCCACTGGTGGAGCCGAAAACAAAACGCTTTGGACGGAATTAGTGAAAGATGATTAGCATGATTTTTTTTTCCTGGTGGCGTGGCTAACCTGCTTCTACTCCATTTACAACTGTCAAATAAAACTGTCATCAAACCACTGAAAGCTCTTAGCGTATGGAGGCAAATAGCAGCCATGAAATTTGAATCTATTGAAACTTAATGAGATTTAAAAAACACTTTTTTTCCCAGTGGATCACATCATGTTGTGTCATCTCAGACAGAGCTTTGGGATAAATTACTGTATTTGAAGTTTGACAGGGTTTAGATTGCACTGAAGATTCGTGAGGAACTTGAATGATCCAGGAAGTAATAATGCAATGTAATAACATATAATGCAGAACAATACACACACACACACATGCTGAGGTATTTAGGGTTTTGAGTTCCACGTACGACAGGATCTACGCTCTGTCATTTGCCGTGTGACAGGTATCTAAGCATGCTCACATTTCTATCCTGAACCGTGCCGAGCAAAGAAAAAAAACTTTTTACCTGCTTGCTTGGAGTCATTGGGCTTGATGCAGCGGACGTACGACGGCTCCTTGGACATGAGGATCTCCATGAGTTTCGCCAGACTGGCTTTGAACTGGGTGGCTGCCTGGGGGGGCAGACAGACGGATAACAGGCAAAATCGAGGTGAAGGTGAGAGAGCGGAAAAGGATGCTCGTCGGTGAGTGAGGGACAGCGAGTAAAGAGGTGAGCCGTTAATGAATGCAAATGGCAGCCCGCGGACCGAGATGATGACCTAAGAAGAGCTACGTAAACGGGGGAGTGGCCGATGAGACTGGCAGCCCAGTAGAGACTGAACACTGGGCCCAGTGTGGAGGACTGGGTTTCTAACTTGTCAGCCTGTGACAGTACCCTGTTCAAGTGTGTGTGTGTGTGTTTGAGAAGGGCATACAAGTGTCAGGGCATTCCTCGGTGAGTGGGAGGCCACAGAGAATCCCCATCAGGCCTGCCCACTCAGCACTGGAGAGGGGAAACACACCGCTGTTTGTGTAGCTGTGGGAAACTATGTCGGGATGCTTGAGAGCACCAAGAGTGTGGAAAACATAGAAAAAAAAAAAAACCTCAGGACACGAGGAGGGGCGCGCACAAACACACACATGCAAGCAGACCGACACACACACACACACACACACACAAACACAAACACGATGGTTTCTCACTGTGTCTGGGCGTTTCTTGTCACTCAGCTCCTCTCTGTCGAAACACTGGGTCAGGATCTTGTTCTCTGACATGCACATAACCTGCAGACACACACACACACACACACACACACACACACACACACACACACACACAACAAAGGATACTTAAAACCCTTAAATCAGGTGCACAGCTGTCCATTACTATCATAATTAAAACACAATGTAATATCGATCTCCTCCCTTCCTGTTCGTTCTAAACGCAGTCTCACCTCTTTAAGGTTCCTGAAGAGCAGGTCATTGTTCTTGTCCAAAAATCCTGAAGAAAAGAGAATATGAAATTTGAACTTGACAGCATTACTGCAGACTGTACTTTCCATGATCAAAAGGAGAGGGTTTGGTGTCAAAAAAACTTTTAGGTTTATGCAGAATAGAAGAAATAAGCTGATGCAGCAAATCTAATCACAATCCTCCTTTTGTATCGAATGTGAGACTTAATATAGTTTAACATCGAGGCTCTAAGCTTCATGATCTACTGCATAGTTGCATTACTACAGCATAATAAATACACAAAGTGAAAGTTCTTAACTCTTAACCAACTCTTTTGCCTCCTTTCTTTTCCCTCAACCTCTTCATAAATTGCACATTTTTTCTCTTTGTTGAGCGATTCTCCCACTCCAGGCACTTTTTTTTCCACGTGTGATAGCATTATGTGATATGAGCATTTTATCTCGTTGCCAAAGTCCCCCGCAACGCCAAGGACATCAGGTCGTACTGGCCTCGCCACTGTGCTTCGCCTGTGTGTTTCCGGTTACAATAAGAGAAGGGTCAAATTTGATATGGACACTGTGTTTAGAGCAGCACACACACACACACACACCGTTGACATTGTAGTTGACTTCTCCAGCGTAATGCAGCAGTCTGAACTCGTCACGGCCCATTACCTTCCGGGTCTTTCCATCGGCCAGCTTGTGACTGCAGGGAATCACAGGGCACCGATGTATCAGCAAGCACACTTTACGCATATTCAACTGTTCACGCTCTGGTTTCGCCGGCAAAAGTTTTGTAGTACCGTGTGAAGAAAATACAACAAATGCCTTCGTGATGTTAAAGGAGTTACAGGTGACAAGAACAAGACTAACGTGACAAAGTGTGGGTGTCCTCCCACAGTGTCCTCCAGCTTCTCCAGGAAGGTGACATCACTGGCATCTCCGGGCCTCAGACACTCTTCATCCTGAGAGAAAAGAGGAGCAAGAATTTAAGGAAACAGTTTGACATTTTGCAAAAGTGCTTATTCGATTTCCTGCTTGGAATTGGATAAAGAGAACGACACCACGCTCAGATCTGCAAGGTAATAATGAAGCCAGAGCGACGAGACTGTGAGCGAGGGGGGGCGGCGAGTCTGTCTTGGTCCAAAACTAATAAAAAATGTCTTCCAACACCTCTAAACCTCTTTAATTAACACATTATCCCCCATTTTTTATAATCAGTTCAAAAACTTAATTGTAAAACCAACACACTGTGGCTTTATGGGAGGGTAATATGCTGGAGTACGTCTTGGCTAATGTGACTCCCTATAATTTCCCAAAATGTTAAACTGTTACTTTAATATGACACTTTATGTTGTCATATATTTTATATTTCGACTAAAAATGTACTTCCAAAACCAATTTCTTTTTTAAATGAAACGCCTCTGTAGTAGAGAGACAGAGAGAGAGAGAGTGAAGCGTCTCCTCACCAAGATGGAGATGATGCCTTTGAACTTCTCCTCCACCAGGTCACAGATGATCTTGTTGTTAAAGTACTGCACCGGCTCCCACTGAAAAGACACCACTTTGGTTAGAGATCATGAAAAAAAACAAACCCCTTCCTGGGTGTTCATTGGCCCTGTCCGGTATAATTTATTCGCAATGAAAATGCTTTTTAAAACAGTGTCCGTCTGTTTTTCTCAACGTCCCAAAAAAAAAGAAGACATCTGTGAAAACCCGACACAATTCCATCTGTTCTGAGCTTTTTAATGAGTGATAAGTCAATCATCTGGCTTGCATACGCGTTGCTCCCCCGCTCGTGTGTGTGAACACACACAAACAGGCCGAGCGCAGCACTGTTTGGTCACGTTAGGAGTAACCGCCACATAATTTCCACAGAGATGACAGAGCGCGGCCCACGGTCCTGATGTCAGATGATAATGGGCTCTTTGAGAGGTGGATCCAAGTTTCTCCCACAACCTGTTTGCTCTCCGGCCAGTGCATTTATATTAGACTGAGCACAAAAGGCCATTTTATTCCAGAGCAGCAAAACAAAACAACATGAATGCAGTGTATATAAATGAAGGCGAGTCACAGCAGGCGCTCTTTGAAAAGGCGGGAAGGTGGACTCAATCATTATCCAGCACAAAAAGCCAAAAGCGAGGGGCACGAGCTGCGGGATGGAGCAACCTTACTGGGTTTCTCCCACTTTGGACTGAACAATGAGGAGAGCTGGAGGGAGCGAGAAAGGCAGAGGAGAAGCTGAAGTCTGACCGTGATGCCCTCGGCCTCGTACTCCTCCTGCTCTGACTTCAGGGTGAGCTCGATGAAAAGCTGCTGCAGCTTCTCGTTGCAGTAGTTGATGCAGAACTGCTCGAAGCTGCGAAACGCAACAACAACAGAGAAAAAAAAACCCCACACGGGGATCATTAACGTAACGCATGGGACATCTGAAGAAGAGAACTATGTTCAAAATCAGATTGATCCTTGAGTGGAAAATACTTTTTGAAAGTGCACTAAGTGTACCTGTTGTGCTGGAAGACCTCAAAGCCGTATATGTCCAGCAGGCCAATGACGGAGTAGTTCTTGTAGGAGTCATCCTGTTGGAGAGCACAACTCGGCTTTAGATCCACATTAAAAAAGGAAACAATCGACTTTGATTGTAATATTTTGATATATACATATTTATATAATAATCAAAATCCAAAACATTATATTAACGCAACTGAGAAATAAAATGTGCATTGTAAATGAATGAAACTTAAATGGAGACTGATTTTCTGGATGTGTAATCAGGAAAAAAAAATATTTTGCAGATTTATTTAGTTTGTATTGAGAATATTTCAACTCATCCTGGCATGTAATCAGTATCTGCGATTATTATTATTACCTCCACCAGTGAGCATATGTTTGCACCCCTGTCTGTCGCTTTTTTTTAAGATTTCTAGATTTTCTAGATTTCTGTCAACTTCTCAGGAAACAATGTCTGGATATTGCTGTATGGCAGATGTGTTTACGGTGTTGAAATCTATGAGTCTGTACAATTCTATCAGCTCAGTCAAGTGCGTGCCGTTTGAGTTATTTAATGATATAACGTTGAGTTGCGTCCACGTTGCGGACTTGCAAATGTCCACAAGGTGGAGCTGTGCCGTAACAGACCGAGCAGGAGACGCCAGCACGCTCCACACCGTTGTGTCGATTTTTATACATCAACATCCACACACTATCACCTCTGCTTTGTTGTATTGTTCATTTGTCAGCATCCTGTAAAGTAAATGCGAATGTCTACGTATGTTTACCGTGATTTCCAGTGAAGCGTTGATCTTGTTAACCAGCCAGGTGAAGGTGCGTCCATAGACGGCCTTGGACAGAGCATCGCGAGCCGATGATGCCTGCTCCAGGTTCAGCGGGCTCATAAGCTGGTGAAGAAACACGAACACACACACACACACACACACACACACACACACACACAGACAGAGCAGGGACATCAAAAACAGGCAATGACAGAGTCAGACAGAGTTCAGCGGGGAGATCTAGACAAGTTACAACATAATTACACGGCAGCAGACATTACACAGGGGGGAAAGCTTTGTGTACAAATGCTTTCACACACGGGTTATACAATGATGGTGCGCGTCTCGACCCACCTCCTCTCCCTTGGCAATTATCTTCTTGTGTGTGAGTGCCTCTGTCAGCACTGTTCCATTCACTCCTAACAACTGGAGAAACACAACAACATTAGCACACGCCGCCGCTTCACCAGCGCCAACTAAACGGTCGCCAGGCGTGTAAACAGACGTCATGCCACTCAGCAGCAGTGACATCCTGGGTATGGCATCTGCTGATGATGTCTGACGTTAGGTGTAAGTGGAAGACTGAACTAAGAATGAATGTGGGCTTATTCCAGTACAAAATGTCACACATGCATGTGTATACTGTACATACATATGTAGATTCAAATACCAAGCGCTCGGCCAGGGCTCATATTTATCAAACATCTCAGAGCAGGAAATCCGTCCAAACGGGCCACAACTTCTCAGACTGACACATCTCTGGTCGGGAAACGCATCTCAGCTAATATTCAGGCAGAAACAGTAAGTGAGAGGAGAGATGTTTTGGGAACGATTTATGAAAAAGAGTTCAGTAAAAGATTTTCGTCAAAAACTGAAGAATTAAAGATCTGGACAATGGATGAGAAGATTCCTTGTTCTCCGTTGAAAACTTGAGACACTGTGGGTACACGTGCAAGAAACAGCACATTGGCAATATAACATAACTTAGAGCCCACGATGTAAACATTATGAGATCTCAGGCAGTGTAAACATTTTGCTCTCATAATTTTGCACAAATCAAAATTACTTAAATTAGTTACCTAGGTCACTGATTCCAGACCAAGGGCACATGTGATCCACTGTTACACCTGAACACGATTTCAAAAGAACACGTTTGAAACACGATGGGTGGGCTTGATGAAGAGGCGCTCATCTGACGGGGATCTTGTGAACCGCTGACTTACTTATTTGCCAACAGCTGTTGACGCCTGTGCTAATTTATCTGTTTCCAGAGTTCAGTCCTTTGTACAACTGCATGAAAACATGATATTACATCATCATTGTTTCTACTTCTCGGCTCTGAGCGTCCTAAAACAGCAGCCTTACACTCAGTCCTAAAGTAGCCCTTCTCCTCGCCCAAAGTCAGATGGAAGCCTTATGTAAACACTTAACACCTACTATAAAGTGGGAGTATCTATTATTCCTAGAAGGGATTCTGAGATGCTTGAGTAATACAGGCCCAGACCTTTGATTTTTTTTTTTTAAACGCTATTCCTCCCTGGCTTATTAGGAGTGTTTGTGAATCTGCTTTGTGCGACATCTTACCCTGGCCAGGTACTTTATCTGTGTGTCAGAAGTGATGCAGGCGTTGCCCTCCTCCCCGCCGTACTGCACATTCCCGAGGTGGAGCACGCTGGCGATGATGTTCAACAGCTCCTACACGTGGGAAACGCGGAGAACGAGGGAGCGGGAGGGAACCGATGGAATGGGAAGGTGCCGTTAAAGATGGAGGGAGGGGGAGAGGAAAAAAATGGGGGGAGGGATAGAGAGAGCAAAGGTCACGAGATGAGAGGCTGCGGCACAAGGAGATTTTGCCGAGGCGATATCTTTACGAGCGACCTGGAAGATAAGCGCGGCTTTGACTGAACTCGGCTTGAGAATGTGAACAGGGCAGGAATGTAGCAATCTGCTCACCGTGTTTCGTACAAGAGCCGGTGCGAGATCTAAAAAGCTTTGGAAGCGAGCCCGGGCTCATGAACATGCAGGAAGACTCCCACGCTGTGCACAAATAAGTTCTCACCGTATACTAACACAAACGCGCACAAGCACACACACACACACACACACACACACACACACACACACACACACACACACACACACACACACACGGCTCTGCCTTACAAACACCTTCAGGCAAATGGAGAACTTCACTGCCTGCAGCGAAACCATTCGGTTTTGTGTGAAAGTGAATGCGTGAAGTGAAAACTCAACACAATGCAATACGTGCAATGCGTATAAGCTACACAAAGGGATGATAGCCTCCGGCCGCTCCCTCTGCATCATGGAAACAAACTGTTGACTGCGTGCACGGCTCGGCCCCCGATCCTCACCTCCACCTCGTCCTCGTTGAAGCCGATCACATTCAAGGCTTTCCTCACCACCTTCCAGTCGCTGCGATCATTGATGGAGCTGACTTTGGGACAGTTACCCTATGGAAACGCGCACACAGAAACCACCGGTAAACAAGCTGAAACACCCCCAACACGCCCTTTATTTACCGTCTCCCTCAACTTTTTATTCCCTCGCAAAGTTATGAACACATCCAGCAAAACTAATAAAGCAGGTGATAAGTAAATTGGTGTTTACAGGCAAAGTAAACACCCATTTATATGTCAAGTAAATGGCTATTATCACTAACACACGCAGGCGAGGTGTTTTTGCTCGGTAGCTGTTGTTGTGTGTGCGTGTGTTGACTGAGGGGAGGGTTCAGCCACTGCCTTAAGGCAGATTTCCCCCCCATGAGGAAAGCTCCTCTGGCTGCCCTCAGCGTCCCTGACTGTGAGCCTATTAAACAGAACTCCCACTGGGACACACCCAGCGTGCACCAATGGCTTCTGACGGGGTCGAGAGAGAACTTCCCCCGCGGTATATGCGCGTGATTTACGTTCTCGTCTTGGGTGTGGCGTGTACGGTTCGACCTCACCGAGATTGAACTATTAACTGGCTCCGTTGGAGGGTTGGCTCATGAAAACTGCACGCATGAATCGAATGTATTCGTTTTGCAGGCCAAAAAACCCTAAAATATTCCCTTTATAATACAACAAGGAAAATCAGCAAGCCCTCATTCTGGGTGTAAGAAAAAGTATTGTGATATTTTATTTTGGTGATACCATATCGATTTTCAATAACATTTTTTTTTGCTTAAACCTGTATGCACATGACTGTGCCATCTATATACAATGATAATTTTTGTCCAGTTAGATTTTTAAAAATGCAATACATCACATTACGAAGAGAATCTTATTGTATCGTGATATATTGAATCGGAACTCCCCGTATCGTGATACATATCGTATCGTCAGATTCTTGCCAACACACAGCCCTAATCCCTAACTGATCTTCTGTTGATCAACTAATGGATTAACTAGCTATGAGCTATTGCTCTACTTAGAAGTATCGTGATGCTGCAGGGTATTTCTGATCATATGATTTAATTACAATATAGGAATGTGAACCAATGTTATTAATCTCTCTGTTTACACAGACATTGAAAGGGCCAGGTGCTTACTTTGACCAGGTACTGGTACTGCTGAGGGCTCCTCTCCAGGCCCAGGCGTCTCAGCAGGTCCTCCTCCCCTCCCTCGATCAGCTGATAGAAAATGTGGAAGTTTCTCTCTCCGTGGTTCTGGTGGACCACGCGGGACTTCTCCAGCAGGTAGTTGATGATGTGGCCTCCCACCGGGGCACCCTGCCGACGGGACCGAGGCCAAAGGGGGGGAGGGGAGGGGGAGGTGCAAGACAGGGTAAGGTTGGGGTACTGAGGAGGTGTTGTTGGGTTGATATAACATGCAGGGATGTAAAAGGTTTTTGTGGTCCATAACAAATTTTTATGTAGCCATAAAAAAAGAGAGTGATGTGATTAATAGTATTAAAAAGAATATTTGAGTTAATATATTTGATGCATAAGCAGAGATGTGACAAACACTCAGAACAACAAAGTATGGATGTTTTTTTACAATTTTGATTTTCGTAAGGTTGACGTAATGATATTTTTGGTTCTTGCGAGAATCTCCCATCGAGAAGAGAAGTTGTTTGACAATATTCAGTCATGCTTGAAGTAGCTGCCAGTGTAAATCAAACTGTCCTCCTCACCTTGAAGTCAAACTGAATGTCCATGTACTTGCCAAAGCGGCTTGAGTTGTCGTTACGCAACGTCTTGGCGTTGCCGAAGGCCTGGGGAGAGGATGGAGAGGGATAAGGAGAAAGGAGAGGCACGGTGACTGACAGATGAGGACGCAGAGCGACAACAGGGGAACGGAGCGAGAAAGCGCGACGAAGACGGGATGGCAGGTGACGAGCTAACAGCGGGTGTCGGGAGTCCCTGCAGCGTTCTTCCAGGGCAGTGGTACAGATCACAGGGCATAGGAAACACATCTGGAAAGCATCTGGCGGAGACAGTCCAGACAGCGAGAGGAGCGTGGAGTCTAGTGCCGCCCTCATCAAACAAACACGGAAACAATCGGCACTCTGTTCTTTACCATCCGCTTCCCAAAAAAAAACAGCTTCAGCTCTGTTTGTGAGCAAGAAGGGCTCGTGAAGCCGTTGCTCGTCTCAGTCAAAGTGTGTGCATTTGGAGGTCGGCTCCAGATTAATGCGATGCCGCGGCTTTCTCACCTCCAGCACCGGGTTGGACTGCAGCAAGCGGTCCTTGATGGTCTGCACCTGCTCGCTGGCCGGGCAGGTGACGGCGTAGTACTGCAAGATCTTCTTGGACGCCTCCGTCTTCCCGGCTCCGCTCTCCCCTGAGATCAGGATGCACTGGTCCTTCCTCTCCGTCCGCATGGAACGGTACGAGTTGTCCGCCACCGCGTAGCTGGAGGAGCGAGGGGAGGGACGTGGTCAGCAGGATGTTCGGGTTATAGAAAATCAGACATGTTACTGAAGCAGACTGTGGACTGCAAACAGAAAAAAGATGTGTGCGCACACTTCCTGTTAACAAACCGGATTTGGACTTGTGTTGATGTACTGCAAGATCATACTCATTGTATATATACAATCAATAATGTGCTTGTCTTCAAGCTTATATCTTAAAGAGCATCTCAACCTTAACTTATGTATAAATTAGTGATATACATTTTGGTATGGTGTGGTATTTGGCTTGCCAAGGATTTTATGAGATTGCAAATTGTTATGGCTTGCTATTAAAACTCTTAAGAAATCAAATATTGGCAGCTTTAAAGTCACTGGGCACGGAGAAGTCTATAACTTTTGAACATTTAAATGGGACAAGAAGATAAAGTAGACATCAAATATTTATTCAACCTGCAATAATCAAAATTTTAAGTCATGATGATGACGTTCCGTTTGCAAAAAAATAGAACTTTGAAGTTCTTGACAAACTTGGTGTCATATGGAGTGTAACACATGATTGTGTCTCATAGTGTGTGAACATGGAAAGATACTGGACGCTGAGTATGAATCATAAAGTCTGGAATGGAATGCGGTCCGCTCTGGCGGCGCTATCATTTGTCAGCCATGCAGCCGCTATGTTGTTTCAGCCTGTTTGGACACCTCTCTGACATCAGACTAATTGCGGGAAGATAAAGATTAAAAAAAAGCCCTCATCGTGGCAATAGCTGCTTTGCACTGTAAGTGAGATACCGGGCGGGGGGGGGGGGGGGGGTCTCGCGGCTGGGGGTCAGGTTCGGGTCAGAGGAATTCCCTCCCGAGGGAGGAAATATCCCACCTGGTGCCATCATCTGCTTACTTTTCTTTCCATCTCTCCCTCCCGTTTTCTCTCCCCAAGCCCTCCACCTCTCTTTGCCAAGGCACATCTTTCTTTCCACTCAGAGGGAGAGAAAACATTGGCCCGAACTCAAGTGCTTCAGTCAAGGGGAGAGAAAGTTAAAAAAAAAATCTACCAGTGGCGAGAGCGGAGAGAGAACGAGTCAGTGAGCGATTCCGAAAAGGATGACGCCACTCCGAGCGTCTATAATGCGCTCGATTGTCTTGCAGCTGACCGATGGGGTCCGGCAGGATTTCACAGGGAATTCCCTGACCATTCCTGTGGCGGCCTTTCAAGCAAACACTCGGCCTCATCAACTGACGTCTGCCTGGAACAGACAGTCAGACCACGAGAGCATTACGCAGCCAGCCAGCTCTTCGCGAGCGGCGCTGGGGCCGCTTTTTGACGTAATCCCCTGCACACACTGCACGCAGGCGCCCCGGGACGACATTTAAAATACAGGTGCAGCAAATGTTCTGTCATTCCGGGCAGGAGGGGGTCGGGGGCTTAAACAGGCTCCTTTAGGGCGTAGGAACAAAAGCAGCAAACATGCTGACCATTAGGAACGCTTCTTCTGTAGCAACTTCTCCAGAACAGCTGAAACTATCTGCCAAGCAGCTCGGAAAACTCAAACTCGCAAGTACAGTGTAGAGCTTGTGCTGGTTTAAAGGCAGAGGCTGGTCGCACCTGTGGTGATCTGATTTAAGGTTTTACCGTTTAACAGTTTGATGATGAAGATTTATTCATGGCATTGTTTTCGAAAGGGTCCTAACTTTACTTTAGCTGCCTAAACCTATGGGGATTATATGCCGAAAGCAGGTTTTCTCCATTTGGTTATTGTGCCCTTCACAACTTCGTACGTCATTTGTGCTGTTAAATGATGAAAAGTTTACGTTAATGTAAAGCTGCACACCGTGAGGTGAGGTCAGGTGCGTTCGTGCACTTACATGTGTGGCGAGACCTCGTAGAAGTTCACGCCGCGGTACCGCTCCATGTGGTTCTTGGTGTAGATCTCCAGGTCTTTGTATGGGTTAACTGACACCAGCACAGAACCAATGTAGGTCTGATGGAGAAGGGACATGCGGACACATTAAAGACCCACTCGCGCTGCGACGAGACATCAGGGCTGGGACCATCAACGCGTTGCGCCGCGCTGTCTTCATGTATCGCCATTTCACTTGTCCGCTGGAACTGCGCTCAGCGCGGGCGTGTTCACGCCGAGCGCGATGTGAGTCATTCAAACTTTACCTCTCCACTTTGTTTGGTAAGTTTGCAGACCAAATAACTGTCTTTGTCCTCTTCCAAGCGGAAACATAATACTGTTGTTGGAGGCAAACACCATACAATCTTAATCTGCCACAAGGGCCAGCCCAGCAGTTAAGGCTACAAAGAAAGGCTGATTGTTGGACATTGTTTGGGAAAGGCGCAGGACAGTTTACGAAAAAAAAAAAAAAGACAGAGACATGCACGCTGGAACCCGCACGACCCTACTGGCCGACGTAACCCCTGTAGCCACTCACGTAGATGAGGTTCTCCTTGAAGCGCTTGCGGAGGTTCTCTATGAAGGCGGCCTCGCTGGTGAAGTTCTCCAGCAGGACGAAGTCCTGCACGCCCACCCGGTCTCTGGCTGTCAGGGCCGACTCCATCATAGCCCGCACCCCGTCGCTAGCCACCACCTAGGGAGGACAGAGAGGGAGTGGGCGGGGTCAGTGGCAGAATTGCAACCGCGTCGACCGCGTGACATAGCTCATACGGCGCAAACACTTCATCAATCATGCTCCGCCGAACCCACGCTAGGAGAGACTGAGAGACTGAAGGAAGAAGGGAGGGACCGAAAAAAAAAAGCGGCAGGCAGTCAACATCGCACGCACGTAATCCATCCTCATTAGGGAAGAGGGAATGAGGGGACTCGAGGAAGCAATCGAAAAATCCACTGCGGTCCCACAGTAGATGATGAAATAACTGAGGCTGATTTGACTTGATGTCTATGAAAAGAATGCCACACTGTGTGAGGAGAAACAGCAAAACCCTCCTCCTCTGAACGAACAGAAATTTGAACACTCCGAGATCTCCACCAAGGCTGAGCATTCCATTTGACCAAAAATGTCTCTTATCTTGTACATTTTTTAACTGTGCCGCCGAGGGCACGTACGTATATAAAACATTTATGGAGGCATATGCTCCTGGAAATGCTACATTTTACTTTGTTATACAGATTATTATTATAATCATTTTCTTCAGCGTTGAGATAGTGTCCCTCCAAATTGTCTTAGTTCAAATGTTTCTGCATTTATGGAGCTGACTCAAAAAGTCAAAAGGTTCATTACATCCTTCCCATCAAAAGCTGTCATCACATCTTTTAAGACTTAAAAGAAAATTAAGAGACCATGCTACCCATCCCACCCCACCCTCCCAATGTACACTACAGCACATGCCAAGAAGCACAGGCGGAGATCTAAAAGCCACTGACACACCTCACATTCAAATTGTGCACATCCAAAGTTTTCTTTCAAGCGAACCTCCAGTCATCCTGCTACCTCTAAGAAAATCTGCCCCCCGCCTATCCACACATGATTAAAGCACTTATCTAAAAAAAATATACGGCAGAAATCCCACGTAGGAAGTTGAACTGCAACACTTACATCTTTAAGCTCAGGGATGCATTTGTCCAGGAAGCCGTTCTCTAAAATAGTGGCCTGAGTTTTACGCATGAGACTGCGAATGTTACTCACATCCATGTTTCGGATCTACTGAGCTGGACAGAGCTACAACCCGCACAACTTTTGCTGGGTGGTATGGGGCAAACACACACACACACACACAAGGCAGAGCAGGTGTTGTTGTCGTGTTATGCAGCGCAGCAGTCCTCACTCCTCAGGGGACCACAAAGACGAGGTGGAGAAAGAAAGGGGGGAGAAATCTTGAGGGAGGAGGGAGCATATTAATTAGCGACGACAAAGCGACGAGAGAAAACCAACGCAAGGGGAGAGGACGGAGCAGAGAGTGAGAGGACGCCGGACACCAGGTCGTGACTGCGGCCCTGCTCCTTCGCGTCGTCCGAGCCGGGCCGGAAAGTTAACAACGCCCCCTGAAATTCCACACAGCGGCGCCCTCGGCGGCACAGAACAGAGCCCGTTAAATCGCCGCACCTGCCTGTCCTTTCACTGCAGTAACAGACACGGTGAGTACACATGAGATCTCACACGAGTGCGCGTGAACATGTGTGATCCTGTGGTTAAAGGAGAGCCGCAAAGTCCCGCGGTGTTTCACACATGGGGAGAAACCGTCCGACAGTGGTTTTACGTTTTGTCTTTGTCTACAACACAAGATCCGGGGAAACAACTGACTCCACAGCAAGTTCCCATAAACTCAAAACATGCGTGAGCACCGCCTGTTCTCCCTTCTCTCCTGTGCGCTTTCATCAACTCAACCTGCCCTGTGCTTTTTTTTCCTCCCTTTTTCTTTTTTTTTCTTTTACAGCTTTTCAAAGAGGCAAGTGGCCCTGCTGGTAAGGAAGTCGCTGGAGCCGGCTCACCTCTCTCATCTTTATGACCCGACGATGACTCAAGCTTTCATCAGCGCCCCGCACTTAATCCAGGCCGTAAAATGTGCGTGTGCGCACATCCTCAAAAGGAAGTGATGGCACAAATCCAAAGTCTGGATAGTGGCATATTTTTATTTTTTTATATACTCTATACGTTCTGTTAGTGTGATAGTGCATTGGTTAAAAGGTGTCAGCTATGGGTCAGGAAAAAAAATCTAAATTAATATCCCTGGCATTAAACCACACATGGGGTTACCGTGGAAACCAAGGTAGGTGTTGCCAAAATAACTGCGTGCGCGAGGACCCTGAGAGCCAAGTGCGTGACTGATCTCCTTCTCTGTCCATCACTGCTGTAGCGTTTTTGTGCGGCGCTTCTCACTTGTCGATCAAACGGGCGTGGCGGGTGTGTTTACCTCTTTAACTATGACTTTCCTTTGACGGAACACGTGTTAGCTAAATGCAGCTGGAGACGTACGAAACACACGACTTCCTGTGCAGCAGAGTTTTTCCGGGAAAGAATTACCAGATGAGACAGCCGGTGCTCTGACTGAAGGTAAAGGAGTTCATCATCTGCGAATGGGTTAAATCACCATTGGGAGCAGCTAAACTGACATTCACTTGCTTTGAGGTCTTGTGGCTCACTGCGAAATCCTCCAAATGTTGTGGTGCCCGGGAGGAAAGAGACCAGGGCCTTATTTCCTCGCCTCTTCCCTCCTGCCCTATACGTTCTACCTCTCATTCACTTTCCCCCCTGGCTTCGGCCTCTCGCCCATCATTCTCCATTACTTCATTGTTTTCCAGTACTGCTTTCACTGTTTGGCTTTCCTGCATGTAACGCCGAACGCTTAACCTCCACCCGCTCGCAGGAACACACCAAACAGTACGTGCCTCCCCGGTTCCGACATGTCGTCATGCTTTCCTAATCCTGTTCAGCAAACAAGTCATCCAGTCAGCCAGGTTTGCAGGAGGAGGTCTGCATGCAGATGCATAATTCTGAAGGTTGGTACTGAGAAATATATGAAAAGAAAAAGAACTGCAGCACTTTTTTTTTTTTTTTTTTTAATCAGAAGCTTCCAAAGTCAGGTACCGGCCCAGTAAATCAGTCCTCGGCTGCACTGCCCCATCATTCATCAGCTCCCACAACACGACAAACAATAAAGCCCTTTCACAAAGGCTTTCCTTTTAAAAACAAAGAGTCTGACTACAGAGAACAATTAGGGCTGGGTATCATTTGAAATGTGAACCCCATGACAGCAGCATGTCCTTTTTTGAACAGCAATGGCTGTTGGTTCACTTTGAACCATTGCTGTGAAATTCATCAGTCCCAAGTTTCAGCAAAAAGGTTTCGGTAAAACCGTTGACATGCCCATCAACCCCGGCTGTACTTTGTGTTTAGTGGTAAATATTAGTACGCTGACACGCTAAGCTGAATGGGATCCACCCGCTAACCCACCACAGGTTAGCGTTATTTAAGCCCTGCTACGCGGCCTTGCAGAGCTGCTGGTTTTGCCGCAGGCTCTGATTTAAAACCAGAAACTGAAAGACCAGTTCAACACCAGCTTCTGGCACTTGACCAAGTGTGCTATGTAAACATTTTGACTGTTTGGCTCAAACCGCATGGCATGTAAACGCTAAGATTAGGAGTACAACACTTTTTCTGAATCACGACCAATACGAGTATGTGGTAACCGCAACTAATTTTAATTGATATATGAAAGCTATCCCACTCTCCCTATGGTTTTTTCCCTCCCACTTCTTCATATTTCTATGCTTCTTCCTTGTATGCACTTCCTTGTCCTTACAGTCCTGTTGAGCGACAGAGCGTGCCGGCAGCCGCATCTGAGAGAGGGGAGAGAAAAGGGGAAGAAAATCGGGGGATCTGATCACCCGGCCAGCCTGTGAACAATAGCAGCTCTCTCCTTGACCTTTACATTGCCCCAGGCGTGCTCACACAGCTCAGATTTCATGCGGCGCATGTACACCTCACCTTACCTGCATCGTAAGGTGTGCGCGATGTGAACACGGATGGTTGGCGGTGACGGTACAGTCAGACAGTGACTTGCGCAACCAGCTGTGTTTGCCAGTGTTTCCACTGCTCTGGCTTGTTTGTGTTCGTTGCTTGTGTGGTGCCAGTGCTGCTTCATCTGTGCCGATACTATGTTGGTCAATATTAAGTACCAATCTCATACATTAGCCCTATTCAACTTTATGCATACCTGTCAACAAAGAGCATTACTTTTTGGACTGGAATCAAACCAATATGAATTACATTTTAAATATGTTAAAATTACTTTTACAATAATTTAGAGCAGAAACAATTACCCAATTTAAAAGTGATGCAAGACGCAGACGCCTCTGATGTGACGAAAGAGCGGAGCAGTCATGCAGGTGGACCTGCAGGCCACAGAAATTAAACCTAAACACAGTGACGATGTGCGGGCTATGTGGGCCAAAACACCACAAGCAGCGCGGCCCCGGCTTCAATGTCACTCGGTCACTAGATCGCCGAAAGAACCACCGCGGTTAATCACGGCGCATTCCAGTCAGACGAGTACTCCACGCTCTGAAGGTTACCCTGAGCTCCGATCTCCTTGGAGGCGGCAGGGTGCAGGTGAAAAGACAACGTTCCCAATGATTCCCACAAGTATCACGTTCATGGCTGATTTTGAATATGAAATGCACTCAGCTGCAAGAAATCCTCTCGTATTATCACTGACACTCCGTCCTTGTGCTCTCCTCCCTTTCCTTAGGTGCTCCTCATCAGCTGAGTGCAAGGCCTGGCCCATGCTTTTAATGGAGGCTGGAGAAGGAGCTCTCTCTTTCTCTTCCTCTCTCTCTCAGTTTGCTTGAGTTCGTTTTGAGCAGGGAGGTGTTCTGGGTCCTGGATGGCCCGGACTCTCTCCATCTTTTTTTGTTATTCTTGGCCGGCCTCCAGGGTTTTTTTGTGTAAGCATCAAGGTTTTCTTTTGGTTTGTAAATAATAAAAACCTATTTCACTCAACTGCACCTAAAGCTGCCGTCCTCATCATATGTTGCCAGTGACCGGGTCAGCCATTGTGGCTGCAATATGCGGGGGCATGTCCAGAATCCAACGAGAATGGGAGAGATTTCATCCATACTTCACAGGCGAGTTTCATGTCGGTTTCACTTTGCCTAGAAGCCTTTTTAGCTGAAAAATCGACACGAAACCTTTACATGATCGCTCTTGCTTTTAATCCTCAACTCATGTATTAATCCTTATTTATGAGTAATTCATGAGTTCGCCAGTCAGTGTGAAAGAATGCAGCAAAACTTACCCGACCCCAGCGATACTCCATGGAGACAAGCACTTTGAGGATTTCAACTCATCGGGGTTGTACTCCAGTTACAATAAAAGCGGTTTACTGCCCCCTTTAATAAGCTTTTCGCTTGTCGCACTTCATCACAACTCAGTCCTGAGTGCGGCCACGAAAGTGACTCGAACGCACAGCGAGGCGAGCCCAGTATAAACTCCACACTGATCCGAGGTTAGAATCCCAGCAGGCAGGAATGACATCTGTGTCAGGAATTTCTCAGTGCATTGTGCTAGCCTGACAAACCTGTCAGTCCTCCATGCGCCGCGCCACACACACACACACACACACACACACACACGGGTTGTAGAAGCAGAGGAAGCTCATAAAATAAAATCAGATCCTTATGGATGCACTCACACGCACACACACACACGTGTGTACCCAAATGTGGGGTACATCACCCTACACGGGTTTAACTGTGGGAGTTCTGCTGAAGAACAGCATATTGTGTTTATTATCCGTAGGAGAAAATACACTTGGCACCAAGGAGGATACATAATCATCAGCGATACTTCAGCGCACACTTTTTTCATTAGTGCGCTCGCTCTCGGCGAACGCCGAAGAATGACGCGCAATTGCTTGGCCCTGGCGAACAGGGCACGCCTTCTCAGATATCAGACGCACGGGTACAAATAGATCTATCATCGGTGCAAAGAATGCAGAGTCGAGTCGTTAAGCTGAGGAGGGATGCTGAGGTCGGGGAGGAGCTGGACTAGAAAGAGTTAAGGTACACCCAGGGAGAGGCGTCAGGTGAGGAACAAACCCACGGCATGGCGGGCTGCTTTGGGCTCTCGCTCTCCCCTGTGCGCCTTACCTGTGTCCTTGAAGTTCAAGAGCACACCGTCAGGGCCGCTGCACAATCCAATGTGCCACCATAAGTACTCACAAACCTGCTCCTGCAAACTTTCCTCTCCCGGTCCAAAAAAGTCCAACACCCCCACCCCCCCCTTTTTCACACATCACAAACTCCTTACCTCCCATACTCTTGAATGCAGACGCACGCACGGAGAAGCGATTCGTCACTACCTCCAAACCGCAAGACATCGCCCTGAACTCCCCATGTTCTGACTTTTGTTCCCTGCGAGACAAACGTGTGGCTGGGTGTCTTACCAAAGGTCTGTACTTCATGGCTTCCGCCCTGCTCTCGAGCGACTGGTGCAGGGATTTTTGTTTTGCGTTCGATGATGGTCCAGCTTTAAGAATATGGCCTCCAGTGCCGCGCCACGACCACTTTTTAGCAGAGAGTTTGTTTTTAGAAGCTCTCCCCTCCGTCCTCGGAGCCAGCTGCCATAGCTTCTCCTCTTACTCCTGCTTGCACACACACCTCTCCCTCTCTCTCTCTCCTCTGCTCACCACTCGTTCACCCACTTTTCCTCCCCCTCCCTCCTCCAGAGGAAATAGTCCCCATGTTGGGTGACACATAACCCCCCCTTCTCTCTCTCTCTTTCTCTCTGTGCTTTTCCCCCCGTTGTCGCCATCTGAAAAAAAAACTTACCTCTTTTCTCCCATCTGGCTTTAAAAGAAGGGAGAAGGTGCTAGGGCTAACAAATCTACCACACACACATACACACACAGCAACCAGCCCTGGACAGCAAAAAGGATGAGAAAGGAAAAATGCGCCCCGGATGCCGAGGGGATAAAAGGGTGCGCGCCTGCCTGAGCTCGGCCGTGTGAAACAGGGAGCAGCGAAGTAGTAAGCGCATCATGGGCCAACAAATAATCGTCTATTTAAAAACCAAACGGTTTCCTCCCCTGTCTGGCAGCCAAAGGGCGGCAATGAGAAAGGGCCTCGCTCACCGACGTACATTACAATAATGCACGCATGCACATGGACTCGCCGTCATTAGTCCAATATCACTGGGAGTGTAATTAAGCCAGACCAGCATTGCATGCATGCACGCACACACATACACACACACACCCTCTCCCTGCAGATCAAAGCTGTCTAATGCATCTGCTTGTTAACACTAATGCAGAGTGACATCTCACAGGCAGTGGGCGCGTGTTTCTGAGAACAAAGAAGGAGCCGAGGATTAATACTGCAGATATTAATGAGGGCTCGTTTGAAGTGTGTGTTTGAAGGCCTGGTCACCTGTTGGGGAAGCTTACAGCAAGGTTGCTGCGCGCTTCAGGCCTAGAGGAGGCGAGAATGTCACTCGAACGCAGGCGTCCTCCCTTTGGGGAACACGCTTATTCGCCCTATTTTCCGAAAAGTTAGTTGAGAGGATCGACACACACATTTAAAACTGTCTTGAGCGATTACCTCAGGCTGTTAGCTTAGCTTAGCATACAGAAGCTGGCCTAAATTCTGTCCAAAACGAACACAATATCATGATTGTCTCACTCATATAGTGGCCGAAGCACAGAAAAGACAACTTGTGGTCACTCTTACTGGGGTTATGTGTATGTTTGTTTGTTTTTTAACCTTAGGGCAGCCGTTTCCAATCTTCATGCTAGCTAAGCTAACCCTTGCTGGTTGCATCATGATATAATCCTTTTAGCTAACTCTGCTAAAAAAAACCCAATGTATATGTTTTCCAAAATTGTTCAACCAAGTCAAGTCAAATTCCTATTTGATTAAAATTACAGACAGACTGGGAAAAAAAGTGGAAAACGGAGGAATGTGAAACTAAAGGACAAATTCTGGACCAAGCTTTAGCATTCTTGTTCGCAGCGGAAGATGCTACAAGCTGAGGCTTCAAAGACCTGAGAAACAGTGGGAAAGCCAGGTTTTATAGGACTCATTAGGACGACTTGCTCCTTCCTGCACATCTAACAGAGCGGGCCCATAAACCGCATGAAAGTGCGGCTACCGGTGCTCCATTAGCCATGTCTCCAGGTGCACCTTGGCCATCCTCGTCTCCCGCTTCGACCAACCTGCAGGAGACGGGTCTTACGCCAGTACTGCGTGCATCCAGTAAGGTTTTTAATATGATGAATGAAAGTGACAATGAGTCAAACTTCCTCTTCCTCGCTATCTCCATTCTCCTCGGCCGGCTCCGAGGCTCACAGCTCCTCTTAAGTTAAGTCTTGGCAAATTCCTCATTTTAGTCATGCTCCTCCAAAAACTTCCCTCAAGGGTGTTAGCAATCAGTTCAACCTGAGCAGAAGGGCCCTGGTTTTTATTTATCAGCCCTTCACAGCAGCACAGCCCACCCAGCAAAGATTATTAGTTAGAAGCGGTATGGCCCATAGCAGCAGGTTCAGTGTGTTCGTTCGCGGGCGGAGGACCAGGTGTAACTCTTATTAAAGCGAGCTATAGGGGCAATATCGGAGAACACACCGTGAGAAAACACTCACACACACACACACACACACATACACACACACACTTCTTTCCCTCCCACACTGCCCTCTTCTGGCGATCCCCATTAGGAGCTGGTCTCTTTCGGCCGAGGCGGACATCAAAAATGCTGTGTCAATGCAAATAACTCTGTTGCCGTGTCCTAAGAGGGAGCACACACACTTTCATGTCAGGTAGTCAAATTTGTCCACCTCGCATAAAGCCCCCCAACCCCCCTTGTCTCACTTGTCTCCCTCTCACTCTCTCTCTCTCTCTCTCTCTCTTCTCATTGCCAGTACAATCAGAGCCCCTGTGCAGGAATCTGAGTAATGTTTTCCAGACGCTCGCTCTCCCTCCCTCCCTCCCTCCCCTCTGTGTGTGTGTGTGTGTGTGTGTCCCACCACTGTGTGAGAACACACCGGTCAGACAGCAGGAAACAACAGGCAAAGACACGGGAGCGGACAGAGGGGTCCAGCTGATCGACGCCCAACGTACAGAGCAGGGTTTGCGCGTCCCCCCACGCCTGCGAATGTCTGGCTTTTCTGGCGAGCGGCCGCCTTGCAAAGGTGTGCGCCCCGGCGTGCGTTTCTGCAGGCTCATGCTGAGGCAGCATATTTGCGCCGCGCCGGAGGGAGGAGGGGACGTGTCTGACCACCGGTATCTCCCTCAGCTGTCAGACTTTAACCCTTCCTTATCCACGTTCTTATCCAGAGTGCAACCCCCACCTGCACTCACGGCTAACTCCCTTAGCTGGAGCAGACATTGCACAGACGGATTCTCTCTCTCTCTCACACACGCACACCTATATATTTTTCCCCCCTCATCTCCAGCTTCTCTTCACTCGCTGGCACCTGATACAGCATCTGTCTCTCCTCCCTCCCTTCCCGCCTGACAGCCCTCCCTGCCAACATGCAATCCAGCGTATTCAATCCGTCCCCCTGTCCTTTATAACCCTGAGGCAATAGAAGGATATGACATACAAAGCACTATCAGGGACATAAAACCATGGAAACAATACAAACATTGTGTTATATCTGCCATTTGGCCATCGGAGGAGCTTTTCAACAACAGGCACTGATGCCAAATTGCAGTGTTTTGGCCACTGGTGCAGGTGCATTAGATTTTTATTTACATAGGGGTTGGGGGGGTTTGGTCCAGGTCTGAACTCACTTAAGGGAGGAGCCGAATACATATACAGCACTCCCTGCTCACAGCAACTACATCACACACATCGATTTGGAAATTAAACATGGAGTTGTTTTCATTGAGGGAACGAGGAAAAAAAAGAAGCTAAAATCCCACCGAGCGACCATTTTCAGGGACACACATGTGACCTCGACTCCGTGGGAAATCAGAAATGGGAACTTGACTTTCGCCTCCTGCTCTCTCTCTCTCTCTCTCTCTGTCTCTCTCTCTATCCCTTCCTTCTCTGCTCCCCTCCCCTTCAAATTCCTCTTCCCTCTCTCACTTCCTCTCCAGAAAAGTTTGGTCGGAATGATCCTGGATGTATAAATAGCAATTTTCCACTCTCCCTCCATCGTCTGTGCAGTTCAGAAATAAGGCTTGGGAACTTGTTGTCATGCAACATCATGCCCACACTGAGGGGCGATATACCGTACGTACTCGCAGGTGACGCCAAACTGCATTGAATTGCACCCGTCCGACTTGGCCTGCAGGAGGCTCATCTGCTTCCGACGTCCTCCACGCCGTCGTGCCTTGAGCTCGACCGTTCGTCATCCGGATGGAAAACTCAATTTTAGTGCAACTAAACATGCTCCAAGCCCCCGCCGCGGCGTCCTGGAAGAGTTAAACTCAATTACGTCGAACCTGTGTGCTCATACGAGCAGCCGGTTTGCGCCAATATTAGCTGGATGACGTTTTGTCATGTGACATGCCGAATATAGGGGATTTCCCCGCTACAACATGTGCAACACACCACGGAGGGAAATGCCAATGCTAAATGTGTCGCAAAATGCTGAGCATTTCTTCATTTAATAAAAACCACGGGTGATGGTTGGAGACGAATATCGAAACAGGCACTGCATGGTTGACTTCATAAAATGCCACTTTTCAAAATGAGTAACTGGTATTTTTGAAGTAAAACAAAATGTTGCACGAACATTAGGCTAGATATTGGGCATTCAAAATACATTAGGGATACAAAAGTGCGCTATACCATGTCATTGCTGCTGAATCTCACCAATACAGACTTAAATGTTTGGAAAAAAGCGAACCCAACAATGTTGTTGCAATCAAGAATGGAAAATAGGAATCGGTAAACAGAATTAGCATCGTCATTTGGACTAGTGCACTGCCATTAAATGTCACGAGGCGTTGTTGCATTGCTCTGGACGTCGTCAACTTACTTAAAGGTGCTCTGCACAGTTTTTGACCAGTGGTGGTGGTGCTGCAGGGTGGGTCTGCATTTCGTCAGTCCAAGAAACATAGCAATGCACCAAAAAAATGCACATTTTAAAGTACTGGGGGAGGGACACAACGTAAAAAGAACTTTTAAAATAAAACTCCACCATCTGAGGTCCGTCTGTGCTCCAATGTGTTGTATCAGACTGACAACATCCAAGCTCGCAAGAGTTCATTGAAGGTTTCATCACACTCAAATCCCAAACGCTAAGGACAATGATATAAGCTCAGATTTGACATCAGTAATACAAATGCCGCGTTGCCCAAGAGCGCTACAAATTAGACAAGACTTAAGTGTGTAAAAAGTCTGCATAGCTTCAACTGACGAGATGGGAAAAGAAGGTGTTTCGGTTCGGTTCCCTCGGTTCAAACCGCCCGAGAAACACAAACATCATCCGCCAGGCGTACATATAGCCCATATGATTACCCCACCCATCCCCACTGCGGTATCCTCAAGGATCGCTTTACGTCTAAGACTTCAGTCCCAAAGGGGGCAAAGTTACGCCGGGGCTGGCCTCCGACCAAAAGCAATACGTCCACTCCCCTGAGCTGAGCTTGTAAGTTATGTTAAAGGAACACGCCTACTTTAGGGGGGGGGGATTTGGCTCGCCGGTCGTGTTTGCTGCGATGAGATGAGGGACTGTCCGGCGATCCACCGAGAACGCCCCGTTCCCCGGCAGATTGCTGGTTTGATGAAATACCGTCCACGCTCGTCGATGGGAGCTCGAACACGAGGAAGCGGCGTCGGCTTTAAAAACTAAGCGGGAAAATAGGATGACGGGCCTGAGATGGGGTTCGTCAATTTTGACTTGCATTGTGTTTAAAAGCACGCTTTAAACACAATGCAAGTCAGGAAGAGTGTTGTCTCCCCGTTGCACGTCTCTCACTGTGGCCACTTGTTGCTTTTGCGGGAGGCCTGGCTTTCTTCGAGACACTCCACAGGTTCCTCCGACGTGATAAAGTCGCTCTCATCATCGGTGCTGCTAATACAAGTCATTCACACGCCCATAGACAACGAATATCACTCGATATCACTTCTGGCCTCGCGTCGCCGCCGAGCGCGGCTGTCAAGCTGCGAGACGAAAGCCAGGGGAGGCGCGAACCTTAACTCGCCGGCTACAAATCAAATGAGATGCAACAAAAACGTGGCCCTCCGAGCCATTAAGTGCCCGCATTAGGCCGCTGTAAATCTGCATCTTCCTCCCCTGCCCACGCAAACAAGACCCTGACGTTAGCCAGGCTGTCACTCCCTCACCACCTCACTTTATCGCCTTCCCTCTCGCCCATGCTCCCCCTTTCTCACTCTTTCGATCTTCATCACCTTCCCTACTCAGAACCTTTCAGCAACGCGTGGCCGAATGGTGCCGCGCTTAAAAGTCAGCCTGCATCGGCCCTCCGGTGGAAGTGTCGCCCACTCCTCGCCACTTTAAGAAGCCAAGTGTCGAGAGGGAGGGCAGGGGAGGGACCCAAGAGCGGCAACGTGAGGCAAGAGCCCGGAGAGGGTGAGACAAAAAAAGAACGGAGGAAAAAAAAAAAAAAAAATGGCAGTGTGCGGGCCGGCTGTGATGTCAGAGCGAAAGAATGTGAGCCATGTGGGCGGCAAACAAGTCTGGAAGCAGAGGCGAGAGGGCAGAAGAGAGGAGAGGTGCGATGAAAGAGAAGTATCGTGCAAAAAAAAAAAATGAAAGCGAAAGAGAGAGAAATAAAAAGAGGATGCGAGGCAGGAAGCTGGTGACAGATGGTGAATGTGCCACGATATAAATTTATATCAAGTTATCAAATATGCAGGAGTGTGTGTGTGTGTGTGTGTGTGTGTGTGTCTTTTGACATAACTTGTGGTCTGTCTGGTTTGGTGGAACAGCACGATACTGACACAAGCGGGGGGGGGGGTTCCCAGAGGCCAAATACAATCGCTCAAACTGTCCCCGATTCTCTCAACCTACTTAGTGTGCCTCTCTGTTGCTGCCCTCACTGCTCTGGGTTAAGTGAATCATTACAGCGTGTGTGCGTGTGTGTGTGTGTGTGTGTGTGTTTGCCTGTGTGTGTGTGCGTGTGTCGGTGTGGACTGGGCCATGGCGGGGTAAGAGGTTTCCGCTGTGAACAGATGTGACACAGAGAGACCGAAGGCTGAAACAGCAAGCTTGAAATCAAGCTAATAAGGGGAAACTGGGTTGTAGGGTTTTTTTTTTTCTTTGTGGGTTTTTCCCCCTGTTCACACACACACACACACACACACACCAAATATGAAGACACTCCCCATCCTTCGCGCGCTCATCCACTTTTCCGCTGCGGGCGACGCTTCGGTCATGCAGGCATTTCCTAAAGAGTCCGGCGGCGCGATCCTCTCGAATCCCAGGGAGACGTCCGTTTGGACGAACGGAGGCCCGGCCGCGCGGGCTAACGCAAGGCATTGTGGGGAGGCTGCAACTGAACGTTTCCTCCTGCAGAACCGTCGGACCGATGAGGAGCTCAGACACCGCACAGTTTCGCCACGCAGTAACTCCATAATAGCGCGTTTTGGGCCGTTGCGCCGCCGCAGAGGCTCACACGGCTCACTTCGCCTGACCCCTTGCACAAAAAAAAAAATATGTAGTTTCAAAAGTTCCCCACAGATTTACAGGTAAGAGGAAACGCGGCTCTGACGCAGCCCACAGGCCTCACCAGTCAACAAGGGCAGGTGGTGACATGCAGAGGGAGGGAACATTCCCACACTTTTTCTACCTGCACTGCATAGCTTTCCTGCCCCTGCCCGAGTGTCTCACACATCCCACGCCCGCCCGCCCCCTCCCCAGTGGGCAGAAGGCCCCCTTTCGTCCACAGCAGGCCTTATATGGTGAGGAGCTCGGCCCTGTGGGTTAAAACAATGGCGGAGCCCTGCCCGCGATGTAGACTGCTCCGCGGCAGCTTCAGGGACGAACACGGATCTATTTCATCAGTGCCGATGAGTCGCCCGATGAAAGCAGCATCTTTAAATGTGACTTGTTTAATAACCCCCCCCCAAAAAAAGCACCACTACTATGCTAACTCTTCGCTGAAGAGAAGTTATTCCCCTCGGTCCGTATGTTGCTGAATATATGGAAGCGGGGAAAAGATTTTACCAAGTAAAGATGTTTGAAATGCCTCATGACATGCGCCGAAAAACATTTGAAACAATCTGTCTCTGGCACATTATCGTCTCTAATACAACGAGAAAAACAAGACTGGTTTTATATTATGCAACCTGTCGTCTGCAACTTCAAATCCAAAGGAAAACAAATTACACCTTCGTCGAAACACTTGATATCAAACGCTCCCTCCACCTCTACGCGTGCGACGTCAAATTGAGGAAGGCGCGCTGCAGCAACAGTTTTTAAAGGCGCAAAGCAAATGAGGAAGGATTTCGTCAGCAGCGACCGACTGTGAGAAATTCGGGCGCAATGACACGCATCCAGCCTGAGGTTACTGTACAGCCACGTGACGGCTTGAACCAAGTTGCCAAATTTCAAACAAGTGAATTTCCTGTTTACTCAAAACACTTCCTCCTTGCTGATTAGGCATTAGTAAGAGCCGACGCACAGGACGGAACAAATGTAGAACAAGCAGGCACTAAAATTAATAGAATAAATTTACATTGCTCTCCTACAGGTCATACAGTAGAGTCATGGAAGTGTTGCTTATGGAACAGGGTGGTTTCGAAAGGAGGGCGGGCTTTTTGCTGGAAAGATGTGGAGGAAAAAAACATATGGAAAAGAATGGGAAGTGTGACAGTCTGAAAAGATGGCTCCTCAGAGGCCATCGGTTTCTCGTTAAAGAGCTGTTGACATGTCAACATCCACCGACATTAAAACCTGACAAACAGCTGGGGATTTATGTGCGAACCGCCCGAACTCCGCGAGGAATCTCCGGAGAAATAACTCGACGTGGGCCTTCTTCCCCCGACGCGAGAGGATCGCTCAGCAAAATCGGTCGTGCGCATTGAAACGGCGACACATCCGGAATTCTCAGGAGATTTATGAACCGAGGGTCGGGCTGCTGACACACACACACACACACACACACACATGTTGTATGCACACAGGGAGGGGGTAGCGGCTTTCCTCCATGTTTGCAAAATGACAAAAATGCATCCCCATCACAAAGAGCGCGACGGCACAGAGGGGGTCGTTCACGATCTTCTGCGGTCTGCCTGCCTCACGGGTGGATGACGCAGCACTGGAAATGTCCACCGCTGTGGTTATGGGCGTCCTGCGGGAGGTGGATGTTCGCGCTGCTTATCGGCCGAGGTCGGACTGAGCGGCCGCCACGTCGGGCCATTCCCGGTCGGACTGAAAGCGTAGCCATGTCGTAACCTTCGTCATCAAAAAGAACAAAAAGTGTAGCCAAGTGTAACAAGAGTTCTTCATTTATCAATTATATTACACTAAGAGGGTAAACACATGTTCAACATTTGTTGATGTTAATGAACGCAGCACCTTGACTCGTGGCTCTCGTGAATTGGAGGCGGAGAAAAAGATGTGTGCGCGCGTGTGACAGCGCGGATGCACCACGTGCAGACAAGCGGCCCGATTAACGCTGGGATATCGGTTTAACACTCGCGGCCCGATCGCTCCCAGCGTACACTCGGTGACGTCGCCTCTCGTGGAATGTCGTCTGCGAGGTTTTGCCCCGCGGGCCGCGCCCGTCCGCTCCCACCGGGCTCTAAATGCACAGTTGTTCCCCCGGAGGAAGACGCTTCTGCACACATGCGTGCGGGCGCATACTCTGACGCCCCATCTAAAACGCCTTCCATAGTTAGACGAGGCGGGGTCACTGGGGCGCATTAGATAGCGAGGGGACAGATTATTTGAGGAGGTCTGCAGCTGCGATGAGGACAGAAATACCTTCATTAAGAAGCAACTGGTGGGCTTGCGGGTGGGGGTGAGGGTGGGGGTTGGGGATTCTGAGCCGAGCATCCAGGAGCAAAACAGGATGTCGCTGCGTTGTCTCGTGGACATCGTGCCCAAAGCGGACAGACTGTCTCTGCTCCTCTGAATGTGAAAAAAAAACACGCCTGCTCCCGAAGTGTCACTTATGAGCATTTCCTGTAAGCAAAATGTCTACGATCATGTTGCGGCTGCTTCTTCTTTTTAAATTTCACTTCAGATTGATTTTTTTTTTTTGTGTACATGACATTAGCGTAGCGATACGCAGCTTCGGGTTTTCGGCCTGTTAAAGAACCGTGATTAGAATCCTCCCCTTCGATTTTGGAGAACATCTGAAAAATGTCCTCACGTACACAAGTCTGACAAAGACGTTTCGGTTTTGTTTTTTAACCTGGAGATAAAACAGCTGTTTTCGCGCAGACTTTTTTTTTCAAAACCCGAGGAAACCTCAGCACAGTCCCAGGCACTTGCTGCCCCCACCCACCCGGACCAGCGGCTGTAAAAACAGGTGAACATTAACCTGCTAACCCAGAGAGGAAGGCGACCTTGCCGCAGGAGGCCGACGCAACGCGATAAAGGGCCCCACGACAGAGAGAGAGTGAGAGAGCGGTCTGATAAGGATTTCACATGGCGTCTTGACAGCCTGCCCTTTACGCTCTTTATGACCGCTCGCTGCTCCCGAGTTGACGACGACGAGAAGATGTCAGCATCAGACGTCGGATGCCAAACATCAGCCGCGACAGGCCGCTGTATTTCACCCCTCGTTTGTGTTGCTAATGTTTTCACGCCACATTTAGTCGGGCTTGATTTTGGTTTTTTTTCACCAAACCAAGTTATTTGCGCGTTGCTTCTCTGCCAAACTGTCCACCTCGCTCCTCCTCCTCCTCCTCCTCCTTTCAGCCCCTCTCTTCCTTTATTTCTTTTTCTCTCCCTCCAGGTCCAAGGCCGCACCTGCCTGACGTTATCGGAGCGCCGCCAGAGCAAGAGCCTGGTCAAAGGTTAACCAGAGGCACCTAGTGAGAGGCGGAAGCCACCGTGGTCTCGCTAAATCTCACAGATAACCCCCTGTTCTAAGGCAGGAGGATTGCGTGGCGACAGATATGCCGGAGGACGACCGATAATGTGTTGATATTTCTTTCTCTCTTTTTTTCAAGGCCGTGAAATAATAATAATAATTCTGAGCAGCGGGGCGATGTGACCTTCGCCAAGCCTCCTGCACCACCAGTTTCTCAAAGCCATGTGGCTTCAGTTTTATGCATTACATGTACACACATGCAGTAGTTTGCATGGAATTCAAATCAAATTCATCCAAGTACATTTGACTGAAACAAACTGAAACGGGGTTGGGAGGGAGTAGAGTCTGTCGAATTCTGCTCGAGTCGGAGCGGGCTTAAAACGTTCCCAGAGTCTCGCGTTAATCCAGCACCAACACCAGCGCTTCCCACAGATCGGCTTGACTGGTGTGTACACAAACACACACACATGCACAAACGCACTGAGCTACCCCCGCAAATTCTGTGGGACAAATGGGGTGGGGGGGGGGGCACACACCGACGCACCGCGCCCACCGCTGTTTCGGCACACACTGACATTTGCCTGTCGCATCGCATCGGGTGTGTCCCAGCGCCAGCCGCTCGGACGCAGGAGGGGGAGTATGGGTATGATGCGGGTCTGGTCCCGGTCATAAGGAGGATGTGCACACAAGTGTACAAAACACACAAATGCCTCATCAGGAGAACGGGAAAAGGGCAGGTGAGGCGCAAGTCAGCTCAGCGCCTGCTCCGAATATTTTGCCCACTAAGGGCTTTTCGGGGACGTCCCGCGCCCTTCGCCTCGTCCGCTTTGGGGAAGAGAGAGGGGTTTCCGATCTTCTGACCACCCACCCTTCTACGGCGTGGGAGGCAGGGCTTGAACACAAAGACCCGCATTAATAGGTCTTCAAATAAACATCGCGGCCTATTTTGGGACATGGCTTATTTTTGTAACGAACATGGGGCTAAGCGCGTGGGCTAACATCCGACGGGTTTCTGGAAAAGGCTGAAGAGTTACGCGACGGCGTCCCAGCGAGACAGCCCGAGTTCTGACGATGGGATAAAACGAAGCCCCGAGATAGACCCGAACCACGCACGGGCACCCACGCATTTCTGCTCTTATTATTGGTCGAATCAGAATGAGGGTGTGGAGCGCACATGAATGAGCAGGTCGATCCTCGGCGTCACCCTGGCAGACCAGAATGGGGGCAAAGTAGGCAAAGGTCCGAGAAAACTCAAGAAACAGATTGAGGCGGTCCTTCAAACACCTCGAGGGATACACTTCAATTTTAATAACCTCTTGATTGACTGGGACTGCTTCCACTGTACTGCACAATCGCGTTCCATTCCTCCGACTTTCAAGACTCTGGATTGAAAAGGAACACAAGTGAAGGAATACATGAAGCGTCGGATCATAAAGCAGTTTAGTCAAGTCAAAGACACCAGAATGGAAAAGGAATCCGAATCCAGAGCACGCAAAAAAATGCAGCGCCGTATTAACCGCTTCGGCCCCAGAGTCACTCCAGGTCTCCCCGGCTCCTGCAGTCGCGCTGCATGTACAAAAATGGAAGGCGGAGGCTGGCGTGGATTTTGACTCATTTCCAGGGTGGTTTCCAGTCCCTCAGCAGCCGGGGCTGTAATAGCGGAGGAACGAGCGGGACCCAGTCACTTCGGGTTTATTCCCAGCAGGGGCGGGGCCCGGCTCCACCGCTGGCCTGGCTTTCGGGATGTGGGAACGAATCGCGCGGAAAAAAAAAAAAAAAAAACTAAAGCGGCTGCCCATGGCAGCGGGGCCCAGACGAGACCCGGCGCTCGTGGCCTCCAGGACCGCGAGTCATCCTCATACAGGTAACGCAGGCTCTGACTCGCTGCCACGTAGACGCATACCCTTGTTACTTCCATTCGACTGGATCGTCTTTTTACCTTTATTACGTGTTTCTTTGTAATTTACGACGCGCTCTGCAGCTCTCTGCGCACCGATTCTACAGCATGCCATTTATTCATAGCAGTTTTCTCCAAAATCAATCCTCTGCTCTGTTTTGCTGCCACTGGCAACAACTGTCAAGCATGGAAGAATCGATTTCAGGAGGGTGTTCTTTTTTTAAATATAGGAGTTGTTATTTATCCCTAGCTTAATTTAGTTTTTCACTTGCCATTTTATACCGTTACTACACTATTTAATAGTTTACAAAGCTGTGGCTGCACTTTAAGCATTTACTTTTTTTTTTACGACTGACAGTGAAATAACATAATAAATGGGAGAGCCAGCAATCAAATCGCACCCATGCAGGGTCATGGGTTAAAACCGCGCTTTAGCCTTATTAGCATGCGCTTCGACTGCCACTTCAAATGCTCTCAGACCTCAGGTCTGTACCTCTGAATCAACGGAAAACCTTCAGCTCTTCCAAACTCCCGCATACTGTTCATACGCGATTTGCCGCTTCCACTGTAACCAGCACTTCGACTGACACAGTTTAAAGTGAAGCGGCGCTACTTTCTTTCAGGGCTTCCAATGCCGCCGCCGCGCTTCCGGCTACATTCACCAACTGCACTTTAACTGACACCGCCACCTCCTTTAGGTGCTTCAACTGAATCTCGAGCTCCTTCACGAGCCACCGATTGACGCTTCAACTTCTTTCAGCCCCATTTTACAGCGGCCAGTATTCAAAGCTGTGCACGGCAGCTTTAAAGGGGAGCGCGCAGCAGCTGGCGTGATGCCGAACACGACTATTCAGTATCCAACGAGGACGTGAGAGTTGATGGGAGTCTAAAAAAAGTGGATGCACGTTGATTCACATAATAACGGCCGAGCTTATTTAATCCGAACCTCCGCTAGATCTCTACTTAAGACAAGCATGTGCCTGTATGGTAAAAAAAACCCAAAACAGGCTCTAATGTAAACATGACTTCTCATCCCATATCTGCATCTCTCTGTCTGCCGGTCTGTCTGGCGAAGCCTGGAATCGATAACCATTCCCATCCAGTAACTCCAACACATCTCGTCCCATCCGGGGCGTCTGAGTCAACTTCCCATGCGTCGCGGTCTGTATCAGCGGCAGCCATCAACAGCAACGCCCCCACACACACACACACACACACACACACACACACACGCACACACACATAAGCTACCAACATTACCCACAAATGCAGCTTAGTCACGTCATTTTGGTATCACTTCACACCATGGGGAGGAACGTCCACGGTGTCAAACATAACCGCTCTTTTCAATGACTCTCACAAGAGTTTGTCGCTCACTTCTGTTCTCCAACCTGAGCACAATTTTTAATATCCGCCATCACCATCTTGAGACGTGAACATCGGATTGGGCGCTCAGTAATTCACGCTGGCCCAACCTTTCGACATCTTAGCAAATGATTACAGAGGCCATTAATCCACTTTGAACGGCAAACTGCTGATGCATGAGGACCTTATCAGCGCTATTCCTGGCTCAGCCTGGTGTGATATTGGTGCTTAACATTATCAGAGGGACATGTCTGAAGCCCCGAAGCTTATCTTTAATGCTTGGGTTCTCGCTGTAGTCACAGATGCCAGATCTGAAACTAGGCATGGCCCAGTTTAATGCGGATGACATGCGGGCAGCTGCATGACCCATTAGTGAACTTACACATGGAGCTGAGTAGTTAGATGGCATATACTGCTCAGCCTTTCCTCTATGGATCTTTAGCAGCTGCCATTAAAGGGTAATATTCATGGCATTTAAAAGGAGTTGCTTGGCACTTTGAAAAAATTGCAAAAAAAAAGAGGCTGCGGCCAGCAGATGGTTTGCTTAGTTTACATTACAAGACTGGGATCCGGGGGGAAACAGCGAGTGTGGCTCGGGCCAAAGTTAACGGGAGCGGCCTGGCAGCATCTCCAAAGCTTAGAACTACAAACAGTTTCCAGATTTCCATTTGCAACATCGCTATGAACAAAAGACAAAACAATAACTGACCCTGAAACAAAGAACTGAGAAACACCGGCAGCCTCCGCCGGTGGAGCCAGGCGTTCTACCCAATGGCACTGGTGCAAAATCTTTCTGGCATCGACAGCAAGGGTGGATGACGACGGGGTGTCTGGAACTGCTGATTATTTTTAAAAAAGCTATAAAAACTCCCGAATTTAAACCCCATAAATGCAGGTGGCACTATCAATCCCTCACAGGCTTCCCACCCAGGAAACCTGCGTTTCACCCATTTCTTTCGTTAATCTGTGGTGCAAAGGTCCCTGAGGATAGCAGCTGTGTCTTTAGCAGTCAGGCCATTTGTTGACGTCCACAAGTTTGCTATACAATGTTCACATCAAAAAGGTCATGACAGTGGAAATGAATCCCCCTGCCGAGCCGTTCCCGCAACACAGTTCAAGTACACATGCCTGTGTGAGGGGACGCGAGTGTCTTTCCTGTCGCGGAGGGGGACGGTGGACGTCTGCGTAACAGCCCGGCTGTCAGGTGCATCCTATGGGTTCCTCCCAGGGTCCGACCGTCAAAGCCTTCACCCTGTCAACAGACAGTTCCTATATCCAGCAAAGCGTGGTCCTCGTGGTAAGGTGCGGGGACAGTCAGGGGGTTCAGGAACCTGACTCGGTTTCCCTTCGCCATGCGCATGCTGCCTGAGCCACGGAGTCGGAAAGATAGCGATCTAACATGAAGGAATTCACTAACTACCATAACAACAGGGGGCAAAGTCAGACGGGTTTGTCATCAGATAAAAGCTCAAATAGCGAGGGCTGGGCGATACGTCGGCCGTCCCCTAAAAACACAGAATGCAATGAATACGTGTCCAAAAAAAAAAAGTGCTCATAAGCCTTCGATCATTCCCACGTTACTGTAATCATCGTAAACAAACAAAATTCCATTTCGTAAGCCTTTTATTTTTGTTTATGCTTACATAGTTATACTGGGTCAAAGAGGAAATGTCTCAGTGTGTAAAAGAAAACAGACATTTAGGGTGAAAGCTCGTTGTAATCCCAAATTAGCCAACAGCACCCCGGCCGCAGTCACAGACCAGGAAAGGCATCATCTGCCTTAAACATCTGCATCACATAAGTCCGATGGAAACAGAAATGAAACAAATCTCTTTAGGGAGCAAACACACGGATCTGCTTTGGAAAAATGTATCGACGCTGCACTACGCTGCATTTCCCACGCAATCAGTTCAAACCACCGTTCTTCAATTGGGTCCACACGTTGTAGATGAAACTGAGTGCGCAGGGCCACGCGACGCTGCTGCCCGTGCTGCCCCAGCCAATCATCTCCAGCAACAAGCTGTCATCTAAAGCAGCTTAAAATCAAACTCGCTGCTGAGTGACAGGCAGCTGCAGGCAACCAGAAGGCCCGGAGGCCCCCCACCTCCAGGTGACCTTCAAGCGATAGGTCAGCTGCTCTAAGCAGCTTGACCCCCCGAGGCCTATATCCCCCCTATGTTGGCTCATTTCTCACACGTCTTCGCCTCTGTCTTCCCAATGTACAGTGTGAGGCTATTCTGCCCTTCCTTCGCTGCCGGGTGGGTGGTCCCTCTCGCCCCGTTATCGGCAGATTACAAGAAAGATGACAAGAAAAGCGAATGAGCAGTTCAAACATGGGATGAGGAAACCAGGATTAGAAATCATATGTTCGATAAAACCTCTGCATCTTTTGACAGCTGCCTCTTTTTTTGTTCTTTTTACAACTTTCCACATGCAAATCTCCCTTTCTGTTCTAAAGTGTAAACCATCAACTCTCTTCCACCCTTTCTTTACGCTGTTTATTTCTTTATGTTAGTGCTTGCAGTCGTAGCGTCCCAGGAGGATCATTTATTACATATGGTTGTGGGTGGGTGGGTGTGAGGGGGTTGTCCGCATTTTTTCACATTTTGGCGTGCCAGGTGCTTCCCTTGTTTTTTTCTCACGTACAAACCACACACACACACACACACACACACACACACACACACACACACACACACACACACACACACACACACACACAGATTAACAGGTGGACAGGTTTGTTGACAAAGCCTTTGTCGCCCACAGCGAGACTTTCTCAGCCAGAGCCAGACAGCTGAAGTCCTGGCACCGTTGCACGGGGTCTTCTAAAGCCGCAATACGGGATAGGACGCATCCGAACCGTGCCGAGCGAGGATTTGGCGTGCCGTGTCGTGCATGTATGACAGACGTGGTCAACAACCGTTCATCCACGGCAACGCCACCGACGATGGCGATAACGTTGCACGATCAACAAGTGGTGCACGCCCCTCCAGACAGGCATGCCTCTGGCAACTTTACGGCAGTTTTTTTTAGCCATAGGTTGTGATAGTCCGTGAGATTAGCTGTTCAGTGAACGGTCTTAATCTGCGTCTGCCCGGCGTCCATAAAAAGACTCGCCCCCGGGTTGAACGTGGCTAAAAGTTCACCGCGCCACAGACGACGCACGTCAGTATGACGGGCGTTCCAGCTCCTGATACTTCACACCGAACTTCATTCAAAAATAGAAATTGAAACGCCTTCGGTTTTTTTCTTTGATTATTTCCCTAAGACCTTTTTTTTCAGAAATCACATCTAGCACTGACTCTTTCATTTGGAATGAGCCCCAAAATATTCAACATTCGTTTTTGAATGGAGTTCTCAACTTCTGGGCTGAGCTTCTGTTCGCTGTGTCCTGACGCACCGCAAGTTCTACATTGTGGCAGTTGGAAACCATTGAGTAACGGTGGAACGGTTGCGAGCAAACGGTTCAATATTGTCAAAATAATAAAACAAACTGATATGTTGAACATGCGGAACGTGTTGCCGGCTTTCGTTTTTTGGTTCCACGTTGTTGGTCGCGTGTTTTACCAAGGAAATAGGTTACCAACACGCTGCGCGACGTTAAATCGTCATGTTTTTGAACGGGGTTCGGTGAGGCGTCTTCGCCATATGGCACACATCAAGCCCACGCACTCAAGCATGCTGCAGTGTCACAAAACGCACCGCCGAAACTTTCCCAGCGCTGGCAACCGTGACATACACAACACCCCCGTTACAAGTAAACGAAAGTTAGCGGCGCAGGGGAAAAAAAAAGTTGCACCGGTGCGCGGTGAACGAGCGCTCGCTAAGTCAGGTGTTCGTGCGGACAGAAAAGGAAAGAAACATACCTTAAAACAGCCGAGTCAAAAAAACCCAAAACGGCGCGGTGCTCTCTCGCTCGTCTGACTGAGTCCTCGTCCAGGTATACTCTTCTGGACACTCGGTTCGCTCTCTCCGCGCGTCAGCCCGCTCAGTCGGTGACGAGTGTCCGTCTGACGGAGGGCGACGTACAGTACCGCCCGCGTCTCCTGCGGGGTTTTCTCCCGACCCTCCCACCACTCCCACCACTCCCAGTCCAGACCAGCGATCCCGCTGCGGGCTCTGTCACGACCGCGGCCTCAGTCGGACTGCAGCCTCAGCAGAGGACTTCAACTCTTCTGGCGGTGTAGTTCCCGGTGCCGGACACTTTGTCGGATGAATAAAAGTGGCGAGATGACAGAGCGCGGCGTTAATAAGATAAACGCTGTCAGCGTGCGGTCTTCCTGAGTCTCGGTTCCCCTCAATCCCCTATGGGAGTGGTGTGGTAATTTCCACCTTCCTTTTCTTTCACTTGAAGGGCAGCTCTGCCCTTTTTTTTTATCACCAGGAAGTTCTACTAGAACCCATCCCACGGCCCCGGAATGAGTGAAGTGTTTTAGCCGAGCCGTGCGCCATGTCGTCACTGTTGTATCCATACAACATTTCGCGGCTAATAACCAGCAGCCTCCCTGTCTTCATGTATATTAAGTGAATAAAACCGCTTTGCCGTGCTGGATTCGTGTGGAGTAATATATATGATGAACAGTGAACAGCAATCTGGACCCTGCACATTAAAGCCAATATTATTTTAATGTATATATATATATATATATATATATATATATATATATATATATATATATATTATATATTATTTTATTTTTATATATACTACAAACTGACACAGCTGACTGAGCATTACTTAAAACCCTGGCCAAACCTCTGAAATCTGGGGGTGGGCGTATCGATCTAAATATCGATAGTATCGATACCAAGGTGAGTATTGGTATCGGATCGATACTAGCACGATGAAATCGATACTGCCGTTTCTCTTCTGTCGTCCAGCAATTTACTTGAATTTCCTCATTATTTTGCACGATTGACTTTTTTTTCTGAAACAAAGAATTAATTTATTATTTTTATACATTACATTTGTTCTATTGTTGTAGTTAGTAAATGAAAAAACATTTTATTGCCTAAAATCTTTGAGCTGTGTTTTACTATAATCATAATCAACTAACTCGAGGCAAAATCACAAAATTATTCAATGATCATGACGTTTCAAGTTAAAAATTATCGGTATCGGTATCGGCGATACTTGCCCTTTATTTACTTTTGGATCGATACCAAAATTGCCAGTATCGCCCACCCCTACTGAACTCCAAACCATCTTTCTTATCAATGACACGGTGTTATATCTGACTCATCAACAACAGGCAGCGAACGTCCCAGCACTTTAGACAAAATTAAAATAACCGGATATTTGAACGCGTGTCTCCTCCACATGTCACGACTGCAGCCGAGCTGCACGTTACAACACAGTGGAGGAATAAAAGTGGCGACGTTGCATCAAAACTGCCCCCAGCGCCAGTGAAATCCCTTCCAAAGAGTTCTCGTACCCTCTACCGTTAATAAAGGCGCCACTGCACCTTCACGCTGACACTGCGGACTGCGCACAGCTCCTCCCTGCAGCACAAGTAACTCGAAGTTACAGTTACATTTGCACCGTTACTTACCCCTTAACAGTTCTGCGTGGCAGAAGTTCAGCCTTCCCTAATCCCATTTTAATCTTCAGGCTTCTTCATATTTAGTTTTTTCACTCGATACTTATGTTTTGCTGTAAATTCTGTTTTCTATATTGTATTTTTATTTAATTTCTACTGAATCATTTATTCAATCTTTATTTTTGTAGACCGAAAGGAAATCACATACAAGAATAAAGAGTCTAAATGTAGAATTATGGATATGCCCATTGATTAGTTAATTCATTGTAGAATGCAGATTTGTTGCGAAATACCCAAATGAGGAAACACTGAAGTCTGGACCTCAGTGGCATTAATGGCAGAACGTTGGCTTGTGAGTCCTTCACAAGAAAAATCCTGAAAGTCCAACGTGCTCGTATTTGGCATGTGAACAACAGGCCGTCCGTCATTTCAGACATTATGTGTCGTGCTCAGGCGAAGGTGACCTCAGCCAGATGGTCAGCTGCCTGTCAATGCCAGAGCTGAGCTGTAATATGGCTGCACTGCCGGAGGGGGGGGTGATCGATTCAGCAACTCACAACCGGTGGCATTCACACACACACACACACACACACACACACACACACACACACACACACACAGGTTGTATCCTGTTGACAAGGCAATGTCAGACGGACAGCCTGTACTGGCCGGATAGGCCATTCATGACACTGACCCCCCCCCCAACCTCCACTCCCAACCCTTTACCCTTCCCACTCTGCTTCAGAGAAACAGTGAACACTTAGCCACACATAATATTTTCATTCTGCGTGGAGCCATTTAACTTGCCAGAACTTCACTGGATGTTCACAACATTTCTGTGAATAATATAATACAAGGCAAATGCTACAATGCCTGTAAGAACCATATGGAGAATTGATGAACCCCCCACCCACCAACACACACACACACACACACACACACACACATCCAGACATGCAGGGTGACTTGACCTTAGAGGAATGTGGAAAGGGGAGAAAAAATGAAGCCCTGCACTGGAATGTCTTTGTCGCTTACTCCCGTCCAGGCTACAGTACATTCCACACCTCCCCAATCATCACAGCAGGTTGCATTAACCACGCCGCATTCATCATGCTATACGTCCTGATCCGGTGCCAGCTCATGCTAAACTGTACCAAAAGGTACCTTATACCATGGGAGGGTTGATTTTTAAAAAAGCTCACTCCCTTCATTCCTTAAGCCCTATAATGCCAAACGTATCATATTTGATACATGAGTTTTTCAGCCCTCCACGTGAGCAGTGTGATTATTTTTTTCCCTGAAAAACCAAATATGATACAAATTGAAACTCATATATGGAAAATGATATTTGAAAAAAATGTTGTTTGTTTGTTCAGAGGGACCAATAAAGGCTCCAAGTTCAAAGAATTGGAATTTTCTGTCAATTATTTAATGGTTTGGGCTTTACAGGGTTAAGAGTGTTCATATAGACGTGAGACATCAGCTGTCTGTATTACTACCGGCCTATGTAAGGCAAAAGCATACAGTAGCATGCAACACATGTTACAGTGGATTTCTGTCTTAATCCCCTCATGGGAACATCACTGAGGCAACACCGCAGAAGCTACCGGCAACAAGCGATCCAAAGGGATCTACAAGATTTCTATATGCAAATATTTGAGTAATAGAGGTAAAGTAAAAGAGGTACTCCAGTATTTGGATATCCAAAACTCGACAGCATTCCTAGAGTGCAGACCTCCGTCAAGGCTGACCATTTCTCCAAAATGAAAAATTTACCCAAAACGTCTCTTATCATGTACTCAAGTGATCATTAAAAAAAACCACACATATATATATAACATTCAATTTTCTGTGGCTTCACCAACAAAAGGAATCCTTAGGAAACAATACAATTGAACCAAACTGAATTTAATTGTAACAACAGCTGTTTCGATTCATTAATGGGATTTTGCAAGAATTCCAATTACGTTAAAATATGTAAATGCTTCTCCACGTCATCCCTGTGGGTGCTGAGCCCTATAACTTCACCTGTGCCAGCATCCATTTCTACCCACTGAGCTGCATAAAAAATCTATAACAATGAAGGAAGAAAGGGAAAACTCTGACTCCACATCTGTCCTGAGTGTGTGAGCTGACCTTGCAGTTGTGGCAGTAGTTTTCTCCGTTTTTCCCCGGAGGAAGGATGATTTCCCCTGTTGGGATGAGCTGGATCGTCAGTTCCATCATGGTTCCCCTCTTCTCTTCTTTACCCGTTCTTTGTCTTTATTGATTCCGTCGTGTTTTGGTCCTTTCCCACTTTGTCGGAGGAAAAAATACAACACCTCTCCCCTCAGGTCCGCTAGCAAATCCTTAGCTCAGGCAGGGTGGAGTGTTCCTAGAAGACCATTGCGAGAGACACCTGAGAAACGAAAACTTAAGTCAGACACGTTGACTCTCAGCACATAAAGCAAATCATAATAAATCTTCACACCTTGTCTTTACCTTTCGGAGACTTTACCGGACAAAAAAAAAAAGTGTCTTCCTAGCAAAATGAAATTTGTAGTTGGGGCGTTACCTGCTGCAAAGCGGAGAGTCTCAATGAGGCCAGCTTCCCCTCGCTGCAGCCAGAGGATGTTGCCACTCTGGTCGAGGGATCATGGGGAGGATATGGAGCTCAGCCTGGCTCGAGATGGATGTCACATGCAGAGGATATGTGTCTTTTGTCTTATGAGAGAGAGCGTGTGTGTGTGTGTGTGTGTGTGTGTGTAAGAGAGGCTCAAGCTCATAGGGAGTTGAAATCATTTTTTTTTGTCTTAAATGAAAATATCATATCAGCTGTGGTTGCTGTGTATCGTCTCAGTTGGTGATTTGAGGCCTCCTCTTTTCTTCTCGTTGTCTTCCACCAATAAAGTGAGTTTATTTTTTTTTTTAGGTCACGACACCTTTAGTGTGCAGATGTGTTCATTTAAATTTTCAAACTGCATGACATTTCACACTATTCATTCTATAAGTTCTATAAAAGTGGGTATTGTTATGTTTTTCAACTGAACCATCAGGGTAAGGCTGGTTTGGGCAAGAAAGTTTGCATTCATACAATTGAAGAAGCAGAATTTTGCCATTTTAACCATTTTAACACTACATTACACTACCTTACACACACACACACACACACACACAGGGTTGGCCTGAACAGAGCTTCCTCCTAGACCCCAGCATCCTGCCTGAGACATTCCCAGTACCCACCCAGTAGATTTAGTGCGTGTGTGAGACGTAGACGTATGTTTGTGTATGCATGACGGAACCCGCTGGTGCTTCCCTTAGGATGTACAAGCAAGAGACACGCGCACGCACCGCACGCTTTCTAAAAACAAATAAGGGACTTGTGCTCTCATGGCAGCGCGCTTCCTGTCCTCAAGGACGAGGCTAACCAAGGCCTTGACACCGCATTCCTGCATTCCCAGATACTTGTACCCATTATGCAATGCGGCCCGTTTGAGCATTTAATCATGATTTGTGGGGTGAACTTTGGTCTCACCCTGCAATAAGTGAGCTAAAGAAAATGGAGCTTTAGAGCAGTGGCTCCCAGCTTTGGAGTTCGGACCTCTTCCAGGGTTCAGGGGATCTGAGAGAGAGATTATTATTATCAAGATGATGACACATAATTATGCAAAAGAAAACTGCTTATTCAGACTTGTTACTCAAATAGACCTTATTTGACTTTTGACCTGATTTTTGTTTTACCTGTGTGAGTTGTTTAACATTATACAAATCAATGAATGTTTGTTTTTGTTTTTTTTTAAATTATTCTCACTCGAAACCTAAAAATATGTAATGAGTAGCCGTTTTTTTTTTAAAAGACACGTGCCTTGAACTTGCACATTTTACGAATGAATGTTGCGTTTTGTGAGGAGAGGCATTACAGGCTTCTGGTGAGAGAGGGGAAGTGCCAGTGACACACATCCTTTGACCTCTGACCCCAGCATAAGGCATTTCTGACAGTCTGGCATCAACAGGAAACCTGTGGCCTTGACACACACAGACACACACAATCCAAAGCCGTGGAGCAGACACGGCTCTTCCCAGTTCTATTTTAAAATAAACACATAGTTGAGGGATGATTGACGTCCAAGATAAGAACAGAATTTTTTTTGTCCTACTGCTAGCTGAAATGGAAATTTGTGTTAATGGCGTGAGTGGGTGATTTTCTTGTTCATGTGTACAAAAAAAAATCACTGTCATCTACCTGACGCCAAAAAAACAGCCTGAATGGTGATGAATTTGAATGCCGATCAGGTTAGGCCCTGGAAAGAGGACACTGTTCTTACTGTAAATCACACAGTGGTTGTAAAAGCAGTAGTTTTCCCTCTTTCCCGCCCAGATCGTCACATCTGTTGAGACTGTGGAAACCACGTTTCCTTTCCCTTCACTTCCTGTGGAGAAATACTTTTTGTCATTTAGGTTACAGGAGAGAGTGACGAGTCAAATTCAACTATCACACCTGTAGTGGTACACCACAAAGGAATACTTTTGCGTGTGTGTGTGTGTCTCTGTTTTTCCTTTAATGGGTGGAAGATGAGTCATGATGATGGGGTCACAGAGGTTGATCCCACCAAAGAACATCCTGAAGCAGTGACCCCCCCCCCTTCCCACACACACACACACACACACACACACATACAATACAGAAACATTATACATAATGCATATTCTAATACAAAAACGATCCAACTCACACTAGTAGATTTCTGGGACCTTTATTTGTACCGTAAAGAGCAAAGCAGCAGACAGGAAGCATGAGGTTCGAGAGGGGGGCGTGACGTGCAACACAGGGCGATGTGAGGGGCATGAAGCGGAACGGAGTGAGCTGTGGTTCACAGGTTCATCCTGCCGTATATTTGTGGAACAGTCCTGTAACCAGATCCCACACGAAGGCTCAGCCCAGACCAGATCAGACCAGGGTTGAGTAAATCTCACAAGTGTTGCCTGAAAATAACCTCGTCTATTTATAACTGCTGTCTCTGCAGCTAGGAGAGGAAGTTCATAATATTTCATTGACGTTTGTTCCCCGGATCCCGACTCTGCAAGCAGTAATGTTGGTCCAACAACAGTACGCCACAGCAGTTCCAGTTTTCCACAGGAAGGCAGAGGAAGCTAGAGGACGCCGATTAGGCTGCAGATGTAGAAGCGGAGGCCACTCGCCCTACAACCAGAGCCCGCTTTCTGGAGAGCAGTGTCTTCAGATGTAAGGAATGGGAAGTGAAACTGTTGTGTTCTCTCACAGCACATCCATACCCTTCCCCTGTGTAAACGTGGAAATTATTTTAGGGCGAGTGATGTATTTCCACATTAGATGGGCCTTGCTGCCCTCTTGAGGTGTCATGTTACAATAGGCTGTTCAGTGGTGGAGAATAAGGTGCCATGGTAACCCGACTGTCAACACATCTCCCAAAAGCTCATGAGGGTCTGTTAGTGTGACAGCTGTTTAGTTTTAGATCACTGACTGAGAACATGTTCTGCAGCTTGGGCTGGCTTTATACAAATAACCACCAGAGTTGTGTATCCAGCTGAGGCTACTGTGCGTTGTACGCACGATGCGTTTGAAATTTGGATGTAACAATATTATTCATGTAAAAGTGGATAGATATCAACATGGCAAGGCTGTCAGCTGACGAGCAGAACCCTGGTCATGACTGCTTTTGGTAATTGGATTTCTTGCAGTTTGGGTTTTTTAAATGCCAAAGTACCTGAAATACACTGAGACTTATCATATATTCATGTGGCCTTATCTTACAGAGGGGCCCTGTCTAAAAATCTCACCAAAAATGTCCTGTCAACCACATTTGGGTATCTGTCAGATGAAGGACAGAAGAGTGAATACCCCCAGATCTTAGTCCTATGACATATAATCTCGAGAGTGACCCTCTCCACTGATCCTCATATAAACACCTCATCACGCAACAACATTGTGAAGTGGTTTTTGGAAACGCCCTTTTGCTGTTCATGGAAGATTTGACCTGCAGAGGGCACTCGACGAGCTGCTACACAACCCCCCCACCCAGCCAGAGTCAAGTTCTTCACAGCTGTATGAGACAGGAAAGGTGGTTATGTGTTCCACATGTTTCATATTTTTCAGATTGGAACCAAAACAATTAGATAAAATCTGATAAAATAATAACTCAGTTTGATAGAAACACCTGCAGTAGCTGTTGAGACTTCTCACTCAAAACTATAAATGGCAACCACACAGTGGCTCCAGAAGCAAGGTCAGGGGATGACCAAAGTTATTAGGATTCATCCTCTGGGCAATGTCTGTACCAATATTTCAGGAAAATTCGTGCAATAAAATAGAAATTCAGCATTCTGTTGTTGACTCAAAATCATAAATGCCCAACACTTGGTGCCACTTGAGGCAAGGTCAGGGGAAATCCAAAGGGGACCATGAATGTCTAAAAATGATTTTCATTCAATAGTGGTTGAAATCTTTCAGTCTTGCTGTGACCACCTGTGGAGGACTGACTGATAGACCAGATCAGAACATCCATAAATCTTGCTGGTATTTTAAAGGTCAGAGGATCACCATAAATATTATGGCTCATCCTACTGGGAGCACAAAAATACATAACGCAAAACATAAAGTGGAATCTAAAATTATGTAATGAAGGTTAACCGCTCCACAGCAGAATAATGAAATCGCTTGAGGGCGTCGGGCGAAAACAGTGGAGGAATAAAGAGGACTCACCCTCTGGGGAGAATGAATCTGTTCAGAAAATTTCATGGCAACACACCCGTTTGATTTAAACAGACAAGAACCTTCGACCTCATAGATTTGTTCGAAAAAAATGTCAGTGAGGTGCAGCACCAAAAACACGACCATTCACAGCAAATGCAACTGAAATCCAGCCATTTGTTTTCGAGATGACGTGTTGTCGCACAGAGTTTTCTTCAAGGAGAAAATCTGACCTGACAGAGAGCTACACAAGAGGTCAGGAGGTCGTCCGGTTGGATCCTTATCAGATGTTTTCAGTGTCTCCTCAGCAAGGAGATGCAAACAGCCACTGACAGCTACAGCGGTTCGCGCTGCATAAAGGAAGCTATACTTTTACTGTCAGTTAGCGCGACGAGCTCCTCCGCTTTCACCTGAGTCTAAATTTAGATGAGGCACCGAGCTCAGGCTGTTATTACGGGTGATGTAATGGTAGAATTGGCAGCAACTGCAACAGCGGTTACAAGAAACTGAAACTGGGTAGGTGAAAGGCTAAGTGTCCGCTCAGAATGAACGTGTGCAAGTGACTGCTTGTAAAAAAAAAAAGTAAAGCGCCGGAGGGTTTGTTGGTTTTTTTTCCAAAGTGCACACACCATGACAGATTTAAGTCACTAATTCATAATGTGTCTTTGTTTCCAGCCACTTGGAAACACCCCTGTGACATTATTAGCAACAGCTACTGTAAAAGGTTGATCTCAGCTGCTATTTGTCAATCTCCTCTTTGTCAATAAACCTCTGACCATTTCCAGCAGCCATTTACACAGTAGCAGCTCTGCAGTGCCAACGACATCAGCTATACTGTCACAGCGCAACCACAGGCATTAAGATTGCATTTCTCTCTCTCAAGCACTATAAATAGAACATATAAATTTATGATTGAGCTCACAGTTGCCAACTCAGATTCCAGTAGCAACATCTGCTCTTTGTGGCAGCACTGCGCTAAGGCCTATTTGGTTTTTAGGGGTTGACAAAGTCGGTTCTAACAGTGAATTTTTTTGAATTGTGGAAAACACCTGTGCCTCAAGTATCCAACTCATTTCAAAAAAACATTTCTGAATCTGCGGTGGCAGGAAAAGCACGATTCCCCGGGGCTGTTTTATTTTATCACGTACTGTGTCTGAAGAAACAGTTGCATGAATTCTATTTGTTCACTTAAGACAAGATAAGCAACAAAACCATCACCATCTAACAGCAAAATCAACAACAAAGGCAACCAGTCAGTTTGTAATGTTTAATTTAGATTGTTTAATGTTAATTCCATGCTGTGTTTCAGTAAGAACAATACAGATTCCCTGTCTGTGGCTCCAGTCAGATATCCAGTAGTACAAATCAGCTCCAAGTTACACATAATGAAGCAAAACAAGAGGAGAAACGAAGGAGAAGGCAAAAGAAATAAAACCTCTGAGCCTAGAGGAGCTTTAGTAAAAAGTAGGGGAGAAGCAGCAGAAAAGATGTGTTAACTCATGCAAGCGCTGACTATCTTGATTTTAGGGATCTCTGTCAAGGTGCGGGGCAAAAATTGAGACTTGTCTTTTACACAAGTGAGTAATCTCCCAAGTTTTGTTTTTTTTTTTGTTGATTTTTTTAAAATTAAAACCACCAGCCAGCCAACCTTCAGAGATTCAGCATGTGTGCACAGTTACAGTATTTCAGCACAAAGTACAGTCCAAGGACAACTACAAAAACATGACAACAGAATCACTATAGTGTAAAAGTTAAGCACTTCTTTGCCTCACATGGATATCGCGAATTTTGCCAACTTCCTCTGAAAACCTTAGTTAACAAAAAAGGGCACTTGTAGTTTTCCAAACTGCCCATAAAAAAGATACTATGATTCGCATGACATTTCACTAAAAACAGAGATAAAATAGCTCCCATAACTAATAGTCAACATTATCAGTAATAAAAGTTAATTTCTGTAATTACATTAAGAAAAAATCTCAATACATCCAGCAACTGATAAAAATATTGAGGAAAAAAGCAAAAAACAAACAAAAATACAATAATGAAAACAAAGATAACATCTCAGAACCGCTTGTACCAGGACAAAAAAAACCAAAAACAATCCAGGGACTCTTTCATTATCTTTGTCTTTCTAACATTGTATTTCCTGTCTCAATTAAGTGGTATTTACTTGAATGATGTCAGGGCTAATATAAAAATAAAAAAAGAAGAGAAAAATAAACCTGTTCACTCTGTGGCCCTGCTGGGTCACGGAGTTGCAGAGGTGGAAGAAAGGAAAAGGCGGGGAGAGGAGGAAAAGGAAGGTGAACCGCAGAAAGGGAAGAGGATGTCGAGGTGGGGTGGGGGTGGGGGTGAGGAGGATGAAGGTGGGGGGATGAGGAGTGTGAGGAGGTGAGGGGAGGGTCTCAAGTTGTTGGCTGTTGGTGGCATAGTCTCACTGGGCCTCATCCTCAACGTCTTGCAGTGCCTCTTTGTTCTGTTCTTCACCTGGTGGAGAAAAAAAAAACGCATCGTTAAGAATGGGTCAGGGCGCTTCGTTTGAAAAACAACTTTTCTATGGTTAACAGCGAGCGAGAGGCAGACGGCCTTTGCATTGGGTAATAAGGTCAATGAACTCAGACGGTTACAGAGGGCCATCGTATTCTATCCTTACAAAAATCAAATACTGCAGATCAAACTAAAAAAAAAAAAAAACAGGTTAAAGAAAAAACTACTGAAAGGCTTGCAGCCCATTCAGCCACTCATTTGTGTTTCTTCATTTCATTTTGTCTTCAGTCTCTCTAATTATGGGGCTTTTCTTGTTTGCTGTGCCTGGAGAAAACTGGTTGATTAAGTATTGTGATCCCTGAGTGAAGTAAAAGTTGCAATTCTGGACTATGGAAATATTAATTTCCAAGTTAAAGTCACTTGGATATTTAACATAAAGATAATGTATCGCCTTAAAAAATATATATAATTTTTGTAATCAAATATAATCATAATTAAAAACGCTTAAAATGCTCCAAAATATGTCTAAATGTGGGGAAGCGCTGTCAAGACTAATTGTCCAGCAGAGCTCACTGGCAGCAGGGCAGAGCTATTTCCCTTTAAAGCTTCTGAGGGAGACTCACTCTTCTAGCCAATCAGAGAGAGACGAAGTCGGGGGGGGCGGCTTTTCGCGGCTGTCAATCAACATGCGAAGGCCTTGTGGGTCTCGGCCGCTCCTCTTTCTGAGCCGAGGCTCCGGGCTACCATTAGCTGCCGGCGTACGCCGCTACGCCCGGCTCGCGGGCTAACGAGCCCCCCGGCTTGAAGTACACCGGCATTATGACAGGAAAGCAGCTCACTCGATGGTGCCGCATTTCAAATATATTTCATACGTAGCGATTACTTTAAGGTTATTACGTTACTTATTGCTGCTTTACTGCCGTTTGTTTGTTTGTCTGTCTGTCAGCAGGATAACGCTTGGTGGAGGGGTCGGGCAGGGGATAAGGAAGAGTCCGTTGAATTTCGAATAGGACAACAAGGGTTAAAGGATTCCCTCACTTTGAGATTAAGGAGAAACTACTGGAGGCGAGTCCTTTTTTAAGCCTGTGTAAAACCTCTCAGATAATCGACCTGCAGCATCGGTCACAACGCATGCTGAACCTAGCGCGACTTCACTGTCAGTTCCAATACGGTGTTCAGAAAAACTGTGATGATTTAAAAGTGAAAGGGGGGGAAAAACGGAGCGAACCGATCAGTTGAGCTTTTCCACTAAAACACATGCACAGACAGGGGTCCGACCTCTTCCCCAGAACCGAACAACTTATGGGGAGAAGATCAAACACTTCAGTGCTGCTACCTTATTTTTAAAAAAACAACAATTGACAGGGTTTCTACTAGACGTGTCAAAACAGCCGGTCCAGGTGTACAAGTGCACAAGCTGCCCAACATGCCAGTAACGTCTAAACCTTGATGCGCAGGCAACTAAGTGAACTCAACTCAAGAGGGCCCGTTTTGAAACGTGACTGCCGTGGGAGGATCGGAGATTCAGGGCTCGTTTCGTAAAAGTTCTTAAAAGACCCGGTCGAACGAGTGAGTGGATCTAAGCCATAAGTGAGTTAGTGTTGGGGAGGCAGGGGGAGGAGAGAAGGAAGCCACACACACAGCAAGGCTTGGGTGAGCAACACTTACAAAGTACAGTTAACATGGGAAATGAACAGTCAGGTTTGTTTCCTTTAGGACTCTACAGCAGAGGGAACGAGAGAGAGACAAGAGAGATGATGAGTCACCGGGAAATTAAAAAGGAAAAAAAAAAAAAAAAAAAGGTGGCGGTGGACACACTGCACCGCAGCGAAAAGGCAAGCCACTGAAACAGGTGGAGGAGGGGGAGGGAGAAGTTGACGAGCTGAACGGGGCTCAGCGATTTCTTGATTTTACGTCGCAAGCACGTTTTGAAAAGGTTTCTATTCCAAATTTTGTAAATTTCAGAGTTTAAACAAGCTGCAGATCGTAGGGTTAGCGGGCTTTAAAGATGATCGTCTGCGAGGTGGTGAAAAAGCGAAAGGGGAATACTGGTGGCTAGCTAGTCAAGCTAATATGCTATCTGTACAGTAAATCATTTACAGTTTTTTTTTTTCCAAAGATGGTTTTGGGAAAGAAGAAACACCAGGAATAGATGTGTGATTTTTTTTTTTAAGTTTTGAATAAAGTTCGCGGTGGTGACTCTTTTTCTACATCAATTTCTAGCAGCTAGCGGCTAGCTTAGCGGTCGCCAAGTGCCGAGCCATCAGAATCTCGCAGTTGAGCTTCCAAGCGCATTGATTCCTTTCAAAGAAGTGCTCTCTGTGCATAAGTAGTCGACGTGCAGGCTGACTTTTGTCTTGACAGATGTCGACGACAACTGCGTTATCTTGTCTATCGTTTAGTTTTTAGAAAACCGGAGCAATTTAAATTGCAACACTTTGATGAGGAAAATCACTTCTTAATCGTTCAGCCCTGGAAGGCCACGAGGTGGAAGAGCACGGGATCGGCGTTGAGCGAGAGCGGCTGTGACGTTTCGCTCTGGACGACTTATCTCGGCTGATAAATCGTCCAGAGCGAAACGGGCGACCACTATGAAGACTGGACGGTGGCCCCCTGTACCTGGAATGCGCCCGTGAGGCTTGAGCTGAAGGGAAGCCAGTTCGAAGCTTTATAGCTTTACAGTGTCGACTGTACTTTCACAAGTTCTGTCAATTCTGCTAAAAAACAGCCGACAAAAACAACCTTTTTCGTATGAGGATTGTGCTCCGGCTGCTCGCTGACAGCTCCTCAAATGCCGTTTTATTATCTGGGATTATCGGACAGCACGTACGCCGATATACCGATACATATCTGTGAGAGGGCAAATATCGGCCCGCGTGACACACTGGCTCTGAACGGTTCCTGCACTGCTGCCGACTCGACAGATCGTCCGTCAGGCTGCTCGCAGTACCGCCGCCGCCAGCGAGTCGCGAGTTTGGGGTGGCCAACGGGAGATTAGTGAGGTGCGAGTTAATTCGACAATTAGCATCTAGTCTTGGAGAAAGAGGCTCTTCAGGGGACAAAAAAAAAAAACAGGTTGATAACACTGCAGGCGAAGGTGAAACCGGCATAGGTGCGGCACCGTGGCGTTCTTACCCTCTCCCTGCATATCTGAAGTCCATAGTGTCAGGTTGTCACGTAACAACTGCATGATAAGTGTGGAGTCCTTGTAGCTCTCTTCGCTCAGTGTGTCCAGTTCTGCGATGGCGTCGTCGAACGCGGCCTTCGCCAACCTGCGCAAAACACACGCGGCGCCACCGCCGTTAGAATCGCCACATACTCAGAGCAGATGAATAAAAGGGGTTAACGTTTTCGCCTCGCTTCTCGGAACAACAGCCGTAGGTTGGCGAAAGGCAAGAACGCCTTGTTACGCACGGAAACTGAGAAGGATTAGTGAAGGTAGACTGAAAACCGGAGAAATTTTGGTGCGCGCGTTGACGTCTGCGCCGATTCGCGCGGCGGAGACATTTTGCGAATAAAACTGACCTGCAGGCGCGGTCGGGCGAGTTGAGGATCTCGTAGTAGAAGACGGAGAAGTTGAGGGCGAGGCCGAGGCGGATGGGGTGCGTGGGCGGCAGCTCCGACATGGCTAGGTCGGTGGCGGTTTTGTAGGCCACCAGGCTGTTCTCCGCGGCCTCCTTTCTGTCGTTGCCGGTGGCGAACTCTGCCAGATACCTGTGGTAGTCGCCCTTCCTGGAATTGGGAGGAGACGGGGGGGAAAGAGAGAGAAAGGACGACTTTCGGTAAGATCGTAAATGCGTTGGTGAGCTGCGGCGGTTGCCACGGAGCCCGAGCCTGGACTTCCTGGCTTCGTTAAATTCCCCACGGTTTGACCGAGCGAATCGGGCATTCTTCGCGAGGAGATCCGTCGATCGACTATCCCTCCGACCGCAGAGCTCTTACATTTTGTTGTAGAAGACCTTGGACTCTCCCATGACGGCAGAGGGGAGTAGGTGCCTTTCCAGCGCATCCAGAATGTCGCCACAGATGGACTTCAGCTCCTTCTCAACCTGCCGCCGAACAAAGACAAAAAAAACAACAATTATTCATTCACATTTCGCACCTAGACCCTTCCTTAAGTCGACTTTCCGGTTCTGTGCGGGGGCTGGGGGACTGCACGATGCAAATTCCCCCATCTGAACGTGTCTGCGTGGGTCTGCGCGGGCTGTCCCGTTTCACTAATGGATTCAGGCGAAGACTAATCTTAAAAATTGTCCTGCCGTTACACCCGAATGTCATTAGCGATTATAATCCTTGCAGGGGCTTTGTAATCCATTAATGGGGATTTTTCAATATGTGCATGGGGGGGAAATTTTTTTTTTGATAAACCCATGCTTCGTATCCGTACTCATCCATTATTTACCAGTCTGAAAAAAACCTACATATTCTGATGAAACAAACTGATGGCGGCCGTATTGATTCACGAGCCAATCACGAGCTGTGTCGCTGAACCGTGCGTAAAGGGCCGGGCCCATGAGAGTCGCACAATGGCGCGTCGCGGATTTACAAGCGCCCGGATTTTTTCCTGTTTATTAGCTGAGGCCTTGGGCTTCATGGGTGAAGAGTTAAAGTGCTTGTACGTATTTTTTTTTTTCTAGTGAAAAAGGAATAAGGGTTAACAAACCCTAACTCCATTTGAGCTTATATTTATAATTTATGTGCCATTACAGAAATACAATATTCAGATAGGCCATGTCGTGCTGGAAAAACACGGGCTCCTTGCTTGTATCTTACAGGACTGAATGTATTCAGTTCTTTAAATAGCAAGAGATTTAAAGCAGCAGTGTACCGGGGGGGAAAAAAACTGGCCGAGACCCCAAAGGTTAAACCAGGTAACTGGTTTTATGTAGAGGCTGATCGGTGTATTTTACTCAGATGAGCCATGGCGCCACGGAAACTATGTTTAAAAATCGCACTACCATTGATTTGGAATGAAATCTCTCTAAGTTACACGTTTTAATGATTTGACTGTGTGTACCTGCTGCTTTAAACCCCAAATAACAACAGTCTGCTGCGATGGTGACAGAAGAAATGTGCCAACCCCTCCCCCCAGAGGGAGGTTAAAGACCTTCGAGCAAAAAGAAGGTGCGAGAGCAGGACGACCCGTCTCCGAATCCCATTAGGTCACTGACTGCAGTCCAGCGGCCTCTCCCATCCCTCTGACACGCTCCGGCCTCTCCCAGAATAATAGCCAGCTCTTATTTCCCTTCATAAAAGCACCGGCGAGTGCGGCACTCGCCAACTATGACTCAGGCGCGGTCCGTCCTGTAGGAGCTATCGCTAACGTGAGCGAGCAGGTTTCGCCACAGCGAAGCCGGCCGGAGACGCTTTGAGACGAGGCGCGCCTGCGGGACAACTGGACGCTGACAAGTGCACGTGGTCCCGCACAATTTACCGTTTGCCTGTATTCCCGGATCATCTTCAGCTTCTCCTCTCCCCCCTTGCTCTCCTCCCTCTGCTCGATACTGCTGATTATCCTCCAGGAGGCTCTCCGAGCTCCGATCACGTTCTTGTAGGCCACCGATAGCAGGTTCCTCTCCTCCACTGTGAGCTCGACGTTCATGCCCGCCACGTTCTTCATGGAAACCACCATCTCTGCGAAAGGAAGCACATGGAGCGCTGGCTTATGCCCATTTCCTGTCAATACCGCTTGTATCTTGAGAGTGCAGGTAAAAAAAAAAAAAAAATGCAGTCGATTTTCTCATGGCGATACAGGACTGTCGAAAGGGCGTGACAGATTTTCCATTGTTGTGATGTGACGTCAACTCTCAAAACCAGTAAACAGACATATTTTTATTTTTATTTCTTTTGGGGCTGGGCAAACGTTTGCATTATGAATGAAGCACTGTGACGTCGGGGGACATCGCGCGCTCACGGGAACGTATTCGCGTCTCGCGGGAAACGACCGAACGGGTTTCGCTATGACGTGCGTGTTAAAACCAGCCTCCCGGCGAGTGGCCAAACTGCCACCACCTACTCGCCAATCCAGAACACACACCCAAGAAGAACGCCGCTCACTCACTTCACTGCTGCCGCGCCACCCATGAAGGCAGGTGGGGTAACCCCCCCCAAAAAAAAGATTACAACTAACTTTGTGGGTTAAAAGGTCAAAACGTCCAGACTGGAATTTCAGTGAAATTGGACTTAAACTGTGTGGCTGATTCTGGGACTACACGACTTTCCCCGTGCCGGTTGATGATGCGCGTCACGAAATCATCATCGTCATAAAAAAAAAAAAAATCACGTTAACGTCTGATGAGCTACTGCAGTGTAACGACGCGTAACGCGAGCGTGTTCCAGCAAAGGGGACACCACCATTTTGCCGGTCACCTATAAATCACCCTTTAAAATGCAGCCGGCTCCAAAATCCCGTGAATGAGTCATGGCACATTCACTTCACGTTTCTGGGCAACATATGACCGGTGGCGACGGCGGTCCGTCTAAAAACAGCCTCTGCGAGGCCTGCAATGGTATGACAGTCTGACAGGAGCGTAGCGGGGAGAGAGAGGGGAGTCGTTTTTCGCCAATCGATCCGTGCAGCCTGTTTTTTTCCAAAGGGGGGAACACCCCACCAAGTGAACAGCTGCCCTCCCACTCACCGCTAACGCACAAGTAATCCTGCAATTCAGCTAAACGCCTCCTTAACGTTAATCGGCATTGGTGGCAGAACCGAGCGAAGCGCCGGTACCCTTCGCTGCGGTCGCCAAAGACGGAGCGTATCGCGTGCTGTGTACGGGAGCGAGCCGAACCAGTGGCTCAAGTGTTAAGATACAGAGCTAGCATGGTGCAGGGGAGGCAACTACTGACAGCTCACGCTCCAGTAATCCGCCATTTTGTTGTAGCCCCGTTGCTAACGTTAGCCACTGTCAGCCACATCCGTACAATTTCCATAAAAAGGCAAAGGCTCCCCGGTATTAGCCGTTGTTTGAATATCACATCGGTTTTCCCCAGGAATAAGCCCCCTGCCATGTCAGCGGACAGTAAGCCGGATTGCGGCGGTCGTAGCCACGTTAGCTATCTTGTTAGCCACGGCTAACACTGAGCTACCCAGTCCAATGCTGCTTCGGTAGCATTTGCGAGCTCGGAAAAAAAAAATCCCAGCGGCTAACATGTCCCACTCCGAGCAAGACCCGAAAGTGTGACTTACCGTCATATCGCTCTGCCTGCTCGGCAAGTTTTGCCTGATAAACTAGGTCCTCTCGCTCTCCCATTGTGTATCGAGGTGCGGGTAGAGTGGCGAACTAATCAAACTGACAAATATTTAGCGAAAAACACGGTGGCGTGCCAGGTCTATCGGCGGTTCCTAGAAACCAACTGGGTCGATGAGTGGTGTCCCGCCCCACCGGCAGCGCTGCGCTGGGATGGAGTAAAAATGGCGACTCGCCTCATCCGGGTACTGCACATACGCACATGAATCTGATACGTCCTTCGGTAATTTTTTTTTTGTGCGTGTGAAAAATTAGCAGTTAGTTATAAGCTCCGTTTTAACAGTAAAGAGTTGCTATCTAACAGCACGTTGCTGCGTTGAAAATCATTTGTGAATTCACACACGTCATACTCTCAGTTGAGTCAGATCTCAGTCTGTATAACAACAGTGGACCCGACTTTTCCAGAAAAAAGAATAATATTTCTGTCTGCTTTACCAAAAACATACAGATCAGTGACAATGCCTTGTACTCCACGCCCCCAAAGTACAGGGCAACGTCATGTGCCTGTGGCGCTCGCCATATCCATGTGCTTAAAGCAGTGTAATATATATATATATATGTGTGTGTGTTTTAAAAAACAGTGGAAAAACTGATGTTTTTTCATATAAACAAAACACACAGTATAATTTCCCGTTTTTCCTGGACAACCAATTGGTCTAGTAAAAGCCAGTGCGAATGAAAAAGATAGGATAGGTTGGACAAAATAATGTTTTCACTGTTTATTACTTGTGGATGACCTTTAAATGAACATTAATATGAGGCAAAAATATTGCGCTGTTTATATCATATTTCCATATGTAATTCATATAATTTTTCATTCTTTTTGTAATGTGCTTTTGTTGTGCGTTTACAAAATCATGTTTGTGCTTCTCAATGCCTGAAACAATGCTATTTGAAAAATATATATAATATGTTGTCACTTCTGGCCGTCAGTACAAGCTCGTGTAACTACCGCAGCGGTTTTAAGTGCTCTGTCTAAGGGAGTCCACATTATCTATAGGAGGCTGATGCACATACTGTTAAAATGTGTTTGGATATATTCCTGCTGTACACTGACATTACAGTTACACAACATCATACAGTGCAACTAAATATATCTCATGCAAGTATGAACGGCAACAGTTCCTGTAGCTAGGCAACTGTCATGTGCAGCATGAATGATGGGTCGTTTTGGTCATGCACTGTGAAATTGTCAGAATTAAAATACATGTTTGACTTCTTAAATATATTATTCGAGTGGTAGCTGCCGTGAAGTTCCCAGTAAGGGATTCCTGACTCAGCGTCGCAAACATACAAAAACTCCAGTGCATTACTCAAATAATTTGTCATGGGTTTGACTTTATTTACTAGTATATTAACACATTACATGCTACAGAAAATAAAAAGGTAATTTCAATTGTCTTGAAAGAATATAGTGTTATAATAAAATGGCACATTTTTGATATTAACACAATTTCCACTGGCATTTTGACACCCCTTCCTTTTTGTGAAAGGAAATGAATGACTTCATGCAGGGCTACAAAAAAAAAATACTTCTTGGTGGTTTCATTGGCAACACAATTTATAAGGTAATGATTTAAGTAGCTAAGCACTTGCCATGTGCAGTGTGAGTAACAAAGAAGCTTGATTTGATCACACTTGCGCAGATAAACATGGAGAGTCAAAAAAAAAAAAAAGAATGACGGTAAACACAAATGTTACTTCCTAGGCCAGATTTTTCCAAGAAGTCAGCCAAATATTTTTAAACAGTAAATCTTTCACCGTGGGTTTGGAACATGGCCAACCTGAAAATGAAATGTGAAAGCAGGATAGAGCGTGTCAGGCCAAGCTACTAGGGGAATTAATGTGTGAGAGCAGTGGAGAATAACAGAAAACCATAAAAAGGAGAACATATAATCAATGCAAAATCAGCGTAAAAGCAGGTAAGTGCATTCTGTAAAAAAAAAAAAAAATCCAATTTCATCTCCTTTAATCTCATAAGAACTGGGTGGAATATGCTTTCCTGAAGGATCGCGTCTTTCTGAATGTTGCCACAGTGCCACCTGAAGGTGGCACGGCGCGCTGGCCCGGGAATACTGTGCCGTGACACCCGAGAAGAACCCTTCGCTTGGAAAGAGACAGCAAGTTCTCACGGATCGAATTCAAAGTGGACCAGGTTCACTCTGGCAGGGGTCTCGGCCGCACGTCCCGCCCACTTCAATCCAACCAGTCCGCTTTATGATAGACGCGGGCGATGATTGTCACGTGTTAACGGGCAGATTGATTTAATCTACGCAGAAAACAAACCCCTGTTGGGGGGCGGGGCAACAAAAAGGGCATCATGACGTAATTTGTCTGATCGCTTGGCAGTACAGACACGACAGAGGTTAGAGACAAAAAAAAGAGCAAACGGAGAAAAAGAAAAGCCAACGTTGGCATGTGCATCGCGAATGGACGAGGCTTTAAATAAAAGGAAGGGGCAGAGGACTCGGTGAGGAAGCAGGTTGACGAACCACAGGATTTAAAAAAGAAAAAAGAAAAAAAAATAGTGCAAGGCGGCGGCATGATTATTAAAAGGTTAAAAACCAAGGGTAAGGTACCAAATAACACTACTTTCTCTTTTTTGGACACGCGTGACGAGATGCGGACACCGAGCGGCCTGTTTTTTTCGGTTAAGGTATGTTGAGTGAGCCCGACGGCGAGCGCTAACGTGAGAGGATGTGCCTAACTAAATGGGGGGGTGGGGGGGTGGACAGCCTACATTCACTCTGTTCAACTTCATTTGTCTACGTCAGACGCCAAACTGGGAATAAGCGGTGGCGAACGGATGCCCCCCCCCCCCCGGAACCCAAGTCAGTTTAACCGTTTCTCGCCGGCAACCCGGCGCTCCCTCCCGACATGCAGCAGTAAAAAGAGTACATCGAAAACCACTCCCCCGCGGAGATAACAATATGTTCTCCTTTTCTTACAAAAAAAAAAAAAAAGACTACTTGGTGGGTACTTGGCTGTGGGTGGATGTGGGGTGGGGGGGCAGTGGAGAGGTGAGGTCGAATGTAGTGTTGCCTGCATCTCCACCTCGGCGGCAGAAGTTTTTCGGGGGTTTCGCCGCCGGGGTGGTGGGGGTGGGACTGCTGGTCTCATCTCAGCTTGGTTTTCTCCGCCTGCTATTTGGTGCGTGTGTGGGGGGTGGTGTAGTTGTGTGTTGGACCGGTCCTCGACCTGCTCCTTCCGCAGCGCCCGCCCCTTTTTTCCCCCCGCTCTCTCCAAGACGCCACACCCCTCTCCGTCGATCTTTCCGGCGTACCAGCGCTCGGGTCTCCCGGCCGCGGGGGTCGACCCAAGACGGCGCCGCGCTCACGTCCGTACGTGCGTTGTGTTGTTAACTCCTGCAAAAGCCCTTTAACGTCAGTCAGGATCCCCCATTTTTTTCACGTTCCTGAACGAAGATGTCACCAGCAAATCTCGGAAAAATTTAAATGGCGCCGAGGCCGGTTCGACGGAATATCTTGCGCGCTGCAGGGCCGCAAGTTTTAAAATGCTGTGCTCAAATCCATCGCTCATGCGACGCAAGCGTGAAACGTTTCAGAACTAAATTGAATAGCCCGGCGGCTCTTTTTTTTTTTCTTCCTCTCGCTTTCTTGCCGGGTGTTAAATGGGAAGACCGACACCACCCTCTTGTCTGTACAATAAAGGACAGCAGGCAGTTAGCTTAGCTTAGCTTAGCTTAGCGTGACGACCGGAAGGAGGTGACCGGGGCGGCCGGGCTCCGTCCGACGGTAAGAGGCGCGGCTCCGCACTTCGGTGATTTACAGGCGACCAGCTGCGAGGTGTGACTTCCTGGTGTATCCGCTGGTTGCCGCGGCAACCGTTTCCGGCCAGCAGCAGGTACATAGTGCTTGTAAACCTGGGAACTGCCTTGACACACCTGGCTTTGTTCACGGGTTAAACAAACAGGATACAAGTAATTCATTGGCGGCTTTGAAGGTGGGGATTTTTTTTTTTTTTTTTTACCTGCGCACAGAGCCAGACTGGACGTTTCTCCCCGTTTCCGGCCTTCACGCTGAGCTCAGTTAACCGGCTGCGGGCGGCAGCTTCATATTCGCTGCGCAAAAAACGCGAGAGTGTTAACGATCTTCTTTTCCGACGCCCGGCGAGTCGGCGAAAAAAAGCACCATTTCCCATAAAGTTCTTCATACGGTTTGCAAGAAAAAACAAAACAAACAAAAAAAACCCAACCATCGATAGCAGTGTCATAACACAGGAAAAGTGTGTTGTTACTCCAGAACTTGTTACCCATGTTCCCATCTAACGCGAAATGCGGCGTGAGCGGACCTGCGGGGTGACGGGTGAGCGGGGCGCCGCGCCGAACAGCACAGCAAGGAGAGGAAGTGGGACCGCGGGGTCCACGCCGGGGATGTGATGCGGGGGGGCGGGGCGGGGGGAGGGACCTAAAGAGTGTTGCCGTGCCCGCAGAGCACAGCTTCCGTTCCCGCTGTGGAGCGATGTGACCCATTCGGGATTCAGTCAGTCAGAGCGGGTAGCGGAGGACGGCGGACGCGACTACTCGGGAGGGGTAAACGCGGAGGCTATGCGCTACAAAGGGGTCCGTTTGTTTCGTCCTCGGGGATTCTCCGGCGACGTGCTCGGCGCAGGCGGGGGAAGCTGGAGCGGGCGCGGCGGGGGGAGAGGGAGCGCGGGGCGAGCGCGTGGGGAGAGGCGGGGAGGAGGCGGCGGCGGCGGTGAGGGAAGGGGCTAACGCTAGTGTCCAGGTGGCGGCCCGGGGCCGTCCGCCCTCAGCTGAGCTCGTCCTCGGCACTGTGCTGGTCCAGCAGTTTGACGTGCGTGAAGGGGAAGTGGCCGCGCTTGCCCTTGCACTCCCCCTCCCACTGGCCGTTCACGTTAATTTTGGTTACCTTCACCATGTCGCCCACCTGCGGAGGGAGGGGAGAGAGAAGAGGGGTGAGCTCCAGCGAGGAAAGAAAAAAAAAGAAGAAGAATCAACACGTCCTCTCCGATCCGCTGAAAGCCTGCAACAATGAATCCACTGACGGACAAATAATCATCAGCAGCTGACCCGCGCCGGTCGAGAGTGGGTTCGGCCGCTCCCGCGTCGGCGAAGCTGAGCAAACAGGGAGCAGTGATCGGTTCCAAAGTTCAGATCGAAGCGGGTGGTGGTCGGACCGCCAGGGGGTTTAAGAGCGGCGCGGGTGCAGCTCTCGAAGCTCGCGCTCCGGAAACGCACCCAGCGCTTTCGTGAATGGCCCGTGTGACGCGCTCCCATCCTCGACAGGAGCGCAGCTGCAGAGCGGACGCCTAAAGTCAAACTGTCACTGCAACCCACCGAGCGAACGATTACTTTCACAGCCGACCCATTTGCTTTTCAAACGCTGAAGCCTCAGCGTCCGACCAACGGACGCGAACCCAAAGACGTTCGCTCGCGCAGGAAACCGCCCGAGAGACTGTTTGGTGCTTTCTGCTCGTACGACAAACTCGCCGCTAAAAGCTTCACCGGGGTAATCTTCACGCGCGGTCGAACCAACATTAAATCTGACGCGGGCGTGAAATTACAGTTCAAGCCCGACTTTCGCCGTGTCCTGCAGCCACGGCCACTGCTTCCTGATGCTGCAGAGCAGACGGAACGCGCGAGGCCTGACCGTTGGCCTCGGCTGGGTTTTTTTTTTTTTTTTTTCGCGAGGACGCCTCAAGGAAACCCGAGCTAATTATTAACCGTTCACCACCGCCACCACCCTGCTGAGTCACCGCTGGCCGACGAGGGTGGAGAGAGAAAAGGAGCAGCCCCGCACAGGTCAAAGCCAGAAAATGCTACTGCGTGTGTGTGTGTGGGGGGGGGGTGCCGACTCATGCAGGGGGGGATCTCCCTGTCGCGCAGCGTTTGGCCTCCACAAGAGGAAGTGGATGAGGAAAAAATTCCAAGACGGGGGTCCGCCTCGTGGAGCGCCATCCAGCGGGGGCCCGCGTTCCATCCCCTGCCCCCCCCGCCCCAGGCTCTGCTAGACTCCTGGCCTCGCGCGGGGGCCAAAGGAAACGCTCCTGTTCCCAAACACAAACTATTTCCTTCCCCCAGTGACCCGCTCCGTGGGAGCCTCGCTCTCGCTTCCGGACAGTGGAGCGGTCCGGCTGTGAGCAGAGAGCAGAGCTCTTAACGGACGTTTCGGGCGGGGGGGGAGACTTTTACTGCCAGGTTCAAAGGCGAGGGGGGGGGTTGCCCTGAAGTCAAACACAAGCACCGTTGCTGAAAGTTGAAACCAGCCGGTTCGGGGGAACATCACGGACGGAGCGCATGAAGGTCAAACTGCACCGACCTCCGCGGATGAGATATTAAATGACCGCGCTGACCGGGAACCTACGACCTCAACCGCCCCGGGCGGGGGAAGACATAATCAAACCCACAATAGGAGAGAAAGCCAAAGAACGCAAGCTCGGGCTTGACGAGCGCCAAGGGCAGGCCCAACGCCCTTCTTTATCGAACGTCGCCTTTCCTCCGGCACGCGGTTAGGGATGCGCACGGCGGAGGGAGCTAACGCCACATGTGTCCATATTTACCTCTAAGGCCAGGGCAGTCTTATCATAGGCATTGGGCACCCTCTTCTGTATGGCCCTGGCATAGACGGGTCCATTCTGGAGGTTTGGGAGAGGGGTGGGCTGGGCGTACTGGCTGGGGTCTCCCGGAAGCGGAGGGCCGGACTGAGCCCCGGAGCCGTCAGAGTTCCCCAGCATCCCGGCGCCGCCCGGCTGCCCCCCCGGCACGCCGGGCCCCGCCGCCGAGCTCGGAGACGCCGGCCGGTACTTCTCCACGTAAGGCACCGGGATCATCCCGGCCCGGCCCTCCGAGTTCTGGGCGTTCCACCACTGCTCCTCCGGCTTCTCGAGGACCCGGAGGACGTCGCCCTTCCTGAACGGGAGGTCCTCCTCGTCGTTGCCGGGGAAATCGAAGAGCGCCCGGACGTACTCCTCTTCCAGGCGCGGCGGGGGGCCGCCGCCGCCGGGGCCGACGCTGATGAAGGAGGTGTGCTTGGACTTGTTGATCGGTTCTATCAAGGTGGTGGTGTCCAAGTAGTGGATCTTATAGAACTCCAGCAGGGCGGGGAGAGCTTCGAACTCCTGGTCGCCAATGCGGAACCTCGGATGGCCCAAACCTGGCAGGTGGTGGGAGAAAGAAAGGTAGAACGGAGCAGGTGTCAAATAAATTTCTTATCCAAATGAGAAAAAAACAACAACCTGCTCTGGCAGGTTCAAATCTGCAGGCTTTTATCTCTGCGACCAGGCGCCATGGTGGCGAGTTTTGTTCCTTATGACGACAGCGTTGTGTTATTGAAAAGTTACGAGGAAATAAAACAAATATTCTGTCGCTGTTCCCAAACAGGAAAGAGAAGGGCAAAAAAACAAAAAACCCAGCAGAGGCAGGACGCGGCGTCCGTTCGAAGCCTATCGAAACAAACGTCAGACGTGACAGAACTTCCGATGCTGTTTCGCAGCTGAGTTCGGAGTTCTGTTTGTGGTTTGTCTGTTTTATACAACTTCACGCCGCCCACCTCGAGCGCGTTTACGGCGACAGGGGCGCGCGTTCGCCGTGACCCCCCACCCCATAACCCCTCACAACCCCCGGCACAAACGCGTTGTGTAACGTCTCGCGCGTGTGCGTGCCGCCTCGGCCGAGCGTTAACCCCGCTGGTAACGCTCGGCCTCGCGGCGAGCCGACGTTAAGCCGGGGCACGTGCCCCGGCGCGTCCGGCCCGCCGCCTTCTCCGCGCCACGGTGGGAGAACGGTTGGGGGGGGTGGGGTAGGGGGGGACCGTTGCGCATCGCCTTTGGTGCAAGTCATGCAAGAACGGTCACATCGGCATCTCCACGTACCCAGCGCCCCCCCTTCCGAAAAAAAAAAAACTCAGCGCCGTCTTACCTGGGCCGGACTGCCGGTTGTTGCTGATGCTGTTAATTATGTAATGCGAGACTTTGGAGTTCTCCGACACCGAGAGCACGTAGTCGCCGGGGCTGGTGATGGAGTCCCGGACCAGAAACACGCCGTGCCTCTGCCCCTGCAACAGAGACACAGCCTCCTGCCTGCTCAGCCGGCCCCAGTACCAGCTGCCGCGGTCCTCCGCGTCAAAATTTCCGGCCATGATAAGCAACTCCGAAGCCGAGGCTCAACTGGGCCTTCCCTGCTCTCCCTCCGCGTATCCACAAGCCGAGCCTTCAACTCATACAAAAACTTTAGCGCCTAGAGCACGTTTAGTAAACAGGCGACATCCGCAGCTGGCCGTTTGGACATCAATTCGCCGACACAGAAACCCGGCCACTAATCTTTTTTTAAAAAAGGATTTCCTATTCGTTCCGCGGACAGAATTCCGCTCGAGTTGACCGCACGGTACGTCTTAGCAGCAGAATTCCAGCTATTTTACAGCGACCGATGACAACTAACTTCAAAAACTGAAATGGCGGATACGGGAAAACAAAAAAGACCCCTCTCACCGGATGTGACGTAGTGGCTGTGTTAAACAGATGCGCGACTGTCAAGCCGAAGGACAGTAATATCAAACTTCCGTTCCAAGCGATACGATTTCATAATACTAATCAAACAAGCGTATAATTTTAAGATCAAGTCTAAATGCAATGATAACATTTGTTAAAGCCTCTAATATAACGTTGGTGTCACTATCCTCCCGACAAATAGGTGCTTATTTTATTCTTGCAATGTGACGAATTAATATGCTTTTATCTTGGAGAAAAGGTCAGGAACCTGCATTTCCTGTTTTTGGCTATCCCCGTTTGACTTGACTTCCCTCGTTCTCCGTGTTGAGCGGGTTTTCGTGAACGCTAAAGTTAGCCTCGTTACTGCACCAGATCAGACGCGGTGCTGCAAAAACAGTGCAGGTTTACCACTCACCATCGGTTTTGAAGCCCTCTATAATCTCTCGGTATCCCTCTGATATTTAACCAAGACCGTAAAAGTTGGTTGCACTTAGTAAAATTTGCCACTAGATGGCAGCCAGAGATTATTAAAAAATAGTTCAAACATTTTTATTCTCAATATTGTCATACGTCAGCTGTGGTTTGATAACCACCCTCAGAACCAGCGTCCACAATAAATAATCCAACAAATAAAGATTTTCATTGAAAACATGGAAAATATATAATTCATACTAGTTATAGACAGAAATCAAGGCACTGCTGCTACTGCACTGAACTAAAGCTCAAAATCAACATACTGCATTAACCACCATTTATGCTATGTTACTTTACAATTGGGCACGCATTATCAGGGATTTATGACTAATTAATGTCCTTGTTAATTTCAATAAATGTTTTAATGCTTTATAAACTAGTTATAAGCTTGTAGGAGCAAGGGTTTCCAGGCACGTGTTTCTGCTGAGCTTTGTCAGTAGCTCTTAAATTCATCATGAAGACCCATGCAGACCTTCAGCAAAAAAGACAGCTCCATCCTTAACTTACCAATACTAGATTCTGCAAAAGATATTAGTGGCTTTCATTGGCTTTCTTAACATTTATAATCACAGACTTGGATTAGAACATAAAATCAGTTATAAATGATTTATAGACATTTCAAGTTACAGGTGACTTAATAACTTTTGCTTGGGGCTTGTTAGAAAGTGAGAAAAAACTTAATTCTTTAGTAATAACTTCTGAATGATTCACCAGCCAGAGCTATTTATCACAACCTGCCTAATCAAAAAGTGGTACTGCTCTCTTTCCTGTGTTCTGACATTAAGGTCTTTGTAGTGTGTGCTGCTCTCTGGCCACCCACACACTGGATGTAGCTGACACCTCCAATTCATTAATTTGCTGTGGATAACAAATCTGGAGAAGTCAAATACAAAAGTTAGAAAAAAGGGCAGTTTAAATTTCATAGAATTTATTGGTAAGATCCATTGCATAACAGAAAATGTTAAGTTTTACAATTTCACTGGTATATGAATCCACAGAGCATTTGTTTTGTTGTATCATCTCAATAAAGTGGTATTAAAATAAAAGATCCATGGGAGTGACAGAAGAAGATACTGTATAGAGAATAATTCAGAGGTATACTGAAGCTATATAAATATATATAGAAGAAAGACTTACGGAGAGAAAAGCTCCAAGGCAACAAACTCTCATGCCCTCACATGTTGTTTTTTTTACATACTATGTCATATAAGCAGATATCCAGAGCAAAACATACGCAGCACGTTCACATCCTCTGGTCACTTAAAGCATTCATAGACCCTCAGTTTAAGGTAAACACCACAATCATCTCATGCCAACATATGAGAGGACTAGTCATCCTGCCTCTGGTGACAAGGAGAGGCATAGCAGACATGCGGCTACAATCTCAGTATGACCACTAACACAGAGTTGCAGTGAAGGAAATAAAACTGAGTGATATGTGAGTTTTTGGTCAGTATTGTTATCTGATGTCAACAGACCAACAGAAGGGTTGAAGCCAGTTTGCAAAATCTTTACGTGTCTTTATACAATATATCAAGCATTGTATGGACAGGAAATTTTAAAAAATCGAACTGTTTATTCCTGTCAGGGTGGTCAACTTCTGAAACTGAATTTGATCTCTTAAACCAACTCTTGAAACCCGGGGAATGATTTTAACAGACCATGTTCAGTCAAACTTATGTCAGTTTAACATCAATGAACCCATTATCAGAGGATGATACTAAGTAATGGATCAAAGGTTTCACAATAAAAGGCCAAATCTATGTTAATATATCAGCCTAATTCCGGGTGTGATCTATTTGCTTTGATTTGCAGTGACATTAACATGAAAGCAGACCAGTGCATGGCTTCAGCACAGTACAAACATGGGCACATACCTCTGATGTCCACTGCTTAACTCTCTTAACTCTCTTTCTGCAGTCAGGGGGAGTCGTGTTACAGCAGCAAGCAAAAATCCACAGCAAACCTGAGAATCGTCTGTAAGCTTCCACTGGATTTAATGGGGTTTGCGTCATATGCAATGAGTCATTCTGAACCCTGGGGTCCAACCCTCCGACTGTACACAATCCATAAAACCATCCATCCGCAATGACAAACAGCAGAAGGTACACACAATTTTACATCACAATCTGAACTCACTACATAATGATCAGTATTTGACGTTCTCAAAAGACAAGGGCTGCGGTTTTCAACGACAACCATCGAACATGGATGTGATGATGCTGCCAGTGATGGTGCACTCGGCTCTGCTGCACACTGCTGTACGGCACCACTCTGTTTAAAGGGTTGATTGTAATGACCTGTTTGCAAAATTGATGTTGCAGGGACAAAGCGGTTCTAGCTCATTTTAAAGGACGATTAAAGGGACATTTGTTTCTTTTTTTTAGATGAGCTTCAAGTGCAATACCTCTGAATTTCTGATTTCTGTCAGTGAGGCACAAGGGAGCGTTCAGGGGACACATTTATGAGCCACATACCTCTGATCACATTGACAAAGGAAGAAATTGCAACACTTTCACTGATATCATACAAGATTGGTGAAAAGACTTTGTTGCACAGAAATAAATGCTTTCCATGGACTGGTAGGGCTTCAATATCTTTGAATATTTTTTTGGTTATCATATAAATATTTAAAAATGCATTATAAAATTGAGGTTAATATATTTATGCAGTTGTTTTCCAAAATAGTCATTGCATACTAATTTAAAATGTATTAAATGACTTTTAATTAGTTGTTTGCCTTTTCTTTTCTTTTTTTTGTTCCGTGTTGATGGTGTCATTAATTATGTTACACCTGCTTTTTAAATGAAATGAAAATAACTCCTACCAAGTGGTTTATATTGATCAGACTCCTTTCTTAACATATTTAATTTACTGTAGGTCTTTATATTTTAGAAATTTAACACTTTCTAAGACAGCCTGTGATTTACAGTGTAATTTTGTTGTATGAATCAGGCACCAATAAAATACAGACTGGTTCCTGCTGGTTCTTAATTGTAGGTATAATGGCGAAATCAAGACTTTAGAGGACAGAGGAGTAACAGTTGGGACTTTTGGAGGAAAGTATAAATGAATTACTCTAATTACACTCGTAAATAGTTCGAACACACAGGGTACAGTACTGGAAACAACGCTGATATCAAACAATTGTGTTGACAACCTTGCTGTTCCATTTTGTGTGTGTCTGTGTACCTGGTTCTTCCTGGGTAATGAAAAAAATATGTTGAACTTTCACTTAACACGAGTTATTTTACAATATGAAAAGAGGGGGTGCAGAAATTTTCTCTACTTCGCTTTATGTTTGGAATAAGGACGAAACAAGAAATGCACCTGGCACTGCAGGGCCAGTATTCTGGAGGAGAAAACAAACACAGCTTTCTGAAATGCACGGCTATTCAAGGCAACTATTGCCAAAGTCAGTTATTTTAAAGAGGTATTCCACTGATTTACATTGTTTAGTCCAGAGGAATAGTAAAAAGAATGTTGAGAATCAAAGCAGCAGAGGCAGAGAAGTCCTGTCTTGTAGCAACAGTATACACTCTCACAACCAGATGCTAGGTGAAGGGAAGGTTTCACACTTCTGTGCATGATATCGCCATGGTTACTATTTCATACTTAGGAAAGCTCCTCCAGCGCCATAAGACATTATATATTATATCATATTACACATTATACGTGTTTTCATAGGCTGAGAAGTACTTCTTGCAACGCTGAGCTTCATATGTAAAATCAGTGGCATGCCCCTTTAAAATATACATGACTGTCTGTACATATAACATGAAACAATCCAATAGGTCAGCTTTTTGATGGCATTCATCAAAAATTAGTGTCAAAGTGAATTCCCTGTTTTGGTCTTGTTGTATTCCCTTTTGTTTATATATAGGATTAAATTATATACATTGTAAATCCCAAAAAACTGTTTCTTAAAGCTTTGCGTTGACTAGAAGTGACACATGGAGGGCAAGGTGAGAGCCACATACTGTATAAGGATATCTGCGGCCTATATATAAACACAGCACTGTACTCATGTGGTGCACACTAATGTATAGTACTGTGGAGTGACATATGACCTGGATTATGAGAAAACGGCGACTCATCTTGATACCCCGGGACTTTGGGACAACACCACAGAGCCCTTTTCCTTCTAGAGCGGGACACTTTGTACTGTTCTCTTCGTACATTCGCCAAGGCCTTCGCCGCGTCGATATCGTTTATCAGGTGTTTGCTTCTCTTGGTTTCTGCTTATCCGTTTCATCTTCAGCGCTCTCCTCTTCCACTAAAGCACTTACGTAGCAGCTGATTTCCACAAACCTGTCCATCTTCTCATCCCTCTGGCGAGCCATTGACACATGTGGGAGGGAGACAATTTAAACACTCACACTGCCACCAGTTTTTGGCAAAAATACTTTTCAAAAAGATTTAAGGGCCCCATCTACTTTGTATGAGTCTCTATTTTCTGTTTTTTTTGTTTTGTTTTGTTTTTTTAAACTCTCAGAGCAACTCTAACCAATAATGGGATGTGTTACAGGCACATGTAGGTATTACCAGGGTTACCAGGAGGAAGGACCTGAATATAGGTTAACATTCTATACATAAAAGCATCATGTGATATAATTAATCAGTCTATTCTACGGATTAGGATCCTTAGTCTATTTGCAATTCAAATAAGAGAAAGTTACAATAAAACAGATGTCCTGTTGGGGATTGTCTTCTCATGTTACAGTCACCAGGGGTCACCTGGGTTCAGCTGTCCTGACTGTCCCATCCTCCCATAACTGTGGCTTGTTTCACTCTGAGCACACTTAGTTAGCCTCTGGAAATCTGGAGTCTTCTTTCGCGCCCCTCCACACAAGACTCGATACACGAGGGAAAATACAAGGAGAGCTGGGCACGTAGCATCAATCAGGTCAAGTGCTCTGACTGGTCGGTCAAGTTGTCCTCCTCCACTCTCATTGGCTCAACTGCTCCAGAGGAGTGTTGCGACTGGCTGGAGTAGGACAGGCGGGAGGAGCGGCTGTGCGTGTCGTCCTCATCCTGCGCCATCACCGCCATCTTCCCCGGCTGCTGCTGTTTCCCCTTCGCCTCCTTCTCCACACCCTCCTGTCCCTCTCTCCTCCCCGTTCTCCTCCCCCCTTTCCTCTGCTCCCCCACCGTCCACATGCTCTCCTCCTCGTCCTCTTTTCCCTGCACCTCCCTGTCAAAGTCCAGCAGCTCCTCCATCATCTCCTCTATCTCCATCTCTCCGTCCAGCTCCTCCTCCACCTCAGACCGGAGCTCGTCCATGCTCTCCGTCCGGTTTGTGTCGTCTGTCTCCTCCTCTTCCCCGAGCCCCCTCAGCCTCTCAGAGGGGTCGCTGGCCTGACTCTCTCCAAACTCCAGGATGGTGGGCAGGTTGCCCTGCTTGGGGCAGCGCTTCCTCAAGCTGACCAGGAAGGGCTGTGGCAGGGAGAAGATGTCCACATTGTTGCCTAGGTCAATCCATGTCACGCTGGGGAAACTGCCTGGATCCTAGGGTACAAAATATCAACACACTACATTCAAATAATCATCTCCATCGTCTTATCTTGTATTGAGTAAATCAATGCAAACAAATGAGATCACTGTCAAAAGGACTTCTTCTTAATCTACCAGCCTTTACATACAGGAAAGAGATTTCTAGGTTGACAGTAAAACCTCTGATGGCTTTGAGATGCTTGTATCAAGAAAGACAACTTCTCTCTGACCTTTGTTTGACTGCTTCTCTCAAACTAAGGTCACCTACGGGTCTCGGGTACCGACTACAAACCAAAATGTCCTGAATTCGATTCAGATCTTCCCCAAACAAACCGTGTGTGGCCCCTCTTTTCTCTATTGTCATGTGCAAAGGGAACATTTATGAGAATATAAGGATAGGGTCAGGTAGTGGTGGGGTCCTAGGTCAGCACCATCCTTCGTATGCTAAGTTTGGATTTTGTGGTTCCATTGACTTCCAAGTGCTTTGCAATCTGTGGATACAAAGTCTGGGGTGTCTTCCAAAGACAAATGGTGGCATAGGTTAAAGGTTGAGTACATCAAACTATAAGCCAGTGAGACATGGACAACATACGCAACAGAAAACAAGGGTTCTCATTTGTTTACAGTAATTACACTAATGCAAATACAAAACTATAGTATAACGACCAAGCCATAATTGTAAAAATGGAATCCAAGGGAGAAGCGACTTTCCCACCTTCAGGGCATCAGTCAGCTCCTTCAGAATAGTTCTGGTCAGCCTGTTTCCGTTCAGCGCCAGGGTCTCCAGGTGCGGCAGGGCGGCCAGCGTGGGCAGGAGCAGGAGGAACGCCTCGTCCGTCAGCTCGGTGAAGCCCAGCTCCAAGCTGACCACTGTGGATGCGTGGCGCTGGAGGTGTGCACACAGACGCTCCATATCTCGAGCCGTCAGGGGGATGCCGGACAGATCCAACGCACCGCTGGACGGGGGGGCCGACAGCACTGCCTTCAAACTGGAGACGGGCACGTGAAACATTGTCAGAGTCTGTGTGGTTTTTTTGTGGGCCTGCAGTGAGGTAGTTGGTTTGTAGCTAATATTTTGTGCCGGTTGTGTATGTTTTCCACATTTTTCAGAATATTGCATCATTGTATTGTACTTGAAAAACCCAGCATACAGTGCATAATGGAAATGGTTGCTTCCAACTGGCTGCATAAATCACCTCGACTGAATACAGAGAGTAGTTAATATACTAATTTATGGCTACAATAAATGCTGTTTCTTTTGGGGGGGCTGGTCAAGTAATTTAACAGGAAGTACAAGAATGTGTGACCATGGAAAACAATAAGACCTTCGTTATTTGAGTAATGAATAGAAGCTCCAGCTGAACCAGTTTTCACTCTCTAAACCACTGGGTTTACTAAAAGATAAACCCAGTGAGGCACCTGGAGTTGGCAGAGAAGTATGTGGGCTGAACACAAAGGGCTGATCTGGTCTATAAGATAGAAAAAATGAGAGAAGAAGTTGGACTTTCCTCTTTTTTTTTGCCCGTCATCACCCACAAATACCATGTGAGGTTTAGGAACACAAAGTGGGATGATCCATTTACTTTTAGTGAGACACAAAGGACTGCAGACTGTGGGATTCGACTAAGATCGACCAATGACAGCTGAATATATTTAGCCATTCACATACCAGAGAGACTCCAGCGGAATCTAGGCGAGAGCCGCCCAAAGCAAAGCAGCGAGCAGGGGTCAAAGTCAGCCCGACAAAAACGATTTCCCGAAGGGTCACGCGGAGTAATCTTTCCCCTGTTTTATATTTTTGGGTTTGAAGTCTGGGGGCAAAGCATGCGACAGTTTGTCTACCAGTCTGCCGACCCCAATAAGCTTTCATAGCAGACATTGTGATCTGTCGCGACAGGAAAAGCACAGGTGTTCCTCGCGACACTGACGTTGGCTCTGCATGTCCCAGTGAGCCATGTACGACACCATGACCAACTCAACTCAAAAATGAACCAAAATGAATTCATTTCATCACATGAGAGATGTTGTAATTTATGACCTTGCTTCTCTCCTGCTCTGTACTGCAGTACTTTGTTTGACTGCCTGAATGAAGGGCAGATTAACGGGATGTCTGCCTTTGGCCTCTCCTCTGCTTACCGGCTGCCAAACCTAATACTGTTCAATTAGCTTTGTTTGACTCCACGACAGCACTTGTTGAGTCTGCCTGGGCCTACACCGAGGTTACTGGAGACCAGTGATGGAGAATGAAACTTTTACTAGGTAAGTAAAAGTTTAAAAAATACTGCAACTATACTATTGCAACTAAAATCAGAAGTAAAAGTAAAATAATTAAGGTCAAATCTGCTTCCCCGTTTCCCTGTTACCGTAACCGACAAAAGGAAAGCTTAAAAAAAGAGACACGTGTGCTGCAAGTATGTCAGGTCCTTAAATTGAAAGCACTTTTTTTTAGCCTACGGCCTTCACGTGAGAGAAACACAGTTTGAATTCTGCAAGTCTCATCTGGTCTGCGTCTCTTTCACATCGCTTCTGTCTTTGTCATTATGGATGTTTTTTTCTGCAGAGAAGACGTCTCTCAGGAACCACGCAGTCTGCGATCTCAGGTGGCCTCAACAGGTCGCCGCAGTTCCTTTTTGCGGTTACTTACACCTCAAGTTCAGATGTGACTAAAGCAAGACTCTGCTGGTGGTTTCTCACTTTTAAGGTCAGGACAGGGACGTCCAAAAAAGAAGCAAACAACACATGAAGGTGAGACAAACACCTCAAACCATATTACTTGTACCACTTGGTAGATACTGCGTCCTATTTTGTTTTGTATTAAACCAAAGCAGTAACAAGGTTTCCTCAGAGCTGTAATTAGGTTGCCTTTTTTCACTTCAGTCCCTGCTCCCTTCATCACTGTCACCACCACTACCTTAACACAATTCCTGTGGGGAATATAGATATTTCTGGGCTCGCGGAGAAGCGGTCGGAGGCACTGATCTAATCGTCACGGCTCATATTCTCCTCCCATGCTCGGCTCCTCCTCCCCTCTCCCAGGGCCTTCCTTCTGGACTAGGTGTTTTTCTGCACTCAACAGGAAACACGCACAGTTTTATATGAATCCAGAAAATGAAGTTAGACACGTCTCGGCCTGCAGACTGCCTTTGTCTGATGCGCAGCCACACGGGGATATGTCCGGGGACTTCCCCACTTTCACTTTACCCAGGCGAGCTGCCGTTTCCAACGACGCTCCGCCCTGTGCGTTTTAAAGCAATAAACTATAAGAGGAAGGACTACAAGCGTGCTAAGAAAAAGCAGATGAGATGCTGAGAGAGCTCATGTTGAATTTGGCTTCACACCAGAATCCCACGCTACAGAGAGAGACCCACACCCGCTTCAAAATGGGGGTCATCCACCTCTGTCTGGACAACAACTGGCGGGATGGTGGGATCGAGAGCTGGGTATGTCATCTGTGGCATACTTGGATATAAAATGGGACTTTTTACATTTGTATTAAAGTGTCACTTTGCAAATAATACATCAAAGGTCCAACCATTAGTGGCTGCTGCTACTACTGACCGGTTTTACATTCAAGCAAAGCCCATTTGCAGTGATAACAATGGATTGAGTAGTACAGGCATAGTTTTAGTTCATCTGGGCATGACTGTATTACTTGTACATGCGTGACCAGCCATCCCAATTTCAGTGCTCACTTGTAGGTACAAAGTAAAGGTGATGAAGCTGTGCATCCTTGCAGAACATTCAGATGAGAAATGTGTTGTGGTGTAAAGAGCAGAGCCGGTCCAGTCAGAACTACTCACAGGCAGGCAGGACACCTGAGGCCTGTGCTATGACGCGAGCCTCACATACCCCGGGTATCTTTCCGTTATCTGGCTTCACTAAACCTAACAGCCATGTGAAAGTCATTTGAAACCAATAAACTGTCTTCAAGGAAATAATTTCTGACGCTATCGCACACTTGGGTTATTGCATCTTAGCTTAATGATGTGATGAAGAAACCTAACAGTGACCGAAGCAGCTGGCTGCTGTTCAATCATTCATCCACAAGATACACTGAGAACAATTGCCAGTTGCTTTGTACAAAGTGTCTTTATCCGTCTCCCGCAACAGTGGAGCTCAGTGGGTAATGCCATTATTCACACAGCTACAAGAGGTCACTGGTCCGCTGGGAATAAACATGAGTCACATTGAGACACAAACAGATGACAGCGTTGTACTGTGGAGGAGGCTGGGCTGCAGATGGAAACGGCAAAAACCACCGGCCCAATTTTATCTGGTTGAAATGTACTTATGTATTCACATTCAGCCATGCCAATTCATTCAAAGTACAGTATTACTGGTATGGCACTATGTGTCCATACAGCAGCGAGCTTTACGTCATGGACACGCAGCAAAGGTTACATTTGAATTTCTTTACGTCCCCACAATACTTTCTATGACTGTGCTGCATAATGCAAGAAAAATGATCTTACATGCTCAGATAGGTCTATGTGTTGAGGACGAGATTGCACAGTACGCAGCTTTGGGGTTCTTTTTGAGATATGTGAGAAGTGCTGAAGCGGGGAGGAAAATGGTTGGATTAAAGATGAGTGCTCAACCACCACATCATCCGAATTCACTAATGCAAACATTCCCATTGAGTGCAGATCTTTCGCATGCATCAAAAGCATAATCTGTATCTGAATCACCATTTCGACTGAATCTTTTATTTCTTTCTACCCACACAGCATCGCCGGCGGTTCTGTCATATATTTTTTTAAGAAAAGGGTGTTTGTTTTTCCCTGTTCTCCTGTGTGCAATGAGCACACATATTTACTATAAAGCCAGTAACAGCCTCGGGGGTTAACAATGTTGTTCAAAATGGGGAAGGCAAAAGTGTGCAGTCTGAGACCTGGGTTGGAGGGCAGAGAGAATGATTCAGAGGAGGTCAAGGAAAGGAGAAGGACGCATTTGACAAACACGAGAAAAGGCAGAAAGAAAAGGAATCCAAGCGCATTGGAAGTGCTCGGATTAATTTGGAAACATCAATATCTTCAGATTCATAGTCTGCATGAATATTTGACAACTAAAAGTTAACGTTACAGCTCCGACTAATTTAGTCGCATGTGAGCATGCAGGCGGCTCCGATTCAAAACAGACAGATGCTTTTGCAATGAATTAAAGTGAGGCCAGGTAAGGTTGCTTCCAACTGGCTGCATAAATGTTAAGGTATAATCAGGAAAATCCTCATTCGAAAAGCTTTTCTGCACAGTAATGCAGGTGCATACACACGGATGCCAGTCAAGTGGAAGAAAAAGGCCTTGCTCTGAAGAAAGTAGCATGCCATCATATGAAACACCAGAGGATGCAAAACAACTGGGAAATAAACATAAAGAGAATTTACACTGATAACAGCAGCATAGGGAAATGGTGGGCGATTGAGAAACACAAAGAAAGCAAAAGATGTGGTCCTGCCCGAAGAATAAATCCACTCTAAAACTGCTGCGTTGCACTTTTCTTATCCCCTATGAACATTTTAAACCGGCAAACAGGCGTGACATGTAGATATTTGCAACGCAAAACAGGAGTTTGGCATTAGAAAATGTTACAGCTATCTAAATATTACCAGGAGCCAGCTGCAGCATATAAGAAAGAAAACACTGTAGGAAAGTCACAGATACCAATTTTCCCACAGGAGCACACAAGTGGCCATAGTTGACTGAGGCATGGGCAAGAAGAGGGAAAAACAAGAAATCTTTCGTTAAAACAGACAACCTGAATGTTATTGCAAAAGCTCAAAATGACACAATTTCAAGATAATGAATCCTGGCACCAAATTTTACAAGTTCATCAGTCAGTGCCCGTAAATGCGAACACATCAACATTTAAAAATGTCTATGTCAACAGTGTTTGGGCCAGACCAAAGCCACACCCAGGTTAGCCAGAAGAATTGGGCTGATTGTGCTAAGTGTCAGCATGCTCAGCTGTGTAGCAGCTCACCAAGGTGTGCCCACTGCTGCCCAGATTCGTTGCCAATCTGGCACCAGGGCACTGGCTTTTGGATGCAGGGACATGGAACTGGCACATTTCACAGCATTTGGACCATGTGACCACAGCCTGGAGCCATAACCTGGAAAAGTTTGGGCTGAGTGTTGAGGGTGGTGAGGTTGAGGGGTTGGGTTGGGTTATTTTTCATAAAATGGTGCAAATGGTGCAGGAAATTACCCCTAAGTTATGGTCCTGTGACTGCGTGTCAAAATAAGATACAGAAATAGTTTATTAACTAACCATACCTATAGGCTGGGGTGATTGCATAGCCTTATGCTGGCAATGCTGATTCAGTTTCAAACCGCCAGACCTTGGGCCAATTGTGGGGCATCTTTCAAACCAGGTTTGGCATCAGTCTGGCAGTCGTCCTTGGGCTGACTTATTTCCTCTGGCATGTTGGATTTGGGCCCTTATGGGGCCAAGCCATTTTGGCTACCTGGGACAGGCTGGTTGAGTTTTATGCCTGCCTTAGGCAGGGGATAACGTGTCAGAGCTGCTCTAATCAGTATGGATTACATGCTACTGGTATGAGAAAGGTGTCACTTGTAGTAATGAAACTGCAAGAAAACAAACAAACACCCAGCTCTGCGGTTTCACTCAGCTCGGCCTCAACGCCAGACACAGCAGCAGCTGTTTTCAGTTAAAAAACATAAAGCCTTGCCCACACCCACGTTTGTCGGGCTTTCGTCGACAACTGATACTGAAAACAATCAAACTTCCTCCACAGCCAATCAGAGTGAATAAACGCCTGCGTGAGGTTTACAGGAACAGTGGCAGCAGTGACTGAATGTGGAAGGAGTCAAGCTGGCGAATCAATAACTTTCTACAGACAGGAAAATGGGTTAGAAACTAGCAGTGCTGCATTTCCAATGATTGATTTCACTGCTTTTCTCTTGGGCTAGACAGACTGGACATCTTAACTGCCTACTTAATTCTTCGTGTCTCTTACTCCTACGCAGGCACAAACATTTTTGAATATCTATAAAGCCAAATATCCCCCCTGCTGGTTTTGCCTGCAGACAGGGGAAATGAAGGGGCAAGCAAGAGCGCGGGGAGGCGCAGACATTCTGAGTCAACGCTCGGCTCGTCTCTGCCGGTCGTCAGAGTGAAGGCGGGAGGCGGCCAAGAAATCCGTCAGTGTGGCAGCGACAGCCAGACGGTCAGCAGGCGGCAGACACGACAGCAAGCTGGCAGACAGGTAGAAGACGCAGAAAGACTCGCACACAGCACAACATGTCGATCTGTGCGTGCGTGTCTGTGCGTGTACGTGTGTGTCATGAGTTTCCATGGAAAACAATATTGTGGTCAAGTAAAAACTCAGCAAGACCTCATTATTTCCCTTCAAGCATCATGAAATTGAAACGGGCACTTTGGAAAAATCACAAACGCGAGACACAGAGGAGACAGACAGACAGATGAGGGTCCAGACAGATCCAAAACATCGACAGACAGGCAGTTGTTTACTTGTTGATCGTCTGTTGGCGTCGTGCCTATTGCTGCCTTTTGGGCAGTGGACGCCATTCAGCCACAGTATTCACTTCGAGTCAGTATGAGCACTGAGCGCAAAAGTGAAGGGCACCACTGCCCGAAGAGACTTCTCCGCTGCCCTCTGAGGATTTTGCTCTGATGGGCCAAAGTCTAATTAGTGCTTCGTTTCAATTTGCATCATCCACCGAGCACGAGATGCCGAACTGTACCCAGTGCGAGCCAATATCATGAATTAACGATGTATCATATGACTGCGTTTAATGTAAATAGCACTGCTCAAAACGCTCATCAATGCTGAACAAGCATATCCTGCCACAGCAGGCAGCTATTTCCCGTTAAAAAAAGTGGCTAAAGTGGCTTTTAATGCACAAAGTACTTGTGCGTCAAAAGATTTTTTCGGTTACAGACGAGCTGGTGAACACCGTGCAACATTCAGCAGCTAAAGAGCCAGATGGCCTGTTTCCTTCAGGAGTTAGTGGAGACCAAAACAGAGCTAAAAGGAGAGTGAATACAGCAGCTTCACCAGACATGTAACTCCAGCTTCATGAGGTCATAGTACTGGTTTTGTCATTTTCATTAATTTCTAACAATGATACTCAAGGTTAACGTCAACATATTGTCAACAGCCGGCCTCTCGGTCTCCTGGCGCGCTCCTCCGACCGCGAGTTCGACTTCAATCAAACCCAGCTGACGGGCAAGTAAAGCAAATCTCTTGTCTTGTCCCGATGCTGCTAAAAGTAACCACTGCCTGAGAATCTACGCTGTCACATCGGTTATCTCACAGTTTCCTCTGCAGGGGTCCCAGGTCTCCGTTACAAAGCAGAGAGGAGATGGGGTCTGCTGGCTGCTTCAGACGTTCAGCTGTGCAGCTGCCTCATTTTGAAAACCACTGCGAGGACTTGTTCAGCTCACTGAAAGGAGCTGCTGTTAAGCAGCCAGACAGCGAACAGTAAGCCTTGTTAATCTTTGCTTTTTTTCCTCCTTTTTTTCATGATTCTCAATCACACGCACTCTTGTTGAATAGACAATAACAAACCGACGGCCAGTTTATTTGCATTTTACATATGGTCCGTCCTAAACAGCATTGCTGTCCATTTGAACCACTGAAATGTGTTCATTTGGATTTTAATCACTTTTAATTTCTGATCCCCCCCAAAAAAGAAAAAAGAGTTCAGATCAGATCCAGAGCCGGAGCTGCCAGGCCCAGCTGGATCTGATCACACACCCGCCTTTGTTCAGTACATTGTCAATGATGTAAGACCTGAACCTGGGAGTCTGAAAGCAAACTGAGGGCCTGTTTTGAGCCTGCTCATCCAAGAGGCCAATTATTCTCAAGTGCTGTTTGATTTGCAGAGGAGAGAGATATTTCCCATGGAGCCTTTTCAACTTTTGCTCCTTTTGCAAGTATTTCGCTGTTGATTACAAAAAAAATCCAAGATTTAACAGATTAGGGGTTATTTGCATAAGAGTGAATAAAAATTTGGTCATTTTCCTCTCCTCTTTATTCTCACTGACATTAACAGGCAGCTCAGTGTAACGTTGGGTGAAGATGAAGCCACATTTGTGTATAAATATAATATATTTTAAAACCCTGCTAAAATGTTGGCTTGGCGGAAGTATCATTTCATCTGAAATTTGGCTGGTACTGATGAAATTAAGCCACCTTCTTTGTGGTGTGGTTTTCCCATCACCTTGTTATGCAATTGTGGTGGAATTTAAATATTTAGTTTACAAGCTCAGAGCTTCAGTCTGCCGTGTACTTAGTTTGTTCGTGGCAGGAGAGTTAATAAAATGAAGAGGTTGTGTATATTATATTATGATTACATGTTACACATTGATGTTTTGGCTCATGTGGTTCAAAGATGCAGGAGAATCATTAAGGATTTTAAGCGGGATGGGACAAAAATAAAACTGTCAATGGGCAGACAAATCTGAACACAAAAACATGAACATCTGTTTTTAGATTCAGTTTCATTATACTGGATGTCCATCGCAAAATAAAAAAAAGAAATTTCACACTGAGCTGATAAAACAAGTCTATGGACAAGCAGCTTTCCCTGTAGAAAAGAAACCCCCTCAGAGAGCCACTTAAGGATACAAATCACTCCTTGTGCATTTGTGGTTGCCAAGAGGCCACAAGAACCCATAAAACTGTCAGAGACAAGTGAGGTGACCATCGGGGGACAGTTTTCAGTTCTCAAAGGTTTTTCTTCAGTGGAGAAACATTTTGCTTTTTCGTTGACTTCAGGAGCAGATGACGTAATTGGTACAAAGACGAGTGCTCGTGTGTCTGCGTGTGCCTGTGTTTGTGTGTGTGTTGGGTGGGTGTTAATGGAGTCTGTTCCATGCAAAAGGTGATTCAATCTTATCTCTTGCCCCGAGACTCGGAGTAAATGGGGCTCTTGCCTCCTCGGGCTAATCACTCTCACGCTGGTGCTCATGACAGCCTCAAGTGCTGACTGCAGCGCCGCGTTGATTCAATCCCATCCACCAGTCACGAATTACATAAAATAATTACCAAACTCATTTTCATTTTCACCTCCAACTGCTGTATTGCTTCATTCCATAACATGGGAGACACTGGTCTGAGAGCACTCTTTTGGAGTTCACTATCTGAACACACTCTGTCAGGATCTGCCCCGAGAGAGACTTTTATTTGATTTTATTTTGGCAGTTATCTCCTCCTGCGTCTTCTGTTGCGTTCACTTCCTGTCCGTGCGATTGTCTGCCTGTCCTAATGTGTTGCACCTGTGTCTCATTATCCCTGCCTCCCTTATGTATATGTCTTTGTCCACCCCTTTGTCTTTGTCGGTTTGGTGCGTTACGTGTCTCCTGTTTTCCCTCCGTTAATCTTCATCTTCCTGTGTTGCTGCATTTTTGCTGGTTTGGATTATCGGGTTTCTTGAGTCCAGTAAATTTTTGTTTTTCACATTTGCCCTTTTGTTTTTTTATGGGTTTTCTTTGTTTTGTGCCCCCTCCCATTTTTGGTTTCTGTAGTCCTTTCATTAACAAATCCCTGCACTGCACCTCCCCACCCGCCTCTTGTCTGCATTCAGGTCCAGCAATCTTGAAGCCTGTCACACTCGGCAGGGGTCCAGTCTTATGGCCCATACTGCACTGTTGTTTCTCCCCTTTCTGCAATTGTGCGTTTGTCTGCAAACTGTTTTGCAGGGGAGCTGACACCTGGTGTTCACACAAAATAATACTCCATTCACACAGCAGTGGGGAATCCTCTCTCCAAACGTGTCCACCTACAGTGTCATGTTTCTGCCATCTGCTCCCACCAGGATGTATTTCATTGCAAGTCTGGAGGTCCTCCAGTTGGATTTAGGCTGTATAGTATCTTTTCAATTCATCAGAATGAAATTTAATGATTTCTATGGACAGAAATATGTTTCATTATAATTTATTTACATCTATGTTCTTTCAGCCTCTTAAATTCTTCATGAAAACACTCAATGAAATAATTTCAGTGTGATGAAGGGCAACAGGCCAGTTGTGACTGCTCTGTCTACAAATCAAGGGACTTTATATTATTTATTTATTTTTTTAATTTACTCAGATTTGTTATTATGTACTACCCTATCTCTACTGGTACTCAAGTGACAGATGAAGGGTGAGAAGATAATGAGTTAATTCTCATTTTGGGATTATTCTCTGAAAAGTTAATCCTCCATTTGTTCGCTAATGTTCCATGTGATAATATTCATCAGTCCAATTAAACAAAACCACACGGAGCACCAATGATCAGAGAAGTACAATTCAAACAAGTGAAATAAAAGAGTAAAACACATTTATGCAATATGCAGTTGTTTTAAACTTAAGGATAATCGGTTGTGCTTCACCTCAGGATATAAAGTACATTTAATATAGAAGGCAGTTGAATTTTAAAATACTTTAAAATACTGCTTCGTTGCGGCTGCAGGGTGAAGGCACTGTTTTGCATTCATTTGAAGCCAATTCTTTGCTGACTGTACTTTACAGCACTGAGGAAGCATATGGATTAGTTGCTTGCAAAGCTTGATTTGCTAATTCTATTACACTGCTGCATGAATGAGAGCCACCCAAATATCCATTTTCATTTGGCCACTAAACGAGGTTTCAACATGATGCTGGTGCAGAAGAAGAGGAAGAGTGGCGAGAAAGCTAACTACCGCGTTACAAATGGAAGAGAAATTAAAGCCACAGCTCCAACAAGAAGCGCAGGCTCGTCAGCGTACAGACTTTTGCATGGCAGTAAAAGACGCACTGAAATCCAAACTAAATAATACAAATGCATTTATCAGACTAATGTTTATCATCATGATAGGGACTATTTGATGGCAAAGGTTAAAACAAAAAAGGCAAAGAGAGACAGCGAAGGTCACCCTGAGGGAATTGATTTCCTCTCCAACTGTGTGAATCAGTGAGAGTGAGAAAAATGAAGACACTGAGACATCAGCGGATTTTTCCATGGCGTCCAAAGGGGCAGATGATGATAACACATCGGGGACACGCTGAGATATTAACAAAAACAAAGCCGCATACTGACCCCCAAGGCTCACACACACACAAACACACATCCCCGAGCCCCTTATTCTCACTCTAACCATCGCAAATGTCTCAACCAAATTCTAACCTGAACCTGAACACCACATGTTGCGCTCACCAAGCCTGAGGTTTCCTCTTCAGCAGGCCCTGTCTCCTCCACCGCGAGTGGGGGCTCAGATGGTAGGTCAGCTGACGACACACCTTCTCCATCGCTCCGAGAGAGTCGCCCTCCTATTGGACACACACACAGGTAGAGACACAAAGATGTTTTACATTTCCTCTAACAATTGTAAGATATACACAATTAGGATATTGTGAATCGTTGGAGTGAGTTGCTGTTTGATTTTCACTTTCTTCTGCGGCAAAAACGATCACATTGATGGATTGCAGTACTGTAACTGAAATGGCCATTGCGTTCCAACCCTGGTACTATTATAGTTTACTGTATTTCTCCTAAATCTGGAAACAGGACTGCCATATAAATCTATTCATTTGCAGACATGACACATTTCTTTCTTTATCGCTACTTTCATTTAAGACATTAGTGTGGGCAGCTTGGCAAAGAGTTGATTATTTGACGCAAACACATTCAGTAGCATTAGCAAAGCAACACAGAATAATGTGAATCACCAGATGCACAAGCCATTGTTTATGCCACTTTGATTTTACATGTGTTAGTGAATAAGCTTGTGCCTTGACAGTGGTACAAATAAAGAGCATACAGCAATAATTCACATAATTGTTTAAATCTGTGTTTAATTTTTTTTCAGTTTAAGGTTTGAAGCAGAAAGCTAATCTCATATCTTCCTGACAGGAAAGGACATGCATTACAAAGAGAGAAGTGCCAAGTCTCCAGTCAGGAATCAAATGCAGTGTCATTTATGGCAGGGGTCTTGAGAGGGAGAGAAGGAAAGGGGGGGAGGAAAACTAATTTGTGCGTGCCTAGGTGTGAGTGGCCATGATGTGAGGAGAAATCACACCTCCGTCATTGTTAATGGTTAAATGTTAATTAAAGATGAGTCATATTGTGGTTGGAACTCACACTCCGCAGAGGTTTTACTTGTTTTTCTAGCTCATATATATATATATATATATATATATATATATATATATATATATATATGACTCCTCCATGTGCTAATAGCTCTGTTTTTCGAATAAAAATTCTTTGTTGTTGTTTCTGGGCCATGGGGTAGTTTATTGCAGGAGGGTTAAGAAGGTCAAGCTCTCTGGTCCCTGGGCTTTGGTGTCCTCACTGTGACCTTTTTAATGTCTTGTCACTGTGGCCAGCACGTCCACTACACAAGCAGCAAGTAATAGCTAATGGCGACTAACTGCGTGATGCAATAATGGGTGAGTCAGAGGATTTCAGGCCATATTGTTCTGCAGAGAGTACACTTGACCTTTTTTTTTCAATATAGACGAAGTGTGCGTGCCACAATAAAATCCCTAGACTGGGCTCAGTGATCCGTCAGTCGTTCAGCATGGCGGCCAAGAAGGACAAAAAATCCTACCTTTGCAAGTGACAGGTATGTGTTTTGTATACAGGCCTGTATATCTAACAGGTTTCTGGTTTTGATGCTGTCAGTTAAAAGGTCTCCACTAAATAGAGTGGTACACACAGAGGAATAGGAGTGTGAGAGGAAATGTCATGTTTGACACGACGTTATCACAGACTAAGGCACGGCGGTGAAGTGTTGCAGAAACGGCAGACAGCAGAAAGACACATGGATTTAATTAAAGGATTCGAGGACCACTGGAGCAAAGAATTAAAAAACACCTTGTGTCAACGTCACGTTTTTGACATGACAGGACTCACGCAAAAACACACGCTCGCTGCGAGGGTGGGGACTTCCACGCTACGTGAAGCTACATTACATTCACTGTCCATGTACGCACATCGCAGTGGAATTAAATATTATACAATGATTCGCCTCAGCATCTCAGATGACCGACATGTAAATAAGACACATGTGACTAAATTTGTTGTGACGAAAAATACCAACAGTATGGATCACAAATGTCTCATAAACATCTCTGTCTGATACCCAGAACATCCTGCCGAGTTTTCGTCGCGCAGGGAGCAGCGAATGAGGACGCAATTTCAGATGCAGCTTACTAAGGAATCGCTTCATCCCTGCCAGTATGGCTCACTGTCAACACAACCCTCCACCGTACCATAAGTGCATGCGTTTGGATGTGTGTGCGAGAGAGAGAGAGAGAGAGAGACGCGCGTTTATTCAGGCGGTGAGTCAGGTTTGCGGGTCCCCTGTATCCAGCGCAAAACAGATGGTGAAGGGAGAAAGGGATCAACAAAGACAGTCGGTGTTTTCCTCCTGTGAGGAACCACACGACATGTCGCTCAGCTCGGTGTATGTAGTCTATGTGGTGTCGTATGCAGTGTGTAATTTCAATGGAAGATCAATGGAAAAGCTAGTGGTGGCTGGAGACTTTGGGCACAGTACTGTACATATTCAACTTCCCATTAAATGTATTGACACCTACACTAAAACAAATTACAAATTTACTTTCTGATGTGATGTCCCGCATCCCTTAATATCATCCTACTGTTTGAGAGTTTCACTTTTCTTTTAACGCTGCAAAAGAGCTGCAACCCCTGGTCTGATGAAAACCTCTAAGGGGACATTAGATGAAGTCAAATATGCATGCTAAAGCTAAAAGCTAAAAAAAAATGTTTCATGATATTTTGTTTCGTAGACAAAACCCCTAGCCCTAAATTTCTGTGGCTTTTGTTTATCTGTCTATTCCTGAGACGCACTGATGGGCTTTGGGAATGTACAGAGTGGTCTTGTGTCAATAAAGCTGCGTGAATTGAATGGCGCTGAAATGAATGAGCTAGCAAGCTGGGGTCGATGAGCGCAGCAGCAGCGTCTGGCCGGAGCGTCGTGGCTTCACTTCGGCCTTTTCTTCTTTACACTGCATCCGCCTCACTCTCTCAACCCCCTCACCCTGTTTTCCTTTCTCTATCGCTCTGTTGCTCCTCTGCGCGTCCTTTTTTGGTCTCCTCTCTCTGTCGTTCTGCTTTCCTCTCCTTCTCCACTTCCTCTTCCCCTCTCTCTCATTACATTATTGATACAGAACACATCTATGAATCTTCCCAGTCTCCAGAGAGCTGAAGACCCCCCCCCTCCATAACTCCTCTCTTTCGCCCTCTGTCTCCATCTCTCTCTCTCTCTCTCTCTTCTCTCTCTCTTCTGTCCCAATCCCTCTCCCTCTCTCTCTTATTTATCTGTCTGCTTCATCGCTTCTCCTTCCCCTCAGGCGAGCCGGCTGATAAAGTTCGTTTGCACAGTACAAATGGAGCCATTACTTTAGTCCTATTTTTCACTGCATGCCCTACATGCCCTGGTAAATTACTGCTAAACTGTTCCTCCATTCCGCAGATGAATTGTTTGGATAATTCAATCGTATTGCTTTCATTTCAGCGGTCGGGAGGTACAGGGGAAGACCTGGCAGACGGCTGGGCGAGGGTCACGGCCGGATCTTCTCAGCAAGGGAACACTTTGCGTTCTCGCGCAGGGCGCGGACAGCGATGTCCTCTGGGTTTTGTTTTTCCTCAGCAATTTTCGACCCACCAAACCTTCGCTTAGGTAAATAATACTTACAAATGATATAATGAAACAGATGAGAAAACTCTAAATAATACAGTTCCACCTATTTTTACCCATCGCAAATGTGTGTACACAACAGGATGTTGACATTTTTGGCCCTTTCCTTTTCTTAATAGAACAAGTAAAAGACGACACTGAAACAGCAACTGGTTATAATAAATAACTAAAATCACATTCATCAGCATACATTAGATTAAGTAATGCAATCATTTTAGTTTCCCTTTGATGTGATGGATGTGAGGCACTTTGATTGATTTCGTATTTACTGCTGAATTGATCAATACCACTCATTGGATTGAGTGTAATCTAATCACACATAAGTGTACTATTATTGATGGTAGCGGTATTATCCCGGGCTGCGTGCGTTACACATGGATCCTAGATTGCAAAAATGTGAATACAGAATATAGAATATTTTGCTGCCTTTAGTGTTATAATAACTTCTAGTCTCTTTCTCCGTTCATCTCCATGACTTACAAGAGAGTGCTGGACAAATGTGATGCAATCAACAATTACTTTTCTATTTATGCATCACCACAACTCTCTAATAAACATTCTCTATTAAACAGCTTTTCAGTGCCTTTGTTTATTTGTGGAAAGGTAGCATGAATACTCCCGCAGTTTTACCATGTGCTAATATTACTCAGATGTGAGGAGGGTGAGGTTCATTTAATTAATTCTCTGCTCGACAGACTGAGGTATTGACTGGCGCACAGGAGTCTGAAATAGGACGCCCATGTGAAATCACAGTTACATTCTGTCACATCTGATATGCATGCACTTTAGTATATTACGGAACAAAAGTTTTGCTTTTAGCTGTGTGTTGTCAGAGACTGACTGGCTCAGAGTCTGCACAAGTGTAGCGTGATCAGGTGCCTGGAGGCAGCACACATTATGTGTCTGTGAGACGTCCCCGGCAGTGTTTGTGCTTTCATGGCACTGCTTGATGGAAATTTCCTCTCTGACATTGTCAACCAGTGTGCATGTAGGAACAGTAACGTAACTGTATTCAATTTTTTAGTCAGTAATTTATAGATACAGTCATTTTCCCATAACAGAACTAGTGCAAACTGAATAATTATGTCCTGTAATGAAAATATGGAATGAAAAAAAATCTGTAATCAGTGATATTGCCTGTTACTTCGGACCAGGCACAATGTATCGTTCACTCAACTCTGGGTTGGGCAGTTTTCACAGCTCCAATCAATATGTTTTATATTAACACAGAATCCAATGACTTTGTATAATGTACAAAGGGTCACTCGTAGTGACGACCCCCCATTTGTTGTGTCAAGAAAAACAAAATCAAGCAGAAAATGACAGCAGACTAAAGTCTGTGTGGGACTTAAATTAGATGCATAGTGAGAGAAGAAAATCATTGCTCAGAAGAAGCTGTCATATTGTTCACTGAGAGAAAATGAGATGTCACACTTCAATATTTGTTACAGGCAGGTGGTTTTGCCAGGCGACGTCACCAAAATTTATCTCATCGGTGACAGCGCTGCAATCGAGATTGTTTTATCATATATCGTAACATCATCTGTAATAATGTGCAGATTATGTTGACATTCGAGGATGCCGCGGGAACAGAAAAGAAAACAAGCGAAGCCTGAAATATATATTTCACAACTAGAAAGTAACAGAGAGCAGCGATCAAACGCGTCTGACAGGATGGATGGAGCAGAACGAGGGAAATAACACCTCTCTCTGCCTCCGTCTGTAACGCCTCTCTCTCTTCTTGCTTTTACCCCCGCACATAACAACACCCCCTCTGGTGTTCCTTTCACTCCCGCTCTGCTCTTTTTAGTCTCTCCGTTTTCAACTATCATGAACTGCACACACCCTCAGACACGTGAAGGGAGTCGCAGAGTGCACGGAGATAACAAGCGTTTTTCAGCTCCCGTTGCCGCGGTCTGGGATGATACGAATCTGGTTTGTGTTTTTGGCGAACCGTATTTTTTTCAAAAACGCAGCTTTTAAGTATCCCTGTTTCGCATCTGACGTCGCTTTAGTCCCGCAGCGAAAACTTTATATTAGATTAGGTCTTCAGTATCAATTGTTATCTTTAGTTTGATATTACATTATATATATATTCTTCACTTTCTGGATTTTGCTCGATAAAATGTTACGTTTATGGTCCTCGTTCCTATACACACAGCAACATGAAAGCTGCCTTCATGCATTTGAATTCATGACAGCACATAAGAATGAATATAAATGAACTCCATTTATAAATTTGTTAGATTTCTCCTTGATATTACTGTCACAGATTTGCGTTACTAAAAGCAGAACATGAACAAGGGAAAATCCCAAAACCTGCTGAAACTCAGGAATACAGGAGCAACAGACAAACACGGGAAAACACTGGGAGCTGCACAGGAAACGGAACCGAGCAGAACAAAACAAGCAAACTGAACAAGACTCGGGGCAACGCGAAGACCGAAAAACAGAAGGGAGGTCGGGATAATTGGGCACGAAAGTTGATTTTGTGCCGATTTCTTTAAATCACGCCGAAGAACGCTGTGTCTCCAGCCTCCTCATTTAACAGGATGTACATGAAGAGAAGGAGGTAAGATTGTGTTTCATGAGAGCTTTGTCATGTCAGGGGCAAATGCATCATCTCAGAAAAAGTGTACATGTTTATCAGCTGTAGATGACTTTTTACAATATTAAACAGGCTCACGCTGGTTTAAAATAGGCCTGACAGCCTGCAGTGGGGCAACAGCATGTCAATAGAATGCACAGGGCCGCGGGCCTTTTAATTCCTCTCTTTGTCCCCATCACTTCTGCTTCCTCCCTGCATTATTCATCCAGTATAGCTGCTGCCGTGCTTTCTTTCCCTCGCTCCCTCAACGACACGCCGGACTTCACGAATGAAAAACAGAGCGAAAGCACTTCCGTAACCTAATAGATTCAGGGGATCATCTGATAGCAGCGTTGCAATGAATGTCTGTGAGTGTGCGTGCGTGTGTGTGTCTCTGCGTGTGAGTGAATTAGAGAGAGAATGCGTCCTACCGTCTTGGGGCAGTGGACGTATCGTGCGAGGCTGATAATCAGGTCATGTGTGATGGGGTCAACCAGGTTTCTGAAGCTGGCGTAGCGATACAACACGTCATCCAGGGATGTTGACTCCATGCCAAGGTCCTACACACACACACACACACACACACAAACATACACATTAAATATGACCATCTTATCCTCAGTTACACAATTGTAAATACAGTACTTGTATAAGCACTCATACAGGCAAGGCAAACTATTCATATATTATATTTAATACACAGTGGGAGTTCCTCAAAATGAAATAAAAGAAACGTCGCCATGGTTGGAATTCAGTTCACTCTAAATGAAGGATGCCACCGCGTGTTCTTTCGCTCCCAAAGCCCTCGCACTCAGACTCCCGGGGTCCTCCACCCTCTCAAACCTGGGTGTGCAAACAGCCACTGGCCGTCAATACGAGCCATGTGACACATGATATCAGCAGGTCAATAAAACTCCGGTTCCCCGTCTCCTCTGTCTTTTTTCAGCTGGGCAGCAGCCGCAGCTCAGCTCCCTCAGCTCCTCTCCCTGACCGCTGCAGGTGCAGCCGAGGTTCCCTTCATCTTCACGGCTCCTTCCTCGACACGAGAGCCTGCCTCATGACTAACCCAGGATAGGTTTCTGGAGCAGGCAACAAAAAAGGAAAGTATGCCACAGTGCGCATGCTTTCTCCGCTCCTTTCTTGGTTCATATTTAGAATGCACCAAAATTTAGAATTAAACAAAAGAAATTTGCGCTGATACTCACAATTTGTATTCAAAATTCTGATTGACTCACCCACTCACTCTTCAACACGAACCCATCTGGGTTAATGGCAGGCATATGAAAGGAAACATGCACACACAGGCCGCGTGCATACATGCTGCGCAACAGGATGTTATTTCAGATGATACTTGCTGTCTGCTCCGTGACAACACTCGGCACACACAATATGTAACGGGACTGCTTTTCCCAGCTGCACCGCTATTCCTGCTGCTAATGCCAGTAGCCTTTCAGTGTTTGTGTGTGTGTGTTTCAATGCATTTGAGTCTACAGTTAAGTGCCTGCTCGTACAGTAGTGTCCGCAGATGTAATTTTGCATGTTTGGGTTTGTTTGTGCAGACTATTGAAATCCGTAGAGAGGGGGAGGGGGAAGAGAGAGAGAGAGAAAGAGAGAGCTCAGTCTCCCACAGAAAGGTATGACTCATTGAGGTTTTCATGCTGCCTTTTCTGGGTGGAAGGAGAAGCATTGACTGAATGACACACACACACACACACACACTGAACAGCTGCTGTATTTTCAGATGAGAGCAATATTAATAGCAACATAGCAGATGAGAGAAACCTCTGATTAGTGCACCAGCACGCGCGTGTTATGATACGCCCCGGTGACACGGACACACAGCTTCCAGTTGACACAACTGAAGTGATTTCTGCTTGTGTACAGTCGCGTCTCAAAAGAAATGTAAATGGAGAGAATTGACCTTTCTGCTCATCAGTCCACACTCAACACACAAAACCCAAATTGACGAAGTGGGGGAAAAAAAGTTGCGAGGGGCTTTAATTATCCTTGAGCGGCGTCGACTTCTTGACAGAAATGAGTCCACCTGTGGCGGTTTAAACTGACTACAAATAGTTTAGAAAAGGCGCACACTGTGTACATGAGGTCGCACAATTCGCACTGCATGTCAGGATGAGCCAGGAAGAACCGCCTCTGGAGCTCTGCGATGAAATTGTGGTGAGGCACAGGTCAGCTCACTTCAAAAGCTATGTTGAAGATTACCAGCTGCTACCTCTGGCATCTTGTTTAGCATGCAGACACATACAGTTTTATTAGAAATGAAGGACATCCATGAATCTCCTGAACGCCAACATGTCCAGTATGGAAGGAAACCCCCAACGTGAAGATGCTTTTGCGAAAAATTGTCATTTACACTGGCACTAAATAAATAAAATCCAATACAGATTATTTCTGCGTCTGTGTGCCTGCGTGTGAGTCAGAGGCACGTACGATGTGCCTTTCCTCAAAGTGAGATAAGGATTTGAGTCGCTGCGCAAACAGATCAACACTGAACGGAAATTCATCCGCCAGCTCGCGCTAATCTGAGCCTGGACAGGGTAAGCTTTACGAAGCCATGATTAGCATATCATAAGAGTGCACTGTCACTGTGTGAGTGTGCGTTTGTATGTTTGAGAAGGTCTACAACGCTAAAATAAAAATATTCGTGGTGACCTGACAGCACACCACGAGTGTAACCCCCTTAGGTCCCTGTTTTGACTCTGGGCTCCAAGTTTTAACGTTATTATAGTAGATGACAGCATATAAAGACTGCAACAAAGTTGAATGCACCTCTGTATGCAAATTGCAATCGAAGGTTCTTATCTTAGCTGGATGGAACAGACTGTACAGACTGCAGACGGCGATTTATCATGCAGCCAAAACAAATCCGAGCCAATCGATCAGACAGCACCATGGAGAGACGCTGCCCTTCAAACGAGGAGGAGGAGACGCAATTAACAGCGCAACGCGTGGAAAACGCTAGTAGCCGCGTGGGTTGGTTTTATGCCATGACGCCGGAAGAAGGGGATTTCATGATGTCATCGGTCGCAGCACGCGACACCGCGGGGAACGTCTGCAGCGCTGAATCCTGCCGGTGGGGCAGAGGGTTTGAACTGAAGCGTCTCACGCGAGGACCACTCATGTACAGTTGGGGAAAAAAAAACATTATTTTACTGTAAGATTAGACCACTAATATCTCAGTGACTGGCACGTGGACCCCTTTTTACAAGCAACCCTCAAATGGACCACAGCTTCAGGATAACAATTTGGAAATGTTCCTTTGTGAGGCCCAGTGGCATTGAGCGGCAGCTGTGGCACGAACATCGGCCTTTTAAATTATTAAAGGCGACCGCAACAGAATGGCCTCTCGTTATCTGACAAAACACCGGCGGCATACCAAAGGATGAGTTAAACATCTCATGCAGCAAACTAGAAACCCGCTGAAGGGAACCACGGAACGATAAATTTGGAGCCGACGGAGGTTTCCGGCGATCAGCTCGGAGGCAGCCCAGGAGTGAGTTGAGTTGATTAGGGGCCGGTGATTAAGACGGTGGCCTTCCCATTAGCTTTAAACAGAGCTCCTGCATGATTAATCAGGCTCTGTTTAGTCTGAGCTCGCCGGCCATCGCCGTTGTTTCCGGGCAACGAAGACGAGAAACCTGGAAACCAGCGAAGAGTGACTCTCTGTCGCGCACGAGCTGTCATTCATTTCTCCTCCTTTTCTTCCCCTTCTCTGTGGCTTTTCTTCTTTCCCACCCCGAGTACTTTCTTCTGCGCGATCACTCATCACCCCTTCCGCTCGCTTTTTCCTCCTCCTCTAACACATTTCTCCCCTCTCCGTTCTCTTTACCCACAGTAATTGTCTTTATCCAATTCATCATGTGGTCTGGCTGCTCTCGCCAGAGCGCAAGCTCTCCAGAATATGAAGGCAAATGTGACCGATGGTTATGTCACTGGCGCCTGTCCAGTTCTGTTTTCATGACCCAACGTGAAAACCTGTTATCATCTATACTGTGCTAGTACCCTGGGGAAAGGAACTATGAAGTAAAGGGTGGAATTCATCCTCCTCAGTCCATCCAGCGGCCTCCTTCATCTCTCTGCTGATACGCCGTCAAGAATTCACATTCATCCTTCGATCCGAACGATCGGAGCGCGTCGCAACGGATCACGTCATCGCTAACCAGTTGAAAAGCGTAGGGCTCGTTTCCTTTTCCCCTAATCCCCAGCTCCGCGAGCAGCAGCAAGAAAAAAAAAATCAGTCAGAGGTCGGAGGAGCTTGACCTCAGCCCGATGCCAATGGATCATAGCTGAACCACGTGAACCGCCTGGCGCTTCAATACCACCGTCAACTTCACCATGCGGGGAACCGACAAGCTGGTCAGAGAGGGAACATCTTGTTTGCAAGTCACTTTCACGACAGAAAAAGTACTTCACCGAGCGCCGAGCGAGGCTTTATAGTTCGGCACTAATCTCCCGGCAGCTGTATCTGTTGCTATAACGGAGGTCCAGTGGCGAGCGGCTGTTTGCAATTAACTCCCGCGTGTTTTAAAATAAGGTTCGATAAAGAGCGACACTTTCAAACAGCCACCGGTCGGACAGAAGGTGTTTTCTACAGATGAGTCACCAGTAGGAAAAAAAAAAAATCACTCACACGGACGAAAAAAATGCAGCTCATTATGTTAATTGGAAATACTCGAGAGAGAGAGAGAGAGAGAGAGAGAGGGAGAAAAAAAGAAAGAGGTGTTTTCAGCATTCAACATTTTTACTACTGGCACAAAGCACTGACTGCAGATGAGTATCGCGTCTGAACACTCGGAGCCGGGCAAAATGTATCAGTAGCAGTGAGTGTTGCGCAACATTTATTCAAAAAAATGTATTGAACGCGTTTCTGAAAAAAAGTATTGAAAAAACAATTGTCATTGAGGCTAAGGGCAATTGTGTACGCGAGGTGATTTTTGAGTCGGAGCCAGCTCGCTCTTCCTGTCTTTATACTTAAACAGACGAACAGCACCTGACCTGGTAAGCATGGTTTTAGTCATTTCCAGGTCAGAAAGACAGTCATCTCCACATCCTGTTCACCCGTCCCTGGGCCGGGGGACGACAAATAGAGATGAGCTAGTAGCTAAATTTGGTTAAAAAAAAAAAAAAAAAAAAGATTCCTTTCTCTCTGTTTGAGATTAAGCCTAATTTGTGTATTTTCACCTCTTACCCCACGCATATTTTTCTGCATTACATTCTGGAAAAAAATAGGCTCCCATATTGGACATCACATACGCCAATATGTACCAAACCAATGGTTAACATGTTAAACTGAAGGCAGCAACTACAGTAGCAGCTGCTTTCATCATCTGCTCTATGAAATGTGAAACCGTTGTCAAGCTCCAAGAACTCGAGGTGACTTTGAGCAACTAAAAACTGACTGTCCGACCGACAGTCAAGTTAAAACTATCATCAAAAGAGAGAAAAGCAGCGAATCGTCGCAAAACTAAAAACCAGGGAACGTTTGGCATTTCTGCCAAAAATCTATCTTCACAAATGTCTATTTTCCATTGACTGGCGAATCAATGAACTGACTATTTTTTTTATTTTTTATCAAAAAACTCATCCAAGCTGAGCCCCGTTGTGATCCCTACACCTTCTTCCCCGGGCGTCGCTAAAGCTGCGCTCACTCTAACCGCGCTGCTGCGTTGTCGCGTCTTCGCTCTCAGACCACAAACTGCGGCTGTCCTCTAGGGTTTCACTGCTCGACGAACCCGGCGCAGGCGACCCACTGGTTTTAACGATGACGGATGGAGAAGGTGCCCCTCGTCTTTGAGCCTGTGCGCTTTGCCGCGCTTTCTGTCGCCGCCAAATGGATTAACAGCCGCGACGGATTTGATCAGAAAACCGTAAATAGAAATAGAGAGGTGTTGATGGAAATCTCCAAAGCCCAAGCGCGTGTGCGTGTTTCAGGCCGGTGGCGCTGTTCCCCATTGTTGAGTCATAGGGGGGATAAAACGTGAAAGCTGGTAGCATATGGATTCTGTGCAACACTGTTTATACTGTAGCGACGAGCACTTTTACAGTAATGATTCGCATCTATTCAGATCTAAAATCTATTCAGATTAAGTTTTTCACAATTTCCCATCTGTCACACTGAGGCTTTCTCTCTCTTTGCAGATTTACAATTCAACCACTGGCATTTTCATTTTCCTGCTCGCCTTCTTGTTTGCCAGCACACCAGCTTCTTTCATCCTGCCGTTAAGTTTTTCCTCCTCCTCATAGCAGCAGCCAGCAAAGCGCCGCGAACGTCTTGACACACAGAGGGACGCTGTAAATCGCAGCAGTGCGCACGCTGTGCCAGTGCAGCGGAGCCGGGCCGAGCACCGCTCGGCTTCAGCCGGCCGCCCACATCTATTCGCGCAGGCAGAGAGTCTGTCGGCGAATCAGTGAAGTCAGTGTGTCAACAGTCAGTCAGTCAGTCTGAGACCTGGCCTCTGTTTCATCACAGACGATGACATCAGCTGAGGAAGAAACAACGCGCTTGCACGGAAGAGGGAGACATAAACAGAAAGTAAACAAATGTGGGATTTTGCGGTCCTCAGAGCTTTTCCTCACTCTCCAAGTCTCATTCACGCACAAACACACACACACACACACACACACACACACACACAGCAGCTACCTGTCTGAGTGTCTTGAGCATCTCTGTGGCCTCGTCCTGTTTGCCCTGCTTGGCCATGAGCATCATCTCCTGGATCATGCCGATGCGGCGCTGGTAAGGCGGCGGCGTCCCGCCGCGGCCCAGCCGGTCCCCTGACTTGAGCATGAGGGACGCCAGGATGTCTCCCCGCTCCTTGGTGGGCGTCCGCCTCCAGCTGTGCTGAGGGCTGGCTCCCCCGGGCTCCTGGCCTTTGGTCTGCTTGGCGCCCATGGTGAGGCGCTAATGTTAAGTGTGATAACAACAAGACTGGTCCCACCAAGCAAACATGCAGACGCAGCTTTGACTGATGTTTGAGACACTTTGCACGTTAAAACGTCTGCATCTTCCTCAAGTCTGCAGTTTGGGGCTTAGATGCCAATCGAAAACTGCATAGAGAAACGTTAATGTCACTCAAGGCTCGCAAAGGAGTGAAGATCCCAAGAGTAGAAAATAACGCTCCGAAACATGAAGCTGGTGCAGCTGTCTGCTTTTTGGGAACTTGCGAACCCCGTAGAGTGAAAGCTCAAGTCGGGAACAGGTCGGAGGATGCTGCCCGCAGCATGGCCGCGAAATCGGGACGCAGCAAAGTCAGGATGGAGGATACCGACACACCGTGGCCCGCCGCAGGCTCCTATCCCGAACGCAACTTCACCAACATATTTACCGTCGACCGCAGCGTCGTGCTCTCACTCCGCTCCGCGGTTATCCTTCAAAACGGAGCCCTCCGTCCGAGTCCAGAAGAGGAGGAAGCGGATCGGGGAAAGTGGTGCATGAAGCAGGGCATGGCAATGTTTACGTCTCCTGTAGAGGCACCGCTGACCGTCTGTTCCTCGCTCTGCCCGTCCTTCCCCCCCGCCGCTGGAAGTCACGCATTAGCAAACAAGCCGTCGCCCTTCTCCAAGGTTGCTTCTCCGTCCGCTCAGGGGAGGAAACACCCGCATCGGCTGCAGACCCGCGGCTTTACGAGAGAGGGGGGGGGGGGCTGAGGTGCACCCTTGCTGGGACTGAATTATTCATCGCACCCGCTGTTTAACTGAGGAAGGGGCGCGCAGCGAGTGCACGTGAGCAGGAATCCTCCCTCCCCGCCGAGGAGGGATGGAGGGGCTGGGAGGGCACGAGCACCGCGCATCGACAAGTTTCCCCAGGTCCTGCGCGTGTCGCCCCGTCCTCTCCCGGATGGACGACGCACCGGTTCCCATTAAAGAATATGTTAATTTAATGTTGCGTTGCTCGGTGACAGAACTGAATGAATGTTGTCGAGAGGACTCGTACCTTTTAAAATCCTAATCAACCTCCCAATGAAATCGGCATATGCCTGATCGTCATAGTATCTAGTACTTATTTTAAAAAGATCATTAAATTTAAACTAATTGATGCGAATTGCTGGCTAGCGCGTTATGGCGGAAGTAGATCAGAATACCCTTACAACCCGACCGCAAGAGTTAACAACCTGTTAAAATAGCAGCTGTTGTTGATTTATTTATGCCACACCGAGTTTGCTCCTTCGCATGGAAGAGATCAAGGGGCCTTTTCAGTCTGTCTCTTCGGAACATGAATATAGAATGAAGTCACAGGTGTGATTTCATACTTTGTAATCCAGTTCGACCTGCCCATCAGCTGTAGATAGACGAATATCGCCGTTTCATTAAAAATTGCGTATTAGAGACGACATGAAAATAACTCCAGTTTGCACTCAGTGCAGTATATGTGGATCACACAGCACACACAACAGTGATCTGCACCGTATGTGTAAGTGATCGGGGCAAGGGCTGCACTGACATCTGGTGGTGGCCGTTACAGTTAATTCCAATGTGGCTACAATACGCCCACACAGCGATCAAAACACATACGCAACAGAAATGAACCACCGTCGGACATGTCAGCTGCTCATGCACACGACACAAACTTTGACAAAGACACGTTTAAGGTGTATTTTTCAAAAGGTAGATTTATTTGTTATGCCTTTAATTACAACTTTATTTACAGTAGTATTTCAGTCACCGAAGTTGCTTCAAATCGCTTATCAAAAAAAAAAATTTTTACTTTCTTTCCTCACTTCACTGGTGAGAAGTTTTAGGCATGTAACTCGTGTCAAAGAGCAGGCAACGTCAAACAGTCTGCCACGAGGATGAAGACTTCATTCTGGCTTTTACCAGGACCAGACTGCAAAGAAGAAGGTATAAATGCCACACACGCGCACACATTTCGCCCATTGCTTGGTTTAATTACTCTGTGGTGTTCTGCGTTTGTCATTCAACGACAACTGACACCTGACCCTCGCGTCCTTTCCAGGAAAAGGGAAGACTCGCATTCGGCCGTGAACATGCACACTGCTAAATATTCGGCCTTCCTTGACTTTTCTTCGTTTGATCTTTCACGCCGCTGAAATCGCTGGATGTAATGAGAAGCGCTGATCAAGAAAATAGGACTTGTAGGTCAGAGAGGAACCAGATCTCTGTATGAATGCTCTAAATTAAGTGCAATTACCAGAAAGCACACCGAAAGTGCCGGCCTCCGCCAAGGCTGAACGTTTCTACAAACAGAAGAGCATCTGGATTCATGTGTGATATGTTTCTGAGAAGGTCCCAGCCCCCTGGGGGTCGAACCAGAGATCTATTGCTCAGGAGCTTAAGCCCATGTGGTATGCGCCCTAACCATTCCGCTTATGTATTTGCAGACATATGACTCAAAATGACCGATCTCAAAATGAAGTGATGGAGAATCCTGCAAAAGTGTCCTAGATCCAGATACTAATACGGTTCACTCCCCAAGCCATCGCTGGTAAAAGAAAGAAAGAAACAAAAAAAATGAAATATCTGAAAAATCCCTCCTTTACTTCACTTCCCTTTACTGACACACTTGCAATTATCACTGGCGCAGCCAACCACTTTTTCATAAAGTATTTGAATGGAGATCAATGGCGATTAGTCAAGGCTCTGCACGAATCTGTGACAGGCTTCATAAAGTTATTACAGTGTTCCACGGATGAGTTTGTATATGGTGCAAACTAAAGGCTACGTTTTAGGTAAGACAGATCCCGTGTCGACAAAAAAAAAAAAAAAAAAAATACACACAAAAAAAACGCAGCTTCCACTATAATACTGCAGTCGCAGTGAATCACACTGAATGTAATTCCTGTCTCCAACATGTAAGTAGCATTTATATCGATAAACAAGTCGTGACAATGACGGGAAGAGCTTTTTTCTGAGAACTCCATTTACCCACCGTGGGGCTTAATAAGCAAGTGTCTGGAAAATGGACAAATGTGGAAAAACTACAGTATCCAGGTGCCCAAGGCTCACGATGACCTCTCCGCACAAACAGGCCGCTACTGCTGCCAAAAGGTGTCCCTACTAAATACTGACGCTTGCAGCCGCTGTTAAGCTTGAGATCATTTGAAGAGATCTGAATTCGCTTTGACCCCGTGCGTCTATTTCTGCTGATCGGCTCGTAATTCCATCCGCTGCGCTCCAGTGTTGTAAGACGCGCACACATCCGAGGCCAGGTTCACTCAAACCGCCCTCTCGCGAGCGTCCCAAAGAGGTCTGACCACACTTATGTGCAAAAGGATAGTTTGATGCTTATTAGCCATGTGAGGAAGACGGGGGCCCAGGATTAAATTTGTGTGTATTGTCTTCATAAAACCTAACAACAACATCGTTATGTATGGAGGTGTATTTAATGGGTATCTAGTGGGCTCTGGTACGAAGCTCCGCCGGGGGACGCTGCTCTTTTCACGACCCCAAAGCTCGGCGGGAAATTCTCCCGCTCTAAAAACAACCGCGTCTGTATTTCAGCGGCTCCAGTTCAGCTTGGCAACATTAACTCCCCACCCCTGCCTCCCGGCGGACCGCGCTTCCAACACGACACCGAACGGAGGCGCATCCATTCTCTACGCGTTCTGATGACAGCGATATACTGCTGCTGGGTGCACTCTGACAGAGGAAAGGGCAAGGTGAGTCTGCATTTGGATAATTTAAAACAAAACAACAAAAAAAAATTAAGAAAAGAAACGCAATATTTTCCCTCCGCGTAACCCGACCCAAGCTAGTCTTATGCTGCAGGCTGAGACAACGTTACGGACGAAGGAGGGCGATTCTAGACAACCCGGGCGCACGCGGGGGGCGGCCCTTGCAGGCGGGAGGGGACTGCGCGCGGTTAGAATGTGTAGCCAGCAGGGGGCGCTTTGTCGTCCTTGTTGCTCTCCAGCGAGAACGGAGGAATGCGGACGTCGAAGTGGGAGCCGTCCGTCCTCTCGATGCGGAACGTCCCCCTGAATGCAAATAGAGAGGGTGAGTGGATAGTGATAAAAAAAAAAATTACATCACCAGCATTCCGGCGAAATCAAAAACTTAGCCACTTAGACCGTGCACAAAATAGTAGGGATGATTTTAAATTATTCAAACTGTTGTCACGCTATTAAAAAGTCAAATAGTTTGTGCAACTATTGTCTTTTAACCGGCACCTGCTATTAACACCTTACTTTGCCAGCAGGTGGCAGTAAAACACCTAAAAACCATTCACTAACCATCATTAAACAACAGAAGAAGAACACTATGCACTCTACGTTGTACATTTGAACGCATTGCATTCTACGTGGCCACGTCGGATATGTAGGAAGCGCGTCGCGGACAAAACTCACCACATGTGACCGCTCGGGGCTTGCAGAGACACGTGGCTGCTGTACTGGAAGGCCGGCTGCTCTTTGGACAACACGGGCTCCTGCGATGACACACAAAGCAGCAACGTGGGGGTTAAGCTCCTCCAATGCCGCGTGTCGCGAGCGCAAGACGCACTGACCACTCAGTCAACTGGCGTAACCTTCCCTTCACTCGGCTGACCTGGAGTCAGGCATTACAACAAACATCTTAGCAGGTTCTTAGTGCGTTTTTATATGTTGTGACGTGAAAAGGATTTGATTGGTTTAAAAAAAAAGGGGGAACCGGCGCTTTCTCCAGACAGTGCCGGACACGGTGCGCTTGCGGACAAGCCGACTGACCCTGCCTACGACTCCACGTCCTCGGACCGTCTCCAGGGTTCCCGACAGGCTGAAGATCCGCCAGTGCCTCTCTCGCAGCTGAACGACCTCACTGCCCATGTTCTCCAGGCGGATGCAGTATCGCCACTGTTAGGAGACAGCACACGCAAAAAAAAAAAAAAAACGTGTTCACGCACATGCCGACACAGTAGTCTCCGTGACGTGCGGCGTTCAATCCAACAGTGATCATTCCGGATCGTGTTCCCCGAAGGCAGAACAATGCCACTCACCCAGTAAACATGAGAGTTCTGGGCCTCCTGAGAAAGAGAGAGTATCTCCATTAGTACTTTTGAATGGATGACAGACGTGCCTTGTAGTACACGATCAAAAAAAAAGACATAGTAGAAAGCTACCAGAGGCCAACGGTTCAGGAATGCGCTTCAAGAAGACAGAAGGCCGACTTCAGGTTTCTCAAGTACTATTCATTTACCCTCATGCCCATGTAGAAGGGGATGACAGTGACTCGGATGTTCTCCGTGGTCTCCCTGTGGACGTCCGAGAGCTCCAGCCAGGGGTGGTTTTTCTCCTGCCACGCCTTCAGGGTGTCTCTGGCCGCGAACGGGGGAGCTACAGAGGGGGACGCACACACACGGGCGGTTACAGCATCCCAACTGTACGCACGCGAAGGCTAGTACTGGGAGCTGTGGTTGTGTTTTGACTGCGTTTACATTTGGCGGGGTTGTACATGAGGAAGCGCTCGAACAGCTCGTGCTGGATAGGGACCTGCTCCGCCGAGTTATAGGGCAGGATGTCTTCGTGGCTCACGTAGTCCAGACCTGAAGGAGAGAGAGAGAGACAGACACGCGGTCAAGCTTTTCACTCTATTGGAAATAAACCGACTGTGTTTTCCAGATCTGCTGTGTGAGGTGTAAAGGCAATTTACGGGGTCTTTTTCTGGGCCGAAATAAATCCCTGCTCTGGTGTGGAATGTTTTGTCCGAAAGCCCGTTTAGAAACGATGCGAAAACAGCTAGCGAAAGTATACCTGGGATGGCGTACAGGGCCCTGCTGTCGTCGTGGTTGGCCAGGAAGGTCACCGCCTCCGTCTGAGATCTCTGAGACTGTCCAACACAAACACAAAAACGGGTGACTCGCGCTCATGAGCAGCCACGGCCGGATTCCACCACAGCGGCGGCTTTGCAAACCTCCGGAATTTGTAGAATTTGTCTGTCAGGACAATCAAAATGTACGTACACAGAGCGTCTACAGTCGACACAAATATTTCAGTAGGAACTAACTCTATGCATATTTTCTGCCAACACGATCAGGGCGAAAGTGGAAGTGATTATTCGGGTGCTTTTCAGTCCTGCCGTGAAAAAAAAAAGATCCGGCATTTAAGAATATTCAAAAAAAAAAGTGCTGTGAATAACGACGTGTGAAATGCAAGTTGGTAGCTGGCGCTGAGGGAAACCGAACATGCACGGCGACTTACTATGTGAGGGCAGTCTCTGGTGTCGATCAAGACTTGGTAGTAGGTGTGAGTCTTCCCCTTCACCTCCTTGGAGCCGTGGGCCCCCAGGGGCTCGGGTTTGCTGCGGGTAGAAAAAGGAAGTTGAGCCGACCCGCAAAGCCGAGCCAATGGGATCGCGTTGCTGCAGCGTTTTGACCGGGGAGGGGGTTCACCTGTCCGACATGGGAGGGGTGATGTCTCGGTCGTAGAGTCGGGCGTGCCAGGGAAAGAGGACGATGCCTCTGTAGCCGAACACGCTGTGGAGAAACAGCTGAGGAGAGAGAGCAGGACAAGGAGGGGAGGGCTCAGGAGGCATGAAAAGTTTGAACAACATGCGAGGGGGACTGTGGCACAGTTGTATTAAAAAAAAAACACAAAATTTGCACGCGTGTGTCTCTTACCTGTCCCGTCTCATATTTGCCGTGCTGCTTCACGGCCTCAAACACTCCCACCGTCTCCAAAATCTTCCCTTCCGGCCTGTTCCTGCCAAATACAGGTAACGCCATTACACACTGGACTCTGTGTGTGTGTGTGTGTGTGTGTGCTGCACAAACACGGGAAGGGTGATCAAAACACCCCGTGTCGGGGCGAATACACAAACAACGTGTAAATCCCATTCGCTTCAGGATTTTTATTTATTTATTTATTCCCCCCCCCCCTCCCACGGAGACGGTTCATCCCCGCCTCCCGCTCTTCGCCTCGGCCCTAATCTCAATCACAACTTCGACGAGATTGTATAAAACGGATCCTCCTGTGGGATGTCAACAAACAGAAATACCATTCAACCTAATCTCCGCGTCCTCCCCCTTTGCCCTCACGACAACAACAAACACACACACACACACACACAAAGGCAGTACATATCACCAGGCACAACAACAGCTGGTCACTTCAGATAAATAACACGCATACTTCTGGGCTAATCTTCACAAAAGAGATGAAGAGCAGGGATTAATGAGGTGGATATGTGTGTGTGTGGGGGGGGGGGCGTGTAACACGTCACAGTAGGTCGTTGTCAGGTTCTTTTCGCATCGCGAGCGTATTGGAGCAAAAATAATCACAGGTAACCCGATTTGGGGAAATGTAAATATGGGTGCAAACGGAGCCGTGACATGTAAAGCAACAAAAGCTCCGATCGGTTTCCTCCGAGTTAAAATCAGGACTGCTCTCGTGCGCCCAACGTAAAACACCGCTGCAGAGCAACGACATGTTAGCGAGCCCGTTCGCAGGGCATCAGCAACCGCTAAATTATTCTGCGAACAGCAGCTTTAAGACTCGGCTTTGATCCGTCACTACGTCACTGTTTTTTTAAATGTCGCGCGCTGGATCCGAAGACTTGCGTCCCAAACCGTCCACGCGTTGTTGTTTTGATTTGAACTTCGATCCATCTTAAGCGTCGCGACCCCCTGTGATTCAGTTGCTCATCTCAGATCAGTTCTTGTCGGTTTATTTCGACCATTATGTCCAAACCAGGAGCTGCAGCATCGGAGCATCGGCGTCTAATTGCCGGCTTTATGACCTTGTGTGCATCTTACTAAGATGAAAATGCATCCCTCATTTCCCAGCTGTCTGAGAGAGACCACTGTATAGATTTAAAGAAAATCATGCAAAAGAAAACCCAAACAACAACTCAGGAATGTTTTGTCGTCACAAAACTACAAGTATGAAGCAGCATCCGGGCTCTAACGCGGGGTCTACCCCCCTGCGACAATCCGAGAAACGTCAATAAACCGTGCAGCCGCACAGGATCGCGCCTAAAAATAACCCGGAAGTGGGCCTCGGCCAGTGGCCACCGGTCACCCCCCCCCCCCCCCCCCCATAACTTTGATATAAAACTACGTCACAGCGCGTGGGAATATATTGTGACGTAAGCTTTCGCGTGCTGTGAGGGAAAAGGGTACCGTCGATATCACCCGTCCCTCGTCACCAAACTGGTTTAGCGTGTTGGATTTCGTTACTACGTCGAAGCTTCTCCAACAAAATGTCGGAGACACAAAAATGGTTCGTACTGGAGGAGATTAACTTAAGATGAATGATAAAAGTTGTTAATATAAAATGATCATTTTCTGACCCAAAAGGTCATCAGTGCGAAGGAATGTTTCCATCTTTGGTATTTCCGGTATTATTTAGGTCCTGAAGTCTCTGTGTCGCATCAGTCCAGAACTGCGTGGCATTATTCGCTATTACATCAGTACTAAACATGACGTAGAACTATTACAATTCTGACAGTGTCAACATAACCTGACACATTTGGGACTTCGCAGAAGTCGAATTCGTGGCAGAGACGCCGCGTTGTATAACAACAAGTTACCGGTGCCCCTAGTGAAACGGGCCGGAGAGAGTAAATCATAAAAGTCGGATTAATTATTATTACAATTTAGTATAGCCTTGGCACATGACAGAAATTTCTACAAACATTCAGGTGAAGAGACTTTAAATTTGCAACTTGACTGCCTTTATTCACAATGCTACAGTTCAAACACCATCAAGCAATTACATTAAATTAAATCTTGAACCCTTCACCACGGATCAGGGAGTTGAACTGAGAACCTCCCTCCAGTTAACGACGCATCCACCCTGACACTGTCGTCAGCAGATTTAAAAGGTCATGACAAACAAACAACAGGCCGGTGGATCACACTCAACTCGTGCCAATCCCGCTCTTCTCCCTCCAAACGCGTCACGTCGAGAATAACCTTCCAACAATGTGAACTTTTCTGACCCGCGATATCGCACGTATTGAGTCAGCGGGCTGGAGGGGAGTCAGGTGTTGTTCAACCCACGCTGGCTGGTTACCCGGCTAGCTCGCGAGCAACAGCGGCCCCGTTCTCGCTTCCTGCTGCCAAACGTCAACTCCGATTGACACGCCGAGCTCCGAAAGCTTGCACCACCTCAGCTTTCCACTCGTCGACAACGTGGCCGGTCCGCTGATTTAACCGCGCCGCCTCGAACAGCTCGTACTTAGCTCGCAGTCTTTAGCATGCTAGCACCGCCACCGGAGGACACTGGCTGCGTCTCTTACCGTGACGACATCAACCTCCTCTGCTGAACGCCGCCGGACAGTCCGCATGCTCGGCATGGTAACCGCGGCCTGAACGCCTCAAACCCGCTGCTGGCGTCCGCTACGCTCAGTATTCTGTGTGTGTGCTTCTTATTGTATTTACTGACAGTGCTCAATAAGCCTCGGCGTAGGGCAGAGGCAGCCATCTTTCCTCCCCTGGCACCTTCACACACACACACACATACACACACGCATGTCCAGTGCTGGTGCTGCTTTCACGGGAGCACCGAAGAGCCGTAATTATGAGAACTAATGCGTCAGAAAAAGGTTACTTGCATTCTTTTTAATTTTAATTTATTTTCTTTCCAAAACAATGTATTAACTTTTAACAGCAAGATAGAATGATTAGAAACTCTTGATTTTTGCAAAAACAACAACAATAAAATGTATTATTATTATTATTATTATCATTATTATTATTATTATTAATGTTAGTTATATCGGTAGTTTAAGATTAAAATGAAACAACAGTCCCCAAACAGTCATTTTGTATAATTTAGTTTTCGCCAAAACAATTCATTTCAGGCTTGTTGGAATCCTGAACTTGTCTTCAGTAGTTTATGAAGAAACCGTGAAGGCACCATAAGAACTCACGTATCCTGTGGAGAGCGAAATATAAATTGTGAAAAAAACGATTCAAACGAATAAAATTAACAACTCTATCGAATGAGCACGAGAATTTCCCAAAGAGTATTAAGTTGTTAAATCCCCCTCAATAAAACGCGCACTTTAAAATAAAATTCATACAGCTGGTCATGTGAGAAAACACGTCATCGTGTCACAAGGTAAATAACATGGCCGCTTACTTGGATTTACATTTTTACACCTAGCTGCCTCTTTCTTGACATTCTACGTTCTTTGGTCGACCTGGCTTTACTGTGAACCAGCGAGGAAACAGAGGCGCTTGGGCTCCCCTGTCGGAGTCGCTGCCATTAAAACCATGGCCTCGTCGTTTGTCGTCGGGGATCAGTTCAGAAATAAGGTGACGGAGTTGCTGGGAAAGACAGACTCTTCTCTGCCACAAAGGCTGAGGAAGGAACTGGAGGAGATTAATGGAAACCCCGAACCAGCAACCCTTTCCTTCAGCACAGCAAGAAAACTCCAGAGATACCTTCAGGACGAAGGTGATGCTAAGTCTTCTGCACGTTTTTTTTATATGAATAGTGACGCGATTATATTAATATTTCTAAGTTAACTGTAATATGGCTATAACACCTGACATTGTTAATAATATTTGTCCTTACTCGAAGTTGGTGTAATGTCTATGATTTAAAGCAAATCTGAAGAAGTGCTTTAAATGTGGAGTTGAAAAATGTGAGCCACTTCCACAAACTGTGTCACTTTAAGCCATGCCAGTAATATGTAACTATGTAAAACTTTCTCATGGATGTATTTCCAGGGCATCCTTTCTACCTGCACGAGCTGCTGGAAGACAGCTCACTGCACCTACCTGAGGTCGTGAAGCCTCCCAGAGTGAGTGAAGTCACGGCTCATGTCTGTGAACATGTAACACGTCCGTCATTATTCTGCATTCGCGGCATGCGGGAAGCGAGGCAGAAACAAGCTGCCTGGCTCCTTGCAGCAGTAATAAAGTCAAACGCGAATTAATATCATTGTAGACATGGTATCTTGGTGATGATGACGATTGCTTGATGCGAGCACTGATAAATCCTGATAAACTTTGAAGCCAGGCCGCAAGTTGACATTAAGACACGTGTTGCTGTTACCTCCAGAACCCTGAGCTGGTTGCACGTCTGGAGAAGATCAAAGCCAAACTCGCCAACGAGGAATACAACAGGATCACGCGTAATGTCAACACTCAGGTAAAAAATTACAAGTTTCCTTATAGATTAGTGTATCGGAGCCAAGAGCTGTTAGGGATTGTATGGGGATGTATTGCATATTACAAAATGTACAGGCCTTACCACCACTTAACTGTACACTAGTACAGTGGCATTAATTATGATGTGACTCTGACTGCATCCACTAGTGTCTTCTTATCGAACACAGTACAGATTTGCACATGTTTTACTATCTAATGTATAGTTTATCTTTCTCGACAGGAAATCAACCGCAATGGATCATTAGCGGATTTTGGACGACAAGGTTGGTCTCATGTCCAGATTTCGTATCGCCTCAGTTCGTTTTGTGTCCAAGGTTTACGATATTGCCGTAATTCACGTAAGCGGAGGCTGAATTTTGTCGCACCGCCCCCCCCCCCTTTCTGCAGTGCGATCAGTCAAAGCGGTGGCGGTGACCATATTCAACTTCCTGGTCACAGTGGTCGCCGCTTTTGCCTGCTCTTACATGGGCAGTCAGTACCTGTTCACCGAGACCACAGCGGTAAGGGGTCATGTCATTTCCACTGAGATGCCACTTTATTAGGTACACCCAGCTAAATCCCAGTCTAATTCAACAGCCACATAGTTAGTTGTATCTGCAGTATATAATAATTGTCATACTTAATCTTAGGTTGCATTATACTGTTTGTTTCTGACACTTTTTCTCCAGCGAGTGATAGCCGCTGTGATCGCTGCATCTGTAGTCGGTCTTGCTGAGCTGTACGTCCTGGTCCGGACCATGGAGGGAGAACTCGGGGAACCATAGCAACGCACCACCAACAAGAAAAAGGGTAATCTTTGTAAGCAAAACCAGTCGACTTTAGCAGCCTTCAAGGCAGAGCTCTGACAACTCCACGAAGCCTGCTGATTCAGAACAGTCATCTTACTTTGCCAGGAAAACATTGTGGAATTTACCACTAAGTAAAGGAAGCTGGAACATTACAAGACAGCAAGTTGGCTTGAAATGACTTTACTTACAGTATGCACCATTTCAGATGACAGCAAAACATTTTTTTTTGCTCCCACAGCAAAAAATTATATCAGAATAATAGTTTGCAACACCCTTCATGATATGGTGTCTTATGTTGTAATACTTTGTATGTCTTCCCTTTGCCTTTATAACCTGCAGCAAGCTGTTTGGATACCCCCTGAGCTGTCGTGTCCTCTCAGCTGTAACTTTAGCCCATTCTTCATGACATATTTGTTCCAAGTCTGCCAGGTTGATTAACTGTCTGCCACGCTCAGCCTTTTTTCAAATCTATCCCATGGTTTTCAGTAATATTTAAGTCTAAATACCGGGAAGGCCATTGCAAAACATTCATCTAATTTAGACTGCCACTGGAAATCTACTTACTTGCAAATGTTTAACACACCTGGTGCCCTTCATCAAGCATAAAGTGTTGACAGTGATTTTAATTTTTTTTTTTTTTTTTTTTACGATTAGGTACCTGTTTTTACATTTAATTTAACTTAAGTAGAAGGCTAGTCAAGGGGGATGCAAACTTTTGTGCTGATATAATTTTTCATTATTTCACCGTAACTTTCTTTTTCCACAATCTTTGTCCTGGTTGACTTTGCATTAGTGTGTTGATGGAGAAAAAGATAAGTTTGTCATGAGACGTGCACCCAACTGTGGAGACTACTGCTTAATCTGACATTCCACTTAAGACTTTTTTGAAAAAAATTCAATCTAAATGTGAGTTATATTTCTTATTTATTTACAGCTCTTTCATATGTTTTCCTGAAACTGCAACCTCTAGTTCCCTCCTCTTTCTTCTTGGCTTATCTGGGTTCTCAGATACAATCTGATGTAATAATGTTTTTGTGTTCAATAAAATCATCAGCACTAACTGAAGCAATGTTTTTAGCTCCAGTTAGCATTCCCTCAAAGAGGACGTTTTCTTCGCCTTCACTCTGCACAGATGTGGTTTTCATTGGCTGCTGATCCGAGCTCACTGTATCTGGTAGTCAACCGATACATAAAAACAAACGATTACAGTCGCCCAGGAACACAGTGGCCACAATAAAAGATTTAACATCCTCAGAATAATAACGGTTCATTTCTTATTGCTAAACAATTCCAGTATGACACAGATGATCGCTTTTCTCTGATCCCATCTCCAGATATGAACACATATTTTATACCCCATCCTCCTCTTGTCAAGTCCTGTCATATCAGTGGAAGGATTAAAAGATGTAACTACATCTGGAATACAAAATAAAAGTATCTTCCTAAGATCTGAGATTTGACACCCGGATTAAAGGTTTATTGAAAGATTATTTGGTATTAAAGATGATTATGATATGCGGAGATCTCTGTCCAGTGCTGGACGAACAGTGGGCACGACTGCCTCTGTATTATACCTCTCATGTAATATTTCAAAACTTAAATCCAGGCAGAATTACAGAGCCTGTAAGCTGATAGACCCTGAGCTCTGGCTTTAATTTAGTTCTTATTTTTCATTTTTTTTCTTCCCTCTGTCCATATAACCCCTCTTCATACTTGCAGTGCAGAGAGATATGAAATAAATATATTGTGACTCCGAAAATAATTATTCCTGTCAAAGTATCTTACCACAAGGAATCATTTTAATCAGGATGTTTTGAAAGAGAATACTCGCGGGGTTGCAAGCATTAAACATGCCACAGTTCAGCTTAGAGCAGGAAAACAGGAGCTGGCATCTGTCAGGAGAATCCATGTCAGGAACAAAAGTGTCAGTTCACTTATTCACTAACAAATGATGAATTGAAACAAACAACTGGTTTCAGAACCAATTAGCAAGAGAGACTGAACTCAAGATGGAAAATTAATTTATTCCCAGCAATACATAACACGTATAACACACATTACGGAAAAAAACATACAGACATGGAGAAACCAACAACGACATAACAATTCCATAGATATTGTATATTACGGGTTTGTTTCATGTACAGTCATGCATGAGATACAGAAAGTGTCTTGGTCTCAGTGAGGGAGATACAAGGGAATACGACAGAAAGGGAGATTTAACATAAAGTTTTCCAGAGCTAATGCTCAACACCCAGGGACTTCAGAATTCGAGAAAGTTGGTGACAATTGCAGCGTTGTAGATCAGGTCTGAGATGTATCCCATGGAGGTCTGTGGTCCCATTTGTGGGTGGTGATGAAGATGGTGGTGGTGTCCTTGACCCTGAGTTACCTCCCAGTACACTGGCTGTGGGTGAGAAGGAACTACTTGGTCCACGGAGGCGTGACCTCCACCTCCAGTGCTGCCTCCGTACATAGCCTGATGAGTCCCAGCTGGAACCAAGCTCTGGGGCTTGAAGTTCCTGAAGGCCTGATACGAGCGGGACGAGGTCGTGTGGTGAGACTGTCTGCTGATGGGCTGGGAAAATGAACCAGGAAGGAACCCAGGGAATGTTGGTCCAAAGTGCTGCTGCGGGTAGTGGTCCTCCTCCCAGGGATGGGACTCCGGAGGTTTTGAGGAGCCAAGTGTGGGCTGCTGGTGGAGAGATGAGGACGATGATGGCAACGGTACAGGGTTGCTGTAGATTTGGATCCAGTCTGAGTACATTTGTGGACCATCCTCCGAGTGGTGGCTCTGCTCCTGCCTTAATATATCTTGTAAAGTGGTTGGAGTTGGGAAAGTGGAGGTCACGGGTCCAGGGGAGGGCTCCACAGCCCCTCTTCCTCCCAGGACAGGTTTGGCGGACTTGGGGAGTCTGCCGGTCTTTATACTTCTGGCTCTCCTGTTTTGGAACCACACCTGTTGAAAATGTTTTTTTTTAAACATATTTGAGTCATATGAATTAAGCTTCACTATACAAGTGCTTATTTAGTCCATATTATGTTAAATTTGAAAATATTGCTTCTGGCTACTTTGCATTTCTTCTTTTGCTTTGATCGCTTGGTCACCATCATGACATAATTTTTTTTTTAAACCAAACAGAGACAGATTCACCTGTATTTTGCTCTCGGGCAGGTGTGTGTGCGCGGCCAGCCTCTCCCTCAGGGTGATGTCCGGGTAGGGGGTGACAGCGAAGGCCTGCTCCAGCTCCGACAGCTGGGCCCGGCTGAAGATGGTCCTCTTCCTCTTCCTCTGCCCCTCCATCAAACCGGCGGCCCTGTCCGGCTCCGGAGAGGACACGGCGCTCTCACTTCGTACGTCTTGGATCAAACCGAAAATTCACAATCAAATCAAATTGAGCAGCCCAAATTACCGATCATCAAAAGTATCGAAGATGGAGGGGGAGGAAAACACAGTTAATTGTGTTTTTTAAAAATAATAATCTTGTACGTACTGTATTATGCGTATTTTGTCTACGTTTTCCAGGTCATTAAAAATAAATCACAAGCTTGGCTTGATGACCAAAAAGACGCGGTAAAACACTTCATTTTTATTTTACAAAAACAGTAACCTAATATTGACGAAATTAGATGTTTGGCCTGTTGTTTTTGCCTTCTTTATATTGTTTAGATAATAAGCCTGTCGGCTTAATATCTTGTCGTTATTTTCGTTGCTGATCAATCGAGGTCACAGCCGGATAATTTCACGGTCAGTGATTTTAATTTACTGTGGTTAATTAAACTGATCAAGGACATAAATACGATCTGATTGATTTTATTATCATTATTCTCCCCATCACATTTAACTCACCTGTACAGTGATCCTGCTCTCCGAATAACGCTTTGAAATCCATCATGTCTTTCTGCTGGTTCTGCTTGAGTAAGAAGAAGTCCGAGTCCACGAACAGAGCCATAACCCCAAACACACACGTACACGCATCAACTGCTCTCGGCCTTAACTGGTGCTGACAGCTGAGGAGGAGTTTCCACTTCTTATACCCAGATCAGTTGGGACACCTCCCACACCCACCACCCTGCAAATCCAGGTGTTGTTCACCTCTGCCTCTAATCCCCAGTTCCCCAGCTGAGCTGAGCACAGTTGTTTTCCCGCTGAATCAATTTATGTGTTCTTCGAGTGACATGATAAGACGTTGTATTGCTGGTCCAACAATCAACTTTACAAGACTGCAGAATTATATGGATGTATATGCGTTTCATGATTGACAGAATCAAAGACCAAGGAAACCATGTGTGTATAAAATAAATGAATAATAATAAACTGATTAATTAAATGATTAATACAAATCTCAGTGGCAGTGCTACATTAGTCTGTAGTTTTTAATGATCAGGAAGTGACTATACAAGACTTAATTACTCCACATGTATCACTCAAACAAACAAACATTTTCATCTTTTCTTTTTTCTCGTTTGATTCCAAGTATTGCACACAGTGTCGACATTTGGGTGTCAAACAGCACACTTTATTGATCTAGTTTGCAATATCTCGTCCCCATCTCAGTAAAAAAAAAAAAATCAGCAGATGTGGATGTAAATACCATTCAGCAATCCGTTCCATTGTACAAACAAATCTTTTTCTCTGTTTTTTTCTGCCCCACACAATGAGACATTTCATAACCATGTGTCTATCACAAACAATTCTAGTTCTTCAGTGACATCTGCGAAATATAGATCAATTCCAGTGGTGCAATGTTAAATGCTAATTAATACTGACACTAATTTTGTGGGGATAGTAAAGATTCACAAAACATAGCAACTTTTCAACTCTTCAACTTCAATATATCTCAACTACATACACACATACACACTGTTTTTTTTTTAAAAAAGTGCTGACAAACCAGCCCTGGCTTTTGTGTGTCATTAGTTTTAAAAGCATGTGATGGTACAAACACAGTGATCTCCAGACACAATGTCAGAGCTGTTAGCACATTTCCTGCAGCATTCACTACTCCACCACCAGGGGGAAGCATAGTCTACCAAGCCAGCTATGAATGACTCTCCAACCAGTTGGGCACAGAGGATGAAGAGCCCACTGTTGCTGGTGGTGGCTGAAAAAGTTTGGGTCTAAAAGGAGAACCGTGGATGAAATGAGATCCTCGATGTGTGAACTTCACTCGAACTTGCGCAGATGGTTGTAGAGGGACTGGACATAGGTGAAAACACACATGGGGTCTGGTTTACGACCCATAATCATCATGTCATCGACCTCGATCAGCCGATCACAGCTTGCCTTCACTCTGTAGACACACACAGAGAAAAACAAATCAGAAGGGAAGGGTTTAAGCCGCAAGTCATAATTTCATTGTCATCGGGCAAGGATTAAAATTTAAATATTTTCATTTTAATATTTTACTCTTAACAAAACAAAGAAAAGCTGGAATGTAAAAAACATTTGGTATTGTTGGTTGAAAATGACTTAATTACTGATTAATGTACTGTTGACTGAGTTAAAGTTTCAGATTTCTAAAATAAAAAATGGCATTGCCTTTTTAGTCTGACATTTCTATCACTCACTCTGCAGTTCCAAAGGCGAGCTCAAAGTTGTGCTTGCGGTTGGCGGGCGACAGAGAGGTGTAGTCAAACTCCGTGGGGAAGAAGGAGTGGACTAGAGCGCAGAAAGCCATCCCATCACTCCAGCTGGATGAGAAGTTCTGGATGTCAATGTTCTGCAGAGAAACAAAGATAAAGATTGGGTGATGATGTGGCACAGACCTCTGCGTGCGGGAAGAAAAACAGTAACAGCCCAAAGACAGAATGAGGTAAAAGAACATGACTTGTAAATCTGACTGGCAGCTTGTTGGAGATTTATAAAGCCATCTCCCCATTCACTGTCTGGCCTATAATTATGATGGGTAAAACAGACTTTCCTCTCCTCTCCTTCTTCTGGTCTGTTACATGCTTTTGATATCATGTCATCCCAAGGCTGCCCTTTATTAGTCTGGAGTTTGCCCTGAATAAAACGCAACTAGTCATTGGATGAACATCTCTCTCTTGTGTGAATGCTTGCTCCCAGTTAATAAGAGTCTTGGCTTTGTCTGGCTGACTATAATGAGAGCCACATGGAGCAGCTGGCACAGCGTGCTGTGAAGAAAGCGGTACCAGAGTGCAACAGCGTGTCAGCCTACTCAACCATGACCTAAACTCCCTCAGCCCTAGACCCTCACATATACACACACAAGGACACTCACTTCCATATAGCTCCATGGTTGAGCGGAAGATAATTAGCGCATTAGCACACAGCGCGTGCTGTGTGCTGACAGGTTTAAGCTACATGGAAGACCGGCAGAAGCTGCAACACACTGTGTAAACATCTCATTTTTTCATGGTTTTTTTTCCCTTTGTTTGCACATTCACAGTAATGTTAAACCATGTATGCTTTGTTTCTGAGAGTTGGACAAGAAAATTGATAACACTTTCATGACTGTGCAGTACAGCACAGAGTTGGAGCCAAGAGTCAGTTAGCTTAGCTTAACATAAAGACTACAATCAGGGGGAAATAGCTAGCCTGGCTCTGTTCAAAGGTAAGAAAATCCATCTTCCAGCACACTAAAAACTCAGTAACTGATATGTATCACTTTCTGAATTTGTGGTTTTATGGGGAGTTATATGATGACACAGTTTCTTGACGAACAACAACTACGTGTTACAGTGAGGTTTCCAGGCATTTTTACATTACGGTTTGCATAGAGCTATAACATATGAGATATTATTGAGATAATTATTGAGCTTTAAAGATGTAGAGAGGATTTTTTTTTTGCTTTAAAGAGAGTCAGGCTCGCTGTTTCCCCCTGCAACTGTTCTTTATGCTGAGCTAGGCTAGAAAAAGTTCCAATTCCGCCATGCACAGATGTGAGATTCATATCTATTTTCTCATCGAACTCTCAGAATGAAAGCAAATAAGTGTTTTTTTTTTTTTTTTATTTAAGCAATCAATCAATACTTACAAAATACTTTATAATTTCTGTATAGAATGAAAACAACTTGCAAAGATATGGTCAGCATCTGTAGTCATTATGATCATATACTTATCTTTAAATCTCAACATTATTACAGTCAGGCTCTTTGCTCATGCCAAGCTGGCAGTCTCTCTCTCCCTCTCCCTTTCCCCTCTCTATGTGTGTGTGTGCCTGAATGCAGGAGTGGAGTCAGGTGTGCTGGAGCCCACGCACCAACTGCCTGCCATCATCATCATCATCATCAAGCTCAGCTACAAATACCTGATTCACGATCATAGACTCTGCTTGACCAGTCAGTCATGTACCCAGCCTCAGAACTTTTTGAACTTTTGCTTGCCTTGTCATTTACTCCTGGTCTTCTCTGCCTCCAGTTCCCACCAAGTCTCCTGACATGGCTCCCTTCTGCCTTGTCCAAACAGTCAACAAAACCCAGCCCCCCACCTGGACTGCAACCCCCCCACCCCCCGGACTCTCTCCCAACCTCCCCCCACTGGATCCTCGGAACCCCTGTCCAAATTCTCCACTCGACTTGGGTCACCCCTTCCAAGTTATTTAATAATAAAACAATTTGCTTACTCCAACTTGCCTCCAGTCTGTGCTCTGCATATTTGGCTTACTACCAGCCATAACAATGAAGGCATGACATTGCAGTTGGAAGCCTTCCAGAACGTCAAAGCCAAAGATAAGAATGAAAATCTCTTGAAAAGAACAACATGATTTTTTTATTAGCGTCTTGCACAGCTGCTGCTGTTGCAGAGCTGACTTTAATGCATCTAATGTCCGCACAGGACTTGAACACACTGTTTGTATTCCACTACATTACCATACAACACTTAGAAAATCTATCTCAAGCAAGGGCATTTTCATGCTATATTGAACTGAACTGATGTCAGTGACTGGCACAATGCAAAAACACATTCTAAAAAGGTAATCAACTATGATCTTTCCTGCAAAATATATATATAAACAAAATATTTAGGCTAACATTTAAGCTTTGAACTTATCTGGAGCCTAATAGCAACTAGACTTATAACATAGAGTCATAATACAAAAAATTAAAATGTACATTATCAGAGTTGCATCTCTGTGAAACTAATAGGTATTTTACCTGGTAGCCTATGGTTTTGGAGCGACACCACTCAAGAAGGATCTGTTTGATGCTGCTAGCACTGGACACTCCAAAACTTTGAGACCGCTTCAGTTTGTGTTTAGACTCCACTGGTTTGGGACTGCTGTGTTAGAGTTGGAAAGGAGAACACCATGCGTAAGACAGTTACATCTGTCATTGTCCCTGTTACCCAAATGCAGCATTAGATTGCATTTACCTGTTACTTGCTTCAGAGTCCACCCTTTCAAAGATAGCTCGACGAGCCTGAGCACCTATATTACGGGGTAGAGTTTGTGACCTCACTAGCTCCCGTCTCCTCTCCCCTATCTGTCCAAAGGACTTTTCACTGTTTACATCACCATCTCTGCAGAAGGGGGGCACAGAAGAGTAAAAACTTACAAAACATATTTGACCTGTCCTCACTGATGTGCTTCCTAAATCCCTTTTCACTCACCTATTATGCTGCTGTAGCCCTGAGTAGGTCACAGATTTAACAGGGGCCGAATTTGCCTTCTCTGAAAAAGACAAACATTCAGAGTAAATCCTTTCCACAATATTGTAGTCTTGAACCAGATCCATGTCTAAAAGCATGGCTCACCTTGAAGGCAGGGGGATCCGAGGGCTCTGATAGGTGTAGGGGTCCACATCTTCATAGAAGATACTAATGGGAGCGAAGACAAAGGAAACTGTAAGACTGTACAACCACTTCAAAAACCAAACCCTAATGTTTAATAGATGATAGTAAGCTACCTGATTGAACTGGAGACTCCTCTATTGGCTGGGGCTGGTTGATGTTACTAGTTGATTGACCAGTAGGTGAGGCTTCCGAAACAGGTGAGGCCCGAGAACCAACTGGACTGCTGGGAAAGTCGGGAGAGCCCCTAATATCCGCTGTCTTGGTTGTAGCGGTGATGGGGAGGTGGGGCATTCGCATGGCAACGGGGGCTGTGTGCTCATGTGGTGAGTCATTGGGTGGTGAGATCTCTTCGTGCAACAGCATCAAATGTTCTTGTTGGATACAAAAATTCAGGATGATCACTAGTGACTAGCAGATCACAATGGAGCATTTACCAGTTAAAAAGCCAGATATTTTTCTCAGACATTGGTGGGGACCAAAAAAGAGCAAACAGGAGGGTGACTATGGGACTTTTGCAGGGTGGACAAAAACAATACTACAAATAAATTATAATCTTTCTCGTGTACAGCAAAAAGACAAGTGTTTGAACTCCTGACATTTAATCCCAAATGTGTGAGCTCCGAGCTCCGTGAACAATACTTTTGCTTTGACACAAGTCAAAGGCATGTTTTTGTTTTTGTCAGACCCTCTGACAAAGTCTTTCAAAATCCACACCTTAAATTTGTAACACTACAGATTTACAGTCTCTGAGCCCAGCTAACCTAACCAAACCATAATCTATGACGGCATCATCAGTGTTATTTTGTCAGACTCTTGAGCCACAGAGGACATTATACAAGTGTTTTTAAAGGAGGAATAGCACTCATCATCAGTAAACTAGTCTTCAAATGTAAAATCAGTGGACTGTCCCTTTAAAAAACCTTTTTGAGTCTGCTGGGCCTACAAACAACCCTGAAACAGGGCTGGTCTAATCAATTTGCTACTTTATATCAGCTGTACATTGGGCACTGCTGCATTGTCACACAGTTATAAAATGGTTACCTGTTGTGGCAGCTGCATGGCCATTCTGCAGCCCAGCATGTGTTGGGGTGGGGTCCACTTCTATTGGCTCTTCTCGCTCAACACTCTGAAACACACGAAGAATCATAGTTCACAACAACACGTTGACAACCTGCATTAGTTTTTTAAAAAAAAGGAAGTCACATTTGGCTTTACTAATGTTCAGTGGTATTGATTTCCCTTTGTATTTTTTTTTTTACATTATTTTGTCCCTGGAGAGTAAAGCTGTACTTGTTGCTATTTCAGTTTGGTCTGAGTTGAATGTTGAGCTATTCAAACACTAATATGTTGTGTCTGGCTGAAAGACAAAGAATTGGAATATCATGTTCCTCTGGTTTGAACAACAACAACGACAAAAGAAGTAATCCAGATGTCAATTGCTCACTGAATCATTGTTGGACCATTCAACGTTTTTCGGGTTTTGGACTTTTCTCCAACAAATGGCCTTTTTTGACACAACTTCAGACAAAACAAAACAAACCAACAAATCAGCATGACTCCATGCACTTCAGATTCTGACATTTGATGGCATGGACATCAGAGAAGTGTTGTAGGTGTGAGAGGCAACAGGGCGTCCTGTCTTGTGTTGCCTGTCTCCTTTCCTGTGATAAGAACTGGGAAGTCTTTGTTTTAAATCAGGCACTGCTGTCGCTGACATGCACGGTCATGGGAAAGCTGCCAAAATCTGTGCTGTGATCTGGCAGCGTGACTGCTAAAATGACTGAGATCAGGTTATAATGTCAAACATCATCAGCATCTGCTGTTCAGCATCTAAGTGACCCCGGCTATTTCCTTTCTCTGTGATCAGAGCAGAGGGTTTTCTTTTCCTCTCTCCAAACACAATCAGCCACATGGAAACAGCTAATCACAACCCCGAGCTGATACTTCTATCTCAAACTCTTGACCGCGTTGTGCTGCGGTTGAGCTTTCCCTCTCCTTGTGGTCCGGTCAGACAGATAGATGGAGCTTAGTGTGTTGATAGTTAGCCCCTTTGGCACAAAACAACACATCTCAAGTCAAAAGTGCAGCACTGATAGCTGTGCGAATTTTCTCAAGGTCACATATCACATTGTATCTTTGTTGGTTTAACAGACCCTAAAACAGGCTATGAGAAAACATAGAACACCTTCAGGCAGCCAACAAATAACAAATGAACAGCTGGTTGCATTTCGGACTTGGCTGTCACAGTGAAACCAAATAGACGGGGTTGATTTCTGTGCTGTGTTTGACAGAGAACATCATTTCACCACTGATGCATCTGATGAGTCCACTCTGTGTTTAGATAAAGTCAGTATGTTTGGAGACAAACCTGTAGCATCTGGTCTAAAACCACTAAATGAATAGATCAACACGGACCCCCGAGGGGCAGCTGAGAAAAAAAAGCCGAAATGTGTAAATCTGCACTCCAGCTTTGCAAATTCGAGAGTGCAACCTCCCTCACACACACACACACACTGTAAGGAAATGGGTGGGAGTGTGTAAATGTCTGTGTACATGCGTGTGTGTGAATGAGAGCGAGAGAGAGCTAGAGAGAGAGAGAATGGTGGGGCACACCTGGAAGAGAAAAGGGGAAAAGTCAAGGACTCCTAAAGAAGAGATTATTATATATGAAAAGGTATGCATGCCTATGTGTGTGTGTGTGTGTGTGTGTGGGGGGTGTCAGAGGGGAACAGTTGATGAGAAATAGCACAGAGGGACCGGGTAGCGAGGTGGAAACAGCTGGCTATCCGGCAGTAGGAGGGAGACAAATTGCAGAATGTCTGGCTTTGGGGAGGGGAGCTTTGCTTCCCCGCAGTACTCTGATGATCAGCGTCCACTGTGGGTCAGAGGGGAGAAACGTGATAGCGGAGCTGCCGAGGTTCCTGTAAGCTCTCTGGTATCTCGAGGTCTTATTTTCTGGCAGAACAAACCGGTGCACACCTCACATGGCACAGTACCGACCGGGGATCTCAGAAGATGATACACCCACCACATTTGTGCACACTTAAACAAGCATGAACAAACAGTTTGGCACGAGAACCACAGGAACATGCTTATAAACGTAAACTGATATTTGCTGGATTTACTCTTCTCATGAACTACTGACTGCACGTCGCACTCTTAGACTCCTGTCTCTGTAGGCAGTATAGCATTACTGAGGTATTGAGAAAGTATCTTATTTTACTTCCTTTCGTAACATGTTTTTTTAAATCTTGTTTTATTGTATTTAGGGTATTTTATTCTTTGAACTTTAACCTGAAAGCTTAGTTAAAAGAGGATTGATCCAAATAGGCCTTTTAAAAATGCAATTGTATTTTTGTTCAGTAATTTTTTTAAAAGCTAGAAATGTTCCAGGCCCCCGTTCTGGTTGAAACCTTCCTTTTAAATTATGATTCAAATTTATAGTTACAATATCATCACAGCAATATATCCGCTGGTGGCACCTTCACAAACTCAGACTCTGTAGTAAAAGTCACATTTTGCTTTACTGGCAGACACATGTGTATTAGTGTTTGCTCCCTACTGATAAGTGGCTAGAAGTAGGAACCATCATGCCACACTGACACTAAAATAGACCAAGCTGAGCTGTAAGGAACCCTGAATAAACACATAGGAGGAGCGTTTACATTGAGTGTCATTCTAATTTCCCCTGACTTCTAACAGGTGAATAAGACAGCGCTGAAGCTGCTAAGGCAAATGTTAACCTAACATACTGCACGGAATAGGAACAAGCCATTCATATGCAGGTGCGTGAACACACAAACTTGCTGTATTGCAGCAATCTTCACTTCCTGCTCAGCGTGGGGCATAATGGGTGGGTCATCAAGGTCCAAACCCATCCAAAAGGCCAAGGCCTCCTCAGAAGAACAACTCTTTAGATACTTTTACAGCCAAATTAAATAAATTCATACAGGTTGGGTTATGTAAGATTTACCATTATATTACAAAATAAAGCACAAATTTGGTATAGTTATAGTTATAGTAAGGAAAAAAATCTTACTATAGCTAATGACACCCTGTTCAGCCAATTAAAAAACATTTACCATATCTGTGTTGTAGCTACCAGCCAATTACGTCACACAGTTTAACTCATCATTGTGTACAGATGTTAGGTGGGTAGCACCTGGGTGGCAATCTTTGGACGTTTTCTTAGAGGTTAACAAACCTGACGCAATAGCAAGTGATGTTCAAAACTCAGCCAGCCTTCAGTTGATATGGCCATACGAAAGTTGTTTGGAATATCCCTCGCGACGGTTAAGAAAAGTCGTGGCAGAGACGGCAAAGCTCAAGCTAACGATTGGGGGATTATTAGCTCAACTGACGCCAGATTTGACACACGGAGAAGCTAGCGATGGAGCTAACGTTAGCATCCCAGAGGACGCTGATGCTAACGGGGCTAAGCGTGCGGAGAATGACATTTACCCCTCCTCCAGTTGCCTATGTACGTACACACCTGTGTCAATTTATTTCAAGTGAGGTGACAGGATTGTCTCACAGTATACTACATGTTACGAATCAATACTGAGCTCGTAAAGCGGCACACACCACTGTCAACTCCCGTAAATGACATCAGTCGAAAAGCACGCGCAGCTACTGCGGAGCCAGGGACGACTTCTCCTCGGTCGTCAGAGGAACCAGTTTGTGACTCCCGCTCTGTAATTTTCCTCGCAGGGATTCTATAGAGGATTTCAACTCAAAACCACCTGGTCTTCATATATGTTCGGGCAGACTGCAATTTCTCTGGCAGGAGAGTCGCGAGGAACGACCACTTTGGGCCTGGAGTAGGAAAGTATGCACAGCACTTTGAACAGAGAAGATATAAAAAAAAACCAAAAAAAACTAATTGCAGGTGAGCGCCAGGGAGCAGGGGAAGCCTCTTCTTCGTAAACACAGTTATGTCTGAACATAAGTTATGGTCTCGGGTGGTGACGAGGCATGATTGCACATGTGCTCTCGCTGCTGCCGGCATCTTCAAAATCAAAGTTTAATTCGTGTTTTTGAGGTCCGTAACAATCTGTTGCTATAATTTAATTTAAGAGATACATAGCAGTTGTTAACGTCATTGGCGGCAGAGACAATGGAAGGTGATGTCGGTCGGTCTGTCTCTTTTGGTTCTGGCTATTTTTTTTTGTCTGGCACCGACTTGCTGGCGCGCGTAGCACATATAAAACGTGATACTTTTCCTTATTTGGTGAGTTCTTTCAGCTGCTCCTACTCTCCCTCCACCCCGTACTTCTGTTGTTGGTTTAGTCCCTGCGTAAAGATGTGTAAGAACAGCGTGGTCTCGGGATCCTTCCCGGCCACGCGTATAGGAGGAAGAGCTCCCGACAGTTGTGGGGAAAAGGTCATTTGTCATTCTCGTGCTCCCTCCACCGTGACGTCTAGCTCCGCAGCTCCCCTATCCTCCCTGTCTGCCTGCATCCTCCTCTCCTCCTTCCTGACGGTGAGGCAACGGAGGGCAGGGCGACGCGAGGGAATCAGGGGTCGGCAAACAAAGATAAACTATATCGCCGCTGCCCAAATCCCCACGTCAAAGCAGCAGCTGACTCGGGTGAAACGGGTGATGGAGCAGGTCGTGCTCCGCTTCTTATTTCATCCCCATGCATTGGACGAGGAAGGAATTGGTTCATGCGAACCTTGGGAATCACGTTGGCGTACGGTGTTGGTATGGAAAGTAAATGTGCCTTTTACTTAGAGGCAGAAAGTAACGGCGGAGGTCCAGATGGTGGGTGGGCCTGCAACAAGTCTGAGTTTTCATGCCTCCCACAACGCAGTTATAGTTTAATTCACTTTTTTATAGACCATAAATCTTTCCTTAATGTTAACCACAAGGCAGATCTAATAATGATATGATTATACTCCTGGAGCCATTATTTAACCTCTTTTGTATTGTCAAGTCAACGAAATTAGATGTGAAATAATAGGCGCTCTCCTGATGGACGAGGCCCGCAAAACTCCCAGCCTCGTGCGAGCGACAAGGAGAGATTTCGCTCCAAAAAAAGTTAAGTAATCAACACAGCTTCAGCCGGGGGGGGGGGCATAGCCTTTTGAGCTTGATGGCTGGACTGAGTCCAGATTCCCTTAAATTTCCGGACGAAAGCTGGTAAGGACACACAAGCCCCGTGTTCATCAAGTTGCCCGAGCCGTTGTCGTCTTTATGCCTCGGCCCTGAGGCCAGTCCATCCGCAAAACAAAACACATAGGTGCCCACAGATAAAAAACTTGCATAGCCAGGAGATGGTGCTGGCCCTCCTGCTCACCTCCGATGCCCCATCATCTAACCTCTGCGGTGATTGACAGGCAGATAAATTAACTCTGTGTCATGTTCTTGTTTTTCTCGAGCCCCCCCACCCCCAAAAAAATGCTCACAGAAGTTACATCAGGGTCGCCCTCCCGCGTTGGGAGGCTCAAATCCCAAAAACCTCAGGAACCCCTTGCTCTCCCTCACCCGCCGGGCCTCGCACAGGGTCGGACCTGACCTCGAAAAAAAAACAATTCCCCTCAAAGTGCCTTCTCCTGGGCATCGTTCCAGAATGCCGTGCGTGCGGCCAAATACAATTTGCCTCCCGTGCATTCCCAGAGGGATCGGGCTGGCAGAGCCGAGGAGTCCGACCTTTAGCTCTGGTCCCCGGAGCAGATTTCCAGTAAGGCTTACTGGTTCCAGAGAGCCGCGAGGGGCGAGGAGGGCGAAGCAGCCAGTCAGTTATTAACCTGTTTCCACGGCGATGACGACGGGAACACGGCCTATTGTCTGGAAGTCATTAAGGGAACCAGGGGTAGCCAGGGAGTGGCCGCATACCTCTGTTAAACCCCCAGCATGCACACGAACACACACACACACACACACAGAGGAAAACACACTTGCTCTCTCTTCAACTCTGCTCTGCTTTCAGCTTCAGTCATTTCTTCTACAATCGGTCCGAATCTCTCAGAGCGGCGGGTCTCTGGTGAGCGCTTTGTGTTGCCAAACCACTCACGCAAATTAATTACAGGGGCCCACGGACGAGCAGGAGCGGAGAGATGCCGCTCTAACGGTCTGCGGCGAAGCGACACGCTCGCATCGGATCGGGCCAGCGCGTGCAGCACGTTCGGCGCGTGTGTTTTTTCCGACGGCCGCGCGTGTTCGATCGCAGGGGCCCGCTTGAAAATCCGACTGTATTAATAGCTACAAAGCGAGGGTGGGGGGTGGGGGGGCTCGTGCCAGGAATCCAACCTTAAAATGCAGCAGAGCTCTGAGCAGTAAGGTTTGGGGGAGGTTTGGGGGCAGGGACGAGGAAGGGGCCACAGAGGGACAGAGGAGCCCGCTGGACGGATGGATTCGTTTGTCTGCAGAAGTGATAGTTAGGAGGATCCATAGGAGCTGGACACACGACAACACACGAACGTCTCGCCTCCCTTTCCTCTGCCGGTGAAACGTTAAAGACGAAAGAGAATTTGAGTAATCGAAAACCCATAAACTGGGTTTAAGTGAGTGCCACATTCTACACATTGAGGCCTCCGCATCACGCTGACGCAACATAGATGCAATTACTGTAATAGGAAGTTAACACTGTGCCATGGCATCACGCCAGCTGCGACACCCATGACCTTCGCCAAACATATATACCAGTAGATTGTGTTTGTGCAGAACGTGAACATTGCTTTCCCCTTTTTTTCTGTGGCGGGTTGCTGAAAAAAAAAGGGGGGGGGTCCGCACATGAGAACGTGAGTGCTGGCGACCAGTAATCGCAGCGTAATTCAGCTTGGAACCGGGATCAGTGCGCCTAAGTGCTCCGAAATGTGCAATCTATCCATCAGCCCCGTCTCAGACTGTGACTAAACGAAAACACTGCAGGCTAAACGCTGCAGTGTGTGTGTGTGTGTGCGCGCACGCCTGCCTGCAGATAAGAAACAGATAGTATTAAGGTTGGAGTTGTGTAATGTTAGGGGGAGAGATGGAGCCGGAGGGCGCGAGGGGGAGCGGACGGAGGGAGGCGGAGTACCTGGAGGAGCGTAACCCAGTGGAGTTTGTGCCGAAGTGATTCATGAGATCAGATCCAGCGAATAGCAAATGCGCAGAACTCGGACATAATTCCACTTCTGAATCAATTTGTTATCACTAATCAACTACAGTGATATCGTATAATAACTGGAGAAAAGAGCCAAAGGTGGAGACGAGGGGTAGCATTTGCGTCGAGAGTGCAGACCCAACCCAAACCGGACTTCCCCACCTCCCAAAAATGGCCCCGTTGGGCCATAAAATCCAGCGTGCCCAATCTCTGCAAGGTGACGGGGGGGACAATCGACGACCCTTTGACAGAGAGAAAACACCAAAGGCTATGTTACGTGTTTATCATGCGCCCGGCAAAAAACATTGGCAGATTTTAATTTAAAAAAAGAAAAAAATAATAAAGTCTCTGTCTTCGGAGGGTGAAGCAGGTGAGAGGCATGGAAACGAGGAGGAGCGAGTCGGAGGGGAGGAAGAGAGGAAGGGTCGTAATCCTGCCGTGCTCGATGTACTCCCCAACGAGGCGCGAGAACCCGCACAATGGCCCACTCAGACGGCTGCTTTGGCCCCCGTAATTGGCAACGGCGGCATTGCTGGCGTGCTTACAGCACGTTCATCGCGCTTGCGTGCAAGGGAGATAGGAAAATGTGGAGGGGGGGGCAGGTCATTGTTGAGGAGTCGCAGGTCTTTGCGCTAATCCTAATCTGGGGCAATTCCTCACGCCCACAACCATTAGAGGAGAGAAGAGAGCCACGCGGCTGCCTCTTCGCGCGCTTTGAAAACCTTCCAGACGGGAAACGCACGCACGCGCACAGCCGGGGCACCCCCTCGAGTGGTTCACATGATGCCAACTCCGATTTGCGCGGAATCAGAAAAAGCGGAACGGAGCTGGCGAAATTACAACGGTGCTGCGAGACCGTAATCATCATTTTAACAAGGCGGAACGAGAGGAATATTGAATTTTTTAAAAAAATAAATAAAGGCTGTAAGGGCTGAGACACATGGAGTGTTTTCATCCTAGCTGATGGATAAAGCGAGGAAGTGATGGTGTAGGCGGTGTACAAGTCCTGCAGATTCAGGTGTGTTGTTGGTGCGAATGAGATTGGGGTGACCGTGTTGGGGTGAGACAGGGGTGAGTACGCGTGCACAGGTGTGCGTGCCCATGTCGTCTCGCAATCGATAAGGCCTGCGGTGAGCGTGTGTGCTCTGTGACGACCCCCCCCACTCCCCCCCACCCCCCCACCCCCCGACCGGCCGGCGAGGATGCGGCAGAAAAAGTGAGCATGGGCAAACATCCCGCTGTGCCGACGAGAGCGGAGACGCACCGATGCGTTCACCAGCGTAGCACGTTTCGATTCCGCCTCACCCTACGTGTGTTGGGCGGACAGTGCAGGGGTAGGGTGGGGAGAGATCTCCCATAGCCGGCCCACAAACAAAGGTGCCCTTGTATGCCGTCGAGCCACGACCACATTATTTCGCGGGAGCGAACATTCCTCTGTTGCGCTGCGAGGGTGCTTTGAGAGGTTGCCGGGGAACAATGCGGGCGTGCTGAACAAGAGGGGTCAAATTTACCCTCAATATCGCGATTGCCAGGTCAGAAAAAAGGCTTGAGTCACAACCCAAAAACCCTCTAAAGCAAATGCTCTTAAACCAAATGAGCTCAGAATGGAGAGCGATAGGAAAAGAAGAATCTCGACCATCTTCAGCTGGCGCGCATGCTCTCACTTTTTTCTTGATATTCCGGCAGAGGCGATTCTGAACGTTTGACAGAATGTCCTTTGTGCTCTGCAAAGAGAAACAGGGTGGGGAACCGCGTCAGCTGTTCCCTGCCGACTCGCAGTACTCACGTTAGTCTTGCTGGACACAGCGAACGTGGCTCGGCTGGAGAAGCGGGCGGCGGAGGGGCTGCCGCCAGACGCCGGGCCCGTCGCCGCGGAGGACACTCTGGAGTTGGCGGGAGGGCTGCCAGAACCGGGGGAGGACGAGGAGGAGGAGGAGGGGGTGGCGGGCGGGGACGCGGGGCTCGACCGACCGCCGAGGCCGCTGTGGGTCTGGACCTGGCCCCCCGGCGGGAGGGGCGGGACATGCAGGTGAGCATGGCTCTGGGTGTGGGCCTGACCCTTCCCGTAGACCACCTCTTTTACCTCCCGACGGTTCTCCTGGATGTCGGCGAGAGGGCTCCTGTGAGTGGGACCGGGGTTTTGGCTGCCGGCCGCCGAGGCGCCCCGGGCGCACATCATCCCGGGTCAGGAGCTCCACCTGCAGCGCGAGGGCTTCCAGCTGACCCCTGAGCTGCCGGTTCTCACGCTGGAGCTGCGCCACGGCTCGGCCGAGGGGCCCGCCCGTCGGGTCGGCCGCCTCCTCCAGACGCCGCTCCACGCCCAGCTTGAAGGCGCCAACGTCCAGGTGAATCTCCCTGATGGCGTCCCGGAGGGTGCCCTCGCAGCGGGCCAGTGCTGCGCACACCGTCTCCCCCTCTGGAGAGGACGACCGGGGGTGGCATAAGTCTCCCATCTCGGCCAGGGCTGGCGCCTCCATCGGTACCGCCGTTGCCACCGGTGACCCTCCGGGAGCAGACGGCCTTGTGCGCCTGCAAAGCTAGCTCCTCTGGACACTGGAGAATGTCGAGCTTCGATGGACGACGGTCAACGGACACGGGGCTGGGAGGTCAAAGTTTGCTGGGGGGGGGCAAAGGTCCAGTCCGTTCTATCCCCACTCCCTTGGCTCTGTCCCAGGAACGTCCCCTTCTGTAACTCTGCTCTCCAGGTGCAGATGTCTCAGTCTCGCTTCTGCCTGGAAGCACAAAAGGGGATTCGGCGAGACCTTTTAGATCGCGTGAGCAGCTGTCAAACTCTCAAAAGTTTAAATTTAGGTCATGTGCTGTGCAAAGATTTTAAAAAATGCAGAGAACAATAAAAGCAGGGTTTGAGCTGAATGATTCCATTCGGAGTCTACAGGAAAAGAAGAAGAAAAAAAAAAAGAAAGACAGAACGAAAGCATGCATCTTCAGCCGGATCCGTTTTCTCAACCGCCGTAAAACCCAGTGGTGAGGTAATCTTCTCCCCGCAGCTGCACATGAACACCTACCTCGGCTTCGCGCTCTGGTGCGGCCCGCAAGAGTTCACCCCCCCCCTGCCGGCGCCGAACCAGCTGTAGGAGCGAGCGAGTGAAAGAGAGAGAGACAGAGAGTGCATGAAAGCTCTGCTCCGTAGCTGCCAGCTCTCCGGTTTGTTTAAAACTCTCAGGTCGATCACTCCTCTCCTCCGGCTGGGAGGGAGGGAGGGAGGCGAAAGGGAGGGGTAAAAGAGGAACAACGTAGGGAGAGTAGTAAATGTGAGGGGAGGGGAGGGGGAGGGAGGCAGACTGGGCGGCTTTTACATCCTCGCGCTGTGTAAACTGCTGGAAGAAGTTTCCTCCCCTCCTCCTCCTCCTCCCCCTCTCTCTCCTACTCAGATTTTTAATGCACCTCTTCCTCCTCTTCCTTTTTTTTCTTTCTTTCCTGTCATAGGTACGTCTTCGTCCGCTCGGTGTAAAGCTTTAGCGCCCGTCGCCACCATTTTTAAGCTGAAATACACGCGCCAATGCCCCGACAGCCAGGGGGCGGCTTTCCTTTTTTTTGCGCCGCCGCCGCATGCGGACGTCCCGTCACAAGAAAGCAACGTCGTGGGATAAACGTCGTGGGATTGCAAAAAGGCGCACCCACAGCGGAGAGCTTGAAAGATCGACGGCTCACAGTCGAGCACTTGTCAGGATAAATCCCACGAACAGTTCTCGGTGCCGCATCCTCTGACGTGCTCTCGGATAAAAGCCGAGGCCGTGCCGATCGTGCGGGAAACTGACGCGGATCCAAAAAGTCAAACAAAGGCGTTGTTATGCAACTTTCACACAGGTTTTATTTCGATGTGGTGTAATACAGCAGTTGGACGCTGCTTACTTCACAAGCACGTGAAAAGCCTATGGGGGGTGGGGGGTGATGGTGGAATTGAGTTGAGGCAGGTTAGCCGTACTTGTACTCAACATTTTTCTATTGTGGTGCGTTTAATCGCAGGACGAGGCAGACAGAAAGACCCCCGCCCTCCCCCTCCCCTTGTAACTGGACCCCAGCAGAGCAAACATTCCACACTAGATAGCGATTGTGCGTGTGCGCGCGAGTGTGTGTGTGTGTGTGCCCATGCAACAGACGGACTCCAGCGAGGACTTCGACATTCCACCCTCCTGCTTACTGTCAACAGTGTCCGTGCGTGTGTGTGTGTGTGTGTGTGTGTGTGAGTGAGTGAGTGAGGGGGCTCGGCGTTGTGATCTACTGGTAGATTGTTCCCCCCTCCTCTGTCCACACACACACACACACACACACCCCTTCTGGGTTTTTATGCAAGTCTGCTGGGGGCCACAAACCACCACTGCAGAGGTCACAGGTCACAGGTATCAGCTGAATCTGTCATGTGAGGGTTTTGAAAAACGCACAAGCTCTGCTGTACCTTAGTCTGTGTCAACAAGCAGCACCAATAAATCTGAAAGGTTTTTTTTGCCTTTATTCTCTAGATTCCTTTTTATTTTCAAGTAGAAACATTCAGCCCAAATGGATCCTGACGATGAAGTGGGAGGGAGCGATGGCAGGAGTCGGGGACATGTCCTGGCCGCTCGCTGCGGAAAAAAGCTCCGATGGACCCATTTTCCCAGTTTACCGAATCTGGGAATGTTTTTTCGTTATATCTCCAGGTGAGAGGGCTGATGGCGACTCATTAAATCACAGTTTCACTAAGATGGGATCAAACTTGACGACAGTTAAGTGGGATCGCCTTGTCGTTTTGCCCTGGGGCGACCGTGTCAGCCTCCACCAGCCCCCCGCGCAGCCCCCCCCCCAGACTGGCACCTTGATAAACAGTTCCAGTAAAAGTGAGTCAGCAGGTGATGCATGACCTGCGTGGATCCGAGCGGCATTAAAGTGAAACACTCAAGCTGTCATCACAGCAGCAGATCTCGCTCGCCCCCCCTCTGCAAAGCCGCCCACAATCCGAGTTGAGCTTTTTCATTGTTTTGACAATGACCGCATATGTTTTACTTCTCTGACTCTTCCCCCGCCGTGCGTAGCAGAGGTTGTAAATGTAATGTCTGACGCGATTACTGAGGAGCAGGGGGCAGCGCACTTCTGATTTTTCAACCAGCGAGGCCGCGTGTTGACGCTGAAGAGATGTGAGGGCGCTGCTTCCTCTCGAGAGGGGAGGTCACCTCAACCGATTAAATGCCGACTCAGGCACCCAGCAAACTGGAAGGCATTCGGGGGGGGTTGCAATGTAGGGCGAACTTGCAGACTAAATATATATATTGCGGCGTAAAACCCTGGACATCTGCAAAAGTGAGGCACAACAAAAAAGGAAGGGAATTATTTACTTACTGGAGATATGATATGAGATTTCACTCATGATGAAGACATAACAATTATTTTTTTTTTTTTTTTTTACAGTGGGTCCTATTCATTCATTATGTTATGTTTTTGTTTTTGAGTTTTTAGGGCTAATACACCGCTATTGAAATGAGCAGGGCAGCTAGCTAAATGAGCTCCAAGCAGGCTCTACTGTTATCTATTTTTTGTTTTTTTAATTTGCTGACAGTCAGTGTCATACAATGGGACCAAAAATTCTGACATACACACTCAAATCTCAGACTTTTGGATCCCACTGGAACTCGTTGTCACATTATGTAATCTCCCTCGACAGACTTAGATGAGCTGCTAGCTAGCTCCTAGCTCCTCAGCTAGCTCCTGTCGCGCAGCGTTCAGTCAACGTTCCCCCCTCTTACTCTTATACGAACTGGCTGCAAGCGCTTGAGCGTGGAAGTTGAAACCGTCACAAAGTCAGAGTCAAATCTCCCATTGAAAATTTAAATGATTCCACAACGTCCACACGCATACTTTACCAGTATTTTATTTTTCTCTGCCTGAGTCACGGAGATCAAAATTTAAAAGACTTTCGGGACGCTGTATTTATTCATCTGCTGCCAAAACTAGACTAAACTGGGCCTGAACAAAACCGAAAAAAGCGGATCGGGCATCGGTTTTCCAGACGTCGCCCGGACACTTTGATCTGAAACTCGCACAACAAACTTGCCGAGTGAAGCTAGTCTGTGTTTATTGCCAACTCATGCTGCTGTTCGGCAACATCCAGCATCGGTTTCTGCGCTACTCTCCTGAGCCTTCGCCCGGCCTGTCTCTGACTGTGGTCCGCCATTGCAAACGGTGGAAAAAACAAACAAAAAAACGAAAGAAAAAACAGTAACGGTCAAAGAAGACTGAGGGGAACACAGATGCAATCAGTCCAAACACACATCTCCGGTTGTGATACCTGCCCCTCGGCTGCACGAAATGTTGCTCAACGAGCCCAAACAAATGACAGACGAACACTGGGTGAACGGATGACACACGCTGATGTCACGGAGGTTCTCACACTGCCGAAGTCTGTGCGGCCTCAGCGCTGAAAACCTGGTGACCGCCTGATGTTGCGTGAGATATCAAGCAAGGATAAAACGAACCCAGGTTATAGAAAATACTGCGTGTCTTTTATTCTAAAAATAAAATCCAAATCTTGCACCGGAGTGTTTGCGAATGTAAATGTGTTGTGTGCACCGGAGCCGTCGTTGCAGTGACCTGCAGAAGGCGGCTTTGGGTGGATCATTTGGAATTTGCATAAGGAGACATGGAAATGCAAAATGCAAATCTTTATTCAAATTTTTTTTTGTTAGCGTGGGGCCTCAATGATTTCTTTCTCGCCCATGTTTTTTTAAAATTTCAACACATCAGCCTTTGGTTTTGATTCACAGTCAGGCGACCTGCGAGGAGGGGTCGAGCACCGCGCCGAACTGAGTGACGTTTGACAGACAGTCATTAGGGAATGCGTTGTTTATGATTAAGTTGTTAATTATAGGTATGAATGTTGTGAAACTGTGGAGCTAAAGATGCCAAACTTAACCGCATACCTCCTCTGTCATCATTGCCACCCCCTCCCACTCCCCATACATCATCTGAGGGGGTTAGAGAACGTACACGCCACATCAACGTATGCTCATATCACGTAAAACCATCTAACGCACGCACACACACGCGCGCGCACGCTGACGGCTGGCTACAAGGCTGTAAACATTAACAAGAGGGCTCTGGGTTCACGCAAGGAACAGCGCACGTCACCAGTGCTTTTAAGCGGATCACAAATACGTCTGCGCTCTCTCAAACTCCCATGAATGAACGCACGCCCGCGCACACACACACACACACACACACACCCCCGACAGATGCAAACATAACACGTGGGGGGGGGGGCTGCCAAAGCGCCAGCGAGCGATCTCTGTCCAAACACGAAAAATGAGTCACGGCTGTTTCGTGGGTTTGCCGAAAAATGATGGCGCCAAGCGCAGCGAACGCGCGTTGGCAGCAGTGGCCTCTAACCGTTCTCACGTCTGGCACCGTCGTTCGGCGGTAAGACTTCTACAGCTTTGTGGCGTCCAGTGCATGTGGTGGACCTGACCACAGTTTGTATGTTTTTGGGATGATTTTAATTATGTCAAAGTGCATTTACTTTAGTGTGGCGGCACCCAACGACAACGCACACACAAACGAGAGAGCACAGACATCAAGGGAGATCATTTTAAACAGATACTTTATTTTACAATTTTCTTAAATCAATAGGAATCTTGACATTATAGATATTTTTTAAAAATCCAATAAAACATATGAAATCACATAGGTAGTGTGCAAACCAGCTGTCTAATAGGTGTCTTTCCAAAATGTCCAGATATCCCTTTAAATTAAAAAAAGAGTGCATAGTTTTAGCAGAAACCACATTTAATGACGTCATGTGGTTTTTGCAAAAAGAAGGAGAAAAAAAAGGGCATATTTTTTCTATTTATGGACATCTCTCTCCACTCTTCCCCAAGGGGCCCGGCCAGGTTGTTCCCCTTAGCACCGGTATCAAACTCTCACTCTGTAAATTCAGGATGGCTCCTGATAGCCGTGGCTTGGAAGCGGGCCGCAAGAAGCCATAACGCTAATGCATGTGGGGGGTATTGCTCAGGTCGACGGACCCGGCTTCCCGCTGGCTCAGATCCCAGTCCACTGTCAGCAGGCCTCGCACCTCACCCAATAACTGCCCTGAAAACCACCATCCACTTTAAAAACAACAACACCCCCCCCTTTCCTCGCCATGACATCAGAGTTTCCATGGGAACCTGTCATATCTCAACAGGGCCGCAGGGACGGCAGCCAAGTCGTGATGTCATCGACACCTCGAAGCACGGCTTCGAGCGGCACGTGGTGCTGAGGGGAAGAGAAAGACGTGTTGTGTTTTCTGCGCGCAACTTCTGGAAGCTGGCTGTTATTGTGTCATACTCACACGTTCGACACAGCGTTTCAAAATTGAACCAAATGGACGGGCTGGATCAGCCAGAAGGAGCGGACCTGCCGGGGGGGACATGCTGGGCGTCCAATGCGGGACGGACGGCGCCGGCAGCAGAGAGATTGCAGGGAACTGCGCCGAGGATGTGACCCCAAAGACTGGATGGGGCTTTGGGGAAGTTAAGTGCATATAGATAAACAAGTGAAAAAACGAATACACGCACGCACGTACGCACACACACACCGAGCTCTTGTGGTTGTTTTATAAGAAAAACAAATCGTGTGTCTGATGTGTATGTCGTACATTGTAGGCGGCGAGAGCAGACGCACAAAACAACATGCATGTATACACAGCCTCCCCCACACACACACACACACAATCAATGAGCAACTTAGAACGACTCCTAAGCAGGAGCAAGCACGTACGCGTAGAGTTGCGAGATGATGTCATTGGCCCGGACCCGGCCAAAAAACATCTCGGCCGTATCCATCAATTGTTCTTTTGCCGCAATCTACACACACATGCACCGTTGTGCTGTAACCAGCCTCGCAGGGTTACCCGCTCAACCCGTCGGCTGGCGAGCGGGGCCCCGGCTCAGCGTTACATCACCCCCTTCCTCTTCCAAGCCCAGAAGCCAAAAACACGCACACAAACACGCACACACGCTCACACGTACACGAGCAGAACTAATTAGCGGGGTTGTTAGAGGGCATCCGTCAGGCTGAGTTACTTTTCCTCGGTGCTAATGTTCGGAAAGACGGCATCATGCAGGAACGTGTAACAAAAAATCTGTGAGCGTGCAGCACACTGGCGTCAGGGCTTTATCGGGAGACGGTCGAAACGTGGAGGCCCTTGGTTTGTATTTTGTTGCATAAAAATGAGAAAGGAAAAAAAAACCAAACCCTCTCTTTATATAACATGTTCGTATGGGAACATCGCACGTCCCGTGAGTTGGAAATCCGTCTGAATCCCGCACTTGCCCAGACAGGACGATAAGACGGATTGCATCACATCGCTTTGTATCTCGGCGAGGAGCGATCCAGTCCACTGACTCCCGGCGGGATCTGTAAACACCGGAGGCTGCAGCACTTCTGGGGCCTGCAGTCCTCTGCAGGCAACCGCCGCTTTCCTGATTTATACCTCGGTTTACGGAGGGGACGAGCGCGGAGAACACACACGATACAAACGTGAAAAAAGGCGTCCGCCGTCACGGTGTAAATCATTTCATGGGGGCCCTCTGCAACGCTTTTACCACCCTGCATCGTTTTATTGCGCAACTGGTGTCGGTCCTTCGGCCGGCCATCGATGCAAGTTGTTAAATTCCCTTTCAGGACTTTGGGGAAAATGTTTGCTGTCCAGAAACACGGCGCAGTGACACGCTGCCCGGCAGTTTGCAGCGATGTGACGCACGATATGTTTTGCTGTCACGGTGACGATCTGTTGTCACCAGATTAACAGAGTTACCCCCAACATAATCCGCCGGAAGGGGCACTTGCGTGTGCTCGGCTGACTCAAAATGTCTCGGCAGTGTGCATCTCGCTGCATTGTGATGAAGTTAAGACAAGTTGGGGGGGGCTGGTGTGGGAGACACAAAATACCATTCAGGACGTCCAGCTGGAGCAAAGAGCGGATTCACGGGTTTCGAAGCTTATTGCGCGTTGAAACGTTGCGCAATTTGTCCTTGCAACACTCGAGCAGGATTTTTGCAACTTCTGCAGCTCTTTCGGCAGGATTATCAGCCCTTTGGTCGCTAAAGTAATCCCCCCCAAGGATTGCATATTCATATCGGTTTCCTTCGTGTCTTTGAACCTCACTCCCTCATCTTAGCCGATAAGTTTCGCTCGTTCTGAACTCAACCAAAGCAAAACCAGTGGCAGATCAGACGAAGCGCAGATGCATTACGACCTTTTATTGAACAGAAACCGCATGAGCCAAAGCTGCCGTTTCCACTTAAAACGCACCAGTGTTGCCATAGAGTTGTGTGCGTGAGTATGACACACACACACACGCACACGCACGACAGAGTCAGTGTCACTGTCCCTGGAGAGCCAGTAAATTGTGCGTCTGCGGAAATAGTCTGCGTTCGTCTTGCATTTTTTTCTCAGCTTTTTCTCAGATCGACCCCTTGCAGCACTTTTCACTCAAGATCACGTCCACCCACTTACACGCCGTTGTGCTGTATATGCAGTGTTTCCCTAATGTGTACACACACACAGATGCAATGTTGGCGGTCTCAACCGAGGACGCACCAGGAATCAAACCACCAACCCTCTGATTAGTAGACGACCTGCTCTACTGCCTTATTGTGTATGTGTGTGTGTGTGTGTGTGTGTGTGTGTTGTGCAACACAGATATGCAGAATGAATGTCACGACTGTACTTTCCCTAACGTCATGTCTATGAATCTGTCCCGCTGACCTTTCCCATGTTACACTGTTGGAGAGCTGCTCTGATCCTGACATCTAACCACACGCAGGCACACATACACACACACACACACACACACACACACACACACACATGCATGCAAATGTATTGTATTTCCACTTGACTTCAGAAGGATCTGATGATCTCCTCCCCCGGCCCCCCGGGAGCGTGAGAGCTACATTAAGATCATAACAGGCGGCTCAGAGTTCAGTTTTCAAGTGTTACCGAGCAGCTTCAGGACCGGCCCGTCCCCTCGTTGACAACAACAAACAACGCTTCACAAAACAGAGTGCGGTAGCCATGGATCCTGTCACATCATCTGATGTGCCGGTTTTTCCCCTCGGTGGATGCCATCGTCCTTGGCGTGTCCACGACGCTCTGCCACCCCGTCCTATCTGCAGAGCGTTTCCGCTAAGTGCACTGCAAGTGTGTGTGTTTGTGTGTGGTTAACACCCACGCGCTCTTGTTGTTGGCGTGCGGTCCGTCTTTAAAACTCCATCGTGGACTGTAAACACGGGGCGGTAACGATGCATAAACGGGCACGCGTACCCAACGTCCCGCCAGGCCACCACCATCAGTTGCAGTTCTTCCCCCTTCGGTTTCCGTGTAAACATAAAACTTAAAATTACTCGTGGTGTCATCGATCCCAAAACAGACTGGGGCGGGGGTCGCCCTTCTAATGAACTACATGTCAACTGACTGCCACTATGACAAGTATGAATAAAGGTGTTTGATTCCGATGATGGCAGCGAGAACCCGAGCTAACAGAGGTTTGTTGAAAAAAAACAACAAAAAAACCATCGACTCATTTAACCGGAGGGCAAGGAGCAGGAGGTGGACGAGTTCAAAGGTAATCCACTTTCCACACTATGATTAACAGGTTAGCGCCCCACCCACCCACCCAGGCGATTGTCTTGAGATCCGCCGTGGGATAAAGTCACTGTAATTACGCAGACCTGACGCAACCGAGTGTCTCGGCGTTCACCTGCGTCTCGGGAGCGATCGCTTGGAGCAGACGGATCCCACGTTGCGAGCCTCGCCCGATGAAGCGAAGATTTCCCAGCGGGGCGGACCGAACCGCCCCCCACCCCCACCCCCACCCCCACCCCCATCCCCTGCGGCCTTCTGTGGTTGTTGGGTTTTTTTTTCGAAGGCTGGCATCAGTACACATGGATTTTCCACAGAGGCTGCCAAAGCCAAAATTTCTGCACTTTTGTTTTATTTTTTATTATTTTTAAATGAGACCGTTTCCATGCCAAATACATGATTCTGTCCTCCCCCAAGATCTCCGAGCGCTATCCTCCCCCCCGCGTTTTTCTTGAAAACGAGCAAAAGTTTTCTTGGCATTCAGCGTTTCTCACCGCAGCAACATTTACAAAGCCAATTTTATAAATATATGTACATATATACATATATGGATCACATTTTAAATAGCGCACTGTTTCAATTTGCATTGTCACACAATGCCACCACCTCCAGTTGAGTGGAGTTGAGTGAAACCCGCAGCGATGGATCCCCATGTTAGCCTTTGAGGCTGCGCGCGTGCACAGCGCCCCTGCAGGTAATGCAAAAATCCACAAGGTTCCTCCAAAGTGTGACAGCCGCAGTTGTGTTCACGTGTAGACCGGAGATCGAAACCTCGACCTCTTGCTTTTTTTTTAGCGTGAGCGAAACCGGACCCAAATCAAAGAATCTCAGTTTCACAGAAACCTAAGTCTAAGACCTGGTGAAATCAAATGGAAGGAGGGAGGAGGGGAGGGAGCGCGGTCTTCCTCGACGTCGTCCCCAGGCCGCCGAGGGTCTCAGTATGGTTTTTTCTGCTCAGATACAGACACATTAACAGACATGCAGAGGTGAAATATTTGTTTGCGTGAGGCGAAGTTAAAAAAAGATTCTTATTATCTTACCTGTGCAGATTTTGTTCTTGCTGTGGAGAAAACAAATGATGATTACACTCTTCATTTGTTTTTTTCTCTTCATACACGATCACGGTGATAGGAGTACAGTAGTTCGCCCGAACACATCTGATCCGACAAGATCATGCAATCCTTAATGTTGCTCTTGAATGTAGGGTGTTGGAATTAAAACTGAACTAATCACGTTCGCGCCTCTTCCCCCGGCCTGTTTGTGTGAGAACCTCCACACCCACCTGAGTGCAGGTACAACAGCATCCAATACAGGAAGCCCAACAGCACGACCACAGTGGCACCAACAGTGAGGTAGAAGAAAACGCTGCCCGGCTCTGAGCAAAGAAAAACACACAGCAGTCACGTGCCTCTGCTGCCACTGTGTGGTAGCTCGTAGCACCGCGGCGCAGTGACTGTAAATTTGTGCGGCGCTCTCTCCTCTCACCCTCAACGGCCAGGATGAAGCTCTTTTTGATGGGCACCCTCAGGGACTGGTGGGAGACGCTGCATGTAAACTCTCTCCCCGAGTCCCGCTGTGAAGCCTTCAGGTAGAAGAAGGCCGACAGCGAGTAGGTCTTGTCCTGGTTGTTCCTGTGGCTGGACAGCAGGACGTTCTGGAGCGCCTTGGGGAGAGGCGCGCCGACCCTCTGGCCCGAAAATGCGGGGTCCTGCACGTACCAAACTATCTCCACGTCCAGAGGGTAGTAGCCCTCTGCTTCGCAGACAACCTTCTGCTCCTCGTCCTCCTGCAGGACGAGAGGGGATCTGATGTTGATGGAGACGCGGGGAGGCTCTGAGGAGAGGAGAGGATAAAAGGAAATGGAATTCTAATGCGGTATGCAACATCCATTGTACCTAAGGGGGAGTTTCTTCTTAATTCCAAAAGTGATGCTAAGCCATCGCCAAGACCTGTGACTTCCTGAAGTCCTGCTATCGCCCAGAGGTTGCCTGGCAACACGTCAACACACGTTTCCAATCTTTATGCAAAGCTAAGCTAACCATCCCCAGTCTGCAGCTTCATATCCACTGTAAAGGGCCTTGATGTAATGTGAATTTGAGATTTGGTGCCGTACAAATAAAGTTTAACTAAACCCAACAGAATCTACCATCTTACGTTAAATCTCTTCCAAAACTCATTTTAGCAAAAGCGTTTTTGGATATATTAAATATCCATTATCATAATAGCGTTTTTTATAGCAGCCCTGCTATGCTGCGCCCTGACCCGGGACCTTTCTGTCACTCTCTCTCACCTTGGACATGCAGACTTATATCCAGATTAGCGAACAGCGGAATCACCGTCACCGAACAGATGTACGTCCCTTCGCTGTTCATCTTGGTGAAGGGGAGGGTGTACGAGGCGTCCCCGCCCGCAAGGCTCTTCAGCCCAACCCCAGACCCCGTGGTTTGGCCCGTGCGGCTCCGATAGCCGAAGAGACTGCTTCTCTCCCCGCGGTGCTGCCTGTGCCACTCCACTGTGACATCAGGTCCCCGGTGGTCGAGAGCAAACTGGCAGTGAAGCTTCTGTTTGGAGCCGAGGCCTGCTTTCACTGTTGGAGACTGTGTTTTAACAACCATGGCAGCTAGGGAAGCAGATGTCACAAAACAAGTTGATATGAGACGTGTTTTAGTTACGCTGCAACTTGGAACTGATATTGTGTCAAGTTACTAAAGACGGCGAGTGTTACTTGTTGTTGTGAGTATTTCTCTGTCGTCAATCGCTGGCCAACTGAGGTAGTCCAGCTCTGACGCGGGGGCTTGATCGGACGGGTGTCTGAGGAAGGCAGTGACGGTGAAGAGGCCGTCGCTGTGTTTGAGGGTGCAGCTGAACCAGCGGTTGAACTCCTGGGCCCCCTGGACAGGCCAGCGGACGTGGGCGCCCTCTGTGCTGTACCTCCGCAACTCACACTCCAAATTCCCTGCCTCCGCCCCCTCCACGTAATGTCGCACGTCCAGCTTCGATCCTGGGACAGAGTGGAACACGGTAGAATAAAATAGCTCTCAGTCTGCCAGCGTAGGTGGGCGGGAGGTCTTACTCGTGACCAGGAAAGTGATGGCGTGCGGGTTGACGGGAGCGTCTCCTTTTTCGCCAAACTGCAGCATAGCTTCTCTGTGGACGATCTGAGTCTCAGTGTGACCGTTTTTATTCAAAAACACGCTCTCGTCAGTGAACTGACAGGGGAGCCATGACATCTGGTGGATACACAGGACACCTAAGAGACACAAAATAAAGGAGTGAAGTTGATCAACAACTAGTTTATTTTATCATAGTACAGCATAGCATATTACAGCGCAATGCTGTATAGAATAGTAGGTGACATCACATTGTAGTATAGTACAGAGCTAATAATATGTGACAGTGCAGCGTAGAATACTACAGCATACGTAGTAGTCATTTCATTGATTTCTTAAGGGTCAATAGAGGTGCAAGCACGCTACTAGCAGATACAAGCAACTTTACAAGCAACTTTCTTTAAAACTTAACTTACCTGCACATAAGCTGAGGTACAGAAGTATATGTAAGATTAAAGCCATGACTGTTCACGGGCAGAAATTCCCCCCGCAACTGCAGCGCAACGCTCGAGCTGACCCTTTCGCTTTCGTTTCCCAGGAACACAAACACGCTCTGCGCGCAGTTCCTGTCACGTGGTGCGCGCATAAAATATGACAGACTAATTACTTAATGAATTATTTTTTTGACAAAAAAAGTTAGTGATAAACAAAATGCTTCTGTCTTTTAAAAATGGTCGTTTCTTTGCTGTGTGTACTGTGAACGGTAGACTTTGTGTATGTCGTAATACGAAAACAAACAATTTTTTTTTTTGGTAATTTAATTTATCGAGACATATGTCACCGTAGCATCGCCATAGCACCGGTCTTAACGGTGCACTCGAGGTAACCGGTAAACCTGCAAGCTGTGAGTACCGGAACTTGCAGTAAACATTTTACACTTTAATAGGAGACTTTAGTTGTCGGTGCCAAAGCGTGGCGCTGACGTACCTGAACGCCGTTTGCCCGCCACCAACGAAGAAGAGAGAAGCGGAAGCGCTTCACGGGAAGCCGTTGACATGCCGCCGTAAACTTGTAATCAACCTCCTCGGGGTGACAAGACTTTATCCCAGTTGTAAACGCGGCATTGAAAACGGGGCCGAAATAAGCCCTAAGATATGACGTTAACGGTGGACAAAGGTAACGTTAAATTTTTGTCTTTAACTTCGTTCTCAAACACATCTCCTTTTGCTGCACGGTGAGCATGGCGCCACACATTATTTAGTTCATAACGGAGCCGTCCCGTTTGTCGATACATCCCCCAAAATAAGACCGAAGTCTGTCTGAAGAATCTGGATAATATTCAGCTTGACTTGCGACAAACTGCATTGCAAAGCACGTGCTTAATCAAATAGTTTACTGCTTACTGCATACTGCTCCAGGGTTTAATTTTTTGAAAGAATATTTTCAGATTGGCTCTGGGACAATATACTTTATTACTGCATTTTATTGACAAAGCGATTAATTTAGACCGTAATCAGCAGTTGCAGCGCCTGTCGTGTTAACCCCCTTATCTGCAGGAGCTAATAAAGTTTCAGAATTGAATGAATGGACAGTGCATGAATGGGTGAAGTACTGCATTTCATTAGTTTTGAACATGCTCTTTTAACGCTTTCAGATGCGGCGGTCCTGCAGGGAGCTTTCCTCCGGGCCAACAAGCTGTGTCTCCCTTCGTCCCTGTCCTCCCTTCAGAAAGCTGACTGGAGCAGGGTGGGCCACTCGGTCGTGGAGGCCGTCAGAGAGATCTGCGGGCCGGGTGAACTCGGCGCTCGCCCCGACGCGGCGGCCGACGGCTGGAAGAAGAAGATCATCTGCGCCGTGTGGTTGAAGCTCTCGTGCGGACAGGCGGAAGAGGATGTGGAGACGGCGTGGCGGGAGAACCCTTTCTTCCCTCTCATGAATGGCCTCCCCGAGGTCAACCACGTTGTCCTGCTGGAGCTGGTGAGGTCAGTGGCTGCCGCGGATATTTTTGCCCACATCCTCCTTGGTCTTCCACGATCTCAGATCTGCGCTGAGCTCGAAAGGCTGGCCCAGCACGTGAAAAGCAGCCCCACAAGGGAGGAGGATGTGCGACTTTTTCTGGAGGTGTGGTGGGAACTGTGGAAGGGCGGGAACGACCAGAGAGCAGCAGGGCGGGAAGCAATAGAGGCAACGTTCGCCAACCAGTTTGCTCTCCTGTCCTCCAAGTCCTCCGGTACGTCCCCTCAGGCTGCCAAGAGGTTAAAGCTCGACACAGCAGATGAGCCGGCATCCTCACCGACCCCCGATGTCCTGCACGTTCTCCTTCATGCACTTAGGGACATGAGAGATCACATAGCCTCAGCAGATCTCTGTCTCCAAGCCCTGTCCATTTCCCTCGATTCCCTTTACACAACCTTGCTAATAGACCGAGAGGTCACCCTTCCGACAGAAGAGAAGCTGCGCGTGTTGTCTAAAGCCGTCAGCATCAGAGAAAAGAACGGTGAGATGGTGAGCCCTGAACTCATTCGGGAGACCCAGAGAGATTTATGTGCCTCGCGCGTGCCCTCTCGGTTCAAACCCAGTGGGATGAAACCTGGGGACGCCTCCAAGATCGTAACGGACCTCGTGAAGTCTTGGCTTGACAGCGGCCTCCTGAAAGCGCGTGACGGCGCTCATTCCAGTTACTCCGCATTTAAACTGGAGCAAAGTGTCCAGAGAGTCCTGGCAGCTCCAGAGGAGGCAGGCCGGGCCGAAACCAGGACTGAAACGGAAGCTGGAGAGAATATACTGAGAGGTTTGCTGGAGTCACTGGCTTTCCCCGCCATGCAGACAATGCCCCGGGCAGATGCAGAGGTCGCCATGGCCGTCATAAATCACCGTCTGGAAGACCATCAGAGCTTTGCCGTGTTGTTCGCCGGCGAGGTGAGCTGGGCCTCCGGCGACGAGCGCTGGCTGGACTGCCTGGAAAAGAACCAAGCAGCCTTCCGGCGGCAAGACGCACTGGTCCGCCTCGCCCCACCTCGTGAGCGTGCTCCGCAGCGAGGGCGCGAGCGTGAGCCAGTGCAGGAGGCTGATGAAAGTCACCGCCGACATTTTCTCAGCGCTCCCGTTGGAAGACAAGAACAGGTCGTTGGCGGCCGTGCTGAGGTTGTCCCCCAGGGGGTTCTTCGGGCACGCCGTTCCCCCCGCTGTGGCCGATGGGTTCGAGCAGGAGCTCAACATGGCGTTCAACTGCATCATCCAAGGAGGGAGCGGCGCGTCGGCGGCGGTTTCCCAGGGCAATCTGAGCACGGCGACCTCTTTGGTAGCGAGGGTGGCCTTTCAGAACCCAGAGGCCGCTTTGAGGTGCTGCTGCCATTCAGCCATCTTCAACAAGGGGGCTTACTCCCTCATGGCCAAGATCCTTCAGCAGCTGCACGGACTCGGGGGACAGAGGGGAAGAGAAGATGACGCGGGCCGCCGCGGAGAGGAGGAGAAAAGGGAGGCGAAGGGAAGCCGAGATGAAGGAAAGGGCGGCCTGAGCGGGAGCGTCCTGCTCTGCAGGTGTCTGCGGGAGACGGCCGAGACCAAATCGCTGTCGGCCAGCGAAAAGGAGCAGCTCCTGGAGTTTCTGGCTCTGCTGATGATGCCGGTCGTAGCGGTCGAGGGAGAAGAAAGGAGGCGGTCCTTCCTGTCACCTCGGGACGTCGTGAAAGTCTTCGTCTTGCCGAACCTTTCCGCCGGCGGTGAGCGTCCTGTGATATTTATCCCTTAAAGCTTTTTGTTTGTTTGTTAAGCGACGATAAATGACATGTTACTGCGACTGACGACTCTCCGCTTCTTTGCGCCTCCGTTTGCCTTCCCTCCAGATCCCCGCTGCTTTGATGCAGAACTGAGCGTGCAGCTTCTCCGCGCCGCCTTGTGCGTGGACGTCCCGGATCCGGCCTCTTCTCCCCACTGGCTGATGGACTGCTCTCCCTTTCCCCTGCTTTATGTCCTCGCCCAGCTGTGCAGCCAGAGCCTCAGGTTTGAGTCGCGAGCGTGTCTCATAGCGTTTCGTCTAGTAGGTCCCATAAAGGTTGAAGGGATGGTTTGGGTTTTTTGAAGTGGGGTTGGCGAGTGTAAGACCTGTTTCAGCCGACTAGACCTCGGCAGCACTGACAACCTCCGCTCCAAATAACCCAAACTATCGCTTTAAGCGCTAACTGTAACCAGCCTCTAAACTAAACACCCTCCATCTCCGGTAGGTGCTGGGAGCAGCCGGCAGAGGGCGCCGTCCGCCACTGGTCGGTGGAAACCAAGGAGCTGCTGGTGTCGGCGCTGACCGCAGTGGGGCAGGTGGTCGGCGCCGAGGTGGCGGCGGCCCCCGACGCCTGGTCCAGAGCTCTTTTCTGGCTCTACAACAAGGTGGTGGAGCTGGACTGGACGGTGAGGTTCCACCTGAAGCCCGTGTGGGGCGAGCACTTTAAAAACGAGGTGCCCTCGTCCCTGCTGACCGTGTGCGATTTACCCGAGCAGGTGAGAACCCCTCTGGATTTGAGTTTGTTGCCGTGGCTTGTGCCGTGGCTTCAGATCTGATCATCTTTCTCCGTACCCCCCTCCTGTAGGAATGGGCAGGTTTGGATCTGCCTCAGTACGGGCAGGGCAGCGGCCTTTTGGCCTGGATGGAGTGCTGCTCTATATCAAACTCCCTGCAGTCCACCATGTTGGCCCATCTCTCTCTGGACCAGCGACAGCCCGACCATGTCAGAATGTTCAGCAAAGGCCTGCTGGTGGCTCTGACCCAGACTCTGCCCTGGTCTTCCCTCTCCCAGTGGTCCAGGACGCTGGGGGCCCTGAGGGAGCTGATCGCCTCCGGCCGCCTGCACGTCCCCTTCTCGCTGGAGTACGTGGACTACCTGCCCCTCCTGGACCTGAGGAGGTTTTCGTGCGAGCTCCGCCTGTCGGTCCTCCTGCTGCGGGTCCTTCAGCTGCTCTGCGGGTCCAGCTGCTCCCACTGGCTGTCGGCGGACGGCTGGGCGCACGTCGGCAGGTTGTACGCCCACGCCGTGAGGGAGATGATGAAGTCGGTGAAAGCCAATCTGCCGCTTCCGCCATGTGGCGCCGGCGCCGTCTCTCCCTCAGCGTCTCCGAAAACGCCGGCATCCAGAGACTCAACTCTTTCGATCGAAGCCTCCAAAGTGTCCAAGGACTGTCTGAAAGAAGCAGAGGGTCCTCATCTGAAACCGAAAGAGTCTCAAATGGAAGTGGAGGTCGAGACGGCTCCCGGCCAGGAAGTCCTTTTTGTCCTCAGCCAGCTCTTCTGCCACGTTCAACACATCCAGGTTGGGAACCAACACTGATTCCACGGCCAATAGGAATTCTAGATTCTGATTGGCTGGAATGTGAATTAACTTTTAGTAACCAGACTGGACAACTAGATACCAATGACATTCGTTTCTTAATTGTTATGTTAGGTATTTTTTTTGCATTGACTCTAATGGATTGATTTCCCGAATCCCCCTCTGGCAGGTGATGATGCCGGGAGGCCAGTGCGAGCCATTGTTCCTGTCCAGCTTGGAGATCCTCAGCCACTACGAAGCCGTCATGGCCGCCTTTCCCGACAGCAGCAGCCCGCTGGAGAGCGACGACGTCCGACACTTCTTCTCCACCATCACAGACAACCTGGAGAACCGGGAGATGAAAAGCGTGCTGCAGCAGAAGATCGCCCAGCTGGTGCCGTCGGGCACACGCTGATTTTTCACATATACATCCCACGTTCCAGGGGGGAGTCGGGGTTTAGGTTTTGAGCAGGTATGCTGATAGAGCAAGGACATTATTTCAGTTGTAATTGTCAGGCGCTGCACTCGGCTAATTGCTGGAGGTGCAAAGTGTCATGGGAAACTGAGCGAATAAATAACCCAAATTTCACAGCAAACGTGTTTTTGTGCCGCCTCACTAACATTCATCTGCATTGTGCATTTATCATTTTGGCATCCATACAACTACCGCACTCATCTATTTAAATCTCCTGTCATGGGAATGTAACTGAGGTCACAGGTAGCAGATAATTGAAGAGTTTTATTCATTACAAAGAGTCAGTGCTTTATTTATACATAAATATTTTCTCAAAAACATAGTAACAGACTTCAGAAAGGAATCAAAAACTTCAGATGAACCGTAATGTCACATTTTACAGATCAAAACCACATAATGACGTAGTGCATGGCAAACCTGTCGGTATGACAATTTTGGGGGGAAAATAGAGATTTTGAGAATAAGGTTTAAAAAAAAAAAAAAAAAAGAATTTCAGGGGGAAAAAAATCAGTATTTCTTGAAAACAGTAATAAAGAAAAGTCAATATTTAAGAAAACAAAAGTAAAAAAAATCCGAAAAAAAGTCTATATTTTGAGAAAAGTGGTATAAATTATGGGGAACACTATTTAAAAAGAATTATTTTACAATTTGTTACCTATGGTTTTACATTTTTTAAAAGTATCTGAGATTTTCCTCATATAATTTTGACTTTATTCTCAAAATTTTTCTCAAAAATCATTGTGAGGGATTTCCTTTCCTTTCCCCAACACTGGCCCTAATACTTAGTCCAATGTTTGAGGTCAGGAAGTTTTTGAACCAGGCGGATTCTTCAGTCCGTCTTCGGCCTGTCTCTGTTTCCGTCTCCTCTCCCACTCCGCTGTCTCAGGTACAGTCTGTTAGCTTTCTTCAGCAGCAGCACAAACCAGTATATCTGCGGAGCCAGGATCACCAGGTTACCCAAGTTGCACTGCAGAGGCAGGTGGAAGGCCACTCGGTGCAGGGGAATCCCAAACTGCCGGCCGTACGTCCAGTACATGAAGGGGAAGACCAAGATGCGGCACGCGAGGAAACTCAGGAGGACGACGATGCCGTTGATTTTGTGAAGCGCGGTGTCGTCGAGGCCCAGCTGGATGTCGGGGAGAAACGGGCGAGAGCAAGAGAATGTTCTCAAAACCTTTGCGTGTGACAGCTTTGTGTAAAAAGCACATTACAGTAAATATTATACTGCAACAGGAGAAAGTGGCGTCTATTTACTCTGCTGTGTTTTACCAAAATTAAATTGTATTTAGAAAATATGATTGAAAATTGTTAAAAATGGAGGTGTGAAATACTGTCAACATATTGATGTATTGAACAAAAGAACAAACAGAATGTAAAATAAGTGATTGCATAATTTTCCACCCCCCCCCTTACTGTGACTGACTGAATTCAACAGAGAGCCAGGCAATTTGTGTAACCTTTAGTGAATGTGTCTGAAGGAACAGCAAATGGTGATGTTGTGGTTTACCTGGATGAGGATCTTTCCCACAGAGATGAAAGGAGTGCTGAATTCGGTGGTGAACAGGCAGCCAATAAAGAAATCTCCTAGTCCTCTTCTGAGGAACTGCAAAAAAAGACGCGCTGGAGTCGGTCAGCCCCACCTGTGCGGCTCATACCGAGACCACGCCCGCGGCTCTTACCAGGGTGATGGGCAAGAAAATGAGGAGCAGCGTCAGGTGATGGAGGACCAACATCCAGTCCTTGAAGAGGAAAGCCCTCACTGTGCGAAGAGAGTGGCCGCTGCGTTCACTGGCATGATGACCTCTGACCTTCTGGTTATGAAAGTGGCTCAGATACATGGCATAGATGTCGTAGGCCATGTAGGGAGCTCCAAAAAAAACAAACCCATTGACCAGCCAGTGACTGAATGATCAGAGAGCAAGTAGTCACTGAATCAACATGGTTTGCAAAAAAGACAGCAATTACAGTTACAAGTGACATGAACCGTTGTAAAGTGGGGTCAGTGTCGCACCTTTCGATCGCGTTTGAACATCTGGCTTTATAAGCCTACCTGTCGTTCATGACGTCAATGCAAGACGTCACGACTGTAACTCCAGCTGCAGTCGCCAAAGATGCATGGATGGCGGAAACCAGCCTGGAGATGCACAGGCGGAAAATATGGACAACACGTCACAAAAAGAAGACTGAAGAGAGAGAATACATCGTTTATATGTGATTTCTCGAATAAAAGTAAAACTCCATTCTTTTGATGCCAAATAACCACCGACTGTGCATTTGTGATTATTTCCTTGGCAGTATCGATAAACTTTTGTGCAACAGTTCGTAAACTTCAATTGTATGTAACGTAAATACGGAATTAGCAAGACGATATTTTAGATAAACCGCCACATATCTCATAGAAGTTCGGGGAAGTGTACGGCGCTGACCTCATACTAACCGACACCGCGTCGGCATCACTCCAGTGTGGCAAGACCGATTGGAGTACTTTCCTAAAGCTGTAGAAAAGGCCCGGAAACACCGCAGCTCCACAGATGAAGGCTGCAAGCATGACTTCAGACGACCACCTGCACTTCCTGTATCCGCAACACCGCCTCAGTGATCCAAGTAAGTCAGTGAAAGACTGAGCAGGCTCAGGGAAGAACTGCAGGACGAAACATGACTTCACTGACAGCCACCTGCGGACAGCAGCGTTAGCTCCTCCACTGAGCGTCAACACAATTGTTGAACTTCCTTGTTACGCGAAAAAAAAAAGTTTCATTTAAAGGGCTCTTATTGGTCAGAGAAAAAAACCGCTCTAAGCCAATTGCAATGATGATTGTTTTTTCACGCACCAATGTGCAACACACACGAAGGTGAATGCTAACACTGATTCAACCATTGAGCAAAAATATATAAATATATATAGCTGACATGCTATGTGCTCTGTACGACATGCAGTATTATGTATGACTGTTTACAACATATTGTGCTATCATGGTCTTCCATTTTTAATACATACTGCAGTATGTTTTTTAAAAAAAATAAAACACTATACTATGATGACTATGAGACGATGACTTAATGTTGAACACATGTTATAATGTGGAGTGTATAAAACACCCTCTTTGATGTTGTTGAGGTTGGACATAGTACAGTATGGCATTTTTTGCGTTTTCATGACACAAAACACGCTCCTTTGATGTTTTGGGGCGTTTTTAGCATTTTTTAATTTGGGAAATTTTTTGCATTTTATTCAACATACTACAGTACGGCATTTTTTTGCATTTGTCTTGACACAAAACTTTTATCTTTCTTGACCTTTCATAGCATTTTTAACTCATGCAACTGTTAAGGCCGAGTTGTTGGACCACAAAGCACAGGAGACCAACAAGTTTTCCTTATTGTCTCTAAGCAAAAGGTTAGCAGGAAGAGTCCTCAAGGCAAGACCAGGCAGTGAAGGCAGGAGGCAAGCTGATCACAATCTTCAAGACATAGTCATAGAGCAAGGCAAAACACACGCAGGATAATACAGGTAATCATCTGACACAGAGTGAAGTGGGAACCGTGTTTTTATAGCAGCAGGGTGATTGATTGGTGATGGAGATCAGGTGTGTCTCGTCTGCGTGTTGGCAACCAGCCACGCCACCTGCCACAGCCTGAAAACAGAAAGAAAACAAAAGGGGAGGGAGAAGCCAAAAAGCAAACAAAACCGGACCATCACAGCAATGTTATGGAGTGTGTATAACACACTGTTCTTTGATGATTTAAGGTGTTTGTAGCACTTTTTCGACATACTATAGTATGGCATTTTTTTTGTGCTTGTCTTGACACAAACCTTTGATCTTTTTTTCTTTTTACCTTTTATAGCATTGTTAACTCATGCAATGCTATGGAGTATGTAGAAAACACTATTCTTTGATGATTTAAGGCGTTTTTAGCACTTTTCATTTTTTGATATTCTTTGCATTTTTCGACATAATATAGTGGTTGTGTTTTCATGACACACACTTTGATCTTTTTCCATTTTTAATGCATGTCATGTGATGGAGTGTGTATAAAACAGTATTCTTTGATGTATTCTTTGATCCCCTAGTAGAGTATGGCATTTTTTAAACTCCTTTTTTATTACCTTTTTCGTTTTTAAGACAAGTTGTCCTCTTCAGTGTTAACGAAACATTGTTTTTTAGATGTTTTTTTTGCATTTTGGGCCATATGACATTTGTTGCATTTTCATGACGTAGTATAGCATAGTGGGTTTTTTTTAAAATTTTCATTACATGCTACAGAATTTCTTGATGTTTTGTTGTGTATTTAAGCCGTATTAAATTTTGACATTTTTCACATTTTTACAACATAGTATCGTATTTTTTTCATTTTCATAATATGCTATAATATGACCTTTTTTGTATTTTTAACGCATATTATGCTATTGAGTGTTTCTCAAATACCAGTCTTTGAGGTTTTTGTTGTGTTTATAGACAAAAATTGTTTGTAATTTTGGTGTTTTACGATATATGATGTTTTTTTCATGTTTCAACTACATATTTCAGTATGACATTTTTTGCATTAGAACACATTTCATCCTATGGAGTGTTTATAAAACGCTATTCTTTCATGTTGTTTTTGTCGATTTTATGACATCTAACCTTTTAATATCGCATTTTATTTCATAAAAATGCAAAAATAAACCAAAACGGTCACATTACAGTGTCCTGTAAAAATGCAGCAAAATGTCATAGCATTCTGGTATCACGTATTAAAAAATGAAAAGAAAACCTTTGGTAGTACAGCATGCTGTACAATTTTAAATAAACCTGATCAGTCAGTATGTCTTAAAAATACAAAAAGACATAATATTATCACGTCTAGAAAAGGTCAAATGATAAAAACATCCATATTTTACACAGCTATAGTCACTTATCAGGATGAGTTAACTCAACTTCATGTGAAAAATTGGTAAACAGACCCCTTAAATACACAGTATCCTGTCATTCTTCACCTGTCCACTTGTCACCGCTGTAGTTTCGAGCTAATGCTACTTAGGCCATAGTACTGATGCTGTCATAAATGTTACGCCACAGAAGAGAAAAGATGACTCAAATTAAAACCACTGTTTTGTTGATTTTTATTCATATATGTGTGTGTGTGTGTGTGTGTGTGTGTGTGTGCATATATATATACACACACACACACATACTCATGTGTTTGACTGCCACTGTTAAAAAGTGTGACTCATCACATTATCACCTGTAACCATAAATAACTTTTTTTTCTCTCTTGAAACCTGGTAAATAAACCAACTGAAAACAGTTATGGGTCATTTTCAGCACCATTGAATATTACATTCTCCATATTGCATCAGAATATAAAAATATACAGATATAGTGTTTTTCTTCTTTAAAACATTCTTTCCATGTTGTTCAATGGCATGAAACAAGAGAGGAAGAAAAGACCTCATGTTGACCATGAGGGTTGTTAACGTTATAATCGTCTATTATATTAATCCTTAGCAGATCTGCACTGGACTGTCCATTCATCCATTCACAGCACTAAAACATCAGTAGCAGCCACACCTGGGAGAACCAAATTAAATAAAAACACAAGGTAGAGGGTTGTACTCTGAAACATGTAACGCTCACAGTGCCACTGGCCTCCCAACCATTTTAAGAGAAACAAAAAGAGTGGAGAAGATGCTAACGGAGATACGGGAGTGTTGCAGGGCAGTGGAAGGGAAATCCACGGAAAACCAAGCAGGATGTGGGCCTTAAGCTCTTCGTAATCACGGACAGTTCTGTTGCAGTTTCACTCTAAGCACAGTTTATTCACAGTCCAAAGTGGTGGTAATGATAATGATTTTCATGGTAACAACCCCCACTGAAAAAAAAAACCCAAAACAGAAATTCAGAGCAGGAAAAAAAAAAAAAAACTACAAAAAAAGATGCAGTCAGTCGGTTTGAATGGTTTGACGCAAATGAGAAGAAAAAAAAAAAAAAAAAAGAAGTGAAGGCGAAGTCAGAAGAGTTCGGTTTGCAGTGCATAGAGAGGGACTTCTGAGATGGAGAGGGATTCACCGGCTGGTCGGTCAGATGGGATTATTGCCCTGTATCAACCTTGTACATTTACACACCCAAGCGCACACACGCAACGCGCGCACACACACACGCACACGCACACACACACACAGAGTAAACGCACACCCCCATCCAGAATGAGCAAGACACAGAGAGTGAGAGAGAGAGAGAGAGAAAGCAGGGCTGGTCGATCAGGTTCCTGTGGTTTCCAGAGCGTTCCCCCTGTAGCTCTCCGAGGAGAGGGAGGCAGCCTTCGGGGCTGGTGGAGGTGTGTGCCTTTGTGTGCATGTGTGCGTGCGAGTGTGTGTGTGAGATACATGTCCAAATACAAGTCCAAAACAGGCCCGGCTCCACCAACACTCTCGTTTTGCATCGGTCAGTCCGTCAGAATGGTGCTGCGGCCCGCCGTCCTCCAGGGGGCTTCACATCCGCGAGGAGGAAGCCAGCTCATAGAACAAGACGTAGGCGTCACTGCTGCGCACTTGGCTGGAGGACATTGGCGTTACTCTGGAAGCAGAGAGAAAGAGAACGGCGGACGGTTAGTACAGAGGACACAGGAGCCTTTCTGGCGCTTATGGAGAAAAATCAAATACGCATTCACTGGTCAGTTTATTAGGTACAGACTACAATCCAATAAAACATATCTGGAATTGGCAGCAGGAATTTGACTTCTCAGAAGTTCATTAGGTTTCAGTTTTTGCTAACACTGTCAGGAAGGTAATAATAATCCTACTTTATGTTTATGACTGAGGTCATAGTGGGTGTTGATGTCGTACCGGAGTGCATAATACTGATAGCAGTTCCTAATATTCTGGCCCACTCGTGTATATAAATGAGGTGGACAAAATATTAGAAACAAGCTCTTTTATTCCCAACCCACTTCCAACACGCTCTAATCGCTACACTATGATTGAGAACTGTTTATGAGCGTAGCGAAAGCCACGAATTCAAGTCCAGAGCCAAGAGAGGGGAAGAAATTCAAATTCAACCGGCATTTATCGAGCGTGCCGGTGCAATTCAGCGTGGCATCGTCCCATCACGGCGTAAACGGCATCAAAGAAGTCGAACCTACCTGGAGTCATTAAAGGTATACCACTCTCCCGAGTTGGGATTGCGACAGTAAGCTGTGTAGTGACCGCCCATGGTGGTGCCTGAGTGGTTGGACACTGCATACAGGTTGTACACTGCATTTACTGCAGCAGGACAGAAAGAAAAACTCAGTGTCATTCCATAGTTACTACTCCAATATCTGTTATATTCTACATTTTATTCTTTTGAGGGTGGAGAAAAAAGCCTTGCAAAACTTCATAATATATACATTATATACAATACAGTTATATGTGTTTGTGTGCGTGGAAGTTAGGAATCTACTAACTGCTGTTTTCAGAGGCGAACTCCCGCAGGTCAAGATCCTTCATGGGGAAATTAACAAAGGTCGACAGTTTGCTGGTTCTTCGCGCCTCAGAGAAGCGTTTCAGGTCTGGAGAGGAGGGCGAGTCAAGGAACAGCCGATTTCCATACGCTAAGACGACGCAAAACAGCAATGCTTTGGCAAGTCTCACAGGAATTCTTCAAGTTCGGCAGCCGTATATTACAATACGTCCATAATCCACGCGATACAGCAACACATGCGCAGTGCTGTCGAGAGGAAAGGATACGCAGCACTAAGATCTTGGGGAACTTCTGTATCGTGAACTTCTTAGTGCATCTCCTCCGGGCTTTACACCTGTAGCACGTCTGCAGAGAGAAAAGATGGCTCACAGTTTCTTCTAAATCACAGCTCCTCGAGTTCTCCTCTGGTTCTCGCGCCGGATACCTACCGGCTTCTCGTCCCCGTCGAGGACGTCCTCTTTGGTGAAGAGCCGCATGCAGTCCATCAGACTCACCTCACCGTAGCCCTTCTGGACGCAAACGTAGATGCATTTTACATTAGCGTCCACACAACGCACAAAGAAAACACACACACACACGAGGAAGCAAAGCACACACAAAAACAGGGGAGGAAACCAAAAAAGCCTCTGTTACGAGCCGTACAATCAAGCGCAAAGTCACCTCCGCGTGACTGACTTTGCTGACGTTTGCGCTTCTCAGACATGTTGGGATTATCTTTGTCGCATCCGCGCGTGTTTCCTGACCTTGGCAATAGGTAGAGAGAGGTCCCAGAAGGGGTCGAAGACAGTGGAGCAGAATCCGCAGTGGCTGCAGGTCAGAGAACTCTTCAGCTGTCCCACGAACAGGTCTGCAGGGGCGGGAGACATGGCGTCAAATCCAGATGACAGCTCAGTGGATAAATTACAATAAATCTGCTGTTTGGAGTTCTGCTTGTCTTTACGGTGACCATACCGTCTTCTCTGAACCTACCTCCAGCCTGTCAGAGCTACACAATATGACGTGTAAGCAAAGTAAAGCCAAATTTTATTGAAAGGATTCCGGGGGTCCACTGTGGAGCAGGGAAAGAATAAAAACACAAAAACAAGACAGCGAGTCTTACTCACCAACTATCTTACTGTCTTCTCTCTCCAGGTATTTACTCCACATCTTCTTCCCTTTCTCTTCATCCCTGAGCAGCGAGCACAGATGGGGCTTAATGACGAAGCAAGTGATTCGCGGTGACTCAGTCCAGGCCCTGTTTACGCCGCAGCATATCGCACGTCTAAAAGTCCCCCCGCGTTCCCAGTCGAGCACCGGCGCACAAGAGAGACTGTCTGTCGGGCAGATTACGTACGGTAGGTGGTCGAAGTCCTCCACGGTGCCTCTCGGCCTGACGGTGACCCTGTTGACCTCGTTGTGCAGGCCGTCCAGGAGGAAACGCAGGAACTCCTGAGCGTCCTGTTGGCTGCGAGACACGGGGACGGCGAGAGCTAAAATATCTGCCGCGTGCGCTCAAGCTGTTTTTTTTTTTTAATGGCGGTTTCTCGGAGCTTACTTGTATCCCACGAATCTGGGAGCGTATCTCTGGATCTGCGTTTTGAATTCCGACGGACTGACCGCCTCGCTGCTCGTCGACGTCCACATAGTCTGCATCAGCTTGGCAAATTCTGTCAGCGGAGCAATAAGATTTAGAGATTGGCGCGTTCCGACCGTTTCCAAGGAGCGCGACACGTGCGAGCGGCACGCGAGGAGCGTCTCTCACCTTCCATGAGGGCTGTGTTGGTGCGGCTGTTGTTGTTAAGGTCTCTGCGGTGCGAGTTGTGCAGGCAGTAGTCTCGCAGGCTGTGCGTGTTGCTGAGACACTGCAGGATGCTGTTCATGAAACACTGCGAGCGACAAACCACGCGACAAGTTGAATTCCCTCGCGCTCACTTGCCGGGAAAAAGGAAAAGCTAGCCGGCTGTTTCGCGTACTGTAAGTACATATATAACCGGCATATAACATATCAGCTCAACACTTTGTTTTCTTGCCAAGAGCGAGGTGAGAAGACAGACGCCGCGCTCAAGATGAAAGCTACGCGGAGTCTCTGCGGCTGCCCTGCGCGTGACCTCGCCCCGTTTTTTTTTGTTTTTTATTTACATCTTCACTCATACACTTTGGATATTCGTATATAAACCCCCAAAAAAGCACGACACGTTTGTTCATTTTCTAGTATTTAAACGAAGCTCGCTGACTTCTGGCTTCGAACCTCGCGCCCTTATCGAAACTCTCGACGAGAAGCCGGATAAGTAAAAAAGAAAAAAAGCGGGACTGTGTGCGTCCGCCTCAGGATGGGCCTTTTTTTGTAAGGTTTTTCTTAAACCTTTAATAAATGAACTAACACCAGGGCATGTTGGTCCAATTTTCGTTACAGCACGCAGCTGAGGGCACTCCTACATCCGTCTACACTTTATTTCCTTCAGCTTTAAATCGGCAATCGCTCGTCAGCTGTGCCCGTAAAACTTAAATAAATACTGTTGGCGACGATCGGCCTGCAGATTACGGGACCGTCCGCCTCTCCGCTTTAATATATGTCATACGCAGAGCGCCGCTGCCATACTTACAGTGTTTCCCAGGTTCTTGAGTCCCACCAGGCCTTGGGCACTCTTTGAATTCTGAAAGACAAAGCCGACTCGTGAGCTTCTTGCAAGACACCCGAGTGCATTCACATGAGCTCGCCCCGGCCTGGATTTTTACTCCAGCGCCCATAAAAAGAGGAAAGATGACGTCACAGTGACGGGTCATGCGGTCCTGATTACAGTGTAGCAAAGAACTTCTCCTCTCCTGTTGTCCTCTCCAACACTATAACACATCATAATACTTTTGGTGTTTGTTTGCAATACTGCTCATTGAAAACAAATTTCTTTCCCCCTGATTTGTCTGATTTCCTGCATTTCCCCAAAAACGACCACTTCTTCCAGGAAGAGGAACTTGATTTTTGTTATCTCGCGGTCCGGCCCCCTCTCTCTGCGATCACTCCCAGACGGCAGAGAGCGATAACGCGCCGTCGCGGCGCCCCGACCTCCTGCAGCCCCGGGGTCATCCCGCCGGATACTTCGTTCTGCCCAGCTTGGACCCGTCGTCCCATCGGCGTAAAAAAAACGAGAAGGCAGTCGACTCAGTCAACGCTCGCCACAATCGTAATCTGTTAATTAGGAATTACTCGTTTGTATGCCCTGAAGAGTATAAATGCATAAAACTATGGTAGGGTTGTGTTTCTCTGTCATGTCGAAGGTGGTAGGTGTGAGGTGGAGGATTTGTCTAACGTTGACGTTGCGTTCAGTAAAATTTTGTCGGCCCTGCCGCGCGAGGGCGCCCGTTTTTCTCAAAGACGACCCCCCTGTTCGAAAACAATTTTTAGTTTTTACATTTATTAGGTCCCACTAATCCCTACGTCGTCGGGGAAAAAAGAGAATTTAAAACGCACGCGGGATCAAACGCTCGGGTCTGAGGCTTTCGCCGTTGCGCGTTCCCGGCGCGACGAAGCACGAAATGTCACACGGATTATCTCGGTGATGCGCAACAGATGGCAAAATAAAAAATAAAAAAAAATCATGTTTCCCACATCTTAAAATGGCACAAAAATGCTTTTTGCAGAACTTACATAATCGCCCGCCGCCGTAAAATTTCATTACATAAGTCGAGTGGTTATATAATTGCACAGCGAGAGGAAGGAACAACAAAGAACAAGGGACGCACTTGCGTGCCCTTGACTAAGAAGCAGCAGACAGCGATGCTTTGGAAAAACGCACGCTGTGCCAAATTTGATTTATTTTTTTTTCACGGCGTCCCCTCTGCTGGAAACACCATACCAAATCTAGGCGCCGCAAAAAAAGGACGTCCAGCGACGCGAAGACCCGATGGCTTCGACGTTCTCACCGGCTGACGCTGTGCGAAACACGCACGGCGCGCCGATTTTTTTAAAAAGAAAAAAAAGAGAGAGAGAGATGAAAGCAGCCCGGTAACGTGAGCTTGTATTTTCTCGTCAGAGAGCGGCTCTGCGGGGCCCGGGAGCTCAACGCCGGTCACCTGATCTCCCCGGCGGCTGAAATCCATCTCGCCCGCACGCTTCCTGTTACCCGTCGCCCGTGGCGAAGCTACACGCTCAAACCGCTGGGAGCGGACCGTGCGCCCGGGGGCCCGTCGCGGACCGAACCGGAGTCGAGGCAACGCGAGCGCCGCGATTACTGAACCGCTCGCTGGACTGAGTGAAACGGAGCGAGTCCAAATTAAGGCAGATGGACCGCTGGAGTGAATATTAAATAAACTGGTGCTGCCGCGATAATGACAGCCTGTGGCTTTAGCGTGGCGCCGAATTTCAACTGAGCAGAGAGGCCATCGCATTTTGCTTTTAGCCTTTCGGTCGGGCGATGCGAATCGACGTCGCCTGCCATACGCGCAGGAGACTACTTGAGTACGCGAGTGACCCGGCGGCGACCTGGCCGACCCACGGGAGCTCTTCTCCGGCGATCGCGCCATTCGGAAAGCGTACCAATGCCGTCGGGGGGCATTATGCGCTGCAAACAGTATCCCCTGACCTTTAACATCAGTCCTACATAAGCAGAGTGTGTTTTTTTTTGCAAAATTTTGACAAATTGCACACTTGACCAGTTGCTAATGCTGTTAATATCAATGGTGCGGTTTTAAAACCTTTCACTGATTATCAATGTGGTCATTTCAACCCTAAAGCTTCAGTTGCCCTGCGGGTTTTGAAGAGGGGCCAGCGAATGCCCCCGTCCCGAGCCCCGCTGTCAGCCTTACGGCGGCGTGCGTGACCTGGACCGTGTGTGTGTGTGTGTTCATCTGTTCATCAGCAGCGTGAGCCTGCAGCTTATCTCGTTAAGTGTGTTTTACCGATATTACATAATTAACCTCTGCCATCTGTCTAATTCGGGAGGAAGACAGACTCGGTGAAGTGCACGGAGGGGTGGTAAAAACAGTTGGGTGACCAGCGGCGGCTCGTCTAAATCCCCCCCCGCCACGGCAGCGTTAATCCCGCACGCGCATCGCAGCTCCGCCTGCTCAGCGACGGCAGGAAGCAGCACGAATCCTCCCAGGTCTCCCCCCTCACGTTCGATTTTGCGTTACGCACGCTGCTGGAACGCGTGCGTCGGACTTTGCCTCGCTCTGCCCGAGGTGACGACCCGGCCGGTTCCCCAAAATAGCAGCTTTGTTTTTACGCGTGCCCCCGTTTCCCCTGCAATTGGCCAATCGCTTGGCCCCCGACAAACGATACGGCTGCTGATACGGCATCCCGGATATGTCTCCGTAGCAACGCTATCCTCTTTTTTTTTAGGGGAGCGGAGAGGTAGCGTGAAGGTGTAGCGTGGGATTTCAGTTTTTGCGGCGTCACTAACGCTCTCGTCGATGTCGGGCGAGTTAGCAGCTCACTTCCAAACCGGAGGAATTTCAACTGAAAAGCAGCAATTAAAAAGACTCCTCCTTAATTCCGAAAAACCCAACCCCGGGGGGGTGCCTAAAGATAGCACCGCAGTGTTATTTTGCTCACACGCCACCGCCTGAATGCTCCTTTTTTTGGTGCAGCTGAGAAGTCGGATCTCATGACTGCAGGGGTCCCACGCGCCTGGGATGATTCCCATCCATCTTCCTCGCCTATCAAAACGCTCTCCCGCTGTTCCGCAAACAAAATATGGATCAGGGATCGCTTTAGCTCAATATATGTATCCTGCTGGACTAAAACGCCAACCTAAAATCCAAACATCAAACTTGAAAGATTTCTTTTTAACCCAGCAGTGACTTTGCGTGCCATCCGTTCATCCCTCCAACAAACAAACACATCCATAAATCAGGTCATGGGGCCAGTTATCGTTTGCAGGCGGAGAAGCGTTGCTGAGCATCTCCGTTTCCTCGGGGGAAGAGGAGAAAGGATGAGAGGAACGTGGAAAGGACGGGAGATAAGCGAAACCGGCTGTCACATGAGGGAACATATGTCCTCGGTAGTTCCGCGTAAGTGGACGTATACATACCGTACACAAAGGAGGCAGCCCCCGAGGGGGGGTAACTTGGTATAAACGCTCTACTCATAAATGTCAGCGGCAGCTCCGGGCAACGAGCGAGCTACTTTTGAAACCGTACTCCCGGAACAGGGGGGGCCGCGCTAAAAAGCATTCCAGAGGCCGGGAATAAGAGTGAGGGGATGCTGGCCCTTCGGCGTGTACCCGGCGCGTTGGGAGTCACATCCGCCCCGGAAGACGAAGGGCCGCTGGCCCCCGCGGGGACGGAGGGGGTGTCCCGCTGGAGCAGAGGGGTCACGGTGAGGTGAGGCGGCCGGAGGATGACGCATAATCCCCGACGCAGAGGAGGAAACGGCCGCGCTCGGCGGCCACATGAGAGAAAGGGAAATTTTCCATTCTGCGGTTGGGCACCTGTCACCAACGTTCATCTCACCGCTCCACGAACTTCGGCCCGCACACAGAGAGATTAAACAAATGCGCTCGCATCGAAGGAATCTGCCGTGACAAATGCCTGACGCGCTATTCGCGTACTGTCGCACGGCGAGCTGATACCGATCGGCGGGCGACGAACGAAAACAACAGGCCCGGCTGTCTCGAAAGGCCACACCTGTTAAAGGAGACTAAGTTTCTGCCTGACAACCGTACATTTCATTGACAAGAGCTCACGAGACTCGCTCATTGGTTTATTCCGAACCATATTTCCACAGGCGTCGTCTCGACAGCGACGTTTGTCTTCGGGAAAGCCATCGACGTTTTCAACAAGCGGCCGCGCTCATCACCCACACACGCATCCGCGCCGTCCAGCCGCCAGGTTAACGTTACGTAAGAGACGCGGCGGTGCGGCAAAGGAAAGGGGCTTCTCCCCGTTCCGACTGTCGTTAAGTTGATGTCGCACCGAACCTTTCAAAGACGGACTCGAGCTCGACCTCGAACGGCCCGCGGCGCTGCACGCGCTTGTTGCCGCGGCAGCCCCTCTGTGATCTGAACCCCGGCTGGAGACTGGAGACGGCGCGTGGAAATAACAAGCGATGAAGCCTAATGAAATCCCGCAGGGAAGCGAACGCCGAACCATAAAAATGAGCCGACGGGTTGTAAACTTGTACGATTTACGAGGCGTTTAGCGGACAGATTGAAACTCGATATTTTTGCCATTACTGATATGACATCAGAAATGGGGAATATGGGCAAATCCTCTATTATGGTGCATCACATGATCTTGCACCACAACATGTGCCTTACAATGTAAGGAAATCCTGCTTCATGGCTCTCGCATATGTTCACTTTCTGTTGAAATTGTTTTAAAACTCCCTCTGAGGCATCTGACCGCCATTAGATCCTAAAACTCCAGTTGAACGCAAAGTAAATGGCAGAATTGCTGCGTACCAGTGGGGAGAGTAATATCCACCTGCCGTACTGGTAATATAATAACATGCAACGCCAGAGCAATAACAAGTGTCACTCCCCTTCCCCCCCCTGCTCTGCCTGTGTCTCTGGGGCTGTGGACTAAACTTCACACTACCAGCAGCGGGACGCCTGGGTCCACCTGGCAGTGCGGAACGCCAAGCGCTGATTGGCTGGCAGAGCCGTGCGAGCCGGAGCTGCGGAACAGTCTGTCCTGACCTGTCTCCCTGTTTGGCAGACCATCATAAACAACACCCCCCCACCCCCCCACTTCCCTCTGTGACTTACAACCCCACCGTGGTTCTCGTGCTAAACTCCAACATAGTTTAGATAAGAGCTCGGGACCGTGCGCGAAGCCGACGCGACGGCTTGTTACATAACAGCCCTCTTCGTCTTCACACATCTCTGCCGTATAGAGGTGGGTGACCCTCGGTGGCAGAAAGGTTAGCAGCACTCGCTAACTCGTACGTGTTTACATTATACTGGAGCCGGGGCCCCCGGGGGCCAGCGTGAGCGTTCGCTGCGTACTGCACTGGGTGAATGCACCGTGGGCTTCCATATTGTCACTGAAGACAACTGAAAGCCAGCGTGTAATAAAGGGCCCACGCCTCATTTGTTAAAAAATAAATAAATAAAAAACATTACACATTATATGCCCATGAAAAGATCTGACACAGAAAACCAGAGGGGCAATATAGTTTAAAACATACTTCATTATTTAGGCTAGTAGAACTTTCTTGATTATTTTTAGTATTAATTGAGCAACTGTTTAGTCTATAAAAGGGATGGAGGAAAAAAAATCGAACGAGTTTTTCAAGCTAATTGTAATAAAGTAAAAATAGTGTTTGAGGAGGCTACAAAAGATTTTAGACACTGTGATGCAAATGGCTTTGGAATGAATTTCGACACACGGAGGTATCGTATTGGACGAGCAAAAGCGCGGTGGCAGAAATCCACCCCTTAGCCTGACAGCTACCAGTGACTGTCTGTGAGGGTAATTCCTGTTCTTTGCAAAAACTCACGGTGACAGATACGAAGGCGTCTGTAGAGACGGAAGAGGACAAGTAGATGTTGATTATGGGGGGGGCAGGAAAGGACGGGACGGGACAGGACAGGACAGGACGGGACGGGACAGGGGGGAGCAGGTGGGCGCTGACAACAAAACGCCAAGCGTGCCAAGCGTCCGGGCCTGGTCGGCACGAAAGTGTATCCTAATGTGATTTCTCATTATATAACAGGAGCTGGCACACAGCAGCGGGACATACACACGAAGCGTACTTTAAAAAAAAAATGACAGCGGCGAGACAAACGCCAAAGTCACTTCTGTTTCTGCATCGGGACAGGCACTTGGTTTTTCAAATCTCACTCTGTGTGTAATCTTAACCTCAGCTACACAAGGTGAGGGCAGTACTGACAACAACAACAACAACAACCGCATATCCAAGTTTAACTGAGTGTCTCTAATTTTCAGTAAAGACACGTGCTAACCACTGTGTCCTTCCAAAATTCCATCAGTGCTGAGGCCAGTACATCAGCGTGCTGCAATAATGCGTTTACTGTAACAGTTCTGCTATCACTTATGTAATAAATGCACTTATTGAGTTCGTTTGTGCATGATGATTATCGTGACAAGTCCACGTGGTTTATCGCGAGAGCTTGAACGTCCCGACAAAAATGTAAGGCCTATACCTTCAACCTCATTCATCTGAAGCCCACGCTGGCTCAAAAGAACAATGTTTTTTTCTTCCTGTACATTTTGTACTATGGCATTTATCTGTACAGCGCACATAGGGCTGTGTCCATATGGAGGCAGCCGGAGGCGATGCACGTGTCCCAGATATTCCTGCGTATAAAGCAATCCCTGTCGGAATGGCTTATTTCTTTGCTCCCTTTTCCCATCACAGGCCTTGCAGCGGGGAACGCATAAGAGCTGTGTAGTAAGAGCAGCTGTAATGTATGGGGGATTAAACGCCAGTTATATAACCGGTGACCTGCCAGTGCGGGCCTACTGATCCCCGCACGGCGGAGTACAGCGGCTTACCTCTGCAAATGTTAAACTGACGTCATGATTCCCCCCAAAACAACAAAAAAAACACATAACAATGTTTGCAAAAAATAAACACAGTGTCTTATAATCTTATAATGACTTCATTTCGACCTACAATGAACCATAACCCTCCTACAAACCTTTTCGTGTATATATATATATATATATATATATATACATACATTTATTTATTTTATATATATATATATATATATATATATATATGTATATATAGTATGCTCACACTGCCCATTTAGAGCCACCGCGGAGTATTTTGACATATGATAACAGTTTCAGCGTAACAGAATATTAGCTGCTGCTTCGTAGCTATATTACATACATACATACGTTTCGTTACTACTCGCCATTCACGAAGCGCCCTCCGAGTTTTCAGAGCTCGCACAAGCCGAAATTAATAAGGCAACGCGTGAAGCTTAAATTAGCCGATTTTTGAACGGAGTTCGGTCCCGGGCTCTCCTTCGCGGCGGTGGCGGCGGGAGTGGAGCGGGCGACCGTTTCCGTCTCACCTTGGCTTGGTTTATCAGGAGCCCCACGAAAGTTGACACCAGCACCGACCCGGACACGCTGCCCTTTCGCCGCATCTCCTGCTTCAGGAACGGGAAAGCGGCGGCCGGCGGCTCCTCGGGTACGGTCACCGTGTAGGACTGTCGCATGCTGGGCATGCTGGCCGAGGGCTGGAGCCGTCTACCGGTGCGACTTCTTCAGACGACAGCGACGGATTTCTGAGCGCTTTTTTTTTTCTTTTAACAAAAAAACGTCCGTTTTCTGTTTCGGGAAGGCGAATTAGAAGTGTCGCTGGATTTCTGATCGGCTCCCCGCTTGCTGGCGTTCATTCATTCATGTAACGGTGCCGAGTTCGTAAATCACGTCGAGAATAAGACCTGTGGCTTTCCCTTTAAATCACTCGATTTACAGTATAAGAACCAAGCGGAGCCATAAACACGTATTTTAAAAAATAAAAAAAGACCTCCAAAAGACAAAAGAGCGACTGGCTACTGTATCGCACTACGCAGGTATACGCGGCGTCCGGTCAAAAGAGCAGGTCTGTAGATGGGAAATAAGCGTAAACCGTGTTCTTATTCCGTTTTACAGAAGTGGAGCTCCGCCCCTTTCTGCTCGGGGAAAAGTCGGCCTCCAACAAACGTCAGCGACCGCCTCCGGCCGCGCTGCCTACGTCATCGGAGTCCATCCTCCTCCACGCCGCTGCACCGAGCTGAAGGACTAACGCCGTGGTCCAAGGAGACGACTCATCCCCGTAATGATGATGACACACAAAAAAAAAACCTAACCACGACTCACGTGTATGTCGTGGCATATTCGAGCAAGTAATGGCTGAATGATGCACCGCCATAAAGGGTGTGTTTACTACAATCTGATACAGCGCTTCTAAAACTAGAAAGCTCTCCGCCAAGGCTGAAGGCAAGCATCTGCTCCTGGAATGTAGTAAATATTACTTTTTTTAAAAAATAGTTGGTAGTTTCACTATGTCACGCTTCTGCTCAATTCAATTTGACCAACGGTACCCAAGTGTAGACTGTATGTCAGCCTGTGAGCAGACACATTTGACAGTAGTTAAGTCCGTTTGCTGATGTACACACACGCAAACCAAAATGCTTCGTAAAGAACTTCAGAGTCGGTTAATTTGTTTTGGGGTTTGTCACGAGATGGCATGTTTCACGCACACATTGTCACCGGATCTGTTGAAGAAGTGAGCGAGCAGCTGTAAGGCTGACTGGCTGACTCAAGTGTTTAATTTTAAACGGTTCACTCAGAATTAGTAATTACTGCATAATAAGGACGATGATGTAGTAATAGCTGACGTTTAAATTAATGCTCGCGCTGATCGAAACGACACTAAACCTAAAATGAATCATTGTTTACTGGGGCTCACCTCCTGCGCTTCAACAACCTGCGTGTTTTTCCTCTAAATCTTCTTAGGGATATCGCAACTTATGATGCAAGTATAAAACACGAGACCTCTACAGGCCTCGATGACAAGACAGTCTGAGGCTCAAGCTTTTTCACATTTTTTAAAGAGAATGCTGCTCATTTTAAGTGATCTGTTTATCCCGGCGGCCTGGAAGTATTACCACAAAAAAATTGATTGGTAACAAAGACAAGAGAATGCACTTCACTCCATGAACGCGCAGCTCTTTTGTTTCCACTCCCTGGAACGATCAGCTCCTGAGCTACGTGTCAATGCGGCATGCGTTTCCCTCGCTCGTCTGCGGAGAAATAATTGGAATTCATGCTGCGCTGGCTTTGGCTGACGTCTGGAGTGACAAACTTGCAACATGTCCCCGGCAGTAATCTCATGACCCAGGCTCAAGCGTGGTGTGTACACAACAAACAGCCGAGAGGCACATTCCATCACCCGGCTCGGCGTGTGTGCCTGCGTATGCTGGAGTGTCTACATCCTCGAAGGTGGAAAACTCCAATGTGGAAGGGGGGGGGCAAAGAGTCTGTGTTTGTCTTCTGATATCTGATGCGAGGAGCTCAGCGGACCGGTATAAAAGTGGGACAAAGGCAGCCTGAGGAATGTTACATATCTAGGAGAAGTCAGAGTACAGTCGCCAGGAGATAGCTGTTCTATTCCCCCAAGCTAAATTAGGCACATTTAGGCTGACGCTCTCTTCATTCAAGTGTTTAAATTTAACCTAAGTGCAACACATGGCGTCAGAAGCGATTGAAAAAAAAAAAATCCATTGTTGCCGATGCAAGGTGGACAGCATTCTTCAACCTTAAGGTCAAACGCTAAAGTGACCTCATTCGGAGTATGGGGGAGAGTTCAGGAGGGGATGTGGGAGAGTTTCAGAACAGAACGCAGCCTTCCATGTACCGGAACGGAACGGCGCCTTCCGTACAAACGGATCTTGCCGGTCAATTCAGACGAGGTGCCGACCTGCTCGTATCTGGGTAATCAGGGTGGAAATCAAGATCTGGCGCCGCGGACCCTGTAACGAAACTGAGACGACGGTGCCGCCCTGCAGCGACAGAGGAGCGCAACCGTCAGCGGCTGTCACAACAAATTGATTTTTCGAACTCCCTCTTATTATTCCGCGTCTTGCTTCGATCCGGGGGAAAACTGTGCTTTGAATTTCGGAACCGCTTCCGCCGTAAAACGGAGGACCGTAGAGGCAGCCAGGCGGCTGCGGGCTGCAAGCTGAAGTTCTCCTCGTCTGCATTTGTTCGCATTTCGACAAAGTGGCAACGCCGAAAAGTTCGCCGACTCATGCAGCAGCAGCAGCGCACGTTTGGAATGAAGCCATGTTTTCTTTACCTGTGATTTATGAGCAGATTTCCTAATAAGTCGTCCAGGGATATCTGCGAGAGTTGCAAGTCGAGCCAAATTTAAATATGCGTCACGTCCGTGGGTTCAGACAGCCGTGACTCGGGGGAGGAGGAAGATTTTTCGGCGAGAATTGCGTCAGTCGGGGCGCCACAAATTAAAATGACCAGAATACACCTGCCCTTTCGATGTTACACAACATCTCTGCCTCCTGTGCGGTGACAAAAGAATTGCATCTCAAGGTGCACTTACGAGCTTTTATTTTATTCCTGGAATTTTCAACAAGATGCGAAACAGACTGCGTCAACAGGTGTGGCGTAGGTGGGTAATGACAGCTAATCTCCACCAGGACTGATCAAAGCCTCTCTGATGAGTTTTACACCTTACGTCAGAGTATGGGGGTGAAGGGAAAGCTGAGCTCATGATTTAGTCATGCGCGGTCTTCGTCGACCCCCAGCTACAACGACGAGCTTTGGGCGGTGACCAGAAATGGCCGAGGTAAGAATCCGAAGCCGTTGGCTAGACTTCCCTGTGCACGGGCGGTCGACGATGCCCGGACGCTAATGGACAGGGTTGGGATGAGCGTGAAGCCGGCAGGCGATGGTGCGGTTTGGAGAAAGGCCGGCGGATGATCTAAACTCCTTTCTTCGGCGGTAAACCTGACGGCGAGCGATCCCACGACGTTGCTAATAATATCCCGACGCGAGTAATGGAAGCAAGCTTGAAAGGACAAAGTTGTGGGTAATAGCTTTAACGACACATGTGGTCAGCTGACTGCTTGTGGTTGCTGCGCCGCCGGGCTTACTTTCTTACAGTGGTGAGTGAGACCTCAGCGAAATGCTATCACAAACTGACAGGGGCACCGGCCGGAGCTAAACAAAAAATAATGTTGTGATGAACCGTGGCTTTCGTTTAAGCCTGGCTGATACAGAATAGGAGTGTTCGCCAGCAGTCCGCGACTCATTTGATAGTCTAACGGTCAAAACCTCCTTATGCAAGACGAAACAGGAAAGGGTGAAAACAGTCACGTCGACCAACTCGCCCAACGCCCGAAAACGCGGCGCAGCGGCAGCTGCTGTTTGTCCGTTTGCGTGTTTGTTGTAAGCTTCTGAGAAACTGTCGGGATTGGGTTCACCTTGCTTTGCCAAACGCTATTTTGAGACACCTTTAGACACAAGCGAGCCGCAACCCTCACGTTGCAACAACGGGAGAGGGCCGTGACGGTCTGACTTCTTTTCTTGCTGTTCTGCTGGACCCGTGTCGTCACTTTCGATGTCCCCTGCTGAGCGCGGGTGGATTCGCTCATTCGTCGCTCATCAGTCACGAAGCGATTCCTGACATCCCCCCCCCACCACGAATGTGTCAGACGTCAGGTCACACCCCGCCGGCACACAGGGCATGTCCGCTGCACGTAGCTGCCTCCCCGTGAGGATTTGTCACGGGCGACACGATGTCGTGCGCGATTCCACGCACGCGCGCGGGCCAAAGCAGTTGCGCGTCGCACCGACCTATTAGCTAATGCTAATAGCGTTGGCCGCGAGCTTTCGACAGCTTTTCCACTAGAACGGACATGAGTACTTCCTTGTTTTCCTCCTGTACAACAGCACGCTAAATTCACCACCGTCCCACTGCTGTCGCTTGTGGTTGCCAGGCTTGAATGGCTCAGGACGCTGGTTCCAGCAGACTGCGTCTTGGGGCTTTATCGGCACAGATGCCCGGGGTCATTAAATGCGCCCGGAGCAGGCGGAGGCCTGGGGTTAATTAACGGTACGAACAGGCCAGCTGGTGACGTCCAGCCGCGCACCTCTCGCTCCGTGCGTGGTGGGCAAGTGTTGATTACTTGATCGGTCGGTTGGTTTAGAAAAAACGAAAGTCAAATCGAGTTCAAACCTGCCTGGTCCGCAGCAGGAAATGGTCCGTTGTGCCGCGCTGTCTCTAAATCTCCCCTACTAAACAATGCCGTTTTGTGTATTGACCAAGAGGTCGTGGCATGAGGCGGTCGAAGTCAGCGACCAAAAACTCTTATTAATGCATGGACGATTAATCCACGATCAGGTGGGATATCATATCAATAACGGTTCCTTGTGTTCCCCGCAAATCCACATTCAAACGAATGTTTTTAGCCCCGTACACAATGACTTCATTTTATCCGGTGCTTTACTTTTAGCGTTAGCACAACATGTCTTTGTTATTCAATAGGTCATCCAGCAGTCTCGTGGTGATAAAGTGATCGTCATCTTTGTCTCAGGGGAGCCAGGGATTTTGTAGTGAGTAGGTTATGTCAGGACACATGATTGTGTTTCTGAATGGAGACTTGTATGAGCTAAACAGGGAGGTGTGTGTGTGGGGGGGGGACTCATCAGAACGGGTGTAGCTCGCTTAATCACCCGCCTGAGCTCACCGGGTTATTTTAATTAACTCGACTGACCAGGTTAATTAAAAGCCCCGTCTCAGGACTGCGTGGGTGGGTGTAGGGAAGGTTCTCATTGGTCCACGGCGTCTGATGACCTCACTTGATGCAATAGTAGGGTTTCGCGGGAGAAAATAACTACCAATCCACGAATCTGCTGCTGTATTCGCACTACATTATCTTATCCAGTAAAGCCACTACGCACGATGCACATATATTTTTAGCTGTATCACCGTTTTAGGGGATATGAATCATGGCCTTTTTTCTAAGGGAATGAGTCATTGTTTTAATCGAGTGACCAATACATAAAATGAATTACTATTACTGTTTATAATAATACTTGATCCATACTTTGGAGTGGGCCATTTACTCTCAGAAAGTCTGGACCTGAAATCTGATTTCTCCTGACGCCTTTTTGTACCTTGGAACTGTTCCTTAAGGTGTCAGTAAAAGGACACATAATTCTTTAAGATTTTTATGAGTTTAAAAAAAATAGTAATTACAGAAAGCTGGCTCGAGAGAAAACCTCCCACCGTCGCCCTTCTAATCAAGTCTGTTTGACGTCAGAAGGACGAGGGGGGATAAATTTGAGGAGATATTAAATATATAGTTACACTCCCCTTGACTTTTAACTTTCTTTTTCTTCATCTGAACCCTTTTATTTAAAATATGAACTGAATTGTACTGCAATGTCCCAGATGTGTTCTACGAGCATACAAAAACAGAACAAAAAATAAAAGCTTTTTTTTTTTAAAGAGTGTAAATTATGAGAAGGATGTGCAAAACTACTTAATACATTTCACGTCAAAAAAGAATGCATGTTTGAAGATCCCATTTTAATAATAAATAGCGAGTTTATAACTATTTGAAATGCACAGAGAGGCACTAAAAAAATCCTCCCTCACTCTTCCTCTGTCCTGTCATCACCCCACCCACTTTCCTCCACTCTCCTCACCCTCCGCCGCTCATGTTATCAGGTTCTCAGGACTAATCCGAGGGGAAATGGGTCAGTGGGGCTTTCTGGCCCCGCGCGGAACGGAGCTCGGCTCATTAATGCCGAGCTCAGAGGCGAGGCCGGTGGCCCGCGGACCCGGCTCTCCGCGGCCCCCGGAGCTCCGTCAGAGACGGAGTGTAAGCTAACTAATTGGTGGGTTGGAAGGGGGTCAGGTATCCATGCTAAGCTCATTTGTCACACAAGCACGGAACTGCTTACGTCCGCAGAAATAATGACTTCCAGCTTGCACACGATAGCAACTGTGTCTCTTTATGTCGTCAGTTTTGCTGAATAGCTCAAACTATTTCCCAAAGAACGTGATGGAGGCATGTGAAATAGCGGAAGCACATCTGGTGCGTTGTTACACAACAGGACATCAAGTGCACGGAAATTAATTTGAGCAACAGTGCCCCCATCCGGGAACGAAAAAGCACAGCCTTCTTTGTGAAACTACAGAAATGAAAGCAGCGTGTGCCTCTGCGGTGACGACCGGATTGATTAATTTTCGGCCTCGCTCAGCCCGCCCGGTGCTGAGCCCCTCCGGAGCGGCCACGTGCCCCCATAGGAACAGAAAGCTCCAAACCAGCATGCTAGAAGGGAGGACATTCTCTTACCGTGGTGTCCCTGGTGGGGGAGTCAGACAGCCTGCTGCTGCTCGGCTCCCACGTTGAAGAGCTGAACGCTCTGCTGCTGATGCTGCTGCTGCTGCTGCTGCTGAAGGCCTCCTGGGCGGAGCTCCGCGAGAGGCCCTCCTGAGTAGAACTCCGCGACAGGCCCGAGTAGCTCGGGCGCGAGCTCGCGCTGTACGCGTCGGCCACATCGCTGGTCCGGCTGCGGTAGCTCCGCAGGGCACTGCTGGAAGAGGACGGGGTGCAGGAAGAGGAGGCGTCGGCGAAGCCCAGTGAGGCCAGATCCCTGCTCAAGTCACTCTGAGATACAGATTTTCGGCGGTTGAGCGAGATGCTGGAGGCCACCGGCGAAGAGGAGAGGTAGCTGGACTGGGCCGAGGACGAAGAGTAGGAGCTGTAGCCGGTGTAGGCCGACCCCCCGCTCAGCCCGGACCCTCCGTAGCTCTTGATGGGGGTCCTGCTGAGGCTCTCGCTGCGGCGGCCGCCGCCGCTGCCGCTCCCAAGGATGTCGGTGCGCGGGATGGTTCGGCCCCGCTCGCGATCGGGGTCCGAGGAGGTGCTGTAGTTGCGGCTGCGGGCGGCGGAGCTGCTCAGATAGCTGGAGGAGGAGTAACCTGAGGAAGAGGCCGTGGGGGACTTGTAGGAGGACAGCCTGTCCCGCTCGCTGTATGAGCTCAGGCCCGGCGTCAGGGAGGAGCCGTAGGAGCTGTAGTGGCTGGCGTAGGAGGGGCCAGCGTAGCGCTTGGCGGTGGAGGAGACGCGGGACATGCTGCTGCTGCTGCTGCTGCTGCTGGTTTCTCAGCCACGGGGGGGGCAGGGCCTCTGGAAGACTGCATCGACTGCAGCCAAAGCAAAGAGACAGGAGCATTGGTTATCAGCAGCAGCGTTACTCCCATTACAGAAACAATGCAAGCAGCCGGTAGGATACTCTTATCCTCGCTTCGCTAATCTGGTTTTTCAAGGATGATTATCACCGACTATCAAACTTTCCAAAATTTTAGCATAATATCACAAAAAATGAAACATCTATGCCGCGTGACAACGAGACATCAAACACCGTCTTACTGTTGTACTTACTGGCTTCTAATCTATTATTGTATTTAGTGTGTCAGCCCACATTCATGTTTTAATCCAGTTACTACAAATCCTCATTTGGAAAAGCATGACATAATGTAGGCTTCTCAGCGACTTTCCGGCAGCTCCTCGCTTCCATTAAGACAACATCTCAAACCATCTCGCCGCCTCCGCTATTTAGATAATCCGCAACAACATGACTTCTCACTTCCAGTACTCCCCACCGTTAGTTTGAGAACTGAAGAAGACTCTCGGATGAGAGGGGAAACTTTTTCCTGAAAAATCTCAGGTGCAGTTGCCTTACAGAACTCTTTCAACCTTGACAATGACCTGGATGACAGAGAGTCTTCATAGATAACATGAGTTATCAGGCTTATGTCGCGTCTTTACGTCATGCAGCCTAAAGTCCGACAAAAAAATAATGGAACTTTTTGGTGTTGTTGTTTTTTAAAAAAAGTGCATACAAAGTGCAAGTTTATATCTTATCTAACACAAGGGGTGCAATGTGCAGATGTTTTTAGTTGTTTAGAGTTTTCAACGCATATCTGATTACTCAGGCCTGAGGTTTGACTAGTGAACCATGAACCCACATCGCATAACTCCGGGGGAGGACGATACGCTTTGCTGGGGGAGTAAAAATCTGTAGTGACACAATTAGCACTTGCTGGCATGCTTGCTGCTGCACTATTTAGCTGTGATGTAATGCTCAGGGAAGGCACGGCATCTTCTCCCGGGCCTTCAAATTCCTCTCCCTTGGAAACCCCGCTGGCACCTCATATCAACTTGAATCTGATCCTAAAATCGAGGGGGTAAACAAATAGAATCCCTCCGCGTTATTTTTGGCATCTCGAATTACGAAAAAAAGCTGGGGGACCAGCGCCGCCCTTCCTCCGTCACCCGCAGCTAGAGTGGAGTCCAGCTGGGAGTCGGGAGGTCGAGCCAGGCGTGCAGGCGGGGAGCACGGCGTGTTCCTGTACCAGACAGAAGGTTCTGTTCACATATACGGCACCGTTTGAATAAATAAAAGTATCTGGTGTTGCTGGTCCGGGTTGAGTTTAGCAGGAGAGGTTCCTATTTCTTCAATCTCTCTCTATCCCCACCATACCCCTCCAGCTCCCTCCCTCCTTTCTCCTCGGCACCCTGCCTTCTCTCCGAGCGCGCCAACCTGTGCTCGGTGTAATTTCCCCTCCTCCCGGGTCTCTATCGCTTTCTCCCTCTATCCGTGGCCGCGGGTTTATCAATAATTCAGCGTATGGATCTGGAGCAGACGGACAGGCGGGATGCCGGAGACAGCCAAACAAGCCCTGCCGGGCCAAAGTGTACAGAGGACGGGCCTGGCGGCCGCGGCCGTTCAGCCGGGTGCCGCTAAGCCAGCCAGGCTAATAGCAGAAAGAAGCTGGCCTTGCTTTAAGTCAGCCAGCTAAAGGCAGGCTCAGCAGATGGATGAGCTCTGAGTCTTTAATTTGGCCGCAGCGGTGTTTGGAGGGTTATTTTGAGGTTGGCACCGCAACGCACATGGCAACAGTAAAACATGGACGATGTATCTTTGGCAAATGGTATAGGCATACAGTATAGTTTTCTGTCAGGAATAAGGCTTGGTCTGGATTTACTGTCCATCGCCGCCCATGTCAGCTGGCGAGGAAGCCCGGCCAGAACGGAGACGGAAGAGACTCAATCGCCACAACCGGTGCCGCAGTTTGAATGACCTGTTATTAGAGACAAATTAGCCCCCCAGACGTGCTCATCTTCATCGCCGGAGATGACCGGTACATTAATGGCACGAATCGCAGCATCTTGAAGCCTGAATCCGCTGCTTTCTGCATTGTAGCTCCCCTCACTGGTGACGCGCTGACGATCACCTGCGAGCTCTGCTTTGACATGTACTATTATACTTCATATTATACTTCAACCTCAACTTACCTTAACCCAATACCTCAAAAAACAAATTAAGTTATTCTTATGTTCCTCCTTCCTTTCTGGATGTTTCGCCGGCAGAGGCAAGAGCGTCACTTTCAAAGCCTGCATCTGGCTCTGACCGAGGCAAAATTTACTCATGGCTGCAAATTCCACTGAAGCCCATCCCCATCCCTATCACTGCGCTGACTCAAACCTCCGTTATGTGACTCTTTAAAACCATGTAAACAAAATGCGTGAGGGGGAAATGACAGTAAGGATCCCGGGTGAGCCGCGGCACAGCGTGTGCCTTTGCGAGACCCACTGGCCCTGTGCCAAAGCAACTGCGGCCTCTGGCTTCTCTTGTGGACTGGATCGCTGAGACCCGGCTTTGACCTTGCCCCCTCTGCCTCTCTGAATTCCCACAGGCTGTGGCTCACAGGTCAGCTGGGGCTAGCCACGGGGGGCGGGGCGGACGGTCGCACCTATGGGCGCGACGCCCAAAAAAGCGCGGACGCACCGTACCAGTGAGGTGACGGCAAGCGGTGGATTTCGCTTCCGCTAGTGGACGTTTCCACGGAAACAACGGGCGCGCAAGAATGCGCCGCACTCTCTCTCTCGCTCTCTCTCGCACACGCACGCGCGCACTCCGCATTCTCTGCCTCCCCTGGGATCGCGCTTAACCAGCGGTTACCATGGCGACCGCGGCAACAAGCCGTACTCGTTCGCTCGCTACCGACGCATTAAGAACTTCAAAGTGGACACATACCGCGGCCAATTTACGCTTTACTTTCGGGAGCTGCGGCCTGGCGTGGCTGTGCTTAACGCTCCGTATTCCCGTCCCTCCTTTACAGAACCACCAAGGGAATGCCGGGAAAAAAAAACCAACAGAAACAACAACAAAAAACCCCAACCTCTGCTTAACAAGCGTCTGTGCTGTGAAGTTATAGAACGGGCTTGTGTCATATGAACGGTCGGAGAGAAACATGTCAGTTAAAAAATATGTATATACATATATATATATGTATATGAGCTGGCTCGTCTGGCGAACTTCCACCGCATTATGAAAGCTTTCGACGGGGGAGGGAGGAGGAGCGGCTGCATGAGTGCGGTGGAAGAGGAGATTTTAGCAGCTGACTGCTGCCAATCCTTGGCAAAGGGGCCTGAGAGATGAGGTTTCACTTACTGGGCAGCTTGCAGAAAACCAAGCTTAAAAACCTATCAGGAGCCTCGCTTTCATTACCTGGAACTGGACGCGGGGGCAATTCAAAAACAGAGAGGGTCTGATGGTGAATGTGACAGATTCACACTGCTGGCTTTTCAATGCAGGATCAACCTGGGTGTCGCCGATGAGGCCGCTCACTTTTGATTTTATTATTCAATATTTTCACGTCAGAGATGGGATAAACGGCAGCGCGGGACGCGTAAGGGGTCGCAGACAAATATCACGTGACGCCGGAGTTGCCCTCTATGAGCATTTGAGCAAACTTCAGCTCATGGCTTCTGGTTCTACAGCCTGCCACTTTTTTTTTTTTTCTTGTTCACTTTTACAAGGTCAAAGGTCTGAAAATTACAGATAAATACTATCGAGAAAAAAGAAGAGGTGATAAATAAGAGCCCCTAAGCGAGTTTGTGCTTATTATAAAATGCAACGCATAATGTGGACCCTAAATCTCAACTATCTCTAATGGAAAAAAACCCCATCGATAATAAACTTGACGAGGATGGAGGAAAAATATTCATAAGGACTTCAAATCTATGACAAAGCCTTAACGTATAAATGCGTGTGGATTTGTCAGATATTGTGTCGAACCGGAGTCGGTCTATTATCTTGTCGAAATGTGCCTCTGCTGGAAATCCATTATTTTAATCAGTTCAGTGAATCAGATCTCTTACACTTCATATTGTCTCCCCCCCCCCAGTTCTCCCCCAGGCCCATTAGAGAGCCAAGCCAATTTAATGTGAGTATGTGCAGTGACGCAGGATGCTGTGCTCTGGGGTGATATTGCATGACTGTAACATCAGCATGAGTGCTACTCATTTGGCGTAAGGATACGTGTGTGTGTGCGTGCGTGTGGGTGTTTTCTACCATCGTAAACTGGTTCGCTCAGTCTCAGCTGAGTCAGTGCGGTTTTGACGCGAAGCGCCGTGATTTTTACGTGGAAGTCCGGCTCAACGCTGAAACCGCATGCGGCCGCTAACCGCGGAAACGACGCATTTCGAATCGCCGCGTCCGTTCAACCGGACATCCGGCGCAGGGGCAGCAGGTTTGTTTTGCCCTGACCGTTCAGCGGTGATGGCCCCGCGGGCGTTATTTTCAGACCACGCAGAAGCTGCAGGGGCACTTCCCCGGAGCGTTTTTCACGCCGATCGGGGGGGAGACATGTCGATTTTCGGAGTCAGAGCAGCTGTATCGATTTCCTCTGGGGCTCCTCTCCGTTTTTCTGACCGTGGGCGCGAGACTGACGGGTCGTCACAAGGACGACATCGCTGTTTAGCTTCTTCTACATCACAAAATAAAAAAAAAAAAAACAAGATCTATGAGTGATACCAGTATCGATAAAAAACTAAAAGACACAGGGTTTTCTCGCGGGGAACGACATACAAATGCATGGGGGCTGTGTTGGGTTCGGTTTGGCCTTACAGACGGCTATTTATACGCTGAAATGTGAGCCGATAAGAGACGGACGATGTCCGCGGCGGCCCCACTGACGCCTCTGCCCACCTCCCTCCACTCCCCCCAATGCCTCACCCTTTCTCTGGCGGCTATGACTAGTTGCTACACATATTAAAATTAGGCCTGACTACTCGCTTATTCTGACAAGCCCTAGCCGGACCTACCCCCAGCCTCCCGAATTCACCACAACATTCAACAATTTGGCTTTCCCTTCAAAGTCGAGTCTCGTGTGTTACGGTATAGAGAAGAAAAAGGAATTAGGGGGATGCATCATGCCAGAAATGCTTCAGATTGTAAGATAGAAACCACAAAAGTGGCGTCGTGAAGCGCCCGGTTCACAAAACTGCCACGAAAGGCGCAATGTAATGTCGATGGTTTTGCTCGTCCCGCTGCCAGAGGCGCCGGGAAGAGCGGAAAACCGTCTCCGCGGCCGTAATGTGAAAACCTGGCCAGAAGCAGCCGATTAGCATTCATCATCGCGACCATCTGTTGGTGACTCACACGAGAGGCCGTAATAGCGACGGTGACCTCAGAAGGGGACCGAACCGGGCGAGCTGCAGGGATTTGACGCCCGAGCCCGTGCAGCTGGCTGCCGTCATTCTTCATTCATTGAGGCAATCATTCGGTCAATTAGACACGTTATTGTTTGAAACACCTATTAATCTCGGGCCGTCCCCGCTGAGCAGTGCCGAGAGATGCATCTGCGGCGCGGAGACACGCAAAGCAGCTCGTGGAACACAGTGGCACCCTTGCTGCTCACTATGCACAGTATCTCTGATGTACAAAAGTGCGATCAAAGCCTTTTACGAGCAAATTTGTAGTCACTTTGTGCAGAAGTTCACCTCTCCCGGCTCTCCTGCCACGCTCTGAACGCTCCCCGAGCCTGCGACTCGCTCTGATCTCCTTCACTGTGTCAAAAAGGCAACCCTTCATTGTAAAAAAATTTATTTGGGAGGGTAGAAGAAGAAGTCGAAGCAACAGCTGTTTTGTTGTGTCCAAAAAACGTGCGCGTCTCCAGTGCCCCGTGAGCCGGCGTGACGGAGCGGCCGGTTCGCACCGTGGTAGAGACGCGTGTGCGCAACCTACGCCACAACCTGCGTCAGGCGTTTGGGTCTAAACAGCTGATCTGCAGCGCAACACGTTGCGCGTCCTGCGGTGGAAGAAATGTAGCGGCTGTTTGACAGCAAGGAAAAGCAGTGTAAACATTCCAAACACGCCGTACTCTCAAACTGATATCGTGTTTTGTTCGGGACCTGCCGTCACCGACGACAGTGTGCGTGCGTGTTTGTGTTAATAGCGTGTGTGCAAAGTGGTTACCTGCTCTAGTTGCAGCTGTGTGTCAGTCCCTGCAGACTGCGGCGGGTCTGGGGCGGCTCATCCTACTGTCGCTACCCCCCCCCCACAGTGTTACACACACGTGCAGGCTTTTGTGGCACTGATCACTCCTGCAGAAAAACACACATGTCACGACTGACCATTAGAAAAGCGACGCGGAGAGAAAAAAAAGTGATTCCATTCCCTGCTGACTGAGGAGGCGTGTTTGAGACGAGCGTAATCTGCTGCCGAACAACAGCGACGAAATAATCTGCTCGGTCAGAATATCCCTGCCGGAGGATGGCGGGTGCAGCACGTGCGAAGGGTCAGGTTGTCTATAGACCTGTAAAATTCACACCGATAAAGAAGAGTCTGCGTCTGCTTGATCTCTCAGCGAACTGTGACACTTCGGAGCAGGTGCGTTCGGCGTGAGGTGAACGTACGGGCCACCTGCGCACACATCTGGATTTCACGTTTGACCGCTGGAGACCGATGTTGCTCCTCCAGCTCGCCGTGTCAAATCAGGAAAAAAGAATCAATTAATTACTAAGCTCAGGTGAAGAGTTGACCCGGTCTTTGAGATCTTTGCTGTCTCGTCCTCAACTTTTTTTTTAAATCTCAAGACTTCACAACCACAAACCGGCCACTTCTGAAAACAACTAACATGTCAGCTGGTGTTATGCCCTACCCTGGAAAGCTCTTCCTCCGTCCTTCTACCCATGCTCGAAAAATTCTGAAAACGTTATCCCCAAATCCTCTATCGTGGCCTCGAGTGGACGTACCCTTCGACCGAGCGGACAGCCCCGCGCCGTGCCCACGCGACTGACAAGCAGGTACCTAAAAGAAGAAAAGGGAAGGAAGAGCGGCGGCGGAGTTGGTTTGTTAGAGGCTCACCCGTGTTGTTCTGAGCGACCGGGGCCAATAGACAGAAAGCAATGGGGTGCTTCTCGGGAGGCTGTGGAGAGGGTAGTATGAGCACAGCGAACCAGAATGCCACGGATCAAGTTACACAGCCGGTAAATATAGCAGACGCCTCTGACCTCTACGGGTCACTCAACACTCAGCGGCGTTCCAATTTGCTCTTAAAGGACTAGCAATAAGGCTTTTTATAAGCCGAGCAAGGTAAGCACGGAGTCCGCCGCGCCGCCGCGGGCAGCAGATCGGCCCGTTTTCGCAGAAATGGAGCCTGAAATAAGGGGCCAAGCTTCACAGGATCATGATTCATCCCCAGGCATCTTCTCCTCCGGTAATGGTTGCCACTGTATACTACACGCTGTTATGCGAAGTAATATGCTTGGCTGGTATGACAGCTGCTCTGAAATTTCACATATCAAAGTGAACTTTGCCATTAGTTTTGACACTGAACGCGCTAACATCCCAGCTTTATGAGACTCATCCGCCCTACATGTGATCTTAATGTCATCAAAATCAAATCCCCTTTTTTTCTGCCCGTTTTATCCGCATGGACTGCACATCGCTGGTTGCAGTGCCGGGTGTGCGGTGTAAACACGCGTTAAAATACCAAATACCCGATCGCAGGCTTTCCGACAAGCAACCGATGGGGAGCAGTTGAGGTATGCGTGCGGCACAGTGGAAAAAACAGACAGACGTAGTGCTGTGGCGGACGGTCTCTGCGAGGGGTATAGCGTTACATGACACTGAGAGGAGATGGGACGGCACCAGCTCAGGAGCCATTGTCGAGGCACTGCAGCGGGGCCGGTTCCCCCCCCCCTCCTCTGCCTGGTTTCGGAACAGCCCGCTTTGAGGCAAACAACTCTGTATTTGAAAGATTCCTCGCGACGTTGCCCCCCCACCCCCCTCTCACGTGATTAAACAACCACTCAGACCCCCACAGAGCGTAATGGAAGCCGGGCCGGTTTGACAGCGTAGCGTCCGTGAAGGGGGCGGAGAGGGGGTCGAAACAGCGAAAACTTACCGTCCCCCTCGAGCTCCCTTGAAAGGGGAGGCAGCGACTTACAAAGTTAACGCATCGCTTTCTCAACGGGCCTGCCGTTTCGCCCGTGAACGTCCCACGTCGGTTTAGTTAACGAGCTACCTGGCTAGCTCACTCGCCACTATCCGTGTGGAAAAGACAGCAACGGTGTTAACGCCAGCGTGTTCAGAAACCAGCCCCGCCAAACTGTAGCGTAAGCGAATTTGGACGCTGTTTATTTGTAAACCGCACACATTTAAAAAAAAAAAAATAGCACAGGTAGGAGCTTCATACTCGCCAGGACGCAATTTGTCTCGTCGCCATACGTGTGGCTATGTCCGACAGAATATGTAAGACTTAATTCGGCAAAATATGAACTTTTAAGCCTGATCCAGCTGTTAATTTTTCCCCCTACGACACACCAAGGGCAGTTTGCGTAGCTTACCTAGGTTTAAACATGGAAGTATACTGACATAAAGAGCTGCCTCTGTTTGCGGCGAATATTTTGGTGGCTCATTGTGACTTCGAAAATGTGTCAAATAGTGTTCAGTAAGAGTTTTCTTTTTATTCCGACAAGCGAGGGGACGTAATATTGCCGGAGTTTGGTAGAAGTTTGGCTTGGCTTTCGTATCCAAAGGAGAGAAGAGTACATGTCAGTGTTATGGTGGTTAAAGGTAACTGCATTCACTCACCTAACAGTTGGAGCTCGTCCAGTTCCAAACGGACAGAGGAACGCCCCCAGAAAGTGCAATTCTGGCTGTTTTTTTGCTGCTTTCAGACCATTACTTCAGCCGCTGTGAAGGATGGCCGACCATTGTGGACAGAAGTCTCCTCCGCTATTGGCTTTAATCAAGACTCCGCTGGTATTCCACCATATCTCCTGTCCCCTTGCAGTTGTATAGTTTCGGCAACCAACTAACGGTTCTTTTCGCTTTAACGATGACGTCAGTTCGGTAACAGAGCTAATTTCTGATTGGTTCATACCTCTCCGTGAGCGTCAGCAGCCAGGGCAGCGAGCCACCTCCCACACTGTCGTCATGGTGAAGAACGTAAACATCAGAGAGGCCTTCCATTGAAAAACTGCGACGTTCACGTCCATGGGAAAGAAGGAAACATCTGACATGTTGTTTGACAGCTTTAAATGCATAGTCCTGTGGTATATGAAACGCAAGGTTGTTCTGACGCAAGATGCACTATTATCGTCACAAAATACTGTGGTATTAATGTTTGAAAATACAAATGCTACTGATGTAATTTATGTATATATTTGAGTGTGGGTTTGTGTTTAGTGGCCTTGGAACCCAGGGGAATTCCAAAAACATTGTTATTAATATTAATATAATTAATAATCATAATAATTATACTAAGACATTTAAGACATAAGAAAAAATGAAGAAAATACTTTACATATGTAGTTTCTAAAAGGTTAATAAGGAATAAGTACTCTAAAGCATAAAGATGATGTGTTAGGCCTATATCTGTGCAATTAGATCTACCAATATTGTTACTAAACATATGTACACACTCTACTTTAAAGTACTGCAAAGCCTACATTTCTGTAGTATTCTGATGTCCAGACAAGTGTTTACTAATGACAATGAGAAAGTCATTTTAACACTACAATTTTTCCTGCATGCAACATGGCTTTTAACTCTTCTACAATACCCCAGTTCGTTGTAAGACTATATTTTGTTGTAGTAATGGTTGGCTGGGTTAATTACTGAAAGAGCTCTCCTAATAAATTATATGCAGTATTTTGTTTCCATTAAGTGTTCCACATTCCAGTTCTCAAGTAGTCATTGATGCTGGAGTGTGTCAGTGTCTGCATCTGAGTGAATGAGTCATATAATCATACTGCAGTATGACCATCTCTACTATGAAACACATCTGTACCCCGGACATGATTCCAAAGCTGCTGCTGTGATTGAAACAAATTGTCGCACACTGAGGAGGGAGACTGCCGTTTATTACCAGTCAGTGACACATCTTTCTCTACACATACTAACATTTGAAGGTTGACTCATTCGGTTCCATTTAATACTTAATATAGGTTCTTACAAAAATCATTAAATACCTTAAATGCCACAGAACATTGAACAGTCCCATGTTATATATAGTTGAGTGGAATGGTTAGCTTAAATACTGGTGTGTAAGTTTGAGCAAAGGTGAAAGGCATCCTGCATATTTAGCCCAAACAAAATCTATAACACTGTAATCAAAGACGAATATAGCCTTCTAAGATCCACCTGAGCTCTGGCGCACTACATTTAGAGGCAGATGATGACTCAAGCATTGTATTTATGGAAATATCCATAGTAGCAGGATACACAGGTTTGCATTCAAACGGGATGTGTAGTTCTAAAATTGCCAGATGTTTGGCATTATGTGTATATTATTAAACTAAGTTTTTCAATAAATTTTCTCCACTAAAGCATGCAAGCCCAAATCTAACAGAAGAGTGTTTCATTTTTGTCCATCACTTTATACTGTTTTCTGCTTGTCATTTGTTCAGTTTATTCTTATATATGAACTTAATACAAATAGATTTTACAGATTATAGTTTTGAGGAGTAGAGAGATTGGGTTAATGGTACCTGACCTCAAGGCCTTCTTTTATCTTGAAGCAATAATTTGATATTTTTGGAAATAAGCTCAGTCAATGGCACAGAGTTAGATGACAAGATTGATACCACTCATGGTTGTATGCTAAATATGAAGCTCCTCCAGCTGCTGGATGGCTTAGCACGAAAACTTAAAACAGCTGCACTAAAAACAAAACCCACCTTTCAACTGCCTCTAAAGTCCACTGTATAAACACCAAGCTGTGGTTTTGTCAACTTGAAATGTGCTAGTAAGTGCATTTTGTAGCCTTTGGACACAGCCAATTTAGCTGCTAGCAGTTTCTGCTATTTAAACTAAATGTCTCTTCATATCTGCACAAAAACACAAGAGCGGTCCTTATATTCTCATCTAACTCTTAACAAGAAAAAAGACGCCATTTTCCTAAATGTTGAAGTATCACGTTGAGCTCTATATTATATATACATGGAAGAGTGATAGAGATGATGACAGCAAATTGAGGATTTTCACAAGGGACAGTCACTTCTGACTCACTGTGGAAGCACATGTCTTGTGGCTGTACCATATTCTTGTCTACTGAAGCTACTGCTGGTGGAATTATTACCTCTGCCTCTAAAATGAGTGTCTCCCTGAAGGACTGTTGACTGATAGATAAAGGGCAGCTCTGGAGGGCCTCACAGTTTGATTCTTTGAAAGCACAACCTCATGCTTCCTGCTGACGGTTTCGCTGAGCGGGGGTCATCTGAACATGAGCTTCAGTTGTCTATCTGACCTGCAATTCAGAGGAATGAAACCACCAAAAACACTACAGAACTAACGAATAAAAAGTACATTGACAGCAGCTGTTAAAGGGGAATTTGGGTGGAATTTTACTTCAAAGTCCCTGAAAATCCATTTTCTCAATCAGCCTTTTAATGATAGTGATGGGGTCTGAGTTCTCCTCGCTGGTTTAAATGGGTGAGTCTCAGTGGGGAAAGGTGATGTTTCATATTTGCGTCAATCAGAAATTGATGTGATGACTTTTGGGGTCATTTGTATGTGTTTCCAGGCCACTGTCAATCAAATATGATCATACCACTCACACAGTCCAGATGTAGCAGATCAACTGAATTTTGAGGCATTAAACTTCTAATAAATAACAATTAAGGATGTTGTCAGCCTAACGTTAACTTTATAACTCAGATTTTTTCTTTATTAAGGTTCCAGAAAAAAATACATGAATCTGAAATTAAATTTTCAGGGGCTTTTAAGAGCTGTAAAATGGCTTATATTTTTTGGGTTGTAGCAAGTTGAGACACAATAAATAGCATCACAACATAATGTTCTTAAAAAAATAAAATCTGGATGAATTCAAAAAGTAAACAATAACTTTACATTAAGACTTCAAATATTTTACATTGTCTTAATGTAAAACCAAGGACCATCCAGTGCATTAATTCATGGAAAGTGAACACTTTCCTCGCAAACACATAAAATTAAATAAATTAATAAAATGCATACCATTAAATCACCCACCCTGCAAACATGTGCTCACTTTACAAATCTCACACTGATTAGCACAGTCACTAGAACCCAACACTTCAGTCTGGACTTGGATGTTGGTGCCAACACTGCACTGCTGTCTGTCTGTGCTGGTCTCTATGGCTGTGGCTCATGCACTAACATTTACTCAACACAACAATGATAAAATGGGGAAACAGGGTTCAGGATTGGAATGTTCTTCATCCGACCTGCTCATTGTTACACCTTCATATATTGACTACCTAATATTATTATATCACAACTTTGAATGTTCAAGTAGAGCAGTAGTATTAGAAAACTAATAAATAATAATAGTGTTGGAAATACTGTGGCATTATACACTTTTCAAGGGTAGCAACACTGTGCTCTATCAACAGTGAATCAACTGCTGCAGCCCAAACATATATTTGTTTCCAAACTAAATGTGTATACTTAATATCATGGCTTCACATATCAGCTGTTTCCTAAGCCATAATACTGTTTCAGGAATCCTCGACTCTGCTAAGCTGCTTGCTATATGGAAAAATAACAATAGCACCAAGCATCTAACGTCAATGCTTCTCTGGATGCTGCATATTAAAATCAATACATACTGTATATATTCCACATTGCAACAATAACATCCTAATGAGTTATCTTTGGTGAAAGTATTTCTGTGCAGAATGGAAGTGTAAAATAAAAAAATGTGAAATGCAAAATACACGTATGTGTGGGAGATGATGATGAAGACTAATGTAGAGGATTAATAGAAGAATAGTGTGCAGTTTAAAAGGGCCCTCTAGCAATTTAGTATTGTAGTTCCATAATGTTGGGGGATACTACCACTACTACTACTACTTATAATAATAATAATAATCTGAAAATGTAAAATTACATTACCATATACACAAATCAGGGAACCAGCTGAAACCACATTGCTACCATAGTTCTTTAAAATGGCCATATATACACACAAGATATTGAAAAACCAACAAACTCTGCCGACTCCCAAGAATGTGTTCAGCTCAAGCAAGATGGTTAGAATATAAACAAGGATATTTCAAGTGTTGACGTTATACCTTCATAGAGATTGTCTTTTCAGTAACCTGGTGTGTGTGAGCACATAACATAGCACAACAGCTGCTCTGTGGTAACCTGTGAGGGTGTGTGCGAGTTTCTATATGTGCTCACACAGTATATATTTTTATGATAAGAAAACTAGTAACATTAGATCTTGGTCAATGATAAAGAAAACTTCAACCTTTAGATAGTCGATATACTGTTGGATATCATCAGTATATCATCATTGCACTCGGAAGCTATTTTGTCATAAATTAGTATAATATCCCTTTTTCTACAACCTTTTAAGTCTCCCTTCACTTAAAAAAGAGATTTGCTTATTGTTACTTCACTTTGATGTTTGACCATTACTTTTTGACACTGCTTGAGTTTAAAACAAGAAAACTGTTTTCATATTCATCTGCTGAAGGGGCCCAATTTTTTTGTGCTCACTTCAAACTTCAGTTTAACATGTGTGCGATGATTTTGTGGCACCGGCACAAGCCTGGAAGCCAACTGTGGTCTTTACAACTTACACAAGTGTAGAAATGCACATATGCTGAGAGTGGACCTGTCAGCAGGAGACATCTTGTAACCAGGTGAACAATGAAATGTTCAAATTAACAATATTTGCATATTCATAAATTCTGGATTTTTCAGTGAGGGAGTGGAACTGTTGAGTTGTTATTTAATGCAAAGCATATTTTTATGCCTTTAAATATGTCAGGAGGGGAGGGGAATTAAAATCAGAAAAAAACAGTCCTCATTTAGCAGGATGTTAAGCAGGATTTTTCCATTAACAGACTCTTCCTGATATTGTGCCTACAGAAGAAGTGCTGAGAACAGCAGTCCCTCTACACTTAGCAGCACTGCTTCACCACAAGGATTTTGCAACAAGTGGGAAATCCAGTGGTTTCGAATTCTTGCCTATGCAGGTGCTATGGTACATGCCATGTACTGAGAGATAGAGCTGCAGCAAAGCTTTGCTGGTACAGCAGTGCCCTCCCCTTTGCTTAAGCTGCTAACTGACTGCGAATTGCTCTCGCCCTATTCTCCCTCTCTGACAGATTTGTGCACTAACTCTGGTGGATGCCCTCATATAAAGCTAAAATAAATAAAAACACAATAGCCTCAAGACAGGCTGCTTTTCCAGCCAGAGTCTCCCAGCAGCCCAATGTTGTCCACTGTACAACTGTACAACAGTCTCCATGGTGGTGGTTTTCACATTCCTTTCACTTTCTCTTTTTTACTTTCTCTGAATTCCAACAAGTGGGCTGCTGATGCTGTTATACGCATTTTCCAATAATTTTTCAATGTCAGTTAACCAATGAACAAATAGTCCAATCAATCAATCAATCAAGGAGTCAAACTAATCAGCCCATTAGACACCCACAGGTCATTTGGTCTTGGGTACCACCAATATTTCATCACCATCTTGGATGCTGTAGGAGTGGAGAGCCCGGGTGTTGTACTTCATTTCTTCTGGACCAAAGGCGCTACACTTGTCGATGTAGTAGAGTCTCATGCTGTTGGTGGACAGCTGGACCACTGTTGTCAGCTGCTTCTTCAGCTCAGCTACTGTCTGGTCCAAACGGATGCTCAGCTAACACAAAGAGAAACGGTTTAGGCATCAAACCAACACTAATCTCACTGTTCTCAGAAGTTAGAAAAATACAGCCAAAGTCAGGAATTTTCCAATGCTGCACATGGTGGCTCTAAGAACCTCGGTTGATAGCTATGCTTATACTTACAGTGAAATGCAAACTTTAACCTGACCATGAATTAAAGTGATCTCACACACCATTTCATTTGAAATTTCTTCCCACTTTTAGTATCATTTTTCTAAATATGTCAGAAATACCAACGTTGACGATGATGAATACAATGAATTCTCATGGCGCACCATTCAGTCAAAGGTGTCAATGCCAGAGTACTGAGGCAACAACAACTAGTACATTTGCTAAAGAAAGACCCAACAGGACAGCAAGGTCATGCATGAATAGAGATGTGACATAAGGAAATAAGATTACATAATACCATCTTTGGACTCTACCTTTGTGAGCTACTGAGAACAATAGTTCATTAAATGCTTAACACACCTGTTCCACTTTTTCTTCACAGTGAACCTCCACCTGGGCACGGCAGCGAGGTCGGAGGTCAATCTCAGCAAGTGGTTCCAGCTTCCCGTATTTGGTTACCAGGCAATGATATCTGAGGCAGAAAGCAGTTTGTGCTGTCAGACCTAACAGCGCACACATAGATGACACAAACACAATACCAAAAGACAAAGCCATTGCTGCTAGATTACAGACCTATAAGGCAGCTCCTCCTCAGGGTAGTCTAAGTAGTAACGGATGAAGAACCTCTCGGCATCTTCTCTCTCACTATCAGTCACAACGCTGCCATTTAGAAGTGATATTGCGGGAAGCCTGAGGCGAAGGGCATATATATTATGCAGTTAAGTGACATGATCCCTGGGACACTGAATTCAATGGAGCAGGTTACTGACTTTACCAATTAATAGTACCAAAATGAGTGGCACATCTCAGTCAACGTTCCTGAGTGTTGGCAGAAACAAAACATGGTCATTCCTCACTGTGGTCACTGATGGAACTCACTGTGCTATCATGAGGCTGCGTCGCTCTGCATTGGTGTAGGTCTGCAATAAGGGAATACCCTGCAGTCGCACCTCCTCCAACTTGGGGAAGAAGTTCAACTTCTCAATGTCTTCCCATCGGCTTAAACCTGACAAAGCACATGTGGACAAGTCATGCATATGTGTATATAAAAGTTGTGTAATCCTTTTTATGTCTCCAGAGAGAACTGTCTGAGTGAAAGTGTCTGATTTGCTGTTGCCCATCTTTCCTGTACTGAACATCTGTCTCCAGCATCATGGTCTATAGGACAAGTCAGACTTGTTTGTACAATACAGCTATCTCTTAAGATTCAATGACCACAAATCTGTGGACTCACCTGCTAGATTGCCACCCAAATGAGTCAGTTGAGGCACTGCAAGTGAGCAGAGCAACGTCCTCTGCACAACTTGGCCTGACTGCCTACTATTCCATACACACAGCTTCAGCAGGCCCCTTGCCAGGCATTCATAAAAATCCCATTACAGTAAAGGTAGCAATATTTATATGCAAGGATATGCCTGGAGGGTGCAATCAAAACTTGTGGGTATCCAAATTGGACCTTTGTGAAAGCAGCCAAAAAAGCACCAAGACTGTTGGTGGTCAAACAAGAAAAAGAAGGAGAAACACAACAATGTCATCATTTCAGACATGCTTGGAGTACTGAGGAGGATTTTCAACCAAGGGATATTCACTCAAACAAGAGGGGTAAAGAATGCTTTCTACGTTAGAGTGGAGAAACCACCCCTCAACAGAGCAGGATATCTATGACACCACTGGTAGAACTCTCTACCAATACTACTGCTACCACTTAATGACTGTTGAAGTGATTTTCCAATGCACTAGTGCGGTTTCCACGTACATCTGTACATTGTTATAATAATGCATAGCTAATCTCAGAACACTGAAAGCTGAGTCAAGGGCAGCTTGACTTGCACACGTGTCTGTAGCTACCTATAGCTGGTCACCCATCAAAGATCCGCCTTCCCCTCTGACAAGCCCCAGCCTTTGTCAATGGGACATGGTGAAACCCACGAAAATGATAGAAATGATAGATGCAATGGCTGATAGCCAACCTAGCTTCCAGAGACAATAGCCTACTGTGCCACCAGAGGGCAGTAAATTACAAGATTAATGCAAACAGGCAAAGCACTGCTTTTGCTGCTTGTCCTGGCAGCACAGTCCTCAGGTGATGTCACTTGAGTCACCACTTAATGAGACTGAAGCCTGAAAATTAGTTAAACTGTGGGTAGTTGCCAGTAGACAAGCACTGGTATATAGTGTCTTTTCTCAATAGCTCTATCATGGTAATGTCTTTACTGTGCATGATGATAAGTTAATGTAGGCAAGCAATACTCTGAAAGTAGAATAACCATGTTAGTGGCTTTCTAGGGTTGTAATGCTAAAGCTAATGCTATCAGACGATCTTGACGAGTACAATGTTTACCACATTCAGCATCTTAGTTTATCTTGATAGCATGTTAGCATTTTTTAAAAAAACTTAACAGAGTGCAGCAGACGTGAATGTCATTAGTTTTGCAGGTTGTTTGTCATTAACTACTCTGGGATAAAAAATGTCAATATATGGGCAGTGCAACACAAAAAGTCAGGAGATCATCAAAACTGCTTGGATACGGTGTCTGGTGACTGCAAATGCCTGGTTTCATGGCAGTGCATGGAAAGTATGGCAAAACAGACAACTGTATATTTGGTTTTGTTTTTTTTTTTCCACTGCAATTGCTGAAAATACAAGGTAAAAATCTTAGCTATTTTGAAATCTTTGCTGTCTTAGTCTGTCTCAAGACACTCACACTAACAATCCATGAACCAGTGGAATGTGACATTATCTCAGTCAGTGGGCAGACTGTTTTTGTTTTAATCAACATAATCTGAGGCAAAAAGACTTGCAAGAAGGATGTGTTCCTCTGCCTCAGGCAAGGGTGAAACATCTAAGTAATGCATTACAAAGACAGTTTGAACACATCTTTTGATATTGTTTTAACTCTAAAAATAGATCTGCCATGGATGCTGTCCAAAATACAAACAGTTTCTGAGATAAAAGCTGACTATGAGAGAAATCTGCTGTAATATTTTACTAGTAACAAAAAGCTTTTAAGGTTCCAGTGGCATGTTGGAACGTGCTAATTTTATCAGCTGTTATCCACATCACACACTAATGCTGATACTACAATATAGTGAGAAGGTCTCCTGCATGCTGAAAAACAAGACAATTCAGTGGTTCCTCCTGAAATCAACACCTCACAGAATGATAAAACATTCCATGTCTAATGCCAAAAAACACATGCACCTTTGCCATGAGTGCACGCCTGGACACACACACACACACACACACACATCAAGCAAAAACAGCCCAGTCCTCTGACCTGAGTTGTGCAGGTTGATGCTGCGTAGGTTGGGGAAAAGCCGTAGCAAGATATCTTTGCTGTCCTGAATGGATGCCAAGCTGTTGTTGGCCATGACCAGAGTGTCGAGGCTTGGGAACATAGAGCCAAACTTGCGGACTTCGGCCCAGTCCTGGAGGCTGTTGTCGGTGATGTGAAGCAGGCGTAAGGTGGGGCAGGCCACGCTGGAGGCTCTCACACTACTGTACTCGTTAAGGCACAGGAACAATTCCTCCAGCCTGCAGGCGGACACAGGAGAAAGCAGGTACAGGGTAAAGAGGAACACTGTGCTCCGTGTGAAATAAAAATGGCCTGATTTTTATTCCAACTTTAACCCTGCCTTCCTCCATTCCATACATTATATCATCTTAAGTAAACAACCAATTTGTTTGAAATTTTTGGTTTGAAGAGTGCTATATAAATACAATTTATTGTTAACATTATTATAAATACCCCCTCCTCCCCCATGCAATATTTAACACTGTAAAACTACCCTACGTGGTTATAGGTAGAACTGATATGGGTAACTCCTTTAGTCTTTGCTTGCTTTTTTGGGGACCTTGATGTTTAGATATGGACTGGAGTGTGAAATGAATTTCACTTATGTGTCAGTGTTATTCAAGAATAGTTTCAAGTGAATAGATAAGCGAAATAGTGTAGTTCCTGATTTGAATTAATAGTCTCAGCAGCACTGATCTAGTATGAAAATTCGTCTTACTCAGGCATCTCCCGAGTGAGCAGCAGCACAGTGTCCCAGGACACTTGAGTGTTGTTGAGGACGAGGCGTCGGACCCGGGAAAAGGCTTCGGCACACTGCGGCTCAAGGGTAATTCCTGCCAGGGGGTTGGAGCTCAGGTTCAGAAACTCCAAGTTTGGGATGTTGGACACAATTTTACTGATCTGAAAACAAAATATTAATGAGTTGGTTTTTTGTTTACATTTTTTCCTCCATAATGTAAATTCAGAATCTTTAAAAACCCTGAATTTTCAAAAAACTAAAACAGAAGATGGACTTGGAATTAGTTACTGCAATAAATCCAGAATCTGCACCTCATGCCAGTCCTGCAGCTTGTTATGGGACAAGTCCAGCTCCATGACATGGGCACAGAAAGCAGCAATCTCAGCCTGGTCCCCTGCCCTGCTGATCCCACAGCTGTTCAACACCAGCACACTGGGCAGGTTCAGACGGTCTGAAGGGGAGGTGGGAAAGGATAGAAGAGTTAATATGGATTAGTCAGACAGATGGGAAAATTCAAGCAGGGAAGAAGAGGGTTTTCAATGTTTTTTAAGTGGGATAAATTGTGTTAGGATTTAATGTAATGTCTCAAAGAAGACTACGCGCAATTTAAATGCTATTTATGTCATAATATTTATTTTTGAAGACATCAGTTTTCAAAAATCTGACATAGCTTGAGAGGATCTGTCAGGAATGATAAACTGCCAAAATCTAGGTGGAAGCAGTAACGGTTACACAATTCTGAATCAAGGTCTGATTCTGGGTTTGATTTTTGATCATTTGTATAAAATAGATCTATTTTCTCTCTTGGGTATTTGAGTATAGATTGATGATGATTGCAATTTTTCCCTGCAGCTCACCTTTCATAGGAGATCCTTGAGGACCTGCGGTGGGCACGACCACCACCCCCATACCAGGTCCTCGGCGGTACGGGAAGTTCTCTGGGCTGTACTTTTCGCTGATCACCTCCACAAACGTACGGCCATCATGATCCTCCGGTGGCTCCATGGCTCCGTACTGCTGAGCAGGCTTCCCCCCAGCTGACCAGCAGCGTAGGAAAGAGAGAGACCTCCACAGTGATTAGCTGTCAGCTCAAACGGGGTCTGTGTTTCAACCAGTTCAAATTCCTTTTCGTTTTCTATAGCTTACTATACTATTCACATACTTCCATACAAGCTACTTAATCTAGACTTTTTACATAACTGTGGGCATCAAGAGAGTGCATTACAAAAATGACTCACTTAAAGAAAAAAAGTCTCCAGACTAGGGCAGCAACTGACAATAATTTACTTTATCAATTCAGCAAACGATCAACAAATCATTGCAGTGCTAGGTCAGACTGGTTTACGATGTTCATTAGGAGGTAAATTTTTTGCTACAGTTTTCTGCGGTTTTCTTTGAAAACTGAAGCTATTACTATAAAAAAGATGGAACCATTGCATATCTGGTATCTTTTTCCTGACAACTGACTTCACCAATTAATTCACTGACAAAATTGTTGTCAATTAATTTTCAGGCAATCATATAACTGAATAATTTCTTCCTCTTCTTCTTCTGTAATTCTTCCATTTTCCCATGTTGAATATTGGCTGATTTTATACAGCAGAACATTTCAAATTAGTAAATCACCTGCAGTTTTACTGCAGGTCATAAGTCCACCACACTGCTATGAAGAAAGCAACCTGAGACTGTATTTCATTATTAAACGATTTCATTTTCTCACTTCTGGTCTGCAAATGAGCCATTCATATAACATACTGCATGTTCCAAGCAGAACAAAACAGTCTTGCATCCACATTAGAGAAACACAGCAGCTGACATCTTACTGATGACACAAAGCTGTCCAGTCTGATAAAAGTGCATTTCTTTTTAAGAGAGTTGCGTGATCACAGAAGCAGGGAGGGACACAAGGAGGTGTCCTCAGGTCTTTATCAGCGAACCACAGAGACACTGTCCTGTTTGTCAGAATGCTGATCTTTATGCTGAACTTGAAGATGAGAATGCGAAGAGAGCGCTTTTGACCATACTTAAGATTACTTAAGTTTCTATAAATAAAATGACGGGTGTCTGTGTGAATCTTAAAATGCTTGGTGGCCAGAGCCTCGTGGTGGAATCTGCTGCAGAGAAGCATAAATTATGTAATGGTTTTGCTGAATTAAAAAATAAAAAGATCTTGTTACAATATCTTGTTTGACAAAAATGGGCTACAGTAAGTTGAGAGCCATTTGTTACTCTCCATCTAATGAGCTATTTGTTGTGATGCTGTGGTTATTTTTTTACATACATAAGACAAATAAAGTACATATACAACAAATACATCATGTGTAAGTGTCTGACCCAATGTAACGCCTGTGTTTCTGTTATCTCCAGCGGTATATAGTTATGGTTCAACAGATATGACAAAAAGTGTCTTACCTGAAGAGACGTTTCCCTTGATTTGACCACAATCAGTGCTGACTGTCCTCTTCTGTTTCGGTACTGATGGCCTGTCAATGAAATCATGAGAAGCTTGATTTACTTTCTATCCACTGACATATTACATTTGTTTATTCATTTTAGGTTCACCTGACAATGTAATTGATGTCAGAACTTTTACACAGGACAAAGATGTCTGTTTAGGGGATGAATCACAGGCTCGATGGCAATGTAAGTATAGTCTTACTCCAGAGTGGCTGTGATGGGGCTGACAGCTGTCCTCTGTAGAAATGCTGGTGCTGCTTTGGTCAGTGGTCAGGATTTGGTCTGCACAGGCAGGAAGGACTGGGAGAGCATTCACCACGTGCTACTGGAGAACAAACAAGGTCAAAGATCAGTTTCTGCCTTGTATACAGTATGAGTTAAAAACATGGAGGCACATTTCTGCTGCTCCCATAAGAAGCCTGACCATTTAACAAAATGTGTGATGTAAAATGTATATGTAATAAATGATGGGAAGTGACTGTGTGTGACGTTCTCGTAAATTCGGCATAATCTTAGCAGAAATTAAATTTTCATTCAATTTAAACTTTTGTGTTTATTTCTACAATTTTCTACAATCCACCCGGCCTGACGTGGACCCCTTGGTGATTCCTTAAAAATATCAAGTGGTGTTGATACATTATCCATCTGCCGATATATTTATGGGGCACAAATACCTATAAAGTGACATACTCCGGAATGGAATTAGGCTGTTTCACAGGGGGCAGCCCGCTATGCTTATCACCGTTGAAAAATGTCGCAATTTTATGCTTATTTGCTTATCAGTAAATGTGCACATATAATAATTTGTAAACAATCCCAACATGCGTTTCATCATTAAGTGCTTATTAGTTCGGAATATACCCCGTTGATAAAGCCAAATTATTTAGGCAACATTTGAACTTTTATACGTGCCTTAACAGCTGCAGTCCCTCACCAAGAAAGACCGATGAGGTGAAAAATGATCCTGGCAACAACAGGCAGACCCATGACAAAAGTTAATATTTTACCATTATATGTGCTGCTTCTTCAATGAGATTGTAACCGAGTTGACGTATAACTCATGTGTATCGCCAACATGTAGTACAAGGGGTATTGATACGTTACACAGAGGCCGATAAAGCACCGAGACCACAAAATTGACAGATTTGTGAATGGCCTTTGGTTTCGTCCAATAGAACGTGCATCGCCAACCCCGTACACACAACAACAACGTCTTTTCCATGATAGCTTCTGCTAAAGAGAACAACGTCTAACTTGGGAATCATAAGAGCAAATTGCCTGTTGTTGACAGCCGAGCAGTGTCCAGTTCAGACTCACTATCAGTGAGTCTGACCCCCAGCAGCAGCTCGATGGAGCCCGAGATGGATAACTGATGGCAGCAATATAAATATAATTTCAATAATCACTAGATAATGACAACACGCTGAGACGCGAATCAAACAGTGGTAAATTAGCCGGTCGTCTTTCTACGTACCTGTGATGCCTACTTTGAAATTCCCTTGTTGATGAAAACAACCAGCTGTCATTTTTGCTCACCCCCCCGACTTCATCCCGGAAGTGACGTCACTTGGTAGCTGGAAACGACTTTTCCCTTTTTGATTTAATCACTTCCTTCTGAGTCGGACAATTTTTAAGTTATACCATACGCACTGTCTTCCGTGCATTTTTTTATGGCGTTTTGTCAAACTGTGCAAAAAAGAGGTACCCCTTAAGAAGAATGCCCATGATGTCATTTACAGTTGATGTTATTGCTGATGGTGATCATTATTATTATTATCTCTTACTGTCTCATATATGCAGCTTGCTGACGGCTAATGTATTTTTTCCTGTTCAGCATGCTGTTACTGTAGGCGATAAGGTTAAGGACACCACTGTTAGCATACTGGCTCACTGCGATGCCGTACTGCAACATTATATGGAATTAATTCCGCATTAATATCATGAGTAACAGCTCTGTGCTTCCAGCTGCCTCCTGTCAAAATGTTTGTGGAAAATGCCTGACGTGAATTACGTAATGTGGTGCTAAACCAATGACCACCTGGGATCAGTTATTGTGAAGCTTCAACTTGTACTCTTGGTTTTTCAGGGTCAAATTATGGTTGACTTCTAACTGGGTTAAATCACCATGGTAACCGGTGCTGAACACCTTATTTGCTCCAGAGCAGGTAACGTTTGAAATAACAGCCCGGAAACTTTTTTCCACTCACTCTACACGCAACACCTCACCTAAGAAAAATCCATCATCGATATTGATAGGTTGCTAAAAGTACAATCAAGAAGATTGTTATTTCCTCAATGTAACTGATTTATTGACATAACAGTATCTTCAGTTCTGCAACAGCGCCCTTTAAACTGTGTAGGATGTTTGATTTTACCATAAACAGCAGTTATCTTATCTTCAAGAACAAAGACACTCCTTTGAATGAAGTACTCATATTGGACATAAAACATATGGTTTCATAGAGAAGAGAAGGAAGTCACTCAGTGATAAAGCCAGATTTGTTCATAACACACTGGTGCTTTGAAGAAAATGCTTACATCAGCATGGCCATAATGGCAATGTTGCCAAGTTAATTTTTGGGTTGTATATCATGTTAACCACTCAAGTTTAGTTTGTTAACATTTTCTATCCTGTGAATGTCATTGGTTCTGGTGATAAACTATATGTCTTGGACAAATTCTAATTTTGACCTGATGATGGTGCTAGGTGAAAAACCAGGGAATCAAACTAAAGTTATTAGAGTTCCTAAAGGGGAATATAAATGTCAATCCATCCATTACTTGTTGGTATGTTTCACCTAAACAGCAAAGATGTCTCAACTTGTACTTGTGGCACTAAAGGCAATGTCAGGGGATCAGCACAGTCATTCCCCCGCTTTGATTTAAAGCCATAGTCACATAGAACACTTGGTCGTTGCGGTTTGAATATGTTTCAACTTTCTAAACTGAGCTGAAAAGCACAACCTTTTCTCTGGTGAGTGTATGAAAAACAGGGGACAAACAAAACACTGCTGAAACAGCAAAGCTGCGCTAGTGCAAAGATGAAATCATGGAAAACAGTTGAATCCAGAGCAGTTTTATTAGGGAATTCGTATCAAATTATGTTGTCCATTCCACACAAGTTCAGACCCTCACAGTTGTTAGACAGTAAAATGTGTTTGCTTGTAAGTATGTTTTGCGAAACAGCGACATCCTGAGGACTGACCGCACTTCTCTCTTCAACCTGCAAAAGAAAGAATAAAAAGTTATGATTGCCTTTTTGTGTTTCTTACAATAATAAAATTATTGGTTGATTTCTTCAGAGCTGAACATATATTCTTTGTGACTGTGTTAAAAAATGTTGGATTTTTTTTAGCCATGAATCAATTTTTTGAGAAATATCTTACTGTTCTTATATTATTGTGGATTGATACCTGAAGCAAAGGGGTAGGTATATTCTGTCTCAGCCAACTCATCTGAAAGAGAAGAAAAGCAGAGGGAGGTTTTTTGTTGTTGTTGTTGTTGTTTTTTTTAAATCAAACATATTTAAAACTTGTAGTACTCAATACAGTTATTGACAACAAGTCTTATAATGATTCTGTTTGCTGTGGTCTTTGTGAAGGGATTTAAGATTTTTGTGAGAGCTCTGTGTATCATTTTTACTTGGCTGGTAGTAGTCATAGAGCTTGACCAAGGCTGGCTTTAGGTTCTGCACTGCAAGCTCCTGGATGAGCTCTAAGTTGTGGAAGATAGGTATGTCCTTTGGTAACTGTTGGTAAAGAAAGAAGACAGAAGACACAATCAGTAATAAATCTGGAGAGCATAATTTAATGTTCCCCGCCGTGATTTCCTCTTACCTCCTGTAAGTACACCAGAACATGATCGTCCTTTTGTTCAACGCGGTCCACCAGCAGGGCACGTCCAAGCTGTGGGGAGATGATACTCAGCTGGGTTGTTCATCAACAACAGATAAACTGCTCAATTTGTATTTAGCTGAACATTATTTTAACTCACTTTTTTTAACGAACTTTCGTCTGGAACAAAACCAGAAAGCATTTTGACATCCACAATCACCATGTTTGTCTTTTCCTCCTTTCCAGTATATCTGCAACAGACCATAAAAATCAGTTACATACTTTCACCTTCATAGTCAGCATGTTATTCATAGTTCTATGAGTTGTATGCATGGACAGTTTTGAATCAAAGACTTTTGGCTGAGCTTTGTTTACTGGTAAGACATGTTTGAGTTATGGAGTAACTACCATGTTGAATTTATTTGTGAGGTTTTTCAGTATTGCTGCAAATTGCCTCCGTTTGTCCATTACTTACAGAGACTTAATCTTTAGAGCGAGTTTTGGTCTTTGAGGATTGGTGATATAGACGGCCTCTGCTTTGACATCAACACTTAGGGTTGAGGTAGGAGGAGGAGTTGGGATGTTGTAGTTAAGAGTAATCTGAGAAAAAGGAACACAAGGACAGGTTAATATATGGAAAACACAATAAAAAAATCCTATGCTCAATTTTCTTCAAATTTACAATGCATCAAGAGTTGTAAGAGAAGTACCATGCCCAAATCTCTCTTGTGTTAAATGGTTTGATGTAGCAGCAGTTGTCTATTGTTAAGATGATTCTACCCCAAACCCCCAGCTGTGTGATACAGGGTAGATTTTGGTCATTAAGTAAGGAACCTTGGGCACAAGCTCTCACTGGCAACTGAGCAAACCGAGTCTGCTCAGGAAGACAGCAAGTAAGTTGCCATCCGCTTCTTTTATGTGCATCTTCAATTTGAGTGCCAACGACTTCTTTTCTCAATGCTCTCAACCTCTCATTTTTGCATAATAGAAGGGGATGAAAATGCACATTAATACACATTTTCAGGAAATTGTTTGCTACATTTGGACACAGACAACTGAGATGTAGTAGAAAGCCTCAAAGAAAGCTAGTCAGTGGACTTTGATTTCTGACTGTCTTTTTGTATTTATTAGTTCCATGGACAACAATGAATTTTCCTGAATTATTATTATTATTATTATATACCCTAAAATGGAAGACATGGCCCTTTCACACTCTCTGTATTACCACCGTGCTTCCAACTTGAAGACACTGCTACAGCAGCATTGTTTGGGGTGGTGGACGTATATAAAATAGAAACAGTAAGAGCTCCTATGTCGACTGACCTGTATTGATGCACATGCAGTGCCCGTCGCCTCCAGGCTGTACTTTCCTGTCAGTTCTTGCAGCGTCTTCTCCTGGTAGACCAGCTTGTTGTTCTGGTTCACATCAAAGAGCAGCTGGCTGCTGGGGGACTGCACTGTCACTATGCTTGAACCAGCTGGACTGAACACCCAAGTTGAGTAAAGAGCCAGAGCCTGAAGAGCCACCACTGTGTCCTGCAACACAGACACACACACACACACAAACAGGCCAATGCCTTATGTGCTTACATGTATAAAAATGCAATAATTCATTTGTTTTTTTACACATACATAAGAATTAGAGGTTGAGGTAGGATTCACATATCATTTTGCTCATTCAGATCAACTCACTCAGTCCACTCACCGTTCAAACGCAGCTTAGTAAGTTTAACAAATTTATTTTCCTCATTTTTCTCCCAGAAGGGAACATCTTATTTTTAACTCGAAGTCCAGTTTTCTGCTAATGCTTGGGCTGTACCTGTGTGGAGGAGAAGCCTCCATAATAGTTCTGCTGGCTCGTCAACCATCTGACAATGTGGGAGCTGTAGCCCAGGTCTTCAGTGGTAGGTGAAGGGGAGACACTGAGTCTGGCCAGCAGCACATAGGAGCTGATCTCCACTGACAGAGAGGCTGAAGTGTCTGTCGCTTTCTGAGACCAGTGGGATGAATCTCCTACAAACAGCCATCCACAAACAAACAGGCATAATGTAAGTTACAGGAAATGACGGACAGAATTATAACCTTTTGGAGGATGGCTCACCTTTCACTTTGTCGAGGTGCTCCAGCAGTTGAGCACGGGTCTCCATTTCTCCTGCCAGGGTGAAGACGTATGCCAGCAGAGCTGTAGAGTAGGTGTTGCTGAGGTCACTTAGGGACCCCCTGAGGCAAGACAAGCTCTTATTCACAACAGGATCCTATAATTAAAAGAAAATATATTTGTATAGACAAGGCAAGATTTTTTCTGTACAAATGCATTCAAAAATAGACAAAATATTTACTTAATTTTTTAATCAAGCTTTGCACTGGGTGTTGAATAAGTTTGCTTTCTCTATGCTGTCTGCAGTGTGGTAGTGGTGGTAATTTAGCTCTAAACTGTGTATGGCTTACTAATGCTACAGTGTAATTTTGAAACATTACTCCTCAACAGGCATGCTAATCTGAAGTGGGAGGCATGTAAAACTAAGAACTAAGAACCTGCAGGTTGGGAACACGACGGAGGAGAAAAAAACTACATAATTTATGTACAATATAGAAAACTATTATGTAAAAAACTACTATTTAATAAGGCACCACCTTTTTGATTGCCTCATTTTTTTTATTTATTTATTTATTTTTTACCAGTATACAGAGATGATTGTGCAGTTTATCGTGAAAACAGCGTGAGATATTTTCGGGGAAGGAGTCTACTCACATCCACGGATGTATTCATCTCCAAGTAGGCAGCAGTGATGTAAGCAGTGAGAGTCACTTCATCGGACACGCCACCCTGTGGATAGGAAGCGTCACCAGACATTGTCATGATCATACCTCGATTAACAAAAGTGATTTGGTGTACTTATTACAAGCAGATTCAACATGGTGGCTGTGCTCCACTTAACTCAAATTGCAAAGAGCCATGAATATACAGAAAGATGCCTTTCAGTAAAATGAGTTAAATGAAAATTAACATGCGTACCCTTCTACAGTTTAAATTATTCTAGTCATTTTAATCAAATTCTGTAGTGTAAGCTCACCTTCATTCTGTTGTTAAATAGCTTTCCTAACTTTTGGAAACAGCCATTTTCTTGTTGTTTACTCTCCAGCCAAGTCATTGGTGCTTCAATATTTTTTGGGTCGATATAGATGAAAGACTTTGCTTTGGCAAAAGATCTCAACACAAAAGCAGTCAGCCTGAGGATATCAGAACAAAGTTAGACACATTGAAATGAAGAGGAAGCGCTTGATCTTGTATAATGTCAAATAGCCAATGGCGTTGGTTTGATGTACTGCAGATGATTTTTTGTGGATGAGTGATCGGTAAAGTTCTCACCAAGTGTTGCCACTTCCTGACCCGAAAGTACTGTAAGCACCATCCTCGTGTTTGTAGTTGAGCTGTCTCTGGTGGCCTGTACAACAGCAGAAGTGCAAGCTCATCATGATACACACAGTCAGATTTGATAGGAGTTTGTGTGGATGACAAGATATGAGCCACTAACCCCTCAGCCACCAGACCATCTCTATTATGTAGTCTCTATGAATGATGGGCACTGTCTTGCGATTACACATGACAGACCTTCTGCTCATATTTTACGCAGCCAACACCAGATTGTTCAGTGAATGTGAGGAGAAACCTACCACTGGTCAGGAATTTGGCAGCCTTGTCCATGATGTCTGGGGTCAGCTGCTCTGTGTTTTTCAGGTACTGGAGGATGTAAATGTTGGGGGCCAGGAGCGCCATGTTCTGCTCCCCACATCCATATGGCATCTTCAGCAGCCCATCCAGGTTTTTCAGGGCTCGACCCATGATGTCGCCTGCACAAAAACGCTGACTCACTAAGACTGAACGTGGAACAGACCTGACTTTCAATTTGGAATGTATTAGATAAATGTTCCCAGACAAATAGACAGCAACATAATTTTTTAATACTGATTCTGCAGTAATTTGTTATGGCACAGCAGATACAGTAAGCAGTGCATGCTGTATTTTCTTTAAACTGTTTTGCAGTCTTACACATAGATACTGTGTTCTTTGTACAAGGATAATCCTGGAATGAGCAGTACAGCAATTTTACACAAATGTGCATGCTACCTTTGCTTTCTGCAATGCATGAATGTGCCATGGATTGAATATGAAAGAAAAATGTGGACTCTCAGAAAGGGCATTCTGGTACAAATGTCCCTTTTTATTACTGCTGCCCTTTGTTCACGAGTACAGGAAGGGGAGCTGTTATCTTGCTACACTCCAGAAAAAGCAATTTATCGGTTTACCCAGGACTGATACTGAGCCACGGGCTGATCCATCAATCACATTCTCAGGCAGCTGTATGTCTATTTCCTCGGTCAAAGTATCTCCTGTGTACAGACAGAAAAAAATCACCTTAAAGAAGAGAACTCAAGGAGACGTCATAATCAAAGCAAAGATGTCAGTGAGATTTAGCAAACAGGTGAGACAATTGCACTGAACATAATAATAATAATAAAAAACATGCCTTAACTTAACCATTCTTACCATTTGGACAGAGAAGCCAGTTGTGGGTCTTTGTCAGCTCAGTTCCCTCAGCCTGAGAGAGAAAGAGGTAGGAAATCATGTGAGTTCCAGAGTTTTCATCTTGTATAAATGCCGAAAATAATGCTTTTCGGATTAACATCTTTGTTATCTCCGTTTACAGATACCAACCTTTACTATGAGAGATCGTGTGACCACGTCGATGCGACCTCGTTCTGGCACCGTCACAACCTCATTGTCACAGGAACCTTCGGATGATACGGCCTCAGCACTCACCTTCACATTCACAACCCCTGAAAAAGATCCAAAAACCTGTGTGAAACCTGATGAGGAATTTTCTCAGATCCTGTAAATTCCCAAAGGGTCCAAATACCTTGACCCTGAGATGAGGACCTCAATTATTTCACAGAGATGAAAAGGTTCATCCCCCCGCCACAACCCTTTAAGGTTTAATACCGGTGTGGATGGAAGCTTAACACTTACCTAAGGCTGAAGGGACCATGATCCAGCTGAGGGTCTTGCGCTCACTGCCACACAAACAGGACGTGTACTTGTCTCCAGAGATGGGGGTAAGGATGTAATCTTCGGAGGCTGCTGGACTGACAGTGACCTGTTCAAGGGACACAAGAGTATAATTTAAAAATTAAGGCTGACAGCTTCGACCTTCTGAAAGTGCATCTTGTGAACCAGGTGCCAAATTTTGTTTGGTCTAATCAGTTACTGGTGTCCTCAATACATGTGAAACAAATCGATTCCACCTGAAAGTAGAGCTGAGTCTGTGAAACACGAACATAATGAACATTACACCTGCTAATCACCAGCATGTTAACATTTTCTTAGCATATTAGGTCACACAAAAACTGTCATTACCATGATGCAACTGGTCAGGTAGTTGAAGGTTGTCGCCTTCAGTTCAAAGTGCTCCCCCCGGATGATGGAGTAGGGCAGGGTGAGCTCAAGGAAGAAAGGCTGGAAGACAGTGACTTCTTTACGAGGAGCCAAGCCAAAACCGTAAGGGGACAAACAGAAAGCCTCTGTCTCCCAGGTGGTGATGGTGTCTGGGACAGTGAGGGACACGTCCTGTGTTCCAGACTCCCTGGATTTACAGATAAACAGAAACACATTCTGTGAGATCGAAAAACTTCCCCAGATCAGCCAAAGAAAGAAAAATTGGACTTGAGGATTCATGTGTAGCATTAACTGCACCAACCTAACCTAAAATGACCTAAAAATGTATAAATATAAAATTGCCTGATATGCTGTGCCATGCTATGTAATACACCATTCCATGTTGTTGAAGAAACTCAGGCAATATTTCCCATGCTAATCCTGAACAAGTTGCACACTGGCCCAAAAGACTTCCTCCCAGACACAGTATAGATGCTCTGTGGGCCCAAAAATAAACAAAACCCTTACAAGCAACAGTTACTCACCCAACTTCCACCAGATCCCATATCCAAGTCTCAGGGAAGAAGGTGCGGACTGTCTCTATTGGTGGAGCATCAGGAAGAGCTCCAGCACTGCCAGCACTGCCAGCTGGACCTGCAACTCCCAATGTTTCCATTCTAGCTGCAATAGGAACACTCCCATATCTGGTATCTGAAAATAAACCAAAAAATGCCAGAGGCAGATAACATTAATGGAAAGACATTTGCTTCACAGCTTCTCATTCAGCGTGTTTGAAGGAACTTGCCATATTCAATAAAGCGGCCATGGTGATATTCTCTTCCTTTGTACTTGAGGCATGAAGGTATTCGGATGGCCAAGTTTGTTGCCATCTTCAGTCCTAAATTCTAGATAATTCAACAAGATACACCAACAGAAATGGATCAGTTCATTACAACAAATCTTACTTATTATCACTGCATTTTAATGGATGTGTAAGAAGTACCTGGAAAACTGTATAGGCATCATTTTTATCAGGACGAGGATATGGCAAAACATATCTTTTTGGTCTCACATACAAGCATCCTACATGATCTTCAGCTTCATATGGAATATTAGATATTGATATGACCGGCAGCAAGTCAAATATCTGTAACAAAAAATACAGTTCAAAGCTTTAAACATGCCAAATGATTCTATTTATACGAAGAGCTGATGATTGAGTTTATGTCATTCTAGTGGTAGATTTATACAGATGGTCAAGACTTTTAGGATTTAAAGTATAATGCATGCTTTACAACTGGGTAAAAATAACAACAAAATTAGCACTAAACAGCACTGAATGGCTCTTTCACAACTATTTGTGGCTGCTTCCAGCAGTTACCTTTTCTGCAGTCAGAGTCTTCCCTGGTTCCTTGATGTTGACGCTCTGGTCAACTGCACTTATCCGCACAGAGAGTCTGCGTGGGCTGTTACCTGCATGGTAGTCTCCTCTCCTGGTACAGTTGATGACTGAGAAAACTCCAGCGACACCTGACACACACGGAAAACACACGACAAACAAATTTCTTGAAATTCGAGAAATTCTACAAGTCCAGTTGCTTTTGATTCAACGCCCTTTGGAAAACTATGACCTGGATGAATCTCTACAGATACACATGACAACATCTGGACTTTAACAAGAAATCTTATATTCTTGTCAACATAGCATTAATTGGGCATAGTATTTTACTATTTTACACAGGAAGTGTAAAATAAGTGCCTACGAAGAGAGAATGACCACATGGCAGTTCTGGCACATATGAACTGGTGGAGGTTCCACACATGTACACCACAGAACACAATGGTGACCCCCAGATCTCTTGCATTGCAGTGTGGGAAGTCTGCGTGGTCACAGATTTTGATGCCCACACAGCTGTCTGTGCAAACCCTCTGGGAATTGAGTGCATGATGGAATTTGAAAATCTTCACCATTCTTTGTCATGTGCAGTCTTAAGGCCTTACTCCAAGTTATTATTACATCTGATAAGCACAGATGGTTTCTCTTGTCTTCTTCTTACACTGACCTTGTGGTTGAAGCATTTCTCTGTAGAGAAGTCAGCACTGTGGGCGATCACATTTTCACTGGGGAGGACGGCGTAAGCCAAGACCTGGACCAGTGGTGTAATATCTGGATTCATTTGCAACTTAAAGGACACCTCACCCTCAGTCACTTAAAAGAGCAAACCAACTGTTATAAACATCATCATTCACATGCATTCATATATCCATCAAACGGCAGCTCATTCAGAAGATAATTTTTGAACATTATTCTCCAGACTCATGACTGAAGCCAGTCTTCACACACCTTTTGGGTCTTCCACTTTAACCTGTTTAAATCCTTGCATGACAATGGCTCCTCTGGATAAAACCTGGAGAAAATGAGATTAAATACAGTTTTTAAAAAAATCAAAAATACAGTTGCTTGAAAACCAAACAATGTTCAGTTTTGTTTCTTTGAGATATGTGGATGTAGTCAAATTAACACTGGTCCTGAATAAGGGATCTTACAAACCTAGTTACCAATCTACTGTATTAACTAAACCCCCAGGTCATTCATTGCTGCAGTTCAATGTTATGATTGAGTAAGGTAGCAGTATGACATAAATTAGTGTCATTATTGTGGGGTTTGAATATACAGTATAAAACAGTAGAAAAAGCAACGAAAAGTAAAGTCTTGGTCGAGTTTGTAAGGATGTCACTATGTGCTCTGTTGTACTTGTTACTTTCATGTGAATACAGTATTTGGGTTCCTTCAGGAATGGTGATGTAATATTCCTTGAAGGTGATCAATGAGGAGGCAGTCCTTTCAAATATTTTGACCCTGTCCTGAAAAAACTTCTGCAGCTTGAGTTGCGACAGCAGCTGAGATCAGTGCAAATTCCAGCTATATACAGTATCTTTATGTGACCTGATTGGCTGGGGTTTGCTTTTTCGTCAAATCCAACTTTGTGAAATCACAATTTAATTGGAGAATCTACAAATTACAAATACAACTTTGTACCACCTCATAGCTGTTGCTTAAATTGAGTTAGCTATGCACATTTATCTCAAGATAAAGTAAGAGCAGCTTAATGTTTGTAATGCAGGCCAACCACTTAACAGGTTGATCAGTGCTATCCCAAACCACGGAGTTCTCCTTCATGTCAGATGTCAATACTTGACATGAACATCATTTTAAAATATCTTTTCAATGTCCACGTCTGTAAAAAAGAACTGGCGACAGACTGAGAAACAGTTCACCCACCACTCACCAGATACATCACGTCCACAGAGCCTTCATTCTCTCCAACTATGGTGTATTTTATGTGGATGTCCTCTTCACTCTCACAAGAAAGTGTGCCGTCCTTCTTCTGTACCTCCAGGAAGCTGACTGTTTTAGTGTCAGGAGAAGAGTCTTGGGCCATAGACACTGTATGATGGCCAGACTCATAGTATGGAGTTCTATAACCAGCGTACCTCAGTATTGGGTCACTGCTGACCTAGATTGCAAAGAATAAACAATATAAATTAGCTCATGGTGATTAAGGTAGAACAAAACTTTAGAAAGTTAGTTCCAAGGTAAATGTTCAGGTATGGAATCAGTTCCCATGTGGCCACTGGCTATGGTGGTGAAACATTTATCAGTAGCAACATGTCCATAAAGCATTTTAGCTTCTGACTTTTGGGCTGTTTTGTCATCCTGAGGAATATTTGATGACGTGGCTAACGTGCAGGTTCTAGCGCTAGTGCTACTTCTTCCTTACGTGGAGATTGAGGTCCTGTGTAAGGTCAGTTGTATTAATGGAGAAAGTGGCGACACCGTCGCTGTCGGTGGTGAGATTCTCTAGCAGGTGTGATGACCACCTTTCACCCTCAAACAGGTAGAGCGGCATGTCGGAAATGGGCGTGTCATTGAAGTGAAGTGCTTTAACCTGTTGGAAGCACAAAGCTGTATCACTGAGAATGGACACTGCATTGGTTGCACTGTCTAGAGAACGACAATTAAGGAGTGAAGGTATTAATTTTGCACTTACTTTCCCCGTCATATTTGATTCTTTGTTATAAACCTTGGGTGTGTCAATAAAGGACAGCTTTCCAATAGAATATGAAATCTGTACCCTCATCAGCTTCAGGCTTGAAATACCTATACAAGAAGCCTCAGTGTTACAGCAATGAGTGTGCCATATTGTTTCAATAAATGACGTTGTATTTTTCCAATACAAGAACTCAATTTTTAAAATACAAACAAAATATAAAACTGAATAAGACTTGCCTGTCCCATCCTCTTCCAATACAGCAAAGTAGTCCAGGTGATCTTGGAGCACCTTTCCATCAATTTTTGTGAAAGTTGACATATCCACGGTAAAAGTAGCACATCCTTTTTTGTCCGTCTAAGAAAAAAAATTAGATAAAAAGAAATAAAACGTCATAAAAAAAACCATAAAACCATCTGTTTCTGCAGAGAGATTCTTTCAATATGGCTGTACCTCCTTTTTCTCCTTGTAGCATGGGGCCATGACGTCAGGGAAGTCCGAATTATAGCGTTGAAGAGGCCGGCATGCTTCAAATACAACTCGGCCTGGCACAGGCTGTCCATATGTATACCTCATTAGAAGAAAAGAAAGCAGTGTGTTGTTGAAAAAGAGTCATTCCTTCACCAAACTGGATCTATTTCCTTTTTCATTTTTGAGAGTGCAATTGGTCATTTGTCAAGGCGCTTTACTTACTTTCCACAAATTTCAGCTTTGATTTCATCCTGCGCAATGCTCACTGAATCAGCCGATTCTATTTTCACCTCAAATTTAGGTAAAACTGTGGACAAGATGTGGTTATTAACATTCTTGCTTCGACATAAGAGGGTTGAAATGAAATGTAAATTCAAGCCATAACCTACCATATTTCTCCACCTTGAAGCTGTGAAATACTTTATCCTCACCAAATGTTACAATTAATTGGTAGACTCCTTCACGAGCCTCAGAGTTCAAGGAGTACGAAAGCTGCAGTATTTTACCAGTGGATGTTTCATTTAGCCACTGTGCAATTAGGTTATTGTTAGAATCCTGTTAAAGAAAGACATGGGAAGGAACACGTATTTATGACACAAAGAGAAAACTCATGCAAATAAGAAAGTACTTCTCAGTAAGTCTCAGAAATACAGTGTTAACCGTGCTGCTCGTTTTCTTCTTCGACAAGAATACAGATAAAATCGGGCTGTACTTTCAGACAGTGTAAATTTGTTTTCTTGTTGATGTAGTGTGAAAAATTTTAATTGTTAGTCTTACCTCAAGTTCAATTTTGTCATACTGCAAAAAATGAAAGAAAGAAAGAAAGAAAGCGTTGTTGAAGGACAAGTTGATAATATTCTCATCACACGATACAAATGAGTTTGGGCATTTTCTTTAAATAAAAAACCAATAACACCGTGGTTATGATCAGCATCAATTGAGACTCCAGCTAACATTTATGTTCTTAAAAATATTAAACATGTATTGACATGAGAAAGGCTTTTCCACCAGGCATCGGTCCATCTTTTTCTACTCCATTTTTAGTGTAGTTTCATAGTTATCACCTTGACAGCTTAGCAAAATGTGGCAAAATGAGAAACCAGTGTTTTAGAATTATCACAGTGTCAGCAAACAGAGCCCTGGGCTGTATTATTAACTCCTTTGTTAGGAGCTTATTAGAGACATCACTCTCATTACCAATGTTCTATCATTATACTGATCACTTGAACACAAAATTTTTAAAACTGTTAGCTGTTGTCAAGCATGATCACTAATGCTGTGGTCAGTAAATGAAATCTCAAAGAAAAGAGAGACTGTTCGAACACTCACCAGCCGATAGGCAAGTCGAAACTTGGTGTCCAGTGTAACGACTCTGAAATTTACTGAGAAATTTAAAGAGATTATATGAAGCTCATCGGCAGTGGTCTTGAACATCCTGATAGGCCACTAAACATTAGTCTATTAGAGTTAGATAAAGTTAGAATAATACATGATTTACTATTGGATTTTACATGATTCCTTCTTTTTTCTGTCATGTCAGTTTGCTGTTGTTTACAAATCAGCTATCAGCTATTCAAGTTTTAGACAGACAAGTCATAATCAACCACACATCTGAAACACATTTAATAGCGCAAAAAAACGTTAACCACACAAGCAAATTAAAAAAGTTCTAGAAATGTGAGAGTGCCCCATACAAATTTGCCTCTTCCTTTTAAGGACTGATAATGTCCACATATAAAACTGTATGTACACTGTGATAGTGAATCCGATCTATAAATGGTATATGGCATATTGTGAGCTACAGCATAGGTCATTAGCTCAAGTTACCTGTTTGTCCAGGGAGATAGATTGGTTTATCTGTTTGGATGAATGTCATTGGATCATAGGATTTGATCATGACTTTCCTGACTTCTTGGGAGTAAAACTGAAGACCTCTCAACTCCACCTTGAAATCCAACACCTCTTCATTCTTCACTGAAGGAACCTGTGTGAGAAACATATTTTATAGGCAGCAAGAGACCCATTTATCCTGAATTTTTAAAAAAACAACGCATCGATCCACTTTCAGGAACTGACCCTAAAGTGATGGCAGGCATGAAAGGCTTCATCAGCTTTTTTGTCAAGGAGGGTTATGTTTTCCTCTTTAGTCATCAGAGTGATGGTCATGACCAGAGTCTCGCTGGGTTGCATCAGACTTGCACAGAATTTAGTTTCAGCTCCAGCTTCAAGAATTGCAGGAATGGCTACCATGTACCGCCTATTGACACAGAAACATACACACGCTGGATACCTCACTGAATCTGACATGGAAGGACCTCCTACCCAAGCTCATTCAGCAAACAAAATCATCTATTAATATTGCAAAGTTACACAACAAAATCATACAGTAGAGTAAACTTACGGTTCTGCCGAAACACGACCCACACACATCCAGCTCAAGAGGACACAGAGTGTCCATTTCCACATCTGAATCCCAGGGCGACCCATGATTGACTGCGATGATCCACAGGGTCCGTACCTGTTAAATAGCCGCAGATGCAGAAATCCACCCCCACAAACTCTCTCATCATGCAGCCCCCTCTATTTGACTTCCAGTCAATCATTCCTAGACTTCACGTTGTATGAAATAGTGTGGGAAGCTGAATGTAATCAAAAGTCCATTTTGTTTAGCAGTTTCATCATGCAAGAGTCAAAGTACAAAACTTTAATTTTTCATTCCGAGTACAACACAATAAAACAAAGGTTCTGTCAGACCAGGATACAACACCTGAAATCCACATGATTTAAAAAATCATTTATCTTACAGATTCTACCTTTTTCCGCCCACTCCTTGATTTAGTTTGAACAGAGTGTATTTGTTTATAACTGGAGCAGTAACACCTCTCTGGCATTGTCTTAACAAAAAGGATTATTAAAACAATTCCGATTATAAAACGTTGCAGGTATGCTAAAGCTATTTAAATAGATTAAAAGGTGTGCGTTTTGTGATTTTACAGAGATGCTGTTATATTGTTGAGGATATTTGACCATTGCACGATTCTGTCACTCCACGTTGACAATGCTGTGATGAAAGTGTGTGGTCTGGAACTATTTTCCTAAGTGGGCTGGAGGTATCATCATTGTTACAGTAAGTTGGGTTCTGCAAGACTGCCCTTTACCCAGTGTGGGATGTTTGATCTTGTCATGCAAACAGTTCTCAACCTGATTACTTGGGCCAAAGTAGATAATTTTTTCCAATAAGTAAACCTCTGTGGACTGATAAAGTCCTTAAACTTTGCTGATGGGTTTCATCACAGCAAGAAATGTGCTTACTGTTTAAAATTGTTGGCCCACACAACTATTTGTATTTTCCTAGGACTTAACAAAATATAGACTTACGCCACCACATTTTTTGTTGCAAACACATTCAAGTTTATGGAAATTATGTACTTTGGCGCATGCCATGCTTTTCCAACTGACTGGTGGGTGTCCACAAATGGAACTTTGTGTTCCACAACAAACAGTGAAGACATAGGTGACACAGTCTCCGACCACGCATTCCTGGCAGATCTCCCACTAACTTTTCAAGCATACTCATTTAAAAGAAATATTCATTATCTCACCACCCGAGTGTCGCAGTTATGGCCATAGATCTGATCCAGCACCTGTAAAACATATACACTTACTTCTTCTGTTTCAACATGTTGCTAAAATTGAGAGAATAAAGAGGGGACAAGTTTGGCTTATTTTCCAGAAAAGACAGACACACGGAGTAATGCCTGCTGTCCCCGAGGTGGAAAGTGTCTACGGAATGTTTAAAGGGATTTTTCTGTGAGGTTTGTCAGTGCAGTTGGCCAAGGAGTTGATGTGAGGAGAAATCCAGAAACAGTCAAGAAAAATGAACCAATACTTTCTTGAGGACTTCTTTCTACAGGCTGTGCTTGGTTAAACAAGGTAGTGAATTAGACACTTTAATTATTAAAAAAATAAAAAAAAATATATATATATATATATATATATAACAATCATCATAACACTTAAAAATGTAGGTCTTTCCTACAGGGAAATTGCAAAGAAAGTCAAATAGAGGAATGGTGTGATGAGAATAAAATGAAACAGATGAACAGGTGGTGGCAAGTACAAAGGGAAGATGGACAAATGAAAAACTTTGTCTCAAAAGGGAGAATGCCTTGAATCTTTCTTTTAACACTATGTACACTTATATATATATAACTTTTGACAGGTAGTGCATATATACACTACCTGTCACACTTCTTCCAGTTTTTTAACTGAAATTTTTCAGTTTATTGTGTCATTGCACTCTGAAACGAAGGCATAGAACAAATAAGACATTTGAGTTGAAAAAGAAATCATGGAATCAATTTATAGACCAAAATGTATTCTAAACTTTTCAATCATCAAAGTAGCCACCTTTGGCAGATATAACAGCTGAACACACTCGTGGCATTCTTTCTACAATAGAAATCAAATATTTCTCAGAAAGTTCTTCCCAAGTCTGTTGCAGAAGTTCCCATACATGTGTGGCACCTGTAGGTTGCTTGGGTTTCACTCTTCTGTCCAGTTCATCCCAAATCAGCTCAATGGGGTTTAAGTCTGGAGACTGTGCTGGCCACAGGTCGCTTTGGTTCAGGGTGCCGCTCACTCTGTACAAGTCACCGACCCTGGATCCAGCAAAACCGCCCCAGACCATCACACTTCCTCCTCCATGTTTGGCAGTTGATGTCACACACTGTAGAACCATCCTCTCGTGTACTCGATGGCGTACAAAGGTCCCGCGTGATGAACCGAAGATTTGAAATTTTGATTCATCAGTCCATAATACCATACCTACGTTGGGTCTAGTGTATTGCATCTTCCGCTTCACAATACCCCATAGATTTTCTATGGGGTTAAGGTCAGGCGAGTTTGCTGGCCAATCAAGGACAGGGATACCATGGTCCTTGAACCAGGTACTGGTGGTTTTGGCACTGTGTGCAGGTGCCAAGTCCTGTTGAAAAGTGAAATCTGCATCTCCATAAAGTTGGTCAGCAGCAGGAAGCATGAAGTGCTCTAAAACTTCCTGCTAGACAGCTGCATTGACCTTGGACCTCAGGAAACAAGAGTGGGCCAACACCGGCAGATGACATGGCACCCCACACCATCACTGACGGTGGAAACTTTACACTGGACCTCATGCAACGTGGATTCTGTGCTTCTCCGCTCTTCCTCCAGACTCTGGGTCCTTGATTTCCAAAGGAAATGCAAAATTTGCTTTCATCAGAAAACATAACTTTGGACCACTCAGCAGCAGTCCAGTCCTTTTTGTCCTTGGCTCAGGCGAGACGCTTCTTACGCTGTTTCTTGTTCAAGAGTGGCTTGACACACGGAATGCGACAGCTGAATCCCATGTCTTTCATGCGTCTCTTCGTGGTGGTTCTTGAAGCGCTGACTCCAGCTGCAGTCCACTCTTTGTGGATCTCCCCACATTTTTGAATGGGTTTGGGCAGGGTTTGTCGTCACAATTCTCTGCAGGGTGCGGTTTATCCCTAGAGCTTGTACACTTTTTCTACCACATTTTCCATCCATTCGCCTGTCTGTTAATGTGCTTTGGACACAGAGCTCTGCGAACAGCCAGCTTCTTTAGCAATCACCTTTTGTGTCTTGCCCTCCTTGTACAAATATTGTCAATGGTGTCGTCTTTTTGGACAACTGTTAAGTCAGAAGTCTTCCCCATGATTGTGGAGCCTTCAGAACAAGACTGAGGGACCTTATTCTGATACTGAATTTGGTGTTTGAGCCCGGGATGTCTGGCAAATGTACAAACACAGAAAAGAAACAATGAGTGCCGCAGGGTCGACTTTGCTGCTTGGAAGCATACACAGTCGGGGGGTGGTGTCTTTACCTCAATGGCTGTACTTTCCTGGTCCGGCAGCTCCCTCTCCTGGTCAAGCTGTTTGTCAGTGGAGTTTGAGCAAGGACCTGGGGCCTGAAAAGCCACCACTGTGTCATATAACACACACACGCATATACAGATATAAACATCACCGTTATGGCATTAGCATTTTCTGCCCTATGGCTGCAAATGTATCCTTGATTTTGGGATCACCTACATGTATCTACTGCAGGTAAGTTGAGGGAACCACATGGTATGCTCACCTAATTTTTACACATTTTTACACACCTCTCAGAAGATCAGATCCAGACTCTCATGTGATTGTGGCTATGCAAGCGGCAAGGCCTGGAGTTTTCGCTTTTTTGAAGCAATTAATTAGATTACACTGACCGATTAATGCGCAACTCAAATTCAAAACAGAAAAAAATTAAAGCTACTGATAAAAAGATAAGCAATCTCTATAAAATTACTTTGAGATTCAATCTGGCATAAATATTTACAGTAAAACAGTTGTGCTGCAGGACTGTGCCCTACACGTATACAGCAAAGGAAAACTGTAAAATAAAGGGAAAATATAAATGGGGAATGAAATGCAAAAGTTACCAAACATGAGGAGAGTATAAAGCAGAGCAGAGAGGTGAAGCAGCGGTGTCGGTGCAGCATATATAATGCCAAACAAACTGACAGGTAGGGGGTGCTAAAGCACATCAAGCACTATGGTGTCCCTTGAGAGACATTTCACCACCTGCTACATAAGACACTATACCTGTTTGTTTGAACTTGTCATTTAAAATTTGTATGTGCCATTAAATGAACTTAACTAAAGGCTCAAACAACTGAATAAATCTGCACAAAGAACACAGTCAGAATTAAAGCACTGCTGCAGTGATACTATTCCATAAATCGGATACACGACTGTCTAATATATCTATAGATATCTGTGGTTTTGGCTGCCACTCTTGATTTTTTATTTCTGTTTTTGCTTTTCATTCTTGTGCTTTTCGTTAGCATGTACAGTATCTGATCATTTAATCAAGTTATGTCTTGCAGTTTGTCACAGTCTGGCATTAGTTTTCACTTTCCAAGGCGCGTCTGTTTCCTAATCTCTCTCTGGGGGGGGGCATCCGGGAAATAACAACATAATCTAACCATAATATCCATTAGTCCTAATGCACTACTGACTATAACACTTCTCATTTCCATTTTGAAGGCCGAGAAAAACATGCAAGTGATTGTCGTGAAATCAGACGCATACAAAGACCTACTACTAAAAGGCCCAGTTTTAAGATGCAAATGTATATTAAGTAGATTGCTGGGCTGGTTCACATACCTTACATTAACAATCAATTATTATGATGCCAAAAGGCTTATGGTTGCATTCTTAAACCACCAATTTTACAAACCACTTTTTCTTGGCAATTTTGTGAGAAAGCAGGCAGGATTTGAACTTCTCTCACTATAAATGCCCCTGAGCAGAAACTGTGCTAAAGTTTATTCCCATTTGAATGATTATTGAATCTCACCCCTTCTATGATGATAGGCTCTCATCTTCGGTTGTGGCTCTTCCAAAAGGCCATAATGACGTTTGCCTTCAGATGACTTTGGTTGACATATTCAATTCCATACTAGTTTGTTTCAGGCATATCCCTGCTTTAAGGCCCTACCCAGGAAGACTGTGGGTAGCAGACCTATCCTCAAATGATTCTGGTCTATTTAATGGTTTCTACAAAGATGGAGGGAGGTTTATGAGATGGAGGGAGGGGTGCAATATCAATGCTCTCATTGATTTCTATTTGCTTCAGTATTTAAGGCATTACTCATTTGTTTTCTCTGTGGCTATATGTATATATATATATATATATATAAAAATGTCTGTGTGTGTGCCTCTGTGTGCACGTACGCGCGTGCTTCCACAAGTGCACATTAGTCGGAGTGAGTAAAACGTCTGGCTTCTGCGGCCAATATACTGCACATGCACTTAATCTTATACAATTTTAAAGTTAAAAATGTGCAAAGTAACAGTGGAAAAATGAGGAACATGTGCGCTGTCTACATCAGCAATTCCCCCCCAAAACTGGGACAATGTGTACTGTACAGTACAGCAGCTCTTTAAGGCTATCTTCCACCCGACCCTCCCACCCAACTTGACTCCAGCTGCTTCCATCATAATGCCCCGCCCAGCCCATTACACCGAATCTGTGATTTCTGTCCTCAGCTGTTGCAAGTCACGGAAGAGAAAAGAACAAAAAGCAGATCAAAGGTAAGACACTGAAATACATTTAAATGTCATACTTAATTTAATATATTGTGTATTCCCTTGAAATGGTACAGGAGACTAGTTGGAACACAATATGTGATGCCTACCCCTTATATTTAGTTGAAAGCTATTTACATGTTTACGTGTTAAAAATGCATTACTGTTCCCATACAAGTGTAGTGTTTGTTAATGCCATGAAAGTGTTCTTCATGCGCCGCTGCTGAGGTTCAACTATAATGACAAACATAAGCATTAATATTGATTCTCCTGACCTCACGTGCACTTTATTCTGTATGTAGCATTGAGTTCTATAGTTGAATGTCCAGAGTTCATAAAGACAGCACATACCGTAAATATGTTGCGATGATAAGGCAACATCTTGATGAAGTGTCATTCGAAAGTGCAACATTTAGTCTGTGAACAGATGGTTATCTTTATTTTTCCACTCAGTGAATGTTTTCTATATCAAATGTCTCAGTTGGATGAGGAACATCATGTATATGCACATCTCTTTGCCTCTTCTCTTCTTCTTCATGGGTAAGCACACTTCAAATAATGGGGGATTTTATTGTAAATTTGATTTTTTATTGCGAATGAAGATCATGATTATGTATTTTAATAATCTATGTAGACATATCATCATATATATGTTGTATGACAGTAACGCTGGATACGTGCAGGGCTGGGCAACTGAGTTTCTAGCTCTCAGATTGAGGAAGATGCTCAGAGCATTTAGCGGTTACAGCTGCTTCTGTAACAAGCTCATCAATCAACAGGCTCTGCCTTAATCAGATTTAAAAGACTGGATTACACAGCTCGTCCATGGACCTCGTTCACTTTCAGTCATTACACCACTGAGTTGGGTTTTTTTGTTTTGTTATGTTTTTTTGGGGGGTTCTTTTTCGTTGTTGCTAGCTGATTGACAAAGGGAATTTGGTAAAAAACTGTGATTTGATTTTCTTTAATGATGTTGTGATGAGGGGGGAACAAAATGAACTGATAAAAATGGAGTCACTGAAAATGAACATGAAGTGAAAAATGGAGCGATTAATTATCAAGTGATTTGATTCATTTAAAGCTGATTTGATTAAAACATCAAAACCATGCCAACTGATTGACTGAGCAAATATGCTGTTTAACAAAAAGGTAAGCGCTGACTGCATTACGTTCCGAGTCAATGTATTTTTAAAATTATTGAAGTGCTGCATTTATTAATGGCAGCTGAGTTGCCCAGAGGGAGTTGAGACTGATGGTTAAGCTTAGGCACTCAACACATTTAAAGCTTAATAATTAACAAACTCGTATCTTATCTGTTTAACCCATACAAAACAGAAATCTTCATGCTCAACTTTGCGGTTCAACAGTCGGAGTAGCTAAGTGTTCGAACTGTACAGTTTGTAGTAGTTGTATGCTTTTAATTTTAGAGACAACTGGGTAAGCCTACTGTTGAGTGACCATGCTGCTAACCCCACAGTAATTTAGAGTATGGCTTTCACAACAAAGTCACAGTCCCAACTTTTTAGCATGAAAATGGTGCAAAACCTTTTCACATTACCATGTTTGGCTGACAATACAAGTAAAGAATGTATAGTATGTGGGTGTTAGGTGTAGACCTAGTAAGCTAAGATATTTGGGATGTGGTGGAATTGTACATTTCAATTCAGAAATGACCATTCACTGCTCAGTTTTGCATTTGTTAAACTATCTAATAGTTTAGAGCTAAAAAAAATCATTTTATTGCAGGTTCAACTGCCAAGAAGCAAGGGGATTTCGGCATTTTCACTGCTTGCATCACCAAGAACGCGAGTCTCAGGTTCAAGGATCCAGTCTACACACAGACTTCTTAGCATTGTCACATTCATTGCACTCATTTGTAATCCATTAGCTGTAGGTTTTGGCATTAAATGACTTCAGATTGACTTAAAAAAAAAATTAACGATACATTTTTCGATTCATTGAAGGTTGAAATGCTCTTACGCATCCTGTCAAGGCTCTCCATCCTTCGACTGTACGTTTATGACATCCAGCAAGTTCGTGATGGCTAAGGCATCAGACAATATGTGCAAGTTAATTCTCCCAGACCACAGCCTGCTGTATGCCAATAAAACCACGAATTACACCTGCACCCTGGTGCGAAGGAACAGGAGAGAAGAGAAGCAAATCACCATAGACTACAGTATACGTAAAGGAAAAAGTTAGTATCATTTCCCATTTGTTAAAAAAAAAAAAATTACAGGAATTAAATGTCTAGCTGAGCATTCACACTCTCATCGTCACTCGGTGCCGAGCAGCACGTTCTTGCCCCTGGGCTCCCCTTTGCAGGACAACCCAGTCTTGATAAGCACACTTTTTTTTCTGGCCTCTCATGTCGAGAATAAATTAATGAACCTCTGATGACAACTGAATGCACACTTACTCTGATTTCGATTGATGATCAATTCTCCTCCAGCACTATCATCAGAGAGCATGTTCAGACAAGATATGTTATATACAGTGGTTTTGTTGAAGTCCGAATCACTGCTCTGTTCTTCGACCAACATATTTCAACCAGGTGACAATAATGTAGTAAATCGAACTGCTCAGTGCAAACAGGTGGGACCGGAAGCACAATGCTGTGCATCAGGGGCAACACGGTCTGATTAAGTGTAGGAGTGAACGGGTACAGCAGAATGAATGATACTGAGCTTGATCTCTCTCTGCGTTTTTTTTTTTTCCCTCAGAACGTATCAAGCCTTGTCCTGACAACACGGGCTTACTACTGCATCGAGCTCCACCCTTACTGTTGCCTGTGGTGGTTCTGTCTCTGTGGAGGGTCCTTGTTACCGACAGCCAGACATCATGAGGGATTAGCTGGTAGCATTTTATAATACAGCCCATGATTTACAGTGTAATTTTGTTGTGTGGTACAAATCAAGTGCAAATAAAAAAAATTCAGTGGTTCTTGCTGGTTCTTAAATGTAGATACAGTGGAAGAGACTGTAGGGAAGAAGGGAGTAACTCACACTCAGTATTTTTGGAAACACCAGGTAGATGCAGGGTGCACGGTGCCATGTAAAAATATTGCAAAGCATCAGATGTAATGAATTACGAAGGATTTTACAACGTGAATGCATCATCGGACTGATTTGAAACTTTGAAACTCAAATATAGTTAGAATTTTTTTTTTTTTTTTTCTGCTGTATGTGCCTTTGGTATGTCTGTCTCTCCTCTTTGTATGTTTATTGTATGTACTTTACTTTCTCAGGTTCTGTTTGCTGTATGTAGTTGTCCTTTTTGTGTCGGTATATGTTTTTTTCCTCTTACAAAACAGATCTTGATCTCAGTGAGATTACATAATGAAATAAAGGTTAGAAATAAAAAGAAAGATGGCGTTCTACAAAACATGGCTCATTCAGTGCAGACCAAGAAGTTGCCTCAATAATCTAATATTTTCAGTGCAACATAATACTCATGGTACTTATTATATCATGAGTATTATTGTATATCATTACGACAGTATTATAGTAGTAAACCCTTGCAATCCAATTAAAATTCAGGCCTGAAGCTGATGATTGATGGTCTGCATCATTGCTCTGAGGTTGTGGCCGCGGTCTTTTTTTAACCTCGCTGAAAATAAGGACGTCACCAGCAGTGTGCTCACCTTTTGCTGAAATATTCCCAGGGCTGACGTAATGCCAGCTGTGCGCTTCCTGCCGCTGTCCTCAAGTGGTATCTGCCAAAATGCACGTGTGTTCTGATATTACTGTAACTTCTGCACCTGTGTCAGCTCCAAACTTCACCATTACCATTCATTAATAGATCTGAAATCCGTTCGTCCTCATCGGGGTCTCTGTCCTCTGAAACGGCTCCAAGGAACCATGCAGGGCCATCATCACTGTCGGGGTCTGTAGTTTTCAATAATCCTCATATGCTTGGTTTTGCACATCATTCCAAATTGGCCAGTCCGACCGCACTCGTGGCAGTGTCTTGTTTTTGCAGGACAAGCTCCAAACTCATGCATTCTCCCAGACCTTGAACAATTCTTTGAGGCTCCTTTAACTAGTGCCGATTTCCCTTAACTTCGACATGCGTCCCTGTCGCTGCGAAAACACAGAACAGAGAGCTCACCTGGACGCGTGGGCTGGTTTCTTAGCTGCAGTAACTCATCCCGAAGCATAACGTCGAGCTCCTCACGTTACCCACAGGTCCTCGCCTCACTGTCGACTTCACAGACTGCAGTGACCTCTTCTGGTTTAAAAAAAAAGCCACTTCCTGACTCCCCGGTCCTCGGCCAATTTAGGCCTCCCTGTCTTGTTTCCCCCGCGAAGACCCGAGTTGGGAAATTCGGATATTCACGAGTTGACGTCGTTTTTGTTTGTTTGAATCAGGCAAACTTTTTAAAATGCAGCTTGCTCAGAAAAATATTAAATAAATGATTTTTTTCTTTCACATGTCAAGTGTACTTGAGTACAGTGCTCAAGTAAATGTACGTTACTTATGTTACCATCCACCCCTGGTAATATGTACATTTACAGTGAATATAAAGAAGCGGCCTTTGCTGTTGTTTGGTAGAAAGATTGCATCTAACAAATATGTCAGGAAAATAATTCTTGCTTTGACTGGAAGACAGTAATTTTCTGTTATTTTCCAAATCTTGTACAAGACAAAACAAACAGTTTTAATGAGAAATGTTTTCTGGACAAAAATTCCCTCCTGAATGAGCACATACATTCTGGACACACTCACAAAACAAATAGGAAGGATGTAGATTTTTATTGTGCTCCTTCACAGTATTATCCATAGATGGATGGAGAGTAATGTTGCACCCTTGATGTTTGATGATATTGTAACCATGGAGAAAACAAATGTGCTTTTATTTCATGTTCTATCACACACAGACCAAACAGGGTCACTACAAATCATAGAATGACTCCTCCTAGTCTCCGACTCCAAACATGAAAAAAATCTATGTTTGGAAATGGTATCATTGCAAGGACAGAAACACAGGAAAAGAAGATACATTTAAAACTAAAATCAAATTACTTTGATTCTTCAGAAACACCCACTCTTATATTCCAAACCAACAAACTAGTTTGTTAATGTGTTCAGGTAATAAGGAATACAGGAACAACATGGCTTCGTCCTCTGGGGTTCTTTCACATGGCTCTCTTCACACTTAAACATAACATGTGTTGCTGCAGGATGCTGTGTGATGAAAATGACATGTGATTAGAAAGAGAAGACCTTTCACATTGCGGTGGCAGCAGTGTTTCCTGTCACTGACTCCCTGTAGCAGCAAGGCCTTTGCAAATGATGCACAAGTCAGAGATAAGGTAAGAAGTTAAGACATTCTCACCTCTCAGTTTTCACTGCATCGACTAGATGTTTTACAGGAAATTAAGGATGCTCATCGCAATGATTTCCAAGTAGATGTCACTTTTTCTCCTGGACAATTTTGAAAATGAGGATTAAGCCAGATGTTTCCCAGCAGAGATTGCCAAAATGACCAGATCTTAGACAATTAGAACCAAGTGACATTGTGTTGCAGTTATTATAGCAAAAGTCAGTTCACATATCTTTGATTTTCTTAATTTTGACTCCTTTTCTAACACCATAAAAGGTATTGTGAAGTGCTCAGTTTGACATTTTTGGAGATATGCACGTTCGCATTCCTGCAGAGGGTTAGACGAGACGGTCAACCTGGAGCTCATGTGGAGTTTCCTTGTAAATAAATAAAAGTTATAAATATGTACATTCACTCTCGCTCACCAAACTGCACTGTGTGTATTCTTGAGCACTTCAGTGCGTCCAGCAAATCCAGGACTCACTCATGAAGGATAAACACAAGTTGTGGTTTTACCTGCAGCTACATGATGAAACTATTTCTTGGCCAGGTGCAGTGACCTGGAGTCTTGTACCGAAACAAACACAAGAAATCTTGCCATTTACTTATATTTTGAGATGTTGATAGGCGTATATTTGAACTTTGGACACAGCCACACTATCTAAGATAAACTATAAACTGAATCAAATATCATATGAAGCAGATCGGTAGAAGAATGATGCTGATCTAACTCCCGGCAGCAAAGTGAAGGGGCATATGTCAAAAATGTGATGACCTACTTTTAATCAAAACTGCTCAGCACCCAACGGAGATTTTAGCTGAGCTGACCGCTAAGTAAGATGACACATTTTGGGGGAAAAAATGCTGTTTCTGTCAAGAGATTGCTGTGCAATGCTCTGCTGTGTTTAATGAAAAAAAGATTTTCTTTTCCAAACAGAAAATGACTACACAACCTTAGCCTGACACCACAAAGCTTTTTGCAAGTAGAAGTGGAGCATACATAAAAGTTCATACACAGAGTGTTCCCATATGACTCAGTATGTATTGCCATGGTAAAGCTTCTTTTAATCACAATAGAACCTCATACATTACGTCACAAACATTACAGATACGAACGTCATCAGTCGGGTCAACATTGTTTGCTTTACAGTTTAGCAACCTCTTTGTTTATCTGTCATTGTTTACACAGAACATGAATCGTGAGCCTGTGTATGGTCATTGTATTTCATTTTACTAGGTAACTGAAAACACTTCAAGGTGACAGATCGAATACTGGACATTTCCAGGATGGAGTGTTCAGTCAATAATATTTAGGGAAAATGTTGTACCTGTCTGTCATTTTGTGGAAGTACAACATAGTCTGATTTTCTCAACGATGAGTGTTCTCTGTCACAGCCGCACCGACTGTCAATTCGACGAGACATTTGGGGAAAATCTCGCCCAGCACTTTTGAGACTTGAATTGAATGCTCTAAGGGATATATACTGAAGCACTCTGAATGAGTTTCAGCTACATGCCTTTAGAGAGCACCTGATGACAGGACACTCTGTTCCCCAAGCAATAACATCTTGCTCGTTTACCCAAAATACAGAGGGAGCGTAAAATAATTTCAAAACATGCAACTTTTATGATGCGTTAATAAGCGCCACGTGTGATGTGCATCAAGTATCAACCTATGGGAAAACATTTCGGTTTACAGTGGATGGCGTTCACAACTTCTGTGCTATAAGTGGGCAGCCAGGACTTTAGGAGACGTCACTTTAATTCCAAGAGGCACTCACAACAAAACGGTCACTCACTCAATGGAACAGTTTTTCAAAGCTGCATATACATGTCTTAAATGCAGTCAACACCTGAGATAAATTCTTACATGCTATTAAAAGCGATGGTCGTCTTAATTTTAATATTTTTGCTTGTAACAGCTGAAAGAAAGGTTTATAAATAAATAGAAATAAAATCGGAAGACCTTAGACTTTTTTTTTCAAAATATGACTATTTACAGCTACTCTGAACCCCTGATCAACATAACAAACACGGACTCCAAATGTTGCTGGACCAGAATCAATAAGCTACTGTATGATTGTCAATAGTGCAGGTTGTGCTGTAATAGTTGCAGATGTTTGATTTGTTACATACACCACACGACTGGTAGAAGACACAGCTGTACTTGTACGTGCTACATGTGAGATAACATAAAGGGCCCACATTAGCCCACAGATTATACCGGCTGTTTTCCTCCTGGTCAGGAGTTCTGTGGTTCAAGCTGTGCTGAGTCAACATGTGTACTTATTCACATGTATGGTGAAACAGTGATCTGTGCAGGGAAGCAGTACAGTTTTAATATAAACGCTCATTACAAATTCTTAATACTCAATAGTCCCCTTAAATGTTGTGAAATAAGCACAAACTCAAAACGCAAATCGGATATTGAACTGTGACCTGCAACCCTCAACCACCTTTCATTCAGCTAAAAGTCAGTGGCATTGCAGCAGCCCACTGAGGCTGCAATGCACATTAAAAACCGCAAACTAAAAAGGATGAATGAATGATGTGAATCAACTTTGCAATTAGATCTTCCACATTAGGGGAGCAAAAACTGCCATGTCATTACTCAGATAAAAAAAAAGGCTTGTTGTCTGTATTAGGGGCATGCTAATTCAGCATGTTATCAGGCTAACGCTTATCACAGTACAGCTGAGCCGTGCTAATGCTAACACGTTAACACGCAGCATTTTGCATGTTAACATCATGTTAACGCATCACATCGCGTTTGCGTGATGACATGCTAATAGCACATGCTCAACCTAACAACAACAAAAAAAAGTGGTAAATAGAAATAGGACCTGAGTCTTCCAAGCTAAGAGCTAGCTTAACACTCCAACTTCCACGCCTTCGCTTTCAGTGGCATTACTGCAGGGTTTCAGTCCTGTTTACTTCATCTAATGTATTCATGTTGCAAAAAAATAGTTTTCCTGCGAGTCATGCACAGAGGCAGAGCTAATGCTAATTTCACAAAATTTCCTGAGACTGGGTTGATGATATCTAAACAGGATTGGGCTGAATGACAGTGATGTGCTCTCCAACACGGTGCATCCAACAACCCAGCCAGACTGCCCAAACCTGCAAAAAGTAATCATACAGCGAGTTTTGGGCTTGGACACTGTTGGAACCTGCCGTAGTGCCATAGTGGCGCTCGGCTCCACGTCCTCAGGCCGGGTGCTCCATTAATTGTCGCTGCTAAGACACCACCAGCTATGTAAAGTGTAAAGTTTCAGTATTTTGGGGACATTAGGTCTGAAACCTGTTGCTGCAGTCTGGGAGGTGGGGGAAGTATGATAGTTTGATCAGGTTGGGGGGAGTTGAGATCCGGCAGACATCATTCTTGCAGAAGCGTCTCCCTCCAGTCAAAGGTGTGGTTTGGTCCGTGTGTGAGGGGGAGGATGGGGGGGTCCACTAACTGCCACACCCCCGTGTCCCCCTGCTCCTCACAGGAACAGAAGCCTAGATAGGGGATCTGAAGACCAACAGAGGAAGAATTGGTTAGTTTTAGGAGAAGAAACTCAGACTGATTCTTTTTGGATGAGCTGTTAGGTTCAAGTTGAAATACTATAGGCTTTGACAATATTACTGCCGGATAACACCACTATGAATATTTAAATATGGCTGATATTTTTGTGTTTATCAAGATGATAAGACCTGGTGCCAAGTTTTGTAAAATGTCAAGAAGATTGATTTCTTTGTTTGGTTTATCTTTTCTGTTTACGAACAAGCAGACAAACACTAAAGCCTCGGTGACCTAAGTTACAAAAGCTTACTGTATCACCCCATTTACTCACTAATGAGCAGCCACACAAAGAACAACTATCTAAGTTTAGTCTGGTGGGAATCCACAAGCACCATAAACACTATGTTACTTGTTGTGAGCATGTAACAAGTCCCCAGTCCCCCTGTTCATTAAGCCAGTTGTCGGACTGGTCAAACTGGGCAAGCCGAAGTTTGAGACTAAAATGTAATTTGTGCTTACCAACACAAGAGAAAACTCAAAGTCTAAAACAAAGCAGAAGTTTTCAGATATAAACTCTGCCAAGAAGCATAACTTATTTGTTGTAGCACGTTTATTCAGATGGGAAGAGAAGGCCAAATTGGACATTTATTTACTTTAATGTGGTTATGCATTATTTCTGAAAAAGTCTTTTTTGCCTTTAGCTGACAAATAAAATGACACGCTCAAGTATCCAAGCATTTTTTTGAGAGTTGCTTTAGTCTCCACTAAAGATTCGCTACAAGGCATCTTTGTTCATTTGAGGTTTCCAGTGTGCTGGTTAGAGGAATAAATACAAAAGAAAAACTTTTTGAACATTTAACAAGTTGGTTTGAGTTTGTTTTGGAACACAAATGCACACACCCATGTTATTGGACATCCAGCCACAATGGGAATCGGGAGAGGAACGGAGGGAGCGGGCGGAAGGAAGAGAGGTGGGATGCGTGGAAAAAAAAATCGAACTAGATCAAAAAAAATATATGGAGTGAACAGACCTTGCGGACTACTTGGATGAAGTCCTTGGTGCTCTGTGGACCGCGGCCCTGCAGCTGGCGTGTGCAGGCCTCTAAGGAAGAAGCGTGGGCTACAATCAGCACGTTGTTTCCTACGGAGAGTGGAAACACAGGCAGGATACAACATTAGCAGGGGACAAACCCATGAGAATGTAAAACAATGAAGTCAAACTTCACCTACATAAACTCAACAAACTCTCCCCAAGCATCAGGAGCTCTGCAGCATTTCTCTTACCAGTGTTTTTGCAGTCTGACAGGATATCTTTGGTCACTTGGTAGCTCCGACTCATGTAGTTCTCATAGGATTCAGACACAGTGAGCTTGCTGACTGGGATCAGTGGTCTGCATGCAGTCAAATACTGATTATTAGACAACAAATTTGAAAATACAGAAACAGTGTTTCAAACATAACAATAAAGTTTATTTCTTTTGAGTGCCTATGAGGCATTTCTTGAAAGTGCACGGTGGTGGGGAGCTGTTGATTTTAGTGAAAAAGATCAAATTTGAGCAGTTGTCCAATACGCAACTAAAGCTACAGATACTTCAGTGCTACAAGGTTATTAAGAGGACATCTGTGCAGGGCAAGCAGAGCAGATAAACAACACAGCCACAGCTGCAGGTAGTGTGTATAAACTGTAAATTGTTTAATATTTGCTGTATATACAGTATATATACACACGTGTTTGGATGCTGCAAAAGCAATTCATACAACACTTGGAACAGATAATAAATGATGAATGATGATGAGGAGTTAATGATATGAGTTCATATTTGGTATTGGACTTGATAAGGCATAGATTTTCTAATGGAAGTGACCTTTGGGCTCTGTATGCATTAAATATTGTGCAAACATCACAATGTACAAGGCTACACATTTGAAGGTAGAAGAGGAGTATAAGGGTGTTACACATCATTCCACTCTTTTTATTCAATTTTTTTTTTTAGATTAGTTGTTTAGATACCTAGCTTTGACACCACGAGGCTGGCTCAGTTTTACACATTTACACGTAGCAAATATAACAAAATTGCACAGTGTGTGGTTTGCATCACCTGTACATTGTGTCCACACTGAAGTGAGCCGCAGCCAGGTCATTTGGGGGGATCCATGCAGGCAGGGCATTCCCAGACACCCACTTGGTCCATTCAAAAAGCCCCGGCTCCACTCTCATCTTCAGTTTACCATCCTGCTGCAGACCTGTTCACACAAAAACCATTGCCCAGGGCTGAGTGGAAGAAACCTCCTTCATAGTCAGCTCTCTTAATGTCTCTGAGATACAATTTCAGTTCAACAAATGCTGCAGTGAGAAAGTGTGACTGTTCGGTGTGTGAATGTTGGAAGAGGTGACTCTTCTTACCTTTCAGGATGTTCTGTGCAGTCTGAACACATCGCAGGGAGGGAGAACAGTACACAAAGTCTATCACTGTGTTACTCTCTAATAGGGCCTCACCTGGAAAAGCACATATTTAGTGCACATACATTTCAAGAAAAAGGTTGCCCTTTATCTGTAACACCAAGCATGGAGATATATAGGTGACATACCCACTAGACGAGCCTGTGTGGATCCAAACACAGTCAGAGGAGTGTCCATGTCATAGTCTCTCTGTCCTCCCCACAGTGGTAAACTGGGAGGCATGTTCAGATTGGAACGTACATATCTACCTGCCGTACAACAAACACACACATTTGTTCCGTCTACTTTTTGTCTAATGAAATGAGCGAAGAGGTTAGTCCGTGTTGGACTTGAAAACGTAAATAACCCTAATATACGCCCTAACAACTTTTTCTGTCTTCTGTGTAAAATTGCAAGTGGCATAGTTCACATCACATTAGCCAATGTGCCCACCTTTACTGTCTGAGCAGAGGGAGAGCCAGTGTTTGCCAAAGACCACATCCATCCTCTCACCATGCCGGCAGACAAAAAGTGTTCGCTTAGACTGCCGAGAGTGACTGCCGCTGATCCGCAGGACCTGATGATATGAAAAGACTCCATCGAATAACCTGGCTTTGTGAAGAGTTGTAATCACAACCCCATGTCATTTCAATTTAAAATCAACATGGGGGAATTTTGAAAAAGTATCAGATGTGAACACAAACGCACCTGCATTGGATGACAAATGAGACTGAGTGTAGGCGTGTCTCCGGGGCTAGTGTTATCGGGGCGTCGGCTGTCCAGCAGTCCGTCAAACATCCCTCTCTCCTTACTGGATTTTTCACTGGGCCCACAGCTGAAGAATGAATGGGAGCTGTGGTGGAGATGGAGAATAGAAATCCAGAATAAAGTACAAATTGGATAATTTCTTCACAGAAAAGGACCTGGGATGGTTTTATTTTACTTACGGACTTCTGGCTCTTAATGTAAACAAAAACAAAAAATGTATGTTTTGCATTGATACATCAAAGTCAAGTGAGTGTTAATGCTCACCCATGGAAGACCCAGGTGTCAGACTCATCAGCCAGGCTGACGTAGTTCTCAGGCAGCAGGCCAGAAAGCCCGGTGGCCAGCGAGGTCCCGTACACCCAGCCTTCACTGGTACTACTCTGTTCCATTGGGGACATGAAGACAAAGTCCCCAGGAGCCAGCTCCAGCTCGTCCTCATTCTGAGGCATGTAGGGGTACATCACCCGCAGAGTCTGCACATTTGTAACAAATTGACAACACTGACACGTTTGTATCACGTTTGTTTGGATGCAGTTGGCCGATAGATATCGGTGACCCTAAAACATTAATTGTTAGTATGAATCACTGCTAACCTCATGGTTAGCGAAGCGAATGTCCCGGGAGAACAAGACAGCCAGCCAATCACAGCCCAGCTTGACTTCAATGCCCTTGGCCAGTTTCTCCAGTGATTGGAGATGATCAGTGGGGAAGTTGTAGGCCAGAGTTACATGGAGCTGCTTCTTGTGAGGCTCAACGTGGACTTCTGGATGAGACAGCAGATAAAGTATATTTTGACTTTGAGAAGTCAAAACGAAACCTCCAAATGTCACTGCAATTTATCTGTACTGTAGAAAAAAACTAAGCACATAAAAGAAAACAAATGCCCCCGTGTCCTGCCAAATCAGGATCTTGCCTTGACCATTACCTGATAAAAATGTGATTTGTTACTTTGCAACATTATACAAGAGTTTGTCCACATACCTTCTTAAACAACGCCCTTCTCCTAGATTAAATCTGGAGTTCTTTTAATATGACCTTCAGATGTAACACCATCTACACTTTTAACTATAACCATTCTCTACCGAGGCACCACTGAAGGTATATGCACCTACTGCATCACACTGATCACTGTAGCCACAGATCTACCAAGAAAAACCAGAGTATTGTGGGTACAGCATATGGCATGTGCACCCTTATCCCTGATGGTTGTGGCTCCTACCTGCCTTCCTGGCAGCATCTGTGGCAAAGTCGGCTGCAAACTGCTTCAGGATGTCGGCCACTTGTTCCTCCACAAAAAGACCAATAAAGTTTGAAGATGTGTAGAGCTCTAGGGGCAGTGGGCTGGGAAATCGACCCCGCCACTGCTGTATGGTGGCCTGGAGGGCCTCGCATAGAGCTTCTACTTTATGGTCTGCACACTGTGTAGAAGGAAAAATACATCAGATCTTTGAAGACATGGAAAGCTGTCATCAATCTGTTAAAGTTTTTATTTTTCTCCATCACATGTGTTCATTTCGGAAATGTTTGCATTATGTAGATGCTCAGATTCAGTTGTGTCCTGGTACACTGTATGACCTCACAACCTTTAACGACCTTTAACCATCAGTCTTCATTAAAGTTCAGCTTAATTCAACTCAGCTTACCATGAAGAACTGGCAGAGGGTAATATGGGGGAAAATGTTGTGGGCTTTGTTTTTGCCACAAGTGACCCGGCTCTGCTGCCAGAAATGGGAGAGCTGGTTCTGCAGAGGTCCGCTGGGTCGCAGGTAGAGGACAAACTCCCTGGGCAGAGGGTCGTCCAGGAAAGGGTCGTCCACATGGGAAAACAGCCTATGGGAGAGATGCAGGTGAACGGAAAGAAGGAAAAGCATCACATCTTTGCATTTTGCTGTTAGGACAAGGCAGGACATGATGCCATTATGTTGAGAGATTACTATTGAGAAGTGGAACCTCACTTGTTGGACAGAGAGAACCTTAAGAGAAGAACTGGACGAGGACACAGTCCTGAAAGCAAATCTATTTCAGACATGTGCCCAGTTCACCACGGCTGGAACATGTGAGCCCCACAGCTCCTTTATAATTGGAATATTTTCTGTTTTGGAATGAAATTCTGGAACGAGAATCTTGCCTGCTTGTTTGTTGCTAACATTGTTCTCTCCTTCAGCAATGGCAACAGTGGTTTTGAATGAATAAATTGCTTGGCCTTTATTCAAGATCTCAATACTTGCTCTTCATTCATTTCATTTCAACAACTACTTTTCATTCATTCTGGGGTATTACTCTTATTCTTATTACTTTTTTAACACCTTTACATATTTTCCACTGGATTTGAATACATTTTTGTGAAAGGCTATACTGTACAACCTGCAGGTTTCATTGATAGACTTCCAACACCCTTCTACAGCAGAGGGCAGTACAACACACTTTTTTCATGGGTTTGTGGCACTGTACTATATGTGAATGCAATGTAAACACAAACATTTAAACTTACCAGTCACATGCTGCTTGCACACTCCGACCTCCTGTTGACACCAAAGCTTTCAGTCTATAAAAGAGCACGACAGAGAAGAAAGGGAAATCTAATTAAGACCTCCACAGCACTCAGACTGTTCACCTACAAATGACATATCATCTGCATATTCTGAAATGTTTGTGCACCTCTCTCTGTCTGAAAGAATTAAGGAGCTGTGGCAGATATTGATCTCGTTCTACGTAAAGTAATTTGTATCCTCGGCACGTTCCTGGCAGCAGATGGCTGATAAAAGGAGAACTGGTTCCACACCTTTGTGGAACCTGATTATATGTACAGTCAGAGATGCAAGTAAGGGCTCTGAAAGAGTGGAAGAAAATATGGCAAGAGTTCAAATTTGTTTACTGAACAGAAATGCTACTGGAGTTGGGCACAAAATGAATGGAAAATAAAAAATGGTGAAACACCCAGGCTTTTTTTTTTTTTTTTTTTTTTTTGGGGGGGGGGTAGACCAGCTGAAAAAAATATGTAAATAGAAATTCTCTACTCAGACAAAACATTACAATGTCAAATGGAAAATTATTTACTTTTTCTCATTGCCTCTCTCATTGCCTTTGGTGGAAATGACAACTTATAATTAAAACATGAACATAGTCATGTATACAGTATATGTTACACAGGGAACTGGCAAAGACAAAATGTAAATAAAAGAGATGACTTAGAGTGGGAAAATATGGATCACAAAACGGAGGAGGTGACAGTTACTCATAAAGCTACTGCATAGCAGCGTGAAAGATGATGCACAGCACGTGTAGGAAGATATTAACATCAATCCCTTTCATAGGAAGAGTTGCAGCCAGGTGGCTTCCCCAAATAGCTCTCTGATTTGAATGAAGTCCTGATTTACCAAAGCAAAGAAAGGTGATGATGTCTCAGTTTTCATTCGCCATGGAAGTTACACAAGTTTTCATTCGCAAGGTTGTGAAATGCATTAACAGAGATGAAATGAATGACACAAAGAAAACAGGGATTTGTCCATTCACGCCTACGTCCTTACCGCTGCAAAACCTGGTGGATTGGCTGATAGGGAGGAGAATCAGCAGCGCATAGAATCTAATTAGCCACCAGTCAGGAGATAAGACCTTGTGTATGCTAATGTGATTTCATCTCTGGGGAGAAAGCAGCCTCCTCAGCATGGCATCAGATGTTGTTCCTGTGGGATGGGATGGGTGAGTGCCCCAGAGGTGTGTGTGTGTGTGTGTGCGCGCACATGAATTAATGAACACATGCTGACTATATGCACAGTATTTGGTTGGATCATTACACATCTTTAAAAACGTATGACTTGTTTATGCTGTGTGTCCATAATGTGTATTTATAAGTTTGAATTGACTATTTTATTTTATTTAAGAGATTATTTACAAAGTACTTAATATTGTATAGTAATCATAATAAAAATAATAATAATACATTTTTAAATTAAATACTGATGATACCCACAGCAGTACGGTAAGAATAAGGAAAGGATAAACAACAGGGGAAATGAAAACCAAGAGTGCTGAAAGATAAATGATTAGCAAGGACATAAAAGCCCTTGAATAACTACAGTTTTAAAAGAGATATAAAGGTGTGTACAGAAGGTTTGAGTCTCACATTCCACAGCAGGTTATTTCATAGCTTTGCAGTATTGACTGTAAAGGCCAGGTCCCTCTTTGTTATTTCCAGCCAGAGACTGAAACTGGTCTGTATATACAAAATGCCAATCAGATCCCTGAAGAAGAAAAAACAACTTCTTAATGCAACCGCACCACAGTGAGCTCAGTATGCAGCAGCCTTGACCACAGCAAAGACATCAGAGTCATCTTGCGGGTGTGCTAGCGGCTGCTTGGGTTTGATGAAGATGCTGTGTCCCACAGGTGTGTGACCTACATACCACTGCATGTGTGTGTGAGAGAGAATCAGAAAGAAGGGAGAGAGAGCACAAAGTGGAGGCTGAAGGAAAGTGTTGAAGGAAGGGCCTTGAACCACTTCTAACAAAAACACACACGCACCAACAACCAACAGTAAGTCGTGCCAGAGGAGAAGGAGAACACTGAGTAAATGTTGGCCACATACTAACATCTTAGTTACTCTTAGCATTAATGATGATCAGATGTCTGATGGAAACATGTCAGGTTTTCACAACCACGAGAGAAACTGGAAAGGAGAAGTGGGTCCTGTGATGTATAAGTCACTCAACTTGTTACCATGTTAGTCAGTGTGTACGCATACAGTGAGTGCCGTGCATGTTGCTACTCACTCAAATGTTGTGTACACAGGAAATATGAAATATGCTCACCAACAACCACACATATAGTTCATACTGCTTTAAGGTGGCAGAATACATTCTGCTCCTTACAAAGAAATATTATTCATTATGTCGATGCTATTCTGAAATATACCGTCACAACCTTGTTTGTCATGACAAATGTCGCGTTCAAAAGAAAGGCAACAGATGAAAACAGTTACCATCAGAAGTGACTCATCAATTACAAAGGCATTGTTTGTGTAAATGAGGCTCATTACATGCAGTAAATTGCAACCATTAGCATGCCTGGCTAACTGGCCTACTACCTGCACTAGCATTTTCTTTGTTAATGTTTAATATGCTGATTGTCTGATGGAGATGTTGTGACAGCAACAGTGACATGATGAGTTCTGAGAGCCGTGTCTTTTTTTTTTTAAGTCTTCCCAAATGAAAACAGGAAGGAATGGATTATACAGTGTGTTTGCAAACGTTAGCATGCCCAGCTAACTAGCTCACCACGTGCAGGAGCGGCCTAACCCAGCGTTACTGCCATGCCAAGGCATATTTCATGTCAGTTCTTCGAAAAATAAAAAAAAGAAAAGGCCCCATTCACAATTTGCATGTCCAATGTGTGGTGTATTTCCCCAATGAATGGAAGCTGGTCCACCCAAAGGCTGCTATGTCGGAGTAATACTATGACTAACATGCTCTACACTGCTACGTTATTTCCACGTCTTCTAAATTTAGCCTATATTGACTGTCTGGTGAGAGGATGCAACTTTTTACCCACGCATTAGGTTTAGTCTTTCAGCATGATATTGTATGTAAAGTCATCAAATTATATTCTGCCAACGTGATGATTGTAGACTGCATGAGAGGGTGTGCTGTGCGAGACTGGAAATCTTGACAGGTCCTATAACAGCAAGGGGTCGGAGCAATCAATGGTGACTCAGTTTTTAAGCAGCTGGAACATTTCATGAAGTGAAGTACATGAAAAAAGCCTCCACCACACATAAAGTCATACTTTTTTCAACTCTGGTTGGACTGATGGAGACCCAAAATAAACACAACAATGAGCAGCTACGCCAGAGACACACAATTACACAATTCTTTAGACATAAGGCAATCATTAGAATAATGTTCATTTTAATTATATAATCTCATCATGATGCAAAGTATGACCAACCCTCAGCAGCGGCAACCAGGACTCACATATGTGATTCAGGTTGTTAGCACGCAGGCTGTGAGGTCACATTCTACCACAATCAAAGGAAATTCTTGTGGCTCTGAAGGATATGCTGACACCTTTCAATCCACATATCCGAAGACAATCCTCAGTCTTAAGCGGCTCTACGAAATTACAAAAATGTTGTCCGCAAGCAGAAAGTATTGCACTAACAATTGCACAACAGACAACAGTATTTTCGACATGACTTAAATAAAATTTGTAAAGTCATCAAGGAAGTCTATTCTGAGTTCTCTGACTCCCTGTTCAGAAAGATGAGAATGTCAGCAAAGCAGACAAACATGAGTTTGACACACACAGGACTTTTGGAATGATGCTGAATGAACAGATGAGTCTCAACTGGATATTTGTGGCTGGAAACTTGGTCCCTGTTATCTCAAGTGAAAAGCACTGAATTCCACGGTGAGACCCTCGCAGGTCGCGGACGCTCTTTCTCAGTTTGCACTGGCTGTGCTGCATCGAGACCTTCGTGACCTTCAGTCGTCTCGTGATTTTGCTCTGTGTGAGGGAATCCTGCAGAATCGTTTCTGGCTTTGAGTTCATAGCCTAAAGCAGATGCAACTGAATCTGACTGAGACCTTAGCACACAGGGATGTTTGGTACTGCATTACTTGCCTCAATTTATAAATCATGTAAGAAACAAGGGTGCAATAACTAGACTATATTACATTTTGCAGTTTGTAAGTTGGTTGTTATTCATCCCTAGTGTCTTCTGGTAAATAATAATTACTATCTGAATAATATGAATAATATGATATGAATAATATGAAAATGTATTAGTGTACTTTTACTCCCTCCGTTACAGTTTTACTGTGTAATTTCTCATTTATGAAACAGAATTGCTCATGACATGCTGTTCTTTGTATTGTAACAGAATGACCTTTGCTCCACATGTTTTGCTGGAACTACTTTTAGTCCCTGCAAATTAATTTTAGTTCCTACCTGCGGTGTTACATAAGGGATTCTTTATATACATATGAAAATAACTATAATTACAGAGAGACGGCTAGTACCTAAGTGAAACTTGAATAACTGCTTTTTTTCATTTTTGAACCCATTTTCGAATCATCACTTTGACAAAAACCACAAGAAAAGAAAACCCTGAAACTTATGTGTTTGGATTCCTGTGACAGCCTCCATGCCCTTTAGCTTTAGCTGCCTCTTAGGGTTTCCGTAGCTGTGGGTTGTTATTTCGTCAGGCAAACACTAAGTTGAGTCAAACATGTCGATTAGAGGCTCGTTGCGACTCGAGGAGGATCCCGTGTAAACACCAGCAATGTGCTTTTTTTGGGAGCAGATACATTTTCGGTTTGAATCATGAAAGAAATCCAGCCTAATGTGTTCAGAAAAGCTGATGGTAGAGCAGCCTGGCCTGAGGTTTGCTGGTCAAAGTAGGGAGTGATCAGTGGAAGGGAGCGCTGCCTCGCTTACAGCCCCAAAGGCCAACTGCTCACCACTCCCTCAGTCTTCATGATGACAGTGCAACTCTGCACTCAGTGGCTTATAGCAGTCGCATGCACAGCATAGAAAAACCGGAAATATCCTCAGGAACGCATTTCCTTTATCTGACTGACCCTGGTTTGTACAGAAGAAGGGTCTCAAGGGACTAAGGGTCAAATCCTCTCCCTTAAAGATAACACTAGTGATGGACTAGAATATGACAGACCAACTGTCATGACAAACATATGAAGTGTCATAGCAAATTATGTTAGTTCTGATGCTGACCGCAATTGGTCTTGTTGGAAATAAAACAATATCTGCAGGGTTTCAACAAGGTTTGAGTTAATACTGATACAGATACTGGACTGACCATTAGCAAGCCAATCATCGGAGAACAGTTTACGTGTGTGTTCAGCATGGGACCCATTACCAGTTATCAAAAGTGCCAATTTTATTCCATTAGTTAACTTCATATTTTTTTTTTTTCCATTTTTATATGCCCAACATAAGTATTTTAAATTGTAAAATATACCATAAATTTGCCCTGTGTTTACAATTACAACAACAAAAAAAATTGATTAATAGTTACATACCTGCTTCAATCTTGCAGGAAAGGTACAATACTCCTCCAAAATATATAGTAATGGAACTATAATAATCCATAATCTTGGATTACACTGAAGGGTCTATAGGTGCCCCATTTAATCAGTAACAATGGTGCCTGCTAGTTAACAGTAGTGGTTTTCAACAGCAGCAAATTTCATTAGATTAGATTAACTTTATTAATCCCACAACGGGGAAATTTACACATAATTGATTAATCATTCGGATTCAGAAATCAATAGGTATTTCTCACTGTGACCGGTTGACATTAAATGATTAATTGATTAACCAACAAAATAGCCGGTAGATAAATCAGTATTGGAAATAACTATTAGTTGCAGCCTTATATATCAAAATAGTATTGTAAGGCCAGTATCAGCTGTATTTGTGGAACTCTGGTGGTTACCACTCCCTGTGTCCCCACTCCCTATGATAAAACAACTGCTCCACAGCTGTTTCACTGCCTGACGGTCCCAAAACAAAAACCCCTTCCACCTGTGGGTATGCAGAACAGTGTGGGTTGAGAGCTGACTGAATAAAAGGTCTTTGTAGGAATATGTCCCCTGACAGTGATTTTCCCCATCACTAATGAAAGAAGATGTGAAAATAATCTAACTAAATACAGGCTTTGAGAGCTTCGCTGGCTCGTCTCACTGCATGCGCACAATCATTTTTGGGCTGAGAACATGCGCGTGCTCCAGCGTAGGCTGCGGTGCTTCACGGGTTTTGCCTCCTATTTAAACACATACAAAGTTGAGATAACTTCTTAAAGAGTATTTGAGAAAACCACTTTCTTGTTCTCGCCCACAGAGATGTGAACACATGTTTTCCAACCGTTGAGAGATCCTCTGTTAACAGCTCTACTGACAGGAAGAGAAACAGACAAGGCCGCGAGCAAAACGCCCACGCAAAACAACACTGCTCGGGCCTACACAACGCATCATGCACAGCACATAATACATATTCAGTATAGGTAAACATTAATGTGAAGAGTGGTTTGAACTTTTGACTGAAAGTCAAAGGAAGTGGGGACAGTGTTTTGAAAGCATACTTTCTGGTTTAGCAAGTTTTCAGAGAAAAAAGACCCTTCTCTCAATATCATTACTTTGAATCTAAATGTGTTCAAGAAACGACTCCCCGCTGTTTGGAGCAATATATAACTCTGCACGATGCAGGTTTGACCTGTAGGATTATTAACAGAAGTGTCTGCAAATGTTTGCACGCTCATTTTCTTGACCTTAACAATTGAGAATAACGGTAACCAATTGATGGGATAATTGAGTAATATTTAGGTAAAATTATCAACCATACTTGCACTTTTGTTGATGAAGGACATCACTTTCAGCACTGGTAACTTGTGATGGGCGTTTCTTAAACATTTTACAACTTGAAATGTTATTTCCATTGACTGTTGGATCATAGACATCCTGTATCTATTATGCAGCAGGGCTTCCTTTCCGTAATGGAGTAACATGAATCACAGTTCGATGAGAGAGCGAACCCCCCTCCGATCGACACAATAAAACCTGGGGTTACTTTACCTTTTACGCCCACATCTTCAGTCACTTATTTTCCACACCACATAACCCACAGGGTTTTCCAAACTCACCTCACGAAATGAACTGTGACTAACAATTATTGTATTTTTAAGTAGAGAAGCCCTGATTTTTTTTTTTTTTGGCAAAAAAAAGTAGTAGTATGTAAAAGTAGTAGTTTAGTAGCCTGGCTCTGAAACATCTTCATACAGAAAGCCATTTACTACTTCTTAAAGCCTACATGAAGGTTAATGTGCAAAAAATGACCACAGAAGCAAAAAGACATTTTCTTAAAAGGGAGATTCCAAAAATTTCACACATAAAAAGGTGTGAAGCTTATAGTGTAGCTTGAGCTGGCAACAGTTGTCTCTCTTCAGCAGGTGTTATATGCAACAGCTCACATTCACATGAGCATACTGACATCGTGTTGTGATGTGTGATCCACACTGGAAATACTATAGCAGTTGACAGTGATTCTGTGGGTAACATCCACTTGGAAGAGGAGGAAAAAGAAAAGGTTTGTCCAATAAAAAAATGACTTGTAACCAGTTCCCAGAGGCACTTGTGTAAGGACGGGATCTTAATGCGGAGGCTCTGAGCCCTTCCCTGCATTGTCTGACAACTGCTCAACGTGAATTTGTTTCGCCTCCTCCCACAAACTAATGTAACACATGTGAAAACAGGCCCTGATACCACCAGCTGCACTTGATACTGTCCTTCTATGCAAACTAAGAGCCAGTCGCTTAGGTCCACTTACGGACACAAATGCGGCGCGACCGATTACATTCGTTGCAAATTTATCACGTTACACTTTCAACCGGAGGCCTTTTGACCCAAATTCTATGTACTGCAACATTTGATCAGATTAAACATATTGCACTGTGATAAATTGAACCCTCTGTTGGTCTCATGCTGTTTATCAGCTGTTTCAGAATTTACGCAGAATATAAATGGTCCCACCCATGTTAAAGGAAACACACAGGCACAAACGCGCACACGCACACCGTCCACTCTCAAAAAAAGCCCTCGTTCAGCTGAGCGGCTCTGTCACTGTGGGAAATCCCATGGCTCTTTGTCCTCTGACTGCATGCATCCTTGCGCTTCCTGTTTACAAATCTGACAAGGCACACACATTTGCGAAGAGCCACACATGCGAACACGCACGCATCAACATATAAAGAGCCGTGCCACAGGATTCTGCCCCACTGTGGTTTATACCGACACAGAGAGGGCGACGGGCTATGATCTGATACTGTGCTTTAAAAAACGTCCTGGCCTTATTACAGAGCAAGGCTGCGTGTGTGCATGAGCTGCAGACTCTTTGTTCCTGACATTCTTTCATTTAATTCTTTTTTTAGAGTACAGAAGAAGCACATGTGCGGTATTTCGCACAAAAAAAACCTATTAGACAAACCCATTACTGATGACATACAAACATAATATAATAGCATTTAGAATTTTGGATGACTTACTAAATTTTGCTGTTTGTTCATTAGACATGAGATAAACCGTAAAGCACTTAATGATATTATGATTAGTTCACATTTTTCATAGCCTGGCAACACAAAAGTTGCTGTTATTAAGGACTACTAAATAATTTCTGCACATCAGTAAGATGTTCATCACCCCCGAAGGATCATTCATTGGTTTGTTTTTTTGTTGCTGCATTTGGGGGGTGTTTTCCAGCCCGATCTCATGGGGAAATCGTACGTTTTCCTTACAGCTGCCGATGTGGAAAGCAGCGACCTACTGAAGGACTCGGCTATAACAATAACGCATTGTGACCTAAAATTATATATGCAATTCAACCTAACATCAGCCCAAAACAGCTGAGCTAAAAGAAAGAAACGGAAACAGCTCTGGTGACATTTTGGTGGTAATTATATGTAAGCACAAATTTGCAGTAATGTCAAGAAAAACTAGGCTTCTGCTGACCCTACTCTATAATGCAACACAAGCTTTTTGAAAAAAAAAAAAAACACAATGTAGTAATATAATTTATATAGGTGCATGCTTTTATATTCCAAAGATATGCTGCTCAAAACAGAGAAGAGGTGACTTTGCAGCGCGCGCCCTGTTCAATAGTGCAGTGGACGGATGCGTTTTCAAGGCTGCTCCCGAGCTGCTGTGGCTGTATTGGCAGAAGCGTCTATGTGTGTGTGCGCACGCGTGTGTGTCTGTGTGTGTTGGCAGCAGTCTGTTTGTTTTCGGAGAACTTGTTTCTATACCGAGCCAGCATTGTGCCGCGCGCGGCTGATGGGGATATAAACTTCCGTCCGCGCAAGAATAGAACTGAAAATCTTTTTCCTGCTTTACTGTACATTGTTCCAGAGAGGCTCCAGCTGGACAAAAACACACACATGCGCTTGCGCTTCAGCTCAAGCTGGTTTTCCTAAAATCAGCACAAATCTTTTTGAAGATATTTTTTGTGGCTGATGTGAGATTATATAGCTTATATATAAGCGGACCACGTTTGTTAAAGGCACATGGGAACACGACATCTGAATGGGATGTACCCATAAAGCATTATGAATAAATGAAAACACGGATCCTTTCGCGTGGATGATTTCCTTTAGCGTGCAGGGATGTAGATGTTTCGCACTTTACATAATGGGACATTTGCTTATAAACCATTTAATATGTTCAAGAGCGAAAGTCGCAGTTTAAAATCTGAAGCTGTGAACAGTGATGCAACAATACTTCAAAACTGTGGAGCCCAAACTATGTTCGACATGAAACCAATACAAGAACCATTATGGAATAAATAACAGTATGTTTTGCTTAATTATTCTTCTGACTGTATTAACAGTTGGTGCTCCTGAGGTCCATTTCCGTGTGTTTTGCGCATCTTTAAGTTAATAAGTTTGTTTTTAAGTTCAATATTCAGTCCCTCACTCGCTGTATTCTGGTCTCTACCAACTCGAAGAACAAGAAAAAAGAACCATGTCATTAGCTGCTAGCTGTTCCAGTTTCATCACATTCTGGTCACTCGCTGATGATCAGTGGGTTAATCTAAACTTTTTTTTCCCCCCAGGCAACGGTGTCCATAATGATATCTTGATTAATGCAGCTTTAAGTACTCTGAAGCTTTTACCTCAGCTACCTCAGTCATGGCTTAAATGTTATAGCAAGTATACGTAGGTGAGCAAACTCAGGGATTCACACCCTGACCGACGAGTAACTGAACAGGTTGTGGTTGTGCGACAGAACGCCTACACGGCCTAACAAGCGCGTTGCAGCGCTCGCGCAGTCACGTACAGCTCTCGGTGAAAATGGAGGCAGACGAGACCGGAGGTGCATGATGCAACGGTGCACACGCCACGACAAGCTCGTGCTTCTTCTTCGGCCCCACAGTGTCTTCTGGTTGCGGCAGTGCGGCGCATCTTGTCCACGCACCTCTTACAGCGCCTTTAGACAAATTACACTCATCCGCGGGTTTTCGATTTATGTGGTTTTTCACTCGTTTGATGAAGTGGAAATTTTTTTGACTCTGTTTTTGCCTTTGTAGACAGAAAAAAATATTTAAGGTTCAAAATAAAAATGCTTTTTGAAGGCCGGCATGTTTGGACTGATGCCGTCGATATGCGATACTTTCAGCCAGTCGGTCGTTATCTTTTCGCCTGCCTGTTTTATCACCAAAAGAGAGAACATGAAAATATAGATTTCTGTCAATACTGAAACCTCAAACCGCAGCAGGAAACTCTGAAAGGAGACTTGACTAGAGGAGAAATCAGTTCTATTTCTAAAACGTTCTTACTTTTACATTTGCTCAGCTGGCAGAAGCTTTTATCCAAAGTGACTTAGGAGATATTGAAGCAGGTACAAAGCATTAAATCGTTTAATGAAGGCAAAGTGTAAGGAGATCAGGTAGAGAAGTTCACAGTAAGAGCTAGTTAGGCGTATTAGGGCGTTGCGGGTGCTGGAAGAGGAGGTGCTCTCCCGAGGGGCGAGTCTTCGGCAGATTCTCTGAGACGGAGAGGGGCAGCTCTGCTCTGGCAGCATATGGGAGCTCGTTCCGCCATCGGGGAACCACGAACAGAGAACAGCCGGGACTCTGAGATTGCCTTGTGCCAAACTTCACTCCCTGGAGGAATGCAGTGGCCAAGAAGGGAGCCTAAACCCGTACGACTGAGTTCAGGTAGCCGGGTGCAGAAACAGAAGTCCATGGGAAGCCAGTGTTGCCTTTTTCTTAAGCACAAAGCACTGATTCCTGAAGGACAATTTTAAATCATCCATACCCAGTACTGGATGACCAATTGGAACGGGTCTCTTGTAATGGTGCACTTGCTCAGTAGTAACGAGCACCTCTCCATGAAAGGCTCCTTTCACTCGGCTGCAGCTACAGATCTGATTCAACGTGACGTCACATTTAAAAGCGCAGTCAAACCAGTGCAGCGTTTTACGCAGACTTGGTCACCCCGGGTCTCAGGAAGCCGAAGGTACTTGTCATGTTATTTTCACGCTCCCGACGCTTCAGCTGCTTAATTCACAATACAGAGGTGCAGAACTAGCATTTACCATCTACCTTCTGATCAGGCCTGTAATTAAACGTCCCCACGGATGTATTCTCCTGCACAATCATTTCAATCCAGTCATCCAGCAGGATTACTGGGAGGGAGGTGGAGCCAGCGCGAGGGAGCTTCCCACAGTGCCTCGGCGAAGTGAACGCGAGGGCAGACGTCAGGAGCTGGAGCCTCTCCAGTCGCTGTACTGGCCAAGGTACTACAGGCACAGATGGCTCACTCATCACCGAGTATACACACACACACACACACACACACACACACACACACGTGAAAGCCCCTGACAGAAGATGACACACGAACACGCGTGCGTGCACGCAAACAACGGCAGACAACACGTACCGAGCGCACAGCCGGCCACAGACTGCGATATGTGAATGAACACACGCGCGCGCACACGCCGACACACATTAAATTGGGCATGAGATTCAATGCCACACAAATCTACTTTAGTTCCTGATCCTTTCAACCCTGTAGTGCCCTCTTTTACAAAACCAAAATATACCAGCAACTGTGTTCACAGATTAGTTGCGCGCACTTGTGTGTCTGTGTGTGTGGGTGTGGTGCCTGAAGGCAACTGAGGGAGCATGGGACACGTTCCAGTTTTGTAGAAGGCGGATTTCTGGACTCAGCGTGCTGTAAAAGACGACGCTAACGGAGCAGGTGCCGGCTCTGCTCTCTCCCCACCAGGCGGCTGCATGGTTTATGAATTTGAACTTTTGAAAAATGACTAAAGAGAAGATGAATCTCCACGCAGGATTGGGCGGAGCTGGAGTTAGCCAGTTTGAAGGACAGTTGTGTCTTTGGAGAGAGCCGGACCGCAAGCCGGACCGTCACTTTCTTCCTGTAGACGACCAATGCACGACACTTCCGCCACTTACATTCAATAAACTGCATCCCAACCACCACATCACGCCTGAAAGACCTTCTCTCCCACACATGGACGAGCACAACCCGGTTATACTGGGGCTCAAGTCGAGGCCCAGACTATTCTTCACGCCGCTGTGTTCGAAGGGTTTGCACACACTGCGGTGACATAACTTCACCCACAGAGATGTGTAAGGAAACAAGCTTTGTATGCGAGTTATATTAGAAAAGACAGTTTTCAATTAACCTGTCATGACAGTGCTGAACTGAGCAGTGCGATGTTGATGTTGGAGTGTTGTGGTTTGGTGGGGGGGGTTACAGATGGAGGCAGAGGACAGCTGTCAATCCCCAGCAGCCGTCAGGCTTAAATGAAACCTGCTGCTGGCTCAGCAACTGCGGGCAGGCAGCTGTCCCGGGAGCCGCTCGCTGAGGTCGGACATACATAGATGGGACCTCCTGTCGGGCAGCCGGCTTCAGTCAACGGCACGATCACGGGAGTCCGTATAACCCTCTTTCATTTACAGCTCCAGCTGCATTGGTTTAATTGTGCCCAACTGGGGTAACACCACCACCGTTTCATGCTCCCAATATTTGCATGGACATAATCAACATTACGTCGACTTATCATGCAAATATTTTGGGAAAATAAATATCTAAATCCTGTAAATGATCAGGCTCATACCCAACTTAGCGACGTTGCTATTATCGACCTCAACCCTCAACGCTAACCGGCTCGCGGACCTGCTGCTCATGAGGTACTGCACCTTTTCCTACAGAATGGAATTTCAGGAACATCAACCCGACTGACAGAAATCGAGCACCAAATACTACAAGAACCTAGTTAGAAAATACGGCAACTAGTGGAGGCTCTTTTTTTTTTTTTGTGAATGATGCGTTTGTTGGGTGACTCGTCAGCGCAAACCTGCCTGAACCCGGGCAGTCGCACTACCTTGAATTTCACGGCAAGCTATTTGAGTGGACACAATGGCCCCATAATCTGATAGCGCTGTCCATTTCCCTGCTTCCGGAGAAGGAGATTCAGATGATATGATCGCCACGCTGCAGTCGAAGTGCACCAGTGAGCAGCTACATGGAGGCAGCGACGCACACACCTCTCCTCTTTCAGGAAGGAGACTAATGACATTTAGGTGACCTTGTTGGAGGCTCTCGACGGAGGCAGGCACGTGATGATGACACATCAAATGCAATAACGGGTACGTCGTTTGTTTTTTTCCCAGTCATCTTCAAACAGGCCCAATGAGCCGAAACCAATTTCTGAGGGGCGAAATGGAACTCGTCAGTTTAAGCTCGGATCCATCTGCATTTCAAACACATCGGGATAGAAAAAAAAAAACAAAAACAAGGCAGCGGCTCAATAATTCATGAGAGTTGCCAACTCCACGGCACTTTCGAGTTCCCATGCCGGGATATTCTGTATGCGGCTCTCGCACATGCAGCAAGACTTCGTAGCGTATGTAGATATTTTCCTGTCCTCCTCCAAATGAGGCAAATGTGCAACCCTTGAGCTGCGTCGTACAGAAAATACACGTCCTTCGCTGGAAGCTCATGTGAAGGGAAAATGCATCGCGTCAGAACTGAGAAGGCGAATACGGCACACAATGAACGGGCGTTCAGATCTGTCACACCGTTTTTGATTGTACCTCTGAGGGGACAACGGATACGTAAGTTGTGCATTGCAGTCCTCAGTGTGACAGTACGCAATGTTAGAGCCAGTAGAGCAGTAGTTAAAAAAAATGACACATTATCTACACAGGAAGTGAGTGGGCGTCCATCTCGACGGAACTTAAATCTTACTTCATAGACTTTTACGCTGACCTAAAATAATGCTCCTTAAACGGCATTGCGCGGGTATGCGCATGCCAGTACACTGCGTTGTGAATCCTGCCTAGTTGTAGCTACTGTAAAAGTGCCGCGCAGAATACTTTAAGTGCTGCGAAACATCTCTTGGATCGCATCTACTCCACTGGGGGCACAGGAGGACATGACACAGTTTCAGTAGAACTGACTTAGCTATTGATCTGAAACTTTATATTTCAAAATACCGATCCCATCCTACCAGTAAGTCAGCTAAAAGGTACAATGTCTGCCCAAAAAATATTGCGTTGCCGACATGCTAAGACGTACGCTTGGAGGGATTTCGCGTTGTCACTGAAGCATTTAAAAGTCAAAATATGACAGAATCCATCAAGAAATCATTTTGTTAGTTAAATAAGTCAAATGCGGAGTAAAAAAAAGAAGCTTTATATTTTCCTTCAACTTCAAGAAGTTGATGATTAATTTTCATTTCGATGAGCTCCTTAATTTTGCTACTTTTTTTTTTTAAGCCTTGGCAAAGGTTTAACCGTCAACGTTAGTGGAGCAGCTAACATAACAGCCAGTGCGTGTACTGTTAAACATATACCGTGCTGCACGCTGCTCTGTGGTCACTGTGTCGACTGATTTACCACTCACGCGACTCATGGCACGTTCACACAAAGTGTCTCAGACATGTCTGGCAGAACAAATGCTGGCCTCCTATTACCAATCTGCAGCTCACATTTTACCGCACACAGAAACCAGAACGACGATACCACACTCGGGGTTGTCGAAGCCGCCTGGTGCAGCTATTCTTGTAAAAAGCAAGCATGACTCTGCTTCAATATAGAGCCGATCGATGCGTCAAGTTAGCCGACATGCACAAGACTGCCATTTAGTCCGAGCGATGCACCTTGTGACTTGCTGGAAGCTTTTTCCCTCCAGAGACGAGAACAATGTGTGCAATCGATTCATCCTCCGGAGCAGTTTAACCTGGGGTCGGTGTGCAGTGGACCAGCAAGTAATTTCCTGGTTCCAAGATGAAGGAAATGTCAACTGTTAATAATAGCAAGAGAGTTGCTGCTTATTTTTTTAATCAGTATTATGTACAGTAACTGACGAGACTGTGCTGCTTTGACATACCATTGTTGATTTGATCAGATTCCTCTCTGAATTTTAATTTTACATCGAACCAACGAACAAGAGACATTTCAACTGACATTAATGTACTTTAACTCCAATGCTCACATTCAAATGTTTCAAGATTCCAGCTGCACTATTACCTGACCAATGTTAATTTGATATACTGGTCCAATCTAAAGCTAAGCTTCACTCGAAAGTGTTTGATACTGGTGCCATACTTGGATTTGGGTTCATTACAAAAACAATACTTACTGAGTCCCTGCTCGTGGGAACACAAAACATGAAAGGCTCACAGACTGAACAGATAATCATGACACCAGACCATCTGACGAGTAATGTGTGGAAACATTTGGTGATTCTACAGCCTAGATGAAATAATTATGAACCACAGGTGAGTTTGTTTACCTACTTCGTGAACTGCTGTTGCCTTACAGTAACGTTAGCTTACGGCGGCTGAGGCGCTGCCCATGAATGAGACGGCAACTCTGCTAAGGTGAATCAGCTACACGGTTTGATAGGTGCCAGCATTTTCATTCTCTGTCACCACCACTGCTTGTGTAGATAATATTATAAAGAGTACAGTCTAAACCTGCTCTACTGAAAAGGGCCCTGAGATGATTGGGGTGCTACATGCATAAATCTTGACTTGACACAAATGCATGGTTAATCATATCCTTCTGTTCTGATATCACTAACCTGTATTACATAAAGCCAGTGGGGGACTAATCTCTATTGTGTGAAGACTGGTAGCACATGGAGGGGGGCAACAAAAACAATGGCCTGACTAACAACAGCAGATTAACTGACTCTACGCTTAAATAATCCTTTTGCAACAGAACCAGGACACCTGAAGTTGGTCAGGAAATTTAGTGGGTCAACCTCGAGACACAGAAAAAAAGGGGAGAGAGACAGATGCAGACAGAGAAAGAGAATTAATAAGTGGTCCAGGCCAAGCGGTTGTGGGCTGATATAAAAGAGGTTGTAGCTTCCCTGAGGGACCGTGTTCTAGGCCAGCGATGACCTGCCTGGGGGCCCGTCATCGTCCTTTCAGCAAACCGCAGCACATTTCCTCTTACATACACGCTCGCAAACACTTCCACAAACACCCTTGACGTGTGACATCTGTCTGGGTGAAAGGGCTGGAAAGACTCTCTGTGGCGAGTGTGTGAACAGGAAAAAGAAGAAAAAAAAAAAAAAAGAGAAGTCCTGTGAGAGTTCCCCCGGACCTCAAATAATATGGCCAAAAAAAGAAGTTTGGATACTTTCACTAATTAATGTGACACAACGCTGATTCCAGCACAGACGAGTCGGGAAAGCTGTTCGGACAAGAGAGGTCATTCCTTGGAAAATCCTCTGGTAGACAGGAAGTGATGGTTTTTTACAATAAACGTTGAGGTAAAAGTCGAGGTAAAAATAACAACAACAACATAATTATAACAATAGTGAGAAAAGAAGTGCGAGGTTCTGGGTTGCAGTGCAAAATACATTGAATACATACTGTATTAGAGATGGATAACTCAACTTGCTATTATCAGCTTGCTGTAGAAAAATCCATCGTTGTATAAGTCAGGAGACCAGTGACAAAAAACTGCAGTGCGGAAATGCTAACGATATATTAGTGGCCATTTAGACACACACAGACACAGAGTGTTATATTTAAGTAACTGTACGATATAACAGATTTCGCAGCACTCAAGTGTATCTATATTTTCTTATATCCCTTTCGACAGTTAAGAATAAATAACTGTAAGAGAAAGGGAAGCTAGCTAGCTAATTCTTTGTGTAATAAATGTCAATAGCCGTAAGGATTATCCTTTTGTTACGTTCACGGTGAAGTGTGTTTTCCTAAATCTTGAAGCACCTTTACCCTAAACATAGCTGCGCTTGCTTCACCTGCACTGCTACAACTCCATCCGAGGGGAAACTCTGTCTCCTCCCATCGCTTCTGGCTACAGAACCCCGACGGAGTTAGCAGTTAGCCGGTGACCACAGTGGAACGTGTAGAGGCGAAAGAGCCAGATAGTTCCCTCAGGAACAACGCAGCAAGAGGAAGAGGAAATACGGCGCTCCATCACTCCGAATGAATGTTATTGTTGCGGTGCATCTGCTCGATTTGTAGTCGTTCCCTTGCACGTTTGCAACATCAGCCTCCTATGGATATTTCAGCATAACCCCCCCACCAAAAAAGCCCTGTCACTTTAGCTGTGCATGCTGGGTAATGGGTAGTCAACAACAGGCAGGGTTGGAACACAAAATTAAACACACTGCATGTTTGTATTATTATGTGCTGCCCCATAACCATGTCTTAATTTAATGACTTGATGTCCATTCGATCAGTAACCAGCAATCTGTGCCAGGATGCTGATTAACCAGGGATAGGTGTGACACCGGAGACCTCAACTCCATTGGCGCGTGGCTGCTTTTTTCAGCTCCTTTTTCTCCTTTATCTCTCTGACGAGCAACACCATGGAAAGTCTCCAAAAAAAACGATAAAGCCTTGATATCTGAATACTGGAAGTGCGTGTAAGCCGAGTGTAAACTGCTGCTTTTCGGGCTGCTGTATAGAGTATACAGTGGCGGCGTGTTCACAGTGAGAGCCTGTGGCCGACGAGACAGATATGAACTCCCTGATCTGGCCAAGTCGTAGACAGTCCCTCCATTCAGCTACAGCAGAGGACACAGGGTGATTCACACACACACACACACACACACACACACACACACACACACAGTCATGACTTCAGGACTCCTGACTCAGTTTTCTGAATAGTTCATGACAGCTTCTGAAGAACATGGCTGAAATATGACATGCTTCCTACTTATGCTTTGCTTAGATTTGACTAAAAGAAAGCAAACAAGGCATTTACCATGCTAAATAATGCGATCTAATGAAGCTTTGTTTTTTTTTTTTATTGAGAGCTACAACAAAAACTGTGGCAAAGAGCGAGAGAGTCAAGTCTAATGAAACTGATGCGAACGTTACTTTTCTGGTCACTTTTATTCTTCCATTCTCGCCAACTGCGTTCAGCTCGTCGCCCGCGAGCTGTGTTCGGTTCCGCCCGATTGTACTCCGGCGCCTTGATGAATCGAACCGGACTTTACGGTGTTTTGCTCCTCAGCTGTGTATACTTGAGGACAGGGGATATCAGCTAGCTCCGCACGCCGCAAAGCGATTCGGTGAAACGGCGAGCGTGGAGTGATGCTGCCTTTGACCCGTTACTCTCTGCTCAGACGCCGGCCACGTCCCTGCCGGGTCCCCGTTCGACCACTGACATGCGCGACCCCCCACCTCAAAAAAAAAAAACACACACACACACACACACACACACACACACACACACACACACACACACACACACGGTGTTTGGGTCAGGCTACTTACGCCCTCGGTCTGGGGAAGCCCATGGATAACAGCACATCAAGGTTGGAGCCACATTTCACTGAGCCCGACCGGTTCTGCCGGAGCCTCCGAGGGAGGATTTTACTGTAGAGATCGTCTTTGGCAGCCATGGTCCCGCGGTTCATCCAGTCCGCCACAAGCCCAGCACAGTCCACCAGCACACCTCCGGCTAGTCCGTCCGATGTAGCGGGGTCCGCATGACTGGCTGGGTTACGGCGACAACAGTGAGCGAGGCGGAGAGCAGCGCTGTGTGTGCAGGCAGAGCCCTGCTACTCCGCCCACTGGAAGAAACAGCTAATTAGATGTGCTCACAGAAGTGAGCAGAGTATGTGGGATTTAGCGCCACAGTAACATTTACCTGTTATTTAAAGCTGCAGTAGGGAGTTTTATAAGAATTACTTTTTGTCATATGCTAAAATGGTCACTTTGTTCGGGCGTTAGTACATTAGAAAGACAGTTTGTGAAAAAATTACAACATCTTCTGGTTCCACCCACTGCTGTGATGACATTTGAAGAATCTGCTGTGCCCAAGTCAGCAGCACCAATCAGAGCCCGTAGGGGGACGGACTGGAGTGGTTCTTATTAGTGTTCCTGAGAATGTCTTTTTCAGGTACTACAGTCAGAACATGGTGACAATTTTAACAAATGACATAATATTATTACTATTACTATTAGTTTTATATAAAGGCTGCACAATTCACACGACAAACCACCAACTGGTATGAAAGATTTTTTATTGCGTAAACAAATTACATATATTATCCATTCATAATGGGATTTGGTCTATTCAATTGTATAACATATAGAAAAATAATTACTTTTTTTTACATTGTTGTAGACAATAAATTTGACACAAAGGTGTCAACTCACCACACTGAATAACAATGTTCAAAAAAACTAAAAACTGTAAATTCACAGATTTTTTTTAGGCTTTTACAAGGCTAATACCTGATGTTTGACTAAACATTATTTTGTCATTTTGGTAAATTATTACACAAGCTTTCTCCAAAGACTGGACAGCCTAGTAGTACCTCTGATTGTATTATTTATTTATCGACAGCAGATCATTTCGTGTTATTGATCATGATCATTTCATGAAATTTTAATAACAAATCTTTTGAAATTAAACTGCGACTCAGTAAGGCACATTGAGGGCCACACCGTGTCATATCCATGATTGTGAGTTGGCCTTGAGTAGCCTGACTTGAGTCATGGGGAGATGTGAGGTTAGCAGTGGCCACCAACAGTGAGGGCAGATGGGTTGTATGGTGTGATGACACAGAAGACACAGCCTGCCTCCTGGAAAGCCTGCCTCATCTCCACCTAGTGGGTCATACACAGACTGCATGAAACAGATGTCAGCTGCACAAATCCAGTACATGCTGCCACATAATTTAAACTCAGAACATGTTCATTTTAAATATAGCAAAGACCAGTTTAAAAGAAATGTCAACAAAATTTTAACTTCACAGCTTTCCTGATCATTTCGTTAAGACAACTCATTTTTGAAGACAAGGTTTTTACAGATGGATAAACTGACCATAAATCGGGTCAAATATCTTATCCTAATTAACCCAGCATTGGATATCCCTGCAAGGAAACAAAAATGACTCAAAATTGATTTGGCTGAGAAACTGAAAACGGTTTTCTCTTGATTACGTCATAGACTCATGGTTTATAGACGAGTAGGATTGTGCTCTGACTACAGATGACATTCTGCATCATCGGACATGTCTGCAATTTACTACAAAAATCTAATGTTGTTCTGTAGAATTCTGTGCACTTGTATGGTTTGTTGTATGTTTCTAAATTTTAGTTGAATTAATTTCATTTTGAAATCCCACAGATCACTTATATCTGCAGCCTCTTCAGCGGGGAAGACAGTGTCAAGTCTCCCATCCAGTGAAGGGGTAACCACAACACAGGCATGCCAAAATGAATATTCAGCTCCAGACCCATGGCCTCACACTAGGCGTAGGTAGGGAATCTCAGCTTAAGATCACAATTTCCAAGTCAGGCATTCCTACCAGTCTCGCCTGGTCCAGACAAAGACCCACCACAGCTCCCCCACTGCCTGGTAACTTCACTGCTGAGCCAAACTGCAAGACACAGCAGAAATCTTATGAATGCATAAACAGAGAATTATACAAACAAACGGAGAAAAAAATAGAACACAGTTCAATAAAACATGCCCCGCATTTAGAAAGTAATGGAATCTTTAAACACCCACCTGCCGAGCTAGCTGAACCATCTTGAGATTCCCAGGACCAAGACAGTCATCAGTGTAGACAGACCTGTGGGTTTTATTGTTACTTCATCTGTGAGTGTAACCATAATGTGATACCGTAAATCAAAATATAGAGTTCACCTCCTCAGCTCAAAGTTCTGGTCCATCAGCTGTGCAAGACGGATCCAGTCTCTGTCCTGTATTGCTGCCCTGCAGGGAGAACATTTTCAATCAGTGCAGAGACAAAGTTTCACCTCTACTGTTCTGAGCCTCTGAAATGCAACAACAAAGACAAAAGATGTTTTGCACATAGCAGCTGGACCTCAAAATTTTATATTTTACCCAACAATGCAGACAGCCCTAAGCCACTTTGAGACTGATGAGCAAAGACTAGAAATCTTCAATCAGATGATTAACTGCATTTAACCTTTGCCCTTATTTTACAAACCTGCACTATTTATTCAATAAATTTAACATATTTCATATATGTATTTATACTGCATACTGTTAACTTCTGCACATTCCCTGGTATATACAATCCTGCAAAAAACTGCACAGCTTGTTTATTTAATTAACATACTGTATACTGTAGTTATAAATGAAAATCATATTTTATTGTTTAGATTCTATTTTTCTTCTTGACATGCAGAAGCTGCTTTATCTTTCTTCATACTTTTCTATTCATTGTGTTTATTGTAAACATCAAGGCAAATTCCTCCTATTGGCAATCTGAATGTGGCTCTGAATTCTGCATCAGTATTCTACTTCTAACAAACCAACCTTGCTTGGTCAGTTAGGTCAGCAAAAGTCTTCATGGCTTCAATGACCATAGGCTCCCCTGTAGAAAGATAGGCATATGAAAGTAGATCAACAAACCAAACAATATGTTAGAAGGTTGTGTTACAAGGTATTGTAATTTGGCTAAATTGGTGCTGAAGTTGTTTTGGGAGTTTTTCCCTCATCCGAAGTAAAGGTCTAGTGATAGAGGGTTTCATATGCTGTACAGACTGCAAAAGCCCCTTAAGACATATTTGTAATATTGGGCTATATACTGTAAATAAAATTAATTTGACTGGACTTGAGTTTAAGACACACTGAAAATGAAATCTGACCAGATGATGGCACAAAGTCAATAGATCACTATCGATCTTAGAATCCATCCTGTCATGAATGTCATTTCTGAGCATACCCAAGCTCCTTGGAAAGCAGTATTGATACTGAGCAGGTTATCCTGGTGAAATGAAGTATTATATGACAGCAGAAACCTTACCATGAAAGTCTACACCAAACACCACAGCAATCTATACAATAGTTGATGATATATGTCCCTCTGGACCAAAATAGTGTCTCAACAGACCAACTTAACTATAAGATATACAACAAATGTTGTCATATAATGTTTCAAATGAAGGCATACCGCTGAGCCAGCGCTGTCTGATGTTGCTGTGGATGCGTCCAGAGTCACTGGGGTCGCTCAGGTAGGCCAGCCAGAACTGTGGAAGGTTATTCATGTCCATGGGCAAATAATTCCCTGAGAATGGAAAACATACACCGTATGAAAAAATAATGTATTTGTATGATCAACACAGTGTCTACTGACAGTGACATCGGTACCATAGCCCTGCTCCTGCATGAGCTCCTTGCTGAAATCCATGTAGACCAAACCTTCATAGACCTGCAAAGGAACAATCAATTACTATTACTGAAAGTTGTGACGGAGTGTTCATGTACAGTATGCAGATTATTTTACGGACCTGAACAACTCTGTCCTGCAAGCCAGCAGTGATGAAAAGTTCATCAGTTTCCACATTGAGGATGAAGTTGGCTCTGATTGGCTTGGGGAGATCCTGGAGTGTAAAACACAGAAGTAAGGTCAAGTAAGGTCTGTTGACTTTGTATCTGTCCTTTTTAATGCTTTCCTTTTTCTTGAGGAAAGACCCCCGTAATGCGAATGTTCTTCCCCTTTACACGCTGTGTAAAGCTTTTAAAGACATATTTACAGGTGTTGCTTGTGTCATGCAGTCATCAGTAAAGATTATCACAGGTTCCTGCAGCCTTTACACTGTATACCTAGTAAAATAGGCAGGGTTTCTTAAACAGACCAGGAGTTTGTCCATGACAGAACCATTTTTGAAAAGATTCTGATATGAGCACATCAGGAAGGAGTTAAAGACAGATGGAAAAATGGCTGCAAAGCATTAGAAACACAGACACAACACGTTAATCAACTAACATCCTTACATTGTCTGTTATGTTGTAGAATTTCATTAGACACTTCAGGGTCGCTGACACAATGGCACTGCACAAGAGAAGAGATTGTAAACACGAAAATCACTGCATGAAAAGTTGGGAATAATACATTTAAAAAGTAATATTAAGATTTATATTTTTTTCCATTTTTTCCTCATGGAATTTCATACTGGTGGTTGGAATACAGTGATGGTTAAGCTACGCACTTATAGTGTAACTCAGTCAGCATACAATCTAGGACGCTGGTAACAGATGCACCTATATCTAAAGCCACATATGTATAGTAGGTATGGATTTTTTGTTTCTTGGTGAAGCTTATGTTTGAAAGTCAATAAAGTTCAAATCACAAACAATAAATAAATGTAGTGGAATAAAGAGGTAGGGTTTCCACCAACAGACGTATTTACCTGCTTCCAGCAAGGCCCTTGGTAGAGAGAGAAAGAATTTCATCAGCAGAGTGTTTGATAATACTCCCATACTATATGCTAATTAATACTTCACATTGTATGCTGTGAGTTGTGGTGCTTTTTCATTCCTCAGAAACAAATCTTTTAATGAATGCTTACCACCTGCCGAGGAATGTTGGTGTCGTACCTCAGTGTGAAGTTCTGCTTTGTCAAAGCAATCCTGCAGTAAAGAATACACAGCAGTGTTAGTGGTGACAGAGACTGTGCTTATGACAGTGAGCGAGCTTAACAAGTGAAAACAAAAAAACTACATGGAAATAACTGACAGTAAAAGTCACTAATTACATTCCTTGACTATCAGTGTCAGACTTTGCAAATTGATTTTATTTTACTAAGTAGTGTATCTTTAACTGGAAAATATGCCCTGGATGATGAGGAAAAAACAGCAGTATCCATGGTGATGAATCTGAGCCTTCTGTTTAAAAAGCATTTCAGCACTGTACAGTTGGAGGTGGATTCTGCAAAGCACCACAGAAACATATCTAGGTCTTATGATGAGTACACCCCATCTCTTGTTGTTTGTGTCACTGTTTGATGTCTCAGCTTTGTGTTATCTCAGTTACTAATCTCACCCTTGTTTGGAGCAGAACTGGTAAAACTTCTTGCAGGTCGCCTGCAGCAGCCGAAGACCTCCCAGGTACCTACAGTGAACGATGGTAACGAAGATTTAAAAGTCTTATTGTGGCCGACAGCGTAATGCACTTCCGCTGATCAAACTTGCCAAACTTGTGGACTCACCCTTCCTTCCTGCTGATACAGTAGAGATCTTGCAAGCTTCCAAACTCTGTGGGATCATTGAGTGGATGAGGGACTAAAACCTACAAAGTCACAAAAATGCATATGAAGTTATATATTCTGTATATATACTATATAGTGTGTATCCCTGATGAGGCTGTTATATATGTGCGAATGTGTGCGAAGAGGTGTGTATCTTACCAAAGCCTGGCTCTCCACTAGAGTGACCTCAGCCCAGAAGTTAGAGATGGTCATGGCGATGGTTTTTCCATTGAAGCCATCAGAGGGATTCCCCATTAATCCAACCCTGTGCAGGATCATAAATAATCATGAGCCCTCTCAGTGTCCATCAGGTTGTCTTTTGACATGAAAGTGCTTTTGTTAGGGAATCGGGAAGGAGAACCAAAAATACCAAAAAACAATCTGAGCTAAATTAAAACCATTGGAGTGAGCGACTTGTGTTACGGATTTCTTACCTGGCATACGACCTGCATGTGATTGGTTTAGCAGGTTTGGCTTGTTGCTTGGTAGAGTAGTGGGTGAGCCACTTGGTGTAGTCTGACAGGCCCTGAGATGACGAGGGAAAGTGTGTTTTGAGGAGAAATGCACAAGAGTGTGTGTGTGTGTTTGTGTGTGGGGGTATAAGCTGTAACAGAGAACAGCATCCAACCCACACTTAATGATTGTTTCGATCACCCTCTTGGCCTAAAGTACTGGCTGTGGTTTGCTGCTGATGTCACATTAAATGATTTCTGGGTAATGTCAGATTTCTATCTATAAAATATGCAATAATCTTTTCTTCCTGCCACTCGCAAAATTGCATATTGCAGCTGTAACACAAGGCAATACCATTGTCTGGACTTCAACTCTGCCTGCATTGCTTAAAACCTATGAATATACCAAAGGCAATGTGAAAAACCCATAAAATCTAACTGATGAACTGAAGTAAGGATACAGACCACTTGTCCAATAAGCTGGAAGCCGGTAGGAAGCTTCATCCCAAACACATCAAGTTGCTTTTCATTGATGAGCCACTCCTGAAGACAGAGAAGCCAAAAAGTAACAGGCTAATTTTTTAACAGTAAATCTAAGTGAGTCAAAATTTGAATTAAAAGGTCATCTTTTTTGAAGAAATGACACATATGAGGTTGACTATGCATCAAAAAGCCTTGCTGTATAGTTCTGCCTCTATGAAAGGCTTTACTGTCCGTTACGAACCCAGAATCGTCCGAAGGTTCTGTCTGTGGCTTGAGGTTGCAGGCTGAGGAAGTCAGAGAGGTAGGGAAGCGTGTCTCTCTGAATGCAGTAAAACACTACGCTGGCCAGCCGCGATGCTGTCAGTCCGTCCTGAGGTTTCTCCAGGAAGCTCCTTATCCTGATTCACGATAAAACGCTAGTCTCAATCTCAACATCAGGGAATGTCAGGAACTTAACACTAAGAAGTATCTCTTGATGTTGCTGTTACAGAATGTCAGAAGCAGCTTTTTGCTTTTCTCACCTGTGGGTGTCAGGACAGACCTCCACAATCCCCCTGGAGCTGCTTTTCTCACTCTCTTCCAGCTCGTAGTAGATGATTAGCTCTCCCGGCTGTAGCACAGACACAAAAATCTGGGCTACTGCAAGTTGCTCATGACTTCACCTCCACCAAAAAGGCCCTGGACAAAGATTTAGTGGATCTTCTATGTACATTTTGGATCAAGTTTGTTTGAATTTGAACAGGACTGGACCGCATGGTTTTCTACCCATTCAAATCATTATGTGTATGTGAATATACAGTAAGCATAAGCTCTTGGTGCACATTTGCATTTTAGCCAGTCTCACCTTTGACCTGAAGAAGCGGATAACTTGAGCAATATCAAAGTTGTGGTCTGCACACAGCATGTCTCCTGCGATCTGCTTACACAGACAGACATTCGCTCAGCTCCAGCAGAATGCACCCGCGCTCAGCCCCCAGCGTAATGTAACCGAGCAGCTTTCTGGATGGACGCTCGCCGACGTGAATCATACCACCATGATGTCATCCTGCAGCTTGCGACTGTGTATGGCCAGCTCAAGGTCAGCCACGGCACCGAGACGGTCCTCCAGCGTGGTGCTGCCGTCGTTTACCAAGTTTTCCACCGGGAAGTCGTTGGCTGTGGCCCAGCGCTCATAGTGCTTATACCTGTTCGGTGTGACGGAACAAAGGTCGAGCGGCTTTAGCAACAAAAGTGGCTGTCAAATCGCTGTAAGTGTTGTCTTGCAGGAGTCTCTCAATAAAGAGGTTGAGGTTCTTTGTGTACTCACTTGTCTGCATTAGTGACCAGATACACTTCTGTGAACAACTGCCGCCTACACAGAAATCAGAGGTGTCATTAGCAGTATGCCACCTGTGCGGCGTATACAGGCATTGTAGTGACTCAGGATGGAAAAGGTCATCAGAGCTGAGGCCACTTTCCACTCTCACGCACATGTTGACAGTTTCCCACCAAAAGTCAAGGATCTTCTTTCCTCCGATGCCAGGAAGCAAGGCCTTTGGCACCCCAGCAAGGTGGCCATATAAGCCTGTGTCATCATTCTGTGAGGAGAGAGTTGGATACAGAAAATATCTGGATGGGTTGCAAACATCACCGTGCCAACAAAACCACACCATGTTAGTGCATGCAGCACAAGAACATGATTTTGGATTAAGGCCTGATGGTTTGTTTGTATAACTCAAGGTTAACTAGTGTAGCTGTGATATATAGATCTATCTTCACAAGATTTAAGGGTGAACCTCCACACGCCACGAAGTCGATTTAAAGTATAATGTCTGTGTCCATTCTCTATAATGTATGAACGCGTTTATTCTCTAATACCTAACATGATGTCTAAACGTCACCTTTTAAAGAATGCTCCCTTTTAGTTCTTCCAATGTTATGCCACCTCAGCGCCTGGAAGGGGGCGGTAAGCCAATATTTACAATTTGGTAGGGATTTTTTATTTTGCCAAAATAACGGTATGGTTGTACGCCGTATTCACCAGCGCATCTTTGCGATTCCGTAACTGATCCAAGTCACCGCCGATGAGCACATTAGTAACGCAGTGGGTAAAATGTCTGATTTTTAATGCAGTTCGGCGTGAACTGTGCTGTTGTGCGAGCATTGCTTCTGCTGCGAACTTTGCACCCTCTGCTACAGCATTCAAGCTACTTACCCTAATTTGTGTCTCTAAGACGGTGCCGTGACCGGCTACCAGCAGTATACAGATCATTTGTGACGCTCCACTTTGTAATATCCTTTTGAATAAAAACAGATAGCTTGGATTGAAAAAAAAATCGAGTTTTGGCGAGAGCTTGAGCCCCCAGCGTCAAGTGCAGAGTTGTACTTCCGGGGAAAAAACCCTTCAAAATAAAACATTTCGCTGCTGCTGTTCTGCAGTTCATCTACAGACGTCTAATATAAATGCAGTGTAATGTACACAATCTATCGTCACAATCCCGATGCAATTAAAAAAAATCAGTACTACATCCTTTTAACTAATTCAACAACTTTAATAAACACAACTGAAAGTGGTTCATGACATACTATGTATTATTTGATTATTCTTTTTATTATAAAGACAAAACATAGCCTACCTAATGCAATGCTTACAACTCCTGTTTATTTACGTAGTTACATTGTTGCAATGTAATTATTGTCCCCAGTGAGGTTTCATGAAACAACATATAAAAATACAAAGCAAAAAGCTCTTAACTATGAACTGGATGAAAAAACTTGGTATCAACTGGTAAAAGTGATAACGATAAACAATGCAAAATATTTTTGGGGACATAAACATGAGTACATTTGATATGGAGACGCACAGTACTGCAGAGATGAGGAAAAGGGGAAACTGGCATGAGAAGTTGGTCATGTTTTAGAGCTTTTTTTTCTGTACTGGGGATTAATGAACAATCATATTTGTGGAGGAAGGCATTCAGTGAGGGCATTGCTAAAGTTTAACCTCTCAAACTGAATATGTATTGTGGTTATCATGATTGGGTTGTGTTCCCCAGGTAAAGGATTATAACTTTGTAAAAAGCCCCAAAGATACTATTTAAGGTTGTTATTTAGCAAAGAAGCTGCATTTGAATATTAATGACAATACTCAATTACTGTCCCCTATAACATGCACACAACGATCACAAATAAAGTATCTCCAAATGGTTCAAGTACTCTTTTGGCCCACGTGTGGTTGTCTTCAAATGCCCGTTGGCAAAAGGCGTCTCATTGGGGGTCTGTGCTTGCGGATCCCGCAATACCATGCTGTCGCAGCAGGTTCCTCAGGATCTGATTCTTGGACTTCCAGTCTTCCACCTGCACAACACATACATACAAACACAGCTGCCTTGGGACTTCCATCAGGAATACGACGAGCATGACTAAGCCGTGGGAAACAGGTTTACGTTGCTTCGCTGGAGTGAAAATTGCTGTTTGTGCGTGATCGAAGAACCACAAGTTGTAAGAGATGGCTAAATATTTTCAATTAACTACACCAACGATCAACTTCCAAATCTGAAGACAAACAGAGAGTCGGTGTACGGTTCAGTTCAGCAATGACCACACGGTGGCACTAGAGAGCAGAACAGCTGGGCAGGTACGCTCAGATGGTGTTCTGTTCTGTTTCACAGACTTGAGGGACAACACCATAGCGCTGCCATTTCTTTTTCCATGACTGAGAATGAATGAAATTTTCTACGGTGGCGAAAAGCAATGCCGCTGCACAGTTGGTCGGCATACAGCATCAATCTCCCGCTGACGTACCTCCTGTCTGAGGAGCTGGTTGTCAATCCTGAGACGATCGAGAGTGCTGATGTCGTCCCCCAGCTTCAGGTTGCTCTGTCTGAGTTCCTTGATGTACTCACAGGCTTTGGACAAGATTCCTCCTTTACTCTGAAATAAAGCACAAGCGAACATCTGAAGTCAAGAGGGGAAAAAAAAAAGAATGAACTGCCCTTGGTTTCTTTTCCAATCCTCTCTAATGGAAAAGAGTTTCTACGTCTTCTTCTGAAAGACTCCATTTGTCCTTGTCGCAAACAGGATGCATCTTTATTAACCCCACGACATACCTGTCCCGTCTTGGTGTAGTCAACATTGCAGTCTGGGATGGCCTTCGACAGCTGCACAATCCAGTTGTTGATCTTGTCCCTCCGCCGGCGCTCAACTGTTGGAACAACATTTAGATTTAGGAGCGATGCCGTTATCATTCCTCGGACGACACGAGCGCCCGGAGAGTCAACGGTTTTACAGCCCGTGTGGATATCTGTACAGTTTTTTTTCATCTTCAACTCCTAACCTTCGTTGTGTTGGGCTCGCCGTTTCTCGTCTCTGGAAGCCCGAGGAGCCTCTTGCTTTCTGCAAAAAAAAAAACAAAAAACAGATTAGGACGAAGATATTGATGCGGCTCGACTTGCCAGGTGTCGACTTTCTACATTTAGCTGAAGTCGCACGCTTTTAACGAGATGCCGCGGCGCTGTGATTTTGTTAAGACATGTATTACGCTATGTACGGCTGAGTGCGAGGTGCGATTGTCCTTTGATTGGGTCCCGTCAAAACTTCCTGGGGTGACATCATCACGTAGAGCTGCCCTGTAAAACATAACATCAGTGTCAGCGCATCTAAAAGAAAAAGGTTCACAGCGGTTACATTTTCTCTGCCGCTGAACATGATTTCCCGCAGGCAGCGAAAGGTCCAGCGGTCACTTACCCGTGGGCGTGGTCTGGCCCAGGAGTGTGTCGGAGGCCTGCACCGTGGTCACCATGGTGCCGGTTGTGGCGTCGGCGATGGTGGCAGGGTAATACGTGTACTGTGTCTCAGCGCTGCCGTCGCCCTCCAGCCCCTCTGACTGGGAGAACACGGCCTGAAGTCACAGAATCATGAACTCCACTGTTAGTCGAGAGAAACGAGACATCGAATCTAACAAGACTTTTAATCTGAAAGCTTCTGTAACCAATGCACAGCAAAATGTGACAGCAACAGAGGTACAAAATGAGTGTGAGCGCGCCCTCACCTGTGTGACAGTCGGACTGGCTGCGGGGAAACCGGCGACCAGGCTGACCGCCCCGGCTCCATCTGGCTGAGCCTCCAGCTGGCCATCTGACACCTGGATCACTCTGTAAGTCACCTGCAAACGCAACACGTTACGCTCGGTGTCTCGTTCCGGCTGAGGCGACGCTACTGTGCAGACACGGGATCTCTATCTGGCTACTACTTTTAGGTGGCCTGAAGTGGGCCACGAGCACCGAGAGGATCACCGCCGCGTGTATGTGCGTCTGCAAAAAATATATGTCGAGTACAAACTCAGGTCAATCGCAGGAGCTTCCGTAACTTTCACTGCAAGCTGTGGTCTCAAAAGCTATTTTCTGGTCACAATTGAAAAATTTTCTGTGTTTTCATTTTGTCACAAACGCTGCTGTAGCCTGAGGGGGGGAACCCATGTGGCGGCTTCTCCTTTTGGCCCTGGCTGTTTTTATTATCATTTTGTTTTTGTAAAGGGATGGGGGGATTCAGGAGAGAATCCCCTTTGGTGTCAGTCACGGCATTTTAAAGATCCTGTAGATTCTGGAGCGGAGTAGCAACGTTGGGGAAAAGATTTGGAGTGGCTACAGAAAGTATTCAGACCCCATCACCTCGGAGCACAACGGGAGGATTCATTTTGATGAGGTTTTCTGCATTTTAGCACATCACTCTACATTCAGTAATCCAGCAATATGGCCGATAACGTGAACAATATACAGCAGGTGAGTGCATTTGCGGTCATGCGCGATCAATCATAGAGAACCTGGCAAGAATCTTGTTAGAAGTAAAAGCCGAAGAACGCCCTGCTAGATTTGAAATCCAACCTCCCAGGTTAACTCAAACGGACGCTTCCGTTTGCCAGGTTTTCTTTTGTCAACACTCCTTCCCACCTGCCCCCCTGCTCCTTCCGTCTTGAAGAGATACTTGATGGGTTGGTCGGTAAACGTGGCCGCCGACTGGATAGTGGCAATGGCCGCTGGATCTTCTGCAGTGGCCACGGACCCTGCAGGAGAACAAAGCCACATAAACAAGTTTTAAAGTCGTCAGTAAGTGGGTCGGGGAAATTTTTGAAAACTTGAAGACAAATGAGCGCAGTACTATTACATAGCACGTATTCACGGTTAAAGTGTTTAAATACAGGCACTGGGAGCTGCTGTAAAAGTTCTCCCAGATTGGACTAATACAGAGATACATATATACAACATTTGATAACACTGATGGTAACTCCCTCACTAAACCATTTAACCAGAGTTGTCTTGCTCATGTAAACGCCTGCAGATATAACGTTATCTCAGTACTTTCAATATATCTTCACAACACAAACCAGACAGTGACATCCATTTAATTTGCAATGGCGGTACTTCATATTCATTTCACCTTCCTCGTTGACGGTAACACTCCCATCTGGTTCGGGGCTTTTCTGCTGGCTGCACACATTACAAAAATACAGCGGAAAAGTTCATGTAGTGATTAAATTAGGTAAATTCATACTTAATAGATGACTACTTTATGTATCGACAGATTTTTTTTGTTGTCATTAGCTGACGATGGCGCACGTTACGGTCCCACTCACCTCTTCATTTCTACCGACAGTCTTGAACGAGGAGACCGCCTTCACTCGCTCCCACAGCCAGACTACAAGACAAGTTCATAAGTTTGACAAAAAAGACGGAGGCAACTTGCTCTGACCTCCAAAAGCCGCACCATCAATGTGACTTTTAACGACGGTGACGCCGAGGCTGGAGTTTAAACCTGAAACGATGTTAGAGGAGGGTTGGAAGTAGCTAGCTGTAAGCTCTACGAGCCGAGTCAAGGCGAACGTTTACTGCGGGCGATAGCGGAAGCTGGCCTTTTTCTACTTTCACAATAAAAGTATGAGCTGAGATCGTACCGAATGAAAAAGGGTGGCATTTAACTAGCGCAATGAATGGCATTTTCGAAGCGTATTTTTCGTTAACTTCAGACAATCATATATACTGTCTACTTGTGGTTTGTATTTTTACGGTTGCGTTTTGTTGGACGGCGAGATTACAGTATGTGTGGAAACAGCTATTTTACTTTGACAAATGAAGCGGAAACCCATTGTTTCGTTGTGGCTAACTCGACGTGAATCATGCTACAGTACCGCTCGGCCCCAGTGGTTTTTTTACAGATGTTTAATAAAACACGTCCCTCTGCGCTAGCTTGATAGAAGCAGAGTCCGCAGTAGCTTAAGGCGATGTAAAATTAAACTATTTGGGCTACACAGTTCACTCAATGCTCAATTGTGTTCAATTATGTTACGTTCCAGTCTGAACAAAGATCTACTTACGCCGCAGTGGTCCCTCCCCCGATATTTGTCAACAGACCTCCGTCGGTGTTGGCTACGCGCATGCGCCACAGGAAATTAAGTCAACCAGATCCAGCTGACGACTGTAAAATATGAATTTTACCTGAGAGAAAAAAAACGATTCGCGGCCTGTAATTGATAACGTCCACTTACGGTACATTTGCGTGCAGGAACTACAATGTCTCTGAACTACTGGGTTACGGTTACAACAGGTTCACAACAGTAATGTGAAATTATTTTTTTTTTTCTCGAAGTAACATTGTTAGCAATACTGTACACATTTACTGGCACAGAGTACAAATGAGGCCTACAAGTTCTACGTTTTACGGAAAGTACTTCAAAATGTAAATTTAAAAAATAACGTATTTTGATACACGATTTACAACCGGAAAACCTGAATATTGCCAACTTGACACAGGTAAAATTACAGCGAGGCTATACGCCGAGAGGGTTCACTGTTGAGGCGAGTTGTTGCCCGGGAAAGTGGCGTTATTATTATCGCCAAGTCCTCTGAATATACACTATAACGTTTACAGTCTGAGACATTTAATTTTTCTCTTCTTTCGCCTGGATACTCCTGCTTCCTCCCACCGTCCAAATGCATTGGAGTTAGGCTGTTTTGCGACTCTATATTGTCGCTGTATGCGAGTGAGTGAGGAGTTGCTCGTCCCCATGTGGTCAGCCCTGTTACATGCAGGCGATTAGTCCATTCACTTTTCATATCCAACTCCCATATCAGCTGGAGTTGGCACCAGCCCGTCCGCGACCCTCAGAGGACAAGCGGTGTTGCAAATAGATGGCAATCAACACGATCCTTTGTTCGATCAGGGCTCTGTTACCGTATTTGCGGAAATACGTGTCCACTCTAAAATTCAAAATGTGATCGCTTCACCCCGCGTAACGATAAAGTGCGGCGTTTGTGAGAGCCTTTCACAGAAGAAAAGCCAACAGATCAGCTAAGAGGGGGGAAAAAACACTGGACAGCGCCCGTGGTTCGATCCCGGTGGGGATTGTGAACAGCATTTTCTATCAGTAGAAAGTTGGTCGAAGTAACCACTGAGCTATACCAGTGCGAGAGCTGACTCTGGAACGTGGCCTTATAAAGATGAGCCTGTGCGCGTTGCGGTGTGACGTATTGTAGAGAGATTCGCGTTTGTGATCCTCCCAACCGTTGGGAAAATTCACATGCTCCACCGTGGACTCTTTGCACATGAATAAATTTACACATCCCCGCACAGCTGCCTTATGTATGACAACATTTCACATTTTTGCATGTCGAAGTTTCTTACTATTTCTATGGTAAATACGTATGCCTCTGCCAGTAGTGTATTTATAGGAGTGTTTATTATCTTCTTTATTATATATATTTTTTCAATATTTGTTGTCTGTTTGGAACAAATCAAGTCAAATTCATGTATGTGAAAACAAGTATTGGAGGGAATATTGGATCGTGTGGCCTCGAACACAACTGTTGTGGTCTGTAAGTGTCGGATGTTGGAATAAACCGGTGTTTGAGAACACGTTTACCAAATGAAGTGAAGGTTTCTGCTGTACCCAAGTGGCCAATAAATTAATGCAAGTTTGATCAACATTGTATGATTACCAATGGCTCAGTGTATTCAGTGACCATGATGATGATGATTATTATTATAATTATTATTACTTTTTGCATTGTTTGACTGAAAAAGAAATGTAATGTCTTTAGTAATGCAGTTACTAATCTTACTATATTATTTTGCTTTAATGTTTTTGTTTAAAATTTACTCACAGAATTGGACCTGGATCAAAGGAACCTTGGAAGATCAAAGCCACTCACGCCCGATATAACGGCATAGCAACACAGTCGTTATTCAATGTGACGTGTTTTCTCACTGATCAGTACTGAGCATGATCACAGAACAACACGTTTTCTGAGACATTCGACAGTTTTGATAATGGCCTGGCCTCTGAGAACAATTCAGGTGAGTGTGAAGTCCCTGTGAACAGCAAGCGAAAAGCTTCTCATCATGTAAAACTTAAACAACTTTAAAGCCTTCCAATGTGTTGAGATCTGGTGATGGGACCGATGATTCACTGCAAGCAGTCAACATGTTGATGTTCACTGGATTTATGTTTTTGTAGAGAGCAGGGACAGCATCACAAAATCCGACAACATCGTGTCAATCAGCAGCTTGGTGTGTTGTCGTTTGAACTGCTGGAACCATACCTACGTTTTGACACCTACATCTTCATGGACATGGTGATTCAAATCCCGACCGGTGTCAACAAAGAGCTTGAATTTTGGCACCAATAGTGTGCAGTGAAAAGGTTCCTTCCATGTTACAACAGATTGCTGCGGATTCTGGCCTGATCTGGTCTTTGTTCTCTGCCCTCTCTCTTCTCAGACTGCCAGGATTTACTGTACAGGTATTTGGCTGTAGATCCTCTGGACCGCATCACTTTGGAGGAGATACTGCTGCACCCATGGTTCAGATAGTCACGTCATACCCATCCCTCAACACAGTATACAAGCCAAATATAACGTCTTTGTATTACACTATATGGGGCCTCATAGGCCACAACTTTTCCTGTGTTGACTTTGAATACAAAAAGTAGACGGGTATTAAACACACATACCTTTATTGACATTCATTCTTTGACATGAAAGCGGCAAAACACTTTGTTACTGAGCACTGCAACAACACATCTAAATACAGAGACGCTTTATGTTAACTCATACAGAAATTAAAGCTGAAAAGCAAAATATGGCTAATGTTACCTCCCATTGTCTCCGGAGGTTTAAATTAAGTATAATATACAATAAAAATCTATTAAAAAAAGGAACACAAGAACACGCTCGCCGTACAGTGGGTTTACTGGTGTGGAACGGAGCTCTACTGTGATTCTCAATGAGAAAAATGACACTTCTATGTAAGGCAGATTTATTATTTACATACATGTAATGAGGTGGCACTTTGACAGAAACTATGTAAAGGCAAGCGATGATATTTCAGTCAAACTGTCATAATTATTACTTCTACATGTTGTAATTAGGATTTAGCATCCCATTATCACAGAATAAAGATCCTGTAGTTGTAAAGATACAGTTTCATGAATATTCTAATTCAAAATCACAAGAGTGCAGAAGTCATAATTATGAGAAATCTATGTTAAGATTTCGAGATACAGAAGTCATTATTGTATCTATTTTTTTTGTTGTTGTTTTCATTGGGGAATGTGATTCCCAAGAACTGCAACACAACATAGCACCGTTGGTATGAATGAATCCATGATGGCATTTACTGAAGCTTCAAGCCAGTGTACAGTGTTGCAATGCAGATTCAACATACTGTTGTGGTTTCAGATTTCAGTTCAATAAGATCTGCTGCTTTCCATCTCAAACACAACAGGTGTTCGCCGCACAGTCAGCACATGGAGGCCACTTCTGTGCCCTTTGCCATTCGAACAGTCCATTATCATACTCTACAACCACAACTGTAACGTTTATACCTTATCTAAAACCCGGAAGCTAGCAGCTGACGCCTGGCATGGTGCTGCAAGCCATTCTTCAGAGATATTGCATCCGTTTTTTTGGAAGCTGCAATATCAGCAAAGCATAAAGAGGACAAAACGTTGCCTAGTGCACATTTAAAATCAGAGCAAAAAAACTGAAAACTGATGCAGGCTTTGCTTGTGGGCCAACAGCAGCTTTAACAAGTATTCTTCAGCCGTTTAGTGAAACTGAACCTCATAAACAGATCAGCTACAACATTCAAAATGATGCCTGGTTTTACTGTTGTGGCTGATTGGCACCTCTGGAAGAGGCAGCTGACACATACTTAAAAAGTGGTAAACCTCCTTTAGCTGAAAGCGTTCCATTTTACATGAGCGGGAATAAAGATTGTGGCGACAAAATCGGAGGCCAGTATCATAAAACGCTACAGGATGACACCAGTTACTCTAAAGGAATTGCTAAATTTGCATTTATCTTTTCATTTCTTACCTTTCACACCTACATAGGCCCCATTGCACTGAATAATTGCCTGCACCAAACCAAAAAATGTGCCAAATGTGATTGGAAACTTCTCTTTGGTACCATTAATGGGCTTCTTCAAACGGGAAGGCAGCTAAAAGCTACTAGAGGAACTCTGGTATAACGTCTTGCTTTTTAAATGATTTTGGCAAACAATATTGGACAGTGGTGGAAAAATATTGCGAGGAGGCTGAATTTTAGGGGCGCTGCATTTGCTGAGACACTATACTGATATGTTAAAAAGAAGAGAAAAAAAGCATGGTTTCACAACGAGGATATCAGCCGGCGAAGGTCAATCGAAGTGTTGAGGACACCGTTGGAAGGCCATGTTGTTTTTCCCACTGATAATTCCAGAAAAGCGTTTTCTTCTCGGCTCAGGGGGGGCGGTTCCACGAGGTACTGTGTGTAAGAGCGGGCTGGAACCGAGAACGAGACTGCTGCACGCTGCAGCGATTCCCGAACAAAGCCCACAAAGACAACCAACTGAGCAGCGCTGCACCGGACGACCGAGCCCACCACTGGTCCAAGTGGGTTACCTGCTGTTGACTGAGCTCGCCGTGTGCAAAAGGACACACACAGCACCCTTTGGCACTTTTTTTTGCTCAAGTCAAATGTGTACCGCAAAAAACAAAACAAAACAAAAAAAGTCTTTACTTGATACAAGGCTGTGACTGACCATACTTGAGGGCCTGGGCGCCTCTTTGGCCCTGATTAGAGGATTATCTGGCGTCATTGAGCTGCCTGGCCACCGTCAGGATCTCCTTGGCTCCTTTGCTCAGCAGTAAGTTGGCCAGGTCGATCCCCAGTCGCTCAGCTCTGTCCTGGGCTTGGCCCGGGATCTTGCTGGCTGTCACTCCCACTCGCTGCACCCGCTCGTCCACCTCTTCTGAGCTCTGTCGCACAAACAAAAGCCAGCCACTTATTGCGCGCTCCATCCAGTCTCTTGACGTTTGCGTTATCAAAACGAGACATTTCCGTCTTTAAACCAAGGCCCTCGGCCGTCACCTTGTCAGCGGCCGCAACGCTTGGTCTCCATGGTTTCCTTCAGACTGTCTGATCCGTCCAGGCTGTACACTGCACCTGTCAGGTACAGCTGAGAAAACACAACAGCAAACTGTCCTTCAACTTTTGTTACTCGCGATGCATCTACAACAGCTATTATTTTCACCATGTCTCCTTCACGTTTCCTTGGTTCCAGACCTGTGAATCAGATCTGTTCAGCAATTTAAAAGGTTTGGTGCTGTGCCCGCGGACGCCCGTAATCATTTGAGAAACAGGTGACCTATCTGAGCTATGTCATTGGGATTAAAAGAAATTTAGCACTGCTATTGTATAGTATACTATAGTATATCCTGCAGTGGCAGGATAAAGTCATGTTCGTTGGAAACTGACTTTTTTAAGACTTCTCGAGGCTGGTTTGTCTTAACTTCGCGGCATGTTTAAGAAATTAGGTCACTGCAGAAAGCTACAAATACAGTTACATGAAGCACCGTGTTCTGAGATATTATCCAAAGTTACTTAAATGACTGTGTATGTGTGCGTGTGTGTTTCTACCTCGCATTCTTACCTGAGAGTCTTTCACTTCGGTGTGAACAGCCACTGGTACGCTGCACCCACCCTCCTACAAATGATAATGAAATATTAAATAAATACACTGGGTTTTCTGTGTTCATACAAGGAAAATACATTGAGGATAAGTGTGTGTGTGCGCGTCTGCACCAGGTGTCTGAGGAAGGCTCTCTCTGCTATGCAGCGCAGAACAGTGTCGGGGTCGTGGAGGACGGACACCATCTCCAGGATGTCCACATCTCTGGCCCGAACCTCCACTGCCAAAGCCCCCTTAAAAAGGACACACATACACGTTTTATACACACCCATAAGAATGAAGAGTGCCATTATTAAGGGGACTGATTATATTTATTGTCCTTTACTATAAAGGACTCATGTTTCGAATCTCACTGCCCATACCTGTCCAACAGCGTACATACAGTCTTCAGGCTGCAGGATCTACCAATGGAAAAAAAAAATAATTCAGACCGTTTGACTGTTAAATGAGAAAGGTCCCTTACAATGAGTGTCACACAAGAGGACGTGATATGATCAGTATTGTACCTGGCTGATCCGGTTCTCCCAGCCCATCCTCCTGAGGCCTGCAGCGGCCAGGATGATGGCCGCAAAGTCCGCCTTCTCATCCAGCTTCTTCAGGCGTGTGTTCAGGTTCCCACGCTGGAGACCACCGCTAAGGACTGATACAAATATCCACTCTCACGCTCCCTTGTGACAAAACTGATTCCTCGCCTCTTTTTAAAAGGATACAATATCTTTGAATTCCAGGTGGGGGAATCTCCTCTTCAGCTGAGCAGCACGGCGCAGTGAACTGGTGCCGATCACACTACACAAACACACAGCGTGAGATGGACTTATTCATACCTTTGGCAGGAGTGCAATCAAATACAACCAGTTGGATAATCTATTGGACTGTACCTGTTATCTGGCAGAGTGTCGAGAGTTTTCCCAACATTTTTCGGATGTAAAACCACTGCATCATGGGGATTTTCTCTCCTAAGAGCAAGAATAAACACAAGCGGTTACAGCAGGTCAAAAGCAACTTCAATAAATATCACAAAACAAATACTATAGCGATCTGCAGGATGGACAATAGGCAACATTTGACCTGTGCTGAGCTGTATGGACCAACAGGAACTGACCCAACAAAGGAACAGCTTATGTCCCAAACACAGCCTCATTATCTCCTCTACTCATCTTCAGTGACACTGACAATGAATGCTTACTTTGCAATAAAGAAAAAAGGATCAATACCCTTCTTATGGGGACAAAAATAGCTGAAAACTGCTTCAAGGAAAGACAACAAATTCAAATCCTTGGGGTTTTCTCATAAATACAGCTTTGCATCCAATATTTCTCACCAAACATGCTGCGTAGTCTTGGGGTCGTAATGTATCGAATGATTTTGCTCCGTAAAATTTTGCTGGTTACATTTTTTGAATGTTTTTTTGCTACCACTAAAGGCTAAACTGTAATTTGACTGGTTTAGTCAATTCATCAATCAGTTTACGCCTTGTGGGTGGGCACTGAAACTACTTTGTTACATTTCTTCATTGAAAGAGGAAATCCTTGACAACATCCTACATCTTTGAACAGTGTGGAGTCTTCGGCACTTGTGAAACTCTTGAAATTAGGAGTGAGGGTAGCATTATTTCTGCTAATTCCCAGGGCATAGGTTGGAAAAATTGACTTTTAAAATCGGCAGCAGGCGAGGTAATTTACCAATCATCGACGTGACACAGTGTAAGTACATTCAGACACCCTGCTTGTGAGAGCGCACTTACTTCAGCACGGCTCCGATAGTGAATCCTGGAGGCAGTGAGGTGGGAAGGTCTTTCAGCGAGTGAACAACCAGATCAACCCTGTGGGACAGAGGAGTGCAGTCATGTATAGGGGCACCTTTATGTTTCATGGCATAATACAGCCATTCAGTGTTGGGCCATATTTTATGTCTTCAATGCAGCTGCAGAACATCTGAGGCTGCAGAAGAAATCAAAGGGTCTCCCACTGCGTGGATTTCATTTGAAGTACGCTTGCATGTTGGCACGGATTTTTGAGAGGAAGGTGCAGATATGAAAACTGGCCTGGTGAATGATGATGACTTGGGTGGCTGGGGATGATGTCATTATTTCATTAGAATTCATACATGCTGTTTTCTTCAGCACATAGACAAATGCATAAAAAAACACTCATCACTAACTGTAACTGCCTGAATAATGGTACAAAGTCACTGTAATAATTCTTCTAAATTCAACCCCGTGCAGTGAAGGAAACAATGCTGTGAAGGCCGCGTGGTGACAGCCACAGATGACACTGCTGACACTCACTCATTCCTCTCCAGAGCATTCTCCAACTCTTTGGTGAATAAACTCTTCTCTCCAATCTGCAATAAACAAACAAACAGTGATCTTCTGTTATATTTTTTTCTTTACATTCATCTGTTACAATGAAAACAAAACATTTCCAGGTAGGATGAATACACCATATGTATATATTGCATGCCATCAAGTATCCAATCATAAGGTGTCCAGTTGACCAGGTAAGTTGTTCGCTCTAAATGCATTCCTACTCGGTTAAACTAGCTTCACCTTTGATAAAGCTGTGTCGAGGATTTTGTCTCCCGTCGTTGACATGCCAACTGGAAGACAGAAGAAAGAACGATTCAGTAATATGACCAAGCACAAGTAACAGTGACATCTCAAAAAAAAAAAAAAAAAGAATTGAAAGTCTGCAATGATTCTCACCTATTTCTATGTGCAGGTCAGGGTACAGTTCTTTCAACTTTTCTGCCACACTGTCAGTCTGGATGCGAGCCAACTGCGACAAAAGAACACAGCAGCATTTGACTTGAGACGACAGAGGCCGTGCTCGTCAAATCAGTCGGACAGACTGGAGGAGAAAATCTTATCTTAACAAGACATTGTCAAACCAAGACCATGTTATCTCTGCAAGTAGAACTCCAGACAGAGAGCTTCTTTGCTATATCAGAACCAGCGTGGAGGAACGGTGCACCGGATAATTAACTGACACACTAAGACTTTCAAATCATTCAAATGTTAGTTCCAAACTAAATCAAAGTCAGACATAAAAATTAGAAATCATCCCAAAGCCAAGCGCTCTGACGTGCTTGTAACAATAGCAGGAGAAAATTAATTAAAGCTCAGAATTGAATAAATGTAGGTCTTTACCTGGCTTTTGCGGGTTCCAATCCGGATGACCCGACTAACTTTGCCATTCCCGTCCTGCAGGAGTAAAAGATAAGTTAGCCAAATGTGTTCAAACCCACTTTCTGCAGAACCTTCCTGATTTTCCACTTGGTGTCCCTCACTCACCCCCGCACACTTACAACCACACATAGAAATGAGCTGAAACATTTTCACTGCTTGTCTCACCCTGATGTACTTGTAAGGTCCATCCTCCATAATTCTGTGCCTGTAGTGAGCGTCTGCACTGTAGAGGCTATTGTGTCTGCTGTGTGGCTGGGACTGCCTGCTGTGCCTTGGTAAGGAACTGTGCTGAGGTCATATGGCCTTGAGATACTGAACAGTGGTCTTTTTTACCAGACGCCACCCCCCTCCTTCAGGACCTCCACCCCAAGACATCTCTGGTTCCACAAGATAAGTGTGCTAATTCATGGAGTCCGTTATAAGAGGCAGGGAGGGGCAGCTAAGGAGGGTCGTGGGTATAAGGTGTGGTCATGAAACAGACTGTGTGGACACTTTCCTTCTATGACACTCTCTATTTCCTAGATAGTCAGCAACCAACAGCATACAGTGGTCACCACTGATGAGAACAATACTGAAATAATGAAAATTTAAAACAATTCTCAGAGCTGGTATGTAACGCACACTGAATAGCTGAAAGCTGAACATCTATTAATATATTGCTGTGTTTCCCAGGCTTCATAACCCTAACAAGTTTTACTGTAATTAGCTTACTGACAACTGTCTACATGTATTATCCCCATATTAACATCTAGAGAAGAACTCTTTTTCCCCCTGTTTTAAGGGGGAAAAAAGAGTTCTTCTAAAACAGTCATTGGTCACTCAATTTGTTGGGTAAGTCTGGAAGAGAGGATGAAGGCATGTGATTGGCTGAAGGCTGAACAGGCAGGAATTGGTGACAATGTCATCATTACTATAAATGTTATTATGAAATTGGATATAGAAAGGTGTTGTCGGGAAACATATCAATATGAAATAATAAATATTTGGAAACTTTGCAATGAGATATATAAGAATACTCAAATTGCACCCTGTTACTTCAATTATGAACATATTGGTATATTTTATATCCATTTCATCTACTACATCTGTACAATTAGCTATTTATTCTTGACTTGTCTGGACCTTATTTTGCTTGTGTGGTGTCACGTCTTTAACGAAGCTAATAATGGGCACACCTCCATTTGGAATCAGTGAAATAGGAGAAATGTTACGTTAGTTATCAAATTTGACAACATTCTTGTCAACTTGTTTCCCATTTTACCGATAAATAAAGAAAACAGGACATCCCACAACGTAAAGGTGAGCTTGTAAAACTAGCCGCAAAGGCTATAAAAGTAGCAAAAAAATGTTTGTTTGTTTTTTTTTAGCAGAATACCGGTGTTAATTCACCCCTTCCAGTAAACCGTCAGGTTATTTTTCGAGCTAACACGTCAACTAAGTCACCCACAAACATGGATAAACGTTAACACTCGTCCTGTTCAGTCAAGCTGTCAACAGAATCCCACCCCTCCTACGTTTTCTGTCCAATGAAAAACAGTATTCCAAAAACAGACGTATGCATCGACCAATCACCGCGTTCCAAATGATAGCACATATACAAATGGCGCTGACCGTCGCAACGAGCACCCCATGCATGGTGCAGACCACTGGCCCAACTTGAGGAAAAAAAAGAAAAACCTACCGCAGCATTCTTCTCCTCGGACATATTGATGATCCGCTTCACTCCGCCGATGTTGTTCGAACCAATTCTGGGCTTATCTACACAGTGACTTCATTAAAAAACACGAACTCCTTGGAAGCAGCCAGAGCACGACTCCCGGCTCCCATATGAATGAACGCGGAACTTCGTGATGTCATTGGACTGGCTAGAGGTCATTTCCTTGTTCCGTCTTTCAGTTTCCTCTCGCAGACAGTATGCAAGAAGCCCGTGGATTAACAGGTCACGACCAAATAAAAATACTGGTCTAATGTATGTTTCACGAGTGTGTCTTTTTCTTTCTTTTTTTTTTAACGTTGTGAAGTCCGAAAGTGCCACAATTTTCTGACCACGCTCAAGATCACAGCTTCTGTTACATACTTAGATCACCAGAGGAAACATTTTAAAACTTCCCTGCTGTGACTTTTGCATCTAGATGTGACCTGATGATGTAGGCTTATGGAATAATATCAGTATTCCAACTTTGTATAATAAGTGCCACACCTAACTGAATCCATGAGCACATATTGCCGGGAAGACAGGTTCAGACCGTCTATCAATGGGAGTGAGAGTAATACTGAACACAGTTGGCCCACATACTTGGAACTGTCTTTTATTTTTACTTTTACTCTTGGAAGCCTTTTATGTATTGGGAATAGGACCAAGCGTGCTTTAATAACCTCCACTTCCTACACATACAGTTTAAATGAGGACATCTGGTGACTAAAATAAGCTACTGCTACTCCAAGTATTGTGTGCGTGAGAGAGTGTTGTATTACTGCATAGTGGAGTAGACACTTTGGTTGAGAATGGTAACATGTTGCGCTATGAAATTAGACAAGTTCAAATTTGTTGTCATAGTTTTTACAATTATATGGGCCATGGTTAGATTAACCAGCTACAGGGCCACAGTGGTAGCCTCCAATGTACAGACCTCTTTCACAGCAGATATTTTGTTTTTTTCGCAGGTGCTGATAAATCATTAACAGTGGTTCATCTGTTCTTTTTAAATGTTACAATAAGCCGTGACAGTGAAACAGTTTTCTGTGAGTTCTCTATCAGAATATTACCTGATGTAACTGAAATGCGGTTTCATAAATAATCAAGATAACGACAGTCCTAAGACTCAGTTTTGTCACAGATACCCACTTCAAGAAAGGGCCTCACAGAACGTAAAGCAAACCCCACCTGAAAGGACTCATGTCAGAAGGTCAAATGGTAATGTAATTTTGGTAAGATCGACTTAACATCACATAAAGCCACATCTAATCAAATCCGGCAATTCAGGACCAGTGTTCTCTCTGACCTAATAGCACGCTGATCTTTGTATATTATAGAGCAATGAAATAGCCTATTAATGTCCAGACACTGACTGGAAGTTTTGATTTTTAAAAATGTATTTTATTATAATTGCTGAACATACAGTTACAGGTTATGATTTGTGTGATAAGGGCAACGTACTTTCTAATCAAAAACACAGACATTTAAAACATTTTTAAATTTTACTAAAAGACTTCTGTTCCTCCAGAAAAAAAGGTCGTCCACAACGATGGGATGCATCAGTGTGTAAGACATGAAATTATTTTAGTATTTCTCATATAACCATCACCTATTTATCATTCGAAAGAGACAAAAGGTCGAGGTGTGGAACTCTCAAGTCGTTTGCACCGTCTGGGAATTGCAAACAGGAGGACGAAACGCCTGTAGTTAGTTATTTATGCAACAAGGCCAGCATTTTGGGGCCCACGTCATTGGTTTCCACGGTGGGCTGATCCAGCGCTGCTCTTCCGGTGGAGACGTGGCTCTGTACTGCTGCCATATTGACGCTAGCTAGCTAACAACCATAGAAGCTGAAGTCAGCTGCACATTCGCACCTTGTTATTCCAGAGTGATTAGAAATCCCCCAAAGTAACGAACACGAGAGACTGAAGATCGTCGTACCATAGAGAGAGACCAAAATGGTGAGTGACAGCCGAAAATCGTCATATTTTTCTGCCTTTTATCGGGCCTTCCGATTATCATAACATTGGCTAATCTGGCAAGTGGCTAAAGCCAGTTAGGTATCAGTGAGCTAGCTTCTCCAGTGGCGAAATAAGAGGAAATGCAAATGTTTCTCTCCGTTGGATTCCCAATATCAACGCCATATTTCCTTTCTGAAATTACATAATACACAATAAAACAATTAATCATTATAGAGAGCCACATTTCAATGCAATAGGCGGTACCGAGTGTGAAGATACTGCTGACGTTAACTAGCTTTAGAAGCTAGCGCTCGGGTTAGCTCCTGTCACTAGCCGGAACCGAGCTAACCTTAGTTACCTGCTGTCAGGTTGTCCTCAGCCAGACAACACTGGGTACCTTAAACTAACCATATGCATATTTCTATGTCACTTTGGTAAACAGGAGCGACAGTATATCCCGAAATATCAACGTTAACCACAGCTGCTGCTTGTTCACATCAAGTTGGGCTACATTGCACTCGGGGTCTTTCATGCCCAGCTGCCATTGTCAACGTGGAATGAATGCGGTTGCTTCATTTTTTACAACGTGAAATAATATTTAATTCAAATTGAGTACACTCATAGTCGGGTAAATTGACGTAAGTCGATGTAGAGTCACGGGAACGTGTAGCGTGATGATAACGTTTCACTAAGCAAAATGACGGTTTAAAGTTGGTTTTGCGTCATGGCTGACAATAACACAATATAACAAGTGCTCAACGTCATCCAAATCGCTGTTCACCACTGTTACATCCGGAATACATGACGTCTCTGTTTGCAGGAATTATTCCACTAAAATGTCAATTATACATACTATGTTTCATGTTTCTCTAAAGACAGTATTAAATTGTTGATGATGTTTACCTGGGGAAGGCTCGCTCTCTTCCAAAACAACCAAACGTTTGTGGGATGAATGGTGATCTGTCCAGTGTGTTATTACTAAAAGTCTGTAAACACAGTAATCATGGTGCCTCTTCACCTGCAGGTGCTGTTGGCAGCGGCGGTGTGCACCAAGGCCGGAAAGGCCATCGTATCGCGGCAGTTTGTGGAAATGACCCGGACGCGTATCGAGGGTCTCCTCGCTGCGTTCCCTAAGCTGATGAACACGGGCAAGCAGCACACCTTTGTTGAAACAGACAGTGTTCGCTACGTGTACCAGCCGCTTGAGAAACTCTACATGGTCCTCATCACCACCAAGAACAGCAACATCCTGGAGGACCTGGAGACGCTCAGACTCTTCTCCCGTGTGGTAAGAAAGAGTGGAGCTGACTTTCTGCTTCCGTCCACGCCTATACATCAAATGGTGTCCATCAACAGTGAGAGCTAAAGTTAGCATTGTCACATGGCAGCGTTTTATTAAATAATTCACAAATAGAATATGAATAAATAGGTTTTTCTGTAAATCAACATAAATAAATAGTACTCTTTCTTCCCAACTTTCACACATTACATATAATTTCTGTGGCCTGTCATCACATGCACAATGTCTCCCTCTGAGTAACTGTACCATGCATCTCGCTGCATATTGATGGCATATCTGTGGCACTGTGGATTGTAGATATCACACAGTGTCTGGGATAAAACCCACACCTAAAATGGATCACAGTCTGCTGCCGTAATTATCCAGTTCAAGGGCGTCCTGTTTCCTGATTCATCCTAATCCTGATTTTAATTTCATGTGCAGCTTTGATCATGAGACTAATGCTGTCCTGCAGTGCTTGATAAGCACAGATGCCCGCTCCAACAAAATTTGAAAAAAAAACGATGACCTATGTCAGAAATACTATTACTACACACTTTAATGCTTTTTGCATTTTTCTGATATATTTTCTTTGGTATATTCTCGAGATTTCTCTGAAAAGAAAGGACGTAAGTTGCAATCCAAAATGGGGGGGAAAAGAATTAATAAGTAAAAGTAGGAATGTCATGGTCATGTTTTTTTGTTTTTTGCCCTGATGAAATTGCTTAAACACCGGGTATGTGTGGATACAGTGTCTAATCCAACATTTATGTGACTTAAAATAATGTATATAAAGGTGGGTGATGAATTTAAGGAAGATTCAGCATCAAGTGTCTTATTAAGGTGTAGAACCACCATATTTTGTCAGCTCGACATCGGTGCTCTTTGGCATTGATTGACCAATTGCCTGTCTGGAGTCTGCTGGAGGGGGTTAACAGCATTGTGCGATGGTGATGGAAAGCACTAATACGTCAAATTTAAAATCTCCCATAGGTGTTCTGCTGGATTCAGATATGGGACCACATTTCTAAATGTTGCCTATTCAAAAGCTTCCAATGCGAAAATGGGGAAGTCGGTAATAATTGATATTTTCCACATATCAGCGAGGAGGATTATAGTTTTCATTTGGTTTTGTGTAAAATTGCTGCAGCGAACGTGACTGTGTTGTCGGGTTCACAGAGCAGCACTGGAGACACCACGACACACACACACACACACACACACTCTGCCTTCCCCAGCCATCTCGGGCTACCAGCATCTTCACCCAACGGCACATATGGATTGTGTAAATGATCAAAGTCTGACAATAAAGCCAGTGACAGCTCTCACACAATCACAAACCCCTACTTCCTCTTCCATTTAGCCTGACCATCATGTAGAAATAATTATTCTTTAACTTCTCTAAAAGTTCTCATCTTCTCACTGCAGATGTACCAAACGTGCAAAAGTGTTCACTCTGGGTCATGTGGTTGATGTGAGTTTCTTTTTTTCCCATACCTGTTCAGATCCCAGAATACTGTCGAGTGCTGGAGGAGAGCGAAATATCAGAGCACTGTTTCGACCTGATCTTTGCCTTCGATGAGATTGTGGCATTAGGCTACAGAGAGAATGTCAACCTGGCCCAGATCCGCACCTTCACAGAGATGGACTCCCACGAGGAGAAGGTTTTCCGTGCCGTCAGAGAGGTGAGTGAACAGTTTTTACATAGTTTTGAGTTTCATGTATTTATCAGGTAAAAATGTAATGTAAACTCAAAGCACCACTGAAAATGATAGAGGGCTCTCTGTATTTTTGCATATACTTTAAATTTTGGGCCTTTTGCTACACAGACCCAAGAAAGAGAGGCCAAGGCCGAGATGAGGAGGAAGGCCAAGGAGCTGCAGCAGGCCAGGAGAGACGCCGAGCGCTCGGGAAAGAAGGTGCCGGCTTTCGGCGGCTTCGGCAGCGCTGGCATGACCAGCGTCTCCTCAGGGTCCATCATCACAGACACTATCGTCGAGCCAGAGAAGCCCAAGATCACACCAGCTGCGGTCAGGTGCGACGCCAAGAAACACACCAATCGGCTGCTTTTTGATTTGAGCGTTGTATTTGTTCACTCTACAGTGGCTGACCTTTCTTTTCTGGCCAAGCAGCGTAGTTTTGCATTTACTCACGTCGGCCTCATGTTTTTCTTTTCAGACCAAGTGGACCCAGCAAGGCCCTGAAGCTGGGCGCCAAAGGGAAAGAGGTGGACAACTTTGTCGACAAACTCAAGTCCGAGGGTGAAACCATCATGCCCAGCACAGGGAAGAAAGGCTCAGATGTATCGAAGGTTCTGCCGCCACCGGTCAACGTGGAGAGGTACGGACACGACACGGTCTGCTTTAAATGTATCGGTAGTGGTCAGTACTTCTCATTTAAATGATAATAGTTGGGGCAGTTAAATTAAAAGTGTGGCATTAACATCTAGTCTTAAAAGAAGATTAGATTAGCTACTGTAAATTCTATCTGATCATAAGAAATGACTCAGCCCTGTTGTAGTTTGTGTTCTAAATTATGATCAAACTAATTACATGCAAATGTTTTGACCGTCACTGACACTACAAGCGCTGATCTCGAGGGGGGTTGGAAAAAAAGAAAAATCCCACACAACAATTAGGCCAAATGTGACTTAGTCACATAGTGTTATGTAAGTCAAAACCAACAATTATATAAATATGAAGTGGGTGAATCGTGATGGGATGAAGATGTATTTGACAGTAATGCAACTGAGCTCAAATTAAGTAGGGCAAGTGTAAAGTTGGGTCCATCAAAAACAAATGTCAATGCAACGTGATGTCATTTAAAACAGTACTGGCACCACAGCAGTATGTGCAGTTATACACGGTTTGCACGCGTTTCCTCCCCACCCAGTGTACATCTGCGCGTGGAGGAGAAGATCTCGCTGACTTGCGGCCGTGACGGCGGCCTACAGAACATGGAGGTGCTGGGCATGGTGACGCTCCGGGTCTCGGACGACAAGAACGGACGCATTCGCCTCGTTATCAACAACAATGACAACAAAGGATTGCAGCTGCAAGTACGTCAACACACATCACACAGTGATAGGCAGTTAAGGGTGGGGAAGGGGTCATAAAATCAATCAATCACATTTAGGTCCACTGTGCATACATCAGCCCTCGTGACTTCTTCCTTGAGTGTAATGATGTAACGATGATAGTTAGCGACAGTCTCGTTTCCCTGTCCCCTCTTCTTAGACACATCCCAATGTGGACAAGAAGCTGTTCACGGCGGAGTCGGTGATTGGCCTGAAGAATCCAGAGAAGTCGTTCCCTCTCAACAACGATGTCGGCGTGCTAAAGTGGAGACTACAGACCACAGACGAGTCCCTCATACCTCTCACCAGTAAGTATAAAAGTACATAAGTACAAATGAACAGTGTCCTGCTGCAGTCTCAGCCCCCCTCCTCTGCCCCCCCCCATCTGTGTTACAGTAAACTGCTGGCCTTCAGAGAGCGGTACTGGCTGTGATGTCAACATTGAATACGAGCTGCAGGAGGACAGCCTCGAACTCAACGATGTGGTCATCAGCATCCCTGTGCCGTAAGTACATCCACTGAACAAAAATGAAAAGGACTAAAGATGCTGATGAATACTTTAGTTTAAAATAGAAGTTATTCGTACTTTCTCTTTCATGGTGAAGAAATGCTGCATCCATGACAAAGATGCACAACAAGGTTTTTTTTGGAAGCACCGGGCATCACATGCATGCCAATTTAATACGGTATGTCTTGAAATGATTACGTTCCCTGTTGCTCCGCAGATCTGGGGTGGGAGCGCCTGTCATTGGCGATTTGGATGGAGAGTACAAACACGACAGCAGACGAAACGTGCTGGAGTGGTGCCTGCCCGTCATCGATGCCAACAACAAGACCGGTAGCCTGGAGTTCAGCATCGCTGGACAGCCCAATGATTTCTTCCCAGTCAACGTGTCCTTCGTGTCCAAGCGTAACTACTGCGACATCCAGGTGGGTTACAGAACAGAAACGTGGCCTGTCACGGTCCTCTCTGTGTGGTAGAAATCGGTAGTCAGTAGTAGAGAAAGTGATGGAAGAAATCACATTTTTATAATTTAGGATCCTAATATCTGATCCTGATTCAGTTTCTCTAAAATGCTTTCAGCTGTCAGTTAATTACCACATTTAGAGAAAATGATTAATCAAGCCTATCAGACTGCACCACTTTTTTTGCGGCTGGGAGGGATTGTGCACACACACCCCTCCAAAAAGAAAAACAAATAAATTCAGGTATTGCTGTCTGAAATGTCTCTGCTCAGATGCCCAGAACATCATGATCAATGACGTTGCTTATGACACAACTATTTGCATGCCGGTAATTGACTCTTTATTTTGTTTTTGTTTTTTTTTTCTCCCAGGTTACCAAAGTGACTCACGTAGATGGAGACAACTCCATTAGATTTTCTTCAGAAACCTCCTTTGTTGTCGACAAATACGAAATCCTGTAAAGAAAAAAAAAATTCAGAAAATGCCGAAATCACAAAAAAAAAATCACCAACAAAAAAAAGTCCAAATCTATGCTACAGAGAAAGGTTGAAGATTTCTTGCCTGCCCACCCTGTATACTATTTCAGAGACTGTGTACATCGACAGGACTACGTCAGCCCTCTGGCGAGGCCTCTTCCTGTGGTGGAGCAGAGCAGCGGTGGTGTATTTATATGTTTGTATGAGAGAGGATCATCTATATATAGAGTTAATTGAACAGGTAAATCCAACAAACCCCACACAAAAAGAAAAACTACACTGATGCTGTTGTGTTCGCCACGCAGAGCTGTAAAGAGAACTTGAGACAGAGTAGAGGATGACTGCAGGGGTGAGTCCAGCGTCTCTCTCAACATCAGCCTGTCAGTAAAACCCTCCCGGGGGGGGCGGGACTCGAGGCCACTGCTGGTAGTTTAGCAACCTCCTTCACACTCGCCTTGCGATGGCTCATCAATTTTTCAATGGGATTCTTGCTTTCTTTCCTTTCAGATGTTCTTATCCATAATAACTGCAGCGTTTGTAGCGGTCTCAATCATTATAAGCCTGTTGCTCTTTAATCATTAAACTATTGTGATTTGCTCTATTGATATCTCGCTTAAGATGATTGGTTTTTTTTTTCTTTCTTGTGAGAACACTGAATTTTCAGTTTTTGTAGAGACAGTGGTTCCTCGCTGAAAAGCAAAATATGGCTAAACATATTGTCTGTACTGTCTGTACTGCGGTTATCATCAGCAAAGTTGTGTTTTATTTTAACTTTGATATTTTTTACTGTTTGCTGTAATTTGATGGTGAAGAGCAGGACTTTGGAAGGAATATTCAGCTGCAGGGCAAAGTTAACTACAAGTAAATACATGTGACTTTAGCCTCTCTTGAATTTTCTTATGACCTTTTTTGTAACATGATTGCAACCACTCCTCACTGTGTCCGAAGGAAACGCCGTGTTTCTTTGAACACGTCCCAGAAGCAACATAAAAGCCCCTAATCTAAAATCCCACAAGGCATTTGAGATGTGCGATGGGAGTGGATGTGTGTTGGTATGATAGACCCATACGCACTTGTAAAGCAGCGATCACAGACTGCCAGCCTGATACACAACCCACTCCCCTCTCATCTGACGTAAGCAGAGCAACTACTGGAGCCCTTGCAGTAAACTCTGCTGCCGGCACCCCGTTCATCCACTCAGTCATCCTTTACTCACATTCTCAGTACATCAACATCATTCAGAATATTTGTTTGTCTTTCATGTTCTTGTTTTTTTTTTCATTTATACTCCCCAAATTTCAATTTAGCAATGGCTGTGGATATGGGGTTGAAAAAGGCTGTTTTGAGCATTTTTAACTAAATTACTGAAGGGGAATCTTAACATTCCAGTGTACAACTAGAAGAAAAAATCTAATGGAATAAAATGTATTATTGAAAATGTAAGTCTGACTCTTTTCTGGTGTGTTAGTGTCGTGGTTCCAGCTCTTTCTGTCAGATCTCATGACTTTGGGGTGTGAAATAAACATCCCAAAGTCATTAAATCTAGTAGAATATGAAATTGTTTAAGGAATGACATTTGTCTGTTGCTTTCAAGGTAGAGTTTGTTTATAATTCAGTGGCATGCAGTGCTCGATTCAAGAGAAAATATACATATTTAATGTAGAAGAATGAGCCACCTCCCTGTTATCTCATTAGCCGTACGAAGCATGTTTTCCCTAGATTAACTCAATTGAATTTTGCAGTGTTTCATTTTGTTGTGCCTCAGGTGATGACTAATCAGTTTGCTTTAAGCGTCACAATGAGTCATCCTATCTGCAAAACAACTTCTGTTAGCATTAACTAGCAGGGGGTGGCCCAGACCAAACATGGAGCCATGAGCCACAGGTCCTATTCTACATACGTGACTCATGTCTGTTCTTCACTGTGCTGTGAAAGAGCTCTTCTAATACAGTTCTGACAGATGCGTACTGTATGAACTGTAAGCAGTCTAATAAAATTGTTATCCCTAAATTCACAACATAAGACAAAGAGTCTACAACCAAACTATAGTAGTTTTGTGAGGATGTACTAAGGATGAATTTTAAGATAAAAGCTAATGTCATCATGCTAATATGCTGATATGAAGTGGGATTAATGCATTTGCCATGTCAGTTTAGCCGGTTAGCATGCTAACATGCTTATATGTAGCAGGTTTAAAGCATTCGCCATGTCACTTTAACCAGTTAGCATGCTAATATGCTTATTAGTAGCAGTTTTAAAGCATTCACCATGTCATTTTAATGTTAGCATGCTGACCTTTGCCAATTAGCACTAAACAAATTAGATTATGCAAATGAGAATGCCTTGCAGGCATTTGGTCATAAAACAAAGCTTTCCTACAAATTCAAAATTTTACTTGATCATGGCACTTAATCAAAAGTGAAGGGTTCACCAAAATTAATACAGCTCATCCCAACCAGAACATGCTATGGGTGTCTGTACAAAATTTCATGGCAATCCATCCGACTGGCCTATAGCTGTACAGTTTGGTTAATGAAAGTAGTTAAGGAAGTTTGAAAAATGAGCATGAACTGCTTTCCATTATTTAATCATCTCATGGCCCCTCAAATTTATCTTGCAATCATTCGTAGTCCTGAGGCTTTGGGAGGCAGCCCAACTTCAGTGGCGATAATTGAGACCTGGCATCATGGTAGCGCTAATGATTATTTTGGTAGCCTAAATACATGCCCCACAGTGAATGGTGGTGAGGACACACAAACAAAAAGTTTAACATGTCTTTGGATGGTTAACTGAAAAGATTGAACCATGCTTCTGTTGGGCTTTTTGTTTTTTAACCTAGTCCTTAAAGGGAAAATCCACTTTAAATATAAAATCGCACCATGAATGGATGACTAAGAGATATGTTAAAAATTTAAGCTGCCTCACTGACAGTCAATAGGCGACTGACCCTGTGAACTACAGTGTTTTTTTATGGGGTATAGGCAAGTTTGAGGTGTTTTCAGTAGCTTGGGGGTCGAAGGTCAAACAAACATGTCAAATGTCAAAACAGTCCCTCTCTTACTTCTTCAGTCACTTTAGTCTTGTTAACCCCATACTAAAAAAATGCCCTTGAGTGAAAAGGCCAACTCTATGTTCCCAAATCTCCATTTAACTTAAGACTAGTATAATATTAGACTGCAGTGATCATATGTGATTAGGTCTGAATTCCATGAAGGACAGATTATTTGACGTGAAGTGAAACAGCATCAGAGGAGGAGGAGAAGGTGTAGTCTTATAGAGGCAGAATTGTTTTATTTTCAACTGCCCTAAATATGAGTCGAGTCAGATGTTGAGTTGAGACGCTGCGGCCCAACAGATGGGTAAATGCTGGGAGACGAAGCGTGTGAGGGGTGGAGGGTAGGGGGAGGGTGAGTCTGGGAGGGTGGGAGCGGAGTTTCAAAGGGTCAGAGGGAGCGAGTTCAAGAGAGCTTACCAGCAACCATATTTGGATGGTGGTGGTGGGGGGTGTTAATAGCAGGCCTCCAGTCATAAAAAGAGGGTGTGTCTGTTTTCCGAATGAATGAGCAGGCTGATAAGCTTTGTAAAGGGTCTCAGAGGAGGGAGAGGGAGAGGGGAGAGCAGGGCAACACTGGAGCAGACATTGTTGTCTTTGGCATGTTAGACACAAGGTCTGCAGACAGACACCTCACACTGCAGAGCACGCCGTGATTCAGCTTGGATGTTGTGACTCGATTTGGATTCTGGGAATCAGCCGCTTGGAATTTGGTGGAATGGATTGTGAAAAGTTGGGTAACATCTCACATTCTTTGCTGCCTAAGCACCCAGAGTCAGCGATGATGCTCAAGAAAGTGCGATTCAAGGTAGGAAAATTCACCTGCTTGTGGGTCTCAGTGAAGCTCATCATGTCTTTCTGCATACAGTTCAGTTAGTCACATTCAGCGGGATGAGTGTTTTCACCATCACCGTGTACAGTGGAGTTTATATGGAAATCCTGTTTAGAGTTATAAGACTTGAAATCGAGAGACTGATACTCACACCATGCATGTGCCCCAGCATATTTTAATCCCATGTCCCATTCACAGAACTAACAAATGCTTGTTGACATCATAGGGATGGATGTGTACTTTTCCAATTTATTTGTAGTGAGGAAAACAGAGAAAACACAAGAAATTCATGAATGCCAGTTTTACTTCAACGATAGGGTGAAAAATCATAATGAAGTGAAGTACTACCTACTGGTTACTTATCCTTCATACAAAAGCCTACAGTATGAAGCTGTGTTGAATTGGCCTGCAGTTCAAAGGGAAATCCTCCTGCTCAAGCTGTGTGTTGACACTGAGGTGATAATTACATAGGCATAGACACAGCAACAAGAGGAGCTGTAGCTGCTGGCTCTCACCACATTTATATAATACTGTAAAAGATTTACTGTTGTCACCAGTGTTGGTATGACACAATGGAAGAGACAGTAGCTGCTGTGATATGGTACATTAGTTTATTTTTATTTCTTCATGGCAAATATGACATTTTCATGCATCATACTCTTCAGTGCTGTTTTCTTCCATATTCCCATATCCAGTTTTTTTTGTTATAGCCCCATTGGTTACACTTGCTTTTTGTTGTTTTATTATGCTGCTCACCATTGACGTTTGATTTTATTCTGTGCATTTAGACCTACAAACTAAGACTTGCCTTCACTTGTGTTGTAGCAACAAAATGTGTAGTTATTATTGTCACTGCAGGGGGTCACATCAGAGAAGTATGAGAGTTACTGCAGGTCATTTATTGCTGATCATGTAGCAGCCTGACAGAATGCACCGTAAATTTAGAGATTCAAATGCAAATGATACAGGACAGAGTGGGTGGGAATTGATGAATTCTTGTCCGCAGGGATAGACAAATTTAAAATTATTTCATGACATCTGCTTTCACTCGCACCTGTCGCTCCCAGCTGCTCTTGCCATCTACTCAGAGGTGACACTTTTCCCAAGCAGGAGTGTGAAAGAGAATGCGAGAGAGTGAGAGACCAACTTAAAAACAATGAGAAGCAGACAGCAAGTAAAAGAGAAGTGGTGGATGAGTGAATCCTCATTGCATGTACACTTTCCAGAGGAAGTAACAAATGGAAAATGTGAATTAAGACCCAGTGGTCCCCCTAAACAGCAGATGGTCAGAAACATACACATTGACATTTACTGACCCTTACATCTGTGTGTGCAAATGTTACCCATCAGAACTATAATACATTTATCTGTAGCATCACCTAAATAAGTTTTTTAAAAAATGGAGCTCCATAAACATGTATATGAAACCATTTAACTATATTTTTAATGTTTCTCATGTTTCTCTAATGAGATTTTGGTACAGTAGCGTAAGGTTGTGATTGTACGGAACCATTTGTGCTACCTCTTGTGGAACAATTTTTGTAATAACAGTAAAGTATGGGTGAAAGACAGGTTGATGCAGGGATGATATTGGATGAATTCTATATCTGTATGTGGAATTTCATCTCTGCGACGATCACAGCAGCGGATTGTCTGACCACCAAACTGTCCTCAGCAGCTTTTTGTATGGATCTCTCTTCACACTGCTTTGCTACATTCTGTCTGTATTTCTTTGACATCTCGATTCACTTCAGTTTTTTTCTCACTTGTGTATATTTAAAGTATCCAGTGTTTTATAAAGAATTTACACAGAAAGCGTATGTGCATTTTCCTTCACTTTACTCTAAATTGTACTTCATCTTGCAGCCAATAAATACAACAGGCATGCAGGACATTAAATATATCTCACATTATGAAAAGGCAGCTATCAACAAGTACTCGAGCTGAAGAACTACCCTTGGGTGACATCAATGTTAACTTTTAGCCATGCTAGCCTTCAGGGATGGAAATATTCACCAGTCATGCACTTCACTTTGCCCGTACATTTGTTTATGGCTAAAACTAACTGAAACTAGTGACTTTGTGTTTATTACTAATTAACAACTGTTAAGACACTAAAATGTTAAATGAATAAGTTGAACAGAGTAAACATTATACCTACTAAACATGTTAGCATGTTAATTATGGACAAGTTAGCATGCTGATATTAGCACTTTGCTGCTGGAGTGGTGGTAGACCAGTGTTATGGGCGGGCTTTCGGGGGTCAAGGCCCATCCAAACAGTCCAACCTACCCCCTTAGTTGAAAAAGCCTCCTCCTGACAGAAATACAAAAGTTATATACGTTTCAATGCAAAATAAAGCATTTATAGTTTTATTTTAAGAACAATTTCTTACTGTAACTAATGACATCCTGCCCAGCTAAATAAAAACAATTACCATTGCGACATTGTAGCTAGCAGCCAATTATATTACATGGTTTAACTTGTAGTTATGTCGAGGGTTTAGGTTGGTGAACATTTTCTTGGTGGTAAAAGAAGCTAACTTGCTGAAAGTGTTGTGCAAATTTCAGCCAGTCTCTTTTGATATGGATGTTAGAAAGTTGTTCGGAATATCTCTCAAGTTGTAAAAAGTCACGCTAATGACAACTAATCTCAAACTTCTCAAATGATTCGTGGATTATTTGCTGCTGTTGCTCCTGACACACAGACAAGCTAGCGATAGAGCTAAAACTAGCCTTCCTAAGGCCACTGATTCTAATGGGGCTAAGCAGGGCTAAGCTAAGTCTGACGTTTGCCCCGTGGATCTGAGAGTGGATGGGAAGTCAAATTGTAAAGCACCCGTCATGAATCTCCAAGCAATGAGTTCCTAACTCCTCATGTGAACTGTGGGAAAATGTCTATCTTTCTATGCACACAAGTGCCATTGTTTGCTCTTCTGTGCCTGTGCTTTGGATGAGCACAGTGCACCTATGTGGTTGTAGTTACTCATGCTGGTTCTTGTTGTTTCTTAAGAATGTCGTTGATCCTTTCATTTGTTGTATATCCTGTTGACGTGGCCCAAAATTAAAGGATTAATTGTTGAATGGACTTGCCTCTTGCAGTAATGTATGAAATGCAAAAGACTGAATGTTTTTCTCTCTGTACAACTCTTCGTCCATCTGTTCAAGCGCGTGCACACCCATGAGCTTCAGTGACAGTCTCTGTCATAGTTTCATGAAACTTGATAATGTTAGTTATAAACTTATTAAAAGCTATGCGAGATGAAAACCCCCAGTAGGATCTAATCTCTTTGCTTCATAACTACCACCAATAATAACACCACTGTTACTATCTGTAAAGCTGATGCTGCTAATGTCTTCTGTCATCCACGATGCAGTTTACATCAGCTGCACTAGGTGGCATTACTGTTCTGCGTTTCTCCACTTCTGTCTCAGACACTGCCACAAAGAAATGATGCCTGAAGCTAAGCTCTCAGTAATCTCTCAGAATGCCAGAACTCCCAGAGTTTCATCTATATTAAACCTCAGGCTGGCCATTGTCAGAAACAGGAACATTTTAGCACTGACAGATGGAGCGTGACATGAAGATTGACACGTAAGTTATTAAATGAATACTCAGTCCCTCAGCAATCAAGCTTTTTTGATAAAACACATTTTAAAACAACAAATCTGCACCCTCTCTCAGTATGGCCCCAGGCGGTGGGGCCAACATGTGGGAGTTTGATCCACCACCCATCAACTGCAAACACATCCTGGCGAAAAATGATGACCCATTTCCTTCAAACCTTTACAGTACATTCCTCCCCCTCTGCCAGCCCTGAATCGCTTGGTAATTGAATTTCCACCCCGGTCGACAGTATCAGAGGCATCCAAGCTTTTTGTTCCCCGAGTGAGTTACTCCAATCATCTTGGAGGATCAAGTCAGCGCCCATCTAGGCCTTTGATGTTCGTAATGAGCGCTTCCCTCTGCTCAGCCCCGCAGCACTGCGCTGTATGTTTCTATAAAGGCGTTAGGATTTGAATGGGTGCGTGGGTGCCGCCGTGTTGCAGGGGAGGAGGGGAGCCGAACCAAATGTGCTTTTCATTAAAGATGAAAGGGGAGACGGCTTTTACTGTCTCGGAAGTCTGTTTATGCTAAGTGTGAGGGTGTGTGTATGTGTGTATACACATAAAAGCGAAATTCACCTTTGGCCCTCGGTGATTTTGTGGGTACCTGGTGGCACTGCAGGGATGAGCAGACTGGGCTCAGTGCCATGTTGGCTAGCATTTTTCTATCCAGACTGATTCTAAAAGGCAAATATAAAAGAGAACTTGAGGCCTTCACTGCACTTGTTGCCCCTCTTGTGTATTCGCTGTGTGCTTATTCAAGATGCTCAAGGCAATCTTGCATATATTCAGCTCAGCAGAACTTTTCATTCCAAGCCTCTGCAGGCAGAAATCCCATAAGAAATGATGTGATGTCAGTAGATTGTTCGCCTTCCACACCAGTCTGCAGCACCACTTATACATTTTTCTTGTATTAGCAATGGATCAGACGTCTACATGTAGTAGGAGCTATGTTTTCCACCACTAGCGGTGCCATGGAGCAGTGTTTTCATCTGTGGGTTCTTGTATTGTGTGGTGGAGGATGCAGCATGATCCACGTTCATGAGGCTTGTTTCATGCTATTCTGAGGCCTGTAAAAAAAAGCAACAATAGCAACAAAGAAAGAATAATACTGCAAGTAGAGAGGTGTCAGACAGTTAAAAAACAGCCAGCACAGATATCTGGGAAAGGGAGGCGGGGCGAGTCAGACCCCTCAGTAGCAATTAAAAACTCCTATCGACTCACGTGGATATATTAGAGCAGCTACACCCTGCAGCTTTAAGTGTCTGCAGGGAAGATCTGAGCCAGCATAGCCGCATCAGAGTTTCTGTATAAACAGATTGAGCTCAGTTTGGGACGCTGTTTTCTTTGTAACAGCTGTGTAATTTAGGCTGACAGATAAGTGAACCTCACGTAAAATCGTGATAGGAGCCCACTCGGCCCTGCAGGAATGTCAGGCATGCGCAGTTTGTCGTGCAATTTCAAAACACAGCTTTTCCCAGTTTGGGACGTGCAAGGCTGCTTACTGCAAAGTGCACACGCGCACGGTAACACGCACGCAGCGGTTTCAGCAGGAATTTGGGCTCGGCTATATCGCAGTGGAGAGGCCCCGGACGAGGCAAATGACCGGTTTGGTCGGAGAGCAATCGTCTCTGCCATGCAGTGCTGATGTTCTGCTCTCCACAGCTGCATATGTTACTGCAGGCCGTGGAAAAACACACACACACACACACACACATACACACGCACGCACTCTCTTTCAAGCTATGTGAATCAGTCATGCAGCACCACAGAGTATATGCAAGTGTTGCAGGCAAAACTCTGCACCACAACAAACGTAGCTCAGACACCAGTCCGCTCTCCGCAGCGCGATGTGGGCGTACAGCTTCATACTTGCGCGACCTCACTCTTGTTTGCGATTCTGTCTGGACATTTGTGTTCTATTTACGTTGACCCTCTGGAGAACACAGAGCCAGCGTCACAGCAACGCTGGACGAACGGAATCTGAGCGCCGCGGTGGCGGTGTAACTCTGACTCTTGAGGCCTCTGTAGTAAATGTGCTCTATTGACAACATGTGGGAGAAGCAGAACCAGAATTTAACGCTGTCGAGTTTGCCCAAGTCAGGATCTGGTCAGATCTTCATCTCCTGCCGCTGCTGCAAGAACAAAAGTATGCACGAGGCCACATAAAGGGGATATTGATATCCTGCAACGCCCAGTCAGCACTCCTCGAACCAAGGATGTCGTTAAAAATTTATTGCGCAAAACCTACTGTTTTCTGCGGGTGTCCAAAACTTTTCATAAGCCAGACATTTACATTTTTCCAGTTTCCAGCAGGACACATTTCTCAGTAGAGAAACTGAATTCTTCGGCTGTTGTACGGCTTGCAGATACAATAGTAGCACTCCACTAGCTCTAACTCTGGACTAACACCGGAGGGGGGTTCCACGTTTACGGTCACGTGATGACGCCTGTGCTATAGCCACATATGAAGAGGCCTTAGAACATGCAGAGTCAGTGCGCCACAACCAGTGAGTCACTGTGAAGACAACTATGAATATTTCACTATAATATACAGTATTTACTAGGGGTGCAACGGCACAGGTAGCCCACGGTTCGGTCTGTAACCTCAGTTTTTGGCCCACAGGTTTTGTACCGAAATTATTCCACACTGGAGATTTGAAGGAAGCCAGTGCAGCCCCCACCTGCTTGCGCTTGCCATCTTCGCATATGTCTCTCGCTGCAAGTGAGCTACAACGGGTTCCAGTGAGAGGTGTGTGGGTTGAGGCTCAACAGTGATTGGACATTAACTTGCGGGGGGGGGGGGGCCCTTTGGGTCAGACTGGCGACCTTTGTTAAATGTTATCGCTCATCTCTCTCACCTCGACACCTGTCGGCTCTCTCCACGGGGCCAGTATCATTGTAATGTTCTCGGTAGATGTGTTTAATCAAACGCGAAACTGCATCTCAGTCTGCGTGTGTCCACGTGTGCTCAAATCTCGAAATGCGTAAGTTTTCGAGAAGTTTCTTTCTGTTACAAAGGGAAGTTTTTCCTCTCCTCTGTCACCAGGTGTTTTCTCTCTAGTGGGACTGTTGAGTTTCTCTCTATAATTCTCTGGAAATTTTAAACACAACAGGCCTGGTCCAACAGCCGTGGACCAGGCCTCTGTGTACAGTGTCCAGTATTAGACGCGAACACGTGGTTAAACGAGTGGTTTCGGTGGAAGAGAATGAGCGACTGTTCTCCGGCGAAAGGCTGCCCTTCTCGCTGTATCCCACTCATGTTCTGCACCTTGTTTATCGGCGGCCCAGTTTAAGGTCGCTGCCGGGATTTTCGGGACCGACACAGGATTTCTTTATCCAGAAGAATGAGGGCCTTGTGTGCCCGTGTCGGGGCGAGGCCGAGCGGACAGGAAGGCTGGGAGAGAGAGAGAGAGAGAGAGAGAGAGGGGGGAGGAAGACCACGCGTGTGAGTCCAGGGAGAGTGAGAGGGAGGGGACCGGCGGCAGCCAGACAGTGTGTGTCAGCAGTGTCAGCCACATGGCTTCGGATGGAGTGCGCGACAAAGTTTGCGAGTCGAGACAGTGAGAGAGCGAGTGACCCCGATGACACAAGACAGAGAGAGAGAGAGAGAGAGACGACAGAGGACAAAAAAAAAACACCTGCTCGGATGGCCAGTGAGAGTTTTGTCTCCTTCCTTCCGTGTTTGTATTGTGACAACAGCAGCAGCAGTGTCGTCCCATCTTTATGAGCGGCAGCGGGGCGTTGGTTTTTCCTGCGGTGTTACCGGACCGTCCCGTGAGACACAGGTAAATCCAAAGTGTCGCACTTTCAAGAACAATGGCTGCTTGTTTTTTTTGTTTTTCTTTAAACTGGAGCTACGTGTGTGTGTGTGTGTGTGTGTGTGTGCGTGCGCAGCTGTGGTTGAAGCTGAAGTTTTGATGTTTTCTTCTCTGGAAGTTCAGTGTGTCCCCGGTGTGTCAGCAGCTCAGACACAACAGTTAAGTGAGGTGGAGTCACACACGTTGCATGTCGTAGCTTCTGAGCGCCCTATTTTGTCGTCTTTCAGCTTATTGTTTTGGCCCACAGCTTCGGAGTTTTGCTTTCTTTCGCTTTTGCTGGTGCTCATCAACCTGGTTTCCAACGGTATGTGGTTTTCAGCAGATGAACTCAGTATTTTGTTTTTACAATTGAGTCACAGAGAAGAGACTGAGTGAGCATCCACTCATATACAATGTCACTGAAACTACTTGCAGTAGCATTAGCCGCTATTGTCAGCACTGGATTAAGAAAAGGTGTTTCATTGCTTATGAATTTCATTCTTAGGAGGAACAGTATTTTATTGTTATTTCTTCATTTAAAAAGTGACATAATTTTCCGTTAAATAATCCAAAACACAATCTTACATTCTCTGAAAGGCAACAACTTGTTGTTAAAATCTAATCCAATGCAGAGTAAATTGTTTTTTTTTATTTGTTTTTTTTAAAAATCCCTCACCTGGTGGAAAATAAATCCTAAACATTGCGTGGCCGCGTGAGGGGCAGCGCTCCCCTCGCTGCCACGTTCGTCTCTCGCTCTTCCCACCCTGCTGAAACACAGGCTGCTTTATGAGCCGAGGGAGAGAGAGAGACCCGCACAGGGTTTGCTGTCGTTTGAACCTCCCGACCAAAGCAGAGCCGGGCCACATTTTTCGGGCGCCTGGTGGAAAGAACGCCTGTGCAGGGTTCCCAGACTGCAGCAGCTCTCCAGCGAGTGATAATAATTCCTTTGTTGTGTGAGCTCATTCTGTGAAGAGTGTAATCAGGCCAGCACAGAGGCACTCTATATACCCCCCACCCCCACCATCACCCCGTATCCAACTATCTGTCCAGACCCGTTCTGATATTGGTTTTCCTGCAGTGGGTCTTAATGCCTCCTCTGTGCGTTCTGGGTGCTCTGCTCCTGCCATTAGCAATAGTGGTGACCTTGAATGTGATCAGGCCGATTATTTATTTCCCGCAGAGAGGATTTCAGCGTAAGACCCACGGCAATCGAATGAATTCATGGAGAAAGAATTAGCAAGCACTGGCCGCCGTTTGTTGTACACTTGGAACAGGAGTCAGAGCATCGCTACACATAGCCAATTAGCTCCAAGCTCGACTCGAGTGGTAATCGACCTCAGTGTTTAAGCTGGAGTGGGCGTGTAATGGCTGTTGTTGTGTGTTTTTTTATTTTTACATGCCACTGACTGAATGTATTTGATTAAAAAAACAACAACAAAAACAGCGGACAGGACTCAGCTTTGCATTGAGCTGCAGAGTTGTGAGATAACTGGACTGTTTAGAGAGGGAACTTTGGGGCATGAAGATAAATCCTGTTATTTTATAAACACACTGACTGACACGATACAAGTATTAAAAGGATTTTCAAATGGCATTACAAAGTAGGCATTAATGACATAAGTATTAACAGTAATGAACAATAACTTTACAAAAACACAAAAATGAAATTTCAACTTAGAGTTTTAGAATTGAGAGGGATATTGAATCACACCACTACAGAGGCTGTGAGCGTGAGGTTACTGATGGTCAGAGCGGGGTCATGCTCCATCTTTACATACTCCGCTTTGTTACTCGCGCAAACAGCTGTGCAGTCGATGGTTGCCCCTCGAACAGCTGCAAAACTCCCTCTCGCTCACACACGCGCACACACAAGCAGGCAGCCAATCAGAATGGCCGCCATCCGCAGACTGGGATGTGACCTCTGTAAATTTCTCCCCCTGTATTTTTTTTTCCCTCCCCATTGTTTCCTCCCTTCATTGTGTGTGTCGACGAACTTCACGCCAGGGATTCCCCCTGAAACAAAGACAAGAATCATCCCCACGCTCTCCCTGCTGCTCTCACAACTTCCTCTCTCTCTCTCTCTCTCGCTCAGCTTCACGTATAAGAGAATACTGCGGGCTTGCAGCACACAGTCAGTTGCAGCATCTAATCAACTGTAATGCGTGTGTGGCAGTCGCGTACGCGCACAAAAAACACAAGTGCACACGCAGCGCGAGGGTTTTTGCCAAGGGGTTGCCGTGGTAACAAAGGATTTGGCAGAGGCAGCAGTCTGGTAAAGGATGAGCTCATGGTGTTTGGCCTCGTCTTCACCTGGCCTATTTGGAAACACACACACACAACACACACGCACACACATGGAAACAGTACATTACAGCCAAGAACAAAACAGGGAATACAGTCGAACACAGAGAGTGTGTGTATTCATCAGTGACGTTACGCATGTTTTCCAGAGGCTGACCCATGAGGAAGTACTGTAAGCATTTCCAGAAGCTGCTGCATGTCCTCACGGCGTAATGAGGCTGAACAAAAGCACAATACAACGAGATACAGAGGACTGTTTGGCTTTTGTGCGCGAGCGTGTCTGCCCTTTTTGAATCACTTTCCATGACTCAAAGGGATATCCCATGCTGCCTCCAGCCTCCCTTCACTTCCCTTCCCTCCCAACCCCCGGCCTCCACCGACTCCCCTTCACTCCCTTCTCCCATAGTTTACCACCAAATTTGTTTTCGCTCCTGCCCACAACAGAGCGTGGTGGATTTTCTGAAGCAAAATTAAAATATGGTCACAGGACCGATCTGAAAGCTCGGTTTTGAGCCCACCCGGAAGTTGCGAAGGAGAGCGCCGAACTGCAGAGACGGTAGCTGGGCAGGGTGAGTGATGCTGTGATGAACACGTGTGCATGTGTGGATGGGTGTTGGTGTTAAAGATGCTTGCGGGAGCGAAACGTTGCGTGGAAGCTGGCTCAGCGGTGAACCTGTTCTGTTCAAGATACATAGTGCAGAGTGTCATCCAGTGATGGAAGCTTAGTTAGTTTAGTTGAGCTTAGTTTATTTTAACTAGTTAGCTGACATACAAATCTTTAATGACCCTTTATCACTGTTGGTTGAGCCAGATCTGGTCCAATCAGTTCAATTTACTTCCCATAATATAATGATGACCATTATATAGTTTTTAAAATTCATTAATTTATCAAAAATATTATTATTTCTGTATTAATTAACAATTGACAATAAAAGTTTTGGCCAGCCCATGCAAATTACAGACAGGCTGTATTTTTTGTTATTTTAATTATTTTATTTATTTATATTTTTTAAATAAATGCAGTAAGTTGTATTTAAGAAAATTGTAAAAGGAACAGCCTGCATTATTTCTGCATTCAACTTTATAGTAGATTACCAGTAGCGCAAATAAATGTAGCAGAAGGAGTAGCCCGTAAAGTCAATACAAACAATTTTTAAATGACATATAAATGAAATATGCGCTGAACATGAGGTTGAATGGTCACAGGTTGGTTGGGTTTGCAGGCACAAAAACCACTTGGTCGGACGTTAGCTTGGGTTAAACGAAGTACTTCCCGAAGGTCAGAGGAACCTTCATCGTCATGGCTACAAATGCAGTCAAGGCTGTGGTACTGCATTAAGAAACAAACAGTGATGACTTTTTGTTTCAAAAGACGAAAGAATGCTATGGATCTGGCCTTGTAGTGTAAAAAGTGACGTCATCCCCCTCAAAACTCCCAGCAGTCGTCGTCATGGTTACAAGATAACACACACGATCAGCAACAGGTAAACCCAAATTTGACACTTCTTAACAAATCTTTTCTGTGATGCAATGATGTAAAAAACCCATCCTCCAGACATGTAGGCATAACCTTCATACAAACGCAAGCAAAAGCACATCCCTGCTCTGTGCTCGGCGTACGTGAAAACCTTGGTGAAGGTCCTGTAGTCCGGTACACAGCAGCAAGGCCGGGGCAGCATTCCCGCTCCTCCTCCAGAGGATTACTGCTGTTGAAAGAGCCTCTTTGTACCCGCAATGCTGGAATGCCTGTCCCAGCTCCACGTCTTTGGGAAACACAGAGCCAAAAGTCAACGGAACCACTGAGCAATGGAACACCGCATTCTCCCCCCACTGCTTTCCCTGTACAGTCTCCCCACTCTGGAACAAATGCTCACTCTCACTGTTGTGTTTCAGGTGTTTTTCTCTACTTTACTTCATGGTGGTTCTTCAAGTGGCAAATCAGCCAAAGCACCACCAAGCTCCAGCCTTTGGAGGTTTCAAGCAGATTATGTTTCCATATTTGTCACAAACTTCAGTAGAAAGGGGACATAGTGTCTGTAATATGAAACGGTGGTTTGGGGACGCTTTGATTTTCGCATTTTGGAGCTGATGTGCAATGTGTAGGTGTGGAAGACTTGGACACCTGTCATTAAAGCAGACGGGCCCCAAAACATACCTATGACAAAGCCTCTTTAGCCTCTAAATGCCTCACAGCGATCGCTCGCTCGTCGCCGAAAACATCGGCTGGAGGCGAACCAAAACAATGATGCTAAAACGCTCAAGCTGAGGGCAACTTCAGAGCCTGGGGATCATTTTGTGCATGTTTATCGACCCCTTCACATTACATCTTGTCACCCAACTGATAGTTCATGTGAAACATCCAGCCGTGAAGCTTGAACCTCTCATACAAAAAAACCTTTTGGGAGAGGTGAGGTTTTGAGATTTCTTGCTTTAAGAACGTCATCATTGGCTGGATGAATCTTTATGTGGGATAAAACGATTGGCTAGCAGCAGTGCAATTAGCAGGATTGGAATCCGTGATTTCGTAGTTCCTGCAAAAAGCCTGAATCCTGGTCCGTTGATTTTCAAGCAACCTCTCTCGACAAACCGTGCCCTTGAAGCTGGTCAGGTTTCTCATCACCTTTGCTCTTATCGTGCCGCCGTTGGACTGGGGGCTTGAGCGTTTTGCTGGCACGCTGTCGGTCTTGGCGTGTAGCTAAGATTAGTCAGCTTGTGCGCAGTGGAGCGTGCGACTCGAAATCTGTGTTATGAGTATGAAATGCTGAAACGTATGCAGCAAAAAGACGCACTACAGTGGATTTTGAGTGGAGTCGACCTTTTGCAGCTTATTATCAGCAACGCAGCGAATGGAAACATTGTTGGTCGCGCGTGTGTCTGTGTGTATGTGGGCGGCTTCTTTCCAAAAAGTAAAAAAATATTGTTTTTACAACTCTTTCCTCTCCCACTCTTGATTAACAAAGCCCTTGAAAGGTGCACTGAGTCGTCCCCGTCTGTGGGCCGCCCGGCTTAGTGTCTAAGCGTAAAGTTGCCTTCTCGCCATGTTGGATGACAGAGGTTTGGACGAAGACCGCGAGGATTCCTTCGTGGGAGCTCCGAGGTGTAATTTCTACCGTCACTGGAGACAATAATCTGATAATGACAAGCCATGCGATCCTCAGAACTGCTGAGCCGCAGTCTCGCGCGTCGCTGCTGGCGGTGATTTCGCGGCTTCAATGGAAAACACACGCCATGACAGATCATAGTTTGGGTCTTCGCGTCCTCTGTTTATCTGCAGTATGTTATGGAACATTGTAGCCCGCAAACCAAACCACTTTTGTGCATGCCATTAATACACTGTGCGGGACATGGAGACGAGGTGGCCGTCGCGTTTAGCTGCCTGCTGCTTTAACACTGAATTTGTGTTCGGGCCACAAGGGATGTTCGGGCATCTTGCCACGTGCGCAGTTTTGCATTTTTTAAAGTGCAACTTGAAGGCTTAAATTTATCTGGAAAAAGCTAGGTTGCTTAAAGGTAATTGTTCAGGAAAAAATGCGATTCATTATTCACAATAAATATGAATTACCTTTCTGTGGCAAAAGGTCAGAATGTGGCCCAGAGTCTGTTTCCAGTGTTTATTTTGAACCGTTTCCCGTTTGTTACAGTTTTGATGTCAGTGCGTAATTTATTGATTGGTTTAAAAAAAAGAGCATGCTGCCCCTGTAAATCAAATTTCATGTTTAACGCTGAGCATTGTTTAAACCAGATTAATCCCAAGACGACTAAATCCACTCATTTGGAAAAGCAACTGGAGCCGCGAATCGATACGAGGCTGTTATATTCGGCTTTGTTTTAAGACACCATGAATCCTCATTCTGTAGTTTTTCACTTAATCTTTGTTCCAGTTTTGTACTTTTTACACAATGTATGTCCTTGTAACGTCTGGAAGTATAAGATAACATGACCGGTTAGAAATGTTTTGCATACCAGGAGGCAGATGAAACTTCTCTCTTCTCTAAGTTAGGTCTGTTACATTAGCTACACGCCAAAACAACACTCACAAATGTTGGTTAACACATTCCGAGAACAAGACGAGGACAGCAGTTGTCATCCCCACGTCCCTGAGAACTGGCCCGTTACATTCAGTTGTGGGTATGTCACCCGGCCCCAGGAAGATAAATGTGAACCATTTCCAAAGATGTGAGATCTCCGTCAGTTTGAGACCAGTGCTGCCATACTTTACCTGTGACCGGCTAACAATTTGGTGCGGCGACCCAGATCAATGATGGCTAACAATTTGTGACCATAATAAATTGCAACCAGTGAATCTGATCCCCATTGTGGCAACTCACAAGCTGTTCAACACACTTAGGCATAGTAAACACTTTTAGGCTAACATGCTAGCAAAGCGTTGCCTAGTTACACACTCAACACACAACAACTGACACATCAAAGGCTAGTTATCGTTTTTCAGGGGAAAAACTGAGCTGAGCCAAACAGCTGCCGACTGTGGCTTCATATTTTCTGAGCAAGAAATCGACCAGGCATGTTTTAAAAGATATATAAAAGCTGGTTTAAGGGTCAGCTGGACTAGTTTTCATAGCCACAGGCAAATCCTCTTGAGAAAATATGTCAAACTGATTGTTGTTTTGTGAAGATAAGAGGGCAAATATCATCATGATCTTCAGACACAGGTCTTTTCTCCTTGGCTTTCCCCACAGTCTCTTCTGCAAATATGACTTAAGCAGTAAAACAAATGTAGAACTATGAGCAAGACATCAATGATAGCAAGCGCTGGCGGTACCCAAAGCCGAGTCCCAGTCCCGTCCTGCAGCATAGGCTAGCGCCCGACCCCCTTGACCCGTGTCGCTAACAGGAAATGTTCCCTGCTCTCTGTGCAGGAAGTCTTCATATAGTGACACTAACAATTTGTGACCATAATAAATTGCAACCAGTGAATCTGATCCCCATTATGGCAACTCACAAGCTGTTGAACACACTTAGGCGTCGTAAACACGTTTAGGCTAACATGCTAGCAAAGCGTTGCCTAGTTACACACAACAACTGACACATCAAAGGCTAGTTATTGTTTTTCATGGGTAATGCTGAGCTGAGCCAAACAGCTGCCGACTGTGGCTTCATATTTTCTGAGCAAGAAATCGACCAGGCATGTTTTAAAAGATATATAAAAGCTGGTTTAAGGGTCAGCTGGACTAGTTTTCATAGCCACAGGCAAATCCTCTTGAGAAAACATGTCAAACTGATTGTTGTTTTGTGAAGATAAGAGGGCAAATATCATCATAATCTTCAGACACAGGTCTTTTCTCCTTGGCTTTCCCCACAGTCTCCACTGCAAATATGACTTAAGCAGTAAAACAAATGTAGAACTATGAGCAAGACGTCAATGATAGCAAGCACCGGCGGTACCCAAAGCCGAGTCCCAGTCCCGTCCCGCAGCATAGGCTAGCGCCCGACCCCCTTGACCCGTGTCGCTAACAGGAAATGTTCCCTGCTCTCTGTGCAGGAAGTCTTCATATAGTGACACTCAGACTGCTGCGTGAAGCCTCCCTGCATGTCATCTTCTTCCTCTATCTGTCTCACACTGATTCCTGTTGCCGACAACCTCTTTTTTTTGCCTCCCCCTCTGAGTGTGGGACTGCGTCCGAGTGCAGATGTTTGACTGAGGAAAGGTTTGGGAGCGAGATGTTCCCACGTCGATCGGCATCGCTGCAAATGTTTTTACGATGGCAGCCTTTCTTCCTGAGAGTGTCCGCTCAGCTTGTCTGTTCTCAGACCAGCCTTGATTCATTTTCTGCCCTCCTTTCAGTCTGACTTGTACAGGTGTATGGGTGACCGGGTTCACATTGTTCAGAATGAGACTTCTGCTGCACTGTTCCTATTTCTCAATACTTGGATCACCATTTCTTTTTTTTTCTCCCTGACACATTACTCGTGTCTGTCAAAGCACACAAAAGCGAAAGCATTGCTGTATTTTTTCTGCGTCTCTTGTTTGTTAAAGGCCGCGACACCACAACTGAGGACATGAACCACAGCCCGTAAAGCTTTGGGAATGCTATGCTGAGGTTTTAGATGCAGTAAAAATGCCTATATGCAGACTGCTGTACATATATTATGTAGTAAAAAACAAAAAATGGAGGAAAGTGGAAAAACGTGGCTTATTGTGCTCAAGCTTGGATGTCTTCCTGTGTCTTCCTCCAAAAAGTAGCAACTTTCTGAGTGGACTGTTTGTCATGATTTATGCACCAAGTGTGTTTCCATTGGATTTTGTTGCATAAAAGCTTTTTGTCTTTGGCAAACTCCATTGTCGTTTAAATTTCGGGACATTTCCTCTGAAGTGCATGATGTTTTTGGAGACTTTTTGGTTTATTTTGACTCATTTCGGCCAAATTAATAAACCTCTGGACTCTGGGGTCCATGTGCAGCATGTTGCGTGTCAGCTTTTCCACCCCCCCTTCCTCGCTGGCCGTAAATCCGCCGTGAGCCGAGCATCAGCCCACGCATTCCACAGAGGTGGACTTGTGTGATTTATGTCAGACTTGTAGATGTTGTAACAATCTTTTCATCGTTGCCGTGATGTCATATCCAAATCGGTTGCTTCATCTCTTCCCCCTATGTTTATTCGACCGAGTGGTTCTCTCAGAGTTTTGCATGTTGCGCTACGCACCTCCCATGATTTGCAGATCTATACGCAGCGTACGGTTGGTGGTCTTGTCTGCAAAGCAAACCTGTAAGCGGATCCACCCTTCTTCCCACGGCGCGAGTTTACCGCATTCCTGTGGTTTCTTTCTAAAAACAGAATGTGTCATTTGGCTTTGGCCGCATCCAGCGGAGAAAAAGTTGATAACACCGCAGTGCTCAGATACGAGACTGTCTGAAATGGCAAGAATTTATTCCTTAGACTCTGTGATGTTAATAATGCTCGTTGAAACTTGTCTTTGAGGGACTTTGTGAAATTTTCAAGCAGCACATTGAATTGAATTATAGCCTACATCTCACTTCAGATGTCCTAGCTGTTGAACCTGGAACCCTTAGTGCTTATCTGGGAAAAGAAAGTCCGAGGGGAGACAGACAGACAGAAGGCATGCGACTGATAACAAGGAAAGTTACGAAGAGACAGAGAAAATGAGGTGCGATAAACGGACAGGAAAGAAATGTGGAGGGATGAAAATGATGAAGGAGGAGGATTATCCAGCAGGCTTCATTATCAGAGCTGAAAAAGGGCAGAGCTGTGCACTGGCAGCTTTCTGGGCAAGATGGAACCCGTAACACAGGGTTCTCCATCGCGTCCGTCCTAACGTTCCTCCTCCATCATCCTGCATGGACGCTCTACCCCCCTTTGCTCCCTTCTCCATTCACTCTCAGTCACGTTATAGTCATTTTGCATAGTGCGTTGAGGCGATGGGCTCCCTGCTCCAGGTGGCCACATTGGAGGCCTTCAGGAAAAAAAAGAAAAGAAAGATTTGCCCGTGTGTGAGAAGAGCTCCATGCCTGACCCAACAGAAAACAATGCCAGCCTTTCTACCCTGGCATGAGAGGAGAGAGGGAGGAAAGAAAGGAAAAAGAATGATATAGACATGTTACTTTATAAGATATTTTTTGATGAGGTAAATGTGGATTGCTTTGATGGGTCAGAAGCTAAAAAGTCGACCAAAAAAATGACCTTTCTGCATATCTCAACTGGAGCTAGGGCTATTGTATTGGTAAGAATCTGCCGATACAATACGTATCGCAATTGAGTATTTCACAATAAATTGCGATTCTGTTTGTAATGTGATGTATTGCATTTTTTAAAATCTAACTTGAGAAACACTAAGACAGTATGACATACCTGTCTGGAAAAATCAAATTGTGTTGAAAATCGATACGGTGCCACAAAGTAAAATATCACGATATTTCGATATCGATATGTCGATATTTTTTAAAACAGGAACAGCAGTTACATTTTGCGGGAAATGCAATTGCCCGCTGGATCGCGTTAAGAGTGCATTTTGAAGAAGTGAAGCATTTATTAATGGCGGTTAAGTTGCCAGGAGGCGGTTGTGGTGAACGGAGAGGATAAAAATCTGTATCCAGAGCCCCATGTGGGAGAACATGGTGTTTTTTTGTGAAATGTAAAAAAACTAAACAAACCACATTTGTGTCTGAAGTCACTTGGAACTTTTCTCCATATTAAACTCAGACCAGGATTTTTTTTTCCCTCTAACCTTAACCGAGTGCTGTGAGAGTCTAAACAGAGCCCTAAAGAGTTTTAACAATGCTTCGGTCGCTGCAAGCGGCTGAGCAGGCATTTCGGCGGAAAACAAATACCGTCCGCGAACGTTTCACCAGTGAGTTCAGCATCAGCGTATTGCATATTTGTACCTTGTCCAACGCGTAAATGACCAGTCGTCATTACACAAATGTGATCGCGTTTGCGATGAAGCATACTTACCGTTGCATTGCCTTACAAAAAAAAAAAAGCGAGTTTGCTCACTTTTCCATCCACTTCACCTCAGTCTGCATTCCTTGGCCCCACGGAGGAATTGCCTTCGTGTTGGAAACAGTGTTGGAAAGTTTATGATCACCAGACATGCGATCAGACACCCCCCCAACCCCACCCCCACACTTTGTGCCCGTGCTGGATGTCTGGATGTATGGCATCTGCGGAGGATTACCAGGATTGATCGGGCGTGCAAAAAAAAGAAAAATTCTTTCCCCGGGTGAATTGTAGGAGAGCACGAACTTTGCGATGGGGACGAGCGCTGTTGTATTACTGTCTGCAGCCATTCTGTGTTATTTGTGTAGTTTTGTATTGTGTTGCTGGAATGGGGGGGGGGAGCTGTTGAAGCACACCGCAGCAGGTGGCTCCATCCAAACGCTTACGGGAGTACAGGAGATCCTGCACCGACGGGCTTGGCGTGTTTTCACCTGCTCCTTCCCTTTATGTGCCTATGAAGGCCTGGGTGCGCGCGTGCATGCACGGCGCCGCTTGTTCAGTGCGCTGCGGCACGTTCGTGCACGGATTTGTGCGCGACAGCGGGGGCCCTCCCTTCCTGCTTCAACCCCCCTCCACCCCTTTACCTCTTTAATCCCGACCTTTGTTTTTTAATGGAACCGCTTCACTCGTCGCTCTCTCTTCCTCCCTTCCTCCTTTTCTCCTCCTTCCTCTCTTTTGATCACTGCTCGCACACGTGCACACGCACGCACACACACACACACACACACACACACACACACACACACAAACTTACCCTGATCTTTAAACACCTCCTCACCTTAATATGATTTGCATTGCGGGGACTCGCTTTGGTTTTGCGTCTCCATAAGGAAGACGAGTGTCCCCGTAACGTGCCTGTGCAAACAGATTTGGTTCCCTGCAACGCGAGCAAGACCTAGACGACACACATCTCTCTGTTATCTGGGAACTTGGCTGCTGCCAGTCAGGAATGTAGGTCTGAGTTGAGCGGAGCAAGCAGCAACAGGTCCACCTCCCTGAACGAGGAGTTTGCAGAGGGATAGAGCACTGGCGGCCTGAGACAAAAGACGCAGGGGTCGAGACAAAGAGGCCCCCTGTGCTTCAAGGGAAGGAGCCGCGTGGAAGAAAGCGCATCGAATTCCCCCCCCACGCGGCGTCTGAGGCGCCCCGCTCGAGTCAAGTAAGCGCTGATAGGATTGAGTAGCCAGGAGCCGCTCTTCTGCTATGGAGGCGATGCATTTGCTGGACAACTGGAGAAAGGTACGTTTTAACGTCGGCAGACGAACGGAGGACAGGTTGAAAATGCCGGGCTGCGCGCAAACTGAGCGGGAACATGGGTTCAGATCTCAGAAGTTTCTTGTTTTAAAACGAGAAGAGTTTCGCAGACAGAATTCTCTCCGTGCTTATTTTTATTTTCTGGCTGTGTTTTGAGGCTTGCTCGAGGCCGACTCTGCCGAATACCCTCTTCGGGGGTCTGTCAGAAGAGCAAACATGATGATACTGCGGCAGTGTTTTGTTATCCTGAGGGTAGAGTACACCAGAGCTGTATTTTTTCCGCCCCCGCTACACAACATTTTAGGCACGCAAACGACCGCGGGTACGCTCCAATTGCTGTAATTACGTGTTTTTTAACCTTTCCCTGTGGGTTTTCTGTGCTTCCTCATAACCGCAAGATAATGACTCGAAAGGTGTTTTTTTTCACATATATTCACCCCTACGCAGCACAATCCACTTAACACATGGACTAATATAGACATGGAATATATTTATAGCCATTTGTTCCACGCTGACTAGATGGAAATATCTAAAAATGACTAAGTAGGGGAGGAATTTGGGAATTTGTGGGCACTGCGTGTGTGTGTGTGTGCGTGTGTCATGTTTTCATAGTGCCTGAGACAAGAGACCAGCCGAGGTGGCTGATTTCCAGCGAATGTGCGAACTACCAAGAGATTTCAATGCATTTGCACGTGTGTGCCTGTGTGTGTGTATTACTTCCTCAGAGTCTCTTGCTAAATACAGCCCACCATCTGCTGTGTGTGAGCTTGTGTGTGTGTGTGGCGACAGTGTGAATCACAGCTTGACACATTAGTGTCCGGGATGAGCGGGAAAGGGGGAATCCCGGTAAACACGATTTGACTTCCCTAAATGGTTGTGGGAAAAGTGTAAGTTTGAGACTTTTCTTTTTTTTTTACTTTTACACCGAGCCAACAGTGAGAACACAAAAACACTCGAGACTCCACTCTACTTATTTGTTCTCACTCAGGACCTTCATGCGTCGCAGGGAGCCGGGGACAGCTCAGCGGACATGGATCGCCTGAACAGGAACGTGCCTGAGTTTGGACGGCAGGCCCACCAGGTGCTACAGGTGAGCGTGTCGTAGGTGGGAGGGGTGGTGGCGGCAGGGGGGATGGCGGTTGGTGAGTGAGTCAGACAGAGAGAGCCTCACTGTTCTCAACTTGGCAGCGTTCACAGAAAAAAAACCCCCGTCATCAGTATGTCATCGTTGCATGCGTCCACCGTGTGTGTCCGTTCGCGCGCACGGCGAGCGCCCTCTTCTTCTGATAACTCCGCTGATGCTGAACGTTGCCAACGTTGGAGCGTGGAGAGGCAGCGGGTCAGGTCGGGCAGCACAGCTGCAGCACGCCCCTGTTGCAAAGCAGGAATTCTCTGCCGGGGTCAGTAATTAGACGCCCTCGCCCTCGCAGATCGAACGGCTCATCTCCCACCTGCCGGGTGTCAGACAATCCTATCGGCTATTAAGGGGCAGGCTGTGGGTGTGTCTGACTGTTGTAGGCCACCTTCTGGGACTAACATCAGACTGCGGACCAGTTAATTGAGGACGGGGGGGGCATGTCCCCAATTAGAAGAAGAGCTTAATCTTCGTTCAGTGGGTAAGGCTTGGGTGAGGTTAAGTCTGATTGGCAGTCTATGTGATGCCCCGGAAAAGCGACCAATGATATGTGTGTTCAGTTCAGACAGAGGAAGGAACAGAAGGTAAAATAAAAAAGATGTGATTAAAAAATATCCGGCACCACAGAAAGCATCCCTCAGTAAAAAAAAAAAAAAAATCCCTGATTCAAATACGCCGCATTGTGCACAGCCCGCCGCGAGGCCAGCGTGCGACCGGGTGATGCACGCGCCACATGGGAGCAGCAGCACACAGGAGACGAGTCTGCGTGAGTTCTGCAGCAGACCCCCCCCCCCCGGCATCTCTCCATCACTCCCAGTAAGCAACCCTACCCCCACCAACGTCCCCCAGTGCCTCCTGCAGCCACTCTCAATCCCAGCAATCTTCTTAGTCTTGACCCTACTCCACCGACAGCACCATCGCGATCAGATAATCCTATTAGGGCACACACGGCTGGCTAAGCGGTCGAGAGGGCCGAGTCAATGATTGTTTGGTTTAAAAAAAAAAAAACAAGAAAAAAAGAAATGTAACGACTCAATATTAGGGGGGGGGGTGCGGGACAGGTGGCTGTCATGTAAATTGGCTTTTTTGTGACTCCCGAGCACAAAATGCCAGTAGTTCTGGTGATGCTCTTTCAAAAATGATGAAAATTTCTTGACCTCGGGATCGTGACCCTCGTATGTGAGGTCACTGCTCAAGTGCAGACAGGGACTTCTGAGACTCACCTGTTTCTATTTCCCATCTACTTCCAATCAGTCGAGCAGAGTTTCAAAATAAACCGCAGCGCAGACACGAAACAACGTTCATTTCATTACGCGCGTGCGACATTTTGCTGCGTCTCTGTCGAGAGTAACTTCACAGTGGGGGAGACAGCGAGGAAGCAGAATTGACTGCGCTGGGGGGGGGCGCTCGTCGCAAGTTCCGCTCGTTGAACACCCTTCGCGAGCTTCGTGTTTCTTAATTGCAGAGTGCAGTTGCTATGGCGACGTCCCTTCCCCCATGGTCGGTGCTTTGGGGGGGCACAACACACACACGCACATACACGCTATTCCCTTGGTGTGCAGAGGAATATGTGAACAGCCAGCTATAGAGACACTCAAACTCCGTCTCTTGTCCCGGGAGTGGCGGGTGAACCTCTCTCTCTCTCTCTGTGGCTTGGATACATCAGTGCACACCTATAAAACTCAGTGATGCCTGCCCCCCAATACTGTACATGTCACGTGGACCCCATTGGTCCAGCTAATGGATAGGAAGTGACTGCCAATCGGGTCCCATTCACAGGGAACCCTTTAAGGCAAGATGTCGCAATGTCTGCAGAGCCGTGACCGCCTTCTTCTACACAGAGACTTTCAGCATCGGCATTGCCGAGTCGGTGACTTCTTTTACGACACTTGTAGCTTTCGGTTAGTTCAATTGTAATGCAATTTGCTGTGCGTTTTAAAGTGAAATTGCCACAAATGGGGAAAAAAAATGCCATTGGTAAATGATTAAAATAAAAAATCGGTGACCGTTGATTTCCTCTGCAGAGCACCCCGCTGGACCTCATCGAGACGGGAAAAGGGCTGAAGTTCCAGGCGGAGCGCCCCCACCTGGTCAGCCTGGGAAGCGGACGCCTGAGCACCGCCATTACCCTGCTGCCCCTGCCTGAGGGTGAGACTTTCCGCCCAGCGCGTCATACTTTAGATCGTACTTTTATTTATTTACTAGGATTTTTTTCATATTTACAAACTTTTAGAAGGAATCAGCACAATACATACAACACTTGTATCACTGGCAACCCGACCCTGTTATCGCCTCCATATCCGACTTGTATCCTTGTCTGCCTCTTTGTCTGAACAAGGCAGGTTTCACTTTGTATAGCTGTCTGGTGACCTTTTGACCTTTGGTCTTGTCGGTTTGTAGTCTGTGTGTGTGTGTGTGTGTGTGTGTGTGTGTGTGTGTGGTGGGTGTGTCTATGCTTCTGCCGGCTTGTATGCAGGGAGATTCTTCCAACCAGTGGTGACAGAATGTTTGCAGACTTTTGTTGCCTTGGGTTTTGGCACTCAGGTTACAGACGGACCGAAAAGGGATATTGTCAACACAAATGTCAGCGGTAAAATGATGAATGAAATCTACAAACACAATAAGGAGTAAAGCGAATGGGTTGAAATAGTCTGTGAGGCCAAGTGTTGTAAAGTGTTTGCAATGATTTGATTTAAACATATCATCGCTTACTGCACCGCTTCAGATTTTGAACAAGTTCTTCCTCCTCCTCCCCCTCAGGCCGGACGACTCTGGGTCACGGCCCCGCCGACATCAACATCCAGGGCCCCGAGATCGCCGCTCAGCACTGCTACATAGAGAACAGGTCAGGGGTCATCACGCTGCACCCCTGCGGGAACCTCTGCGCCGTAGACGGGCTCCGTGTCACGCAGCCCGTCCGCCTGTCACAAGGTATGACGCACGATCGACTCACACAATGTGGCCCGTAATCTGCCCCTGTTGATTTTTCGCTGGTTTTCGGTTTGAACGAGTTTTCCGCACGCATCTTTTCACCCGCCGACGGACGTGGGTGACCCAAGTTAATCCGGAGATCAATTCCGAGATCAGCTCCATGGCCGCTCAGCGAAAGTGCAGCGTGAGAAGCCGGCAAGTCCCATTCAACGCAGCCTGTGCTTATAAATAGCCAGTGATCAAAGATCAGCCTGGGGTTCCTGCACTAATGAGTTAACAGAGCGAGCTTTGCTGTGCTTAGGCGTGTGAGATATTGAAAAAAAACCCAGAGATGACAAATTGATTTTCAATCTGCCGCACACGAGTTTTGCTAAAATGAGCCCCCGGGATTTTAAAGGGAAACGACAATTTTCAGAGAAGATTGTTTCAATTCAAAGACACTTCTTTGGATTCTTTCATGAAACAATGCGTCAACCTGTATCTTCATATTTGAATTTAAAAAAAATATTATGGTAACTGATAGCCAGAACTAAAGTACGCTAGATGGGAACAGAACGAGCCTCTTCTTTTTACTCCCATAAATGGCACAGGAGTGAGTCCAGATTTCCTAATTCGCGTGGAAGAAGAACATGTAATGAATCAGCGGGGTAAGCGGCAAGTCCTTTGTGAACTGTCGAGACGTGAGCAGCATTGCGTAATAATCTCGCCCGCCGCCGCTTCAACAAATCTGAGAGGAAGTTAAACTGTAAGCCTCGCAACTGCTGCAGTTTAGTCATGCAAATCCGTGGAGGTTTACATCGGCGGATGTGAACGCCAACTCTTCCCGAGCTGACGTGTTGTTGCTCATGCTCGCGCGGTGTTTGCCCTTCGCAGATAACGCCAACAGCGCGTACTACACGCACTAATATCATTCCAGTCCAAGTACGCTCCGAACACAGCGAGCTTTACCGCGTGCACAGGAAGAAACACGCGCGTTTGTCCATCAGCGTGGCCCCTTCTGTCTTTCGCTATTTCAACCTGGACTCTGACTAGGTAACCCGAGAGGGGGGGGGACACGGGGGCTATTTATACTGCCCCTCCTGCCCCAGACAGATCTGACTTTGGACCCAGAGAGGGTTTTCAGGTTGAAGAGTCAGCGGCGAGGGGCAAACCAGGGTCCTTGAGCTATTTTGCCTGTTGCATCCTTAAGAGTTAACGTGGGTGAATTCAAATGAAAACAGGAAGCAGGTACGGACTCTACTGGTTACCCACCACTCCCATGAGTTATGTGCATTTTATGAGCAACACATCACAGCGCACGACAGACTATGCATCATAGTTAGCTATGACTGGACACCCATATGTGTCACAAGTGATTTAATGCCGTCTGCTTTCTGTAGTTTTTTTTTTTTTACCCTGGGCAGACGAATCGCTCACACCCTGGCGTGGCTTTCCACTCGCCTGGGTGACAATTTGATGAAAATCAAACAGCGGCGCGTCGGTATTGTTTCAAAACTGAAAATGTGCTCAACGTGCACTTGGTGGCTAATCCTCTCAGATTTCCAATATAAATCGGAAAGAGCCGTCGGAGGGAAATCCCAGCAATGTAAGGGCGCGCAAAATCTAAGCCAGTTTGTTCAAAGCGGGATGAGCTGATGTTTTAAACGGATAATGGTCGGTCGCCTCGATTCAGCCCGTTAGGAAAAAAAAAAAAACCCACATGGGGAAAAGTGAGCTGGAATGAAAATCTTGGCATTAATTCAAGGAAGAGGAAGATGAGCATACATACATACTTACAACATATACAGCCTGGGCATGAGGTACTCCAAAACGGAGAAAGACAAACCTTTGGGTAACTCATTCTATATTTTGGAATAATTCAAAAACTGCTCTCCACTGATTCTTTATTACGGGATTATTAGATTAGATTAGATTGCGGACACGCACGTCGCACATATTCCGTGTTCTGTTGGTACCTGTGTTGAAGCATGGGAATGTAACAACCCTGGCTTTTTGTTTATGACTAATTGTTGTCTCAGGATGGAAGAATGAGAAAGAAGTAGGCCGACTTTGCTTGAAGTCATCCCCCAAAAAAGTCATACCCTAAACCAAGCACACAATCTGTCGCCGCACGCTGTCATAATGTTCATTGCAGGTGATAAGATACTCTTAACCTCAATGATACTTGGTTTTTTTATGGCTTTCGAACAAGTGTTGAGTGAATCACCTTTGCTCAGTTTTGCGTACTGCTCTGGCTCGGGATGGTCAAGATTAAAATCAGCTCAGATCAAACCAGCAGTAGTTACTGATCAGTTCACTTTTTATATGTGTGTCATGGTTCTGTCATAGCCCCCCCCCAGCTCTGACTCAGGACCCCCCTCCTCCTCCCAGTCCTCCTGCTCCTCCTCTCTTCTCTCTCTCTCTCCCTCTCTCTCCCACCGCTTGCTCTCTGACAGTCACCGGCTCTCACCGGGCGCCAGCTGTTCCCCGCTCAGGCAGAGCGAGGTCGCGTCCTCCCCCTCCCCCGAGAGAGCGAGAGAGAGAGAGAGAGAGAGACAGTAGCCGCGGAGGAGATCATGGGACAAAGATCGCACCCGGTTTTTGAATGAGGCGGGACACGGTGGACGGAGCCGCGTCTTAAAACGAGCGGGGCGAGACGCAGACCGCTCCCTTGTGTGGACGTGCAGATACCCGCGGAATATATTAGTCCGAGAGGTTTTTTTTTTTATAGACGGATTATCATAACAAAAGCCGCGTCGGGACAAAACCCCCATAAACGTTCCTGAAAAAAAAACCCAAAACACGTGGCTTTAGCAAAAGGAGAAGAGGCGATGAAAACATCGGAGGGGGAGAGGAATTTCATTCATCAGAATTAAAGTAAGTCGGCCCGGTTCTTGTCGCGAACGCGGTATAAGGTGTCGGTGGTTAAGGGTCGGGGTTTGCGATGGGGTTTCGCTCTCAGCCTTTTGCCGGGCTTGTAATTTTACGAAGCCGGTGGTTGTCGGAATGAAAGCTACGGGCTGGTAGGGAGACAAATGACAGAGGAACGACCAGACCTCAGCGCGTCTGCTGGGCAACTTTAAATGACTAGTTAGCACAATGTGGACACTTTGTTGTGCTATTGTAGAACGTACATGAGCGGTACTTGCTTTTCGCTCCCATACGCACACTTTCGACCAAACTCCGTTCAAAACTCTCAGAGATTATTTGTATGTAATGTCAACGGCATATACGATAGAACATACGGACTTTTAAAAATATATATAATGTAATATGAGCCTCTTTTTTAATTTTGAAAACATAACTTTGCATGTGCTTTTTAAAAGTCCCACTTTTATATTCTTTCACGGCGTCCAATCTTTAGTGATTCTGTTTACATCAACAAGACCTTCTTCCGGTTATTTTTTGACGCCGAATTTTTTCTGCTTATCTGTTGTGACATGATTTAGCTGTTTAAGCCACACTGGTACACGAGCGGATTTGCCTCAGCGTAAAACAACATTAATCTGGCAGTTTTTTCCACGGACTTTCACTCCACGCATGCAACAGGAACACCTGCTCTCACTTTGCTGTCTCCTGCCACTCAGTCACCAGTACTGTAAGTCCTAACTTCCCCCCCTGCCTCCATGTGAGTTCTGTTTATAGACTACAAACATATACAAGTCTGCCAGATCTGCAGATACCCCTCGTCCAGTCTGGCATATCCAGACCCCGATGTGTCTGTCTACTGTTACACTGCTATTCCTCGTTGCCAGTGTGACCTAATCGGGGCCGGTACCTGGAATAGAATCAGAGGCCTCTGGGTCCAACGAGTTCTGATTATATTTGACAGTTCAAACTCAGGGCCTTCTTGCCGAGCCTTTGTGTAGCAGGCGCATTGCTTTTCGAGATGCGGTCATTCGGTCTCCACGGCAGCACCTTCCCGACATCTGTCATCTCTGACACATTGTATTGACCCCATTGTAAGGAGAGGATGTCTGCGGTCAGGCAGATGCCCCCCTGCTCAAACATTCATCAGGTTGGTGCAGATGTGGCGCGGGCTCTCGGGTCAGGCATGTGTGGGGTGGCGCCACAGCACCAGAGAGAGAGGGGAAAGAGGCTGGTGTCAGCTGGTGAGCGCACGCTGGGTCAACACGTATGTCTCCGCATGTTGCACGTTTACGCAATCTTTGACCGTATATCCGCCGATGACACCAAGGTCAAGACAATATGTCTAAACGACCTGGTGGTTAAATTCTGCAAATATACCAGTGTCCTGGAGCAGACCAGGGTTGTGCTCGCGCTGGGCGTTGATGTAATGTATTCCATTGTTCTTCATATTTTTTTTTCTAAATGGTTAACATGTATTCATGAAAGGAGCCAAGGGCAAATGTGTGGAACTCATCCAGCATTTGTTTCATTGATCTTTCTAAAAAAAAATAATGACGTGTTCTTCCTGTGTCTGTATTCTGGGAGAAACTGGCATCCACCACAGCAGCTGCTATTAGTGAGCATCAGGATTTTTTTTTTTAAGTTTTAAGTCCGCTCTCTGTTTTCAAGGCACACACTGGTCCGACTCTTCAGTCTTTCAACACAGAATTGTGATCCCTCATCTGGTATTATCTGCTAATATGATAAGTACACATCCAGTATCATTGTTCTCTTTTTCCAAAATGCAAGGTAAGTATTTGCCAACAAGGCCTCCAACTCAAACCACCACATAGATTGCTTGTCCGTAGCTGCATGCGTGGAGTAAATCTTGTGAAGTCATCAAAGAAGTTTTCAGGAGAACCTGAGATGTCTTAAGCAGCAACAGTTATGTAAGCTTGTCGCATGGAGGAGAAAGGAGATGAGCGATACGAGTTTGCCGAGTGTAATCCCACCCCCACGTCTGAAGGCTGAAGCCCAGCCAGCCAGGAAGGGATATTTAAACCCCTATAGACTAACGTGTCGATAGACTCACGTGGCATTCACCATAGGTCTGAAGCAGATGATTCCCCCTTCATAAATGTGCAAAGTGATGAAACGAAATGAGTCAGAAGTGTATGGAATCTCAAGTTGTGATGATCAGTACAGGAACCAGGCGCAAGACAGTGTGCGCTGGCAATGATCTTTATTATCAACAATCCAAAAGTCGCAAATCCAAAAATCCGTGCCACAAGTCCGTTATCAGGGTCAGAAAACCAGGGCAGCAAAACCAGAGGTGTGGTCAAACAGTCCGAATCAAAAACCAGAGAAACAGCAAACAAATCCAATGGGCTAGGGCAAGAAACGGTGGTCAGGCAAAAATGTGTCTACGGAAACAGATCAGGCTAGCGTACAGGGTTCTCAGCTCAGGCATGAAATGGTCACGTTTCAACACCAGGGAAGTGTGAGGCAGGGGTTTAAGTACACTGGGGAGTGACGAGCAAACAAGACACAGGTGCAGGGAATCAGCCAGGTGATTAACCAAAAAGAGAAGAACACCAGGGGGAGCCCCAACAGATAGCAACATCAGGAACCATCCAAAACATGTGAGGAAGCAACCAGGGGAAAACACAGACAGAAACCCAAAAGGACACGGATCATAACACGTTTTCTGCTCTCCTTAGAGTAAAGGATTAAAAGGGAGTCTTGAATTTGAACCCAGCTAATGTGTTAGTCAGCATGGGAAGACACTGTCCGTTGCCAGTGACAGGTTTGGATGTCTGATTCTGCTGCAGCGACTCATGGGAATGCGCATCTCAATTTTGATGTAGACAAGATACAAATCCTTACACAGTGCGAGAAAAGTAACACACCTCAACGCACGCATGCATTCAGCAACAAGAAGAGACTTGACAGCTGATTATCACACGTAAAGAGAACAGAAAATACAAATTAGGCTAGCGCCACATAGCGTGGCTTGATGCCGACTGAACCTCAGGCTTGCAGCCATCTGCCTGTGGGAGCATGTTTCACAGCAGGGGATGGGCTTTAGTCGTTCTGACAAAGGGAGAAGGAGCGGATGGGGGTGGATGGGTGGGGGAACATCTGCTCGGACAAGTAGCGACCAGCCTCCGACTGTTAATTGTTATGAGCGTCCGCTGGAGATAGCAGCTGACGGTCCGCTGGATGCTGCATCTGGTCCGTGGGATGCGGATACTGCTGCGAATGTGACAAAATCTTTTAAGGTCACTCCGGTAACTCTGCACATAAACTTCCAGTCTACTCATCAGACTGTGAGAACAGTTCATCACCTGCATGCGGCTCGTTACGACCCGCAGTGACGTTTTATTATTCGGCGACCTCGACCTGGCGTCGTAATTACAATGGGAGAAAAAGAGGAAGTCAGGTGATGTAGCAGAGTGACAAAGGGTGGCGTAGGGAGGAGCGTGATGCAGGAGGCCGCTGTCTGTCTCCCCTTTTGAAACCGATAGCCATCGCCCGTTTTAACAGCGACTGTTCGGCAACCTTTGCTTGTTTTTTTGTCGCCGTAACCTTAACGACGAGGGTCCTCTATGTATTTTAACCCAAACCGCAATCTTTTGCTAAACCTAATCCAATTTGTTCCTGTGCCTCGCCAAGCCGTGAAAATTTCACGTCCTCAACTGCAGGTTTATTACCGTAACCGTGCGAAGGTCTGGTACACCTGGCAGGGCTGCGGTGGGTCATTTGTGTTCACGGGACCAGACTGGTTTCAAACGTACGATCACATCTTCCAAGTTATTTCTTCCAACCTTTCATTTGTTCGGACGTTTTTTTTTCCCCCCTGCGCGATCGGAATGCAAGCCTCGACCTTGCCTCCTCCTCCTCCTCCTCTTCTCCGTGCACTCCTTTCGAAGCGGTCCCATATCTTCCTCTGGAATGTGCATCTGTGTTTGATGGCCCCTTGGCTCAGCGAAAGGCAGTCATTGATTAACTGGTGGGTTTGACTCTCCGGCCTTTGCCGAGGCTGTAAACCATCGGCTCTCCGTAGCAACCGTCAGCCATGCTCGTGGGCATCCCTTTTGTCTGCACCTCCGCCGGCGCTTTAGTGACGCGGTTTGGCGGCGACGCCTTTGTTTGTCATGACGACAAGATCAGAAATGGACTGGCGACTAGTGAATAAAAAGTTGCAGTTACTTCGAAGTTACTATGAGCTTCATGATTTTATGATGATTTTTTGCATTAGACTAGTGTAAGTATTAGATTTATGTTCAATGTGTTTTCTTTTCTGCTAAGTTTGGTTTTAATTAGTTATTTGACGCTATTAAAACAGGTCGACGTGTTTTTTTAAGCCAGATCATAACTCATCCATACTTGTTGTCATTTGTTGTTGACGTAAAGTATTTCTGTTGCGAGTTTTCTGGTTATGGCAGGGGGAGATGATGATGACCTAAACTTTCCGCTCTTTAAGAGAACGGAGATGTCATTGCAGTTCTTCCTCCAACCAAAACCCTCAGGATCCGGCTGGTCTGAAATCTAATAACTGGCGAAAAAAACCCCAAACCCAGTCGAACAGGAAAAGAAAAGTAGGCGCCTCATCAAAGTTCAAAAAGTTCCACGCGTGATGCCGAATGACCTTGTCTCCGCACATTTCTCTTTGCTCCGGTGGACGACAGATGAAAATGCGTTTTCACGTCTTCTGACGGACAGGAAGCGGAGGCACCAACAGCAGCTGGACGCGAAGATGCATTTTCCGGAAGTGCGGTTCTCCATCTTATTGAGACATGTGTAACTAACACCTTGACGAAACGCCTCTGACTCTACACAAACTCACCGTGGTAGAATGCGAAGCTCTGACCACCTCTGCGTTCTCTGATCTAGTCTGACGGGGAATGTTCTTGAGGGCCCGGGCAGACGCACTGGAAAGATTGAATGTGGTTGCACCACAAATGGCAGAATATTTGGTCCAGAGACGTGTTACAGCAGCGTTGGTCGAACGGCCCTGGGCTCCGACCGTTTCTTCTTTTTTTAATGCCACAGTACCCTCGAGGCGTGACACGGTATTAAGGCTGACCGGCCTGAAAGGTCCAAAATGAATACTCACAAGCATTTAAGATTATTAGTCTTGACAGCTGTGGTATTAAGTCATTTTAAGAGATGTTCCCCTTTAATGATCTTTCAGTTTTTATGGGGTGGATGGGGTGGAGGATTCAAATAACATTAATTTCTTGTAGGCAGAACTGCCAGCATGCTCGATCCTGATTGGCTGACATATGTAGCTTCTTTAATTCAAATGTGGTAATTGGTCACCAGTTAAACAGTTAATTATGGACTTCTCTTGCACACCTCTGAGGTTATAATGTTGCTCAGTTTGATGCAAAAGAAGGCCCTTTTTTATGTTGCTGACTGAGAACAACTATATATAACCTCCCACCTTGACTCCATCTGTGTCAGTGGCACAGTATACGCTCCATAATCCACTTAGATGTTGCTGTAGTTTTATTAGAGAACGGGGTTACTGTGTCCTTGCGGGGAAGGCAGCGATGATCTTTACAAAACAACGCGTCCTCCCTTCCAAAGATGGGTCGTATAGGAAGCTCTGTACGGGCAGTACATTGTCGTAGCCCGTCATAATTGACAGCAACCCGTCATTTCTCTGACACAGCACCTTGCAGCTTGGTTGTTTCTTGCGCGAGGACGTGGAGCGCAGCGCTGAAGGATGCCACGCTCGCAGTAATGCTCAGAGCGCACTCTCTGTGATGAAGGCTGCGATCAGGCGAACCCAGAGTGCGGAGGAAGGAGAAACTGTTCCCTCACCCACCGGCCGGGGGAATCAATCTTACTGATTAACTCAAACACACACACGCCTCCGCTCGCCCTCCTCTTCGCAATTCCAGTCTCTCTCACCATCGTCGCGTGTCCTCTCCCGATGTGACTTTGCGCGATGCAATCACGAAAATGGAAATGTGTCATATTTTCCTGCTGGAAAGGGGTTTTGAAAGGCAGCCGTTGATTAAACATCTCAGTTTTCGACCGCGGCTCATTTCGCTGAGGTCGGCCTTTTCAGGAAAAACTAATCCCGACATGTTTGTGAACCGCTGCTGCCTGGAAGAATGCTGATCCTGGGTCAGAGGATTTTTTTGTGAAGGAGGGGAGGAGAAGAAGACGAGATTCTGTAGTGTTTTAAATAAGCGAAACTAACAGGGTCAAATCAAATGTGGTGCTGATATTTTATGGCTGCACATAACAGAAGTAATCCAAATCACTGCTAATGAGCTGTTAGTGAGGGAATGAGGTTTATTTTTAGTTGGAATAACCCTGACTCAGCATTACAATGCTGTTTTTTTTGTAAGCCATTCCTGCAGTTATATTGGATATGAGCAACTTTCTTGGAGATATAAAGGAAAAATCGTCCTCGTTGCAACACAAGCGATCAAGCCTGTGATTTCATTTTGAATAATAACAGTCTTGATACAACATGGCTACACATGATGGGGAGTTGCAAGCGTAACCAGACTGCGAGACTTCACAGAGATGGGATGGCTACCTCAATGTGAGCCGAAGCCCTGCGCTGGTGCGGGTTCGGAGGTTTAGGAAGAGCTACACTACCACTAATAGCAGGGGTTAGCTGAGGGTTATCTTATCCGACCTTAAAAAAAAACACCACGATGCCATGTCCAGTTTCTCATTTACACAATCTTGCATTGAAAAAGAATGAGGGTGAAGCACTTCTGACCTGGCGCACGGATGATCTGTGGCTTCATCTTCTGCTCAGACTGTGTGAAGTCACGGGTGACGTTCGGGAAGAAAAACCATTGCACATCGCACAAAACTGCGTGATTAAACTTTGCCAAAGAACACCGGAGAGAGGCCGGACAAATGCTGGCAGCACATTCTTTGGTCAGATGAAAACCAAGATAAATGTGTTTGCAACGGACGGGGTCCAGAACGTTTGGTCTGGACCTGGCCAGGACTGTCGCAGTCTCCGCGCAGTGCCAAGTCAACCGCCAAACGTGGAGGTGTTGGTGTGCCGACGTGGGGCTGCGTGAGAGCGGGGGGTGTAAAGGAGATGCCAATTTACAGATGGGATTTGAATGCAAATCTGTAAACCCAAATAGCGAATGAAAAGGTGACTCCTGGTCTCAAGAGGCTTTGCAGGAGAGGAATTTTCCAGCATGACTCTGACCTCAAACACGCTGCCAAAATGACGATCCAAAAAAAAGTGAAAACTATGACCTGGACAGAGCTGCAGAAAGAGAAAGAAGATCTTTGTACCTGGATGGACCAAACTTAAAAAGTCAGATCTTAATCTGCAGACACAGTCAGTGGCTCTCTGTCTGAAACACAGAGCTTTACGTTTCAACGTTTGTCCTTTCCCCAAAATACAATCTTTTCAGTCCTCATTGGAATCGGTGTTCATGAGGTTTACAGTAGCCGTGGGTTCTGCAACCACACTAGCGAATGCCAAAGAGACCACCCTCTTTGCCAGGGAGAAAGCTGATCAGCCGGAGAGCTCAACCTCCCACCGCCCCCTGGGTTCACCTTCCCCGTTGCTGTGGCTGATTAGCTCTGGCGATGACTGATCACCGAAGAGAATGTGGCCTTTGCATACGAGGCGCCCGCAGGCGTGAACTCGGGCCACACAGAGAGACGCGACGATCGGGGAAACTGCGAACGGAGAGCATTTTTTTAATGCTTTCTGGAGAAGCTAAGACCAACTGAATGTGAAGTGAGTGCATTAAGCAGCTTGCAGACGTCCCAGAAAAATAGAGGTATCCTAAACAACTTACACTAGTCTAAGTAAAAGACTTAATGGTTTAAAGTGTGGTTAACTTCGCTGCATGGTTAATTAAGGCTTGGCATCTCCCCGATCTCATTAACATCCCCACCCATTGGTCAGTTTGACGTGAGATCAGCAGATCTGCTTAGTGCTGGAGACAAGGTGAGAAAAACCCGTCCCCTCCCTATTTTTTTAATTTTATTTTGTTGATATTAAATGTCATTCATGTCAGCTGCTCAAGTCCCTGTAGACCGCCACTCATACATCGGCCCTACCGAGTTTATTGACTTTACCAAGTGCCTTCATTAAATTACCTTTCATACCCGTGATTGCAAAACGAAGCGCTGTCGTTTCTCTGCGTCAACACCGTGTGGTTGCTCTGTAATGAATAACCTTCGTGATTTATGATCCAAACCGCCCCCAACTCCTCACCACCGAGTATGATACATGGCCTTTTTTCGAGCATCGCCACGTTCAGAGCCATTCCAGGGACCTGAGTGAGCGCTTCGCGTTTCCCAGGATCATAAATCCCACGGTTGTTTTCATCAATATCTGTTGCCCGACGCTCCGTTTAGTTGGTACTCCCTTGCTGTGGGTGGATCCATCGTGATAAGTAGCTGTGCAATGTTGTAATGGCTGAATTGATGAGTGCTAATTGGTATCAGGAGACTGCCAGTAATGGTCTGCACAGACACTGCAAGTTTAAAGCAGATGAAGCGATTAGGAAAATGCTGCGTTCAGCCCGATGCTGACTTTGCTTTGGGATTTAATCATAAATCAATTTCTCATTTTTTTTCTGAACAAACTAGTTTAAAGGTGTCCATTATTGGACGTGTCTAAAAGGGCCGGTATTTGAAAATGGTAAATGTTAGTGGAAACATTCTTACTTGTGACAGTCATTTTGACCTCAGCCAACCGTGTTTGTTAGCAGAAAAATGTAAAAAGTTACAGAAGGATTTTCATGAAAATTGTTTTATACTAACTTAGCAACTATTGTGTTTTGAAGGTGACCCCGCTCTACAGGGTTCTTCCCCATTGCGAGATAGGGTAAAATTTCACTGTTCATCATATCCAAGATCCATAGATGCACAAACGTTCGAGCAAAGTAGGGCGACCCCGTTCGCTTAGTGGTTAAGGCTTGTACCACGTGATCTTAAGCTCCTGATCTCCCTGGTTTGGGTTTTGGCTGGCCAGACCGCACATTGATCTGGATGCAGAACCACCGGTGGTGGAGGCCTGCAGTCTCTGCTCTCGAGTTTCAGATATTCCAAGGTTTTTTTTCTTTTTAAAAAAGGTTTCATTGAATTTAAGTAGGAGATAAATTAAAAAGGTTGGTTGAGCTTTAGCTTTTGCTTCCCCTACACCCTGCTATTTTCTATCTGAGGACAATACAGCGCAGCGCCTGTTAGTCCAGCCCTTGCCACTGCCTTTGAATGAACATGCATTTGTGTGTGCGCGCTTGCTCTCTGGTTTGCTGACTCATCCCCAGTGGCCTCGCTCTTGTCAGTGACCGCACGCCTGTGAGTGCAGCGATACGGGGGCCAGGCTCCCCCCGGGGCAGCGGAGGAGTCAGTCAGAAAGCGAGTGTCAGCTGCCAGTGGCGGTTTTGAGCCGAGGGAGTGGCGGAGAGCAGGGGAAAGCGTCTCCCCTCATCCATCAGCCCGCAGCAGCCTCTGCACGAGTGTGGCCTCGTGTAGTTATGCACACAATAACGTTGCGCTGAACAATGCTGTTGGTGCTTGGAGTGATTTACTCACAGATAGTTTGTTAAGTTGTTATTCCAATCTCTGTATAACACACTGTATATGCACCTTCTACAGCATTGGTTGCCATAAATGAGTTCTCAGGCCAATAAATACATATTATTTAAAAGCAAATTTTTAAAGCTAATTTTGTGAATCTGTATGCTAAACTGGGATGAAAATGAACAACTAAGCAACTAAGAAATGAACTGTATCCAACCACTTAACTAATATCACTTACTTATATGATACGACAGGAGAGTGGGATGTACAGGTATATGTGTTGTATATTAAATGGAAAGACATAATTTTGTTTCAGAAAGCAAGACAGCGTAAAGCCATGCTAGCAACATTGCAGTCCCTAGCCAAATGCTAACCGCAGCTAACCAACGTGCTAACAGTGTGCCTAACATTTAATGTTTTAACCATGTTAGCATACTAACCTTTTGTTTTTCGTGGTAATTTCATTGACAGTGGCTAACTGTGAAAATAACTGGCGCTTTCTACATTACTAATATATATTCCGAAAAAGAAATAGCATGATACTTCAGAGAGTTTGACGTGAGTTTTGACAAGTTTAACAGCAGCATGCTAACATCTTAACATATTGTTGCTTAGCAGGTATAATGTTCCCAGTACATAGTTTTTATCTTGTTAGCATGCTAATCTTTAGTTAATTTAGTGGAAGCTGATGTGACATACATTATATATATTTATACTGCAGACTTATGTTAAATAACTTTTTTTTAAATCAACAACAATAGTTATACAACCAAATAATATCAAATAGCCTAATTAGGATCTTTATTGATCCTAATAACAGGCCCATATTGGTAGTATATGTACTGTGAGTCCAGCCTACAAAAACGCTGTTGTTGTAGGTGAAGTTAAGTCATCATTGTCCTCCCAAATCAACCATTGTTTCTAAAACTAGAACTAGAGAGTAAAACAAGTAAAAATGAACCAGCGCACCCACAGAGGCCTGACCAGTCCCCTCTAGCTCGATCGCAGCTTTGTCAGATTTGTGCTGCTCCAGGCTACGCTTTTACCATGGTGTTTGCCGGTTGAAATCGTGTCGGTGCAAGTCGGAGGTAGGAGTGCGCGATGTGAGTCAGGGAGTTGGAGGGAGGAGAGCGCTGGCGAGGCGACGGCAGCCAGGTAAAGCTGCACTGCTGAAACGGAGAGCATGAAGATGCGGTGGCTGAGCTGACGTGGCTCGGAAGACCGCAGTATCAACATCCCAGCGGCTGCTTTCAAATCCCTTATTCGGCATCTTTTTTGTTTTCCCTCGTCACGACCGAACTGATGGTGTGCTCATTTTCCTTCTAATGAGACTACCAAATATCGAGAGAAACAATTCCAACTGCGGAAAATACCAACCAAAATTATGTTGAGGATAGCGTTGTAACCACGAAAGGGAACGCTGATGGAAAACTCGGGCCTCTGCACTACTTTATCCAGATATCGCAAGGCAAAAATAAACGCTCCTGCAAATAAGCTATACTCTGTACTAGGATGGCTTACAAAGTGTGTGGCATTTCCTGGACCAATTTAAAGTGCCAGTGTAAGTGGTATTTAGCACCACCACTGTACAAGTCAGCAAGTCTTAACAAGCTGACGACGTCACGTTATTTTCCGCCACAGAGCGCTTTGCATGAGTTCATTCACCTGAGAGACCGGCACCAACAAAATAGTGAATGTTGAAGTATTTTCGCCATCAACTGGCTCGCTGTTTTAGAAGTCCGACATTTTGGAGGATAAGTGGGTGTAGAGAGCACACAAACACCACAGAACCTAACGCCTTTTTTCCGTCATCGTGCCTCATCACTGTGTCCCTGCCCACAGCTTGTAACTTAATCAGGTGGATTCTTCCCAAGCTGTCAGTATGTGTGTGTGTCCAGAATGAAAGGGCACCTGGCTTCATTCACCTGAGCCTCCTGCGTGATGCAGCAGTTTCCACCTCCGGGCCTTGCGCGACCCTGTGACGACATGCAGGGATCTTATCTCCGGAGCCATATTGAGAAAGCGAGGGACGTGATTGCTTATCCGTTGTCGGCCGTGTGGCACATGAAGGGGCTGAAGTAATGCGCAGCACGTGTTTTGACATTTTCGAACCGGTATGGAAAAGCGGCCGCGATTGGTGCCACCATAGAGACCAAGTCCGTTCATTTGAGCCCGAGTAGTTCCGTGTAAGTAGATGCAGATGGCGACTTCAGAATTGGGTGATAACGTCCTTGGGTTCATCTCACGACAAATGCAGCACTCATCGGAAAACCTAAAATGAGTTACAGGCTACAAGGTTCAGTCCATCAAACAACATCTTATCTCCTTAATTGGATGTATTTCCTGTAGAAACAGGATGTTGGGGCAAGGCACTTCAATCGGTTTGATTGTGTAAACCGATGGATGTGCAGTAGTTTAGGGAGAGACAGACCCACTTGGTGGTGGGTACATTTGACTGGTTCAATATGTAAAAATTTTCCAAATTTTTGTACGCAAATAATACATTTATCACATTGATGCAAAGCCAAAACATGTGTCATACTCAGATGTGTTTACTGAGTTCATCAGCTCAGTCATCCATCATCACTTTTACATAGCGACAAGAGACTCTGTGCCCTCGCACTTTGTTTCTTTCTTGTGTCTGTGTTGTTTGAGTCAGCATGGCCTCTTGGCGCTGTTGCTCACTGTCGGAGCATTTCGCACCTCTTTCCACCCCGATGCTGTCAGACGCTGCCTCACTTACTCCCGCTGAGCTATTAAAGCTTTCCCACCCGCACATTTTGGAAAATACTGTACGTATGTATTTGCATCCTTCCTCGCAGTAAGATGAAAACGCGAGCAGGTGATTAGCCTAATTTCGCGTAAAGACGGGAAGCAGGGCGGAAAAGCTGGCTGGTATCTCGCTTCTTTAATCTGTACAGAAACAGTGGGAATATTGTTCCAAAGCTGAACGAGGAATATGGGTTGGAAGAAGTCACATTATGTCTTTGCGTTCTCGCAGTTGGGTCGAGCACACAAGAAAGAACTGCATCAGATGCGAGGTTTTGCAGTTCCAAATAGTTCACTGGGCTGAAATTATCAGCGTGTGCTCAGCATATCAAAACCCTTTGGCATGCGTTACCGCACTCAGGGGGATATTGGGATGCCACTGTCGTCATTTTAAGATAACCTGAACTGTTTACTTTCAGTGTGGATTATTTTACAATGTTTCTATGCAGGAGAAACCAATACAAATGTAGCGTGTGTTCTTTTTCCCCAGGCTGTATGCTGTGTTTTGGCCAGTCGGCCTTCTTCCGCTTCAACCACCCCGAAGAAGCCTTTAGGATGAAGAGCATGATGCCCCAAGGAGGAAGCGTCTCCGGCGGGGACTACAGACTCTGCGCAGGTACTGTACTGCGCTCACGCTCACCCTCATATTTCAACCCGCTCACGTCTGCGTGCTGCCGCATTTTCTGCCGGATTTCACCCGGTGGTCCGACCCTAAACATCACATGAATAAAAAATGCATTTCTTACGAAAGCCCGGAAGGAGCGGCTCCTGCCGCGAAGTGCCAGTCTCCTTGGCCTTCGAGGAAGTGTCGCAGCACAAAGCGCCGTCTATTACTCTTTTGATATACAGCACTGGAACAATACATAGTCTGTTCACCTGTTATGCAATTTGATTTCCCTTGCAGATTTTACTTTTTTATAAAAATGTATGTAAACCCACCCAGAAGAATGGCAAAATAAATATTCTTTGGAAAATAGAAAACGCTTTCTATGCCCCAAAATATTCATATTTGCATCTTTGTTACAAGACCGTTGTCTGTGGCAGCCTTTAAAAAACAGCACCCGTTGAACTCCGAAGCTTGAATGGTGCCCAGCCGGGAAGTGGTGCCGGAGTTCACACCATGCATGTTTTATGAGCACCTCATTCCTCCGCGTCTCCAGGCAAAGTTTTTTTAAGCCGCTCGCACGCGCACGCGCCCGTGTGTTCCGAATGTTTCGCCGAGCACAGGGTCGCAACTGTAAGTGGATCTCTTCCTGGTCCGCTACCAGCGTTCTGTCACAGCATCTCGATATTTCCCTCCTTCCTCCCCCTCGCCGACGCTGCCCGCCAACGGGGGATAACGACAGCGCACGGACAGACTGTGGCTGCTGCTTCCTGATCCCGTGATGAAAGCCTTCTGTTGTTTTAAAAAAATGTGCCATTTTCCTCAATTATGCATTCTTGAGTTGCGTTCAGATGAAGACTGCTTATGCCACTCCCGTGATAAGGAGGGCGTGTTTGTCATATCGGCTCAGAGAGACCCAAAAATTGCACTTGTTATCAGTTTATGGCTTCTGGGAGCAGAGTTGTTCCGGAGGGAAATCTAGCTAAACCTAAGTGACCTATATTTTTAAAATATTTGTTGGTTCACCGGTTTTTCTGTCTGAAATAAAATACGGACATCAGTTTATAATGCATGTACATTGGAGGTGACACCTGCTGGGCTTTAAAATCTGTTATTTTTATGAGCTCTATTAGGTTTATTTAGATTCAGTTAAAATCAGGATGCACCACACAGAACAGGCCTGCAGCACATCATAGTGTTTGAAAAAGAAACAACCAACATTATTTTTTTTTTCCAGTTGGAAAATGAAGAGCTGAACAGTCTGGTCAATTAGATACGCAAAGTGAAGTGGAGAAGTGTGAGCAGGAAAATGCTCAGCCACGCTGCAGCTCAGACACAAGGCTGAAGTCAATTTGATGATTGCCAGCTGGATACAAAGTGAGTCTGTATGAAGCTGTTAGGTTTTGCGTTGATCAGGAGACATTGTGCATCTTGGCACTTGCTCTTAAGAAGGCCCGTTATTGTGTCCTTGTGCAGGCCGTTTGTGCAACATGTCTGTTGTCTGATGTGCAGCGCTGCCGTATCTCGGCGATGACAGTCACATTCGCCTGCGTGTTGTCGGTCGGGCGGCGAACGTCAGTGACGGTCCACTGACCAGCTGCCTTTGGCCAGCTGTCTTTCAGCGACCGCCTCTTCACTGATTGGACGTTTCCTGTGCCTCTGCCAGGCCTGCAGACGGCTTTGTGTCCCTGAGCTGCTTACTTAAAGTGGCCGGCGGCTGGGGTTGCAGTATCCTTTTCAGAAACTATTTATAAACCTCCAGTTTCGTGCTACTGTCTGCTACCCTGGGTTTCCTCTTCTGTCCCTTCCTGCACCTTTCCCACCTGCCTTCTAAATGTTAGCCTTCTTTTTCTTTATACCCACAAAAGGCCTTTATCTTACTGTGATCTGGCTGCTCTATCCATCACTGGCTGAGCTACAGACAGAGCAGCAGATATTATGCAGCTGTTATTATGGTTGCAGTATGGCACCATACTGATGTTGAATCTCTGACGTTCATTTTTTTTTTCAAGCGTCAATCAATAAAATAGGATGAGACGGTTTTGGATAACAAATCCTTTTGTCAGTTTAAAAGGTGTTTACACCATCATTCTGCCCTTTATCTTCCATTTCTCACACTCACGTAATATGTAAGGATGCTATTATAATATTATCATTAATTATGAATTCTTTTACTCTTGATACTTAAAAAAACATTTTCCTTGCTTATTCACTTAATTGTGGTGTTTTTAAACTGCATTACAACAACAGTAACAGTGGTGCCACGATGAATTTTGAACGTTGCAAAATCATGAAACGAATGTAAAGTTGTTATCATAGGCTATTAATGCATCATTACACCTAGAAACAGACAAGTTTACTTGAAGGAGCCAACTTCCATGAAGAAAAAACTCACTTCTGCACACAGAACGAATCGCTGTTGTATCATGCCTCTAAGTTGCCTGTAAGTTGAAGTTATTCCCTTTTAAGATAATGCGTTGCCGTGGTGATCAGGCCTGAGTGTAAAAAAAAAAAGGAAACGAAAGCCTCTCCTTGTCACTGGATGACAGTCGGTGAATGACAAGAATGACAACAGGCTGCATCACTTTTAATGATGAGCCATTTCCAGCCCAAATCATCCACAAACCGTATTTTATTTTACAGCTAGTGGGGCTGTCAGTTTAGTAAAAGGATTTCTAGTAGGATCTGTTTATGCTTTCTGCCCTGTCTCATCAGAGACTGACAAGAAACTGCATTAGGGAGACAGTAATAGTGACATGCCATAAAAGTCCGCTTCAGTGACTCCTTGAAAGAGCTGTAAAACTCGCAGAACCCTGAGGAAGAAGAGCGACGTCAAGTTAGCCATGGCACCGGAAGTACGACTATGTTACCTTCAAAATATAACACCCCATTTAATCATTTGATAATGTGGCCTGAGGTATGAGCCTGAGCTTTTTTGTCTCGTGTTTTAAGTAAATGTCCTTAAGCTATAAATAACAGTTAGTGCAATATTTACCTTTTAGAACAGTGGGAGAATTTATTTATTTATATTGTTTTTACGTCATATATTTGTAATAATTTTATTTTATCTATTTATATATTTGCCCGTTGTGGGCGATGACAGCACGTGTACGTTAGCGTTTCCCACGCATACTTAGCCTAAGTTAGACCCTTATTTTGAAAGTACTGACCGGAACCGTGGTGTTGCGTCTTAGGTAACTCGATAGCAGAGGTACGACAGGCAGGCAGCGGCGGCGCCGAGCACCCCAAACCCCGGCTGAAATATCACCTCGGTGGTGAATCTCTAAATCTCTCTCGGTGTATGTGGAGCCAGGCGCGGCGGGGCTCCGTCACACCCGGCCTGTTTACCGATGTCCGGAGGATGTGGGCCTCATTGTGTGTCACATAGCAAGTGAAGCGCACTGACATTGACCGGGTCGCAGGTTTATTCCTTCATGTGAGTAACCTTACTGCTTGATGCCTAAGCTTTGGGGCTAGGGAAGTGATAGGAGCCGGCCACACGCCAAATTCTATTCAGAATCTGTCGGTTTGGTTTTTATTCGTATGTCCAGGGGGGTACACACGCACACACCGTCGGATGTCACATACTTAATGTGATTCATTGAAACTTCGCTTGTTATTCGGCGTGCAGTTTATCACTACTATGTGTCCTCAATTCGAACAAATATTTATTTTGATTTTGTCACACTATCGCCCTTTGCTCTCGTCATATGGGGATGCGAGGAAAGGCAGATGATCCTTACGTATGCTCCTCGCAGTTAGCGCACATTGATGCCGATTTGCAGAGGTCCTCTCGTGAAATAAATGAAACCACGTTACGTCAAGTCGTATTAGACAGAGGATCTTACCGACAAGTAAGCAAACATTAAATCGCCACATTTTAAAACGGCATGCCACGTTCGGCACCGTGTACTCGATAGTCCGTATCCCATGACATCATTCCACGGGCTTTCCCTCGGCGAACGGGTGCATTTATTTTTGTCACCCCCCCCCCGTCTCTGACACCGTGTATATACGAAGGTATTGCGTTGGGACATCCGACAGATAAAGAGCATTGTGACAGCCTGCACTGGAAAATTGTACTGAGACGCAGTTGTGGACAGGCTGTCACGAAGGCAGAGCTTCACTGTATGGCAGAGTCGTTGGGGGGCCAGGCAGGAAGCTGCTCCCATCTCTGCTGAACAAGCACAGCTAATGCATTATTTGACCAGCTTCTATATATATATATTCTTAGAGTCGTTTTGCTGCTGAGACGTTTCTCTGTGGCGTAGTCTTTACGAGGAGACAAAATGGACTTCTCTGTTTTTTGTAAACGTTTGCCCCACTGCACATCACTCGTCTTATTTCCAGTGTGACTGCAACGCCGTTGAACACGACAGCTCCCACTCTTCTGTTGTCCGCTGTTACAGCTCAGTGTTCGCACTGATGACTCCGCGCCTCAATTATCCTCATGTTTCCACTGAAACAGACAACAAGTCCGTTTAAACAGATTTCATTTAGCAGTAATAAAACCCGATCTGTGCTCTGATCCCTGCCTTGAGGCCACGCTGGTGGATCTCCCACGTGGCCCCGTGTTTCTGTTGTAATAATCTACTCCACTGACATTAAAGGGAGACAGTTTAGATTAGATTACCCGGTCTGTGTCCTGCCTCGCTTTTCAGGGCTGCACAGTAATTGGGTTATGCAGGCACATTTTCTCCTGATCCCTATCCAATGGTACAGGCCTGTCTGTCCGGGCCTGTCTCCTTGCTTGCGTCCTTCCTTCGTTTCCTCACCACAAATCCTTTCTCTGCCCTCGAGCTTGTCTGGCTTCTCGACTGGGCCGAGAAAACATAGACTTGACGAGGAGTTGGAACATATCTCAAAAAAGTAGGGACGAGGCACCAACTGGACACGGAGGATCTGAAATACCATGGAACCGAAGGGTATTTAAAATCTCTCGAGGTCATGGACTTTTGCGATGGGTTTTCATAGTTATCCGATGAGGTGACCCCGGATTGTTAACCTCTTTAATTTTTTAGTTTTGTTTTTTTTTGGGCCCGAAAACCACACCATGAAGGAAATAAAGTTTTGTGGTCATGAAAGTGCCTCATTTTATATAATGGAAAATCATAAACAAGCAATCAAGGCTTCAGTGGGCACCCCATGAGGAAAAGGTTCTGAAAGTGTGTGGACAGTCGCTATAAGGATGGGTCAACCAGCAGATTTGCATCAGACCATATCATAGATATTTGGTAAAACATAGATAATGCGGTATATTACTGGTTATTCTGGTGACAATTTGTCCTCCGTCCTACGAAGAACTCTACCAGGAATGCTGGCTTGCACCTATTCGGCCGACCGGTGTTGCGTCTTGCCAGATGATGCGACGTGACATCGGCAAGTCCAGTACCTTTTTCATTTCTTGCACTGCTCTCTTGAGAAAGGCTGCGTTATTGTCAGTCATTGCCCAAGGCTGTTGTATTTATTCTTTTCTTTCTTTTTTGTTGTCAAAGCCAGATCCTGATATTCCTTTTTTGTCTTCTACCCAATTAGACACGGAGAGCTTGGTCAATGGGAATCACCGGGCCATTCCAGCCCAGTCTCCACCGGCTCCTGGAGAGAGAATCCAGTCCGAGCACAGCGCGATCGTCAGCTTCATTGAGAAGGACCTGCAGGACATCATGGACTCCCTAGCCATGGACGATCCCCAACCTTCTCCGTTGGAGGCCAAGAAGCCTCCTGCGGGCCAACCGATTCCCCACTCCCCCCTGTCGCCCATGGTCAACGGAGGGGGCCGGTACCTGCTGTCCCCTCCCACCAGCCCGGGGGCCATGTCTGTGGGGTCCAGCTATGAGAATACATCCCCGCCCTTTTCCCCGCTCTCCTCCCCCTCGGCCGCCAGCAGCGGGAGCTTCACCAGCCCGTCTCCTAGCGGAGGACCCCAGGACCAGAGTTCTTCTCTGCCGCCAGTGCCTGTACGCTCATCTAGCTACAATTTCACCTCCCAGCCTCCGCCCGTGCCCCAGCCACGGACCATACTGCCTAACTTCAGCAGCGGCGGGGTGGGCCAGAAGGTCCAGGAAAGTCCCAGGCTGCAGAGGAGGGTTTTAACAGACGCTCCTGCGAGCCCCAAGCCGAGCCGCAGAGGGCTAGGCCAGGATGGGTCCGAGAGCCCTCGACAGACCCCCTGCCTGTCCTCTAATGAGTCTCTCAATGGTAGAAACATTGTGCCAAGTAGCCCCAGACTCACTCCCAAATTCCCTACCTGCTCATCCCCATCTCCCTCCAGTCCCAGGACCAAGACGACCACGGTACTCCAAGAAAGGCCCTCCAGCCCCTTCAGAGAGAAAACCACGCTTGCCGATCGCTCTCTCACCTCCAGCCCCTCCAGACAGCTTTCCCAACCTGCCAGAGCCTTCCAGCCTCCCTTGGACCCCATCGTCCACGTCATCCAAGGATCGCCGCTCCAGCAGCACCCGCGTTCCCTGCAGCCGCCTGAGAGCCCACGCATGGCCAGGCGGAACCTGGAGCTGAACGGAGGCAGTGGTGCGAGCAGCACTATGAGAGACCTGCCCCCTCTTAGCCCCTCCATGGCTCGGAGAGGGGTGCCAGTACTCCCGGGAGCGTTACCGGGAACAATGCCTACGTTGAGGACTCCAGATAGCCCTTCAAGTCTCGGCAAGCTTGTTCCAGAGAGTCCCAGGCTCAGACGAAGAGCCGGATCCACATCTGAGGAGCCGATGTGCGGCAGGGGCGTCAGAGCCCGCAGTCCATCGCCCACCTCCGCGATGCCGGAGGGTGGCGACGGCGGCGCTGGGTTACGGAAGGCATGCGTCGGGAACTCCCTGTCGCCCGTTTACGGCCTGGGCTCCCTGCCCAGCTCCTCCCCCGCAGCCAGCCCCAGGACCCACAGGAAGATGTCCGCGGGGAGACCCCACCCCGGGATGAGGGAGAGGAAGAACAGCATCACAGAAATCAGCGACAACGAGGACGAGCTGCTGGAGTACCACCGACGCCAGAGGGAGGAGCGGCTGCGAGAGCAGGAGATGGAGAGACTGGTGAGTCAGGACCACGTCGCCAAATGCTGATAGATCAATCAATTTCTTCAGCTGATCTGAAAGAGGCCAAAGTTTGTTTGTTTTTTTTACTTATGATTTTGGGTAAATTTAAACAAGATACCAAGGGTGTCCAGGGTTAGATGGATAGCTAATGGTTGTTTTCTCTATCACTTCATTTGTAAAATATTGAGCGTTAAAATGCATGTTTTATCTGCAAACAGAGAGAAAAGTTTGAAGGTTGTGCAAATGGACTGTTGTTTGGTTTTTTTTTCACTAAGTTCTCTCTGCTCCTTGATGGAGAACAAAGCGTTCTGCAGTGTAAATCCAACAGTGACCTCATGAAACATCTCAGGTATGCTGACTTCACCCAGAGCACATTTGGGAGCCCAGAGCCGCACCGATGAGCCTTGGGTGACGGCGCACGCTTTTGAGATGAGTCTTGGTAATCGCAGGAAGAGTTTTTGCAATCGAACGGGGGCGGGTAATGTGCCGCGGAGGGTTTGGCCTAAGCCCCTACGATCCGTTCGACCTCCCGGAGGAAGGGAGTGTACCGCTCGCAGCGTCTCCGCTGGGATTATATTTACGGTCCCCGGTCGCTCCTCCTCTCCCAAACAAACACGAAACCGTCTGTGACTCGGCTGCCGGCTGTCTAAACCGCCGCTGACATGTGGTCTCGGGGCGCCCAGACGAGCCCATGGCAACCACATTGTTTGCTGTTTCCTAAACTTTGGGGGGGGGGCAGCAGACATCTTGAACTTGTCTGCCGGGCTGAATGAAACGGTGGAGACAAAGTCCTTTTAAAAAGCCTTTTATGTGTGTTTGTGTGTGAGAAGGCACCCCCCGCTTGTAATTACAGGGCATGTTTTTTCTTTTTGTTCTTTGTTTTTTTTTTTATGTGTGAGACTTGAGTGAAGTCAGCCAGCAGGCCGGGTCGCGCATTGTAACCCTTCGTAGTGAAACAGGCTAAGCTAATTGTTGCCCGTCGACGTCCGCGCGTGTTTTCTCGCGTGATGGCGGCAGTCAGAGTTTTGGCATTTCTTTCATTCGCCACGTACTGTTCAGTGCATTCAGTGCACATAAAGCCAGATTTTTAGGCGTCGCGCCGCCGCCGCTCGATTGGCCCGGGTGCTCGATGAGAACTTCAGGCTGTAAACGATAAACCGTCATTCAAAATCCCACCGACGCACAATGAGCATTCCGTATTTGTCCAATAGGAACCTAATATGGTCACATAATTCCAAATGATCCAACGGTTCGGTTTTAGCGATAGTTGACGGACGGAGCCCAGCTGGGAGACGACGTACGAGGACGAACGGGGAGGAACGTCCGGGAGCAGCAGAGAGGAGCAGCTGCACAGACGCTGAGTCAAGTACAGTGTACGCCGGATTTTGAAAGACTTTATCTTAAGGTCGAACCGCCCTGTCTCTTCAGCGCTGGAGCATGGGCCGAGGAAGAACATGCTCAGTTTTGGCGCAGACCCCCTCCCAGTTAATAAACTGAAGTTATCAGCGTGTACGCTGTGGTCAGCCTTGGTTGGGAAATGTTTACTGTTACTGTTACTACAAACCTGCGACTTATTCCGAAAACGCCCGACTGCTCCACGCTGGGCGGGGTGGGCTTCACTGCCAGCTATAACCCAAAAGGAATGTTGTTAGGAAAGTCATCTGAATGCTGGTGGAGATTTATTTTTTTTCCCCCTCTCTGACAACAACAACACTTGGAGGAGAATCACAGCGTAGGCCATCAGCATCTTTGCCGTCCATATAAGCTTTCACACGTACACGTCCTGTGTTCCTCAGGTCATTAGGTGCAACAACGGGCACTCTGAGTAATGTCTACGTTGGATTTACACAAACAGCGCATGGAATTCGTGAAGAATACGTCACTGTTAAGTAGATGGGGCTGGACGCAGTGGCGACATCCCTCAGTGGCCTCCCGCGTTATTGTATTTAAAAAAAAAATATATATATATATATATATTTTTTCGAGCGCAGCGACTCGCAGGGTGTGGAGCTTCGGGGCCTGTAATTAGTCACAGCTGACTCACTGTCATGACAGATTTTTTTTCTTGCCCCCAGAGCGCGTGCATTTAAAAGCCTTCCTCACACTTGATTACCAAAAAGGCAAAGTTGTACGAACAGTGAGTTTCATCCCGGAAAGGGCGATACATCCATGTACTCGTTTATCAACACAAAATGCAAGTTCAACATATCAGATATTAGCAAAGAAATAGATGTTGGCATCCTCTGTTAATAATAGTGTGTCTGACTCACACCTGTAATAGTGTGAGTCAGACACATAAAATAGTTATTTCTCAGTAACAACTGTTCCGATGCTGAACTGGGAAATTAATTTTCATTATCAGAAACATTGGTTTAACTCAACGTCCATTTAGTTTTACTAGATTTAAAAAATTTTAAAGAATTTTTCTTTTGAAATTTTGCAGATTTACATTTGCATCTTTACACACTCTCCGTGAAATTATTATCCCTGCGTAGTCTGGCTGTCTCAGTTTCCCACGGTGGATTTTTTTCCATTTCCTCTCTCTACTAAACGGCGTTTCCCTTTGGAGCCTGGAGGTGAGCCCTCCGTAATGGCTGCTCTGCAGGAGAGGACTGGACCTGTTTCCTTGCGTCCATCTGATCCAGGCCTGTCCAGCCTGGCACTTGCCCCTCCACGTGGCCACCCGACTGTCTCCTGGCAAGCGCGCTTGGCGCGCGAGGCGAGTCGCGGGGGCGTTTCGTCTGCAGCCCGCGCCGCACAGAGGAGGACCTCGTCTGTCCTGAGACGCTGCTTTCGGCTATCCGGTCAGAGCGGGCCAGAGTTATTTTTTAACGGGCGGCCGCTTTTTCGCAGCTGGCCGGATCAGACCTGCGTGTGTTGATCCACTGTTACTTTGAAAGGGCATGAGGCGAGGTGAGGCGAAGCTTTTATCGACCCAGAACAGCGAATGACTAAGAAGCCAGATTTCATTGGCTATTTTGGGGGACAAAGACCTCTGGATTGAATTAGCCGACTTGAATTGATGGCGTGATGGCTGGGAGGGGGCTGCATGAGTCGGTAAGGTTGTTGCCATCCCTGCTGGTTCGCTGCCAGAGGTCGGCAAAGGTCACAGATTGCTTAAACACATCTTTAGTAAAGGCTTACTTAAGGCTTCATCTCAGGATTCAATATTTTTGTTGAACGCCCCTTAAAATATCAGGGATGAGGTTCCAGTTCTGAACATTTTTCCTCCGGCAGAGATCGGATTCGGGCCACCAGCCACCTGAAGCGGTCTTCCTCGCTCCCCTCTTCCTTATCTGTCCTCTCCTCCCTCGTGTTTCCTTTGCGCCTCTAGCGCCAACAGGATGACACCAGCGTTGTCGGTTTGCGTGACACAAAAGTCTCCCCTGCATGGTTGGCATCTCCGCCGCTGTCCACGCGGATTAGCGGACCAAATATACCCCTCGCACTTGTCAAACAGAACGCCGCACGTGTACACCAGCATCTTGCAGAACACACTACCAAATATATCCAGCCACCCGTGGGACACCAAACCTGCCCACCTAGGCAGCCAAATATATCCTGCATCTGCGCCAATCCAAATTACCGTGCAGACGCCACTGACCGGCGGGTGTAACTTTTTTTTTCACAAAATTGCACACAGTGGACAACTGGCTCGACCCGCCCATCTGCATGTTTGTGTTGAAGTCACGAGTTCTGGCTGAAAACTAAACAGGAAAAAAGAGAGACGGGCTCGGACAGATAAGACAGTTGAGCGGACTCCGTGGCTCTTAATCTGGGACAGCAATAAATCTGTTTCTCTGCCCATCCAAAGGAAAGCTGCGGTAATCCAGTCTTGAGACAGCACCAACAAATATGCCACGTGTGGATTTTGTCTGCTGAGAACAAGCGCCAAGCTCAGGGCGCGTAGTGCCACTCGGTGCGGTGCTGCTTCTATACGTTCCATGCTGTTTTTTTAATCTAATGTGACATATTTTCGAAAACCACAAACCTGCAGTTGCGACTGCAGCAGCGCTTCCTGCTGTTCTGCGTCGCATCCACTAGAGGGCGACGTTGAGCTGTTCAGCACTACAGCGCCGTCCACGTTGTCATACTCGTAGACCCTCATGGACCGACTTCCACTTTCTTTAAGATGTTTATACATAATTGTGTCTTTGGTCAGATAATTTCAACTAAATTCTTTTATTAATAAATCAAGAAAAAATAAATAATCCAGCAGGGAGAATTTGAAACAATGAATCACTGAAATCTTGGCAGGTCGGCTATCAGCTGCATGCGTGGCTCCACTGTGGTTGGCTTGGAGTAAGATTTTGCGGTGAAGTTGTGTTCAATGTAAAATGACAACAAGCGCAAAAAAATTGAATTGAAAAAATTTAATGTAGTCAAGTCTGGTAGAATTGAAAAAAAATCCTAATAATGATCTGGATTTTCCTAATTTATTGTATTATTTCCAGATTCGCCAGATTCAGAAAATGTTTTGCGTGCTCTTTGCTTTAAATATGACTTAAGCAATGCATGAATTAAAAAAACAAAAAACAAAACAACATTCTCCATAGCAACATCAGAATAAAGGGAATAATGTCACATTAATACAGAGGTAATTCATGAACGAGCTGGAACGCACTCTGAGAGCGCAGACACACCAAATGTTAATGGCCTGATCCTTGCCCCACCCCTCCACCAAGTTTCAAGAAAAGTGTTTTTTTGCATAATCCTGCAGACAGTCAGACAGACAGCAATGAAAACATAACCTCCTTTGCAGAGGTAATTAGTGTTCTTTGGCTACCTACGGTGCTGTGCACTTTCAAACTGTCTGCGGGTCTACGTGCATGCACTTGCAAGGGTCACACTTACTGCATTTGCAGCATCACTAAGTAGCCCGAGAGAGAAATTAAACTGCTTAGACTGTGAGTTTTCTACACTCAAGAATTCTCTGTAGCCAGCATCGGAAACTGCAGTGATTATACACTGAATTAAATTTATCATCTTATTTACAGATACACTATCAAGTTCTACTGGGTGTATGGAGTTAGCCTTTGCTTTTCTTAGAACCAGCCGGCAAGGCCACCTCCCACTTGAAGACGACCCCACACATGTTGATGTCTGACTCCGCCCCATGTTCACAAAGGGAGATTCCTCACCACCTCTCACAAGACTAGGATGGGGGGTGGGGTGGGGTGGGTTGGGTGTTACTCTCCATCCCTCCCAAAGCAGCACAGCCACTTTAGAGTACTGCAGGAGCTCCGTGGAAGTGCAGCTCTGAAGGACTGAGAGCGGCAACATCTCCACTCCTGTCATAGAGCTGTAGAGCACGGATCCCGTGTGTGAGTGTGTGTGAGTGTGTGTGGGTGTGTGTGGCATGGACCGGTATCACGTGCTGGGTGGCAGCCGGACCGTCCCGGCGCCGAGGCGAAGTCAGAGCAGGGAGCAGGCCATGGTGTGTCTGCTCGCTGTGGCCAAAGAGAAGCCGGTCTTCCTCAGCAGCGTGGCGGCGCTCATGAAGGTAACTGATGCCGCGGCTAATATTAACAAAGCTCCGCCAGTTGCCGCTCTCTGACAGGAACTTTAAATAGATGGTGAAAGTGTACGTGGTGCTCATTTGGATAATATGGGTCCGGGGGGCCTGTGGACTGCATGTGATGCTCTGTGGTTACGAGCTGAAGCTCGGGGAGGGGGGGAGTGTTCAAAGCCCTTCAACTTTGCTTTGTTTTTTATGAGTTGAGTTTGAGAAATGTGTTGCATGTATCAGCACTAAGGAAGGAGGAATGCCATAATCTCCGATGTGCGGCGTTTTGTGCAGTTTTGTGGTAAACCTGAGATGCAGGTACGAACTTGCAGCGCACAGTTGCGTCTTTTAAAAGGGGAAATACCCAAGAGCGTGCTAGCAAAGAGCTACCTTTTCAAATGCAGTTATTAAGGAGATCCTTTGCTAAATTCATGATATGAATATATGATGTATATACTGTATATGTCTTATTCTCAAGCTCAAAAATCCTCTGATACAGGAATATTCAGATGCCAAAGAAACAATCGGTGCGTGTGTGATGCCGCTGAAGTGCAGTTAGCACTAACATGGGAAGCACTGCTAAGATTTAGCTTAGCTTAGCATAGCATAAAGACTGGAGAAAGAGGGAAACAGCTAGCCCAAAGCTTGCGAATGAATTAATGACATCTGAGTTAAGCCTCGCCAGCTGTTTCTTTCCATTTACTGGCGTTATGCTAAGCTAGGCTAACCAGCCGCTGGCTGCGGCGTCTAATTTGGATTAGGTATGCGTGAGTGGTAACGATCTTCTCGTCGAGCACTCAGCACAAATGAATAAGCAAATACGTTGCAGTCGTTAAACTAGTAAGATATTGCTCTCCTAAAAAATGTAATAAGCTGTCAGAATGATTTATTAGGGAGCTCATATATTGTCCGAAGACTAAGCTCATTGTAGAGAAGGGTCAAGAGGTCACCGACTCATGCTGTGGTGGCTGGCTCTGTTGGTTCAGCAGATGACACGGAGCAGAGGAGTGTTGCGTGGACAGATGGGGGAGAGAGAGAGAGAGACAGGGAGGAATGCGTATACTGGGGAGAGAGGCTGGTGAGGGGAAAAATTTTATGCCGAGCGAAGTTTAATGACGCTGCCAACGGCGTCGGCATCACGATGAGGTTCCCGAAACCCGTGCCGAGACGAGCAAACGTGGATCGTCGAAATGAAACGCCCCCAGGAAACAGAAAAGTGTCGGTATGGCATCCTAAAAGAGAGTGTTGGGCCCCGGGCACGAGAGGACAGCTAAGAAGTCATAAAGCCAGCAATGAGGAGACTGACGTGAAAACGGTGCGGCGCAGGGAACCCTTTCAGACACATAGAGCCGGATCACAGGACGCATTGGCATTTTCCCAATCATCTTGACGGTGTTCGGAGCCATTTTTCACCTCGTATTTCTTCTTCGACCCACTTGTTTGACTGGTTTGGTCTGTACTTTCAGAAAATACTGTAGGTATCATCTTCAATTACCAGAAATGTGGTCAAAAATGAATGGATGGATTGTTACGACACTGTAGAGGATGAAAGGCTTTGGCGACCTTGACCTAGACCCAGCTAGACATTAGCATAAAAAAATCTAAATCAAACAAAGGGTTTTTTGTGCTGATACAGGACTTTTTAATTTGAATTGACCTCTTAATGGAAGGCGGGTCGCTGGGCTCCAGGTGGCCGCGTGCGTCCGTCGGTTTGACAGTTGGGCATCTGTTTTGCTTGGTGCCGCTGTTTACTTTGGCTGGTATGCTCGCAATAAATCTCCTCTGGCTAAACAGTCTCACACAGACATTCGGTCCAGCGGCTCACTGCCGTACCAACCCACGCGCCCCGCTGCAGTCTACTTTTTAGGAGCACATCGACGTTTAATGTCACGGTCCACCCCACCCCCCCGCAAGGCAAGCAATTTAAGTTTCCCCGTCCGCCGGCACACCTTGCTAGACTTGATCTCATCTCTGTCCTGTAAACAGTAATCAAGCCGTAAGCCCGTTTTTATTATCTCCAGCGACGCGGAGAGAATGTAAAAAACTAAGACTCCCGTCACGCCTTTTAATCATCGCATCTCGTCTGATGTTTTTTCACCTCTGCGCTGGAACTGGCTGACGTGATAACCGGAACCCACCCGGTCTGCGCTTTGAGAGTTATGCCTCCGGGGGCCTGTTCCGGGTTCCCGGTTGAAGAGCAGGTTTTAAATGCCAGCACCCCGAGTGGGAGCAACCGCTCCGTAATTTCACGTTGAGATCAGTTCCAGCGGCACCGACATTGGAGAACCAGCAGCCTATTATTCAGAAGACGTTAACTGCAGCTGAAGTGCCCCACCCCCCTCCCCCAACCGGCTTTTGATGCTTGTGTGTTCCGCAAGGGGAGAAAGCAGAAAAAATGAAGTAAAATATTGGGCTTGTTGTTTGGATCAACTGTTTTTTATCCTCCCCTGGGACTCGAACGCAAACCCCTCCGAGGATCGGAGGCCGATCGTGAATGGGGTTACTGTTTGCGGAGCGTGAATATTCCCCCCCTCGCCCGCGGATGTGCGCGGAGAATAAGGCTTTGTCGAGCTCTCGCGGCCGGCTCCCGAGACACGCCGTGCGTGACATCTCCGAGCACACCTGTGACACAGGTGAACCCCGCAGAGAAAAATACAGATGCACGCTTAGATTTTAAAAAAAAGAAGCAACTGGTCCGATCAAAGGTACGCAGACGGGTAACGGCACCCCGGGGTGATCGGGAGGAGGAGGAGGAGGAGGGAAAAACATTAAAGGGGCTCCCAGGGGAGAGAGGCAGACACGAGTAAGAGATGCTGACTGCTGGGAGGAAGGAAATAAGCAAAGAGTCAAGAGAAGAGAGCGTAAAAAACCATGTCTGTCTGCGTTTAACAAGACATCATTGTTGCATCTTCTTAAAAATACATACATGAAATACCACAAAGAGGAGACAGCAGTGGACGAAATAAGAAAGCAACACTTTGCAACTCCTCAAAGATGAAATATTCTGCTGTGGTTTTCATACTGCGGGCCCGCTTGGTCTGACGGTGAGATTAGATCTTGTCTGGAACGCTGACCCGGGATGTGGATGCACGGGGCGGTTTTTAGAAAACACGGCCTGAGCAAGCTGCGCGTTTGCGTGTATCACATTGTCGGTGGTTTCAGACTCGTGACTTGGCTCCCCCCCCCCCTTGTGTGCTCTGATGACACAGCAGAGGCAGATTTAACTGTTCGCAGACACAGATTAGCTCAAACCAAAACAGCGTTCTTGATGATAAGATGTAATGTGCCGCAGATGGTGACAGTTCACGTAACGCAAAAAAAAAGAGTCAGCGTAGACTTCGTGCGTCTTAGACAATCGGGTTTGTGATCTGGCCCTCCTCTTGTGCACCTGGTCCCATTAAGATATATGAGGTGTGATGGTACCTGGAAGAACTATGTACTTTTCTCTCCTCACATAATCCAGCCACCTAAAAAAACTAAATCATCATCGTCAGTGGCTCGAACGGGAATTATTTGCAGCACTGTTGATGCTAACGAGACGCCTAATCGGGCGTAGCCGGTCCTGCAATCACAGATCGGCACACTTGCCGTACACGAGCAACGCGATCCACCGAATCGAAACTTCAGGATGTTCTCTTGATAGTCAGTCCAGAAAATCAGGCCCGAGAAAAAGCCCAGAAAATACGGAATTCGCGCCAGTCGTTCAACATGCAGCCCATCAAACGGGATGCTCCCAAGTTTATTTTAATGCTGTAAAAAAAAAAACCTGTCTGCGATTCCCGCCGCTGCTCGCACCACACAGGTGCGGTAGCCCGAGGGCTCGTCTGGCAGTCGCAGTGACGGGTGCCGGCTCTTGATCAGCGCCTCCCGATGAAAAGCAGGGATCGGCGTCGGCGATCTGCGCACACGCGCGTTCCAGCAGATGTCGAGCGGGAGGGCCCACGAGGCCCGCTCCAGACTTTGCCAGAAACCGTTTGAAGCTCCGGCTCTTTTTCTCATGCCGCCGCTCAGGTTGCGTAGCCCCGAAGGGGGGGTCGTTGACTCCTCCCCTCGGTTAAAAGAGAGCCGGTTCCAAATTACAGGTTGGAGAACTCGCTCCCAGTCGCGTGGATGCTCCCTCTGGTGGGAAAGGTACGCTCCGCCTGCGTTACGTCAGGGGAGCTCAATTTAGGGGGCGACTTCCTACGCACCGAGGAGAAGTCTGGGCCGAAACTAAATCACAAGGCTGTAAAGGAACAAAGTGCTCCTTTCTCTCCTGCTCAATTGTCAACAGCTAGCACAAAGATTGTTTTTGTGGAGGTGTGTTTCTGTTGAGTCATACTATGGCTATGAGTTCTCCAAAGCTCATCAAATTAGCAAACGTCAATATAGCAAAACATAGAATGCCTAACAAACTTGTCAGTTGTTGGCCTATATTATCAGCCCATAGCCTGAGCAGTACGGACCTCAGAGACGCCGTGTCCGCGGCCCAGTGGCTCGGCAGCAGACAGCAGCTGACGTCTGGATTTTTTTCAGAGGTCGCGCCGGTCCACCCCGGCTTGTCGGGACCCCACACGGTGACTGCCCCGGGTGGCTGGTCATGGGGGTCAGTCTCCAGGGCAGCGCCCAGGCGGAGAAAACGGTGCGCGAGCTGCTGTTGTTTCAGGCGTGAGAGGGGTCCTCACAGACGTCATGTCTGCGTGGATGGAAACCGGGCAGCTAATACACCTATTGGTGTAGTCAGTGGTTCCATGGAGATTCTTGATACGCATACGCGTACGTTGGTTGCCTTTAGCACCTGTACTTCAGTTAAATTGATGCATTACATTGGAGTGTTCTCGTTCTGCAATATATTTGTAAATGTATCAGTCATGCCATGGAACAACTCTGCACGATCTATCTGATCTTTACTTTTTTTAATGTTGGGAAGTTTTGCTGCCTGTTCCTCATGCACAGCATGTTTTTATGTTCAAAACCAGGGGGCAGATGCGGCTCAGGAGGTGGAGCGGGTCGCCCACTAATTGTCGGTGGTTTGATTTCCCCGGCTCCTCGGGTTCGCGCGTCCTCGGGCAAGACGCCGAACCATGAAAGACGCCGTTGTGTCCCCGGCGTGTGAATGCCTGTTGCGATTGCATCCCTCACTAAAGCTCGAGACACACTGTATGAACGTTTGTGACTGGGCAAGCATGGATTGTAGCGTACAAGACTTGCCACAAATTTGCCATATGGATTCAGTCCATTTACATAACCCCGGCTTTTAATTTTTACAAGTTAAATTGTAAGGGTCTGATGTGGTCTCAACGACAAATTCTGCTGCAGAAAAAGAGAGATTTGCCGTTCTGATTCTCCCACCTGTCCGACTGTGATCTGATGTCCCAGCTGGGCTGTGTTTGTCTTGTGCCACAGGAGAGACAGCGACTGGAGACCATCCTGAACCTCTGTGCCGAATACAACAAAGGAGAGAGCGCCAGCCTGGACCCTCTGGGCTCAGGCAGGGCCGGCTTCCCGGGGACGCTGGCAGACGGCTCCGGGCGGAGGCCGTCGGCGGAAAACGTCCTGGGAGGGACGCCGTCCCCGGCGACGCTGCGCCTGGCGCAGAGGCTGAGGGAGAGCGACGAGGAGAACCTGAAGGAGGAGTGCAGCAGCACGGAGAGCACTCATCAGGAGGTGAGGGCTTCCCCGGCTCCCGGCACGGCTTCGGCGCTGCACAATGGAGACAGACAGGTCAGAGGGAACGCTCGCTGTCCGTCAAAGACGCCGCCTCTGCATGGCGCCGCGGAAACAGCATGCGCAAGCAATGTGCTCGGCTCTCTCTGAAGCGGCGGTTTCTTAAAGTGAGGTTCGGGGTCCGGCAGGGATCCGCGAAAGGATTCAGTGGGATCCTGAGGCAAGGAGAAGTTACAATTCCACAAGTCTACTGTACCTATTTGCCAATCGCCACCCGTTGTGCGTTCATATCACTTGGGGTTTATACTTGAAACCACACTTGAATTCACACAAAGCAACTCCTTGCATCATCTGATTCCAAGCGTTTGCACACGTTTAAGCAGAGTCTGATCGGAATAAAAAACCTGCCGGCTACGACTGAAACAACTACTGTAGTTACGAAGTAGAATTATGTAAGGAGCGCGCTCCTTACATAGAATCCTTTCAAACTGGGGGGTGGAGGTGGACAAATGCGTTCTTGTCTGGAGTCTGTTCAGTGGCATGGCAGCTTCTTCTAACCCTTTCGAGTTAACAAGTAATGGAACTGTACTTTTTCCGATGCATCAGTGGGAGCATGGGGTTTGCTGCTATCACACAGATCATTGTTTTGCATGGATTCACGTCATGAGAACGTCATGCATGTCATTCGAGGTAGAACTGACATACTGTACGATATGACCGACCCTGCACGGCCGAGAAGAAAAACGCCGCACAATGCTTTGCTTGCTTTTTTTTACATGAGGGAATCGCAAGTTGCCTTTCACGCAGTGGGAATCTACATATTACGGTGGCTCCTCCTCCTCTCTTCTGCTTTTTTTTTTTTATCGCATTTTAGCAAACGATAGACCACATATTAGTATATTATCCAACAATTTTGTAGTGATTGGATGGAATCATTGTTGTGCAGGAACACTTTGTTTTCAGTTGGCTTTAAAATCCACTGAAACCACATCAAAGCTGTGAGATGCACAACAATATGAAAGTAAAAAGAGCAGTTACAAAATAAAAAAATACTTGTGTGAAGGGTGGTGATGTCGCAGTGCAACAAAGATAAAGTTAAGGCCTTCCTTGACTTTATTTTAGTCACTGTAATAAAAAAAATAGTTGAATACGTGTGACTTTCCCCTCGCGTGCGATTTCTGATCTCCCCTCCTTCCCCGCAGCACGAGGACTCGTCCGGTCCAGGCAGCGCAGGCCGTCTGGAGCTGGGTTACCTGGTGGACGAGCGCGTTCGCATCCTCGCCCGGATCGACGAGCTCAAGACCCGGCTGACGGAGCTCGAGCAACAACTCCAGGAGTCCAAACAAGAGGTAGGGTAGCGGGGAGAAAATATCTCGATTTCACCCTCGACCCAGGCATAGGGTTGGCTGACGGGGACCGGCGGGGCGTGACGTTGTGTGGTGCGCTCTTTCCAGGCGGAGATGGAGCGCGCCTTGCTGCAGGGCGAGAGGCAGGCGGAGCTCGACCAGATGGAGGCGGAAACGGACATCGTGGCGCAGCTGCAGCACAAGCTGGACGAGCTGGAGAGCGCCATCCAGAGGGAGAAAGACAAGGTAGAGGGAGTCGGAGTAGTAGAGATTGGGGCGGGGGGAGGGGGCTGGCTGTACATTTCGCATTTTGAAATTCTTTACTTGAACCCAACGATTACATCCCATCCATCCTGGGTATATAGTTTTTAAATATTTCCTGAGGTCACACACATCCTTTGACACTTAGAAAACAGAGCAAACACATACACTCACTGCCTGTGTTGTTTTTTTTTCTCTACAATTTTCTAAACGGTCTTCTTTGGTCTCTTACATTCCCCACTGGTTCCTCACTGTTGGAGTCTCTGCATAAGTCGGTGCTCCCCTCTGTTTTCCTGGACTTGGAGAATTGTTTTTTTCCCCCCACGCTGATAATTAGAAGAATTTGAAGGAGGACTAAACGAATGACGGGATTTACCTCTGCGGGGCGTTTCCTCTCGCATGCTTTCAACCCGGCGGTTTTGTCACTTCTCACGTGTTTTCTCCTCAGCTCGATTCCGCTAACTAACTGACATCCCATTAACCTCTAAACTTTCCTCTGCCTCTTCAGCATTTCCAAACCGCTGGATCTCTGCGCTCACCTTTTTTTTCCCCCTTCCCTGTCTGCATGACAGAACCCCGTAGGCCCGGATGACCGCTCTCCAAACGGTTGTTTGGGCTCTGTAGTACTCGGTTCCTGTAGTGCACGACTTCTACATGGTGTCGCGGTAGCGGATACCACTAGCATGTCCTCTGTTGTGGTTTTAGGCGGGTTCCTTTGTCTTTTACCCACATACAACACATTTGAACAGTCACAAGAATGAGGGGAAACTCAGAGAAAGCACATTTGCCAGCTTAGCGTCGGTCTACGCTGGGCGTGAAAATACCACGAAGCCCCCGGAGCGTTAGTGGAAAAGCAGAGGATAAATTCTTCCACAAAACCGACAGCTGACAAAAAAGATTTTGGGCATTATGTTCCAAAGCAGAAGTCATCGGCGTCTCCTTTAACTACTCTTACGCTTCATCAAAGCCTCCCCTTAGCTCTGGGAAGACCCCCCCCGAGTGCTCTCAGTCCTGGAGGACCTGTCTTGCCTTTTTGGGCTTTTTCCCCCCCCCCACATCAAAACACAGAGGTGAAACTCTAAAGCCACCTTTGTTCCGACCCTGCCAGCAACTGCGAAGTTATCGATTGAGCCCGGAGTTCGGAAGTGGAGCAGCAGCCAGGAGAAATCATGTTTCCGTACTTTTAACTGGGACGGCGTCCCCCGCTGTCGGATTAACGTTGATTGGCAGTGACTTTGTAAATGTTCGGGGGCTCGTATGTTTCCGGTACATTCTGAGGCAATTTTCACTCACGGCTCACCGAATTCGTACCTCGGAATATACCGTACATGTATTCTCTCGGGAGTCAAACCTTCCTCAGCTGCTGTATGGATATAGGTAAGACTGGAACCAAAAGTGGATATGGATATTATGAAAAAATGTTCAGTACTGTCATAGGAATAGTGGTGACATCCCAACGGTTTAGTACCTACTTCCTGTGCCCTGCCAAGCCCTAACAATACTGTCACCACGTTGCTAACACCGTGCAGCTTCTTTTTTTTTTATTTGCATGGTGTGGATTTTGAGAACTCTCTCTCTCTTTCTCTCTCTCTCTCTCTCTCTCTCTCTCCTCCTCCTCCTCACCCATCCATCCTATGTGTGTGGGTGTGTGTTATGTCTTTCTAGGAGAGGGCTAATGTTGAGGCCGAGCGCCGGGCCCTGCAGAGCCTCCAGGAGGGCTACGCTGAGCTCAAGAACCAGCTTCATAACTGTCCCGAGTCCCTGCGGGAACAGTTGCAGGAACAGCTCAAAAGGGTGGGTCATCAGTCGAGCAGAAGCACTTAGGACCACCCCCACCCCCCACCAAACCCCCACCGACCGACTCCAGTTGCATTAGCCCCAAAAAACAAACAAAAAGTCACCCGGACATGTTACTTCATAGAGCCGCCCTGAAATCAGTCGCCCTCCCACCTGCTAGCTTTAAGAAAGTAGCGCAAACCCAGTTCCTTCTTTTAAACAGAAGGTGAACTGCTCTGGTCTCTGGTGTTAATCCAGAGCCAAAGCACTCGCATTTGCAGCGACCACGCGCCGCACCCACAAAATGCAAAAGTAGCCCAGTAGCTGCCCAGTAGTTGCGCGCTGGGTCTGAATCTGACATTATGTAACAGGAATGGGTGATTTCTGTGAAAAGAATAATAGCCGAATAACCAAAACTAGAGAGCGGTATCGAGTGAAAACTTGGAAATTTTAGTTTTTTTATTCCACAAAACCAAATGGTGCAATAAGTAAATCTGATGATGATTGTAAAAAAAAAAACAGTGTTGGTTAAACTGCTATTAAGGGTAAGTACCATCTCAGCTTGCGACTCGAGTGGAATCAAAACAGAGAAAACTTGCCTACTCCCTACCTCTGCAGTCCCTACCACTATTCAGCACATGCAGGTACCAACAACACATAGTGTTACCAGCACCTTTAGCCCTTTAGCGGAGGCCTGCTACATATTGCGCGCGGTCGCACGCACGCGAACTCTCGCCGCGTTTATGAGAAGCCCTCTCGGTGGCCCACACAACAGACGTGCTGTTGCCACAAACAGCAGGAACCCCCCCAGCACACCTCCGTGCTACCGGAGCCTGCAGGTCAGCACGGGCGCACGCAAATGGCCCCGGGTCGCCTCAGCTGCTAGTGATGCATTTTGCAAGCCAAACAAACCATGCGGGTCATGTGACCACCCACCCACCAAGCTGCACTGCATGTGTGAATCTGATCTGTAACTCCTCTGTTGGTTCGTCATGGCTCGCGCAGTTTGCATAACTCCTCACTAATCAATTAACATAGGCCCTGACTAGATCCATTCTCTGTCTTTCCTCGCTCTCACCCTGTGACTTCTCTTACGTAAAAGTGCGCTTTTGTTTTGCCGCTTGTCACAAAGGTAAAACCAGAAAAAAAAAGTAATAAAAAGCCACAGTTTTTACCAATAATTACTGTAGGCCGTGTTTATTAGCATAGCATGATAGCATGTCAAGCATTTGGTAAAGCTTCTAAGCAAAGCTTAATCACAGCAAAAAGGTGAGAGCTCCTTTTTTTTTTTTTTTTTGGTGAGTGTTCAGAGAGCACACAGCCAGGCTTGCAAGTTTGAATCAATCTGCGGTGTAAAGCGGGATGAAATGCTTTTTTCCCCCCTCAACGCTTAGGTGTTTGACTTTTAGAGTCCTTTGTTTCATCCCAGACTGCAAGTCAGTGAGCTGATGCTGCGGGCTGTCGGATCACGAGTGCAACTCAGACGCTCGAGAGCCTCCAGACTCAAACGCTCACCTCCCTGCCGCCAAGAGTGCCGCAGAACCTCGTCATGCAGTTGCCGAGCAGCGCGAAGGGGAGGTCGATGCAGACTGTACATACTGTACACAGAGACTGCGTATTTACATTGGAGCCAGCTCTGCTTGCTTTCAGAGCAGACAGATTGATACATATATTTTTACTAATGAAGTGTTTTTCCAAGTCGCGTTTGGGCCGCCACCGGTGTTTGTTCTTGCAGCAGGAAGAAAAGTCTCACAATGTCAAATGTTGCTCAGTGTAAATGACTGTTGCTCTCCTCCTGTGTTTTACAGCGTATATAAATACCGTGCGCCGGTAGCTGTGCTGCAGTAGGAGCATGTTCTCCATGGCTGTCTGCTTGACTGAGCACGCTGTGCTGTTTTTTTTGTGCCCAAACAAGCTTCAGCCATGCTTGGAAAATGTTTTAAAACAATTTCCAATAGAAATGTCAAAGCGTTTTTGGCTATGCTGTTAGCAATTACGCTAAACTGGGAATACCGGATGGCTTTTAAAAACAAGCAATGTAAATGGTATGCTTCCCTTTTATGATGTAACCGCCGATAATGTGTGTGTGTGTGTGTTGTGTGGGGGTGGGGGTGGGGCTCTGTCAGGATGGGGAGGCGTTGGAGGCAGGAACCAAAAAGTTTGAGGACCTGGAGTTTCAGCAGCTGGAGAGGGAAAGCAGCCTGGAGGAGGAAAGAGAAACCATCAGCCAGCAGCTGCTCCAGGAGAGAGCAGAGTACCACAGCAGTTTGGCCAAGAGGAAGGTGAGGAGACGCCTGACAGACAGAGGGGGTGCAGGAATATGAGAGCATCCTGATCGTGGTTTGAACAATTACTGTTTTTTCTGTAAGAGATGAAGCTGCCGGTGGCTCATTTGCCGCTGCTTATGGCGTGACCTCTTTGGTTCTGCGCTCTGTCCTCCGTAGGAGAAGGTGTCTGCTCTCGAGAACCAGGCCAACCAGCTCAGCCTGCAGGCGTCTCAGGAGTGTGAGCGGCTGGCCAAAGACAGAACCCAAACGCTGCAAATGCTCCAGAAGGTACACGCTCACAGCACCGGCTCAAACTCTCCACACTGTCGCTGCATTAAATCATGCTTTTTGTGCTATTACAATGCTATTCACTGTGTGAATTTCAAAAGTTGCAGTGACGGACACTACTGTAGATCCTGTATTTCATCTTTATCTAACCTCCCCCCACGATTTACTATAATACTGATATTTACATTTGATTTAAAAAACCCCCTGAATTTCTGGCTTCATTTTCCAGGAGAAGGAGCGACTGTTAGCCCTGGAGAAGAGATACCACAGCCTGTCCGGAGGAAAGAGCTTCCCCAAGTCCTCCAGTGCGATGAGAGAGGTGAGGGGAACTGTTTCGGCACGCGCTCCCGGCCAGAAAGCAGCATGGCGCTTGGATGACTCGCAGCCGATTCTCCAGCCACATGCGCTTCTTTCGCTGGCAGTGACCCATTGCTGTGCTCGTAATCTTCTGGATCTGCCTAATCCAAAGACTCGCGATGGAAAATGTAACTGAAACTTTTTTAGCGATGACTCCCTAATGATAAGTGTGTGGAGCAGAACTAATCTCCGATTGGTCAGTGTTTAATTTAGACATGATGTCATCGGACAACGCTGTCCGAAGCTGCAACAGAGGGAAGGCAAACGGCGGGACGCCCGCGTCACATGTCACCCTTTAACTTAATCATCTTGTATCTGGTGACCCCGTAACTTTTGTGTAGGCATTAAAATTACTTATCCCTGATTGTTCGAAACAGGAAATGCTCCATATCAGCGAGGCTGACCTGCTGTTGGAGGACCTCCATTCCTCCCAGCATTCCCTCTGTCAAGCCTCTCCTTCCTACTTACATCCCTCCCCTCCCTGTCAGTTGTACCCCAGCAGCCCCACGGAGGTAATCGGACTAACTGTCCCTGCATGAAGCCCCCCCGTCCGTTTCCTCTCCGCTTCCGTGTGCAACTCACCCGAAAAGGTCACTCATTGCACTGTCAGTGTCCTAGTCACGCTGTTGCTGTGATGCATTGTGGTGTACTGTGGTGGCCCGGGTCGCGTTTTTCTTTTTTTTCCCCTTAATAGACCCTAATTACGAGAAGCCGGCACAGTACCTTTCAATGAAAGTTGGGGTTTTTGTCCAGCGATGTAGTGGATTAACCCGAGATTAACCCCACCTCAAATCACCCTTTGCACAGTTGTTGACTGCGTTTCGATCACCCACAGGGCGACACTTACTCCCTATTGATCATTACATCACTGGTTGTTGCGAAAACCAACAAAGTGACTGTTCGTGACCCAAGTGTGTGTGTGTGTGTCAGCCGCTTGTGATGCTGTGTGTGCTGCTGAGTGTGCTCCCGTTTGTCGACACAGTGTGCGTCTTTTAACCGACGTAACGACAACCACTCATCTCAGTGCGGCCCTGCTTGTTGGCTTGCAGAGACATGATCTCCTAAACTAAAAAGTCCAAGGCATTGTTGGTTGGTTCTGTGTGTGTGTGCGTGCGTGCGTGCGAGTGAGTGAATGCAGCATCTCATCCTGTTGTCGGCTGCCGGCCTCAGGGGTACACGAAGCTGTCGGACGTTTATCAGATGTACGGCGGTCGCATGGGACACAGCGACAGCAGCAGGCCCACCTCGCGCGGCCGCGCGTGTGCCATAGATGCTGCATTAGCTGGCGCCTGCGAGGTACCATCACTTCCTGTCTGTTCTCTTCCCCGACTTGTCCTGCCTTTACTCCCCCCCTGCCCGTCCCCCCCGTCTCCCCCGTCCTTCCAGTTTTGTGTCACGCTGCTCCCTCTGCTGGCTCGCAGTTAATCAAACTGCCTGTGCTGTCGGCCTCCCTCCGTGGTACATGGTGTTAGCGGCCGGTACTCAACCCGCCCGTAGCTACGGGGCGGCGTTAATTTACAGCAGGACGCGAGGGGAGCGTGCCTAGTTCATATCAGCAGTACAGGTTGGTTCCAAAGCTGAGCTGCCAGCTTTTGTTTGCCTCAAATAAAACCTAACTGTCCTTGAGATATTGGAGTTTTTAAACTCTTTTTTTCTTATTTACCTCGATTGTTTCCAGTTCAACAAAATCAGTGAAACATGCTAACCGAATCTCTTTTTTTCCCTTAGAACCTAAGCTAAATATAACATAACCCAATAATTCTGATTTAAATGAGGAAAAGTTTGAGCAGTTTGACAAAACAGGGATTTAAAATGATCCAAATCTCACATTTAAAGAAAGCTTTCCCCTGTCCCAAAGGCATAGTATTGAACTGTTATTATTATTATACGACAGAGCTAACGGCAGCATGTGTGCCAGGGCTGAATGACGAGATAAGCCGGCCGCATATATGTGTTTCCATCCGCTGTGTGTTTAAAGCCACTCTGTGTTCCCTCACAAACCCTCCTTCCCCTCACGCCTTCACGACGAAGAAGGTTGCCAACTGTACTCGCAGTGTTTCCCACCTGCTGCCCATCTTGCTAACACGTCTGCCTTCACTCCTGTCTCTCTCTCTCTCTCGCTCTCCCTCTCTCTCCTCTCTCCTCCACCTGTGTGTGTGGGTGTGTGTGTGTGTTCGGATGCGTCGCCTCCGGGAAGGAGTATGTGACAGTGGGCCAGTTGAATCAGATGTACGGGATGCCAAAGGTGGAATCGTCTCCTACCTCCCCGCTTTGCCAGCCCCTGCAGTCTGGAGTGGTAGACCCCGCCTTCTCCTGCCTCCCCTCTCCTCACGGCTCCTCCCTGTCTCTCTCTGTGGAGGTGTGTGCTGTCCTTCCTCGCTCTCCCACTGCGCAGCTGTGCGCTTGCACTTGTTTGATGATTTGTGTACGGCTGCAGTTTACAAGACAATTCAGTGTCTGTATGTTTTCTTCATTGTTTTATTTGAGTGTTTCCCACAGGTAACTCATCCAGTAACTCACAAGAACTGGGGCAAAGATTAGTGGAAATTGTGAAAAATCAAACATAAACTGGTGTCACTGAAATGACTATTATTATTGTTATAAAGTGGTATAAGGAGTTGTAAGGTGCCCTTCAGACCCGACATGCACGAATGAAAGTGACAGAAGTGGCTTGAGAAGATGAGCGGTTGTGTCACAGCATGAAGGTCCAGTGCAGTTACAGGCAGCGGACATTTTGGACTCATTTTGGCGTACACAGTGTAACCTCTGGCCCACGGCTGCCAAGATAGGCCAGGAAGCGCAGTGCCACAGCCTCTGGGGCTAGCTAACACAAACAGAAAGCCGGCTTCGTTTGTGTTATTAATTACACCTGCTGTGAAACAGCAAGGGTGCAGTACCTCAGACGAGAACGCCTTGAACGAAATAACGATAAAAACCCAAATCCACACTACATATTATACCTGTCAGTAGGTGCTAAATGTTAAACGCAGTGTATGTAGTAGCAGATAGCATACAGCAGAAATCTGCACGCTGAACAGCTTCATGCTAACAGGAAATGAGACAACACATGCAGCAGAGACGTCGGTCTGTCGGTGACTTTGGAACATCAGTTAACGTTTACAAAGCGAAGATATTGATCCTTTGTTTTCCAAAAATCCTTCCGGAGCTGTTTCACTGTTGCACTGTGGGAGAATAGCGTGCATAGGAAACCAGCTCTTCTCCGCATGCTAGTTTCTGGTTTAGGTATAGCTTTTTTTCTCTTTTGGTGTGAACACTGCACACACTTGCGCGACCTGCCTAGACTTAGCGACTCCAAATCCTCCGATGTTGCCGGATTTGTCAGAGTCCAGAACTGTTTACCGTCTGTTTTGCCGCTGGTTAGCCCGAAGTCGCAGACTCTGTTTGTTTCTGACCAATTTCTGATCTGTAGCGACACTGTAGGTGCGAGGGTCCAAGGAAAGCTGAAGTTAAGTGAAACATAAAAAAATTAGATGAAAACTTTGATGTTCTATTGAGAAACTGGGTCGTTGCAGCAGAATAAAATTCAGACACGTAGAACAGAGATAACAGCTGTAGGGTATAAAGCATAATGCAGCGGACAACAATAATGTGTTGCAGATATTTAATTTCCAAAGTACAAAAAAGCCCCCATCATTACAGCTTTTGAGAACGAATAAAAAAAATGTTTCTCGCCTTCTTCCTACTGAATGCTTTCTAATCTTTTTCTTGTCTTCTTTTTTCCCCCTTGCTGCTCTCTCCTCTGCCCTCCCTCCTGTCGTGCCACTCCAGTACCACTCTGAACCCAGCAGGCCTCACCTGCCCAAGCTAGATTTAGAGCAGTGGTACCGGGAGCTGATGGCCGACTCCGGCCGGCCGTGTCCTCCCCCTCTGCCGGCCAAGTCTCTGTCGGGCCGCAGGCCTGTGCTGCAGGTAGAGGGCCTCTTTTTTTCTTTTTCTCTCTCCCCATCCCTCCTCACTTATGCTGTGTCTCTGTTCTGTGATGCCTCTGCAAGCCTTCAGCCTGCTGCTTTTTGGACTTGCGTCAAGTGAAGAAGCGGGTTGTGTGTTTGTGTGTGTGTGTGGGTGTGTGAAGGGGAGAAAGGAAAATAAAGATTTTATTTTTCCACGTCGGGGGTTAAATCACGCTGCTTTCACGCCCTGTGAAAAAGTTTGCGAAGGACATTCGGAGCCTTGAGAAACTGTTACGAGTCTCCCTCGCGCTTCGCATATCGTGCAATTATGTACAAGAGAGGGTGTCTTCATTTGAAACCAAACCAAATTCCTTCTTTATTTTGCAAGTGCGCTTGAAAGAGATAATGCAGGCGACGTTCGGGGGCTGCAGCCTTTTATCGAGACTTGAATGTCAAAGCGGTTTGGTTCGGCGTAAAACACGAGGCCCCCTTTCGAGGGTGGAGCAGAGCCAAGACAAATTGCAGCAGAGGTTCAATCGCCGCTTCAAACGAGTCAGGAATGTGAAAACACTTTGGACGTCAAGTCCGCGCAGGCCTCAGAGCACATGAATGCAGCATTAGCTTAAGTGGCGCAGTCAAAGAGACTGAACGGCTTGGGGGCCAGGCTGCGTGTGCGTGTTGTGTGTATTAACCCACGTTTGAACTCACGTGCTGTCTGTCGCCACTGATATTTTTCACGCAGGCTTTGATGCTGAAATAAACTGCTTGTTGACGCTGGATCGATTCATTGCAGCACCTCATTTACTGTGATTACATCAGGGATCCGACATACTCGCAGCATCATGCTCATCATACTTTTTAACTGTGCTTTTCCCATCAGGTCCTTGCGACACGTCCGTGGTGGATCTCAGTCTAACGCCGTTCTAACGCTCCACCTGCCGTTGCACGGGGTTTCTGTGAACACATATTATCAACAACTCCCAATTCTTACACCTTCATCCCACGTTCGCCCTCTCTCAGGTGTTCCGCTCCAAGCTGGACAGCGATCCGGGCCTTCCCCTTCATCAGCCGAGGTCCGGCTCTGCGTCTCCTCTTCAGCATGGAGCAGCAACGCTGGGTCGCAACACGAGCTCCAAGGTAGACTGGCTGTCCTCAACAGGCGCCATCGGTCTTTAACATACCCGTCGTCAACGTTCAATTCTGATGCCCTTGTCTGCTCCCCCCGCAACTCAGCAGAGCCCCCTGCTGGTGGCCAACAGCACCGGCAGTCTGCCCAGGAACCTGGCTGCAACCCTGCAGGACATCGAGACCAAGAGGCAGCTGGCCCTGCAGCAGAAGGGTAAAACTGACCTGCTGTGCCGCCGAGTGTCACAAAAAACCAACACTCCCTTAGCATCGAAGAATTCATGAAGCCGTATTCACGATGATTCAATAATTCAGCAGCAGCTATTCTGCATGTAGTACGGCTGCCCTACGTTGTTTACTCATTAATGTTAATGGTTGTTGCGAGTCATTCATGCATGGTTTAGTTTAAATGAATAAATCTGCTGTCGATACATGGCGCAGTAAATAAATATAGTCATCTCTCATCACATAGGTCGGTGGTTCCCAACCAGGGGATAGGGTTGGAACCACCACCACAGCTGCCCCCCCAGTGAATGCGTGCATATGCCGTTGTTGAGAAAATGACGGTGGGAGAGACGGCTTCATTTTAAGGAGTCGCAACCCTAAAAGGTTGTGAACAGCAGCTTAATAGAAGCTGGTGCCGCACATCGTTATTATCGCGTTGGCGTTGGTCGTTGCTAAGCAAGGGCCGCTTGTATTTGTGTGACATCAGCGCAGTTTTTTTGAGAGAGCTTCAGTGCCGTTTGACTTCACAGATCAGAGCGTACCTGTCTGAGCCGGCTGGGTTGAAAAAAGAGGAGCTGGTCATACTTGTCAGTGTCCGCAGTTCAGGTCATTCCTCACATCTGTCTGTCTTTGTCTGTGAATTTTTTTTGTCTTCCCGTGCCGTCGCACCGCAGAGCCCCAGACCTCCAGACAGAACACCATAGAGGGAAGCTCAGCAGGTAGATGGATCGCTGCGTCCAGGAGTTGATATATCTTCACGTTCTCATCGTTTCGTTCAGCGGAATTCATCCTCTCGTCTTTTTTTTCCCCCATCTACTCTTCTCTTCATATGCAGTGTCTGAAATTATCTGTTTTGGTCTCTCCTGCCAAGGGTCAACACATGAAACTGTTCAATCTAACTTAATCAATTTCAATTCATTGTTCAACAGCAGAGAAGCTAGGTTTAGATGCCATCATTTGGCACGGAGCAGCATAACAGGGCATGCCCATCAGCGACCTGTCTGTACAGTCCAAAGACTGTATGCACCTCAACGTCTTATTCAAAAGTCGAAGCAGTCTGATTATTTTCCTGCTGATTTATCCATTGAGGGAAGCGTTTACCAGAAGTTGACCCTTGGTGGCTGTTCATTTCAGACCACGTCTTCGCCTAACCCTCCGCTCGTCACCCCTTGCTCCTCCATCTCTTCCACGTCTGTGCGTCATTAACTCTTCCCTTCTCCCCTAAAAGTTTTCCTTTTCATCATTTCTTTTATCTGTTTCACTCAACACCATTTCTTCTTCCATAAAAAAAATCCTCCATGAATGTTCCTACTAGCGGAGAATACATTCTGCATGGTCAGTTGTTCGGCGTGCTCCCCCTGTGGAGTTAACTGGCCGGTATCAGGTGCGCAGCAGCATGGATTTGAAATGTGGGAACCTGGATGGATACTTAACGTCGGCTCCAGCTTTGTGGTGGTGGGACTTGTTTATTTTGTTTTTTTCTCAATGATCTTTGAGCTTGTGATTTGTGAGAGCGCACATACATTGTATGTGTGGTGCATGGTTTACGGTCTTTTAGTTTGTGGGCTGGTGCTAGTGATGGTTTTGAATGTAGGGGGTGTTCAGTTTCAGGGTGCTTGGGGTGACCTCCTCTTCAGCTAGCTTATTGGTTTCTGCAGGAAACAGTTGGACCTCTGCTGGACATGGTGATGGTGTCGCCTGCGCGGGTTTAAGTCCACTCTTTGAAGAATCTTCTGTCTCAGATTGAAATCGTAACAAATCCACTGATCAGACCCCCCTGCCGCCCTTCCAGGTCAGCAGGTGATCGAAGAGCAGCGTCGTCGCCTGGCCGAGCTCAAACAAAGGGCGGCGGCGGAGGCTCAGTGCCAGTGGGAAGCGCTCCACGGCTCCCAGCCCCACCTCATGTCCTCCTCTTCGCCCTCCTACTCGCCTGTCATGGCCTACAGCCCCACGCTAAGCCACGGCTCCGTGGGCCCCCTTCCTCTGGCGCACGGCGCCATCCTGCACCACCAGCCCCCGTCGGCCGGAGAGCAGCCTTACGACACGCTCAGCCTGGAGAGCTCCGACAGCATGGACACCAGCGTGTCCACGGGGAACAACTCGGCCTGCTCGCCGGACAACATGTCCAGGTATGGCAGAGGAAGTGACAAGCGCAGTTTTAGAATGCTAGTTGTGGCTAATGTTGACAATTTATTCAGTCTACTCAAAACCAGCTGCACATTAACTAAGCGATATTTCAGTATATATTTCATAAATCTGTTTCTTTGACTTCTGCGACAATGAGCGGAATATCTTGAGGTTGCACTTTTCTGAGCGCCTTCAATCCGAACAGATGACTATTTAAGTCGAGCAGCCCTCCACCCACCCAACCCCGCCTTTTATCCACAGGTGGGCTAATTTGGAGACCATCTGTTTCTATGACACCGCAGCATGTTCTCAGCGGCCCCCGCCGTTCATAGCTCCTTTATAGCCCCCGAGAGTCAGATTCCTTTCTTCGAGAGGGCCTTAATGGGATTAGCTCTGTAATGAACAATGCACAGTTGAGACGGGAGGGAGGAAGGAAACGATAAGGAGGCAAAGTTTATGCTGTTTCTTCTTAAATATTAATATCTTAGATATTCACCCCGGGTAAACACACTTGCCCTGACGCACGGCACGTGCACCTAGATCTCGGAGTTGAACGGTGCTGCACCTGTTTGGTCCGTTAAAATGATAAATTGTTAACATTAGCGCGGCCGTTGTTGCGGTTGTTTCCTGAGAGTGAAAAATTAAGGAGGTAACTCTTGAGTTGTTTGTCTCTGACATCAGTGTTGGAGGAATGGACACGCTGAAGATCGAGGAGATGGAGAAAATGCTGAAGGAGGCGCAGCTGGAGAAAGCCAGACTTATTGAATCGCGGGTAAGACACGGCTCCAGGCCTTGATTATCCTGAATCCATACGTGGTGACTGATGGGAGTTCTTGCAGCGTTCCCGTCAATAGTTTTGAGCCGAGTATGAAGTCGAAAGTTAAGAGCTTGTGACGGCAGCCCGGCCCTTCCGTTCATTTTTATTGGCCCCCATTTCTCAAACGTCTTTGTACCCCGATGAAGAAGATTATTGTGAAGAACAAAGGGCGGTAGAGATGATCCAATCAATTCATTCGCACATTTCTCAAGTTAATTTGATCTTTTCTCTGCTAAGCATCCATTCATTGAGTTGCTCTTTTTCGCCTTTTCCACTTTCTGCATCCAGCTCTTTCTTACAAGTCATATTTATCAACACACTTTAGCCATTAATTTGAAACTTATCCTGGTTGTCTTGGTTTGACACACTTGTCCCTCATAATAAATAATCTCAAGCCGGTCTACACAGACAGATGGTGGATCTGTACATACTTACATATTGTATTTAATTATTACAAAGCTGGTGCACATCAGAAAGTCTCAAAATTTCCTTTACCTCATCAAGGTTTGAGGCCCAGAATGTTGGCACTGTCAGGATGGTTTTAAATTTATACAGTCAATATTTCAACTATATTCTGCATGTTTGCATGGATGCACTGTATATAAACAATTTGCATGGCTGTTATTACTTCTCCAAATAGCCACGAGCGTTCTGTTTAAAGAACAGACCACTGTGGGGGAGTTGCACGGTGGCCAGCAGTGTGAATTTACGGGCAACTCTCAGCAGAGGAAAGCGTACATAAATGTATGAATGCGAGGCTCAGTTCTGGTGAGGGGGAGGGGGTCCTGCCTGCGCCGCGAGCTCCTTCCACAGACCCCCAAAAAAATTGTTTTTAACCAAAGCATTTCTTCGCCAGGAACGAGAGAGCCTGGCTCGCCGTCAGATGCTGGAGGAGGAGAGGAGGAGAAGGGAGGATGCGGAGAAAAGGCTGCAGGATGAAACGTTCCACCGGCAGCAGCTCGTGGAGAAAGAGGTCAAGATTAGGGCCAAGAATTTCTCTCAGGTCAGTAAAATGAGAAATAATTGATTCTGCACGGTACAAAGATGCAGAATTACTCTACCTTCAGACTGCTGGAGGGCTTATTTTGTGCCAGTATTCACTATAATTAGATTTTAAAAATCCAATATTTTTAGGATTTAGAACTTAAAAAGCTGCAAGACAGCTGTCAGTCCGTGGCTGGACAGTAAACCTCTGCACGAAAGCCAAAGCCGCAAAAAACACATGATAAGATGTTGATATTGATCATTTCAGTTAATTGTATCAACAATAATAGCCAGCCCATCTGGTCATGACAGCTAATCCTTGTCTTTATCCTTTTTTTTTCTCCACCCAGGCCCGTCCCATGACTCGCTACCTGCCCATTAGGAAGGAGGAGTTTGACCTTCGCTCACACGTCGAATCGTCGGGCCACAGCGTGGACACCTGCTACCACCTCATCCTCACCGAGAAGATGTGCAAGGGCTACCTGGTCAAGATGGGAGGCAAGATCAAGTCCTGGAAGAAGCGCTGGTTCGTCTTCGACCGCCTCAAGAGGACCCTCTCCTACTATGTTGGTAAGAAGATCCGAGATGCAAGATGATTCCAATGCTCCGTGCCATGTGACTCAAGAATCTGACGATACGATACGTATCGCGATACGGTGGCTGCAAATCATTATATCATGATATATTGTGATTTTTAAAATCTAACTGTAGCAAAACTGATAGTATAATGAAGACGCAACCACTCTGCATACAGATTTCATTTTTAAAAAGCTTTGTATTTTTAAATAAACAAGTATATAAAGAAAGTACATAGTTCCTATTACATCCTACACATAATGCTTTTTTAGTTGATCTGACAAAAAGGACTAACTTCTGCCTGACGGTAAAAATCAATGCTGTGTTTTTGAAAATCGATACAGTATCGCAGAATAAAATATCACGATATATATCGCTATTTAGATTTTTTTCTCACACCCCTAGCGCCATGTGCACCATTGTTGTGTTGTTCCTGCTCTGTACTCTATTCAGTATTAAATCAGGCCCAAACCCAAAGAAACAGAAGTGAAGAAACCCACGAGCCAAGCAACTAAACAACCCATAATGCAACACTCTCTGGGAGCCAACGCTACGCCAGGACTCCCTCCATTCAAAAACATAAGCATGTAGTCTTCGATGAGCCAACCCCTTCTTTTTCACATGCGATTACTAGTCGAAAAAATTGAGGTCAGATCTTGCACACGATTGGGTAGTGGCTGGTAACGGCTCTTCTGCTTCGTAACTCGCACTTTGTTTTTTATCTGCCTAATCCCTACTCCCTAATCTCAGCCTCAGCCTTAGAGACAGGGGGGCGTATCAGCAACAGGCAGAGGAAGAGGAAAGATTCGGAGGTTTCAAACGGAACAAGGTCGCAATAAGGTGAACGTTTTAACACGTAAAGTGGCAGCAACTTTTCCTGCCACGGATGAGTGACAGTCGTAACATGTGTCCTCCAGACCTTGGGGTTCGGTGAGCGGCGTGCGCGGCGGTGTAATTTGATCTCGCGCCGCAGCCTCCGGGACACTTGTTTGCTGTCAGGCCTTTGAAGTCCTCAGAGGGTTCCACTTAAAGCTGCTTAAAGCAGACCCTGTTGAAAGCGAGCCAGGGTGTGGAGGTGTACTGAGAATACTCCGGCGGTAGTTAAAATGCGCACGGCGCAGCAGCGCTCTCGCTCTCTCCCGAGGACGCCGACTGAGATGCGCGGCTCGCCCTTGTCTCTTGACCTTGAACAGCGAGTAGCGAGAGCTGGCGCGCGTCATTCGTGAGCGTCGCTAACTGGCGTTAATCAACCGCAACCCGCAACAAGCGAGAGTGATTTAGATGCAGTCAAAATGAGATGCAAATGCGGGGGTTATTTGAATGCTAAAGAGGTCATTAGCAGATAATAGCTGCGTGTGAAAAGGAAAGCGTCGTTCCTCGAAATGAAGCGCCGCGGTTCTACCTACTACTCTTAAGTTGGCTCGTGGAGTGTTTGTGCCTGGAGGTAGAGAGGGGTGTTGAGTTCCCCCACCGGTTCCTTACTGCAGTTCTGCAGTGGCTGATGAAACAAACTGCAATGATGTACCCGAGCGGCGTAAGAATGCAGTCAAGTCTGTAAAAATACAATGAGAGCACCACTGGTTTAAAAAAAACAAGAGGGGGGGAAAAAGTGCTGCGCTTGTCTTTTTCCATCCATCATCACAAAGCCATAAATTGGCCGTGATCAAAGTTGGATTTCTTGTTTTTAACGCCTGTTTCGTGCGTCTCGTTGTTCCAGGTGATGTGCAAGTGATGCGCCGTGGTTTTTCTGGCCAAGGAAAAGTCTTGTGTTGTCAAGTGTGTTTTAGTGTTTGACCGAACCCCTGTCATTTCCCTTCCCCACAGATAAACACGAGACCAAACTGAAGGGCGTGATCTACTTCCAGGCGATAGAAGAGGTGTACTATGATCACCTCCGCAGTGCCACGAAGGTATGCTTTTAATGAAGTCGGAACATAATCGCCTGCTCCCAGTTATGTCACGGTCACGTTTGATTTCCAACCGCCCTTCTCTTTTCTTTCACGCCTCTTTTTTTGTGCACGCTGTTTCTTTTCTCCCTGTGTTTTTTCGCTTTTGCTTCGGCCCGCCGATGTCGCAGAGGGGATTTTTCAACTTGAATATGAACAGCGTACGTATCCACGCTCTCCGCTCGCCCATGTAACCCCAGTGAACCCTCAGCGTCCCAACTGTGATCACCGGAGAACAGCAGGTCGAGGACCTGATGATGCAAAGTGTGCTGCCGATCCAAACTTTTAGAACGCCCGGGTTGAGTTTGAATCCTGTTAATAACAAAATCACTTGAATGATACATGGGTAACAGAGGTTAAAACATCTGTTGAGGTCATAAAGAAGTAAAAAAAAAACATGCAAACGTCACAGAGAACAGGCCCTTTTTCAGGGACTAAGAAAACAGTTTACCTTCAGCTTTCACGCAGCAGCAGAAATAAATGAAGGCCTTGAAAGTTAACGCAAACAGTGAGACGTTGAATTATGTACACTTCAATAAGAGCCGGAAATAGTGGGGGCGTTCCACAAGTGCACACCGCTTTGATTCAGTGTTGGTGTGTAAGTTGAAATGCTAATCCTGCTCCATCCCTCTCTCTGTGTCAGTGATCCCAGTGTAAACCAGTCGGGCGGTTAAAAAAAGAAAAAACAGAAGCTTCCTTATTCGTATGCCTCTACTCGAGCAGAGAAAAATATCCTGGCTACGTTTTTGGGAGCAGCTCATTTTTGTATCTAACGGGCTGATGCAGGAGAGCGAAGGGAAAAACCACATATCCCTACTTTAGCCCATATTTCTGTTTTTGTTTTTTGTGGGTTTTTTTTTTAACCATCAGTGCCGCTTGCTGCTTGACTTGAGCCTGACACATCTTGTCATTTTATTTTCTCCAACTTAAAGCTTTGTGTCTGTGTGTGTGTGTGTGTGTGTGTGTTTGTGTTTCTGTCCCAATGCAACACACTCTGACTCACTGTGGCTCTGATCAGCTCAGGAACTTTGACTCGTCACTACCAGTGTCATATTAAAACAACTTGACTTTCATGGATTACCAGCACGTTATGAGACATTTAGCCTGGTGCTAAATGTCATAAAAAAAACTCGTATTGAGGAAGCGAAAACATGTTTTTAGAAAATTTTGCAAATGTATTAATTTAGAAAAACCTGTAGTCTCATTCGCAAAAGTATTCTGACCTTTAATCCGGTTGTTTTTTCCCCAATACCTGTTTTTTCATGGGCAAGCCTCGACAAGCTTTGCACACCTGGATTTAGCCGGTTTATCCCATTCTTCCTGGCAGATCCTCTCAAGCTCTGTCAGATCACATCACAGCAAAGTGTGCAAAAGGTGAAGGGGTCTGAATACTTCATGACGCTACCGTGCACTGGAGTTTGTAAAAGGTTGAAATCAAACTCATATATCTCCACACCTCATGAATTTAAGAGTAGGGAACAGTGACAAAAGCGGGGAGTGTCCGGGGTCCGCGACCGCGGCAGTGGGACATTTGGATGAATTCCGCTTAAAAGTTTCTCACGTGGTTTCGTCTTTCCTCCCCACCTCCTTCAGAGCCCCAACCCCTCGCTGACCTTTTGCGTGAAGACCCATGACCGGCTCTACTACATGGTGGCCCCTTCGGCGGAAGCCATGAGGATCTGGATGGACGTGATTGTCACAGGAGCGGAGGGATACACGCAGTTTATGAACTGAGGGGCCTCCGGCGGCGAGAGCGCAGGCGATGAGCAAAATAGTTTCGGCAGGGACGCTCCCATCAAAGACTCTGCAGGCCCTTCCTGTTTTCAGTCCGCGGTAGACACAATGCCTTGTTTGTCGCTGTTTTTTTTTTTTTAATCTCACAGTTTGATTTTACTTTGTAGATGTTCACCTCCACTTTTTTATGTAATTCTGTTTTGGATTTAAAAAGGGAGCCCTTGAAGGACACACACTTACACACACTATTGTATATAAACCAAAATGTATACCTGTTAAGAGACTTTTAAAAAGCCTTTCTATATTGCCAAATGGAGATCTTGTAGTAACTGTTTATTGAACCTTTTGTATTATTTGTTTCCTTTCTTTATTTCATTTTTTTTTACTTATGGAGAAAATCGCCAAACAACATAATGCCAATGTTTTTTGAGTATCCCATCATGACTATGTTCGGTTTAGACAGAGCAAGTTTAAAAGAATCTTCAAAAGGGGTATAATCGTTTTCAAAGTATATTCGAGAGAATCTTATTCAAAATGTCGTACAGGTCTGTTAGATACAAAAGAAAGCAGCCAATCAGTCAGTCGGCAGGGACTGGGGGTGATCTCAGAGTCCAGCGTGTTTGTCTGTCCCGCAACAACTCAGGAGTTCACGCTGATTCACTAACTAATATGCTCCACATAAACCAGAACCATGAAAAAAAAACTTTTCAGGATTAGCAGCCTCTGAAGGAATTGTTTAAGCATTTTGGGAAATGCGGTGTACTTTTATTTTGCTTTCTGGAGGCACAAGACGATTGGCTGAATTTAGCGTAAAGGCCGGAAACAGCTAGCATGGCTCTGTGTAAAACTTTCCATCTGCTTCCACCTTTACCTTTCTTGCGCTAAGCTAGGCTGAACATGATTTTAAGTCTCCAAATTTTGAACAGTTTACTATGTACTTCGAAAGGTCAATCAATCAATCATATTAGTTGGTGTCACTGGATGATCTCCAACACTGAGGTTGACTCGCTCCCCCCCAAAAAAGCCCAAAACAAACCTGTACAATGGTCAAACCATCGGCCACATTCTCAGTTTACTTCTGAATATTTTGAACAGTAACGCGTCACTGTGTCTGTATGATGCCATCACGTTGCCACCTCCAGGTGCAGACCGCATGTCCGTGTGCGCGCACATACAATGAACAAAAGAAGCTCGACTGTTTGCCAAGTAGCCTTTAGCTAACTTGATGATGCGACTACGCAGCTGGGAAGCAGCCATCATCACTGCCAGCCTAAAGCAGCAACTACTAGAGGGCGCTACTGAGACCAGACTGGACTACACATGATAAACAATATGGACTAATGCAATTTCAGAACTGTGCCTTGACCATGTGTTATGGATGCTGAGTCCAGCACAGCCTCCCTGCAAGGCTCCAGTGTGTGGATAGATCTGCATGACGTTTAATACCTTATGATGGGGATTTCTGCCTCCAGCATCGTGATAGGCGGCGATACCAGAGACCCCCGATCGCATTGGGGATCCCATTTGATCACATTCATTTGTCCAACTCCATTAGACCCATTTTGTTTTCCCCAGTTTAATTTGTTGTCAACACTTAACTCATCATGAGTATGAATCAGTCAATTCAAACAGTTGTTTCACGTCCACTGAAGATCTTTGAGAGGATCATCAAAACTGAGAAAATGCAAACTAGGGGCACGTAATTTAAAAGTTGTGGGCATTTACCACTCAAGGAACAGCCAATGAAAGACGCTTCTGAGTTGCATTAAGGAAAGGTAGTAGTTAGTGTGCTTGACCCATACCAAAGACTACAAGTCGAATATCTGTTTCTGCTGCAAGCCTGCTGAAATTTGGATTGTGAAAAAGATGTTTTAAGTCGGAAAAATGTTCCTAATATTTTGTACACTCAGTAGTGCAGGGTTAACTCAAAACAACTTAGTTTGCCAACATCTTAGTTGTCTTGTATTATTGTATTATTCAGACTATACTGTACAGTATATTATTCTAAGCAATTTCAAAAACAGTGGGGACGTTAATGAAAAAAGAATTAGTTTTGGTTTAAAAAGAGTCAGACTTAATTGCCTTATAAACAAGAAATAATACTTTTAATCTGCTGCCACATCATTAGATTCCATATTTGGTGTGTTCCTCCGAACTGAAAAAAACTTCACTTCCTGCTTTGAATCCCCACTGTGAGCTCAGGCCTGTCTGCAGGAGGATGTAGATCTTCAGCTTTAACAGACTGTAAAAGAGTAGGTACACCTGGTGTCTTTGTCGCCCACGTTGATCATCACATTGTGAATCTACTGATCGGCCAGTTTGTAGTTAATGGATCCCCGATGCCGTTTTCTGTTTGGTAGAGGCAGAGGACAGACTAATGCTGTGATTTATGGAGCATGTGGAACTGTTGTTTAGTTTCATGTGTTGGTACAGTAACGGTAATTTATGATTGTGGTGCCTGAGATAGTGACATGTTTACGTTAAGAACATGAAGTAGAAGACCAGTAAAAAAAAAGAAAAAGAAAAAAGACCTTAATATATTCTGTCTCCCTTGCCTTTTAACATGTGCAAACCAAACTATTCAACACTAGCAAGGCTGTTAAATCATGTCTGTTGATAGTAGATGGTATATATGTTACTGTTGTTATCTATGTTGAAAAGAAAGGAAGCTAAATATACTTTAGAGGATGCCTAAATGAAAAAAATAATCTTACTATTGAAATGAAACAGTATTGTATGAAAATAAGTACAATTTTTACTTATTTTTGTCATTTTAGAAACTTTATTGTCAGTTACATTTTAAATTGTATGGTAGTGATGTATCAATCTACCTTGTTTTTTATTACTGGTACAGCAGAACACAGAATAACTCACCTAGAACTCACGTGACTGTACTTATTTTTTTCTAAAATCTAGTTCCTGTTTCACACACCCTCGCTCGCTCTCTCTCAAACACACACACACACACACACACACACACACACACACACACACACTCGGACCATACTGTGTTATTGGTACCCTGTACGTTTCATGCGTCACTTTCAGGTATGAATAATATGGATTTTGTCAAATCTATTAAAACAAAAAACTGTTATAAAAAAGGTACCATCTGCTTTTCTTGAATTCAGAAGGTTCCAGTGTTGAGGATGGAGAGCAACTTCTGTGTGTATTCTTATGCAGACTACTTATCGCTAAGTAAGTAGTCATGACATGTACAAGCCGAGCATGCAACAGGGAATAGAATAAAAACAAACAAGAAAAAGTTAAACATTAGTTCCTAAAATTACACAAAAAAGTGGGATTCACACAGTAAAACAGTTTTAAAAAACTTTTAAAAAGGGAAAAAAAAGAAACAGTCTATAAAAATAAACACCTAGAAGTTTTAACTCAGTGATTCTTCAAACTGACAGAAGCCTCGTCAGGACTTTGGCAGGATTTCCACATGGATTTTTACAGCTCATTGACGCTGTCACCTGGACAGGAAACAAGTTGTTTACACATTTAAACAATACAGATTCATCTGCATACAGAGTCACTAATTTCTATTTTTAGATAAGACTCAAGACTTCCCTCTCACTGTTTGCCAAATACACCTATCATACTGTAATAAAACTGATGTTCCAATAAAGGGATAATTATTTTCTGTCAAATATGACACAACAGAAACGTTACATACTCTCTGCGCAGGGGGATGTGTAGTCGGTTACTGCCTCGTCACCTGCAAATGCAACCAAAACATCATTAGAAATACAGAAGTGACATGAAATAGGATAATGAGAAGAGAGAGATGGAGTTGTGCGACAAAGTCACAATACTGACATTGGCTTCAGAAAGTATTCAGAGAAGCAGAGGAGGACATTTGTCAATTTGTGTCGGACAGACAAAAATGGACATTTTTTAAAAATTTAAAATTCAAGAGCCCAAATGGAACGCAAAGGGTCTGAATACTCTATGACCCCACTGTACTCGTTAGTTATGTCGAAGAAAACTGAGCGTTGAATGTGAAAGAGATTCTTACTGGTCTGGTAGTAATCATAGACCTTCACCACAGCTGGTTTCAGGTTCCGGACAGGCAGATCCTCCTCTAGCGTCACGCTGTATATCTTTGTCTGATCCTTTCTCAGCTGCAAACACACACACACACACACACACACACACACAACAACAGTTGACATAATTTAGTATAACTTTAATATTTACTTACTACCTCACATTAAGAGATATACACTGGAGATTTTCCCATTTAGGTACTAACGTTACAGGACAGACCCACCACACACACATCCATGCTGTGCTCCCTACCCCATCTAAGTAGATGTTGATGAATCCTTCCTCCACGTCCACACGTTTCACCGAGTTGTCACGCTTCAGCTACAACAGCACAGAGCACAAATCAGTGCACTCAAATACAAAAACATTCCATAAGTACACTGTATGGATGCTGTAGAGTGATGTAAGACTGGCAAGCAGTATGTCACAGAAGGTAGTATTGGGTAATTCGGTCACGTGCTGTTTATTGTTTAAGTGTCAGCTTCTGTTGAATAACTGACCAGCTCCAGGGAGCTCTTATCCAGGATGTAGCCAGACAGCAGTTTGATGTTGATGATCACCATGTTGGTTTCCTCTCTCCTACCCTGGTACCTGCAAAACACACACCAACAGTCAAACCCCACATGACAGAGACCTTCATTTCTTATGGTTTAACATACAGTCCAGACTGGTAGCATTTGGGCAATTACATTTTTTCTGTACTTCAAGCTCTGAGCTTCAGCGCATTCAGACTTGAAATAAATTAATACCAGATAAATGTACCAATTGTTCTCAGCTTTAATTTGATTAGATTTACATCAGTAAAGAAAGAAACGTGTGGGAGATATCTCTTTTGAGACACTAGTACCTGACATGCACAAAGAGGATGAGTTGAGGCCTGCTGATATTACACTTGGGCATGGTGTTAGTAGAGATGTTGAAGGCAGAGAAGTCTGGGGGAGGCGGGATGTTGTAATGCATGGCGATCTGTCGAGAGAAAGAACATTACAAACATCCACATGAATGAAGGAGCGCCACCTCCAACTGAATGTCCGTAAGACTGAACTCAACCCAGGGAATAAATCTAGCCATCACAAAATCAACATCTCCTCTTCATCTCTGACCCAACCATGGTTGACTTCCCTGACCATGCTGTGTCTGTCGCTGGGTTGTCCAGCTTTGTACTATACAGGATCAGCGCTTAGATGACTTGGTATGCCACTCAGTGCTTGGTATATGTCCTTGGTACATTTCCTGCATTGACTTATTCAATGCCCTTCTGGTGGGCCTGTCTTCATGCACAGCGAAACCCTTCCAGATGGTACGGAATGTGTCTGCACATCTGGTCTACTAAAACATAATAACCTAAAAAGTCAAATTGAATTTAATAAATCTGTTGATATTGCACTGAACATGTCAAGGTATGGGATATATTAGAGCGTTAGCCAACTGCTGGTTCTCATAGTCAATGTTTGGATAATGAAAAAATGGGTGGTCGTAAAGATGTGCAGTTTGATGCAGAGGCCCCATTCTTTTTTTTTTCTCAAATTGCTACATTTCACCACAATTTCTCATTTCATTTTATTCTCATGTTCCTACTTCATATATTGCTGCGTGGACCTTTCTTGGGTTCATCCAGTGAATAACTGTACCTGTGCCAGCACACAGCTCTGGCCCCGGGCTGTGATCGTGTACTCTCCAGGGACCTCACTCAGTTTCTCCTCCTGGTACAGCAGCCTGTTGCTCTGGTCCACCGTGAACTCTTTGTTCAGGCCTCCTAATGATGTCACTGTCACTGTAGTGCTGCCCTCTGCACTGTAGGTGGCAGCTCCATACTTAGCCAGCGCTTGGAGGGCCACCACGGTGTCCTGAGGAGCAAGGATACGAATGGGTTGTTGGAGGCGATTCAGAGTTCAAGATTTCACATGAACCACGTGCGTATGTGATCCGTCCAACCTGAGTGGAAGAGAAGCCGCCAAACGGGTTCTGTTGCTGAGCAAGCCAGCGGACGATGCCGGAGGAGTAGTCCAAACCGAAGTCTGGCATGGCTGGTCCTGAGAGAAGAGCCAGCAGCACATAGGAAGTCATCTCCACCTCCAGAGAGTCCAGGCTTTTACTGGAAGCCCCTGCTCTGTCCCAGTGACGAGTGCCCCCTGCCAGTCAGGAGAGTGGAATAATCCATTAATGAGATAGCAGAGACTACCTTTGTGTACTTGAGTTCAGTGTGCATGTGTATTTCAGGTTATTTTACTGTTTCAGTTTTAGATAAGACGATACTATGACAGTATTATTCTAAAAGACTTATAAACTATGAAGTGCTTATGTGTTACTTATGTGCTTCGTATTCTTTGATGTTTTTTGTGTCATTATGACAAATTATGGTGGCCTTTTTTCATGTTTTTAGGACATACTATGTGATGGTGTTTTTTTGGCATTTTTAACACCTATTATGTTATGGAGTGTTTATAAAACACTGTTCTAACATGTTTTGGAGCCTTTTTAGGTAATGTTACATTTTGAAATTTTTTGCATTTTTTGCCAGTAGTAAGTATAGTATGGCATTTTTTTGTGTTTAACATAATGACATTTCCTTGCATTTCGGAAGCCCCACCATGGTATGCAGTGTCTATAAAACACTGTTCTTTGATGTTCTGTGGCATTTTTAGGCCATGTCAATTTTTTCATTTTTCCTCATTTTTACGACATACCGCGGTATGGCGTTTTTTTTGCGTTTTCATGAAATAACATACTATGACCTTTCCTTGCATTTGTAACGTCTTTTATGCTGTGGAGTGTTTAGAAAACTCTATTATTTGAAGTTTTGCAGCATTTTTAGGCCATTCACATCTTGTCATTTGTGCTTGTTTTTACGACATACCGCGGTATGGCGGTTTTCTGCATTTTCATGACAGACCATACTATGACCTTTTTTTTGCAATTTTAAGACTGATTGTATATATGTACAATGGCATTCAAAGCAAGAAATGCATGCGATTGTGGTCATCTCTCCGTCTAACCTAGTGTGTTGGACTTCTGGTGCAGGTATGTGATGAGTTTACTCCTCATCTCCTGGTCTCCAGCTAGAGCAAAGGTGTATGACAGCAGAGCAGTGGTGTACAGATTGTCCAGCTGGTTGGCTAATGTTTTCTTCAGACAGCTCAAACAGTTCTGCACTATGGGATCCTGTCAAAAACCAGGCAAAGACTAAGATTAGTCAACCTAAACTACATGTCTTGGATGGAGTGGAAGGAAACCTGATTCCAACATGCTGACTTCTCTTCAAGGCAGCGGCTTGAGATAACACAGTATTCCATGCACCTGAGTTTGACCTTCTGTATTGGACAGAGAAAGTCACTGGCACAAGCAATAATAGAAGAAGGAAATCTACTGGTGTCGCAGACCAAGGATTTAAAGCTGAACTGTATGTAGGATGATTTTAAAATAATAAGCATTTAAAATGAGGACACACCAAAGAGCTCAAAGCTCACGGCCACTCGGTCAGCCGAGTCCTTGATGACAGGATGAGAGCAATGTCAGACTCACCGTGACGTTTCCATCAAGCTCGAGCATGGCAGCGGTGATGTAGGCTGTCAGGGACACATCGTCGCTCACTCCTCCCTTGTGGAAATACAGGAGCATGGAGGGAGTGGTCAGCAAAGAGGCAGCATAGTGCCACATTCTCAGCTTAAGTTGTCTGGACTCAAACCAAGGATGCTGAAGCCTTAAACCCAAAGGCCACTTGGGTATCTTGTGTTTTTTACTTTTCATTAGCAGTTATCAGCTTGATGCTTATTGTAAACAGTGCTGCCAAAGTATGTGTATGTGTGTACACCAGTGATTAAAATTAGTCGGTGCACAGCTCAGCTTCGACTTTTTTTCCTTTTCTGGGACAATATGAAAGACACACTCAACTACTCTTTGATATTAAATGTAAATGTTGGATAAAGTTGTCGTCAGCTCGTATCGTGCCAGTGAGACAGTATTATCAGCAGAGGCTTGGATGTAATTTTGAATAGAATGAGTAAAAGCTGTGCTTGAGCTTAGCAGATAAAACTTGTTTCTGTACCATTATTGGCAGCCATGCCTTGGTACTTTGTTGATGTAGAAGGCGAATGAAAATGATGCTAGGTTTTAAATAAGTCTTTCTTTAGACTGTTCTGCTAATCACACAGTTGGTGTGTTTCACCAATCAATAAAATCTTACTTAATTGGATGACATTACCTTCATGCCATTGTGGAAGAGTCTTCCAACAGATGTGATGCAGCCATCAGGTTGCTGGTGCCCCGACAGCCACTTTCTTGCTTCATGAATGTGAACGGGATCCACAAAAATGTATGGTCTCGCTCCACCAAAGGACTTCATCACAAAAGCAGTCAGCCTAGAGGGTCACACACAGACAGACGCACACACAAACACACACACAAACGTCTGTTTTGGTAACCCCAAAATGAACCCAACTTCAGGACAGTTACATAAGAGCCTCCTGTCTCACACCAACACAGAGCGCAAGCTGCATCGACAACAACATAATCCTCTGAGCCTCACACAAGTCTAGCAGAGTAAAGACAGCTGTGGCCAACGGAGAAGCAGCACAAATCCTGTGTGTCAAGTTAAACATCCATATCACATATTGCTGGATAATTTATCCAATGCATTTGAAGGAACACATATACACTTACACTACGCATGAAACATTTTCCTACAGTAAGTAATTTAAAATATTTAAACTGCAGTCAGATTTTGACCACTTGGAGGCAGCAGAGTCAGCTGCCATCACAACACTGACATAATTATGACCTTTAATCATAGCAAACCATTCCTCGTTCACACAGCCAACAGATTCAGAGCAACATAAGCAATCATTTTTCATCAAAGATCAATGACAATAACTACAATATTGTGTCATGTTGTAGCTTCACTGTATTTTGTTTGGGAAAAATTATCTGGCTCTTCAGCTGCTAAAAGGTCCAGCGGCCGCTTGCTTTGCGAGCAGTTGGGTAGCAGTGAGAGGAACCACAGAATTGAGTGATAAATGTCCTTTACGCAGTCTTCTGACTTTGTTTATATCAAGCATACTAATTCTTAAATAAAGATATCAAGATTTCCTCACATTTTAGTGAAAGTTACAAGGTTTGACACCACTGTGTTCAGTGATTTTCACAGAATATCCTGATGGAATGCCAATGTAATTAAACACTTCAGAGCCCTAGTTTCTCTGAGCGACAAACACACACCCACACACACAAACTGACAAACTGCCCAGGACTCTTTCAGAATGGCTGAGGGTTTGTTAAATCCCCCGAAGCGCTGTGCTTTAAGACCATTAAATGAAAATATTAATATTTTCTGGCAGGTTCCTCATTAAGTAAATTATTAGGATGCTTGCTGGTGCCAAACAGCAGAGGACATGCAGTGTGTGTGTGTGTGTATCCTCCCACTATGTCTACGTGACATTATTATTGTCTTCTCAAATGAAGTGTGAGATCTGTGCTGAAAATATTCAGTTCATCAGCAAAGCTGTACAAAAATGCTTTTAAATGTTCTCTAACTATTAATGTAATGTTTCCATGTGTTTTATAAGCATGACGTCATTTTTAAGTTATTGTTTATTTGGAGGTGTGAAGCCAAGTGAACACAGACACCATATGGGATATTACACATGTGTAAAATTTTCAATTTCGGACAAAAATAAATAACAATTGTGATTGATGATATTTACGAACTGATTGAGAACCAAGTAAATTTTAACCAAAGTCAATTTTGTGACTGTTCTCTGGTGTATGTATGTGCAGTGTCTTCATTATTACCCACCAGGTATTTCCAGACTCATCGTTCTTCCCGAAGGCACTGTAAGAGCCGTCGTTATGCTTGTAGGTGAGCTCTCTCTGATATCCTACAACACACACACAAACAATACTGTCACATTTACATAATACTCTATACCTTTCACCCCAGTGAAAATGAGCTGTACCGCTGGCAATGTGCAGACAATAAGAATGTAAACTGTCATATCCAGCATCAGATTGTGCAACTAAGTCCCACATTCAGAGCAACACGGTGACATTGGTTCAACTTGCATAAGCCGACCCTCTTACATGACCCGCGTCAAAGCCACGGTGAGTCAAATGTTGTGGTGAACTGTTTTTTCGTTACTACATCCTGATTAGGACAGGAACAAACAATAACTGATGCAGAGACAGTTCCTAAGGCTCACCACTCTCCAGGAAGCGCGTTGCCCTATCCTGAATCTCCTGGGTCAGCTGACCAGTGCTTTTCAGGTAGTTGAGGATGAATATGTTGGGAGCAAACAGCACCATGTTCTGCTCCCCACAGCCGTACGGCATGGCAAGGAGCCTGTCCAGGTTCTTTGTGGCCCTGCCCATCAGATCACCTGCATAAGCAAAACAGAAAGATAAATAATTGACTCTAACATTCCACCCTGCAAATATTTTTTACTTGGCAGAGTCTTGATAGTGTCAGTAAAAAAAAACAAAAGAACATGACAAGCTGTTACTAACCCAGTACAGAGACAGAGGCCCGAGCTGATCCAACTACAAACATCTCGGGCATCAGAAGAGAGATGGTCCTCTCCGCCGGGCCCTCTGACAAAAGCGAACACACAAAAGATGTCAGACAGCCAAAAAGGAATACATCCACTTTAAAGTTCTCTTGATCTCTGGTAGAAGTCCAAAGAATACAATACTTCCATGGCTGTTGCGTGCTTGGGTGTTTTATTACCAATCATCTTGGATTATTTTTGTGTCAAGTATTAACTGTGCAACAACACATCAACATACACAATTAAGTTACAGATGATAAATTGTGGGGAATATAAACGCTAACAAATAAAGTGTTTTTTCTTGGTGAATAAGAATGATTAGCTGATATTCAATGTGTCAGTGTGTATGTACGAAGATACCTCCAACCACCATGTTATACTGACAAACAAAGGTGCATCTAAACAATGCAGAGTGTCCAATAATCAAACAGTACTGAATATCTGCAAGAACTTCAACCTTTGACCCTGATCCAGGTGTGTGTGACAGAATGAGATTCAAAGATGTGTTTATCAGGAAACCTAGTCTGGAATCTGAATACAAGGGGTCAAGATGGCTGCTTAGATAACCGTCGCTCACGCTCAGGTTGTTTGGTAATGCTCACCTGCAGGACAGAGGAGAGCGTTGTGACTGACCATCTGAGGTGTTCCTTCAGCCTTTTGGGGAGAGACATAGGTTATGATAACGTTAGCAAATATTGATTTCATTAAAACACACACACCTGACATAAGTACTGGGCTTGTATCAAAGCCCAGTGTATAACTGTTGGTCAAAAAATATTAAAAATGCATTAATGAGCCACACTGCTAAAAATTAGCTTTAGCCAGATCAAGTAAAATGCTAAATATATTTACAGACTACAATTTGTATTTGAGTGAATATCTTCAGATGTTACTGAGGGTTCTGATAAGTTGTAATGAGCCAATTTACTGGACATTATCTATACTAAATATGATCACTTTGTCAATAAAATAACAGAACAATTAATACTGAAAATAAAACATCTGTTGGATAAAGATCTGCTTGAATGAGAAGTTAGAATGTCCAGTGAGAACAGCGCTAATTTCTGCAGAGAGAAAGAAAAACAAGTAAAGCAGCAAGCAGAGTGACGAACCACTCTGATGTGTCATGACTGTTGGTCACTGACCTCCACCAGCAGGGTGCGGATCACTGTATCGATCTGGCCCGCATCAGGGACCGTGGCTACCTCATTGCCACAAAGTATATCAGTCTTCAAAGCCTCAGCACTGACCTTCAGATCCACTTTACCTGTGTGCACACAGACATACTTTGTAATGCGTATTGATTAATTTCTCCCTTGCCCTGTCACAAACAGGCATTTTGCATACGTGGGCAAAACAGCTTCCCATCTGCTTCTGAATCGAGCTCATTATCCCATCCCTCCTCTCTGTGTTTTACTTCCTTCCCCTGCTTCCTATCGTATTTGCCCTCATTAATCCCCATTTGTTGCCTTACTACACCGCCTCTCTCCCACACGGCTCCATCTCCCACACTCTCCCTCCTTTCCTTCACAGCCCACAATCACACAGAGGACAAGTACAGATCACCCCTCGAGGGAGAGGTTTCTGAGTATTTCGTCAGAGATACTACCTGACTTGTTAGTACAAGTGATTGTCAGCATTCCTCTAAGGGGGAGTTAGAGGAGTGCAATTTGACATTAACAAGAGCCTCATCTCCATCCTGGCTGATGGAAATCCTCTGCTTGCAGACCAGGCAGTGTCAGCAATGACAGCCACATCTCTTTGCTTCCAGCAGTGCAGATGCAACAGTTGTCATTGCCGTTAATAGGGAATAATTAGCTTGTTTTGTCTGATCCTTGTCACTGAAAGTACATTGTATAAGATTGTACTGGATGAAACAAACAAAGCATTGCATTGCATTATATTAATGCTGGCAATAATAATTGGAAAACTTCTCTCTGGTAATGAGGAGGCAGACCAGAGCTTTGACTGGTTCGAGACAGTGTTCAATCAATTTTTTAAAAAAAGGATATAATTTGCAATAGAATGTGAAGATAAAAAACTATTAATACCGAGGGTTGATGGAGTAACAATCCACGAGAAGGTCCTGCTCTCCTCTCCACACAGACACACACTGTATTCACAGCCATCACAGTTTCGGAAGGCGTATTGGTTTGAATCAGCCAATGTTACATTCACCTGCAGACAAAATTTCAAAAATTTCAAAACTCTTAAAAATTAAACAGCTCCACATATGTACAAGACAAGCACTCCAATTACTTTGATTTCATCTTGTTGAGCCGTTTTGTCAATTTAATTGTCAAAATTGTCAAAATTAGCACTACGTTTTCATACTTGTGAATCCAGTGAAATGAATTACATCTTCATTGATATATTTACCATAATGCATTTGGAGAGATAGTTGAAGACAGTGGCTTTGAGTGTAAAGACCTCCCCTCGGATGACAGAGTAGGGCAAGGTGAGACTGACAAAGAATGGCTGGAAGGCAGTCAGTCCGACATTAGGGGACACCCCAAAGCCAACGGAGGAGACGCAGAAAGCTCCAGCCGCCCATTTCGTGATTGTATCAGGTACTGTCTTCTCCAGTCTCACGGATCCACTATCCCTGTACAAACATACAAGCAGTCATATCAAACATTTCACAGAGTTCCCCTAAAAGTATCATAAAAAGGAGGATGAATATGCTCAGCAAATTTGATGAATATCAGTAATGGGAAGGTCTGTACACAGTTTTATATAGATTTCATTAGACAAGATTAAGGGCTCTATTTTAACAGTCTACCTTTTTTTTCTAATTATGATAGTTTAATGACAGGGGCACAGCGCAAGGTGTGTGGTTCAAAAGGGCTGTACTTAGCCTCTTAATTATTAAGGGGTGTGTTCTCGCTTTGTGCGTAACAAGCAGAGTGCATATACATCGCTCACCTGGCCAAGCAGGCTCATATAATGTTACTTTAAAATATCAGTGATATGCTGGTGACTTCACACCTGGTGTTCAAGGGGCCAATGGTGCAATTTCTGTCCACTGACCCAAGATAGCAATGCACCTGACAACAGCTCATTTTAACACAAGAATGCCCATGGGCACTCAGATGGCTGCATTTGCTATTTAAACAATATGGGCGCGAGGTAAGAAAATTACAACTGTATCGGTCTGAAACTAGCAAAGACACCTGTGTCATGCTTGGTGTACCTTTGTCCCAGGTGTAAGATAAGAGCCTGCAGCTGTTTAGCTGTGTCGCTAGATGAGGATCAACAAACTAATTGCAATTTATCTGGAGAGGGTCTTGAATTTAGCAGCATTTCATGGCAATCCAATCAAATTTTGTACCACATTTTGTGTTAATCCATCCAGTAGAGGGTGATACACCATTTCATAGAATAAGTAAACAGTTATTACTGCTTTAGTTACTGTTTGCACACATTTAAAAATGAAAAATGCTTTGATCCTTTTCATAGGATATATAATTATTACCCCACAGTAACTAAGTCCCAGATCCAGGTCTCGGGGAAGAATGTCCTGATGGTTTCCTTCTTCTCCGCATGTTTATCTTTCAGCACACTACCTGAACCCTGTTGCGTCACATCAAAGGCCATGGCAACAGGGGAATCTATGACGTCAATTTTTAAAAAAGAAGAAAATAAAAGTATATATACATATATGTACACAACTAAACTCACACAAGAGAAACCAGCACCTAGAACCAAGTGTCAGGGAAATATGTTCTAATAATCTCTCTGGTCATTACAACTTGATCTTCAACAGGGAGATCACCAGCGTACATACTCATGTCACCTGGTTCCGCATTGTACTTTAAATCTAAATATAGTTCATTCAGTATAATTGTAATAATAATAATTATCATATAATATATAATATAATTTCTTGTTCTGAGGCCATAATCAATGGAAAATACAAGTGTCATACCATAAAACATACCATCATAAAGATATGCATAGCAGTTGAGAGGCTTTTTCACATCAGAGTTTGTCACAATTTTGATTCCAATTTCCTAGAAAAGGGGAGACAGAGATGATAAAACCCAGTGAGAGATTGTGAAGACACATAGTGCATATAAATTTGACCACTACTGATAAACAAACTAAATGAAACAGAAGACAATGCTATACCTCATGTAACCTGTTTTATATGAAGATCTAATTATTCAAATTTATATAGAGGGGATGAAAAGAGATACATATTACAGACAAAGAGATAAACGGGCGTAGGTATATAGAGATAGGAGGTAAACAGGGAGACAGTCTAGATTCAAATTTCGAGAAAGAGATAGAGGTAGACAGAGAATGAGAAAGAAACAGGGACAGAGACACAATGAAATAAAAAAAAAAACAGATAAAAAGATAGAAAAATATAGATAGATAAAGAGATGCAACAAAGACAGAGGAAGAAACGAGATCAACAGACAGATACAGATATATTCTCAAAGATATACAACTGACGACATATCTTTGATCAATGCCAGTATCTCCTTAAGCCAAACAAAATGGGCCAGTTTCCTACTTTGAAGATGCTGTAGACGTCATTCTTCTGATCATTCATCCCAAAGTAGAACGAGCGCTTTGCTCGACGAGCTGCATTCACGTCGGCCAAATCAAGCGCTGGTTCTAGCTCTGGTTCTAGTTCTGGTTCTGGATCATCTGCCACTGGCATTGGTACAGTTAAGCAGGGATATGGCTCAAAGTCTTCAATCTCGTAGGCGTATCCTGACATCTTCTGTAAAGGCAGTTGACTATATACCTGCAGAAAGACACCCATGTACACGAGAGTAAGTCGGCGCACCCAAATCAAGGCATTATTCTCTTCACAAACACCGTGTTAGATGTTAACATGGGTAAAAGTAGCACTGAGGATTGGAGTCATACGTAGTCAACAGTAAGTTCCTGCTCTGGCTGGAGCAGGAGGATGCTCTGGTCGATGGCTCTGACAGAACACACAGAGCCCGGGTGAGCCTGAAGACTGAGAGCGGTCTTCTCTGCTGGAAGCTTTTGGGCAGAGGAGAACTTCAGAGAGACCTGCACAGGTGGGAGACAACAAGGTGGAGAAACATTAGCTTGGAAGCAGATTAGAGGTTGTTTGTCCTCCTGTCATGTTTGAGTTTAAAATGGAATAGTAGTTATGTCTCTATATTTAGTGCGTATCAAAAGGTGGTTTGAAGGCTTGGATGAATTTAATAAGCTACCCTGTTATTGAGGCAGAGCTGAATGGGGAAGTCCTGGCTGTCGGCAACAGCCTCTCCACTGGGCATCACAGTGTAAACTACCACCTGGGCAAATGGCGCCAGGTTTTTCACCTGTTGGAGCGATATGGACAACTCTCCTTTGTTGACTAAGGCACGAAACACAGAGAGACAAAGAAATGTAGACAGTGAGACATAACTGTGACAAAGCATCCAACACAAATGACATACTTTATAATTCTGCCGACGGAAATCCTTCACTACACGCGGCCAGATAATAAAACTGCAGGTCGCAGCAGATTAGCCTGAAACTGACCTAGCAAAGAAGCTACTTGTGACTAGCTTCAAACATCTGACCCCAGTACAATAAAGGCTAGGGAAGGGTTTAGTCTAATTGTGCTAATGCCAACAAATCACAAAGATATGACTAAAACAACATAGTGTAAGTCCATCTCTCAGAATTGTCAGTCTATCCCAGCTGTGGCTCTCAACCACATGCCCATTCGTGACAAAACATCTTTTAAATTGATATGGTGAACGACTTAAAAAATGAGTTTAAATGAAATATATTGAAAAAGGTAACTACCTGAAAAAGTTGGGCACTGTACCAAATTTTACCAGCATTAAATTGTGTATTTTTTTGGGGACTATTTTTAGCTTTGGATTTGGAGCACTGCGTTCAAGGTAATGCCAGTACATGTCACCCAGTGCAGTGTTTCTCTTATATATATATATATATATATATATATATATTTGGATTACAGCTTCATAGCAAAAAGGAATAAGATTCATCAAGCTTTGGATTGAGACATCATAGTTGTTCATACCATGGTTGCTTGTATGTATGGTTGCTTGTATGTATTTTCATTGCCTCTGTTGACATTAAGCTAAATATAAAATACACCAAACTAATGCTTTAAGATTTTTTAAAGTTTTCTTGGTTCAAACATTTGTTTGTACCAGTTCCTGCTTCAACAGCCACTGGAACACGGCCGTGCTGCACAATTCCACCTCTGGACACCACCTATAAAGAGAGACAATGCAGGCGGTGAAATTTATTTGTGTGTGTATGTGCGTTGTGTAGTATTTGGAATCCATTTTTACGCCCTTACTTTAAACATTACACAATGAGGTCCATCTGCTCTCTACAAAAGCCTTTTCGGAGATTGAGTCAATAGATTGATTTAATTACTCTTCAACTAAACATTGCCATAATGCTGGTGAGACGCATCATGTAAAATGATGGACGTCACCAACATCAGTTCCATCTAATCATGTTTCTCTGTGATGTGATTTTTTTTTATACACACCAGTTCAAATAAACCACACTTTCCTCAACCTGTAGGTGAACAGGAATATTTCAAAAGAACATAAGTAATCAGCACGATATTGCAGGATATCACTTGAATTCCCTACTCAGGACCAGATGGACATGACAACACTGGGAGTGTCTCATAGCCCATAACACATACCAGGTAAAAGAAGTCAAGGGCTTTCTCGTCCGCCTTCAGCTCCTCCCCGTGGATGATGTACTGAACACGCACACTCACATCTTTGTCACAGGGGATCTTCTCGCTGACCTGCATAAGCTTCAGAAAGCTCTTGCTTTTGGAATAAAATGCTGTGACATCATGGTGGGCAGACCTGTACTCCGGGTTGTACACATGGGGCACATATGGTATATCGTCTTCCGTCCTTTTAGATGATGCCTGTTGACATTAGTGACAGGTCAAAGGTCAAATTTACATTCAGTTATCGACCTTCAATTCTCAACATAAAACACTAAACCAAATTGTCTAATTACAATACCTATATAGGCCGGCTTTGACATGTTGGATATGATGAAAGTTTCTTTAAGAATAATCAGATTCTGAACAATTAGATTCTGTTTGCCCTTAAACTAAAGTGATTGCGCTGAAATAAACAGGTCCTGGGGAACCATTAAAGAGCAGTAACCAACCATCAGATGCACAGCATCCTTCCAGTGGGTGGTGTCCAGAGAAAACAAAGCCAAACCTTTCTTGTTTGTAGTGAGGTTTACGGCTTGTGACAGGTAAGACAGGTACACTGGCTCATCAGCAACAGGTTTTTTGTCTGGACCGATCACTTTGACCTGTGAACGAGTCAGAGAGATGCTAACCCACTGCAAACTCACTCAATCACCACTGATATTGAAATTAACTGTCAAATTACCTTGTTTTGGACCTTTCTATGGGTGTAAAAACTATAATGAGACAACTATGTCATTGAGCATCTTTTAATCACCAAGAATGATTACCTTCCCCTCAAATGGAATGCCAGGTTTGTACGCTTCAGGTACATCCTTGAAGGTGACAGTTCTGATGTAATGACTGAAGCTGGTCCGCCCGCTGCCTTTAAGAGTGACCCCTGGAGTGTATTGAACAGAGATCACAGCTCGTCAGGAACTGCTGATGACTACTCCATGAACAGTGCTGCCATCTAGTCAACCTACCTGTGCCATACTCTTCTATCTCAGCATTCACCTCGAAGGTGTCATGGTACGTGCTCTTGTTGAGGACAAAGTCTGCCAGGTTTACAATTTGTGTAGCACAGCCACTTTTATCCGTCTAGAAGATAAAAAAAACAGGGTCAATTTCAGATTTTAAAAACAAAATGATTGAAAAAGGGTTTGTTTTCAATCTGGAATACTCACAGTCAGTTCATAGGTCTTGCAGACATCTTTTGGTTTGCTATTTAAATACCAGTAAAACTTGCGGACATATCTACAAAACACTGCCTTGACTGCACCAATAACTGGTTTCCCATAGGTGTATCTGCAGGAAATAGCAAAAAGGCACAAATATGTTTTTTGAATTAATCTTAATTTTCTATTCCATTGTCTGTTCTTTTTAAGTGGGACACTCACTTTCCACAAATCTTTAGTGTTGCCTCTTGGTCAAGGATGGTTATCACACTGGGCAGGTGAACAATTACTTCATATTTTGGCAAAACTAAAGCAAAGCAAAACAAAAATCAGACAATCTCATGGTGGAAAAACATACAGAAATTGAACTCGTCATTATTTTTGGTAAATTTGAGTCATAGCTCTATATTTTAGGATGTAACTGCCGACCGTATTCCTTGATGTCAAAGCTGTGGGATATTTGTTCTCCATTGTCCGTTGTGGCAGTGATCATGTAACTTCCTTGCGCTGCCTCGGGAATCATACGGTGGGAAAGATCAAGGATGCCGCCATCAATGGCCTTATCCAACCACTGAGCGATGCGATTTGTATAGGGATCCTACAAACAATAAAAGATAGAGACACATTTGACACACAACGGTTGGCGGAAGAGCTACCAGTGTTCCATTTGAGCCCGAGTCAGTTTCTAATGCAAAAAGTGTTTCTTACCTGGAGCTCCACCAATTTGTACTGGAAAAAAAAAAAAAAATTTAGGGGAAAGCTGCTTATCAGCACATAGAATGTGCACATATTATACACAGGAAAATTATGCATAAACAAAGACTATATATAAATTATACACAATTTGCAATTACAATTACGCTTGAGAAGCTTTACTGTAAATGTCACATTCCCCCAACAGAAAACAAACTCTGGATGGAAATTTTCGTTAACCAGAATAACGCAGTATAAGAGTGATTTCAACTGGTTTTCTTTTTTTTTTTTAAGTAAACAAACAGCAGTTTCTGTAAATGGATAACTTCCCAGTTCTAATAGTTCATTTGTGAGTATTTGTGCTCTGCAAATTTGTGTGCTTCAAAGAATGCACATTACATGTACAATTTTTCAGAAGAGGATTTAACGGCCATTAAAACATTTTGGGTTCAAATATTTCATTCCTCTATCTTAGAAGAAGAATCATGTGTGACTCAGAGTGGGTAAAATGTTTTCAGCTATAATGTTTAGAACATTAGAAATCTTCTTTATAATTGATGGGGTTTACCTTTTACTAGCTAACTACCTTCATCGTGTGTATTTGGATGGATTTCACAGTCAATGCACGCAGTTGTGTTTTCAGCCTGTCATCATGAACGGAAAAGGCCTGGAGCCCATATTGATTCAGATGTTTGGGTCAAACGCAGTGTGTGCCAAATGAACTCTGACAGCATGTTTATCACACTACTCCACACAGCGCCTCACACCCACGCTGTCTTCAAAATCAACAAACAGCCCTCCTTTCACCTCCCACTCTCCTGAACCAAAATAGACCTCACTCTTTGGATTCACTGACTGCTCAGTAGAAAGCTCACTGGAGTACAAAGTTCACTGGTTGGAATTACGACGCACATCACACAATATCACATGATTTGGAAGAAAAAAACCCCAAACTTACCACTCGAGTTATAGGGATGAAATTGGCATCCATGGAGACAATTCGGAACTGGACTTTAAAAAAAAAGGACAAGGAAAACACAATTGCCATCAATTTATTCCCTTGATATATTGAAATGTGTACAGAAACTCATCAAAGTGTTGAAAAGTGTGAAAAGCCACATACAAGTGAAGCAAGGAATAATTTTGAGACATGAGAGCTGGCAGATGGGATTACAAGACTAAGTTGTCAAGTATTGGCTCAGCGTTTTGCAGATATTAAAGTAGTCGAAAACTGTGCAAGGACAGCTCAATTGGAAAGCAGTGCAAAGAGGATGATGAACAGCACAACTGCAGCAAAATATTAGCAATTCTTAACAATTAACATCTTCTTAGTGGACAAGTATTAAGGATTGCGATTCATTACATTAAACACCTACCAGTCTGTCCAGGTTTGTATATTGGTTTATCAGTCTGGATGATGTGGATAAAAGCAGGAGGCTCAATGAAAACTTTGGTCTTTTTGGTCACCACAGCGCTCTCACGCTGAATCTTGACATTAATAATGGCCACAGTTCTGCCTTGCACCGGAGGGACCTGCAACATCACAAAGCACACATCTGTCAGGCAGCACCATGGACTATTTGAATGTTCAACAGGAGAGGGAGGAAGGAAGGAAGAAAGGAATGAAGGAAGGGAGACTTAAATTTTGTTTTATGCAGAACCACAATTTGTGCCCAGTTGATAAACACTTCTTTCTAATTTTCCTTTTCTGGGGTGTGTTTGCTGTGAAACATCTGTCAACTAATGTTGTAGATACACTGCTTGGAAGCGAATCCATCTAAGCTCTTCTGACATTGATCAATAACAGACCACTTCCACTGCATGAAGTTAATTATGAAATGCGGTCATGCTCTTCTAGCATATGTTTTCACTTACTGATGGAGCTGCGGTTACATAACAGCCACTGGAAGCACTTCCGACCAATTTGTGAGGGGCGTTTTTTTTTTTTTTTTAAATGTGCGTGCGTGTTGCAAGACTGAGAGCAGGGGGCAGAGGATGTTTTCCAGAGGAATGCAGGTACACAGCTTGCCTCTGGCAGAAAGCAGCCTGTGTTTAGTTTCAGATAAAATTCCAGGCCAGGCCTGCAGCAGGACCAAACACCGGACTAAAAAGGTAAAACTAAGTACTCTTGTCACAGAGCTGATTGGGGTTAGCGGGTCATTTTGCATCAATATGTAGCGAGGCCTGCAAGTTACGTAACAGCACCCAGCAGTATGACAGAAACCAGAGCAGTAATTCACAGGGGACCATTAACTTTGACAGCTGCAGTCATAGCACAGGCTGGATAATTAGGTCCACAATGACCAGGACTTGGGCCATTAGTTTAATTGAGGGCTAGGCGATGACAGGAGAAAAGCGCGCTGTGCCCTGAAACCTCATGGATGCATTTAACCACTGCATATGTTAAACGTCTGTACCGCTCTTTGTCTAAACTGAAATATCACACGCTCGTCTGGGAGTTTCCAAACTGTGTATGCATATGTCGAGTCAGACCTGGAAGTTTAAGCAGCGGTAAAAGTCCCGTTCGACAGTCTCCTCGAGGATGACGGTGCTGTCAGAGCCCATGTCGAGGGACACAGTCAGAGAGACGGGCTCTGTGGGGCCGTGGATCTGGGCACACAGGGTCTCCTGTTTACCTCCTGTCAGGTGGGAGCTCACAGTCACTGCAAAAATACTGCAGGTGGAGAACGGACATCATATTAGCAGCTAAGATTAGCTGGTTAACACATTTGAGCATTTAGCAGTTTAAAGATCCAGTTATATTTTTCTCAAGAACTATTGGAAATACCAGAGGTGGAAAGTACAACTTTGATGCATTTGTACTTTACTTGGGCATTTCCATTTTATAATACTGTATAGCTCTACTGTACAACATTTACAAGAGAAATTAAATACTTTTTCCTCCACTGGATTTGTAAATTAGAATGGCACTCAGTAAAGCACACACCTCCAGCAGAACAATCCTAAATACTTTAGGATTTTGCTCCATATCTGGACCCACCCCGTTAACTGGAACCACACCAAAACTGAATGTGTTAAGTATTTGCCTCATCCCTCCAGGTTGGTGCAAAAATTAGAAGAGCAGTTTGAATGTAATACTACTAAGAATTTGGATGATGAATGTGGTTTTGGTACTTTTACTCAAATAAAAGATCAGGGTACTTCATCTACCACTAAAAAAAAGCATGCAAATCAGTATTTAGTTGGCTGGTAGGCACACAGGGATCTGCTGCTGCCAATGAGAAATAAAGGGCAAAGTTAATTGAGTTTTGGGCGGTGCAGTTCAGCACATTGATGCCATGTCTTTGCCAGAGAGAAAGTAGCACATTACTGAAAAGTAAACTATGAAAGGCAGTTGAGTCATGATGACCACAATGCAAATCAACAGAGAGGGCTGCAAAACAGGGATCAGAATGAGAGCAGGACAGTGAGTTCTTTTGATTTTTAACTCAGTATCTTGATTAAAAAGAGCAAAATATAATGAACTGTTAGCCCTTCAAATGACATCACCATTTTGGTTGATGTAGCTGATAAACCAAGTAAACTGTAATCAAATGTCATATCAAATTATTGGTTATCAGGTTGTGGTAAATGGCAGCAGATGGAGAGAGGGACACACACACACACACACACACACACACACACACACACACACACACACACACACACACACACACACATCCTCTCTTTTGATGACACCACTGGCTGACCAGTGGGACGATGTCGTTAACGATACAACACACGACAGCAGCCTACAACATGAACTGACAGAAATCACTGCAACTTTTCCGTGAACTTAAATCACGTGCAGACTGCAACATCTGACCAAACTTATGCAAACAGCGCGAGTTGGAGTGGGTTCTACTTACGTGTCATTGAGGTGCGCTGATGTCGCAGTTTGCAGGAGCGCCGACGCGACAAGGACAGCACATATTTGGAGGACAGGTGTCATGTCTGCGGAGCAGAATCGGACAGCGGGACAACCAAAGCGGCCGATCTGCACCGGAGAAGGACAGTGACTCAGATAGAGAAAGGGGGATGTGCAGGTCACGAAGTTGCTCAAACGGTGGTGGTGGTGGTGGTGGTGGGGGGGTGATTTGCTGTTTATACTCCCGAACCACCGCCACCCCCCCTCCATCTGAGACACACCCCCTAAGTTCGTTGGAACGATGCAGACTCCTCCCTATTCCCAAAAGAGTTTCACTTCCCAAAAGTTGAATCACACAGTCCTGCCTGTGGCCAGCAGCCCACTCCTCCACTTTGTAAAGAATTCCACATGGCAGTAAGTAAGGGGTGCAGAAAGGGTGCGGAACTACAAGGCAGTGTCCGACACAGGCATAGTGACCGTGCAGTTTGAGCACAGTTGAGCAACAAGAGTCCTGACCGCAGCTCATGTACTGGAGACAACAGATTACACTTCTCCTGAGGCCAAATTCAGATATTTTCCCAGTTACCACTGGGGTGTTGTGCTGTGTAACGAACTGTTATACATAAATCTGTTCCTCCGACTGATCTCACAGGTGTATGAAACAACATGCTCCCATGAACGCACCCCACTGCGCCATTTAGAACAGGTATTTTTTTTACAGATCCCAGTGTCTGTTGGGTCCTGAGCGGCTTCATGGAGGCCCACTCATTTCTTGAACCTGGAGAAGGTATAAAGTGACAAATGACATAAATTGGACAGTGAAAAATATGCAAGGTGCTCTTTCTTTCACCTCTAAAGCACCTGCAGTTAAGCAAAACTATTGTGAAAATGGTGTTATGTTTTCAGGAGGGGATCTGTGTTTTTTGTTTGGTCTTGTGCATGTGTGCACAAGGACCTATATGCACAAGCACTATAACGACATTGTGCTTGTAATAGTCAAAACCTCCACATGGTACTTAAAAGCAGGATTTGAATCACAAATCCATTGTCCTCCTCTGATTTTAAAATTAAATTCAGTTCTCTGAGCTACACAGAGGACTGGAGTGAAACTGGAACTTTAGGTTTCTGTCCCAGAAATAATAAAACCTTATTCAAAGTCCAATTGAGGGGTTAGGGTTAGATTGGATTAGGTTGGTTGTCCAAGAGAAAAATCTGCAGAGAAACCCAACTGAATGAATTTGATTTGGGAAAATAAACTGGAAACACTTGAAAAACAACAAAACACTGGAAAAAAACCTGGGGCAACCACATCACTGTTACCATCATCAACATAACTGACCTCTTACTCCACCCTAGAGCATTTTCAGAATCCTGTTTGGTGGATGGGGTGAAGTCATCCTGCGACAAAGAGATTGAACCAGTCAGCAGCCTGGAGATGAGTAATTGAAACAAACAGCTGAGGGAATTTGGTACATGAGATGTATAAAAGAGCAACTCAGATGAGGCCTGTCTTCCTATGAAGAGATGGAAAACATGAGGAGAATTCTTCTCAGGATATTAAAAAATGTTCTCTCTGGCGAGCCGTGCTCCTTCTGCCCGATCGGGGACAGAAAGCACAATAGATATCAGTGGACACCTTCATTTTCACAAAAAGACATGCTATGGTCTCACTTTTCCAGTCTGCTAATATCTACATTAGCAAGTCAAAGCAGGGCTATAGAATAGGGAGGGAAAGGTTATCATTCATGTCAGGTGTGCTGCAGAGCCTGTTTGCCATGACCAGAGGTGACACTGACAGTTTTTAGGCTTCGCCTTTTTTCCAGCTCTTCTTTCATCTTTTGTCTCCTCCTGCCTTTCATCTCTACTGCTGAAAAAAAATCAATCAGACATAGTAATGCACAATACTTCAGTCTGACTGTGTGCAGTCCCACACTAATTCTGTCTGTAAACGTATCAGATTAATCAGCAGTATTGTACCTCTACTTTTGTCTGAGAGGTTGTAACTCGACTGAATTGATATAGATATATTTCCCAAATCTGGGGGTATGGAATCAAGACAGCACCCAAGAGTCAATATAACCGCTCTATATGTCCTATGATAATAAAGCCTCTTCTCCTTCACTCTGATACTTTGTATGTAATGGTCAATATTAAAAATGTGTTTTGTTTTTTTTTTATTAAAACACCTTATAATTTTTGCTCTAGCACATTTGTGCAACTTAGAATTTAAAGGAACACTCACATTAGATATTTACATCATTTACATATACATCATTTACAAAAATAAACAACCAGTCAACATTGTAGTAATTTCTGCCGTTAAATTAGTGTCTGCATCTTAAAATAACAAAGAATGATGCAGATCACGGCACTAGAGTAAGGAAAATGACACGGTTTTAGAAAAATACTGGGAAAATTGTTTTTCATAACAACAAAGTGACATATTCACACTGCATTTGCACATTTCTGCAGGAAATACTTCATGAGGGGGAGATTTCTGCCACATATTGACATTACATTTTCCAGAGTGCCTTTTGACAGTCCAAAAGGAAAAGGTGCAATGCTGTTTTTCAGTAAGCATAAAGGCATCACACTGGGTTGTTGTGGAGATATTTAAAATTCAGTTCTGCCAAAACACCAGCTGTTGGTAGATTTAATTGAAATAATGCAATCATATCAGCCTCTAAAACAGACAAAGTTTAAATGCCACATTATATCAATTGTTTGTCAAAATACACTTTAATCAGGCCATACTTTTGTATGCTGTACACATTTGTTTTTAGTACAGCTGCGGGGTCCCCTATTGACCCTACCACCACCCATCATCTAATGCCTCTCTTGTGTATGTGCCTCTTTATTATTCCAAGAGACCAAGCAGTATTCTTATGCTGGAATAGCACCTGGTCTCACGATTTCTGTGTGTCAGTATTGTCATAGTTTGTGACAGTTTGATCACATTTGAATAATGCACCATGTACAGGTAATATCAAATTAAAGGTAATTTGTGACAAAGTTGTGAAAAAAAAGGTAGGATGTAGCCACACAATTATTTGATAATGAAGGACCCGCATTAGTAGTGTACTGAATGTTAGTCGTGAAAATGATCTAATAAATCTGCAGTTGATAAAATTACCAAAACCAACCACCTGCATCAATTTGCCCGGTTATTAATCCAGCCTTGGATTTTTCAGTCATCCTGCCATGCCTGGGTATGCTTCAAATGAAATTCATAAATGCCAATGAACAACATGTACTTTGGTACTAAAACACTTAAACTGCTCTGACTTCATAAAAGCCAACACAGCCGCTATAATAGGGATTTGAATGTGATTTGTGTGTGTGTGTGTGTGTGTGTGTGTGTGTGTGTGTGTTCACAGCAGCAGACAGGGGAGGGCAGCAGACATTAAGGCTGAGAGCAGAGTGTTTGTTCCATGTCTCTCATCCCCATTTCAGGGAAGGGCTCATTAATCTGGCTCCCCATCTCTGGCTGATGAATTCTTTATTAAAACAATATGCTCACCCTCTGCTCCTACAAGGATATCATATAAAAGTTCAATTAACTGGGGCTTGATGATCTCAATGAGATGATCTTTTACAACTAAAAGCTCCCTCTGCACTGGCGCATTACCAGAGCGATAGTGCACACACAAAAACAGTGGAGGAACATCCACCAGTGCATAACAAAGGGAAGTCAGACGCTGCATGGGGATTTAGATGTTCAAAGGAGCAGCTTACGCCTCTGGGCCATGTAGGGCCCTCTTGAGTCGGAGAATGAAATCTGTTGTTTAACAAGCCTTTATTGGAATCCACACTTCTACCAAAATGTTGAAGATCAGGGACAAACAGAAGCCCACAGCGGTGGTACATGAGCCAGCGATGAGCACAATCCCAGAGAATTTTTGTCAGTGAGGCCATATAATGTAGTGGGTAGTGGGTATAGTTCCCATATTGGTATAAGAAACTCCACGGGTTGTATGTGTTTTTCTATGTGTGTATGTGTGTCTGCAGAGCTTGAGCAGGGATATGTTGAGCTTCAGGTGGTGGATATAGCAGAGAGCTTCGCTTCTTTCGGCCATGTAGTTTCTAGAGGTTTATTAAGCACTGCCTTGGTTTGTTTCAAGTGTCCCATGGGTGCTTCAGCGGCCTGAACACTTCAGCTTTAGTATGCTTTGTACTGTATGACTTAAGATTTAAAGCGAAACTCCCCCTCCAATGCCTTCTTTTGGATATCAATGTTTTTTTGACATTCAAAACATTCCTTTTTTGATGACTTATTTGTTTTACATTTAAATTGTGGCCAATTTCTGAAAACGGAATTGTCTACAACCACAACCAGAGAAAAAAAAAAAGCAGAGAAATGCTAACGTCAGCATGCTAACATGCTCACAATGATAACACAATCAATGTTTGTCTAGCAGATAATACCATTACAGATGTAACTGTACTTTGAAAACACATTTTATTGTGGATTTTTTTAGATGTGTATAATAATGACGTCTTTAAAATGTACTCTTCTGGATTGTGCCGTCATTGTGGTTCGGAAGAGCTGGCTAACTTGTCAATTAGCATGCGCTCCGCTTCTTAGCATCATGACTGCTTTTAGCCTTTAAGAATAAAAAGGTAGCCAGAAGGTGGAGTTAGGTAACCTTTCAACTGGTTGTGCAGGGTTTTTTTCATTCTTCAGAACACAGTCATGCTGTGCAGATGGTTTTTATCGTTTGACATTGCTGTATTCTTTTAAAAACTGAAAGAGAGGATGATGTCATTGTGCAATTTATTGCGGCAAGCTTGAGGTTAATAGCAGAATTGTGATGTTATTCCATTTTCTAACCTTTTCACTCATTTGTTGGTTTATATCCTCTTCTTAATGGTGCTATCAATCATGATTTGTATCATTTGAATTCATTTCTAAAGAAGTCCCTGTGACAAAAAAACAACACTTTAAATGTTCACAATGAGTCTTTTATGTTTAACTGCTGTTAGTGCTACACTTTGTCAAATACACAGCATTCACAAGCTTTGGTGTAAACAGCCATTTCATACCAGATATATAAAGTGATTAATGCACTTTCTGTGAATAGATTTTTGTATGATGATTAATGTTTTGTCTACTTCGTGGGTTTTGGTGTATCGATGATATTCTGTGCTCTCGTCTCTCATTATTTGCGGGCTACCCTGCCTTGAATCATCCCTGAAGGCATGAATAAAATATTCTGAGTTGACTTGCATTGAAAGCATGCTCTATCTGAACCCATCTTTTTAATCCTTAACTGAAGTGAATCTCCTTTAGGTGAACCTGAGCCTGACTTCCACACCACCAACAAACCTTCATCCGTGTTTCCGTCTTACTTGCATTCAGCTGAAAAACAAATCAACCCAACCTTCCACTTCTAATTGTCAGGCTGTGGCTCTGTTACCACAGGGCTCCTGGTGGAGGTGCTGAGGGAGCATGGAGAACATTGTTTGAACTGCAGTAAAACGCAGCTCCCTTCAGCACCCAGATCAAAGGCAGAGGATTACCAACAGCCTGCTGTAATGAGACCACGATGACTTGAAATAGCTGGGATGGCTCGGTACACTCTCCCCCAACCACAAGATGGTAACGAGAGACTGCAGTGGAACACCCTGAGAAACACAACAGTAATCTAGTAATGTGGGTTTCTCTGGCTGTAAACTCATCTGCTCAGCTTTGTGATCTTGCCAGAAAATTGAAGTCAAATATCTATATTTATATTTTTTAATAAATATCTAGCTTTATGATGATAGAATCAGCATTCCTGCCACATAAGCGGTACCTTGCATTGAAAATAATGTTGTTTGTCTATCACACTTTATTTTTCTTCAGTCCCCTCACACTGGTGATAGACCTGTCTCACTCAAAAAAACACCATGTCTCCAGTTTGTTATTATTCAATATATATTTTAGATTTTATTTTTTCATTTTTTTGTCAAATTCTTTTGAGATTAAAGATTGCTGACAGAGGCACAGACAGGAAATACAGGCAGAGAGGGAGGGAAATGATTGAAATGTAACCAGTATGCCTCTTACTGACTATATTCAAATCAGTTGTTTTTTTAGAAAATAAATCCCAATCACGACGTTGTCACTCTGAGTAAAAATTTTCATTTTTATAGGAAAAAAGTCCACTTCAAAATTAAAATCTGTTCTGGTTAAGCGAGGGAAGCACTGAACATTTCTAAAATAATACATAATAAAGCTTACACTGTCAAAGGAAAAAACAAACAACAAACCAACAAAACCCAGTGTATTATATCTTTTTTGAGTAAAGACACACAATTTGTTCAGTGGATCAGAGGTTCACACCTATTTGTTGTCCCGGCAGAAGCATCTTTTGCATCTCTTCCTTTTCTTCCTCCCCCCCCCACATCCAGATCAAGGGCTGTATGTGCTACACATTGTTACCCCCCCTAATGCAAATTTATTATTTTGGGCTATAAAATAAATATTTCTTTTGGATGTTTTTTTTTAGGTCTGAAGACAAAAAAAATGAGATTCTAAAACAATAATACATAAAATGAACCTTTTTGCTTATGTACCAACAACCCCTTATGGGAGGGTCCTGACCCTTCGGTAGGGGACTACCACAATAGACCGTAACAATAATGGTCAAAGCTGTAGGTTAAATGATAAGATAGTGGTCAGGACCTTCTCCTCGTGTTATTCTTAATAGATATTTAAATCTGTTGTGAAAAAGCTTGTTTTGAATAAACCATAACTTCCAGTAATATCACAATGAAATGGTTAAAAATGTCAAATGATGTCACTGCAGCCACACATGAGATAGAAAACATATGATTAGATTTCATGATTTTGCTTGATTATTTTCATACATGAAAAGGTGTGTGCTGTTTCCTGCATTTTGTCAGCTTTCATGCATATGTGTTTCTTAGAGTTAATACAGTGTGTGTGAAATCTCAAAACAGAGTTGATAATGAGACCCCCCATAATCACCATTTCATCATTTAAAAGATGTTCATGGCCGAAGTAATGAGTTAATTAATTAATGTTTATTCATGTGCCTGCTGTAATTTGACTTTTTATGCAAAGACAGTGTAACGTTCATTCAAGTTTCAGCCTTGCAATGAACAAATATGGAAGCTTAGCGTGTTTAACATTTCATAACAAACATTTGCAGTATCTGATAATATCACAACACACAGTGATGAAAGTGGATGTGCATCTCGTGGGGATTTATTTTACATCGTCTACATTTTCAGTTCTTTTATATCCTTCCTTGCTCCCTGTGCACCAGTATCATTATTACCATCTCAGGGTCTGACATGTTAATTGAATAACAAATTCAAAGCAAATTAATTCATTTGCGTTTTTACGTTTGGGCTGCTGTGCGAGTGTGAGCCAGCTCCTCTGCAGTATTGTTGTATGAATGCTGTAATTACGGCTGGTTCTGACATACCCTCGGTGGCCGGCTCCCCATCGCAGAGATGAGAGGAGAGAGTGACACGCTGCCTCACATGTTCTCCTCAGGGAGCACTTATCAAAACAATATGCCAGCCATCATTCAAACACAGCCCTGCACACTTGGCCACTTTGAAGTCTTCCCATCCTCTTGTTTTTTTAATCCCCTCGCTTTTTCTCTCAGTGTAATCCCACTGTAACTGCAGGGATTATTCACAATTCACACCGTTTGTTCATACAAATACAACACTTCATCAACAAATAACAATATGTTGAGACCAACTACTGAATGGGAAGCAAACTCTAAATGGGTCCAAGCGCTGGCACTGCCATGCATCTCTGCCTCTGTGTTGCCAATCCCTGTAAAAAGTTAATGTAAGCAGGATTCACAGAGAGCTGCTGGTGATGAAATTATGGTGTAACTGATACCAATGTGCCATAGTAGAGGAGTGCATGGCCGCCTGCGTCTTTGAAGGAGGCTCTTCCCATCCCACGATGCTCTGCTGGAGAGGGTTCCTGTATGGTTGTACAGTACAAAAAGGACAGATGGAGGGCAATACTGCACAAAAGCAGGCAATCGTTTTGCCGCAATACAAAAAAAAGCCTGCAAGTTAAGCAACTCAGTGTTGATTCACTATTGCACACAACACTGAAATCTGTGGATGGCAAATATATATAGTATATAAAATACACAGTGTAGGAGGTTAACATCAAACAGAATGTGTCATTTGTGGGCCAAGGTTACTGAGATTTTACATTTCTTTTTTAATGGAAATATTAATATTTTCTTTCTTTAAATGTGCAATAATAATAACAACATGATTTTTATCATATAGTCAAACATAAAATGGTGATATTTGCAGTTAATTTGAAATACAGCAGACTTTATTTTTAATGAACGATTTGTATTTCTTTGTGGAATGATTAAGTTTTCAGTTTTGTTAGGAGGAATTCCAATGCATTCAATAACTGATTTGGTGAGGTGATTTTATTTAGAGGTTACAGTACAGACCAAATATAAAATTCTTGCAGGGGCATTGCACATACTCTATCACCACAACTTTTCCTGATCTCCCCAACCCAGGATGATTACAAATTCATGCGCAACTAAAGAGGTGCATCATGCATAATAAAAAACTGCACTGCCTGCAAAAAAATAGCAAGATGAACAGTGTAAACAATGGGAGTGTATGAGCTCTGAGGGGGAGGCCGTGAAAGCTAAAGGCATGCCAAAAACATGTTTTTGAGAGGGGTGAGCTGTGTTGCCTATTACTATAGCAACAGGAAGACCTGGCTGCTTCAATCAGCTTTCGGTCTGTTTGGGAGGCCAAGGATAGGCTCCAGCCAGGGAGCCATGCAGAGACGTCCTGGTTTTACTAATGAGGGCAGTGGGACATGCCGAGTGTCAAGCAGCCTGTCTGACCTCCCCGCGTCTTACCTGTCACACCGACTGTCATGCCACACAAGCAGCCTGCGTGTCAGGTATGAGAAACACAAACAAAGTGACAGCCTGATGAGAGAGAGAGACAGAGAGAATGAATCCATCGAATTACAGCAAAACCGCTATTATCACCCTGCTGGGGTATAAAACAGACTCATTATCACATCATAGACATGGTGTTTTCAGATGACACATTTTATAAGTAAAAAGTGGTGTACATGCACACATTTCCTGAGAACGGCTGCTTATTGTTAACTACATCTCTTTTAGTCTGTTTGTGTTCTGTTATCAATCACTGTGGGATCAAAGTCTGTCCTCCAGCAACTTGAAGTGACATTTGTTTGACGTCTTGTGCGTAATTGATTTACACGTCTTGGTTGGGGTTTTTTTTCATGGTTCCTCAAACCCCATGATTAAATAAACACCCTGTTTCGAGAGGTGTGTTAAATAATAATGATGTTATTGTGACAGAGATGAGAGTTATACATGCATCAAAGTGTGAAGTGACAGGTGGAATTATATTATTATGTATTTTATTTATTATTATTGGAATTATATAGTGAAGCGATTGTCGTGTTTGCTCACATACAACTTCTCCTGTGAAGGGATATTTTATATTATTAGTACAGTGTTTTTTTATATTGTCATTCACTGTTCATTCACTCTTCCACAAATGGGAATGGCCGGAAGTAATTACATCTCTTTATTTCTCTTCTTAAAAACTATATATAATATTCCCTTACATAAACATAGTGTAACAAAGCATTAAATCAGATTTTTAAAAGACCTTAATCTTTATTTTTCAATAATGTGTTATTATATCTGAAACATCTGAGCAGCAGCTCAGTGGTAAACTTTGTACCTATATACTTATGTACCTATGTAAGAAGTTGAAAAAGGGAGCTTTGGTGACTTCAGCTTCTGAGTCTTTTTATTGTTTTTATTAACATTCCTGAGCATACTGAAGAACATTTACATGGTGGGATGCAAAGAGATTGAAGTGATGCTTGAGTACTGTACCATGGAGAAAATGAACGTGAGTTGTAACTGATTTAAAGTGGCTGTTTGTCTTATTTCGAGCCCAGCTGGAGGTCACGGTCAGGTTTTAACACACAGACCTCCAGTCCCAGGTTGGTGCTAATGTGTAATGATTAGCAATCAGTGGAAGACTGTTAGCAGGCCAATAGAAACAGACAAGTTCCTCCAGATAAACCAATGGTGTGGCCACATTGTTAAAGCGCTCAGCGAATCCCCAGCGGATCTGATGCAACAGGGTTGCAACTAAAGTTACACCTTCCAACTGCAACATGATGTCCTTCCGCTACGGCGCACCGAGAACTAGTGCCGTCTGCACCGTCTGTTGAGTGTGTCCCCTCGATATTCTACACCGTTCCCTTTTGAGAGTGCATTTAGTGTTTTAATATCTTTAACGCGCTGTTTTATTTTTTCGTAATAGCATGACTGGTGGAGATAATGAGGGAGCTCATAAACTTTTAAGGCTACCGTATGTTAGGAGGCAAAGTTATTGTGTTTGTGACTTTTACCAGCGGAACACTACTTCATTAAAAATAACAACACTAATTTAAATATTAATAAAATATTTAACCTGATTTCTGTAGTATCTAAAAGGAAACATAACTGCTACACCATCCACAAACAAGACGATATTTATTGAAATTTTAATTCGACCATAAATAATTCAATTTAAGTAAAACCCAAATGAAAAGAACGAAAAAATTTAACGTAGAGCAGGACGTCTGCGATCAGTGTGTGCCGGTTACACAAACAGTCTGTGGCCTCTGGATAATGGGAAAGTCCCCAGGTTCATGACGTAACGGCCGGGTGAGCGCTGTAAACTGCGGATTAATATCGTCTCCTGTGATCAGGTCCGGGCATCAGGAGTTACAGAAGTAGCGGATTTAAAAACTTTCTGTCTGCTAGTCTTTTCGTCGAAATAGCGCTTCAACAAGAGTCTCTGGCTTCCCAAAAGGAGAAAACATGGCTTTTTAAACTGTTATCGTCGTCCTCCTCACTGTTTAACTCCGTGTGCTTCGCTTCTGCAGCGCACTTCACAAGACTATTCAGAAACTATGGGGTAAGTCAAAGTGTTTTCTGTCTTTGGTTGAACAGAGGAAAGTTACGAGGAGCGTTTCGCGAGTGAAGCACTCGGTTTGATACTGTTTAAACTAATGTCATGTTTCTGTGTTTAGTCATGTATTCATTTACGTTATTTGCGGGGCTGTTTCAGCTGTTATTACTATTTTGACATTGCCATATCAAAGTTACCTTAGTGAATTAATCTGATATCTGGTTCATTTTAACCTCACTTACACTGTGTAATATAACTTAAGTATTGTGTGTGTGTATGTGTGTGTGTGTGTGTGTGTGTGTCTGTTATATATATATCTATCTATATATATATAGATAGATATAATGTTAGTCTTAAGTCTGAATCAGGTTTTTAATTTAATTCCCCATATTGTTTATTGTTTGTCAAACTGTGTTACACTTTGTTTGATAATTAGGTAGTTGTGACATGTCTATGAGGTGACAGGTGAACAAAAAAGTCAATGGCAAATTTTAGCTCAATAAAGCTTTAAAATACAAGTTTTTTTGTTGGGCTATAATGAAATATTAATATTTATAATTAAAAAAGTGTTTGGTGGAATTGTTAAATTCTTTGGAACTTGAAATGGGGGATTTACAAGGCGGAATTAAAATTTGAGACTTTAGCGTATTTCCTTAATTCTTCCCGCAGGTCTTCCACCACGCTTTCATCCATCCAGTGCACGGTTTGTGCTTTTGAACAATTTGATCGTAGCAGACGACACAATGGCGGCATCGATCCTTCGCAAGAAAATTCCTCCCATTTCCACAGGCGAGCTCGGCGCTCCCCTTCTCCAACAGGCTAGCCGCAGCCAATCACGGTCCGGGACGGGGGCGGAGCTTGTGGAGAGGCAGCACTTAATTGGTGAGTTTTGCCAAGACGCTTTTTTATTTTTCCACATCCCGAGGTCGGAGCCGCAGTGCAGCACGGGGCTAATGTCGTACAGTGAGTACAGCTAAGTGGATATTTATCGAATGCAGACGATGCTGTTCAATCATTTTCAGATGATCGGTTAGTTGTTCACTTGGATCTTTCGGATGTATTGCTTGATTTAACTTAAGCTTTTATCGACTCTACCTTTGCGTGAATTGAGATTTTTTTCCTGAATTTGTAGTTTTTTTATTTCAGTCATTCCACACAAATTGCTGAAAGAAAAAATGGATTGTGTTACTTACTGTATGGTTGTTGTATTTCCATTTTTTTCAGGTGATGGTCACTCAGATTGGATGACGGAAAAAGTTGATTTGTCTTCATTTGTGTCGACGACCGAGTCTTCTCCAAGCTCTTCCCTTCCACCCTCCCCATTAGAACAGGATGTCAAGGTGCCCTCGGATCTGGAGGTCATGACCTCTCTATTGCAGGAGGAGCTGGCTCAGCTGGAGGACTACTTCCGCTCCGAGTCCACATCCACGACAAGCAAGTTGGAGAAATCCTCAAAATGTGACAAGGGTGCTCAAGCCATGGGCTCCCAATCTTATTATCAATTACCCTATGGGTCGTATGGGTCCGGCCAATCAGAAACCAGCCCTGTGGTTGTTACCTTGGCAACAGGGGAATTGGACCTGGCCAGCTTCTGTGGCGGACCCATCGGCAGAACCAAAATCGCTCGACCCGCACCGTACAACTACCACCACCGCTACCACCACAACAATGGGCGAAGAATCATCAGTGAGGCCGTGAAAGTCGGGGAGGAAGTTGGACTTGATACGTGGGGCCCCAGGGGAAGTTACTCAGGAAGCACAGAGTTGTCTGTGAACCACTATTCCACACTGAAGACAGTGAGCAAGAACAGCTTCGGCAGCGTCAAGAAGGTGAGAGAATGTGCTTTATCGTTGAAGGAGGAGGAGAGTTACTGTTTTTCTGAAGGAATGTTTTGCAGCGAAGAGATTGCTCGAGGCTTTTGTCTGGGTGGCTCGTACGAGAGCCACCACAAACGAGAGGGACAGTTGATGCACAACGTGAAGGTCAACGTAAGTTACGACAGCACGGGGCTTGATGTTTTGCACTGCGGCAAAGATGCAGGACTTTCTGGAAGTATTCCCCAAGAGACAATGGTGGCCGGCGACGGCTACTTCCACCAGTCCATGGCCAGCACGGAGCCTTACCATAGCTTTATAGGTGACCTAGATCAGCCGTCACAAGCACAGGCTGTAGAGCCCCAACACGGCCACTACCTCTATCCAGAATGCCTTGCAGACCAAAGCTACGAATGTCTGTCCAGAGGGGAGGGTGAGGGGCCGCTGATGGGCGCCCCCATCCACCGCCCCACCCAGAGGCTAAAGGATGAGCACTGCTCCATCAAACCGTCTCTGGTGATGGGAGCTGCATCCCTGGATGGCAGCAGCGGAGAGAGGAAGCAGAAGAAGAGAGACCAGAACAAAACTGCTGCTCACAGGTAAAAACACCTTTCCCCCTATCTCCCTTCTTAAAACCAGGAATCCCTCTCTCTCTCACACACACACACACACAAACACACACACACCTACCTACAAACAGCCTGTGTGGCCAGAAGTCTGGTTGGACAAGAGTGGGAAAATATGGTTCAGAACAATAAAAAGTTTAAAAAAAAAATTTTAAATTGCGCACAAAAATGGAGCGAGCAATTACTGATCACATTCCTGCTTTTTTCTTTGTTAGGTTACCCATCATTTGATAAGACCTGAATACTTTGCACTTGAACACAGCTGGTGTGTTACATAAAAATAGCCACCCCGCTGCTTTAAAAGTCCAAGACTGCAGGAGGGAAATGGAAAGTCCCTCTCTGCTTGCCAAATCCAGCCCCACCTAACCGTTTCTATAAGTTCGGTTTAGTGTGTGTAATCTTCACGCATTAACATCTGGGTTAAATGAGGTAGATGTGAAAAAAAAAGGTCAGTGTCGACAGGTGGGAAAAAAAATCCACGTTCGCATAATTGATCAGTCGAGAACGCTGTAGCGCATGATGTTGTCGTAGGTCTGTCGAGGCTGCTGGAGTAATAAACGTCACACGTCCCCGAAGGTCACGCTCACTCGACTCATTAATGAAGATGCAAGGCAGCGGAAAACCTGTAAAACCCAACTGAGCGCGCTGTGTCCCTATTGCAGGTACAGGCTGCGTAAGAGGGCGGAGCTGGACTCTCTGGAGGAGGAGCTGCACGGCCTCGAGGGGCAGAACCGGGAGCTTCGTGACAAGGCGGAGTCGGTGGAACGAGAAATCCAGTACGTCAAAGATTTACTGATCGAGGTCTACAAGGCGCGCAGTCAGCGGCTCAAGCAGGATGGCAGTGCCTAAAACGCCCACGCTGACCTCACCTCCCAATCCCCCCCCCCACCCCGCCCGACCAGCAGCAAGAGAAAAATCAAGTCAAGAGCGCCGACGGATTTTTTTTTTGTCTCACAAAAATGAAAATGGTAGTTGCATGACTTTCGTAGTTCTTTTCTAAAAAAAAAATTTCCCAAAAAAAAATCTGATTGAGGATGGCGAAAACTAAAAAACACACCTTTCCTAAAAAAAAAAAAAAAAAGAAAGAGAAATCAAAGAAAGGAGAAGTTTCCAAATGGGTGACTAAAACTATTAAAAGCCTTAGTGAGGTGGCTTCTAGAGGAGACGCTGAACTTGTCCGTGACCACTGTGATCCGAACTGCACTCACAGCCTTGCGATGACTGAATTTGCGCTTGCAATGATTGATCGTTTACAAAATGCTCTTTGAATTAGTAGTAGTGATTGAATTTGCTTGTGGTTTTTGTGATACACATTGGCAGCATCAAGGCAGACCCATAATAAATATATATATATATATTTTATTTAATATTTTTTATTTTTACTTACTAATGGTCATTTATCATTTGCTTAAAGCAATCGGTTGAATAAAAAGGGATTGCTGGAAAAAGTGTGTAACATGCTCTACAAATGTTCATTATCAGAAACATTTAAAAGATTTGTATTGCTAAAATGTTGAGTATTTACACTTCTTTACCCCACTGAAATACCCAATGCATGTTTGATTTTGGAAAAGCATGTGCGAGTGTTATTTGAAGGCAATATTCTGTTAACTGCATGGCTTCGAGATCTCCACCGCGTCGATTTACTGAGTTGGCTTTACTCTTCTCATCAGCTGGCAATTCTTCTGAGTTTTGTTTTTTTCTTCTCCCCCCCCTCCCCTTTTCTTTTATCCTTCCCTCGCCAGCGTGATTCATGCTCAGGTTTTGGTTTTCAGCTCTGAGAAACACAGAAACATTCACTGGCTTTTCCTTTTCCTTTCCTTTCTCTCTCTCTCTCTCTCTCTCTCTCTCTCTCGGCTGTATTTTGCGAACAAACAATCACCTGTTGACACAACAATAAATCGTTGTTGGGAAATGGTACAACTTCACGGGAATTTTGTTTTCAATTGATCAGTTTGATGTATCTGAAATTCAGGTTCTTGAAAAAGTCAATGTCCGTGTCAGGAAGTTATGCATCAGGTCAATTGCAGCCAAATAAAAATGAGTTACATAGTCTCATTCATCCCTGCCTTTGGACTGTTTGTCACTGCATGCGGTTCATTATGCATTCATTCTGTTGCCATTTAAAAAAAAAAAACTAGGATCATCCAAAGCACACGAGCTGCACCCAGATCAGATCAGCACACAAACTGAATAAGAAGATGGTGGGATTAAGAGACGGAGAGAGAGGCATAGAACAAACCGGCCCTGCCCCTCCTCTCTCTTTTTTTTTTTTTCAGCCCAGCCCCGTAACTGCTGGTTCCAGCCCTCTATTTTTGGGGGCTGCAATGCAGTCGAGATCTAGTTCCCGTGGTTCACCACTGGACGGCAGCACATCAAGGCAGGTTTTGAGTGACGCCTGCAACAAGACGACCTGCTTTGCTTTAGGTTGACACGTTATAGGAGTGAGCCAACTCAAACAGCTGCACATTGAGGGGAAATAAGTTTGGGTAAATACTAATAGAGACTCCTCACATTCATTTTCTTCTATAGAAAAGTGCTTTGTTCTTGCACCACGACGAATCCGCAGGGCTGAGTGGAGCGATATCAAGCTCCGGCAGTCAACAGACAACATAAACTGCCTATCTCATCTCCCAGCTCGTGGTGCGCAAATGCATGCGTGTGTGTGTGTGTGTGTGTGTATGTGCGCGCATGTGTGTGAAATCTCTTGGTATCTCTCCTAGCAGTCGTAGGCCTTTCAAGTGCATGAGGCAACATCACACAATACTTGCACAAGGAGGGGAGAGATACAAGTGAACTATCAGAATAAAGAAATACTGGGTTGACAGAGAATGCCATTAAATCTGTTGATTCACTTTGCTTTCAGTTGGTTGTTTGTTTGTGCTGCTGATATACCGCACGATGTGTCATATAATCGAATACCGCGGTGTGTTCAGCGAAGGTCTTCGCTCTCACATTATCTTACTAAACATTTAAGAGATGACAATCCATCCATCCATCCATTTTCAGTTACTCATCTGGGTCAGTAAAACATATTCTATAAATGTAAATGTTTCTGAATGAGCTAAATTATATATATGAAAAGAGATATGAATATAAAAGATATATGACTTGCTGCCCCACATATCAAAAAAAATATTGGAACCACAGTGTATGTATATGTATTCAAGTTTGGATATGTTCACATTATAATCAAACTAACATGAGTGTGCTGAGCAAAAGACATGAACACAAACTGAACTACTCTTCCAATGTAAAATATGTAGTTTATGTGAGAATTACAGAGACATCACGAGTAATGAAAAGATTAAAGCTCGTGCATTTGGGGTCAAAACTTTACATTCCCTTTCTTTGAAAGGACAAAATGTGTAAAACTGTTTTTTTAACGCAATATTTAATGCTTATACAGCTACTACAAATGTACATTTATCATCAAAAGTAATGTAAATGGTCAAATAAATGAAAGCTATAGTAAAATAAGTAGAATTATGTGTTGTAAGTGGCACCAGACATGTTACAGTGGGCATTTTACATTTGAAAGTAGGTAGATCTCCAGATCTTTACTCATCATTTCCGTGAAAGGGGATGCCGTCTTTTGCACCCAACTGCAAGGCTAAGAGAATATGTGGAGAAATAGATTTGATTAAAAATAAGAATATATAGTGGAAATGTAAATGTTTGCAAATTTTACATGACCAGGTTTAGAGTGAGATTTGAACATACAGTGCCTACAGGGAGATATTAATCAATTTCTTTTGTATGTTCCAGTATTATGCACTATCCATTGGGCACCTTCACCACCAGGGGTCCGTCTAAGCCTAGAAAATAAAATGGAACCTTGCAGGGTTGTTATGTAAAAAAATATGATATCTGCATGAACCATGAAACATTATACTGTAGTGTAAATACATTATATTTCAGTCTGTATGTTATGCATAAAGTGTACAGTTTGGTTTATGATGTAGTCCATGTGTAGAGCAACACAGCAAGACAAACAGCAAAATGAAGCACAAGAATAGAAGCATAAAGATGAGAAAGTAGAAGGACAGTGTTGGAGGAAACACTCAGATCCTATACTTCAGTAAAAGAATTGACACTGCAGCATACAAATACTGTATTCCAAATTAAATTCTTGAATACAGAATACTCATATAAAAGAGCCGAGCTATTATAAACAAAATGCATCTTGAAAATTGTACAAAATGTATGTAAGTTTGTAATCCTGGATGGTTTCACCTGTAACAGTGCATTGTACTGTTTTAAGCCTTCCATGTATGCTGTGTGTAAAATCTTAAATCATTAAAATAACTCAATTACAGACGTCATATAAATATTGTGGGGTAAAAACAACTTATTTTACTTAAATGATATCCATCTATCCAAGCTTGTGATTCTCTATAAACATGCAGTTTGTCATTACATAAATCTCAGGTTACATTAAAAAATACAAACGCATATCTCAAATATAACTCATCAGCCTAATTACATTTTTATGCTAGTTATGGTACTATATCTCTGAACCCTTTCCCACTCTCAATACAATAACCAAAAAATATACTCACAGCAGCTTACATTACAACATGTAGTATCTTTGAATTTTTAAAAATGTATAATTTCCTCACAACGCAAGAATGTGATGCATACGTAAATCATATCCAATCCAACTTTATTTGTATAGCACCACTTCACAACATACATTGTCTCAAGGCACTTCACAGAGTAAGGTCAAGACCTTGCAGTGTTGAAGAGAGAGAGAGAGACCCTCTGACAATGAGCAAGCACTTGGCGACAGTGGAGAGGACAAAACTTCCTTTTAACACAGAGAACCCTCTGGAAGAACCAGGCCAGAGGGCGGGCGGCCATCTCCGCATCAAACAATTGCATTGAAACAGAAATGGGGGAAAGGAGAGACAGAGAAGACAGGAATTGGAAAGGGGGGGGGCACAGTTGTGTACTGTGTCGTCAGACTGGCTGTTATAATGAGAGTAATAACAGTGAAATAACAGTGAAATTACAGCAACAAAGACAGCCACAATAAAAATAATAATGATGATAATCATAATTAGGAGTGACATATCTGGATCCTGCGGCACCAAAATCAGAGATATCTGCAGAATGAGGATAGGGAGGAAATGGACAAACACAGAAAACATAGAATTAGAGGAGTTGGAAAGATTTCACAATTTTTGTAGTCACAATAATGTAGTCACTGAAAGCAATGTGCGTCAAATTAAAAAAAGGATCCATTGTTAAGTCGGCTTAGTAAAATACGGTGGAATTCTACGCACAACTATCGCTGTTGCAACATCTGAGCGATTTCCAAGGAACTGCAGAGGTGTTCCTGTTCCTGTTCCACGCCTCAGTGTGGGCGTTCACAAGCCACACAGGTATGAGGTGAGTCAGTTTAATAAAAAGGTGTGTTGCGCATCTTGAAAAAACACAGGAGAGAACAGGGAGGGTCGATGTTCAGGCGGGACGTGATGTCCTGCAAAGATTTATGAATGTGCTGATCAGGAATTGTCAGGTTTCTGTCAGATTACTCTGAGACAAAGTGGTTAGTTCTTCCTATCTGGCAACATACAGTGAAGTTATTACTGGTTCGATTCTGTTAAGTGCACGAAAGTGTTCATCGCATCCCACGGACCAGTGTGCTGGATCAGAACCGCCAAACATACATACACATTTTCACAGCCTTGGCGATAGGAATAAAAATATAAAAAGGTGTCCTTAGGACCTTTTCCTCTGGTCCATGTTCGTTTCAAAGCTGAGATGAACGTTCATTCATGACCTCGGAAAGAACAGACGACAAAAAAAACTCACCTCCATTTTCCTTTTTACTCTTTTACCATCCACAATGTCATTTTCTCTTGAATTTTGGTCAGTAGTGTTCATTAACAGCACACTGAACAAAACAAGTGAGTGTGTTGTCTGCATATTGATATCTTTGAGCATACTGAATTTCGGCACTTCTCCAGTGTGAACAGAGACTACTAATCTGCATAGAATTAGTACTTAGTGTAGAACTGAGGCACTGCACCTCTTCATGATTAATACCATGACAGTCAAATGAAAATGTGACAAATGACATCACCAGTAACAAAGAGCAATATACATGCCCAACAAGCTGTTGACGTTCTTGAGTCTTCATTCAGAGACATACAGGCCAAAGAAAAAAAGAGGTAAGACAAACGCAACACAGGGTCATACGATAGGTTGGTGGGGGAGAGGGCATGTGATGCAAGATGAAGAGAAGCGGAGGAGGTGGGTGGAGGGACCACACTGAGCATCCAACACTGGTGGAGAGTCGAAAGGATGAGCTGGAGCTCAGTGTTGGAGAGTGGCCTGCAGCTCTGTTTGAGGATGTGGGTATACCAGCAAGCAGCTTTTAAATTCATTATGAGCAGACGTGAGCAGCCATTGGAGGAGCTGTGAGGGTGGGGGCTGAGGTTAAAGATGCTGCAAAAGGGGGCTTTAAGGATGCTAGCCCGGCTAGAGATGCAGAAGACCAGACTGGGTGGTACAGCTCCATGATTAGAGATTAAAGATCTGCTGATGAGATGTTCAGACATCTTGTGTGCCAGGTTGAGTGGTGTTGTGAGATGAACAGGTTTCCTGTCTGATACTGGTGCTAACAGAAAAGCTGGCATTGCTAAACTGGTCAGCGTATTTCTGTTAGCTTCTAAGGAACCTTGTCATAGGCCAGTGCACTGGTCAGGGGAGATACTGAGTGTGGGAAGACGTTTCAGTTCAGAGTGACAAGCATCATTAGATAAAATTGCATGTGGAACATTAATATTACACTATTTAGCAAACTGTTGAGGTATTGGCAGTAGTTTTACATGGACCAAGAGACTGACAGACATTTTCACTGCATAGTAATAAAGCAGCGACTGTTGTGACTGTTTAATGACTTATTATTTACAGATAAACTGCAACATGCCCTTGCATAAATCTAACTAAATGGTTTGATTATGTCTATTAATACTGGAGTGGGCCCGTGGCATTGTGGGCATTTAAGTTGGTATATAATAAAATATAAAAACACTGATGACAGATATATTACAAACCTTCCAGCTAACAACAGCTTCAAGCACTTACAATTAAACATCTGATTGAAATAAGGAAGCTGTGCGAAGAGTCCAAAACTATTTTTCGCTTCAGGTGAGCCACATAGACATTCTTTCCGCCCCTGCTGCTGACTTTCTCTGTCTTTGAACATGCTGGCAAACATGCACAGACACAGGCAAACTGCTTCTACTGAATTTCGTTTTCATTTCGTGACACGGCTGTTGCTACTCTTTGTGATCTTTTTTAATTTACATTTTGCTTAAACCCCCCCCCATGTTTCTTTAGTTTCTCCCCTATCTCTTCGTTATGGTCCCTTGAATATTTAAAGAGTCAAGAAGGTTATCGGAAGCATGACAAGAAAGCAGATACCTCAAAAGAATTTTTTTTTTTATAAACTGTTGAGTAATCTTCATCTCAGATGCAGTCACTCAATTTGGCAAATACTCAAGTATGTTAGAACTTAAAAGAGTGGGTTTCAGTGGGCTCTTTCCCAGGGTTGTTTAAAAGGTTGTTTGCCATCAAATCTGGGCACTAAAAACCAAATTGTTCATAACTGCTGCAATGATAGTCATCAACCCTGGCCAACCCAAGCAAGCTCTGACGCATCCAGGCGATACTTAAAAGTAACATGACAGAGCCTGACAGTGAGCTGTTCCACTGCTTCAGGGTCTTTTGTTGTTGACATTTAAATGTGCATGGTAATGTTCACTCAGTTTTGTGTCTTGGAGAAGCATTCAGTTCATATCCTCCATTAAGTGAAACAAATGATTCCTCAATGAATTGAATGAGTTTTGATAATTACAGCTAACACCCACAACCGATGTTAAAAGACTGGAATGGGCTGCTGGAAGTGTGAACCTTCACAGAAGAGCACTTCGTGAGACCTATAATAGCCTTTAACTGGGCCATGCCATTCATCTTAGAAGGTGATGAAAAACATGATTGTGAATTTCAAAACTTTATTAGCGCTTCATTCTTGTTAATGTGATCAAGTCTTTCGTATATATATATATATATATATATATATATATATATATATATATATATAGACAAACTGTTGGCAGAAACTCTGACATCATTTCTATCTGATGAGGGTTTGTCTAATCTAGGTGATTCAAACATTATATTATTGATGTGACCTGAACTAATACCTCCTCATAAGATTTCTACCTTTACATTTAGCCTATACTCTTCTCTATTTGCTGCTTTCAAAATAGATAAGTCCAATACAAAATAGGAACAAAAATCCCCAACCTATCTGTGCGCATTAAAACAAAACACATGCTGTCAATCAGCAGGTTATTTCTAACTAGGTGTATAAAATGACATCCCTGCAAGGTAAAACACAGATCTAAGTCAAGTTTCATTTCAGAAGGTATGGCGGATTTCTTCTAGAAGTCCTTGGTATGGTATGTTCACCATTAGTGTTGACATTCGGATGGTTCATGGTGCTGTCAAACTCTTGTAAATGACTTTTTTGATGGTTGAACGATGAACGTTGACTGATAGACATGCATGTCAACTGAACACTCCCTCGTGTTGAACCACATTTTTGGCATCGTGACATTAGTCAGAATTAGACATTTTGTCTTTTATCTTAAGCAGCCCAAAGCACACCTGCGAAATAATCATGCTATGACATGTAAATCTGGACGTGCCATACCTGGCTTGGCAGAAGTGAAGTGCTCAGTAACATGGATTCAAACAAATTCGTGAACAAAATGTGAGAGTAATAAACCTGTTATTTGATTAGAAAATATCTTTTATTTCAACTTATTAAAATTGGGAGAAAAAAACAAAAGCAATATATATATATATATATATATATATATATATATAAGAACACAGCATATTGTACAGTATGCCCACTTATACAAACATAACCAAAATGTGTGAAGAGTGAATAAATGATCAATCACTAAGATACTAATCCTGACCTCTGGTTTTAATATCCATGTGTCTGCATTAGAAAAAAAAACCTTCGGACAAATCCATATATCTTACTTGATGTTTTATTAATCCTCTAAGGTTTCTAAATAATACTATTATGCTGTATTTTACAAGGACCTACATCATGCACCCCACATATCCTTATATTAATAAATCCTAGAGATTACCCTGCTGTTATTCCACAGCACTGTAAAGCACTTTAAGCACACAGTAAAGTCAAAGTCCCCAAAATTCCAAAAGAAAGTCCCTGTTTCTGAACCTTGACTCCTCTTAACCACTCATTGGCAGTTAACCATGCGGTCTACTAAATACCAACCATAACTGCAATAAATCTGCACATTTTATATTATATGGTCTTCTACTTAGTCACCTGCAAACATTCACACCTTTATCATTAGTGAAAAATAAAAAAAAGGCTCCCTGCACATTACAGACTAAAAACTGTTTTTTTTAAAAAAAACAGAGTCATGTGAAGGCAGACAAATTAAACTATATTTACTCCCAGTCACCATACAGTTCTTAATTAAAAATTCATCATGTCCTCTTGTACAAACGTCATGTCAAAGATCCACTATGTACTGTCTCTGAATCAAAGTGCAGTGTGGAGGGCCAGTGTCCATTTTGTGCAAGAGAATAATCTTTGTTCACAATTTATTCTGTTGACTGGGTAATGACAAAAAAAATTCCAAGTACATATCAGCCCAGTCAATGGAATCAAAGGGTTTTTTTTTGATACAGCAACAAACTGTGGCACAAGCTTTTCCACTGTATCATAACCAAGGGCCACAAATGGCCCCTAAAAACTGACATGATAATGACATGATAACATTTCTAAAATATTCTTAGTGTTGTACATGTGGATCTCCACAGACACACTAAATGAGGACAACTTGTTACTTCAATGTAACAAACAATGGAAGTTTCACAGAAACCAGCTAATGAGCACCTAATGTTTCTGTGCAGGTTGCAATTAACACCTGGTTGCAAGTCAGGCATTTTTACCACACACAAAACATCAGATGCTTTACATGTCAGGCCTGAACTCATTCTTAGAGAGAAAACAACAACAATTACGGTCTCTCCATGACAAAGTCAAGCCTGAACTGACTGACAACATTACTGTTGGGTCTCCAAAATGCCCTGCCGGGCAGATGTGCCAGGGCATCAACCAATTCTTGGTTGCGTGCTCTGACTTCCCTGAGAAAGAGAGTTAAAGAAAAAATGAGTTAGTGATCAAATGTCTCTGGATAGTCACTTAACATTCTACTTTCTATGAAAAAGATTTCTAAAAGTCAATACTGGTGCAACCTTTCAGAGGAGAGACCCTAATTCTATCTAAATATAGATCAATCAGTTCAAAAACAAGTAAAATGGCTCTGCTGTTCAAACAGGCATGCGAGTCACTTGTCTTGACTCTCCCTCCCCATTCCAAATTATACAAATGTAACAACCTCGAGGGAACAGGGAGGACCCAGATCTATGTCTCTGTAAATAAATACCGGTTACATTTTGTTTCAAGTCAATATGACTCATTATTTGTTCATGCTCTGCACTATCCAGTGCTGCCCTGCCAAAGAGCTAAACTACAAAACATGGGACAACTGTAATTGATGTCTTCAATACTGTTTAAATGTCCTCTGGCTACAACTGTTAATGGGCTGTGAGCAAGCAGGCAGACAACAGAGACTGTTCAGCTGCTGCTGTGTAACGGCCGCTCAGTTTTTACTGTCTGTAAACAGTGAAGTTTTCTACTAAGAAATGATGACATTTAATTTAATATTATCTCCATGACATGGCATTTAAAACTCAAATAGGAACATACCATGATGTGAAGGTAGCTGCCCATGTGCAGCAGGCACTCCAGTGTCTCCATCATCTGCTCTTGGCGAAGTCTGTGGAGTCTGGTGTGACTGGGGGAATTGCTGCTTTCCAGCTCACATACCGTGGTCTTTAGTGCCAGCGAAGCACACTGGAGGACGCTCATTCCTGAGAACACAAAAAAACAACATGTGGATGACCGGAGGTTTTCGTTCACTAAATCCACACCTCGCTCCCTCATTTCACGGTTTAACCCTAAAGCTCTTTTCCAAATATGGATAAATGGCAAATGCTCATGGAATACTGTAAATATATCAAAATTATTTGCTATTAATAGTAGTAGTATCCTCCTATCTTTCTCAGTAATACTTATGCATTTATGGAAATGTGACTCAAAATGGGAAATTTTGCCCCGTCTCATCCACTGATCCCGATCAGCCAGCCAGACAAACCGCAATGAAAGCATAACCTTCTTGGGGGTGGTAATAATGAAGCCTTTAAGTTTTCAAAGGTTCAAGTACATACCACAGTTATCGGTGGCCTCAACGTCAACATACAGACCGTCCATCATTTTGTGTTTTAGAACCTGAAGGAAAAAAAACAGATACTTGTCAAAGATAGTTCACAGACATATGTATGAGCAAAGGCCATCTGCTTTTAAGAACACTTCTCAGTGACACTCGGACATCTGAGGAGCTGGCACGAGAAAATGTTTTTGCATTTTGAAATTGAAAAATGACCCAGTGAGATTCCCCAAAATAGTTAAGGTACAGAAACCCCTTCACTGGTGCAGTGTGCCTACAAGAAAAAAAAAGATATGTGGGTGTGTTGACCTCAGACAGTGAAAAAAACCCTCGTATGTCTTATCCAACAACATCTGCTATATGTATCTCCTATATAGGTTTTTCCTATATAAAGTGAACACAGTGTAGAGAAACATTTGCTTGCAGGCATAATGACAGGCTACCCAAGTTGTTCCGTCACCTATGAAAAGCTGAAATAACTGCACTGGCTCTGCACACAACTACTGTATAATTTTCTCATACCTTTCAACACTACGCTATGGAAGGTACTCTGATGTACTTATCCTCACTGAGCTCTACACATAACGCACACATAACATGAGTCTTCCATCAGAAAAAGACATATAACAAGTCCATTCAACAGTGGTTTAAGTATTCTACATGCGGAGCACATTCAATAACCCGGGATGACAGCAATGACATGCTTCATCGGCTGCTTTGTCTTACAAAACCGGCTCCGTTAGTTCTCACAAACCTTTTCACTGAGCTGTTGAAGTCTTTATTTACTGACTCCGACACAGATAAATCCTTCATGACATGAAAACAAATATATGTACCTGAATAACCTGCTAGTCTGAATCTCCAATGGCTTGCAACATATGGAGTCGCATTGCACTTTAAAAGAATAATAATCTCCTCAATCTTTAGAGGATTGTATGGCAATGTATTGTCAGCTTTGTTAAGTAAATAAATAGAAATAGGGGAAAAAAACTGATAAGTGAGCAATGCTTGAGCTGAATAAAAATATATCTGTAATGAGGAAAAAAGTAACAAAACAGTAGACAGGTTTTCCCCCACACACAGTCATTCTCTTTTCAAATATGTCACCTGACTGCATCCTTTGATCGTGGTTTTCCCCAAATATTATCGGTGCTGTCTGAATACGGATCACATGCAAATGACAAAGACCCTTGTCCCAGGTGCATTCTGAGCAGCAGAGAGGCAAACAAGACTCTCACCTCCAGGACTCGGATGTAGCCCTTCTCAGCGCTGAGGTGGAGGCAGGACTTTCCCGAGCTGTTTGTCTCATTAACACTGGCCCCCAAACAGATGAGGTCCGCCACCATAAGGTGATGGTTGTGGTTCGCCGCATGCAGGAGGGCGGTCTGGGAAAAGGCCGTTAACATTAAAGTACCTATTACCTATATATTCAGAAGCTAGGAGGTGTAAATCTGAAATGTTTTGAAAGTACCATTCCGTCAGAGTCTTTAAGGTCCAGGCTGTTGAGTGCGGCCATCCTTTTAGCAATGGCGTAGCCCAGTGCCCTCTTTCCGACACACGCCACTTTATGAAGAGCTCTGGAAGGGCAAGCACAATCCAACATAGTAAGACAAAAGATTTAAAAAAACATAGACACAAAAAGGAAGTATACAATCTATTAAGAGGTTAACAGCTCTGAACCAGGCTTATATGTATAGTTAGGTGTGTTTCTTAAACTGGGATAGCAGGACTTGACTGCAAAAAGCCTGTAGGCTCTGAACTGATGGCTCTGTTTGGTTCAAGTGTCCCAGTAGGACATGACAGTGCGACAGTAAGCCGGAATGAACCAAACCAGGACCAGGATCCTAAAACTGAGGCAGCTACAGGGAATTCAGCCATCACTAACATTATCTCCACCCTTGCTTTCCCCATCACAATGTTTTATACAGGAACTAAGAGCTAATATTTTTCTACTACTTCAACCCTGGTTTTAGAATTACTCCTGTAATCTGAGATATTCAACATGAATAACATCTATGTAGGTTACCTTGATTTATAGTCATCTGAAATGTAGCTGTACTTAAAAAGGAATATCCTGCTGATTTAGCATTTTACTCTTTGTAACACTGACTCATGATGGACAGTTCAATGCAGGGGAACCTGAGATGCTGTCTCCTTTTGTTGAGCACATTCTTATCATCTCTCTTGTGAGCTACAAAAGGCATTTATACAACTTTTTCCAGTTATAAAATAGAACTTCACAACACTGATAAACACAGTTTCATGCGTAAAAACTAACGTTCTGCCGTGATCATCGGTGGTCAGTAGTTCTGCATCAGAGATGGCCCTCAAATGGTTCTCCTCTTTCTGCAGCTGGGTCCAGAAGAATGTACAGCTGCTCAGGTTCCAGCCGTTGTTCTGGGGATCCAACCACTCCTCTCCACCTCCACCATCCCTTCCTACGTTTGGAAGGCTGGCAGGCTGTATGCTGGTGTTCATGAAGTCAGGAGGAGATGGGGCGTGGCGGTACTCTGCGGTGCCTGGTGAGTAGGTCATGTAGTACTGGGGGCTGGGGATAATTTCATCCGACTCATCACTGTTGTACCCTGCATGTTGGAGAGAAGATATGGTAAGAAATGGGCAATATAAACACAGCCCATTTTATTTAAAAAGTAACTCTAAAAATGTGGACCTGATCCCCATTAATTACCAGTTAGAGACTGCTCAGGCGACATTGGAAAGTCAGAGGAGGGCAGAGAATGGGATGAGGAGCGGTCAGCGTGGCTGCTCCTGAGATCCTCCTCCAGCACCTCAACGATGATTGCCAGCTCCTCCAGGCTCTTTGTGGGGCGTTTTGTCTGCAAAATCAAAGACAGCGAAGGTATGTAGCGTTGTCTGAACTGCTCCTGAAAACCGACGTGTGATTTATAGTGGATCATAAACCTGTCCTTCACAAGGGGCTTGAGGAACCTTCTGGGAGGAGCCAATATCTGTGTTTTTCAAGACTCACCTTATTAGTTTGGCGTTCTGTGCGAGTTTTTACTCGTTTCTTGTCTCCTGTGGAAGAAACAGGGAAGTTTTAAATATATATATCGGCATGTCTGCCTGCAAAGTAGGGTGAGTTTAACTGATGTATTACAGAATGGTGTCTTTCAGTTTTTGTTCCTCAATCATCTTCTCTAGAACTTTCTGTGCTCGCATACACAGTATTTTAATACAGCTGCAGCTTCGCGTCTGCCACTCGCTGAAAAAGCCTCGCACTTGGAGGCCATTACTGTTGAGTTTCTTCTATGGAAAGTAGTTCTCCAAAACGTTGCTAGATTTGCTGCCAGGTGCATTTTCAACAAAAAAGGCAATTATGGTTTCTGAAAAGTCAAAATGTAGTGACAAAATGGGCTAAGTTGGCAGCACTGCCTGTAATATGCCTCCTGATGATGTAATAGAAACTGTTTTGAACAGCCAATGGGGAAGCTTCCAACCCTTGACTGGCCAAATAAGTGATGTCACTTCAGTCAGTCAAGTGGCATCCAACTGACCAAGGACGTAACTTCATCACTCACTCACTGACTCACTCACAGATCAGGAATGTAAGCACAGTGTATCCGGTCCAGTGAAAAGTCTACATGACACCACACCTAAATTTCCGTCATGGATCTGGGTTTTACTGACCTTTGACTGTTTTGCCGAATGTCTCCTGCATTCACACGTTGGTGTGACGTGAGAAGGGGGAAAAAAAACAGTTAAACATCTATATGCTTTTCAGACAGAAAAAGTCATATCAAAAGTACATTAGAAGCCAAGGTCATACGTAAGAAAAATAGTTTGTCTAACAGACAAAACAAAACTGAGGTACAGAGAGAAGGTTTGATGAACCTCTCCATTGTTCACGATTAGTTGACAATGTATAAAATGACAATGTATAAAAATACAATTAGAGGGATGGACATAACTTGTATAAAAGATTCTCCTCAGTTGATGAACTGAGCACTGAACCTGAGCACCTGAGGCTGATTTCTTAAAACACATGGTAAATACATTTTCTGCCATTATGCCACCACCAGGAAAAGTGTGGTCATATTTACTATATGCTGGTTGGGATTGTACAAAAGACAGAAAGGAGCAAAAAAGTAAATTAAATTTGCTTAACTTATGGAGACTGTAACAATTAGCCCAATCGTCAAAAATAAATATTTAAGCTGTGATCCCTAGTGTTCATTTCCTTAGACTTCCTGTCTGTTTTAGACATGCAGCATCTAACCTGGAAATCAACTGAAATATAATACAGAAAGTAAACCTACATCAGGGTTGGTGTAAAAGAAAACCAAACCCAAACCAAGAAGAACGAAATTTATTCTGATTGTGTTTTTATTTTGACTGAAGATTCCTATACGGATGAATATCTTTACCATCATCCAGTATTATTTTTTGTCACTAAGTGAGAAAAAATAAATGTTACCTGAAAATCTTTAGGTTCCCAGCCTTGGGCCATGCGGATGTTCTTCAGTAGATCCCTTACTGGCATTTTGACACGCACTCCAAGGTAGACCTTGTCACTGTTATAAATGGAACGCCTTACACCTGGAGAAGAAACAGGGAATGATGAACCCTCAGCAAGAATGTTGGCACAGAGAAGGAGAGTCAGATGTTCTTTAATGTGGCACGCAACATTAATGAGTGGGCAAACTGCAATGCTTGATGCCCCATGCATGTTGGACTGGGTCATAACCTGAATAATGTAACGTGGTCTAATAACCTTAAGATGACAGCAGATCTTGCTGTCACAAAATTCCTTGCTCATATGGAACACTATGCTTTTCTGCTGCAAACAACGAAAACATAATTATTTGAACGTGTTCAAACTGTCTTAATGTAGCTTCATTCTGAGACTGATATTTCCTTTGAAAAGCTGTAATGGATATCAGTATGACATTAAAAGGCAAAAGTTTGTTCACCAATGCAGAATCAAAATCATCCTTCTTTACTGTCTGCTACAAAAAGCAGTGACCTATATATTATACAGTTTGATCATGATGGCCTTTCTGTCAGTATGTGGTCAAGATAACACGTTTTAAACGTTCTTTTTTTGCTGAAGTACAGTTCAAATCTATGCAAATTTATGAACGAAGTTTATTTTTCTTGCACAAGGTACGGTTGCTTCACAGTACCACATCACATTCACTCAGTTAGCAGTTGAGCTGGTGAGTTATATTTGTTAGTTATGTTCTTCGAACAACAAACTAACATAGTGATTTGATCTTTTCACTAAGTCCAACAGCAGTTGATGGCAGCCTGACACTGAACCAGAACAGGTTTCCTACCTTTTTTACCACCGCCTACATCCTGGACAGTGAAAACTGGAAGAGCCGTGTCCTCTAGCCCTGGAAGAGGGGAGAGCCCAACGACCATGTCTGCGGTGCCATCACTTCCTTCTTTCGCCCCCTTCCTTTTATATCTTCCTCTCATTTTGTACATTTACTGAAAAGGAAAAATGGTTAAAAAAAATTAACTATTAACCGGGAGGCAGATGCAATCCAATAACCTTTCCAGTCGAAGGAATTCAAAAATCAAACACTGACCGAGTTCTGGTGGACTGTACGTAGCTGTTACCGCTCTGCTTCGGGGCTCAGGTATCGAGACTGACAGCTCTGTGCGTGACACCTGGCCGTACCGGAGGCGACGCCGACCACGCCCCCCTGCCGGAGGAGTAGTTACGGTCGCCGCCCGTGCGACACAATGTGAAAGGAAGTAGTTGGAGTTGCGAAATAGCTAACGCTTCAAATTGTAACTCTTTGTATACATCAAGTCCAGTTGCCTTACAGAACTCTTTCAACCCTGACAATGACCTGGATGACTGAGAATCTACATAGATTTGCATAAAATGTTCTCAAAAACTGCGAGCACAGACTTCAGGCTACAAAAGTAGTTACTGCCCTAACCTAACCCAGAGAGACACAGAGAGATGCATGCTGGGTAACTAAGGCCACCAGGCATGTATTTAAAAACAGCAGTCGCAATTCATACAGTTGCAAACATTGCAATATATTGTTCAGTTTGTAGTACATTCACTCATAAATAGTGTTATGTATTGAGTGATGAATGTTTAATTTTTAGCTTCAAGCTCACCTGGGCCATGTGCACCAGAGGGAACACCTGTGCACAAACACTCCCCTTGTTCGCTTTGTTCTGTACCTTCATTTACTTGTATATCAGAAGTCGGAATGGTTTTGTACGAACCTGACCTCGAAATTTCCACATGTAATAATGTGTATGTTTTCACATTTTGTCTTTAGGAGGGCACAAAAAACAATCTATACATCAATATACGCTTAAGGTTTTTTAAATCTACCCATGTGTTGAAGGTTGTCAGTGGAAAATAAAAGACTGAGAAAACAGCAATATTTCAATAAATTATTTTTGTTTTTTCAGAGCAATGTGATGATTTATTTGCACACAAACGCATTCGAAAGCATAGGCATTTGGATTTCACAAAATTTATATTGCGGTTCATCTTGTGAAACCAGTGGAGACTGCTGCTCTCAGAGGAGAATAAAGTAATTAAGGAGCAATATCAATCAATATTATCTTTAGCAGCCCAGTACAGTAGTTCACGGTGTATTGTATAGTAGCAACAGCCTTGTCATCAATCTCCATATGTAGTTTGTTGGATCTAAGGACACGTAACTAGAACAAAAAGGCCTGCATGAACTCCCAGTCTTTAATGTGACCAGAACAATAGAAGGCCCACATGAGGCCCAGAAGCCTGAGTCAGGGTCTCTAGGAGCCCATGATGCACCTGTGACACCACCCAGGTCTCAGGAGTGGTAATATTTTGGCTAAAACAGAGCTAAAACTTATGACAAATATCACGCGAAAAAAGCCAGGGCACGGCAAGCAAACAATTAAGGTGGAAAATGGCAATCTAAGGCACACGTAGGCAAGGTATACCCAAAGCCATGGTAAAACACAGGAAGAGTACATGAAATCCACAAAACTAAAGAAAGCTGACCCTTTGCATGTTGACAGGAAAAAAAAGTGGCAAGTGAAAAACAGCAGCTTAAGTACTATTGTTATAGGGGGAGGTGATTAGTTGATTCCAGGTGTGCAGGTGAAATTGTGGGAGAAGGTTCCAGAGACTAAGTCTAATGATCTGGCATATCAGTAGAGCTAGTAAGGCCTAAAAACACAAACAAGTTCAACAAGTGGACATTTTGGCTAGTGTATAGTGTGCATTTTCCTTGGCCAAACAAAAGAGCTGTCAGAAAGCCAAAGCAATGCCAGAATCGTGTGACTGTCTAATGCCACTCCCCACTGGATGTCAAGTTAACTTGCATGTTGAGAACACCAGAAACATCCTGAGCCCTCAGGGGACAAAGATAATGATGCACCAGGTGAGGATAGCAACCGCATTCCAGTGAAGCCTCAGGGGTCTGAGACATTACTGCCTGCTCAAGCAGTCAACAACCATGGTGCCGTCCAACGTCAACATTATATGCTTCTTACAGAGATGAAACAAAAAATTGTTGGGAGAACGCTTGAGTTCCAGAGAGTTAATGTTTGCAGCTTGAAGAAGCCCAAACCCCGGGTCTCTTGTTGACCTCCTGATGCTCAGAATGTCACCTCAGGCTCTTGGGCAGGAGTCTGAGAACACTTGAGATACGCTACCTACATAATCCTTCTCAGGGGCCAGAATCAAGGAGCTACCTATCTGAGGTTAAACTTCTGTCTCTTGTCTCTCTGCATGGGCTCAGCACTGTTTTTATACAGTCTTGTATGGAGGAACACACTGCAACAATCCAACTTTTAGCACGTGCATGTTCATAATGAGACAGACAACTGACAGGCGCTCCCTGACTGGTTGGTATAATGCTCATTTTGTGATGATCAGTACAGGAACCAGGCGCAAGACAGTGTGTGCTGGCAATGATCTTTATTATAATAATCCAAAAGTTGCAAATCCAAAAATTTGTGTCACAAGTCCATTATCAGGGTCAGAAAACCAGAGGCGTGGTCAAACTGTCCGAGTCAAAAACCAGAGAAACAGCAAACAAATCCAATGGGCTATGGCAAGAAACGGCGGTCTACGGAAACAGATCAGGCTAGCATACAGGGTTCTTGGCGCAGGCATGAAATGGTCACGACACCAGGAGAGTGTGAGGCAGGGGTTTAAGTACACCGGGGAGTGACGAGCAAACAGGACACAGGTGCATGGAATTAGCCAGGTGATTAACCGAAAAGGGAAGAACACGAGGGGGAGCCCTAACAGATAGCAACACCAGGAACCACCCAAAACATGTGAGGAAGCAGCCAGGGGAAAACACAGACAGAAACCCAAAAGGACACGGATCATAACACATTTGCAATATTCAGTGGAGCAAGATGGGAAATTGGAGAGTCAATGACAAAGAAAAAATAGATTCTGCATGGTATCCTCACATCACCCATTTTTAGCCTCCTGTACTGGTTACCAATTTCTTTCTTTCTGGAGTTCATTTAAAAATTATACTCATTGCTTACAAGGCTTTACATGGCTTCTTTATCAGCGGACATTTTACTCCTTTCTGCCCCAAAAGGCCCTGTGGATCTGGGGAATCGGGCCTTTAAGCAGTTTCAGAATCCACGTCAAGGGGCTTTGGAACTGTCTTCCAGTTAATATTTGGTCTGCTGACCATTGTGTACCATTGCTTGCCTGACATGGTGCCCATGCAGGGAGCACAGTGCAGTGCAAGTAGATAGCTTTTCTCACTGTACGATATATGGCAGAAGCTGAAGAAAGACAGACATTCGACCCCACTTTAACCACATCTGCGTGAGAGGGAAGCTGCTGACCCATCTCAGGCACCTTTTACCATTGCACACCTCCATATATTTACACCGAAACCTCTCAGGTGTAAAGGTGGTGGTGAGAGTAGTTATTATTTGCAGAAGGAAGTAATTAGTGGGCCAACGCCTTTTTATGAATAACTTTGCTGGCCTGTTGCCTGAGACCAAAGGATGTTCGCAGGCATTTTTCACCTATTTTTTTTTGTACTCAACCCATTCCCAGATGAATATACAGCTGGTGAAGGTGAAGGTAGAGATTGCTTGTGGAAGTTTTTAGCTTAGCTCTTTAGCTAATGTGCATTAGCTCTCTATCTCTCTCTCTCTACTTTTTGCTGCTCAGCAGTGGATTTTTGGTGATTTTTCTCTGTAAAACGATGTAGAAGACGACCTTATTAGAACAGTAAGAGCCGACCAAATTCGCAAAGTTTTCGGCATATCTGGGTGATAATTCCCTGAAGGTTCATCACTATGAGTGACACCTGTCACTTTGTTCACTTTTTCACCTTGTCATTACATTGATAATTGATGCATTGTTATCATAATTTTATTTGGGGGGGGGGGGGGGGGGGATTATACCCACTTAAAAAATGAAAATGTGCAGGTAAACAACCTCTAGAATTAGGTCCAAATATTTTGTATCATAATACATACAGCAAAGCCTGCAAGTATATGGACAAACATGTAAAATGTGTATTAAACAATACCATCAGTAACAATAACTGTTGCAGGATGTAACAAATTGTGATGACTGCTACCCAGCCAAATATCAAAACTCCTGCCTTGCCATTTCCAACTCATCTGGAGGATAGTTTTATGATGAACATGCTTGTTTAATACTGTAGAACTCACCAGTTGAGTGGACGTTGGAGTTGAGGCTGACCCTTTTTAGTGTAAACCAATTATTACTTAATACTTATTTTTGTTTCCCCTTTCATTGTCTTTTAAATGTAATGCAAATAACCAGAAAATAAACTGATTGATACTCATTGATCATTATAGATAGATAGATAGATAGATAGACAGGTTAGATTTTTTCTTAAAGCAATGCAAACACGGCCATACTGTATCAACAGTTTTTTTGGTTGCTATCCTTAAAATGAACATAAAAGTCAGTGTAGTACGTGTGAAATATTGACATATTTGGTATCCATTTGACTAAAGATATAATGTAAATACCTTATATGCAGCTGGCAGGATAAACCAGGATAACTTCATATTAAATCTGTCTTTACAGCTAGAGACCTGTTATTTAGATACACTGAGCTTCCAAGTGGGTTGTACATATATTTGGGATCACAAAAATACTTAATTTAATGTTTTTTATTGATACCATTGAGCAAGCCTGTCCTCAGTGTAGGAACAATCAGCTCAGCCATCGTGCTCTCAGTGCAAGATTCAAAACATGTTTAATAATTGTGTGGAGAGATCATTTTGTTGTTAGATGAGTTGCGCTAACAAAAGCAGAACACCTATCCTGCCATACTTTGCCCAGCATTCTGTTGGCAGTACTTGACAGGCTGAAAGAGAAAATTGTTTTATATAATCTCTGACATCATCAGAAGAAATTAATGCCTTGACATCTGACAACTTGATTAGCCATTAAAAACATGAAAGGTTTCCATATTGCAATCATAACTGAATGTTAATTAAGTTGAAATGGTTCAAGACTCTCAGAACTCTGATTTCTAAATAGACTAGAGAGAACAAGGTTATCTTAGAGACTTGTTTAATGTGAGACAAGGGACAAAGTCCTGTTCAAAAATGACTCCAAGGATTCTTACAGTAGACCTGGCAGGCCATGCCAACAAAAATCACTATATGATCAACTAATGTTTTTCTGATGTGTTAAGTACAAATACAAATACAATAATATTAGTTTTCTGTGTGTGTGTGTGTGTGTGTGTGTGTGTGTGTCCATGTGCTTGATTGCAGAAGTGGAGTCAGGTGTGCAGCAGTCACCAGCTGCCTGCCAGCATCATAATCATCAAAATAAAGCTCGGCCACAAATACCTGGTTCCTGCCAATCACATATCCAGCCTCACTAGAATGTTTTGAACTTTTGCTCCTCTGCCTGTTTTGTCATTTACTCCACCAGGACTGCACTTTCTCCCAAATTCTCACAACTTGTATCCTCCTCCTCTTCCTCTTCTTTGACGCAAGTTATTTTGTTAATAAAACCAATTCACTTAATTGAAAATGCTTCCAGTCTGTGCTCTGCATATTGGTTACTCTGTCAGCTGTAACAGTGTTAGCCTGTTGGCATGACGATGCAAAAAGTACTAAACCAAAAGTAAAGGGGTCCTTCCTTAGGTCACCAAATTTCCAGAAAACTGGTGAATTTATGCTGAACTCTGGCTGACAGAAGTGATAAAATGCACAACTTTTCTCCAAAATACTGAGAAGTACCTCATAACAATAAAAATATAAAACAGAGGTGTTTTGGTGCTGTAGTTAAGAGACATGAAACGAGAGCTCACATGAAGTAAGGAAGCTAGATGTCCATCACTTGACTTTTGAGCACTGAAGAAAAAAAAGAGACTACCTTTCCAAACCAGGTCTGGAGAGTCATGTTGGCCTACATGTTTTTACACTCGAACATTGTGCTAAAATGGCCTCCAAGTCCTCATATGACTCCTCACATCACTGGCCTCTCTGGCTTTCAGTATGCACTCGAACAGCCTTGAAGGTTCTTCTGCTTGTCTATAAAGATCCAAGTGGCCTTTCATCATCTTAAATGCCAGACTTGTTTAAAAGCGATGTTTCTCGGATCCTCTACTTGTAATATTCTTGCTGCACAGTAGGCCAATTCAAAGACCTGTGAAGTTCTTTTAATGTTTACACTGACAGATGTTTGAATATCCCCCCTAGATTTCATGTCTTTCAAAGCAGGCTTTCAAAAAAATGTACATCAAAATCATGCGTGTATGTTGTCCTGTATGCTTGTTTTCTTTTTCGCATCATCATCTCATCTGAATTTTCTTCTAAAGCACAATAAAGTTTACCCTGTGCATGATATATGCTATGTTAATATAACTGGCATTACCTCAATGCAGCTCTACCTGGGGCTTTTTACACTTTTCCAAGAGGTTGCTGCCCATATTATCCAGTATCCTGTTCTTAGTCCCTAATAATAAAGGCTACCACCCAGGAATCAGCCTTTATTTCTCTGGTATAAACTTTTTAAAATTTCAAAATTTTCATTGGAGTGCAGCATGGAATATTTGACTGATTGTGTGAAGCCTATCACCCACCATGAAATGATGTCTCTGCTGGCTGCCACAACCACACTCTCAGCCTCTCTTGCATCATCTTGTTATTATGCTGCATTTTAAGTGAAGTGTGGCGTTTGGGGGCAGTAGTAAACAGTTTGTGTCTAGTTCTCTGGCGCCATCTGGTGTTTCAGGATCTTCTGCCATGGTCTTTGTTTGCTTGAGCTGTAGTTATGAGGGTTTTACCACTAAGTGGCAGTAGCATATATGAATGAAACACCTATTTACCTTTTCACAGCTGGGATTGGCCCCACTACTTTTTTGGGGGGAGGCTCATGCAAGCTATGTTGATACTCTTTTATTTATTCTTTATTCTTTATCAGTTTGTTTAAATTTTTCAATTATGACTTTGTCAAGACTGAAAACAGCTGATGCTGATAGCATGTCTTTCAATAGAAAGAAAGTTTAAGTAGTGGGTTTGCCTCTACGTACCCACACAATGAAACACAAGTTGGGACTGATATTAGTCAAACAAATGTGATAACATGCCTCGGTGGTAAGAAGGAACATTGTATGCACAACTACGCTTTGATATAATATGAACTGCAGGATGTACTGTGAGTGTGTGCGTGCGTGTGTGTGGAGTATGAAATCTTCGTTTACTTTGTTTCCTACCAAAGAAAATGTACAAGCCCTTACATGTGTGGGGTGTTCATTAAATGAGTTTCTTTGTAGGTGGTGAATACTTTCACTGCTGCTCACGGCAATGCTTTTGAGTATCAAGTTGTTGTAACACACCTTCCTATTCTGTTCCTGAGGGGAACCCAGATAGTGCTGTTTCCTTGTAGTTAATTAAACGTTGAACCAGGAAATGTCCTTAAAAATAGATAAATAAATAACACTACGGAGACAGTCACATTCAAAGTTCAAGTGTGTGACTATAACCCTGAGGGGAAATACTCTCTTTACTACTTATGCTAAGGACTTTGTCCTTCTGCATATGAAAGAAAGCATTTTTAGAATATGGAGCACAGCTTTGTGGATCTCACACTCATGAAACTCATGATAAACCGCCCACTGCTGAAATATGAGTCACACCTGCAAAGGAATAGTTTTTTGGTTGTGGGTAAACACCACACACATTTTTGATTCATTACTCAGTCTTTTTAACTTCGAAGCTGAATAGCCACCTCACCTAACCTGGCCTGACCCGTGAATCATCTGCTTTTAATATGGTGGAGTGCTGAGGCGAGAAGTCCATCTTTGCCCAATTCAGTTTTCCTCTTTAATAATAAGATAGTGGGACAAGTCCATGCAGTTTGGGGGCAGACCTGTCTGTCTGTCCCGTGCATGTGAGTGAAGCTGATGTTTAACTAAGATAAATTGTAAAAGCACCTGGCACAGTTACCCGTGCACCTACTTTGAAACCAAAAAGGGAAGTTCCATAACTTCCTGAATATGGCCACTATCCTGAGGGATTGCTTAATGGTTACATGACACGATGTTTATTTTTTTTAAACAACAAACTATCGCTATGTTTTTTTAAAAATGAATTTGCAGTACTGCTGTTTGCACTGCAGGATTGCCAGCCTCCTCAGTATATCAAATGATGTGGTGGTCTTGCTGCTGCACCTCCAGACATGTGGTTTGGACACAGATGACCCCCAACTTCATAACTGCTCAGAGGTAGACCCACCCAGGACTATTGGTGGAGAAAATATTTCAACCCAAGTACAAAATTAATAATTTTAATTAGTTACTTAATAATCTAAGTAAATACATAAATATAAGTATTAACACTAAAATGTCTATTCAGTTAAAAACTATTATATATTAGAATATTATTACCAATGAATTAATGTCTAAGCAGAATTTTACTTTAGTGGAAGTGGTAAGTTTCACAATTTTTAAGATGATTCTACACTTTCGAGGTAAAAACTTAACTAGCAACCACAATGGTAAAGTAAGTCACAAAAAAGAAATGAACTTCACTAAGAATCTAGGTGACTTAAAATTGCTACATTCTACAACTGCATGCTGAAGATATTACCAGTGGCCACTGTATAATCTTATTCAGTACAGTTCAGTATTCAGTGGTCCTACAAAGATAATAATGTTTAGATGTGAGTGACTTTTTTAGAGAGGTTACAATACACTACAACTCTATTACAACTTGAGGGGGACAAAATATTAGAAAAGCATTTCAATATAATCCAGTCCAAGACCAAGCCACCACCCATGACCTCAGTAACAAATTGAATTGGAAGAAATACTGAACATTATGTGGCAGAGTTGTTGTCCTGGATCACATCTGAATGTATACATGTACAGGATAAAGTGATCTTGTCCTGGATAGCAGGGAAGAAATCAGATGGATCAATGCTTTTGATTTTGAGTCATTGGTAGGCTTATCTATTGTTTTTCTTGTTAATTTATCACTGGTGTCACTGGCACGTAATGACTTCAGTTCATTTGTTGAGAGCATTTTCATTTTGATGAGATAACTCTCTTGTACCTTTTCTCCAAAGAAGGTTAGGGGATTATAATTGAAGTTTTTGCTCTGTGGTTCCCCTATGTTCTGCACCAAGTGTGCTACATATATATATATTTTAAAAAAACATGCCGTTTGTAAATGACTGCAGAACCTTCAATCAGAGTTTAGTGATCACATTGTTGGTAAATCATTTAATTGCAGGTGAGGTAAATATTAAGCTCAACATTAACCTTGAGGGACTTTCCCAATGTGTTTTATGTTTTGAGCTGGTATGATTATTACTTTAAATTGCACTGATGTTCACTGCTTTCCACTTAATTTTATTATGTCATCATCTTATGAACCTGCGCCCTTACACCCTTTAGAGTGTCACAAGGAAACAGTAACACTAGTTGCTGGATATTCTTTCACCTACTCTCACTGTTTGACCACTTATTCAACAGGAGCAGCTGTGCAAGCACTTCACACCTTACTCCCCTCTGTGTGTTTCTTTAAGGGGCTTCTGAGCTCAAGTCTGGAGCCCTTCCACAGGTGTCCAGCACTGTACTGCGTATGCATGAGAGAGGGAGAGCGAGAGAGAGAGAGAGAGAGAGAGAGAGAGAAGGTGTGAGTCAGTAAGTGAAAGGTGAAAGTGAAGCCATAGCCCCAGGAGCAGATTTGTTTGCTCTGCAGGTTGGGGCGTGTTTCAGGTCCTTTACAGCATGGCATGTACACACAGGCCAAGACTGAGTAGAGAAGGAGCCTGGCACGTGCGCGCACACACACACACACACACACACACATTTCTCCTTCCCCCAATCACTTCACTTTCAGCCTTTCATCCCCTCTCCATCTGCCATTACTACTGTCTCCTATCACATTCCTACATTTGAATTTACTGCTGGGACAGTGCTTTAATAGCAAATTTGCATGAAAATGCTGCCTCACACACACACATACCACACGCCGCCCTGCATGGCCTGTTGGGACTGTAAGAGGTCAGGTCACTTCAGGTGAGGTCAGTCAGTAGACAGTCGGACAGTCAGGTCAGTTGAGGTTAAAGCAGTCTGCAGCTCTGGAGCTAACTCAGGCAGGAGAAAGGATTTTAGAAGAACAGGTCAAGTGTCCAAGACGGCTTTTGGTTCCATTTATCTTGTCTCTTCTGACTTTCAGGCATAATGCAACAACAGAACCACCATGTTCTACTGACTGTTTCCAAAGGCTTATTATGGTTTGTTCCTGATTGGAGCAAATGGAATGTTCAGCAAATTCCCTTGAAAAGTGCACTGGAGCCAGCGTCACAAATCACATTGTATCTGATAAGGACCAGTTGTCTGCTTGGATTTGAAAGTTCTGTTCAGCCCAATCCTCCGGTCCCTACCTAACTTGGTAAGACTCTGAGGTCTATTTTGTATATTGACCTGAGCTGTAATAGCTGCAAGTTAAAAAAACACAGCACGAACTAACCATAGCCTCAATTTGTTGACATGGCTGCTGGTGACATTAGCATAATCAGTACAGATGACAACCAGACAAATAAAGTGGAAAGAAGGAAAACAAATGGCTTATATATACTCAAATTCTGTGTGAATTTGAGCATATATAAGGAAAAAAGAATTTTACAAAAGCAGCTTCTTTGTGACACCTCTCTCTCTCTCTCTCTCACACACACACACACACACACACACACAAACACTCCTCATGTACATTGAAGATTAGACTGATGAGTGGCTTTACCGTTAAATGGCTGTACTGGCATTTAATCTCAAATCAGCTTTGAATGGTTATGCGATACCAAACTTGCTTGGACAAGCAAAGATTTATCTGATTTCCTTTGTTGGATTTCTTTGTTGCACTGGTTGCCACTTAGAGGTGCAACCACTTTCAAATAAGATTTAGCAGCAATATACAGACATATAGTGGCCACTTGAGGGGAGTGGAACAAGCTAAGGCAGCAATGATATATTATCAACAATTTACTTATTTGCACATCCAGCAGACACGGCAATCAATCATGTTTAAATTCATGAGGGCCAAAGGTCCAATAGGCACTTTCCTTTTAGCTCGGATTTGCTCTCCACCAACTTGTGAGGGAAATGTCTGGCTCTGCTACTGTATATTCATAAGCAAGTTGCTAACTGTGTCTGCCAGCAAGTTGGTGCTGAGTCGGGAAAAAGATCCCTGCTGGAAAGAGGTCACTAAAACAGCAGGACTCAACTAAAACATTTAAGTTGTTATATTAAAAAATAGTGCAGCTTTAAGATGACTTTACTTATATGTGTATTGCTCTCAGTAGCATTAGATAAGATAGCAGCTTGTAGCTCTATAATTATTACTATTGTTAAATAATAGTGTTTTTTATCATGAACATTTTTCATAAAGTTTTTCCTTGGCCTTGTTTCTTAAAAACCGATGGCGTGACAGCAGGTTAGCTCTTTTGCATGTGTGTTTGTTTGTGTCTCTGTCTGCATCTGTGTATTGCAGTGTCCTCTGCAAAAGGCCACAGGCAGTGTCTCCCCTTATGCATATAGTAAGATGCTTGCTGACCTGACATGAATATTCTTTACAGTATTTAGTGCTGTCTTTTGTGTTTTTGTCATTTTTGAAAAGAGTCACTGATTATTGTGTCAGCTTACTGCTAAATCACTGCACTTGCCTTTTTTAATATCAGGCAATTAGGATTAATTTTGTGGATGATCCTCAGGGTCTTGCAGACACTTGCTGTTGGCATGAAGCTCAGACAGGAATCTACTGTCTTTATCTCCTTCAGTGGTAAATCTACCATGGCGGAAGATAGCAACCCAAGTCCTTAAAGTGTAGTTAAAGCAGCGGAGATATGATCAGTGCGGAAACCCCTCAGCCCACAGGCTAAACTGACGAATGAGACTGGCAATGAGAAATAACTGTTGCTCACTTTTTTTCAGCTCTTTCTTTCGTGTTTCAGTCCTTCTTTGACTCACCACCCCTCTCTGTTTCGCACAATCTTTGAAGCCAGTTGACTGTACACTGAGTAACACACTACTGAGGCAGATCATCATAGTTGAATTCTAATGTGCCAGAGTGAGCAATAACAAACCAGAGCTCTCAATTCTTTTGAAAGCCTCTTTGCATCAGCTATCTACATTAAGCCACACTTTGCATCAGTCACTGCGCACATTCAAAATCTAGCAGCCCAACAAAAACCCAGTCATATAGCGGACTGGTGGACTTGTTGGAACTGCCATGAAACCTTTGAAAATGTAAGTCAGAGCTTTATCTCTCCATCTTTCTGGCTTTGGGAATTAGCATGATGCTTTAATGGATATGGATGCCAATTTAAAGTTAAAAGAATGCGCATGATTTGACCAGTGGGCAACTAGATTCAATGATTTATCAATGACCAAGAAGGTAATGTTTTTTTAAATCCTCCAAATAGAATACATGAAAGTAATTCAATCCCAACAAATCAGTTATAGCTGCTCATTCAGTTAGGACACTGAAAGATGCACACGTGTCAAGGCTGACTATCATAAAAGTTTCGGCTTATGTTTTTTTTGTGCGTTGCTGGTCAGTGAACCTTGAAGTACATGCAGGTGTTTCCCTCCTCCACCATGGTATCGACCGACCCAAGCCAATTCTGGGCTCAGCATTAGCCCAGCACTGAATTTAGTGTACAGATTTTTGCAGCTGTTCTCTATGTTGATGACACCACCTCGTATGTCCTTGTCCTTTTGTCCTTTTGTGGTTCCAGTGGAGAGTTTCCTATAAAAGAATGCCGTTTGGGGTGTAAATGTATCTCCTTTTACGTACATTAATTAATTACATGCTACTAATTAAGTTGACCCTAGTATTATTTTTTATGGTGAGAGATAAACACGAATTATAAATCTTCAATTTTGAATCGCAATTTGAAGTTCAATTCCCAATTTATGTTTTGTTTTGCAGTGAAATCTTTCATCTGTAGCAAACTATCTTACAAGTCTCAAAAAAGAGGAAGTTAGCCACAATGAAGTAACTGTAAACACAACTGCCTGCTGTATCAGAACCATTCTCCACTTTTTTTTAACTTTTAATTTACACATGCCTAACAGCTTTCAACACAGTGTATGGAAATTAGGCACAATTTGTTTTCTATAAACATGTTGAGAAAGACTGGTCACGATGTCACCATTTTACAACTCTACTGATGTGAATTACACACTTTCTATCAATGAGTTTAAATATGTATAAAGTGGATGCCTCTGCAAAGTAATTAATATCAATACCTGTATTGACTAAAAGTATTAAAATAGGGTGTACATGATTTGCTTTGTCATGATTTTGACATTAATACCACAAATTGATGAAATACTGAAACAGTATAATAGATTATGCCTTTATTCTACCAAACAAACAGAAATAATCTGTAATAATAATAATAATAATCATGTGTCTTATTGTCTTATATATAATATTTTTGGCTTTTGATGAAACCGCTTGTATTGTTTTCCTTTACACTTCACCTTCCAGCATGAAACAGGATAGAATGGAAAGATTCTATAATTACAGAGTCTTCAGTTAAAGAATTAAAGATCCAAATTGTTTTAAGAACCATTGCTTCTGTATGTAGATTTATGTAACCACAATCAGTCTGAGACTTTAAAACAATTACCACCAACAAATGAGACCTATATATATGTGTATATGTGTATGTTTTTGAAAATCTTTTGTTTCAGCTACATTCTTTTGTCACCCTGTCATCTTCTTCCATTCAGAAATCTATCATATCACAGTACCAGTCATTTCTTCTTAATCTAGTTTGGTCCTAGCATGTCAATGATGGCTGTTCAGTCACAGATTTGGGTGTGTTATGCCAGTAACGGAAAATGTAGCCCGAGCCTCAAGCAAAAATATAGCGAGGTGAATACAGAGGTCTGGTAAGTTCACTTTTGTCTAACTCCACACCCCCAGGTTTGTTTTGCTTTCAGACCTGTAGTCTTCAGACCCAACTGACACTGACATAAGTAACATTACTGGTGAACATTTAATGGAATTCACACAGCTCCCACTGGAACAAACAGAACCTTTATATAACCTTTTGCACTTAAGCAGTAGTAAGAGTTATCCTTTAAGTTAAATATCAAATTAATTGTTGATTTACATGTTAATCTATATTTAAATATTCCAAACTGTTACTATGTTGTTTGCTGTCACCAATCGATGGGTGTTGTGATTAAAATTCTTTCCAACAAATTAAAATTGTATTGAGCATTATTGAGGATTGTGGAAGGAAGTCACACAAATTGTAATTTTAATTTATTTATCTATTTTCCCCCCCTTAATGCGTAGATGTTTTCAGTTCTGTTTCATTTTGGCATCCCTGGTACTTATCTGTTTCTCTTGTTTTATGTTTTATGTCTTATTGTTGGTTCAACTTAAATAGCACTGAAACTAGATGCACAAAGGAGATTTGTGGTTGGAGAAACTGTGACATCCCAAGGGGATTGTTGGCCTGCAACAGGCTGATATAAAACACGCCAACCCACCAGTTTGATTTTCTTTGGTTTAACTACAAGATATTAGCAAGATAAGCGGAATGCACTGGGAGAAATGTAAGTACAATATGCCATTGTTGTTTTATCTACGTGATAGACACAAACTGTTGATTGCCTTATAGATTACACTTTGATTTAAGTGCGCATACCTACACTGACATCAGTGAAGAAGATGAAAGAGCCACTTTTACGTCTACCTTTTGTACAGTTTGTGTACGTTACATCAGTTTCCACTTTGAGGATGTGGGCACATCATGAACTGCAATGCAGCCAGCCCTGCAATATATGCAACCTTTAACAAGATTAAATGTTAAATGTTTTTTGTCTTTTGCAAGATGAATATTGAATAATTTAAGACTTACTATTATTACTATTAAGAATCACATGGTTATTGTAGATCAAGAACTGTTGAGGAGGCCAAGAAATGAGATTTAGCTGAAATTTGAATTTCTGCTCTTGTGTTTTTGGGCAGTTCTGATACTGAACTGAATGTAAAACATGAATGAATTATCTTATTAATTCCAATTCTTTTAATTCGGCTTCTTAGAAAAATGTGGCTAATAAAGCCCTAACTATAACCCTAGTGTGCTCATTGACTCTCCCAACATAATCTACCACATATAATTTAGAACACTAACTGAAATGTTTGATTCCAGAGTTTTGGGGGATTTTTTTCAGTGCTAACAGTGGGAGATAGCAATATACAGTAACTTTTCTTCTTGCGAACTGTATCAGGATCAGCATCGAAGCTGCTGTGTCAGACTCTTTTGGAAAGAGGAAGGTGTTCATTTGGAAGTTGGCTGTGTGCTGCTATTGGCCCATAATCTTGATATGCAAAATGGTGACTGACCTCCGCCACAGTAAAAGACTGCACAGCTGTGGCGCTTCCCCTTTTGTGTTATCCCCGCGCATATGCTATGATTATTTGTTTTCGTGTGTGTGTGTGTGTACACTCATGCGTGATTGTTGAAAACTGAGAGAGGAGAAAACCAACAAAAGCTTCTGTTCTGCGTAGTTTCAATGTAAAGATCCATACTGTAGTTTATATCTTAATATTGAATTAATACTTTTTTGCTTTGTGTTTTTTAGCACTGCTTGCTGTCATAAATCACTAGACATGATACACACCACACCCTGTCAGCAGCACGCTCCACACACTACTTCAGTCCTCTGCCAGGAATCTTTACAAATCTTTTGTTATTGCTGGCTGTGTGACAGCTTTACTTCCTGGCCTTGTGCAGCAGTAAAGTTGCTGTTTTACCTCGACAGTGAGTATTTCCAGACCATCTCCAACCATTATGTTTTCACACCAGCTTTACTCTACAGCAATCCCCACTTCATCAGTATTTGGGCTGAACCATGATGTGAAAACTTTACTTTATACAGGTATACAGACTTTGCAGAAGTTGAGAATAGTTTATTTAATGGTTTAAGCCAATTTTCATGGGTAGCTAGGTTTCTGCAAATGTTGCTAATGCACATTGGATTCCAGATTACCCAAGAGGAGTTCAATTGAGGTCAAGTGGAGTTGGTACAGATCTTCATGCTGTTTCACCTCTCATCCAAGTCACTTCTTAAGTGCTGACTGGCAAGGTGACAGGTGTTTAACCTCTGTGGGGTTATAGTTAAGGTGACTGATGTCACTTGGTTAATTGGTGCTTCTGGCTGTTGTAATGAAGGAGTTGTTGGAGTCACTGAGGCCAAGAATGAATGGCTGACAGGCAGAATTAAAAACTATTATTAAAGGCTATTAATGATACTTTAATGTTATCTTGGATTTCTTCACCTGATTGTAATCATGTAATCGGGTAATTGGGGTGAAAATGACACAATATATTCATGATTAATATGGAGAAAAGATCAGACTTCCCACCTGCCACATCCTGGCATCATCCTTGTGTTTCAACAGATGCAATCACTCCAAAAACTTACCATGAGTGTAGATAATTTACAGTCCAGCACTCTCCTCTGTGCTCAAGGGACGGGGAATGTGATGTTGGAACGGCACTGGTGAAATATCAAGCAGACTTTGATTTTAGGTTACACATATCTTTTACAACTAAAAGGTGGTAGTGGAATAGTTATGGCTCATTAAAAGCACAAATTAGTCTGCTGGTTTGTATATTTGTGTTAAAGTTGACCTGTAAATAATGAATAATATGAAGCAAAATTAAGTGTAAATAATTTAACTTCTATAGTCTGTCTTCAGTTTGCTCGCTCACCAATTCCCCTTTCTCCAAAATGTTTGAATGCATGGGTAAGATTTTATCTAGTAGTGCACACATTCTTTCGTCAAGTTTGTTTTTTTTATAGATCCTGACTTTTGTGTGGAAAGTAGTGCAGTTTTACACAGTTATAAATGGTCTAGTACTTGGGATTATCTGAACCCTGCAAGACCGAGCTGGTAATTTGCCAAAAAGTGCCCATGCCCAAGAGAAGGAACATAAACAACAGAAGGATGCGCTCAAAAGCTTGCGGATATGCAAAATTGGCCTCACAAGCTCCACTAAGTGGGTTGCACTCACTCTCTCTCAACTGTGTGAGTCTCTGAACGCATATCGGTCACATGCCGCGCCACATATGACCACCACAGGTAAATTCTGAACCTCTGGAAAACAGTGGTGTTCATACCGTTCTTACAGTTTAAAGTAAAAATAATTGGATATTTCTTTAACAGACAGTGTGTGACAGAGAAATAATCAAAAAACTATTGTACTTTTGTATTCAGACACATTAAATCATTCTGCTGGGACACCACCTGTTATTAATCCATTTTCCTATCCCATTTACTAAGAAAGAAACATTCTTTGATACATTTTTAGTGCATCCTTAAAGTGATGTACTTGCTTCTAAATCTTTCAACTTAGGAAAAAAGGACAGTTAAATATTTGGACAAACTACACCATTATTACACTACAATACAAGAGAATCTTTCATAGCTTTTACACTAATAGTTGACTGGGGACAAAGCTAATGTTTCACCTGGGCACTGTGAGATTTTATATCAGTCTAATATCATGTGCAGTTTGTAGCCAAGTGCTTTTTTAAGCAAAAAATTCTATATTGAAAATGTGTGAGCAGGGATCAGCTGGGCAACTGTGTTTTCAAGTCATGTAGCTCAGAGCTGAGTTAGTTCGCTCACTACACTTGACCAATTCGGTTAGCGACAGTTGGAATTTCAGTCAGCAAATATGACGGCCCTAAAGTGAGATGCCTGCTTTTGTCTACCTTTTGTCTGAAGAAGAGGATCACTGTAAACTACACGTGTGCAACAGTAACTAAAGGGGGAGGGGCTAGAAAACAGTCAGTTGTGTTTCCAGTCCGTGTTTCTGTTAAGCATCATGAGCTTGTCTGCACATGGCACATTGTCACACCATTCTGTTTATCTAGAGTGGCCGCTTAACCTGTCTGACCTATAGAGGCAAATCAGTCAGTGATAGATAGGAATCTGGACAAGCCTTAAAACAGGGGTTATGTAGAGGACAGAAACAGAAGCAGTCTGGACCACAGGTCTCCCTCTGCTGTCACTGGGAGTGATGGGAACAACAGCCACAAGCTAAAGGTCAGAGCAGGCGAACTGAGAGGAGTGCTTCTGTTCTTAACTGTCATTGTGGTGATAGTGAGCAAAACACTTCCAGATTCTGTTTAAGCTGATAAGACTGTCTTTCACCTGTCCCCATTAACTGAAACAAAAATAATAAACTTTGATCAATTCAGCACAAATATGAGACAAACATGACCTGCAGCAGATATGATTAAACTATTTACTACAATGGTAAACTTGCCAAGGTGTAGAGCCTGGTTGCTTATTATAGCTGAGTAACTTTTTTATTTCAGAGAATTATTTCATATTCAGTAGACTGTATTCTTGTCGTTTTTGTCCAGATGTTTGTTAATATTCAACTATTAATTGGGATATTGCTAAAACATCCTCTAAAAAATCTAAATCTAAATTTATTCATTTCAAGATGCAAGATGTGTTCCTCTGTTGTTGTCTAGTTAAAAATGACAGCAGTAGTTGGGTATTAACTAAAAACTAAGCCCAGCTCAGCCAACTCACACCAGTTGACTGAGTCACTTCAGAGGCAGTGTGAATGTGATGAGTGAAGCTGTATAACAACAGAACAACAATACAGGTAGATTGGACTTCCTTCCAAACTGTTTGTCATTGGTTTGCCTTGGTATAACAAGACTACCTACCCCATGTGTGAAAAAACGAGAGGTAAACAGTGACTATGCATGACCCATCCAAAAACAAAACTTGTAAAACCAGTCATGGCTGCTCTGATCTAGGAATTTTGGCTGACCATCAGTTAATATTTCACAAAAATATCTTGCAGAGAAAGTGGAATGCCAGAGGGTTTAACTGCAGATAGCTTGTCAGCTGAACATGTCAAACTGTTGTGAATATTAACATGGTAAGGAACTAATGAAGATGCCAAAGATGTGATTTTATAATGTACGGCAGATCCAGGGCCAGTTATCTGTAATACTGACATTATAAATATACACTATGTATTTTAATTCGTAGTTAAGATATGTTAATAAGTTCATACCATTTTTGTGTTTTGAAAAAATTTGAAACTATATGACACAAGTATTGTACATTTACAACTTCTAGTTTTAATTACTTAAATTTGAGTTATATAAAAACAATAGTCCATTTATTATATAATTCTTTCACCATACACATAAAACTATAAAACTTCAATGATCATGTTCAGATATGCATGCATACGTGATCAAAACTCTCCTGCCTGTGCTTATAAATAATGAGGTAAGATCCTTTTGAGTTATACATAAATTTGAGCGTGAGTCTGTGAGTCTAAGGACATAACACATGAAACTGTGTCCATTGTGTCATACTTCCCCTGAAAAAAGAAACTGATCAAACAGTGGCCAGCAGACTCTAAAGCTGTTAAAGTTCATGTACATAGATCACCCTCCATCTACTCTGGGGGAGAACATCATTACCCTTAATGGCTTTGTAGCCTGAGGCTGTACCAACTGGCATTGCCTGCACCTTCTCAGGTACAGTACTGTTGCTTTGAGTCATTTGAAAAGAGGCCCTTGCTGTCAGATCATATTTCTCCTCATGCTTATACTTGAAGGAAGACACTAGTTGTAAACATTTGGATGTACTGTGAGACCATTTAGCCTGAAGTCTGTTAGTGTGGCTCCACAGCACACTCAATCATGTTTATCAGTGAAGTATTCAAATTAATATGTGTAGAAGTAGGGAAAATCTTTATGATGGTTTTGCTACCTGGAAAAGACAATAAACCATTAGCTGTGATAGGTGCACTGGTTCAGCAGTTCAACAGCAACCGCAGACATTAACCAATTGGATATGATGCCAAACAATTAAATACTACTTACTTTTTGAGTTAGATGTGAGTGACAGTGATTTCAGATTATATTTTTATTTTCACTGATTTGAAAATGATCTATAATCCATCACACACACAGTATCTAAAACACAGAATAAAAAAAATATAAACATAAAATAAAGTTGCCATTGGATGGTTTGGTCAATTTTGGTTTTCAAAAAATGAGTAGACAAAATGAGTTACAATCAAACAAAAAACACATTCAAAATCATACTAAAATGCAGTTTTACACGAGTTTGTTAATTTCATTTGAATTTATTTTCATTTATTTCCGTTATTTTACATTGTACAGGATATTTTTACTTTTATACTATGTTCTTCTGTCTTCTGTTTTTTGTTACCACTACTTCAGTACTACCTTTCTTAAAGTCTACACATTTCTTTGAAAGATACAAATAGGAACTTGGAATGTTCCTGCAAAAAATACATAAATTTATACAATAAATGTATTTAAGCAATCTCAACATCGTACCACCACGAGGGCCATTAGTAGCTGTTTTGGAATCTTTGGAACTGTATCACATTATCTTCATCAGCAGAAGGATTTGCACAGTTATAACTGTATTGTCAGTGTTATAGTGTTCTGAGCATTTACAAAATTAAAAATGTTAGCATTTACAATTTCATGTCAAATATTTTGTTACCATAATTCCCAATGTTTTGGGGTTTTTTTGGACTATGCTAGATTTAAATGTGACTGTGCGCTTGTCACAAGTTTATGTTGAGTGAAAAAGTTCAGTGAACTCTGCGAGTTCAGGCTGGGGTTGATGTGGTTCATGGTCATGAACTCTGTGAACCCATCACAAAGACTGCCTCAAGACAACTGAAGGGAAATGATGTCACACATATCTCTTTCTTTCTCTGTTTCTGGCCTTTGTAGCACCACCACCAGCACTGGCCAGGTCCAGACCGTACCAAGGTGTCCGAGTCAGAGACCCGGTCAAAGAGCTGCTGAGGAGGAAGAGGAGTCTGGAGCTGCATAGCACCAAGACGGCACCCCCTACTGCGGTGAGAACATTGTGACACGTGATGTTAACATGTAATGACGTAAATTTTTTTTTATCACGTCCTTTCGAGGAGTAACAGATGTTGTGATCACTTGTACATAATCTTTTTTTTAAACACATTTGACATTTAAAAATGAAGTGTGCATTTTGGTTAACAAATGATCAACATCATATATTTATATACTGACCCATTTTATACATAAACAAACAAACTTTACGAAAACGTACAGCGTTGTTCCTCCATACTTTACAGAGAAACCCCTTTCCAAAGATCCTTGTAAACAGTAAAACCACATTGTTCTCTGTCACTTTATCGCAGTGTGATAAGTCATTAAACAAATAGGCAGCTTGGGATTTACTAGGATTTGCTTTACTCACAGTATGGAGCAATGATTACTTACAGTGCTGATGGAATCAAACACTGCATACCTGTGCTATGTGATACCTTCTGTACTTATTATTAGACAGAGCAGAAACTACTAAGAAAAAATATTAAAAAGAGAGCTTGAAATGAAATCAAATCTATAAATATCATATACAGCAAAGGAACATGATTACTTTTAAATCCATCGTCTGAAAGAACAACCCACAAACTTTTCTGGCTCCTCCAGCAAAGGACAGCTTCTGTAGATTCAAATAAGCTCAAATTCAGGAGGATTGTTGGGCTGTTATTGTAGAATAGTTTCCATGACAACAAATACTTTTTTTTGCCATTTTTAAAAATGTTCCTTTATCACAATCTAAAGATTTATTACAATTAGTCTCTAGGCTGATATTCTTCACTCATCTCAACTATCATAACTGAACATTATGGTATTCTTAAGAGCTGGAAGGAAGGTTCCTTGTGGTGCAATCAGGTTGTGAGCGGTCAGGATAGCAGAGTGAAGGGGGAGATTTTATCCTTATATAATCCAGGTGTTTTTCCATGACAGTTACAGCCATTCCCCAGATTGCTCCAGGGCTGGGCACACAGCCCCATATGCAAAATAACTTGCAGTCTTGCCAAAGAGCCCTCCCACTTGCTATTTATTACATCTTCCTGACCAATAGAGGATAGACACAACACGTTTACGGACACATGCACAAAAACTCCCTACCTGTGATAAGAGAGAAGGAAACAATGAAACATTACTTGATGCCAAGTTTCATTGTATTCTAAAATAATTGGCTGCAAAATATAATTTTTAATACGCATCTTTCACTGTGAGAGCATTTTTGTGCAACATGACAATAACTCCTGATACTGACCCCATCCATCATTTTATAGGGTGTTTAACTGTTTTGACCTCTGAGGATCCTCAGGATGCCTTTCTATCTTTAAATGTCGAGAGTTTCAAAATTATTCCAGTGGATGCAATCATTAAAATAATGTATCCACATGCATTCCACCTTATTAAATGAATAGACTGACATTTGGGAAATATGGTTTTCCACTTCTTTGTGCAAAGTTTAATGAGAAATGGGGGATTTGGAGTCTTGATGGCACTGTGTAGTTCTCTCCTGGAATTTACTTTGCCTAACAAAGAAATAGTTGTTATTTTTTTATAGTTATGTAAAATAGCAATTTGCTGTTTTACACTTTTGGATGGATTAATATTAAACAAATACTCCATAGTGTATGACTGTGGACTAAGACTAAAACTAGCTGCATGGTGTTACTACTGTTTAGTATGAATTAGCCCTTTAATGTCTAAGAGCTTCTCACTTTAAATCAAAGGACAGCGCTCCTCTTTGCAGGTTTGTTGAGCCTAATGTGTTGGGGAGCAGGAAGATTATTGTTCAGCTCTCTCGCTGAACACACCCCGTCAACACTTACCTTACCAATGCTGGTATTAGGCTTATTTATGTTCTCCAGCAGGAGAATACTTTTTTGTAAGGACCAAAGCTTTATTTTCTGTGGACATTTTCTAAACATCTATGCTTTGGCAACAATATCTGTCCAAAGTGTTTTTTCTTGATTGAGTTTTCATACCCTCTTGAGCAGGTGAAAGCAATATCAGGATTCCAGTATTATGCCTTTGGCGTAATGACTGAGCACTGCAGCTCTCTGCCTGCTGTCAAAGCTGTAACACGAACTAGCTTCCTGGTACCTCTGCCGTCCTGCAGGCACCTGACAGCACATGCCCTGTTGCCTGTGAACATGCCGAGCTGGCTGGCTACAGGGAGGGTGTTGCGGTCTTTCACTGCTGCTCACGTTAAGCTGTACCCAAACACTGACACAAGCTGTCAGAACTGTCACTGCTGCTGCTGCTGCCTTTCTCATTCCTTTGGACTGTTTTCTCACTTAGATTCTGTACCGCCGCCGAGTATGCACGTGCCCTTGCAGGGACCACACAAAGCAAAAAGGTTTTCATATGTGCATACATAAATACATATGCACATATGTATTTCAAAAGAGGTCACATGCACATAGTTCTGCATGATGGACATTTGGGTATGCACATCAACAAAGAGAGGTAAAGAGGAACTGATTGGACAGAGTCAATGAAATTGAGGTTAATTTTCCTCAAATCAGACAAATCATAGTAGCACCAAGACAAGATATAAAAATCAAGTGATTTCCTTTCCAGAGTCCTTCCAGTAAAAGACACTCACGTAGGCACTCAACAAATGAAGATGAACTTTACAAGTTTGGAAGTGTAAGTTGTATTCTCATAAAACTGAACACGGTGGGTACACGGTCATCCTTGGTGCACTGAGTTTGCCCTATTACCATGGGATTGTAGTTGTTAAAAGTTTATTTTTGAGAAAACATCTCCAACTCTTTAAAAATTCCAACTAAGCCCATTGACTGAGGAAAATCATATGAAACAACTTTATGCTCAAGAACAGCTACTAATTTTACTAATTAATCTCACACCAGATTTAGCTACTTTCCACCTGCAGCCTCTGGGCAGGCAGACACAGTCACTTCAAAACATAAAGCAAGTTCAAAATACAATAAATGCCAACTGCTACATATACATCCTTTTTTCACTCAATCCACCTGGCCCTATTCCCTCCCTATCTCCCCCTTTCTCTCTGTCACTCGCTCTCTTCAATTTAATCGGGGTTCCTGCTCACACCTGGACTCGATCGGTGCAAGCGTAATTACTGCATATTTATATATCAACATTAAAATGTGGTTGAGTTCTGCAGCAGTACATGCGATTTATGGATTCACTTATGGACATGCTCAATTTACTATTCTTTGGTATAACCCTTTTTTTTAGGATGTGGTCGCACACAACAATCAGTCATCATACAAACAAGGTATGCGTTCACTAACAGCTAAACACCTGAGCGTTATTCCTTTAAGTAAAGCATGTGTCTCCACATGTCTTCAAAGACTCACACTCAGCTTTTCTTTGATTCAGCCGTCTTTGGCTCTGATGTTGCCAGCACAGCTGAGTTGTCAGCTGAAGCTGGAGATGGAGGGCTGCATAGCACAGGATGGAAAGCTCCTCCCACTGTGAGTAGTGCTGGCCTGCAGCCCACCATGATGCCATGGTCTTCACCTGAATACAACCAGCAGGATCCCTCGGCTCAGACTCTGGCCTATCCCACCACCACCCTTACTGCAGACTTGTATATGCAGACTCTGTGCCCGAGCTACACCATGCTGACCTACACACACACGCCACTGCTCACTAACTTTGGGGTGAGTAGAAGACATCTCCATGTATGAAATTTTTTTTTTCAAGTTTTTGCAGGTGAGATCTTGCATGTGAAAATAAACTCAAGCAAAAAGGAAACTGAAAAACAAAATTCTAGGTTCTAACAGTCACTTCTCCATGCACAGGAAGAAGTGAATCAAACCTCTAATTATTCACCACCAACGACATGTCCAACAAGTGCCACGATAACAACAATTTCAATACATTTATCATGTATACATAATACAGCAGTGTATTATAAACAACCTTAGATTTGAAATGGAATCACCAGGCAGCCAATGTTTATGACGTACCTAATACGCTGTGAATACCTCGGGAAAATATGGACTTTGATGTGAGAGTCTCATAAAGCATTTGTGCAGTTAACTACATTGGGTGGGCATACACACTAAATAAATACAGTGTCAGAGGAGAAACCACCAAAAGGGTGTATGATGTTATGTTTCATATCTAAATACAGTTCTGGAATTCCCAAGAATTGGGTGGTAACTTGAATACAGGTGCCTTCTCCAGTGGGGTTTATTTTCGATAAACTGTTTTTGCAGTTTGCATATCTAGATCGTTAAATGGTTTGTTGTTTTGTCACAGTCTTTCACCTCTATTTTGCACATCTTATGTATGGGTTTGCTTTTATCCAGCTCTTCCCTGCTTTCATAGTTCTTAACTTAAAAATGCAACCAGACAAAGGCAAACCTTTTGGACTTGCAGCATTGGATGGAAAACAATGATTTTTTCTTAGGTGGCCAGATGTTGGTGCACGTGAAGGCTGACCGCACGGGACTATTAAAATCTATTGTCTATGTTATATTGGGCCTTTATAACTCAAGGAAGTGCGAGGAAGTAGACTGCACTGGTATGACAACCCAATTACTTTGTTTTTGTAGTGTATAAGGTACAATGCCCAAATTCTCCAAACACCCTCTAAGACACCAAAATGGATAAACTCCCCAGAAAATAAGAGAGCATGCTACCTAGTTGCACTGCTCAACATATTTTCCTCTAATTTAATTTACTTCTGATGACTTATGACTTATGATGTTTTTAGAATTGCGTAAGTGAAGACAATGTCAATGTCAGTTCCCTTGTGATCAACAGTAACATTTAAGTCATATTTTTTGTTCTTTCTAGACCATACCGGTGGCCCCAGCAGGGGCCTCCCTCCCTCAAATGGAGCTCCCAGACTCAGGGTTGTCCTACCTTCCCTGGGCCCAGCCATTAACCACCATATCTACAATGCCCAACACGGGTGTCCAGTTTTCTCCCAGCTCTGCAGCCCTGTCCGGCTCACCTCTGGTGCACATGCCCTTGTCCATGTCTTTGACCACCATGATCCCTCAACTGGAGGCCCAGGGTGTAGACCCTCAATCCCACATACCTGACCTCCCACAGCGTTCGGAACACCAGCTAGACCCTGAACCACAAGGCCAGTCTTTGGATGAAGATGCAGGAATAGACTCTGAAACACCAAATCTACTGGATAAACTTCTGGAGGATCATAAGGAAGATGGTGAAGAGGACAGGGACTCGTATAGCAATTCGCTCTTCATACCCAGTATCTGAAAATATGAGTGTTCATTTCATCTTTTGAGAGCAGTATTTTGTGTTCCTAGAACTTTCTTCTGTACAATTTGATGTATTCACAAATGTCATTTCGAACAATAATAATGGCTACCATCCATTTCAGTGCTATGATGCAAAAGCCTTATAACTGTGCATGCTGGATAATTTTAATTTCATTACAAATATATTTGGTAACATGTACCACTAAAGCGCAATAAAACTAAAACTAAAAGTCTGTCTTGTATAGAGAACCCAAGTCACAGGCTAGTCCATCCATCCATTTGCTATACCGCTTAACCTTTGTGGTTTGTGGGGGGAACTCGACCAATCCCAGCTGACATCAGAATCAAAATTACTTTACTCATCCCTGGGGGAATATTCTTTATTATTTTAGTTGAAGATATACTTAAATGATCATTATTCTTATATAGATTTGAAAAATGGGTTAGGGTAATATGCAGTCAACAGGGTCTCACAGTTTACTTTTGCTCTGCTGGCCCTTAGCAGGTTGGTCTTGGTCTGTCTGAGCTCTGGGAACATTGCTACAATAGATGTTTTCAGACTGAAAGAGTGGTTGGAGGACCTACCTATTCTTAAATCCACACTGCAAGAACTGGAAAGGATCATGAATGCCATTTTGAGGGACTTTAGCTCCTGCTTTCCTTCCCCGCAAAAGAGGAGCTGAGTGATGCAAGTATATTGTGACTGGTCCAGACAAAAAACTACCATTACAATAAATTACCATTAGAATTGGTTACCCAACTACAGTGCTGCCATTTATCGCAAGAGTTTTACTTTCAATCATATAATCAATTTTTCCAGTTCCATTATTGTAATAAAACCCACAACACACGTAAAAAAACATCTCCGACCAAAGGATCCTCAGTCTTGTTTAGCTGTCATAGAAATGGTCCTTGTATGTCTTGCTGCTTGGATCACTTCAGCAGTCCTAGTGCTTGCACAGGTGTGAAGAGAAAAAAAGGGTATGCACAGTATAGCACTTCTCAGGGGAGCTCCCTGGTAGGCATTTCCTCCCAGTGAGTCACCAGAGCATTTAAGGAAGATTATGCATTAAGATGTAATGTTTTTTCCTAACCTGTACTGGATTGTTAGCAGATTTTTTTCCTTTTTACAGCAAAAACTGACATTGGATGACGATTTGTTCTGTTGTCCTGATCAATATGAGTTATTTCTGAGACAGAAGGCAAAGGGAACATTAGTGCTGCCCTCGGTTTTTGCCTTGGTCATAAAATCTTTCAATAATTTTGTCAGTTAAAAAGAAGCTGAAGAATGATCATTTATCCAGCACTGCTATTTGTTTCTTTTTCTTAGCTGATGATTTGTATAAAACCAAAGGAATGCTTGAGGCGGTAAGTTGCGCGAGGAGGGACGAAGGTCAAGTGAGGTCCTAGCAGTGTCTTGAAACTGTGCCTCATAACAACATAGAATTTTGAAATGGAAGGATGGAGCTTTCATAGCTCACAAAAATATTGTATTAAGAACACGCTATGGATTTGAGTATTTTTTAACCCTAAAAGGATGTATTTTGTGATGGGCCCAAAGTTATCTGAAAATTCACAACTGAGCCCTCACCAGTGTGCCAACCAAGGCCAGTGAAACACAAGTGAGGGCTTAAACCTCAACTTTAACCAACTTTAACCTCAAACTGCATAATTAAAGAACTTTATGTCAAAATGCTACCACTGTGTATTAATCATACGTCACACACAACAAGTCATGTAATAACAATACAGCACATGATATGTTAATATTAGATACCACATTGCTGTGACTATAGTAATTAATTATCTAAATTTATCATTTTCTTTGTTTTGGTTGGGAAGCTTGGAGCTTAGTTAAGTTGTCATTCAATCAAAAATATGCTATGTAGTTCAAACTTTCTCAACTCCAAAGCTTTTCATTTTTTTTTAACATACTGAAGAGATCACAAGACCTGAGCTGAGGATTTTGCTCCAGTGCTTGCGCTTGGCAGTGAAGGCCTCTGAGTTTCAGGGTTTTTTTTTTACCCCAGGGGAAACTGACATTGTGAGAGGGGCTGCAACTCATCTGTCAATTTCTACACCTGGAAACACCTGAGATTGTATCACATGGGGGGAAAAACAATATGCAGAGCCTGCACTTGTGATAGGGACATGTGGCAATTAGTTGGGTTTGGCTTGGTCTTCTCAGGCAGAATTACAAGATTGTGAAGACCACAGATCAAATGCTACTGTTAAGAGTACTGGTGATACACGAGTGGATAGTGATAGGTAATATCCAGTCAAAAGAAATTGAAAACGAGGAAAAAAAGGAAGAGAAAATAAATCGAAATGACAGACACATGAGGGCAGCCAAATATTGAAAAACTACAAATTTCTCTTGCCTAAGTGGGCTAGTATGAATTCTGGGGATGGAACCTTCTGAGTTCATGGATGAGAGGTAATATGGAAATGTGTAATAGTTACAGAGGCAGCATGTGTTGAATCACAGAGTCCCTTTAAAGCACTCCACTTTGGGCAAAGAGGCATTAAGGAAACATGCCTGCACCTTTGAGAGCATGCAGGGACGGGACACATGGAGCACTCACCGGGCCAAGGTTGCACCCCAGGGTCCCATAAATTTAACATTCCAAGGATGCACACATTTTCAGATTATATATAAAAGTAGGAACTAATGGCTTTATTAATGGTTATTAATGCTTTCATTATCAGTTATAGGCACCACTTTTAGTTGGGTTGATTGACATTTTATGTTAAAATGTCAAATTATCTTGATAAATTGTCTTAGCCAAGAATGTCAACCTTGACCTGAGTATTTGAAAGGGGCAAATCTGGGTAAACCTGCTCAGAGAAAGTATGTTGGACCCTCCTTTGCTAGTATATTGCTATTAGCCTATTGGATTTGCTGAGTCATGATCTGCAAAAATTAAAATACTTTACTCTGATTGCATTCATGATCGTTTAACCACATGGGCCTGAATTTACAAGAATACTTTGACATTTTGAGAATTAAGATCCCATGGGGCTGCTATGCTTATTGCTTTTGCACGTCAGATTTATCTCGGTTTTCATCTGCGAAGAAAAACAGCCCTCTGCAGGAGGCACAACATCACCGGCACATTGACAGCCCTGGAGCCAGTACAGTCATGCCAAGGCTCGTTCTTCCTGCTCTGCTCTCAGAGAACACTTAACACTAAAGGTTATCCTTTAACAGACCAAGACACCTCAGATCAAGATAGCACATCACACAATGTTTCAACGGAACCCACATATCATTGTTTTCAGATTTTTTTATTTTAATTTCAGTTGTACTCACATTTAGATATCTTTATAGTTATCTAATAAGAGGGGCAATGCAGGGAGACACTTAATGCTGAGAATGATGTGGTTAAAGTAAAGAAAGATTTTATAGTTATCATTAAATCTATGTATATTATGAAACACCTGCCAAGTAAATGCTGCCTCCCAACTGCCTTTTTCTGTGAATTTCTATATAAATATCTATAGGTGGCATACCTCTTTCTGTCTCCTTTGCCTGAACAGCTATCATTAATCACGCTGGGTAAATACATAAACCATCACTTCTGGTTATTCCAGGGAAATCGCTATCAGACACAAAACGGTGAAACAACAAGAGCCTTCTGATTAACTAAAAACAGACTGATTTGTTTTTGTTGTTCTTTCTGCATTTCTTACTGGTATAAAAACTTTGACTTCAATAGCATTGACTAAGCTACTTCCCATATCGAAGCACAGCACTATCTCAGGTGTGTTCACCCTCCACTTCCCTTCTGTTTGGTGTGTAAATAAGAGTTCCTGGCACTTTCTCGGTGCAGCTGTACAGTGTGTGACCCGTCGACCCCATCTTTCTGTTATCAGGCTTGGGTGTGTGCTGGTCGTATGTGCAGAGCACATGAATGAGTGTAAACAGCCCTTGATTTACTCAATAAAGAAAAATCCTCTGATATGAATACACGCAACTGAAGAGCTCACATATCAGTATTTGCGAAATGCAGTATAATGTTATTTAAACTATACATTTTCACCATCCAACTTTTCTTCACTCATGATGATGTTTCATTTATAGGTTGCCTAAGTTTGATGTTGCTTTAAGATATTACAATTACCACAGAGATACCACACATACATACAACATTGACCTGTTGCTCCCATATTTGGTTATGATTAGGTTTCTGTGGTGCCTTTGGTGTGACTTTACCTGTACTACAACAATTCAATTAAACATTATTAGCATCAATTTGCAGATGTTTGCTGTTCACTTTATCCTCTTCTGTATTTTTTAGATTACAGCGTGGATTTTTTGCACCATCCTGATTCTCATTCATTACAGATAATTCAAGACAGATAATTTAAGATACTGTCCACTGACATGGATTTCAAGTAATTTCTATCCAATTATTGCCCAAAATGTAGTAGAGGCTATGAACAAATATTAGTCCAAGCAAAGTTGAAAAGTTTCAGCCCTGCAGGAATGGGAACAGGATGTTTGGTAAGCTCATTTTTTTGAACTCCACACCCCCAGATGAAGGTATTTGTTATGATTTCATCTGTGCACTTCTAAAGGCGTTATGTGCAAGTTTTCTCTTTTACTGTTTTATTGTTTGGAGTAGTTGTGGTTGCTTGCCAACAGCTAAAGCCATTGTTGCATTTACAAGACAAGGTCTTACAATACACTGCCTGTATTTAAGAATCTTTCTATTCACATGTAATTTTTATGACATTTTGACAAGCTATCGGTGCCTTTGTTCGCCCTACAACGTTACACAATACTAATCACTCATGTCGACAGCTCTTGCAAATCAATAACCAAGTAAACAATGGTCTGTCCTAAATTCTCCTGTTAATGAATAAACACTGTTTTAATAGAGACAAAATTATCCGCTAAAAGTGCAGAGGAAAAAAAAACACACAATAAATGGCATAAAAAAGATTGTTGTCTTTGCCGACATGCTCAAACAGCAATACCAGCATATAAAAGCTGATTGAAGACCTTTGCTGAGGCCTGAATGTGGGAGTTTCCTCATACTGATCTGGTACTGGCAAGCCTCTGCAGGGGGATTTCCACAGGTGGTGGTTCAGCAGGAGCATGAGGGGAGCTCGCCAACAGGATCTGTAGAAAATACTCTGTACACACGTGCATGCACTGAGCAGAGCGAGAGCCTGCCATGCACACATATAAAATAATCCCTTAGTGTTTGACACATTGTATCCACTTTCAGCAGTTTAAGCAGTAAAAGTGTGTGGGTGTGACGTGTAGCTAGGAAACACAAAACTCTATTCATGTTTCTGATTTTTTTTTTTGTTTGTATGTTTAGCCCAGAGTTGGCAGACTTTGGTGTGACCAGGGTCAAGTACGCAGAGAGGCTTTTTAATACACTAAAGTTGTTTGGTGGCAACATGAGTCCAAGAAATTTTTGGAAGAAACTAATCATGCTTCACTTTTCATAACTAGATTCAACTTGCCATTTTATTGATATAAGACACCAGCAGCAACGTATTTGGCATACTTGTCCCGCTGCATGATCTATCTGATCACAAGGTGTGATACTGAGTAAAAGCACGTACGCCAAATTTCAGAGAAAAATATGCCAGGAAAGGAGAAAATGTGCTTTGATGTATATTTATTTTCAATGGCCAAACTAAAAAAAGTGAGCTTGAAATAGCAGAAAATACATATGCAGTGTCTGAGTACAAGTTTTGTTGGACCCCTATATATGTCTAAAACATCAACAATATAATATCAGGCTTTGGTATAAGGACAAAATATTATGGGAGGTTCTTGTATGCATGAATAGATACTATGACTTCAATAAGTGTTCAAATTTTTTGCATGTGTTGATGTCTTTTAGATTTAATCTACACTCAGTGACCCATAATGACATTCAGATTATTTTATTTTTTTTCAATATATCAAAAACTGAAATCTATCATTTCAAAAATGATTTAGACCCTTTGTTGTGCTACTTCAAACTGCGCATCCTCTTTGCTTTAATAATCCTTGAGTGTCTAGAACGTGATACTAATACACATGTGGCAAATTGATTTGATTTGACATAGTTTAGAAAGGCACACACCTGTGTACATAAGGTCCCACAATTTACCCTGCATGTCAGGACAGAAACCAAACAGCAACAGGAACAGGGAGACGAGTCAGAACTGAGGGAAAGACGAATGCAGCCAAATGCTGAAGAAAACCTGCGCCAGAGAGCATGTTACCTGAGAACAAAGTAACAGTTCGACTTTCAGTGCAAGAATGACCTGAAGCAAACAGCCAAGACAACTCTGGAATGGCTTCAGGACAATTGTCTGACTGTCCTTGGGAGGCCCAGAATAAGCCTTAAACCCAAGAGAACTTGAAAAATGGGACTGCCCAATCCAAATGTTTAAACCAGTGATTTGAAAAAGAAAACACTTATTGTGTTGAACTGAATTCTTCAGTCTCTGATATGGAGAATATTCAAGAAAAGAGGATTACCACAGCTGTGCCAGTAAAAGCCTGACTTCAGTTAAGGTGAACGGGTGACTGGGTTTCAATGGACAGTTCTGGTTAATTTAAATCAAGGAATTAAATGAATAAAAGTAAAGACCCTGAACAGCACAAGGATTCTGCTGAGAGAACGGATCCACCCTCAACAAAAACATGCATGATCTTTACATTTGAGTTAAATCAACAGTACTATATGGACTCATAAGGAGGTGGGGCAGAAGCTGGAAACATAAGCACATGGTTATGGCATGAAGGTTCCAGGAGTGTAGTGAGAAGAATCAGGTTAGAATACCTGCATCATTTATTTGCATGCCAATGATTGGATGTTAGTCAGACAATACCTCCCAGCAGCATGCAGTACTTCTTCTTCACACACCTTTTTTCTGTAATGTGAGATTGTTGCTGAAATTTCAGGCAATCTAACTTTGAGTTTTACTGCTACAGAAAAAGGTTACGATAATGAAGTACTGTTGGTTATCTCAGCAAGGCTGGATTGAGGCAGAATTACCAACCATGCAAAGCAGGCAACTATCCTGGGGGCTCTGGACCCTCGGGCAACTAAACACTGCCAGTTTAACATGTGGCAATCAGTCTGAAGTCATTTAAGGGATAGGTTCACATTTTTTCAAGTCTGTCTTAAAACAATAGTCAGGCTACACTGGGGCTGGATTTACCTGCTGTAAGCACTCCTCCTTTTCACACTGGTTATAATCTCTTTGTAATGCACTTTTAGTGTAAGAGATGGGGGACACACGTCACAGTCCCTGTTTTGTGTTAAAGATATTCCACAGTTCATTTAGAGTTAATGTGAGGCTTTAGCAGACTGATTCAGACAAATGAAGTATCTTTGAAAGCCCGAGCAATTCCCTCTGAATTCAGCCATTGACCACTCCCTGTATAGTCCGGTACATAAGCTATAAAATAAGATTTCAGACACAGATGACATTAAAGGCACATGACATCAAAGCCATAGCAATGCATTGTGTTGTTTTTTTTTAACAAAACAATGGTGCACAGGTGACGGCCACTATCCTGGTCCAGAGAAACTTCTGGTTAGCGGAATCACAAATTTTTTTGGAAACCCACCCCAAAATCAAGGGTTACCCTGAAATTTAAAGAGACTGGTTTTGTTTATTAAGCCCCCAGGTCTGAGAGATAGCTGATAAGGGGATTCGTAGTGTTGAGATAAATGGATTGAAATTTCACAATAGGCTAGACAGTGTGACCCATGAATTCCCTACTTTCTCATCAAAGCCTATCACAGCCTTATCAAACACCTGAAGGGATGTAGCATGTCAACACACACACACACACACACACACACACACACATATGCACGCACACGCACGCACGCACACACACACACACACACACACACACACACACACACACACACACACACACACACATATGCACGCACACACGCACGCACGCACACACACACACACACACACACACACACACACACACACACACACTCCTCCCCACTCTCCTTGTTGAACCACTTGTCAGTGTCAACAATGCTGCAGGTGTGACTCTGGTGGGACTTCAGCAGAATTCAGGCTTGTATGAGATCAGAGTGAGGAGCTGCAGACAGATCAGGTTAGCATGGATCAGATCTTAATCTGCTGGAACTCTCCTGGTGTCAGTTAGGAGCCCCACATTCCCCAGTCTTTTCACTTTAATGCCTGAGAGCCATAAACTTGCCCCTGTCTGCAACAGCTTTACTGTGTGCCTTGCAGGGGATTACAGCTTTGACACTCAGCTTTGGGTTAGGAGCATCTTGTAAGTGTTTTGGATATGAGGCCACATACAGCTACGTTCCATCGGGTTCAGACAGAAATGTTTTAAGTTTTCCACTTGAGTAAGTTTAGTAAGTTTTTCACACATTCGTCAGATGATAAACATTTTAGGCCTCATTAAGGAAACACTGCCTGAGCTTAAAATTGTACTTGAAAGTTGCTATTCTTTGCCACAAATTTGACTTTTATAAAAGCATCAGAATGAGTGTTGCAGGGTTTTACAGCTCACATGTGAGAACATTTTGGCATGCCAAAAAGGTATACCATATTTTATTATGCTCACAAGACAGACATTTGGTCCTCCAGTCTCTTGTTGTCTGATGAAGCTCAATGTGTTGAAAAAAAACCCCAAACAAAAAAAACATTTGAGATTTTTGTTTTTTCAAAATGTCATTGTATGATTACATATGGTGCTCATGGTACATCCCAAAGTCTGCAGGTTGATTCAGATCTTTCAGGATTCCTTCACTTCAGTGCAAAGTGTTGCCTTACAGCACAATCAGCCCCACATTACCAATCAGCATTGCTTCACTCTCCTCCCACAATTTTTGCACTGCACTGTGGTAGTACGCTAAATGAAGGAGTCTTGATGTTGGGCAACATGCGTAAAGTTCTATGTTGTTCAGAGAGTAAAGTGTGAACCTACAGGACCAGACACTGGGGAAGTGAACTTGTTGGAGATCGTGACTTACCATCGCTTTTCAGGTCTGACTGTGTAGTAAATGAACATAAACACACTGGCACGTTCAACATATTTTTATTTAGTGCAGCAAAAAGTTATGTGTATGAAAATAAATCTAAGTGGTAAAAAAATTAATTGATACAAAAATATCAGCCTTTCTATCCATTCGGCATTTATCATATTCACGACATGAAAGCTCAAGGCAGTAAGGGCACATTAAACTGCAGAGGGGACCATCAAACAAACCGCCTTACTGAGTACTTGAAGAGAATCATATTTACAAGCAGAAGACAAAGCAATACTGCTGAAGGTCTCATCATAGCACATTGTAACACATTTCAGAGCTCATCTGAAAATCCCTCTTAAAATAGTTCTCTTCCACGGGGTAGGTATACGGATAGTCTGTAGGGTTGTAGTAAGGTGCATATTCAGGTGCAGAGAAGCTGTCCTGCTGGCCCGGCCAGCAGGGGGGAAGACAGTAACAGTCCTGGAGGCTGCAGTGCTGGTTGTGGTAGTGCTCTGAGGCAAAGCTGTGATAGCTGGACTCCATCCTGGTGGGCGAGTCGTAGCAGGAGGAGGAGGAGGAGGAGAAAGAGTCCTGCGGCGAGTAGCTGTTATGATCCATGGGGCTGCAGAGCTTAAGCGACTCTGGTGGGGAGCAGGGAGCCTGCAAAGGGAAGAAGACATGGAGGATGGTGAGGACTATTTTTAGAAGGAGATTGGTGTCATGTGATGGACATCAAACTGACACTAGACCACAAGCTCAGCAGGGGACACCTGTGAGTGGTGTTTTTGTTTAAGTTTTTGAATTAATCTAATTATTCCTTTATTAAAGCTACTGAAATAATAATGTTTCCCCATGTATTTATTTACTATGTGTAGTAAGTATATTTGTTACCTGCTATTCAATAATCTCATTGGATGATTTTGTCAAACAAAAACAGATCTGATCACAAACAAAACTGAATTAGATGCTCTAAATGTACCTGTTGGCCACAAAAACATATACAGTAATTATGTTGAATTAGAGCCCTATACGTTTCTGCTAAGGACAAAATGCCAAAACTCAATTCCAAAACAACACGATTTGATGTTGTGTGACATTTTAGAACAAGTTAATTCTTACAGACCATGATCTAAGGCGTTTACCAATGGTCTTACACCACCGTCCTATTTTACTCAATCCTGTCGAACAAATTGAAGTTCCAGTTTTAACTGGCGAATACACGATAATGACAGAAGTGTAGTAACTGATAGGCTATGTATACCCGGCAAGGAATTACAATCTCTTAAAAAGCACTGGTTTTAAATGGACTTGTCATTGTCAATGGGAGAGACCTACCATCCCATGCCCATAATAGTCAGCATCTGAGAATCCGTGGCACCAGGGCAGCGGAAGGGCAGGAGGGGGAGGCAGGGAGGCGTTATAGCTGCTGCTGCCGCCGCCGGTGTTGTTGTTGTTGTTGTTATTGTTGTTGTTGTTACCGCCATTGTAGCAGTTGCTGGGCAACATCATGTCCCCGAACTGCGGCTGGATGTCGATATATGTGTCCCCTTGCATCTGGATGTTGCACGAGTTATCGGGGATCTGGAACGAGGCGGTGCGCAGCTGGAAGGCTCGCGCGCCACAGCTGCTCAAGTCTGCTGAGGTAATGGCAGGAGGAGGATCCACATAGCGACCTGACGGGATTCAATCAAAAATGACATTATAAGTATAAAAAAAAAGATATATGTCCAAAAGGTCAAGAAAAAGATGGAAACACATCATAGACTGCAGCACAAGTATCACACCCCTGCCATATAAAGTATACACACACCTATAAATACAACACATTTTGAGGGCTTGGGATTAACGTTGCATTTCAAATTACAGTTGATGATAGGCTATTGTTCTAGGTCAAATCCACCTACATAGGGAATACATGGGCAAAGCGAAAGAGGAGGACATTTAAATAAGCCTATAAATTCAGAGCGATGGCATGACTCCAGTAGTCTGCAGTTTGCTGTCTGTCATCAAGGAGTGCCGTATGCTTCTGACTTTGATTCTTTTTGATTAATCCAGATCTCTTCTCTGCTTTACTCGTCTCGCTGCAGCACTACGAATTTTTAAGTTGCGGGAAAATTTGAACTTAGACATAGCAAATATAGGCGCCTGCGATTGTCACTGGTCAGGGTGGATTCAAATGCTGCAGTAGATTAAAAAACTTCGTGGTTTTATGTAACACTGGACTTGCTGCTGGGTGAACTTACTTGGTAAAGTGGACGCGCAAAGATCCCGAAGATCCAAGCAAGCCTGGGACATCTATCCATAAGGAAGAAAACGAAAGACAGGAGGAGGGGGGAAACAAGATTATTGGATTTTCTACCAGAATATTTGGCTTTCACTGATTTTGACAATGAAACACATCCCTTTCCACGAATTTCTGTGCGTGTATATGGGTGGGAGGGTGGGTGGGGTTGTTCTTGCAAAGGTATGAGCCTGGATGTGTATGCAAATGTATGAATATGCGTGCTAATGGATTTGTTAAAAAAAACGTTAGGATATTTTCGACTGGAGACTATCGTTCATGGAGGCAGTTTATTGCTCTGTTAAGTGAGTGTTTCTTTTTTCCTTCTGACAGTAAAACGGCAGAGTGGCTGTACGGGTGTAATGGGGTTGGAAGTGGGAGGCAGGGCTTACCGGTTTAAGTTTCTTGCTGTTGGCCTCCTGGGCTCTGAGCCTCTGTAGCAGCTCTTTGACCGTAGTCTTCACGCGGACGCCCTGGTACACCCTCGGCTTATCTGCGTGAAGGGAACAGCATTGTCAGTCATGTTTACTAAGCACAGTCCATCGCTGCAGACAACAACAGACACCGACTCCCCTCTCCTCCACCCAGCCCCTCCTCCACTCACTATTCCACCACGTGTTTTCTTCCCTTAAATTCAAAACATAAAAACAAAAAATCGTGTGCATTACTTTATTCCTTTAAAATGGCAGCCTCGCAATCTGTCGAAAAGCCTATACCACTATCACCCATCTAATAAATGGCTTAATGACAGACCTTTAAGTTGAAAAGTCTTGTAACGTATACAGCACGTTTAAAATAAAAGAAAAAAAATGTTTTAACCATGTGTGGCGCCTCAATTGTCTAAAGTTTTGTGAGAGTAAACGGTGCGTAAAAGAGCATTTTCACTGCTCGGTGCGCGCGGTGGCTTTGGGGTGTTTCTGACCGCTTGTCCCGACCTTAGAGTGCCCCAGTGCCCCTGGCCAGGGCTCGCTCTTTACGGCACCAATCGGCTCGGAGTTTACTACTGCGCCGTCAATCGACACGTCCGTAGCAACTTGCGCGTGTACACCGCTCCCGACACACCCCGTCCAGTCCAGGAACAAAGGAAAGCGGCACAAAATGCACCAGCGTAAGTGTATATTCTTGATCCTCAACCTAGATACGATAGATTGAATGTTGAAATGGTTAAACTTGGGTCGATCGCCAGTGTTGAAATACGCGTGCGATCATTTGTTATAAGCCGAATAAAGGCGCTCGGACTGGCCGCGTAAAGTTCTCAAAGAAAGAGCTGTAAAGAGAATGTATGGCGATCGGAAACTTTTCTTAGTAAAGGTAGCGAAGCTGCTGATCAGATGTATAATTATTTGTCGGTGTCGATTTCAAAATGGATTTTGTATCGGTAAACCAGTGCCCCAACCACGAAAACCGCCTGCTCTTTACACATTTTCGGTCATGTAACCTGTGTGATGTCGTTTAGTAAACGTTCGATCTGGGCTTCAGTTTGGTCAGAATGTTGTTGCTTTATGGAAAACTTTCGAAAGCGATCTCGCGCTGTTTATAATTCGAAGCCAAGCTCTGCTACATTCTCTGTTGCTTTATTCAAATCACCCTGCCCCCACTTTGGATATGTGACAGTAAAATACCGTGGCACGTACACAGGGAATTGTCCTTTTTTTCCTATAGGTGAAATTTGATTAAGGAACCCATAGAGAACGCCTTGCATAGGTGCGCGTAATTTAGACCCAAAGGCGTAATTTAAAACATCCAGGAGTGGCGAACTGTTTGGTAAAAGACGATTTGATAAGAGGCGAAAGCTTCGGCTACGAAATCTCATCTGATAAATATTCATACGGCTAAATGCTACTTCATGGTTTGTCTTAAATATGGCAAATAGTGGGGCCAAAATTACAGAGCAGACACATCCCACTCTAACGCGGTCACTCATAAAGTGCTGTTCCGCAAAAGCGACCGCACGGCTGAAATGTTTGCTCCAACATTAATTGATATTTTAAATAAAAATATATCTGAAAATGGTAATCTACATGTCCTGACGGGCGTGAATAGACGGGGCTGCTAAGTATTAGTCATGACTCCATAAACATTGGTAAAGGTGTATAGAAGTGGGAATGGAAAAAGACAGCTCTCTTGATCCACCCCGCAACAATCAGACAGGTGGAATTTAACTGCAAACATTTATCACTTGAGGTTTCATTCAACTCTTGGTCATTTTTATAAGTGACTTAAATCTTTGTTTTTAAATCTGTATGTGAAGGGAAAACATCTTCCACGCGACACTGCTGTGTTTTCATTTTGCCACTAAACATTTCCATATTTCTCTTTACTCTCGTCTGTCTAGCAGGATAAAGTGCTGCAAAAAACAAATTCCAGATGAAAATCCGACAAGAAACTCACCAGACATGATGACAGAGGTGAAGAGAAGGCTTTCTGGAGAAGACCTGTGGGGCTCCACAACGTCCTTTTCTGCCTCAGCAAAATGGCCAAGAACGAAATTTGTGCAAAAGTCAAAAAAAATCTCAACACAAAAGTCTTACAACAGAGTCAGAGCATACAACAATATTGTAATATAGCTGTGGACATATTAGTTTGAGATTTTCTCCCTCCATGCCATCTATTTAAAACCCCAAGAACTCAATGATTTGACAATGATTTGATTGCGCGTTACTTTCAATTTGAATATTCAGAGGCAACTGTGTTTTATCGATTTTTCAACAAAAATCACCACGCGTGGACATTGTATGAGCTCCACTTTAATGTAATATATCACTATTTCACACTTTGACCAAAAAGAAAGCATATTTTTATTCATATTTTCCTCCTTTTGCAATATCAGAGCATCACACCCCCCTCATTAAGCACTACAGCACTAGGTGCGTGTGCGCTACTTAAATACAGCGATACACTTCATATGTGCGGTCCCACGTTTAATGTCGTCTCTGCATGGCGAGAATATTTGGAATCATGTTTTTAAGCTTTATTTCACAGAAAAGCACATAAAAGTGGGAAAGAAGTGGGCGTGGCAAAGGGCAGTAGCCATCTTTGGCACTGCAGGCCTTCGGCTCCTCCAGCAAGTGCTCTGTGCGCTCTCACCTGCTGAGGGCTGCAGGGAAACATGGCTCTGCTGCTCTTAGCCTCTGTGACATTATCACTTAGAAACTTTGATACAAGATTTTTAAAAGAAGAGAAGAAAACTTTATTCCACATCAATGAAGATTATCCCACTGAAAATCCACAGCTCATAAGACCTTTATTAATATTTAAAAACACATTTTTATTCGGCACTAAATTACTTTCATCCAAATGCATCACAGCTGAGTAAAAGTTAAATATATTTACGTTAATCGTTTATATGAGGCTGCTTTAAGATCTTTGTAGAGTCTGTCAAGCAACTGTATATTTACACCAGCCTGAACGAATTTTGAAAAAAATCTTAAATCTTTAAATAAAGTACTTTAGAAAGAATGTGTGTGGCATATCGTAAGTGATTCAATTAGTAGAAACTAGTGGAAATTGCATTTGCTTCATTTCAATTGTGGTACATTCAGCCAGCTGTAAACATCTGGAGCAGTTAAGTCTCTCACACGTAATTAATTCAATCCCGGTAATTTTTTTTTATTGTTGTTGTCATAACTACTGTAATTATTGTGACAGCTATTATATGTTCATCATTATTAACTGCAGTAATAGCAGTGGTAGTACCCCCACTCCATAAAGAACATGTAACTATTTTTATTGTTACTAATATCATTACTTACCAATGTTACATGTCTGTGTTTCATATTCCTAACTTTAAAGCCCTCTTCGGTCATCTCAAGCACTGTTATGCAAGTCCTGCTTTCACCACATCACTCGCATCTTGACTTCTTCATCCCTGCTTTCTGTGCTCCATTTGCAGCTATGTTTTCCCTCATCTCTTGGCAGCTCTCGGCGGCTCCTCGCCTCCTGATGGAGCAGCGCTACAGGGGCTCCACCTAGTGGTTAGAAATCACAACGTCTTGTCCCTACTGCCCCTTGCAGCAGCGCCTCAGTTCAACCAGTTCAAACTGTTTCATGAGGAATTGGCCAAAACTTAAATCTTCTTCTGCATCGGACAGAAAACCTCTTTCTATTAAACTGTGGAAAATGGCATGCAAAAGATACACACATATATAGTATCTAAGAATGTACAGTTTTAAGATTGTTCACTCAGTATTTGCCTTTACTTTGATAGCAGTAGATTTCTGTGTAAAAAAATGTGGACAAGTGAGCATACTGACAATTACAGTTGTGAGTATACTGAACATGATGACAGTGTGCATGTTTAAACAATAAAGATGAATCAATCTGATTCATTTTTTGTCAGTTGTTTGATTGAAAAAGGTTGATGAAAAAGGAATGTGTCTAAAGGTTCTTGAGTAACAATTAAATCTAAACCCCCTTTTAACCATTGGTGAAATAGTACAATACACTGTAAGATACTTTAAAATAACTGTAAACACATCTGAAAGCGTTCATTAATATCTTTATTAACAACTGGGAAGCATTCAAAACCGATGTAAAAAGAGTTAATGGATGTCTGATGATTTAATATGTAGTTTTAATCATATCTATATGTCTTCAGTAGTATCAAATGCATTTGTTTCTTTTTAAACCTAACTGCAAATCATCAAGGCTACATGTGTATACATGGACTGCCCCCCCCCCCCAAAAAAAAAAAAAAAGTCACCATCTGGATTTAACTAGGCTAATAGGTCCGGGTCTCCCATTGGATAACTACTGCACAGGTGATTATCTTTCAGCTGGCAACAAGTTATTTAACCCCAACGGAGGCAATGAGTAGCTTCTCATTTCTTAAACAACCATGCTAGAAGACACACCCTGTGGTTGTGGAAAAGATGTTGGTCTGTTTGAGAAGGGGAAATCAAATTGAAGAAAAACAACAGTAGAACTCAGGGTTATGTCTAATAGTGAAAGTAAGAGCATTTCCACGTGCACAATGTGAAGGGAACTCAAGGGATTGGGCCTGTACAGCTGTGGAGTCTTAAGAAAACCACTAATCAATGAGGCTTACTGAAAAAAGGCATCAGTTTGCAAGGGAACATAAAGATTGGACTCTGGAGCAGTGGAAGAAGGTCATGTGGTGTGATGAGTCCAGATTTACCCTGTTCCAGAGTGATGGGTGCATCAGTCATGCCATCAGCCATCATGCCTCGTGCCCACTGTACAAGCCTGTGCAGGCAGTGCTATGATTTGGGGTTGCTGCAGTTGGTCAGGTCTAGGTTAAGGAACAGTATGTGACCAAAGAATGGGGTGAGCTGACTACCTGAATATACAGAATGACCAGGTTATTCCATCGATTGTTTTTTTTTTCTTTCCTGATGGCACAGACATATTCCAAGATGACAATGTCAGGGTTCATTGGGCTCAAATTGTGAAAGAGTGGTTAAGGGAGCATGAGGCATCATTTTCACACATGGATTTTCAGACCTTTACCCCGTTGAGAATCTTTGGGATGTGCTGGAGAAGGCTTTGCGCAGTGGCCTGACTCTCCCATCATCAATACAAGATCTTGGTGGAAAAAATAAAACAACACTGGATGGAAATAAATCTTATGACATTGCAGAAGCTCATCGAAACAGTGCTACAGCGAATGCATGCCAAGGCTAAAGGCTTAATTTTCAGAAGTCTTTAAATTAACACATAATGAAGCATGTGTAAGTGAATATTATTTTAAATGGGGTAAATAGTGGTGATGGTACAATAAGTATGTACATTTAAGAATCTGTAACAAGTAACATATCCACTACATGATAAAAAGATAAGGTTTATTAAAGGTTCATTGTGTAGAATTTAGTGACCTCTAGTGATGAGGGTGCAGATTGCAACCAACTAAATACTCCTTGCCTCGAACCCCCTGCCCCAACTCTGTAAAGTAAAAATGCCAAAGGGCCAAGCCAGAGCTACTGTTCGGTTTGTCTCTTTCTTTCTTACTCTAAAAACATGGTGGTGTAACATGGTGAACTCCATGGAAGAGGGCTATACAGGGCTCGTTCTAAGGGAGGTTAAGAAAAACAACAACAATTCTCAGTTGTAGGTGTTTATACACTAATGAAAACATGAGAATGATTATTATTTTCAATTTGCAAGACACTGGACCTTGAACTGTACTACATCACTACATGTTTGGTGTTTTTGTTTGCTTTTCTTCCATTTTTAAAGCTCATCATGTGTTGTTTTTTTCTCAAGTCCATCGTTTTCACTCTCATAAAAATCAAACAAAAAAGACACCTTTTTTAAACAAATAAGCCCAAATTTCCCATCAGATCATATGATCAATATGGACACCTTAATGCTTCAGAAATGCATCGAAATTGTCCTATCAAAAAACTTCTCTGTACTGTTACATGGCTGTTGAGTTCATTGTTTAACTGTCTGTGAAACCACCATCTTCTATATTCAGTCAATAAGCCCTCCTGAGCTCATAGGATGACCAGGGACTCACTCCATCCTCTTTTGCCCAGACGGTTTGAGCCTCACTGTTGGGTGGGAGGCCAGCGTGGCCTACGGCCTCCTCTGTCACCATCTTGGACACCAGGTCACTGGCAGGGCTGCTCATGTAGGGGGGGCATGAGAAGGAAGAGGAGGGGACAGGGTAGGAGCTGCTGCTCGTTAAAGGGTGGTAGTGGGTGTCCTCCAGGGAGTGCAGGGTGTAGGGCTGGCTGCTGGAGATGGAGCCCATGGAGGAGCCTCGGCTGGTGGACCGGTACTGGGAGGGGCTACCCGGAGGCTCTGGGCTCGGCATAGAGGGTGGGACACTGACAGGGGCAAGGCTGTCTGGACAGAGAGACTCCACCTGGGACACTGGTTCTGGAACTGCCTGCTCCCATGAGTCTCTCTGAAGCGGAAAGACCAGAGAGGAGAGGATGAATCATTAACGCATGTATTTCCTCCAATGACTAAATGTGTGCCATCAGTGTGTGCCATCAGATACTGCCACAATGCCAGGCACACATCAGAACAGGAGTTCTTTTGTAATGATATGATGTCATTCACTTAGCCCACGCAATCCTCACTTGCTATACCAATAATGTTGTAAATAAAGAATAGGTATATGGATAACTCAGCAGAATCATCCCTATATACTGTATATCATCAGTGTCATTTTCATGGAGAATGAGAAAATTGATTTCCCTTCCATGATTTATCGCAATAAACTACATTTATTTGTAAGGTTAAAAATGTGAGATGCTAAATCGTGATCCTGAATCCTACCAAAAACAGATGTGAGGACTCTCCACTGAAAGGAGGCAGCAGGGACGAGAGGGCTGACGAGGGCAGGAAGGAGCCTCCAGAGCTGGAGAAGGTGGCAGTGCTCCGGTAATCACCAAAGGCCTCTGGGTAGTAGCTGTCAATAAGGGAGGAGTAGCTGGTCATTGTGGAGGGCTCGCAACTCAGAGGTTTACCCCCGAGGGTGGAGGAGTAGACGTCAGGGGAGTACTGCTTGGTGGATGGACAGAAGTCTGAGTCAGAGATGAAGGGACGCCTCACACTGTAGTAGTTTGGCAGCATGTGAGACCCTGCAGAGAACAATGTAAATTATATCATAGCAGCAGTCTAACCACAGGGTTTAAACACCTCACATTTATTTTGGGAGTCCTCTAAGCATTAAGTATAGTAATAATGCCAGTGCTGCTTGAGGGTGTGTTGACAGATTGGTCTTGCAGGCAGTGGATAATGAATGAAGAAGATATTTGAAGTCTCACCTGGCATCTGGACAAATGAAGGTGGGGTGGTCGATCCTCCCTGAGGCAAAGAAAAGAGACTTGAAGTGAGAAACTGGATGATATTTTAATCATGTTTACAGAATAGATTTTGGCAAGTGAGAGAAGTATGAGAAGAATTGAGTGAAACTGCTTATTTTCTCTCTCGCGTGCATGGTTCACTCTTTCCATAACAGCATTTTCCCCAGTAACCCTTTTATTTCATGTTAGGCTTAGTGTAACTTCTAATGATGACAGATTTTCATAAATGATTCCAAGAATGATCGTTTCATTTATATACTTAACACAAAGTATTGGAATGAATATTTATTTAATAGTTACTTATTCATTTAATATGAACACCCCGGGCATCCATAAGTGTCTCACTCACATAAAATGTAAATGAATCCCACTTTGAATGCAAAGTTCTCACCACAAGTGTTGTGCATACATCATGTACATGTAGGTGTGGTTTATTCATCATCATCAATTAGCTGTTGGCTGGAATAAGCAGGAGACATGAAACTTCATAACCAAAAAGAAAATGTTTTAAATCAAATGTGATCTATAATTAACAATCACAGACGCCCTATTGACTTTAAAGTTGTCTCACATCTCTAGCTTTATAACTCTTATAATACCTATTTTGGTCATTGTATCATATATATTGTGTGTCAGCTGGTTCTAGCTGAAATATTTAAAACAATGACACCATAATTTACTTTCCCAAAATCCACCCTGACGTATTTTTTGAAATAATTTTGCATTAGAAGTTAAAAAGTAAATGTATGATTTCAAAAACATACTTTTATACAGCCAGGTTAAATCCCTGTCTTTGCTCCATCCACTTTGCTGCTTTTCTTTCTCATATCATCTTGAATAATGATTATGTTCACATGAAGATGCATATGTTCTTATGTGTGATCTTGAAAACTTGTTGATCAACAACATTAACAACACCTGTGTCCCTTTTTCTATTCTAAAAGCACATTCAGATTCATGCGTTCAGGAGTCAGTCTGAGGGAGCAGAGTGCAGAGGCACACAGATGAGGGTTGACAGGATGGGCTTGTTTGCATATTGCTAGCATGAAAGAGTTGATATTAAGCCCATGTTGGCCGGGAGGCAAGCAAATTTTGAGGGCAGAATTTGAATGTGATTTGCCAAAGCGAAGACTTCCTCATGTGGCCCAGGTATGGCTCAGTGCATCTCTGAAGGCTGCGTATGGAAATCAGCCCCCTTAAGCTCAGACGGTCGGATGACGTGTCGAAGGGTTGGTTGGTTGGTGGGATAACAATGATAAATTTATGTCTTATTTCACAGAAAAAATCTCTTCATATTCTTATATTTGCACTACTTGTTACATGCTGATATTTAAAAAAAATATTTCTGCATTCAACTTATTTTTTTTTATTTGTACTTAACATGTTCTTAATTTTTGTTCTAATTTTTTTTGTTTTTATTTATATAGTTTTGTTTGTATTCCATTAATTGTCATTTTAGCTGAACATAATGTCCTTGCAGGAGTCAATAAAGGTCAGAATTGTGAGTTCTTGTTGCTCTTTAGAAATCATTCATACAGCATTCCAGCATGTTTGGGCAGTCCACCTTCATAGAAATGTTCTCAGTAAAGAGAAGCTGATGAAGTGAAATGATGTAAGACTTATATTTCCACTGTGGCTCTCCATGTCTCAACATGTGGAGACTCTTTCTGTGGTCAGAGTTCATTCTCCTCTCTCAATGGCCTTTTAGTCTCAGAGATAAAAGAGAGGCATTAACCAAACTAAAGACGTGGATGGCTCTAGTTATTGTGTGCATCATTAGGTCTTCATGTGCCATTTATAAACAAGTAAACTGAATACTATACAAAGTTGCTCTGAGAGACGACCTCAATCCTGTGATGAAATACTTCTATCCTGATGGGAGTGGTCTCTTCTAGGGGGATGCTGCCACCCATAGAACAAGTGGGGTCACTGAGAGGTTCGATGGGTATGAAAATGAAGAAAGTGATGTGATCCTTATGCTATGACCCTCAAAGTCACCAGATCCTGACCCAATTGAACACCTATGGGAAATTCTTAAGTGTTGTGTTGTGCATCAAAATGCCAAATATGGTTTATTCTTCGGAAGATTTTTTCCATCCCTCCTTTAGAGTCCACAGACTTTTTTGATCAATGCCAGGGATAAAGCTGTTCTGGTGGAATTTAAAAAACAACAACCATTGAACAGTGCAAACTTTGTTTGGAGATGTTGGAATTGAGAATCTCTTCACATAGACTACACAACTGAAACTAAGACACAGTTACAATATATATGCTTTTTCACCATTTCCATCTGCTTCAGTAGATGTTGTGGTCTCAGAACTTAGCAAACAACATGGAAATGCTCCTCAGTCTCACTTATCAACAGTGATGCCATATCAAGTTTTGGTCATTGTTGGTCTTTTCGTGGGATTTGAGGATTTGATGACAGGTAGACGTCTATAGAATATTTCAAACCTTTTCAGTCATGTTAAAGACTGTTTGGAAGAAATGCTAAAAGACAAGTCTGGACTGAAACTCTGACTTGATATTTCCCTTATTTCCCTTTTTAAAAATTAGTCACAAGGCTGGCTGACCTCCTTGTTTGAAGTTGTCAGTTAGCCTTTTCTGGCTGAGGCTAAATTCAACAACATGTATTTTTCATCTTCATCTTGTGCCTCCACAAAATTTGTGTTAAATAAAGCTTCATTCTGTCACCAACACAGGACTTACTACACTAAATCACAGTATGTCATATCAAGTAGCGATATATCACATGAGGTATTACTGCATAAGTGACATGTCACAGTATGTGATATGGAGTAGTGCTATATCACAATACGTGTTATAGAGTAATTGGTAAAACATGTGTGTTACATGTACGGAAGTTACAAATAAGTCAGATCTATATAAAATCCAGAACTGGAAATTTAATGATAAGAAATGCATTAGATCAAGGAAATGTTTGGACTCTGTTGCATCTAATGTTATTTACTCTTTTGTCTTTTACACTGTCTCCTTATTACCTGAGTCGTTAGTGGCCTGCATATCTATAGAATGGACATGCCATTGCTAAGCAGAAACCAAAAAGTAAATATCGTTAGTTAACTTTGACTGGCAGTTTGTGGAAAATGAAAAGCCAGGCTTGGTTGTGTATGCAGACGTCTAAAGAAGAGTCTGATTCTTCTGACTCTGTGTGCGTGAAAGCGAGTGTGTGTTGGCATGTGTTCGTCAGACAACAATAGGAGGTTTGTCTGTGGCCTGTACACAGTGGCGGACAATGTCAGCTGGCAGGTGTGCATGGATCAAACTTTGCATAGGCAGCCTCCTACACAAGCCTTTTTCTAGCTCTCTGTCCACCTCAATCCTCCCACCACACCCCTACCTCCACCTTGGGGCACTTTTTGGAAGATCACGGCCGTCAATATTGGGAAGCATTGTGTCAGGGTCCTTTTGTGAGGCCAGGATGGGACTTGGTGCTTTGTGTCTCTCTCTACACAAACTACGTTCAGCTATTTACAGACTGGCTTTGCAAGCACTCAAGGGGAGTAGAAACCGGGGGGTGGCCAATGGACGAACCATGGACCGTTAGTCCACAAAACAAGCCAAAATGTAAACAGGAGATTTTTAAAAAGTAAACCTCTTAATTGTTGTCTCGACAAAATGTCAACTGTGGTTGTGCTCTTTGGTTTGGGAGAAAAACAAAGTGGGATGAGACAGGATGGGACAAAAGCAGAGCAGTTTAGAGTAGATTGTGCTTACACTGTATCTGGGCCCATTTGTCTGTCTGGATCGCTTCTCTGCCAGCAGGTCTTTGACTGTATGCTTGACTCGAACGCCTTGGTACACTCTCTTCGAATATTCTGGTTGGAGCAGAAAAGCAGTTCCTGAATGGGCTTTTTTTAATGAGCACAAATCCAGAAACAATTTGATTTGTAACACAACTTCATACAAATTTTCATTCATCCCCACAAATGTGTGTTCATTTGAATGTTTCACAGTTTTATGCATATAGGCGAATGACTCTTTGGGATAGGTGTGTAAATGTCATGGAAATTGCCTTTGGTCTGGTCAATGCAAATGGACTGCTGAAACGATGCGATTTACTACAAACACTCAGACAGTGAAAGAAGACTGAAGGGATTATGATGTTTTAAAAAATGGCTGAACAAAAGAATCGGAGAGTTAATTAAATATTACAAACACTGCATGCATGAATCATAATAGCAGCAATTTTGGTATTATGTTCGTTAGTCACAAATCTCAAATGTGTGCTGGTGTGATTTCGGGATTTTCCTGGGCAGCAGAAGCTTAAACTCAATGAAAATGCAAACTTAATATGCAAAAGGATATTGCATGCAAAAAACTTTATGTAAAGGATCCCAGCTTTTTGAAAGGATCTTTTAGATAAGCCCCAACTCTGCTTTGCCAGTGATATTCTTGAAAATATGAAATAAAAATAAAAATACTGTCCTGTAAGGTATCATTCCATATTCAAATATATGAATGGCATCAAATAACATTTAAAATTGGATTTAACTGTACTGTATTTTTTTCCTGACATAATACTTGCTGATAATTTCTTGTATGTCTGCTACTAAATTAACTTCCTAAAAACTATTGATTTAATAAGCACATATGTCATCAAATAATCGCTAAAATACAAATTCAGTTGTCCCATGAAAAAAAAAGTTTCCATTGATTTTTTCCCATATACGTTATTCATAAAATTTAAAAAAAGATTGAATGAATCAATTTTAAAAATCAGACCTAATAGGATTTTATAGTCATAGCAAACCCTCGATTAGAAATTGCATGAATTTATAACAATAGCAATAATAAAAGTTCTTCTGTATATAAATGTGTGTCTCACCTGTGTCCATGATGCTGCTGAGAAGTCTGATGCATACACACATACATACACACGCGCGCACACACACACACACACACACACACACACGCACGCACACAGGCCTCTCTGTTCTCCCTCTGCTGTATTTGCCTACAGTAGTTAAATCCCAGTGTGCAGCACCATACTGAGTGGTGTGGCGTGCCACGATGGGGGCTTTAACCACGCTGTCAGGAGGGCAGGGACACATGGAACATGTCACCTCACACTGCAGTCATGAGGAGGCAGCTTTTCAAAATGACCTTTATCTATTTGTTTAAATGCAAATGTTTGGTAGGGACGTTTTTTCGACTATTTGCATCTGCAGTCAAGATTAGGGTTTGGAAGCACCAGGAGCATGGAAGAAAGACTGGGATGCAGCGTGTCACTTCTCCTGGCTCATCATCCAAATTTAAAGGGATACATTGTTTCCACATTTTTGACTGTAGCTGCTGGAGTTTTCTTACTGATGGATTTTGGGGTGGAGAGTGTTTTCAGTTTTACAAGTGGCATCTTTACAGTAAATAAAGTAACAGCTCAAAATATACCAAAGCATCTTCTTGTGTCTGCAAGCCGAGGGTTTGCATCTCAGGTTTGACGCTTGGTAAAAGACTTTGATGCCTCCTGCCAGCAGTAATTATTAAAAAAAAAAAAACAGAGAGAGACATGTTTGCATAAAAGGACATTATAGTATTTCGACTCAGAATGATTTGCTGAAATTTGGATAAAACACTTTGAGCAAACCGAAAACAAATGAGTCATCTCTATCTTGATTTTAAAGGAGAAAGACGAGCTGTAGGCACACACTGCTAAACAATTAGAGTCTGGCAGTATAATAGAAGCGCCCATGTGACTTTTTAATTGTTTCCTGGCTGAATGTCACACATTTCTGCCTTTGGACTCAGACTCCTATAGAAAAAAAATGTGATCAGGGTCAGTGGAAATTTATATGAATATATACATTCCCTGATGTCATGTTTAAAGTTTGAACCTGGTTACATTTTGACAAATGTAACTGACACATCCTAACACTGTGTCCAGTTGTCGCAGTAATCATGCATGTTCAATAATGGCTACCATTCGTTAAAAGCAAATTTCACATGCTGACTGTATGAGCGTAATCAGAGTGGTGATCATGTTATGATCCATGTCCTTTCGGGTTTCTGTCTGTCTTCTCCTGGTGTTTTCTGTTAGGGCTCCCCCTGGTGTTCTTTCCCCTTTTTGGTTAATCACCTGACTAACTCCCCGCACCTGTGCCTCGTTTGATAATCACTCCCCAGTGTATTTAAACCCTGCCTCACAATTCCCTGGTGTCGAATCGTGACCATTTCATGCCTGAGCCGAGAACCCTGTACGCCAAGCCTGATCTGTTTTTCGAGACCCAGTTTTGTCTGACCACCGCTTTCTTGCCCTAGCCTCGGATTTGTTTGCCGCTTTCTCTGGTTTTTCTGACTCGGACTGTTTTGACTACGCCTCTGGTTTTGCTGCCCTGGTTTTCGGACCCAGATTACGGACTTGTTTGGGATTTTTGGATTTATGGATTTTGGATTGTCGCTAATAAAGATCATTGTCAGCACACACTGTCTTGCGCCTGGTTCCTGTACTGATCATCACAGTACGATTCGACCATCATGGAACCAGCAGGCAGTGCGCAGCTACAAGCGGCAGTGAATAGGCAGGACGCCGTGCTGGGAGTACAACAGCAACAACTCCTGGCCCTCTCGCAGCATCTGCAGACGCTGATCCACAGAATGGCTGACTTGGCAGCTACCGTTAGAGACAACCAGCTCACCCCCACTCTTCATCCATCTGCTTCCCCTGCTCCCAGCTCCACCGCCCCGATGATTTACACACACCTAACCACGCCTTCCACCACCAGAGAAATACGACGGTGAGCCCGGTCCTGCCGGGCCTTCTTAACCCAGTGTAAGCTCATCTTCAGCTTACAACCAGCCACCTTTTTCACCGAGCAATCCCGGTCGCCACATCATCACCCAGCTTACCGGGAGGGCCAAACAGTGGGCTACAGCGGCCTGGGAAGCGGACTTACCATGTGTCCAGAACTCTGCTCTGCTGGCTGAGGAGATGAAGAGAGTGTTCGATCGGTCCAAACACGGCCAGGAGGCAGGAAGGGATCCTTCCAAGGTCGAGGCTGTCACTGAATGGCCCCGCCAGAAGACCGTAAGTCATTGCAGCGCTTCCTGGGATTTGCCAATTTCTATCGGAGATTCATCAGAGACTACAGCACAGTTGCCGCCTCCTCTCACCGCCCTGACCTCCACTAAGGCCAAGTATTCCTGGGAAGGGAAGCCGAGACTGCATTCCAGCACCTGAAGAAATTATTTACTACTGCGCCTATCCTCGTTCACCCCGACCCGGAGGCACAGTTCATCGTGGAGGTCGATGCTTCTAGCATTGGGGTGGGGGCCGTCCTGTCCCAGAGATCATCACAGGATGGAAAGGTGCACCCCTGTGCATTCTTTTCCCATCGCCTAACCCCTCCAGAACAGAACTACGACATAGGCAACCGCGAGCTCTTGGCAGTCAAGCTGGCTTTAGAAGAATGGAGGCAATGGCTGGAGGGGGCCCGGGTCCCTTTCCTGGTGTGGACAGATCACAAGAACCTGGAATACCTACGGACGGCCAAGCGGTTAAATCCTCGCCAGGCCAGGTGGGCCATGTTCTTTCCAGGTTTGACTTCCATCTGGCATATCGCCTGGGCTCCAAGAATGTCAAACCTGATGCTCTATCCAGAAGGTTTGATCCACCGGGGAAGGACCCTGCTCCTGACACCATCCTCCCGTCCGACATTTTCATTAATGCGGTTGACCTCGAGATTGAGGATTGTGTGAGGCGTGCCCAGGAGGGGTCCGCGGCACCAAGTGCATGCCCTAGTGGGTGCCTCTACGTACCCGCCAGTGCACGACCCCAAGTCCTTGAGTGGGGACATGCCTCCAACCTCTCCTGCCACCCGGGGAGAAGTCGCACATATGACTTCATCCTTCGCAAGTTCTGGTGGCCAGAACTACGAAGAGACGTGCAAGACTACGTCTCAGCCTGCTCGGTCTGCGCCCAAGCCAAGGTAAATCACCAACCACCACAAGGTCTCCTGCAACCTCTACCCACTCCCACTCGTCCCTGGTCACATATAGCACTAGATTTCATAACAGGTTTACCCACTTCCAACCACCACACTACCATTCTTTCCATCGTTGACCGGTTCTCTAAGGCCGTACACTTTGTTCCCCTCAACAAGTTACCTTCTGCCCAGGAAACAGCCACACTACTCATCCAACACGTAGTCAGATTACATGGCATCCCTCCGACATCGTCTCAGACCGCGGTCCCCAATTCTCTGCTAGCTTTTGGAAAGCCTTTTGCACTCTCCTAGGTACATCTGTGAGTTTATCCTCCGGTTTCCACCCCCAATCTAATGGCCAGACCGAGCGTGCTAATCAATCTCTCGAGACTGTCCTTAGGTGCATGTGTGCCAGAAACCCAGCTTCCTGGAGCCAGCAATTGCCATGGGCCGAGTACGCCATTAACAGTCACACCTCCGCCTCATCCAAGTTATCCCCTTCGAGTGCTGTTTGGGGTACCAGCCTCCTCTGTTCCCGAGTCAAGAGAAGGAGGTGGGGGTTCCGTCTGCTGAGGCCTTCATCCGCAGATGCAGAAGGACCTGGAGCATTACACGCTCCAATCTGTTGAAAGCGGCGGCTCGGATGAAGGAACGGGCGGACAGGAGGCGATCTGCTCCAGTTTACCTCGTGGGGCAACGTGTGTGGCTGGCTGCCAAGGACATCCCACTGAAGGGGGGCATGCGGAAGTTGGCTCCTCGCCACATTGGTCCATTCACCATTATCAAGGTTATCAGCCCCTCTGCAGTCAGGCTTCGCTTCCCCCTGCCATGAGTAAGATACACCCCACATTCCACGCTTTCACGATCAAACCGGTGGTCACTCACCCATTGTGTTCTGCCCCTGAGCCCCTCCTGCCCCCAGCATCATCGAGAATGGAGAGACATACAAGGTCCGGAGCCTCCTGGACTGTCGCTGCCGGGGCCGGGCCTTCAGTACCTTATTGACTGGGAGGGCTACGGTCCCGAGGAGAGAAGCTGGACACCGCCAGGTTCATCCTGGACAAGGACATGATAAGGACTTCCACAGGACTCATCCCAAACCACCTGTTAAAACGCCAAGAGGCGCTTCTTAAGGAGGGGGGTACTGTTATGATCCATGTCCTTTCGGGTTTCTGTCTGTCTTCTCCCTGGTGTTTTCTGTTAGGGCTCCCCTGGTGTTCTTTCCCCTTTTGGTTAATCACCTGACTAACTCCCCGCACCTGTGCCTCGTTTGATAATCACTCCCCAGTGTATTTAAACCCTGCCTCACAATTCCCTGGTGTCGAATCGTGACCATTTCATGCCTGAGCCGAGAACCCTGTACGCCAAGCCTGATCTGTTTTTCGTAGACCCAGTTTTGTCTGACCACCGCTTTTGCCCCTAGCCCTCGGATTTGTTTGCCGCTTTCTCTGGTTTTTCTGACTCGGACTGTTTTGACTACGCCTCTGGTTTTGCTGCCCTGGTTTTCGGACCCAGATTACGGACTTGTTTGGGATTTTTGGATTTGCGGATTTTGGATTGTCGCTAATAAAGATCATTGTCAGCACACACTGTCTTGCGCCTGGTTCCTGTACTGATCATCACAGAATGTGAGCAACCTTAAGTCTTCAATTGTGTGGCTGGGGCAATTACAGTGATGATAAATTGGTGGAAAGTTTTGCTTTATTCTCTCTGAGAACATAAAGGGAGGATCAGCAGTTCAGCGTGCTACTGCAGTACCAAACAACATCATCATCATAATCAGCAGAATCATCGTAAGACTAAATATTTTCCCAATATGTACACACAGCACACACACAACAATAATATATATATTTTTTAAAATCCGAGACACATTTTAAAACACCCAAAGTCACCTTATAAGGTCGCCGTGATTAAAATCAACAAAAATAAAGTAAATAACTATAATAACTATAGATTTATTCTGTAATTTTACTATGTTGTGCTGCATTTACAATTTCTACATTTAGGTTCTGGTTCTCTTCTTTTTTGTAAAATGTGCTTATGAGTGTGTGTGTGACCTTTTCAAGACAGTTAAGGTTGCACAATATTTGCTATTGGTGCCTTACAATAGGCCGGTTTTATTAATTGTTTCTTTTCTTTGTGCTGGACAGGTGCTGCGGGCCCAGCGAGCAGCAGTTCAATCCCCTGTGCTGGTGTCCTTTGACAATCCCCTTTTTCGTTAGTGTGCAGTGTCACGGACGGTGTTTAAGTTTGTGGATCCTCCCTCCTTTTATCCCCTGCTGCTGTGGTAAGCCCCAACCCTGTCCCCCACTTCCTCTGCCCTTTGGTTGTTTTATTGGGCCCCTGTAGCAGTGTGAAAAGATTGTTATCCGTAAAATATAACAGTGTCTGCTGTGGCTTTTCTTACCTTACGTCTGTTATGAATTTGAGTATTCCCAATACAGTTTGTTATATTTCATCTTTGGATATATTTGTTTATTCATTCGTGTGATGTGTAAAAATATCCCAAACGCGTACAGTGTTCCCAAAGGCAGAGGCTTGCTGTCTACAGTGAATTACGAGAGATGACTTCCTTGTCAGCAGCGGTATTGTGGCGGCTCCCTGTACTTTTGCGGCGAGATGATGTTATGTGTGCTTACTGCTGTGTGGAATTTTTTTTTTATCAGTTAATGACTCAGAGATAAGAGGAATGCACAGCTCTCCTCTGCAACGGACATCCAGGACAGAAGAGGAAGAAAAAGCACCAACTGTGCCAGTGAGATGATGGTGCTGAATAATTTGACTGTTCAGATGTGTTCTCCTTGCCTCCTTTATTTTCACATGCTCTTTTTAAACAGTTAAAATGACACATCAGTAATTAATCCTTAGTAAGTAAACTTTTTCCTCTCAAACCTGTAAATAAGGTCCAATTTCCCCGGTAGCTATTTTCAGGGAAATTCCTCTGGCGAACATCAAAGGATTTATTTCCATTTATTTAATTCAGTGTTTTAGGTCCACCAGCTACACACATTCATATCAACAGTGTGAAATCCCATGGTTTAAATGTCCAAATTAAAATAGATGGATAGATGGATGGTGGAACACTACTGAAATACAGAGTATATTGTATGCAACCATTTAACACAGCTCTAAACTCATTAAAAACATTAAATATATATATATTCATTTGGGATTTTGGAACTAAACACCAAAAAACAAAAGTGTGAGAAGTCATTTTAAAATGCATGTTTCAGTTGTGCTCATGTCACACTAGATGGGCCCATTTGAATGGATCTAAAGACTGCGAGGGCTGTTTCTGAGACGTTACCTTCACCAAGGATGGTACATTTTTGCCTGTGTCAGTGTGTTTGTTAGCAGGGTGACAGAAAGCCACTTGACCAACTTTCCTAAAAATAGTAGGTATAGGCTTTTGATTGACTTTATGGTGCAAGTATTGCCACAATACTGGTGTAACAAAGTTGTACCATCCAGATACAGGTGTATTGATGCTACAGTCAATACCCTTTGACTAGATGAGGTGATCACCTTTTAACTAATGCAAGTCATTATCATTTGTGCTTCTATTATGGTTATATGTGCAGGTTTAATTTGTATGGATGTGTTTATCTTTAGTCAGCTCGGTGCGTGGACTTGACTTATCCTAAAAATGTAACTTGTGCAAGATGTTTATCTGTATTTTTTACTGTTCCAAATTGAAACTCAGCTGATGAACCTCACAAAGAGAGGAAGAAAGAAACAGTATTTTCTAAGCATCAGGCTTAAAGGTTATCTTTTAGAAAATCAATGTCCTCACTAGTTGTGACTTGTGTATCCATTAACAAACATTGTCTGTAAGCTGACCTCCAGTGGAATCCTTCAAACATGACAGTTGAATCACATTTGCTTTTTATCAACTAGAGGGCAGTAAGAGACAACTCAACCAGAAAAGAGTTTGAAACTGACGCAGCACTGAGTTTGAGATGGACAGACGGGGTGAAAAAAAATGTACGCTCACAATAATAAGTGAACACAGTTCAGGAAGATAAAACCAATGACATAAGTAAAAGACATAAAGAAGACTTTTATCCATACATATACAACTAATATACAGACACACACACACACATTAGATCATGCAGTCGATAGAAGAGATTGACAAGAAGACAGATAGGAGGAGTAGAAATACATTTTCTCTCATCTCTCTGTCAAATGGACTTGTTCAAACAGCTTTTACTTATCATGCTACACTGCTGAGTCATGATTTATCACAGGCTTGGTCTGATCACACTACTCCTCTGCTGCTGTTAGTCTCCACTGTCAACAAAAGAACAGACTGTACTCAGGTCAGGCTGATATATCAGCCTGAGCTTTTTATTGGAAACTGGATTCCAGCCAGGCACTGTCTATTCATACAACCGCTTTTAACATTGTTGCTGCTGCTTCTAGTATACCACTACTACTATTACTGCTGCTTCAAAGACTGCTGCCATGTCATCATAATATCCCTAGTGATTTAACTACTAATACACACTATTTCTAGGTGTTTTAAGAAAAATAAATCAGCAACAATTACAAAATACAACATTGTTGGAAAGTAGCAAAGTAAATTTACTGTTCTGAAGCGCAACGTTAATGTGTGGATCTAATAAGTCAGTTGCTGGTGATCTTTATTGTTTAATTTGCATATTCTTCAGCTCCATGCAAATTATATGGATATCTTATATAGCTTATGTAGATACATTAATTTGTACAGAACAAGCAAAAAAGTTAAAAAAGGAAGACATTTACATTTTAACAAGAAGACTCATTTAAGTGAATCAAGGGTAAAGGGTCTACTTAATAATATAACTGACAGGGCGCTGAGACTACATGAAAACAGTAAAGTTGTGGGCAAGACAGCAAAACATTGAGCTGCAAGACACTAAATGCTCCATAGGGGGAGCTGCCGAGTAATTTTAGATGACTTTTGAATGCAAACTCTTTCGTTGTAACTGAGAATTTTCAAATTGCTGCTTTTACTTTAATCAAGGATCTGAGTACTTCTGCTTGGACTGATATTAATGTTCTGTCCAGAAATAGTCATATCACTTTCAGAAATCAATATGATTGAGCTACTAGACTGTACTTTCTCTATTCCCTTGTGAGAAAGACGCTCCCGAGGGTGTCCTCCTTTTTTCCACTGCTACTGTTGCATAAGAATGAGTCGATGCTGAAGAACAAAAGTCCGGCCGCCTGTCTCAAAAAGTTAGATTTCTCTATATTTCTGAAAAAAATACATATAATAATGTGACAATATCTATTGAGATTATATAATATAACTAGCAGAACCTTGTGAACAATATAATTTTTTTTGGATTTACAGCCTCTTAAAAAGAATCCCAAACTATTAGTTTCTCTCTCACCATCATGAATAACTCATTTCTTATCGCAGGACATGATCCTGGATTGCTGCGTGGAACTTTCCAGAGAACAGAGTATTCTGTCTTGGATAGAGGAGGAAGCTGTATTGGAGAGGATTCTTTGAGGGTTCCTGTGCGTATCATGCACATATTGGGATTATTTTCATAAAAGTAAATTCCAGCTTGTAAAGCTTTGGTATGTCTCTGAGCCCTAGCCACTCGCTCTTTCTTGGAAATTATTGTGCTTCGTCACACTCAGGAGAAATACTTTAAATTCTTCAAAGAGTCTGCATGATGTATTTTGCTGAGTGGGGTAATATAAATGTTTATTCAAGCCTTGTCTGCGCAGATACTGACATCACTCTGGTAAAAGGAGGATAGCTCACATGACTCTCACATCTGTACTCATTATTTAAACACTGCTGTTGAAATGGCCAGTTTCAACAAATATTGGAATGTTTAAAAATCCATATTGAGCTACTGATCCAAATCCTAAGGCGCAAGTCAGTGAGCCATGATAAGCTGACGTCACACTTCAATCAATTACACATTTTGTCACATTACAGCAAAATGGAATTGTCCTCATTAAACCAAAATCATTTAATTCAAGCAACAGAAGACAGCTGGTGTACTCTTACATTAATGTAGTGATATATGACAGTACCCAGCTCTTGGACAAGCATGTGGAGACATATTACTGTGAAGGAATTCAATCCTATTTATTCAGTTTATAAACCGTTTCTTATTTTGAAATGCGCAGGAATGGGGAGTGAGCAGGACATGTGATTTAAGCAAAGGAGGAGAAAGTAAGAGATGGAAATATGAGCTAAACCAGACCGCTGGCAAGAGCCTTATCAACCTGGTGAGGTAATACTGACTGTACTGATAATGCTGCACAGTAACATCAAATTTGGAGGCTGTAAATGATGACGGCAGAAATTAGAGAGTGATGATGAGTATCCACAGTGATAATCTACTACCTGTTTTTAGTTTTAATTCCTCGATGGAAGTCCTCCTGGTGACAGAATGTGTGGGATTAGGCAGAGTAATGAAACTTCTTGACAGCAAAAGGATTAGGAACTCTATTGCAATCACAATAGTAAGTCAGTTACCTGAGACAGTGAACAGATGTTCAGAAAGGCAAAAATCTTCTGGGCATGTGCAAAAGTAAAAAAAATCAAAAAGAAAGAAAGAAAAAAATGCATAATGATTTCATGTGTCAATACTCACAGTCAAGAGCATGGACCGAACTGCTTGTCATTCAAATAATATGACTCCAGCTTTGCAGAAATGTTTTCTGTTTGGATTTTGTTATTCTCTCCAGTTAAAATCCTCTAATGCGGTTTTCCCAGAAAGGGTTTAAGCCTCACCCCTGTAAGCTTAAGGAGGTGTTTGTGTGCTCTTCTTTACCGGAGATGGGAAAGTTAGCCGGACCTGCATTTGTCAAATCAGCTTTCGTCCTCATCCTTGAAGACTTTGAAGTCAAAACCTTTATTAGGTAGTAGGTGTTTTTTCCCAAATGGCCCAAAGGTGTAACAATGAGCCCATTCCCATCACAAGAACAAACTTAAGCCTCAGGTGGTCAGAGTCTGTTAGATTTATTCTTTATCAGATGTAAGTACTGATTTTATGAGCAACAGGTGATAAAGGATGAAGACGAAGATGAAACACATCCTTAAAACACCTTCCTTCCAAAAAAACACCACTATTCCTTGATGTTTTCTTGCACTTTTAGGACACATGAAATTTTGACATTTTTTGCATTTTTCTATCATACGATACAACACTAACATACAAGTCTTTTGTCATGTTTTTTATGAGATAATTACACTCTTTAAAAAATGTATAATATTTCTTCTGAGCAGCTTCAAGCTTCATGTCTTTTATGGCTATCTTTACAGATACTAATATTGCTAAACTATTTGAATTAATCCAAGAGAAAAATACTTTAGTCCTTCATCTTACTCTGTGCGTAATATTGAATACGTAAGTGCTGAAACACTTAAGGCAGTGTTGAAGCTAATATTCTGTTGTCAGCAACTTTGCATCTGTAGATGACGTTTTGTTCATTTGATGCTTTGCAGAACAGCTGGCCAGGAGAGAAATAAATGGTGGAACGTAATGACATATGAAGTGAAGCCTGCAAGATTGAAAAGGAATACATCCAAACCAAAGTGATGTACAATGTGTGGTCCATTTGAGAAGCTTTTTGCCATGGGCACTCTGAGGCCTGGTGTTGATTTCCAGATGTGTCTTCAGGCCTTGACTTATGTAAGCTAAGGAGTCTGCACAGTGGGCTGTCTGGTCTCTTGATTGAAGAAGTTCAAATGTTGATTCAGTCTCAGTACACTAAGTATTTCTCTTTTCACTGTAGCAGGCGTCATTTACCCTCTCCTTATTCTTTGGTCTTGTGTGCGAGCATAGGTGTTTGCTTTCCAAACTGACCTCATGAATGAAAACATAGAGGCCCATGATGACTGCATTTCATAACTTTTTTTGGCTGACAGAAGCAGGCCTGACAACTTCAATTCATTTGTCATGCAAAAACACAGAAAGGTGGCCCTGTCAATCTGCTTTTCTCTCGGCATGAGCTGACAGGAAGGATTAAAAGAAAATAGAATCTAAAGTTTGCTTAGTACATTGTCTTCCCTGAGATACGTCAGTCGGGTTCACTTACCTGTGTGGACCTGCGAGTGTTCCTCAACAGGTGCTTCTGTGGTCCAGGGTACAGTGTAAGTAATGTTATTTAATTAAATAACATTGCTGTGTGTGTGTGGTCTAGGTGGGACCGAGGTCTGTTAACACAGCCACATTATAGGGACTTGTCTTCCTTGTGGGGATGAAAAGCAAGTCCACTCACGGTAAATCATTAAATTACATTAAAATAAAATAACATAAATTACAGTGCAGCAGAGGTTTTCAAGAGGTGTTTCACAGCCCCCTGGTGGTCTGTGAAGGCGTTGCACGCGGCCCTTGCCCATGACCATACATTGCCATGTATTATTTTTTGCAAATAATCAAATTCACTGAAATCTATATATCAAATAGAGAGTGGTTGAGAGTGTTTCTTCTACACTGGCATATCCAAAGAACAAGTACAGAGGTGGTAGAGAAAACATGTAGAATCTCTGGTGGGCTTTTTCTTTTGACATGTTAGCCCTCATAGTGGATACCCATTCTACGCTGCCAGAAATCTACCAGTGAATCTACTAGTGAACGGTACGTAACTTGAGCACTTTGCACCATGTCACCAAGCCGTGAATGGTCTTGCAAAGTATTTTGTACAGACTTTTAAATACTCCTTGAAAGCATCAAGGTGCAGCAGAGATGGAATTCCTTTTCACTAAGCAACATCCCACATTCCACTACAAAGGACTAACCTTCCATGCGTCTCCATCGTAAATGTGACTCCCAGTTTGACTTTCCTAAACCAAGTTTGGCAGCACTTTTTGACCATCCTCAAGCTGCACAACAAAGTCACAAGAGATTGTTCACAGCTGGGGACTTGCTGTTGGCCTGTGATTATTGGTTGGGGGAGGAAAAGTAGACTGCTGGGGTGGACAAACTGGTCCCAGTGACCCACACTGTTGATGACACACATTGGGTTGACAGTGGAAATGGCACATAGATCAGACGCCTGTTTGACACTCTGAAGTGCAGGGAACAACCAGAACCCCTAGTGCAGGCTGAGACGTTTTTGTAACTGTAACTGTAAGACTGCACGTTTGATCAGACTTATGTTCATTTAATGTGATTTGCTTACAAATAGGAAAGTATGCAATATCATCAGCGTTAGCCTTTCAGTAGAAAGTTGTTCTGAATGAAAACTGTTCACTTGGCCCTGGTTGGTTTTCTGTTAGGAATGATACTTAAATACTGAAATGCAGCAAACATATTAAGTGATTTCAAACAATGTGAAAATGTTTGATAGTGATCTCCTGTACTCAGAAAATGCAATCTTCTCAGTTACAGGAATGCCAATAAATGTCTTCTTCTACACTGCTCTCTTCATCGTAAGCTGCAATAAAACACACTGACATTTAGAGCCATTGTTCAGGCCTACATATAAATTAATGACTCATATCAGTGACAGAGAGATTACTTGCACATGGAGTCTATTAAAGGGTATACATGAATGTTGTTCTCAAACTATAAAAATGGCTTTGGCACGGTGGACATACCGAAACTGAGCCTTTAACCAGATTAGCTGTATACACAGCCTATCTGCTCATCATCTTTATTATAAGCTTGCTGTTTTTAATCCAAGGCCACTTCTGACGTCAGCACTTTTGGAGAGCAACCTGCACACATTCCTGAGATGAGGAGGGATCCAGACCCAGGCAAATTACCTCTCCTCCTCCCCCTGCCCTGCACTGCACTTATCAGCCAGGACAACGAACAGTGCTCTCTTCAGACAGGCTGACTGATGGATCAATTTGAGTAACCCTTTTTTTTTTAAAAAATTTGACTCCAGTCCACCAAAAATGACATAGTGGCACATTTTCCACAGCGCAACTACTTAACGACTTTATTATTGAACAACCGATGGAGAGTGACTTAAACATGTCATGCGAGGGAAAAAAAAAGTTTATTTATAAGGTACATCTGCTGACCCAGAAACCCAGGAACAAACACGTTTAAATGTGACACCATGTGGAAAGTGAATTTAGAAGACAGTACTTGCCTTATGGAAAACTTTCAACATGGGAAATATTATGTTATATAATATTATGTTAACATATAAACTTGGTGTGTATATATATATAGTACACACATACACTTACAATAGTAAGCTATAATGATGAAAAATGCCCTTCCATGTTCCCTGAAACTCATATGCAGGTCCTCCATAAATTGGCCACATGTGCTGGCTGACACCGGGACTACTGGAAAATGTCACAGGTGTCAGAGGCGTTTTACTGTCACTGCTGTCAGGTCGGCTTTTCCATGACTTCCCAGAAATGCAATGGAAAGACTCTGCCATGAAAGAATGGAAAAAACTGCTCCAGTCCCTTTTCTGATGGTTGGTTGGTTGGTTGGAAATCATTGCATCGCTTAAAGAAATCCCTTATATGCTCCAAATATTGGGCCTATAAATTTCAACCTTGTCCTGAAATGAAATGCAGCCGTTGCAGACAATGACTGTCCACTAATGAGGGAAAAAGTGAAAGCATGCTCTAATATCTGCAGCACGTGCCTAATGTCACAAATCTGTCATCCTGAGAGCCTGCTTTCAACACATATTTGAACTGGTTGAAACACTCACAACTTGGGTAAGTTAACACGTCACAGAATGTGAAAGAAATGATGATGCTACAGAGTGAAAGAACAGACGCTCGCTTTGTCACACGCGCCTTTGCTGGATAAACTATCCAGGCAGTACCTGTAAGATCTCTGGTAAGGTTATTTGGGAAGATGAGACCATTGTTTGACGTCAGATTCCCTGTGAAGCAGATAGTGTCCATAGCAACAGCTGAAAACAATACATCACAAATACGATTTTGAGAGCAGTGCAGCCAAGGACCTCATCCCAGTATTGTTACAAGAATAACACATTCTTGGAAATTACTTTGAATAGCTCAGCTGTGAGTCATCAGTTTGATCCCTACAACCCCCCAGCACTGGAAACCTCTGCTGATCAGACAAATGCTAACAGGTTCCACTCTAGTGAAATACACTATGGATTTCATTGTCTTTCATTGGAAGATTGTTGTGATCCTATTTACTGTAACTTTAATAAAACCTCACTATGACTTCATGGCCAACTCATTCCCTTCTGTTTTTTCCACAAAAAACGAAAGATCATGTGAAATAGCAGGATTTATTCAGACACTCCACCAGCAGATGAGGTTAACATTACAAATATTACATGTAATGCAATGTAGCAAGTCTAACAGTTTTGTGAAAATTGTTTTTATATTTCCATTATAATGGGAAAGAGTACACTATATAACCGTTACAGTTTTCTTCATTAGAAAAAAAGAAAAAAGAAAAAGGCTGATGAACAGAGGTGGTAGCTGCAACTGTTTTGAAAAAATTGGTCCACAATCATTAAGCCTCCCCATCCCACCCGCCAACGGCCATTAGTGACCATAATGACAGAATAATTAGCAATGCAACATTTTCTTTCAATAGTACACAGAGGTGGACCACCTACAATGTTTTTGCGGCTCCATAGTGTCATGCAAATGCAGCCTTTGCTCTTGTCAGACAAGAGTCATCATTTTCACTGCATGTCTTAATAGGCTACAGTATAATGGAAAGATTTCTGTCCTACCAAAAACTGATACAGAGAGGAAAAAGGGTTTTGAGAGGTGGAAATCTTAACACCTGGCCAAGCAATCACTGAGTACTGGCATTGATTAGTAACCCTCCAAAGACATAGCAGAGTCATCATGTTACAGGCTTAGTAGGCGTAATAGGAATATTTGACTCATTGCCACCTAAAGACCATCCCTGCAGGGAAAACAATTATGTATATTTAGATGCACTGTTTTGAAGGCAGATGCCGAAACAGATACCTTTTTCCCCTGAAGTGGCCTGATGGCTAACATGAAGCAGGAATTTAATGCTGTTTTCACATGTGCAGACAGCTTCAAAGTGAAACAGTGATTTTTTTTTTATATTTGTCAATAGCCTACAGCATTTCCTCCTTAGCTTATGTAACTTACGTCATTTGCTGCCTACTCACTACCTTTGGAAACTTTCATCTCATCACAGGTTATAACAGGAATCAGGATTAGATGGAAGTTATCATTGCCTTTTATATCTGACTTTTATTTTAGGTCATTTATTTAGTTTTGCATCTAAGGACAAACCTCCTGGCAGGCAAATAAAAATTATAGTTGCAGAATGAGTTATTCAAATGTTGAGCGTCGAAAGGCCATTTTCGCTTTTCAAGGTGAATTTGCCAAAAGGAGAAAATAAATGTCATTGTTTTTTTCTTTTACATAACAAGGCCATGACTGAATACATGAGATTTATGCTCACATGGGTAGACATGTGCGAAACATCTCTTGTAGTGAAAACATGTGAATCATTCTCTCCAAAATACACTGTTACGTTAACGGCTTTAACTTATCATGTCTGTTTTTAGTTGTCAGAAGTCAAATAAAGTTGTGCGTGACTATGTCTTTCCAATTTCATATGCTTGCACTTTTTATCAAGGGAATCTAGTGTTCTCAAAACTGAAAGTGTTTTGTCAGTGTAGAGGTCTGCTTGCCTGCTACCATGAATGCCCTGATTGGGGGTTTTTGGGTGCAAGATTTTGACTGGGGACTTCTGCACTTCACTACCCTTTTCTAGCTGATGCCATGCTTATCACAATGTCCCAGAGCGCTACCTCAGGCTAAAGTTGCAGGTTGAGGTTTGGCATCGTCTCTGGGACATGGTATCTTCCACATCCAGGTCTCCCCTGCTTTCCTGTGCCTCTTTGATCAGTTGGGTTACCACACCTGGGACCCCTCCTTCCTGCCATATATAGGAATTTTTCAGAGGAATTCCATGAGGCAACTGGCAACAACAGTTCTTATTTTCCACACTGAAGAGTGAGATCATCCTGAATTGGTTGATGTTGCTTTCCCTTACCGTGCCTCAATTTTCTGCCAAGTCTGCCTTCTCTTCCTCATTTGCCTCTCTGAACCGGCTTTCTGAGTGCCAACAGCTCTTGTCTAAGTCAGGCAATTTGCTTCCTGTGGTGTGGTTTGGTTTGGTGCTATGGGGGACTTTTGGGTCGAGGGGGGCAAGGCATTATCTCAACATTCTCAATGTTCTCAAGAAAAGTACCACAAATTGATCCAGATCTGGATCCTCTTCTGGATCGAGGTACAAGGTTTACGCAGAATTGGGGTGCACATCTACATGATGCTGCACAAATAAAATAAAACCATTGGAAAACAATGATGGACCCAAACGTTGACACAAGAAACCAGCTAAGGAAGAAACAATTGAGCGCCTTCAATCAGGATGTCATCTCCTGGCTTTGCACGCTCCCTCTACACGACATACACCCGACATTGAAACCACTGACAGATGAAGTGAATAGCATTGATTACCTCATTACAGTGGCAACTGTCAGGGGTGGGATATATCACTGTACTCAAATAACTGGAAATGGCAGAGTGTGTATGGCAGAGAATTTTAGACAGGAGTCGCACAGCCTTATGCTGTCTTCATAAGTGAGGTCAGGATATATCTGGTTTAAAGCTTTTCAGCTTGGCTCATTGTCAAAAAACAACCCATCACAAACAGCAGTAGAGAAATGCTGTTACACATGAACAAGAGATTTGTTAGGCATAAGAACTTGAGTCCTTTAGTCCTTGAGAACCTAAGTCAACACAAGAATTCTGCGATAAGTGCTGCGCTATAACCATAGCTTCTCTAAAGGAATTGGAATTGGAATTCTTTTCCCTGATGGGTCAACTGCAACAGTCCAAGCAAAGCAGTTTCAAACATATCTTTTTGGAATGGTAAATCTATGTCACGTTGGTTAAAGCAGAAATCATGGTGCTGCATCACACAGTAAACTTTTATTTTGAGAGCTCTTTTTTTTTGCATGTGAAACAGTTTTCCTGTCTTACAAATGAGTCTTGAGAAAAGAGGCCAGCTTCCCAGGAACTAAATAGAAAGTCAAGATTGCATCCATGATGTACAGTGACCAAGATATGCATTAAAGCCTGATTTTTATTATGTAACTGACTGGATGACTTGCTGATACTGTTGGAAAATGTGTTCGTGGCTTAAGGGTAGTCAGGTGGGGGGATAAATCTTGGAAACAGCAGCTGAGAAAGATTTTCAAGTGTTTTAAAGCCAAAATCTGGAACATTTTCATATGAATAAACATGTTTTACTGCTTACTAATACTCAAAAGTAACTGAAAGCTTTTATTTGGACAGTTATTGTCTTTCCTTTCATGCAGAAAGTCTTTAAAAGGTTTAAAATTAACAGAATAAACTGGGCGGATTGTGTAATCTGTATGGGTTTAAATTAAGGTCAGCAAGCTTGTAAAGTTCATGCAGGTTTGAAAAAGATTTATAAAAAGCTGTTGTATGCTTCATACATACGAAACGCAATTTCACAGTCATATCCCCCCAAAATTTCTATCATTTATCTGACAATGCTGTTAGAGGAGAAAATTAGGAGGAGGACAGTAAAAGTTACTGAAATTCTCCCTGAGGGGAAATAAACAAATTTTACAATCATGACCATCCAACCGGTAGTTTCAAGACATTTCACTCAGAATCACCAATTTCAGCCTGATGAAGTCAACAAATCACTAAACAAATGTGGTTGTTATTTCAGTTTGAACCAGAGTCAGTAGGCCGACAATAGGCATACTAACAGACCAACTCAACAAGAGCCAGTAGCATGGCTTAAAAAAAGCGTAATGGATCTGTGACGGTATGCAAACTTCAGACTTTGCAAAATTGCAGACACACGGGTCAAAAAACTAAGACATTAACTAACATGCCAAAAAGAAGCATCTGGAACATTACAATCAAAGACACAGCACAGAAAAATTAGAGGTGAGAAAGCACGACCATACTTTTTCATTCGGCACATGACGCTCAGCGCTTATACAATACTGTCTGATGACCCTGTCAGCATTATACTGATGTTTCAGGTGATATAAATTCAAAAGATGAAGCAATTTACTTTAAGCAAGGTCTGGCCTAATGAAAATGATATAACACACACACTGCTTTGTCTGCTGTGATGGATCTGCGTGCTAGGGGGACAAAAGATTTCGCAACAGTGATCACGCCGGCCTTCAGCGGCAGCAGAGTAGCTGAATGTTGGAAGTGTGTGGTTATATTAGTGTTTAAGAGTAGGGTGGAGAAGCAGGGCAAGAAATAAGCTGTTGCTTAATTGCTACAAGCCCTCTGAACAGCCCTCTCGCATGTTTACTTCCGCTTCCTTCCTCAAGCCACAACACTGAGGGACATCACGTGATTCTAAGGAATTTACACTGGAATGAAGGCTGGATGTTCCGCGTCTGGCTAAAAGGAGCCTTTTCCAAAACTAGAGAGCGGATCATATTCTGAACTGTAGTGGAAAGAATCAAATATCAAGTAAAGCACTGAGAAGCCCATTAGAAACCGATGGAAACTGACATAATGTTGTGGTTGGATGAATTGATTTTCTTGTCACTTCTATTAGCAGGTATTTGGTATGGTGGGGCTACTGGTGGACAGACATGAGCAGAGCTGTGGAAAAGGGAGAAATGCTGCTCGATAATTTTCAGACAGCTGTCATCACCGTGCTTGAATCTTTGAAAATAATGGAACAATTGTATTCACTTTTGGCATAATTGCAGGATGTCAGCCACATGAATCGCCAGTAACATTACCCAGGTCCAGGGGTCACTTCTGAAATACAGAGATTGCAGTTCTACCTATTATTTTCTGGGGATACAAAAGCCTAATGAATCTGGCAAGGATGTGATTTGTGGAATATTCCACTGAATCCAACCCCTCCATTGATTAGGAATGTATGACGTGTATTAGTCATGCAGTGTGTTTTATTTTTCCTGGCAGGGAGGCTCGCCACAGCATTATCACTTGCCTCACAAACTGATCAGATCCAACAGATGAGTCCTGAATGTAAACAAGTCATAAATGCATCTGCAAAAACATTTTTGGCTCTGCAGTAAAAGTTTACCGGCAACAGAGTAAGAGCCCAGAGTTACGTAATGGGGGCAATGCATGCAGGGTGAAGAGAATGATGGGTTCCATGACCCAGTGAAGCATAATACTCCACCTGTCCTTTCCCTGGACCTTCCTGATAAGTGATGATCATGTTGCAGCCATTGAAAAAACTCTGCCAAGTCGATCTATCAACAGCATTGAGGCAGACATGACAGCAAGGGCTTCTTGATGCCTATTTTATACTGATTAAATACACAGTGGGGTCTGAGACCACTTTGCCATAATTGGACCCCACTGTATATTTATATAACAAAACAAAACAAAACAATTTTCTTCTCAAAATTTTAAGCAATTGTCTTCATCTTGAAAAAACTATTTGGGGTGCAGGGATGAATTTTCTATGATGGGTCTACAATCTGCCAGAGACCAGAAGCAATGAATTCTTGGCTCTGTATAATAGCATAGATGAGCTTCAGCTTGCACATCATCAACCCCAAAACACATTGTTGTCCACAGACCTCTGTGTCTGCTTCAGCAAAGATTTCCAGGAATATAAAAAAAAAAGTTTATTACAAAACAGACATAGCCCTTTATGTTGCTTTAATAAATCGTATCTGGATTAATGGATATGCATTAATCAACAGTCCTCTGTTGAAGCAACATCGATAAAAGCTCAGTCTGCAGGAGAGAGACTGGAAACACTTAACATTGCTAATTCAAAGAATTTAAGACTAATTCATACTTTTACAGATTTTGTCCAAACCTTAAAAAATCAGATATCCTAACAGGTATTTCTGCCTTGTTGTCTGGCATGAATGCACTGGCCGGGTGATGAGCATTGTCTGGTGTTCACCAGATGTAGTGTGCAAGGGTGCAGTTTTGTTTCATCAGACCAGAGAATCCTTTTTTATTGTTCTCAGACTCCTTTAAATGTCATTGGCAAACTACACTTGGGCTGTCATTTGACCTTTACTCTAAGTGGCCTCCATCCAGGCGCTTTCATGTAGGGGTCTGATTGATTGCTGATGAGATGCACCTGCGATAAGGGGTTTATGTGTCCCTGTGAACCTGGGAGGTGTGTTGTCCCCCCACGGACAAATTAGTCACAGGTGAAGGACCAGGCTAAGAGCGATTCAGAAGACCCTTTAATCTCCTGGGTTTGCAAAGGAGATCATGGGAGTATGACCACCCAGTCGACATGTGTTTTGTGAATGCAAAGGCTTATAACCAGATCCCCTGAGAGAACATTGTGGGTACTGCCAAAGTAGGGGGTACCAGAGCTATTGGCAAGAGCCGTGCAGGACGGGCAAGAGGCGGAGCGTGGGGCCCGGCTCGTTCGGAGGTATCAGGCCGTGTGACTTCCCAAGCGGGTGGGCAGTCGATGTATGGCTAGGTGGAGCAGGCGTGGCGAGGTAGGACGATCTGAGAGGCAGAGAGCAGGGTTACAAACAGCTAGGTGTCAACTTTGTTGACGCCTTGCTGATACATTGCAAGCATGCACATAATAAAAAAATCAACTGATATTTCTTCTTGTTTTTCTCTCTGTGTTAACAGCCTTTACTTTATGATGGTGTTGAATTTATATTAGATATTAGTGAAGTTATGCATTACCAAAAAGCAATGTGTGTAAATGTAAAAAAGTCCATTCAATTATATTACAGTGACAAATAACAACCTCAGACACGTTTTAGACATATTCTGACTTTCTTTTTTATTTACATTTTATACTTTTACAAAAAAAACAACTCTTTGTTTTAATAACAACAGGACTGCAAAGCCAGAACACTAGTAAAGATTCAGAACAACCATATACCCTAAAATACAGAGTGGTCTTGTTAGTTTTTAAAAGCCAACTGTGGAATATGATCCAGTTAAAACACTCAACACTACAAACATCACTTCTCCCAAGTCAATGTGCAGGTTGCATTACTATCTGGGATGTTTTTGTACAGTTTCTCTAAACTACAGTTTAAATACAGTATCAAAGACACAAAATACAACATCTGTCTCAAAGCAGGTTGTAATCAGGTAGCCTACAGTATAAAGAATACGCAACATAGTTTAAGTGTATATACTGTATATTTATATATTTATATATATATACACACACTGCAGACAGTCACAAAGTGAAGACTACCAAGGCCCCCTTTACTCCAAGACTAAGCTTTTCTATTCACATTTAACAAGAATATCCAAAGATGCCATGAAACAGCACCCATACAAAAGTCACCAAAAATATATATGCCATTATGAAGAGCTACCATGTTTTTTTTCTTATATTTTCCTACGCTTAAATAAACCATAAGGACTGGAAATCGTATACAACATCAAGTGTACATTGAAAAGGCATGTCCTGTATATAATCAAGATAGTTTAAAACATTGCACATAAGGGGATAAGGTACAGAAAAGAAGAGGGCATGCTGAACAACAGATCAGAGCTATGCAGGATGTAGTCATCAACGAATAAGGCCTTGACAGAACGCATCGCCAACTGAAGACATGCTCTCCACGTCACAGAACGATATGAACATGCAACTTTTAGAAATGAAAAGAAAGGAGCTGAACAGAACCAGTCATTTGATATCAAAGCCTTTTGTTCCTTGTTTCACAGATCAAATGGGGTCCTTGCCTCTTTGATTCACCTTCAGTCACATTTGAAAAACAAAAAACAAAAACACGATACATTCTTCTTTTTGTTTTTTTTCTCTATATAAGTCATCATTCCAAAAAAAACTAAATTAAAACTTTTTAAAACACCACCTGTCCATTTATTGCACACAATTGGTTCACAAAAATATTTTGGGCACTTTGCGTTTCAACAAACAGCAGCATTTCGTTATAAAAACGTTGTACAGACACCGAACACAACAGATAAAAAGCGGACGTACAAATGAAGAATAGAAAACGACTTTTAAAATTTCGACATTGTGCAACTTGAGTTAATAGGTCCATTTACTAAGGCGAGCCCCTTAAATGCACAACATCATACAGTGTTTTTGGGGGGACGAAACAGCAAGACCCCTCTGCAAAATAGCATGGACCACTTTTAAATGATTATCTCTTTATTTTATTATGTGCAATTACTGATTGCCTTGGCAAATCCCCAATGAGATAGAGGACATTTGGTCCTGGAGGAAAAAAGCTTGATTTGTACCCAGAAGGGCAAATGGCACAACTTTCAAAAGAGATGGACAGGATGGCACGGGATGACACAACCTCTTACTGAGATCGTTCTCATTGGATTTCAGTCAGTATGTTTACATGCACACCAATGTTCCACTATTATTCACAACACAACAATATTCAGATTTTGATATGGGTCGTGCAAGCAGCATGTTCTGTTTTTGATATTATAAAACGTGGCCCTATTCTGAAATTAGCCTTTTCCGAAATATGATGTGAACAGGAATATTAATTTTTATTAACCATGTAAACAGCGCAGCAGGAATATTGTCTTTGTCAGAATAACGGCAAAAACCAGATCATGTTGGGCATGTAAACGCAGTGAACGGTCAAGAGCGCAACATCGATGCCCACATCACAGCAATGTTCATCTTTACATTTACAATCAACCTCGCGAGGGTTTTACATCCCGCTGCGATGAGCCTAACTCGTGGACCATCGGCGCAACTTTCAGGGGGGGCGACAGAAAATTTTAGGGATATCACCGAAACGAGAAATCCATTCACAGTCAGTAGCATTCAACTCGTGGATTAGCACCACGTGCTTCATTATCTTATCTCTAAATACAGGCACAAAAATGTTGAAGTACAGGATTACCACCGTGTTAGCATGACACCGGTAACAGGAGTCGGAGGCTTGACCCAGCGGAAAAAAAAAAAAGGAAATGAAAATAGTAACATCATCTGCCAAACTGTGCTATTAGTTGAAGGATAAGATCTTACCTAACATCACGTATTTAAGTTCTGAAATATTATGAGTTGACTCACAGTATTTGCATTCACACACCAGCATGCGCCCACTGCTTCCAAAGCAACATTATTAAAAAAAAAACCAAAACAACAAAAACAGATACCAAACATCAGACTGAGAACTGACCATCACGGACGGCCATCAACATCTGTTTACCTTTCAGGTAACTTTTTTAAAAACATTTTTTTGTCAGGGAAATTTTTTTCACAAAGTAGCTTTTCTATTTGTGATAATTTAAGAAAAAGGAAAAGACAGAATGCTGGTGGTTAATCCACGCTTCTGGGGTAACGTAATATTCTTCACCCACAAAGTCACACGAGGACACGTTAAAAAAGACAATCATGGTGCACCCAAATGAAACGTCACTTCAACAGTCATGCAACATCTTAGAACATCGACAGTGTACCTGGGTAAAACGGGATTACCATAATTTGAAAGCCATATCAGATTACAATATTTATCACAAACTGTGTTTTTAAGATGGAGAAAACCCTCCATCCGGCACACAGGCCTAACTTCATCGAGGATGAAATGCTACATTACAACATCTTGGAGCCCGTTTGGGACTAAAACACTGCGGTTGGGAGGAAAAAAAAAAAAAAAAAGAAAACAAATTTTAAAATTCTTGCATCTTATAAAAAACATTTGGTCATATTTTGTCATTTAATGGTTGTTTTGGATTTTGAAACAAAAAGCGGCGTCAGTGCTGATGATTTTCTAAACTTGAGTTTAGCTTGGCTTGAACAACAGTGTTTTATTAAACGTTACAAAAAAAATGACTTTTCATAGGTCAGAAAATTCATACTGCACAAACATCTAAAGGGAATACTCTCTCAGTATAACTTCAAGTTTTAAACATTTGAAATGAAATGTACTGTGTTCATATTAATAAAAAAAAAAGAAACGCACGCACGCACACACACCTGAAACTTCACGACACCCGACTTACACAGCATTCAAATAGTGAAACTACAGTACAAGCTATTGCAATATTGATACTATCGACATTTAACGGTTTGCCTATAGCTACGGCACTGAAGGAATAACACAGTCTCTGCCCATACAAACTAGCATTATCACTACAAACAAAACAGAAGTTGTTCTTTTTTTTTTTTTTCCTTTTAGCTCAGTTTTGCGAAACACTTGATTTGTCATAGTTGGCAAAGTCAAGACCTCTCCTTTCCTCCGCAGGATGCTTTGTTTCAGTGGGAACTCAGGCACTTTCCAAAAAATAGGGCAAGGCTTGGATTTAACAGACTTCAAATTGGCTAAGACAGAAATGACTTTAGCAAGCGCTGCATTCACGTCATATGGGAAAAAAAACCCAAAAACCCGACCTTCTGAAAAATTACTCTTTAAAAAATACTGTTCATTCACTTGCTTACCCGGGCGCTAAGTACTACTTTGAGATTTAGGTTTTGGGGATGGAGCGAAACACAGATTTTCTGATCTACCGAGACCTCGTGTCAATGACGTGGACATCGCCCCGGTCAAGCTGAAGGAAAATTCGACCATAATTTGGAACAGAAGGAAATTGTCATTTGTTTTGCTGGACTCGGTCCAGCGTAGAACATTACTTCAAGAAGTGCATCTGGGTTGCATGTGGGAAGCAACGCTAAGGCAACTGAAGTCTTCAGGTAACTTGAATCTTGGCATCTCGACGTTTCAACAAGTCCTCCCCTTTTAGCCGTCATGGCGCTCCAACTGATATTCCCATATGACATGGCTGCAAAATAAGACATGATGGGCGAATAGAAGACTTGACTCATTCTATAGTAATGGAAACCAGCTCCTTGGCCTGGGCATGCTGCTGCTGCTGCTGCTCTTCTTCAAACACCTCCGGGGAACTGCCCCCTACGCTGTTGTCCATCTTGGTCTCCTCCGTCATGGCTGCCGTCTCGTCAGCGTCCATCTTGAGGGAGGCTGGGGCTTCCAGGGGTTCCAGGGGCTCAGGTGAAAGGAAGCCAGAGGAACTCTCGCAATTCTGGGTAGAGGAGGAGACCTGGGAGATGACGGGCATCTGGACTGAGGAGGAGGACGAGGCGGCGGTGGGGGCGGAAGTGGAGGTGCTGCCCGGGTAGACGGGGTGATGCTGGGACTCCTCCAGCTCGTACTGGACTCCCAGCACCTCCTCCTCCTCCTGTACCTGGCTCAGGTAGTCGGGCACGAGGAAATCACTGCAAGGATGAAGAGGATATGTTGAGTTCGCTGTCCTTTTACGTGGTATTGTGTCACTTTTTTTTTTTTTAGATAGGTCACACATGCCTAATTTGAAAGATGGCATATTAGTCATTTTTCACAATTACACAAATATGAAAAATACACTGAACAGTGTGCTTTACGTTAAAACATATGGGCTACACCTCAAATGCATTTGGGAAATACGCGGTTGGAAAAGTGGCCACACACATGCGGATGTTTGCTTCTTTTCGTTGAGATGACAAAACGGGTAAAAGTATCTTTTTTTTTTCTTCCAGGGAAATTTGTGCGCATTCAGCTCGCACAAATGTCCCCCTCCTCATTACTTGCTGCTACAGACGCTGCAGAACCTTTAGTGACGCCCAAGTCGTGTGCAGACTAACGATCAGACTATCGTGGAAGCAGCTGCCCTTCACGCAGAACAAATAGTTTTGGTTGAATTTTTTAACCGTCCTCTGTGGCACGGACAACAGATGAACCTGACAAAGTGGCCTGGAGATCAACGAGTTGGAAAAAAAAAAAGTGTAGTTAACGTATCTTTTTATGTGAAGACTGGGGACGGGAATTAAAGAGGCCGACTGGACTGCCAGAAATTTTTCCATACTGTTATGATCTCAGGCATGGACCTACTATAAAATTTTGAGAAGTCAATGGCCCGTTTGTGTCCTGCTGACCTGTGAGGACTTGAGTCGATTTAAGAAGTGGAAAACTCCGAGGAGTGACAGCACACTTTTACCTTTTTAAGAAAAGGCACTACGTTCAGACTTTCATGAGGCTGTGTGGGCCGGACCTTTTGTTGAAAACAAACAACCCATTCTGTTTGCTCAAGGAAAAGCCATTCATTGAGAAACAAATAGAGATGACAACTTGATTAAAGTTGTGATTTACAGGGATCGTGCGGCCAGATGTTTGTGCACACTCGGTTTAGTTTCCGAGCAACAATTGTCTCGCTCATAAACAAATAGCAGGACGACAAAATGAGTGATTTTAAACAACAATGAAGTTATCTAAGCTGTTTTCGAATGTTGGGCTTTGATTTTGGCAAGCGGTCAGTGTAAGAAAGAAGAAAGATTAGCTCATTTTTGTTCGCTCGGTTACCCATTTCATCCGCACCTCCTCCTCGATGATGAAGGTTAAAAGGATAATTCAGCACTTTTTGGGAAATGCACTTATTCAGTTTCTCAATGAGAGTTGGAGAAGATGGATAGTACTCTCGTGTCAGTCGAGAGCAGCTGGACTGGGTCTGTTCAAAGGCAACATTATCCACTGACGTTTACAGCTCAATGGTCAACACGTTCCATCTTGTTTTGCTTAAGCCAAACACATAGATCTAAAATCACTAACTGACCCAGCAAAGACCACGAAAAAAAAACCTGGAAAATGATGAATTGGCATTTTTACACTTTGGTCGTGCAAACAAATATGATGCGTGCTCATTAGCGAGCTTTAACTGGCAGATTCCGGGTACCTTTTAGACAGAGCCAGGTTAGCCGACTCCACATTTTCCATCTCATTTGCTGCGGCCGGGCCCCAGCTACGCATCTACCTCGCAGACAGGACAGAGCTATCAACCTCCTCATCTCACTCTTCGGATGAAAATGAATTAAGCGCACTTCCCAAATGTCAAAGTGTTCCTGTAATTAAGTGTAATTAAAATTCCCTGATAAGTACAGCCAAAAACTTCATCTGAACATTCAAAGCAATTGCAAACATCTGAAACAAAAAAAAACAACAACAACAATTCTACACAACCACAGTTATAGAAGGAAAAATTATCAAATGAACCTCAGTTATTAGAATCTAAACTGTAGTTATTGTCTGATCCAGGTGAGATCTGAGTAAATGATGGGGGCCAGTGTCCCCGGACTCCTCACCTGCTCTGGAAGTAGTTTGCTAGTTCGGATGCCTCATGGTTCAGACTCCTCAGGTGTACAATTAAATTGCCAGAGTTGGTGAACATGGCGCCGCATGTTTTGCACTCGTAAATCCGCGGCTTGCGGATTATGTGTCGGGAGACCCTCATGTGGTGCTTATATTCACCGAAGGACGTGAATGTGGCGCTACATATCTGGCACCGGAAACAGCGTTTACCTTCGTGCTTCAGCCGATGCATCTTTAGGGAGTAGGCCCGTGTGAACTTTTTCCCACAGCGGTCACACTGGAAAGGCTTAATGCCTGGGGGGGGAAGGGGGGAGAAAAACCAACGCTTAGCTCATCTGTACATTAGCATCACACAAGCGCGGGTATGCATGTGTGGATGAGGTGCGGTGGAGGGGAGGGGGGTAAACACTGCAATAAATCTCCTGGTCAACTTCAACTGTTTTCCAAATCAGGGTTTCCTAGGATGCCCGAAAACAAAACTCCTCGTCGATCCACCGCTAAGCTTTACACAAGGTGTCGGAAAGTACAGCAACCTTTTACTTAGATCTCCTTCGGCGAGCGTGCTACCGATAGCAGCAACTCTCTCTGGGAAAATGGTGGCGAATTCCAGTTTCGTGTGTAAACCCAGTTCCAAGATACACTTTTCAAACTCCAGGTCTAATGACTCTCTCCTCTAACGTTTCATCTCAGATTGAAGTTTCCGAAGACGGGGAACAAAATGCGTAGGCGGTAATTTAGCAAAATCACAACAATAATCTATCTGGTGTAACTTGAGTTTTTGCTCCTCGGATGTCGGCCCTTACACTGTAGCATTTATATGAAATTAAACACTCTATTCGACAAACCCAAAAATGACTCGAGGAGGGATAATTCGCGTGAGCTTTTGTTTGGCTACATTTTGAAAGACAAAATACATATTTACATATTTCAAAGGCTTTCCATATTGTTGCGTCAGCGAATTGCAGTCATGCTGAGTGACTCATGCTTTGTTTATACGTTCAAATGGGAGAAGGCTTTCTGTGATAGAACCTCCTCCCCCATCGTTTCTCAGGCGAGTGCGACTTTTGTCATAGAAGTTTCAAATGCGTGGAATATTTTCGACTGTCAAACTCAATAGTAACGGCACTTTTCAAAAGGTTGTGAAGATTTTAGGACACCAACACTTTCCACAGGAGTTACAATAAACCAACAACAAAAACAATTACCTAAAAATGCATGTATAAATCTTTTTTTTTTTTATGTAAAGTAACTATTCTCTGACCTGAGCGGGTTTTGATTTCATGCCTTTTCTGTCCGCAGTAAAAATGCAAACGCCATTCACGGCACCTTTTTTTAAGAATTTTATTTTATTTTTTAAAAATTTACAATCTCGCTTGACGTCTGATGTTTCTTAATGTATTCAAATGCAAGATTAAAATCAAACAGTGCGGTCATATGAGCTGAGAGCGCCAGCACGGTAATTTGTATATTTTTTTTTACACAGCCTAAAAATAAACGCTGACGGAGCATCCAAAATGTCTTACAGAATGTCCTAATATGTATGACTCATTGCCTATAAATGGTTTTCACCACCCTGGAGGGTTTTTTTTTTCAATTCCATTCTTTTTGCTTTTTTTTTTTTTAGAATACAGACTCACAGTGGAAGTCATTTTCATTTGTACGCTAATAAACCTGAAACATGTTTGGGCAGCATCGCTGCAGATGTGAAGAAAGTTGTATAAATCCCGTTGCAGCTCCGAAGAGAGCCGGGAGAGAAGAAGCGAGCTCACCAGACCTCTGTAGCCTGCTCTTCATCTCTGTTCGAGGCTAGCTGCTAAATTACCTTCTACTAGCCAAACACGCCAGTATCTCGGCGGCGGGGTCGCACTGTTGGGTAACGAAGGCGCCGTTTTTTTTAACGCGTGGATCGATAAAGACGATATCGCTGACCCTGCGTTGATTTTTGATCCTGTGTCCAACTGTGTTTTCGCATTGCAATGCCAAATAGGTGGACTACTTTTTCTAAATCTGTTTTCAGAATTTGCACGGTACCCGTTTTGATTACTGCTTCTGTTGATCAGTGTCAAAAAAACATTACATCGACTTTGGATCGACGTCGTAATACAAGGAGAAGCGCAAGCAAAGTTGCTGAATTCCAAGGTGTCGTTTCACCCACCGGAGTGTATGAGCATGTGCTGCTTCAGATTTTGAATGCGTGTGAATCGGACTCCGCAGGTCGGGCACTGAAAGGGCCGGTCAGGGCCGTTGGTGCCGGGCCGTGCCGAAGGGCTTATGTACAGGTGGTATGGATACTGAATGCCTTCCAACCTGAAACAGGAAGAAAAAGGAAGATCAGAGTGACAATCGGCCTCCCGTGTGCTCTTGCTCATGTTTGGAAAAGCTGTTTCTGTATGAATGCTTAAATCCCATACACTTGGCCACTTAGACGTACACGTGGAGAAACAAGTACCGTCCATGTCAAGGTACTGGTGATTTAAAGAAGTCAGTTGTCGGATGTTTAGGACATGCGAAAGAATTTGGAGAATGGAAGTCATGACAGCGATACACGTCAGATTGTTTGCGTGACCTTCTTGCGTTTCCAGTCAGAGGCCTCGTCAGCTTTTCCGTGTAAATTCTTCGACGCAGTACATCACGTCTTGGCCATTTCAACAAGGCGTCTCAATGTGCTACCTAAACAGGTGTGGCTCAGACGCCCAGTTGTGAGGTTTAGGTCCATATATTCTATGACGGCCTATGACTTGCCCCACTGCAAGTTGAAACAAACCGCGTTACCTTTCATCGTCTTCGGCGTGTCCTCCGGCGTTTGAGGCGCCCTGCATCGAAGGCAAGCCTTCCGACACTCCCTCATCCATCGACCCTGAAAAGAAGAGGACAAATAAAAATAATTCATATGTAAGCTGCCTGCTGACTCTCCCGACAACAGCATAAAGCCTGGAGCCGTGTCATCTTGGAAGGGGTTAGGTTAACAGGCTGGAGGTTTTTGAAGGCTAATCCCTTACCTAAGGCTTGATGCTGCACTGTGCTATTCAACACTTTATGAAAAACTGAACAGAGTTTTAACTCTCTTTAATTTTATTTCTGACAGGGAATGAAAAGCCTTTCAAAAGGCATTTGTGCCACCAGGCAATAGAACTGTCGGCTGACACCAATACAAATAGAAATCATGAAGGTGAGTGAGCGGATTTGATTGTTTGATGGTCTTAGACTGGGTGAGGACACAGATCCTGTTTCAACAGTTACAGACACAATAACACTGACATGCTGATATGTCATTTTACTCATTTTACATTTTATGTCATTTGCCCACCTATGGAGGAGGACTGTGGACTGATGAGGAGCTCCTCCTGGACCTGCTCGCTCCCTGGCACCGTCTGCTGGTCGCTCAGCGAGCTCTGGGAGGCGCTGACCGGTTGAGAGGACGCCTCCTGGACCTCCTCATCGCTGAGGCGCTCCACCTTCACCCTCACGTCTTCCTCTTCTGCCGGCACTGGCGACGACACAGTCTTGGAGCTCTCGCACGTCAGGAAGTCACTGAGCCGCCGGCCGACCACCACCTCCGAGGTCCCCGGAGCGCCCTGCTCTAAACAACGAGGGCTCTCCGGGAGCTTTGATTTGTCCGAGTGGAACCTCCGGTCAATGCCGAACGGGAACGTCCACGGAAAGGCCAGGGAGGATTCCACAGGCTGGGCCGTGCTGTCTGAGAATGAAGGCGATGGGTTTGGGATCTGAGGGGAGGTGGTGACAATCTGTGTAGTGCATTTGAGCGGACTCTCGGGCGACGCCATGGTCACGAAGCTCTTGCGTTTGCGTCGCGACTCCCGGCATATGGGAACGTTCCTCTCCATCACGCTGCAGTCCGACGACACCGGCGACACGCTGCCGTCCAGTGGCGTCAGGGCGCAGTTCGACGAGGCGCTCTCCTGTGTGGGTTCATGCGGTTTGTCCGCCGTCATGTTGTTGTTGTTGTTGTTGTTACCCGGGCTCCACAGAATACTTGACTTCATGAACTCCGAGCACGTGCTCGCCACGGCGAACATCTGCATATAGCTCGCGGCTGCCAGGACATCGATGATGTTCTCTGTGCTGATGGAGAGGGTCGACGTGTAGGCATATTCCAGCAGAGGAGCGAAGCCACTAACAGTCACGTGGTGAAGGTCCAGCACAAACTTGTCCTCCTCCTCCGGCCGGCCCACCAGCTTGGAACGGAAGAATTCACTGCAGCAGGCGAGGACCACCTTGTGGGCCAAGAAGAGCTTGTCCTGGACCCGGATGGTGACGTCACATAAGTGACCCTCGTTGCGCAGAGCGTTAAGCTTCTCCAGCATCTCCTGGCTGTGGGAGGTTGAGCTGTGGGTGAAGGTTTTGACCCCCATGTTGGAGTCAGCTCCTGATTCTGAACAGGAAACGGGTCCTGTAAGGGGAGGTGGAAAAAACAAGACAAAGACAACTCTGTAAGCTGTATCTCAGGAGTCAAAGATCAAGTTTTCTGGCAGGAAAAGAAAAACACATTTTCGTCAATGTGAATAAAAACAGTTTTGTTCAGCTTTGTTGTGTCAAGGACTTGAAATCATTGTTGTATACAGCAATGCCAGTGCGTTTAAGGAACACCCAAGTAAACAAAATCCCGGACAAGCATTGAAGAATCAGGTGTGAAATAACAGATGTCACACTGGACTCTCATTAAAACACTTCATTACAAATCATCAAGACCAAAACAAGATCTCTGCAAAATACCAGTTTCATGCCAAAGAAAACACGAAAAAAAAAGTTAAATTCACTGTGGAAGGCGCTGAGCATAGGTAGAGAGAAATACTAAGGTGTTCTCTGAGCTCTGCTGCAAAAGAAAGATGGGGGGGGGCATGGCAGACATAATGCCAAGTTATGTAACGACAATCAAAGCAGATGCGCAGCGATGCGAGCCAAACTCATGTGGAGGCCAGTGCACTACAGGATGCTCAGCAGCTGTCTGTGAGACATGTGGATTCTTTGAGGCATGAGATTTTCCATCAAACAAAAGCTCGAGTGAAGGGGGCTCTCGCAGGGAGAGCACGCTCCCCTTCACACACACACACACACACACACAGACCAAAGGAAAATACTCCTGGGCTATGTTGGCCCAGCGAAGGAAAAGTGAATTATAGACCTGGGCTGCAGTGGCGCAACAAGAGAGCCTAGCCTGAACCAGCAAACAGCGCTAATAGAAAAGAGCTTTAATTCCACCGTGGGATTTTCATATGGCTATAATGTCTCCTGGAGGACTATTTTATTTATCTACTTGATCTCGATTAAGTTTCCAATCTTCTTTCGAGTAAATATAACTTGAGAACGTTAGCTCCAGAGGATCAGATCAAAACCCTGACGGCCAAACCAACGATCAATCGGCTCACTGGAGAAAATTGTCGGAATTCCTACAGGTTCCCAAAAGAGTTTACAATAAAGTGAGAAATAATAAAGAGCAAACGATATCTTTTACAAATGAATCAAATTGTTTTGAACAGAGCTTGGAGCATACTGAGCAACAGTTTATCACAATAAATAGCTGGATAAGTTGATTATAGCTACATTCTGATTGCTCATATACTTTAATTCCCAACAGGATTCCTTCAGAGCACGTATTCAGCCTTACTATGATGTTTAGAAATACTTTATAGTGTTTCTATAGCTTTTTAAAATTCTGTGCTAGTTACTTGGGTTGGATATTGGCACTGATCTTCCCATTTGTTTTGATTTCGTTTCACAGAGTCTAGAAAAAAAAATCAATTTTCATTCAATTCAATTAGATTCCCTGAGATTCAGTTACATCAGATAAATACCAGTGTTATGTTAAGCACTTCCAAAATGTTATCCTTTTACCTTAAAGCTGGGCTTTTCTACATTTCTTCAACGGGTGAACAGCACGAGTGCTTTCTTGGACACAAAATTGTGTAAAGTGCACACATTTCCCTATTATAAAACTGTGGACCACTGCATGTATTTAAACAAAAATGCTATGATTTACAGCTTTACATAGAGTGTCAGCAGATGGTTCATTTAAGCACAGCGCATCCACTTTAATGAGGGCAGGAGCTCCATAGTCGTCTCCAATCTCTCTACTGAAGACAGATCAGACAGCTGGCCAGCGAGCTTTCGCTAGCAGGCAGGGATGGAGAATCCACACACTGCTCAGTCAACTTCAATGGCTTCTTATCTTTCAGCCAAAGGCACTGTCTCTTCATCTAAGACAAACTGAGAACTCAGATAAGTGAGCAGAGTCTTTTTTCAGTCTATCCCTCATGTAGATATGAGCTCTGGATCTGCTGTGAGACAGCTGGAGCAAGCTAAGCTGCAGGGGTTACGTAGACTAACGATTTACATCACACTATAGCTCAGGTTGGAGGATGCGCCTGTGCGAGGAAGCTTGTTCAGCTCAGTCTGGTTTCTCTTGGCGATACCTGGCTTGACTGAGCCTGACGTTTGCCATCCTGGAATCGCGAATCCTGCCATCAAGCGGCTCGGTTAACTCCAACTCTATCTATCCAGCTGTAAGCGCAATCAGGCGACCGCTACAAATAATTTCTCACTTTCATGGCAAGGTTAGGCACGGTGAAAGGTTACAGCTAATGTTTCAGAGAGGCAGGCGGCAGAGAGGAGAGGGGAGGGGAAGGGGGAAATACTTTCAGTCTGATCTAACTGAGATGCACCCTATATAGTCACGGTAAAAACACTGAACAGTTTGTGCATTGTTTTTCTAATAAAAGACACAGGTGTTATTTCCAATCATCCTGACAATGTCTCCTTGTGTTACTGTGAGCTGCCTTGATGGAATAAAGTAAAGGCATGTACACTGTCAGGAATCCTGATTGGAATTGGATTTTTTTAAATAGAAGTTCTGCTTTAAAAACCAGAGAGACAAATGAAAAGCCTGGATCCAGCAGGAATGATGACTCGGCTTTGAGTGATCTGATTGGGTGTCAGTCAAGCTCTTGACAGGTTTATAATCACGTCTGCTGAAATTGCACTGATCCTGGGCAACCACGATGATCGACTCCGTTTAAAACTGCGAAAGGCCCCGTGATACCGGGAACCCCTAAATTAAACACAAAGATAGCTGGATAACCCAGTGACCTCGGTTCGTGGTACAGGCCCCTGGTACTTTTACTCTGTTTACATCCCGCGTTATTAAGTGACTACGGAGACTTTGCAGGAACACACCGCAGAGGGCTGACTGTTAAAGTGCACAGGAAAAAGAAGAAAGGCTGTATGCATGTAAGGCATACGGTCTACGTATCTAGCGACACGAGCTGCTAAACAAACACGTTTCCAACAAAAAAAATCACAGTTTAGCAAACACTAGCTAACAGTGTCAAGTTGACAGGGCAAGTCAGCCAGGAGATGAAAAGCGCATCCGATTTCAACTATCAAAATAAAAGACGAGTAAATATTACAACCCCTTTTTGCAAAGTAAGCATTTTCTTTTTACTTTATTTTTTTGTTTTTTATCGACTTCACATTAAGATGCAGCTGTTAACAACGGCTTGTGTGGTATTGAAAGTTAAATTAAGAAAATGTAAACCATCATTCGTTCTCACATTTACCGACTGACCCATCGTGTTCACTTCAAAATAGCCGTGTGCTCGTACTGTATAATGTTCTGTATTTTTCCACTCCGGTGTAACGGTGCATACATGCTCCGTTGCGGCACACAGAACAAAACAAAACTTTTACTATAACAGGATGGCAAAAAGCGCCTCCTCCTATTTAGACCATTTATTTTGAAGTTGATTTAGCCACATTCCCGGTTTGACCGTGGATAACCCTGCATACATCAATGCAACTGCTGCACATTAGCTAACTACCGTTAGCTACCGAGCTAGCGCAAGCCAACGCAACACAGCGGTGCCAGTTGGTTCCTTTGCCCATATCCATGCTTTGACAATAATGTTGCCCGATAAGAGCTTAAACCGCGGGGTCACCGTAATTAGACAGGCTGTACAAGAGGAATTTACCTTCTGAGACAAGGCCTGTGACAATGGCTGGGCCTCGGGATGCAAACAGCTCAGCTGACAAAAAAGCAGCGATAGTCGGAGACAGCGGTGCGCCCTGCTGCTTCACACCGCTCACTCACATTCCTTGCGCTCCTCGGGCAGTTTTCAGCCTGCCATCCGCCAAAACTCACAGTTTATATGACGCTCACATGAATTCACATCACACTACGCCGGTATTTACAGTTTTCGAGGTGCTGTTTTCATTCCTTTGTGCTCCCCGCTGTTCTTTCTGCGATGTATTTGTATCCCCACAATGCAACGCGCATCCGTCACTGTACTGTACTGTAAGAAACAGGAAGTCTCACATTTAGCGACATGTACACCACAACTCAGGAATTCCCACTGGTTATAAGAATTCACATCACAGCTAATATGACCCTCTATAGACCTGTTAATCTAATCAGAACATTTACAAATCCGTTGTATATGTTATATGAACACATTTCTTTCCCTCATATTATCATATAATTCTGTATTGTAATGAATTTTAATAAATCACAGTACTTTGACATGCTGGACCAGGGGCACTTATGCACATCTTAATACCAGGCGAGATGTTTGCTGACTCTCCTATGGGGTATGGTTTGTCATTAACACATTTTAAGACAATTATTATCATTTTAGAAAAGCTATTACTTCAAAATGAACTTTGTTTAACTTTTGTTCTCTGACATGTCATCAACATCATCTCCCAATTAGTATCTTCATGAAACTCTCACTGTCCTTACCATTTAGGTGATTCTCATGAAAGAGTTAATTTCCTTTTTTGTAATTTAGTTCAATAAAGGTAAACTTTCATACATTCTATATTCATTGCATGTGAACTAAAATATTTCAAGCCTTTCTTGTTTTAAGTTTGATTAGATGCTTATAGCTCATGAAAATCAGAAATGCAAACCACCCGAGGACTGTCTGAGGGAAGAATTATCCCTATGATTCTGTAGAAAAGTGTCAGTCTATCCCAAAGTCCTTAAGACTTAAGCTTAAGAATTTTGACTTTCCGGCCATGAAAGTCAAAGTGAGATGACATTGTTGATCTCTGTTCTGGTTAAAAGAGATGTGGGGACAGATCAAAAATTGTTCCCACACATTACAGTGACTCACTACTTACATGACTCAGGTTAAGGACAAGCGGAAAGGATAAAGGGAAAATTTAATTTACAAATCTGTTTTAAATTCTTGGGCCTTTTCTCTAATATTTTGGAGGGAAAGATTATCTCATTATGTAGTGGAACTATTGATATCCCAGACACCTGAAATGTAACCCCTGCTACATGCTGCTTTTTGTAAGCTGTTACAATTCTATAATTGTAGCTTTCTGCTGTCAGTTTTACTTGGCTGTCTTTATTTCAGATGTCTGAGCAAAGAAAGTATTTCAGTGTGGGAGGATTTTACTGAACATCTTAAGGGGTTTCAGTTTGTAAAGCATATGGTGAAATCTGCCTCGCCCAACTCTTAAAAGCTGTTGACCCACCTTAAAGAATTCCACTTGTCTGGCATTCTGCGGTAGGTTTTAGTGTCTTTTAACAGTCTAAAAGAGTGCTTTGGAAAACATAGAAAACTTTAACGTCTATTTGGAATTTATGGGTTGTTTTGCATCACGGCTGCTCCTGACAGTGGCACTGTTGTTGATGTGTACTCACCAGTCTGGAAACAAGAATCTGCACGTAGAGAAAAGGATCAACGTGAGGGCTTTTGTACGCTGTGTTGGTTTCGATGCATCAGCTGAAGAAATATTGACATTTGTTTGTCATGGAGGAGAAAGGATCAGTAAGGGAGACCAGTTTATTGACATAAATGTGTTTATTTGACAATTTTTATGACAAAAATGTTAAAGACAGCAGCATTTGCCATTTCAATTACATGTCCAAGGTAAAAACTTTACAAAAATAAATAGCTTAAAAGGAAGCTGTTATAATAAAATGGTATGGTCCTTCACTGAAGGGATATACGCCTAATACTTAAATTTCTTTTGTTTTATAACATACTGTAAATTAACAACAGGAATGAAGAAATCAAATATACATACCAGAGTGCGAAAACAACTGTAAGGGCCTGCATAAGATGCATTAACAAATAAAAGTTTGCAAATGAATAAAATCAATGTTATTTTTCATATACACAAAATATTGTATGCTAATAACTTAATTTAGTCATAACACCTCTAAAGAAACACTTGTTGCATTGCAAACTGTGTGTACCACTGTTCCTTTTAACTGCTTTGTAATGCAGGTGGGAAAAGGCTCAAATTTAACGACAGGACAGAGAGAAATTCTCTGCCGTGGGTTTTTCTGGTCAGGAATAACCACTCATTGTGTAGGCTAAAAGCTTTACACAGAACATAAACTCAAATTCTAAAATTTCTATAAATTCAGTTTGTTCTGTTTCGATGAGGGCGACAACTGGCATGTTTCAATGTCCAAAAAAATTGTCAGGTTAATGTCATTGAATGGTTTTCCGATATTTCAACAATGCTAAGTTTCAGGATAAAAAAACAAGATGTGTTCATTACAATCACCTTTTGGTATGTGTGTAGAAAAGATAAGGAATAAAACAAACGCATTTCCACAAAGCTTGAATCTCAGTGCCTCAATCACACGGACCTACTGTACCTCAACGTTGGGTAAATGGCTAGATCAAAGCTTTAAAGGGGACTGAGTGCCGAAGAGGACAAATTGGAGGTATATTTACACTGTGCTGGTGTTGGACAGCAGGTTTTATGCCATTGTTCCTAACCCCACTTCTAATGACAACCAACTCAGAAAGTCAAACTGCAGATTTGACAAAACTTAATCAAAAAAACTTAGTTTCTGTTTAAAGCAGGACTAGAAAACATCTCAATCGAGAGAAAACACACACAAAAGCACCTTCATCTAGCATCTATACATACATCACATGAGGTAGATTTCCATCGTTTCAAATTTCAATAGTGGTTGTCAAAGGTCAACAAAAGATATAAAATAAAATTGTGGCGAATGCCCTTGATCTGACTTGATACGACCAGTTGGTAACATGGACGGACTATGAGACACTGGGCCCTCGGGCACAGCCCTGCAAAAGGCCCCCGTCCCCTCCGGCATAGGACTAAGAACCGTCAGAATCTCAGCGACACAAAGAACAAATGAGAGATGTTATTTGTCAATTTGTGTCTCTTTGTGATATTTTTGTGTTTCTCTGGGGTTGTTCTGTCTCTATGGTCATTTTCATTGCTTTGGAGTCATTTTGTTTCTCTTTGTGGCCATTTTGTGTAGCTCTACAGTGTCTCTTGGTTGTTGTCATGCATCTTTTTGCAGTTGTGTGGCTTTTGTGTCTCAACTCTGTGGTCATTTTGTGTCTCTCTGTGGTTGTTTTGTGTGTCTTAATAGTCATTTTAAGTGAGTGTTTGGCGTCATCATGGATGTTGGGTATTTCTTTGTGGTCTTCTTGTATAGTAGTAGTCCTTTGAATCATTTTGTGTCTTTTTTTGATTGTTTTATGTCTCATTGTGGTCATTTTGTGTCTGTAGTCATTCTGCATCTCATTGGAGTCACTTTGCTTGTCTTTTTAGTTGTTTTGCATCTCTTTGTGGTCATTTTGTGTCTCTTTTGTAGTCATTATGTCCCCTGACTCCTTTGGCCTCTGGGCCTGTGCCCAGTACGACTGTTCAATAATCCATCCATGGTTATTAAATGCAGTCGGTCCGAAGTGGGAAAGTTCATCATCCTTGCATTCTTCACAAGCACTCCTGGTTGAGACATTCTCCAGAAACTGGCTCTGGGATTTTGTTTGGATCGCACTTCTCCGGCTCTGTAATCTTCCCAGTGTAGTCTATGCAGAAGACATTGCGACGGCGCTGCCCCTGGCCACAAGTTCGCGAGCAGGTGGACCAAGGTCCCATTTGCCACATGGGACAGGGCAGATCGCCACAAGGTCTGATGTCTATAGGTTTCAAGTCTTTGTTGCACTGGCTGGAGAAGAAGCCAGCGCTGTCTTGGCATTCAACGCTCCTTCTGGACCATCCAGAGCCGCAGCTTTTGGAGCACTCGGACCATTCCCCCAGCACCCATTCAGGAACACCGAAAGGATGGATCATATGCAAAGATGGCGATGAGCCCTTCTTCTCCTTGGATTTATTGAAGATCACGTCTTTGGGGATGTAAAAGGTATATTTCACCTTAGGTGGGTTGGCGTCCCCGGCAGTGGCCAGGAGTTGGATGGTGATGGCCTCCTTCAGCTGCCTGAAGCTCTGGATCCTCTCTAACGTGGTCGAGGAGCCGCTGTATTTCAGCACAGCACCCAGCACAGGAATGTCCTGCTCCACCGTCGATACAGAAAAGTTACCGTTGAGGATGTAACCACCGCTCTCTCTTTTTATAGCTAGGTAATTCCCATCATGTTTGATTCCTCTGTGGCTCCGCTGTTTGATATCAATATTAGTGGCGCCAATGGGAATGGTGACAATGTCACTGTATCCATAGCTGGTAGAGAGAAGAAAGCACTGGATTTAGAACACGCAGAGACTCTTTTGCTTTAAACAGCTTTAACATTCTGGAAATCGTTATATGTTTTCTTTTCAAGAGACAGAATAGAAGATGGATACAATTGTCATGTTCATTTATTAAGTACACAGCTCGGACTGGCAGCTACCAACCAGTTAACTAGTCCACCAGTTTAACATACTGAACCATGTTAGCTACAGGGTAGTCAGCCATACTCACTTCTGTGAGTGGTCACAATGTTTTGGTTCATCTGCATAAATTTTGCAAGTATTTTGCCTGATTTTGCATTGTGTTTTGTCCATCCAAGATCTCTTCTCCCATAGTAGATAAGGAAGCAAAAGGAAGTGAGGGTTTTCCACACTATAATCGCCGATCAGATCAGAGATGGAGCGCTCGCTCATTTCACCACAGCTTAGCAAAACCCCCTGCAATCTTTTGTTGCTCTGCGACGCTAGTGCAAGGAAAGGCATATATGCATTTCAGTGAACATGAATGTGAGTGCAATTCAATGAATGTCCAGCTGTACTTCACCAGGCAGCTATTTGCAGGCAGTGTTGTATCTATCACTACAATACTATCTTTTCATACCCCTTTTAGTGACTTTTTTCCCAAAAAGGCACCGACCATGAAATCGAGTGACTCTTCAGAAAAACTTAAGCTACCTTTTTGAGAAGCAAGTCATCTGCCCCGTGAGAGAGAGGAAAGACTCCGTGGCACACCTGTGTATGCATGTCATTTAACCTACTGCACAGTAGCTGACATGGATGTGAATGAACTTCTAAATTTCTGGTGACATTTAGCAACTTTTCAGGCAGGATTTAGCCACTTTCCATTCAAAGTACACTTTTCTTCTACATCCTCAATTTTTCACACTGACCATACATGGTTGAGACTTAAACTAGGTTTTCACCTCGTCTTGTTAATGCACACTTACATTGCTTTGTTGTAGGAGCCTGTGATCTTTCTGCAGGTGAGCCCGCTTCCTCCACACACTCCACACTTATCCACTCTCCTGTTGGATCCAATCACCTGGTCGCAGCCTGCCTTCACACACTGGCCTTGGACACACACTGATGTGGTGTCAGGGCTGCAGGTCGTCCCATCGATCACCTGCATTAATTAACACAAGTTGTTGCTGGTAAGCTGAATTTGCAGGTTTTGTACGTTTGCTCAGTTCATTTCTTGGTTTGTATAAGAAGAATTGACTAAAGGTCTTTTTAACCACAAGTTAGCTGTAGTGTTGGCAAAATTGTTGCGTGCAAGCTGCGATGTTGCATAACTGTACTGTACCTTGGACTCAAACACCTTAAATTCACTGCTGCCCCTGGCTCTGCAGAACAGCTTGCATCTATCTCTGGGAGAAACACCAGCATACTTGGGTATCCATTGTTTCATGTTCCCATTGTAGTCCAGGTAGTGGGGGCTGTTGTACTTCTCACACTGCTCCTCTCTGAAACTCTTCCCTAAAACACAGTAAAGGACAAAAACAATGCAACAGATGTACAAACGTGTACTGTATATAAGGATATATGTATATATTGGTAAAATATTGTATGATGTGACTTCTTAGCTTTGCAGTAGTAAGAAGGAGCATATGGTCAAACCTCTTAGTTTATGTGAAAACAGCAGCTTTCAGCAGCCTCAAGATCTGAAGGTGATACTCACCTTCATTGTTGTCGCAGGGCTGTGTGTTGCAGGACTGATACTGGACCCTCTGTCCCTCACAGTACCTCCCTCCGTTCTGAGGCATGGGGTCAGTACACTCCCTGTAGGAGAACTCCACCCCACCTCCACATGTTCTGGAGCACTGCTGCCACGGTCCCCACGAGCTCCAGCCACCATCCACAACCACCTGCAGTAAAACAAAAGTGCAAGGAGAGGAGGGGGAAAAAGAGCAGTCAGAGTATTTGGTTAGAGCTCGGTGCCAAAGGCAATCTCAGCTGTGCAGTCCAAACCACAGTCTGGGCTTCTGGGTTTGAGGCCGCACAGTGTTTTGGCGCACTGCATCTCCAGTCCAAATCTGTGTTGAAGTTCGGCACGCGCCTGCTGTCGGCCTCTACCCCTGTTCCTGCCACATGTGTCACTCACTGCGAGTGGAACCTGCCATGCTGCAGCTTTGCAGGGCAAAACCGAAAGAGTGTGTGCTTTTGCTATCGTGGGTGTCTTTTCCAGATGTTTTATGAGTTTGGAGCAACTAACATCCCACTTCATAAACAGATGTGTGACTATAACACAAGGAGAAGGCATCAAGGCGACCAAGTTAAATGAAAAACTGAGACGTATGAATGTTCTTCGAGTAAATATAAAGTGGCATCATCGAGCAGCTGTATTTTAACTCCCTAAGTTCCAGCAATGCAGTAACTCATACTTTTAGCCTGTATGTTTCATTTATGTACTTATGACTACACACAGCTGCAGAACTGAAGAAATGTTTTATTTCCAATACAGAGTTTTAGATGGTTGTGTATTTTCCCCAAAACACAAGATTTGTAACGGAGGTTTTCTTTTGGTGTACTGATACTGAAAATATGGTCTGAATCACACAAATCTTGTGATAGCTGGACTGGAACTTTTTTGTGTCACACAATCTTCTTCCGTAGCAGGATTTTGCCCAGTTTCCATTTTTCTTGGCGCTTCGAGGAATTCTCATCTGTATGGGCTTACAAGTTGAGCTTGAAAGTTCAGTCTGGACCTTAGAAACAGCAGCTGACAAAAACAACCTTTCCTCCCTTCAACCACATCCCGCAGTTTCTTCGACTGCTGTTTTTGAGGTCCAGAAGGAACTTTCGAGTCCGCAATTTTGCATTTATGCTTTTCAATCACATACTGATATGGCTTACTGACAATTAGTCTAAAATAATACCCGGCATCGTTAATGTTGTAGAATGTAACATTAATTTCTATCAGGCTTTAAAAAAACAATAAAATCAAACAGCTCATAGCCTCTCTGGAATGGCATTGTGTAAATTTCCCAATTCGGTCTGAACGTGCTCTTGTGAGTAAGTCTTAAAGCATGGGTTAAATTTTTTTTTTGTCTTTTTTTTAAAGTTGGTCTTAAAACAAATTAATTTATTCAGAAATGAATGGCTGAAACAATTTTTGTTTGTTGTAATCATTCCTTCTGCTCATACTGGTTATTATAACATTCCTTCCTTAATGTGCTTCAGCTGGAAGTGATGCGGGACACGGTCCGCTGCCGTCATTGTGTATAGCAATACATTCCAAATACTGTCAGAGGTTTCGGCATCTTCCAAAGTAACTGCCCTTTTTAGTGTAAAAGCACCTCCTTGCGCAACCGTCCCTCTGCCATGGACCATGAGGTGTACTATTGCACATTGCACATTGCTTACATTAGATGGTGAAGTGGTGAAAATTTGTGTGGTACACAATTAGATGTACGTGACAAGATGACATAATAATGTTTCTGGTGTGCCTGGTGACCTATTGGGAAGAGTGACGGTGATATAGACTGACAGGCAACGGATATGCAAGTGTTGCATTTCTAGTGTTGAAAAACTGTGAACCTACCCGTTAAAGCTGCTTTTACTTGTTCTTCTGGCAACATCACATTATGATCTTATGATGCTGATATGGCTAATGTTTCACCAACCAAGAAGCAACATTAAGAGTATTTTGGAGTCGTGTTTCCGGCTACCCAAGGAATGCAGGTCCAAAAATTCACTCTCCCTCCAGTTCATTTAATTTTCCAACAGCTCATGAGAAAAAACTCTGGCTCATTAAGCCATAAAATTTTCACCAGCTTGTCGCTATCTTTGTCTGTTGTTTATTGGTGTGCAAGAAGTCTGGGTTTATCACTTTTTTCACTAAAACAGCTATCTGCTGAGAACAAGGTTAAAGTGTCGCCTTTCACAATATACACAGTCATTCAATCCAATGTTTTTATGAAAATATTAAACAGTGAGGGCGCGAAGGAAGCACCATGTTACTTTTGATTCACAGCAGCCATCGTGTTCACAACTGACAATTACAGAATTATGGTAAATGTTTAAACATGGTGTAGAAGACGAAGTGAAGACCCATAAAGTCAGCAGACAGTCTCAGTAATGTGAATTACCCAGCGCTACTGGTCTTACCATAAAAACAAAATCTGTGGCAGTGAAAAACCCCTGAGTGTGTTGAGCATTTTATTGCTAACAAATTAAAGTTTTCATTTGTAAGAGGAAGAGTGTGGTATTTAATTTTTTTCCTTTAAAAGTCACAAAGTCTCAGCTTAAGGCCAGCCAAGTAAAAAACAAGATTTTTCCAATAAAGAAGCGGCCTTACCAGTGGCTGCATCACTTCATGGGTCGACATGCACGCCCCATGGAGACAGGTTCCATTGAGGCCGCACGAGGTTCCGTCAGCCCAGGGCAAGCTGCCATTCTTGGTGGTGCACTGCAGCGTCCCATCCTCTTGACACCACAGCTGGCTGCAGATGTCACTGTCTGAGGTGTTGGGGCAGTGGATAAACTCCTCTCCAAAAATCTGCTGGCACTGTTGGTCCAGGCTGTACTTGGTGCCTGGAAGCTCTTTTGGTAGTGGCATGGTACTCTCTGGGACATCCAGCAGGCAGTCCCCTGCGGTTACAATACAAAGCCGCACTGTTTTAGACTTTTTATATTGTGGTTTATGGAGATAATGGACTGGACAACAGCAGTGCAGCGACAGTTGTAAATGTGTTGCTCTGTGTGTGGCATGACAACAGCGGAAAAATATTCAGGGCAAGTTTTGTCCTGACTATAAAAATGAGTTACTTAAATTTAACTTTTACAGGCAGCCGAGTGCTTTGACTCTGGACACTTGACAGCTATTCTGAATCTGAATTTATCCATTGTTCCACTAATGATTCTTTATTGCATTCAATATGCTTCGGCCGGGAGTTGTCGATGACATCTGCAGTTCGGAATGAACATTCTCAGCCACATGAGTTTTCGTTGGAGACATTTTCCAACTGATAAAGAGCATATTTGCTGACACCAGCTGTTGCTTTTGGCTCCAGGAGGTGGAGAACAGGAAGAAGTCCATAGTATGACTCAGTGGGAAAGAAGGTTCACTGGTAGGTCTAGCAAGGATACAAACAATACATGATGCACAACACGAGGTGGGGAGCGATGGGGGAAAGGCAAAGAGAAAGTGCCAGAAACCGAGGGTTGGAGAAGAAGGGGATGTGGAAAGAGAAAATGCGGGCAAGATAAACTATGCCTATAAGATATAACCCATAATTAGAAGGGAGTGGCATTCTTAAGCAGGAGAGCCATAGTTAGGGCATGAGAGGAAGAACAGTGCGTTTTTGTTCATCTATGAATCAGCCCTAATAACAGAGCTACAGTGTCGGAACAGACGTCTCCGTTTGCAGAAAGACTCTACAGGGTTGGGCAGTTTTTGTTTTTCTCAGTGTGAAATTTTCAACACGCTAGGGTGACAAGCCTGAAATATTTCCTACCATGTCCATTGTCAAAGAACTCGGTGATGTAGAGAGCGCTGCAGGGAGACCATGGGGCTGTCCTGTTGAGGCTGACAAACAGAGGAGCCATCAGGTGATGTCCGCCCAAATCTCCAAACAGCCTCTCGCAGGTCTTGGAGTCGTCGTGCGGCATGCTCAACACGTGACCTGCAGTACGAGAGGATGTGATCATAAGAATGTGACGTCTCCAGGCTCACGGATACAGAAGTGTGATTACAAAGTGTGATTTTTTTTTTTTTTCAATCCCACACCCGCACCGGCCCACGCGCAACGATAAACGCGATCTAACCGAGCTCGTGTGCAGCTGTGAAGGCAGCTTGCAGGCCGTTGTCCTCAATCACTGAGCAGCTTCTCTTGGGGTCGCACATAGTCCCGACATCGGCCACACCCAGCGTGTCGCAGCTCTTCTGTCCGCAGATGTCCTGCACACAAACACAACGCACACGGATTATTGAGCAGAAAAGTCACGATGATGACGCAAGCTTTGAAAGGCTGATACAAATGTTGAGATATAAACTGTGACATCATGGAAATGTGTTTTCTACCACGCTGAAGCTCGCTCATCTGTAGCTGTGCTCCGACAGAGTTTGACCATTAATACTTTAAGCACATGGGTGTTAGTTCCAAACAACAGTGGCACATAAATAGTGTCGGTAACTTCTGGTGGAACTCAAGTTACACACCACTTATAAGTCACACATCTGCAGATCTGAAGATCCATTTCTCGTAAGGGCCATAAGCCAGTAATGGCATTCCAATAATCAGCTGTGACATAACACTCAAAAGCACTCATAAAGATATGCCACCAGAACACGAGTTGCATACAGTCAGCCACTTGCTGATCTCAGTACTGCTGCCAAAAGGACTCAGTGTCAAGGAGAACTTTCCAGATTTTCCACTGACACTTCAAAAAACAACAACCCCTGCATTCTTGTAGTGGATCCAATCAAACTATTTCATTCAAATCAACTATGCTTGTTGTGTAGCGTTGTGACCAATTTGTTTATCTGTAATCTGTAACCATCAACAGCAACACTGTACAGAGAAGACTTTGTTGGCGTTTAATACATGGCCAGTACTGTTTTGATAATGTTAAATGGAAACATGGTGACCATTTGCTGAGGAACAGCTGGCAGTGGGCTACCACAGTTAAAAACATTCTTCTGTCATATAACAAATATAGTAAGCGTCTGGGCCACCATGTGTGAGTGTTATATCAATCACGTACAACGGTGAGCTTTCTATTTACAGTTGCTTTTCTGCCATCAAAGAAACCAATCAAAAACATGCTGCTCAATTTTTCCATCATAAAACAAAACAAAACAAACAAATATCCACGGCATGTCACTATTCAGAGCTGCGATGTGGGGAAATTAACTGTGGAATTACAGAAACCTCTCCCTGTTTGAGAAGACGCCTGGCTGTGTGGGACGGAGAGGGACGCGTCCATTGCTTCGCCTCAGTCCCCTCCACCCCCCCACCCCACCCCCCTAAAAAAAAAAAAAAAAAACCCACAAGGCAGAGCCCTCCGTGATTCAAAACACATCTGGACTTGGACTTGCAGCTGAAGACAGCTCGGCGTGTTTGTACATCACGTTCCGCAACAGCATCTGTCACTCATGTACGCAGACACGCAGAAACAAAGCGAGATGTATGGGTCAAAGCACGAACCACATTACTGCATTTGCACGTAGTGCAGACAGACACACACGCAGCATACGCACATCCAACATCAGACTAAACAACTCCGTAAGAATAATGTTTCCACCGCATGTAATCCCTTTGATTTTCAGAGCAGCTAGTACTGGCACCAGCCCTTCTCTTTGGCCACAGAATACATGGCATATATTATTTAACGTTAACCTGGTCGCACACTCCAACCCCAGATCGTTTAAGGTGGCTTCGTCATGTCGGGGCTGATTTGTGGGGGCACTAAAGTTCACTCATCCACGAGGAACCTTCCGTTCTCGACGTTTCAAAGCATATCTCCGCAAAAATGGAAAAAACAAACACAAGCCAGGTTGGCGTGAACGTCGGTTTCCCCAATCGTACACTGCTTCAGCAAATCCAACGCAAGACTGCAAAAGCCCATATGTTCTATTCATCACTTTCCCTGATCCAGGGGCCGATTTACGCGCTAACCTCATCCAGCGGGCCAACAAACATCAAGTTGCAACCGGGGCACTCGACTATGAAAAAAAAAAAAATAGAGAAGTTACGCGCCTAATGTATTGTAAATTTATTGTATAACACCTTGTAAACATGCACATACCAGATGAAAGACAGCGACCAAATACTGCAGAGCAAGCCAATCATAGCTCAAACCCTAAGGACCTGTGAACTTTCTTCCTGCCCAAACTTCCATAAAGCAGTTTGTCTGGACTCTGTTGACAGTCCTTGCTTGGAAAAGATTTCAACTATTCCATTTCGATAGTCCATTTTTAGCATCTGTAGTTTATTCAAAGGACTCCAAAGCTTTTCTTTGCCTCATCTTGTTTCATCTTTCTTTTTTCATCCGCAACAAGAGCAATATACTGTGTCATCCCAACCAGTCGAAAGCAAAGGGCTCATTTTCAGGCGAGACAACCCCAACCATCCACACACCCACACATATTACAAACACCTGCCCCCAAAAATCCACCTGTGTTACTATGAAGCACTTTAGTTTCTATAAACTGTCTTGTGGTTCAGTCTGATGCTTCTGAAACCACATTATGTACCACAGCTGGCCTGAAACTGAATTCCACCCGCACTTAATTCATGACTCATTCTTGCTGGGTTATTGCTTTCTGAATGGAGCACATAACATACCAGGATATCATGGGTGAGTGGACTTTCCATTCTAATATTGTGTTGTGAGGTTCTCACAATATTGTATATATTGTGTCAGGCATGTATCCCAGCCAAACAATTCTCACTGTGAGCTCAATAGATTAGAACACGTGGGAAAACTTTACGATACTGTTTAGCATGGGATTAAAGGCTCCACTAAAATGATATCCACAACAAAATGACCAAATAGCAGGTTTAAACCACATTGTTTAAAATTCACACCCACCAATAAATTCACTGTTTTTCTCATCTTAAATGTTCATTTAATTTAGTTTCAACAGGTTGCAACTTTTACTTCAGTAACCTTTGCGTAGACAGCTTTAATGGGCTTAATTAGCAGAGTTAATTTCCCTCATTTCGCTCTCCTCCGTCCCGCCCCTCTCACCTGATAGGTTAGGAAACGGTAAAGTGACTTGCTCTCTACACGAGTACAGGAGTTAACTATAAAGTTATGAACTTGTTTTAAACTGAATTATATATTGTACCCCCATTAATGAAAATAAGGAAGAATGTAAAAAACAATGTATTCAATTTTAACTATGTACTACATACACCGAAAAGTCCAAACCATACCCTTAATAAAGTCTGACTCTCAAAAAATCTCTCTCTCTCTCTTGCTCTCTCACTCTGACCTGACAAAGTCCAACATTCACTATACTTTTTGCTCTGTTTTGTTTCCACCAACTAGGTGTAGACTCAGTTTATCTGAGCTTTCTTCCTACAAACAGGCTGCTGCTTGAAGTGAAACTCATAAGAGCAGTGAGACATAACCAATACACTGAGAGGTGTTTGATAATTCTGTGCTTGTGTCTCATTTTGAACAAGAAGTTACACAAATACACTTGACCCATTGTTTACATACAAGGATTGACTCAAGCAGCTCTAACTTAGAGTTTCATGACCACAAACATTCAGCATTTCCTTGAGCCAAAACTCTGCACTAAAACCTTTCAAAATGCTGCTCCTTTTATGAGAAAATGACTTGCTGTGATATTGTTGCAAATTTAAATATACACCACAAAGTCTTATTACTGGCTTTTTTTCAGAGATTTTAACTACATCTCACAGTCTTCCTCTGCATATGAAGTTTCTTCAGCTGTCATTGAGATGGATCTGTTGTGATCCTAAGTATGGAACTCCAATCACATGACAACATGTGGTCATATATGAGAGAAGATTATAATCCCTGACTTCAGTCAAGGATAGCATCCTTGGTTTCATCTCAGCCATCCACTGACTCCCGGTCAATGACCTTTGAGCCCTTCAAAATTAATGCTGTGAGTAGTTTTGGTCTGGTATTTACTATCATATCATGCTGACAGCTTCCGGTGTTCATTCAGTCTCTTTTCCAGGATTCCTGTTGTTTCTGTGAGGTACTCTGTGACAACTGGGCAAACTCTATCCAATGAAGAAGACTGTGATTCGCAGATGAAAGCTCAGGAAAAAGGACATTAAGTTTTTGAGTTAAGCTTCTTCTCAGGTCACAAGGGTATATTTTTATGCTCAAACTCTGGTGAATGTCTTATATCATATATTTACAACATTATATGCAGATGATGCTATGTTTTACCATGAGGACCTCAACAGCCATCCTGCAACTGTGTTAAGAAGTTAAATCAGATTTGTGCATGTCCCTCACCTCTCTAGTGAACAGCATGGCAGTGTCATAGTGCTCTGGGTGCCTCTGGCTTGGTGGATTGAAAAGCTGCTGCCAGGAGCAAAAATTCCTCAGAGCCATGCCTCCGTTGCTGGAGACCTCTGGGCCGACCTCTTCATCCTCCACTACCAGCATCTTCACCACCACCATGTTAACTGAGTTCTTTATGCTTGGGTGCTTGTACAGCTGGGCTGCCATGGACATCAGGGTCAGAATGTAGTGCTATGGAGAAGGAGAGGCAGGACAGGAAACTTTGAACACCCACAGAAATTAACTTGCATTCACATGGCATTTTTGAATTACACTATACTTGTATTTTTGCATGCACAGAATGGAGGCCAACCAAATTAGATTTTTGAGTCTAATATTAGTTAACTTACATGCATTACATTAAAAAAAGACTTTTAGTTTTGAGGAACCTCTAAAATTAGTTGACAATGTTACTAAATTAGTCAAAACATATCTGTGACCTCGTAATACACTGTGATTGCTTGAACAAGAAAGATATCCAGCATCTGTGAAAAGCTCAAAGGGAAGTATTTCATGCTTGCTACGCCAAGAAGTTCTACAGCTAAGAATAATCACAGTTTATTGCACGCAAGTGAGCTACACAACATACTGGTGTTGATTCTCGATACTCAGGATTGGCCAATACCCAAAACCAAGTATGTGTATTGTCACTGATTAAAGTCTGATTATTAAGTCCCTGGGATATCAAAGTACTTTAATCTTGTGACCAGTTTCAGGGACGATGATGCATTGTTTTCTTCCCCTAAGTGAACAACTCGGTACAAATTCCTTTTTGACTTTGTTTATGTAACTGCCTCCAAATAGTTTTGTTCACGAGCAATGATCAAGCTGTGGGAGTCAGCGATGGGCAGGGTTTTCCACAGCATGTCTTAGTCGCCAGCTCGTAACTCTTAATGAATGTGGGGGGACTGTGCCATGCTGTGCATTGTAAAGTCTTCCATCAGCTTTGCTGAAATCACTTTTCTCAAGGGTGGAATGATATTCTCCTAGAAAGAATTTCCACATGTGCTGTATGTACACCCACAGAGCAACATTTTAATTTTTTCCAGGGGCTTCTACATCAGCTGCTCCTAGAAAACCAACTTAATGTATTGTGAATGAAAAGTGAAACAAGTTTTACATTTCAATGTAATTTTTGTCCATTTGATCCTGCTGCCTGCTGCCTGTGACTTAGTGTTGTATAAGGCTGCGTGTTTGGCGGCTGAGGAGTTTGTTTTTTTAACAGACTACAATTTGGTTGCTGCAGATACTGGCAAGATCATGCATTTTCCTACTTTGTTTTAATGAAAAAAATGTTTTTGGTTTAGCTCTGTTTAGAACTGACATTAGTTATGGAGGCTGATTTCAGGAGACACCATCCATTCAATTCTGTTTTAATTTTAATATTGGATGTTTTATATAACATGCAGTGGGAGAGGGCCATTAAATGATTCTGTTTTTTTAAAATACAGAGTTCAGCCAAATTAGAACAGATATTGTAAGCCTTGCTAATCTTCCCCGGATGATGCTTTAGATATGCTGCCAAATCATGACCAAGTCCCGAGGAATGTAGTTTAGCATTGCTTGCATTTCTATTCCATGACCTCTTTCTTAGCCTGTGGAAAACAGAGAGAGCGCCGATTTCCTCCCTTAGATCCCTCATTGCCTAAACATTTTTATGAGGCAGAGCAGAATAAAGACAAATCCCTGCCACCACATTTCCAAGGCTATGAATCCTGACTTATTAGGCAGGATGAGGACGAAAAAAGATGACGTCTTCGGGACAGTCTAGATTGCGAATTCAAAGGTTTGTTTAGATTCCTATCAACAGTGTGTGGAGGAAAGAATGAGTTCATCGTGTCTGACCTTTATTTCATCTCCATAGAAGTGGGTCATGGTTGAGTCTGCTACCACCAAGGTCTCTATGAACCGTGGCGCGGAAACAAAGCGTCTCCGGCGAGGTTCCCTCTGTGCGTCACTGTCGCCATGCGTAAAACTTTCCCCATCGTGCTTCTCCCCGTGGCGCTCCTCCGCCGCATGATCAAACAGGAGGGAAACACCGTAACTTTTGGTGAATGTCCTCCTCTTGATTATATGCAGCTGCTCGGCAGAGTCTGGCCCCAGGCCTCCGCTAAATTTGGGCTCAATTAAATACTCTTTCCCCTCCGTTATGAAGGAGCCAAAGATGCCGGAGCACAAACTTATAGCCACGACGGAGTTTTGATCGTGATTTACGTTCCCAGAAAAAAAGCAGCTCCTCAGTTGTCCTTCACTGTCCTCTGTCTGGGTCGTAAAGTTCTGGAGGGCTGTGTCCAAGACACGATTGGCAGCTGAAGCGCTGCGTAAATCGCCAACATCTCTGGCTTTGATGCGCTGTATGGTGAAGGAAGGAGCGATAAAGCTGGTATCTGGTATAAGATTTAGAGTCAAATCATTTCCAAAAGCACTGAGGACAAATCTCGGTTGCTCCTCGCTTCTTTTCCAAAAGCGACCGCTCATTCTCGCGTTTATCCGAACAGGTACAACATCCTCTGATTCAAATGGAGTGGAAAGTGCCGCGTTCATTACGCACATGGATAAAAACACTAAACGCACAGTAGAACACATCTTCTGCAAAGGAAATTGGTTAAACGCGGAAAAAATAAAGAATTGATTATGATATATGTCCTTTATCTCTGGTCAGTCTTCTCCAGTCGAAAGAGTATCTTCTTAAAATCAGAGATCTCTTCAAATTAAGTGCTGTAAAAGCTGTGTCAGTTAAAGTATGTCTGGTATTCAAGTTCAGTCTGTCTGAGTTTGCCTTTCGAATTCCCAACCGAAGCTAACTCTTGTTGTACCACTCACCAGCACCGCTGCAGTCTGGACATATCGGCGGTATTTATACTTTCTGCTCTTCCTTGGACATGAGGGGGTTTATTTTTGATATCCTGGAAATTCTCCTCCCACTCGCACTTCAGGAGAATCTCGCGGATAAAATGGATCCAATGAGAATAGGTCGACACTCCCCCCTTCCGAAATAGCCCGACAACCGCGCTCCTATTATTAACCCAGCAGGCTATATGGCAGCAGCAGGACATCAATACTACGCATAGCTGGAAGTCTCGAGTTATTTCAGAGTAAGCTCGTGTGTGAGTGGCAGCATACACACACACACACACACACACACACACACACAAATGTGTATTGTTTATTTATTTATTAAAAACTATACTTCAGAGACAATGAGCAATTACTCAAATAAATGTATATTCTTAATTCAAAATGTGCACTTAAAACAAAGAACCAAATTTTAAAAATTGCACTTCATACTGCAGATTGGAAACGTTTTACAGTCACGAATATTTCTTATTCCTGCACAATAGAGGTCGTAGCGTGTAGACTGGTGAGGAATTTTATTAATGTTGTTAAGGGGCTTCTGTTGTATTACAACACTGAACACATGTTCTGCTGGACACAATGTAAATGACTTTATTCAGACTGCGTGCCAGGAGAATGCAAACACGATACACAATTTTAAAAAACGGCCCTTGAGGCGCAGTTTAATAGATTTACCAACAGATAGCGCCAGAGCATAAAAACTTACTGAAGCGCACAAAAGAGTTGGCGCTCCAATCGACTTCAGGCGCAAACAGGTGTCGCTCTTTGCCCGGATTGAAGACTGCATTCCCCCCTTTCATCGCTGTCTGCTGCACGAGGATATGCAGAGGAAACACAATTGTTTGTTTGCATGTCAGTGTTTCAAGGCTTTGGTGATTTTTTTTTGGGGGGGGGGGCTTTAATGGAATTTCGTGCCTTTTGGAAACATATTATGGGAAAGTGAAGAAGGAGGAATACCTTTAAAAAAGGAACCAACGAGGCGTTACTCCATTAAGTTTGTTGTTGTGGCGCAGGTACATTAGCTTGCAATAAATGTCAAATTACAAATAAAATACAATCCATCCAAATTAAACCAGCATGTGTTGCCTTTTGCTCCATGTCTGTCCGCCTCGCACTGAGTCTGGGCTGTGGGAGGGGGATGATGCTCAGTTCGTGTTACACATGCTGTACGGCAACAATAATATTAGGAGAGTTACAAGTGGCTTCAGTCTGCAGCGCAGACCGAGACGCATTAACCAATGAGCTCTCGCTTTCGCATACAATTATGTTTCAGTTGAAAGTGACCATTGCTGTACGCGCGGCTTTAAAGCAGAGGGGCTCGGAGAAGTTGGTGGACAGAGTGTAAACTGCGCGAGATGGGAATGAAGGTGGACGGCAGTGCGGGTGCTTAGTTTTCTGAGGACGCAGGAGCGCTCCCTGTCACTGCGCACAACTTCTTACTGCATGCAAACAGCAGCAGCAGAATAACAGTGTGGATTTCCCTCACCAGGAGCAGAGATGGCTGCATTCATTCATTCTTTGATTATTTTTATGAAATGTATCCTTTGTTTGAAACAAACATTTTGCATGGAGGTAGATTCCTTCATACCTATTCGCGTGGAAGAGGATGAAATGCATAAGCAGCGGCGTGCGGAACAGATGAACGGAACACTGGTTGTTTTTCAACTAAGTGCATTCAATCAGGAATTTTACCTCCGCCTCACCCCGGATTCTAGTTTCCTTGCACTGGACACCTTGTCTCCTGAGAGCGGCTTCATAGCATCCAACTCCTCTGGAACGTCTGACCTCAGGGAATGTTTCTACGCCGGTGATGTCAACAGAGACCCGGATTCATTTGCCGCGCTCAGTCTGTGTAAAGGTCTCCACGGGGGGTTCTCCTATAATGGCATGGAGTATTTCATCAGCCAGGGCACTGAAGACGCAGCAGCCGCGTCTGAATATAGAAACTCTTTCGAAAGGACGCATGTCATCCGCCGCAGAAGACACGATGCGCACTCAGGCGGCAACTTCAGCAGGTGTGGAGTTACACCTGATACCAGCGTCACCATGGCCCTGGGAAACTACAAGTATATGAGAGAACTTGATGATGATGGCTTAACTGACACTGTGATGAAAACATTAGGGAGGTCAAAAAGGTTTGCCTCCATCCCCAGGTTTGTGGAAGTGCTGGTGGTGGCAGATGAATCTATGGCTAAATTTCATGGGGATGACCTGAAGCATTACCTCCTGACCCTGATGTCAGTAGCAGCCAGGCTTTACAAGCACCCCAGCATTTTCAACTCCATAAATATAGTGGTGGTTGGCTTCATTGTGATAAGTGAAGCTGACAAGGGACCTAAGGTTTCCAGTAATGCAGCCCTGACTCTGCGCAACTTCTGCTCCTGGCAGAAGAAGTTGAATAAACACAGTGACAAGCACCCTGAGTACTGGGACACTGCCATACTGTTCACCAAACAGGTAAGCAGGGTGGAGTGCCCATCTAACGCTAATGTTTCACATTTGTAGTGCAAGGAGTAGAACAGACATTGTGTATTGTGTGGCCAGATTATGTCGTCATTCTGCATCATTAACTCTCTCTACATTAGTTGGCATCTATGTGCTCATCTTGTACCTCTATTATTGTTTTGCCTCTCTTTATAGTCATTTGAAATCTCTTGGTAGTCCTTTGATGTTATTTATAGTAATCTGAATGACTTTCCAAAAAGAGAAATTAAAGGTCAATTTATACAGAGGATGGTGCCCAAGGATCCTCTGAGTCACTAGACCAGTACCTGGTATATCCTGTATCCAGTATTCCATCCATAAACTAGTTAGTTGGTGCAGTCTGTTATCTGCACAACTTTGAAATGCCCTTCATTTACTCTCGTGTTATTTGTTTTAGTGAGTGACTGGAAAAGATCAACGGAGCCAGTTCTTTCTACGAAACTCCTAACCTCTGTGTGCTTCTGCGGAATGAGAACAGGGTTGTTGTCTGAGTACATAAAGTACCTTCATAAAGAGCCCTGCATTTATAAAAAATCCAGTTTGAATCCAAATCACTGCTTCATTCAAGCTGATGAAATCTGACACTATCTTAAGCATTCAGCATAGTCACAGCTGTCAAATAATCCATATGTGGCCACAAAAGCCATGATCTCTGACAAGTAAATCTTTCTCTATAGTCACTAATTTCTTTATCTCCCTCTCTCATATTTGGTTGTTGCTGCCTGCTTTCAATCAGGTCCATATTGGCTTCGGCCATCCATCTGACACACAACCATCTCCTTCACTACAGAGTAACATACTGTATAAAAACACATCAAGGTCAAGAACAATCATTCCAGTGCTGGGAACATTCCCATTCATTGAGGGCATTCACATATAGGAAAGTCCAGTGTTGTTGTCCTTGTAGGGCACAATGAGCACAGCTGCTGCATTGGAAAATTTTTTGTAATAGGTTATGGAGAACAAATGGTGTGGAATACACATGGCTGGCAGAAAGTTCTTCTGGCACCCTTGGGCCTCTCTGTAGTGCTGGGTTAACAAGTTCATTGTCTACTGTGTAACACAGATTTACTTTGAACAAAACAAAAGCATTTAAAAATCACTTTGATATCACTCAATTACAAAATCCAATAACAGAAACATCCAATCAGGAATAAAAGAATTGTTAGATACAGGAAAACCTGTCCAGAAATAACAAAGCAACCAATGAGTCATTGCCAATATTCCAACAATAACAATTTGCTTGAGTGAGGAAATGCTTATACTTTTCCTGTAATGTTGAAAGACAAGACTACATCCATGTTCACAGCTCAAGTGGTGCTTGTGCTAATGTTCAGGAGGTATAATGTTTACCATGTTCACTATATTAGTTTTGTGTGTTAAAATTCTAACATTTGCTATTACAGCAAGCACAAAACACAAAGCGCAGTTGAGATTGATTGGGATGTCATGCAGGTATTTGTTCATAAACCAAAATAATGGACAAACCTAATAATGGCACCAGATGAAAAGCTTAGGGGCCACCGAAGTTATAACAGCTCTTCCTGTGGGAGACGTGAATGTCAAAACTGATTTCATGGAAATCCTCACAAGAGCTGTCAAGACATTCCTCTCAAAACCATAAACATGAACTTCATTGTGGCGCTATAGGGGCAGTCAAGACATCACCAAATCATCACTATCCTTCGTCTGGGTAATGTGAGTGTACAGTATGTAAAAAATTTCATGACATTCCAACTAACAGTTGAGATGATTCAGTCTGGATCCAAAATAGTGGACTAACCAACTGACATTACCTTCCCTGTAGCAATGCTGCTGGGTAAGCTAAAACATACTTGCAGGCCAATGACACAACATTTGGCTTTGCTTTTTAGGGATAAACCTGGCTTTGAACTTTATGTCTGACAAGGCCATAGACAGACAATTAGCAAAAATTGAGGTACCTCAAGGAGAAAAAAGGAAATAGCAAGCAATAACTTCGCTCCTAAAGAAAAGACTGAGCTAAAGTTGACAGGGTTTTATTTTACCCTGGGCTGTGTGCTGCAGGTGGGACTCATCTAGTCCTCCCAAACTATCGTCTTACCCCTTACCTCTTACCCAAACACCAAGGGGAAATCTGTAATGGGCCATCTCCCCCTAACCCTCTGCCTCAATATATTTTGAGAACAGAAGAGCAATAAGCAAACCAGAGTTCCATGTGCTTTGTATTAGTGCCCTCTATAGTCTACTCATTCTTTATGTCACTGCTCAACCTCGCAAAACACGTTTAAAACATGGCTCGAGTTCAATCTGATGTTTCGAGCTTCCTGTAAGAACAAAGAAAAAGGCTTTCGCAATTAACACCTGCATCTCTGTGTCACCAGGATCTTTGTGGGGCCACAACCTGTGATACACTGGGGATGGCTGACGTCGGGACCATGTGTGACCCGAAGAGAAGCTGTTCTGTCATTGAGGATGATGGCTTGCCCTCTGCTTTCACGACTGCCCATGAACTTGGTTAGAAAATTGACCCAATGTTGGTAGCGTTTAAGTAAAGTTTAGCAGATTGGCAGGGACTGAACATACATACTATGCATTTTAGATTTATGCTAATGTTAATCTGACCTGTAGCAGGCCTCAGAGTGAGATACGCTTAGGGCAAGAGCTGCATATAACCTTACCTTAAAACGTCAAAGGAATTCAGCAGCCTGGTTTGACAGACTTATACACACATAATCAGTGTGCAAACTGGCCTGGCTGGAGGGCTTTGCAACTTTCACAATGATTTATATGGCTGTGATACAGTCTGATCCCAGGACACTGCAGGATTTTGGTTCTGCCAGCTTTTTAATTGCATTCACCTGATGCTTATTTGCAAATCAGTCCTCAACTAGGTGGGAAGAATCAAAACCAGCAAATCTCTGGGTCTTGAAGACCATAGTTCAGATCTGTGCATGTTCAACATTACAGCTGCGCAATGTACCTCTGCACACGAGCAACTGCAAATGGCAAGTGAAAGATAGAAGGTTGAAATAATCATGACTTCAGACCCAATGAACTGTTTCACATGGTGGCATACACTTTGGCAGTCCAGCTAGAATGGAATATGAAGTAAAGTAAAGTTAAATGTAAATAATTACCCCAAATTTCTGTGGACAGAGCCCTCTCATCACAGACTACAGAGCCCTGACAGTCAGTATGTTGCTCTGAAAAAATATCTGGTGCCCTATGCGGTAATAGGATGAAGTGCTGGACAGATGGTTAAACTGCATTCATTTCTAAATCTGAAGCTAAATCTGTTTAAACACAACTGAGGTTCCTTCACATTTTCAACAATCAGTGGTTGATAGCTGTAAAAGAAGCAGGACACCATACCTCATTTTTTTTGTTTTGTAAAGTACCGCATGTTTATATTTAAGGAGTTAACGATTTTCCTGGGAACCGAATTCCCCCGTCCGGCCAGCTTTAGAACAATGACATGCTGTATATTCCCATGCACTAATGCATTCCTGTCTGCTATGATATCAGCTACAAATAAGTCCAAATCATGGTTGGACTGTAAATAGAAGTCCTTGGCTCTCACAAAGACATGACCTTCTATCTCTGTTCTCACCCCACCCTCTCCCCTCAGGCCACGTCTTCAACATGCCCCACGACAATGTGAAGGCATGTGAGGAGGTATTTGGGAAGCTAAAGGACAACCATATGATGTCTCCCACGCTGATTCAGATTGACAGGAGCCGACCCTGGTCTGTATGCAGCGCAGCCATCATTACTGAGTTCCTGGACAGAGGTCATGGTTAGTAAACACTTCCTGTATATGTCTCTGGACACAGTTGGACCACTAATTCCATACAGGCTTCATGCTGTCAGCTGGTTGTAATCTAACCCACAAAAAATAGACCTTGGCTCTATCAGATCATTTCAGTTGTATGAGTGAAGGCCAAAATGTTTCTTCTCTATTTTTCGTTAATATGTTTCTTTTAATAAAATGAACCATATATCTTTTTTTTTAAGGCAGAGCATGTATGCACATTTGCGGTATGCTTTACGTGACCTGCTCATTCAAACTTGGGTAGTTAGAAACATCTGGTGTCACTTCAAGTGTTTTGTTCTAGCCCTAGGGAAATGATGGAATAATCAATCCAAAGGTAGATGAATACTAATGAAAACTAAAAAACTGAAAACTAAGCTTGTGTTCCTAAAATACCTCCATCCATTACTTACTCCAGATTTTCTTTTGCCAATAAACTCGAGCCTCTCAGTATCCTTAGAGCAAAGAGAATTAAAGTCTGATAGAGTGTGTGTGTGTGTGTGGGGGGGGGGGTATTGTTGAATATCTGTATATATTTTGTCTCCATCGGTGGAAAATTGTTTGAAAAATATTTGCTATCTTAAAGAGTAAATGTCAAAAAGAAGAGGAGGAAGAAGAGTCAGAAAAGATAGATACTCACAAGTGTAAACAGACCTCAGTGCATCAACAAGTAATGCACAAATGTGAAAGAAAACACTTCATGTTAGTGTTACACTTAAAAGTGTAGTCGAATAAACATTTCACATGGAAAGAAACAGAACAAATATATACAATTATTTTTCCTTAAGATGTAATTTGCTGATATACGGTTTCTACTTCCAGTACCAACATTCGATATAACATATTAATAACAACATAATAACTGTATTAATGTATCATTCATCTTTTTCTCCTCAGTATTTTCCGCCTAAGTGTAAACTCCTGTAAGTGACTTGAAGTGGATTTTGTGTAACAGACAGAATTAAACACACCCATTTATTACCTCCACTCTACCAGCCCTCTCGCTGTGACAAGAAACACTACTGTCTTTTCTCCATGAGTAATTTGCTGAATCTAAACATTGTCAGATGCCTGCACTCTTTCACACAGTGCTGCATTTGCCTTTGTACAGACTGAAGTTAATGAACAACGTTTTTCAAACAAATTGTGCAGTCACTGAAGGGGAGTTTGGCTTTGCTTCAATATGTTTTTTTTAACATCCATGTAATGCTATAATCCACTGATTTTAAAACAAACAGACTTGAAAAACCTCCAGGCTTTACCTCACATGAACTTACTTTAACATTCTTGCAATGCTCGACATTTTAAAGAACAAAACTGATATGAGAAAGATGAAACCATATACATTATATGTTCGTCCAACAAGAAAATCCCACAAATGGTCAGGTCATTCATCTCTTTCATCATGAGGACAAACATTCAAAGGCAGAGGCAGGAAGATGTATCTGGTTAATTTATGATCTTTGAAGACGCTAAAACATTTGTTTATTCAGAAAACAGAGTGTATGAAATACAGTGTGAAATCGACCCAGGGAGTAACTTTTTCCACACAAGCCACAGTAACTGTGACACGACTAAGCAACATTATAGTGTACATGTAAGGCTGACCAGAGACCTATGTATCATACATTTCAACCGAACAAGCTTATGATTCTCTCAAGAAGTATTTGTGTCAAACCCGGTCAAATGATAGGAATGCCAGTATACAAAGATGCTATAACAGAAAATATATTATTATATCTATTTTCTTTCCAGCTAATCACCTTATCTGTCTGCTGACAATGAGCAGTTTATTGTTTTTTTTTGCAGTTGAAACTGAAAACAGCTGCTGGAAACAAGGTTGATGAGAATGCTGACAATCAAAACAATAAAGTGTTTAAAAAGGCTGATCAGCAGCATGTCACGATGGCTTCAAATAAAAGGATATTTGAACGCTTCCACATTTTCCACCATGAGTCTCCTCAATTGTGATATCCATATGAGGGAATAGAGCTGCATTCTGATTCATTGCACTGCTGTCGGTTTGTTTCTGTAGGAGACTGTCTGCTGGACCAGCCTCAGAGGCAGCTGTCTCTCCCAGACAACCTGCCTGGCTCTAGCTACAGCCTGCACCGTCAGTGTGAGTTGGCTTTCGGTCCTGCCTCCAAACCCTGCCCATACATGCAGCCCTGCTCCAAACTGTGGTGCACTGGGAAGGCCCGTGGACAATTGGTCTGTCAAACCCGACACTTCCCATGGGCGGACGGCACCAGCTGTGGCAATGGGAAGGTCTGCTACCGAGGAGCCTGCACTGATAAAAACACCACCATGCACATCAAGGTGAGTGCTGAAAGCTCTGTGCTTCTTGGACAATTCTATGAGCACAACTGATGTAACTTTGTGCCTTTTTTTGGCTGCAGGTGGATGGCCAGTGGGGAAAGTGGGGTCCATTTGGAGACTGCTCCCGGAGTTGTGGGGGAGGAGTTCAACTGTCCAAGAGAACGTGTGACAACCCTGTCCCTGAGAATGGAGGCAAATACTGCTACGGCCTTCGCGTCAAACATCGCTCCTGTAACCTCAATACTTGTCCTGAAACAGGTACACTAGTCTAGATTATGTTCACACTGAAAGACATGCATAAAGGGCTCTAACTAACAATTCACTCAACAAAACATCCATTCAATTTTTCCTCACAATTCCATAGCAATGTGAAGAAAACTCTAAATTAATCCTACAAATGTCCTTGCAATATCTATAAATTGTGCTCTGGACTTATTGGCTCAGATGGGCAGGGTTAGGAGAAACAGTGATGGTAAAATCACTTTGGATTTTTTGACGGTCCACCAGCGGCTGCCCTCTTTCATGATACGAATATCAACTGTGTAGTATTTCCCCACTGTATGAGAGCTGGTCCTGCTATCGGAGTTACTTATTAGTAGCTCTGTCCCATTCTTCATTGCTTTTTGGAAAATTTACACTCCAGTAACCCAAAGCAAATTTACCCAAGATAACATTACATTTGTCCTTTTCTGACCCCTTTAATAAGTCATTTTGTAGCGCAAAATAATAAAAAACAATGAGTTACAAAAGCGCAACCACATTCTGTATGGTTAACGATGCTGGAGTCCTGGTCAGTCTACTCTAAAGTTTTTTTTTACATTTCCAGGTAAGAGTTTCCGTGAGGAGCAATGTGAGGTATACAACGGCTTAAACCTGAACACGAACAGGCTGGGTTCCTCTGTGGTCTGGGTTCCGAAATATTCAGGCATCTCTCCAAAGGACAAATGCAAACTCATCTGCCGTGCCAACGGTACTGGGTACTTCTATGTCCTTGCTCCAAAGGTTTGTATCCAGATTACTTTTTTCACTTAAACATTCCTCATATCAAATGTACCATCAGATTTCAATCAGAGTTCACTTCTTCTCCAACAGAAAAAGCTAAACTAGTTCAAGGATATAAATCAAGACAACACTGATTAAGTACAAGAGCACCAATGAGTTCTGAAAGGTTCAAGGCGTATGGGCATATTTCACTGCTTTCACATTACCGGCAAGTCATAATTACCTGAGGGTAATTTGAGCCTGATAACTCCAGTCTGTATTGCAAATGTAGCCTGCAGACAGCGCTCAGTAAAGCTCTCAGCTTTTATTTTGCTGCTGTGAATACAAATGTCCTGTCACACCGATCTGCCTAAAAACCTGAGACATGACATTGGGAAATTCCCTTGATATTCTGAGCTGCTACTGTACTTGAGATCTGAATTCCTCGTCATTGATCGTCCCTTTTGCCGAGGTTTCCGTATATGGTGTTTACAGTAAGTCTTTGCCTTGTATGATTGATTATTGGAGGTTATCTACAATGCAATAATGACAGCTAGCTCAATCAAAAGCATAGCAGTAAGTCTTCAATTGTTAGTGGCAGTAGAGAGATGCTGCTCCTGCAGGGTATATGGAGTGGTGAGGAATGGATAGCATCACGCCACAGCTGTGGCTACTGAGCTACTGTTTATGCAACCAGCATGAAAACAACCTTGTAACAGCACTACGCCCACATCTCCTCCTCACACTCACACTCAAGGACGCAGTGCACTCCCTGTGGTTCATTATATTATTTTATTTCATTTATGTGGCTCATTGTAAAGTCAAAATGTTAAGATTGGCAGACCACATCCGTGGTGACAATGTCTGTCTTGTTCTCTCTTTTCCTGCCTTTCTTTCTTTCTGTTGCTGTTACTTCCAAATTACCGAATGACATCAGCCCAGCATGATGTAATTTCTAAAATCCTAAAATCTAAAACCCTGCAGGTTGTGGATGGGACGCCCTGCTCTCCTGACACCTCAGCTGTATGCGTTCAGGGAAAATGCATTAAGGCAGGCTGCGATGGCAAGCTGGACTCGAAGAAGAAATTTGACAAGTGTGGTGTGTGTGGTGGGGACAACCAGGGCTGCAATAAAGTCTCAGGAATGTTCACCAAACCTGTGTAAGTTGTACACCGTCCTGGGTTTGGTGGGAAACTGTCATCATTGCTTTATTTCAGAAAGCGGTACTCTTTCAGCACAAGGTAACTTTCACAAGATTTTACATCACTCTCGGGGTTATGGGAAATGAGAGCTTACTTTCAGTCAGTCTTACAAAAAAGACTAATTGAGAGGTATGCACAAGCAACCATTCACCATAACTATGGTTTAATGTATTTAAATGGCCTGAAGGTATAGTATCTAAATTTATTTTGTCTTGCATAATTGGTTCATCCTACTCTCTTCTGGATTTAAGTTTTTGTGTGTTGTTTGTAAAAATTCTACATTCTACAACACCTTTTAAATTCGGAAGTTATACCATCAAAAATATCTCTCCGCTCTTCCTCTACAGTCACGGCTACAACTTTGTGGTGACGTTGCCAGCAGGAGCCTCTAACGTTGATGTCCGACAACGTGGCTACCGAGGAATGGTCAGTGATGAAAACTACTTAGCGGTGAAGAATCACCATGGCAAGTACCTCCTGAATGGCAACTATGTGGTGTCTGCAGTGGAGCGGGACCTGCTGGTGAAGGGCAGTCTACTGCGTTACAGTGGCACCTCCACATCCGTGGAGACTCTGCAGGCTACCAGGCCCCTGCAAGAGCCTCTGACTGTGGAGGTACTCTCTGTGGGGAAGATGACTCCTCCCAGGGTACGCTACTCTTACTACATCTCCAAGGAGAGCAAGGAGGAGAAAACTCAGCAGAAAGAGGAGAGGAGCCTCAAAAAGCAAAACAGCATCTTAGTGGATGGTAACAAGGTCAAAGGAGTGAAGAAGCAGGTGATGGGTAAGAGGCCCGTTAGTCACTGGGTGACAGGAAGTTGGGATTTATGCACAGTGAGTTGTGGCAACGGTCTTCAGAAGAGGTTGGTACAATGCCAGAGCATGGAGGGACGTCCTGCAGTGGACTGTGACAGTGCTGACAGACCAGCAGCAGTGAGAGCATGTGGGGATCCATGTCCCATGTGGGATGCAGGTACCTGGTCTCACTGTTCCAAGTCCTGTGGAAGAGGCTTTAAAAGGCGGCCAGTGCGCTGTGTTACAAACAATGGTATGACTCTACCCAGAGAGCACTGCTCCGGAAGGAGGAAGCCTCAGGAACTGGACCTCTGCAGCCTAAAGCCATGTTAGAGCAGAACAGATGCAGCATATGGATTTATTTCTGGCAGTCAAACTGATGATTGGCATGAAACAAAGCTCTAATCAGTGTGACAATGATTCCAGGGCTTTGTTGGGTAGAAATACTCCCACCTTCAGTCTGACTATATCTGCAGGGGTGTCTGTTCTACAAAAAAAGAGACGGAGAGGGTCCTCCTCCATTGTTTGAAGAGACAATGATCTGTTTACATAAGGACAACTATCGTCTCATTAACTGTCAAACCACCTGTGTCAGGTTTGACTTTTGTTTAGTCTACCTCTACCAGGATCTAACAGAATTCCTGTGCCACCTGTATACAGACAGTAACAGAGACAGTGATCATTTACATCTGCACACAAAGGTATATAATTACATGCATTGGATCAGATTCCAACTTAAGAATGAACAGAAGTTGGTGAGACACTGTGCTGTTATCAGAAGCAGACTGCTGTGAACTTGAGTTTTCTCATTTCACTGAGAAACAAATCAATATGTGAAACACAGTACTGTATGTGCCACACACAAGACCTGATTGGTCTGTGCAGTTCCTACATCTTTTTTTGTAAGTTTGTTTCATTTGTCTTGATTCAGTGCTATCCAGTCTGATTTAAGGAAATCAAACTGCCATTCTGAGTCAGTTCATGTATCATTCATGTAACATGTATCATTCCAAAAAACAGAAACAGTCAACATTTTATACTCTGTGCCTAAAGCAATCTTCCAATCAGTTGTATCAATGTCAAAAATTCCCTGACTTTTACCAGTGACCAAAATTCGAATGATATTTTATATGAGGAATATTAGATTAGTCAGAGCTAAGATATTAGCCCACATTCACTGTACAGAAATGCTATTTGTATGGTGCAATCGTAATATGTCCGTCTGTTCTGTGTGAAACAAATTGACAATTGCTCAGCTGTTTGTTTTATGTTACCAAAAAGTAATAACCGTCCACAGAGCCTTAGCACTGTGAGAGACACCTCCCTGCATGAGCAGAAAGGGAGCATGGCTTGCTCATAGAACCTTTTCTGTACATTCCTGTCATCACCTTAAAATTATCTTAGGTAGATTTTCTTTTCAAGCAAATCTTCACTGGTTCCTTCATCTCATATGTGAGGATTTTGATGCTTTTGTTTCACGTATGTGATGGTTGATGACGATGTTGCTATATACTATAAGTCATTAACTATCAAAATTATTATTATTATTATTATTATTATTATTATTATTATTATTATTATTATTATTATTATTATTATTATTATTATTATCATCATTGTTATTATTATTATTAATAATAATAATAAATAACAGCATTACAACAGCTGAATGAGATTAAAAAAAACAGCAGTTATACAACATAGTAATGACAGAAAGTACTTGAAAAATGCAAACAGATGTAAACTGAAAAGTAAAACAATGAAACTGATTCCCCAAAACAGAAATTTGCATTCCACGGTAGAAGAAGATGACATGATCAACTCTGGGTAAAATGTTTGTTGGCTCATGGCATTTCCTCAGCTTTCACAGGCTTCTGTTCTTCAGCTGCATGACCGCTTTCGCACTTCTTGTCCATCATATGCAAAGATAAGTCAAAACACTGTGACCACTCACAGATGAAGCAGATTACTTTATAACAATGGCACATCGTGTCAGCATGTGGTATACAGTATATAAGAGTGAAAAATCAGTGTGTGGAATCGTTTAGAAATGGGCCACAAGACCTGAGCCACTTTGACAAGAGCCGAATCGTTACGGCCAGATAATTAGATTGGAGCATCTCACAAACAGCAAGGCCAGTCAACAGTTGAGAGTAAAAACCAACAGTGGTCTGAGGCGAGAGAAACATCGAACCATTGACAATGTGTTAGGGGATGTGCTGAAACAAATCTGATCTGTGGTGGCTCACATGCAGAAGAGTCTGCTGCTAACATGTTGTTGCTTAATCCCACATGGCATCTGCCCAGGTCTTCCACAGTCCATGCCTTGGTGTGTCAGATCTGCAAAGGACCACCAGTATGACTGGGCAACAGTGGTCATAATGTTTTGGCTCATCAGTGCACACTTTTTTATGTTCCATCATGTCAGCCTTTGTTTGGGACCTACAGTAAAGTATGACTGAACCATCAAAATGTAAGTATGTTAGATTCTTTTCCCTAGTGATACAAGAAATCTCTTCAGTAAATTGTAAATGAAAGCCTACAGGATAAACTTGTGGCAAAAGACTTGACATGCCTTGAAATTAAAGGTAAAATCCACATTAAAACACAGTCAATCGTCAAACAAACTCAATTTTTACAATAATTTCTTATGGAATTATTTTCACTTCACTTCAACTGTTACTGCATTTGCAGCACAGCTGGAAATAAATGGAGTTTGAAAGAAAATAGAGTTGCACAGTCCCACAGGCCTTTTCCTTCAACAGAAAACTCATTTCAGTCATAATTTCCAATCTAGTTACACCATCTAAAAGATGGTTTTGTATGGTTGGTCTTTTTTTCTTTTGCATCATGTACAGATAATATTATTTTTGTCATCTGTATTGTATACTATGTATACATTCATGTAGCAACATAAAATAAAGTAAATGTATGAGATTATAACGGCATGTTAAGTTATGATTGGCATTTGTAGGTATTATTCAGATGTTATAGCCTATGAAGACAATGCAGAAACATTACTTTACAGATTTGTGATGTCTCCTGAATGCCTCTCTTTGCTCCTGCAGCATTGGTTTCATCAGATTTCTGCTGTGCCCGCAGTCTCCTATTACATGAGGTGAGACAGTCTCGATATCTCAGCTCCTCTCCAACTGAAGAATGACTAATCAAAACACATTCATTCATCCTCTTTGGTATTCTGTTGACTCAAGCACTGCACTCTGTCCCAGCTGTACTGTAATAACACACCCAGCTTAACCAGCGCCTGCCCAGTAAGCCTGACGTATTGTTGGACAGATGTCTTTCAGGCTTGGACACCCTCACCCCAGGGATTTGACTCATGTGACGGTTTAAAGGTACTCACTTGATGGGGATGTGGATGGCTTGAGTCATTCTGTAACACATGACAAAGCTCCCCTGGAGCCACAGAAGAACAGTTTTCACAAGCTAAAGAGTTCTAACCACCATTAATGACCTTCATGTATAAAATGGAGTGCCTCTTGGATGATTTGGGGAGAAATATAAGCATTACAAGTATTTTTGCATTTTGTATAACATATTGTATAACATGTTCAGATTACATAAACACTTGAAATCTTCTGATTTACAATCAGGTAAACAGATAAGGCCTGAAACTCAACTGGGATGAAAAAGGTGACAGTTTTGCACGTGCCATTGCGGGATATCCATCTGCCGCCTTGACCAATATTGGAGACCGGTAGCATCCACCGTCGCGCTCTGCTATCATCATCCCATCATAAAAGTTACTACCATTGTATTTTGTGCTCATTTGAGTGATGGGGCAAACTAGTTTTTGGCCTCATCGCTCGGAAGCATGGCGTCAGGCCTGCAACGGTGGGTTTTTGTTCCAGGGAAATTACAGGCTTATGTGTGTGTGTGTGTGTGTGCATGTGTGAGTGGCCCGTTTATATCAGTTAGGCCTGACCTTGAATTTAAGGGACCTTTGTGTTATGTATAATTTACTTTAAAACTGAAACGAAAGCTCTGGAGAGGCTCATTTTGATTTTGATTTTTTCATATTGTGCTGAAATTAATATTTGTTCAATTTGTTTTTCTGCCACAGCACACTACAGACATTACTAACAGGACACTCACAATAGACTGATCAACCGTAGTTGTAATCGATATCTGTAGTAGCTGAGATGTTAGTACACAGTCATTGGTGATTGGAAAATTTAAATAAGCGAGGAAATTAACTCAGGAGACTTCCCTAATTGTATAGAGAAAGGTGGGAATTAAGTAACTAAATTTAATCTGTGTAGCCAAATCCTGGGAAAGATAGACATAACCATGTGGGTATTTGGAAGATTAAGGTGTCTTGCCACAAAAAGTCCAGCTAAACCATATATTCAGATGCTCTGAATTCTGATCTAACCTGAAAAGCCTAAACCAATGAGCCTATAAACCACATGTGTTTTGTACCTTTCTATTTATATAGAGTTATCAGAAAAGTGGAGTCAGTCAGACCAGCCTGTGAGGGCAGTTTCCTGAAGAGACCAGCACAATTTCCCTGTCCTTTTAAGGCTGCCTTTAAAAGCTGCATTAGGCCTGATCAATATCCAAAACACTCTTGCCAGCCAGAAACACCAAGTAACAAAGAAGAGAATCCAGTCTCTAAATGAGATGCTGTAGATTTGCATAAGTGAAATTGTGTGTGCTCTTCCATCTGCAGAAAGAAAGAATGAAAAGAGAAATAGCAGAGATGCATCAGTGTTTTTTTTCCTCTGGGATAAAGCAGTGCAGACAGGCTGGGTTAGCAAGCATGAGTATGACTCTGTGCAATTTAATGATGTCACATCTTATAACTCCTGGTTGTGACCTCCAAATGAGGTCTGTTTTGTCACAGACCTCATTTGGTGGGTTAAATGTTTTGCTGGCAATGACACAAAGATGCATGATGACATCTTGGGCGGACTGGTTAAACAAGCAGGGTGGGGGGTGGATCGAGATCAGCGAGTCGAAAAAACTGAAAAAAGCCTCAGTACCTTCATGACAAAATACACAGTATTACTTTCAAAACAGCCAATGTGACTGTTTCGAAAACAGCTCACAGGAGGGTTGTCTCATCTGCAACCTCTGTGGTTTGAAGTTCAGGCAGCTAAATCTACTTAGCCAGGGAAAAGATGAAGAAGAACTACCAGCTTAAGGTTCGAAAAAACCTTACTGTTGTTTAACAGAAACCAACTGCTGCCTACGTGGTACCGTGTGGCAGTGCCCCACTGTTTTCACCCATAGATACATTATTATTACTATTATGCATGATGGCAGTTGTCGATCTGGCACTAATCAGCTCCCTGGAGCCATCAACACACTCATACAGAGAGAGAGAGAGAGAGCCATAGCATGTGATTCACAAATGAACAAACATGCTGAAAACATTATCATGACCATAAGCAAATGCTTCTCTGGAGAGGATGAATATATTTTATGAAAAGGCTGTTTTTCTTTGGTGAACACAGTCTCTTGGCTCTTTAATCAGTTCCTAGAATAGGCAGAGTTTTAGGGGATAGAAAAAGTGTGCAGTGATTTGAAGTCATCCTGATAATTAAAAAAAAAAGTTAGTGTGTGGTCTGGACTGATTTAGGAAGAGGCACAAGACGCCATATGCAGCACTGCACTGGTAAAATGACTGATTTGCATGTGCGCAAATTATATCAACCCCAGTAAAGTCAGCCATTACTGTTCTGTTCCCCCGGTCTACAACAGCTGCTCCACACATTTAATCTCTGCACACCATCCACTGAAAAACCCTTTCTTCCCTCTCTCCATCTATACTACACGGTCAAATTTATGAAATCCCGGTGTCATCTTGGATTTCTGCTTTTCTTTTCACTGTTTCTCACAACAAAGACATATCGCAAAGCTCAAGTCTGTTGTATCGCAAGAAGAGCTGGAGATGATTATTCACAGTGCAGCATCTTCCCAGCTGGACTCCTGTAAGTCCCTCGACACTTGTCCAGGCAGATCATCTCTGAACCATCTGCAAATGATCCTGAATGCTGCTGCCATAGGCTGTTAACCAGACCCAGCAGGACTGCACACATCACACATCATCAAGATACTTGTCTCTGTATTCGCATACAAAGCCCTTCACGGTCATGCCCCCGAGTACACCTGTGACCCCCATTCCCATATCTGATATATCAGCTTTATCTGTTGTCAGGATACTGATAACATTTCCCCTATCTGTTTGTAATACATCATGTTGCTTTCAAAGTGAGCCCAAAGGGATATTTTGCCAAACCTCGGTCTTAAACATGTTAAAGAATGTATGGCGTGACATAATATAAGGAAAATAGGAACCTTGCAGGAGAACATTAAGAGAAAACTTGATTTCGTTCCATGATGCAATTGAGTTTTGTAAAACGTAAACTCTACTGATTACAAGAGACAACTCGTGGACTACCTGCTCGAACCCAGGTTGGATAAATACCCATTTATATTTATATTTTCTGAAAGGGTAGTCCAAATTCGGAAAAAAAGGGATGCGACAGTCATCGTCCCTGATCTGAAATAAGCAGCTCTGGCGCCAGCCCCGTGCGGCGCCGGTTCATGAGAGGTCGCGAAGAACACAATCATCGTGCATTCTGTGTCGCGTCTGAAGCAGCGATTATGACAAATCATCAGAGCTGATTGAGGGGCCACTAAGGTCGCACAGACCCAGGCGATCCGCCAGACTTGATTAGACTGAATATGTAATAACTGTGAAAGTACATCCTCGACCTTTGAATAAATTTTCTTTAGAAATAAAACTTTCACTCAAGGTACGCTTACTGGCACCTAAAGCTAAACCTAAAACAAGAAGGACCTTAATATTTCTTTTTTTTAAACAGTTAGTTAAAGCAGCTCTAATTGATGATAGATGACAGCTTTATGGGAACAACGCAGGCTATTAAATGAAGCGGAGGCGGTTGACAGCGGCGAATCATCGCCTGAACCTGCAGCCAATCTTAGCTTCGCAGGACTTAGTTTCAGGCCGTCGTAGTTCCATTACACGTTACTCCTCTGGTTGAGTCGGGCGACAGTAGTTTTCAACGAAAAAGACGAAAAAGGCAGAGGTACGCCACTTCCTCAGCAGTAAAACAGCCGACAGACACTCTCAGAGATGAGCTGGCGGACACAGTGGAGTGTTGAGCAGCTAGAGACGCAGCCATTTCCCTCCGACACAAACACGGCTCAGTGACTGCTGCCTTTATTTTTGCTCAGTATTTGACAGTGGTGTCAACTTACATATTGGATATGGATTCAGGGGTCATATGATTCATACCTGAATCTTTCCACCCACCATTTTAAGACTGAGCACTGCGGCTAAGAAGTCTCTGAGAGGATCACCAGGGCAAGAAAGGACTTGAGGCTTTTTCAGAAGGCGCTGTAGCTCCTGCTAGCGGCCCCCCTTGCCTTGAAGTCATTCCATCACAGGCGGTGGGAGACACATTTTCCCAAACTGGGAATGGGAATTGTTTGACATTTTGGTGCTTTTAGCGGCAGGGCGTTTAATGATAATGTGTTCTGCAGCGTGACTGTCCAGTACCTGCTAAGTCTCAGGTTCAGGCCCCGCAACACATGTCCTGTTTATGTCTTTGGTAACGTAAACACTGTCCATGTGGATGCAGTGTTTAGTGGGAGAATGGCAGTCACACTGAGGAGAATGTAGTGAGACTGTCATGAAAAGAGAAAATGGAGATAATGATGCCAAGAATAGTTAGAATTATTGGAAACATATATACAGTATATATAGTATGAGGGAGGAAATCCATCTCTACTGCTGTAATAGAACAGGAATAGAAATACACGTTCAAATCCAGATCCCATTTCATTTCTAATACTTCAATTTATTGTTGTGTATGTATGCATGTTGTATAAAAAGTGAATTAGTTTCATACTAATGATTGTGGATCAGAGATCCCCCCCTCCAGACTGATAGTTTAGATCAACACATCAGCTGGCTTTACAGTGTGCCACTGGTCCACATCACATGAGACTTGGAAAGCGTGTGTGTGTCGCCTCCTGCATGACCCGTCTCTTCAGAGATGTGATGTCTGAGATTTGGTAGACATTTACTCCCGGGCATTTTGTGGCGGCATGCTTATTTTTAAGTCCAAGAGAGTGATATTCCACTTGAAGCGACACTCACGACAGCTTCATCTCGTTTCTCCGGGTGCCCGTGTCGTCGCATCCAAACGTCGGCTCAGGTCAGATAGGAGCACTTCCTCTGGAGGCGGGGAGGCTGCGGTTTGAGTCGATAAAACTGAAGGATCGGGGCTGTGAAGGTGGGGTGAACGGTGGAGGTTTCATCAGCACGTGTCGTGTCCTCATGCCTTCATGCCTGCCATGCTCTGAAGCGAAGGAATGCGGGTCCTCGACGGATGTTTACAAAGATACAGTAAAATACAGTACTCTCAGACCACGGTCTGTGTGTGGTTTTAATTATACGTCTTATCACAGGATGTCCTGAGGAGCACGCTATCACACACATACACAAACAAAACAGGACTGGTTCTGCTACCCTCGCAATCATGAATGGTTTACACAAGGACACGAGCCCTGTATCGCACAGTCAGTGTTTCTCAGATGAACCTATCCTTTCCAGTCTGATCTGTCTTCATAATTATTTAAAGAGGCACGAGTCCCTCTGTATCATTTTCCTCTCACTCCTTCCTTCTCTCTGCTCCCCGAGGAAAAAAAAGAAAAAAAAATCTTAATGAGGACTAAATTGGGGTTTTTCCAGCGCCTACATACATTTACGTTGCCATGGAAACTTGGCAAAATAAGGGCTGGGCTTGGTCAACTGCTCACCTAATGTTTCTGCAATTGTCTGGGCTGTAATGAAAAGCAGCACGTTAAACAGGGCTGTCAGCAGCTCCTTACAGCCCGCTGCTCTTAGTTTTATAGTTTTCATTGCCGTAACGACAGTTTTACAAATGTGTTTCTCGACTACTTGCGACGACCGCATGGAAGAACGATCTTGACGCAAGTCTTTGTAAAAACTGTTTTCTTCCCGCAGTTGCTACACAGACTGTGACGAAGCTGCGTGGTCAGAAATGCTACACTGCATCCCATTTGGTTTGGAAAAGGTCAAGTTGATGAAAAAGCGAGAGCGGCATCCTTGGGACCAAGCCCGCCGTCCTGCCGAAGACACCGACAATGAGTCATTCACTTGCCCACAGAGACTGTGCACAGTTTAAATGTCTGCTTGCCCTTAGGCAACAGAAATGTCTTTTGTCCTCTGAAGGAGATGGAATCAAATGGATGGCAGGAATCCGCTGGAGATGCCAATAAACTTTGATCCCAAAGAGTGTCCTCTCCTCTGCTTTGGCCAGCAGCCATGCCATCGTGAATCGGTGACTGGGGCTCACACGGCTAGAAAGGTGAGTAAAGAGGTGATTGGGAGAAAATAGAAAAAAAAACAATAAAAAGGAGGCGGGAAGAGAAGAGATAACCCAGAGACCGAGGGCTGTTCCTCAGCTCTAATAACTCTGACTCCTCTGAAGGTGCGGAGTGAGACAGCATGGTTTTAATCACCGCACGCTGTGTTTGCTTAGCAAGTTTACACCGAAGCACTCCGCCTCAGCTCGCGCCGACGAGGCTCTCTGAGGGGAGGCAACGTTGCAGAGGACGGACTCACAGTCACTGGAAGCAGAAGAAATCTGGAGGACAGACATGCGCGCACACACTGACAGAGATAAAGTAATGAAATTTTGTTTTTCTTTCCATTCCTACAGCTGTTCTCACACAGCACATATTAAAGTATCAAGAGAGTTAACATAAGTTGGTTTAAAATGCTGTATTCTGCTGACTTTTTAATGTTGGGGCCTCTGCTCATGCCGAGCTGGCAGCCACCCCACCCCCACCCCATCGCCTCTGTCTGTGCTTGATTACAGGAGTGGAGTCAGGTGGGCAGGGGTTTGGTCACCAGCTGCCAGTCGTTGTTCTCATCAAGCTACAGCTATAAATACCTGGTTCCTGCCTCACCACTCTGTTTGGCCATTCGTGACCAGACTCCTGCCTCGTCACCCAACTCCACTGACCTATCCCCCCCTCCCCCCGACTGCGCTGTCTCCCATCCTTCCTCTGACATATCCTCGGAACCCCTCCCCGCATCTCCGCTTCGCTCAGAATCCCTCCTTCTAAACTCATCTCCTCCTCTTGCAAGTTGTTTCCTAAATAAACGGATTACCTCGTCCGACCAGCCCGCCTGTCTGTGCCCTGCCTTTCGGGTTCTCTACCAGTCGTAATGTCTCAAGCAAACTCATTTAAAAAGTTATATACATGACGGCATGTCCAAAGATGGAAGTCACAGCTGAATGCCCATGCAAACAGGCAGCATGCTCACCAGTCAGTGATCCAGGTAGAAGGCAAGAAAATAAACCAATGAGGGGCACAGCTGCGTACATTTTCCAAAACTGGGGGGAAACGCAACTACATGCTACTCCTGATTGTGACCTTTTTAATGCAACACCCCACAAACCAAGGTGCTGTAGTCGATCAAAGTAACTTTCTAGCTAGTCAGCTTTCTAGCTAGTCAGTTCCATCCCATCCATCCCTTCTTATCAGAGTCACTCCACTGATAAACCAGGTTTATACCTGTTATCCTCAGTTCAAACAACCATCTACAGATAAACCCTAGCCGTTGATTTAGATATTGTTATGGTTAGTCTCAGTCATATTTACAGTGACTTCCTTCTCTGTGCCTCGCCAAAAACTGAGAACATGTTCTCACGACTGTCTAAATCACAGGGTTTAGTAGCATTACATAATTCTTTCTCTTTTTTTCCACCTACAGGAAATGTGCGTGTACAGTACAGACGTGCTCATGCCATAAAATGACTGTAGGCATGCGTGCGTGTGTGTGAGCGCATTTTAACAACACAGCAGAGCAAGGGAACCATGTAGTCAAGCCCGCATACGCACAAGCAGTAAAAAGGCTCTTTTTATAATGGGTGTTCTCAAGCTATCCACAGTCTGTTTTCAATGTGACAGCATCAGGTCACAGTCCACCACTCTAAAGCCTATGAAACACTAACTCTGATGCTGGTGACATGATCTTTTGGAATTGACAAGGTATCAGGTGTCATGTTTGAGCGAGCAGAGGGTGATGTAACCAGCACAGCAGAAGACTTTCACACAGACCATTAATCACCAGCATCTTCAAAGCAGTCTCATGCTGCACACTGGACCACTTATTTGACTGGGACGGGGGGTCTCAACAAGATCTGAAAGCAAAACCTTACAGTCATGTTGTCCGCGGCAGGTTCAGTTTTCTCTCGGTTTTCTGAAGTTTTAATTGAATTCCTGAAATTGCTGGAAAGTAACGGTGGGGTCACAAGTTGAAAAAACTTTTTACTGAGAATATAGTTCCTGTCTTAACGCTGCAAAAAAAGAAAGGGGATAAAATTATTCAGTAGTCAGAAAATGTCAAAATCCATTTTAAGTTTTTGGAAATAGGCACACCAATTACTATAAATACAATATTCAACATGGCTCTCCCAAATGAGGGTGAGAATCTAAAACTGAATAAAAAGTTGCAATTGATATGTTGTTACTGTTAATGCTGGCATATAGACAAAAAAAACAAAAAACAACCCTCAGCATATATGCTGGGAGTCTTCCTTAATGCCGGGTTTCCTTGTTTGAAGATTATCAGCACTTGGGAATCACTGTTTTCCACACACGTGCGTGCATGTGTTTGTGTAAGAAAGAAAGAAACAGCATCTGGATCCACTCCAGTATTATCAACAAATTGCTGATCAAAGCTCAATAATCAAAGGGTGACTCTTACGTCATATAGGAACAAGTTATTAGGATTGACTCTCTCAGCAGACATGGTAAATGAAGCATGTTAGAGAAAATCTTCCACTGAGGTTTAGCCCCAACACCAAGTATTTTTATGGATGCATTGTGGCCACATTCAGCACTAGTTTTTACTCAAGGAGGTGGGAATTTGTAGTCAGTAGTTATGGCAAGCCACAAAGACAGCCTCTGAGGCAGAAGTGAACATAAGAACAAGTGCTTGTGGCTTGAAAGAAATGGGCAACAGCTGGGGGTCCAAATCATGGAAACCAGTCCTGTGACTACAGCAGGACTCACGTTTCATATGATGACAAAGCTGCTGCAGTCGGGGCGCTTGAAATAATTTCCTTATATGATTAAGCTTACTGTTTGCTGATAGGAAGAGTTTGTGAACTGCTGACTGGGCTGCACCAAGCATGTGAAAGTCGGGGTATTTTTGTGGTGTGTTTCAAACTTGAGGGGCGAAACATACGTTTTCAATAAGCAGAAAATTTATGGACACTGCAGAGAATTCACAACCTTTGTTGGTCAAATGCAATGACATACTGTTTGTTTTGCAAAATAGTTTATAATGTGATTATATTCAGCAGTTAATGCATCATCATGCAGCTATCCCTTACAGTAATTTAGCAGACCTTCTATCCTTACAAAGTATTTAGATATCAGAGGATTTGTGAAACATTTTGGGAAATACACTTTTTTGATTCAATCAGAGAGAGAAAATTGATACCTACATCATGTCTGTGTGGTGTTAAGCATCAGGCCGGTAACGGCTCGGAACAGTTGTGCAAAATGAAAAAGGGGAGGAGATGTGGAGGTTGTTTTCCAGTAAATTTCACAGAGACAGACAGGTGGAGTTCAGGCATGCTTTGCCCTTAAAAAAAAAACAGCAGGAGAGGTTTTAATTGTAGATAAGACGAGTTGAAGACCAACTGACAAATACTTGACAAATCAGTTCTGAGAAGACCAAAAGTAAGTCTGCTCTTTTTTTAAATTATTTTTTGATCAAATATGGATGAGCTCAGCCCCACTGCATTCTTCAGTCACTACTGATGCAGATTAGGCAACGCTAAAAGATGAAGTCACGACTGTCAACATGAAACCTCTCACTCCCCAATATATTATGACGTGAGGGTCCGTTGTCTGAACTACATCCACCCTAACTGACAATGAGGGGAGATCCTGAGCCTTCAGCTTCACATTGGTAATGTTTTCACATACTTTTTCCAGTTGTCAGTAAGACTGCTGTCCAATACAGCATATTAACTGCAACATCCCCACAGAGGGCTGGTACACAGAATTACCCAATCCCTATGGTATTAAACATGGAGGTAGTGCAGGGTTTTTCTGTGTGTGTGTGTGTGTGTAAGAGAGCGAGAGAGAGAGTGGCGCATGTGAATGCATGTTTGTCGACATGTGTGGGAAATCTCAGGTTACCTCCTCATCATTCCACCGCATTCTGCAATATATCACTGTCGCTGCAAATGTAGCCTCGTTCCAAATAGTTTAGTCTGACAGGACCCACTTCTACATGATAGAATGCTCTTGTGTGCAGCACCTTGCAGATAATCATGCTAAAAGCCTCTTGAAATCAATGGTGGGCATGTTAGTAGCATGTTAGCCGAGACAGGATGGTTATTTTTTTTTCAGCTTAAAGAAAACCTACACATGTTTCAGATACAATTTCTGAATGAATCATGTCGTAACAAGAATTGATTAGGTTATCCATGTAAACAGACGTACATTAATACAATGTGCAGCTGTAGCCAAGAATGGCTAATGTGTTTGAGATGAGCAGCTGCTGCACATTTTCATAACTAAAACAAACTCCAGCACAGAACATGTTCTGCAATATGTCTTCCAGTCTTAATTACTAATAACCATTACACAATCTCATGCAATCCATGTGGTGTTAGATGAGGCCTTTACAGATGACTCATTTCGCCATCACTTTCAGAGAGAACCTGATTCTCTCCAAGGATTCCACTCACCACAACTTTGAATGCACATTTGTCCACTGTAGTTTTTCTAGGTGCAGTTGCTGTTGCAGAGTATCTTGCGGCCTCATCATGAGGCTGTGGAGTCACAATTTTAATCTAACACCCCAGTATCACAAGGCGCAATATTTGCCTCAAAAGGCCTTACAGTGTGTACAGCGTTAAGACACCATCTGTCCTTCGACCTTCAAGTCACAAAAAAAACAACTGATAAAATGGAAGAAACCTCAGGAAGAGGAAAAGTGGAGGGATCCCTCCTCCTGGACAAACAGCCTTACAGTATGGACAATAAAAGTATGAAGAATATGGTCTGGGAGGACTTTGAGCAACTTCCACATGATCACCTCTGAACCATGAACCATCACCATCATTCACACATGTTAGGGGAAGGAAACAAACGCACAGAGGGAGAGCGAAAAGGAGGCGGCCGGGACTCTGGAGGACATGTTCAGATCCAAAACATCTGGAATGAGGCACCAACATCCAAGAGAGGAAGAGGAAGATTTCAGGATGGCTGGATGGTCCAGCACGAGAGCCTGAGTAAAAAGAGGGGGCAGAGAAAACATGTAGAGAGAGATGGGCACACTGCCTGGGCATCATGAAGAGATGTAATTCAGGATAAGAACTAACCCAAGTCCTAGATGCACGCAGCATCTGACTGTGAAAGTCATAAGTGTGTTTTGGAAATACATTTCCACTTTGCAGTGATTGTGGTACAATCCAAGAACAATATTGACTAATGAAGATGTAGCTCAGGCCTGACAATGATTCCATAGCTTCTCTGGGGGTCTCATATTCTCATCACTGGGTTACTGGAGACAATAATCAGCCTTGTACTGTAAACAGTCCTGGACAATCATCAACACATTTAGGCGATGTTCAAAGTGGACATTAGTTAATGCTTAAGTGAGGAGAATCAGAAATCTACATCATAGCATCTGCTTAAAGCAACTCTGTCTCTAGAAATCCAATATAAACACTAGTAATTTGCTACTGTAAATTGAGTACATGCTGCCTGAAAAAGTTGCTGAAGCCTGATTAACTTTTTTGTAGGTTTTGGTGCTATGCTTGTGGAAAAGTTCAAGGGCTCACTGGATGCATCCCCTGGGCACCATGAATGCCTGCACAAAATATTGCCTCAATGCGTCTGTTACACCGTTTTATTCCAAAATTAGCACATGTATCCAGGCTTTTTCAAAACAGATAAACTCACGAGAAAATGCAGTTCACTCTATTCCCACTGCCAGTTGAGAAGTTGGCCATAGATGGGACACATTGCATTTAATGCTCCTAAGGAAAACCCTGCAGGCTACTGCAGCAGGAAGGGTTTTGATTATCCTTCAGGCTATTGTGGACCACAGTATCTGGTAAGCATGAATTTCTGGGAAAAAATAGCTTATTATTTTGGCTGGACCACAACAGCAGGGGCTAGCTGGTTTGCAGACTGGTAAAATGGATCAGTTGCGTCTCATCTGTGGGTTGGTGTTCCTGTCAGTGTCGGAGTTTGACTGTGAAAGGCTTTGGTTGGTAAATGTGTGTATATTTCTTATTTCAGGGCTGTGCAAAAATTAGCGTGTCCACCAGGGTGTCACGTTTCCATCACTGCCGAATGGAGCTGGAGCTGATAAATACCCATGACTACTGCAGTCATTTGACCAGGGAATGAATGCCAGTTGTACCCTTTCCCGCTGAAGACAAAAGCCAGATGTGGGTGTGACTCATATTTTTTTTGTCTGATGTTGAGATATTTCACTGGAAAAGTAAAAACATTCTGGTGGGGCCAGAGGAGTCCATTCCCACAGAATGGCTGGCTATGCTGGCTATGACAGAAAGCTGTCAGAACATACAGGGCACTGCAGCTTGCTTTGTTTGGAGCCATGTAGCTTTGGACCTGTAAGAATACCCTGATCCCTGTCCATTGCCAAATTGTACTACAGTGGGCATGCAATCATCGTAACTGGTCCGTGGAGTGATGGAAGATGGTGGCCTGGTTTGATTAATCACAGTCATGTGCATGTTTTACCACCATGCTGCCAGGATGCACTATGACATGGTATTAACTACCTCGCTACCTCAACACTGTTGTAGACCAAGCACCCTGCTTCATTGCAGCAGTATTCCTTGATGGCAGCGGGATAACTGCAAAAATCATTCAGGAAACATAATCAGGTGGTTTTAATGTTGTGGCTTATTGGGGAATACCGTACATTCAGTAACTTTATCCATCATTGTTTACTGTGTTTACTGTTGTTACAAGTGGAAATAACTGCCATAAATGCCATTGTTATGAAATGCAGTGTTGAAAAGGAATGCTTGAAATTGAAAATGAAGGTGTAGCTTCAAGTGCTTCAGAAATCTTTCATCAAAAAAAATACATCACAGAACAATGACTGCATTTCTCCTCAAAATGGGTACTGCCTACAAATTTTAAAAAAACAACTTATAAACCTTATTATTGTTGTCTGAAAGTTGGTGATATAGACCTCAACCTATCCAAAAATCAAAAACCAGAGAGGACTTGGAAGAATTGGGGGCAAGGATTGAGAATTCATTTACACATTTTATATTTGGTGAACAGTTGGCATAGGTCTGGTGTCTGTGAAAGATCAAGATGAGGATGAAGATAGCCCACCTCTCTCCCACCTCACTACACATGAAAAAAGCCAGACCCGATCCATTATTTGTTCTGTGTGAAGTAAAGCCACAGAAACGCCTGTGCAAGTGCCATGCTAAACATCTGGTATGGCCTGCTTTTATGACATCACTGAACAGTCATCCATATAAGTGTAACTCAAGAAGGAAACACAACTCTATTTTAAAAAAATGCAGGCAACCAAATGAAGCCTTGCTAATCAGCAAAGGTATGAGCCCTTGGAATAATCATGGATATGGTACATTATTCAGTTTGACAAACATATCTACCAAATGCTGTCTAGAAATGTTGAACTTTTAAAAACTGATTTACAGTGTATGCTACTCCCCATAATGGCGCAATTTGGTGGAAGACAGCTGCGGCCTCATCTCTCTAAGGATCCCGGTAAATCTGTTCTGAAAGTAAAACAAAGTCCTGGACAAATTCTGACCTAATTATGGTGTTAGGTGAATGACGGATGAAGAGCATCTCCAAGGAGATTACAAAACATTCTGTGGAGAACATGAATGTCTACGCTCGATTTTTTGGTAAAACATTTTACTCAAAGCCAGAAACGTCATCCTCATGGTGGCACAAGAGCAGAAGTCAGGGGATTGCCAGAGTCATTACTATACATCATTTGGGAAACCCCTTCATGGCTAAATGTCTGTGCAAAATTTTGTTTAAATCCATCTGCTAACCTTTGACATAATTTACAGAATAAATGAAACATTGACCAGCTGGTCACATTAAAATCTGTAAGATTTTTCCTCTGGGCATCATAAATATCTGTGCCAAATTTCACAGCAGTCCATGTGACTTTTTTATTTTGACCAAAGGGGTGGTCAAAATAAACTGGAAATGCTATAATCACCACCAATTTTTTTTCTGCTTTTTTACAATTTTGATACAAAGTCTACACATGTTTATAACACCCCCAGGAAATAACCAGCTGGAAATGTCTAACCTGGTCAATGGCCCTTCATTGGAAGCCCCATCAAAGAAACACCAATGATGCAATGCAAAATCATTATTGACTTCTTGATCTTTCCATTGCAAGACAACCAATCCATTTACATTTCCAGACTGGAACCTCACTTCAACAACAGTAGTGGCTGAGGCGCACATCCATCAGACCCCCTTCATCGACAGCTTCCAGGCTCCAATCCATCAGTTACATTGACTGTAATGTGGAAACACCTCCATGAAGGCCACATGGGAGCAATTCATCAGAACTCTCTTGGGCTGTTGTGACACAAGCAATGATTCAAGTCCTGTTAGAGGAGGTCCTGGAAAAGCTACTTTAATGCTATTATAGTAAAGGCTGTCTAAAAGCTGTGTGTGATTATATACAGACTTTTAATCCAATGTAAAACCTGAAATCATTCCTTTTCTGGACAGTAAATGGGATTTTAGTGTTAGTGTTTTTTCTGAGATTTTTTTTCTTGTATGGTTGTATAAACATGATTTGTGCACATATCATTTTAAACACCTACCTCTGGGTCCAACAGTAGCCACCTGGAATGTGAGACATGAGAGCAAACTTCACCGGTATCACACTGTATGTTCATCTGCACAAGTCTGACTTCCACATTAAACAGCAAATAAGCAAACAGCTACCACAATTGAAATACTATCTAAGGTATTTGCTTCCATTTATTTAACAGGTGGTTTGCTTAGCAACATATAAAAACAGAGTACAAGGGAAGAGCCAAGAACTTTTGCCATTTCAGGCTTCAAAAATATTAGTAGAAAAGAATTGTTCAATCATTTTCAGGCGGTGGATGTGAAGATTTTAAACAACCAGATTAGTCCACAACTGAGAAGGATTCCAATGGCTATTAAATTAAATTGTGGCTCTGAAAAACAGTCGCTCTGTAAGGTAAGTGATCACAACACATAAAATAATATTTTGGTTGAGGGATTGCAATATGTGCAATATATCCTGAGGGAACACTATGCAAAATATCAGGAAAACAGAACAGTTTGCAATCCAACAGTCTCTAATCACAATATGAGTAATGTATACTCCCTCTGACCTGTTGAAAGTTATGGTTTGTACAGAAGAAGTTTGGCCTTTGTCAGTTTGTTGCCGTGGACATCAAAATATTAGCAAAGCACAAAAACCTTCCAAGTTTATTTAAGACAAAGAAAAACTCAGTTTAATCTCTGTGTAACAGCTGCCTTCTTGTAGCAGTTGAGAGATAGAAACCAGGGTTGTGAGGATGCTACGAGGAGCTGAGATTAAGAAGTGTGGGAGTGACAGGGGCGTTTGACTGCCTCACAGTTTCCAGCTCCATTTATCATTCTCAAATTCCATACGTACTCTGTGCTAGCGTCAGGGAGGAGAGGAGGCCCGGCCTCTGATGGATTACCTGCATACTTCACTAGATTTCTGATTAAGTCTTCTCCAGAAGAAAAAGTACAGGTGTCTCGCTCTCTTCTACCCTCTCTCTGGTAGAACTTACCTGTCTGGATCAGCGACAGCTCTTAACTGTCTCTTCATCCAGCTTGAAATGAGCAACTTTGTAGAAAGTCTCAAGGCAAAAATTTACCATGCCATGTCTTGCAATGCTGGATGTTATTATGTGGAGAATAAAAGAGTGGGGAGAAGGTTGTCAGTTTTGGTATGGTGCAAAACTCATCAGACACAGAAGCTGTGGGGGAAATGGGATTTGAGATGCTGCTGAATGATCTGGCAAAACTCTCATTTGAAGTAAAGACCTCGTAGGGTTAACCATGGGTCACCTTAAAGTCAGCCTTTACACCTTTATGAACCCCTGTCCAGGTTGCATGTCACTCAAATCAGAGACAAGGCCACATTGTTCTGTAATTATATATGTAATGTGAATCTTGTTCTTCTCAGAGAAATCACGGTACATAACTCTTAGTCTCCTCAGATCTGCTTTGAATAACCTTCGATTCCACAGGCCGATTTACCACCTGATCCACCTGGAGCTACCTTTTACAGAGTGAGTGACAAATGACCATTCACACTGTGTTAAATTAAGGAAGTCAAAAATATTGCTCCTCATAAAATTTCCAACAATTAGAGTCTGAGTGTAACTTCCTTAAAATGCGGCCCAGACTAGAAGGAGCTCTTTGTGCCTGGATTTTATCCAAGTGACCATAATGTGTGTTAGAGCGTGTGGCGATTGCCCCGACATGCAATGTTAATTGCGTGGTTGTTTTACGAACTCATGTGCCCATGTATGCATGGATGACAGCACCTGGTAGAAATTACCTGTCCTCGAGCTGAGCATTGATGTACAATTAGAGCGGGGCTCGTGCTCGGCCTGGCCTGCTGGGCCAGTAAACAGCAGGGGGGAGCTTAGCAGTTGGATTTTACAACTAACACCTGCCCCTTATGGGCCCAACGTAGACTTCTCTACAACCATGGCATAAACCTGAAGAATGAGAGCTTGTGGCACTGCTATGACTGATTCCTACATTCTTTATACATCTTGTCAGAGTGGTCCTGACAGTCAGCCTTCTGAGATAATGGAACATAATAGTCAGCCATTGTATGCGCTTTTATGTGCTGAGGTGTTGGATCATGCATTCAGTTCGGGGGTAATGAGTTAAGCAAATTTTGTGTGTTTTACCTCCAGTCACGAAAAAGTATGTGACCCCTTTGGAATGACATGGTGTTCTTCATTATTTGGTCATAAAATGGAACCTTCTTAATTCTTTGAGACTATCCAATGACATAAATACTGAATGAAAGATTTCACAGAATCCCAAAAGCTGGTGGAAAAGGACCTGGTTTGGACGACATCATGACTTAAATTTCTAAATCATCTGCTCCTATTTTCTGATTGTTTTGTAAATGTTAATTTGTTAGCAGTTAGCAGAGGCAATTATCACAAAATATGTAGGCAAATTACAAATGAACCCCCGCTATGCAATCAGCTCAAACTTTTCTACTATATTCAAATGTGCCTACAGTGCCTACACAAAGTACTGACTTGATGGGGGTGAATATTTATGCAATCGCTTATTTAATATTATATATTTTTAATTAACTGACATTACTTTGTAGGAATCTGTTTTACTTTTTGCTGTTAAATAGGTTTTCTTAAAACAAAAGGATTTCTTTTTTACTATTATCCAATTTATAAAAGCAGTAAAGGGGAAAACATCCAAGGGGATGAATACTTATATTTATATGCACAGTATATCCATCTTTCCACCGATTTTTATGAAAATCTGTTTAGTAGTTTTTTGTAATCCTGACAGCAGACAAACAAACAAATGGCAAAAACACAACTGATATAACCTGATATGTCTATTGTTGTAGTATAATTAGGAAATCAGGGAATTACAGACAAAAAGTAAGTGGAATTTGGTATTATTTGGTTGCCTTAAAATGAAAATTCATTGGCGCTGATTTAAGAAAAACGTATCTCTCTGTTTACACCATCTCGATGAAGTTTCTATTCTTTAGGAGTGGTGAGAAGGGAGTGAGTGGCGGTAAGTTGCACACACTTACAGAATACATGTTTCTTTGTCAAAGAGGACAAGATACATTGGAGGTATTTGGCAAACGCAATGTATGACAGGGCTTTGGAAAAAGCAAGTCTATTTATTACCTGTGTAGGAGGATACAGTCAAGCTCCCGACACAATGCTTCACTTTGTCACTTTGAAAACCTGCAACTATCCCATCCTGAAATGATAGGTGAGGATGAAGAATGATGTCCCGGAGGGACATGTGGGAGATGTGCTGCGGGTAAAGCAGGTGTAATCTTTCTGCACCCTCTTCTATTACATATCTTGTGGTGGTGAAATTGATGTGAGGTCACTGCACTGAAGAGCAAAACTGTGGAAAACACTGACGTCACTGGAGCTGACAAGCAGGGCACGCTGACACCGTTCTCGGGGCCAAGAGGTGAGCTGGTCACCGGGAAATGTCACTGTTCTGGATCTGACGTTGAACTTCCCCTTCGAGTGTCGCCAAAGTGCACTGAGCATCTGTCAAGATGCCCTCATCAGCCTGCAATGCATTAGCTGTGAAGCAGTTTTCCGAAGCATACTGGCAATTTTGTGTGTGTGTCTGTGTGTGTGGAACCATTGTTGTACCAACGCTATAAAGACTCTGTGATGGACAGACTTTGTTTTATTGTTCACACAGAATGCAGTTTGCCAGCGTGCAAATCTGCTTGTTTACATTTACTGGCCACTCATCGAGTGAGAAACACTTCCAAGCTAAACAATGCGTTATATAATAAGTAATAAAAAATAACACATGCCTAAACTGGCCTAAATCCATTGGATTTCCATCTACAGAAAACATATGACCGAAAGCACATGAATGGGCGTCACGTCATGTACTGTACACGGTGTTCAAGGCACAATTCCCATTTGCAACACACATCTGCTTTCAGTTTTGTAGTTTTTATCATCTGCAGTTCATTATTTCAGTGCAGTAAATTTTGTCATTGGTGTCATGAAGGATATTAAGAGTTGATGTCGATACCCTCACACTTTCACTAAGATAACTAAGATATTTACAGACACGTAACATTATAGAGTAGATACATACAAATGTCATGTTATCGATGATTCTTTTTCATGCTATAAAAATGTCTGTTGCAACCACTGGCCCACCGCAGAGAATTGGATTACTTGAACTTCAAAATTCATGGCAATGGGGGGATGTGGCTTTGTTGGCTGTATGGATGGTAGACTCTGTCTTGGTGACTGATGCTGTAGGACGTAAAAGAACTAGATAGTGTTTTCCAAAGAGGTGCCCTATGCTGATTAGAGTTGCTCTTTCAGGCTTCCCATGTTTTATACCCTCAAAGCAAGATTGCGCAACTTGTTGCTGAGCAGTGGCAACAGCAGCCTCTGCCACCACGACTGGTAACTACAGGACACTGGCACAGTGCTCTGCAGTCCGAGAGATAAAGTTTACCTCTGGAAGCTAACAGCTAGTGTATAGAAAACACAGCCTCTCCGTTATTTAGGAAGCAAACGCAAAATCATCACCATCGTTTTAGCCTCTGCCATGATGTCACGTGATGCACAGAATCACAGGGCACTGAAGACCCATATTTCTTGGGGTGTGACATAATGCTGGAAAGCGATGCAATACCTCACCCCTGCTCAATCCAAGTTAGTGCAAGAACAGGTATTTGGGCAGTGCAGTTGGAATGAAATGGGAACCATTCTCCCTGTTATAAGTCAGTGTGCCATCAAAATAACGTTGAAGCTATTTTTAAGGTAAAATAGTTGCATAATGTCACTTTACAGAATGCACATTGCAGTCCTTTTATGACATCAATATATGTATAGTTCTGTTTTAGATAAAAGAACATGCGGGAAAACTGTGGGCTGTGGCTGGTGCTTGTGGATTTGCTGGTTCTGTATCACCGGAATTATTTTCCACAATCCTCGGAGGACAGCTGCGCCAGTTCTGCTGTTATGTCCCATCAAATACAATGACATCACCTTTCTGTCAGTTTATTTAGTGCTTGTGTGCATAGCTGAGAATGGGCTCCATGGTGCTGTGTGTTACACAGTCAGCTGTTGGCCTACTATGACTCCATGACTGATGGGTAGCAGAGCCATTGGCACAGACCTCCACAGCTGCACTAGATAATGCCGCAATGCTGCCAAGCCAGGCACTCGGCATTCCTGTGAAAGTAGAGGAAAAAGCATCTATGCTTGTATACAATGCTGTACATGTACATATATCATCTGCATTTGCATGCATTAGCATGCATGAGCACACCTGTTTCTAATTTAGATTGGATGTGGCAGTCTATCAATTTAGCTTTATAATCATATTCAAAATTAATTGAAGCACAAAACAACCTATAAACATATATTAGTGGGTAAATACATGCTCTAGAGTAAACTGGACAATTCATTCACTGATGCTATAAATTGGTGGGATGATTTCCATTTCAAAAACGTCCCTAATATAATCTCCTGCCAGCACAATGAGTCAGTGGAACTGCTGTTGCATAACCGAGGCTTTGAAAGTCAACCACATACTGTATGATGTGGCATGTGTAAATCAGATTATGATTTCATATCCACCGAGGAGATCTTTGAAAGTGTTTGCAGTGGCACGTGGCCCAGGCGAGGTTATTCAAACACTGAATGACTTGACATGACTCGATGTCTGAGGACATTTGTTTCTGTTAATTTAACTCGTGGCTGTGCTGGAAAACATCGGCCTTTTATGATGCGGTTATTTTTCTGCTCATTTGTAAAGCATAAATCTGGCATCACTGTTGTTATATTTGAACATGTCAACATTAATTAAGTTGCCATATCAGGCATTACACATATTGCCATCATACCACTATTGGTAAGATTGAGATCCAAAATCAGTCAAGTCCAAGAAAATGTTCCTTTTGGTAAAAGGGCACAAATACAGGAAAAAGAACATGCTCCGCTGAATCACACATGTGATAGACATCTACTGCAGCATTTCAAGTACTTTTGCTGACTGTAATATGACAAAATGAAAGTGTGGATATACAGGGTTGTTATACCTACTCTGATATAACAATATGCCATGCAGCTGTTCATGGAAAAAAACTGAAGAAAATAGATCTGAGGTAATAAATGTAGAGTTAAGAGAGTTTGTGTTCTCAAAATCACATTGGTTGTATAGAAGGAATGTCAGGTCAAGATAGCAAAGCTTAGATCTGCTGTGTTTTGACGCTATACTTATTGATGAGTCATTCTTCCTGCAGAGAATAACGCCAGTGATAACAAGTAAAAAGAAAGCAGTTAACTGTTTGTGTGTATTTTATCATTCATCATACAGCGGCTGAGCACTGGAGGAGCCAGAAACTGTCGAGGCCAATACTCTTTACTGAGAATTGGGTTTCAGTCTTTTTGTTTGTACATTGGGTGTATGCAAATAACAGCTCATGATACCCTTGTTTTATATGTTTGCACGTTGAAAGGCATCGTTTTTAAATGATGCCCAAAAGCTCCTGCAATTTGTGCACATCAATGGAGGAAAAAAAAAACTGTAATGACTGCAGGAAGGTGCAGAGTGCGAAGAGTGTTAGGGCAAAACCTCAAAGACGCTCAGTGTCAAGGTCTGTTAATAAACAGCAAAATCCACTTTCTCACGAGTGTAGTTTTCTTAAACCACCATGGAGAGAACAAAAAAACAGCATCAGGATGGTGCAGCTGTTTCACATGTCACTGTGCTGAAACCTCCGGTAACGTCACCTTTTTCTCACCACTCGGCACCATTTCAGCTGTTTACGGCACCATAACAAGCAGAGTGTAAGGACTCATTGACATACTGCAAATACTGAGCAGCAAACGTGAACTAATACAGAGGAGAGTAAGTCTATGTGTGAGTCTGAGAATGTGTCCAGGCATGTACAGTACGTGTGTGACAAAATTTAGAATAGATAAAGCTTGAAATGTTGACTCATTTTTTTTCCTTTTTAAGTGTATGCCAAAATATCTATGTTTTTTTTTTTACCATCTGTCAACCTTGAATAATCTTCCTTCACTGTCCAAAACCTTTTGGCACCCAGGTCTAATACATCAAGAACACAGTAATGACTTTGCAATGAAGAATTCACAGTTAGAGCCATATCTAACTGTGCCCCAGGATGACAGTAATTAATGATATTTTGTTTTGGCACCAAGGCATGCTTCTTGATTTATGACCCTTTTTTTCTTTCTCAGTAACATTCCTGGGGTATGCAACATGCCAAACAGGAGAACATTTTTTAGATATGACACATTTTTTAAGGCTGGGATTTAGTACAGAAAGAGGCCTTAAATATACAAACCAACAGAGCAACAACTGTGTACGAAAAATTCTGTTCATATACTACAAATCTGGAACATGTTTTCCTGTTGTTGTTTTTTCAGAACAAAGAAAAATTTAAATGATGCATCTGCAAAGTTGCTAGATGGTCACTGAACTGACGCCATATTCAATTTGTTTTCCCTACAATACATTTCCATGGCAACAGCAAAATGTGCTTTGATGTGCTTTGACTTTGGTTATGTTTGGACAACTTAAAGCACTTACTTAAGTTAAGAGAAAGTGGTTTCCCCAAGCTCTAATTTGCTACCTAATAACTTCTAGAACTAACTAGAGCTAGGTGTTTTGGATTTACAGTCCTCAAGTTCAGAAGACAACATTCTCATCATTCTTATTTTCAGCAGGAGCAACAGCAGACAGCTATTTGAAAAAGTTCTCATGACACTACCTGTCCAGCACTACAGAGCAGACGGACAAATTTCGTGATAAGCTGGTGAATACTTTCTGGTAATATGCTGCCCTCTATTTGTTTGGAGTATGAATTTGATGGCTTGCTCGATTCTTACACGTTTACCCTTTAAGGAACAACCTAACTGACTACTCCTGCTTGAAATCTAAGTTGAAGAGTGGAAAAAGACCGGACTATACCTATTCCATATTACAACAATTCACCCCCTCCGTATTTTCGTCATTTGCGTGATGCTAGTGAACTTGTGAAAGGGGTATTGTTTGACAGAGAATTATCCTGGATTGCACTTCAAACAAATAAAGGTTAATGAGACTGAGATGTGGTTGTAGTTTTTTTCTGTTTCCTGCCTATGGTACCAATTTAGTTAAGTTCCTGTGCGTGAGATGCAGTTCTGGGTGGAATGTACAAACAGCAGTTGACACAGACTCTGTAGGGATAATGCTGTTTCTCTCCGGTCTGTACCATGGTAAACCACCTTTGGGGTATAGATGAATGCATCCCTGGCAGAGAACAAGAGTCTGTCTGCTGATGGATACTATCTGGCTGAGGAGAAGGGGGAGGAGCATTCAATACGTGCGGGACTTCAACTGTTCACACGAATGCATGCACTCGCCTGCCCATTTACTCACAGGTTCTGAGGAAGAAAAAAATGGGCTGCCTGTACATGCTGAAGAAAATGTTTTTCTTTTAGTTTTAGGTTTTTGCTCGTCTCTCTCTTTGCCAGGACCTCAGAGTCACCAGACTGTGAAATAGGTAATTTCATGTCACATTATTTCTCAGTCTTCACAGACTGTATGAATCTATAGTGATCCTTCTCTCTGTGACAGCTTTTAGGTCTGTTGCATTTCTCCCAGCCTTAGCAGCAAAGGCTTATGAGTCTACAGGTCCCTGGGCACAGAAATGCACCCCATCATCTCTATGTGGTTATTTTACATATCTTTAATATCTTCATGGTCTTCATGGGGTTAGTAATGTCTCTGGGGTTGTTTTGCACCTCTCACTGGTTGTTTCACATCTCTTTTGCATTATTTGGTTGACCTCACAACAGGAAATATTAACTGTTGCTTTATAGAGAGGCTCTGGCCCCATGGCCCCATGGCCACTTGGACCCCTGAGGCGGTTCCTGGTGTGCCTGTTCAGTAATCTATCCAGACTCCCAAGTGAGAGGGTTGTTTCATTCTTCGTGTTCTCCATGATGCTGGTAGTGTCTCTCCGGGTTAGGGTTGCCATCAGCTACAGTTGTAAACACAGGAAGCAACTTTTTGTCCAGTATTTGTGTGGGTACTGCTTTGTGTGTCTCGTGTGCCACAGAGTACACAGTAATGGTTGTGTAGAGTTACTTGAATGCATGTATAAAATTATATATATCATAATGCTGCAACACACTGGGCCCGCTGTAGTTCGCTTACAGGGTGAACCATTCTGTGGATGATGAGGCAACATGGGCCTCACTGTGTTTAGTCTACCGTCTGGTCCGCACTAAGAGATCCTGTTAGGTCTCATCCTGCTGATAGCATGTTATTCCTGTGTCGTTTAACTATCATGTCATATTTAACCAGGGCAAATAATGTCTGATTCTGACACATTTGATTATTCGAAACTGTTCTGATGCACGTTTGCATCCAATGGATAACTTGACTAAAATTAACCTCTCAACTAGTATAAATCTACATAGCTGAATTAAAGGAACACCAGCTCACGTCATTAAAAGAAATGAGAGGCTTGGTCTAACAATTTAAACACAGCCTGAACCATCTTTATTCTTTAAATATGTTGGCGACAAAGTTAGGATTTTAAAGCTTTATGGTGTTTAGAACACACTTTTATAGATGCTGGCTGATGATCCACCCAACTTATAAACACACACACACACGCGATGTCATATGACATGAATAAACACAGATTCTATCTTGGATGATTCCAGTGTCACAGTGAGACGTTACAGAGTTGTCAAAATAGAAGAGAATTTGGCTCCACGCTCACGATGCCCTCAGTCAGTTTATATCTGTAATAGGCCAAATGATAAAATTATATTACAGTACATGGATGGTGAACATGAAACAAGCTGGTTTTCTCTCTGTGAAATTTAAAAATACAAAGAACCACATGTTTTAGTCGACTTCACCCATATGGTATGTTGTCGTTCTGTAATAAGAGTCACAACTTTCGAGCCCACCTTGACTCAACTATATGACTGAAAACCTCTTGTCACCCAATACCCTGTGATACACTGTGTAAATATTTTTTTCATTTAAAGTAATTGGAGGGCTAACATGTCCCTGAAAGAGGTACTGGTGATATATTAGCTCTATAGGGTAGACTGACAGAAAGGACAAAAATGCATTTGAACACAATGTACTGCACATTGTACGTGTGTAATGTTATACTAAACACTACTCTTCTAACCAACGGGTCATCAAAACTCAACAATATCCTTGTACATGAGACATACTTGCAGTCCCTACTATTATAATTCATTTCAATAATAATTCAGTTACATCTATTATGTGCAGTTTTGGTGAATACAGGCGCAAACCATGTACAACAAGGTGCTACAAGTTGCAGCGTGGAAGACAGGCTCAATACATTATCAGTAGGAGGAATACACAATCGGCAGGTGAAGTTAGGGCAAGTATTAGCAATAATCAGTCACCTGTTGCTTCTCGTCCCCTTTAAAAGCAGCAACACAGGGAGAGAAGCTGGCCCGGCAATGGTTAAAATGTCTGTTAAATGCTGTGTCTCTCCCACTATCAGTGCTGCAAATCATCTGTGCATACCCATATATAACTTTGATCTCACCGAAATGTGCAGCTAAGCTAATACACAGTACAATATACAAAGGTCCTTGCATGGTTACCATCCCATCCCATTGTAAGTGCACCACACAACTCAAGACATGCAAGGCACGAGCTGATGATGTTGTATTGTATGTAGGCAACATTTTCAAAAGGGCACATTTCACATTTTCTACTGTTACACCATCATCAGGTCAAAATTTCCATTTGTCCTTGTATTTTCTTTTTCTAATAGTTCGGTTTTCCTCACAGTGAGTGGCTGCAGGCTTACTATTCTTGTTGCCGCCTGTAGTTGGGCTGCTGTAACTCTTGTCGAGGCCGAATTTCCACGTGTCGTGATGTTGGGTCCAAGCAAATAGTTAGCTTTGAGGACAACAGTTATAAATGCGTGTAAGCCATTTACAGAGGGAAATAATCAATCAACTCTGCAGCTGTAACAGTTTGTTAATAAATGGATTTAGGCCCAGATGCTCTGTGGTTCTTTTCCAGAGGTTAAGCTGTCAAACTGTCAAACTGATGAATTAAAGAGCTAACAAAAAACACAAAGCACGTTATGCCAGAGGAAATCATACATCAGCCAAAACGATTTTTTAAAACGTGGCAAACCAGAAGCTGCTCTTACAAATGAAATATTACAGAGATAAAATATTGGGCATCAGCACACTGGTCTATCCTTAAACTTTCTAACAATATCACGGGGTTTATAAATTGGAACAAATGGCTTTATTAGCAGATTATAATTGGTGACGCACAAAACTCTTTGCTGTGAAGATGTCAAGCTCGCTAGCAATGAACATGCAAAGCAATGTGCTGAGCACTTTATAATCAATCACATGATGTCATGCAGAGGGAGGGAGGGAAGGAGGGATGAAAAGAGAGGTGTCTAAATTAAGTCAGCTGTCTAAATACAAGTGAATGGCATGGTCCATATCTCATCCACATGGTGCTGTATAAGAAACATGAAACTTTTACACCACCCTCTATTAAAAACACATCAAAAATCAGACATATCCATACAATACCAATGTGTGGGTCTGTGTGTGTGCTCAACAGTCTTTCTTCAAAAGCCCCCTGACACAAAAGTACTCCTAATTTCCAAAATATCTGCTCTGGGACTAAACCATAGTGTGAAGTATTTACATTACAATCAGCTAAATTCCATTCACACACCCTGATCAAATGAACAGTTGTTTCATAGCCAATCACTGGGGAGAGAACATTGTTTGGAAATGCTGATAGTTTGTCCCCAAAAACAGTGAGATGGTGCAAAGCCCCCCCAAAAATTAAGATTAAACCGATATGTCGGTTACCAGTGTTCAAACCCAAAAAGAACCCAATGTTTTGTCTGAAGGATGATTTAAAAACACTTAGCTTGGGAAATGACAACTAAAAGATACTTAGTAGGTACTTAGGTAGTTGTCAAGTTTAAAATGTTCAAACAGCCATAGCCGCTATGCCCTAATGCACAACAAAGTATTGATTGTTCAAGGGAATATACTCCAGCTAACAGTTTAACAGTTGCTTCCCTTCACTTCAGGTCTTGTAAGAATTTCTTTTCACATGGCCATGGGTCTCCAGGGATCATAGGAATAGAACAGGTCGTTACTGGACATTATCCATGCCTTTTTCCCCCCAGTACAGCTGTGAAAACCAGCAGCAGCCTCACATCTGGCAGCATCAGTAAACTGCCGTCACTGCAGCGTCACACAGTATGAGGTCACTGCTGTCACAGCACAAAGAGTCACCCACCACCCAGCTGTCAGTCACAGCCCAGGTGCCAAGTGTGTGCAGGGTGGGTGGTTATGGGTGTATTCTGTTTGTATAGTGGTACTGTAAATATTAGTGTAAATTGCTAAATTATAAATTCCAGCTGATGCTCATTGAGTAAAAAATCCAAATAATTACAGAATGAAAAATTATGTTTATGTAAACTTGCATTAATCAGTGTTTTTTAAATATTGAATCAATAGTCATGTGTAAGGGTTTGCTCATGGTCCTGAAAGTGTGCAGCTCAGCTGCAGCTCTGCTTTTAACCTGTCAACTCTGTCCTAGAACATTTATTACAACCTTTTTACAACCTCAAACATGGTTGCCACTTGCTGATCTTCAGATGCAGTTCTTTCTTTTGCTAATAAAGGAAAAGGCACACACATTCAGCTGTGTGGGGTCTTCGGAGTGGACGGTAGTTTGGTTTTATGGCTTGCAACTTTACTGCTTTCTGGTGCAGCAGAGAGCTGTTTTTCGGCAACAAAAACTAAATAGATTTTTTAAAAAACTTTAATAAACAAGCCATATGCTAACTGACACATTTAAACAAGATTTCTTTTATTCATCATTTGCTCAGGAAATATTGTCTCGGACTACTTTTCCTTTTTTCCAAGTACAAGCGCTTGACAGACATGTAGGATTGTTTGGCCTTGGCAGAAGAATACATTTTTCTAAGTGCCATTGTGATATTCAGACAGCATTCAAAGCCAATCACTGGCTCTCCATCGTCATTACATCATCTGGACAACTTATGTGAGAAAAATAAAGTTAAACTGTTGCATTGACAACGAAAAACACCATGACTTCCAGGTTCTGATTATCAAATAGACAAATTATAAAAGACCATAATGAATCATTTCAAAAGTGTCTGTAACATAATATTTGCTGTACATGTAGTACATATGACATGCATTACTGGAGTCAGTGTGGCTAATTTGCCGAAATGGGTGCAGTTTGTGCATGCCATGTGTTTACCATGTGTATGACTTTTGTGGGGGGACATGTGTATGTGTGTCAGAGTGAGAGTGAAGTGAGTGAGGGACAGGGAGAAAAAAAAAGGAAATCTCCTCTCAATGGCAGACCCACAACATTCGTTACAAACCACACAGCGCGCTGGCCAACGCTAATAGCTGAAACGCCTCAGTGAGTTTAATGCTCAGTTACACACCATCATCCAGCCACCACACCCAAAAGCAGCCCAAAATCCCCTTTCTTCACCTCTTCCTCTCTCTCCCTCTCCAGCTTGCTCTCATTCTCAATCTGCACATTGTAGGTAATGCCTGGTATCCAGGGTGTCTGTTTTTTGCCGCATTGTCGCTCAACGGCATCATCCTCACTTAACCTGGCAGGGCTTTGGCTCTCCAAATATAGATGCACTAACACTAACATGACATTTAAATGCTTTTCTTGGGTGAAGTCAATTACGTCATCATGTTGTTTCCAGTATGTCAGGAGCTGAGCGCAGAACCTGGGCTGGAGCAGATGTTGTGCATTACAATCTGCGCAAGCTAGCGCTCCCCGTGAGTGCATGCACACTGTTGTTGGAGAACCACATGGCTGGATTCACTTGAGGAAGGGCAAGAATTTTACTGTTACTTTATTTTACATGTAAAATATTCCTGTATTTTCCAGTGACTAAAGAGATGACACATTAAGCTACATTTGATATCTTGTTGGTGTGATCAGTGTGGCATAAAGTCAGCCAGAGAAATGGCTTCAGGCTCGTTATTACAGTCTACACTGATTCACAAGATGCACAGTCTTTAAATATACGCATGTGGTTACATAATGTTTATATTCCTATACACAGCACATATATTCTGGAAATAGCTTGCCTTCTGGGGCCAAACTCTGACAACACAACCTCCACTCCCAGCCTTGGTCATTTCACTGTCAGGGTGAGAAATTTCTCAGCACTTTCCCCCGATGTATTGACCAGAATAGATGGTGACAATCAAGTCAAACAGAAGAGGAATGTTAATCTCATGAGAGAAATACTACAATGACCAATCAGATAATCGGATTAATAGGGGCCAGGAAAGTGCTGCCCCACATTAGCTCCTCAGTCTGAGCATGAACAAACGCACAACTGTTTGGAGACGTTATCATCAAAATCATATGCCTCCTCTCTTCGTCGTCGTGGCTTGTTGTCATGTGGCTCGGGCACAAGCAAACCACTAAACAAAGCTTCAGTATGGGCCAAGCAGGGATCTCCCAAGCAACCTTAATAATCATTATGTTATAATTAACATACTACATTACCTCTGTAAATATTTTAATAACACAAATAGGCAGCTAGAATGCGCACTTGAGCGCCATCATTCATGTGTTGAAACTGGGCTGTAGCAGGATTTGAGCGCTAACGTATTCCAAATGTGCTGTGACATGCTGAAAGATGACATCATGAACGCATAAACCATTTTGTGCTGGAGCTCGCTGTGGTGGAAAGTCCCTCTGTTTCTGGTGAGATGTGACAGCGATGATCACAACACTGCACAACACTCGCTTCTGACCTTAGCTACCTCCAGAGAGGCTGACCAATCACACAGGCATTTTCCCACCAACCTCTGGATCCGCGTCTTCGTTTGTGCTCATGCATGTGGTTGGGCGAACATCCGTGTGTGCGAATACCTACGTTTTAGTGGGTGTGGGTTTCCACCCAGCAGTCCCAGAGTCTGCAACAGGTGCAGCTGATTAACTAATTCCCCTCTCTCTTGGAGGAATTTTGCGAGGGGGAAAAACTCCACTCTGTTCCTCTCCCAGGGGGAACATTTGCTTTTCATCCATTTGGCCCCTGTCCAGGCAGAATACAGAGATCTCAGCTGCTCTTCAGATAGATGCTCCTCATCCATCAGCCTCCAGAACTTCAGGCTCAAAGCTGGAGTCTGTAATTGGTTTAACTGAAGTCCTAACTCCTAACTCCCTATCACACTCAAAAAAGGAAATGGGCCCACGAAGCAGAATCAGAGGCAGGAATAAAGGCTCAATCGTCTTTATCAGGCAATGGGAGTGGTACCACTTAACTTTAAAAAGACAAAGGAAAAATGGTGTCAAGGAAACTACCTACCATGCTTAGCATCATTAAAGCTAAAAGACAAGTCCTTGAAGTATAATACACTCACCACTTTTTAAAGCATTATTTCACAAAGAAAAAAAATATGGTGATTTGGGTCAATGCAACGAATCAATGAAATGTGGAGTTACCAGTTTTTTGTAGTCCTAGAAAAACTAGTGAGTGGACCAACAATAAATACACTCATTGTTTGTTTGCCAAGTATATAGTACGTAAATATATAAATGGGGATAATAATTGCCAGTTTTGCCCCAAGGAGTAAATGAAACTTAAAAAAACAACAAATTTTTGAATAAAGTTTATCAATAAAGCACATTTAAAACAACCAGTGTTGACCAAAGTGCTGCACAATAACATAGTATGTTATACAATGTAAGTAATAAAAGTAATACAAATATTAACTGAGGGTAAGTGCAGTGGGGGAAAAAAGAAGAAAAGAAAAAAAAACAATGCCAGATTGTTTTTTTCTTGTTTGCTTAGACCCCTCATAATTGCCAAGTAATAAACACAGCGTCACATCCAATTACATGTCAAAATGCTAAATGAACTGATTTTGTACTTTTTGCATAGTTGGTGATAAATACAGGCCCTGAACATGGAATCCATCGTCCACTTCATCCGAAAGGGACTTTGCCTATCGTTTGAACTTGTGTTACCTGAGAATCATGTGGGAAGTTGTAAATCAGTGGACAACTGCCAATGTAAACAAGTACAGTTGGTAGTTGTAGCTGATGTCACAGTGCTTCCATTCTCCATGTGCAGTAATTGCTATGCTACATATCTCTCAAACCATTTCCTCAAAAGTGTATTCCTGGAGGTTAGACGAGGTGAGGTGCACAGCGAGCACTGAGACTGGTCATGAGATATGCCCCTGAGTGGTTGTTCAGTCTCATTCGAGTTACCACCTTTCAGCAGATCAACATCTTCAAGCCGTAAATAGCAAGTACACATGCTCATGTTTTCCAACTGCGAGATATCGCATGACATGGATGACGAAACCGAAAGACAGCAGTGGCATTGTTACAGCTGGTGATCCTCAACATGAAGTCAATTTTCCTCTTAGCTTTTGTTTATTATTCTTGCAAATAGAACATTTGCTTCTTGCTGTTGTTAGCCCAGCCCATCCAGTTGTTGCCAGATATGTTTTTGCAATCGTATCTTCTATCATGAAAGACTCATACCTTTGACTGATAGGATGGTGTGCTCCACATGTGAAAACAAAGAGGTGGCTGATGGCTCTGCCCTTCTGCCTAGATAGATTTTTATGGATATTTGTGAGTGATTTGTTAAATATATTTCATATATAAAGGTAAAAGAGTAAATGGAAAATTAAAATGCAGTGAATGTGGGTGAAATACTTTAATCTCTTATATGCTGCATCTTTTTTAGCATAAATTTTAGCATATATGACTGACATTTGATTTTTGTATTATGCTCATATTTTGCACACTGATCAGCCCTTTGTTTATATTTATTATAAATTATTTTTACTTTATATTTAGACTTGAGATTCTCAGCCTCATCATGTCTGCTGGGGACAGTAGAAAACATGCAGGCTGGTTTCCCTTTTATGTCCAGTTCCTGGGGCATTATTATGACTAGTCTCAAGAGAATGTTAGTAAGTAATAAATTAGCTGTCCAGTGTAAAAGCCAGTAGAGAGACTAAATATTGACCCCTAATCTTCTTCTGATGGCCTTGTGAGTTTCTTGGGCATTACACTAATGTCTCAGAATGACTATGCAGTGATTTATTGATACTTAAAGGTCATAAATGGTGCTCAAGTCTTGGTGACCTCTGTGTTTCTGAAGTTGAAGTTGCCTTCAGGTCATACAGATAATGCAGTGACTTTAGAGTGACCACTCCCCACTAGGGGAGAGTAGGCAGTGAATACTTGAGAGTAGATTGATAGCTGACAGATTTTGGCATTTTTAATGATTTATGACTTTTAAAACTACTCTTATTTATGTGAATAAATCTCTACACTGACAAAAGATGGAAGGGTTAGGGTTAGGGGATAGTGTTATGGTTCCAAATTCAATAGGGTTTAGATTAGGGATCTCATTATCTTCTTTTTATTCCAAACAAAATGCTGTTGCTGTTCAAAAAAACACAAATCACATTGAATATTCTCAGAAAGATTGATGACTCACTGGAACAGCAATTTTTTTTAAAAAATCCATTAACTGCCAAGGAGTTAATTTGCATGGAAATTCATGTTTAAATATTAAACCCTGAAGAGGCTTGCTTCAGTGTCTTTGTTGGATTGCATTCGAAGCCTCCTTTCCCAAGGTAGGACTGGGGGAAATTTTGTTGTAACAGATACACCCAGGTTTTCATTCGTCACATCTGTTTCCATAATTAATTTTGCGTGCACAGCTTATTGAGAATGACCCTGAAGAGTGACTGTCTGTTACTGTTCACCGTTAGACCCATCTTTAAAGGATTACTGCATCGCGCCCCTGTGCTGCCTTTCCAAACAGCTGTAAACATTTTTTTTCCAATTTAAACAGCATAGTGTACAAACATACTCCAACCCACTTGTCCCACACATTTAATGCAGTAATTTCTCAAAGACTTACTTTCACCAAGCACTTAATCAGGAACCTCACACTCATGCTGGGTAGTGCCTATAGGTGTAGCCTCACTTCTTCATGGCATAGATTCTACAAAGTTTTGGCATCAGATTCTGCTACCTGTCGGCACGTTTGCGTCGCTAAATTTTTGTTGATGTGTCAGTTGCACATTCGCCAATCGCCTGCTCTGCCACTTGCCAAGGGTTTCATATTACCATTTCCATTGCAGAAAGTAGCCATTAGAAGATGGTAAACTGTGGGCATGACGCGACGAACATGGTCAGCAACATCCAAAAGGCATTGAAACCAAATCAACTGACCTTGTAGAAATGGACTGAAGATGTTTCACCTCTCATCCAAGGGGCTTTCTCACTTCTGAGGGACTGTGGTGAAACCCAGGTGTTTCACCTCTGTGGGACATATTCCACTCCCTTAAGTGGTCAGGCTAGGTCCAGTGATGGTCGTTAAGAGTTGTTGTAGTCATAGTGAGTAATGTGGGTGAGTCACCCAATGACAGTTGACAGAGGAGGAAAACTGTCATCAGCCCACTCACCATGTGCCCCTTAACGACCATTACAGTTTTACAGCAGAAATTTAAGATGACATTAACATACAGAATTTATTGGCCACTTCACGAGTGTGAGCACAACACATCATCACACTAAGTTGCAGTTGCTGACTTAAACATCTGTCAAATATAGAGTTCATTTGAGCTGAAAAAAAGATCTGAGATGTTTCCTCATCATCCATCCCTCTGACAGGTGTGGCACATCCAGATGCACAGGTCACAGCTTGATTATCCCAAAGATGTGCTTTGGGCTGCTCACGATAAAAGACAAGACATCAAACATCACAGCGCCACAGACCATGGCTTTCATTCACTCAACATTTTCGATATGTTCAAGCAGTGAGTAATTGTATGCTTTTTGTTTCATGTACAAACTGTTATAAATATGTTATTCACTTCAAAAAGGCTGAAGTAGCCTGGGGGACTGTTTCTGCTGACAAAGCAGTAAGGAAAGGGAGGTGTTGATGAAAAGTTAGCACTTGATGACATCTACTTGGCCAAAATGCAGTTAAAGTAACCATTCAATATGTACATTTAGTACAGTGAACAGTATTGTTTGAAAACCAGAGTGGAAATGGCCTGGAACAAAAAAATGTATTTAAATTTTGGAATAATGGATAACCCAACCCTGATCCACAATTTTCTGCATGTGTGTGCCACTTGCTTAGTGGTGTTGCAGGGCCTTTAAGAACAAGTGCATTTTATACTGACATCTATAATAGTATTATACTAGTATTTGCTACAACAATGACTTTTCATTTCGGTTTTGTTTGTCTTTTCTGTTATGTCTCATATATTAACAACTCATCAAGCCTCCACAGAGATAGACAGCAACAAATTCCCCACTCAGTCTGCCTCATTGGACTGTATGTAAACATACTGTAAGACCTATAGTATGGCTGGGTCAGACTATAGTCTGAGATGTCACACAGGGTTCAAGCCTTTGATCATCCACCAGCATGTAAATGGGTACAGTCAGCTGCCAGCAAAAATAGACCAAGAGGCTTCAGTTTGTCCTACAATCAAAGAAAAACAGATCCCCGTAAGTCTAGGAGAGACCAGTTGTTCACCAAAACACGAAGGCAGAGGAGCTGAGGTTATTTCTTCTTCAATTAAACGTAAGCATGAGAGTAGTCCAACTTCAGCTTACATGTTTAAAGGCTTAAAGTGTGGAACATTTTAAGAAACAACACATAACTTAAATAACGTAACCGTGATACCTTATCATGAATATGAACCAATGAGACTATAGAGCAACATGCTGTATTGTTGCACAACTCATCAGAGCTCCTTCTATAAATCTTCATTTCCAACATTTGCAATGCTTTCAGGCAGACATTGTAAAACATCTTGGTTATAATATTCAGTTTTGGTAGAACTAAGCAAGGTATAATCAATTAATAACTTCAGTTTAGCTCAGGGTTGATCAGAAATCAGTTGATATGCAGATAGGAAACCATACAATAGCTGGTAAGAAGGTCAGGAATAAGAAAGCAAAAGAAAATAACACTGGAAGGGTAGGACAATGAGACACAGGTGAAACCAATCAGGACAGGAGAGACATGACAGGAAGTAAAAGATCTAAAAAGAGAGGACATGAGCAACACAAAATAAGACAGGAAATGATGCAAAACAGGGAAACAAGGGAAGTTAGTGTTAGCTTCCCTGGTAGTGCTTCCTGTTCCTCCTGTCCACAGACCCATTCCCTATCACGGTGGTAAATGAGGTCTGGACAACTTTGAGTTGATTGTGTTTGCGGATGCCAGACTAACACCGAGTCTCATTTGTATGTTGCCACCTGCTGCTCCGTTTGCCCGGTTTCTAACGTAGCCACAGTTGTATTTTTTGTTTCTTTGATTAAGTGGAGCTGTGGGCCAGTGTGCTGCGGGGGGCTAGTCACCCTGTGTGAGGCCGATTCACTGTTTGCTGTGGTCAAAGGCACTGGGTCGCACGAGTGTTTCGCACGATTGCTGTGTTGGTGTGTTTATGAGGTTGTGACTGCATGTGGTGAGTGTATGGTAGCACTCCTAGACACACCTCCGTAAACTTGCCCCCCCCCCATCTGCTCTCCCTAGTCTTCTGTTTTGTTTTACTTTGAAGCATCTGTAGCAAATTTCATATTAAGTGTAATGATCTTTTAATTACACTTTCAGCTACTTGCCCATATAACTTTTTTTTAAACCTTGTCTCTGTCTCTGAGTATGGATCTGTGTGCCTTGTTTAGCAAGTTTACTGGGAATGCTACTTTCTCAATTATCAACATTTCCTAGGGACTAACCTAAAAACCTTAAAAAAAACAAGTTGACTGTATATGTTCCAAACTAAAAATGACATATGATGCAGCACTGAGACTTTAAAAAGGCTGACAAAACACAGACCACTAGCTGACAGAACACTGTTTCTAACTTCAGAAATTACACAGGCAGACGGGAGGTGCAGCACACGTCAGATCTTCTCTCACGGCGCAGGCCGCAGACATGCATGGGTGATGCTTATTAGACTCCAAACAAGTGTTATATGGGCTGCCACAAAACCGTAATGACCCAACCCAGCAGAGGCAGCCCTGTCAAATTCACCATTTTAAACAAGTCTGCTGTGGTTGTGACAAATGGAGTCTGATTTCCCCAGTTTCACGCAGCTCTCTGGTGAAACAACAAATACAGCACAAATCAGGGGAAATGAATTAGATAGATGAGGGATCTGGTTACAAATGCAGCTGTTGTTTTGACTGCTCTGCCGTCTGGCTGCATTGCGACAGCGAGGCAGAGAGCTGGTAACCAACATGCAACTTTTTGCTGTTGTTGTTGCTCTTCTCTTCTCTCTTCTCCATGTGATTAGAGGCCATCATTATTTTACCTTTTTTACCTCTCCACCACAGCTTTGTTGTCTTACTCATTACATTGAAACTGATGAATTTCTTTCGAAAAACATACAAATTTGATGCTTACAGTTCCATACAATCAACCCCATCATGATGAGCAAAATGAAGTTCATGTTTGTCCCTCGACAGATCATTCTCACTGTTACCATCACGTATGATCCAGGTACATGTAATCCTGAGCACACAGCACCCTGACTGCTCTCTGCTACATCCATGCCTGCACATCCTTTTTCTCAGAGCAGTAACAGGTGCAACACTCATAGTTTACCGTTTAGTGCCTCCCTGTGGCCTCTGTAAAAGTAAAGACTCAGTCAGCTGCTTTGTTATGTTGCCATCTAGAGGTAAAGGATTCACACATTCCTTGGAATACGCTAAACTGCTGCAGCTGGTTCAGAGACGACATGTGAAGTAGGAGTTAGACATTTAATCAATAATGTTCTGTATTTTATTTGGTTGACATTCTCCTGAACTCCAAGGTGAAGGAGTTGCAGCTGCTAAACCTGTATTTAGTATTTCTTTTATCTGTATTTAATATATCCCTTTTGACTTTTATTGTAAAACACTTACATGTTGTAGAAAACTTACCTGCAATAATAATCAGCAACATCATGATATGTTTTTGAGAGTGGCAAATGATGATCCAGGAAAATCACAGCGACAACACACTCACACACTCACACGCACCTCAACCAGAATTGTCTTTGTATTTTGAAAGGCGTCATACAAATAAAGTTGCCTCATGAGCCACTAGAAGGCACTGTAGTGCAGCACAGTGACCCTGACCTGGCATTACATTAGACAACAGATCCCTTCACTAATTGCCAACATTAACAGTGTCATTTAAATTCCAGGATCTGAATGTTGACAAAGGTGACTCTCCTCAGCTGGATGCTGTTATTACAGTGACATCAGCGAGGGAGACATCTCCAGATACATTACAGGCCTGGCTCAAACTCTATATCTCACCTTGGTAAAGAAAAGCAGTGAACCACCCAGAACTTGAGCACAAAAAGCACAGAAAGTTCTTGTTTTATGCTCACTTTGGGACAACCAGTCTCTCTGTGTGAGAGCAGGCCTTTTGAAGACTTTGCATAAACTGTTTTCATTAGCTTGGACAGACCACACTGTGCTTTTTTAAGGCTGGCTGGCCTCAGTGTCCTGGGATGATATTTTGTAAGTGTATTTGTTTCTGGACAAGGAGCCACAAGAAAGCACTCCAGGAGCCTCTGAGTGGCATTATAGATGATTTTCCTTTTGATTTTTTTTTTCTCAAAACAGCTAATCAGGCTTCCAAAAATAGATAAATGTCCTGAAGGTCAATACAAATAAGTCTGAGTGTTGTCTCAGGTTTTGTCCTTTAAAGGGCAGTCTACTCAAACATGTATGTACTCGCAGTCACAACCCTGTGTGTGTGTGTGTGTGTGTGTGTGTGTGCATTTCATTATGTAAGAAAGAAAAAGAAAACAAGAGTTAGACAGTGAATGAAAGATGGAGTGTGCCTCCAGGAAGCAAGCACTGAGACAGGGCTGTGACGACAGCAGATTGCATAACCTATTGAGGACAAAGAACATATGGTTTGCATGTAAATCTGCCTGAGCTGCAGACTGATACTGATGGGTAACAACACTTTTAATTCACTTACTGCCCAAAAGCTATGACTGCATGCCGCAAGTCAGAGTGGTGTGTGGGTGATGCAGCAACCCCACGTAAGGACGAGGCCTATGAGCTGTGTGGTTTGATACAGAGATAGAAATTGCCAAACGACCCCAAACAATAAAATGATGTTCTCCATAAGTCTGGGACTGTTCAGTCTAAAACGTGTAGCTTCATATTTGGTGATATTTACACCATCAGATAAAAATGATGGAATGATCTTTCCGTATGAATGAGAAAATCCTATTAGGCCAAAAAGACAAAGAAAAGAGTACACTGTCACAAAATGTGGCTGTTTTTAAAGCCAAAACAATCATTTAGTCCATCCACAGATAATTTATATGCAACAATTTTCCTTTTTCCAAAAGTCCTTTTTCAATTGTAAATCATAATCATTCTCTGGTTCCAGCTTCTTAAATGTGAGACATTGCTGGTCTTTCTGTTTTATATCATAGTAAACTGAATATTTTGTTTTTGTCATCTGTCAAAACAAAATAGGATCTTCGGCTATAAAGGATGTGTTGCACATTTTTCTCGACTTTATGAAGTTTTACAGCCCAAGGAATCGATAAACAAAAAGTTACAGCACTAGCTGTTTTTCTTTCAGCTGTTATTGTGGGTCTGGCTGTTTCTGACATGTGATCTTGCCTTGCCTTTTCTGTGTTGCTCTCTAATGCACCAATAGACACTTCAATGATCCTCTAATGCACGCATAGCATTCCAGGTTCCAGGTCAAACATATTTGGTGTTATTCTTTAAAAAGGGCATGTCAAAAGCATCCTGTGGCTACTTAATAAAATTAGCTTTGCAATGGCTTTATGAGGAAGGATAAAGGAGAGTCAGGGATTAAAGCAACAGGAACTTTATTTATTTATATGACTCTGCAAAGAACACCTTTAAATAGTTGCAGGTTTTGCAATTGGCACTGACTGTCCCAGGCTGGAGTGACCAACCTTGCAAAGCAGGAAACTGGAGCTCTCAGGGGCCCCAAGTCCTCTGTGTGATAATTGATTAATTGCAAATTTCTTTGGGTATGCACCACTAACAATCTGTTCTGTTCTCCATTATGAATGTATCTCCATAATTCTGACAACTACTAAACTAAATGGCACGCAGAAAACCTTGGGCAAGGTTGTGCTCTGTTATACTGGTTGGCTTCTGGGACTTAAGAAACAAACTGTAATGAAGCAACAAACCTTTTTTAACGGCTGCATATAATTTCATTTGCACGTTAGTTTAATTTCAGTAAAGTTACCACATAAAAGTCTTCAATACTCTTGCCACATGAATTCTTTTGGTGCTTAAAAGGAAAGTATTATCAATAAAGATGCTGTCACCGTGGCAACTTACGACTTCTCCAGCCTATGCATACACCCGTCGGCAAAGGCTCACCACCTCCTCCTCCTCCCCCACAGGTGCAGTTGGTACAGTGATGCTTTGAAGGTGTCTGGCCATTTGTCTGGATGGCAGTAGCCCTGGCTTCCATACACAAACAATGCCCCGGACCCTGAGACACAAAGAGTGCTCAGTGGAGGGCCTCCTGCCAGTGCCGCTGTCAAGTATGGACCACACCAAATCACTGCAAAGCAACTTCTCCAGTGCTACAAAAATAAGCGGATCTGTCCTCCTGCTCTTGCTCTGTGAATGTCTTCAGGCTGCATCTGGAGGAGGAGACAATCTGGACTTCACTCATTCTGTGTCATCCATGATGATACAAGGCGCCTCCTGAACCACAATCACATTATAACAGTCTGGGCATCTCATAATGGAATTTTACTCTCATTGGATTTAGCGTTTATTCATTTAATTGAATATTGCTAAATGCTGCTACTGAATTGTGACCTGCCAAACCACCAAAGCAACCTTTTGGCTCATATATACCAAGCTTTGAAGGCTTTATCTCCTGAACAATAAAAACACAGGGAGTAACACGAAATGCTTAATTTTGCAAGATTTTTTTAAACATTGAGGGTTTCAAATAAATTGCATCTGCCCTAATAGATATCACAAATCTTGTGTGGGTGGCACCACTGATCGGTGACACTCTGCACTCTGAATAGCTTGTATACATGCATTGAATGGACGTCCTGGAAAAAAGGATAGAAGATTTAAATTGAGGTCTTGAGTCTGAAAACTGAGAAACAATAGTGACTTCAGTCTTGAGCTTAAAACTATGTGATGAGTCATTCAACAGAACATCAACCAGCAGCAGATTGCAGTAGTATTAAGTGTAATTGCTTTAGCATTTATTTCTCTTCTTTTATATCATTGTTAAGTCCAGTGTTCCTCGGGTTTGGTTTTGTTGGTTGTACAAAGTAAGACATTTGATAATATTGCTTTGGATCATGCAATGGCAGTTTTACTAGAGCTGACAGTTATGATTCATTGATGCAATAAAAAATTTAAATAATCATTAGCTGTGCCCCAGTTCAGTCAAAAATCTGAACTGTCTTACACATTACAGTTTATTCTTCAATCTCCCTTAAAATTCCATTCACACTGCTTTATAGTTCTCAAACCTTTGACAGTATCACACCATCTTCATCAGCAGATGAAGTTTGGTCAGCTATCATGGAACTGCAGATGCTTAAAACTTCCTGTCATTCCTCAATCTCATGTGATACGGTTGAAATCATGAACCAGCAAGTAAACAGCCTTTGAGTGGCGAATGTTTTGTCAGCGGCTGTCTCCAGTGTTTGGAATGGAGTTCTAGTCTAGCGAGAAGTCCTTGAAGTGCTCAAAAAGAATGGAAAGATTCGAAGAAAGACCGAAAAACCCAAAGTGAACCTCTGAAGACGGCGATCAAAAGCGAGGGTAGAGTGGAGGGTTTTGTGTAACCCTGTCAAAACACTTTGTATTTGGCTTTGGAGCACGGTCACCTCAAAGTCAGATATATGTTGCCTGGTTGTGATACAGGCAAAATACATCAGCTAAAGATTTCTAAATAACATTTTAATGAATTCATGCTGACACTGAAACTGTAAACAATTAAGCCAAGGAATGAGGCTCCAGGGTCCAGGTTAGAAACTCTGGAGAGTAAGAAGTCAGATGAAGATTTGGTACCATATGAAGTATCATATTTGATTTCTGAATGGAATCCAATTGATTGCATGTACATTTCAGCTAAATTGCAATCACATTCATTTGCATCGCTCGTGCTTGACAAATCCATAGTGTTGCTTACAGTTCTACCTGTAAATCCAATTTACGAGAATTTCTTGGCAATTCTGGCATCCACCCCATCCCCTTGCTGTTTGAGCAGTTTGTGTTCAACTCCACTCCTCTAAGAAGTGGGTCTGATCTTTTGAAGTATTTAAAGGTTTTCAGCCACACTTTTTGTTGTTGCTGGACATGAGTCATGAGGCTGCAGGCTACAACAAATTAGTGGAGAGCTGACGGAGCATAGCAAATGTAAAAAGTTAGAATGATACAAAAGGGTAAAAACTGATACTATGGACTCGATAAATGACCTTGAAGAGGCGGAGTACATTTCTCGCGAGTCTCCAGAGAGTTAGAAAAGGCCTGGGATAAATTTAAAGCTAAAACTCATAAAAGAAATAACCAAGCAACTCAGCCTCTTGTAAAATGTATGAACCACCTCGGGCCAACAAAATAATGAGTGCGAACAACGGCTGAAGACTCAGTAAATCATGTTTGGTAAATTTATTGTTTTTGCACATACGCTCAAGAACAACCAGCAAATGTTTAAAAGACTGCAACACAATCTGCGAGAAATATGGACAAACAGATTCACAGCGTTAACATGCACACCTCTACCACATGCTCCACGATGACAGTGTACAGAAACACCTGACAAAGTATCTGAAGGAAAATAAGACAATGCAGAGGAGGCAGAGGGCAGAATTACAGTTAACCTGCAAAATACGTCACACTTAACTTTTGTGTCTGCATTGTAATTGCCTAATCAATGTTGATTTTCTACGCATAGACTGTATATAAACATGGAATATGCTGTTTGGGGTTTTTTTTTAGTAGCCCATGTTCCATCCATTAACATGGATGCTATGCTGCAGCCACCCACCAGGGGGCGATTGAGACGTTTGGGCTTCCCTTTCGGGAAGCTGTCGCGTCGTCCATCTTGTAATACAGTCATCGGTTTGATGTAACGTTTAGCAAATAGCTCCAAGAACAGTTACGTGCATTCTCTCCATGACGGATGTAACACGTATCAGTTACTGTGAATTAAAAGTAAAGTTAATTTCTCAGGTTTTTCATGTGCGAGACCCATTTCTTGATCAAAGTTATCCTTTTAATGTTTTGGCATTTGTTTTTTTATTTATTACAAATGGCTATGATTACAACCATTTTTTTCCAACAAGAAACATAACAATAAAAAAAATCACTATCTTGTTATATCATGTTATTTTTCACAGTTACACAAACAATTACGTATCTTGTTAAAACAAATATTTCTCATAACATTGTACACTTTTCTGATAACCTTGTATGTTGGTAGATTGCTACAATGAGGAAAAGATCCAGTTTTAATGTGAGATGTTTTTTGATTTTGATTGAGATTTGTGATAGCTAGTAACAATGGCTAGATAACTAGATAATAGACTAGATAACAAAAATATGATCTTGTAACATGATGAGGTTCTTATAAAAGCATGGAAATGTTCTTGATACAGTTATATGCTGAGTAAATATGTGTTCGTCTCAGTTGCAGCAATACACAGCTATACAGTATGGCATTCTGTCATTAGAATAAGCAAGCAAAAACACAGAACTGTAACAGCTTCGACATCCACCGCAATTGGACGGTTTCACTACACAGAGCTACAACTGGGTGTTTATCATGGCCAGTGGTTACACTACAGCTGCATTACTGCAACACACAACTTCACTAAGTCACCTTGTAAGGCAAAATCCAGGAAAAAAGCACATCCCTATAGATCACTCCTTTCTTTCAGAATAAATCATGTAGCATTTCAAACAAATAAATACTTTAACACAAGTTGTACATAAGTTAACACAATGGACAAAAAAATGGAATTTGAGACAAGGATGAGAGCACTAAACCAGGGTTTTAGTGCAAATCATTGGAATGATAGAAAGTTTCAAACTTTTACTCACAACACAATAAGGAATGAAACATTTCTGAAAGTTGGCATCATAACCCTATATACATCAACTGAATGTGCAGATTCAGTTTGCAAGAGACACAGCTGATGTATTTCAAATGACAAAACACCGTGTCGCGTCTGTGTTAAGGTTACACACGTCTATGACAGAGATATGACTAACGGTCTGAATTGTAACATACTTCGGATACACATTTTCTTGGTAAACCACAACAGTTTGGTGTTCATTCTTTATCCAACTGGGAAAGAAGTGCTGATTGTTGTGCTACCTTGCAAAATGTAAGGCAATAAGACACTAAGGCAAATTTCAAAAGTACAAAAACTTTCGATACTTTTAAAGTGACTCAGTGGTGACACCACCGAAACTCTCTTCAGATGGTTCCTCGAGGATGACTGATGGCAGTTACCGAGCTGCATGATTACATGGTCCTCAGGCAGCAAATGGGATAAAGGACTGAATTTATAGACTGGCTCAACACAATTACACAGACGTGAGGAGCTTTTGTTGGACTATCAGAAAGGAATTTTTACTGCTAACACAACTGCTCGTGTGTGGTTTTTATGGACTGCAGGTCTCCCTGCAGCAGATATTGGTGGAGGTGCACAGCCTTGCGCAAAATTAAGCATGAGAGGAAAATCAGAATCATGGGACGGATTCCGACGTTCGTAGATCTGGACAGTAGAGAACCTATAAGCTCACATAGGGTCAACAAGACGTTCAGCTTGCCAAGCTGAATCTGATTGGACAATGATAGTCCAGTGTTTTTTTTTGGAGCCTAACTCCTTCACAGTTTAACACCACAATACACTATCCCTCAGAAAGGCTGAGATTTTGGAAGTACAGCTCACATATGTCAGATTCACACATGGCTCTGCACAGTGCCAGCAGGATACTGAAGAATGGGCTAACGGCGAAGAGCGACAGTGATGCTAAATCCTTATTTTGAGATTTAACTTGCCGCAACTTTAACTTAGAACAACAAGTGTGAGGTCTTCTAACCAGTGACTGTGTGTGTGTGTGGGGGGGTATAGTGTGAAAACCATCTGAAGTGAGTTTAGTCAAACTCGGGGGGTTTGGCTGGCAGGCAGAGGCTGGACGAGGACAACGGATGATGCTCGGCCACATGTTTAGATGGGCGATGCGCGTCAGACGCATGAGATCAAACACAAACCAGGTGCTCTTTGCGTAATTAACGCTGCTTTGAATGTGCTGCATGTTGCGTATGCAGGACACCATGTACAAGAGCTTCGTATGTCAACACATCAACACATAATTAGAGACAGAAGTGACTGACCTCGGGAGTGTAAAGTGGGGCCAGAGAATATTCAGTCTGTCACGCTGCTTATGAGATATTCATCAGTGTTGAATGATGAGCGCGGGTGAGGAAAAATTCAAGTTGTGTTTGGAGGTGTCCCTCTGGGTTGTCTCCTCATGCCAGTGACTTCTCTGGGTTTTTCGAGAGGGTCCGAAGCAGGCTCCTCTGGAAGTCCTCTTCAGGGATTTCAGGAACCAGGAACTCAAGTAGAAGGTCAAATATACAGTAGACCAAGTGTCTAAGAGAAGAAGACCAGCATATTCTCTTTAGGAACTTCATTTGAATGAGACCTGGTGAGGAGATCCTATAATGTAATGTGTATATATAATGTAGAAAATGTCAGACAACTTTCAGTTTTGTGACGACAATTAAAATGCAAACCAATAGGGTCCTATTTACTGTGTCAGTGTCTTTCTATGTCTGTCACGTTGTTTAAAGTAGGAAGCTGCATTCACTGAGCGGAGATTTAAGCAAAACAGCTGCACTTTGACGAAGAGAGTGTCATGTAAATGGACCAAGGAAATAGTCCGAGTGTAAAACCAACATTCGAGCTCTGGCAAACGTACCCGTGTTAGTGGAAAAATGGGCCGAAATACATCTTTGTTGCATCAATAGCCCTGTGTGTAACAGCAAGCCCACAGGGGGGACAAATCCCCCTAACTGGACGTAATTCAGAGAGGCACATACTATCATCATCTCCATGTATTCAACGTGCAAGAGTTCCAGGTCACAGACTAAAATACAGTCATGAGGTTCTCACACAGGAGCGAGACAGAACTGCTCACGACTGACATTTCCCAGGACTGCAGTGGACAACATCATCGTATGGAACAAGTGTGTAACCAGTGAGACTTTCTGTAGAGCTGTCTGTCCGGACAAATTAAAGTGACCATCAAATTTCAACCATCAAATCAAGATTTTACGAAGACTTAATGCCGGGAAAAGTGACAGGATCTCCCACCCTTGGCTGGAATCAGGGTCTCCTCCATCTGAAAATCTTTTCAGACCATTTAACAGATGTTTCATACATCTGTAAACCTTTTCAAACCTCTTCAATGGTTGTTTAGTCAACAGATGAAGACTAAACAACAGGCTGTTGACTAGAGCCCGTTGTTTATTGCAGAAAACAGTCCGCACTGTATGATTCCAGGTGAGTCTGTTTCTGTCCGTGTGCCAGTGAGCTCATGCGCTCGCTGGCCGCTTGATGAGAAACACCTGCTTGTTAACATAAGCCAGCGCCTCCTTCAGCAAACAGTTTGGTTGCATCCGTGTACACCAAGCGTACAGGCGGAGACCGTCAAGTACCGTTTGGCGATGTGAGGCAGCAGTATGGAGTAAATAGCAAGAATAAATGGATTCATTGTGCCCTGATGTTGACTACACCTCGAGTCTTCTTTATTTTTGCCTTTTATTTTTTTCTGTTTCATGCTAAAGATAATGAATGTGAGGCGGGATCTGAATTTATGGAATTTATTCATCAGATTTATGGACGTCTTTCTGCACTGGAAACTGGAGATGCTACTCTCCCTGTCAAGAAACAACGGTTCAAGGAGTGCCTCACGTCCGTCCGTTAAGTTTCGACTAAATTATGAATCTGAGAAGAAAGTTACGATGCATCCCGACATGCTGGTACCAAACTGCCCAAACAGTATGCTGCCTATACCATGCATTGCAAATAATAAAGTGACTATTTGGTGTATGGTAGACATTACAGTCACCTGTTAATGTAGGGGTCTTGAAGAGAGTCCAGCGCAGTCTGCCAGCTGAGTTTGTACTTGTCTGAGCCCAACATATCTGAGACCAGATCTGGGGGAAAAAAGCCAGCATGATACAGAGAATTCAAAATATGAATGATGAAGATTATTATTTTATCAAATACAGTGCATTTGTGTTAGTTAGTTAGTTAGTTAGTTATCAATCTACATATCAATATATCTGCAATGAGCTAAAATGGTCCAATAATACTGGCCCTGCTGATGCTCTGGTTGGGCTCCAGTGTTCTTATAATTTGTAACTGCGTGACAGTGTGTTTATGTACCTGGTAGCAGTCTCATCAGACTGAGTAAGGCTTGTTGCCTGGTGCTGTCCTTCTGCTGCTGGCTGCGTTCAAGTTGGGGGGTGGTAGGCAGAGCCCCACCCGGCCATACAGCCTCCTGGATGACCTGCAGGTACACCACCCAGTACCTTTTGCACGTCAGGTTGGCTACACTCACGTCCAGCCATCTGAATCGAACAAACAGATAACATTTCAAGTTAGCACCGAAGTTTAATTTAGGGTAGAGGCCATGGATCTCCTGTGGTCTGAGTTATTAGATACCCGTCCTTGGCAACAGTTGGTTGACCTCCTGATCTTCAAGGTTTCACAAAAACTGTCAGCAAGTTCAGTGGGGTGTGACCTTTTCATCATGCCTGACCTGATGAGTACCTCTGATCTGATCTTGTCCTGGGACCAGCCAACCCTTTTAAATGTAATCATTGCCTCACTGCACACAGATTTGAAACTCATGGTTCTGCAGAGGCGTCCGGCCTAACACAGTCTGGAAGTGAACTCGAACTGAGCCCATTTCCCTGAGGTCTCCCACATGACTGTTGGATTTAAGGTCTTGCGATGAGTAAATTCAATAGACTCTGCGTCGCTGGGAGACTTTGACCCTTCGGGTCTGACCTGACCTTTTTCCCCCCTGCAGAGGTTTACTATCTGAGGTGTGACAACATCCCTCCGCCATCCAGACTGGAAGAGCGGGCTATTTAAAGCACAAAGTAAAAGCGAATAACAACATCAGTGCATTCAAGCATTGTATGGGTCAAGCATATGAAGATGAAGTTGGCAGTACTGTACACGATGACAAATTAATTAATTATAGGCAAAATTATAGCGTTCAGGGCCATTTAAGGCCTCGGATCATTTCAGAGCCTGTAAGAGTTTTCCAGGACTTGCAGACACCATTAAATGTTTAACACCACGCAGATGCTGTTATGCAATATTGTTCAAAACCTCAGAGCTGTGTTAAATAGAACCAGGGACCTCCCTCTGGGCTTAATGTTCTGCTTAATGTTTGCTCACTTCACGTGGGCCCTAATGAAGTTATTTCATTAGCTTGTTCTGGCCAGCTACCACTTTGCAGTGCTGCACTCACAGGAGCTTTTGGATGGACAAGTTGTGCCAGCCACCATTTTTGGTTTCCACTATTTTACATGCTTTCATCCCATGGTCTTTTATAATAGTGCGCGCGATGCCAAATCCTTAACACTGATGGCTGACTTATTGTTCATGTTGGAAGAGGTCGCCGAGGAAAAAACAGCGTAATCAATAATAAACCATCCGCTGGTGTCACATAGAGCTAATGAGCAGGTAGAAGTTTCTTCTGCAAGCAATATTACCAGGGTTGGGGACCTTTTTTTTAAAGAACGAGGACAAATAAAAATACTGTAGCAGTAGGCATGCAGATACAAAACAGGCGATTTAAATTAACATGCGGTCACTGTCTGGTTTGGAATGCGATATAATTGAAGGCACCCGGCAGATGGACCATTTTAAAACATTCCAGGATTCACTCTATGGAGACAGATCAGAATTTGAACAACAAAAAAAATGCATGCCAAGAATATCGGACAATGATTTGTCAAGGCCGAGCAGGAATGACTAATTAAAATCATGGCTGCACTGTTGAGTAAGTGCAAGTTAAAAGGATGCAGATGCACAGTTCATTTTGCAAGACTAGTATCTGAAAAAACGGCAACACCCACTCCTGAGTACCTTTTGTTGAACTGGGCGGCAGTGTTTGTACAGTTTTTTTTTTTTTTTTTTTTTGAAGATCAGTAGCCACCATGTCGCGCTGTGTCGCACACAAAATTGTAATTTGAATAAACTGTGTTAAAAATGTGTATTTTGTTCGCCACACCTCACCGAGTCCTCTTCAGGACCTGGTTCTCCTCACAGGCAACAATAACATACAACTATCACATCGACATCAAGACATGAAAGAAATCATACAAGGTTAAAAGTCCCATCATTCATAATAATGTAGTCCCATCAGTAAGGATAATTAGCTTCTTACTGATGGAACCTGATTTTTTTTTTTTTTTTTTTTACACACAAAAAAGTCACACACTTGGCAGCGTCTACTGTAAATGAACCTCCTATGAGCCACATCATGCCACTGCGGCAGTGTCATTAAGGAAGAACACATGCTTTACATCAGTTTTCTATGTGACTTGGCGAAGTTGCGGGAAAGTCATTTGAGACGCATCAACAACTTGCATCACATCACATTGCATCACAGTAAATAATAGGATGCCAAATAGCTGCTAGTAAAATGTTTAAATATTAACTTTCCCAACACAGCAACACTGACTCAACCCCGATTGTGTTCGCAGTCTGTTTGGGGACATTTTATGTTTTTTATGTTTACCCTTACTTACACCTAACATTAACCAAAATTAAAATTCAACCCCAACCATGGACAGCAGCACGACAGGGGATGCACTGGGAAACATTACTGGAAGAGGAAACAGATTTAAGCCGGTTCCACTTGGGATCCAGTTCCTGGCTGACGAAATACCACGATTTGCTAAGCTCTGACACCAACAGATCTCTGATCAAATGTTTGTTGACTGTTGCTCATTAACAGTAATTCATTGCAGACAACAATAAACTGTTACACCTCTCCATGGCTGTGAGTGAAATGTCTTTTTGTAGTCCAGCAAGGACACTGGAGTGGAAAGAACTGAGGACTTTCAGGATGGCCTGCTGGGTAAACCTTTATGGATATCCCTGATATTTTCAAATTCACAATTCTGCAAGAACAAGTAACTTTTTTGTGTGTGTGGGGGGAGGGGGCTTATCAAGGTAACCAGCAAAGTAACAGACCTCCATGTTGGAGGTGAAGTCACTGTGTATGCCGCTTTTGTTGGGGAGAAAAAAAAACCTGAGCGGAAGCACTGAAATCTCCAAGTATTAGATTGAAAAGTTGATGTATTGATAAAGGGTAAATCCGATGAAGTGCAATGAAAATAGACCTACTGGCTAAACAATGACAATTAGCTAGAAAAGCCTCTCCGTGTGGTTATGATTCCTATTTCTAAGAGTTGAGAGAGACAGACTCGCCATCCTCCTCATCGCTTCAGAGCAACAGCTCTGGCTGGTACGTTAACCATTGCCAAATTACAAGATGCGGTTAGTAATGATGATGATGATATTCTGTGGAAAAATCGCTTGACCCACGTCTGTACTGACAGCGCTCGGACGCGCCAAGAAGGAAAACGCTCGATATCTGGCACTGTAAATGATACAGAAATAGAGGGGAAAATATCAGACACCCCTAAAAGGATTAAAATCTCTGATCAGCACACACGCATTATTAAAAATAATTCATCCATCCACTTCCCAGAATTCAGTCCTGTCCAAATGGGGGTGTCGCTGCTAAAAGATCGCTCCCAAGAGGCCCTTTCGAGCAGGAAAGTTTGAGTGTGAATCCTAACGTGACCGAGCGCCACAGCGACGATTAACTGATTATTCCAGGCTTTGTAACGCGGTGTCCTTTTTTTCCCCGAACTGCCTCGATACATATATCCAACGGCAATGACACGGCCCGAAAATTTACGGTAGATTCCATGGCCGCTCTTTACGAGAAACTCTGCCGCGGTGAAAGTCGGTGCCAAGGGTTCACCAGAAGCAGCTGTGTTCAGATTGAGAAGCGGGGATAAAATTAGAGGTCAGTCAATATGATGAAGTGCTAATTGTCCAGCGTTCACAGCCAAGCCGTACCCAGAACAGAACAGTCGTGGTTATAGACTTCTAAGATTAACATGACATCTGTTTACATACAAATATACACTGCTCGTGGCTGAATTAGCAAGGTGGTGGTAAACATGCTAAAGCAACGCGCTACTGGGATTTAGATTTTGGGCACTGCTGTTGTTTACGTAGTGTTGTCAGTAGGGTCGGCTAAAACAAGAAAAAAAAAGTATAAAGTGTGAGCCATGAACGCAACAAACATTAAAAAAAAGTAGGATGGAACACCGTTCGACATGAGCGAAAAGAAACAAAGAGGTAGGATGCTGAATTCCGATCGAATACTACCGATGATTATCTGATGATCCCAATGGCGGCGTTAGCATCCCCTGTTGAGCAGTAAGTGTAATGCTCAACATAAAAAAACAAAACAAAAATCACACTGCTTATTTCAACATTTTCGTACAATGTGTCAGCCACGATCATCTTTCTCACATTCTTTGAATATAGAAAGCAGGGCATGGTGAGATCACTAAACATCAGGGCGGTCAGAAAAGCAAACGCAATGGGCCACAGATGTGATCTGATCCCAAACACCTCAGCCTCTCTCATCACCGCCTCCAATTCAAGGCCGTGACGCCGTTTTACAGCCCTGGTTCTCTGCGTATGCCCTCCAGCATCGGTGCTTACAGCGCACGCCGGGCCCGGATTTTATTGCGGTGCCTCGTTCGTCGTCACTGGTCAACACACACTCACGCAGACACGCGACGTTATAGCACCGAGCCGCAGTTTCATCAAACATGGCCCACAGAGATCGGCATTAACGCCGTCTCAGTTCCATCCATGTCACACTAGTACCCAAATGCCGAGGCAATTCTTACTCCAACACACACACGCAGAGCGGACTGCCTTTGTACCAATTACAGCTGACAAATGCTGAGTAATTCTATATGAGAGATTGTGGTGTGGTTAAGCCATCGTTGCTACCGACGGCTTTGCCCTGTCAATGAGATGCATTTCACGCGGGCGGAGGGTGCCCAAACCAGTGTTCTGCTCTCTGCCGGTCGGCTTCGTATGTCTGAAAGCAACCAAAGCGTGCGGCGTCGCTGTTCAAACGTTAACATCCTCGTTACGGGCCTTTTTAGAGCATAGATTACTGATCATGGGGACAAAAAGACAAAACAAAACCGAAAAAAACCCCAGATACAGTGTAGAGGAGCAAGATTCTGATTTACACAGACTTCGGCTGACACAAGGCTGCCCGGGTGAAAAACACGCCGCTCTCACGAAAGAACACAGGAGCCCAGCCAGCTTTTCTCTCTGCTAGTGATTACTCAAAGTCCTCTGCGCTGCTTGCCAGGAAAGAGACGTTTACAGTGCAGGTGACATACTATAATCCTGAGAGGAAAATCCCCTCGGGCGTTGCACCTGAGTTTCCAAAGGTACGCGAGCAGCAGGCGCGGAGAGGAGGCAGTGCCAGCCCGCCATGAGCTCAGGGGGGAAGCTTCCCGACAAGAGTTAAGAGACGTAGCGCAGCTCCACATATTACATCTGCGCACTCCTTTTTTATTCACATAAGCTGAATGGAAACTGGAAGACCGGTCAAATAAACAGCATCCACATCAGTCTGGTTTACATAACGCCAGTTTTAACCAAATTTCCATAAAACTGGTAAAAGAATTAAAACTCAGTCCGGTGCCATAAAACCGCTGCAGAAAAACGAAGAGACTGCGAGCAGATGACATCATCGTAACGAGCAAACGCTCAAACCTCAAATCGACGGGGGAACCAGGAAACATTGCAGGGATATGACATATCTGCTTGTTTCACCTATTCATGACATCTGCACAAACACATCTGATGTGAAGCGCACGCACGCTTTCGTGTTGTTGCACTTCCTTTGTACTGGTACGCCAAATTTGTAGTTCTTTCGCATTTTTTTGTGTGTGCAATATTTAGACTTCTCATTCTTTTTTGTTGTTCCTTACATTCTGGCTTTTCCACTCAATTTTTTTTTTGATGCATGAATTGAAAATGCGAGTGAAAACAGAGGGATGGAAGCAGAAAACCTCACCCCCTTTGGATAATATTAACGTAGGGGGCACTAACCGCAGAAGAATAAATGCCGTTTAATTGTTTTATCTTTGGTGGAGTTTTGACCCATCTGTCAGTTTTTGAAGAACTTTAAAGTTGGCCTTTAATTCTTTAGTTTCTTGAGCATTTCCTAGGACACCCGTGATTCACTGGGCCTCAGCACCTCGTGCTGCCAGAATCCTACCGAAGGCACGCTCTGTAATTTCTGCCTCGGTAAGTGGAGTTGTGAGATAAAAGGCCAGTTACAGGCTTTGAATCAGCTGATTAAGTGAACAACTCCCGGGCTCGGCTCCAACAACCAAGCTGACACAATCGGCTACGATCGACAGAGGGGATGCTTCGGATACTTGGCAGGGAGTCAATGGGAGTGTGATGCAAGAGCGCTCAGACGAACGTAAAATATCAGCTGCGCTGGCCTAAAACTATGTACACGTCGGACTCCGCCGGGATTTATTTTTGTTACCATTTATGGCGAACGCAGACAAGTATAACCAGGTCTCGTTTGAGCTAAAATAAGCCTACGGCCAGTTTGCAACAGACACAATGTCATTGCACAAGTATGTCTCCGGAGGGAGAAGATGAACCACAACTTTGGAGCCACGTCTCAGACCCCGGGCTCAGGTGAGAGGTGAAAACAGACACCAGAGATATGAGGAGGCCAAAGGGTCACTACATGACTTCATCCCTGTATGTTCCTTATTTAAGACAGTGTTTATCACGTATCGGGTTCACTCTGCAGACCTCCCAACGGTGTTGGCGCGCCGCACTCGCCCTCCATCTAACTTTATCAAGTGTGTGTACAATAATGACATATTATCTTTCACGGCCTGCCAAGGGAGGATTTTCAACGTGGCTACAACTGTGTAACACTAAATAAGGATAAATGGATGCAGAGGCTGGAAGCACTGGGGCTGAGGGGACGTGTGTTTCATAACCTTCGCAAAAGTGACCTTGGTATTTGACCTGTACTGTCCCCTTGAGACAATTACATAGGCCTGTAGGTGATGAAAACAAATATTACCCTGTAATAGAAGCTGATATTTATAGTTCAGAAACGTCTGCAGATGTAAAAATGGAATAATGCCCTGAGCAAACATGATAGAGAAATGACACAGGGAAAACTTCCAACTGAAACACAGGGTGAAGTATAAGCCCCTCAGACAGCCTGATCCCGCTTTAAGGAGTGCGTCTGAATGTGTCTCATCTCAGGAACAGCCTGTCCAGGGAAGTCGCACCTCCCCCTTCTCTCCGTGGAGGCTGGTAGATAGCTTGCACCCTTATGTAACAAGCGTCTTTTTCATCCAACACTCCCTCCTCTTCTTCAGACAAACGCCAAATCTGTCATGTATGGCCCGGCCGTCCGACCACCGACGCACTCGGCCTGAGAGTGAATTCCCACTGGCAAAAGAGGCCCGGAGCTTCCAAGCGGGGTCTTCCGTTTGCACCTCGTGCCCGGCCCCGGGAGCTATACGTCAAGGGCACGGCAGAGGCACAGAAAAACAGCGCGGGACTCTGATATCACCTCCTCACTACAAAAACAACCAGATGTGTCAAATCCTCCCGAGTTGAGGAGGGATCTGTGCTTTTGGGTCCAATAATTCAGAAGAGTTAGACTCTTTTAAGCCCCCTGGCTTTCCCCACATCGCTGTCACTGAGAATCATTAGGTCTTCACCCTGTAACAAGGCATGAGGTCTTCTGTTATGTTAAGACACAATGAAAAATAAACTGTGACACTTTAAGTCAAGCAGAGGTACCAGCTGAAACACTATGTCCGCAAGAATAAATTCTAGGATTAGCAGCTACTGAAGTCACAACTGCACTAAAAATAGCTGTGTCTTCGATGCCAGACACATATGGCTACTTTCTCGTACCGCTAATATCTCAAACTAAATATCTGCTAATGCACGTTCGTGCGCGCAGAGCTGCTTTAGACCACAGGGCCTGAACCGAGTAGTGTTCTCTCTCTGGAGGACATGGCAGCAGGCCCTCAGCAGACTGCCAGGCAAATGACCCGTTTGACGTGGGTAAACATCACTACATATGGATTTGCTCAACGCACGACATGACAGCATGGGGCTCGCCGGAGCTCAGGGTTGCGCCTGAAGTGGACTGCTAGTGCCACGGCTTCTGCAGAGACGAAGAGCAGGCTCGGGTGGTTGTTCGACGGCAGGAAAAGTGAATCAGTGTTAAAAATTTTAAATAGCGGGTTTCTTCTTAAAAGACTTTGCAATGGAGGCTCCAAACACATCTGTGTAACAACCTGCTGTGAGTTTCAACAACAGACAAAATACAGGTATTTTTCAAAAAGGTGTTAAAGTGTATAAATACTTTGTCTTTAATTCCTTGGAGATTTGATGTGTTAAACCTGATTGGTTCTTTGGCCAGCAAGCTGCAAACTTTCGTGCACTGCCTTTCATTCCTCTAACAGAGAATTCCTGCGACTTCTTAAGTTGCGCGAAGCAAGAAGCATTGATGTCACTCCAAGCAGCGTTGACGGTTGTGTATTTTGAATCTGCAGTGGCTCCTGGCTGCCTTCGATCCTACCTGTCTGTACAACACAGGCCGCTGCTGATCCATCTTCTGTAATGATCATCACAAGAACTAAACAAAGCTGGTTGCAGCTTAGAATACAGAAAACAGCATAGCAATTTGATGCAGTTAATATGAACGTTTTAATATAAAAGTTTTTTTCTGACTAATATCATAACCATTGTTTATTGCCCCAGATCTGACTGTGAAGCGGAAGTTCCTTTAATACCATGTCTCTTCAGGCAACACAGTTCCCTCACTGTGGTTTCTGTGTCTGCCACGGTCGAGTTGAAGTTGAACCCCAGTTCAGCGGCCAAACGGGCAGTGTGGGTTTATGGGAGCAGCAACTGCGCTCCCTCTCCTGGCCGCATGCCGCTGACCGCTTTTGTTGACGCTTAAAAACGACGGCGGCGGCAGCAGCTTCGCCGTCCGACACCACATTGAACAGAAAAGGTTCTCTCATCCACAAATTCTGGCACGAGCATCTGGCTGAACGGGTTTCTGCTGGTGTCTCTCGACCCGCTCGGATTAGTTGACAGGGAGGACCCAGAGCAAACTCCCGATGAAGACCGTGGGATGCGTGTGAAATTACCGAAAAGAAGAAGAGTGTTTTTGTCAAAACCTTTCACGCTGTCTGTGGAACACAGTTTTGCAGCGCCTCAAAACCCATCACGTCATTTGAAAGTTACGGAACGTCAGCGTTTTGATGTTGTGTTTAATGACAGGGTCTTCGCAGCTTCAACTACATAAGCCTGTAGAAAACGTTCAATTGGGAGTGACTATAATAACCAGATTAACGTGCAAGACTGCTGTTCTTGGACGCAGCATGCCGCAGTGCCACCTGCCCTCACTCTTGCCTCGAATGTGCAAGTTCAGAGGCAGGCTGCCACCTCTCAAAACTGAAAAACAAGTTACGAAAGAGCATGCGAGTGGGCTCGATGCGAATAAAACACGCTGCTTTGAAAAAGCCAGCGGTATATATTTCGTTAAGGTTGGAGTTCTGACCACATCTTCAGAGCTCGCTCCAAATACTGCAGTGCGGTCACAGGCTAAACTGCGCGGCACCGAGACAGAAACCACTTTCCCCCCGACGCCAAACAACTTGTTGTTCACCACCAGTGAAACCCAAGCTGGCCACTGGTTGTCAGACGGAGATGCCTGGGTTTTAATTAACAGCGTAGCAGGAGCAGAGGCGGAGGGAGCGCGATGAAAAAGAGTGAGAGGCCGAGAGTATTCTCTGTGACAACTTGACAGGCTTCGACTCCTCCGTAGTCCCCTTCATCCTCACCTCCATCATCGCGCGCCGCCCGTAGTTTTGTTTATGGAAGCGTCAACATGTCATGTTGCGGGGTTAAAAATAAAAGGTCGCGTCACTGTACGACAGGTGCGGAAGACGGGCAGAGCGGAGGTGACACACGGACTTTGGTGAAATTCAGTGTGTTGCGAGCAAGCCTCAGCAAAGCGGTACAGTACAGAGGGTTGGTGAAATCGTCGGTTTCGGGGGAACGCGCCACGCTTACAGACTTACAGCGCGTTACTGGCCTCCCTCCAACGGCGCAACAGTCTGCAGAGAAAATCTGAACAACTTAATTACAATCATTATGTTGTATCATCATTGCCACTGACTTCAGCTTGTACAGCCAACGCTGTCCAGAGCACGCAAGCGAGCGTCGGCGTGCCGGCGCGCACGTTTCATTCTGTTCTGGGGGCAAGAATCGGGGCGACGCTCTCATGCATGCATTTATGAAGTGGATTTCACGCATTTCAAAGGCTGACGCAAGTCTCAGCAAACCTTCCCGGGAAGCAGAATTGACAGTTATTCGAAGCGATGGACGCTCGCCCCAAGACGATCGCATACTGGAGTCGGTGAACTTTTTCATTGGCCAATGAAAGAGGCACTACGTTTGCAGACGCAATCAGCAAAACAGAACATTGAGTATCCCCGCGAACGCTCGTGATGTTGACATTAAGTGGCTGCACTCTGCTGCATCTACGGTACATCTCGACACTGACAACAATCTGGCTCCAGATGGATTTTCCGTCCAGACTGCTGTCTAAGAGAAATAGACTATATTCATCTTAAACTGTCCCACTTTCCAGTCCATAAAAATCAGACATCTCCTAAACCAGAGCCTCGCCTTGGACCCCTTTTATAGGAGCAGAGAGCTGGCGTTTCCAGCCAGATCTGTCACACACACACACACACACACACACACACACAGACCCAGATTTGCCGACCTGGAGTTGGGTCCTGGTTTCGTCTCTCAGACAGAAACACACACTTTCTCTATCCACTCGCAATTCCAAATTAAATTCTGACATATGTGCATGCCCTACAGCTGTGGACTGGCATGGATAAGGTTTCTGCTCCCTTCAGCTTCTATTTGCCTCCCACTAACAGCTCAGCTGTCAGATTATATAAAAACCTTCACAGCACGCGGCGTATCTTCTCAGTCCCAATAAATGCTTTGTAGATTTGTGGACTAATCTATTAATGAGAAAAAAAACTGTCAGTGTGTCAAAACCATTGTGGTGGCTCTGTGTCTTCACAGTTCTCCTCCACATTTCAGTAACCAGTAGCGAGCAGTAATGCAAAATGAGGTGTTCATCCCTACGGCCCAGCCTCCAGCTAGATCTGAGGCACAGTCAAGGATGGACACCAGAATCTGTTCCATCTTTTGTCTTTTGTGTCTCTTAATGAGACGAAGAGGATCCAGAAACGCTCAGCCATGATTCTGGTAACCATCAGTGAATACTGGCTAAAGCCCAAAGGTCGCGGCCTGGACACTTAAAACACCCTGACATATGCTAACAATCTGCACTCACCCTCATTCACCATCTTTCTTTAATCACTTTTTCCTTTGAGTGGAGTGTTTTTATATCAGGCTTTTCTGTCATTTTCATTTTTATGTAAGCTATTGTGGGTTTATTTCTTTTTTAAATTTTACTTTCATGTAACACTTTAATCCAGGCCTGGAATTTGTCTTTTTTTTTTTTATTTGCTTGGCTTTTATTTATTGATGTTTTATTGTCCTTATTGCACTTTGCATTTGTTCTCAACTTTGTTGAAAAACTATAAATGAACACAACTGTTTTAGTAGCACGACGTGCGTTGTTTCTCTCCCCAATAATTCACAGCATCTTGTCTCCTCCGCACGGAGAAACCGGCTGATGAGAGGAGATACCTGCCACGCCGAGGGCTGTCACTGCAACGTTGACAGACTGCTGCCTAATATAGACGAGGCGAAACAAAAGCACAAGGCCTTTCATACTTGGCTGGTGGAACTTCTTAAAATAGAGGACCCAGTATCAACGTGAAGCAATGATATTCTGATACTGACACCCAAGGGAACGTGAGGTCGCAGCACTGGCCCGCACAAACACTAGAACCTGAGAACATTGTCCGCATGTTCGGTTTACTGGCAGCGGGAGCTATACCGAACTGTGACAAATGTTTGCAGAGTTGAGGTCAGGCATTCTTTGCAGGCATGCATGTATGCTCGGAGCCTCGTGCGTTTTACGCTGCATGTAGCGGTGAAAAGCATTCATACTCTTCAAGAAGTGAGGGCAGGTTTATCTGATTGGATAAAGAGCTTATTTCTTCTCTGTTAATGTTTCTGTTAAGTGGTTCATAAGTACTCTGCGGGGAAAGTGATGCCTGTGGCTTTATTGGACACTGACCTCTGCGAGGACTCAGTCCTCAGTCTAAAATATCAGCTCTCCTGACTAACGACTATACATAAGCCAGAGTCCCAACTCCGGCTCATAAACGGCTCTCTCTGTGGAATCTCCACTCGGAAACACGTCTTCACGTCCTGACCTGGCTGAGTCGGCAGACTCCGTGGCCCCCTCCTATGTAGTTTCCATCGCTTTTTTGGGGAAGGGAGGGGGGTGTAAAAGCCTGTAAAAGCTTTTTGAGAACAAGACAGATTCACTCAGAGGCCGTAACTGTTAACTGGAGGTAAAGACGATCCGCGCTGTTACGGCAGCATCAGTCAGGTTTTAAAATGTTGCATTAGTGAGGCATCTGCTCACTAAGAATATGGAAAGAGAACATTTCCCTGTACTTTGGCAACGGCTGCTGTAAAAGTACAGCAGAACAAGGCATTAAAGTCGCTGCCCTGGATTTACTTGCACCGAGTACCTCCCGGGCGCCAAAGGCAGAGAACTGCGGTTGCACTGAGAAGCGCTCGGCGCACATTCAAGCTGCCCACGGGATGAACCCTCTTCTGATTTCACAACTACTACTGACCTCAAACCCTTCACAGGCACACCAGAGGCCTGACATGAGACCATTCAACGCTGGTGTGCTGCTGATTAAAAATTTCGAATCACAAACATCAGTGTGCTGTTGAGTATGCACAGTTTAAAGGCTGCCAACTCCTCCTTTCACAGTCTACTGACTGTTCATTTACCATGTGCTTCGCCGCCAACTTACTACTGACCAGACATACCTCACAGCTAAGAGCAGCGTTGATGAAATGCAAATTCCTTTTGCTCAGCCAGGGAATCGATATTGTCTTAAGCATAAGCGTGCTCGTGGATTGATATACGCGGTGGGAATGTGGGTCAGCAGTCCATCAACCGGCTTTTGCCGTATTTAACCTTATGAAAAGGCACTGTCGTTGCCTGAGCAACATGCTTACATGATGTGGATGTCGTACATCTTTAGCATTGATTCTTCCCACCTTTAAAGTAAGTACGGGGTTTATCTCTTTTGATAAGTTCTGACGAAAAACTTTGAAAGGTCCATTAGACACGTTACTGAAATAAGGTTTTTCTTGCATCCCACTTCTGGAAAATAAGTGAAGCACGTCACCTGTTGATAAGGGTCCCAAACAGCAGCCTGATGGTCCTCTGACTGTTTTCAGTGCACAGCCAGCTCCACTGCTCCTTCATCAGCAGACACAGGATGTTCAGAGCCACGTCAGCAAGCGCCATCTCAGGTGCTGTGCCCACGACATGCAAGACACACATTAAAAAAAACATGCAATAGGACACACACACACAAATATTAATTGCTGTGTAAAAGGCAAAGGCAGCTAGATAAGCACCGCATTCAAAATAAATCGTAAGTTGTGTGAAATGTGTGGAAAACAGTTTATTTCCTCCGTGTGTTGCCGATGAACATTGAGGTCCGGCCGCCGCGTCGCATCGGCACATACATTTAGTAACACTGCCCTCATGTGGTTGGACCCAGATGTTGCTACTGGTTACGGCGGTAAGATGGTAAGACCTACTACGTTCCACTACATCTACATGTGCTTTGATTTTTGATGTCAGTCTTCCTTTTGGCACGGTCATGTCAATGCTATTTGCAGGAGAATTTTTTTCAAGTTTTATAACCTGTCATCCTGGTGAACTACCTTTTTGAACGTGGCCGACAGTGCCCTCATAACTGCAGAAACTCAAATAAATCTGATGGCACCTTATGTAGCTTAAAGATTACATTTCACCCAACAAGTATTTCTTTAATTTTGATATTCCAATGGGGATATAGTCAAGGAATATAATATAATATGCCATACAACTGAAATTTAAATAGCACAGATTTTAACAATTAAATAGTTTATCTACATCTATCTGGATTCAGGAGGTCTGAACATGAAACCTCATTCTCTCCAGAAACATGTTCTTTCAGTCAAACTAAGACCTCCAAGGGTTTCCAGCCACTAGTCTATGATTTCTATGAAAAACTATATTAAATTACCTTTTCAGGGATTGTATGAGAATTTTAACTATGTTCAAGTTTCAATTTTCTATTCTGAATTATGAATTTTATCAGTCAAATCAACCCTCTGCAAAGTGGAGATTTCAAACCTCATGAAGTTGGAAACTGCATCAAGTGAAAAAACAAGGCATTCTGAGGTCCTAGATCTGCTGTAAAAGTGCCACGTTATTCCCCTGTGCACTGTTTGTCTGGTAACTTTGGTTGTGGAACATTTGAGGGTCCCTTCAGAACGAGACGCCTCATCCAGGCTTCATTCACCCTGACTGTCTGGAAACAAAAGTCCTTCAAGACAATGACCAGATGCCTAAACAAGGGAAAAAATGCAATTTGGATTCAATTAAACAGGGAATTTCTTATTCCAATGTCAACCAAATGCAAAGATTGTTTCCATACGATGATAATGAGATCATCCATTTTCCTATGAAGATTCCCCGTGATGGAGAAAGATGGAACAGTGATGCTCACGGTGGATGAGACCAAGGTTAGGGCGAACACAAGGCGTAGGTCCCTTCCTCTGGCTTACGACCAATGTAAAAAGTCCACTTAAAAGAAAAAAAACATTTAAAACAACACAAGGGGGAACAAAACCTTGAAACTGAAAGAAATAGACGTCTGGGAATTTAAAAAAAATACTTTTCATGATTCACTTCACGAAAAGTTAAAGAATCTGCCATTTGCACCTTTGGACCCGAAAAGGTTCCACAAAGCGGCAATCCCTTTTTTCTTGATCATCTTTGAGATGTATCTACGCCTCGACCTGTGGTGAATTCCTGCCTGTGGTGAATTCAGGTGACAGGCAATGATTTGGAAATGCACACACCTGTCCATGTAAGGTCTCGCAGCTAAAAATGAATATCGGAGCACAAGTCAAACCCTGAGGTCACCGGAAACTGCCTGCGGAGCTCAGAGACAGGACTGTGTCAGGGCGAAGATCTGGGGCAGGCTCTGGAAAAAAAAAATTCTGCTGCTTTGAAGGTTGAACTCTCTGGCCTCAGTTCCAATAGCCATGTCTGAAGGAAACTCTGCACCGCTCATCACCTGCCAAATGCCATCCCAACGGTGATGTATGGCAGTGGGCTAAAGGTTCACCTTTCAGGGACAATGACCCTGAGCACATAGCCAAGACAGCAAAGGAGGGACAACTCTGTGAATGTCCTTGAATAACCCCCCCCACACACACACACACACACTTGACCCCATGCTCTCCCTCGTGCAACCTGACAGATCCTGAGAGGATCTGCAGAGAAGAATGGCAGAAAATCCCCAATTAGCAGGGACGCCTATTTTTCTGTTCACTGAGTGTAATACCGCATTTTCACACGGGGGATTTGACTATATGTTAACATTTAAAACATGCCGGTAAAAAAAAGTCTGACGCCACTTTCAAGTTGTCTCGTTTGGCACCACTGAACGCCCGAGGCTTTTGACCACACACAATTAAGTTTCCAACCCAAACAGATATGGCTGTTGGCCGAGGCGGCGCGGCATCCAAACTGCTGACCCGTTCACATTTCCGCAGACCTAATTTTAACCCACGTCACTGAAACAGGTGTTGATGGTGTGACAGCCCTGATATTTTTTGTTTTGTTTTGTTTGCTTTCCAAACCCCACAAAAAAAAGCTTCCAAGTGAAGTCTCTTCTTCTCTTCTCAGTTCTACAGCATGCCAAAGGGTGCCAAAATATGAACCTGGTCTGATGAATCTGGTGAGTGACTAGAATAGGGAAGAAGCTGTTTTCGATCATAGGGTCCTGCTGTAATTATGGCGAAACACCGCATGGAACATGGTAGAGTGACACAGACCGGAAAGTAGGAAGACTCAGTGATTAAACGAGCTGGTCGGACATGAAGGAAAACCAAAGCAGACAAGACAGGATGACTCAGACGAGCAGGCACGATGATTGAGCAGATAATGATGAGAAGCTGGGAGGTTAGGGGATAGGACATGGTGATTTTTTTTTCTGTATCTGATAATATCAAATCACAGACAATGGCTGGCCTTATCCTTCAAGGTTCAAGTTCAAGAGCCGATGCTAGCGAAATTGAAATATTCATTGAAGTCGTTTTTAAGGTGATGAATTTAACCGTGATGTTCTTGTGAAGCCATCAAGACTCGAAAAAGAAAATCTCAGATCCCAGTCCTCATCCAACGACCTGTCCTGCACCGCTCTTACCACATTCCTCAATCTGCTTCCCTCTCGAGCGGTCCTCCAGGTAGCCTCTGACCACAGGAACATCCTCCCTCTCCGGCTCGGCTCCGAGGGCCAGTTTTTCTCGCTCAGTGACAAAGGCTCGCAAGTCTTCCAAGGACTTCCTGTTAAATACCTTTTTTGGAGCACAGACGTTCAAAAAAAAAAAAAAAAAGAAAGAAATTCTCATCCCAAGGAAGCCACTGGCATGTTGAGGAGCAATAAAAAGCGAAAGAACTGAGTACATCATTCAAATTATGTTTTCATTTCATCGCTGCGGGCTACAACCGCGGCTGAAATAGTAGTGGGAATGTGAGTCACTCACTGTGCTTGTTTGCTCCCAGCTGAACAAAACCGGCGTTTTCATGTCTGAGCCATTCACTGTGGGAATGTTTTTACTGGAAAACTTCAGACGAGACCTAGGACAGTACAAAGATATCTGTCTTTAACACACACACACACACTCACAAAGACAGTGAGATTGTGATGGCCCAGGATGGGCGTGGCCTTCCGGTTTGCCTCTCCCTCTCTTCTCCCTTGCTCCCAGGTGGTGACAGGAGGCGTGGCTGGCCGTGACAGGCAGACGAGGCACACCAGGTGAGCACACCACCTTAAAAGCCCTGCTCCCCAACACTCTGTGCCAGATGATTGCCCTGCAACATCCCACCTTCCTCGTTCTCCTAGACCTCGACTACGCTTTGACCACAACCACAACCACAACCACGTCCCTGTCCCTGACCACGATCCCACCCACGATCTTGACCTCGGCTACGTCCTCGACCATGGCTACGTTCCTGACCACGATCTTGACCTCGGCTACATCCTTGACCACGACTACGTCTATGCCAACTGCTCGGAAGAGTCGGCACCAGCAACACCACATATGCGACTCTTCAGGGATTTTCCTTGCGCTGTTTTCCTCGCTGGCAACCAATAAAGAATCGAACTGTGTGCCTCTGGTCTCCTGTACTTCTTGGTCCGAAAGCACCGCCGTGTCAGAGATATTATTTCATTAAGCGCATAACTTATGACAAGGTTATTTCCGCCATCTGCCATCAGAAAGAGCTATTTATAAAATAATATAAAAATAAGATTTTACATTGTTACACAGACTCGTTTTTTAGAGACAAGCACTCTGCACCTTTGATTTGAAACATGCTCTACATAAAAAGCATTTTTAGTACTGGTATTATTTATCAAAGTATGGCAAGATGAAGACAGAGTAAGAAAAGACAACGACATCCAACAGGGGAGTGCTTGCTGGGGTGGGCGGTGTGTGCAGTCATACTTGCTCTTCTTCTCCGAATTTATTTTCCCTCCATCCACCTCTCCCTCATTATCCTCCGTGGGGCTTTGAGGTTCTGAACGAGGAAAGGCCGTCTTCAGGGTGTCCACAATGGCATTCACCACAATCTAAACACACACCCAGAAATGCTTACTGAATTTCAGATCAGCCCTGCGGAGGCCTGGTCACATTTCTCTAACAAATAACCATAACTTGCCAACCATCAAACCTGTTTTTTTTAATCATGTTATTTGTATTTATAGCATTGCACCACAGTCTGATTATATCAATTGCTGCACACAATCAGTTCATTGTGAAGTCAGGTATTGTTCGGTTGTACCACAATGAAATATGCAGGGTCAAACCTTGTCTATGCGTGACACGATGAAAGGTTTCTTGACAAAGGCAATCCGGGCGTCTGTATTGAGAGCCAGAAACTCCTGCATCTCCTCACTGTTGGCTATCTCAGGGATGGCACAGAGTTGCTGAAAAAGAGGACAGAGCGTTTGGCGTACCACCTTAGACATCAAAAAGCACCGAGAACCGAGAAAATGTCAATCCAACCAACCTTTAGAAAGGTTTCAAGCAGTCCTTTGCGGGCCTCTATCTTGTCACTGTCCATGTTTCCAAATGGCATGTCTGGAAATATTTTCTTTGGACCTTTCACACCTGAAACGCGGTAAGATTATAACAACGGTGGCTCCCAACAGCAATAGAGGATATAAAATTTTCGCCTCGTACGTGAAATACACAAAAATGAGCTGATCTGGAGTTCACCCCCCCATACCTTTAATGAGCCTCCTTAGTTCGTTTTTTTCCTCCAGCCGCGTTTGCAGGTTGAGGAACTCGCTGTATCGCCTGTTCACCATGTGATAGGCTACCGGCTGAATACGGGATGGATTCTCGCAAGTTGACTGCACGACGTCCGGATCCTCGGAGCCCGGCTGGAGGATGCATCCTGGGTTCTCACAGCCCATAGCTGTCTCATACTGAAAAACAACACGATATTGCTATATTTCTTGTAGCAACAACTGGAAGTCAGTGGGGACGTTCGCCGGGCTACCCCAACCTAACAATTCCTTATATTTAACTTTTTTTTTTAAACTTGCCTTTGAAAATCTCCTTGGATTGATAACATTTGAGCTCTACATCACTTTAGTGCCACCAGTGCACACCTGAATAACCAGAATACAAAGATCATAATGCTGAAGTCTTGCCCCTGGAAAAGTTCAGGTGTCATTTCCTTACTTTGATGGTGTACAGCGTGTAGGGGTGTGAGCCGGTGCCTCTGTGCTCCTTAGCTGTGATTGTGCCAGTGATGCGGAGGTTCTGGATGATCACCGGTCCATCGGGGCTGCTGAGGGGCTCGAAACTGAATGATGGCATTGGGGACGAGCCCTGCAGCGGACTGACTACAGTCGGGTCACTGGGGTTCCCCATCCCAGTCTGGTCGACGCCCAGAAGAAGCTCTCTGGCCGAGTTTACCGAGGAGGAACTGCCCTCCCTCTCCAGGTCCTGGAGGCTGCTGATACTTAGAGTACCCTCTACTGTTCCCGCTGATGAGGGGCCATAACCATTAGGATGTTCTGAATTCACCAAGTTGTTTGGACAAGAGCCGTCCGCTGGACAGGGACAAACATCCACCAAGTCCACACCACCGCTATTTTCAACAGCTGTGCTACATTCTTTTTGTCGGTCATACAGACCCTCCTCTTGGCCGATCATGACCAGGGAATCGGTGGAACTCTGTTTACAGTCAGCCAAAGGAGAATCCAGATCGGAGTCGTTTTCCTGGTAAAATGGATTTGACTTGCCTCCTCTCATGTAATGCTCCAGAAAGGGTTGAGTGGTTTCTTCTGCGTAAGTGTTGTTCTGTGAACAGTCCACCTCCCCTGAGTCAAACACGTCATAGGCAGCAAGCTCAGGCATTTCCGTCTCACAAATAATTTCAGTCTCTGCTCCTGCTGGAAGAACATCGGGATTTTTTTGAGCCGCCTGTGTCGTCTCTTGACGGGGAGCAAGCTCGGATTCGGCAGGCTGCGGTGGTGCAAGTGGCTGGGACGAGGCCAGTGTCTCCGTTGTAACTTGTTCCTGGGGTTTGCTGGACTTTCCGAATATTTCGATCAGGAGGATATTCAACCAGTCTGGGTCAGATAGTTTAGCAATGAAAGGCAGAATGACGTTGCAGGTGATGAGCTCTCCGACAACAAACCGTCCGGTGCGGGTCTCCAGGTGCGGCAGCGGCACCAGGACATGCAACAACAAATCTACGACTGCTCTGGTGTAGTTGAGTTGCACCGCGTCACTGGTCATAGCAGGATGAGGTGTGGTAACCATGGAATAGGCCCTCCACAACTGCTCGCTATCACTATTTGACTTTGTCGTCATGAGTGCCTGCTGCTCAGTCACCAGCTCCTTGGCTCTGATGTAGTCCTGCAGGTGGCAGCCAAACAGATTCAGGATCCTCTGGGTCAGCTCCTGCCGTGATGAGAAAAGTTAGACATGTCCCATTGAAGTCTAGTTGTTTTCAAAGTTGAAAAGTTTAATTTAGTTGGAAACACATTGAATTACGGTACCTTCCTGTCAACCTGTCCTGCACGCATTTTCAGTTCCATAGCCATAGAGATCATGGCGTCCTGAACCTCTGTTTCAAAACAACTCTCAGAGGACACGGTGGAGTACCAGGAGGTGACAAAATCCCTGATGATTTTCCTCACTGTGTTGCGTGATCTCCTGATCCAAGTCATGATCGTCCTCCACAGAGGGTGGAACCTGAAATTTAGCAGTGACAAAATGAGTGTGAATGAACTGGAAAGGGATAAAGCTGTGGGCGCCTCTTTCCCAAAAGCACCATAAGACTATTATATACAGAATATTATTAGATTATTTCAACCCCGTAAACCCAAATATTTTTTTACAACCATGTCAGCAAACAAAAAGTTACACTCAGTCAACATTCACCTGCTCCAGTGTGATAAATCTCTCCAAATGAATCACACTATTGGACTCTAGGATCGCCTGCGAGCCAAGCCAGCCACCCAGCACCACCAGCAGGCTGGTGAACATGCAGAGCAGCCAGATGTTGACCAGAAGGTGGAACAGAACCAGCCATGCCAACACCACACCGAAGCCCAACAAGCTTCTCTGTCCCAACACCTCAGTCATGGCCCTGTATGGGGTTAGTGTCCAATGTGACACCCTCAGGAAGCGATGTGGAGATCACACATGCAGGTGCAAATATCACACCTTGAAAAACAAAACCAGTGGAGAACACAAATTAGGTAATGCATTTGAAGCTGGCTGAGGAACTGCATGGGTGTTAGTATGAGAAGACATATATGGATATGGATATGGATTAATATGAATCAAATTGGGTGAATCTACAAAGGGGGGCCAGGGGCAGAAATGAGCTGCTGGGCCCCTATTCATCTATTATAGTCAAACTCTATGTGTGTGTATCAGCACCAGGATACAGGACAGTGTAGACTGCACTATACTGACTTGTACAGTATTTTTGCTTAAAGCCACAGAAACCAACCTTTAATCATGCTGGATATGTGCCTGCATAATTTAATTAGCACATGTTTAAAATGCATTTGATAATTTGTAAGATAAAAAAAACAATATCCTCATCACTACTGGGGTACCTGTATACACAGTAAATGGTGTTATTGTGTTCTTACTGCTTAATTGCTCGTAACTGTGGTTGACCTATAAACAACTAATTTAACTCTTGTGAGCACAAAATCGAAACACGTGTTTAACGACAGACGATAATCCCGTGCACAGCTGTATGCTCATTCATCTGCCAGGGCGCCACGATGGAGCAGAAAACTGAAGACAGATCCATTCGGTACAGAGTCCAGCACACGCAGTGGGGGATCGGAGTCGGTTTCATTTATGAACAGCCATGCGTGACTGCACATCTGCGACCACGTCTGGTGTTTGCGCGACGTCACGGCAGTAAACATATGTGCTCAACCACACTATTATCTGTTTATTATGTGTGTTGATCGGTTATTATAATCTCAAACACCTACAGTACGTAACGTGTTAGACTAAAGTTAGCCCCGGTACAAACTTTACTGCTCAAGTGAGACAACGCGAAACCAAACTCCGCACGGAAATTTGGTAATTTACATCTTATTTGTTGAGTGACACGCATATATCCGACAAATATGTTTTTCTACACATTTTTCATCGCATAAAATGTGACTACTGAGCATTCGGCATACAGAATAATCGACCTGGAGCAACATATTTACATAATTTTATGGTGACTATATAACATTTCCGACGTCTCCACCCTTAACGGTGATAGAAGACTAGCGATAATATATGGGGGATACAAATCGAAATATTTTTCGTCGTAATTGCTCGTGGATTATTACATATATTTCAAAACGAAGACGAGATGCTATCGATTTGCCAGCGATTCCCTGCGCATTGTAGACGTTTGACAAAACGCAAAGCAACCTTTTTAAAAGAACACACATATAGCTAAAGATGCGTGGCATTAGGCTAGGACTCCAAGCTTGTTACAACTGTCCTCTGCATGCTGCGTAGCCTAACGTGTAGGGCGCCGTAGAAATATTTCACAATGATAATGAAATAAAAGAGAAAAATATTCAACCTACGTGAGCTGTCATTGCTCTCGAGGGGAGATCTCGTGAGCATATGGATGAGCACCCTTTCGTCCGGTTTGTTTACTTCCTGTATTATGACGTATGTGCAAACGACAAAGCCTCCGAGCCTCCTAGCCGCGAAGGCTTTAGAAGCGCGCGGGTGAGGTAGTTCGCCAAAAAGTCAAAAATAGAGAGTTAAATTAAGACCATATATTACCTGAAACATAAAAAATAACACACGTATTCTTTTGTTACATCTAAACAACGACAGCTACCTCGATGCTTTCTTTTCCAAAGGGTGGTCTTTACGGAGAGTTGGCTCTGTATAGAATATGGTTAATAAATGATAAATATTATATTGGCAGTTTGTTAAAGTGAGAAAGGTTTTGTTTGACGAATAAGAATACCCAGTGTAGAATTCCAAACAGGTTTCCACTAAGTACTGAATATTCTTGTGATGTATGTGGATTAGAAAAGTAAGTAACTGGTAGGTCAGGGCCTCTTCCTTCAGCAAGATAATGACACAAAACCATTGAAGATAACACATGATGAAGACCAGCACAGTCTCCAGAAATCGACCCCATGGAGCTGGTTTGGGATGAACTGGACAGGAAGTGGAAGCAAAAGAACACATTGTTGGGAAGAACTGTCGAAACAATGTGTCATTTCCATTGTAGAAAGAACAACAGTTTGTTCACCTGCTGGACAAGCCATATATTGATTTTAGTGGTAATCACAGCGTGACAACAGCTGCAGACCGGGCAAACTGTCTTTTGCTATAGCTGTTGAAGCTGCGGCTTACACATTATCCATTAACATGGCTGCAATATCTGTTGAAGTCTCATCAGTTCACTGACCTCCTCCTTTTCCCATATGCTGACAAAATGTTAAATAACACCTGCCCCTTCACCTCCGCCGACGCTGTCCTCAGCTACTCACCATCTGTATATGGCTCGATACTTCTGTAACCTATGATGTAGAATCTCACCTGAGTTACAATAGGCATGGCAGGTAAATGATTCCCACTTCGAGACATTCTGCTGAACCAGCAGCCAGACTGTTCAGCTCCACATCAAGCTGACACAAGACAGCTGAACACTGGAAATACAGAAATTGAATGGTTTTTGACAGGTATGTTAATTCTTGATTTCTATTCCAAACAAACTATTAAAAAGAAACAAATGGGTAAACAGAACCTTTCCTCAATTTCTTTTATCACCATATTCATTTTCACTTTCCACAAGGGTAGTTATTCAGCATTGAGCTTGGAGTATAAATAACAGCTAAATTACAGCTACTAACGTCTGGAAAATGAAACTTTACTCTTGTTTTGTCTCTCCACTTTTGGTTTCATTTACTGCAGTGTATACTAGCTGTCTTTGTAATATCCCTCAGGCACTTTGGAGTCTGCTGGAGATGAGTGAGTGGAAATGTTTTATTTGGGCAAAATAGAAAAATATGGATATTTTAACATGCAATTTACTGTTTTTGTGAGTAGAATATGTAATGTAATACAGCTTTAAGTTTGAATTAGGTATTTGATACCACTGAATGAGCACTTTCAGGTCAGGTATTGAAATGAATGAAGATGGAGGAAATGAGGTATGCAGACCACTAGTATAACCTCACTAATCTGATTTGTTCAGTGTGGTTGACTCTCGAGCCGGTGTGGGAAAATATTTCTAGGCTTTAGGAGCTCATGGTCCCTCATTAAAGTTACGTTGTGTGCAATTTCACACATACCACATATCCAGGTTTTCCAGGTTGCCGTCGTATGGCGAGACACAGTATTAAAAGTTTAGGTTAATCAAGGACCTGCTCATTTCTCCTCAGTCATGCATAGGCTTACGATAGCAAACGAGACTTTACCTTTGATAAAGGTGAGTGGGATATAGAGACATTCAAGTCTGGAATAGCATTATGTCAGTTCTCATTTTAGCTAGTTTACTTGTGCATGAATGAAGTGCTTGTTTTATCAAATTTATGGATTTCTCTTTTTTGGATTGATTTTAGAAAAAGTTCAGATCAGTGGAATATTGAACATCTACTTGTTCATGATATCATAAGGTTAAAATTCTCCCATTAATCATGTAAAGTGCTTGTCTCTGGTAGGGTTCATTTTCTTCTAATAGTCTTAGCATCAGCAGCAGAAGGAAGACATCCAGACTGTGGAGTTCCATCCTCAAGATGATCCCTCACATGGCACTGTGTAAATTCTGTGAGTAGCATATTCAGTTGCTGAAACATAATACAATACTGTGGTTTTGAATATAAAATTTGCTTTGCAGAAGGGAGTACTGTCCACTATTAGTGAATTATTATGAAAAGTATGAGCAGTATGACCACAACATTTGTATGTAATTCATCATAAGTTCTCATTAGAGATGTGATTTGGTTTTGTTTGTAAGCTGTAAGTTGTGAAATTTGGTGGTTGCTTATGATTAGAAAATATTCTTCCTTTTGCTGCATTTGCCTCATGATGTTTTGAGATCACCCCTTGAATTACCTTTTCCGCCTCCATCAGTTCCTCTCGTTCTGGTGGGGGTGGTTGTGTTTGCAGTCAGTGGGATCATTGGAGACCCTCTGTATGAGTGCCTCCAAGACACAGACTACAGCGAGCTTCTTGACATTGTGGATAAAGGACTCCCTACCACGAAGACGCCTCGCCACGTCGCTATCATCGGTGGGGGCATTGCTGGATTGACTGCTGCAAAGTTTTTAGAAGATGCTGGCCATAAGGTAAATTTGTTTATAGTGCGGAAAAAAATGACTTTATGTACAAGAAGACAGAGAAGAAAGTTAATATCTGACACAGCATTGCTGGGGGGCAAAGAGTGATGTGGGCAAGGGTTTCATATCTGTCAAAGCAACAAAATCTGCAGACCCTGATGGTGTTTATTTCCACATGTTTTTGAATTATTATTTTACCTGCTTTAAAAGAACATTGATTATGGAATACATATTCCAAAGAAATCTACAGCAACATATTGCCCGAAGGCCAGGTGACAAAGAAATACTTTGAATGCAAAACTGGTGCCTTTCCAAAAAATCTGGCCTGTGTGTCACAGACATCTGTGCGTGGGTGTGTCTTCTTAAAAGAGAGGCTGCAATCGGTGGTAGAGAGGGAAATACCCTGAGTATTCTTCCATAGGGGTGCCACCGGGTTGCTGTACCAGTCCACCGTTTTATAGTTTATGGACTATGTTGCTAACTATCTGAAAAACCAGACTATTAAATTTGTAGATGACACCACTGTGGATGACTTCCTTCAGATAAGATGAACTATTAAACGACCTCAGGAAGAACAGGACAAAGTTCACTCCAGTCCCAGTTGATGATGTTTCTGTGCATACTGGAAAAGGCACAAACAATATCTCTTTTTTCCTTAGACATCTTAGGACCGAAATGTTGATGAGCTGCCTAGTCACAGTGTTGGATGAAGTTTAGCTGTGGTCTGTCTGTGACCTGAAGCACCTTGACAAAACTATTAAGCAGACATGGAATAATAGGCAGCAATCAGCCATATGTGTAAATACATGCACATTTAACATGATGATCATGTTTCCCCCATGGGCAACAAGGTGACCATAATAGAAGCAAGTAACCGTATTGGAGGACGCGTGGAGACCTTCTGGAACAGAAAAGAAGGCTGGTATGCAGAAGTGGGTGCCATGAGGATCCCAAGCTTTCATAAGTGAGTCTTATGGCTGGGCCATACTATGATAGTAACATGAGCACAGCAGTGAGAATGTGTTAAAGGTTCTTGTCATGATTACTATCATTGGAGGAGGTAAAGATGAGGAATGCCAATTCATTTGCATACAGTTTACTCAATTACAATATTGAAGTACAATTTCAACATCCTGGAAGATACTGTACTTTGTAGGGCACCTGAAAAATTTTACAGCTCTAGTTATTTGTACTTAGTATTGGTGTGAAAAAGAATGTATCAGAAAGTTGTACAAAATGTTGCTTTCTTATGAGTGTTAACAATCCAATGATATTACTTTTGATACCTGAAATATATCTTAACAACAGGCTACTTGTATAGTTCTACTGAGGTAATCAGATGAAATGAATAACTTGTCACTACTTATAACTAAAAGTTTTTACAGTGATGTGACGGCATTGTTTTCAGCCAGCACCAAACAGCGAGATGTTGTTAGCATATAGCTGGTGAACACGGTGAATCATTTTTGCAGATTAAACAGACATTTATTTTCTTTTTTTTTATAATTAATCAACTTTTATGAGGTAATAATCAGACAATGTTATGTTTACAACTTGGTAGACTTCCCCAAAGTGGCCAACTACAACTGTACAACAGTAAAATAGTAGTCAACTGCATCAGTTTGATTTATACCCCATCCACCACTGGCCTTCTTACCTTAGAAGGATGCCATATCTCTCTTACGTGAATAGTAATTTACAGTATATATTTCACAGGATTCTGCTTTCCTTTGCCTCTAAATTAAAAATTTCCCTAAACCACTTCATCCAAGATGACATAAACACCTACTTTTTGGTAAATGGAGTGCTTCAGAAAACCTATGTTGTGGAAAACAACCCCGGTGTGCTCAACTACAGCTTGAACGAAAGTGAAAGGGGGAAGTCAGCTTCCCAACTCTTCAGTCAGGCACTGTGGAAGGTTTGTACATATCAATAATATTCTTGTGCATATTACTAATATTATTTTATAGAATATATAATATAGAAGGATAGAGAAAATATTACTGGAAATATAATCTATGCGCAGGTGAGAGATGACCTCAAGAAAATCGGCTGCAGGGCCATGTTGGATAAATATGACTCCTACACAGTGAAGGTAGTGATGAAAAACTTATTTTGACAGTTCTTAACAGTCTTAACAGGTGTCACATGGGTCGCCATTTGAATTTGAATGAATCATTTTACAACATGCAAAACATTTTACATTTGACTGCTCAAAGGAATATCTGGTGAAGGAGGGCAACCTGAGTCGTGGTGCTTTGAGGATGATCGGGGACATCCTGAATGAAAACAGCCTCTTCTACACATCACTGCTAGAGATGCTGTACATACAGTCCGACATCAATGACAACACAGAGTAAGAAATCTTTAGTTCATAATTTTTACTATATACCTGCAGTCCAAATTTTGGAAAACCCCAAAAGGGTATCTCTTTATCATATACATTTCTGATGTACCTCACTTGAATTTTGTAACTTTATGCTACTGTATACATATATAGTTACTACAGTTACTACTGCTCTTCTGCATGCATTACTTTCCCTTTTGATACGTCATCCAGGTAGGACAGGGAATCAAATTACAATGTGAACAACATGGCAGCGTGAAAGGGTTCTCTCATAGTGATAAACCCACAGTGAAATATTATCTGAACCTACAGACCCTCCTGGCTTTACAGAGCTTTCTGCAACTTTATTTCTTTTCCCACTTTTGTGTCACTCTCACCATTTTCAGAGAGATTGAGGGGGCTGAGTGGAGTCAGGAGCGAATTTTCTGTGGCTTTGTCATGGGCAACACCTTTTCAGTCATGTGATCCTTAGTTAATTTACAATTACTCATTAGAGTATCATTAAAGATGTACTGTATTTTAAGAAGCTTTTATAGCAGCATTTTTCCCCAGGTACTTTGAAGTGACAGATGGCTTTGAGCACCTCCCCAGAGCTTTCTACCAGGTGTTAAATGCCACGATCCTTCTCAACTCCAAGGTCAAGCTGATCAACCAAACAGGAAGCAGCAGTGTAACCATAACATACAAGGACTGGCGTAATTCAGGCTCCCTAACCAACCTAACAGTGGACTATGCTCTGGTTACGGCCACAGCCAAGGCCACCCTCTTCATTGACTTCCAGCCACCCCTCTCCATGGACAAGATGGAGGCCCTGCGCTCTGTTCATTACGCCAGCTCCACCAAGGTGGTACTCAGCTTCAAAGAGCGCTTCTGGGAGAACGAGGGTATCAGAGGAGGGAAGAGCATCACAGACCGGCCTTCTCGCTTCATCTACTACCCCAGCCACAGCTTTCCAGGCACAGCCGCTGGGGCTCTACTGGCATCTTACACCTGCTCTGATGATTCCACCCTCTTCCAAGGGATGAGTGAAGAGGACCTGATGGCTGTGGTCCTAGAGGACCTGATCAAGATCCATGGAGAGGGAATCAGGCAGCTGTGGACAGGGGGGCTGGTGAAGAAGTGGGGATTGGATCCTTACAGTCTGGGAGCCTTTGCCTTGTTCACACCCTACCAGCAGGGACACTATGCCAGAGAATTGTTCCAGAGCGAGGGACGGGTGTACTTTGCAGGAGAACACACAGCCACACCTCATGGGTGGATTGAAACTGCTATGAAGTCTGCACTCAGAGCAGTTAAAAACATGAATGGCCTGACGCTGTAGATTTGTTTGTGTCAGACTTTTTTTTTTCCAAATACGGTCCCACATGTTCACTCTTGTCTTATACATTTGCTTAACAGTATCTTTTCTCTGGCCTTCTCTAATGTGTTATGTCATATTTATTAACATAGGTACTTATCTATGGATCAGCAGTACACCTTGTGTATTGACAGCCCCCAACTGACCTTTTGAATGCAGGGTTTAACTGTGTGTATGTGTTGTTTTAGTGGATATTCCAAGATTTTCTGCCAAAAAACCCTTAAAAATAACACAAAACTAGAGCTGTAAGTTAACTGACAATTACTGTACATTCAGCACAGATTTGTCTGCAGATAATTTTCCAAATTAAACAATCAAACCATTTTTTTGGTCCATAAAATGAAATGAAATAAAAAGATAGTGGAAAAATTAACAACACAAAAAGCTTGTTTTGTCCAATCAACCATCCAAAACCTAAAAATGTTGAATTTACTATAATTTTAGACAAAGAAAATCTGGGAAACTGAAACCAGCATTGTTGCTTTGTGTGACTTAAACAATCAGTTAACAAAATAGCTGCTGTTGAATTTTATGTTGATCAACTTAATCATCTAATCGGTTAAGCGCTACACCACATACTTGTAAGATTATGCACAGCAGCATTACAAAATCCTGGCATTTGTTTTAAATAATTAGACGAGAATGGTTTCTGATGGGACAGACGGTTTACATTCTATATACTGACACTTGTCAAGTCATGCCTCTCATTTATGTATGCATGTCATTTCAGTGTAGCTGCGTTATATATCAGTTGCTTAAATTTACTCGTTGGTTCAACAATAAAATACTTGAATAAAGCACTTGTTTTTGAGTGTGAGTTATTTGGGAGTAAGTGGTTTTCACAGTAAACAGTTTAAATTCATGTTATTTTTTTAATATATTCACTTTCTTTTTCTTACAATCACACAGCCCTTTCCTCCGGGACTACATTTTCTCAACCATAGGACGCATTTTGTATTACGCCGCAGATCATCTGATTAGACAAAAACATTTGACACAGTGCGCAGTACTATCCTATATGTGTAATGCGTACAAGAATACGCAAGTTAAACAGCTGAGTCAAAGTAACGTTGAAGGAAGGGCTATTCGAATGTGAATTTGAATACATTATTTGGCGAATAAAGAAAAGAAAGTTGTCAATATTGTTGTTGTTCATTCCTGAAGTTCTTATCACCTCACGTTTACTTATTTTCCCATGACGTGGTGTGTGTGTGTGTGTGTGTGTGTGTGTGTGTGTGTGTGTGTGTGTGTGTGTGTGTGTGTGTGTGTGTGTGTGTGTGTGTGTGTGTGTGTGTGTGTGTGTGTTTTGGAAGGATCACAGGCAGGACGGCGAACAGGAGTGTTCCGTGTCAGTTTACTAATGACGTGACAGCTACAGCCATGCAGTTTCATTTCGGACCCCTAGCACTACCAGTGCAGAGCACAGTGAAAGTCCTCTTCACATCATCTTCCATCAACATGTTAGGGATACAAAACAAATTAGTTGTGTCATGGCACAGTCCGGTTGCCAACTATAGTCCGTTGTTAATGAGCGCCTTTCTGCACCATCTGTGTGAAGCGGTTCGTTATAGTCAGGGTGGTGTCAATGAATCGCTCGACGCAGCTAACCAGACATGTCTCCGTCCGGTAGTCCAGCTTCGAGCCCGGACTGTCCACACACTTGTCCCAGCAGATGTCCGTGAAACTGTGCACCTGGAATCAACAGGGAAAGCAGGTTCGCAGATGATTATTATCATTCTGGGATGAGTAATTAATGCCAAACAGATCAGAATAATAATACAGGGGAGAGTTTGATTCAAGTCAAGTCAAGAGAGTACAGGTTCTGACACGACACTGTCGCAGACATGGATGCTAAAAAGGACCGGATAGGGTAAGCGTACGAACCTGGGCCTGGAACTGCGCTTTCTGCTGCTCTACGGCGATCATCCGCTGAAGCTCCGTCGCCTCCGCCTTCTCCGACGCACTGAAATTATCGAAGTTGTCCATAATAAATAGTTACAGAACACGTCTGTACTCCCGGTGACAACGTGGTGAGGCGTGATGAGGTGACCTTCGGTTTCACCGCTGCAGCTTGAGCAGCACCGCTGATATACAAATCATATGCTGCGCTGCACGCAACTGCCGCTCTTCTGACATGAACTGCGAGGTTTGACTATTATATGCCAATTAGATGACTTCTATTATAACCTTTCCGCTGTGATTGATTTGGCCTGTCCCTATCAAAGTACATAAATAAATTCAAAATATTTACCAGTAGTCAAAATAAACAGGGACAATACAGAAAAACATACTTGTTCTGATATATCAGATATGGGAAGTGGGTGGACTTAACATCTTACAGATGATATTTCAAGAATGTTTGCTTAAATGATGAATAATTTGTTATATTTGAATTACAGACTGAAATATCATGGGTTGTTTAAAGTCAACATAAACTAGCTCGTCGCGAACGAGCTGTGTCATTTGTAAATCTGTGCGTCGAATATGACGCAGGAAGTGACGCTGACAAAGATATTCCATGTTTAAGGGGATAGGTGACTCAAAAGATATAGGCACATAAAAGCGTAACTTTTCATTCCTGGTTTATATCTAGCGCTGCTGAATCATGTTAACATATTTGTAGGTCATGATTTTCTTTCCGTTCATCAGCTTGTGTGTTTGAATACTCAAATTTTGTGTGTGATATAAATTCTACAGTCATGAATGAGATGTATAAAATAGTTACGTCACCTTTGGGGGGTGTAAAACCTAAGTGCATCGTGGAACTTTACATATCACTTAATTATTTAGTTTATTTATTTTAGTTTTGTTTTGTTCACACGCCAAAGTGTAACACTGTGACACACTGTGCAGCTCTTCTCCACAGCATCCAAAATCTTTGTGCCGCCGACAACGTAACAACTACATCCGGGTCACTGTAGTGACCTTGGTTTGGACAACCATCATGGCGGCTATCGTTAGGTTGAGTACTGCCTCTCGCAGAGGACTTATACGTGAGTACTTGCGTCTCTTCTCGGTGTTGTTGTGAGTTTTTTGGCTAATGTAAGCGCGTTGCTTTGGCGTAGCAGACTGGGAGCAGTGTGTTCTGACAGAATGGACCTCGACTATGAACTGTGTGGGAACCAACCGCGTCCGACAGAGGCTTGCTTCAAATTCACATGAGTCAAAAACGCCGTTAGGGGGTGACTCGAAACCAGCTGTCAGTTAGTGGTTATTTAACTTCTTCATCTAAGACGGATGCGCGCTAAGGCGGTTTTGGGGAGGTTCTGCTGTCATGACCTCGGGTTGCGACGTTGTCGTTCACAGGGTTGACGCACAACTGGACGCCAATCAAATTAGTGGATGACAAGTTGACGTACTTATTCACAAATATGTGTTAAACTGTGGGTTTCAACTGTGAAAACTGAATGCCATCCAGCCCCAAATGTTAATATCAGATGGTAATTATTTACCTTACTGTTGAAGCTCCCTGTTGAACAAAACAAATACTTTGATCATTGATTGTGGGACCTAAATCCAATGTTATGCCCCAGAATTCTTGGTATTCATTGAGTAAACACATCATCTGTAAAATAGAAACTTTATTTATAACAATACATTTCTATATAATCCAAGTGGTGGGAAATCGTTGGGAGAAACTGAATAATATTTGTTATGTTTGTAGACACAGGACATAGCAGGGTGTGTTGTGATTGTCACTGTTTTACCTCAGTGTTGCATTGAGACATGCTTCATAAGAATGGCCATTCGGTAACGTGTCTTTTTGTCCTTTCTCTTCAGCTCTGTTGTATCAAAGCACTCTGTTGTCCAGGCCGCTGGCCGTACCTCACAAATACCAGGAGCAGCCCTACCTGCTGACAGCAAGGATTCACGCGTCGCAGGCTCTATATGGTCAGTGTCGACGCATGGAAATACCAGGGGAGTGGGTGACATACATACAGGGAGTGCACAGAACACCTGGAAAACCTCATAAACGCTGCGATGATTAGTCAAAAAGTCATTGGTCGAGCAGTGAGTCAGAACCGTCGATCTGGGAAGAAAAAGGGGATGTGGCCAGTATCTCAAATGAAAGAGTTCGCTGCCTGGCCTTGTCTTACATCATAGTAAAAGGCACATTTTGATGAATCCAGGAAGTAGTTGGCAGATTAATGAGTAATATAACCACCAAGTCACAAAAGAAGTATCTAAAGCGGGTGAATTTGAGGTGACTACAGATCTGTGGTCCAGCCGTACAGCGGAGCCATATATTAGCCTGATGATCCACTTCACTGACACAGAATTCAGTTTGAAAGTAAAATGTCTCCAAACGGCGTTCATGCCATATTTGAAGCCTATATTTATTTTTGATTTGAACATTTTGCGGAAATTATCAATAACAAAGTGAGATAAATGCATCGTGTAACTAAAAAAAATAATCGTTTGAATAATCGTGATTTCAATATTAGGACGATAAGGATTTTTTTCCAGAATCGAGCAGCCCTGTTGCAGTACCACTTACAGTATGCAGCAAAGGGCAGCCTGATCCACAGCAGGTTCAGAACTGGCCACAGAAATGAATCAACAGCTGTGACACAGTTCATCAACAAGAAAAAAAACAACAAAAAATCAGGTGGCCGACAGCCCTGGTCGACTGGTGTTTTGTAACCTAGATTTAGCACCATAAATACGAGCGCGGTGGCAGTATTTTGACACCAGGTTCGTGTAAGGCCTGCTTAACGCTGACAGGTTTCACCCACTGTGACCCCCTGCTCCAGTTAGTTGGTCAATTAAACGGGGACAGAAGGGTGGAAACTTTTTCTGAAAAGCCAGATGTATCTGTAAAATACAAAAAAAAATCAACTAAAAAAAAACTGGCTTAGCTGAGCTGGATTCTCGTAGTCCTGTTCATTGATTATCAGTATTTCCTGATGGAGATTTTGTTGACTTTATTTTACTTCTTCTTCTTATATTGTTCTGCGCACACTCAAACATAAACACACACATACATAGCGTATATGCTGTGCATTCAGAAAGTATTCAGACCCTGTCACAACTATGCTAAAAATGAAAAACTGAAATGTAACATTCATGTAAGTGTTCATACGCTCAGCTCAGGTGCCTCACATTTCTGTCAGTCATCTTCGAGATGTCAGCAGCGCAGAGCATGAAATCGTTACTGATCTCCTGGTCTAACTCAGCAAGAAAGTGCTTTTTTTTTTTTGTTGTTTTTTAGCTCTTATTCAGCTCTTTTGAGTGTCATCGAGCCCGGTCAATGGGGTTGACATTCAAACCCCATTTAAAATATCCGGCATGTTGTGTGGGGATAGGAGGTTTCGCTTTCACCATGCAGGTAACCGAGTGTGCCGTCTCCCTTGCTCCACAGCTGGACCTGGTTCCAAAGCTGCCTCTCTGCACTGGACAGCGGAGCGTGTGCTGAGCATCCTGCTGCTGGCCATGGGACCTGTAGCCTACTTTAACCCAGGTCCGGTCATGGACTATTCCTTGGCTGCTGCCCTGACGCTGCATGGCCACTGGTGAGATGAGCGCTGGGAACGCCGAAATAAAGTAGAAGTTAGTTTTGTATAGCCATGCATAAAAAGGTTCAGATTATTACTCTCTCACGATGCTTTCAGTTCTTCTTTTTGTAACATTTAACATCTTGAATCTCTGCCACCCCTTCATTTCTAAAAAAACAGGATTCAAATGCCATTATTTCACTTCCTCCACTTCCTTTGTTCCTCCAGTAGGTTAGTGATTGAAGGAAGGCCAAATGATTTTCTTACTGAATGCTAGTTATTGTTCTTGTATATAGGTCTACTGTATATACAGTTTATTAGGCACATAAATCCTACCTTTTTTCTCGAGGTTATAATGATCACTTTCTGCCGAAACTATTTAAGAGGAGCTTTCTGGCCATTTTAGGCCAGAGGGTTGTTTCTAAAACCAAATTGCTTATAACAGGGAAGACTGAATATAAGAAACACTTAACTAGTCTAAATGTAATTCAACAGTTCCACAAATTGCAGCCGCGTGAGCAGTGAAGTCGAGTGACAGGCGGACTTCACCTATCCTGGGAAACTGCGGACACGGGGGTGGGGGGGTGGGGGGGTGGGGTGGTGAATTCCTTCATCGCATGAGGTCCTGAGGGACTTGTAGTCCGGTGCGAATGGACTTGCTCTCAACCCGGCGTTCTTCACACCAACAGGTTGTGATTTCACAGATCAAGAGCGTTCAGAGCATGAAAGTTCTTTGAAGCCCCCCACAAACGCATTTCCCAAATGTCTCTGCCCAGTACGGAGATTTAGCTTGTTCGCTGACCCTTACCGAACACAAGGCAAACTTCTGTGTCACAGGTTTTTCGGTCACCATAGCTGTCAGCGGCTGTTAATTCAACTCTGGTCAGTTTCGACTTTGTTTGCAGACTTGAGAAGGTGGCTTTGGCTTAGTGTCACAGCGATGTGCCGTTCCGTCAGTTCGAGCGCAGACTAAACCCCGTGGCGGGTACGTACAGGCCAGTCCTGACAAGCGGGAAGTCTTAAGCGACGCCTTTCGGGGCGGTTGGGTATCTCCGACGGTCAGGCTGCGGCTTCTTTGACCGCAGCCACTTAGATGAATGTGGCGGCGGCGTTCGGCATCGTCACCCTCATGGGTTTAAGCATGCTAAGGTTGGAAAGCTTCCTCTTCATGGCATGTACTGGGGATAAGCATGGTCTGCGACTAATTGAGTCACTGAGCTTTTTGAATGAGGGCGGTAGAGGTGGCAAAATGAGTGGTTTTACACTCAATTTGACTTCCGTTCTATGAGTGGGATGGAGCTGTTCTCACCAAAGCCACTAAAACCAAAGCTAAAAGGTCAAAATAGTAAACATATTAATGAAATACGCAGTGTTGCATTTCCTTCTGTAACATTGAGGATTTGTTTTCAAAAAGAAAAAATGGAAATGGGCTAAAAATGGTTCTGGCACCAGTGACATCTTGAGCGCGGCCGTTCTCAACAACTATATACAGCTTAACTTTGGTCCAACAATACACAGTTCATTTGCAGCATCCCGAGACCTTGATTTTAATTGTGAATAAAAACTCATCTCCCCCGCGTCTGCCCGTGCTTGCCTTGCAGGGGTATCGGGCAGGTGTTAACAGACTACGTCCACGGGGACGCAAAGGTCAAGGCTGCCAACGCGGGTCTCTTCCTCCTGTCCACGGTCACCTTCGCTGGCCTCTGCTACTTCAACTACAACGACGTTGGCATCTGCAAAGCCATTGCCCTGCTCTGGAGCAAATGAAGGACTGTGGAATGGGAAACTCTGGAGGACCGAGGCACTGGGATTGGAGCGATCTCGTCCTGGCTGATTGTAAAAACTCAAGGCGTTCAATGTAAATTCTTATAAATATATAATGTTGACAATTTTGACAGTGATTCCCATGCGTGTCATTGCGATTTAATGTTGATTGGTTCAGGCTTGATCTTCAGTTCTTGGTCACTTTGGGTAAAGTCACGACAGGGCACCTGGGCAACATTTGCAGTTATTAATGTGTCACTGATAATTCTACAAATATGAGATACCCAGTACCGTGATCTCTAATTTTTACATTTCCGGGGAACATATGTGTTTTCAAACAATGTTTTCTGATTTTTATCCGCTCTTACAGACAAGTTTGTTTTTTTTTTTCCTGTTTATGTCTTTTTTTTCTGCTTTTTAATTAATTTATCCGGTTAGCAAACAATTAATCAGATTTTCCACTTTAATGTTTCATTTGCTGCTACTGTATCATTTTCATACTACTCAGCTTCAGAGGACTCCTGTATCTTGACTGACAGGAGCAAATGTTGTTTGCCACTTAAAAGTCAGAGGTTGCATTGTGAAACCTCGACCCTCAGTCAAGCATACAGTGCAGTAGTTTGACCAGAGAGGAGCAGGGGCTGGGAGAAGAGCAGGCGCAGTCCTGGAGATCTGCCCCATCCGCTGTTCGATGAACGGTTCATTAAAGTCAAGAGGGCCACATCTGAAGTGCGTCTTCTCTCACCCTGCCTTTGCATCCTCGAATAAGCCAACAAAGTCTGGCGGCATATGAACGCTCGTCAGCTAACGGTATATAATCAACAGCTGCAAAACGCCGTCCTCTACCAGTGAAACATCACTCGATACCATAAGTGATAGTAACATGAATGCCTCTGTAACATAATGAGGTGTGTTGTACTTCATGTATGAATTTGCAACTCCTTCCACTGTGAGTTGGCAAACTTCAAATTTAAAAAAAAATGACACATTTTGAAGATAATAAACATGTACATTTAATGTGGCCATTTTTTTCTTAACTTTACTACGCTTGCAAACGGAAAAGATGTATGCCTATATGATATTCAGACTCGATGTGGCAGGCTAATCAAAATGTGATATTACCATGTAAGTCACTCACAGCGTATAATTGGTAGTCCTTGCATGCATCTATAAATCACAGAAGTTGTTTTTTTGTTTTTTTTGTCCTGCTGGAACGAGCAGGTTCCAGGTTAAGATTATCTGGTTTGAGTCTGTTGTCACAATGCTCAGGCAGTCGATGTTCATGATATCTCACAAGTTTTAGCGTTGGTCCGTCTGTTTATGGCATCAATTGTCAATTTGTAATATCAGTTCGGTTAATGTGAGATCACATGCGCAAAATTAGATGTGGCATGAAAAGTGAACTGCTCCTGCCTCAGCCAATAAAATTGTCTTTATGTTTTCATGTTTTGACATTTCATGACTTAACACCATATACACAGTGTATGCAGTGCTGAAGAGTACAGGTAAATGATATCAAAATGCAACATACATGTCTACATGGGACAGTTATGGTTCATGTAATTGTGTGAAAAATGTATAAAGTTGTAATCACATCTTCAAAAAACTGCCATGACACTGACGTGGTTATTGAAAGCAACTTTTAAAAATAGCTTTAAAGATAGAAATAAACGCAAACAATAGGAAGAACAGCAAAGCCAAAGGTAGTTCTATAGAGGCCCAGGGCATGTTATTAATAAAACCTGATAAAAGATAAAAATGCAATAAAAACACACTGCCGCAAAGCAAATAAAAAAATCCATTAAAAGTATTATTATGGAGATGAATGATGAAGTCATATTTCAGTTATAATTCGTCAGTTATTTCACAAATCGATGGTACATTTATATATTTCACGGAATTTGTTCATAATGATGACATGACACTATGTTTTATTTACTCAATATTGAACACTGAAGTTCCATATGTGTTGTGTTGTAACTGATCCAATGACAGGACAGACTGGCTGAACTGGTGTCCACATAGCGATACATTCTCGAGGAAGCGGGGCGGTTTCTGAACTCATTCGTGAACACTGGATAGATGAAGCTCACAGTTTTCATCCACGTCATCATGCCCTCTGTCACGCAAGACCACTTTATGCAGAGAGGGATTATCCTCTATGGGATCAAATCCAAGGAATCTACCTTGGTATACAGAGGACTCAAACATATACTTGTTAGATGCTGGGAGTTCTACCATGTAGAACAGGGCCTTGTGTGCAGTTTCCTCAATATTGCGTGGAAGATCCTTTAAAAAAAACATACGTGTCAGATTTAATTGTCTTTTCCCATCATGCTGCTGCGCAGTGGTCAAGTGGCAGATGAAAGATTGCAAGAACATCACACTGTAAATAACTGTAAGTCATGTGTTTTTCTCACCATTGCAATAGGATGAATTTCATTATTCTCACTGCAGCATGCCACCATCTTCCTGCCACCTTTATTGACATATAGCATGACTGCTCTCCCCTTCCTTTCCTCGAGGTTAGAGTTTTGGTAAATGTGGATGTTGAATTTGCAGTCTGAAAAAAAAACCAAAACAAGACCACAGAACAAGCATGTTGAAAAAGCAGCGTGCCAATTATACGCATCGTGTTTGGCACTGAAAATCTTAATGGAGGCTATCATGACGTTGTCACAACTTGTGCACATCTTCAGTTCATGAACCTGTCTATAAAGGCTAAATCAAAGTACAATATTCTGCTTTATTTGGCTGCATCTTACCAGGCTGGTGTTGCTGCTGTTTATTTAGGCATTGCATTTTGAATTCTCCTTCAGGATTTAAAATCAGGAATTTGTCATCCGTGCATTGGATTCTATGTTGGAAGCCTTGAATGGAAATTTTGAAACTATCTGGAACCACCTCTGCATTATCTAGAAAAGATGTCATACCATCAGTAACACCATTCACTTGCAATCACCACTTGTATATTCTGTTGTAAATGGAGGGTAAGGGAAAAAAACACGAAACTGAGAAATTTATTTGCCACACATATATTGAATATTTTTAAAAAAAACACAATAGAAGAATTGTCTTACCTGTTTCAGTTGCTTTAAACAGAGAGCAGTAAACAGTAAATTAGATTTTAGGACAAAAAATAATACTGATTATGTTAAAATGATAATAAATAAAACAACATGTATGCTATATTATATCATTACATTAGCAGTAATATCTAATTCATGTATTGAGCATAAAGCATGAAATCACTTTTACCACCAAAATAGAAGGCGTCCTTATAGGTATCAAAAAAGGTAACAGAGAAGCAGCCGGTGGTAGCCATCAGGGAGATCTGGTAAAAGAAAAAAGAAATATTTTCTTTAACATTAATTCTCAAAGTTTGTGACACTGGAGCAATGAACTGCGCTCTTCCAAAAGATATTCCCCTCCTTTATTCACTCTCCCCATAGCTGTTCAAGTGGACTAAGCTCTAGAGGTTTGAAGGATCCATAAGAGCTGATTAAGATCTCTGTGTCTACATATACAAATCATGGGTGTGTGGTTGCATGGAGCTTGGTTGGTACCATGCTCTGTGTACCATGAGAACATCATCCCAAAGGTGAAGTACAGTGGAGGCAGCATCACGACAGCTTGGCTTACAGCAAACTACATGTCTGCAACATGAACTTGGATTACAGCTTTTTCCTGCTGCCAAGTGCCAAAATGATTAGTCAGACGGGGTTTAAGGATGATGAAACTGTTCAGACCATTTGTCAATTTCCCTTTGCTATCCTTTTCAAGCATAATGAATTTAGTATGGCATGTAGACATCACCACCTGTCTATCTTTGTATAGCTTAAGGTCCCTTACAAAGCACCTGTACTTAACATTACATAGTCATCTTCTTCATCTCTTTACATTTTCTTCTGTGACGCCAGAGTAAGAACATTATGAGAAATTGGGATCAGCTTCATCAGTCATGAACTCCAAAGTCATACAATATTTAGTATGATGTAAGTAAGTATCTGAATACTTCAAAGGAACAAAAGATGCACAACTGTAGGTCTTTTTTTTAACATACAGCTAGACTGCTTTGGAGCAAGTCCAGATCAAAAAGTACAATACTTAGCTTGGTCGTATCTGGACAAGATTGTCCTTTACTTTTTTTAAAAAACGATTGCCAATTTCTACCTGGAAACTCGTTTGGTGAGTTTGGTGACTCGTGCTTGTGAGTTTTTGCCAAGAGACTTAGCAAAGTGGAGGTCTTAAACTTTTTTCAGGCCAAAAACCCCCTGGCTGATCAAGACACAGCAGAGGGACCCCTATTACAGTACATATTGTATATAATTGTGCTCCTTATTAAACCAGGCAAATAATAATGCGTATGGTGATCTGTAGTGCCATATATTTTAAAAAGTACTTGTAATGCTGTATCTGATTCTATGCCATTAAAATAATAATTCGCGACTGAGTATATATTTATAGAACATTTTTTCTTGTCTTTTTTCAAGAAAACCACGAAAACGCAAGTGTGCATAAGTGAACTGAATAAGTGAAAGATCAATCTAAAAAAAAAACAAAGAAACGTGGCTGACACACGCTCCTTCGGAAGGTGGCAAGGCGCCAAACGCCTTTGATGTCGTCATACATCATGAAGAAATGCATTTTTTTTTTTTTAAAAATGCGTAGTTTTTGTATTTTCTCCTGACAGTATAACGTCAGATCACTGAGATTTTGGTGGCCCGCCAAATTGTTTGATCCGAAACCTTTTCTACGTTTTTTTTTTTTTTTAAAGTCTCCAACTAATTTATCCATCCTAAACACGATGGTGTAATGACTTTTAAGTGAGCGTCCTCGTCGAGTCGTAAAAGTAGCAATGTACTAGTAGCAGCCGGAAAGGCAAAACTTTTTACATACCTTTTTAAGATAACGCTGAGTCCTGCTTTCCTCAGACTGCAGGTTCACACGCCCTTCACTCAAAAGTCCAAACGAACTTCCCGCTGAAGCCTTACAGCTGCAATTACAGATATGATCTATATTTTTCTTTCCCCGTGGTGATGAAATGCAGACATACAGCGTAATATTGCTGACTCGAATAAAAGTGGCCGTGGATGCGCCGTTTCCTTTATGCTTTCGCGCTCCTGATTTACAGCCGCTCACGCCTCACTGTGACTCACTGTGACGCCAGGGCGGAGGTGGGAGTCGTGCTCCCGCTTTTCGTGCTTTCAATAGAGTCTAGACGGAAGTGAAATTAAATCAGATGTTTCATTCTCTGTAAAATTGTGTCCTCTTTTTTTGGGCTTAAGCCTATTTTCCCTATTTTACTCTCACTTCTTAGATTTCTTTGTGTGTGTGTGTGTGTGTGTGTGTGTGTGTGTGTGTGCGTGCGTACGTGCGTGCGGGTTTAAAAAAAAATAATAATAAAATATTAAATTAAATAATAAAATAAATTAAAACGGCATATTTTTGACTTCTATGAAGTAGATAGACATTTTTGTGAAAACTAACAATAAATAATTATTTATAATAAGTTGCGTTTTAATTTTTGGACAGTAAGGATTTTCCCCTCTCCCCCTTTTCGTAATTTGTTGTTGGTCAATCAGGCCCTCTGCCACCAGAGGGCAGTAATAGAATGAGGGGTTACAGACAAGTCAACACTGTTTTCGATGAATAACCACCTTCTTTTTACTCTAATTTTAAAGAGTTACTGAGCCTTAAACAATATAAATACATGTCATATTAATTTGGACCACGCTTTTTTCAACCATCACATTCATTCTAAGCATGTGCATGTGATGGTTATTGTTAAACTCCTTTGTGAGTCAAGGCAAAGAAAGGTTCTGAAAGAGACATGGGGCATATGTTTATATTAATTATAGGATGAGTGTTGCATTCTATTTAAAGAGAGCAATAGGAATTGCAGTATGGTGAACTTTCCCGAAAGGATATCAATAGTGAGTGATAAAAACCCAGTTCATATGAACCCGTTCTGCACTACTGTACTGGATGGTGATGGATTGGGTGTGGCCCGAAATCTGTGTAAGCCGATATAAGTTTGAAAGTGCTTATAATTAGTGGTACTCCAGAATGAACACATTCTGGAAAAAGTAAACTAAACCATTAGTGTTAACATAAAAGATGCTGGCTTTGCACCAGTGACTGAAATATCACTTTATGTCTTAGGTTCAGAGTGAAGACTTTCTTATCAAACGAAACTTATGAAACTTTATAATCTCTGAAGCATTGTCAAACAGTGGTTAAACTCTGTCTGACTTCAGTCATAAAAGATAAAGAAGTCACTGAAAAGTCAAGGGGTCATGTTCAGTATCGTTAACTGATACTGGGCTGCACTTAGTGTGTTTATGTTGGACATTAGAACACTGTGTAAGTGTCAGGCATTAGGAGGCAGAATCAAGCTAGTAAACTATATCTTTATATATCTATTTATTTATCTTTACAAATGACAGCAAATCGTTGCTATTCCATTTGGTAGTGGATAATGGGCAGTGCTGGATTTGCTACTGATACACCGGACCGTGCGGAATGCACATGGGGAAGTCTGGAGATGTGAAGGAATAGCAATTTCTCACTGTAACTTTCGAGAAGTTTCTGTGGCACTTGCCCGGATCTGCTCCTCTCTTTTCAATTAAAGCTTATAATTAATATTAAGAAAACTTGGAAAAGCCACATTACACATCTGCTACTCGCAAACAATATAACTCTTCCAGCCTAAATTACTCATTAACAGGGATGTTAGCATTTAAAACATTATTTAATATCAAACGCTGCTTATCATTGAAGATGAAACAATTTAAGACACATTAGGGAGATTTCATCAGTATTGTTTCTAAAATTTTACCTTCAGGATTCTATTATCATGGTTTCCAAAGTTGCTTTGCCCAGAGCATTCCTTGTCACAGAGCTGGTGGCTGAGTGGCTGGGCTTTTCCCTCTATTTTCCCTCTATCGTGACTTTTCTGTGTCAAAAACAAAGTGATTAAGATCAGTGGATGAGTCAACCCTTCAAGAAATGTTTCTTACATTATTAAAAATAAACATTGTGATTCTGATTCATAATATTTCTTAATTCTTAATATTTCTGTTTTAAAGAAATTGCTCAATCCTTTTGAAAATTCAGTATGTTTAACTGAATGAGATAGTCCTACTCCCATATCTGAGTATATGGAGCCAATAGAAAAAAAGGATTAGTTTAGTTTACCAGAGCTTCACAAGAAACAAAACAGGGAGTATTTGCACAGCTATGTGTTTTTTGGTCTTTAGGCTCTGAACTTGAGCTCAGTTAGCTGCAAAAAACCCTACCACCAACCACATGAAATAATGAAAAAAAACATAATGAGCTTTAATTGACATCGACATAGAAAGAACTGTATGGATATAGGCCTCATAGTGCCCAAAGTTTAGCTGTCAAAATTAAAGAATCAAATGAAAGATGTACAATACATGACGTCAAACAAAAGGGTTTTATTCACCATAATGTTCTGTGGACAATCCTTCACGAGATGATGGGAAGGTCAATACACAGGGCTATAACTTGCTGAGAAATGGTTACAACATGAAAACCCCACTAAAATAAAATAAAATGGGACAAAATGTTTCAGAGTTTTCAAAGTTTAAAGAGTGTATTTTTCTGCGTTGAAGGCAGCCAGGCTGTTTCCCCTTTCTTCCAGTCTCTATGTTGAGCTTGGAAAACCACCTCATGATTCCACAGATGTGGACCTGGGGAAGAGCCAGACTGATAGTCCTGTGTCTTTCACATCCACATTTCCTCGATCTTATCATGCAAGCAGAAATAAACGCTTTCACGAGATTATTGAGGTGAATTTCCAGAAGTGAAACACCACAGCTTTGATATGGGAAATTCCATAAATGGCTTAATTATGCTTCTACAATTGTTTTAGATATATACTCAGTGATGTAGCTGCTGAGAGGCATAAGTTGTTTTTGTGGGAATTTCCTAGATTAGTTAATAATAGCTGCTGGAATCGGGTTAATTTAATTAAGTATTCATATGCAAGTGATAGGACCTAAAACTAGGCCAGGTTACAGAGGTCTGGTTGTTTTCTCTCCTTGATCCTGTTGTTTTCCTTATTTTAGCTTTATATGTTGGATGTATACACAAAAAAATCAAACTAAGTTAAAAAATTATCATGGGCAAAATTGTACATTTTATGGTGCACCAATGTTTGCTGTATCAAAACTAAAGTTAATCTAATGGAATATATTACCTCCTTGAGTCTGATTTTTCTCTATCACATTTAAAAAAAAATATCCACTGTTTTCCCTACTTTCAAAAGAATATACTTCATTCTTTGTCAATGCAGTAGAAGTCAACTGAGGAGAGAAAAAGAGAGGGAAGACTGCCCTACAAACCACTGCCCTGTGTTTCACCTGCACTGCACAGGAATTTGAACAAATGTTCATAGGGGTTGATATAGATAACAGAAAGTAAGGGGTTGATAAAGCTAATGTGAGCTTCCAGTCTGGAAGATGTACCATCAAAAACCGAAATGTTTTTCTACTGAAAATCAAACAAATACCCTTTAATCAATCAAAGGGATGTCTATGTCTTTGTAAGAAATGACTCCACCATGAGATCTGCACTCCATGGTTGAGTAATAACTACTTAGTGGATATGGGCAATTTAGATTCTGCTGATTCTGCTACCTGACCTGCAGGTCTGTGACCTTTGTAAGAAACATAAAGAACAGGAGAGCCACCCTCCATTGCTTAGTTAACTGATCCACTTTTCAGTGCACCCAGTGAAACCATAAAATCCTTGGTACACCTTTTTTCCAGGGGAATTGTGCTGTGTGACTAGGGTTAGGGTTAGGGTTAGAGGATCCTAGAGGATTCCAGATGAACTCACAAGGAAAAAAAAATCCCCGAAAAACTCTACTACGAAGTATGCAATAACAACAACAGGCTGATCGTGTGCTTCTTCTTCCCTCCCAGTAACAAGTTCCTCTTTCCCCATCGTGAACAAATTAATTTAAACCTGTAAAAAGGGAACTATTTGGAAAGAAGGATGCAATCTGGAACAGTACTGTGACTTGTCAGTAAGATCAAGCGATTATCTCTAAATAAGTTACCACTTGTATTATCTTGTGATCACAAAGTACTTCTGATTGTTCTGATCTTGTAAAGCCTTACACAAGCATGAAATTGCTGTCTGCATGCCTACTTATCTGCCTTTTTCGAGGGGGTGTGACAGCCAGGAGGACGATATAAAGCAAAGTGCCAGTCTTGGAGAAAAAGCAGCACCACAGGAGGCAAGTGCAGGCCTTTGATACTGCTCCAAGAAACAAAGTGACAGCCATGGATACCCTTACACTTCAACAGAACAATACCCCAGGTAAAGGTCAAATTGTCCTGGCTATTCACAATTGCAAAATCATATCAGGAGGGTTTTTTTAACTGATAACAATGTTTGTTTTCTATGAAGAAAAAATGTGAAAAATGTGACTAAGGGTTGCACTTGTCTGTTAATTTTTTTTCTGGAGCTCTAAAAAAATCCAAATCCAGGAAGAACATCAACCATTTCACTGATGTGCACGGTCTGCCTTGCATTGAGAAGATTGTGAGCTCGGTGGAGGACACCCCTGAGCCCATCAACACCCAAATCATTGGCACAATCCCAGAGTGGATCAACGGGAGCTTCTTGAGAAATGGGCCAGGGAAATTCGAGATTGGAGACCAGAAGTGAGTATTTTTCCATGTTAAATTGTCTTATTCTGAGGCCCTCAATTTGGATAAGGACACACTCCACTAAAGAGAAGGATGTTGATTATAAGGACCCTTGAATAAAAATTGGTGATTTGAGATAATGGGCTAGATAAGATGACTTCTCTCTCCTGTTCCCTCCATTCTCATCAGGTTCAACCACTGGTTTGATGGCATGGCTCTCTTGCACCAGTTCAAAATATCCAACGGGCAGGTGACTTACAAAAGCCGCTTCCTGTCCAGCGACAGTTATCAAGCCAACAAGGAGCACAACCGCATTGCGGTGTCTGAGTTTGGGACCATCACCATGCCCGACCCCTGTAAAAACTTTTTTCAGCGTTTCTTGTCAAGATTTGAATTACCAAGTGAGTGTCTTATCACAACACAAAACCTTGGATGTGGATAATGTGATGTAATATTGTGAAGAGAAAATGCTTACACATAATTAGAGGCATGTGAAATACAGAGAATGAGTAAACGGTGCGTTTTTGTTGACTTTGGCAACTTCTTCCTCACTCTAGAGCCCACAGATAATGCCAATGTGAGCTTTGTGACCTACAAAGGTGACTATTATGTCAGCACAGAAACCAATGTTATGCACAAGGTGGACCCTGACACACTAGAGACATCCAAAAAGGTAACACGATGCTGAAAGTAGAAAAGCCTTGAAGCTTGTAGAAGCCCAGACTTACTCATGTGTTTCTTTCTTCAAGGTGGACTGGGGCAAATTCATTGCCGTGAACGGGGCCACTGCACACCCTCACAATGAGCCTGATGGAACAACGTACAACATGGGGAATTCCTACACCACTAAAGGTATGTTAAAAAACATCAATTTAGCTTTGTACACACAGCATCACAGGAAATTACCCCAAAACAAAGAAAAATTGTATATGTGCTGACAGGAGCATACTACAACATCATCCGAGTGCCTCCGACCAAGAAAACTGCAGAGGACACCCTGGAGGGAGCCACAGTGCTGTGCTCTATTCCTTCGCTGGAAAAGACTAAACCCTCCTACTACCACAGCTTTGGTGAGTAAAAGCTCTCCCACACAAACCAAAGGTTCACTCTCGAGCCTTGACTAGACATCCACTTGTGTATTCTTTGAAGATTTAATTAACCTCACTGAGCTAATGGGGAATGGCCACATGTAAATAAAAATCTGCACTTATTCCAGTTTCCTTATTATTTCCATTAGAGTTTTAAAAAAGGGCTGCAACGAGACATTTCTAGATTCCTTTTTCCAAATAAATGTTTAGCCAAATGCCAACAAATATTCAGATTACAATGACATTTAAAAACAGAAATAGCAAATCCTCCAATTTGAGAAATCACTTTCTCTCTTTTTTACTGAAATGATTACTTGATTACTCAGTGATTCAGTGTGGTTTCAGATTATTTTAGGTGATTCTGATTTGTCTGTTCAAGATTTTGAATAAAAACTAATACACTCATCTCAACCCACCATAGCAATGAGTGAGAACTATGTGGTGTTCATTGAGCAGCCCATCAAGATGGACCTGTTAAAGATAATGACCAGCAAGCTGACAGGAAAAAGCATCAGTGACGGCTTTGTCTGGGACCCAAAATTCAACACTATCTTCCACTTGATTCACAAGCAGACAGGGAAGGTAAGGCTCTGACCCCTGACTGCTGACCCTGAATCCTTTAGAATACAGTCTATTTGCAAGCTTGGTTTTGTATATAAAACTATCTGGGCTGCTTTTATTCCTCTCTGTTTAACCTTTTGTTTCAGGTAAGCTCCATCAAGTATCTTGCCAAGCCCCTGTCAACCTTCCACCAGATCAATGCATATGAGGAGGATGGCTTCTTGATCATAGATCTGTGCGCTTCAGACGATGGACAGGCCATCGCAAACTACAACGTCCAGAACCTGCGTAAGTCCGGAGAGGCTCTCGATGAGGTAAGCAGGATACGTGTCACCGCATGACATATTGCACCTTCCACGCTTCCGTGACTTTTCCAGAGGCTGCAGGCATAATTTAAGGACTTCAGTTGCTTTCTGGTTCAGCTGAAACCCAGTTGCTTTGCTGAAAAGATTTGTATCTCCCCATCAGGTGTATAACACCTTATGTAGAGTGTTCCCACGGCGTTTCGTGCTGCCTCTCAATGTGGACCGGGATACTCCCTATCACCAGAACTTGAACCGGCCCAATACTACAACCACGTCTGTAAGAATTTCCAAGAACAAGGTGAGCAGCCAACATGATGTATATTATGTATGTTATTATATATCAACACATAATAAAATGTCTCTGAAAGGTGTGTAGTATAAGAGCAAAGCCAACATACTGATAGCAAAAAAGAACATGAGATAACTTTAGAATTTCGTTGATAAAATGGTATCACGGAAAGGATACAGTCATAGAAACATACAGGTTTATGACTTGATGGCTTTGTACAGACATGATACTGTATTTGTAGTGCAAGCCTTCCACGTTACAACATAGTTACATATTTGTCAGATATTTTTAATCTATCATACTATATCTGATACCCACACACCCACATACCTTCTTTCTGGGTTAAGGTGTTCTGTACCCATGAGGACCTCCACACAGAGGATCTACACAAATACGGAGGTTTGGAGTTCCCTCAGATCAACTACGGCAAGTACAACACCCGCCCCTACCGCTACTTCTATGGCTGTGGCTTCAGACACCTTGTAGGAGACACGCTGATCAAGATGGACCTCCATGGGAAGCAAATGAAGGTGAGTCCCTCAGTTGGCTTCAGCTAATACAGGATGGTAAATTTAAGTCTTATGTCAAACTTATTACTGCCGATCTATGGTTATTACAAGTCAACAACAACCAGTGCAATAAATATTATCAATAACATCTCTTAAAATTTCAAGAATTTAAAAAAATACAACAACGTGGGAACAGCCAAAGTGTAAGACTAATGTGTCACTGTTTTTTTCACAGGTGTGGGAACAACCTGGTCTTTATCCCTCTGAGCCAGTCTTTGTTCCCTTCCCTAACGCCATAGAGGAGGACGATGGTGTCATCATGTCTGTCGTCATCACTCCAAATAAGGTCAGTTAGGTTCGACAAGGGGATCGTTTTGTCTGTACCTCAGGCAAAGAAAAAACAATACCTTTCTTGCTTTTAAGATACATTTTATGATTTGGTTAGAGTTCCGAAGTGCCCCAGACTCTATACAATCATGCAATCACAGTTGACTTTCAAAACATCAGCAGTGAGGTGAGATGTACTTGTGGGATTTACTCTACTTTACTACACGCAAACCAAAGAGTGCATCTCTAGATTTACAAAAACACATTTTGGTGAACTCTGCATATTAACATATAGATATAACACTGACACTTTACCTTTGTCTTTATTCTTTCAAGGACAAGAGTACATTCCTGCTGGTTTTAGATGCAAAGACTTTTGAGGAGCTGGGCCGGGCTGTGGTGCCTGTCAACATCCCCTATGGTTTCCATGGAACATTCAAAGCCACAGCATAAGATCTGAATACACCCCTAACCTCGAGTGAATAGACAGAAGTCGTGGCAGATGTCATACAATGTAAATATTGTCTCTGATGTATTGTTTGTCTCAAGTTATTTTTTCTATACTTTAAACCACTTCTTTTTTTATATTTTAGTTCATGTACTTTTACAGTTTATGATCAGCCTGGTTGGCCGAAACAGGCAATACAACGACTTTGTTTTGTTTTGTCATTTGAATTTCTGCTCACCTATATGTGAACTGTGACTGTAAAAAAAACAAAAAAAAAACAGAAAGTCTTGAGTGAATGCACACTTTGGATCAAGGCTCACATGTTGTAGTAGTGTTAGTAACATAAAACAAGGAATTGAAGGCTCTTATTATCCTCTGAATAAACATCCCCACTTTAACATCTTATGTGCATTCATCACCTCCTTTTAATCGTCTTCCCATAACTCATGTGCTTGTTAACTAAAGGTGGAGAATAGATTTAACCTTTGTAAAATGATGTATGGCGACACGGTAGACATTGACATAATATTAAAGTATTTACAAAACAAGCACCAACTCCACAATATTCTGAGTTGACGTGTTCAAAAATATTTCCAGTGTACTTGTTCATGTTGGTTTTATGATAGTTTATTAGACGGTGGCAACTGGGAACATGGCCCACTTCCACCCTCTGGTGGCTAGCCATGCAGTACAGCAGAGGAGACACAGGTTAAACGTGTGAAAAGAAAAATGGAAGTGCAACAAAACTTAATCTGGGGTGATTTTATTTTTGGATCCATCTGTGCAGGTTTTGTTTTAGTTCCCTTTTTTGTTTTATATTTGATGTGTGTTTGTGAGAGTGCGTGGGGTCTGGGGAGGTTATTCATTCCCCCCTTTATATTCGCTACAAACAATGATGACATAAAAAATATTTCATACCTGAGGGACTTTCATTCTTTATTGACAATACATACACTTGTGAATCCTGACTAATGGCATTGACTCAGTTCTAGTTGGGCTATATCAAAAAAACAAAAGCTTACTATAAAGTATCAATACTGAACTTGCGAGGTGTTCAGTTCTGAGAAAGAATAAATCAAATCCTATTCAAAATAAGTTTTCTGGTCAAACTTGAAGAATCAGTATACTTTTAACAGTAAACATACATGAGCACATGTACAGTAAACAGAGCTATTTACAAAACAGCCCTATTCCTGTTACTTACACGGTTTACCGTTTAGTTAACAGGTCACGTTTAACCCTGGAGTTTATCAGAAATTACATTTAAGGCTTTCCTCAGATGGCTTTTCTTCTCTTTCAGGTAGCACTCCAGGTTTTCAGCTTCCATCAAAATGCCCTCCAACTCTTTTATCTGGGCACTATCTGCTGCCGCTCTCTCCCTGAAACAAAACCACAAACACTGACAATGAAAATGTAACAGTTCAAAAACGACGGTGTGGTCAACATCATCAGAAAAGTACCACTCTCTTTCCACGGACAAGCATGGGGGAAATAATGCTGGAGCAGCAAAATTCAGACTTCACTTGACTTCAGATGAAAAGCTCATAGCTCCTAAATTCTTTCAGTATATTTTTTTTCAAGTTTTTAAGCATAACAGAAAAATAAGAGTAGACGAAGCCAGTATTCATATAAAGGAAGTGAACTCTGGTATCAGAACATGACCTACCTTAACACTTCAGCAAATTTTGAAAGCAGCATGCTGATCTCTCTGCTTTTACCTGTAGCCGAGAGCAAATCGCAAGGAGGAATGCTGTGAGTTTCACCCTGGAGAAAACATCTTAGCAAACAAATATCAGCAACAATTTGTAGCCACACGCCTCATTTCACAGGATGTGTTTCCAAGATGACCGCAGCTAAGGCACTTGTTTCTGTTTCACACCCCTCACAAGCACCTTAGTTCGCGGGTAACATCCTTCTTACTTCCTGTGACCTGTAGCTCACTGTGTTACTTGTGTGATAGATTGTTGGTTTCCTATTTCATTTGTTTAGTTGTAACAACATAGGGACAACAATGATTGTATATAGGGCAGTATGACATTGCGCATACCTGCAGTTGCAGCCTCAAATAACTCTGCTGAATCTAGAGTAGACAGTTTAGAGCAATGTCTTCTCTTTTTTGGTGATTTTTCTGGATTGACAGGGGTACGCTCCATCTATTACAAAGAAAAAGAAAAAAAAACTTGTACTGGAACATTATTTATGCACTGGAAGCAAAATCTATCTATGCGCCATTTCCAACTCAAACACTACCCTCTTCTTTGGTGCTGGTGGAAGTTTTCCTGCAACTGATGTGGCTTCTTTAAATGTCATGCAATGTTACTGCATATTAAATTAGGCACTATCACAGAATGCTGAGAAATAGACCTGTGTAGCAGATTGTGCAGAAACATCAGTGAAAAGTGGCACATACCAAGAGTAATCCTTCAAGCCAACATCCGTTTAAAGCTTGTAGGGTATTGAAATCAGATGTTCCTCGCATTTTTAATACTTATCCTTCACAGTCTGCTGATGACCAAAACCACCAGTCTGATATAAAACATAAGGTTAAGAGGAAAAGTAGGCCCAACAGCTTGATCATGGGCCTGAGACTGACTAGCAACGTTCAATAACGTCAGCTCCTTGGTTTAACGATGGCATCTGATTAACTTATGAATAACTTATACTGTCTTATAAATGAAAAAAATAACAAGTTTTGATTTGCAAAATGACTAACGTTATGCTGTCCAGTGCTGGCTAACACAGCATAAGGAACACGAATCTGTCTTGTGGCATGTTTCTGAATCACACCTTAACTAATATATCTTCTGCTGTTTAATTTTCAAAGAGATGATTATATTGTTATTAAACCAACTATACCTCATTTAGCTAGTCAATGTAGCATTAAAACAATATTCATCCTAAGAGTTTCACTGGGCTTATTAGCAAACGCAAAGCTAACACAAACTGAGAAAATGAAATGCTAAGTTAGCGGGTAAGGTAACGGCTAAATTACCTTCTTAATTAACAGAAGCTACCAAAGATGTCGTTGGCTAACATCTACTTACAAGACAAACAGGGTCCGTATCCACGAGTAAAGTATATCATAAACTTAATTAACAGACGAGAACACGTTGCCTACTGTCTGTTGATGTACTGATAATAAGTAAAATATCTACTATTACAATAACGCTCGCGCAATGCAGTTGCGTGTCCGCCACGTGATGCATTCGTGGCTTCTCGTAAATTCAAGCAATTCTGAACGAGGGGAAAACGTCTCCACTGACGCTATTTTGCAGGGGCACCATTTAAACCATTTAATAAATTAATCAATGGAGTTTCGACTTTTTAGAAATAGGCTTGCAAACCATGACACCAAACAAAAAGATAAAACCGATTCAACAAATTACAATAAAACAGGTTCATCACATTTATCAATGTGGTGGACTTACTAGACTTGAGAATAAAAACATTCAAAGTCTGAAGTTTAGAAATAAAAATGGTTGCAAAATACATACGTCAGAATGACCTCACATAGCCACACATATTGAATATATTTAATGATTGTTTTTTTAAAAAAAGCACACACATTTTGCACAGCCCCTAAAGTGTCAAATGGAACCGTTGGCTTCAAAAAACTGAGAACGGGGCTCGCTATCTGTCTTTGTGTGTAGTACTAAGCCAACAGATGCATATTTTTGTTGGGTTGACTGAGTGTTACCGACATTCCCATGGCTCGTGAATGCAGCTTCAGGGACATCACCGCCTGTAGACGGAGCTCTTCAGTCTTACCTAACCCAGAGCCAAATGTACACAAACATGGCGATAACACAAGCAAGAAGGATGCAGTCGTCTGTTCGGTGTGCGTTGTATTTATTAGTCTTCGCGGTCGCTGGAATAAAATCGTCGACTCTTCGCCTGCACCCGGAGCAGCGCCATGCGCTGCCTCAAAACAGAGGTTTTCTCACAATAGAAGCAGGCGAGAGTTTCCCAGACGGAGATGGAGGAGGCGCCGCGGCTGCAGCGTTGCCTCTGGCCGACTCTCGTACCTCTGAAGGCGCGTCGGACACTGGTACCTACCCGCGACATCGAAACCGACGGAGCGCTGGCGAATCGACCATGCCAAAGGTGTACGGGCAGGTAACGTAGTGCATCCCGGTGATATCGTTCACCCCAGTCGGAACGTTGTGCATCACGTCAGGCTGGCCTTAGCTGCCAAGGGTTGGCTTGAAGAAAATTACGCAAGCCCCCGTTATGTTCTCGCACAAGTCACCCAGTTTCCTGCACCTTATTCTGGAGAAGCAGTGGTTGTGTTCACTGATGTGTGGAGAGCAAGGAGGGAAAAAAACGGGCGCAAAGTGCCTCGTTTATCCTCAAAGCAGCGTACCCGGTGAACGGAGCAGAAAACGTTGCATGAGTCAGTCCGTTCACCTGGCTCTTCTGGTGCTGCTCCATAACGTTACGCTTCACCTAACACGCACTGAAGTAAATGCAAGTCACACACTCGGTTTCCCTTTCGGTCGCTTAATGGCATTTCCTCAAGTAGACACGAAAAGTACAGAACAAAAAAAAAGTAGGAATTAACGAGGAGCTGGGCGGGTTCCGTGCGAGCCGAATTTAACCGAAAACCTTTAAGGTTCTGTTTGGACGTTTCGGGGTTTGGTGCTTCCAGGCGTCTCAAAACGAACATGAAACAGCATGGTTTTTGCAATTGGTACACTGAGGTTAGAGTGGCGATGATGCTCGGTGAGAAACAGACGGATAAGAACTGCTGTTTTCCTCTATCCGCCGTCTCCAGGGGAGGTCTGTGTTGTGATGCCAGTTTCCCAGGCATGGACCCCATAGAGCGAAAGCAGCTCTGGGCGGCTGGGGATAGAACTCACTGAAACGCCTCAATAATTGCACTTTTTTTTGGGTCAGTTACAAAATGCTGCAGAATAAAGTGACCGTTAATTAAGAGCAACTCTTTCGATTTGCAGGTTAAGCGATTAAGAGAGCGATCGGAGAGACCAGACCTTTGCCAAGACTGAATATTTCCCCCCAATTTTAGAGGCATATTCAGATCTGGATCAAATTGCGATATTTTCTCGAGATTGTGCCCCTCTGGGAGTCAAACCAGGGACTTGCTGTTTATGTGGTAGAGCCATCATGGCCATCGGCTCACCCCACTTATTTCAAATATGCATGCATTTATGGAGATATGACTCAAAATGTGAAATTTTTGCAGTGGTGAAGAATCCTTCAAAAAAAATTCCTGGATCCAGAGCTGGATCTCTCTCTCCCAAATTTTAATGGTTTCTAAGCCAGACAGCAAGAGCCACTTCTGGTCATACATTTTTTTTGAAAATCTCTCTCTCTCTCTTTTCTTTCATTTTTTTTTTAACTTTTTCATGTAATTCTGCTTACAGACAAACAGACAGACTCAAAAACATAACCTCCCCGATGATGTGTTGTGTTGTGTTGCACACATTCCGTTTTTCAAGCTATTAATTATTTTTCTCTGATCCATTCATTTGATGAATTTTTTCACTTGATGAATCAGTTGTTCACACTAAGTGGAATGGAAAAGAATATCCAGGGCCCAAGGTGACATGCTTGTTTCTTTTCTTACCTCACATTATTAGAAGCCTGAACCAGCAAAGAGGATGCACAAATTGTCCACGTATTTGTTCACATATCGTTGATTCATTGATATATTTTCCTATGTATCTAGATCTATGTAATTACTTATTTAATAATGCCTGTATGGGACATTTTAGGGTTTTATACAGTATATCTGTACACTATATCTTCTCAGTCCTTCTGGCCTTTCACCAGCTGTATGTTGTTGTTGCTGTCTGTCACAGGTGTGTCACTGCTATTTCTGGTCTCCCGATGTTACAATTTGCCTAATCATCGTGTGCTTGCACTAGTGTGAAGTGTAAATAAACAACACTGAGACTGCGCGTGGGTTTGTCGTGCATGTAGCTCTTTAAGACACGCTTCTGTTTTTAACCACCATCTCCAGTTACGTTTCATAATCCGGTATCAACCTCCTTTTTGGATGGACTGCTGTGGTTGGCATGAGCAAATGTTTGTTGCAGGTACAGTGAATGGTGTGACTGCAGATGATAGTTTTCAGTGCTTTGATTTAAAATAAACCTGCAAAACTCTATAAAGCCAACTTGGCACTGTGTTATAATGGGTGATTGAGTGTAGGTTGATGGGCAAAAGTGGCAGTTTGATCAATTTTAAAATAAAAAATATAACACAATAAAGTGTGTAAACAGTCGAAAGGGGTCCGAGTACTTCCCTTGCCTCCACAGGACTGGGGTTCACCGTGTCTCTGAAGTGATGATGGCTTTGCTCGATTTGCGTTGAGGAACATTTTCCCCTTCAGCTTCTCCAGCCTTGTCTCCCGCTCGCGTCAGTAAACCTGCGAGAGCGAAAACAAGCAGCTCGTCCTGTCCAGCGGCAGTTGTTGTGGTAGCTGCTGTGCAGCCTGTGGCTTAGCTGTAACCACTTTAACACACAGCCATAAATCAGGCTGCAGCTCACAAGCTAGCTGCTAACTTCGTCTGCTGCTCGGACCCGGGCGCGTTGCGTCTGTGCCCGTTTAAAAGCCTTTTTCTCTGCACCTGCTGCGGCTGGAAACTGCGCTGATGGTGTCAATGAGCTGAGAGACTTCGGGGGATAGGCAGAGTTAGTGGCCGCCACACCCTTCTCAGTAATGAAGAGATATGCTGTTGATCTCAAAATGATTATAGCTGCCCGATGGACAACAAAAAAAATCCAACTTGAATGGTGTCACCACGGCAGCGGCTCGAAACGATCTTTGGAAAGTTCAGAGTCAAAACCTTTATAGCAATTCTGACACTGAAGTTGGAGACAAAAGCCAAAAAAACCCAACTCATAGATGGTCAGTACCGCTCCATGTGAGGGACTTTACATGTTCATATGAGTGACTGCATGTTGCATTCGAGTGAATGTAATTTCTGGATGAATGACACCAAATCAGCCAGCTGCAGCGGAGTTTACAGCAGCATCGGTCTCTCTGCACTCTCACTCTTTGATCCCTGGGCTTGGGCTGCAGGCGTAACAGCCGACTGTGTGTGTGTGTGTATGTGTGTGGTAACGCAGCACTTAGCTCTGATATGGAAACCTTTTCATTAGTTTTTTTTTGTTGCTTCTGTTGACTTTGTGCAGCTACTGTTAAAATGTTGCAAGCAGTTCTTCTCCGGTGTGGAACAACTTCTGTCCACTTCTCATTCTGCCTGAAAGAAGAACTTGTATATAGTATTTGTCATTTTCCATTGTGTGCTTACTCTCCGCGCAACAGCAAGCCTTGGGTTAAAAAAACTTGTAAGCGTTCAGTTTCATCCACACAAACGCTCAGGCCAAATTGTCTGCGTCTTCTTCTCCTTTTAAGCCTTGGCTTGTCTCACTCGTTATCAACACCGATCTAAAGGCTCATTTGGAACAAAAAGATAAATCTAGTGTCACATGCAGTGTGGAGGACAGTGGCTCAATCCCGCATCCTCCCCGTAGCCAGAAAGACAATGGTTGCTAACTTACACATGCAAACTGTGCTCAGCGTCTGGTGAGGGTGCTGCCACCCCTCATTGCCTGCCAGTCCTGCAGAGATGATGTCATTGCTTGAGACTGGCTGTGCCGCCAGTGCTCTCCTGGCCATGACCCCCCCCCCTGCCCACTCCACTCCGTATCCACACCCCCTTGCTGTTGAATAATGGAGAGCTGAGTAGAGGGGAGAAAAACTGGGGAGATTGTTGCTCCGCTTCACGGTAGGAAATGGCCTTTTGTGCCGTCTGCCTTCAGTCCTACACGCTCCTCGGTTAATACCAGAGACGCTGAGCCCAGCTCCTCTGTGCCACCAACAAGGGTTTGGCTGATCCATCGCCGATGGCTGCCAGACATTGCAATGTTGCGTCCAGCAGTGGAGCACCCGGAGATATGTTGTCCTTTGGTGTAAATTATGCTCAAAGTCATCTTTAAAGATAGATGGTTAGGACAAAACCGAAACGTCTGTGATGTTGTCTCCTTCAGGAGGTTAAAAGAAGAGGAAGTATGATTCACGTAACGGGGGGGAATGAAATTTAGAGAGTTCAGGGAAATGTTTCCTCAGAGCACATAAACACAGCTCAGAAAAAAGGTTTGTCAGGCATCTACACCCTCAACGAAGATAAACATAGTACTTTATTCCTCTTCTGATGTAGTCAAACAGGATTCCACTGTGTTGTCCCGCATGGATATCACCCAAGTTAAATGGTGATGACCTACAGCTGATTATCCAAAACACAAAAATAAGGGATCTGACAGTCAGAATCAAACTGCAAAAATACATGTCTGCAAAAAAAGTAGTTTATGTTTATTAGTTTATTAAAAAAGTAGCATTTTTTTCCCCAAGTATTGAATGTCGAATGGGTAATTCTTTTTTCAAAATTTATTTAATTATTTCCTTTTTCTATACATTCCTTTTGGGCTTTCAGTCTGTTATAAGACCACACCAACCTTGATTAAAATCCTCCGGCCAGTCATTCATGTTTCAATGTGCATATTATAATATTCCAAGTGGGTATCGACCGACCTGAGCACCCATAGATTATGAAAGTGCCAGAACAAGGGTGGGACAGAGAGAGAGAGACGAATGCACCGGATATCAACAAAGTGGTTCCCTTATCTGCAAAAAACATCGTCTCCAGTCAAATCAAATGTCACTTTCATTTTCACTCTCTCGGTAAGATTCTTGTTTCAGGACTAACTGCCTTCGAACAGGTTGAAGGATTTTATTCTGCCGGTTGACGATAAATAAAATTTTAAGGCTCAGTCAAAGACACAAGTTGCTCCTCCAGTGGGATGATGGGAACTGACACAGCCCGCATGTGCCTGCACTTACCCTGGAAAGGAGTTTCTCGCTCATGCTAAGAGACTGGCTCAAAAGCATTGTGTCCAGTTTATTTAGCCGCAGTGGCGGTGTACAGTTTTCGTGTGCGTTCCTAATCCTCTGATGAGATATGTCTGGCTGTCACTTGTCTGGTGTAGATGACTAATGCTGTATCACAGCTAGGCCTGCTCTTTTTCATGCCTTGTGTCTTGGCAATTAATATGCTTTGCATTTACTAAACACTGCTGAGAACTGTTTAGTGGGGCAGTAAAATGGCACCGGTCCTTTAACAACAATCGATATACATTAGTGAGGCTTACATAACTGGTGAAGGTGCTTTTTAACTGTTGTCAGATCATCTGAAACCCCCACAGCTAGATGTGGCCAGGGCCTTTTTCTTTGGCTCTGAGTGCAAATAAGGAATGCGGACAGTTTCTCAGCTGCATGTAATGGCTTGTTAGTGAAAAGAAAAGCCTAACACAAATAAGCAAAAGCAATAAGCAAAGGGACGATATATTCCACTTAATGTAATTAAAGCTAGGGATGTGTGTGTTGAGATGAAGAGCATGGTCACTTGTCTGGTTGAGTGATGCTCAAGGAGACTTAGGTTAAAGTGCTGGGCCCGTGACTGACCTCAGGCTTCGTCACTGAAGTCATTTCAGGTCAAATCATTTTTTTTTGTCCCAAGGTGTGAAAGAGGTGTGTTGTTTAAGGTGATGGTGAGACCATGAAATATGATCCAAGAAGTCCACTTGGAGTGCGAGATTAATGTGTTTGAAAATCTTATCAGACGGCAAAATACTGCACCACAATTTCAATAGTTTTACAACGGCAGCTGTTGTATCCTCTGTGACTGTAATCACAGTGGAAATATGCCATTAAATTGAATTCACCAGCTCTGTGTGTTTACATACAGTACATTTGATTGACCTGTACAGCAACTTGCCGTAGGACGTTACCTTATATCTTCTTTTGCTTGTTGTCGGCACTCCCGTTGCACAGATGGACTGGATCCATTCAAATGAAAGAGAGGGCTCAGTTAGTGGCTATGTCTTCTTCTTTTTTTTTAATGAAGAGCTAAAGGCGGTCTTAATGCAGTCTCAGTGTTACCTGTGGGGTTGGAGCCAGCTGGAGAAGAGGCTGGTGTTAAAACTACTCCACAAAAGAGACAATGCTCTGTGGAACAAATACATTGCTTAAATAAACCGTGTTAGCTTATTTTCCCTTTAGTGACAATGCCAAGCTATTGACAGAGCGAATTAAAGCTAGCCTAAAATCAAACAGTTGCTACATCTTAAAAATACTCACCACAAACATGCACAAAGAGAAAATTCTTCATTAGCATTATTTAAGGAATAGTGGTGTAAGAAAAAAACAAAATATTGTGACATTAAAACTGCATTGATTTCATTATATTTCATTTTGCCACATAAACAAAAAAATGTTATGTGTCAGATGTAACAGGGGCTGTGTACTTTCTTCGACTATATAATTAGCTGGTTTACCTAAAGTGGAAAAGTTTTTTTTTTTTTGGCTTAAATCTGCATTCACATCGTTGTGTCTCCTTTGTACTGTCATAGCTTTTCTACTGTCATAGCTTTTCTACAATTTGATTAAGGGATGCAATTTATCACTCTTACCATTACAACATCATTGTAATATATCGTGATATAGATATATCGTAACCCCTGTATCATGATATATATCGTATCGTCAGATTATCGCCATTACAGCCCTAGTTAGAAATAATATCATCAATGTTTTTTAGGAGTTTGGTCAACTTTAGACAGCCAGTTGGACAGTTAGCCACAGAGGTTAGATTCTGTTGTTTTAGAGGCCAGACAGTCCTTCATGTCATCATTCACCTGCCTTCAGATGATGTTTGAAAATGAGAAAAATCTGCAGGTGTGGAGTTACAAAGAAGTGAGCTCACCAGACCTCTGTAGCCCAGTCCTCATTTCTGCTTCAGGGTGAGGGGTTCCAGAATATATTAGCCACTATTAGCATCATTTCTGACAGGACTGTCCATGGTTTAGGTGTAGGCTTAAAAAGAAGAAGACATGGAATAAAAAAGACGATATCTCTGGTTTTGCTACATCAGTTTCAATCCTTTGGGGTTTTTTTAAATGTCCCTTCAGTGTCTGAGATTCTGAAAGTCTAATAAAATCAGCAGTTGTTAACATGTGTCATAATTATGAAAACAAGATCTATGACACCAATGAAATAACAATGTAATGGAGGTAAATGAAGACTACAGTTGTGTGTGTGAGACTATGACAGAGAGGGGGGACATGTATCTGCAGGTGTGTGAGAGCAAGAAAGACAAAGGAAACAGGAGTTTCCCACTTGGCCTCTGAGCAAATATTTCAGGACTAACTCACGATTAACACTGAGATCCTGATGTTGATATGATCACTTGAGAGAAAGAAAGCACGCAAGACAAGTCTTGCCAGTTCTCGCATTCTTCGTCTTTTCTTTTTCCTTCTGTTTCTTCTTGAAACTGCCTGGTTTTATCAGCTAATCAGCAGATGAATGAGACTAGGTTTTCTTGGAATGAAATCAGGGCCAGTGGTAATATAAGAAAACATAGTTCTTTTGTTCTTTGTCCTCTGTTCTGCAGAGAGGGCCTATCTCCTTACCGCCTAGCCGAAACAATTTAGCCTGGCCGCGGGTTTTATCGATAAAAATGACAGCATGGATCAGTGATCTACAGAACCAGTCACTGAAAAGAGTATGATCCTGACCCTTTGCACTGGTTTGCTGGGTTCACTGAAGCCTGTCCGCTCTGTCGGGTATGAATGGCACAGGACAGCTCTTGGTGAGACAGACAGACAGAGAATGTGGCAGTACAGCAGCCCCTCCCTCCATCCAACTCCCCTACTCCCCAAGTGACCAGAAACCTGTCACAACAACTGATGGATGGGAACACCTCTCTGCCACTTATTGGGCCACCTCTGGACTACCCCCATTGTTAGATTGCAGGGTGTGTGAACGGAAGAAAAAAAACCCGGCACAGGCGGTACGCAACATGGCGTGACGGATACTGAATTATTTTTGCAGCATATTGAATACGCATTTTTAGATTGTTTAGATACTGTGCGGTGAGTGTGACAACCCTTTGTGCCTCCAACTTTCAATCTGATCTGTCATAACTCATTTTCGCTGTCAGTATGTTCAATTTCACAGCATAGCTCCCGCCATTAACCTGCTCTTTTGTTCGTTTTGCCATAGGTTCAGCGATAATAAAATCACAATTTTACGGTCTCCGCTGTGTGCCACCTTGACAGCGACTTGGTAAATTTTGCCTTTTTATGAGCCATGACTATATTTTATGCGAGTTCCAACACCTAAAAAAAAACGTGTAAATAAGAAATGAAAATTTCTCGTGAAGGTCTGGTCTGAGGTCAGGCCTATGGTGATTTTTAAAGCTTGTGGGAGGCGTTCATGAAAAGGTCCCTCGAGCTTGAAGGAGCTCGTCAGAATGCAGCACTGAGCCAAACCACAAAGCCGGTTCTCTGCAAGCTTCGAGTAGCAGTTTATGGAGCTTATAACAACGATGGTGCATTGCATAGGAAAATAACTGTGGTATTTTATAGTATATAAAGGCTCCTCATTATGGTCTAGATAGCCCATACTTAGTGGTACTCTCTCCATTTGGAGCCAGTACGTGTGAGCAGATTAGCGATCAGCTGTGGATGGACCCTCGCCATGTTAACTCTCACGCGACTGATCGTGCAGTTTGCTACAAACTGGCAAAGCGTTCCTATCTCTGCACTCAGACGCGCTGTCTAGATTCAGCTGGGATGGTCTGCAGAGCTGTTGGCACCCTTGAGGCCTGTTCGCATCGCGGCCAACGAAGCCTAAAATGCAGAGATTTACTGCTGCGACACCTCGGCCTGACAGACAGCCCTGGCTTTTTACCGAGGCGGCCCTGAGGGAGGCAGACTGAGGAAAATGGAGAGAAGGCGGAGCAGAGGGCCAATTGCTAAAGCAAGATAGATTGAGAAGCAAGTTGTGTATCAGTGAGGCCAGGCTTCGTGACAGCGGCTCATAGTCATTCCTTTGTTGGACTTTGCGTGGGGAGAGAGACGTTTATTAATTAGTTACATGCAAGACGCAGTAGTCACTGGATGGACACGCCAACGTAGCTGAGTGAATACACTGAAGTAAATCAAGAGGACACACTGACAAAGTTACAGCCTTGCTCTTATCCATGTTGTGCTGTCAAGGCCCAGTTACATTACCAAGTCCACGGAGCAGAAGCGATCCTTTCTGGTGCTATTTTGTCCAAATCCAGTGAGCTGATGTTGTGCTGCTTCCTGATGGGGTGTAAGATGGTCTGGCTGCGTGTCTTCTGAGGAGATCACTGGTGGCTCCTTTGTTCTTCTTAACTCTGCTCCGTGCTCCGGTCGCCTACAAAGTCAGCTGGTAAGAATTAATGTTGAGGCCGCTGGCAATAATTTAAACTGGTTACTTAACTTGGTCAGTCGTGGGACAGGCTCTCGCATCGCCACCATTGGAGGGGGGATTTCTGCGCGGTGGTCTGCTGCAAGGAAGCCTGCAGAGGAGAGCTGTTCAAGAAGAGAGCCTTGACTGCGGCTGCAGAGAGCCGAGAAAGAGCTGCAGAGAGCAGCTCTGGTCGCTGCAGAGCCGGAAGATCGAGTGAGGAGTGGGGGGAGCTGGAGTTTTATTGCCTGACTACAGTACACGCACAGTTTAGTGGGGCTATGGTAGAAACTCGACTATGCGATTTAATTGGACTGCCGACCTTGTCCCAGTGTTCTAGCGCGCCAACAGATTGATTTATTGACATAAGTATGCCTGGTTGACCTTTTATGTCACAGACCAAACAATTGACGAACACCTTAGCTCGCAGCAAACTGGCTCTGTACATTTTGCACTTACTGTACGCTGTACTTTGTATGCAAATGAGACGCGCGCTACCTCTTGTACTTGGGGTGCGTAAAGACAGACGATGCCAACATTACAGCTGTTAACCTGTTGTTACTGGCTACTTCTTTTGTCACGTATTTTGTTTGACTTCCCAGGAGAGAACTGCGTCTGATTCCCAACTGCATTATCTGGGTGTGTTAGCTCAGCTATTAGATGTTCGATATCAGCCGGACTAGCTGGTTGTTGGGTCCGTGGGTGGACATTAAACCCAGGTGTGAAAACGCCAAGACCTGGGGGTTCAATGATCCTCCTTTATCTTTAGAACAAAAGAAGAGGTAGTGTTATCTATTTCACTGGGCCCGAATCCCAACATATCAGCAGCTATTCATAACTGCAATGTTTCTTTATTTTATTTATAATGGCAGGAAAAAGCACGTGAACCCTGTAGAATGGCCTTGCTTAGCTGCATGAATCGGTCATACCTGATGTTCCTCTAAGTCACAAGTACAAACACAACCGTGTTTAGATAATAACAATCTGCAAACACATTTTTTTTCAGTATCGCACACACCCATTAAACAAAGTGCTGGATTCAATAACCAGTCAAACCACCTTTTGGTAGTAACAACCGGACCTGCACAATGTTCAGGAGGAATTTTAGACATACTATAAGGAAGAATGTCAGGACAAAGTTCAATATTTACTGTAGGTTACTTAAGAATTGTTGATGCAGTAATTTGTGGAGCCCCAACTTAGGACCGAGTGTACAAATGAATGAGAAGTTGGAAATTTCTGAGCTAATTCCACAACTTCTCTGTTGGGTTAAAGTCTGGGCTCTGATTGGACCACTCCAAAATGTGGATTTTCTTTGTTTCAAGTCATTCTGTACTGTAGCAGATTCACTTCAGTGTTGGGGGGGTGTCATTGTCCTGCTTCAATTGGTGTCAGCCACCATGACGTTATCCTGTAAGATACCTTGATAAACTAGGGAATTCATTTTCCACTCTGGTGATGAGCTGTCCACCCCCCCGAGGTGGCAGAACCCCAAACCACGATGCTGCCTTCATTGCACATCGACCTTGGGTTGATGTTTTTTTTTCATGTTGGCATGTTTTACACCACATACAGCGCTGTGTGTTCTTGCCCAAAAATGTAACCTGAAAAACCTCAATGCACAAAATATTGTCCCAGTAGTGTTGCAGGGTGTCGTGGTGCTCTTTAGCAAAATTCAGGTGCATTGATGTTTTGTTTGGAGAACAGTGGTTTCGTCTTTGGCGTCCTGCCATGGACACCATGTTCCATAGTATATATATGTCAGACTTATGAACCGGCTTCAATGATTCCCTTAAACCTTGAGCTGTTACTCTTTGGTTGTTTATTTTTACCTCACTGACCATTCTGTGCCATGTTTTTGGAGTCACCAGAGCTGGGAGCCACAAAACTGAGTCATCTCCGCGTAGAGACAGACTGTTGAACTGTGGACTGATGAATATCACAACTCTTTGAGATGACTGAGCTCCGGGCAAATCAACAGCTCTTCATCCTACGTCTTCTGAGATCTCTTTCGTTTTGTTGCGTCTGATCGAAGCTGACGGGGGATAGTAAAGATACTTGTTTACTAGCCACTGGGAAAGAGCAGAAAAAAGGATTTGGAGAAGAGAAAGAGTCCTTTCGGAGTCATCAATAAAAAGAAAAGGGATGGAAAGCAGTGTAGAGATGAGATGGCAAAGCAGTGGCAGTGAAAAAGATGAAGTAGCCCATTTCTTTTCATTGATCTCTGTGCCCGATGGGAGGCGCATGGAAGGGGAGGTAGCGAATTGGGGGAGAGTATGTGTTGGAGCACGTGATTACATTACTCACCTTATACATGGAATAATATACATGAAATATATATGAAATGCAAGCATATGCACACACGATTAGAGCTCCTTTGTATGGTTAAAGGAAAAGTCTGGCTACCTTCTGGAAAAAAAAAAAATTTACAGCACAGAATATTATCATCTTATCATCATAACATGTAAAAATCAACAATGAATTGATCCTCCTCGCAAATATCATCTGTGAAGCTCCTTTTGTTCTGATTGCCTTGTTTTCTGACTTGCATTTTTTTTTTCCCCCAACCCGTTCTGTCCTGCAGGCCAACCTGAATGACTCCCACAACCAGATGGTGGTCCACTGGGCTGGAGAGAAGAGCAATGTCATTGTAGCCTTGGCGCGAGACAGCGCTGGAGCCACGGGGCCCCGAACCAGCTCTGTAATTACACCCAAACACATCCATGCAGAAGAGAGATAGGAAAGTTAAAGCTAGTGTGCTCGTAACACACTGCAACTTAAGAAATATGCAAACACGCAAAACACAAGCAAATTAGAAGCCCGCCCTCAGCCGTTTGGCAACACATTTCACTGCAAATACTGTACACATAACTCAACCAAATAGACAAACAAGCATACTTTTTCTGCCCAGCTCTTTGATTGTTAAATGGGTGTGTTCAGTAAAGATATTAAGGCATGTATGCAGGTTATTAGCTTAAGCTAACTGTTTGTGATTTAGGTGAAGATCAGAACACAGTTTTTGACTAGTTAATGCAGAAAAGCAGGTCGTTTTCAGGATGCTGTGTATTTTTGCACGCATGCGTTGACTCTCAGAGACCTCAGCCTCTCTCCCCCTGTTGCTGCTGTTAAAGGGGATGAGAGAGCTCGTGTGATTGGTTACTTCCTGGCTCCACCTGCTGATTCTGTATTCCTCCTCCCAATAATGCGTTCGCTCTCACTTCCACGTAGTGCAAGTTGTCTCAGCGCCTGCAGTCACTCAGACTGGTCACACCAGTTAGTGTTTGCATCTGGATATTTTCCTTGCCTTTGCATCTGTGCCCTTTTTCAGGAAAACGTAACACTAAAGGTTTATTGGGAAATCCAGACAATTCTGTGCACCAGCTGTCATTTGCACTAGACAACTGCTGAGCCACCTGCTCGCTTCCTTTTTTACGAAGTGCAGAAAGACAAAGCTCAGTCTGTATTTTTCAAACCATAAAAAAATATATGGAGGGGGATTTCTGCTTCTACAAAACCATGTTTGACAAAGTGTAACCGTATAGACACATTTCAAGAACAGACAAAATTTCTTTTCTGCTGACGTGCCGACTGCACAGTCACTGTAAAATTACCATACCTGAGTAAATTTGTCATTAGACCAGCTGAAATTCGTGGTCATCATCTCAAATTTTCACCAGTTGAACTTGTTAAGACACTACGTTGATAATTTTATTAGAATGGCAGTACTTGCAATTGGAAAAATTGCACTTTCAAATCACAATTTTGATTTAATGAAACAGAAATCTTTACAATCTAATCTACATACTGTAATCCAAAACCATATTCTTTGTACACGACTACTACTACTACTAATATTAATAATGACACGTCTTATTCAATATCACTTTTCACAGCACTCAAGGTCACCGTACAGAAGATCAGTAAGAAAACATCAGTAAACTCGATAGCTCATACAACAAGCAATGACGCATGGCTCAGCAACAGCAATCATGGGCCGCAGGGTGGAGAGGTGTAGGCGCTGATTACTTCCTCTCTCTTCTGCCTCCAGGTCTATGTGTCCTACGATTACGGGACCACTTTCATGCTTGTCTCAGACAAGTTCCAGCTTTCGGGGGCCAAGTTCAAGGATGACAGCAAGCAGGTCATCTCCCAGTTCTACCACAGCCCTGCAGACAATAGGAGGGTAAGTCACATCCTGGGACCAGTATGCACTTGCAAACAAAGGTGTGCACTATGGTCACATGCTCCTGGATAAAAGTTTACTTAGGCAAAGGTACCTCTGAAGGCACCTCAAAGCCACTGTGCTCCTTTGTACTGTTCATGAGTAAGGATTGTGATCATTCATTATACATTGTCTGCAATCTGTTCCACAACACCAGCCTATCTTGGTGATGTAACAAACTCATACCAACTACAAAGTGCTTATGACTCTCCGCCTTTGTATTCTTAAAGCTACACTGTTAAATGTTTAAAAATATGATAAAAATATGAAGAAATACTGTTTGTTTAAACCTGCCTCAAAACCTTAATGCAAGAACTTCAATGCAGAGAGGTGCTGTCACAGTCTTCTGTGAGCTCGACTCACTGAACTACCTGGCAGCAGTGCAGAGATATTCCCTTTTCAGTGAGCCTCAACCATCTAATCAGAGATGGGAGCTCACAGCTGTCAGTCAATACATGAATGCCGTTCTGGTCCAGTACTCCTTCTGAACCAAGCCTTCAAGCTAGTATTAAGTGCTGGAAGACACCGCTATGGCTGACTCACAGTATTCCCGCATTAGCTGAGACATGAAACACAATGTGGACATAATTAAATTTATAGGTATAAGCAAAAGCAAAGTCAGTAAGATACAGTCAGCTGTTGCAGCATTAAATTGCTTTTAAGCAGATTTTTTTTCAATCTGCCGTCATCGAAAACCGATAAAACTGCAACTTCTCCTGGGGCTTTCACAGAGAATGCTGTAAAAAAAATTTGCACAGAACAGAAATTTCTAAAAAGCTCAGAGGATGATGATGTTTCTCCAGTATCATGCCTTCTGTCTTGCCGGTGTTTTATCTCAGACGTGATTGATGGAGCCACCGTGGCATCCTTTCCATAGCAGCTGTTAGCTTCTCAGCTGCTGACTCAGCTGTTTTTGCATGCGCGTATCCATCACTGGTATTTGCAGTTGTATCCTGTGACGCGACTGTGGAAGAGCATTAAGTGTGTGCGTTTTTTTTCTTCTTCTTCGTCAGTACCTTTTTGTAGACTCCACCAACAATTACCTGTGGAACACCTTTGACTTCTGTAAGAGCGTCCAGGGCTTTTCCCTGCCGTTCAAACCAACAGACCTGCTGCTCCACAGCAGAAGATCCAACCTGGTGCTGGGCTACGACAGCTCTCACCCAAACAAACAGGTAAGGGCCGCTTCCATCTGCAGCTGCAACGTCATCCTTGTGGGGTGTAGCCGAACTCTTATTTTATATATAAGGTGGGCATATTTAATCTAAATGCGATGCAAATGTTGACAGCTTGAAATGCTCAAAAGCTGCGCTCTCTTTTTACTTCATTTGCAGTCTCAGGTAACCAAGAGAAGAGACTATTGGTTACTTTTTAGATTCATTGTCAAGCACTAAACGGTTTTCCGGTGTTCTCATCACATAGTGTAAGAGTCGAAGTGAAGGAATGAGCTTGACCTACATTTTTACATTGCCGCACCCCCCCCCCCCTTCTTCTTCTTCAACACCCTCCTCCTCCCTCTCTTTGCACCCCCTCCCCCCTCCTTTCTCTGTAGCTGTGGAAATCAGACGACTTTGGGGAGACATGGGTTTTGATCCAGGAGCATGTGAAGACCTACTTTTGGTAAGGGAACCGCTGTTCACATAACACTGAGAAATTATTGTTGCACAGTCACGAGTGTAAGAGAAGGCTGTGAGCCCACAGCAACATGCCTGAAACATGTGGCAATTCACTTTTTTCTCCCACAATGATACCTCAGTTATTTTTCAAAAAATTAAATAAAGAAAAGTGAAATTTCAGAGGTTGATATTTTTAGGAAAATGAAAGGAAAATTTGCCCCCATGCTTTGGACAAACCATCATTGATACAACCTAGAAAATACTGTTGAGAATTGCAAATTATTTGCAGTATTTTCTGTGATACTATTTATCATATAAGTATATTGCTTAATGTTACTTTGACAATTTATGACAAAAGTTGAATCAAAGTGCAAATGGTTTTTCATGACAGTATTAGTCAGTCATGTGGCAGTGTCTTATACCATGGCCGAGTTACTGCCCAACTAACAGTGTTGTTGCAGTTTCGAATTGTAACTTCAATCGTGTTTGAATTATTTACTTTTTCCAAAGCTCAACATGACTCACCGCAGTCAAACCTAGTTTGTCAGGTCTCTACGGGAAAGATTTGTATTCCAACAGACCAGTGTCTGCCTCTGAACAAGAGGAAAGGTTAACCCTGCTGTGAATCAAAATAGTTGATTTAATAGTGATTTATAGGCTGCTGTAACCTAATTAGATAAAAGCCAATGGATTGCTTTCGAGTAGCCTTTCTTTCGTAGCCTTTGGAGCTGCACTTCTGCAGACAGTCAGACAATGAAATTAGCGAATGCATCGCCCTTTTTCCCTGCCAAATGCTTCAGCAATCGTCTGGTTTCTTTAAATTTAAATGAAAGCAGTCGGCGTACAAGGCAGTGCTTCAGACCCGGGGAAATGAGGGCTGAGGGGAAAATGAGGACGCGACACTGAACAACACCACCAGACCACTCTGATGTCTGCTTGTTGATAAACGAGTGTTGTGATGACTAAATGTCTCCCACCTCCCATCTCTGCATCTGCTCCCGTCCGAGTGCATGCTAGTTTAATGCGCCTTTGGGCGAATCACATGGAGCTGATGGCGGCCTTAGCTGCTTGTTCCTCGGTGAAGCTTTATTGCCTCTTGGTTTTTTAACAGCCTTCTGTCACTAAAGCTAACACACACACACACACACACACACAGTGTACCCAAGCACAACCACCTACCAAGGTTGTGCGATATGACCAAATTCTCCCATTACAAGTTACAGTAGGCGATTTCACATCCAAATGATGATATGGCACATTTTCTGTAAAGTTTTATGCAAATTCTAAAGATTATGAATATGTTTTTGAAACGGCAGCCCTTACCTCCTTCCATCTATGTCTTAGTTTTCCATATGGTGTGCTGTGAGCAAAAGTGTCATCTAAAACAAAATGGTTACAACCCTCTTTTAGGTACAAGCTCCTCATTTTGTCTTGGTTGGTTGGAGTCCTTCTCTTCTTCAGAATTAGCACGTTTGTTCGTGTTGCCGTCATGCAAATTGCCCGCCTGCATCTGTGCCCTCGGGCGAACACAAGCGGTGTCCGATTTGAAGTTAAGAGAGTGGTGTTCAACATGACAAAATCAACGATATGTATATTTATATATAGTCATCTCCCACCGTCCGAGCAGATATGCAGGTGAGCAGCCTGCTGATTAGTAAGAAGGGAAAGCAGCTTGGATCGGTGGTTGATATCTAGGCCATGAAAGCAATTAAAATGTCATTTGAAGGGTAAACACTGACAGCAGGTATGGGGGCAATGTGCATTGGATGCGACGCTACACTTTGTTCTACGATGCAGCTAATGTGCACCTCTACAAATATGTGTCTTGATGTCGGGGCTGTGGCACTGACAGAGATACCATGTGGGAACTGCAAGAACTGAGATTTAGACAGCTCTATTGTTATATAACCTGGGATTAAATGTTGTGAACCTCAGATACGATGGATTGTTTCATTATATACAGTATTTCTTTTGTCATAGTGTATGAGAAATCAGAGATGTTTGGGTGATGGCAGAAAATGAGAAATTGCCACAACAGTGGAGGAAGGGTGTTTAGGAGGCTTTAAAAGGGGCAGAGAGTCATTCAAAGGAAGGGACTGAGACAGACTGCGAATAGCCCTCCATGCACTCTCAGCCCAGACAGTGTCCATCAGTTAAACGGGGGTCTTTGAGAGAATGCCACGGAGGCAGAGCTGAGCCGAGACACTGCTCTCTGTGTTCAGCTCTCGAGACGCTGGAAGAAAACACGCTGATTTGGAAGGCAGACGATAAGAAGCCGTGAATCTCTTTCATTCATTGTGGCTGATTCTCTATGCCACAGAGTCTAAACAACCGCGGTCATAAATAGTTTGACCACGCTGTTTTTCAAGGTTGACAGATAGACAGATATTTTCAGCTTGGTTGTGCTAATAGTCTGTATTCTGCGCTGACATTTATTATCTTGAAATTCGACCCTTTCTAAACCAAAATAATGACAATGCTTCTTTGTCAGTGTGAAAAGCTTCAGAAACAGCTCAGTGAAGGCCTGAAATGTCCAGGGTTTTTTTAGTAGCAACCTCACAAGGCAGACTTCAGTACATGTTTTTCACAGATACCTCTGATGTTGGGTAAAATTCTTCAAGCTGGAATGATACATCGAAAACAAAATGAACATAGGCTGTAGTTTGGACTTTTAAGGACAGCCTTTGAGGCTTTCCAAAAGTCCTACTATAAAAGACCCACTATAAATTAGGATTTTGTGACTCATATTTAGGTGTTTAGACGGGGTGATGGCAACAGTTCAAACATTTAACATATTGCGAGTGAGAGTCAGAGTTTCCAAAATGGAGAAGTAGTAGATTTTTAGCTCTGTCACCATCCACCTTTATATAACGCTCCCTGCTGTAGTATACACTGCTCCACAAAAGAGGAACAGCTTGCAGTTGAGATGTCCCGTGATGTTCTTGACAATCGGCATCAAGGCTGATTTGGGCATATTTAATGGATTGGCTAAGAATCTGAAATCAAATCCTTTCCTTACTGTACCCCGTTGTGTTTTATCCGGCTCAGCTTCCTTGTGTTGCAGCGCTGCTCTCCTTTTAATGACAGCGGACAAATGGTTAAAATGACAGACGTGTCTCCAGTGGCCGGCCATATTAGCTGTCACGAATATTATGTTCATTCCATGACATGTGTGGCAGACACAGTACATATTTACATTAACTTAAATGTTGATTAAATGTCACCAAATATTAAAGGATATGCACTAGGATAAAAAAATTAGCATGTGCATGTTTATTACCTGAGTAAGGGCAGTTCACCAACTCACTGAGCCCCCAGTATGATGCATTTTAACATTTTACACTTCATCAATCAATCCAGGGACTATCAGGTAGATGTTGTGTACCTGATTAATTTGCAGTTTATTGTACATTTGTAGTCAAAATGAAATATGAAATGATGAAATTAATACTCAGGAATGAGCAATATTCCATTGTCATGCTTCGGTCAAAACAAAAACCTCAGTCATTATTTTTTAGTTTTTCTTAGAATGAATTTAAACAGCAGAATTTTGTGATAATGTAATATCATCACAACAGCATTTTGGCCATGAGACATAAAATGCAGGCAAGAGACAGAACAGGATTCCCCCTTGCCACGTGTGCCGTGTTGTTGGATTGGTGGGGGAGGAGGGTGTTGAAATTTTTATGTAGGCTTTCTGGTATTCCATTAAGTGACCACTAAAAATACTGTGTTGGGAAGGAAGTGAATGGATTTTAAAATGAACATACAAGAAAACAAAAACGGTCATGTTTCCAGAAGATCTGGCTAACAAGTTGAATCTCCTGTTGTCCCATCTTTTTCCTTCCTCTCATCACCTGTCCCCATCTTTTTCAACCCCTCCTAACATCCTTCCAATCCTCTCCCTATTTCTCTCACCTTTGTCCCTCTCCTCCTGCTTCCTTCTCCCCCATTGTAGGGGTGTTGAACCCTATGACCCCCCCACAACAGTGCTGGTCCAGAGAAACGAGCCCCAGGGTGTCTCCACTATTCTCAGCAGCACCGACTTCTTCCAGAGTGAGCAGAACCGCAAAGTGATCCTGGAACAGGTGGACAGCTTCCAGCTCCGAGACAAGTACATGTTTGCCACCACCACACGGGTAAGAAAAAGAAAAAGAAAAAGAAATATATATATATATATATATAAAATATATATGTACTGTACTGTGTATATAACATTACTCAGTAATTGCCTTACACATCTTATTTTAATGCAAATATTAAGAATATACTTCACCTACAAGACGGCATTTTGGCATTGTTTTGTAGCACATAAAAATGTTTGATGCAATAATGATGATGACAGTGGTGGCACGGTGTGAAGTTTACACAGGGTTTCCTGGTGACTCTAAATTGCCTGAAACTGTGAATGGTTGTTTGTCTCCATGTCTCAGCCCTGTGATAGACTGTTGAACTAGACCTTTAGGTGACACTTTTGATAACAAATAAATTGTCACTTGAAATTTGGAAAATGTATTTATACTGTATGCATTACACTGAAGCCTTTGCTAGATTAAGATTAAGCAAATTAATTCTTCATGAAAGATAGTAAATTGCCTCGGGTCAAAATGTACAATGTACAATAAAAGTCCTAGACTGTAAAGCCTTTACTTTTTTAACTTTTAACATTTTGGGAAAGACACTTTCTGTCTGAGACTGAGATATGAACACCAACAACATTCTGCGCCTTTATTATGGACATACCATATAGAAGTGTACTGACATTGCTTTTAAGGTCCTGTTACTTTTGCTAGATTTTGAAACTTAAACACCCCTGTTAAATCACATCCACTGTTATTATTGGAAGCAACTTGTTCCAGTGGGGCCTTGAAACCTTGTCAAAACGTCTGAGAAAAAGCAACAAAAAAAGTTCTCTGCAGATTTCCTGCAGTTAGATAGCTGGTAATCCCAATTTATATAAACAGTACTAAATACCAGTAGTCACAAATGTACATTAACGTAGCATCTTAAACCATATGTTTTCTGCTGTTCTACTATGCACCTACAAAGCCCAAATAGTATTACAGCTAAGTTAAGTAATGAGGGGAACAGCCACTTTCCCACTTGAGCATAATCTGCTGAGAACAACAGATGTTAGATCGATATCTGGCTGTTGGTAACATGAAGCAGTCAATGTCATTGTTAGTCGCTGATGTTTGCACAGTAGAATAGGCAGTAGACAGGCAGCCAGCAGAGCAGATGGTGACTATGATTTGGATCTCACCTCCTCTCTGGTTTCACGGTGGCGGCCTGTAGCTGGAGTCTTTTAGAAACAGCTGATTATAAAGAGGGGTTGGCTGTGTAGGATTTGTTTGATCTCATAATTGATATCAGATGGTTCATCATAGTAAGTTATCGGATCTAGCTGGGCTTCCCTTTGATGACAGATATGACCATGACTTGCTTGGATTTTGTTCTGGTTGATATGGTCATATCATCCATATATGCCCTGATGGGAGGGTGTCGGAGACTAGATTTGTACTGCTCTCCACCTAGCACCCATCAAGAGGCTTGGATGATGACGTCCATAGCCATGGTAAAGGCAGGCTGGAAGCTGATTAACCCTACCATGTTGCCAACTTCCAGACGCTGCTGTGCTATGGTGTATTCATCAGGTGTAAGGCACAGCTGTTTGTCCTGGGAACAGGATTTGACATTATCGGTTCTGGGATACTGAAGTAGCTGAACACAGTACAAACGAGATTGTGAGGGACTGAGCCAAATGGTCGAAGTCCAGGAACACAACATGGAGTCCTTCCATCCTTTTCGGCAGTTTGGATTTGATGGAAGGTCATATTTGAGTGCTCCAGACACCCAGGAAGAACAGGGATCCCTGCTTACTGAACAGCCTGTAAGCCAAAACACTGAATAAAACTTTTCCTTCAACGTTCAGGAGACTGATGTGGCGAAATTGGTTGATATTAGCAGATTCCATATCTTTTAGGATCATGATGGCCCTTTTCCTCATCTAGTTTGTTGGTATGGTTCGATTCTGCCACGCCGCCTTCATCAACCTCCATAGGAACCATGCTAGTAATAGTCTGGTGCATCCTTGTAAAGCCTGTATGGGCCTCCGTAATGGCCCACGAGGGATGTGGCTCTTGCCCTACTGGCTGTTACTGTCTCACTCCACTTGGGAGGGCTGACATGGAGCTGATGTTCAGTTTAGTTTGACCTAGTCTGATCCTTCTTTCGACACCACTTTCTTGGGTTCTCTGCTCTCCTCAAGGATGGCAGCCGGTTCTTAATTTCTTCCTGCAGCAGATTTATGCTCGCCTCTGTTTTAGCTTTCCTCTGTTGTTACTTCAGATGCTTTCTCTCTTTGATCAACCATGCTATTTCCCGCTGCCTCCTGGATTTGGTTGGGACAGGTGGTGGTTTCTTCCTCTTTTCTACCACTCTAATGTACTCAACTCCATAGCTGTAGACGAGTCCTTCTATTCTCTTCAGTTTCTTAGCCACAGTTTCCTTCATTGTTCCAGAAACCTGCTGAGGTCTGTGTTGACCTTTTCCCACTCCTTCTTCTCACAGGATTTGCGCCACTTGATTAGCGGCCTTTGCCTCCAGGCCTTATTATCGATCGCAGGCTGTGGTAGACCAGGTGCATGGGTCTCTATTGTGCTCGAACCCACATCTTCCTCGGGGTTAGGGGTATTGATGTCCTGCCGACTTTGGTTTTCTTTCCGCTGCCGAACCTTACTTGACTGACTCGATGTCCTTCCTGAGAAGCAGTGGTCGATGCGAGGTCTCTGTCTGAGCTTTCATTCACCGTTCCTGCTGTGATGTATTCTTGGGCCTGCAGAGGATGTTACTTTACCCAGCCACAGCTGCATGAAAAGACACTTTGTTTTTACATTGTATTAAAAGCCCATCTAAACAACAGCATTGTCTGAGGTGCATTGGGCCAGTGGGCCATGAATATGTAACAGATGTTCCCCGACATATAGAGCAGAGAGGGAGTCTTGTTGCCAGAACTGTGAAGTACATTAAGGTGCGATGGGATTCAGCCAGTAGCAGTTGGGTGAAACAAGCAGAGGGCACTTTGCCTCAGGGGTTTGGCTTGTGACAAAACAGGTACCTTTTTTAACATAAGATGTCAGCCTTGAATAAAGAAAGGCAACAGTGACCACATGGTTTTCCGCTGTGCCGGTCATTAACAAATGTCACCTTGTTGCTGTTTACCATGTGGGAGTGTAGCTTTCTCTCTGTGGCTTTGTGGGTTACAAGGATATGTTAAGGATGCACTTACTTGAGTGTTACCATTGAGAGGTATACTGGAAATACTGGAAAACTTTTCAGTGTGATTCAGCAGAAACTGAATACTGCAGCAGGGGTGACAAATTGGCCTTATTTAATGTTTGAACTGGCAATTTATAATGGTTGTATAAGAGTGGAGGGTTTGACCTTGGGCAGCAGGAAGAAGGAAAGCGGTTATCAGTAAAGAAGCACATAACCCAAATGTCCTTGAAAGAACAAATGAATCATCCAAATTAATTTCTTTATTCTTCCTCTCTACTTATTTTTGACAGAGCAGTGCCTCATTGATTAGATTTGACTTTGCCTTATTATATGATTTGAATACAACCAATGCAAAAAAATGTTATGCCCTGAGGTGTACCAGCATCCTGCTGCACAACAGGGTATCCACCCCGTCTGCTTTGTATAACTGCTGCAGACAAGATGACTTGCTAGCCCAGCAGTAACAACCCGACTGCTATTCCTGCAAATATGGCTGCATTATGCTTTCGACTGCTGAATGCCAGGATGACGTGATGTCAGCTACCACTGATCTCCACTCTGTATTCCATTTGTAATTATCGTAATTGTGTCTGTTTGCCACCTACACCGAGTTGATCTCAGGCCCGAGCACTGTGTCTCAATTAATGGATTTGAGAGTTTAGAGAGGATCATTTTGAGAGATCATGAGCACATTGTAGCTCACTTACAGTTGCCACTGGAGTGTAGTCTGTGGTTTCAGTGGAAAAATATATCATCGCCATGCCACTCGCATGAAAAAAAATACATAGTAGACATTCTCCTGCCCAACTTTCCCACTTGATTTGCAAAGTAAACTGACATGATAAAAATACACAGATAAACAATTTCTTCTGCAACTCAAATTCAATAATACCCAAGTACTTACTGTATATGTTATTGTTTCATTTTATTCCATATAAACTTCTATTTATAGTAATTCTATCCTTCATCCCTCTCTATATGCATTTCTGTCAGTGCATTGCACCTCCATTTGCCCCTCTTTTCATTCCTTACATCTGTCTCAGTATAGTTGCTGCTTTGCTTCCACATCACACCCCACAGTCAATGTGGGCCCTACTGTGGATAAATCAATACACTCAATGGAAAAGGCTGTAATGCTCTGCTGGAGACTGGGATGCTCAGGCACTCAAGGATGAACACAAATCCTTCCAAGGGGCACGCGCGCACACACACGCACACGCACACATAAACAAGCCTAACTGTTGGACTCAAAAAAGATTTTATCAAGCTCAGACCCACGATGTTAGAAAGGAAGTTGCTGATAGCAGATATTGTGACTTTCAGTGACTTTATAGCATACATTTTATCACCAAAACTCCTGGAACCGAGGGAAATAAATTGCAGCACTTGTCCAGAATTGTGGTCTTGCCAGGGTGAAGAAGCCTCTTCAGCAGCATTACCAGTGTAACCATTCGACAGCAAATCAGCTAAACATTTTAATGCAGCTTTACACTGTTTGTTATAATAAAAAAAACGTGAAATTGCTACTAGATCGATATTTCACCCCACTTTCGTTTTGTAATATGTTTTGGTCGGGTTGGGCTTGGGTATTTGCCGGTGCTGTCTACAGGTTGTGCACATTAGGACTTTACAGCAAAAAAATGCGCAGCGTTTCTTTCTTTTCTGCCATCAAAAGTGCGGTTACCGATAACAACTGAATGTTAAGTTGTTGAATTAGTTTCAAAAATGAATTCAGATTTGACTGATTCAGTGTTGGATGCAGATTTGTTAAAATGCTATGAAATTTCATCCCAGTCTCTGAGGCACTGACACTGAATGGCTGATATAGAATTATTAAATATATCTAACACTGACCAATTATAGTTTTCTAACAAGTACATTAATCTGAATTCCAGTCTGACTTTTTAGTTCAAAACCAATTTATAGCTTTCAAAAGCTCGCCCTCTGCAGACTCCTCACTCTCTCTCTTTTTAGTCTTCTCTGTTCTCTATTCTTCTTTGTGTTTCTCACCATATTTTTTTCTCTCTCTCTCTCTCCAGAGGGTGTGGCTGTTAAAGGCTCAAACAGGGTGGTCCAAACAAATTCAGAGTGAAATAATGAAGCTGCTTGGCTCCCTTTAAGTTTGAACTGAGCCTTGTATCACAAAATAAATTTACAGCTGGGAGAGTGAGGAATGAGACGGAAATGGAAAGAGTATGTAAACTGTGACGATAATGTAAATAGAGTACAGAGCAGAGCCTTGAGAGAGGGGAAAGCAGACATCTCCCTTCTCATGCTAGAACTATAGTTTAGATGATCCAGGGCAGGTAGGTTTAATATAGTTTATACAGTACAGTTCATAATCATAGACATACAAGTATGAGATGGTTTTCAGGGTGAATATCCACTTTGGAAGTCTGTTGTGAAAATTGGAGATTATAAAAAAAAATCCAGAATTGAGCCTTCATGACCCATAAATCCTTCCTCACTGTTTAATAAGGAAATAATTTCTGTTTAGAAATTCAGAATTCTGTTTAGAATGAAATTTTTCTCACGCAGAAATGGGCCACTCAAAAGTGTGCTTAGAGATAACCCTTCTGGGTTTTATGTTGGAACCGAAAATAAGAATCCACAGATTTTCTTAGGGGAAATACACAAGGAATGCAACATTTTTTATATTGAGTACCATCTCAATCTATAAAAGATTTACTCCAGTAATTTAGTATTTTGCTTTCATAAAATTATAGGACTCAAAAGAGACAGAATTTATAAAAAAACAGTTGAAAAGTCAAGCTGTTTCTCCCTCTCATACACACACTCTCTCAGGCATTCACACACACACACACACACACACACACACACACAGAAATGAGATATGCTGAAGTCCTCCACTCAGTCTGCCCTGCATGCTTGTAATTCATGAAAGATCAGAGCTTTGCTCCCTCCAGCTGCCAGTTTCCTAATGTATTTGTAATGAGAATAAGACGTGCTGTTGGAGTTTCTCTCTCTCTCTGTCTCACTCACTCACTCACTCACTCACACACACACACACACAGTCACCCACTGGGAGTCCTTTCAAGTCTCAACATTTAATGTTTTCTGACTCAGCTGCTGAATGCTGCACGCCTGGGACATTAAGACAGAAAAACATCATCAGGACAGCGCAGATAACAAAAGCCTCTTCTCCTTATCCAAAACTTCACTGCTCTGTGGACACCAGCGTCCAGCTTACATAAAGGAGACAGGACATCCAGAGAGTCACATGACTCTTTCTAGTTGTTCAACATCTCGGTGTCTTCCAAAAATGATCAAATTTTGGGTACTTGAGTGAAATCATTTTTATCACTGAGATTTGTGCAAAGTCATAAAACATTTGTCAGTGACAAACAAAGCCCTTGTGTCGATTTCCAAGTCGAAGCAGATGCCAAAGAAGCACTCACAGCATGTAACTGGATTGGCTGCCTCTTAAGTGTTTGATGTTTTGACATAAACGATGAGTGGTTGAATGACCTGTGCAGCGCCTGTGTCCTTTACCTCTCCAGAAACTGTTTGGCAGCCAAGAACCTTCATCTGTTCAGCTCTGGGTTTCCTACAACCGGCAGCCGATGAAAGCTGCCCAGTTCATGACCCGCCATCCAATCACGGTGAGTTCTCGTGTTACGTGTTGAGAAGCGATTCGGAAGGAAAGAAATGTATGAACGCATTTAACATCAAGTAATTACAGAAGGACTTTTCACTACAATTGGACAGCTGAAAATATCTATTGTCTCTAGCCCTTCAAAATCTAAAAACAGAATAATTTTTACCCCTAAAGCGTTACAGCTTTGTGTTACGGCTTCATAGGACCCCATTCATTTCTCGACTATCTCACAAGCATTGAAACTTGCTGCACATTAACACTTAACAAGAGAGCTGAAGGTAAAACAGATTGTTCTATCTCTGACAATCACGGGTCAGGAATGCCTTTACGCTCAAGATTTAATTCATTATTTCACAGATCTGCTGTATTTTGTAGAAATAATATGCATATTATACAGATTGCTACGGTGTTGGAAATGAAGATGATGGTCACAGAATGATCATCGACTTTATGACCCTGTAAAAACTTGGTGACTGGATCACTCTCAGATGAGTCACAGTCACAGATGAGTCAGTTAGTGTCGGCTCCGCTCCCATCTGTGCCAGTACACTGTGGATTACTGAGGGATTACTTGAGCAAAGTATATATAGACAATGTGGTTTCCCATATCCAGAAATATACAACACACCTGACAAACCTTGTTGTGGTGACACAGGGTGGACCTGTCCTTGTTCGCACCGTGTCTAGTCATGTAGGTGCAGTCTAGTCAGACGGTAGATCACTGACCTAAATATGTCCTCCTCTCTCCCCCTCTGCCCAACAGGAATACTACATAGCAGACGCGTCCGAGGACCAAGTGTTTGTGTGTGTGAACCACCTAAACAACATCACACACCTCTACATCTCAGACACACAGGGCCTGTCCTTCTCTCTCTCGCTGGAGAACGTGCTGTATTACAGTCCCGAGGGTTCTGGCAGCAACACACTCATCAGGTGCCACACACACGCACACACGCACACACACACACACACACACACGCATTATCTTACATTTATCAAAAACCTGTTAAGCTTGTCGGAGACAAAAGTGAGATCATCTGATTATTAAGTGCCAGGGCCACAAAAATGAATAAGCCACGTTCAATAAAAATCTTTGTCTGGGACGATAAATCAGCCACTGTTCTGTCCCAGCATATTGCACATTTTCATGGCTTCATCCGTGGTGGAAGAAGCATTCACATTTCGCACTTCAATAGAAGTGTTAATACCGCAGTGTGCACCTATTAACTTTAGCCCTTCACCCATTTTCCGCCCTGAGCCCCTGGATCTTCTCCTGGATCAAGACATAGTTGCATGTGCTTGGAATACCTTCATGGGCAAGGATCCAGCAGGTATACTAATCTGATGCGTGACACAATCTCTCGCTCTTTGCAGTGTGCAGGAGCAACACCGACTCCTTCTGGATTTCTGGGCCCCTGACCCTGTTTCATATGTAGCTCGCAGCTATCTCTGTCTGAAGGTGTTAGGCCTGAGGATTTCTCTCAAAATTCATTTTCAGCTTGAATACTTTTTAATAATAGACAGGGATAGTTCATAATTTATAATAATCTGTGTTGGTAGTTAGTCTACAATTACCATTATGAACTATACTTAGCATTTAGGCATTTACTGCTAAAGAACAGTGTAATATGCAGTACTATTTAACTATTTTTGAACCCAATTTAAATTATTGTAATATTTACTTATCAGAAACTCTCGCATTCAAACTGTGTCTACTTCAATACATTTGCATATCATTCAGACACAACATCGGCCCCAGACACCAGAAGTCGGATCAGGATGCCAAATTCCTCATTAGAATTATTATGGCCTCTTGCATCAACAATCTAATTTCTTTGGTCGTCACATTATCCGTCAAACAAATGTCTTTTACTAAAAAAAAAAGCTATGTTTCCCTGTGAAGTGTAGTGCAAAGCATAGAGTGGGAACATATTAGTGCGTCTGTTACATCATAGCGCTTGCCAAACAACTTCACACAATGCTGATTAAGCCTATCAGCAGCAAGTCAACGTGTCGGTATTTTGCATGATATGGGAGGTTTACATTTGGTGTCTGTGGAGATATTCCCGTGCTGTGCCCCAGTAGGGAGGCATTTTACATCAACCAGCAATGATTGGTTTGCCAGGGCTGAAGAGGGGAGCAACCATAGTGACGGAGACCGGCAGATAGAAACTCGGAGTATGGTAGAGCTTATGGGGGAAAAACTAAGAAATAACCAAGAGAAGTCTCTTATTCTCAAAGGCAAAAAAAGAAACTCTGAATGAGTATCCACATTATCCAGTACCACGTCTGGGCCTGTCTGTAGCATTCAGTCATCCCAGTTTCTGTCCTTGCTCGCAGAGAATTTTTTTTGAGATAAGACAAGATAAAGCTGCATCTCTGTCGGGAAAGAAAAACACTGAGAGCCTACGAAACCTATTAGATCCTCTTAAACCAGCACCGGAGCACATCTACGCCGCTCTGTCTTCATCAGACCCAGCCTCTCCAGAGTCTGAGGGGAAACCTGCACCACTTCAATCATCCCGGAATGGGAGTTCGTCCAATCGGCCAGTGTTTTCAGTAGTACAAGGCAAAGTTGATGCTACAGCATAAAAGAACATCATTACAGGAATCAACAACTCCACTACCCAACCTCCCCCTGAACCAAAAGACTGTTTTAAGCAGTTTATGGAGGGGTCTGGCTGTATTCCTCCATCCCGTGCCCTTTGGGAACTTGGCTTTTTAGCCAAAGACGGATAACCATAAGCCTCATCGTTTGCAGGTCTACACTGTATGTCCAAAAGTTGTGTGCAGCTCTTACTACATCTAGCGCGCATCCTGTTTCGCAAGGCTGTGGTTTGCATACTGCACAGTTTAGTTCTGATAGCATCAGTTTTTTTTTTACCTGGTAATCCTTAAAATGGCACTAACCATATTCATGTGCCAGGTTTCCAATCCTTCCCATGTGCGAGTGTGAATGTTTTTGTTGTTGATTGCCTGGATTAGTGTTGTGTCTGCACCACTCCGTTTGTTTCCCTTTTCCAGATGGCTGCGTAGGAACACCACATTGTTTTTCAGCACACACACACACACACACACAAGAACAGACAACTAGCTGACAGCGAGGAGATATTCACTGAATACAAAGCATATCAGATTGGAATCCTTGTAATATCAGACACATAGACAAATAAAATAAAATCTTGAGCTTTTCTCCCTGACTCTCCTATCATGTGTCCCCTCTGTGCGTTTCAGGTACTTTGCCAACGAGCCTTTTGCAGACCTGCACCGCGTAGAGGGCCTGCGAGGCGTCTTCATCGCCACGCTCATCAACGGCTCGGTCAGCGAGGACAACATGCGATCTGTCATCACTTTCGACAAGGGAGGAACGTGGGAGCTGCTTCAGCCACCTGCTGCCGACAGCCTGGGGGGAACCGTGGAATGCCAGGTACAGTATGTGGACGAACCCGCGCGATAGATGCTCTGCCACCTTTCTCTCCAAGCGAGGAAAGCGAACATGCGCACTTCGCCTAACCCGGTGGGAAATTCACATACACTTTATTATGGTCAGTTGTCATATCGACATTTAAGGTGTATTGGCTGATTCATAATGTCATCATGGATTGAGTGACACACAAACGACAGTCCACCTTGAATGTTGCCGGTAGCCGCCAGCAGCATTTGAGCAGCACGGTGGAATGAAAGATTTTTTTTTCCAGACCTAGCTCGTGTTAGCTCGTTAAGATGAAAGCAGCAACACCCTTTCATTCACCATTCGGTCGTCTTGACTGTTTCTTAAAATGAGATACAGACTTGACGAAGCCTTTCACCTTTCACACGTGGACAACTTGCGCTGCGTCTACAGCGGCTGCGGGGTAGGAAAGCTAGCTTAGCCTGTTCAATGAGCTTGACCTTTGCCCTCACGGCAGCGTTTCCAACATCCATGCATTCATCTCAGTGGTAGACCGCTATTTTTTTTTTTTTACCTTGCTTACACTTGTCTACTAGTTGAAATAATTAGCATTCATAAAATAATACTTGTACTGTGGACGCATAAGCTCACAGAAAGGAAAGGTCAATGTTGTTTAGGATTAACGCAGGGGAGAAGAGGGCTGACAGAAACAATTAGACCGTGTCATTGGATTCTTGCCTCCTCCCCTCTCCTTCAGCTCAGCAAAGGTTGCTCTCTTCACCTGGCCCAGCGCTGGAGCCAGCTGTTCAACATCCAGCTGAGGAGGATGCCCATCTTATCCAAGGACTCTGCACCCGGAGTCATCATGGCCACAGGTGGGATAACGTGCTCCGACCGTCACTGACAAGAGAGCGTTTCAAGAAATGTATTTTTGTAACCACGTCAATTAATGTTTGGAACTGCATCATAAAATAAGCCCTTTAGCCCGAACATGTGTTTCTGACAGTTCTCTAAGTCAAGACAGATTCTGACAAATCTTACAGTTCTCTAAGTCAAGACAGATGAAGACACTGGGTGCCATCTGTTGGTGGGTGGTCTCACTGACAGAGCGGCAGTCACGCAGGCCCATGTTTTTTGCGTTAGTCACCCACTTCCTCTTGTTCTGATAATTCAGATAACTTCATCCGAGACGGGAAGCAAGTCATACAAACCTACAAACCTTCCCCTGTGTGTCTCGAGCAGAGTCTCTGTCTCGCTCTGTAAATGTCCACTTCCTTAAACACAGGAAATGTGGCTGGGTTCCTGTGCCGAAGGTACCAGAAACTTGCCGTTGTGTCAGTGTTTGGTGGTGAGGTTTGGTGTGCCTCGCAGACATGCAGAAAGTCAAAATGAAATGTCATAAGAGAAGGAGAAAACTGTTTCCACATGTTGCAGACCGATGGGTTCAGTGACAGGGAGGTAGAAGGAGCTTCTCCCCTCCGATGCTTAAGCAGAGATCTTCCCTGCAGATTGAAGCCGCTTTGCCTCTGCTGGGGGGGGAGAGCATCGATTTGTTGATACTCTGCAGTGTTTAGGAGACTGCTTTTCCCTCCACCCAGTGAGACCCTCTAATTAAATTCTTAGTAGATAATGGGCATGGAGAGAGGGGGAAAGAAAGAGTGAGAGGGGGGGGCAATCGCGGGTGCCATTCGCTTTATTATCATTCTCAAACAGATGAGCTAATTACTGCTGCAGCACCCAGCGGGCACTCAACGGGTCAAAGACACTCATGAATACGGGCAGGCACGGACACACAAACTGCACAGTCACATCCGCATACGCTGCCTGAGCTGCTCACTTCCTCCACATGTGTGACTGTCATGGCAGCTTGAAAGTATTATTGAGAAAGAATGATTATTCTTGAATTCATACAATCTGTGTTTCCATCTATCTGTCCATCCATAATAGTTCAAATTGGAGGTTATTTTTTATTGCAACTGCGATCAAACACAACTGTAATTTTGTTTGTATCTCCATAAATAGATGATGTAAGAAAATTTGGGGGACACCATCGTTCATTTTGACTGTTGCCAACATATAGCTGATCCAGATGTTAGGCTGAACGCTGAGAGAACATCCATGACATAAAGCTATGGCAAAGATGGGAAGTGTTCTCAGCCATGCTATAGTGGCTTACTGACTTCGGCGTTCCCCTCGCTCCCCCCTCGACTCCGCCGGCAGGTCGACATTGTGATTCATCCATCAGCCCAGGCCATAACAGTACACGGCACATTAACATAACATAGCTGCTATCCAGTGGAAATTAAACAAACGCCTCATTGTCCTCCCAGGTTTTAGGCAACACAAAGCTCACAACTTCTGAAATCTGGAAGTGATAAATGGCTTGACGCTCAATACAAACTTGTAAGGGTTTGTTGTGCTGAACGGTTTCAACGGGGCAACTTCCAATTCATAATGACCTCGCAACAGTAACTGTGGAAAACTGGAAAAGATGCTTTGTTCCTTTTTGACGATCTTCATCACAGTCAATAGCATGGCTGTAGATTCTTAGTAGTTTTCTCAAAACAAATGAAAAAAAAAACCCAGGATGATCACGTTCCATATCTGTGTGTTTGATTTGAGCCTATTTCCTTGTGAATCGGCTGCGCAGATCATTCCTGGTGATCTGCCTTATAAAATAACACGCTGTCAGAGGAAAGTATTTGCCAGTGCATGCAAAGGCCACATGCCTAAAAAGATACAGAATGCTATGGTTTGAGTTCTTGGGTTACACATTTTTCCGTATGTGGAAATAACAACGGCAGCCACACCAAGTCTGTAATATTCAGGGGAAACCTCTATAATGTCTCTGTGTGAAATGCCTGCTTGTCCCCTGGTTGCAGGCTCTGTGGGCAGGAACCTGGCCAGCAAACCTAATGTGTATGTATCTAGCAGTGCTGGAGCCCGGTGGAGAGAGGTCAGTATAACATCTGACACGGATAAACGAACAGCACTGTCTGTTAATGGGGTTTTACATGTTGCCATGGATTTCGTTTCAGTGCCTGCCAAGCTGCGCAAGCACGATAGATTTATCTGCGGTTTTGCTTTAACTCCTCCGTAGTTGTTGAAAAACAGGTATTGTTAGATGGAAACAATCATTACAATTCCCTCTCATCATGAAGCATAACCTGCGTTTAATATTTTTTTTTACATTTTTTATGACAGTGGTATTTACAGTCTTTACCTTACTTGACTTTTAACTAAATTTTGTGAATTTCTGAGACCCATATGGCCTCACCCCAATGTTCATTAAAATGCCCATAGATTAGCTCCTCCACTTAAATTAAGCTTTGTATTTCCCAGGCCACAGGTAAAGAGTTTTTATGGCCTATTATGCACAGTGCGTTCTGACAATTAACCGCCCCTGCTTTCTATGATCCAGGCACTGGCAGGCCCGCATTTCTACACATGGGGCGACCATGGTGGTATCCTGATGGCTATTGCACAAGGAGGCGCCACCACACATCTCAAGTAAGTTCAAATGGCCCCTTCAAACATTCCCCTAAGGAAGGAAATAAATTGCCGAACCACCTTGGGGGAATCTGTGGAGTGAAGCACATAAACCCCACCTGCCCCGGTGGATGTGCTTATTAATCAGCGGAATGTAAGCATGTGAAAAAGCATATCAACCTTCCCTCGGTAAGCAGAGGTGTAATAAAACATATCTAAGACGACAGCAATGCTGCAGGCTGCTTACATGTGAGCGACCTCGCTCACATGCAGTTTTCTTACCCCGGTCCCTCGCTTACTTGGTTAAAACGCCTATGAAAGGGCTGAAGAGCTAAACACGGGGGCCGTGTCCCCGTCAGGTTCAGCACCAACGAAGGCGAGACGTGGACCGACTTTCAGTTCTCGGACCGGGAGGTGTATGTTTATCAGCTGCTGACGGAGCCAGGGGAGAAGAGCACCATCTTCACCATCTTCGGTTCCTACGCTAACCAGAGGCACAGCTGGCTCATCCTTCAGGTCAACACCTCTGACGTTCTGGGTAGGTTTGAGAGGGAGGGGGCGGCTCACATGGAGCGCTCCTGCCTTAGAGATTCTCAGCTCTTAGCAACAACAGCATACGACAGCTATTTGGAGGTTTATACTGCAGACATACAGTACTTAACAGAATATTTATACATGTATCCAGGTATTTTATCACTTGAAACTCTCTTCTTTCTCGAGGAGAAAGAAATGTAACAAGTCATTTTTAGATCCGTGTGGGGGCCAAATATCTATCGATCGATTTTTCTTTTTCGTTTTCCAGGTGTGCCGTGTTCAGAAGCTGACTACAAGCGCTGGTCTCCTTCTGATGAGCACGGCAACGAGTGCCTGTTGGGCAGAGAGATCACGTTTAAGAGGCGGGCCCCCCACGCCACGTGTTTCAACGGAGAAGACTTCGACCGGCCCGTCACCATCTCCAACTGCTCCTGCACGCGCCAGGACTATGAATGGTCGGGGTCCCGTACATGCACAAAACATTCACATTCATCGCGCTCCTCCATTTTCAGCAGCGTTTTTTTGCCGAGGTGTTGTCGCGGCCCCACCTGGAGTCCGAGACGGGCACATTTATCATTATAGGAAGCTCCGGTTGGACTGACTTGATTTTATAAAGAAACAAGAGGTTGTGACTTCTGTTACCTGAAGGAGAGGAATGAGGCACAGTCCGTACCATCTGGGACATCATGCCCTTGTGTGTCTTGGCTGGGAGCAGACTTTATACTCCTAACTTTTCATCCCCGTTCAGTCAGTTCAACACATGTTACACGGAACATATGTTCACCAAAACCCAGAGATTGAAAACCTCTAATATTCTAGTGTATCGTGGGCCGAGGAGAGAGGCGAGAATAAGACGCCAAGGAGGCTGCAACATCCTTGTAATTAGCTGCGCAAAACTGTCCATGCAAGTATTCTAACATCCAGGGTTAACTGGTGACCAGCTCTTCGGGACAAGATGATGCAAATTCTGTCACACTGCAGTGCAATGACTTAGCTGAAATGCCTGCGGGGGTTGAAAATTAAAATCTGTGCTCGTTATGTGTCGTGTGGGTAGGACTTCAGAGGTAGACGGAAGTGACTGGCTGGTGTCTGACTCTTCATTCAGTAGTAATGCTGGCAAAGCAAGACACCGGTTTAAGCTTACGCTGCACATTTTTATTGCTCCTGGAGCTCCCATCACGACTCATAACCGGTCCGTCTTAAAATGCACATCGGGTGCTGCCAATAATCACATAGGCAGACGTTAACTGGTTGTTTTTTTTTTTTCCTTCTCGTCCTCCTCCACTTCCTCCTTCCAGCGACTACGGCTTCAAGCTGAGCGAAGACCTGTCTCTGCAGGTGTGTGTGCCCGACCCCGAGTTCTCAGGCGACCTCTACGCTCCTCCAGTTCCATGTCCCGTTGGTACCACCTACCGCCGCAGCAAAGGGTAAGTGGCCGCGGCCTTTCTGCGGTTCGGCAGCGTCACGTCTGCCGACATATCCCTTCATCCAGCGCGAGATAATGCAGGTGATTGTTAAAGGGTTAGCTTGAGCTTAAAGCCCTGACTCTCATTCCCAAACTGAGCTCAAATGCATGAGTGCAAACACGGCCTCCCCTCACCTGCTGCTCGCGACATAATAATTAGGAGCTGAAGTCATTGGCACCACCACCAAGTTTTTAGTGGAAGGAAAAACTCTTCTGTCCCTGCTGCAGCTACAGGAAGGTACCAGGGGACAGCTGCAGTGGAGGGGACGTGGAGTCGAGGCTGGATGGAGAGATGCTGCCATGTCCCGTCGGAGGTAAAGCTGTCTTCTTCGGCACATTGCTGCGCTTTCTTTGTGTTACTCTGCAAAAAATTGCCATTGTTTTAAAGGTGCTGTTATACTGCAACATACACAGCTAGCTTTTGCTACCTGCTGCTGCTTTGTTGGTTACCTGCCTGTAGAATGACTGTGTAGGGGTTGGGTTAGGTTCTAGATCACAGGGTTTGGTGGAGAAGATGGAATTTTGGGATGATTTGGATTAGAAAACTGTCTGGTTGAGTCAGAGTTAATCTGCGAAGTAAATCAAGAAATGGATCTTCTGTACGCCAGTGCATCTTTGGAAAATCATACGTTAAGATGTCTGAGTCTTGAAATAGGAGGAACCAAGACTTTGTCTTGTGATTGATACGTAATTCATATGTGAATTGAAGTGTCTCTTCTAATCGGCCGCGCCTCTCGTCTTCTTGCAGAGAGCAACGAGTTCATCCTGTATGCCGTGAGGAACTCCATCCATCGGTATGACCTGGCCACGGGCACAGACCAGGCCCTGCCTTTGGCCGGCCTCAGGGAGGCTGTGGCTCTGGACTTTGACTATGACAAGAACTGCTTGTACTGGGCTGACATCTCATTAGACACGATACAGGTGAGGGACTAACTCCTGCGGGCGGCAACCAGACCAACAGCAGGTTTTGTTTTGTTTATTAGACACGGACGCCTTGCCAAAGTGGGATTTTCTGCCTTATGGAACGAATGTTACTGCTCATCATTACACGCCACAATCATATCATTTGTCTTCAGTGTTTATCCCAAGGCTTCAGGGGTTGCGTCTCCATGATTATCTCTCTGTCTCCTGCAGCGTCTTTGTCTGAATGGCAGCACGGGTCAGGAGGTTGTGGTGAGGAAAGACCTCCTGAACGTGGAGGCCCTGACCTTTGACCCCATCAGTAGACTGCTCTACTGGGTTGATGCCGGCGCGCAGAAGATTGAGGTGCGAAAGCGTCTGCAGAGACATGCAGTCAGCATTGTTAAACGACAAAAAGTGTTACACGACCCGGGATACCACTCATCTGTCTATATACTGCATTTACAGCTGTAGCTCCATCTGAGCCCTGTTCTTTAAACATGATTATTATGTTTTACATGCCTCACACTTCATGTTTACTGCTTATAATCAGCAAACATCAATGACGTGTATGCAAAAGCAAGTTGTGCTGTGTGGACGGGAGTCGTACTTAGACATCTTCTCCTAAAATAAACTTGTGATCAGTATATTTTCCCACTAACCTATAACCTTGTAAAAATGTCTTTAATCGGATGCCGAGCGGAGGTCATCAGAGGTCACGACACTGAGCATGAGAAAGCACACAGACGTGTAAAAAGTCGCCATGTTGTTGCGTTTGCAGGTTTCTAACCCTGATGGAGACTTGCGCCACACTCTGCTCAACTCTTCCGTCCTGGAACTTCCCCGTGCGCTGGTTCTGCTTCCCGGAGACAGGTTAACACGCACGCACGCACACACACACACACACACACACTTTTAAGTCTGTACTTACACTATGGAGAGGCTCATTATTAGAATAGGTTCTCTAACCCCGCACAATCTGCAGTTCACACTGCATTACCAAAAACCTGCTATCGCTCTAAAATTGAGTGTGTGGTCCTTTGTTCAAGTTAATGATTTATGAGGCTGTTAAATTGTAATTAATTGAAAAAAATTCAAAACATTGATTTTTTTTCCCCCCTCTTATTTGAAAGTCAATGTAAGAAGTAAAACTTTAATTATGCCTAACCCCTAAACTGATGCCCATCATTCAGATTGGTGCGGAAATGGATCATGGCTCCAACCATCACGACTCCAAGCCTAATCCCATCCTTTACCTAGATTTACAGTCATTCTAACCTCAACCCATAAACTTCCCTTAGAGGAAGGAATGACTAGACAAACACTTTCCAAAAATGTCCTCACTCATCTCAAATTCACATGCTTACATGTTGGTTCCACTTCTGCAGACACACTTCTGCTTTCATTTAAGATGAGCGCAGCTGGCATCTACCTCTCTGCGACGTTCAATATTTATTCCCTTTTTGTGTTTGTCAGTAAAGTATTTAATTTTGCACCACTGTATTCACTTCCCTTTTCTCCAGTCTTGCGTATTTGGGGCAAATAAGGCCTTTTATTTTTAAGGAAGGAGTCACTCAGTGTCCATCGTCCAGGCAAACTGGAATTAACTAGCAGTTTACACACATTTACAATCAGTCAGATAAATCACATAAATTCCTATCATTAGTTTATTTTGTTTTGGAACTGTATCATTCTTTGCAACCTTGTCAAATTTCTTCTTACAACAGACAAACAGGTTGATGTGTCCATGTTAATTCTTGCCCCCCTTATGACAATAAACAATGTACTTAATTAAAGATTAAGTCCGATTTGAGTGAAATTGGTACTTTCAACTACCCACAGTCTGATGTTCTGGACCGACTGGGGAGACCGAGCAGCCGGTGTTTACCGGAGCTACATGGACGGAACCAATGTGTCCTGCATCGTGTCGGAGGGCGTGCGCTGGCCCAACGGGATCACCGCCGACGACCACTGGCTGTACTGGACCGAAGCCTACAGTGACCGCATCGAGAGGGCCGACTTCACCGGGGGCCAGCGGAGCGTTCTCATGGAGGGGCTGCCCCACCCGTATGCCATTGCTGTCTTCAAGGTGAGCCAGTACATGTATGTACTTTGAAAAAACGAAAAAAAATGTTAAAGGAAAAAAAGTTGGACTAGAATTTTGAAATATAATGAAAAGGCTGTCTATTACTGAATAGCTTTCAGAAGCTTGTTGTTGCTGAATGTTCTTTTCAGAATGACCTGTACTGGGACGACTGGTCCAGGATGGGAATCTTCAAAGCTCCAAAAGGTGGTTCCCAGAGCAACGAGCTGATTGTTGGCAGACTAACTGGAGTCATGGACCTCAAGATCTTCTACAAGGGGAAAAATCGAGGTACGGAGCGGAGAGTGGAATCGTAGCCAAATGGCTTGAAGCAGCTCACCAGGAATAACATGAATCAAATGCGCGAAAGTTTACTGCAAGTAATGGGTCTTTATCAAATTTCAGATACACATTGATTAACTAACCTGTATCGACTACAGGTAGATGTGAGCTGTCAGGATTACTGCTTAGAGAGCGATGCTGTATTAGTGTCCAAACTGAACTTGAATGATTGTCTTCCAGGCCACAACGCCTGTGCCGACCAGCCCTGCAGCCTGTTGTGCCTGCCTCAGCCGGGCCACCGACACACCTGCGTCTGCCCGGAGGGCACTCCAACCGTAACAATGCCCAACGGCGAGCTGCAGTGCCAGTGTCCCACCGGCTACCAGCTCCAAAGCAACACCTGCGTCAAGACGGGTGAGACGAAATTCACATTAGTGCCGGATCACAGCGATCGCGCGCTGGGAGACATACGTGTGCGATCTTGTCTCTGTTGGAAACTAGGCCTTCAGCTCAGAGGGGACCCGCTGATTAATCGGTGCTTGCCTGTGACCCTTGTTTTCCTCCATTCAGAGCACAGCTGTTTGCCCAACCAGTACCGCTGCTCCAACGGCCGCTGCATCAGCAGCATCTGGAAGTGCGACAGCGACAATGACTGTGGAGACATGAGCGACGAACAGGAGTGTCGTGAGTAGTTCACTCTGCATATAAAAAAAGCTGTTTCTTTTAGGGGTGGCGTTATTTTATTTGTCTTTTATTTGTGCCCTGTCCACTTTCAGCCACTACCACCTGCGACCCCTCCAACCAGTTTCGCTGCATGGCCTCAGGCTCCTGCATCCCCCTTGCCTTCAAATGTGACCATGAAGATGACTGCGGGGACAACAGTGATGAAGAGCACTGTGGTAAGCTGTGGTGCTGGTTGTGTTGACAGACTGTTAGCATTAATGTTGTGTAGTAAAATAATGTTTACAGTGACCGATTTGTTCACAATGATGCTTGCGATGCTCTGTGCAGATGTTAATAGGCAACGGTTTTACTTTACTTTTGAACAAATGACATCACGGGGATCATATTTTCAAGCCCTAACTCTACCTGTACTGTCGGCACATTTCCCAGAGTCTCACCAGTGTGGCCCCGGGGAGTTCACATGTGCACGAGGAGTTTGTATCCGCGAGGCGTGGAGGTGCGACGGAGACAACGACTGCAGAGACTGGTCAGACGAGGCCAACTGCACAGGTTACTGGTTACATTTTAAATAAACACTAAACTGAAAAAGGACAACATGGTGTGTAGCAGTGGTAGCGCACCTTTATAAGTCACGAGAAAAAAAAAAAGCTCATTTGAACCTTCAGGCTCTCTGTGCTTTGTCCCCAGTGGGCCACCATACGTGTGAGGCCAGCAGCTTCCAGTGTCACACAGGTCACTGTATACCGCAGCGCTGGATGTGCGACGGCGACGACGACTGTCAGGATGACTCGGATGAAGACCCTCGACGCTGTGGTGAGTCAGCATCAAATGCTCCACGCAGTCGCCCTGTCTACTCTGGTGTTAATATTGTCATCTCTGTGCTGTAAATGAAGCGATGGTGCCGAATTATCTTGATGAGATGTGAATGCATGATTTTTTTTTAATAAATCACGTACAGAGGTGGTGATTTTACCAACATACTGGTTGAAGGAAAATAAAAGAATAGGTCTGTTATATCAAAGAACACACAAAAAATATGCAAACATTTACATTGCTGATACAGAGCGGCCCAAAAGTACAAGAACATTACTTAGTCGTCAGAACCAGCTTTATAAAACCAATTGCTCTTGGCTAGCGGAAATATTTCATCTAGTTTGTGCTCTCTGTTCCCAGAGGGAACTCGCTGTAAAGGCTTCCTCTGCTCCAACGACACCTGCCTGCCAGCCACCGTCCACTGCAACGGCATCAAGGAGTGTCCAGATGGCGCTGATGAGCACAACTGTGGTGAGCGACGCCTTCTGCGCGACCCTGGGGAGGGCGAGATGCGAGGCCGCCGGTGCGCCAGAAGTCCCCCTCCTCCTCAGAGTCGTCACTCCACCAAATCTGAACAGACGGCAATAATTCACATTCATTTCGATTCATTCTGGCTTTCGTTCACCCGCAGACCCCCTGTGCACTCGCTACATGGAGTTTGTGTGTAAGAACCGAGCACAGTGCCTGTTTCAGTCTTTGGTGTGCGATGGGATCAAACACTGTGAAGACGGATCTGATGAGGACAGCGAGTACGCCGGGTGTGGTGAGCAACACTCTTGCAACACATGCGTGCATGCGGACCGAGTCACCGTACTTGACCTGAGAAAGCCCCGCGCTGACTACACTCATCACCCAACCCTAAACCCCCAGTCGATGCTATAAAGTTCCGTTAGAGTGAATCAAGGAGCCGTGGGTACGGCAAAGAGTTAGACAACGACCTGAAAAAATCCCATCCAACACACCCTTAGGGGCTGTGGACTGTCGACCGATCCATCAGCAGATTGTCTCAGGTGTTGCTGTTTCGTGGCCTTTTTTTACAAATGTTGAGATTATTATCAGGAGCACGCAGATATTTTGATCGAAATAGGCTAAGCAATGATCTCAGGGACATGGTGGCATTTCTTTGACTTTATGAAAGGAGTGTCTGTGCGAAAAACGGCTTACACGTGACTGGTGGAGGCAGCGCAGCCATTGGCCAAAGTTCTGCTAAATCCTTTTTATAAAAAATCCAATTAATCAGCCAAGACCTCTACTGTGGGACAGTGGGAAGTCTGCCGTGTTCACGGGTCCCTGCTCCAGAGTTGCAGGCCCTGTGCCCCTGGATTAATGAGGATCCTGTCACTCGCTAATGTGGGACATTAATTAAGGATCAAAATCTGCAGTTCCTTAAAAGCCAGAGCGCAGCTGTATCAGTTGAAAGTATAAATCGACCAGTGATGGCGTTTGCCAGATGCTTTCTCTGTCAAACCTCATATTGTTGGACACATTGCACTTACAGATTAATGAAATTAAAAGACTGATCCAAAGTGACTTTGTGCTTTCTCTCAGCCACGCCGTCGGAATTTGGCAAAGTGTGTGACGCCTACACCTTCCAGTGTGCCAACGGAGTGTGTGTGAGCCTGGAGTGGAAGTGTGACGGCATGGACGACTGCGGGGATTACTCTGATGAAGCCAACTGCGGTGAGGAAGGAGAAGGGCATGACGCTCAAAAATATTTTCATCAAACTGGGTTGGAGGAGCACGCCGTACGCAAACAATAGGATGAATGAATGAAACATAAATTACACGGTTTTGTTCTGCAGAATTTCTTCTCCAAAAAAAGGGAAGTGCGCGTTGTGTTGAACTTTTGCTCTGTGTGCCTCAGCTGCCCCCACCGAGGTCCCGGGCTGCTCTCGGTATTTCCAGTACGAGTGCAAAAACGGACGCTGTATTCCCACGTGGTGGAAGTGTGACGGGGAGAACGACTGCGGGGACTGGTCCGACGAGGCCCAGTGCACGGGTACGCCTTTCGTCTGTAATTAGGCTGCTTTGTTGTTACAAGCAACAGAAGCCTGAGGTTGGCGTGTTATCGCCTCTGGTAATCTGATACAGTGCAAAGCGTAAACGCTGCGTCCCCTGTGTGGCGTGGACGTTATCACACGTTGTCCCCGAACTCCTCTCCATGTTTGTTCTGCCTCATTGTCAACAATCAATCTAAGGCAACACTGGTTGAACAGTAAACGTAATTAAATTATGACCTGTTTGAAGTATATACAGTATTTTGTCTCGGCCTGTTGGACTACCTTCAGGATACGCAGGTCTCTTTTCTCTCTCTGCACCTTGTAAATATGTTTGCTGCTTGGAAAAAAAAGACATTTCAATCACAGATCTCCTCTCTCACAGGCGGAGTTACTCCTCACACCGTGGCCCCCGGTCCCTCCACCTGTGCCCCCAACCGCTTCCACTGTGGCTCTGGAGCCTGTATCATCAATACCTGGGTGTGTGACGGCTACGCTGACTGTCCCGATGGCAGCGATGAGCTTGGATGTCCCACAGGTACCGACCTCCGTCTGCTGACTGGTCTGGTTTTATGCAAGTTTTGGGTGTTTTTATGGGGAATGCAGAATTATCCAGTCCCACTTGTACCCATATCATATATAAAGCATATATAAAGTGAACAACACTGAGGAAGACATAACAATGAACAAAAGTGTGTTCCTCACACGACCCACGATCGCCACTCAAGGCTTGAAATATAAGTGAGTAAAAAGGAATATAAATATGATAAAAAAGAAACAATACAACAAAAAACAACAAAGCCCTTTCCTTGAAGATTGGGATGTCAAATATTCTAATTAAACAGAAAAGAAGAAGCAGAATAAATAAACTGAGTAAAAATGCCACACCTCGGCACAATGTGTTTCTCCGACAGCAGTCAACGGCTCTGCGACGCTGGCTCCGGTACCCACCCAGGCCCCCCCTCCCCTACCCGCCCCCGGTCGTTGCAGTAGGGGTCAGTTCCTGTGTCGCCGACCCCCCCACTGCATCCCCGACTGGCAGCGCTGCGACGGACTGCCCCACTGCCAGGACGGCTCCGATGAGGCCCACTGCCGTGAGTCTCAGCCATTAACACCAGCACAAACACACGGAAACGAGAGAGTGGAAAGAAAATCAGGTGTAAAACGGTTTTGATTTCAGGATGAAGGATGGATTCAGAATGTGAATCTATCCTGCACCCTAAAAAAGCCCCTGAGGCTGAGACAGAATAGACAATATGATTAGAATAGAATATCAATGTGTGTGCCTTGGTTTTTGAAGCAAGTCCCTCTCTCGTCACGTCTCCTCTGATGTGTTGCGCAACAGGTTCAGGATCTGACACACAGATACTGGAAGAACTGGTATGAGGTTACTGCCGCCAGGTGCATCCAGTTATTAAATCCACTGTTTCATGGATCTAGTCGATAAAAGACACGAAAGATCATAATTGTGTATCATTAGTATAAGCACATTATGTGGAGATAAGACCAGTTTTTATGAACGTTTAAAAGAGAAAACTGAGTCACTACAAAGGATTCGCAAACTTTTTCTTGCAACTGGACAGTCAGTTATCAGCATTTCAGATGCAGATAATGCAACAACAATAACAAAGCGGGTATTTTTCTTTCCACGCCACCCCTGCCCATGTATCTCTCCTACCACGGCCGTCCAGCCACCCGCGGGCCTCTGTTCTGTGTGAACGGGACTCGCTGCTCCGACGGCGAAGCCTGCGTGCTGGACAGCGAGAGGTGCGACGGCTTCCTGGACTGCTCCGACCACAGCGACGAGGACAACTGCACCCGTAGGTCCACGCGTGACCGACTTTCTTTTTTTGAGCTGTCAGACGATGCACACGGCAGTGCGGTGTTGCCATCTACTGGTTGTTTGTGTGCACTTGGGCTGTCGGCCTCATGAAATGAAACAGAGCCCATGTAACTCTCTCTCTCTCTTTCTTTCTCTCTATCTCAGTGGACACCCTGGCTTATAAAATCCAGAATCTTCAGTGGACACCAGACATCTCTGGTGCCATTACTCTGACCTGGTCTCGTCCCAAGAACCTTCCCCTAGACTCCTGCTACTTCCTCATCTACTACAGGTGAATTCTTCTCTGCCATCTGGAAGCTGTACACCTGCCGAATATGTCTGGAATCATTATTTTACAGCTAAATTTGGCATTTCTTTTTTTTTTTATCTTCAGACTCGTGGGCATACAACAGTGGACCATCATGGACACTCACAGCAACAAGACCAGCTACAAACTGACCGTGTTGAAACCAGACACCACCTATCACGTGAAGGTGCTCACACAGTGTCTCAGTAAGCTGCACAAGACCAACGAGGTGATCACCGTCAGGACGCCAGAAGGAGGTGGGTGTCACGTCAGCGGCCACCGATCATGAAATTGTGCTTAACTTGTCAATACCATAAACCTGGTTACTTTTTTTTTAACATTTCTTTCAAGGACATTTACTGAAAAAATCTGAAAGTACACATCATCAGCTCTTGGACAGGGTGTGGAGTGACTACTCAAATGAAGACAAGAAGACAAAACAAAATAGACTGTGTAGTTTTTATAAATTTTACAGTTTTTGGATTTATGGAAAAATTAGTCAGTGGACACTTTAGCCCCACTTTTCGATACCAAGACGTTAGGCTTTTCCCCCAAATTTTTGTTTTCTTTGCAGATAACAAATAATACATTTTCAGAATTAAAACCAGAATATAGCAGCTCAAAGGATGGATAATTTAACCAGTATGCTCCAAAATGACCGAACATGCTAAAAAAAAAATTCTCAGTAATGTCTGTCTGCTGCTGAGCACGGAAGTATGTCAGTATGTCAGCACTGTAGCCAAGAGTAAGCTAATATGCAGTAAATTGTTAAACCAAAAGTGGTAAACTGATCAGAAATCCAATAGCTATTGATTATTGTATTGATGTTGCACTTCTAGCTAGCAGCCACAATCGCAACTTTATGACTGTAAATTGCCAGAAACCATCACGCGTGTGTTCCTTCCACTGGATACATAATGCATGACGAAAGTGCGCATCCACGTACATGTATCTGTGTGTGCCGCAGTGCCCGACCCCCCCAGGAACCTGCAGCTGTCATGTGATAACGGTCAGGATGGTACAGTGGAGGTCTCCTGGAGCCCTCCTGACAAAGGACATGGCCTCATCAGGGAATACATTGTAAGTCCTTTTTCTCTGTGTAAAACGGTTACGGGTGCGCTCGCACCACGCGACCCGTACTGTGCCCGAGCGTGTTTGACCCTTGATCGCTCAAAGTTAATGACTTGAAAGTGGGTGATAGAAATGTAGAGAGAAAGAAAAAGAGAGCTCAATTAATCAGGGCAGCTCGCCCGACAGTCAAGGCCTTTAGCAGCATGACTAAGGGATGATTCAGGGATCACCTGAGCCAGCACTAACTATAAGATTCATCAAAAAGGAAAGTTTTGAGCCTAAACTTTAATACGGGGAGCATGTCTGCCTCCGGAACCTAATTCGAGAGCTTGTTCCACAGAAGAGGAGCCCGATAGCTGAAGGCTCTACCTCCCGTTCTGCTCTTGCAGGCTGTAAGGAACTACAAGTAGACCTGCATTTTGAAAAAGGCAGCAGTCTGTTGGGATAATGGGGAACTATAAACTCTTCGAGTTATCACGGTGCGTGAGATTTTTGGGAGCGAAGGGGGATTTTAAAAATCAGTTCTGGTTTTTACCGGAAGGGCCCGCGCCTTTAAGCTATCACAGGAGAAATATGTGCTGTCGGGAACTCGGAAGAAGCTGCGAGCACTGACAAGAGAGTACGCTTCGACATGTTCCATTCTCCGTCATAATTTCTTTTGGTCAGCGGTGTCAAATGCGTTTTTAAGAGGCAGGAGCAGTATAAAGACGAGTCCATTATCTGAGGCCATGAGCAGATGTTAATAACGTTCACCGGTGCTTTTTTCTGTGCCCCGGTGTCCTCGAAATTTTTAAACATATCATCCCCATGCAAATACTCTCATAATTGGTTTGTAAAAGCCTTTTCAAAGATTTTGGAAATGCGTGACAGGGTTGGAGAAAGGTCTACATCTAAGACAAGGCTTAGATGTGGATGAAGTGTAGGCTTTCTAAGTAAAGGTTTAACTACTGCAACCTTAAACTCCTGTCTCTTTGTCAGCTTGACTACAGTGCTGAAAAGAAACCCAGGGTTCTTCATCTTTTCTTCTGAATGATGAGTAATAGAAGTCCTTGCACTACAGAGGGCTTTCTAATGTATGCATCTTTCCAGGGTTTTGTGATACCTGTATAAAAAGATTTGTATTTGTGAATCGCGCCGTGGGCGAAAAAGACTCCTCCGGGCTCGCTACCTCCAGCGTGAGCGTGTATGTGTGTTTCACGTTAGGTTGAGTACAGCGAGCGTGGAGGTCTCGACTGGACCTCACAGAGATGCACCACAAACGATACCGCCGTGAAGCAGCTGCAGCCAGACACTCTGTACAGGTTCAGGGTAAGTGACTGACACACTCACACAGCTCCTTTTACCACTCCAGTATGGTCAAATTATGAGTGTGCGTAAACGTTAATGGTGCTGAGGTGCTGTGACGTTGCTCAGGTGGCGGCAGTGACCAGTCGGGGTGTGGGGAACTGGTCCGAGGTCAAATCCATCACTCCTAAGAAAGGTAAGACGGTCGTCCCCACGATGCCACACACTCTCCAGCGTGAAAAATATTCCCCGCACTGTCACCTGCTGGTGTTAGGTCGGGATTTAAGTGTGATAGTGTGAATGCTGACAGGCTGAAATGTTAGGATCTTTCTGTTAAGTGCTTCAGGGGGTGCAGATGTATTCATTTGTCCAAGTGGTAAGAAAAAACCACAGAACTTGAAAACCACGTGTGAGGCTTCCTTAGGGAAACTGCCGACCACGTCTTCACTAATCACTAACACAAAGTGAGATGTTCAGGTTCAAATTTAAGATGAACTAAATTCAGTAATGCAGTCCATGGCACAGTTGTTAAAAAAACAACTGTACTAAATTAACATTTAAGATCAGGTTCTCTTGTAATTTATATAAAAAAAGCTGCTGATTTATGACCAGGGGAAAAGGTGGAAGAAAACAAGAAGCCAGTTGCCACTGTGGTGAATTCAACACAATGCGCAATGGAAATATTTCCTTGTTTGAAATAAATAAATTTGAAAAAAGATAGCTTAATTCCACTTTTTTCCATTTCTCTCTGCTGCAGCTCTGCCTCCTCCCTCTGTGATCGCCGACACCATCACAGCCGACTCCATGAGCCTCTCCTTCAGCTTCAACTCCCAGTACGATGTACGTACGAGGCCGTGTTCGATACACATTTACTGCCCAGCAAGTCCGCGTTCTGTGTGTCTGTCCGAACATGACTCGATGGGCGCCCTGCGTTTCTTCCAGGTGAAACAGTACATTGTGATTCTGTCCTGGCAGTTTGACAAACATGTCAAGGAGAGCAAGAACTATACAGTCAGAGAGGGGATACTCAAAGGTACTTTGTCTTGGTGTTTGTGCTCTCCCAACACACGCGTGAGTCATTTATTCATTTATTCATCCGACGCCAGCGCCGATCATAATTTCATTCCAGCCAATGCGCGTCTGTTCCCAGCTACAAACCTGACGGCCGGAACTGTGTATGAGGTAGCTGTATGGGTTCACACCAGTATAGGAGACAGTCCCACCGCCCTGTCCCATCATCAGACCACTGGCACCCAGCCAGAGAGACCCCTCCTCAAAACCAGGGCTCTCAACCAGACGGTTGTGGACTGCAGCTGGACCATCACCGGACACCCGGCACAGGTACAACTCACACCAGAGATGAGATCTAAAACGATATAAGTGACTTCTTCATTACAGATCGTACATCATAGAATTTGAATTGAGGATCAGTGCTCCTTTTCACCGCGCTTTTGCATTTTCCAAACTTGACAATGTTTTGTAACAGACCACACACTCGCCAACTCACTGAGAAGTCCACTTTGTGTTTTATTTGTGCTGCGTGTTTGTTCGTGTGTAGATGTACGGCGTGTTTTACGCCACCTCCTTCCTGGATCTGTACCGGAACCCTCGCCTGGTCCGCTCCGCTTCTCTCGGCCTCACAGTCACGGTCGAGAGTGATGAACAGTATCTCTTCCTGGTGAGCCTTTTTTTGCGATCGACCACTTAAACAGCCGATGCTTTCGAAGTCTGGATGTCTTGGATCTGATAATCAGAATGTTTTTGTGCAGTGAGTCTCAAATAAAAACTCACGGTCTCACTTGATTTTAAATCTAGTAGTATACTTGTTTTGTATAAATGTTTTTTTTAGTTTTGTGTTCATCTTTAATTTTTGGGTGCTTTTCATACATTGTGGTATTGACTAATTATAGAACATGTATACCTGTATGATATATAGGTGATTATAAAATTCTATACAGTATAAATATATAATGACGGTGGACAGCATTGGCTGGTATCACCTTATTGCTCCATTACTCAGTAACCATCATTGGACCCGAGCCCCCGTGATTTCTGCCCTCTGTCTCCAGGTGCGTGCGGTCTCTCCCTTCCTGGGTCCTCCCTCCGACTACTCTGTGGTGAAAATGATTCCCAACGAGAGGCTGCCCCCGAGGAACCTGCATCGAGTGCGAGTGGACAAAACCCAGGCCACGCTGAAGTGGCAGCCACCTTATGATGCCCCGAACACGCCTCTGGTACGACGCTGTGTCATGTTACTGCGATGATGAATGAATCGGGAATATGTCGTAAACCACAGTGCTACCTCTTATATTTTCCCGCCCTCCACGCTGATCAAAGTACCTGCCCGATATTGTCTTTCATTGTGAGAAAGTGAATGGGTGGATGGGGGAAGATGAGGGGAACAGCTACTCCACTTTGCCACCTCTGCTGCTGCTGAGATAGTATGTTGAGGCCTTGGCCATGGATCTTTAAGTCCCTCAACAACCTTAAAATGGATGTTGCCACAAATTGGTTTTTCACACATTTGTCAATCTTAGGCTACCTCCCGCTGTCCGTGGAGAAATCTTGATTTTTTTTAATGAGCAAGAAGGTATTGACAGCAGTTGGTTTCCATGGTTGCTGCCAGGCAGGCACTTGGGAACTCGGTTGTGCATCCGCCCTTGAGAGAGGCTCACTTTACACCACCAGGGGGCAAGACGGATCTTCACCGAGCCACTTGTTGATGCTGATTTGGAGGCTTGAAGGAAAAAATCAGTCGCAAAAATGAAGAAACCTATGCTATTGTGCATGTCTCCATCTCCCACAAGCCCCTCCAGCTGATCCTCCGTTTTTCCAAAATCTCCCGGCTCATTTACTGGTCCTGCTCAGCTTGCGATTTACATGAAATTATTCATCAGACTGGAAATACCTAACAGCACTCTGAAATCTGATTCTGCTTCAGTGTACTTGACTTAACCCAAATATGTATTATCTGCTGCGATGACGGGCCGCATGCTTGTCTCCTTAAAAGATCTACCCACTTTTTAATCGGTGCCTAATGGGTTGTTGTGTGTACGTGTCATGGTTCATGTAGACGTATGCAATCCACGTGCGGGATGTGATCCGTAAAATGGAGTGGGATTACAAGATGACCACACAGAACAACACAGTGGAGTACCTGCTGAAGGGCCTGGAGCCCGGAGGACGATACAGCATCTCCGTCCGTCTGCGCAACATGAGCAAGGAGGCCAGCTTCACTCTGAGCACAGGTGACACACGCATTCATTTCTTCACGTTGGAACTGTCAGTTGTTACTACACAGTTGTTAATCTGCCCCACGAGTTTCAACTATTGCCGCTGCAAGAAAGCAACTAACTGATTTGGGGATTAAGAAGCGTATACAAGAGTATAAATACTTTCGCCTATGGTGCGAATTAGTCTACATTTATTTTAATGTGAATTTCCAAGCCGGTAGTGGAAATAAAGATGTATTTTCTCCTCTGCAGTTCCTCTTCCAGCTCCCGAGGCCCTGAAGATTTTGACAGAGAAGGACCACGTGTTCCTCTTCTGGAAGAGTCTGGCTGTCAGAGAGAAAGGTTTCAACGAGAGCCGGGTGAGAACAAATTCTCAAGGCGGCAGCCAGAAGCATTCAGCATGACTGTGACAAAATGAATAATCTTTTCAAACTGTTGTTTGTTGGCGTTAAGACTTAATCAGCAAAAACAGCGTGTTAATAAATAAGCATCTCTTGTGGTCCGCTGACTTTCTTGGCGCGCTGTTCGCAGGGGTATGAAGTGCACGTGCACGACAGTGTGACCAACCAGACATCGTACCTGGGAAACACCACGGAGACCTACTTCCGCATCAGCAGCCTGCTGGTGGGCCACAACTACACCTTCTCTGTGCAGGCCCGCTGCCTGCTCAGCGGTCAGCTGTGTGGGGAACCTGCGCTGTTGCTATATAACCAGCTGACAGCAGGTACTGGAGCGTATATGTATTTATAGTATGTTGAAATGTGGACTGTAGCAAAAATCATATGAGTTGGAGAAAAGCAAAGTGTTTGCACAGTAAGATACTGTAAGTAATGAACGTCCACCACCCTTCCAGGGGCCAATGACGCCTCCCGCAGTGAGGGCCACTCAGGGGACATGGCGGCAGTGGTGGTCCCCGTCCTCTTCCTGCTGTTGCTCGGCGTGTGCGCGGGAGCTTGGTGGCCCTCTACCTCCGCCACCGCCGCCTGCAAAACAATTTTACAGCCTTTGCCAACTCCCACTACAACTCTCGCTTGGGCTCCGCCATCTTCTCATCTGGGGATGAACTGGGTAAGAAAACGTTTTCTTCTTAGATGTGTATGGTTCAGGGCCATCCAGGTGTTTCTCGCCTGACGCTGCAGAGATCAGTAGGGTTCGTGACCCCTCTGTGGCCCCTTCACTTGGCTGACAGTTTGATGGGAGGCCTGCTGGGGATCGTGTCTTCATCACTGCATCGAAAACCTCCCGGTGCTTGCTCAGGTTGCCTGTCAAGTGTGGAATATGGGCATTCTTTATAATTCTAAATAATTCCAGAATTTGTCTCTGACAGAGACAAAAACCTCCACACCTGAATGTAGAAAGCACATGTAGAGTTTCTCTTCACTCGCAGGGAATGCTTTGAAACTTTAATCCATGCATGCCAGCCCTATATACAAGTATAGTATTCTGTTTTCTAAAATTGCTAGTAAATACTGTTCAGGTAAAGGGAACCATAGACATGTGCAGCCATTGCAGTTTTGCCAATAAGAGTAACCGTTCCTAAAAATGTACTGTATAGTTGCTTGATCCATAGTTTAAAATTAATTAGTACTGATTAGCGCCTACAATAAAGACAATTTTGTAAACCCCCTCTTTATTTTCTCTTCTTCCTCTCCAGGGGATGACGATGAGGATGCTCCCATGATCAGTGGCTTCTCAGACGATGTTCCCATGGTCATTGCATAGCAAGACATCCCTCCATCAACGGTTTCTCTCTCTTCCCCTTCTTTCCCCCCTTCGTTTCTTCTGCCCCCACTACCCTTTGCCCCGCCCCCCCATCACTCCCTGTCAATGCCGCAGTGCACCATCGCAAATCTGTTGATGGGACACCCCCACTTTCCTCCAATTAACAGGAAACATGAAGAAAAATTGAAAAGTGTAACAAGAGAAAGAGATATTTTTCAAATATACAATGCACTTTTTTTTGGATGCGCAATAACTTATTTTTTATAATACTAAATATATATATATATATATATATGTATATATGTATGGGGTCAAAAAGGACTGGGAGGAACAGGTGGACACTGAAACAAACTGTGAAGGATTTGAGTTTGTGGAGCGTGCCAGGGAAGGAGAGACCCTATTTGTAATGCAAACTCACTATCCATAGGAGCGGTTCATTGCTTAAAGCCAAAATAAGCATCCAGAGACTGGGATATAGAATGCAAGAAATTACACACATTGAAAAAAAAAAACAACACAAAAAAACAAAAATAAATATTTAGATACAGTATATGCTGTATACAAATAGAAAATATCACAGCGGTAACTGTTACATATTTTGCTGATGGTATAGCGTGCACTATAGCAGTATATGTAACATTGCTGCTCAGGGTGAGAGAGCTGGATGAATTAACTGCAGATCGTGTTTCGTCATTCACACAATCTGAATTGTGTCTTTGATCACCAGTTTGGGAACGGTTGATTTTTTTTGTAATCTTATTGAGAAAAATCTTTGACACTCAGCTCAACCAAACAGATGAGTGACTGGATAGACCATCGGCACCACGCAGTGTCCCCACGGATATATACTTTTATTTTCCACCACCAGCACACAGACGTATGTCAGTATGTAGAGGCAACACATGTCCCCTGATACAAGAATATTCCGGGCTTCAAGGGGGAGAGAATCCCTCACAGCATTGCCAAGATAACTGTTTGTAAATATTAGCTTTTAATATGTTCTCTCCTTGTAATGCTGTACCATGTCATTCACATGTTCTGTAATAGTTTTTTTTGTTGTTGTTTTTTTTTTTAAATCATTCAGGACCACAAATTATTGTCCCCAGCATTTTGCCATAGCTGTAGTCGTAGAGAAAGTGTGTTTGGGGGTTCTCAGGGAACTGTGTCGGAGCGGACACCAGCGCAGCACCACCGTCACCACTACCGCCACCGCCACCATGGCTTAAGCAGTACCATCGATCTACTGTTAAATAGGTACAGAAAACTTTGAAGAGGTACTGGATGAGCTGTGGGTGGAATGACTGGCAGACGCAGGTCATTGTCAGTAGTTGTGATGAAGAGTCGGGTTCAGGCTAACTGGTTTAGAAAAAGATTGAAAGGGATAGCTCAGTTTTCTCCACACACCTTTTGAAGTATCTAGTCAAATAGACTGTTTTGGTTTCATTTCGCCTGGTTTTTCAGATACGTGTCGCTGAGATTTCAAGAGCTACATTTATTGGGTAACCCAGACCTCACTATGTTTGGAGCTGCGTCCTGTTAAATAAATAGTCCCTATGAAGTCTTTTGTGACTTGTTCTGCCAAAAAGCGGTACAGCGATTTTCCTTGATAATTTCCTTGTCCTTGCAAAGCGTGGTCACAAAGGTACTATTTGCACTGTTATGGTGAAGTCAGACTGGATCTCGCCTTGATATGTTTTTGCATATGCCGAGGCACAAAAACTAGGTGGGACAGGAAACAGTGGGGGCAGGGTTGTAAGCATATACTGTGGAGGCTGGCATGAAGAGAGGGCTCGCTAACTGCTAGCTACTGCTATTTTGCCCTCTCATTCGTGTGTCGTGTTTGAGAAGAATATAAAATAGAATAAATGTTATCAACAAAAGGTAGAGTGATACAGAAGTGGTTCTCTGGTATGGCAGCATGTCAGTTAAATGAAGTTACAAAGTTTTGTCATTTGTATGATTATTGTTTTGGATCAGTCAATTTATTTTTCATTTTATATGCCACAAAGTAGAGAGAAATTTCAAACTGAAGTTAATTACTGATGCTGCTGTGACCGGGCCTTAACGGGGCTATTTTCTGGATTTTTCTCGTGAGCTCCACTGCTTTGGGTTGAAGGCAGAGATCTCAGAGACTGATATCTGAAAGCCTAAAAAAAAAAAAAGTTCTAGATACTTGTAGGGATATGTGAGGAAACGTGTACTTTTTGTAATTTGGTTAGTCCCTCTGAGGACAGTGGAACCGGTCTCTGGTTGGTACCAGTTGATTGGACAGAGATAATAATGAGTACGTTCAGAATCTCAGAGTTGTATGTTCTTAAATGTTCAACACAAAAAACGCTTTTGGGGAGTCATTGTCTTTGTTCTTATCCCACACCCTCAGCTGACTCTGCACTGTAGTCCATTAACTGATTGTTTGTGTTTTGTCTCTCAGCTTGAGCCATTTGAACTGATGGTGTTCTGCTCTTATTGACCTTGTTTTGTTTGTTGAGATGTCTTCATGAATGTATTTTATACTGTACTGATACTTTTTGAGGTATTGTCCCAGTCATTATGCTACTATCACCACCTGTGAAGTTGATGCACACTCTGGTTTTGCCCTTTTGCTACATTGAATTTGTGAATTGCCAATTCTACTGTGGACAACACAGGCTTTATGTTGTTACTCTGTTGACTGGTTTCTGCAAGAAATGTCAGCAGTTACAACCTCCAGAGCCCAAATTATTAACCCAGAGCAACGAACCATGTCTCTGTCAGGTAAAGCCCAGAAAATTCCTGAATGACATATTTTCATCATCTCATTCTTCCCCATATCATTAAACAGTCTCTACTATCATTTTAGGCTTCATCAAGACTCGGGCTTGATTTCACGCAGCTCTCAAACCTGCTCGTGACTTATACTTATTCTGTTTCTTGGCCTTAAAAAACGATTTTTCTGGCACTGATGCTGTTTTGTGCTCTGTGGAGTCTCTGATTTTGTGTTTTGCCACATAATGCCTTATTAGAACATGTTTGGTTATTATGTAATGTACTGTTTGTGTGATAGAACACAAGTGCACATGCATGCATACACACATACAGACACACACACACACACACACACACACACATACATACACACACACACTCTACCCACACATGCTAAGGGAGCTATAGAGGAGGTTCCTGTTTAGGGCATTTGGTTAACTTTGTCAGATCACTGCTCCTTTCTGCATTGGCTGCTTTAAGCGAGCCACTTACTCTGTTTTTAGTCAGGTTTTACTCATGTACAAAGTATAATTATTTGTTATTATGTGATGGTTTGCTCCCCACTTGTCTTAATGTCAACTCTTGTCAAATAGTTTGCTTCAAAATGTTGTTTGGCACAGAGTTTAATCATGTTGGACTTGGCCGTGTTCGAAGATGTTAATGTCTTGCTTGCTTATCACAGAGGTTGCAAGATGTTTGGAGAAACAGTGTGAGGTGTTTTAAAAACCACTTATACTGAAATAAACTTGCTGAAAATTTAACTCAGTCATACATTTTTTTATGCATTGAAAGAAGGAGATTTGTAGTTGTGTGTGCAGTTATTGATGAATGTAAAGAGAAGATAAAAGTATATCAGCAATAACATACAGTATACAGATTGCATGTTCAGACATGCACGAAGATTCAACAGTTTTATGAACATTGGACACCGTAAGGTTACCCGAAGAAGAACCCAGAAAGGTCCTTTGGTATGGTGGGTGTTTTACAGGGTTCAATTACAATGCATTAAAAATAGAACCCTCAAAAAATAAATAAATTCATTCATCAAGATGAAATTAAATAATGCCTAAAACTGTAACTAAAAAGAAATTAAGAAGATAATGAACTTTTCCAATTTAGAATTTCTTTTTTTCAAAATTATATATGCACAGATATACTGTCCTCAAGCTCGGGTCCACGACCTGAGGCCTGGGAGTTTGAGGGTTCTGCCCAGTATCTTCGCAGTTCACTGGACTAAGGTTTCAGATGTTGAATCTGGAATCTGTTGGAGCCACTCTTCCAGTTTGGAAGTCACAGCCCCCAGTGCTCCTTTTACCATGCGGATCACATCCATTTTGACCTTCTAGCTGTTCCTTCAACCCCTGACACTGCTCAGCCTTTTCAGGTTCTTTCTTCCTGATGTTGCTGTCAGCTGGTATTGCCACATCTACTACAGCTGTCCCGTTCTGCTCTTTGTTGAGCAAAACTATGCCCCGTCGGTAAGCCAGTAACTTTTTGTCGGTCTGGAAACTGAAGTCCCACAGATTCCAGGATCAACCTCACAAGCCTCAGTCCAGAAGAGTGCAGTCCATGCAAACAGCTAAGATACTGCGCAGAACCCTCAAACTCACAGTCCTCTGGTAGATAATATCAAAGCAATAAGGACACATTTCAATCAGTTACTGCAAGGTAGTGCTACTGTCACTTTTGTGATCGGGTAAAATCCTATTAAGATCTGTTTGTGACTGCAGATGTAAGTTCAATTATTACAAAGTAATTGAGTGCGTAAAAAAACAAACAAACATGAAATGTATAGCAATTGGTAGGACAAGCTGTCCTCTTATTATTAAATTAAACATGTCTTGTCTTAAGTTTTATTCTACAGAATAATATATCCATTCCTTACCTACTTCAATCCATAAAATGTAATTTTAGTATTCATCATTATAACATTCATTTTCATATAAAAAGTGATATTTCATAGGTGAAATTTATTAGAATCCTTCCAACATTTCTGTAAAAATGTCAATAGTCTACATTCTTACCCAACAAAACAAATCATCTGCAGCTCCCTCGCTATCACACCATCAGGGGGCAGTATTAAATTAAATTGAATAAGGTGTACAACTTTTGAATATCAATTTACATCTGGTGGACAACTTGCACTGACTACCTATTTTTAAAAAGAGACATTGATACACAACATGTACAATAAATGTGTATGTTCATACTTTATTTTCTTTTTTTACTCCTGATTGATGGACTCATTTAAATTCAAGCAATCTGTTGTGTTTTTCTGCTCTTCCCATTTATTTTTTTGTTTTTTAATACCCCCCCACACACACACACACACAAGCCCACAGTTTTCAAAATTCACATTTTGTTGAGGTTTTAGTATAACCCCAGATAGATTTGTTACCTCACCTGTACTACAAATGTAATGCATTTGTAATGTTTTGGTGTGCAAATACATAAATAAACAATATACTGTAATATATAATAATATCAACATATTCATTTTTAAAATATTGTTTATTGAATTACATTATTGAACAAAATGTCAGTATATACTGTATACAGTAATTTACCTCAATTTAACATGATACTGGTATTACCATTTTACCCAAATGTTTTAAAGGGTGGATACATGCTGTATACATATCAGTCTGCTTCCGAGTTCCCCTGGCCTCTGTCTCCAGCCTTTGCTCAATTTCCATGCTCTCATTTTCAGACCTGCCATTCTTTAGCAACCCACCAGATGGCCCAAGACCATTTTTTTTCCTTTTCACTATTCAGCTTTGTCACCTATTCCACATGCCCATCAGCTTCCCTCCTCGACTCACGCACCTGAACCCAGCTCGCTCTTCAATGTTACTTGCCATTTCACCATTTTCTTATTGGATCATCTGCTAATGTTCCTGCTCATGTTCCCTGGTGTTTTCTCTGTCTTCCTGCTACTAGCGTACATTTTCCTGTTGACTCTCTGCCAGTCACCTTGTTCATCATGTCTGTTATGAGAGGGGTTTTTTTTGCAACATGCCACACAACAATTTGTTTTGCCTTTTGATATATTTCACAATTATTTTTAAAGCTTTTTTAAGAGATATTATATGGTGACATATTTTCACATCTTGACAACATACTATACTATACTGTCATTTCGACACCTTTTTATAATGTAAGCTACCAGCATCTTTTTTTTTGCATTCTCAACACCCCCGTAATGCTATGGAATGTGTATAAAACACTATTTTCTTGTTTTCTGACTTTCTTGCAGCATATTAAATTTTTTAATTTTTCTAATTTTTACAACATACTAGAGGATGGCGCTTTTTCAATAACTTACAAACAATAATTCCTATTGTCCTATGGAGTGTTTATAGAACACTATTCTTTGATGTATTACTGGATTTTTAGACCATGTAAAATTTTGAAATTTTTCCAATTTTTCTGGCAGTGTATACAAAAGCGTTTTTTTGTGTATTTGGGACATGCAAGGCTATGACCTCGTTTGACTTTTTTTTTTTGCATTTGCACGCATGTTTTGCTTAGGAGTGATTATAAAACACTATTCTTTGATGTTTTGGGGCATTTGTACAACTTTAAATTTTTTTATATTTTTCACATTTTTTGACATAGTATGGTGTTTTTTGTGTTTTAGGAACAGGCTAGTTTATGACCTGTTTTGAGCTTTCATGGCATTTTAAACACATCGTATGGAGGGTTGGGATGTTTTGGGGCATTTTTAGCACTTTTCATTTTTTGACATTTTGGCATATTTTTTTGATATATTAAAGTATGGCATTTTTGGTGTTTTTCAGACAGGCTAGTATTTCTGTTTTTGGTATGGTTTGGTTTGGTTTGTTATGGCATTTAAAACACGTGTTATGGTATGGCTGTGATGGTCAGGGTTTTGCTCGCTTTTTAGCCTTTCCTCCTCCCCTTGTGGCAGGAGGCGTGGCTGGTCTCCAATTTGCAGATGAGACGCACCTGATCCGCATCACCAGCAATCACCCTGTCCCTATAAAAACCCGGCTGTCACTTCACTCTTTGCCAGATGAGTACCAGATCATCCCGTGTTTGTCTTGCCGCGTTCTCTTGCGATGCCTTGAAGATTATTGACCAGCTTGCCTCCTGCCATCACTGCCTGGTCTTGCCTGGAGGATTCTTCCTGTTTCCTTTTTTGCTTAAGAGACACTAAATAAATTGACCTCTGTTCAACAATCACATTCATGATTTAAAGCAAGCAATTTACCTGCTAACAAACACCAAAGACAATATACTGCTTATTATCAACACAGTTAGCAGCACAAGAACCCCAGAAGAAGTGAAACAGATGGCGTGTTTCCATTTATTTGTGTCCTTGTCACTTTACAACAAAAGAAACAAGATGCTATTACATTGTTTAAACAAGATTTTCCACAAGCCCAAAATCCCACTGCATCAAAGACAAAGAAGGTGATGCTAACAAACCAAAAGAAAAATTCTCCACAAGAGAAAAATGAGTGTATCTTTCAGCATAGTTAACAACGCACTACAACTTTTCTTTGACCCCACAGAGGTGTTGTATTACTGCAGGCTAGAGATGGAGTTGTGTGTCTGCAGAGACTCCTTGCAGCTTCAACCAATAACACACCTCATGATGTTGTCAAAGGGATGGAAGGATGGAACCACTGAGGGAGGAGTAAAACCTTGCTTATTAGCAGTGAGGGTGGAAAACTGCTGTAGCTGAAGATATAGATGTGCAGCACATTGAGTCCCGAGCTGCTTGTTTGGAGAAGCAGAATAGATTCGATGTGTGTATGATATCCTCTTTTCAGCACTGTCAGATTGCTAGGCCTTTCCTCAGAAGTCTGGCTGTCAATGTGAGCTCATCGTTGGTGTCTGATTTGTGTGTGTGTGTGCACACATGAGAGAGAGAGACAGAGAGAGCGAGAGCGGGAGAGATTTCCATCTGAGAGAATACACTACTCCTCATACATTTCCCTATCCTCTCCTCCCCTCTATTCTTGGAACAAGGCCCCCACTGGACATAAAGGGCACATTTGTTCTCAACCTTGTGCCATTGTTCTGGAAGCCTACTGTTAATATCCGTTGCAAATCTGCTTACTTTCAGATTCCATCAATACTGGTGGGGAGGACAAAGAGAGGACTATATGGCCTGTTCAAAGTCCAGAGAAAGCAGAGAAAGGATGCAAACAGAGGTTGTCAGTGTGTTGTTTGACTCTGGGAGGGCACTGACAATGACAGCAGTATGAAGCTGCCTGTTGATTGATCAGTCTGATGTTGTGCTGTGTGCATGGGATGGATGTCACAGAAAGAATTAAACAAACAAAGGCTGAGAGGAAGCAGCATGATTTAGGTGAGGGATTCGAAAAAGGTGAATATGAGCTGGGTGGATGTGGTGGGTCTACAAGTTCTTCCTGAAAACCATAAATCCTTTTACACTAGGTGATGATCAAGGCCAAGCAGACAGTAGATGACTTTTCAGCAAATCACCACCAAGTTACGACCTGCAGGTTCGGTGGAGAATTGCAAGTTTTGTTTGAAAGGCATTGATGCTCTGGGTGCAGACTCTGGAGAAGAAAAAAATACAATAAACAACGTGTGTTGCTAATTTGTATTTCATCAATGCTAACTCTTCACTTTTGGTCTGTACAAAACAGAATGTGTGAATGTTTGTGTGTATTTGCTCTTTAACTATTTTTCTTCTATAAGCACATATCACACATCTGTCTATGATTTGAGAGATGTTTTAAGTCTTTTTAATAAATCTAATGATAAATACAATTAATGAATTTGAATCAACTGATGTGCTACTGTGTACAGGCCAACCGGCTGTAAACCATCTTCCTCAGATTCTATAACTCTGGCCTCTTTTTTCAGTCTGTTGATTTGGCTACACAGCTCAAAAGCATCTGTGCCAAATACGTGTCACTGGAGAACCACAACAACATACACCTTAAAAAAGCTAATTTTTGCTGAACTCAGGTCGCTTAACTAAACTAACCTTTCGTTGATGTCCAGGGGTACTGCTGGATGCTGTGACATCACATTGGATGCGGGTTCTAGTGCAACAGAAGACTTTCCCATACACACCCAACCACTCTGATGATTGATGCTGGCTGTTTTTAGAGGTGAAATGGGTTTAAAATTGTTAAGAAGAGGGCTGTCTTTTAGCCTGATTCTAAGCTGCTCTTTAAGTGGCAGTGCAAGAAGTAATTTGCCTTTAAAGGAAGCGAGAAAGAAGGTAGTGATATAAATCTTGAGTGGTGGTGGGATGCGCAGCAAATCCAACTGTCATTCAAGAGATCAGATTTGTTTATTAATATTTGCCAGTTAATAAAACTGTTACCACAATATTTCCACAACCCCAAGTGTTTTAGTTGCAATATCCACAGTATGATTTAACTCCTTTTAGATCTGGGGGTACTGCTGCATTACATGTTAAGTATGTATTTGGTAACACAAACTACTTTTGGACCACACAGCACCTCACGCCAATTCCATTTTCATCCTGTCTTGGTTTCATTTGTAGCTGCCAATGGACAAAGCTGCCTGAAGTCTGAAATCTGACAATTCTGTTCATTTCTGCGGATGTCTTTGCAGGGTAGACTGCCCTGGCACTTCCGCTTTAGGACAATGGATTCATCCATGTGAAATCTCATTGTGTCTGTTGTCTCTGTAATGAGGAAAGTTCTCCCCAGAGATGAACCCTCATCCATTTAATTTTAGACACTCTGTTTCTACTGCCCCACCTCGCTAACAATCTCTTGTGATTAATGAAAACATAACAGACTGTTTAGCTAGTCTGGGCAAGATCCCCATCATCTCGCAGTCATACCAGCCAAATCTGGTGTTGGCCCAACTGTCCCTTTGGTTCCCCGCCTCTCTGTCTCCCCTTACGTCATTTGCAATGCTCCCCTGTCAGACCCTGGCCCTCCACATACCTAAACATCAGCCAAATATCCCCCTCTGGGTTTCTTCCATCTTCCCATTCTTTCCCTCTTGGCTTCTTCCCCCATTGCATCTCAACCTCCATTCCCTTGTCTTCCCACATTATCACACCACTTCAGTCTCTTATCCCACAAAATTATGCCCCCACACAGCCCACAATTTGTACACCTCTAACCACACATGGTGTCCACCTTAATCCATTTTTCTGAAAGTCTGGCTTGTCTCTTTGAGTGCAGCCTGGGAAACATGAAGTCCTGCCAGCTTCCAATGTCATTACTGGAGGACAGCACGGTCAGACGGGCAGACATAAACACACACACTAACAAACCATGCGTGGCAGTGATGAGGGTTTTTGAGATATGATATAATGAAAGACCAACAACACTGGGGAATAACCCCCAGGAAATATTGATAATTGAGAAAGCAGCATTACCAGTAACCTTGAGCTCAATGCTAAACGAGGCATGCAGATTCATACACTGAGGGATAGAGATATGGTTTAAAAAAAAGACTTTTAGCAGCAAATTATTAAAGCCTGAAAAGTAAGAAGAAGAAAAAGTAGATGTTGATAAAGAAAAAATAATATTAACTTAAAATGTCCTGTATTCTTATGTTACAAAATTAGATCTAAGGGTAATTAACATGTCTTAATGTCGATAGATATAAATGTGCTACAATAATGGTTCAAAGGAATACAAAACCTAAGCAGACCAGGGCTAGCAGATGGGGTGGCCAGGTTTACAGCGGTGTGTCATGGAGCACTACCATATACTCACCATGTGCAGTCAGAACAACATGAAAACCACCACACAGCAATCAGGTGAAACACTTTCCAGTGCATCCCAGTGTCTTTAACCATAGCAAACTGTGAAGGGACCTAATGCAGAGTGACTAGCCACCCCCAGCACACTGGCCCATAGCTCCACAATATCAAACAACACTACAAATGAGTTTAAACAAAATAAAGCCAGTTGGTACTCAGCACTGATAAGAGGACATGCAATTATTGCTATATGAAGACAGGAAAAAGCAGCAGCACCTTGCAAACTACAAATGAGACACTGGGTTAGTCTACCATCTGCACACACAATCAACTCAATGTTGTCTGGGCCCCACTTACTACTTTGGTAGGGAAAATATCTATGGACAGGAGGATCAGGAAGCACTCGCAGGGAGGCTTTGAAAAACAAAACACAACTACAACAACTAAAGTTAGCCATCTGAGAACATATATACTAATCAAACTTCAGCCTGTCTACAGTTGACCAGGGCACGTGCAAGATTAGCAAGAGCAAGGGGAAGAAAAAGAGCAATCAGATGTTTTAAATAATCCAGCCCTGTTCAGGGGATGGGTTAGAGGAGGGGAAAACCCTAGGAATGTCAGGTGAGGAAGCATTCCACCACCAGAGCTGTTAAATCACGTTAACCTTAACCTTAGATAAATAAAAAAGGTGAGGTCCTTTTCCTAGAGTGTTTCAGAGTTGAGCGCCACGTGTTTCCCTTCTGAAGTTTTCAATCATATGTAATGACAGCATTGGTTATAACGCGGTAGATATGGTGTGGCGAAGAGGTAAAGGAACTTTAATATTAAAGTGAAAAGAACGACTTTACAATGTCTCCAAGAGGTTTTACTGCTGGTGCCGCTGTCGCAAAGACCGGATTGCAACATGGCTACCACCATCACTTTGGCTATTACCCAGAGCAAGAAGCAGCTGTAAGAATCAGAATTTGAAGTCCCCGTCTCAGTGACCATCAACACCCTTGCCGTTATAGCAGAAGTAATGCCAACTGAATTTAGGTTTGGAAGCCTCTCCATTCCCAGAAATGCTCCGCCTGACTGGTCATCAGGACTACTGAGACAAATGTTGGTAGGACATGGCATTCGTGGGGCGGTGGGCCATGTATTTACTGACCCTACAGTGTCTACAGGTATGTTTCAGGTACAGGGCATGCAGCTCTCTCCATCAAGTGAATGTCCATCCAAACTTCACTCTTGTTTTACCTTAGTTTCTGTCACTCTGTCTTCATTGCCTCTTCCAACAACAGGGCTTTTTTTCTTTTGCTGGATAGATTTTCCACACTTAGTCTGGTTGCTCCATTATCCGCCACTTCCGCTACCTGGGGAAAGGAACCGGACAGCTGCCGGGGAAAACAGAAGTGCTATCCTCTTTCTGTTTTGGTTGCACAGCGGTTGACGCACTTCCTTTAAGCAGTAAAGTGTTCCTTCATTTTTCCAAAATTCCGTGGTAATGCATAGTGACAGCAGGGCGTATCGAAAAACCAATCTAAATGCAGCTGGCGCCATTATTCTATAGCCATAACAATTTGCAACCAACATTTACTTCATAATGATAAGATAAAGCCAAAGCTTGTCTATTGCCACATTATGGTTTGTCCTATTTTTTGGCAACACAGCTTACATTCATCATTTACTTAAATAAAAACTGACAACAGGTTACAGGTTCACAGCAGGTTACATCAGCCATATACAGCTATAGACAAGTGTGCATGACAATATGGGTACTGAGTAGTAGCCTCTGCAGTGTTCTGATTAGTTTTACAGGGAGAGAGAGAGATGGGGTGTAATGAGTGTAATGAAAGAAATAAGGCTCTCAAGAGAAGAAAAAAGAGCAGCTCAGTATTATGTCCATATTGGTTGATTCACAGGTCACTATTTATCTCCAATATAACCCTTTAGTGCCAGCGCAGGACATAATGAGCCCTTTTTGTAAGAAGGTAGAAAGTAAGCAGGTGGAGGCTGTTGTGGTGGTGTATTTTTTTCTTTTACCATGGTTTAAATTTATGAAGTGTTTTGTCTGTGTTTTGTTGGTTTTGAAAGGGTTTGTTGTTACCATCACATTGTAATCTGAGGCAAAGATGCACTAATGTAACTGTATTGAGCTGTTTGTGAGAGCGGAGCATCACCATTAAAAAAAGGGAGGAGTGCAACACCAAGGGGGGGAGAGAGGGTGAGAGAGGTAGGCATTTGGAGGGGTGGGAGGTGAGCGGGGCAGGTTCGTTGGAGGGGGTGGGGTTAGTGTAGTGGAGTCAAGCTGCCGTCTGGCTTAATGCACCCCCACCCCCCCCACCCCCCGTGTGATTGGCTGGGAGTGCTGCCCTGCATACCTGATACCCGGCTCTGTTCTAATCGTCCTTTTCCTGTAGCTGGGCTCGGACAACGCTCCTTTCTCCTTTTATCTCATCCTGCTCCACGCCTGGCTCAGATCAGGTTGCTAAAAGAAAAACGTTGCCTGCCACCATCTCTCTATTTCACTGCCCTCTTGCAAGCCCTTTCTCTCCCTCACGCATACTGCTGCTGCAGCCCTCGTTTTCCACCTCTCTTCTGACTGTCACCCTTTCTGTCTCCGTTGCGATGGCAAGAATCCGTTTCGTCCCTGTTCAGCAAAGGTCCTCCCCGTGCGTCCACACAGGAAGCTGACACAAGATGGCTGTCAAGGGATAACAAGACTGGGAGTGAAGGCCTGCTTGCAATGGGGCCGTCATTTTGGCAAATTGATACATTTCGTTGTAGATGAGTGTTACTCTGAACATAAAACAGATAAGTAATTTCTGTTGGAAACAAGAAAACAAACATGGAGATACTAACTGGGATTTTTTCCACAGGATTTATTTTCTAATCTAATCAGTGTATTGTTCATAATTTCTTGGCAGTGTGGGATATTCTCTGATTGGCTAGTTCCAATATTTTGTTACTATGTTTGGGAACTATGTTTAGAACTGATCACTATTTTCCATGAGAGATGATGGATGATATATAAGGATTCACATCTAGTGACAAACCAGCATGCAGTTTTCCCCAGCACCGCAGAGCCTTCGGCACCATTTACACAGCTAATTTGTTTTGCTCAGCGTTTTCATGATTGCAGTTTTAATATTGAGATCCCAAGTTCCTGGAATTGCCACTCTACTGAAACACTTGGCATCCTGCATCTTAACTGAATGGTCTGTTGTGTGAGTTCTTATAATTAAAATATTAACATCAGTTAAATGTGACTGGTTGGCACCAGCTCCTGATCTCCACTCTGTGGTCAGGCTGATTTCTGTTCCCTTAGTAACTCTGACTCCAATGCTGTCGACCTCCTGCTCAGGCTCCAGAACGGACCCACTCTTGCTGTCACGCTCAGGGCCAACCTCTGTAGAGAGCTAGTCTTCTCCACCGGCATCCCCCTCAACATATGGCGAAACTCCATCTCCACCATCGGTCTGCAACTCAACCAGCAATGAGACCCAGTCTCAGCCCTCGGCCTCATGCTCAACTTCTGGAGCCGTCCTGCCTTTATCCCTGCCCTTTGGCTGTCCCTCTGAGATCCCATATGTCCACATCTGGGTCCTCAAAAATCTTTTACCCAATAACATGTAGTTGATGGAATCCAAACACAGTATTCAGGTCTTCCCTAAGAGGTTTTTTGGTACCATAACATAATGCAATTTCTCCTTCATCAGATCACATTCGTGATTCACATGGCCACAGGGGTGTGTTCGTTGGGAAATTGCAAACATAAGCATTGAAACAAATAATCAAAATCGATCTTGTTGTTTTGGTTTTTTTTGTTGAGAACAGTCCAATCTTGTGTTGTCCTACATTGTACTGTTCTGTCCAGCCTCCTGTGTTAAAGCATTACAGGCACCAGGTGTTGCTGTGTGTGGATTCTCAGTGTCACTGTGCATAGTGAGAGGACAATGCCAGTATTGAGGAGGCAAGCATGGAGCAGGGAGCAGCACAGGATACTCTTACAGACCGGTCCGTGTTTGTGCCAAGTCCCTTCTATCACACACACAACAGACACTGTGTTCAGTTTCTCCCCACTCCCAGCTTTGTCCTGTCTGGCTCTCTTTCTCTCCCTCCCATTCCTTCTACCTCCTCTCCTCCTCCGTTTTTTTTTTTTTTTTTTGTCTAGAGCAGGTTGGCTTGTATTGGATTCAACATCTAGGGTGTAGATGAGAGGGCCAGATAGCAGTAGGTCTAAGAACAAACTTGGGCATTCGAGACCATTCTCTCCACCTCCACAGAATGATGAGGGGTGGAATGAACTTGAAAGAAACTCATTGAAGTTGCACTTCAAACTGGGAAACAAGGAAAGGACACCAAACATGAATGAATACATGTTTTGTTTTGCACAAGGATAACGATTTTTGTCTCTCTTTAGCCTTAGGATTGAGATCAAGTTTTCATGGCTTTGTTGGAAAACTGATTTCTGTTTAGACATCCATAAAAACATCAGATCTTGTTACACACAGCACGGAGGTGACAGTATCAAATTTGTGCTGATAGCATAAGGGAGGCCTTAGACGACAGAACATGCCAAAGACACAAAATGCTAACACACGTTAAATAGCACATTTGAGCAAAAGCCCAGAGAGTATGAGGAAGCCGTTTTCTGTCTTGGCTACAGAAACCTTGGAACCTCTGGCACTTTGTCATGACAAACTTAATTGGTTGCATTAGCCCAATAATCGGGCTAAATGGCCATTCCATTACTGCCACATCACTTAGTCTGACAATAGCTTCTTGTTTGCTGTTTGTTGTATCTCTTCTTTCTTCATTACGAGTCAGTCATGAATGACATGTCTAGAAACTCTGAAGTCATCATCTACCATGCCACACGGTAGTATGCATTAGCTACAGGTGCAGTACACCCCCTTCCCTACCTCAGAACTCTTAAACTAAGCTTTTGGGCATCTGCCACTCCACCCTCCCCATCCCTGTCTGACTTTCATGCAGGAGACTGGAGTTCTACCGTCACAATCTGCAATTTATATTCACCTTTTAAAAAATAACTTAACCACTGTTCTTACCTTAACTATACTATTGTATGGAGTAAGATAAATTTAATGTACTGGCATTCATGATAATTTAGGGTTTTGCAGATTCATCTAATAATGATGTTCTTATGTGATGATAGAGTTGGAGAAGAAGAAGGCTCAGCACAGTCAGGTCTAATGAAAGTATATAATGCCAAATTGAGGCTTTTGGTCACTTCATCAGTAGCAATGTTTAATAAAATGGAATAATAGTACTACATAGCAGATATATATTTTTGCCTGATAACCTGAGATCTGCCTCAGCTGTCTTCACATTCAAAACTTAAAATTCAAAACAAAACTAAGTATTTGTCTGTTACTTATGATTAGTTATTTTGTATGTGTGTGCGGTCTAGGAATTGTGGGGACCAGAATCTGTTTACACAGTCACATTATGGGGATTTGTCTTCCTTGGGCCAAAAAGCAAATCTCTGTAATGTAGGTTATTACATTTTAAGGTGAAAACATCTGGGTAGGATCAGGGTAGGGTTTGGTTTAGGTTAAGGGTAGGGTAAGTCTCCAGGAAATTAATATAAGTCCTCATGGAGTCAAGGAGTGTGTGTGTGTGATGTATTTAGAACGGTGGGCTGTTATCAGTGTTGTTTTGCTCCTGTGTTTGATTTGATATATTCTGATGTCACCTGTTGCTTTGCACACATTAATGTAAAGAATAGTGGAGTAGTTGCAAATGTAGATTTTTTTTTCAAAACCCTTAAAACAGGGTCTGTATTAGAAATCGACACTCAAATCAGAGATCTTATAAAAGATTCACAATGATACCTGCTTTGCCATGTACAGGCTAAAGAGGAAATACAGGATACAAGTCAGCTGTAAGGAGGGTGCAAATAAATTGGAGAATAGACAATTAAAAAATTAGGATAAGTACATGCAAAAAATTCTGGATAGATTCATTGAATGCCAGGAACACTGTCATAAAGCTCAGCACAACTCCTAAAAAATACAAAAATTGGCCATTGCGTAAAGCATTATTTCCACAAAAGATTTGTTAGTGAAAGTTAGATTAATGCAGAAATGAATATCGGGAAAACAGAACACAAAATACACAATAGAAAATTAAAAATTCAATCAAAAGAAACCAACATTTTAATGTTGATATTCACTGGGGGCTCCAAACTCACTACATCACATGGGCAGTGTTTTAAAGACAATTACTTTCTGACCATAAGGCTCAAAATGATTTTTTGCAGAATGCCTGACTTGTCCAGTTCTGCTTGACAACATCTGACAATATCACACACTTGAGTCCCACCTGCAAACGCTCTGATTGGCTCAGTTGTTCCTCCTGCCGGGGGACGAGCTGCCGATGAGGGCGACACCAGACCTCTGAATCACTAGACCGAATTTAAAAAGTGGGCGGGTGATTCAGGGGCCTGGAATGAGGCCACGGTTACATTTCAAATGAAACAATTGTGTGGTGAAATGAAACCCCTCTGCACCGGCCACTTGAGCTACGCTTCATGACCAGCCACTCAACCTGTTGAGCAAGTAAGGTTAAAATGATGACAGTTAGGAAGTGTGCATTACACAGGACACCTGCCCTGACAGTGTTGAACCATGCTCACAAACAAACAGCCCTGACTGGTAAGAGGTTATGAACCGGCGCAGCTACGAGGACTCTCTGCGTGTGTGCATCTTCTTCTTTCCGTCTCTGAGGGGTGTGATCTGCCTTTTGGATGAAAACAGAGAAAGATGACACTGGTGTGATAATGAGAGCCTCACCCTGTGGCTCTTGGAGAAGCAGAAAAAAAGTCCTGACCTTCACAAACTGCAGCGTAACCTGAAACACAGTGGGGCACATGGTCTCAAACTTTTACTGTAAATAACACGTTTCATTAGTCTGCCGGGCTGTCTGCAACACCTGTACGAGTAACACACTAACCCCATCAATCTTTCACAGGTTTCCATACATTAACACAAGCTTTATCTCCTGACATACTACATTGCGTCACTACCTCTGTTTTGAACATACATGAAGATAGCTGTGGAGTCCATATGATCATTTCTAAAAATTACCTGTTGGGTCCCCATGGGTTTTTAGTCTGGCTGTCCCCACCTGTTGTATACATGTCAGACAAGAAAGCATTCTGAGAGCTCAGAACTCATTTTCCCAAAAAATTGAAATTTGACCCCAAATGCCCCTTATCATGTATACATTTCTCATCTAATCATTAAGATACCTTCTATATTCCATTTCTTTCCATGACAACCTACCACCTGAGTTGTCTTTCAGTCAGTCAAGGGAGCACTGAATTTTCCATTCCTCAGTAAGTCATTTACATTTTAATAGCGGTGACTAATTGCACTCACATTTTGTCCCTGAGCTAAAGCTGTAACATTGTTAGAAGATCTAGACGCTTGGTAATGCATCCTATTAGATTATATTTACATCTAGACAAAATTCAAATTTATTGGAAGCTCTTTTGCAGAATTGGAGTTGACATATAAAAGCACATTAGGGAAAATAAAACTATTAAAATGACAGAAATCTGAAACTTTAAGGGTAATTGTAAAAGGCATAACTTTTGTGAGAAATAACATTTCCTTACATTTAGATTTTGTCATGTTTAATGTTAAAAGTAGTGCTACAGGAAAAAAAAATGATGATACAGAAAAAAATTAAGTAACAGGGGCAATTCTTAGGTTTGAACAGTATTGGTGAAACAGTACCGTAAAAAGTTTCAGCATCTAATGTGTTTCAATTCCTGAATGCATTGAAACAATGCCATGGAGAATCCCTGTTCATACAGCAGCAGATTGGAGCGCATTGTCACTCCACAAAGCTGCTTCATGAAGTGATAAAATCCAAATCTTTGCAAAGCCTTCATGGCAGGAATGAGCAAAGGTTGGCAGAGCGTTGGAACGTCTTGGGTGGCGGCTTCAAGAGGCGGATAACCTGAAGGAAACTTATGTCCCTTCTATGATGAAGTGAACAAAAGAACAGGTAATTGTAAATGCATGCACATCCACAAATACACACACAGCCAATAGTACAGTATCTGGAGTAAGGACGGTTCCGCTAAAGATGAGTACATGTTGTTTGCAGTAAATACTGCAGAGAATAGAGCCAGATTTAGATAAAAGTGCAGTGAGACAGACAGGGTGTGGATTACAGTGTGTGTGTGTGTGTGTGTGTGTGCGCCCGCACGCACAAACCCCTGCGTTATGCAGTGCGGAATATGCATTATTGTCTGTGGTCATGTGCGTGCGCTCTGTGTGTATGTCCAAGATAATTAACCGTCCACAGAAGCGTGTCATTCCTCTATTGTGTGTCAGAGTGGACCGCGGGGGTCCTGAGGAGGAGCGGAAATGCTGATTTAGTCTCACATTAGTCCATGGGGTCCTCTTTTTCCTCGCTTTTCCTTTTGATTAGACCAGCATCCTCCTCGGATGTTAGGTGGCTCCATTTAGAAATACCTCTCAAATGTTGCTTTCCTACCACCTGCCTGGCAGGCTGGGAGACCTATGGACACACATGTATGCACACACACAATCGTCCTCAACATTGCTATATCCACCATTCATTAACTCTGCCACCAGCAGACTGCGGTCCGGCCGGCTCGATGCTTGGTGGCCTTTTCCAGAGGAATTCTTAGGGTGTTTTTTTTCTTGTAGATATTCCACGCCGCTTTGCACCCTCAGATTTCACGCTGCAACATTAACACGAGCTGACACACTGGATTAAAGGCAGACAGCTGGAATGCCCGGGTCCTTTGTGCAGCGTGGACTTCAGCCAAGAGCCTTCGCTCTGAGGCCAAGAGAGACCTGGGAAAGAGAGCCCTCCTTGGAAATAAACACAAGACTGGTCAAGAGGGTAGAATATACCTGAAGGAGTACAACCTGCAATGGCCTGGCCTGGCATGGCCTGGGTTGTTCGGATCTGGTTAGATGTGTCTACAGAAGGTTGTTGCATTTCTTGATGGTAAAACTGCAGAGGAAAGTCAGGCTGCTTGAACCAGCCTTTAAGTGAGCCCATGACACTTTTGCTAAACAGCAGCCAGTGTGTGCCACGAGTCAAAAGTCACTGATGTGAAAATGTGTAACTTCACACATTGAGAAATCAGCAAACTCAGTCATGTCAGTTTAGTTAGCTGTATTTTTGAGTGTATTTTGAGACTGAGTCAGTCGACTGGCTATTTTGTCCCAGTTACAAGGTGGTGCTCAAAGTGGCTGATTTTTAGTATTTAAGTTATTATTTATTGTCAATATTTCAAGATTAATATTTTGTTAATTTCTGATGTTGACAACTGACAATGTACTAGGTACCCAACAAGTACAACACACAAAATAAATTTTGCAACTGTTAATTTAATCTTCCATTTACTTCGAGTCAAGTCGCCCTGTGTTTTCTGCCTCTGTGGTGAAGCAAGGGACGCAGTGGCTGCGTGTGTGGATGCATGTACTGTGCATGAGTGAGTATGGTGGTGACTGAAGGGTGTCATACCAGGCTAGGAAGGAATCATAACACTATAACCCAGTGTTGCGATCACGCAATCAGTCATTACAATATAACCAAGTGTTGCACTGACCATCAGGCATAAAATCCCAGCACCACATCAGTAAAGTGAAGTAAAGCGTTTACTGGGCCTCGTGTGTATCTTGACGTTAGGGATGCACATTAGCGTGTGTGCTCCAGGACTTTTACAAGTGAAGTCATTGAATTTCACATGAATTTCACGGGCCCCATCCCCATGCAGTCTCAGCATTTAGTCTGCATATACACACCAAAACAAACTAGAGTTCACCACTGATTTAGAGATGCAGACCCACTATACCAAGGTAAAGCACCACTTAAACTGTCTGGCACCACTTCTAATACTGTACATTTTATTGTACATATTTTTGACCTCACTGACATGACCACAAAAGTGGGGGTTTTTGCCAACAACAATTGCTCTTCAAAGATACCAAAAGGAAAAGATGATGCAAAAGACTGAGAATGCAAAGCTCCTTCCTTAACATTTTACTTCTTAAGCGCAGTCTTTAATTCCACCTGCAAATGAGATTCAGCCAAAGAAATAAGATGGAGAGAGAAAGAGAGGGAGGAAAGGAACACCGGCTTGTTGAGGGTCTCCATGGTAACAGAGCAGTCTAGTCACACCTCATTATGGCGAGCCAAATGTTTGTATTGGCCAGCCAGTTCCGGAATGTATTCTCCCCATGGTAATAGCCTTCAGATGCCATCGGCTCATTGCACTCAGCAGTGTCACCCAACTCACCCAGACACACACACGCATGCACGTACACACACGCTAGCTCACACCTGCACGTGCGCACGCACAAACACACAGTTGGGCAGAACAGAGAACTGGCAGTTTTTATGGCTTCAAATATTTCCCCTGGGAGATCTGTCTGAATAGATAACATAATCATTCCTAAAGTTCTGCTAGCTGGCACAAGTGGCTATGTTCTCCCCAGTAAGCCCCCCCCCACACACACACACACACACACACCCCGTTTATGTTTGTGTGTGTTGTCCGTGTGCCCTCGTGCATCCTGCATGAAGAATAGCCACATGTGGTGGTGGGTAGAGGGACGGCTTGGTGCTACGCAACACAAAATCATAACTGGGCAAACGAAATAAAACGCCACTGTGAAAGACTGGTAAAAAGATGTTATGTTTTTGTACAAGGGTTAGCTTAGCTAGCTTAGTTTATGAGAGAGTTGTCAGACTGTTTCAAAACTGCTGGGAGCTTACATTGACAGGTTTGAATTAGCACTCTTTACAAGAACAAAAAAAAGAAAAAGTAGAAAACCATTTAAACACAACAGTGAAATATCATCACCTCCCAAAGTTGTGTAATCCTTTGACTTTTTTTTTTTTTTTTTTTTGGGGGGGGGTGCTGTGAGGATTTCCTGTGATATTCTAAATAAGTATCAAGTAGCAAGATTGTAAACTTGGTAAGATTCAACTGAAATATCACTTGATTAATTGTATTGTCATGTGATAATCCATCTTTATTTACTGCAGGATTTGATGATATCTGGGCTTTTAGCAGCCAACAAATTGCCATGCCCCCCCCAGTTGCCCTTGATGAGCTTTCATTGCAGCTGTTGTTCTGGAATCGTGTCAGTGCTTTTCCCTGGGTTTTCCAAGGTTACAGTTCCCCCTGTAATTATCATGCGTTCCCACTAGTGTGGCATGTAAATAAAGAGTAAGAGCCAGCCCTAAACATACCCTGCATGAATTATTACGCTGTACTTCATTAACCTTTTTGAAATGTTTCTAAAATGGGCATGTATGCTTACATTAAAATGTTTTTTGGTGCTTTTTTTTTACAGCAACTGCCCTGGTTAATAATTTGGCCCAGAAAGCCACAAGGCCTGAACTGCAACCAGCTGATTTTGCCGCATGATTTTATCAGGAGTCTATTTTGTCCCCGGCTTTGTCAATCAATCACGTCAAATGACCCAACAGCACACTCACAGTTGGTGGCTACTTATTTAACATTCTCTAATTTATTAACGTGACCATGACGTGTGCAAATGAAAATATGCTGAAATTAATTGCACCAATTACATTACGTAAAAGGCTGACTGTAATGATGGAACTCTCAAATGAGTGGCACTTCACACAGTAATCAGACAGGCAGAAGCTTGAGTGCAATCCAATCAAACAGCACGTGTGCAACAAAAGGAACCGAAGAGTCTGAGTGATCACCTTGCATGCAGGTCGGTGCCCTTCAAAGAGCTTTTCCAGCCACCGAAACATTAACGGTTAATACTACGAAGACAAAAACGCAGGGCAATGGAAAAATAAAATATTGCGATACCGGATGAATTCATTGATAAAAAGAAAAATTGTAAAAACACCTAAACCTTCCTATAAATGAGTTGTGCGGCGACATTGGAAGTCCTCTGATATCTTCAAATTGTTCAGATTGATCAAATCACTCACTCAGCCAAGGTTACAACCAGCCCGTTATGTTGTGAATGACTCATTTGGATTGGCTTCAAGGGGCCCAGAGGCGAGAAAGTGTAACCTTGCAGAACATTTTTGGAGAGGATGGTGTAAAACCCAGGTTAGAAGTGATAACACCCAGCATATTTGCATCTGATTATTTTCAGCGCAGGTTATGGGTTTCCCACTGACAACTGCAGTCATAGTGCCTAAGACATGAGCCTTGGGCGCTACGGCTCATGCAGTTTGTGAATAGACAAGACAAACTGTGTTCTTTCTGTCTAATTCCCAGTAAAACCCCAGAGTAAAAGTTTTAAAGCTGCTATTTTACGCTAAATATTTAAACTAAAATTTGAGGAATAAATCTTTTCAAACATGCATATGTCACCTAATATGCAAACTGTATTGGCTACAGTATATATTTGTAGGTATGAACACATCTGAAAATCCCTGCTGGAATAGATGTACTATAAATGTGGTAGACAAGTGGCTGTTTGGATAAAGTCTCTGTGGGTTTCCTCTGCGTCTGAAGTGACTGATAAGTGTCTTGTGATTGGACTTATCTCGATGTGGGTGGGTTGAAAGGGCACATTTAGTCACGCAGGCGCGATAAAATACTGTAAAACACTTAGAGCGAAGGCTGTTTATGTAGTTCCACGCAATTGAATATAAATAGTTTGTAATATGAAGCCTTTTATGGTTTTGGTAGTGGTGGAAATACCCTGCTTGTGGACACGCTGAGCACACACACAAACACAGCAATTGTATCAGGCAGCATGGTTCATCCGAGCATTAAATTACCCCGACACCTCTCTGTAAGCATTTGTTGTAAAACAATCAGCGTCTGCGATCAAGCGCAGATGGCTGCAGCATGTCAGTCGGCAGCTGGCTGCAGTTGTCTGCTGCAGCCATCGGGAGGGCTTGCAGGGCTTGTGAGCGGGCGGCCACAAGCTCTCCGCTCAGACACTCTCTTATCAGCGCAGCTCTGGCACTAACTTAGGAGGAGAAACTTACAGGCTGAAGAACGATAAGACAAGAGAGGGGAAATAAACCTTGCAGCCATGGCTATGAGATTTAGAGTGAGACAATCTCGCTTAAAATTTCAACGGCACATTCGAGTCCATGGAAGTGAAGAGTGCAATGCAGGACAGCTATATTCCAGCGTATGCCAAAACACCTGATGCTGTTGTTCCTGGGAGAACAGTCCCAGAATTCAGCAAGAGGTCAGAACCGGACCCGAGTGAATATGTGTGACTTTCAGAAAAGATGCAGACCACCCTGACATTTTGGTCAGTCTTCAGATAAACCAACATTCAACCTACATTTCCAATGCCTACTGGACTCTGAAGGCTGGGTTTACATATTTATCAAATGTTTTACTTTTTCAAGTTAGCTGATCAACTTCACAATCTCAACATATATATATATATATATTACTTATGCCCCCTAACATAAACAACTGAATTCAGATGAAAAATTTGTAACCAAACACCCTGTTTCTTGTTTGTAGCCACTTTGGTTTAGAGGGCAACATTTCTAACAGATGCTGTTCATTCATACCTTTGCGGCCAACGATTGTGTGGCTGCGCTGCGTTTCATCTGAGTGCCTGACAGCCTGAATACGGCCCTCCCTCAGAGACATAATAGGGTTTTCTTTGCCCCTTGAGAAGCAGTGTGGAAGGCCAAAATGCAGCTGCAGGCGCACAGGGGTGCCAGCCCCCACCCCAGAACAAAAAGATGCGTTTGAGTGTGTGTGATTGTATTCCTGCACCTATGAGTACTCGATGTACCTGGAAAGAACGAAGACGAACAAAATCCAATAAGGACATTTTCGCACTCATTGAGGATCTATTTTAAAACCAAATAATGGATTTAAGGAACTGATGCTTTGATTACTTAGCTTGTTAGTTATATTTCCTGTTATATACTGTGTTATGGAAACTGGTACCAAAAATTCCACAAATAAGGGCGTCGGAACATGTATGAGCTCTGCCCCAGGGCGGGGCAATTACATAATTATATAAAATGACTGGGCTAAATTAGCCGTGTTTGTTCAGCTCAATAAAAGCATATGGTTCTACTGACAGACCAAACTTTCCATTATGATGTAATACACCTCATATACACAGGAGTGCTCTCTTTCTAAACTACACGTATGTCCAGTCAGTTCAGTTTGCCGCAGTTGGACTCCAGTCAAGTTCTCGCCACAAGTTCCACAACAAAGGGTCGAAGTTTTTTGAAAAAATTCTTAAAATGTATTTTCACTTTCACTGTCATTATGGGTAATCAGAAGATAAGCAGAAATGCTTATCAATCTAAAGCACAATAAATGCGCAAAAAGGGAAGGGGTCAGAATACTTTCTGAAGCCTCTGTATATGTTTTTGAGCTCGTTACATGGCGCTTAAAGGGTTTAGTCATTGTAATTCTCCTTAATGGACTGATTTGTTTCAGATGTGCACAGTTTGGGCTGTAATGTTTATGTATTTTAAATGTTACAGTCCAAACTCTCCACAAACTGCACTACAGTTGTGGGACAGAGGCGTCTCAGCTGCAAAACCACGCACACACATATGTGCACAAGTTTAAAGTCACGCTCATTCATTGTGTGCGTGGGGAGGGCGGGGGCCTGAAAATCCCACGCGCGGCAGCCTGATTTGAGGTGAGGGACCCCCTGTTGGCCGCTGTGAATGGAGAGTCGCAGACCTTGCTGACTGCTGTGCACGGGCCCGGAGACGAAGACCAAGAATTAGAAAAAGAATCACAGGAACGGGAGGAGCGGAGAGAGAGAGGGGAGGGACAGGGCGAGGGATGGGGAGAGTAGAGAAAGAGGCATATTCTTGAACTTGGTTGACAGCACATGTTATTTTCGCCCTCCACTGTTCTTTCATATTTGTCATTATAACTGGCTCACACTGCCTCTGGTCTGGCTGTTGTGGGCCAGAGTGTGAAAATAAGAGGGAGAGAGATGAAAATTGTATTTCTTGACAAAGGTCTTTGTCAAGAGCGCTGCGTGCTGCAGAGAGCTGTTCTCAAACACACCAGCGTGTCAGTCATTTCAAGCTTGTGTTCAGCTTCACTGGCCAAGTGAAGTGACAAAAACGAAAATTAAGTGTATATTTTTATTTTTTACTCTATTTTCATATCCACTCGCGTAAACATAGGACAAAAACTGTCGACTGCATGCACAGGCTTCTTTCAAAATTTGCAAAGATGCAAGTATGAATGTTTAAGCCTCTGCCGTGGCGAAACTATTTGAGGCAGTGGCAGACTCAGGGTGCCCGAGGGGCTGGACTTTACAGGACGCTATCATGTGTTTCGGTACTATTTTTTTCTGTCCACTGGAAGGGCACCAATGAGGGCACTTCATTCTTGATTGTCACACACAGAGGCACTCTAAAGGGCACTTCATCCTGACAGCCAATCCAGAACTCTCGTATGTTTTCCCCTTTGTGATGACAGCGTAGTGGGCATTTTATCATGTTTGGTCAACTGTGGGGGCATCTTATACATATATATATATATATAAAAGTTGTTTGTTGACTGAAGGTGAACAGAAATTAGTTTCCCTGAAATCCCTTCAGCTGTTATAGTTAACTGCATAGCAGCCACAAATTCAAGGTGGTATTTTCAAATTGGAAAGAAAAATGGAGTTTTGAACATGACTCAGCAAATACTTGTCCAAAAAAAAGGAAGTTTTTTTTAGCTTCACAGTGTAGAGTTTGTTCACCTGTACTATAGTGTACCATCTATAGTATGAACCCTGCAACAATGAACAGCACCTGTACGGTCATATAGTTTCAGCTCCACCAAATGCTGCTCAACTTGGCTAACGTATTGTTCAGCCTGTGGGAACCAGCTGCCTTTATGAAGAAACTGAGGAGGGAGAGACACACACACACACACACACACACACACAGAGCAAATACTTGCTCATTCTCCCACTTTCCACAGACATAATAGTCTCCTTAGACTGAGAGAGCAGCGAAAGACAGTGGGAGGAAGTTGCACACTCTTCACACTTCAGTGGTCCATACCCTCCTCCCTCCAAGCGCCCCCAAACCCCCCCTCTTCCCTCCCTCTCTCCTCTTCTTCTTCCTACCCCTACCTTATCCCCCTTCCCCTCCAGCACACACATTTTTCTTAATGGATTCTTTTGAAATGGGACAAGGGAGAGAGCCAGATCAAAGGAGGCCAATTGCCACACACAGCATTTCCCAGCCCCGGATCTCCCAGTGTACACACGGTCACAAACCTTTCCTTCATTTCCAACATCCAAAGGTGAGACAAGGTTTGCAAAGTAGAAGATCATGCACCCATTACACCATTTCCCTTAATTATACTAGTGTAATGACACGTTATTTTGCCTTTGAATACTGTAACTTAGTCTCAGAGCTAACAGGAGAGAAACATACGGTATAGCTTGTTATTTGCAGGGTATCACCATGAAAGGAGTGTTCTACAGCTTGCTGACATTTTAATTGTATCGAGAGTCATTTATAAAAAATGACTCAGATTTGGATTGCTAGCGATATAGTCACCCCTACTCAGCTCCTTTGATTTATATTGTTTGACTGCCCACCCTCGTAGCCAAAGGTCCTCAGAGGTGTTTTGAGTTTTTTCTTAGTCACAAACACACAGAGCTGGTAGAGAGCCCAACATGAAGAGCAAAGACTGGAGGCATTTTGGATTAAGTGAATTGGTTTTCTCAACAAAATACTTTGTGTGAAAGAATAGTTAGGAGGACGGATTCAAGTTGAGGGGGAATTTGGGCAGGGGTTCTGAAGGATCCAGTGATGAGAGGTCGGAAGAGAGTGTGCGGTCCGGGGCGCAGGGTCTCAGAGCAGAGGAGAAGAGGAGTAAATGACAAGGCAGGCAGAAGAGTAAAAAATTCAAAAAGTTCAAGGGAAGCTGGGTACATCACTGACTGGTCAGAGTGCTGAGGCAGGAACCAGGTATTTGGAGCTGAGCTCAATGATGATGATGATGATGATGATAGCAGGCAGCTGGTGACTGGGCTCCAGCACACCTGACTCCACTTCTGCAATCAAGCATAGGGACACACACACACACACACACACACACACACACACACAAAAACTGCCAGCTCGGTAGGAGCAGAGCGCCTGACAACCGTTGTCTTTTTCTTCAACTGGTTTTGCTCCCATGATCCATTTGCAGTGGGGAAAGCGGGGGTGCATTGGGAGACCAGGCATCTGTATTTCTTTCCTTGCAAAATGAGGAGCCAACACATTGTAATTTAGACATTATGTTTAACAATGTGTTGCACTCTTTTTGGACTTCTAACCCAACCAGAACAGCCATCAGATCTGGAGAGGAGCTAAATGTGGCTTCGCCCTCTGAGACACCATGCCACCTTGCTATATACCTCAGTCACAATGTGGCACCTCTGCGTGTTAGAGTCCTCCCACTGGTTTTCAAGAAAATGAGATGTAGACTAGAGATATAGAACATAGCCTGCACTGGATTCAGTGCTTAATGTGATTTCTCACCTCGATAACAAATATATCAGGTTCAGTCAGGAAACTCTTGCTCACTTTTAAGTGTTCCACTGCAAGAGATGAACATGCAGATGGACATTACGGTTTTCCCATGTTTAAATGTGACTATTTTGATATCACGGGGCACTCTAATGATTTCTTCTTCAAAACTAATTTGGCGAAGAATTTTACTATTTTTGTGGAACAAAAGTCCCTAACTCTGAACTCCCATGACTAATGGCTGCAATAAATTTTATAATACTGTTACTGAAATTCCTTCAGATGTTAATTCTTTGGAAAAAAAAGGCTAAAATTAGGTGTAGACCAGGTAATAGAGACTGGCAATGCCACCTCTTCCACATTGACTCTCAGTACTGGGGCCCAACAGGGATGTATGCTAGGACCCCTGCTTTTCTCCCTGTTTGCCTACATCTGCATTGCCATCCACATCTCCAACACCATCATTAGATTTGCTGATGACAGCACCATAGACCCTGTCAGTGCACAGAGAAGTGAGAGGCCTGATCTTATGCTGTAATGGAGATTACCTCCTGTTCAATGTCAACGAGACCAAAAAGCTGATTGTGGACTACAGAAACAAACGAGGAGTGGGACAGGCCCCTATCCACATGAAGGGAACAACAGGATCTGAGCTGGATGTGATCATAAAAGCAGTGAGATAGCAGCCCTTATTTCTCCAACAGTTGAGAAGTTTTGCTATGGACACCAGAATTGAATTGGAACCAGAAACTTCTGCAGATGCACCACCAAGTATTATTTGCCTGGCAGTATCACTGTCAGCTATGACAGCTGCACTGCCCTCAAATGAAAAGGAGGGAGAGGGAGGCAAGATCAGCACAGTGCATCACCAGGTCTGAGCTGCCAACTATCCATAACATCTACAGCCAGAGCTGGAGCTGCAGGAGGTAGGCTCAACAGTTCCTCCCTGACCCCAGTCACCCCAACCACGGACTCGTCACTCTCCTGTTGTCAGGCAGTTCAGAAACATTCAGACAAAAAAACAGCAGGTTCAGAGACACTTTTATCCACAAGCCATCAGGCTACTGAACTGCTGGAATAACAAACAGGAAGAGAAATAACTTCTGAGTAAAAAGAAGCCATCAAAGCAGCAGCGCATACTGTCAATCATGTGAGAGGATATTCACAGACAGCAGCTACACTCCATAGATCTCACTCAAGATACTGGGCAATGCATTTTAACGAACAGGATGGAAACAGTCAGATGGTGCATTGAGAAACATAGTCATAGCTTTTGGCTGCTGGAGAAGTCCAGAAACAGAAAATATCAGGGTCCTTGAATTCTGTAGATGGGAAACCAATGAGAAAAAGTGCAGGTGGAGATGGAAAGGCTTATATGCTGGGAGGAATTTGGGGAATGAGGAACAGGTGAGTAGGTAGGCAGGGAGGAGTCAAGTGTCTGAAAGGCAGGAAGGGCTGGGATTACTGTAGGGCAGGTGGGAGTGGCAGGGTTTGAAAACGAAAAAATAACTAAACGAACTGTGACGAATACCATGCAGTTCTGTGGCCTGTCTGTCCTTAAATTATGCCAAACAGTATCATATATGTAAAAATTTCTCATAATGAAATTTCTCATAAACTGCTTATGTCATTTCTTGTCGCTGTTTTCTCAAGCAAATGAGCCCTGAAATCAAATCTGTACCTAACTCTTCATGTTAATCCAGAGTAAAACTCAATAATCTTTAATGAAAGGTGAATTGAAGAGGTCTCTTCATAAGCACAGATGAATCAGGGTTGCGTATTATCTGGGATTGAAAGTTAATGCATTCCTAAACCATAATGATGGCTATCGATCACGCCGACATCTGCTCTTTGTGATGATCAGGAGTAAATATGGGAAGCGAAAATGGAGCTTGCCTCAACGATGCGAATGATGGGACTCAACAGAGCTTTTCTTTCACCGTGTAGATGCAGATGAATGCAACCAGAGCTGAGCCACTTGAAAACTGCGGAAAACATGAATTAGTATAGAAAAAATTGGTAGAAGTTGAGTATAGGGTAAAAAACTATTTCAGTCCCCCTTTTCCCTTTAACTTCACTTGAAAAGAAATAACTGACAATTATGCAATAGGATAAAAAGATACAGCATACCAAAACAAACCAAATGCCAAAACAAAACAAATGCAAAATGAAAACAAAACAATGGCACACATCAAATACATTGTACTTGCTAAAAAAAAAAACCAACCCACAACAACTCAGTGCAAGCCAGGGGAAATGTTGTAAACATGCAGGAAGACAAATCTCAGCCATCAAGACAAACTGACAAACAGAAAATCCTGAGCTATGGTGGGGTAGCTAGAGGAAGCCATTTGGAAGAAACATGGCTCCCCAGTATAAATAGCCTGTACAGGGCATGTGTACTGACAGATTAAACCATCTTTGAAGTCTGCCATACATCAGTCGAAAACTCCCTTCCCCTGCTCTTTAAGCTAATAAGCTTAAATCTTCCAGCAGCTTTGGCTGCTGGAAGATTAAAAAAAGAGGAAGAAGAGAGAGAGAGAGAAAAAAAAGTTTAATCCCAGCTTTGATGATACATTATGTGCTGCTGGAAAGAACACTCAAAGCCCCCCCAAACTCAAAAGTGACATAGACCCCATCAGGCTGTTCTGGATGGAGGAACCAGCAGAAGGAAAGTCCACATTACAATGGCATCGGCAGCTGGAGGGCTGGGGGCTGGGGGGGGGCATCTTTCCATTCTACCGTTGTAATATATTCCTGTATATTTCCACCCAGCCTCAATTCCTCGGATATGACGGCGGCGAACAACACCCAAACACAAACATAAACTCAACGTGACCCTGCTTTTTGCATGTGTAGCACTCGGCAGCTCAGCGTGCAGAGATTAGGCTTTGAGGAGCAGTGTTGGGGCTGAGGTAGTATCGGGAGCAGAGGGGAGAGAAGGGGAGAGACAGAGCACGAGAGATTAAAAACCGGGGAAAGAAGACGTGAGGGGGGGGTGGATCACAGAAGGAGGAGAAGAGAGGTGCGAAAGGGCGAGAAAGGGGAGTGGGAGAGGGGAGGTGAGGCGAGGGAGGCGGGGGAAGGCCACGGAGTTCAGATTTGACTGTCATTTTCCAGCACAGAGTGAGAGAGACTGAAAGAGCGAGAGAAAACAAAGTAGCGCAAAGATCTGCTTTCTCGTTTCTATGACAACAGCCAACTATTATTCTCAACCGTCATTTATTACGACGGTATGTGCCCTCATCGAGGGAGTAAGAGAAAGAAAGGGGGAGAGAAGGCAGGGAGGTCCGGCCTCCTGTTTACCTTTGATAGCAGAGAGTGATCTGTGAAGTCAGATGAACTGAGGTAAAACCCAACATGTCCACCGCTATCAGGGAACACTGCTGCTATGAAGTGTGTGTGTGTGTGTGTGTGTGGGGGGGTACTTGGTCTGTAGCAGTATTTAAGTAGGTGGCATGTGTCAAAGTAACATCCACATGACTCCAGGACCCAATGTTTCTCAGCAGGACATTGTCCAGAGCATCACACTGTCTCTGCCGAGCTTGCCTTTCCCCACAGTGCATCCTGGTGCCATCTCTTCCCCAGGTAAATGACACGCACCCACCCGGTTGATTTTTAAAAAGTGATCGTTAATAAGCCGGGAACAAACACTGAAACTGTCATTTAATGAAATTCCTATCGATCTTAAAGGTTATATGAATAAATATAATCATAAATAAAATATAAATATATAGTATGATAAAATATATAAAAACATTTGATGTCAAATGAGTAAACAATGCATCAGTGAATAAACAATACACACAACTGACAGTAAGTGTTGATGCTTCCGCATAGAGTCACGCAGAAACTAGTCATGTGACCATGCTGAAAATCATTATGGAGCTCTAAAACGCCCTGTAAATAGTCCTATAAAGTACATGGAAAATATCACTCCCTCATTTAACTGCTGACACTTGACACGTGAGCTTGAGCAAAGGAAATGTAAATATATACATGTGAATACAAAGAGCTGGGCATGTTTATTTTCAGCTGAGTCCACGTTCTCAAAGGGAAAAATGGAGAGAGAACTGTGAGAGAGAGAGAGGATGGGAGGGGGCAGTGGATGAGAAATAAGATATGAGGAGGTGGGTGGTATTTGGGTTGAGGTGGAAATATCTCCCTCTTGTTTTCCTCTCTCCTCTCCCCTCCTGTCTATCTCTATCTCTCTAACCCCCCCCCCCCCCACTCCTCCCTGCGGCCCAGCTCCTGAGAGTGTGGAGGGGCCGATCCAGCCAGTGCTCCAGGTGTCCCTCTCCAGTGCCCCGTACTCAGAGCCGGAGGGAGGGGGCCTTCATGCCATGCACTACCTCGAGGTCAATGGGTTTGTTCTGGCAGAGCCAGCAGCAGTGAATGGGCATCATTACAGTTTCATTACAGCGGGAACTAGCTGAAATGAAAGCTGTATTTAATGTCCAGAGGAGCTCCTGCAGCTACTTGAAAGCCAGAGAGGAGAGAAGGACAGACAGAGAGAGGGGGAGAGAAACAGAGAAGGGGAGAGACGGTGAAGGGAAACTTGGGAAGCGTGAAGGACATCTTTTTAGGTTTGCATCTGGAGAGCCTGGTTGCGGAAAGGGCACCCGGCTTATCTTCTGTGAGAGAAGTCACAGGGGTGAGGATTAAGTGAATTAACAAATATATGTGGTAAATAGTTAAAAAGGTAAAAAAAAAAAAAAAAAAGGGATAACTGGGAGACTATTTAAGTGTCAGTATACAACCCGTCCTGACTGTAAATGTCAGAATTGGCATACACATATAAAAAAGCTAAATTGAAATATTAATTGGATGTTAAACACGTTCTTGCAGTTGGGTTGTTAGTCATTGTGGAGTATGAGGAGCACTCATTTTGTAATGGTAATGCACCCTAAAACTGGCCTGATACGATCATGACATTGCTGCACATGAGTGCCAGGATTCGTGTCAGTGTTGGCCCCTGACTGTAGCCCTCAAAAGTCTCTATAAAATGTTGCCAAACTCACCGTGGCTGCCTGAGCGGACGTCATAGTGCTTTTGCTTAAATAAATAATTCAAAACAACCCCGTAAAGGTTCCTTTTGTGGAGTATGTCAAGTGGGTTTTGTAACAGAACAAGGAACCACTACAAAGCTAAGCTTTTTATCTCTGGAAGGTTTAATGGAAACATACACAAGATAAATAGGCCACGACTGAAAATGCAACAAAACAATGTGTTGCACTGATATTATTATTGGTATAAAGCATATGTATATGTGAAGCAACAGAGCCTTATTTTCTACTGATTAAATCTTAACTAAAAAAAAAAACAAATTAAAAAGTGATTTCCACAGCCAAAAGAAAGTCCTGGACAGAGCTCTTCCACAAAAAGATACACACAATATAAATGCTGATGTTAATGTTGACATTATATTGTAGTTTGTTTAAAGAATTACATGTTTAAAGCAAAGCTTTAAGCTTAAACTATTTCAAAAACAGAAATAGATACTTGTATGAAAATTTTAGACAGATTAATATATTGCAGCTACAACACTCTTAGCATACATTATAAAGGAGTAAAGTCAGTAACTGAGCCAACTAAATTACTTCAATGAGCTCTTAGACAAGTTTGCATTTCACAAATGTTGATAATAATGATCTGGTAATTATAAAGATTATGTTTCTCTTCAAAGAACTTATTTCATCAGGAAGCAAAACGTTTGAGCTAAATTTTAGTTTATACAAATAAAACAACTTGTTTGTTATCATGTTGTCACATAATTAAAGCCAGAGGCTTAGGCTATAATTAGGAATCTAAGAATGCTGAATTAAAGTGTATCTAGTAATATCTCATGCATTCTAATACATTGAAATTAATATGGGAAAACATTTGTAAACATGGGGCACCCATTTCAGTGATAAAGACATGAGCCTGATCCAAAATCTTAAAAAATATTCGGTGATTCAAACATGTCTCTTAAACTGTTAAAAGAAAATTCATGCAATTTCCAATTAAACAAAAACAACAAAAGGGTACTGGATGTATGAAGGATCAGTGGACGTTTGAATGTGTCCACCAAATTGTACAAACTCATAAATCTCAATACCATGAACATGTTGGGTTTTTTTTTAATTCAAGATCCTTTAAGTATTTCTTGAGAAATGAATGAAAACATGTTAAAATTCCCAAGCTCACAATGTTAAGGAAAGTCAGAAAAAAAAATTCTGGATTTGCCCCTTCAACCACATAAGCACAAAAATGTAATGGTTTCTCTCTTCCCATCTCTTCACTAAGTTTGGTACAGATTGGTTCCGTACCTTTGGGTAATATTTCTAACAAATACTCAAACACCCCGAACAGACATGGATGTAAGGATAGTATATAAAACTGTTGTTTATGCACCCTTAAGATCAAGAAATAAGCATAAATAAGAAAAGAACAAATTAATTTTTTTTGCATGCAAAGTCTTTAGAAAACAATGTCTTTTTCAGTGCACAAGGATGAGTTTATCGCTTTGCGATCACACCCACAAAAGCATGTTGTAAGATCCTTCAAAATAAAATCATGCAAATATGACAAAATGGCACAAAAATGTAATAAAGACTATGTTGAATGGTTTGTATGAGGAAAAAAAAATGCTGGTTTAAAACAGTTGAACATTTTCCACCACAATAAAAACTTGGGACCTGTTTTGGAATTTAATACTTTTTTGTTGCTACAACAACTAAATCAATTTTGCATTTTTGCTCATTTGAACAACAGATACATAAGTGTTACAGATTTACATATCTATCTGTCTATCTACCTCTATCTCTAGCAAAAACAAAAACCAAAGAATCAAATGATAAACAGGATTTAAAGGTGCAAAATAATACAAATAATTTTCTATCTTCGCGTCCTCTTAGTCTCCCTCCCTGCCTCACTCTGTCTCTCCCTCCTTCTCTCTATGAGCCATGTCCTCAGATGGCTTTTGGCCTACTTTTGGCTGCAGAGCGCTCCAAAGTGTGTGAGCCAAATTTCAGCATGAATTTACAGGCAGAGTGAGCAAGCGATGGAGGGAAAGAGAGAGTGAGTGATTCCGCTTTGTGCTGTCAGTATACTCTCTTGTCTTTAACTTACTGTATATGGCTGGTTGCCTCTTGTGTGACTGCAACTAATTTAAAAAATGCATATATATGAGTTGAAAATGTGTGTGAAATATGTATGTATTTCTCATATGTATGAGGAAACCATGCAGTGTCTCAGGGCTATAAATACTGATTTATTTTCACTGTGCTGTTTATAAAACTGCGATCTGTAATCAGAGGGCTCCATGGCGACCACACACAGAGCCGACTCACGAGATAACTGTTAATGAAGTCATGTTGAGGTGAGAACGCTGGGAAATTAGTGCTGAAACAAAGTGATGAACTTTCAGAATGCACAGTATGTACAGAAGGCAAACTGGTTGATTCCAGCCTGAATTCGAGTTAAAACATACAAATATCTGATGTGTCATGATCTGCCACATCAGACATTAATTTATGTAGCACTCATGACAGTAAGCTTGCCTTTTGTATCTGAGAATGTTAACCTGTAAATTCTTTCAAAGAAAGGCAAAAATTTAATGTCCACTGATGAACTTACCTGGTAAATAGCAGAAAAGGAAACAAAAATAATGCAAGATTGTTTATTGATGCAAGGGCTCTCTGTTGTCATTCTAATACTGGATAAAGTATGAGTTACTCATAAATAAGGGATTACATAATACAACTTACTAATAATAATTATTATTATTATTATTAGCACCTTTGATAATGTCTGTTACTAAGTGGTTCTCAAGTACGACAAATATAAGGAGAAGAAAACATGATTAAGAAAGAAAATGCGAAAAGTCAATGAAAAGCATCAAATAAATTTAAAAGCAGCTTTAAATCATGCGCAAAGTGCATAAGATGAACATTACGTACAGCAAATAAAATAACAGAAAATCCATTACAGATAAAATAAGTACTGTAAAAGCCATTTGTTAAAAGTAGGTTTTAAGAGATGATTTCTAAGTAGACAGCGAAGAGCCAGGTAAGCTATTCAAGAGGGTTGACAGGGCCTTATCAGAAGGTGATTTAGGAGATCAGCCAGGTTCCTTGGTGCCAAACCATGCAGGGCCTTAAAAGTGAATAGAAATATTTTCAATTCTATCTTTCAATTCTAAACTGTGAAAGGAGGCTAAAATAGGGGAGATGCAATCATGCTTTCATAATTTGGTTGAAAGTCTAGCGGCTGCATTTTGAGCACCCTGAGGCCGTGCAATCAGAATTTTGGCCCAGCCATGTAAACACTGCCTTACAGTAATCCAGACGAGGAGTGATAAAGGTATGAATCACTCTTTGGAGATCATTAAAAGAGATAGATGATCTAATTCTCAAGTGGAAAAAACACAGCTGAGAAAGAGTGAGTTTCTGATCTAAAAAAAACCCTCAACAAACTCCAAGAGTGGGTACCACATACTGAGCTAGAAAACCTAGCTAGGATGCTAAACTAGGATTCAGGACAGATTTTTAAGTGTTGTGAGTTAAGCTGAAGAAAATTTACTGCCACCCAACCTTTATCTGCTGCTGGGCAATTATGAATAGCAGATAACAGGTGATTCAGAAGGTTTACAGAACCAATACAGCTGAGTATCATCTGCATAGCGATGAAAAGAAATATATAATGTTTAATGATTTGTTCCAGAAAAAAAGGGTCTTGGAATGGAGCCCTGCAGCACTTTGTGTGTAGACACTACATGAGAGGAGGTAAAACCTACTGGAGGGCAGTCCCAGAAATAACAATGCATTTTCTTAACCTTTTGATAATAATGCTATGATCCCCCTTGTCAAATGCAGCACTGACATCAAGCAGAACCAGTATCGAGCATTCACCTGCATCAGCCTTCTTCAAAATATCATCGATAAGTCTTACAAGGGCAGGTTCTGTGCAGTGTTGCTGTCGGAAGCTTGATTGAAATTTCTCAAAGGTTTTGTTATTGATCAAGACTTCCTGCAGTCTATTTGATTTCAACTTTCTCGAGTATTTTTTAAGTGAAGGGAAGCTTAGAAATTGGTCTGTAGTTACTTTGGACAGAGGGGGTGGGCAGGTATGCTGATATGAACATAGTTAAAAAGAAGGGCTGCCAATTATGAAACAGGTACCATTTTATTTATCTTTTACCATTTCAATTAAGTCCTTAAACATTCTGTACTAGTATACTATCCTAGTATAAATACAATATGCCTAATACAGAAAAAATAATTATTGCTTATAGAAAAAGTATTTGTGTGGGAGCCCTTCATCTATCATAAAGTTTTCTCTTTCACGTGATATATCTTGCCAGATTAAATGATAATGTGTAGAAAGCAGCTATAAAATTGAGAGAAACCTTAATGAGGGCAATACTGGATTTCCATAATATGCATTTTAGGGAAAAGCAAGATCTAACAATCATCAAATCATCAACTTGCTTCTCTGATGTTGCCCAAGTTGTTCACAATTCAGTACAGCTGTGATCACTCTTATTTGTTGAAATTACAAACTTTCTTACTGTATCAGTTGCATATGCCCCAGTTCCCCGTTGTATCACACTATCGAATGTAAAACCAAAAGCTCTCTCTAACAGGTCCAGGCAGGAATACTTGGAATACTTGCAATTCTCAGAAATGTGGTGAATCACTGAGGTAGAGGAGGCAGGTTGAGGTTAATAAGCCCAAGCAACCTTGATGCTTTTTTTTTTTACCTCCCAACACTAAACTCTGCAGAGGGTCCCTCCGCTGGGCTCTTGACAGCAATGTCAGAAGAAAAAACTTTAGAAAGCAGCAGATGAGGCTGTACCAGCCTCTGGCTCAACAGCAACTTTGCCATCTTAATTCAGCAGTGGAGCAGAGAGCGTCGGAGCAAACAACTGGCATAAAAAAAAGCACTGTGATTGGATTGACAAAATTTGAGCCAACTCTTGGCCTTGTAAGGGGGTTAGCCCTTGCATAACGTAAATTTCCCAAAATAGTGAATGCTAAAATGTCATCATGTAGTGGGATATCGCATGGCATTACTTGTCATGTTAGTATGCTGCCCACTACCAAACACACTGTGTGCTAAAATGCTACATGGAGCATACTAATGCTAACCTAGGAGCATGCTAAAATGGTTAAATGCCAGCATTAATGGGGTTTTTTATTAGCACAGTGTATGCTTAAGTGCAGCATGACATATAGCCTATGAACTAATAAATGCAGAAATGCTATGTTAGTATGAAGTCAACTATTACACGGCATAATGTCAGCACGTTAGCACAAAACTGTGAAATCGACTGGAATAAGTGTTAAGAAAATGGAAAATGCTTGTGTTTAGGGATGTTAAGAGAGTGCACAAGCACACTTAGCATGGTATGTATGATAAGATGTTATCACAGAGCTTGGATGTTTTACCCAAAATAATGCAACAAAGTTCATATCTAAAAAAAAAGAAAAATTAGCATCACATCAATTTTTGTATTACATAATAAAGACATTTAATCTACTATGGGAAACATATTGGTATCTCAGCATTGGAGTCAAATAAAGACACAAATCTTCTTTAGCTAATTTATTTCTTTAGCTCATTGTAGATTGTCAATCCCAGTCAGAATATCCTGTTGATCATAAAAAGTGTTTGTGTGTGTGTTGGGGGGGGGGGGTGGCTTGCTCAGTATGGCTGTCATATCCATCTCATACAGATAATTCGCCGACATGTCCTGATCCGTTCTATTAAACTGCAAGAGAGAGAAAGACAAAGCTTTAAAACAACTGTATTGAGCCCAACCCCAAATACACTATACAGTGCTTGCATTTCTTTCTTTCTTGTCAAAACGAGGGTGAACACATTAAAAACACTTTTTGTTGGCTTTGCCAGATGAAATACATGAATATTCGCAAATTTAATATAAAATGCCTATTTCCCTTACCAATTAAATATTTGCAGCATTTATCTGGGCAATTACCAAAACATACATTAATTAATAGTAAATTATTGTGGCATTGGAACCCATTTACCAAACAAGCATTCACAAACGCTGACATCCAATTAAAAAGAATATGAACTAATTTCTGCATCCATACTTACTCCTGGGAACCTGTCTTTTTAAATGTCTTTATTAGTTTATAACGTCAGCAGAGGAGAGGTAAAAATATCTCAAAAGATAAAATGCAAAACATGTCAGATGGCAAAATGTCACCTTTCATTCAGAGCTTCTATTAATAAGCATGGAAGTGGGAAAAAAAACAAAAACCTGATAATCATGTGAAATGACGACAGTTTGACTTTATTTAGACACAACTAGAAGACGTCTCTGTCTCACACTGCGCTCACTCTTCTGCTCTCACATCACTAGTATATTTATTATGAAATGTTGGAAAAATTGTGTAATCGTCAGTAATCCTCCCTTGAAACAAACCCATGCGATACAAAAGAATATTTAGTGCACACTGATCAGCCACAGTGTTAAAATCAATTACCGGTTTTAATGCCGTGGTGGATGGATGAGTATAATGCAAACAAGCACATTCATTTTCCCTAAATCTTCTAGTCTCATCACATTACAAACATGTTACCCTCCTATCTATATATAATTTACGTCAATGTATCAACAAGAAGAAACTTAGAAAATGGAACAAACATAACATTGGTCTGCTCATGACATAAAAGAACACGTTGGTAACATGACCGTTCATTTTCACTAAAATAGACCAAACCTGTATATACCAAACAGTATATTGTGATCTCACTTAAAAACTGAATGACATACTGAATACACAAAACAGGATTGGCAAATGGAAATTTATTTGAATATGACTGACAGTGTGCGACACATTCAAGTCACTGTTCAAATAGATGAACCATGGAAGAAGGGAGCTGGCGGCAAATGGAGTAACCACTGGGCAGATTGAGACTCCAAGAGAGGTAAGTTGATGGTGAGTCCCCTGATCAGAGGCTGCAAGGCAGGTCAGAGCAGGTCATGGCTATTACAATTTCATGCTAAAATACAAGCAGGGAAGAATCGCTATTAGTTTGACATATTGCAGTATCATGAGCATCCGGTCATGAAGACAGTAAATTATAAATAAGTATCCTATGAACAGCATATAACAATAGGTAGAATATTGTAAACACTATGAGTGTCTGATGATAAAGCATGAAAAACTCATTCTAATGGAAAAACAGACAAAATTAAAGGTACTATGTACTAACCTACAAATTAATAAGCATCAACATATAAAAGAAAAATCCATATCACTTGGTCAAGACAGTGTGGACACTGGGTGCCTGGTTTTCCAGTGGTTCTCAATGTATGTGAATGCCAACGTACAAGAAGATTCCCATACAGAAGACAGGGAGAAGAGACAAGGACAGGAAGCTAACAGAGATCAGGAGACATAAACTTAAAGCTACTGTAACCACAAATAAGTGAGAAGACAAGCATGTTGCAAATGGAAAAAAAACAAAAACTGTACTTGACTGGGTAGAATTTGGTGGCGGTCACACAGCAATACTTTACAGTGTTGTATTTTAGAACATATGATACATGCACATAATGTTTTGTTGTTGACTTTTTCTCCACCATTAAATTATTATATATTTTATTTTGCATTTCTTACATTTACTAAATTGTATAAATTTGGAAGATACCCAAAGTAGGCTTGAAAAATATTGATTATTTTCATTATCGTGCCAGTTACTTGAATGAAATAGTAATAAAATAGCACTACTATGATAAATTTTAAAGGCAGAAAATTCATATATATAATCATAATAAAGGTACATCTTCCTATGTCTTGTCAGTCCATAACCCCAAAAAAAATAATATCACATTAGAAAAAGAAAGACAGAACATTGAAGAAGGTGAACAAAGAAAATAAATGACACAAGAAAATGTCTCAAATAAGTTGAATTGAATAATCGATTCATCAACTTATCATTTCCACTCTAAGACTATTTATCTATACATTTTTCTGTTGTGGCACTTCAGTTCCCCTGTGTAAGGTGCGGAAATGTCACTGAAATGCAAATTACTTAATTAAAATTTTACCTGCTGATTATTTTCTCAATTAATCCATTAATTCAAAATCCAAAAATCCCAAATCCAAAGATATCCATTTCACAGCAACCAGGGAAAGAAGTAACAAATGTTTGGTATTTTCACTTCAGAAAATGATTGAAAAGATTAATTGACTGTTAAAATAGTTGCCATCAGTTTTCTGTTTATTCACTAATCAATTAATAAGCTAACTGCTAGCTGCTTCAGCTCCAAAACAAAATCCCGTATAAAATAAATTTGAAAAAGCTCATTTGTTATCAAAACGTAAATTCCATAAAGTCACAAAGATTCTTATAATGTCACATGACTGTTCAAGAGACAGAGCAGGTTGGTGGTTTAACATCTTCTTTTGAAGAACTCAGACACAGTCCAACAAGCAGGCCTTCAAAATCTTGACAGCTTCATTTATGAAACAAAAAGAAGCCAAGTTGAAGCACAACGTTGAAGTCGAACACGCAAACACGCAGTTGCGCAGTGCAGCTTCTCGGCCTCAAGTCTGCTGATGCAAAAAAAAAAAAGTTATCCAAAACGTCAATTGTAGCCAGCAGCTTTAAGCTCTTCTCCTTCAAACGTCCAAAGAAAGACGTTTGGGATTTTTTTTCATGGTCGATGTGGCTGCAAAGTGTTCAATGCTGATTCATCAGGGGATTTCCAGCCTGTCTTTACAACACTGACACTGAGGCCTGCTGGGGGAGAGGAGCGCGCAGACTCGGCCTCCACTCATCAATACCTGTCTTTCCATGTGATGAAGACAAAAGGTTTTTAATGTGTTTGTGTGTGTGTGTGTGTGTGTGGGGAGGGGGGGGGGACAAAAATTCAGGACTTGGTTTTAGGGTTCAGATTACAATTAGGTTAAGGTTAGGGGTAGGGGCTATAGGGACTGCATTGTCAATAAATGTTATACCCCACAGGGATACTGAAACACATTTGTGTGTGTGTGTGTGTGTGTGTGTGTGTGTGCGCCTGCTGACACATTGTTGGTGACATTAGTCTCTCTCAGATGAATGAGGTTAGTGTGTAGTCCGGTTAATCTGCTGGTGTGATGTGGCTGCGTACAATCCCCAAGCTCCTTTAAACTGGCCTCAGCCGGAGTCAGGAAGGACAAACGCCTGCACACGCGCACACGCACACATCACTTGTCACTTATATGGAGATGAAAATGAATCCGACCGAAAACATCCTCATGTGCCCCACCTTCACATTTAGAAGCACTCAGACTGTAGATGAAACAGTTTGGCAGCTAATACATGGACTGGATGAAAAATAAATAAAAAAAAACCCAAAACAAAACATGAAAAACTGATGGATGTACTGAAACTGCCCCAAATCTCCAAATCATTTCTATACTGTCGGACACGCTCAGCACTTTCAGCACGCCGGCCTTCCGGTGCCATAGGTAGCTGGCATTATGCGGCGGGGGAGTGCCCAGGTGGCGCTGCATCGCCATCTTCATTCATTCGCTGACACGCTGGAAGGATGGGGTGCTGAGCCCCCTCTGCGGTGTGAAGCACTGCTAAACACACACACACACACACACACACACGTTGACAGCTTGTGTAGGAAGCACACACACGCACACATACTGACCAGCTCTGATTACTAATGCGCATGCTTCTCCCGCCTGCAGCCGAGAGCAGGCTGAGCGTTGAAGGGAGTGGCAGAGAATAAAAAAAAAAAACAACTGCAGAATGGTTACTGTAAACTCAGCACGGAGAGGAAACGCCCTCGCTGCCGCAAGAGAGACACCTCAGCTCGTCGATAACCGCCGGTCTTGTCGGCGTGAGCATTCCGGTCGGCGGGTTTCCTTCTTCAAGCAGTTTCTCGACACCACCTGGGCGTAACCCCTTGCAAGAAAACCTGCCCAAAAGTACTCCACCCTGCAAGCGTGCACCTACGCTGCCCCCGCTGACCGGGTTTAATTCATCCACGGCACCTCCCACACCACGCCGGGGCCGCCTTGACAGAGGCTCGCCCAATCAACAGCCGCCTGCTGGCGCGCGGACTCAACTGGTGCAGAGGTGGCCAGTGCTGTGAGCCACGACAGCCAGAACACTGTGGAACACGTCAAGATTTATTGATGAAATTAGCAAGTTAACTACTTGACTGACTAAAGCGGCTGAGTGAAAAAAAAAAAAAAAAAAAAATCACCACTAAATCAAAGACTGACATTTACATCCACCTTTGAGTTAAGGCCACATGACATGTCAGATCAGATCAGAATCGCGCTGTGTCATCTGTATCATGTCAAGACAGCAGCGATCGGCCCATATCCTCTTTTTTTTTTGTTCGAGTTGTAAAAAATTCAATCAACACCAGTCCCTCCGCCTGCACGTCTCCCCTCCACGTCTGCCTCAGCCATGGGGACACAGTGTACAGACGGTCTGCGGAGCAGCCGAACAATGGAGAGCGAGCCTGCAGCCCTTTTTTTTTTTCGAGCTCGCCGGCTGGACGCCGCGTCGCTCCAGGTTAGTGTTTGTTCGCCGAGCTGAACAAATAAGAAGCGATTTTGGGGCGAGAGCGAGAGAGGGAGATGGGGCTCGCGGCGCGAGCCGAAAGCAAGTTGAAAATCCTCACGGGTCCGTCGACGAAGGGGCGGAAGGAGCTCAGGCCGCGCGCACCGTCAGAGGTGACACCACTTGACGAGAGCGGAGCTGGAGCGCACGTCACAATTTTGAAGGTCAAATGCAATGCAAACTGTCATGCCGATGATGTCAAAAAGAGGCACATATTGGTGGAAATGAACGAATGAATGAATGAACGAACGAATGAGGAACATATTCAAATCTTAACAGTAACAGGTTAACAACTGCAATCAGAAACCCTGTAACAAAGAAGGGTTGAAACCAGCTGAAAGGCCATGCAGAAAAATCTTAAATCCACAACAGCAAGAACTTCAGCGTCAATTCAGACGAAGGAAAACGTCCAACGAAGGGGAGTCGTCCGAACGATCAATATGCACACCATGTATGCCGCTGAGGCAAATGCTGATGAACCGTGCTGTCAAAGACCGGCCGCACATGGGTCTCAAGGGAGCAAATGTGCAATGGAGGATGCGCTTACACTGAAATGGTCATGTCCCCCCCCAGGAAAGCAGGCGTGCGCTACTTCAACTAACAACTTCATTGGCGAAGTCAGCGAGCTAACCCTAACCCTGCGACCGCTGCGGCTCGACACCTGAGTCACGTGGGCGCATTTAGGGGCACCACGAATACGAGCCGTGGACGGCGGCCACGTCGCCCGGTGGCAGGAGGCGCCGCGGGTTATTCTCGGTGGGCGTCCCTCGCTGCCGCGCCATCTTCCTGCAGCCTCTGCGCATGCGTGAGCAAGTGAACTTCCGCGTCGCCGAGGGGGGTTCGCTGAGGTCAAGCACATGATGTACAGAGCTGTTATCATCACGCTCAACGTTACTCTGTGCTGCTCTCAAGTCTTGAAGGTACGCCCGCGCACGCAGACACACACAGAGGCAGACGGGCCTGTTGCAGAGAAAGACGAGGAGCTACCGCATCAATAGATGCTCCCTCATTTCACGGCGCTCACTGGCGTGTGAAGAGGTTCACGCCTTCGCCTCAGTATTAGCATTAGCTCTCATAAGCTAGCGGTGCTAACAAGCTGCTCAGCTCGTTTCTCCGCCGCCGCCGTCGCCGTCTAGTTAGCATCCCACTTGAAAAAGCGAATTTTTCCCGCTGCCAGACTGCGAGACGCTTAAAAACTGGCGAGTATTTGGAGAATGTGGTTCCTCTGGGGTGGGACGTCATTTAAAGCAGCGTAAGTTCCAGCCATGCGTCCATTGAAAATGAGAATGAAAGACATTCGCGTGTCTCATTTCACACGTGAAATTGGATCAAAATGCTAAATTAGCGCGACGCCGCAACAAGTGCTTTCTGTGCGACCAAACGGGCAGCATCACATTAAGGCTTGACGATAGTGGCCAGTCGCCGTTTGATTGGTTCAATTCAGGCAAATATCGAACTGCGAGTGGCAAGTAATTGGTGCAGACCTCGTGCCAGCGACAGACACAATCAGGCCTCTGTTGCTAAACGACGATAGCTTCCTGTCATCCATCTGAACACCAGCAGCTCACCCTGCCTTAACTTCTGTCACATGACCCTCATGCCACCACGTCCTCATTCTCCCTGAACCCCCTGAGATTTCACCGTACGGCAGTCCGTCCACGCTGCCTGCTTAATCCGCATTCCGTCATACTCGCGGTCCGGCAGCGGGACGCAAGAAAAGCCCAGGTGACCTGGTGCAGCATCAGCAGGGTGTGAGCCAAACTGAAAAAAAAAGTGCAACATGGTGGGTGCGCAGTGAACGCCTTAGCTCACTGCGCCATGGCATTCCTCCTCTGATCGCCATTGTTCGGATCAGGAACGTGAGGCAGAAAGTGCTGCCCGTGCATCCCTCCCAGCTCCCGAGAGCCTAACCCGTGGACATGAAAGCACAACGTCACAAGTTAGGGTCTCAGGGACGGGGAGAGACGCATCATCCTCCACCTCGCGCATCTCAATTTAGCCCCCCTCTGGATATCGCACGCCCTTTGTGTTTTTCTAAGTGGGCATGAAAAGGAAACCCTCGCAGGTTTCTCCTGAACGAGAACGCTTCCAACGCGCCGGACTTCGTCTTCCGAGTCAAACGGAGGACCCGGAGCATCGGCGCACGCGGCGAAGACTCTGCCCCTGTAACGCACGCGCGGCTTTGCGTCGAGCACACGCTCGCACAATTTCCATGCGTTAATTGAGCACGCTCGCTGCAGCCTCCACTGGCCCCATGTACATTCGTGAACATACAAGTGCAAGCCTCAGCCAGACACAACATTGGCCAACCCCCCCCCCCCCCCCCACCCCAACTCTCTCTCGCTCTCTATTTCTCCCTTGCCCCCTCCCCCATCTCAGCTGAACAATACAGCACTTTGAAAAATGCCCCCTGCTATCAGGTACGGGGGCTGCCGCCGTACAGTGCGCCCGGCGATCTCCCACCCTCTCAGGGAAAAGCAAAATCAGCAGATGATTTCTCACTGCAAGACGCACAAGGCAAAAAGTCCCTGCGCGGATGCATAGACCGCAGCGCTGAAACCCGAAGCTCGGACCGCGCAGCGGCAAACAAATCCATCTGACATGTCGGCTCGCAAGCTCGGCCGACTGTCACGTCTCGCACTGCTCAATAAAATCATTCAGCGCCCGCCCGATTCCGACCAGCGCGGATCCCCGCTCAGCGTAGTCTCCTTCCGAATCCTCCGGAGAGGCTGCGCAGAGAGAGGGGGAAAGAAAAAAAAAAAAAAAAAAAGACGAGCGCGATAACAAAGCTCTGCGGCTCCTTCATGCTACCATGGTGGTCTAAAGCTTAGGAAGCAGATGGGGAGCTTAGAGGGGAGTGGAGAGGAAGAGTATTTGTTGGTACCGACTCACCCTCCCCTCTGGATCCAGGATGTCCCCCTCGCCCGTTGTCCTGCGAGCTTGCCGCCTGCTCGGGAGGGGAAGAAAAAAAAAGGGGGAAACGGAGAGAGAAACAGAAAGCTCAGATTTAAACTTACAGCGGCACCGGCGGAGACTCCAGTCATGCTCGCGGGCGCGAGGAGGAGGCTGGTCCGTTTTCGGCGAGCCCGCTCGAAGCCGGGCAAAAATAAATGGCAAGAGGGGAAGAGAAAGGAAAACAAATAAAAAGAGGCATGAGGATGGGTGGTAGGGACCGAGCTGTAATGAACCATGTGCATGCTCTCTTTTCTCTCTATGTCTTTGCTCGCTCACCCTCTCTCTCTCTCTCTCTCTCTCTCTTTCAGAGACACACACACTCGTACGTACACACACACACACACGAACAAACGCAGAGCCAGAGCGAGCAGTCTGGGGAGGAGAGTCGCAGGAGAGAGTCAGCGAGAAGATCCCTCTTCCCAAAAAACGAAAACGCTGGGGAGGAAGTGATACTTAAAAGGTTGGATAGGACAGGTAGGTGGCAAGAGAGCAGGCGAGAGACGGAGAGAGCAGGGGGGTGGGGGGGTAAGACGGAGAGAGAGAGAGAGAGAGAGAGAGAGAGGTAAATTAAAAAGAGGAGTGAGCGTCGAGCCACAGAATCGGCGCTTGCAGCCGGGGCCACAGCGGCAGTGAAGCATACCAGTATGCTGCCTCACCGACGGGAGAGAGGGTGGTGAGGGAGGTGTGGGGGGGGGGGGGACGGACACACACACGCATGCTCGTGCGCGCGCACACACACACACACACACACACACACACACAGGCGCACACTCCCGTGCCTTTCCTTGCACCCTCTCCTCAGCCTCTACTTACATTGTATCCAAACCAGCAGGTCCGAGGGGGGGGAAAAATGCACACACACACGTTCACTCTCTCTCACGCTCCTTCTCTCTCTCTCTCTCTCTCTCTCTCACACACACACACACACGCACGCGCGCAAATCCAAGTTGAAACGAATGCGCCTGCTGATCTCTTGTCTCGCTTCGCTTTCTCCCTTCCTTGCCCTTTTCCCCCCCCCCTCGCATCGTTTTCTCTCTCTCCCTTTCAAATCGCATGCAAGGCTGGAAAGGAGGGAAGGCAGGAAAAAAAAAAACCCTACCACCCCCCCATCCTCCCCCTCTCTTCTCACCCCTCTGCTTCTCTCCAATATCAGTACTCTTCCCCTTTTCTCTCTCGGTCTTTCCTGTACTCTCTCTTTTCCCCCCTCTGGCTCATTGTCCTTCCCGGGGTTGACAGGCAGGAGGAAAAACGGGGGGGAAAAAAACAACAAAAAAGAAAAAGAAAAGAGGAGAAAAAAAAGGAGAAAGGGGGGAGAGAAATATCATCCATTAATTTGCCTCACAGCTGTATTCGCTTACAGCCAGAGGCCCTCTTTTCATCTGTATCAGACAAGAGAAAGAGAGCGAGCGAGAGAGCGAGAGGGAGGGAGGGAGGGAGCGAGAGAGAGAGAGAGAGTTTGGGGGTGGGGGGCGGCGAGAGAAAGTAGTCCTCCTTTCATTGTTTTTTCCACCTTGCCGTTGTCCGCTTTCCACCCATAAAACGAACCCGCGTTCTCTCTCTCTCTCTCTCTCTGTCTTCTTCTGCACGCATGCATGAAAAAAAACCCAAAAAAAACAAATCCACTTTTCTTTCTTTCTTTCTTTCATTTCTTTCTGTGTTTCACATGGGCTGCCATCATTCACACTATCCCCTCGGAAAGACGAGGAGAGGCAGACAGACGGAGGGAGAGGGAGAGAGAGAGAGAGAGAGGAGAGAGGAGGGGGGACATAGAAACATTGCTATATGATGTGATTTGGCTTATAGAGGCTACATTTAATCTCCACCGCTCCCCCAGGCTTTGGTATGGAGAGACGGAGAGCGAGTGAGAGAGCGAGAGAGAGAGAGACTGAGAGGCAGGGAGGGAGGGAGGGAGGAAGGAGAGAAAGAGGAGAGATGACGGGGGGAGGAACAGATGGAGCGGAGAAGGAGAGCGACGACGTACAACTGACTGTAGGCTCAAATCAGCGACGGGGCCCGGAGAGACCGGGAAGGGTGGGGGGTAAAAAAAAAAAAAAAAAAAAAGGAAAATGTCCGAGACCACACTGCCCTCTTGCTTTTCTCCTGCTCCCTCTCCATGACTGACTGATCGACCAACTGTGTCTGCAGCCCGGCTAATCTCCAATCCTCTTTGACCGCTGTCTGGCAGACGGCGCATTGTGCCGTTTTCTTTTTTTCTTTTCTTTTTTTCTCTCTCTCCTCTCTCTATCTCTATACAGCTGCAGTTGCCGGAGAAAACCGTGCATCTGGATCTACAGCGTGCTCCTCTGTTCAACTCCTCCCCCTCCCCGAAACACAACGATGCTGCCAATTTTAAAATCTCCCCATTGGCGGGTACATATACACATACACACACAGGCGCACGTTCTGCTATCCTTGTGAGGACGCGCGCCGACCCAGAACATTTCCTAGCCGCTCGAATCTCGGCCGAACGCATAATCTACACCCGGTACGGCCGGGACTGAACCCTCGGGGCGGGTCCCCGCGAAGTAGCGGGCACTGACCAAAGGGATCCACACGTTGTGAGGTCTCCAACTCCAACTGGTCCTCACAAGGGATAGAAGTGCACGCACACGGGCCGAGTGCAGCTATCCTCATTTATCACCTGCTTTGTGTCCAGATAGAGACAGTCTTTGGCGCGGCGCTAATATTAGCCCGCTTTGATGGTGAGAGCCTGCAGCAGGCGGACAAAGGCTCACACACGTGCGCGTACTGTGCGCGCGCGCACACACACACGCACAAACATGCAGAGACAGGTGGCGGAGCGCAGCGGCTCCGCGCAAACGCAGAGAACGCCGGCCGTGAAATGTGAATTCCTGCGATTGATTTGAACGCAAAAAAGGGAGGAAACCGAGCTCCTTCCACGGGGAAGAGCGAACTTCGCCGGGAGCGACGGCACATCGCCGCTGATTTATCGATCCCGTTGCGCTGTCTTTAAGCATTATCTGCGGGTAATGGCCGGGAATTGGCCCCGGCTGGCCAAGTAGTACATCAGCAGAGACCCAGATCTGTCATGTCAGCCCACGCGTCCGAGAAAAACAGCGCGCGCCCTGTTTGTGCACGGGACGAGGCGATGAGCGGGTCACGCGGTGCAGCTGCACAGTTGGCCAGAGTGATTGACTGGCAGCTTGTCACATCCAACCGAGGGGGGGTCACCGAGGTCACTTCCATGGTGACAATGGCGATGGAAAGAGAGGTTCGGGAGGGAGCCATTTCTGCAATATTTCTGCTACAATTGCCATTAATATTAATATTTCAATTAGCGATTTCTTTATTTATATTCCATTTAATACGCAATTTATTCTAATTAATGTTTTTTTGACATTAGGAGGTGAAAGTGAAGTGAACGGCCACCAAAACAAGATTGAAAAGAGCAACAAAATTGCAGGGGCGAATTTGAAATTCAAGACCAAAAATTACAAAAAATAAGAGGGGAAATTTACAAAATCGCCTGAAAAAAAAATGCAAAAAAAAAAAAATCTGGGCATGTCTTGCAGACCGCTGGTGGCACAATCCCAAACAAACGCCGCTACATCTGAGAGAGAGAATGAAAGAGGACCAAACGAGATCCCACAAGGCTCCCACTGTCTGCTCCGGCGTGGATCGGCGCACTGTGTCACGCCCCCCATGCACTCAATCGCTGTAAAAAAAAAAAAAAGTTTTTAAAAAACCCTCAAGCACAAGTCTCCCTTCGGGATGTTGGCCATGTGTCTGACGAGACCGCCGTTTCCATTGTCCACCATTTGCGGAGTCACCCAATCGGAGCCTCCCACAGCTGGACACGTCTCACGGTCGACCAACAGGGGGCAGCCTTTTGCTCTTCTGCCTGTCACCTCAGCCACACACACACACACACACACACTCACTGCCAGGCCTCAGTGTATCCTCACTATATACAGTACCGCGTGAATGCTAATACACACCTGCTGCTGCTGCACTGGGTGTGTTAGAAGCTACAAATCCAGCAGTCTCATAACACTTTACATATATATATTGTAAGTTGGAGATTGCTGAAGGAATTGAAAATAGTTCTCTTTCAATAGTAAAATGTCAGCTTGTGTGAGAAACGCAGGGGGGGGGACTGCCTGTAAGCGTCGTTATCATTTTCAGCGCATTGCCGTAATTGTGCATTTCCAGTAAATACCCTATTCCTCCCTGAGAGTCATAATATGTCAGCTATTTTGACAGCAGTGGTTTCCACGCGGTCGGCTTCCGCCGTTCGGCAATATTGTGACAATAATTGTCCACGGCGACAACTGATTTTCCCGCTTGCGAAACGCACCGGGACGTCGCCCCCGCCCTCCTCTCCCTTTTGCGCCCGATAGCCGTCACAAGCGAACGGGCGCGTGCTCTGCTGCTCAACACACCGGGGTTCCCGCAAAAAAAAAAACAACTCCCGCACCGCTGACGTCTCACAGACGTGTGAACGCACACCTGACAGGATGTCAGGACATCGGATATTTTTTTTAAGCGATAATCAGCGATGTCAACCAACCACGGCTGTGCATTCTTTTATAAGACAGGCCCTACACGATACAGTACACATATGCTAAAAAATGCTAAAGTTGAGCCACGAGTTAGTTAATCAAAATCAGGACAATCACTTCCATCCATTTTCAAACAAAAACATGTTTCTATGTACGCTGACTATCTGAAAATAAGGTATTTGAAGAAGCCCGTGATGGGCATTTTCCCGCTACGTTTCATGGACCCCAACACCAATCGATGAAAGAAAACAAAAACAGCAATGATAAGACGGACGGATAATGACGGCGATCGCCAGCTGTGGTCTACTATCTAAGAGGCACGTTTAACTCAGGCAGGAATACGAATGTGAGGGGAACTCTGAAAGCGTCTCTTTTGAAACAATATTTTGGCATGACAAACGGTCATGTTTAATACCTGGAATATTTAGAGTGTGTATGTTATCAAGAGGAGCCAGATTCTTTTTTTTTTTCCCCTCTTTTGTCGTGTGACTTGTGTGCGGGGACGGCAGCGGACTGCATTGATCCGGCCGTGTGCAGAGTGCCACGCGTACCTCAGGGAAAGCTAGGAGGTTGTACAGTTATCTCCTGGGGTGTAATTCTCAACTATACAACCTACTACCTCAACCTGGGAGCAAGCTGACCTGAACCACGGGGCGTCGTCGGATCGGGGAGGGGCTCTGTAAACGGAGGGAGCCAGAAAAAGGAAGCCACCCACGGTGTCAAAAAAAAAAAACTATTTACAAAGCTCCAAGTGATTACAGCATTTTAAGAGCTTTGTATCTTGGATACAGTCTCCGCTACTCGCAGCACATAAACACGTCTGGCCCAGACGGATTTTTTCGAGCGGATTTTCTCCCTTAATGAAAAAGTCTCGCGGTTGCTCATTTCAAAAAAACGGCTAACGCGTGGGAGGCGGCGGCCGTTTGTGAGAGGACGAGGCCACACAACTGCCGTCCGCTCACGTGCGTCCTCTAATTAGGCCGGTGCCTGCCTCATTAACACCAGAAAAGGCCGCGCGACAGCTAATTGAGTGACTGGCTGAAATAGCCGCATCCTTCGCCGTTTTTTTTTCTTCTTGCAAACACATGGAACGCACATAAGGAGGTGGCGGCACTAACTACATTTTTCCCTTTTAATTGACTTAATTCGCCGAAAGTCCGGCTGTTTCTGGAGAAGAATTTGGCGGGAAAAGTGTCGAGTGCCCGCTGAAGGCCCAACTTCCAGGCGGGCCGCCTCAGATGCGTTCATGTTTGTGTGCTGCACGTTGGTGTGAAGCAAGTTTCAAAAGAGCAACAAAAAAATGCGTTCCCCTGGATCCCGCGCTTGAATGTCAGACCAAAAAGACCCGAGCCGCTGTTCAACCCCCAGGAAATAAAAAAAAAAACACTTTTCTCGGCGATGACCATTTTCTCGAGCCGGGCTAAAGCAGTTGCGCCACAAGCAGCCGCGAAACGGTTAATGAAGCGGGGTAGGAGCTGGTGAGCGGCTCCCGCTGAGTTTCCGCTGATGCTACCCAGGCCGTTGGAGCTGCACAGACGCAGACCTGTAGATACAAGCTTGTGGTGAGTGTTAACACAAGTTCGGATCTACGGGTTCGGGGCTGCGAGCAGATGACTTCATGCATCCATTGGCGTGACGAGACAGGAGAAGTAAGCCTCTTTACACAGGGACACGCTGATGCTACCTTTGTGTGTTTGGGTGTGCTGACAGTGACAGAAAGATGTAATTCATTAGCCCTAATATTCAGCGGCAACGATGAAAACACACAGTTGAAAGAAAAGAGGATTAACCCGGCCCGCCATGAATCAATCTGCAGATTAGCGACCGCTGCCGCCTTAAAGCAACGATAAAACCAAAAGAAAAAAAAAAGATTTTCAAAAAGAAAACAGAACTAACAAAGGCCAAAAATTGACACAACCTTGATGTGTTGCTCACAAAGGGGAATCATTTTCCTGCGGTCCAAACTCGAAACGTCTGCAAGAAATCCAGCAAGCCAGCAACCTGATCCCACACAGCGCCTCGTCCCTGAGTGCCCGCCAAACTTCACATTGCGCTTCAGTATTTGCTCACAGGTTACCATCTCGCAGGCACCCTGAACACCGCTGCCGAGGAGTCGTTTCACCGAGACGTAGGCAGAGAGGTTCCCAAACGGGACATACAGAAAGCCATAAAAATGTCCGAGTTACAAATGTTTAATGGCAGGAAAACGTGAACGTGTGTCTTCCTCTGCAAATACCCGTGGGTGCACGTGACGCTGTGGCGACGCAAGCATGCCTGGCTGCACACTTCAGCAAGTACTGCAAATATATGTGTCGTGAAATGATCAATAAGTGACCCTAAATGTTCAAAAAGTTTGCCCTGTGTCTAGCAGTGTTTGACTTCAATGGCAGATATAGTTTGAAATCACTTTTAGAGGTTTCAGAAAAAGTAGAACTACATTTCTACATTCTCATAAATGATTAAAAAAAGCACAAATTAAAATGACAAAAATGGAAAAAAAAAAACCCATAAATAATAACACAAATAATATGTTATTTTTGGAAAGACTTTACAACTTGCATATTCAAACAATTCTATTTTTCTCTCTTTATTAAAAAAAAAATCAAACTCTAGTCAAAGTCAAAGTCTAGTTTCAACCCCACTCCGGCTCAGTGTGAATAGAGTTGTCACTCTGCGGAACGAGCAACACAGTGCGACTCTGTGAAGCCCCGGAGATGAAAAAGAAAGTGAGAGGTCCAATTTTAACTTTCAGACTCCATCCGAAGTTCCCTTTCTCCATCTCTTCCCCGTGCCTGAATTTAAATGAGAAATCGGACTTTGAAGCTGCTGCCAAGTTGCTTAAAGTATGTCAGTGGGTCCTTGCCAGTTTGCTGAAAGACACCTTGAGATTGGCTGAACAAAGAGGTCAGTGGGGTCCGCGGCACCCCCTGCCAGCCAATGCTGCCACCGCTGCACCGGCATGTGCACGTGCGTGTGTGCGTGTGAGGAAGACTTAGGGAGCGCAGACAAAACTAAGACCGGCTAAAGGCCACCGCCGGCATTGTTCGGCACTGAGCAGCGCCAGTAGCCAAACCTAGAGGCGCTACCCGCCCGGCTCGCCCAAATCTACCCAGCAACAGCGGCGGGGTGTGTGAGCGTGTGTGTGTGTGTGTGTGTGCAGAAGAAGGGAGGAGGGGTTCAACGGAGGTGAAGAGCTGAGAGTTGAGGAAGTGACATGTCATTAGCGCTTCATAATATCACAGAGTGTAAACGGATAGCCCCGGCTAGTCAACAGGTAGCATTTCGGTCCGGGCCCCCTTCTTCCGCCGCGGACCTGCGCGCAGCAAGCATCTGCAAAACTCCACGACAAACGCACAAAACAGCAGCAACCGCGCCGTTCGGAGGAGAAGTGGAAAAAAGAAAGCAAAGCTCAGAGCACAATGGTGACTTACCCACTTGCCTCTCTGTTAAGTTTCCCCAATGTTTTTTCTCTGCGCTACTCTGCGGGGCCTACGGTGCTTGGCGGAAGGTACAGGCGGTCAGGTCCACTGTGGTTCATCAAAAACAAAACGGGGAAAAAAAAAAAAAACACAGCTCAAACATGCAACTACAGTAACAAAATCACCCCGAAAGGCAGCTGGGGTGGGAAAGAGTGAGACAAAAGCAAAAAGGGAAGAGGTGGGGGGAGAAGGAGCCAGGGGTGGGGGGGTGGGGGGGGGGTAAATGATAACAGAAAAACAGGCTAGTTTTTTTGTGGTGTTTTTACTATTTGGGTTTACCGCGCACGAAGTAGCAATAATAACCATAAGTGAGCAAGAGATAATCTTTCAGCCCGTAAAAAAAAACAACCAAAAAACCCTCTGCATTCTGCGAGCGGCTTCCCTGCACTGCGAGCGAATGACAAGCAACATCTGTTTGTAAGACACCCAAAAAAAAAAAAAAAAATCAGCCTTAAAAAAAAAAAAAAAAAAAATTGGCTCGAGTTTTCTTCTCTTTCTCGGTCTCGAAAATGCAAACTCTCCTTGTCTCTTTGACTCCCTCGCTCGCTCGGCGGAATAAGGCAAAACAGAGAGAGAGAGAGAGAGAGAGAGAGAGAAAGGAGAGTGAAATTCAGCAAAGAGAAAACGCAGCCATGGAGCCGTCCTCCTGTCACCCCTGAACCTCTCCCCTTCCCTTCTCCACCCCACCCCCCCCCACCCCACCCTCACTCTTTGCACACTCCCTCTTCCTCCTCTTCTTCTTCTGCCCACCCCCCCACACACACATACACACACACACACACAGACACACACACACATACACACACCCTCTTCAAAATGCAAGAGGGACAGTCCGGTCCAGGTATAGCTACTACTCGCCGAGTCCTCCTCTTCCCAAAACGCCCCATTACTCCGACACATAAACACTTCGGACACACGCACTTCGTATCCTCGTCTCCCAGAGCGTCCCACGCGGCCAGAGGCAGACTGACGGGCTCACACGTACACACTGGTGAGATGCGCTGACAAAAGTGCACATACAGAAATACACACACACGCGCGCGCACGCGCATTTCTTGGAAAGCTTCCCTGCACCAAAACAAATACCAATCTTTAGTTAGCCTCAGCTGCGAACAGAAAAGACCCGAGTCGTTTCAGGACCTGGCTCTGGTTTGCCGAGGAACAGATACAGACCGTTTCCCCATATGCCTGTGTTTCGCAGCTCGGGAGCACCTCCAGATTTGACTGTAGCACAGTACTGTGGAAAACTGTCCTCCTGTCACTGATATCCTCTGGTAGCCTCCCGGCATGGTGTGAGCGGCCGATATTTCGGCAAAAGAAAACCAGCCATGCCGAACTTGTTTGCTGTGTTTATTGTTTTTTTTTTGGTCTCGGAATTAACCCGCGGGGTCGCCCGCTCCTCAGAGGCTAGTGACAGCACATGAGCTCGGTTCCATTACAGGACATAAGTGGGCGCCAGATGAATCAATACGGCGCTCGGAGACAGAGGGGCAAGCCTCAGTTCAAGCTGGTGGACGCACGTACTCTGCTAAGTCGCGACAAGTTTCCCTCGTTTTCCAATATCAAATTCAGGAGGAAACTGGGGATATTCTCTGAAAAAAAGCTTGACAGAGTAACTCAAGCCGTTTCCTGCATGGGCACAAACAAAAGCCAGAAACTGGCTCTATTTCCCCTCTCATCTCTCTGTTGTTTTTTGGTACGAGGCTTTGCGGGCTGCCTGGTTAGGCAAATGCGGGTCATGCTGACATCACCTTACGAGTATCTGGGGTATTCAAGCATAAGGAATGTAACACCCCGAAATAAAATGCCCCTACGGTGCTCATCCGGGTAATTATGCATCCCATCGCAGCTACAGGCAGAAACCAAGCCTGTAACTCTTAATTTAACGAGTTAACTAATTTCCTATTCAAACTGAACTATGTCGAAGCATTCAGTAGAAAATGCCAAAATTGGGTTTAAAAAAAAATCGGTTTCTTTGGAAGATAAATTCGGGATCAACTTTGAACAACCCAAACTGTCCCGTTCAGAATCCTGCACCGTGCAAAAATTCGGCACAGTTACGACATGTGACTAAGAAGATCCACGCAATGTATGGTCCATATTCTCCACATTGGTACTCTGCTGTGAACGCTAGCTCAAGAAGGCGTGCGACCGGTGGCGTAGTCTAGGTGTTACCCAGGTAAACACGATACAGTATGCCCACTGTGATGTCTACACACTCACTTAAAAAGGCTACACAACAATATAGGCATACAACTATGTTTTGCAGGGGAAGACACATCCTCCGCTCACTTCCATTCACCCTCTTTGCGTATGCAGTGAAGCTTGGAACACGGTGGCTTCCCATAAGGGTGCATCTGCGGAGGCGTGGAGGGTTTTGTGTCCGCGAGCACAGGTGTGTCGCTCCAGAACAGGCGCGTTTCGAGGCTGGGAGAGAGAAACGCCACAGCACTGTTGGGCTGCCCAATCGCAGTGCACCGCTGTGGCCTGTTGAACATCAAAAGTGTGTGCGCGCGCTCGTCATTCAGGGTGCACATGAAAACTTGTTGCATGCGTTAACCCGGCACTTGGTCTCAGATAGGAATAAATCTGACTGCACCCTCTACAATAAACTTCAGCCGAGGAACACCAACATCACTGTGCTGACATCATCCAACGATCACACCTATTGTACATAACCTGCATCTCCGCTACACTTGAATGAACTTCACGCTACTTCCTTATTTCCTAACCTCATGCAATTTGTTGCCATCTTCCTTTAGCTGTCACACATGGTCAGACAGCAATAATATGATTTTAAAGTGCCAGAAAAAAAGAGGTAGCAGGTGAATCTCCAGCGTTTAATCACAGTTGGGCCGATGTTAAGTCAGAAGGAATCTCTGTTCGTGAATTCAGAAACAGAGCAGAAAGGAGGACGACTTCTGAAAATATTATCTGGAAAAAAGAACTGCAGAAGTCTCGGGGCGTGTTTTCAATTAGCAAACCAAAAAACCCAGTTCTGAGTAATTTGATAGCAACTTTCTTTGCTTTTTGGAACTTGGAACTGGAAAGCGACATTGAGGAGAGCGCTGTATGACGCGTTCTAGCTAACACGCTACGTGCTGTGCGTGAGCCGCTCTACGTCTGAAGCCTTTCCCCCGAAGAGCTTCCAAACATTTGCCGCCCGTTCCAATTTGGGGCCCCCGGCAAAGTCTGGAAATGCTCGAAATTCAGAATGGCGCGAATACCGTACATGGACGGCAAACCAGGCAAACAGCTGGCTGACTCCATGAGCTCGTGATCACTCACTGGCTCTGGCCTTGACACACTGATTCCAGCTCAATGTCCAGCACAAGATAACTAGCATATGGTTTCCTTCAGGGAATAAAAAAACAAATGCCTTGATTAAATTTTACTGTGAAAATATTTCAGGGTGAATACAATGCATCTTCATAATTTCAAATTTCAAATTTTTCAAATCGCCTCTTGGGCAGAAATGAAAGATGTATTGTCCCATTTTCAGAGATCAGGGATTATGGGTCCTGCCTCAAACACAACGGATGGACAGAGAGTTGAATTGTACTGTGTTGGACCGACCCGACTCGAGTGCCGCAGCTACTTGCAACGAGGTTAAATATTGCCGTCCTCCGTCTTTGACACTCGACGAATCCTCAGATCAATCCCCGTCCAACTTTTTATTTTAACAGCCCCTCATTAACGTGCATCTTGTCGAACTCTGCGGCCGCTCCCCTCGCATGTGGCACGGACGGCTCGTCCCTCCCCGCGTCCTCGGGCACCGCCTGTCGCCCCTTTCCAAAACTAAGCGTCTGCACTCTTTCCGCCTTCCCTCCTCTCTTCTCTCTCTTCTCCCGCCCGTCTGATATTCTGGTCACGCACAACTGCGGCAGCCCTCCTCCAATCGCTGGCATTAATCCACACCTCAGACCCCCCAGACGCAGTCTGGTCTCCTACAATGTACCTCAGCTCCAAAACTTTCCCAGACACATTTGGCCTTCTCTCTATCGCTTACCTCTCCCTCCCTCCTTAGCCCCCCTTTCCTTTCAGCAGATCTCCCCATGGCTCTTCATCGTCCAGTTTCATTTGCTCTGCCCCCTTTCTTTCTCTCTATTCAGCCATTGCCTGTCTGACAAAAGTATCTCCTAATCTTCCTCAGAGCCCATTTGACATAAAATGGCGGCACCGCAACCGACCAATACTGGCTGTCCTTCAAACACTGGAGAGTTGAGCTACGCCCCCCCCTCCTTGTTTTTTTTTTTTTAAGTTTCAGTTTAGAATTGCTTGGATATTTTCACGTTGCAGAATGGCAAGCAGAACCCGATCCCATTTGTCAAGACTTGTGAAAACAAAGCCTCTTGGTCCTAAAAGTCTCTGCACATGGATTGGATGGTTTGGTCAATCATTTTCCCTAAACTCTCAATTAACTATTTTTCTATCCTTATTTACTTATCTACTTTATTTATTGTCTTTTTCACTATCTTGGTCAAATGAAGACATTACAACATTACTATTAGCATTTTTTTTCTGTCACAGCCACAACATTTTTAAAAGAATGTTCTTGCAGAACTGGACCGGGCGAATCTCGTCAGCACATTAGCCTCAACAGGCCAGAATGAGATGCGGCCGTTAGCAACTCAGGGCTTGCAAGAAGCAAGATATAAGTTTTGGGACAAGACAAGGCAAGTCACATTCCTCAAAATGTAACTAATTTACACCACAATGCTCACTGAGCTCTTTAATAGGAACCCTTCTTCATACGGTTATCCAATCAGCCTCATCTTCAGGTAACGTTCATGTCAGACACCAGAATGGTGAAAAAATGTGACCTTTGTGAGTTTCACCGTGGCGTGATCTCTGTGAGATCTCCACACACAACAGTTGAAACGAAAAAAAATGCCATACCAGAATGGACTAGTCAGAGCTGACGGACCAGCTACGGAAATTCATTCACTTTTACGACTGTTGATTAGAAAAGCATTGCAGAAGGAGCTACACGTTAAACCTTGTGGTAGAGGAGCTGCAACAGCATAAGACCACATCAGGTTCTGCTCCTGTCAGCCAAGATCAGAAGTTTTTGGTGGACACAAACTCATTGAAACTGAAGAGTTGAAGTCTGGTTTGATGAACCTGCTGAGGCTGCAGTTGGTATGCTCAGAGTCTGGCAACAGCAGCATAAAACTACGGACCCAACCTGCCTTGTTTCGATAGTCCAGGCTGCTGCTGGTGATGTAATGATGTGGGTAATGTTCTCTTGTCATACTTTGGGCCCTTAATACCAACCAATCATGGTTGGGATGCCGAAGCCTATTTGAGTAATGTTGCTGGCCATATTCATCCCTTCATGGCCACAGTTTACCACCTTCTAATGGCTACTTCCAGCATGATAACGCTCCATGTCACAAAGCAAAAGTCGTTTCAAACCGATTTCATGAACGTGACAGTGAATCAATCATGAGATCTGAATCCAATAGAATATGTTTGGGATGTCAACGTATATAGTTGTATTGGCAGTGTGTTCCTAATAAAGTACTCAGTGTAATGCACAAAATGTCCGGGCTGAATGTATTTAAGTCTATTATGGATTCCTGCAGAAAATGAGAACAAACACAATTCCATTTTTACAATAGAAGTAGAGAGAATGGAAAATCCAAATCATACAGGATGTGTTGCAAGGATTCTACAGCTACTACTTGGAAGAGAAAGCATTCCAGCATTGCCAATGAAGGACACATAGGTAAGTCTAAAAAGCAGAAGGGCACCTGCAGGGGACCACCACAGAATGAACTTATCTATTGTTCACCTAATCTCCGCTTTGATGCCAAGCTCCTTAACATTCTTGTACTACATGGTCACTAATTTATTGCACGCTCACCAATTTATTCTTTGGCAATTGACTCCCAGGAAAGAAAGGACCTTCTGCAAAAGCCCCTAATCAGTATCTGCTGGCTCGGACTTAGCAGTCTCCCCTCTGACGGTGTTTTCCTTGCAAGGGTTTTAACGTTTATCTGCGATCTGGTTTGGCACCAGTCTTGGGAACCTTTTTGTTGTGCTGGGAAAAGGCAAAGCTAAGAGGATTGAATTCAGAGCTACAGGCAGACATGATGGGAAGTGAAGATAGAAAGAAGAATGAGAGAGTCATCTCAGTCTGTAAAGGTTCATCCAAGACACAACTAATAAGGACCGAGCTTTATTTTTGTTGAGATGGGATCGTAAGGTGACATCCTCCTGCCTCCCACCCACATAGGCAATATGATCAGTTCCTTACAAGTTTCATGGCCAGACAGTACAATACAATTCCAAATATTCTGTTTTTTACCTTCAGAAAACCCTTCTCATCCAGGTGGGAAAAAAACAAGGATCCCTGGAATTATCTCCACATTGAGCAATTCCACATCTCAAGTCAACATTCTGTGCCGACGTATGAAGCGTGAAGTTGTTGGGCCTGTACTGAAGTATATACCCATACCCAAATTTGCGTCACTGCAAGACCACAAGCTTTACCTAATCTCAACCAAACATATTAGTTGCCAAATGTCGTTTTTTTTTTTTGCCTTATCTACAGTATCATCTTTCTCTTACTCACCCGGTAACATAGTTGCCATGGACGGATTGTGCAGGGGTTGCAAGGGTTTTCAAAATGCTGGGAAAGGATTGAACGTAATACAAGCGTCTGATATCAGTGTTGGCAATGGGGTTGTTCTATTCCGGGTCTAAGTAAGCTGACTGGCACATAATGTTATGTGACTGTTATCGCTAGGGACAGCTAGAGTAGGCATGATAACGCTAGCTAACTTGCCATTACCCATATTATGAATTCGTTTGGTTAATGTTGCTAGTTGTCATCCTGCCAGCAGGGTTGTGGAGCATATCATGTCACTGCTATCATTTTTTGGCTCTCATCTAGACAGGGTAACTTTATTCAGCTATCATTTAGAGTGTGTTCTTCCTGGTGGCTTTCAAAGGGCTTCGCCCAGCTGGGAACATCAAGACCGACATGCTGGTGCTCTACTGAGACATCTTGTGGCAGTGATATATCTATATCTATGTCTATCCATCAAAAGATAAAGGTAACCTATAGATAGATAAAGAGGTAAAACATGTCTGACAATTTTTCACTGAAACTAATACTTCAACAAATATTAATTTATACTCAGTCAAATGTAATGTAATGAAAGCAATCGGAATCATACAGTGGAGGTGGATGATGACTTCATGACAACAGCATTATGGGCCTTGTATATCCGCAAGCACATCCATCAGTCTAACCCAGCGTCCGATTCTTTTGTTTGCCTTTCTTTCTGCCCTTTTGTTTCCTCCATCACACAAAACGCTCCCTCATTCTCTCCTTTCCTCCCAACTCCCTCCCCCTTCCCCACAATCCCTTCCTCGCCTTTCTTCCTCCTCTTTCCATCTCTCTGCACGCCCCTTTGCCCCCCCCCACCACCCCCCCCCCCCTGTGTTCTTGTCCTCATCTGACCCTGCTTGGCCTGAATTGCTGCTGGTGCCCATTTGGATCGGGCACAGCTGGTGATGGCGAATGCCACCGCTGTCTGTTCTCTCTGCCCATTTGTCTGCAGGACACATATGCTTAATAATGATGGCAGCCCTGTTTTTTGAGATTTGTTTTTTTAAGTTACGATTTGCTAATTTCCCCTGTCTGTTCATTTTGTTTCCTGTGCTGTATCCTCTTTTATTTCTATGATAAAATGAGGGGATTGTTTGAGTTTAATCCTATTTGGGCTGCCATTCAGAAAATGCGAAGAAAAGGCTAAATAAACAACACCATAACATACAATGAATAAGCGCAAACCTGTCAGCCTTGTCAGGAGAGGACGATGCAAAGCCTCGATGAAAGGGAGGGATACTTTTGTGCTCTTTACAGTCCGACCACGGGTCGTCAGAAACCCGGAAGCTTGTTGCCTTTGCAAGCTGACTGGACAGTGTTGCAGCAACGGCTCCGTTTGTGTGCCAATAAACTTAGCGAGAGCGAAGGAGCAAAATCAAAGCCTGCTGTGAGGAGCAGAGAGCCAGAAACTCTGATAACGCTCGTTCAAAGCAGTGCTACACGATAAGGGCAATAAGTACACGCTAATTGTTAAATTCAAATGTAATATTTAATGGGGCGGGTGCAGAGCTAATGACATTTTTGCACACAGATACAGGTGATTATATTGTAAAACATTAATCTGTGCTCCTAATGGGATTGTAATATTTAAAGACTTTTTTTTTTTGCTTCTTTCTTTTAATTCTCAAAGGAAGTGTAAAATTCATGATGAAAATAAAAGCTGCTGCTGAGCTAAACCCTCACCAGTGCTCATTTGGGGCTCAGCCATGCCTGTCAGGTCGCATCAATAGCTCCGGTCTGCAGATCTTTTTTTTTCTAACAGGATGACTGCAAATTACAATGACTTGCATTATTGTGACAATCAAAGGAGCCGTGGGGCATCACGAGGGTTGGAGGTGAAAAATACAGATTTTTGCAACACCATGGGGAATTATGATATCAGCTTCAGCGCTTGAAATAGGGATCAGGGGCTTTCACAGAATAAACTGGATAGTCCGATTTTCAATTTGACCACCTCCGGGCCACAAAAGGAAAAAAAGGAAATAGAAATTAAAAAAAGGAAAAAGGGATAAAAAATTATTATAAAGCTGACAGTAGCATTCATCTATGACTTGATGTTACAGCTTGGGCAAACCCTGAACCCATGTGTCCATTTTCTGTTAAATAGTAACGTAAATTCAAAAGAAGATAAATAAAATTTTTAATTGGTTAATTTTTTTTAAATTTGGTTTTATTTATTCCAAATATTAGGCCAAAAAACACATTATACCATGATCACAAATAATACTTCTGATTGGCTGGCAGCATGGATACAGCTGAGGTTATAACCAAATTAGGGTATAATTTTAAAAATAATATATAAATTGCATACATTCGTATTGCTTTTGCTTTGTGCGTAACTTTATTGTCCGGCTGTCAGGTGTTAAGTCAAATGCAAATTGTGGCTCGAGCAGCGGTTACCTCTGCAGTAAAGTGTGAACACTGAAACAACAAATGGTGAATAACTGATGAATGGCCGTGAGATGTTTCAGCGAGTGAAGCGCATCCACATTGTTTGTTTTGCAGGAATGGAAAGGTCACAAAAAGCTGAAAGGTTCATTAGAATCAATAAAAAAAAAGTCAAGTAGAAAGTAGAGTCAAGGGTTTCCTTCACAATGAATTTAGGTAGAAAATCTTCCTGCCATCACATGACACCAAAACTCTCCAGTGAAACAAATTATAATTACTTCTCAAAATACTAGTTTGAAGCTCAAGGCAGAGTAACACACCCTCCATATTAAAGAAAACTCTGGGATGCATCATTAAAAACTTATTTCGCTAACGAGAGAACTGCTTTTAAAACATCTTGAGAGTTTTTCGAGATAAATAGCAGAGGTGAACAACACTGACAGGATGCTGTTTGATATTTAATAGAGAGGCTACATAATATAATGGCAAACGCCATATGGTGGCAAACTGATAAAATTAGTCTTCAAATGTGTGTTTCTTTTTTGCGTGCAGAGCCGCAGCCTCTTGCAGATTAAAATACTGCTGGAAAACAGTAGTAAACAGGGTTTTTAATCAGACTCACATTAGTATCCATAGAGCAGCTGAATTGCAAACTAATGACTCATTCAAAACAAAACCAAAAAAAAAGATGCACAGCTTTATGTTTTTTAAGTTGTGTTTCATAATCTGTGATTGGCCAAGAGAGCCCACAGCCCTGTCTCCGAGCAGAGTCATGCATACCAGTCTTTTGGGCACGCAGCCGCATGTCACCAATCACATTCCAGGCAGGAGAATTTGGCCCCGTCCAATCAGAGAGGAGGATTTTAATCAAGTTCGAAAGCGGTCGGAGCTTGGAGTACGCTGGGAGGCGGTCGAACGTGGCGTGACACGGTGCGTTAGCTGTGAGATGTTTGTGCGGTGTCGACCCGGTCTGGCCCAGCCTGGCATTTGAATTTCAATCTTTTTGTTTGCTTGTTTTTAATCAAATTGGATCCCGCACAATAAATGTCACAGGCAGTTGATTTGTGACCAATTATGAAGACTGTTATTGTGGGCTTCTGTTTATTAAAGAGTGCCTTAAGATTAAAAAAAAAAATAAACACACACATTATTTTAATGTCCTCTGACTGTTGCTGTCCAATGTGGCTGCTCGAGGTCGTCCAGCATCAAAACATTAATTATGGGATATGATAAACTGCTGCTCCTTTTTGTTGCTGGATTTTGAAGCACTTGAAGTAACCCTGCCTTCTTACAGCCTCACCTTCTCTCTCTTCCTCCTTGCTCCTTCCCTCTTCCTGTTGTGTCCACGTTCCGGTCCCCCATGAAGGACAGCTGCTGCGAGCTGACAACCTGGCCGCCTGCCATTCATTACCCCACCAGTCGATTCCTGTGCCACCCATCCAAACCAGTACCCATCATGCATTTGTCACACGCTGTCTGGGTGCTGCTGCTGCTGTTGCAGAGCTGTGACATGTATTGGAGAGAGATAATCTGAGGGTTCGTTCGTCAGGGCGTCTTGCTTCCTGCTTTGGTACTTTCTTCTAAAAGGAGTTGCAAACGACCAACATGAGCTCAAAAGCTGTGTGATGTAGTGCTAAACACCCAGATTATAGAAGCATTTTAAATCCATCTCGTAGTAAAAAACACAAATCAACTAACAGCAGCATTGGCATTTCTAAGAAAGTACAGAAATGCCCTGCAAGTTTGATGGCAAGAAATTCCATACAGCCAGCAGGAGTGCAGCATTAACCCAGAGACAAAAACACAAAGAGAAATGTCTGACTGTCAGCAAGGACACTTCTGAGTAATTTCAAGGCCAGAGTGAAGAAGGGAGCCTGAGGCAAGCCTTTTCAGAAAAGGAGGTAAAGTCTGCATGCGACTGCCTTGCAAAGCGATCAAGACCAAGGCCGAGGAGCTCCTTCAAACTGTGGGAGGTGGTGAGCCCTATTCTCATCCGTGCCTGGATTCAGATGTATGGGGCAGTTCCTGTCTATTCTTATCTCTTCTATCACCAGGTAAAAGCATTGATATCGGATGATTCTGCCCGATGCCACGTTGTGGTTTTTTCTCTCTTCTTGTAGTGGCACTTTCAGAAAATCTCACTTCCTACGGTATCAGCGCATGACAGTTATGCTTCGGCTGAGGGGAAAAATACGGGCGGTTAGCTGAGATCCAATCGTGATGATATGATACAACGAAAACACTTCTCCCATGGTTAGAAAAACATCTGGATAACTTCTTATACTTGAATATATCAATATCAGTTTTTCTGGCAGGACACCAACTCCTGTCTCCAGCACCAAAGTCAGACTTGATATACACCCCATCCATCAACTTGACCTCCACACTCTTGCTTTCCCCTCTGTTAGATAAAGGACAAGCTGCTTTCTGAGTTGGCACGGAAAAGAGACAATGGATGTAAATGTTAAGGTGCAGCCGCCCGCCACGAACATACATCCTATTATGCCATGCAGAGATATGAGTCACCCCAACACAAGGACATTTTATAGATCCATGCACACTAGCAGCGGTGGCTTAAGTTGCTGTCACTGTTCCACAAGCAGTCTAGGTAGCAGCTAGCCAGAACCCGATCACTCAGTGTCTCGCTTTTAGACTATGGACCCTCAATGTTGCAAGCTCAGCCACTTGTGTGTGTGTTGGCACCCCAAAGCACACCTGCAATGTTGCTTTAGATTGGCAGAGCCGTGAGCAAAATGGGCTGGGGAAGGTGGACTACAGCTCAAAGATGACCCCTCTTTATCTTCTCAGCCAATTGCATTATTTTGTGACGTTGCAGTAGATGCACAACAAAAAACAAAATGAATACAGGGATGCTGCAAGGAAGTCCAACATCCACAACCACCAAAGTTCTACCAACAGCTCCATTGCACCATTGCAATGTTGGTTGTCCTAGCTGCCACAAAGAAATAGAGACCTGAGAGTCAGAATGTGCAAAGATCATCCACTGATTGAAGTGTGAAAGTTGAAGTGTCCTTGGGTAAGCCACTGGACCTCTAAATGGTCCTGATGATCTGACCAGCACATGCCTGGTAGCTTACTGCCACCGACTTGTGTGAATGAGAGGCAAGCTGTGAAGCGCTTGCTGCAATTTACTGATTTGCTAGCGTAACGATGTGATTGGGTTAGCCTCATAAATTGCTGACAACGCAAAAGCTGGTGACACGCTGATTTGGGGGAAAAGTCCTTTTTGTCTCAGTGGTATTTCTTTTCTGAAATACTGCTCAAAAGATCTGCAATGTGGATCCACTGCAAATTCACCCACAAGGCAATCTAGGCGCGACTGCAGGGGCTCCATAGAGAGGCCAAACTCAAAATGTTCTGTGCCGCAGGAGTCCGGTGGGGCTGTCAGGCATCATTATTTCTCTTTTTTACTGAGCCAGTGGTCCAGCTGGGAGTTTAAACCCCAGACTGTAGCATGTAGAAAATTCATGGCTGACACTCTGTATGGAAATCACCCTCAGATGTATACAGTATATCATTTTATTGCAGGCGCCGGTGTACATTACTTTCAAGTAAGGCCTAGCTCTACCCACACTAGTGCTGTCAACTCTTCGTAGAACATGGATGATGTGTACTGCAGCTCTTGTTTCACCTTCGGATGCTAATAAACTTCCTTCATTATCAAAGATAAAAGCCAGGCAAAGGGCCATTGTTTTATTTATACTGAATTACGAAGAAGATGGACTGCTGATGGCCACAGTCAACCCACTGCATTACACAGCCCAACACATGACGTTCGGCAAATATTCGGGAAATACACTGTATACCCCTCCCCGTCAAGGACGTGTACACTGAAGACGCGGAATCCCGACTCAACCATTAACGGTGTGTTATGAGCTATAGACGCCCGCACAGTGAGCGCAGGCCGGATTGGCTCCGCCTTGATCAAAACCGTGATACAACTCAGTACAGTAGTAGACTGGACTCAAGCTTCGCCAGGAATCCCTCCCTGCAGGGCTGAGCAGCAGAGGGCCACGGGATGCTGCCCATTGAGGGGCGGAACAAAACGAAGGGGAAGCAGAAAGGTGGGGGGTAAATAACACATGGGTGGCTACTTGTTCTGTAATGAGCTTTGCATGCTGTCGGCATGCGCAGAAACCCAACGCAAAGGTGGTGCGCATCTGCGGAGCTCAGCAGAGAGAGCAGAGAGCAGAGGTAGATTAAAGGAAAAGAGGACAGGTACATGTTTGTTTGTTTTTTTTTAAATCGTGAACAGAAATGCCTTCAGGGTTTATTGGCGAAATCTAATATTTGTCTCCACCGAAACCTCTGAAACCTTCCACTTACAGCTCAGGTGCGACAGATGCATAAATGGCGACGGTGCTGGGGAATATTTGAGGCCATCGGTCCCCCAGCTTCTAACGAACCTGCACCCAAGACAATAAAAAAAAAGCTGGCATGTCATAAATGGCTCTCTCTGTTCGACACGGAGCAGAACGCGACCGGGCGCATGGGCTGCATGAGGACACGGTGTCGTTCACGCTGCCGGATCCCATTCGGAGGCAGCCAGCTGGAAGACGCCAGCAGTGAGCATGCCAGGAATCTTAGGAGATGGCTCCAGATGTGTAGGCAGAGTGGGAGGCTGCATTAGTTATGGAAAAAAAGGATATAGGGGGCTGGTGTGGGTGGTTGTACAAGGAAGATCGAATAGGGATTTTTTCCACAGCAGGCCACGGAAATGGGGGGGGGGGGCTGTTTTAAACAGCCATCAAAATTTATGGATTTTGAAGTACCAAACTTGCCAAACTGATGCTGCATGTTTAGCATATTCCCTCTTGTTCTGTTTTTCTGCCCATCTCCTGTGTTTCTGGCTTGCCTGAGATTTTTTTTCAAGTCATTATTAGAATAATGAGGGGCTCGATTAATTTGCCAAAACTGTCAGCTCCTTCACAATCCGTCTGATCATTTCGGCAACGTCCCTGCGCTGTCTGGTCTCAGTAGCTGCTCGGCCAAATATCTCACAATCATTTGCATTGGGCGATGTGGTGGCTATCGTTCATGTCCTGCAGCAACTTCAACGAGACCAATGTTAACGTTCAGTCCACTTCCCTTGACCGTACCAACATGGCCATGCCATCCAGGCCATGTAAAGAAGTGAAATTTGGATTTGGAAAATGGATTTTTTTTTTTTTTTTGCTAAATAATACAATGGCATCATCAGACTTGTCTCGGTTGACAAGATTGATTTTTAATTTTTTTTTTTGGGGGGGGTGGTGAATATGATGTTATCGTGAGCCACAGAGCTAATGACTGGAGCTGCAAAAGTGAAATAAGGTTTTGACAAGTTGCAGTTTTCCTTCAGCTATTCAGAAACTCACTTCAGAAACTACTTGAGCTTAATGTTCTAGCAGCTGCTCGTGCTAAATTCATGCATAGCCACTTTAACCTGGCTGACACGACTATGGGACGTTCCCGTTAACTGCCATCAAACCCACAGTAATGAGGCATTGTTGTCACTGACAGCTTTAGAGGTATCGGGCTGACAGTTTTCATTGGATGAAACAAAACACTTACTCCTCTGCAGCTGTGCCCTGCTATTTTCCTCTACGGACATACGAGTTGGAAAATGAGAGGTCAGAGCAGCCAGCCACTGTAAACAAGGTGCTTTGGCTTGACTATTGTTTCTGCATATGGGCGGCTGATCGGAGCTGTCCACAAAGTGGGTGTCCAACACTTGTGCGGGCCAGTGGAATCTGGCTGAAATGACGTAATGCATCATTCTGATACTGGAGACAACAATATTGCTACAATATTGTAAATGTGCAATCCATGAAGCTGGATCACACTTTTCAGAAGCGGTGACAACGGTAACTGGGTGTTACTCGCTTTTACAAAGGGTTCACTGTTCGCCTTCTGCTTCTTGCTGGAGAGCAGTCCACAACTGCACTTGCTCTCCAGCTGTGAATCATTTATCATGCAAAGCACTTGAGTTCTCTGGCGCATCTGGCCGCGCGGGAACGTTGTGCCGCACTCGTGTGACGACGGCGGCGAGGGGAGTTTCGGAAGACAGGGAAGGAGGAGGAGGAGCGGTACTTTCCGCTGGCTTCCTCGAGCCTTTCAAGCCCTCGAGAAGATCAATGGGCTCTTCCTCTAAAGCTGCTGCGGCGCTCTGGGCGCAGGCAATGCCACTGAGGGGTGTTCAGCGGGGAAAGACGGAGGAAGTGCCCCCCAATGCGTTGCCGAAAACATTAGTTTGATGAGAAGGGCCTTGTGGAAGGACGGCAACGGAACCAGTGACTGTCAAATGAATGATGCCAAGGTTGAAATGACTGACAGTTCATGACAAATATTGTTGATGAACTTAGTAGGGTTTGTTATCGGCTAGTATTCAAAGTGGAGAAAGTGCAAAGCAATGACAACAGCGGTAGAATCAGGCTTAAACGATACAGTAGCTCCATGACCTAACAGATGACAACTGTCATTATACTTTTGTCAACGACTAACAGGTTACGACGTCTTTAGTTTTTGGCATTAAAACATATAAAACGTGGCATAAAGAGCATGGAGCCAAGTGCTTAGCACAGGACTCATCCATGAACCCAACCTGCTACTACTCACCCCGTTTACAACTACCATAATTAATTGCAAAACAACCATTTCATTTAATTTTCAAAGCAGGAAGTCCAGCAGTGGTCTTGTATGAGGTCACCGTGATGGATTCTCCCTTGACACTGGGTCCGCAATTAACCGCCTCTTTCTTTTCTCCCCCAGTTACTGCTACGTTAAACCCCGTGGCATAGGTCCTGCCAACAATCACACATATCTGAAGAACAAGTACAAAAAAAAGGCACATTTTGCAGAGTACATTCATACCTCCATCCTGATTCTGCGTGGATGGCTTCATGTTTAAAATGTGACTTAAGCTGAGGAGGGAAGTCTACCTATGGCTTGGACTACATGCATGACTGCTTTGCTGCTCTGGGACTTTTCAATCTGACAACTTTTCAGCTCCAGCTTCTAAGCTGATGGGCCCCAGTTGCTCCGCGTGAAAATTTGTGCTCTTTTAAAGAATTTAACATCTGCAAGGACGTTTCCCTTCGTGAATTTGGTAATGAATGAAGAAATAACAAATCCAAAGGTCACTGCAATGTCTCTATATTATACCTCATTATCGCTCAGTCTACACAATCTTTACAAAACCACCACATTAATTATAACTACGATGTCAACTTTCAGCAGGTGCGACAGCCGCTCTTTGTCCGGACGTGTCGTGGAGGTTTTAGCCCACCTGTCTGTATGCGACACGTATTCAGACTCCGTGAATGCTATACGACCTACATGATGGCTGCAGGAGTCAAGGGTGTCATCACAAATATCGAAAAGAAACGATGTCAAGAAAAACGCCAAGAAGAGAGATTCAGGGTCAGGCAGTCAGCTCTATTATTCAGGGGGACAATAAAGATTCAATAAGAATTTAGTTTAAAGAAGAAAAAAAAAACATGTATTAGCAATGTCAATCTTATGGTACCAGTACTGAGTAAAAAAAAAAAAAAAAGCTGCGGGATGAAAGAGAAATGCCGATTTAAATGTGACACTCCAAAGTGTTAGCAAGAGCTACAGCTGATGTTATACGGCAAGTTAAAAGCTTTGCCAACAAGGATTTCACCCCCTTCAAAAGATCAACGACACGAGTCGCTGTGAAAACGCACTACAACTGTGACCGGCCACAGTTCTTACTGTACAGCAACTGATTCATGGCTGAGTATCTGAAATTTTTTAAAAAACCTTATAAAAATGCAAAACATCAAACATAAAGGCCAGAAGAGAAAGTTCAGCCCAATTCAGAAACGGCCTTCAACGGAACCAACCGACCCTGTTGCGTACACAGTGAAATTAATTTTTCCATATCTGCGACTTTAACAACTTTTTTTAAAATCAGATTTTAGGCTGAGTGGTGTTCCTGATATGTTTGGGCACTGCCGCTTCAAAAAAACGACTTTGTGCTTCCGAGCCTGCTCAGCAACAATAATACCAGCGGCTCGAGACAACAGCTATCCTCATATTAAAGCAGACTGAATGAGGACGGGACACGAAGCCCGCGCACTCTGAATCAAAAGAGCGTCGGTATTTTTAGTCGCGGTGACAAGTTGCAAACGGGAAACAAACGGCCCCTTTGAGCCTCCATGGACCCTTTCGTCTATTTTACGTTGCAGCAGGGCTAAATTAACTCTGCTGACTTGGCGTGCTTTGAAAAGAGTTGGAGGTCATCGTAGCTCCGCTTTCGCTGGGACCCTGTCCCTTTAAAGACAATGATCTGACCGGCAGGGCGCCTTGGCTGAGGATGAGAAAGTAGTTATTTCCAGCGCCCCTCCTCATTTATTTGTGCACATGTTTTCAAGAGACCTAAAGCAGCAGCGCTGGATGCCCGGGTGCCATGCTGATAAAGCAAGAAGGGGACTATGTGCACTTTACCCGGGCCCCCTGAGTGGGGAGTGTGTGTGTGCGTGTGTATGTGTTGGGACGGGGGGTAACATGTCTTTAATTTTACTGATGGACTGCTCAAATGGCGCCCCGGCTGGCTGGCACTGTGCCCAGCGGCGTTCTTCCACTGGCTTAGCGGCTGTATCGCTGGGATGACGACAGTGAGACAGAGAGGGGAAAGTCAGGGGTGACAGACAGACCGCAGACAGACAGACGGACAGATGGACAGACCGCAGACAGATGGACGGACTGCAGACAGACAGACGCGACCTCAAACACACAGGACCGACAGTTCACACAGATTCAAACTTGAGCAATGAAGCAATAAAGTGACGCACGGGCGATGTTCGAACTGAAGCCGACCACGGCCAGATGTTCGACGTCCCCCGTTCCTTTGAGGAGAAGAGAAGAAAAAACGAGAGAATTGTGTCGCAAAGCTATCCACTCATCTCCTCTGCGGGGAACAAATGGCGGAAATACAAAAGATGGATTCGATCGCGGGTCGTCTCTTACAGAGTAGGACGGGTGGTCAGCGACTGATTTCATTCAAGCATATTTACAGATGCACGGTTTAGCTGCTGTATGAAGCTTGAGAGCAAGAGCCGCAGAAAGGCCTTTAAAATACTGGATCCAAATTTATATATTTGTGATTGGTTACGCCTGGAGCAGCCGGCTTGGGAAAACAGGACGAAGCCGTGTGTTGTCGCTGAGCTGATTTCCTGAGAGGAGCCGAAACTACGCTTGACACTTTCTGTTCCCTTTCTACTGGCACGGGCACCTTCTTTGTTCACCGCGAGCAAGCTACGATCCAATTTTCATGATTTCCAAATGAGATTGTGCGGAAAAATAAACAACACCACCCGGTTCGTAGGGGGAGCCTGACGACCCGAAACGAAAAGCCGCAAAGTTGGCCTCCTGGAAGGTCTCATCTTGAGTGAGCTCAGCCAGCCTCGGGCGGCGGTCTGAAGTAGAAAAGTGGCAGAAAATGGGAGGGATTCCACGTGTGTGTCAGTTGTCTCGCTTTAAGAAAGAAGCCAAGCCGGCAGTTGTTGTCTGGTGGTGACAGAGAGGTTCCTCGAGGTCCAGCACTCTTAAATAGCATGGGTCGGTCCCTGCCTGTACTTAGATGTGGAAACTGGCATCACAGTGCTGCTTTTGAATTACGAATCTAGTTAGGTGGACGATGAAATAGGAACAAAAAAACCCCAAACCTTTCCAGCATTTGTCTCACTCAGTATCTTCAGCTAAAGATGACATCTTTCAATTTAGAGCCATTCAATTTTGTTGTTTAATATTGTATTCTGTTTTCAACTAATGTGACCAAATTAATCATTAACTTTCAGCATGTGCTGCGGCAGATTGTCCTTTCATCTTAAAAGGGGATGTGCTTTCGGGGTCGGTGAAGGATTTAAGGAATTAAAAATATAATAGATAACGCGATTATCATCTCAGGACTCAGCCACCCATCAACACACGTAGCAGGGCGTTCATTTAGAGTCCCGATTCTGACCACGTGCCAAACGTAAGCATATTATTATCATACTCTTCAACAGGTTGGGACGGGACCAGCTACGACCAATGAGTTGTCATTACATCACCACAGTGGCTGGTGTTTTAAAGTGGTAAGAAATGGTTCAAAGTGGGCTACAGTGATCCGTGACTGAAAACAAATGTGGGACAAATGCGTGTAGTGGGGGAACCAATGGCCCCTTTCCTACTGCTGGACGCCCCTCCCCCACACTTCCAAGCACCACGTGGGGGAACCACACCCGTCATCAAGCTCAGCCATTGCATTGGCGTCAACCGCACACCTGTAAACACCTGCTGAAATCCTCAAAAGTGTAACTGCCACTGCCTTCGTGGCTGGTAATTATTAGAAACCAGAGAACGCGAGAATAGTTGTTGCTCAGGACAGACAACAAACAAAAAAATCTTGTTTCGATGGTATTATGATACCAAGGAGCTGGATGTTATGGTCAAAGCTTCATTTATCAGTGTAATCCGAAAGAGATTACAGCCAGAGATTCCTGGTCTTTGATTTTAGCGAAGGTTTCCTCGTACACTCCAATAAATCTCTTCTCCCTGTTGCGTAAACCCAGCGTGTTTGGAAAACCCTGGGTGAGTTCAGCCCTGTCGATTCCCGCTGCCGCCAACACCAGGGCTCAGCTTTATTTGAAACGGGTTCCTGATAAACGAGCGCTCGGCAGGAAGCTTTATTTAAAGGCCGGAGAATGAAGGCGCTTTACGCAGTTGGCTCTCGCTGGGTTGGACCTGTTTATATTTGGAGGGCTTTTAAGGAGGTCGGGCTGTGTTTAGACTCGCCGACATTTCAACAACTGCGGGGTTATTTAATAAATAAACAGCCCGAGGCTCCGGGTCTTGGGTTCTGTTTTGGGCTTGGGTCAACATCATTTGAGTGGTCCGGTCAAGCCGTTTGCCATATATTATTATGAACCCTCATCTGGAGATTACGCTTACCGGATGGGAAACACAAGTCTGAGCTGTCCCGCTCGTGTTGAGGCGCACTGAAATGCAATGGGGTTTTAATGCCTCGTTCATGCTCTCACACTTGCGTTATTTCCGTCATCTAGTTTCAGATTTGGTGGTTTGCTTGTTTTTTATTTGTTTAGCTCAGGCTGAAACAGCTACCACTGTAATTTTGCCAAAAAACCAAAGGGGTCCGGTCTGATGCTACACTGTGATCGGAGCAGTGCATTGCGATCGTGCTCGTTCGATCGTTTTTATTCAACCTCTGAGGGGGTGCCGGGGTCGAAAAAAAACGTGATGTGGAAGATGGTTTTGTTACATCTTTTTGTGGAAACCATCTAAAAAAAGGCAGGCTCTTTAAAAAGAAGAACAACAAGAAGAAGGAAAGCGCTCGGACACCCTCTCCACTTCTGAGCTACAACTTTAGCAGCATCTATGCTAACAGTTGTTTGCCTGCCTGCCTCAATCCGACAATCTTTTCCCAGTCTTTTTTTTTTCATGCCTCAACCACACGGATAAATGATGTCATCCTTGCCGGTCTTGTTGCTTCGGTGCACGTTGTCAGCAAATATTTTCCGCTGTGGCTTTAGCTGACCGGTACGAAAATATTGGTGCGTCTCAATCGAAAGCAATTTACAGTGAGTCAAATTTGTGGAGTTTGAAATTATTTAATTGCTAGAAATAACTGCTATTAGCACATTTAGGAACCGTTCGGCCCTGAAGTAAACCCTTGAGCCAACAAGTACTCCCGGGCTGCACCCTCAGGAAGCTCGGCCAATCAGGCGCTTGAGGTTAACGTTGGCGTTCGGGGGTCATGGCTAGATATGAAAGTCTGCTGGTGACAGATGCCTGACATAGAGCAGACAGGTATGTCCCCTTGGCTTGATGGATATCCTGCATGGTGGCCACCAACGCGACCACCGCTGCTCCAGTATGCTAACGCGGTTGCGCAGCCTATTTGCTGACTATTGGGAGGATCACACGGGCTTAACGGGACGAGCGGGATCCATAGACACGGGGTCGCGGCGTGCAGCCGGGGCCGCTGGGCCCGGTCGGTCGGGACAGCGGAGAAGTTGGGAGTGGCCCTGGCCCAGATGGCCGTCCTATACAGCCCAGGGACTTAATATCTTTCTTTTTCCTCCTCATAGACCAGATGGAGACCATTACAGCAGCCTGAAAGACCTGAGAGGGAGACAGAGTGCTGCAGTAGGTGGTGGTGGTGTGTGTGTGCATGTGCGGTAGTGGTGGCGGTTGGGGGGGGAGATATCTAATTACCACAATTGTTGAAATCTTTTCAGCCCGCTTTTTTCTTGCTTTTCTGACACAAAATGCTTCCCTCCCAACATGCACTGCAAACCCTCCCGAGGATTCCTACAAGAGACCAGACTGCTTCACACAAAGCAGAAGGACAGACGGAGAAAAAGGGGAGAAATGCAGAGAGAGGGCAGGAGAGAGGAGGAGGGAAGGGGGGAAAAAAAAAAGAAAAAGCAGCACATTAAAGATATGCAAATCCAGCTGTCTGGGGTGAGGAGCATTAACTAGCGTTAGCAGGATATCTGCCTCTATTTTTAGTGTTTGCATATGTTTGTGTGTGTGCGTGCGTGCGTGCATGACTGTGTGCATCTGTCTGTCTCTGCCGAGGTGTGTGATGACTTCCTCAAGTCTGGGGCTTTCATGTTTCAGTCAGACAGTCTGGGCGTCAAGATATGTCAGCAGAAATATTCCGCCTAATTGAGACGCATCACAAATGAAGCTGTCAAGCCGGGGCTTCAAACAGAATACACAACCGTGGCGAGGAGGAAATTTCTGGGACAGCAGGGAGAGGGAGTGTCAGTTGTTGGGGTTTTTTTTATTGTAAAAGGAAGTACAGTGCGTTAAATGATTACAGGTTGGTTTCAGGACAATCGTCCGGCGGGGGGAAAAAAAAGTCAAAAATCACGTGGCCATTCCATTCACGTCTTCCTGAATCTGAATAAAGTCAAATAAAGGGGCGGGGAGACATTTAGCTAATTCATTTAGAAGTCACGGTTTAACCCAAGGCCAGCGCTGGAGCCATGCAAGGCGGAGGGCTTTTCGGATGATGTCAAGTTTCAGGCTGTCTGAGATGAAATGAAATCTTAATCTGCTCACAAGCCTCAATGGCGCTGTGAAATACTGCTGCTAAAATCAAGAAATTCCGGGCCAAATTCTCACTGTGTAACTGCCGCTGCAAGCCATGTCAGAGAATCGACCGTTAGTTTGACACGGGATGACGCAGAGTGCACTGCCCACCGTTCTTACGGTTTGATGGCCTGGAAAGAAAATCCTGCAGAGCTGCGTTTCCAGCTCCTCACTGAAGTGAAGTGTAACGTTTTCGCCCACCAAACCCAAATGCATAAAGAAAATGCACAACTGTCACTGCGGGACTACAAGCTATGTTTCTGGTTTATGTGCATATTCAGAATGACTGTGCTTGCTTGTGCAATTAGTTGTGTGCTGGAGTAGGAAAAAGCCCTGTGCATTTTCCCCACATAACCCTGTGGAAACGTCCAAAGAATCTTTACTCGTCGAGAACAAGGACTGGAAGTATTAAATTCAATCAGCATTTAAATTTTGAAAGAACCTGACCTGCACCAAGGAACAAATATTAAATAATGAATTTAATTTCAAATTAATTCATTAAATAATTTTTTTAAAAAATAGCTGCACGGTCGGGAGGAACCCCGCGCACAACGCTTTCTGCGCCGACCGCGATGGACGCAGGTGAACAACGCACGCGGCCTCTGTTGTCATAGCGAGCTTTGATAGAACTCCGACGCTCGAGCCTGTTTTGTCAGCGCAGTCCCGAGACGAGAGGAGCCCCCCCGAGAACAGCAGGCCGTTAGGGCCTGCTGCAGAGGGCGCGATACCGACGGCCACGGACACCATATGGCACTGGGAACCAGATACAACACAAACAAACACAGTAACGCGGGGACAGGACGGACGCGGGCGATGGAATTACATGGGCCACGGGCAGCGTGCGTGCACGCGTTCTTCATGCTGCGCGGCTGTAGGCATGCGTGCGTTTGCGCAGCCGAGCATCAAATGTCGGTGTTTTGATCGCGTTAGGAAAACAGACTGAATCCGACGTCTCGCGCTGCAAACTTGCGAAATTCCATTACAGCGCCGGCACCTACGGAGCGTGAGGGCGCGGAGGATAAGGAGATGAGGCGGGATTGATGAGAGCGACTGTGAGAGACGCATTCGCCCACGACGCCTGCCGTCTGAATGCAGACGTTTGCAGTAAATAAAAAAGCACGGTGACGTGAGGTTAAGTGATGTGAAAGTCATCGCAGTATTTACTTTATTAGCCCACCCCCATGTGTATTGTCTGAATAATACCACGGCCGAGTCAAGTAAAGACAAGTATCTTAAAGGTTAGAATAGTTGCTATGGTTACTCACATGTCTTAAGTAAAGCGTTTTGAATTGGCTTGTTGCAAAGTATGCATGCGGTATGAGAGCCGATCGCTGATGTCTTTTCTTTGTCTACATTTCATGCTAAACCTTTGCTCCATCAGCCCACAGCAATTTCTTTCTCTCCGCGTCTTCCGCGATCAGGAAACGAACCGAAAACCTCGCCTCCGCGACAGCGCCGGCGTAGCTGCTGGGGGGGAGGGAGCCGTCAGAACAGGGAGCGCCGTTTTTCACCGGCAGCAGACGTCTGGCCCACTGTGGCCGGGGGAGAGCGAGGCGAGTCGGGGTCTGACGCAAAGCGGGAGGCCCCGGAGTCAGCCCGGCCCCTGGGGCGAGAGTCGGTGTCCGGCGGGACGCGAGCGCGCCGCGCCCGGAGCCCGGGTCTCTCTCCTCCAAAACAGCGAGCGAGAGAAAACGCGCACATGTGGGCAGCTCGCACGGGCATACGTGAAAACACGTGCGGTGCGAGATAGGGTTTTCTGTGGAGGAGACACCACAGCCGTGGGCCTGTTGCACAAAAGGATCCTTTGTTCTTTTACTGCAACATACACACACGTACAGTACACACGCACGCACGCACAAACACACACGTGTGAATACCAGGCCGCAGGTTCAAGGCTGCTGGAGACTGTTTAATTCTGAAAGTTGCATCAGTCTCACACATCTGCGGTGTCTCACTCAAGTACAGCTACGCTGCGTATCGTCTTGTGCGTGCATCTCATGTTTCGGGTTGTGTGTGTGTGTGTGTGTGTACATTGAGAGAGAGAGAGAGAGACAGAGGCCGAGTGACAGAGAGAGAGTGCTCACGCGGGTCGGGCCATCTCCCCCAGCAGGTCCCGTCGGGGGGAGGGAAGGGGACGAGCTGAGAAGCATCTCGCATCGGCACATCGCCGCGGCAGCCCTCGTCCGTCCTCCACCCCCGTCTGCATACCCGTCACCGAGATGCGCGGGAGTTGCCAACGTGCAAAGCGAATGCTGACCTTTGCTCCTTTCGCCGAAAAAAAAGCCGCCTTGAGGTGTGTACGCTCGTTAGTTTCACGATAACCCTGCCGGGCGGGCTGGCGGCCACGTGTGAGCCACTTTGTGCCAAAAATCTGCCGAGGAAATTTACAGCCCTGCGCTCCCTCTCGGGCACACACAGCCCAAACTGCTGATTGGCCCCCCGAGTCAGCACCTACACCCCGAGGGGTGACTTCGTTTTATTTTCAGTCAATGCGGAGCCGCAGCGATTTCCATGCCGATATGCAGACAAGAAGAGTTTTTGGTGAGTCAACTTACCGCGACCCTTTTTAACTCCACGATGGGACCGGACCGGAAGATCGCATTCCCACTCAGCCCTGATTGGCCAAATGCAGCGGGAAAACCTGGCCTGGAATCAGTCGAAGACAGTCTAACCTGTCAAACTCGCCCAAAAACTAATGCACATCCGACGCGTATCGGCCTTGAGAACTGTTCAACGCATCGCGATGAAATACGAACCGCGTTTGGGGATCGATGCCATTCGGTGGATCAATCCATCGAACGGGCATCGATTCTGACATTGACAGGAATCGTGCCTCCCGCTGGCTTTCGCCCGCCGACGCTCCCGCTTCCTCGACAGGAACGGTGACTCGAGAGCACCGTTTATCGCGCTGTCCGCAAACGCTCGTAAGCCTGGGAGGCCGGATAATGCGTTTTGCCGACCCCTCGACCTTTTCTAAAAGGGAGACGCCGAAAAAAGCTTCCGCCAAGGCATTTTCTAAATGTACTGGGGCAGCAGGTCATGGTAGATGCTGCGGAGGATGAAATCTCAGTTTGAGTAACCCTATGACCTTTCCTTTTACACTTTCAAGCTACACAACTTGTGTTTTTACAAACAACATTAAAAAAAACTTGAGTTCAGTTGCGCAAACCACTTCACTTGTGCTCAGGTATTTGTTGTGATGTTGATACATGTAGTACTATGGTAAAATTAAGAGTATTTCTGCGTAATTTACATTCCTACGCGGAGGATCTATAACTCCTTCAATGATTAATTCAGTCAATGAGGAGATTCCTGTAGTTCAGCGGCTACTTCCTGTAGTTTGGACAGCAATCCATCATGTGGTGACTGCGATCGATGACGCCCCCCCCCACCGTCGCACGCCGTACGTCTCGCCCGCTTGCACTCGTCGGCACTTTTCCCTCCGCGGCGCCGCGTGAGAAGTTTGCCTCTTAACTTTGCACGTTATTAGATTTGACTCGCTCATTTTTCATCTTGACAGCTTCAACCAAAGCAAGCCCCGAGAAGGCTCGCGACGTGCCTCGTGCGCGTGCGCGCCAGAATGCGTGTGTCTTCCCCTCAAGTCTGCTCATCCTTGTCTGCGTTTTTTTTTTCTTTTTTCACCCTCCGGATTCTCAAATCCCCCACCTCCTGAAACCTCCATCTTACTCCTCTTTCTTCTGCTCCTCCTCTACGATGCATTCTCTGTTGTTGTTTTTTTTCCCCCACCAGAGGAGAGAAAAAAAAAACCAACACTCGTCTTCTGGCTTTCAGTTTGTCTCCAGCCTCTCTGAACCTTTCCTCGCTCCGGCATTGGCTGGCCGGAGCCTCCGCTGCGCTGGTATTGGCTGTTTGCAGCAGGTGAGGCGTCGCCGCGCCACTTAATCAATGGCCTGCGGTGAGAGAAGCCGGCGCCAGACACACAGCGCAGCAGCGGTAGCTGCAGCCATCAGCGTTGGCAGCTCTCCGCGAAGTGGAGCGCGGGGATGGCGTGACCTTGAGAAGGCCGCGAGCAGCGGGGGAGTGGTGGGGGGGGGGAGACAAACAAACACGTACGCACGCCTTCTCTCTCAAAGCGTCCGCGCTGTTCCATCTTTACCCTGCGGCGGACCGTGCCGGATCTCTCGCAGCGGGACTGCATGAACGCGAAGAGTAGACTCTTCGAGGAAAACACTCTGACAACGGATCGTGGACGCCGAAAAAAGTAAAAAGGTTTTGTGCTAAAAATCAGACGTGTAAGATGCAACTGATAATGAGGACTTTTGCCTCTGTTGGGGCAAAACTGATCTTGCTCATCAGTGCAAAAGATGCATCAGCAGCGACAACGATCTTAACATGAACGCACCTGTTCACACCCCGATGAACTCTCGTGAGCCCTAAGCAGGGGGGTGGGGGGGTGGGCTATGTCACTGGCCTTTCGACAGCCCCCCCCCGGTCCCGCCACGCTGAACGGGGAGGGCGTATCCGGGCGTATCCGACGTCATTTTCACCACCACTCGAGTGGCGCCACATTCGCTATTTGTAGGGTTTCACCAATTTCCGTTAAAAAAAATTCCAAGGGGACCTTTTCTGGTTCCATTCAGCGGTGAACTGAACCACGCAACTCCTGGCGGTTTTACGCAATACACGTCAGTCGGACCCACGAACACGTTGATGCTAAAGAAGAAAGAAGGAAACACAAACGTGCACTGATATCTGTGTATAAGTGATGCCATGGGACAGCGGACAGCTGCTGCGGGACCCATCAGTCAGCTGCAGTATTTATAGGGCGATGACCATAGAAATGCCAACAGCTGCATCACACAGGGACAGAGAGGGTACAGTGGGGGGGTGACACGGACACCTCACGTGCTCCACCATGGCTCAAAACGAGTCTTTAATGTGAAGCGTCACCCTGCGCTGGAAAACATCCCGTTGACTTGTGTCCACCCCGGGAAGAAAAATGTTCAAATACGAATTTAAAGGGAAGGAATTTCAGTCTGAAATGGTGCAGCGTTAAAAAATGACTTTTATTTTGAAATTGATATCCGCTTGCTTCCTTTCTTTTTTTTCGTTTTTCTTTGCATCGGGTATTTGAGTGGAGCAGATTAATCCAGGGCTTTTTCCCGCATCGATTGATTCTTTGTTAGGTCGATAAAAATGTCGCAAGGCAGCAAAGAAAACCCCCAAAAACATAATGCAAAATTATTTTCCTAAAACATATGGCGAGGTCATCACACTTTTTGTTTGTGTTGTGCAGATGCAGATGCTCCTAATCTCTGCACACCCCCTACATGGGGTTCGACCACCAAAGTTTAGAAACCTCAGCAGGTACGGCGAAACTAACTTGGGGTTTTACGATTTAAATCGACTGAAAAAAGACGTTCGGGTACCATTTCTTCATCCATCTGTGCTGTCTGGCGCTCGTCGCGCATCACATCGCTGCCCTACGGCAACAGTCGTCGCGCGCTTCCTCCCGCATGCTGCGCTGGCTTTTACGTGCGCCACTTTACGCAGAACGTGCGCAGCGTCGCTACTTACGGGTTCAACGCCGACGGCTTCTGGTCTGCCGTCCCCGCGGCTCCTGAGGACAGGAAGAAATGGAGAGAGCAGTGTCAATGTGATTGGAGGGATTACTGTCTGAGCCACATGGGGGGGGATCGCGACGGACAGTTTTTCGCACTCGAATGGATCGTGGCTGGAGAAATTAATCTGTCAGGTGTCGACCTGTAGCCGTTGGGCCGGGCCCCGCCCCGAGCTTCTGCGTTGTCCCCCTCTCCTTCCTTCAAATATATCGAAACCTGACCCGGCTCCGAAATGGGACGCGGCCATCAACCACGCTACGCATCACATCTGCGTTTCACGGGGCCTCGCACTCTTGGTTTTCGCCGGCACGCCGAGGGGATACGCAGAGCGCAGACAACCTGCATATGCGGAAGCGTGAGGAAGTGGGATCTGCAGATTATTTCATCTGTGTATGACACCTTTGCTCTATCAAATTTTGTATTTTTGCTTGAAAACAAAAAAATGATAAGAAGTAATATGATAATGAGAATGATGAAACGATTTATCGATTTGAAAAAACATTCGAGAGCTTTTGGTTTTTTCTGCTCCATGCCCGCATAATTTCAGTGAGTGAGTGTTGAACCAAACAGTCGGGGGACTTTTCGTAGCTGGAGCCATTTGTGCCTCCACGCGTCGTGGCGCTGGTCCAACGGCACCGTGTGTGCGTTTACGCCTGCCTTAATGCGCACTAATCCTTATCTTCTAAAAATATCATAAGAAGGTGAGACAGGTCGATTGCTACGACGGGTCACAGTAATCCATCATCCGTGGCATCATCCGAGTTTATTACTCAGATGGGAAATCACCCTCGTGCGCTTCCTCTTTTTTATCTATTCGGGAAAAGTCACATGAGATGGTCACGTGAGCGTCGGCATCGGAATCGGCGCATCCCTACCTAGCGGAGGCGGAGCTGCAGACGGAGATTCTCTGCCGCCTCCTTGAGATTAAGGGACGGATTGCGGACCTGCTAAAAGCAAGTGGAATTGAAGATTACGTTGAAATCCAGGTGAGCTTGCGACTGTCGCCTCAAAGCCCCGAAAAAAACCCAGACGTAAGCACGAGTGGGGGGCACCGAGTTCCTGTAACTCTGTAGATTAACGCACTCTCAAGGTGCCCTTCGGCTGAGCCCGCCCCACCCGCCCCACCCTCAACAGTGCAGACAAGCAGATTAAATCTTGCAAAATTTTTAAAAAGAAAAAACATAACACGCAAATATTGTTACCGCCCATCCGTTGGGAGTCACAGGCCTTCTGACACCGATACGGAGCAACCTAAGCAGCGATGATTCGATGCTAATTGCGCTCTGATCACGGGCTCTGTGGAGAGCGCGCCGCCCGGTTCCGGACGCCCTGTACGTGAGCCCTTCTTGAGGCCCGTCACAGGCCGCTTTCCGCCCGATCCTGCCCCCCGCGTATCCCTTCGCAATGCGGCGCGTCCCGTCGCACGCCCCGAAAGTCGACTCTGAGGAGACTTCAAGGGGGCGGGGGAGGGAGACGGAGGTTCGCCCCGGTTCTGAGCTCGGCTGTGATGTAACTGTGGACGGTGGCTGTGCCGCAGTCGATTTAGGATTCAGTGTCCTCAAACGACCTCACTCGCCTCCCCCTCCCTTCCTCCTCCATCTCCCTCCCTCCCTCCCTCTATCTCTCCTCATAGTGATGCCATTTATCTCTCCCACGCCCTATCTGTCTTGCCTTTTTCCTTTTTTTTTTCCTGCCACAAAAATCTGCAACTACACTTTTTTTTTTTAATACCATCGCGCCAACTCTAATGTTATTTCTTCCCCGTCTCTTGGTGTCGGCTCATCCACGCCCCCCTCGTGCTTACCTGTTGAGTCAGGGGCATTTTTTTTGTGTGTGGCCATGGACAATATGGCTAATGTCAAATAAAAAAAGAGAGAGAGAGAGAGAGAAAGACATTTTCGATTTTAACGTGCAGTGGTTTTCACATTCAACCTGGTCGCTTTGCGCATTTGACGATACAAAAACCCCACGTTCGGCGTATCGCGCGACTATCTCGCCCGTGCATGGATTTAGGCTGAGCGCGCCCATCCTTCATTCCCCTCCTCTCCTCTCCTCTCTCTCTTGCTGTCTCTCTCTCTCTCTCTGACTGATGGAGGGTGGGGTAAATCTGCACCGGTTGCCATGACACCAGACAACCCTTGCTTGGCGAAGGCACGTAGTTTCCTCTCTGCTCTATTTCCCCGGAGCCCTCCACTCAGGAATATGTGTGCATCTGTGTTTGTGTGCGTCTCTGAAATCTGGGAGAGTCATACATATATATGTGTGTGTGTGTAATACACAAAGCTAAATGGAAAAATAGAACTGTCTCTACATTGGGGGGGGTAAGCAAACAGCTCACATCATGAGCCACATAAAGGTTTTTCAATGCAAATATTTTCAATACACTCCTCAAATCGCCTTAAATTGGGAAATCGCTGCGAGTGGTTTCATGTTTTTATGTCCTCAAAGACCCTCCGGTGAACCGCGCCGGACTTCATCTCCTCCCAGGATGCCCCAGCTCCCGCTCGACAACCCAACTGGTCTTCCTGCAGCGCCCCCCCGCTCGCCATGTGCCGCAAATCTCCTGCATGGGGGTGGGGGGGGGCAGGTCGTCTCCACCTCTCATTTCTATTTCTGCTCGCCATCAGGTTGCTCGGTGTGAGCGGCTGCTGGGATGTTCGCTCAAAAATTCAAAATCTAAATCGTTATAATTCAGTTATGTTCTTAAATGTCATTAGGAGAATACTGAACCCAAGACAAAGAGGGCTCAAACTTTCCTTCTGGCCCGGCTTTCAGATTTTAACCGAGGGCCCCCCGGCGCAGTTCCGAGCCCCTCTCCTCGCAGCTCTCAGGATCCTGATAGAAACGGCCATGCCAGCGCCGGCCGATCCATCCATCCATCCATCTATCTCCCCGACTCCAGCCCGAGCTGAATAATTTAGCAGGCTGTATTTCCAGCCATCTGCTTCCCTCTCCCGCTCTCTCTCTCTCTCACTTGCTCTCCCTCCACCGCTCTCCTCCTCCTCCTCCCCTCGGTGCAGACGCCGCTCTCTTTCCAGCGCTGCAGAGTAAATCCCATGTCGGAAACGTGCAAAAATACACTGTCTTTTTTATTTTTAAATAATGATTTCACACACCCCTTGTTTCGGCCGTGGCGGAGTTGATCGTTGCGTTGTTCCATTATGCATCAGGGGCGACCGAAATCAGGTCACTCAAGAGTCAAAACAATATTCATTTACGACGCAGGCACAACGTTTTTCCCGCCGTGGAACTGATGCCGCCCCCCAAGGCGTCCTGCGGTTAACGGGAGGTGGAGGGGAAGCACAGCGGACGCACACGCGTCCTGGCCCGCGTCACGAGCGGGGTGTGCGACATCTACGACAGTGCCCGTCAGAGCCCAGCAGAGGTCAGCCACGTTCCTCTCCTCCCGTCGGTGTCACGGAGCGAGGCGACCGCGTGTGTCCAAATGCCCCCCCACCCACCCAGCAGCGTCGCTTCCGTTCGCCTGGGCCATCGCGCCGCACCGGGTGAGCCACGACGGCGAGCGCGGGTGGCTTCGGGGTGGGGACGAACGCATGACTGCACGTGCGGGAGCCGCGGCCTCTGCGTGAGCAAACAGAAGCGGCCGGGGGTAGTGTGATGTCACCGAGGAGGAGGCAAGATGGAGGATGGAGGCGGAGGGGGGTGCTGCAGTACAGTACACTCACTGCTGTGACCTCCTGCTTAAACACAACACAAGGTTTTAAATGTCCTAAGTCCTTAGGACCTTGTCCTTAGTACAACTTACAATAAACCCGCGACAGTTTCAAGGTGGCCCCCACGACCCGCACTCACAGGCAGTCGGCGGGGCACCTGAACACCTCCGTCTTCCGAGAGCACGCGTCAACGCTAAATCGCTAAATCTCCCTTTCGCCCGGGCCTCACCCCTCCACCAAGATTCAAGAAAACTGGTTCGGCAGTTGTCGCGTAACCAGCAGACGAACGCACAGACAGAGATTTTATTTAAAAAAAAAAAAAAGAAATGAAAACACAACCTCTTGGGCCGAAGTAAAAACAAAACAACAAATAAAAAAAAACGCTTTAAGTCCAGTTCCTTGTTTTTAACGCCTCTAATTGTCTCCGTCTCCCTGACGAACACATCTCCCCGGTTCTTCTCCGGAGGAGCCGTTTCCACGAAAAACCTGCCGCAACTGGATGGGCGTCCGCGTCCACATCGAAACGGACTTTGGTACCGCTATTGATAGTTTGGAATGAATAAAGTGTGATGCACCGGAGAAAGGCTTTCATGGGTTTTTATTGTTTTTATTGGGGTTTTTTTGCAACTACCACACCTCGGCTTCGTGGTACTCATACCCCAAGTACTCCCATTGCTCGAGTGCACCAGTTTAAAAAAAAACATGCAGCCTCAAAGCGCATCAAGCGCGCGTCCGATAATCCGACGACGCGCGACGTGACCGGCGTCCCCTTCGGACGCGTTCCGCTGATCCGAAAAGGCATAGAGGGGGATGGTGATGAAGAAGGGAGGAAACGGAGACCGAAGGGAACGAGGGAATGAAAAAAAGGGGGGGTGGGGGGTGAAGGAAAGAAAGAGGGGGTGAGAGAAAAGGAAGAGGGGAAAAGAAGGAGAGGAGGAGGAGAGGGTGAGCGGAGGAAAAAGGAGCGAGGCAAGGCGGGGGGAAAAAAAATAGTGTGTGGAGTGAAGGGGGGCTCTGGAGGGGTGGGGGGAGGGGGGAGGGGGGGGGGCTGGTGCTGCTGCTGATGCCGGAGCAGAGCGCGGCCAGGCTGAACCGAGTGAACTGCAGCGGAGGTCAGGGAGTCCAACATTCCTCTGGAACACTGTGTTTACACTGCGTAGCAGCGACGGGGGGGTGGGGGTGGGGGGTGGGGGCTGCGAGGAGAGGGGGTGGGGGGTTGCGAGGGGGACGACGCGCAGGGAAGGAAATCATCTCCCGGAGACACTCCTTTCAGGGAAGGAGTGCGTGCGTGTGTGTGTGTGTGTGTGTGTGTGCATCGCTTATCCTGTAGCTGTATGGAGGGTTCCTAAAGTACCGAGGTAACTTGATTCCTAACAACACCCCCCCCCCCCCCCCCCCCCGCACCCCACCCACCACCCTCCCTCCAGCTGAAGCTATTTAAATCCACCTTAAACATCATCTACAAACAACTGACGAGCATGTGCCCCGTCCATCATCCAAGTCCGAGGTCCCACCTGAAAACCGCGGCGGCCCGCACACCACCGAATCGGCAACCTCTGCAGCGTCGTGTATTCAGGGTCTTTTAAAAAAAAAAGACAGAGAGAGAAAGAGAAAGACCAGAGGGAACCTGAGGATTAGTAAAAGAAATCAAACAATGATTAAAAATACCAGCAGACTCTCTGATTCCGGTCTAATTGGGGATGTTGCGAAACAGAAAATATGAGACAATCGGAATATTGTTTCTCATGCTATTCTGCTATTCGCTTTTTTAGTCAATGCTGAAATGTTGAGAAAGGAAAGAAAAAAAATCTTTTGGACCGCTGCAATTTAAATGTTCATCAGTTATCGTTGCGTTTATGGCTGTTGTAAATATCCAATGTTGTTTCGATTGTATCGCATTGGACATTTAACATAAAATCAAATAAAGAGAAATGCTTTGAATGAAGGAGATGCTAAAAAAAAGTAATTTCTTCACTGTATAAAAATCAAAAAATGCTTTGTGGAGAAACCGCATTCAGCAAAGTGTTGAGAAAATTATCTATTAATTCTATTCGTCTTTCCTGGAAACGTAAGCGAAAAGCGTGGAGCTTCAGTTGGATTCAGAAAGGTCTGATGCGTCTCCGAGGATTCAAACGCCCACAACGCCGGCGTTCACCGCGGCTCCTCTCTCTCGCCCCGACGCGGCCCGGCCCCCGCGGCCGTCCGTCTCCCCCCGCCGCGCTGCAGCGTGCTCTCCCGCTCGGCCCGCAAAGATGTTTCCCCCATCTGCTGGTGCGAGGGGGAAACTGCAGCGCGCACCTGCGGACTGCAGCGAGCCCTTCTGAAAGGACTGAAGGTTCCCTCCTGTCTGTCCTGCTCCTGTCCTGCTTCTGTCCTCCTCATGTCCTGCTCCTGTCCTGCGGTGCCAGGCACTTATACCATATCGACACATCGTGAAATTTACGACCTGTGACAGCGTTTCCTTCTGCTTGGTCGTAAGAAAACGGTTCATTTTCTTTATGAACCCAGATTTCCTGCCTAACCACCAAACGCAGAAGGTGATTGTTCCGCCCGGAGGCTGACCGTATTCTCTGGACCGCTCCGATATTAATATCGCCATCTGAATCAGGTTCAGCTGGCGCCCCCCCCCCGGTAAATATTGAGTGTTTACTGTGTCATTGAGGAAATTATCAACTGCGGCATCAGTCAGAGTGACATTTCCGCAGATAAAAAGAGGAAGGGGGGGACAATTGGCTGTCTGGACTCCAGACTGAATAATCAATCTGTCCCTGGATTGCTGCATAGCAACGCGAAAGAGCGGAGGAGCAACGCACGCCGGGGGCGACGGGCCAAACTTCAGGGATGTGAGGGTCCGGGCGGCGCATCCCAGCTTCCCCCCTCCCCCGGACGGCGGCGGGCATCTCACTTCTGAATGCCGTCCGAGCGGGTTTTTATCAAGCATTCAAAAGGATCGCAGTGCGACTCCAGCCTGACCTCAGCCGTCAACTCGGGCGCGCAGCCTCCCGTCGAATTGCAGGCGGGCTGAGTCATGGCTCGAGCTCGACGGTCATTTGACAGCAGGCCCTAACCCTGACTAATTGACTGACTGACATCTGGCCAGGATTCCCCAAAATGGTTGCACGACTGCGCCTCTGCAAGGAGGAAGTCGTGCTCACCGGCCTCTCACACGCGCACTTTCTGGATTGCGCCTCGGTGCCGCGCCGTGGCGCGCCTTCCGGACGTACGATAGAAACAAAAAAAAAAATTCTGCCCCCGGAGTTTGTGCCTTCAACCGGAGGCAGTGGGGTGTCAACCACCGCAAGAGGTTGGAGCAGACAAGACAGAAGCGGCCGCTGCGGCGAGCAACTTTGTGTCGGACATCTGTTGCGTATCCCCTTTTTTTCTACATTCCCATCCATCGATGAAAAAAAAGAAAAAAAAAAAAAGACCAGGGAAAATCTGAGCAGAGAGAGATGGGCGAGGTAGGTAGCCGCTGCGCCACAATGCCCTTCCAGCTCCGAGACACCTACCCACACACACACACACACACACACACACACACACACACACACACACACACACACACACACACACACACACACACACACACACACACACACACACACACACACCTCCCCTCCGGAGAGCCCAAAAAACCTTTGCTCTTTCCTCCATGACAGGCGGCATTCTTTTGTCTGTGTCCGCCAGACTCTGGCCGGACCCAGACAAAAGCAAGTGCACAGAGGGGACAGAGCATGACAGAGCGAACAGAGGGGACAGTGAAGGCGGCGGGGAGGCGGGGGGGTTCGCGGTGAAGGGAGGGATAAATGAATGGAAGGGGTAGGATCCGCAAACCGCGGCTCACCTTTTGTCCGACACTCACCCTCTCCCTGTCTGCTGCGGGTGTGTGTCATTCGTTTTTCCGATTGTTTGTACGGTAATGTTGGAGCGTGGGGTGGGGGGTGGTGGGGGTGGTGGTGGTGGGGGGCGGGGGGGGGGGTCGGCCATTTGAAAAAACGAAGGGCTGCAAACACCCACGGCGTGATAATTACGATAAGTACGCATTTTTCATTACTTGGTCAACTTTTGGCCACAAGTGTGTATTCCCCTTCCCCTCCTCCTCCTCCTCCTCCTCCTCCTCTTCCTCCTCCTCCTCTTCACCATCTGCTGGGTCCAGCGCAGTCCACGCCGGCGAGAGCAGAGGGTGATGCCGTTTCGGCCGCCGGCCCCAGCGCACGGCTTTCAGCTTCAACCGCCGCAACGCTCTGGGGTCAAAAGTGGAGCTGGCGCGGCAGCAGCGGCGTGGCCCAGCCAAGAGCACGTACCGCCATGCCCCTCCCATCCCGAAAAGCACAGCGTGGCACGCAAATGCATCGCTGCGAGGACGTCCAGCAGCACTCGACAGACAATGACGGAGACACAAAGGGAGTCAGACTGGAAACAACTCGAAGAAACTTGGCTAAAAGGGGCGTAGTCGGCTCTAAACAGAGCCAAGGGGGGAACGAATGCTTGACCCAGCGGCACCGGAACGGACGGAGACGCGAATTGGAAGCGACGCCAGCGCCGCTACGGCGGTTTGTTTTGCGAATTGGCATCGCGAGTCGGCCGTCTCGCTGCCGGCGGCCGCCTCTCGCTCGCTACCTTGCCCGGAGAGTGCGAAACTCGTCTGCTGGGCTGGCGTTTCCTCCCACGCATGCGTGAACCCTGCTCTTTCGTTTTCTCATAATTCATACCCCTAAACAATAAATCATCACCCTGTTGTGAAAAGAAAAATTATCAAACGAAAAAGAGGACTTGTGCAGGGCGGGAGGTGGACGGCCCCATCCGCCCCAAACGATCACGTCTTCATCTTGGCAGCGGGAAGTTCTTCGTCTGGTCTCGAACGTCTCGAACTCAAAGAACACACCCAGTAAATGGGGACCTATAGACTGTACCTCCACACACATACTGCAGTTTCGATACCTCTAGTAAACCATCAACAGAACACAACCCCCCCACCCCCCACCACCACCACCATCACCAAACACTCCTTTGAAGGTATTCAGGCTCCGGGGCTACCTCGCATAACTCATAAGTTTCTGTATAGCCACCAAAGCGTACTGTAGGCAGGGGCACGCAATCAGCAGCGCCCTCGCTGTGTTTTTTAACGGCTCAGCAGAGAGAGGAAGCCAAGAGGAAGTGTGTGCACGTCGTGAGCACGCGGCCAGGAGAGGACTTTTTTTCCCCCTCCTCTGAGAGCAGTTAAAATAAATAGAGGTGGCAGCCCGGGGAGGGAAAAACCGAACGAATGCGACGGAGTGAACCCGATAACCTTTGAGCGGAAGGTGCCTTTTTTTCTCTCAACCCCGGCATACAATCTCCCCAGAGATGCGACGATCTTGCGGCCAAACTGGCGGGAAATGTGGCACTCACGGTTGAATTAAGGGGGTTTCAGCGTGAGAGGTGAACGGTTTGGATACTCGCTGCCTTTACGCCAACACCGAAGAGCTTGATACTTCTATAAGCCATTGCTTGTACGGCGTGTATCATATATGTGCTTGAGTGCTGCTGCTGTCCGCCAGGCTGGCCGGCTGTCTGGCTGACTGACTGGCTGGCTGGTCGGATGAGCTGACCGACCGTTGTCTCGCCTCATGTCGACCCGCGGTGAAAGTTAAGGTGTTTACCGGCTTCTGAAAATCTTTGCCAGCCAAAACAACGCAGGAGACTAACAACTCAACCTTTTTTCGTAGTGTTAGGACATCATACGCCACCATGTTTGAAATGATCTAACAAGGCTTTTTCCAAATTTACGTCTTTCAGCAGCGACTACATTCGTGGCTGCTGCAGAACTACTGGATCATCTTCACTTTGGGTGTCCGCAACAACAGGGTTCCATCAGTTACGATACCTTACGCTAACATACGAAATGGAACTGGAGACCTCGTTAAAAACAGGTCCCATTGGCTTGACAAAGGTTAGTCATCATTATCGGAGGGCAAAGCGCAAGGAAAACGGTGGCAGCGATTTTTCTGAATCGTTCCTTTTGAACGTCTATCGCAGTTTTCCGGGCTTCCTGGTGCGAATCCGACCCGCCCAAATTTTGCAGTGGCAGCGTGGCCCGCACTCCCGGGCAGCATTACCAACATCACATCAACACCTGCGTGATTATCTGAGCGCTTGTCTTTTCCACCCCACCTATTTTCAGCACTGTGAAGCAACATTTGCCTAAGGTGTCCTAACGTTAGCCCCCATGCCGTCTACCAGACAGAGCGAGGCTGGAGCAGCAGAACCGGACCGTGGCAAAAGTGCAACGCACTTTCAGATCATCTGAAATAGCTCAGCACAGAAGAAGTGAAACACAGCCATTTGTTATGTAGATCAACAAAAAACAACAATCCAATTCTTTCCTCCCCTCTTCCTGTCTTCAAAAGCAGCAATTTTACAGCAGGAGCAGTTTGCTTTGGACGTAGCCTTCGACACTAATCCATTAGATTACTAAGTAATTAAAGATGCAAAACAAATTGTGTTTCATTAAGGCAAAAGCCGGGATTAGACAGATGATCGGGGGCTTCAAAACTGTCGACACTTAAAGTTTCTACATGGAACAGAAGGAAAGTGCAATGAATGAAAATGATCAAGTATGCACAGGCTCCCCAGCACACACAGACCACCAGAACATGTCTCTCCGTCACACATGTGATCCAGCTAACGCCTGAAAGTAAACATGATAGTTTATGAAAAGAGGAACAAGGGATCGAGAAAATGAACAAGGCCAGGCTGCAGACTGAAAACAGAAGACGTTGATGGTCCATTGCAAACACATGCTGACAGAACCGAGACAGAACTGAACAACTGGTCCATGTCAAGGACTCTACTGTAATATGAAAAGTATGTTTTTTTTTTCGGAAAGATGCATTTACGACGTTCACAGCACAAACAATACCATTTTAAACTTACTTAAACTTACTTTGCACAGGTAGCGCACTGGGAACAGCCATAAGCCACTGTAAAGTTCGACACTGATGATTTTTTTTTTTTACCTCGCATGAGTAAGTCCAACCATATACACATACCACACTCATCTAGAAGCACAGCCACAATTGATAAAGTGCAAACAATACCACTTGTGTGCACAGCAATGTACACATTTCCCAAAGTACACAGCAGGAGTTGTTAACTCACCACTGGTGGATACGTGTTGGCTACTTTCCAAGTGTGACTCACGCAGGCCCATCCGCTCTTCAGACGATTGGGGTAGCTGTCAGTTTCCGCCCGTTTCATGCCAATAGTATCAGCGTCCTCTGGGATGCTAATGTTAGCTTCATCGCTAGCCTGTCCGTGCACGAGGTGCAGCAGCAGCAGCTAACAATCCCCGAATCATTAGCTTCAGCTCGGTCGTCACTCGCTGCCATTACTTTTTACTGACGTGAGAGATATTCCAAAACCAATTTCTTCCATATCAACTGAAGGCTTGCTGAGTGTAGCGCATCACTTTTTCGAGAGTTAACTAGGTTTACAGCTGAGAAAATACCAACATATAACAAATTTAACATCCCTAACTAGAAATTAAGCAATAGGATTGGCCAGTGGCCACAATGCAGACATGGTCATCGTATTTAATTGGCTAGGCAAGGTGTTATTAGTTATGGTAAGATATTGGTTCTTTTTCTTATCTTTTTAGCCTATATTTTGCATTATAATGTTAAATCTTACATTACCAAAATGTATGAATTATTTTCCTGTAAAAGTATCTAAGGTTTTTATTTTCATCAGCAATGGGCCTATTCAACTGAGGGGGCACATTGGCCTCTTTGGACAGGCCTGGATCCCCAAGGACATCTGCAGCATAGTTTTATTGTCTCCAGGTTATTTCTTATATCTTCTACTGTAATAATACAACATAAATACAAGTTAGTTGTTTTTATTGTGAATATGATGTGCATGTAGCATCAACCAGATTATCACAGTAAATTTAGTAAAAATGCTTCTTGCTTTCAAGCAGCTTTATGTTGTCTGGCTCGATATTTTGGAAAGATAATGAAGTTTAATATGTTTAATATGCGTTTGTTACCAGTATAGCATATTTGTGTGACCTGCACTCTTCTGCACTTATAAGTCACCTGGTGTATACTGAGGGGAAGTAACAATTTAGCATCTTAACACTAGACTCACTTTACTTCCTCTACACTTTGAATCTGCAGCTTGGTACTTGTTAGATTTAAAAAACTGTCAGTTAAATAGGGGTTTCTGCATGAGAACCATTTCCTTTCATTTCTAACAAACTAGTGTAGCTAAGGTAGGCCTAGCTTGTGAAAGTCTCTTGTTTTTCCACCATCAAATCTGCTGCAGCAAACTGATCTGACGTACAGCATTTGCACAGAAGGTTCACCAACTGTAAATATGTTATGACTGGATTGCACACTACTGTATGTGTGAATGGGATAAACTTGTGCAAACCTGACAAAGTCACCTTAGTTTACACTTAAGCCTTGCATAAGGTGTTGCAAAAGTCTAACCATATCCTAAGAAGTCTAGCTGCGGGAATGACTGCCAGACAGAGAAATCGCACAGCCACTCACAAGTTACATATTATATCTGATTTTTAAATGCAAGTGAACTCAAATTTAGAGCGATATTTCTTAATTTCTAATATATAAACCACATATGACTTCCTTAACCTTGCCTATTAGTGATCCTTAAATTTAACAAAAGAGTAAAATGATCTGTCAACCTAATGCATTTGTCAAGAAAATGCTTTTGTGGAAGGCAAACATAAGCTTGAACCTAAATCTGCATTTCAGAGGTGGTGCCTCTTTCGCACACTTTGTCAGACTGTACTGTGTGAACACACCCACACACTCACTGGCCACCTGCATCCAACCTCTCCAAAAACCTCCTGCTGTCTGCCACACCCTCCTAAACCCTTCTCCCTCCATTGTGCCTTTATGTACAAAGTCCGGGTGGAGCCCCAGCCTCCAGGATCTAAGCTGACGGCAACCCCCTCACATCACAGCATGGCTGCCCTACATTCCTCTCACTTATCTAGGGTAGCTGAGCGCAGATGGCCCCCCGAGAGAGGTCGAGATATCAGGTTGGCAGGGAAGCTTTTGGGAGGTTTTCGAGCTGCCAAAATAATTACCTGTCACGCAGGGCAATAGTTTGTGGTGAGAAGCAGACATTTTACACCATGAAATAAAGTAGTCTTGGGGATAGTCTGCTTATTCCCCATCTCAAGCTCTGCTTTAATTTACTGCTCTCTCATTCACCTTTATCTTCCCTCACTGCACTTCCTCCTGCTGCACTGGTCTCTCATATTTCACCACAATTCATTACCAACTGTCAATCATCTGTTCCAGCCAGGAAGGCTTACACATGAAACACTCAAGCAACTACGTGCAACAAGTATGAGAGGTCATTCCATGCTCACTCATCTGGACTTCAGAACTTTTTCCCAGTTCATGTCATGGATTTTCTGGAAAAAATGAATGTAAAAACTTTTATTAAATTCACGGGACCTTGCAGAATCCTACAGCTCTACTCCAACTACAATTTTAGTTATGAATTTATGAAATGTGGCCTTTGCATCATTTTTGCAACTCCTACATGCCTATGTGTATTCTCAGCCTCACCAGTTGCTTCTTTTTCACTGGATTGTGTTGGAATTTTTATTCAACATACAAGAAACACTAAGATACATTTAAAGCATGTTTTCATGTACACAGTGTACACAGTCCATTGTGTTAATATTCATTGTAGATATCCAAAGAATTCAAAAAACCTTTCTAATTTAATTTTTTTTCATGCTTTCATGCTTTTCCCTGGCTGTAACAGTAGTTCAGAGGTACTAGGTATTTGTACTGTTTTGGCTTCAAGGTTTTCTAACTTTGACTGATACCTATTGAGTCTGTTTTTCATTGGGTTCAATCATGTAACAGCTTGATTTGCTGCATATATGTTGCCATCTTGTTCCATGTGTCTGGACAAAATATTGATCTTGGTTCCTCAGCTCAATAGACATACTATTTCACAGTTCCAAGCTTTACTGAACTCGAAATTCAGAAATCATCAAAGAGCAACAAAGCAAGTCATGGCTTATTCAACCTGAGGCTCTGTCTTGTCGGGGTGCAAGTTAAAGGGATCGCAAGAGCATTTCATCAGACGCAGGGTGGCGTACGGGCAGGGGATATACGCCGGACAGGTCCCCAGTCCATCACAGGGCTGACACATAGAGACAAACAACCATTCTTCCACACATTCACACCTATAGGGATGAATGATGTGGGTGGAGGGATGAAGGGTTGCAACGATGGCAGCAGAGAAAGCTGTCATTCATCTCTCACATGCCTAATGACAAAGATGTGTTGTCTGAGGTGCTTGGCCCCACCCTAGCTTTTCAGTGAGACACCACCAAGCAATCAGTTAATTCAGTGTTAAATAATCATCATCATGTTTCAGATTGTATTCAGTACTTCTCGTAAACCAATAAGCTGCAAATATTTAAAACCAATGACCTCATATACAGTTGATCAAACTCATGCGGGTACAGGTGGCCGTTGAATATAGCCTGGGGCCTCCCCAGTCTGCACAGCCCTCCACCCACACAAACTGTGAGATTCAGGGTAGTTTAATCATATTTAACAATCCCGCTGGTTTGCTTTTCTTTCCACCAGGAACCAAATGGGACCGCCCTGTAATTGCTTCCATACTTCCTCTGCACTGTACAAGTGTAAATAGGTTAGAACGGCAGGTAGCTCACTCCTCCTATAGAAAACACAGGCTCCTATTGTAAACAGGATTTTTGTTTGAACCCCATGTACCCTGCACACTCCCTCCCCGACACCTAATATACAAACGTGTTTGTGTGTCTCTGAGGAAGGCTTTGAGGGGCTTGATGGATTCTACCCACGCTGCGGCTCCCTTCGCTATGAAATAAACAAATGTGATTGAATTATGATGCAAGCCGCCAATGAATTTTACAACACACTTTGTTCTTTTGTCTTTTTCTTTATCAGTGCAAGGGCACGTTGCCTTTCTCTCTGAAGCCCTCAGCAACTTTAGCTTCACTGGAAATAACCGTCACCTCTTTCCCCGAATTGCCGCCATGTGGATGTTGAAAGCAGTTTGACAAGTAGCACTCATTTCTTTGTCTTTCCTGAAACAGGACACTGAACAGGAAAATGGGACATGGTGAAGTAGTTCGTATGAAATGTGTCCCTCAGTCAGGGCTTGAAACTGCCTCTGTTATTAACAGGGCAGTCCGATTTTGTTATTATTGGACGCTTTTAATTTCCTGTGCTGCTGCATTTACATACCAATCAAAGCCCACATTCCTTTATCACTACACATATTGGAAAAACAAGCCGTTTTATTGAGCAAGGATTTGTGTTGCCAACATCAAATGTCACAAATCCACCCCTGACTCACACTCGTAGGAGGACCCAAGGACACAAATATATGTTTTTGAGAGAGGACGGCAGGGCTGAATTCACATCGCTCTGAAGAGAAAATACTCTCACTGCTACTCAAGGTTATACACACAGAATGGACACTTTTCATGGAACCCCACCTTTCGCTTAACAAGGTCGTTCCCAAAATTACCTCCAAATTATCTACCCACAACCTTCGGTATCTGATCACTCCTGCACAATTACTCAGCTTGAGATTTCACGTGTAATTTGTCCCTTTCAGGCATTGGTGAAAAGAATAACAAACTATGTGAATAGAGATGCATAATTTTGGATGTAATTCGTGAAAATAGCAGTTGACTGCAGGACGTGAAAAAATGTTCAATCATGTTTACCGAGTCACGCTGGACGGAGCTGGAGGCTAACATTAGAGGTCTTACTCTGAACTGACAAGCTCCATATTGCAAGCTTGTAAACCAATGAGGTATATCTTTAATCAGCAGCTTGGCTGCCCACAATAATAACTATTTTCTCAACTTTTGGCAATTTCTGTGAGCAAGCACGTACAGCAGTGAAAGGTCAGGGTCGTGTGGTACAGTAAGTGTGCAGAAGGAAAAAAATTACACGGGCAAGGAGAGTTCGCATAATTTTCCATTCTCTACTGGACAGTTTACCTCCGAGCACGATAAAATGTATTTATTGGGGTGCCACAAGTCGAAGCAGTTTCAGCACACAAAAGTGCTGATTCTCGTGACTATCAGTGTTGGCAAAATGTCTCTACAACCTGATCGACAATAATCGGCACAAACTTTTGCATATGCATTGATAGTTCCTAGACAATATTGCAATGACTGTTGTGATTTTCTGAGTACATCCACATAGAACTTAATACGGCTGTAGACTCTTAACCTTGTTTCACTTCACCGGCTATCCTTGTCAACCCTTAGCCAGGTCTTTAAACTGCCTAACTATAACTGAAACTTAACCGTAACATTGTTGCCATGTCCAGATATTACATAGGCATTGGCCTCCTCAATTCCCCTCAGCCTTTGCTCATCCTTAGGTTAACCAAGCCAACATCCTTTAATGCGCAGAAACTCTGACTAAACAGAACAGCAGTTTGCAACCTGCACCAAAGCCACCCAGGTCCAGTCTTGCAAATGTCCAGCCCAGGGCCACACTCACTGGAGAATTTCAGCTGCATTCAATTTCACCTCTGGCCTCTGTCGCGGCAGCTTGAGCCACATTGACACAAAGGGCTAAGTTTCACATTGAACGTGAGAACCCCCTCATCTTCTGACCCGTATTACCATAACAATCGAGCAGAAAATGGAACTGGGAGCAAAGACGATGAGAAGGGAGTGAGCGAGTTGAGGCAAAGCGGCTCATTCTGGAGCACTTGGTTTATCTTTCAAAATCACTGAAAGTAGGAATTTGTCTCTTCATGTTGCTCTGAGACACACATCACATGAAGGGTCACTAGCAGGGGCTTGTGTGGCTGTTTAGAGAATCAAAGCATCTTGACCAAAATCCTACCATGTCGACAAGGAAAACATCTCAATCCAAGGAACAGCAGCTGTGTGTGGTTAAATGGCCTCAGCATTTCTCTTTCAGCATAACCGTTGTTGTCAGTACTCATACTGATTTTGCCTGTTTACTCATCTATATTCAAACATCGCATGCTCATACAGAGAGGCAAACGGGCGAGTTACAGCAAGTATGCAGCCCTGTCATATGCTATGCACCCAATATTTGAATTCAAAAGCGAAGGGCAAGTTTTGTTGTTTTGTCCAGGTCAAGTTATAAGCTCTGGCAATGCATCATGAATGCACTGGTTTGAGAACAGCAAAAGATGGCCCATCAAGGTCATATATCATAAATGGAGGATACTTTAGAAATCATACATTTCATATGACAAAAATATGGCATTTAATTATCTTTCAAATGGGATATTTTAAAGGCCCTGACTGCTCAGGGTGGGCTTCTTACTGTGAGCAATGAAATCCAACATGAGCACTGTCTTTTCTGCCAAAGGCTGAACAGGTGTGTGACTGATTTCTGTATTCCTTCCTTTCACCAAGCTTGTCTGACTGGTTTTTATTGGACAGGGCTCAAATGGAACACAATGAATTCACATAATTCTCTGCACCAATGAGGATTTGCACAATTTGAATCAGATTTTGGTGACAGTTGGTGGGTTTTCTCATTACTGACAATAAAATCTGATCAAAGCCCTCCCACTGTGTTAACCTTTGACAAACTGACATGTTGACTCATCAATTCAGTGTCATATAAAAATAATGAAGTTTTAAGGGGCTACCTTTGAGGAAAAATTATTTTCCTGCTCATATTAATGGAATAACTTTTTTTTTAATGAAATGAACAAATTAAAAGGCAGTGAACACCAGCACTCTATCTTTCAAAACTTTGGAAGTGGTTGCCTTTAACTTATAGCTTTAATCCAAACATAGCATCAGCAGAAAAATGTCACAGAGATGTGGTGCAGAAGTTAGTACCCTTCCGGTGTGAAGCCAAAGATGGGGTTTGACAACCAGAGAGAGAGGGATTCTTGATCTATAACTGAGATTAAAGATGAGGGTACAGTGAACACGACACTGAATGCACCATATGTTCTTGTTTTCTTTCCTGCATTCCATTGCCATTTCTTTCCTGCATCACCTCATCTCCAGCTGTGTCCTTTCTTTAGTCTGCTGAGCAAATACAGTCATGATTCAGTCCAGTTATGCACAAATACTTTTACCACACAGTTGGCCAATCATAATGACTGTTAGGTTAAATATGACTTATATTTAGTGGTATATTTAGTGATTTGCCATGACGACTGCCCTGTGGCATAGATTCATAGATTTGAATAGAGAGTATGTGTATTGAGAAGTGTATTGACATTGATTCTACCATTTTTTGCTGTTTCATTTCGTACGAGGCAAAGTCTGTTCGGCTGCACGGTGTGTGATCAGAGGCAGGGCGAGCAGCCAGACAGAGCCCTGCCTCTCCACCCTCCCTCCCACTGCATCAGAACCTGTGGTCATTATTGCCCTCCAGACTGCTTTTATCATCTCTATAAATCTCTGCCAGCTCAGACACGGCGTAATGAGGAGACCTGCGAGGCTGTCAACCTGCACCTCTCACCCCTGTTGAGAACAGAACCGCGGGGTGCGAAATTGGTGGTAGGGAGGCTGGAGCGAGATAGACAGAGATGATAGGGAGTTAAAAAAAGAGAGATGATACATGCACCCCTCTCACAACCCCACCCTATAATATTCAGCATAATCCTTTCCATAGCTTAGTAATAACTCATTAATTGCTTACTTCATTAGCTCCCTTTGAATTCAATTACTTGTGCTCTCAGAAGACTGAATAGTGCTATTAAATTACTAAATTCCATCCCTTACTTTAAAAGATTTAATTTCATTAGTGCCCTCCATGCAGTGACTACGGGCTGTTTGGCATTAACACTGACTTATTTTGATCTTTGACTGCAAAAACTTGATTAGTGTAGCTGCTTCTGATCTTGAGAATATTTCACAGCATAAATGAAACCTTTTTATGATTATATGACGGTGATGAATGTCAGACTCAGTAATATTTATTTGCCAAAAAAAAATTACATTGATATTTATTGCTTTACCATTGTTTTTGGTATTGCTATAGTTGCACACTGCAACATTTAGTATTTTATGTAGTACTATTGTTTCCACATTTTATTTGTACTGTGCACTTGCAGCGAATTAGAACAAAACTGAACCAGGTATTTTAACAACTTTCTTTCTTAATTGTTTTAAATATTCTTCTGCACATCTGTGCACATATGTTAAAAAATAACAACTACATTTGTATTTGGTTTTAGTGCCGTGATTGACAGATCCTGCTTTGAAATACTTTGTGTAGTCTTTGTTTAGACCTATGTAGTATGGCTACAGAGTAGAGAGCTGTGGCAGGAGGGAGGGTGGTGATGGTTAAGTTTCGCCCCAGGCCCCAGAAACACCAGCCCAGCACATAGTGATTTTACAGTCTCTATGTCTTTCTTTGTTGTTTTACTTGATATTTTCTGCTGCAATTGTCCCTTTCATCTAATCTTGTGTGCTTGCAATGTTGTTTGCAAAAATTGTCCCGGAGAGTGATGTAGTGAGTTGTGATTATAATCTGTGTCCCCGATAAACTGCCTCCCCTCCCCTGCCCAAATCTCCTAAAGGGTGTGCTAAAACTGGCCTTGTATAGCCTACTGCAAATATGTCATTGTTTTCTAGGAAGTGCACATCCCCAGCAGCTGGCTGGGACAGCTGCTTGGGAGAAATGTAACAAATAGTTCTGGAGAGATGGACCTGCGCTGACCTCGGTGACACAAGGTTTATGTGCACAGTGAGACAAAATGTGTGAGACAGCTGAACTCTTCCTCCTCTCTGCTCTGATGTCAGACAGAAGAACCTCGCATCAGCGCTGACGCCCGCGGAGCTGGTAAACCAAACACGCTCTCCGACAGCTGACACACAGCATGGACTGTGACCCACGCTGAACCTCACAACAACAACGGCCCCGTCATCCAGCGTCTGCCCCGGCGTTTCCTCTGGGCCGGTCTCATACCCTCCCACACTGTCAGGAGCTGTCTCCAAACGGCCCACACTCGGTTATGTAAGGGGATAATCCCCTGTAGTCATTAAAATGATGCACTGCACTGGAGGTGTATGGGCACATAACTATTTGATGCCTACGGTGAAATGGGTGCATGAATGTTTGATAATCGTAATACCTCGCAGCAGATTAAACCTCCATACATAAGATTCCTCTTCTAAGGCCCTCCCCTGATCACAGCCTGGACTGTGTCCAAAATGCAGAAGAATATTTGAAGAGCGGCAGCTTCTCTGACATCTTAATGACCCCAGCTTCTCCAGACTCCCTGGCTCTTTCTCAGACATCTCAATCACCTTCCTCTCTGGTAAAAGAAGGGGGGAAAAAAACTCATTTCACATGAACACTTGCTGTGCGGCTCCTCCAACAGAAACAAAATGGCAGCCTCTCCATCATCCAGTACACCATAAGCTTCCTTTTATTTCCCTCCCTCATTAAACTCTGAATAACTCAGCAGAGAGGCAGAAAGAGGAGAGAGAAAAGCGATTGAATTCTGGTGGAGGAATAAAAGCCTCTTAAGGTTGCCATTTTGAATGCGTGCCATGTTGGACGGGCTTGATCCACAGATCCCAGGGACAATGGAACAGGGAAGAATAGTCCATAGACAGAGCTCCAAACCAGCTGACCCACTGTAGATAATGTACCATGGATGTTGTGTCATTGTACTGAGAGGCTGGAGTCACGATGATGACCCATCGCAACCTCAGAGGGAAGTGGGCAGAGGCGGAGAAAGGAGCTGTGAAAGGGAGGTCAGAGGGACATCGTGGCAGCAGACTTGATATCTATTCAAAAAGTGCACTGGCAACCTGGTCCCACTGAATGCAGCCCGAATATTTCAATACACCAGCAATCCTGGGAAAGGGGGCACAAGAAAAGAAAAATGGGTTTGACATTCAGCGAGGCAGGCTGAGGGAGGTAACAAGTTCACAGCCTTTTCAGAAAACATAGCTGCCTGCTGCGTGATGGATCATGGTGTCTCAGATGGGCTGTCAGGGGTGGGACTCGTGGAGGAGGAATGCATGAAAACCCAGTCTCCCAGGCAGAAGGGAGTCATCCCGATGGTTGTACAAATGAACTCCCGATGGTTGAGATATAAGCCCGGCTTTCTGAGCTGTCCCATATGGAGCTACAATACGGCGGCTGAGAAAGTTCAAGACCGATGCTTCTGGTGCCCGCCACAAGGACGGATTCATTACATTTTCATGTATTTACTCTTAAACGCAGAGGTCAGGGACAGAACAAAATGTCCTGAATGATGGTTGAACGGGGGGGTGCAGTGAAGTTGAAAATGTGACCTCAACTGAAGACAGACTTTCATTCAAATGAGATCAACCTCATAAATGGTGGCGTTTCATTTGGCATGTCAACAAATTGGTGTTGGACTTCCATAAAGCGAGGGGACTTGTGTGAAAATGGATGGCCAAATTAAAGCGGTCGAGTTATCCTGACTTTAGATCCTGGCATAAGCATTATCTTTCATGAGACCTTCTGTCCTCGTCTATCGAAATTTATGTTTGCGACGCAGCCCTTCACTGTATGTGTAAAATCAGTGGAATGCTCCTTTAAATGATGCAAATAGAAGCGTGGAACTACCTAAAGAAAAAAAAACCCGTAAAATTCTTATTCAAAAATCATACAGGTGTGACATTAATCTCTGATATCACACACACACACACACACACATGCACGCAAACACACACAACCACAAATGTTCTCTCTTGTCCTTAGTTATGCCATTTATTGCGTGATGCAATCACATGTTCTCAACTAACATAAGAGTATAAACAATCAAAATAAATGAAAGTACTGAAGCTTCTTACAAATTACTTTAAGTTACTAACACAGAACTTGGTCTCGGGCCAAAGTAAGGATCTCTTCATGAAACGCAACTTGTTCTTTTCTGTAAAAAGGGCTCATAGTAGTAAAGGGCCTTAATAAAAGTTAATTATAAAAGTGAAATCTGGTCAGTCCTTAAAATGTTTCCCACTGCAAAGACAGTTGAGCACAAGTGCGTGAAAGTGGGAGACTGTGAGAGACACCCAATGTAACCATGACAAGCATGACGATCGAAGCAGAGAGGGGTCAGCTGCAGTATGTCTGGTATGCCAGAGATGACGACAACAGCCATTTCCACTGTAAACATGTTAAGGTACGGCTAACCCTTCACGCCGAGAAAAGGAGGAAGAGGCAGGAATGTAATACTGGCAGCACATTCATCATATTTATCTCCACAAAGTACAACATCAGTTTGCCTGTTTCTCTTTGGCTAACATTTTAATATCCTTTTTTATATATAATTTTTAATACTCTTGACTCTGCTGAGTTTTCTTATAGTCAGCACATATTTATGTACGGGATATCTGCAAAGTAAGCTTAAATAAAAGCTGTAAATTAACCTGCCCCTAGTTTGATATTCAGTTAATAATTTTGCTAATATTTTTAAGCAAAAGTACCAAGATCAAAATCCATTGCTTGTCTTCAAACTCACTTCACTTCAAACAGAATTCATTTGTGTTTTGCCCTGTTGACTATCTATCTAACTATCTATCTATCTATCTATCTATCTATCTGTGTGTGTGTGTGTGTGTGTGTGTGTGTGTGTATGAACAAAGTCATCTTTATATTATAATGGCTATTTTTCCACAATTTTCTGCTATTTTACAAAAAGGATTGATCAAGAAAAAAACAATGGCTTAATCAGGATGAAAATATAAAAATTATCGGTAGATGCAACTATAGCTCAGCACTTCACTGCAGTACACCGCAGGACAGACACACACACACACAAATAGAATAGACGTTGAATATAATGGTAATAGGAAAATGATCGTTATTGAGGTACAACATCTGCTAGTGCCGTTGTGCCATAGTATCTGTGGTGCGCCCCACTTCCACAGCCCCGGAATAATAAACCTGTCGACAACAAGTCTCCTGGGGAGGCCACTGCTGACACTTCGTTGTCAGTGGCAAGGCACACTGGGGTAGCTAATGGGACAGTTCATCAGGGGGCCTCAGATAGAGGACAGCCTCAGACAGGTGAGTTGCCTGACGGGTTTCATATAAAAATAGTCATCAATAGCAACCTCACTCCCTTTGCGGTCTCTGGGAATAAACATTGCAAGAAAACATCGTTAAGAGTCGGATTTTCTTAAAATATGAGAATCTGGATTTTTACAGATTAGCAAAGGTGCATGTATTAAACTAAAAGAGCAGGCATCCTGGCTCATCATGCCACCAAACACTCAGTCTCCAGTCAGCTTTCTGTATAGGTGCTGGACAGAAGTTTTGTGATATGTGCGTTCAAAACTCCCTTTACGAAACTTTAAATTTAATCATTTGTATCTCGGACACCCCCAGCCCCCCAACACATGCACACATGTGAGTGAGAGTAAACAACCCCTGTGCCTCTCCATGATTTCTCCATTATCGTAACCACGTGTCCGCATTCATCGAGCCCTGTCCTCCCTCAGCGTACGTATGCATGTGAACGTCTGAGCTGATCGACCAACAACTGTCTCCACATGTAGTGCTGAAGGGAGCAGCTGGAGTTTCAGCACTTTCACTCCGCTGTGGCTGACAACAGTCGGATGGTGCTGAGAGCTAGTGATGTGCAGCATGTGTCAGTCAGTCTTGTTACACAATTTCCCGCCAGTGCATGCACTATTGTTTTTTAAATCAGAAAATGAGTAGATCTGAAAGGACTTCATGCACAATGTGCAATAACTAAACAGGAGTTCAGAAGCAGAAAACCAAGTAAAAGACAAAGAGTGAGCGGTTGTTTGGTTTTTCCTGGGCACTGACCTGGACAGCACAGCAAACACAGCGCCGGTCAGCCTCTCATCTTGCTTCTCCTCTCAGATTTCACACTCCAGCTCCCTCCTGACTGCCTTTTGAAGTTGGTCCCTCCGCTATTTCTGAGGTTCTTGGCAGAGGAGGAAAAGGGGGGAGAGTAAGAGGGAGATGGGGGCAAAGTCTTTCTCTCTTGCCATTTTCTTCCTCTTCTTCTTCTTCTTCTTCTTATTTCGTTTACTTCCCCTTGTATTTTTGACTAGCTCAAGTCTGCACCTCCTCTTGCTCTTCCACAGCAAAAAAAACACACACACACACACACTCACTCACTCACTACTGGGGGAGGAGGGGAAAAAGAACATTGGGAGAGAGAGAGAGCGAGAGAGAGAGAGAGAGAGAGAGAGAGAGAGAGACCGAGAGAGAGAGAGAGAGAGGGAGACAACAAAAGTCTGCTCAGTCACCTTGTCTCGCTCCTGTTCAAATTTAGAGGCTGGATTTCAGGCTGCAAGGCAAACTCTACTGGGCATGCCCACAACTGAGAGGCACACTTTGTAATGAAAGCTCACTTCCTCCCTTTCTTGTGTTCTCCCTCCTCCCCCATGGCTCTTTCTCTCCCTCCCCTCCCTCTCTTCCCTCCCCACTTCTTACAGGTCTCGATGCGGCAGGGATTAGGAGTGCTGCTCGGACCCAAGTCCACTTGGCTCTGAGGAGCAAAGCCCAACTCAAGTTTAACTGTCTCACACTTTAACCAGGCTCCGAAGAGGTGCAAAATTATTGCAGCATTTCCAAAATGCAATTTTGAAAACGTGAAGGAAATATTTTGCTGAGCAAAGTCCTTTCCATCACAAATTCTACTTTAAATGCCATGAATACCATTGTTGTTGATTTTGAGCGTATTTCCGGTCCAAGTAATTCAGTCCTGCATTTTAGATGTGTCTGTCTAGACATCAGTGATGTCATATTTAATCCAAAGTTGATAGACATGTTACTGCAAATGGCATGGCAATCAATTTGGACAAAGAATATTTGCTCACGTGAACAATTTCCTACATCACTTCAGCTTGAGCAAGATTTAAAAAACAAAACAAAAACATTACTGTGTTCTCTACTCTTCGCACAGCAATGTGTGACGTATTTGTTCAGCGAGTCAGCCTCCCGTCTGTGCTATCTCAGGCTCCCCACGCTGACCCAGATTCTCCCCTGCACACTATCAGGACACTATGTATCAAAACCAGGCTATGGAATGAGGACAGCAAGTTCAGAGAGCGACATACAGTGAGAGGAAGAGATAGTTCCCCCTGGCATCTGTATTGTGCTGCTTTTAAAAAAACCCAAACACTTTCACACAACATACAACAACATAAAGTCTGCCATTAGTCACAAAAAATAATTCTATCGTCAGAGCTGCTGCTCAGGCCAACAATGTAATCATGTAGACATCCTGGGCAGAGAGTAATCCATCTGGACCGTCTAAAGGGATGGAGACAGGGGCCAGGTCAAGGAGGAAGAGGTCCAGACGGCTGGAGGCTTGACCCTGAGAGGTCAAAGGTCATGGGAAACAGCGGGTCAGTATGAAGATGAGAGGTCAATGCCACTGCTGGATGGAGCCAGGGTCGCATGTGTCTAGGTCGCAGAGGTTGATGGAGTGATTCGGGGGTGGGGGGCAAGAAAGTGTAAAGCGGTCAAAAGTCGAACAAAGGAGGGAACGGGTCTGTCAAGCTCAAGGGAGTCACAGTCAAGCTTCATTCAGAAATATTGTCAGTGTCGGTTTTACTGTGGGAGAGTAAACATGGAACAAAAGTCAGGCCCACAGAATTAATGTTTGTTTTAGCAGGAATCAAGTGAATAGTTTGACTAAAATGTGTCGTCCGACAGTGTCTCAATACAAAAGCGTTTGTACCGCCACACTTCAGGCGGGGAAAAAGGCCTGCCACCGTAACCAGAACTCTGTTTTTTTGTATGTCTTAAGGCAACGCATTGTTCAAATAGGAATAAGGGTGCACATTTCCCAATGGTGTCCAAGGTATTCATGGCATCCCTCTGGAGCATGTGGTGCATCACACTCAATGCAATATTCACGCTATTTCAGATCAAGAATGCTCTTTAATGGACGGATTCATGTTGCTGCTGCTGCTGGTGGTGTCAGTTTTGGCACAGGTCTGACACCTCTCTGATACACATTGAATTTGGGCAGGTTTATGACTGGTCCCTTTCTGATTGAAACCTCTTTGATTCAAGAAGACCTCCAGTTCCAGCCTTCAGACAGGCCTTCCAGCCATCCAGTTCTTCAGTCAGCTCTTGGTAACTAAAAATAATAGGTCCTGGAAAATCGTCCAAGATTTGTAAGGAAATGTGTTATGTACCAAATGCTTGCTGATGAGGCGGTAATATGGCAGCCCCACAGCCTCCTATCAGGAGCCTCCACTGTCAGGAACAAAGCAGACAAATTGGCCTCAGAACCATCTGAGCCTGCGGCTGCAAACCACTCTGTCCTGCTCCTCTTAGTTCAATACTGACTCATTAGCCCTCTCGTCCTGGCCTCTGAGGACCTGTGACCCCAGCTATTGTCTGGCTCGGGCCTATCCTGGTGAGAGCCCCAGCACTGAACAAAGCCTTGTCATTAAGTCTGGCTTGGCTGCCCCCCTCCAGCCTCAACGTGCAGCCCCCAGCAGCCTGTCTGGGATGAAATGACGCAGGTCAGACAAACATGACCCACCGTTCCTCAACTTTAACCCCGCTGATGACCACCAGCCCTCTGACCCAACGTCTCAAGAGGGCAGGGAATGACATGCTATTTACAGGCAATGGACAAACAGTGTCCGTCCACCTGCTCCTGTGCAAACACAGATGTGTGAGGTGTACTGGTGAACGGCAGTGAATAGTGAGGGGCGGTGGAATAATAATGTGCCAAGGACGCTGTTTTGTTTTCTCAGTCTCACAGTCAATAAACCAATAACAGGGTAAAGAACACACAGACATGTTGAACTTGCTAGGCAGTGCGGTGCCTTGTGATTGAGTATGATGCTGCTTTCAAATGGGTTTGAAGGACTTGGTTATCGGCCACCTTACTGACAAAAGCTCAAACCGCGATTAGCAACAAATGTTGGAACACCTTTTTTATTTCAACTTCAACACCCTACATCAGCACATAATACAAGATAATTCTCAAGAAATGCGATATCGGCTTATCAGCAGAGGCAGTGTATAGTAGAGAGTGTGCCAAGTAAGAGCAATGGCTATTGGATAAAACATGTTGCAGGGTGTGAAGCAAGGCTGCAGACTGAGAACAGTTGGGAGAGGATGGTGAGAAATGGTGCTCGAGACTTCCCTCCTGTGCTTTGCAGTGGCGGCGGCGTAAACCCACAGACGCAGCACTGGCGCCACCCTTTGCACGAAAATCCCACTGCAGTCAGTCTATTGAGAGACTGACTCTCAAAATCCTTCTCAGACCTTTTTTTTTTACACCAGGCAGATGGGCGGGTGGCTCTGAGTGATCACACTGGAAAAGTGACAGAATTAAATATGCTTAAAGAAGTCAGAATGGATACAATTTTTGAGTGTGTTGTATACTATGATAGATGGTGGTGACACGGCCCAAGAAAGATCTCTTGAAAAACAATAACAGACGCACATTCTTGGAAAAAAACTTTTGACTTCGTTTAACTGCAAAAACACCAATATGATACAAAATATATACAAATGAGTATGATTGTATGGAATTGCACAGATCTATGGATTGTTATCATTACTAATTATTAGTGTGGGGTTTTTTTCAAAAAAGGTGCTGCGAAATATTCTTATAAATACGTTTTCCCTAATATTTATAGTTCATGTATCAAATGTAATGTAGTTAGTGTAAATTTTTTTTTACATTTACATTTTTAAATTTAGTGTCTCTTTTGCTTGATAAACCCAAACAAATTTCATTAAAAATCATATATTACATGTGTATGTAATGTATATCTACATTTAAGAGGGTGGAACAAGCTTCACATTTTTACTTGAGAAATTACTCGAAGGATTAATTAACTAACGCAACTAATGCAAATTGAAACTAAGTGACAAATCTTTGCAACTCTGATAGTGCGTAGCTATTCACAGTGAGATTGCTGTTGTAATATAAACTGGATCTAGGACTTCGAATCTGGAAATTAGCAGATAATCTGTATGATTCTATGCTGTTCCTGTTCCAGCTCTGTAATTTTCTAATTATAACTAAGTGAAGTCGAAGCAGTCCTGACCTACCTGCTCGAGCAGGAGCTCCTGGAGGCTTGTGAAACTCCTCTTGTTAAAACCAGGACAGCAGCTCTGAGAGGCAAATCAACACCATTCCTCCTTTTATAGTCTGGATCCTACAGCAGAGCGCAAACTGAGTGAATGGATTTCCAAGACAGAACCCACACTTCAATTGATCCGACCTTGAAAAAAATAAATATATTGTCATCTATGATGCTCTTTGTTAATGCATTGGTCAGCCAGGCTGCAGAGTGATTCACACCCAGTCAACATCAGCCAGTGCTCTGTAAAGAGACGTTTCCTTCACTCTGTGGAGAGGGTTATCAGATGACTTTGAGTCAATAACATGAAAAAGTACAACTGGAGCTATTTGATGTTGGGCTTGAGGATTAAAGTATGATATGGACATGCTCCTGAACATTAAGATGCAATTAAAGGACTTTTGATCATTAAGGCTATTTACCTGTGCCTCAGACTATTAGGCACACTGTCCAAAAGATAATATTGAGTCTCCAGTGCTTTATTGTTAGTAGGATCCACCTTTGTTTATCGAAAAAAGGCCACACTGATTATTCAAACGTCTTGAGGCCTATCGAGCTACCACAATGAGGTGCACAGTCCGATGTTTGAGAGTTATAGTTGCTTTCATGTGGTGAAAAAAGAAGAAGGGTCCCAGTTTTCCCCAGGGGCCCTGTCACCAGTAATTAGTAATCAATCACAAATGAGTTAAAAAGCTTGAAAAGAACACCGGGCACAAAGATCATGATTAGATTGCGATGATTCACGTGGCCTCCGATAATTGCTTTGGATTTTTACAAGGTGCTCCAGTTTGTTTATCTCAGTGTCCTCTCACTCCCTGAAACTAGATCTGACTCCTGAGCAAAATTGTTTGCTCACTTATGCGATGGGCCGATCAGTCTATGTCAATAAACACACCTGAGCAAGACTGACTACAGCCCCACCACTTTTTCAGATTTTTCCGACCACATAACCACATGAATATTTGCTTACTCCCTTGATAAGACATTAAGAAGCGTCAGGTTGCTTTTACACCTGTGGCCACAAACTCCATTTCTTTCTGTAACGGACCACCTGACATTCAATTACATGTTTTCTTTATATTTAATAATTTACCTTACTTAAATACTAAGCCTAATATTTTATACTGAAATGCCATTTTAAGGCTTCCTGTAAGGTTAGATAATAAACTTGACCCAAGATTAGACGCTGTCTTGCCTGGGAAGGAGCTGAGTCCACCACGTGGCCATCGTCATCTTGTGGTCTACAAGAGAAGGTCCAGCAAAGGCAGTTTTCACCAGGTTTTGTTGTAGTTTGTTGTTGTGTAGGTTTTGTATCCAGAGGTTTTCCAAAGTATCCATTGTCCAAGAGTTTAGGTTTGTAAGTTGTGTTTTTTTCAGCAGCTGACGTTGTCAAGTCCAACTGCAAAAAGAGAACATGGAAGGGTGTTTGGCTCTGACATCACCTCCGTCACTGATGCCCATGCACATCTGTGCTTGTGGATGTACGTGGATGATGGGGTCAGTTGCTGGACTTCTGCGCAAGTCCTGTAGCACCTGTCATTTCAGTAAATAGTGAAGTCGTACAGCCGCAGTAGATCACAGCATCATGACCCAGAGCACAGTCACAAGACTGAACCTACAATGCCCTGCACCAACACACTTTGGCTGCATCAAGTTCTGGTCTAGTTCTTTTTTGACGCAAGATGATGAATACAACTGTCTATACATGGTAAGTGTGAATCCCTTCTTTCGTTGTCTGTGCAAATAAATTAAAATACATCATGGTCTTGGTCCATGTACAAGCCTGTTTCCCAAAAAAAGTCAGGATGTGGAGTACATTGCAAAAAAAAAAAATTAAAAGCAAAAAAAGCCTTTAAACACAATTCCTTAGCCTCGAAACCCCATATAAAACCATGAATGATTCATATATCCATTACTCAGGACTTGGTGTTATAATCCCTGAAGTTTCAGCACTCCATAGCACAGTTGTTCTTGGCAATGACCATCAGATGGAGCCACCATTATGACGCATCATCATTTGTGCACCTTAACTTCATTCGGTCTCTCAGCCTTTTATAATATGATAGCCTCTCAAGGCAGGCCCACCGCAAATGCATCTGTAAAATGGTTGGGTTAAGAGCAAAGACATTCAAAAGACAATCATGCCAGCAGTCTGCTTACTAGTAATGTTTATTGAGATTTTTCCTTCATTGAAATCAACAAAGGTTCATTAGTATAATCTCTCAGCATTAAACACAGATACACGTTGTTTGTCCATTTGTGTCTCTGGTCCCACACTGATGCACATCAGTTGCTTGATCTTCACCAGGTTGTATAGTTCAGAATGATTGTCTCATTTTCAGCGGGAATGTAACACCCAATACCTAAAAACAAGGTCCATACAGGGTATTATAATCTGTTTTACAATAATATTACAAGAAGAAAGACTGATCCACAGACATTTTCAAAGTGGTCTTACCAACATTAGGGCTAATGATTGTGCCATTTACAAGCTCGACCAGGAGCTCCCAGTATGTGTGGTCTTCAGCATTTCCAGCCAAGCCATTCACACTCTCCAGGAATGGGCCATAGTTTGGATCCTCTGTGTAGGTAAACCTGAAGAACCAAACAGAAGAGCAATTTACACCCACTAAGTACAGTTCTTTGAAATGGGCAACAGCAACACATTTGATACTAGAACCCTTTTCTTCCAACGTGTTTTCACTTATTAGGCAAGCGTGCTTTTATCAGGTTGAAATGATCTTGTTACTTCTTGTCTACCTGAGCAGGTTATTTGGATGCAGGCAGAAGATTGATTTGTTAATCCTGAATGAAGGTATCCAGAGTAACAGTGCGCTCATTTTAAAATAAAGGCTGAGTGCTTATCGTGTGACTGCACTCACAAGGTTGGTTAGGAATGCTCCCAGCATGCGTTATGGTCCAGGAAGAAACATTTTTTATGTATGTTGACATTATATGCTGTGTAAACACCAGGGTAAAAATATACAGAGAGATTTTCTCACAGTATTAAAAAAATATATGCTCAGTATAAAAACTGTATATCCTTATTTCATTGTTGTCCAGCTCTGATTCTGAGTTTTCCACTGAGCAAGGGTCAATGTCACCTCAGGGCTCTGTGGAACTCTCGAAACAAACAAAAGCAAGGGCGATGGTTTGATTTCCTTGTTGGTAAGGGCATTTTTTTCAGACTATATAATATGCACTGTTGTTCTCTATCTCTTTTTGTTTATTCTTATGCACTTGTGTCAACACAAACGCACATTAAAAGCCTGACTCTGCAGAAAGAAAACTTGACATGTCATTTTCTCAGATTTTATGCATATATCTTTCCTTTATAAATTAGAATAAATACAAGAAAAAAAGTATAAAACCTTGTCAGTAGTGAAGTTCTGTAGCTCTGTCTTGATTTTGGTCATCACAACTCCATTCATCTTTTGTGTTAGAGCAACTGTAATCATCAATCTGATCTTTAAATTATACTAAAAACTTATTCTTGTACTACTTTCATTTAAGCTGCTGAAGTTATGGCAAGACCTTTCACTCAGTCATCAGAGCTCACCTGAGAGCCTGCAGCTGACCTTATTGTCTGTGACATCAGAGCTTCCTGGAATAAACTACAGATACTTACCATTTCAGATTCCCCGCTGCTGAGGTCAAACAAACGCATCAAGTACAATTGCTTCCTCATAAAACAATGGCTTAGCATTTTTTTCAAATGTAGCCTATGCAGCACTGTTGAAATCCATGTTTACTGGCTTAAATAAATTAAACCAATTTCAGTTTGTAGACTCACTCTCATGTGACCATCGACGTTATGATCTTACTTGAAGTCCGTGTCAGAATTCATGAGTCTGTTCATTGCACCTAACAGGATCCCTCTGTAAGCCACATGAGTGGTGTAGGTCAGTGGAGGAGTGTTTTGTAAGCTGTTATTCACCACCAGTTGAATGGGAGATAGCTGAATAGCTGGGAGATAGATGAAAAACAGGTGCCAGAAACATTGTTAAAGAAATTAGTTTTGAGTTATTAATTATGAACACAGTTTGAAATAACATTTTCAGGAATTATTCTGGAGCTTACATTCAGCCAGAGTCACAGGGAGCAGCAGGAGCAGGGCTGCAGGCATCATCATCATCATCATCATCATCTTCATCACCAAGGCTGTTGGATGGGAGATTGTGAAACCCAAGTGGGGACCAGGATCGTACTTAATTCTTAATCCCTGTGCTTTGTCTTTTATACTCTGTGTGACTCCTCCTGTCTATGTGGTGGCCATCACTTCTCTTCCAAAATGTTCTGTCCAATCGGGCTTGAAAATTAACAGTGTCAGCTGTTACCCTTTTTATCAAGGATTCTGCTATTGGTTGAAACTATGGGTATCATGCCAAGGTGTGCCCAGGCATGATTCAGCATATACTTTCCAGCACTCTCTGTAGAAATCCCCTACGGCTGACATTAGAATGTTTTGACTTGCCCAACTGCATTTTCAAAAATATTAAAGATTTACAGTCACTGTGTTTTATTCAGTCCTCACTGTTTACATACTGGAGTGGGCTGAACTTTCAGAAATTGCTGATATTCTTTTCTACTGAGTCACCTTGAAGTTATGTAAAGAAATAATGTTTGTACTGGTAATCGCACAATGAGTATAATGAATAATGACTTGCATTGTTCATTTTACAGTGAACAATGACCTGCAACTATGCTGCAGTGCATCATGTGTCAAGATCAGTTTACTCCTCTGTCATCTCACTGGACTGGTGTTTTCTTAAGGCACATTGATGCAAAGATGATTTCTGTGGAACCCGGAAATATTTAGTATCAAACAGACAAATAAAAAAAAGTAATAATAAGTAATCATGTTAAATTACTTGCACAACTTTTACTTTTGGGCATACTGGATGCTACAGAGACACACTGTCAGGGAGTGACAAGCATGGCTAGCTGGACTGGGGCGAGCTGGTTCGCATGCTAACTTCATCAGGAGCAAACAAGCAACAGAAACAGAAGCTCAGAGACAGTTCATGACAAGTCAGTTAACACAGGTTGATGCTGAGCAACGTTTTTGCTTGGTTGGTGAGTAAACAGTAGTTAATGCTAATGTTGGATTGGTATTCATAGCAAAAAGTGGTCCCTTTAAATTTGCATGTAGGCACTGCCTACTGCCTATTACTGTGACTATTTTTTGATCTGAGAGCACACTCAATCCTGTTCTGTATTTGGAAAGGGAATATGTTTTTTTCCATTATGTAGAAATGTCAGTTGGCACTTTTTTTGTGAACCGTTACAATGGTCAGTGCATATTGTTGACACGTTACATAGTAGGTCAGAGAAGTGATACCAGTTTTCTTTGTGCTTGAACAGTAAAGACGCTGTTAAAAAGAACTGTATCATTTGGTTTTACTCATCATTTATTGCCGTCAGTGTAAGTGGTTGGAGTACGTGTCCTCTTCCCAGGTTTCGTTGGTTCACTTACTTGCTGTGCCCCATCAAGAATGCAGTCAGTGTTTAGAACAAACCTTTTCCTTTTTCTGCTCCTTCTCAAGGTGTGGTCAAATAACCCTTTGCAAGAAGCTGGCAAACTGCAGATAAGTCTGTTACTTAGTTACCAAGTGTTTTCTTTCTGAGGAAATATTGACTTTGCAAATTAGTTACTTTTCATCCTGTTGAGATCCCCATCTGCTTTACACATCTCTGTAGGTGTGCAGTGCAACATCATCCCTGATTGATACCAAGTGTGTCCTGCTCGCTGCAGAATTCATCCCGAGCATCAGAGGTGGATGAGAGAGTGGGGGGAATGAATGACAGAGAAGATTGTTTGTATGTGTCCCTTTCCAAGTCAGGACTTGTCAGTGTCATGTTCAGTGGTGGATTCCGTCGCGGAGGTATGCAGTTCTTGTTCTGGCTTGTTGATGTATTTGTTACTACCTAAAACCTGAGGAATTTGACGTGGTCTCCGACTTCCGCAACTTCATGTTCCCGAAGAAAACTGCAATGCGAGTTGGAGGACATTGTGTTTCGAGAGAATCTCAAATGATGTGTAACAAATTGCATACATACAATTGTAAATTGCACAAACTATTATAAACAAACAAACATGGCAAGGCCATGAGATGGGACTGATGGATTTGGACCTTGAGTTTTAGACATTATTATTCGTAGTAGTAGTCCTAGTAGAAGTATTAAATCAATCCTTAAGATAAACATAGTTTTGCTGAAATTAGAAATAAAGTTAACTGCAAATAAGACATGTGCTCGCACACTATGTGTGCACATATGGCCTTAGTTATGAAATGTGGGAAACAAGTTCTTTAGTGTAGAAATGTGGGTTACATAAACATAAGCCTGCACCTGTCGCCTATGATGAAAATTATAATGGCAGAAATCCACATTTCTGCGAAGCAGAGGAGTCATTGCCCCCCCTTCCCACCCCCCACCCCCATGTGACTCCAGACCCGACAGCAGGGTCTGTACAGTAGTTTAGTGTCCTTTCTCAATCCGTCCTGTAACATTTCAGCCCACCCACCCCCACCGACCCTCCTGTACTGATCCGCCCTCCCTGCCCGGCTCTGCTCTGCTGTGCTCTGTCGTGCGGCGATGCTGTAGATGCAGCACACCGGAGCAGACACTGTTTGATGCTGAATGCAGCAACCGGGCGGGATAGCAGCAGACACCAAGGAGGACAACAGCACTTCACTGGACACCAGTCAATGTAAGCCCTCTGATCCTCCCCATCTTCCTCTTCCTCCTAACAATTGTTGCTTTGATTATCTTACATGACTCATCTTTCCCTGGAGAGGATGTGTCACCATTCCGCCTGTCCCCTGTCCACTTATACAACTCTGTCCTGTCATGTGTTTTGTTGGGTTCATGCAGTCCTTTTGACAAGCCTTCGAAGCAGAATGCCACAGTAAAGAGTAAATAGCGTCAACGTGGTGGACAATAGTTCAGAATACACTTAAAATCCTTGATTTTGACACTTTTCATGCAATGACAGTATTAATGTAACATTTAAGTTACAGTATTCACTCATCATGTGATAGGTATTAATCTCCTCAAGTCAGAGAATGGGTTTGTGAAGTTGTGCTGTGTTGGGCATTGGAAAATGTCTTCATTTTGGCCAAAAGAAATGTTCTACCTACAACTACATGAAAAGGGATGCAGGCTCTTCTGAACTAAGTTTATTTACTGTTTTGTCATGCTAATTCATAGCGGAGCATGGCTATTTAAGAATGAAAGGACATGCCCCAAAACAACTTGTGTTTTTCTTCTTATATGCTATTATTTACTCTGTAACATAATATAGTAATACATACAATTTCTGAAGAAAAACTCCCTCGGCCTTGCTGCTCATTTCGCCATTGAAACATCTGAAATACTAAAACCGTTGAAGATCCATCTGAAATGGCGGTCAAAATACAAACATTGTGGCCAAAAAATGAATAGATTCCAAGGTACAGTTAAAGTGCAAGCTCTGAATAACGCTGAAGTGTCAAGTTAGGTGCAGATGAATAGAATGCATCTGTTGAAAGCTGAAAGTGCTGGCACTGAGAGGAGCTGAAAGGCCAGTTTAAATGGAGGTGGCGAGTTGAACCGAAGGTGTCAGCTGAAGTGGAAGTCCTGCGAGAAATTTACGCCGCTCAAGTGTGCTGCATCAACTGAACATATTATAAACATAATGCGTTTGCTTTTTTCATATACATTGAAATTCATACAAAGAACATTTAATGGTGAATGGAAGAAAAAAAAGCTATTTCCTAGAATCACTGACTGATACTTCTTTACTTTATCCCTCTCTGTATAAATGAATGACTTGAACTTTCACACAAAGACAACCTCACCACCCCCAAACTCTTTTCAACTAATGTGTAAAATGTGCTGTGATAGCTTATATAGCCCGCTGTGGCTCCAACTAGGGCTTTTTTTTCGTTCCGTGAAAGCTGCTTCAGTGAATTAGCTCTCACAAAAGTCATGAGAGACCCGTACTGTTAACCTACTAGCCTGATCTTAATATCCTTATGTTCCTCATGTTATGTAAGAAGAGCCGGTCTCTCTTCGAGGCTTCATGTTCATGAGCGGAACAGCCGGACCATGATTCAAAGCTTTTCAGCACGCTGTTTTGTCGGCGAAGGCGTGAGCATCTGGCTGACACAACACAGTACGCAGTCCTCATTTTGCAGTGCATCAGACAAGACTAAAAGCAGTCTGTGAGTTCTTTTTCAACGTGGTCAGAGGTACATGTTACCCCTACCTGCAGCCCGCACAGAACCTATGTTGTTATTCAAGTACAGCTGGGTGGGCAGAGTGTCTATAAGAAGCAAAATGGGATGATAAGAGAATACACTGTCAGCAGCAAAATTCATATTCTGCAGATTAATACTATGTTCAAGAAATTCAAGAAAAAGAGTATGACAGTGCAGCAAAGATCGTAACCCAACATATCAGCTGAAAGAGTTGACAGTATGTGGTTGCTACTTTTAAAGTTGTACCATTGGGAAACAGAAAGGTAAGGCTCATGTTCCCAGTTAACATTGGGGCTACTCAAGGTTTTACACATTTAAAGCATTTATATATATATATTCACTTCTACAGGATGCCCAAACCTGTGCTTAATGAACAGATTGTGGCTTTTGCACCATGCTGCAGTAGGCAAGGTCAGAATACACCCGTTATAACTCATGAGGGGGCCGTTGAATTCTACATTTTATTCTCGGGTGTTTGGGTACTATGCACCTCTCACTTTTAGACTTATATACTAAATAATAGATTTTTGAAAGATTCTCCCAAAAAGAAAATGTGGGAAATTACATCAGAATTACAAATGCTACATGAGACAACATTTATTATTCTTCAGTTCAACGGCATCATCCCTTTGAAATGAGTGACTCGGAGACATTTCCTGCAGATAGAATATTTTCTGATGTTTTGCGTGAAGGTGTACAGCCAGCCCTTTTAAACTAAGCAGAACTTAGAAGCATGGTTTATTCCATATAAGATCAAAATATTGCCAGTTGCTCCTCTGTCAAAAAGGAACAAAAATGTTCTCTCTTTAGTCACTTTCATCGCATGTCGAAATGATCCTGAAAGTCAACATCATGAAAGAGGGCTTTAAGCCTATTTTTGAACAATAACACTGTTATATATTTTTTCCTGACTGTGTGAAACCAGAGTGCGAAACTAGCACTTTCCGTGGCTGCAACCTTTTCGGCCCCATTGGTTGTTAGTCAAAGGGTCACATGGCATGAATAAAGAGTGTTTTATGGTGCAGTGGGTGTGATCAGACGTTCAACATTGTTTCCCACATTTAAAATCTCTACACAGTGTGTCTCTGGCATGAGAATAAAATCATGTTAAGGAGAACTATCAAACTGCTCTTGCACACAGGAAGTGGTGTATTTCAGAGTGAAAAAAACGAGCCCATAGGTTATCTGTGCCAGCAGCTCATCATAACCTGCAGTCACATTTTACTGTTAAGCTCTAGTGGCCATACTAATTATGTAGTAGAAAGAGGGACAACGTCTACAGTAGGTTGATGGATGTGTCCACAAAATACAGGTATTAGACTTGAAAGACTGCTGCTCCTTTCCCATTTAAAAACAAAATGGACACAAAAAACTGTTTGTGTGCAGTTATAGGTGTCTCGTGCAGGATATCCTTTTCCCTCTGCTCTGCAACAGATCAGTTACAATTTCCAAAATCTGTCCGTTTGAAGACAACCGCTCTCCAATGAGCATCGCCGCAGCTACCTGTGCTGTTCACTGCAGAGCAGTGAGTCATCCAAAAAGGTGATTCACTCACCCTTTCCCTGAAATGATATCCTTGACTAAACTCACTTTGGGTTTAGAGGAGAAATTCTATGTAGCATTAATACTGTGATGTTTGTTTGGCAAATTAGACAAGGATTTCGACAGACCGCTGACATTAATCCTGGAACTCACTCACTCACTCACTCCTGATAGCAACACCAAAGACAGCAGTCAGTACAGAGGTGAAAGTTACATTAGCTCCACATCCACAACACTTGATGACATGATATTCTGTCTTTATAAATGATTGTGCCACCTGTAGGTTTTCGTAGTGTGTCCGCTCTTTTGGTCCCACCGTGTGTAGCTATCAGTGGATTGTAGACTATTTTAGTTTATAAATCAGTTTCTTCCGAGAACAGGCGACTTCAGATAACATCACTGACAGCGGCATAACTTTGCAAGGTGTTTTACCAATGTCAGTGCAACAGGTCAAACAGCTAAATCATGTTCTAAACGAGAGATATTTTGGCCAGAGGAGGAAACCTGTATTATCATTAATAATCGTTGACAAAAGTTACAGTGCATTTCAGCATCGTCCTCGTTTTCAGAGGTTACTTTTTCCTTCCATGAATAATAGATTTGGAATGAATATTTTTCCTTGTGTATTATGCATGTTATGGTTTTTTAGAGATCAATACAAAAAATCTTCAGATGAGACCTTTGTTCCGGGTTCATTCCAGTTTAATCTAGTGACATGGCTTTTTTTTTATATCATCACTTTGATGTATCCATTTAGCCGTGTGGATCTGACCACTTTATTTGATACTAATAGGCCTTTAATCAAGCTGTATGTGGGGCATCAAGTCTTAGAGTTGGATCCAAGTGTAACAGTGGTACTGTAGATAATCTGAGGTGGTATGATCCCAGGTCACTGAGTTCTCTGCCTCCTCTATGGACTTCTCATCCAGAACAGTTGAGTCATCACACGTTAGCATGTATAACATGTCACTCCGTTTCCCTGCCCCCTTTGCATGGGCACCCTTTGACAACCGGGACAGACTTTTTTTATATTTCTGGTTTCTCTTTCCATAATGGCAGTCAAATCTGTTGGAGGTGTGCATGGAGGTGTGATCTGGAGGCAAAGTGAGGGAGTAGGAATTTCCCATACGTTAACTTGGCTTTGTCCTTAGGAGTGTACCTGAGTCTCTGGAGGGTTTTTTTTCCCAAGCTGGTAACTCCAGTCCCCTCCCGCTCCGAGCAGATCAAGGGTAGAAAAGAAAGTTGATTTTAATCCCCAAGGAGATTATGAACCCCCATGCGTGATTAAATAAGGCTTCTGTCTCAAAAAGGACAAATTACTGTACCACCTCAGACTTGAGAACCGTTGTTACAGTGGTCTGCGCGGAACAAAGTAGATTAGACGTATCTCCATTTCGATGATCATTAATCACCTTGCGATCACAGGGAGGATTGCATATTTCAGCTGCTTAAAGTCTTGCCAGGACAATGGTCATGGACTTTGTCTGCCTTTGGTATGCCCTGAGCTATCTTTTCCCAGGAAACATATATAAATTTCCATTGAGGTTGAACTTAAAATGAACTATTACCCGAAGATGTATTTTGTAAATGTTTTTATAAAAGTTAAACGTGCTGCATCATCAGCACCACTGACTGAACCAGCAGGTGGCTTTACATTGGCCTGTTTTTTGCACATAAAACCTGAGTGGAAATGCAGAAAACAAAAAAGGAAATCCTAAATGTGACTGTGTGAAAGTTTTAGCCAATTATATTAAACAAAGCCGATGAACATCGACAATAAGTTAGTGAACTTGGTGATTCGATTTACAATATGTTCGCTGTCAATGTATTTCACTGGTTTGTCTTTCAATCATCTCCTAGTAAAAGAATTTGAATATCTTTATGGCAATTTTACTCAAAGCACACCATTAAGATTAGGGATTGGTTTCTGCTGCTGAACTACTTGGTGCACCTCCACTGCTTATACTGTATCTATTCCCTATGACTTTTCAATATAAGAGCATCACAGGACTGCCTGCATTGAGATAAAATCTTGCCAGTGAATGTAATCCAACCAGCCAGTACATTTGTTGATTGACTGGTTGATTTGTTTGCACCTGACAACTTGTTCATGAAAGATGAACCTGAGCTTTGTCTGATTACAAGGAAATGTTTTTCTACTAAGTCACGTACGCCCACACTGACATTCACACTCGCTCCAGCTATAGTGCCAACACTTCCAATAAATCACATAATCTTTATGAATGAAACATGCTCATGTGTGAGCGCTGAAAACTGACTCTCGTGTCTTCCTTTGGAAAAACAAAGGAGAGTAAAAAGGGAACTGACAGCATCCTTGTATTCGTTTACTACAGAATTTTGAAAACTTACTGTCTCATTCTCTCATGATCTGTTGTCACTGTGTGAGCAACAACTAATGCTCTGAAAAGTTTTGGGGAAACATCTAGCAAACAAGTGTAGAGTTAACTTTACTTCATCTATTCTTTAACATAAGAGTATCTGGCTGACTTCAGAAGCCCTGTTGCTTTGTTGTTCCAGTGTGGATGGAGAATTTCTATCAAATGACCTCCAAAAATGCAAGCAAGGCACCAAATCCCCAGCTGCTGCTGTAAAATTAGACATGCCAGGAGATAATTCAGCATGAGTGACCTCCCATCTTTCTCTGACTTTGCCCCATGTACCTCCTCTGCCTGTCTCTTTCCTGGCTCTCTTTCCTTACCCCTCCTCACATAGACAGAGAGCAGGTATGGACAATAAGGCACTGGAACTTGAGTCTGTAAGCGTCCCCATAGAGGAGGCCGTCATGTGTAATGGTGATGGCCAGCCGCTGCCCCAGCAGCAGCAGCAGCAGGAGCCGTCCATGCTGACCCATCTGAAGAAGGTGGAGAACGAGATCACCGAGGCGCAGCGTTTCTCCCACCTGCCCAAACGCTCGGCCGTGGACCTGGAGTTCATCGACCTCTCCTACACCATCCAAGAGGGGCCATGCTGGAGGAGGCGAGGTAACACTCATCTGCTTGTTGAAAACTACGTTGTAGCTGGTAACACGTTCAAACAAGGATCTTACTCATCAACAAAATGTGTTTACCTGCACTTTCTTTAAAGGTTGAAAGGAATGACGATTTAAGCCACGGAGCGAACAAACCAATGTTCCAATGCTTTATTAACAGCAGTCAAGGAGGGATGAATGGGTGACTTTTTCTATTGATAAAAAGGGAATATAAATAAGAATATCTGTCAACAAAGATCTCAGTTTAAATATCAAATGGATTAAGTAAATCAGGTCCTCATTATTCTCACTTACGCTATTCATGCATACACACTTTTGGTTGACAATTTCTGTTGGCTTTCAGATTTATAACACAGAGCAATCTGATATGATGCAATACAAAACAACCATTTCAAGAAATCCATGACACATTAACCACGCAAAAAACCCCATAACAACGAAAATGATTTAAACAAATTTACTTTGCTTTTATTCAACCAATGATTGTGCAAAAGTTTACTCTTACGGTTTCATCTTGGATGCCAACATGCACCTTCACAGTCTGATCAATCACTGAAACAGCAATTTCCACGAATAATCATGATGAGTCAGAAGTTTGTATCTTAAATATAGTTCATTTTCTGAGGTTACTGGTAGTATAGCTCTTCCTGAACCTCCTAACTGCTGCTGCAGGTGTTTTAGCTCATGTTCAGTAGCCTACTGATGCTTTCGTACCCTCAGTGTGTGTCAGATACCTCCAGTGACAACTTGTGTTTCATTGTTGATCGGATCCACATCCTCAAAAGTGCTGCATGCCACTTTGAAAGTGGCTTTAAAGTGGCTATAATATGTATCTTGCAATAACTGAAATGACAATATAACAATGAAGCACTGTAAGTGGGTTCACTCATAATGAGAATTATCACTTCTCCCTCTGTTGTTTTCAGGTTTCAAAGCCTTGCTGAAGTGCCTGTCCGGGAGGTTCCGCAGTCAGGAGCTGATTGGAATCATGGGGCCCTCAGGGGCCGGGAAGTCCACCCTAATGAATATTTTGGCTGGGTACAGGTGAGAGAGCTCGAATCCCCTCTGCTTTCATCAGGTATCTATGGAAGAACTGGAGTAGGAACCCACGTGTTTGCGCTTCATGCTTTCAGTTCATTACACTGTATATAGGCAATTGAATTGTTCCATTGTGTATGTGTGTCTCCTTCCTGCTGCCCAGGGAAACAGGGATGAAGGGTCAGATCCTGGTAAATGGTAAACCCAGGGACCTGAGGAAATTCAGGAAAATGTCCTGCTACATCATGCAGGAAGACATGCTGCTGCCGCATCTCACTGCGCGAGAGGCCATGATGGTAAGCATAGTCGAGATCATTTTGATTCATGCTCAAAGTGTGGCGTTATTTTGAAACTTTCACATGATTAATATAGTAAGGACTGCATAATACGTTATTATGTTAAATTATACTTTTAAAAATGATGTTTATTCTTTTCTTGAATTCTTGAGTAATGAAAAGGCTGTGGTGCCAAAGTGCAGCAGGAGTGGGGTTGTGGTTGAAAACACCACCTGCAGTACAGCTTGCGTTGCTCTGTAATACCTGCTGCACAACATGATTGTGTCAACATCCTCTTTTACTGTAGGTTTCGGCCAACTTGAAGCTGGATGAAACTATAGATGTGAAGAAAGCACTGGTGAGCTTAACACAATCCTAACACATCTACCATCATAACAAACAGCAAAAAAGGGGATATTAACAATAATACTTTGAATAGTTAATCCCTATCTTAAACACACCAAATTGATATCTTTTCTTTACATGGATGAATGCCCACTTTCTGTTGGACACACTCCAATCTGTGGACACACCTACCTGCTTTGGATCAATGTTCCAAGGCCGATGGTACTTTCGCCACTGAGCTGTCATCAAACATCTGTCATTGCTTTGGATATCACATAGCATGAATGCCGGTACTCAACGCTCGAGACATTTAGTCTCCTCTTAACTCAATAAAATAATTGGCAGAGAAGTTAGATAATGGTTTCTCCCATTTCGGTCCGCCATCATAATCAGACACCACACTTAAAGATGAGATGCAGGTGCAAGGCTTCTCAAAAGCTGTAAGGGTAGGAAACAATCAACCTCTTGTTGCATCTCACCCTCGCTCTCGAACAAAACCCTAAACATACTTGAACTCCCTCACTTTGGGCAGTCACTTTCAACCTGAAGCGAAGGTTCACCCATTTTCTGGCAGAGTGCCACAGCCGCGGATTTGGAGTTGGTGCTAATTCTAATCCCAAACCCTTCTCACTCGGCAGAGAACTGACCCGGAGATTGTGGTTTCTTGACGCGGTCCCTCAGCTGCACCTTGACATTCACAGTTCCTTAAAAGCCTGGCGCTCAAAATGCTGCTCAAACTGACCATATCCTGTACAATATCTGGTCAAAGTGAGTTGTCAGCCAGTGTTAATTATTTCTTCAAGATATTTCCAGGTATCATAACTCACTTTCTAGTCTTTGTTTTGGGACAAAACTTACTCAGAGGTCAACATACATAGGTGCAAAGGTAAAAAGAAAATGAGTTAGCAAACTGACAGGCTGTTAAACCCCCCTCTGTCCCACTTCTGCCTGTCCAGGTGAATGAGATTCTGACAGCTTTAGGGCTCCTTGACTGTGCTCACACTCGCACCAGCTCGCTGTCAGGAGGCCAGTGTAAACGGTTGGCCATCGCCCTCGAACTGGTCAACAATCCTCCAGTCATGTTCTTTGATGAGCCCACCAGGTGAGGCAGCTCTGTTTTTCTGGCCTGTGCTAACAAAGTATACACTTTGTAAAGATGAATGGGAATAAATACATAGGGAATAAATTGCAAACACACCTCAAACACTGTCCCTCCTGCATGTCCGTCCGTGTCTTTTCAGTGGCTTGGACAGTGTGTCCTGCTATCAGGTGGTCTCACTAATGCGTTCTTTGGCACTGGGTGGCCGGACCATCATCTGCACCATCCACCAACCTAGCGCCAAACTGTTTGAGATGTTTGACAAGGTATGCATCTGCCAATCAAGGCAGTTTCTATTTACTTCACTAATGGCTGTTACTGCATCATTTTGCTGCTGAAAATAAGTAACAGATTCTGTCAATTGGAAACTTTCTGAGAGGTTATTTACATGTCAACCTTGAATAATCTTGTCCTTCCACAGCTTTACATTCTCAGTCAGGGACAGTGCATCTACAAAGGCACAGTTCATTACCTCATCCCCTATTTGAAGAGTGTGGGCCTTTACTGTCCCACCTACCATAATCCTGCCGACTTCAGTAGGTCCACTTCACATTTCATTCATGTACAGAGTACACTTTGCTGAGGAGGATGTGAAACATTCCACTTCCATCATCATGCCTATGTCTTTCCACTTTTGTCTCTGATTCAGTCATTGAAGTAGCATCGGGAGAGTACGGAGACTTGAACCCGGTGCTGTTTGAGGCGGTCCAAGGAGGGATGTGTGCATTAGAGGAGAAGAAGAACCAGTGTGGTCACAATGGTACATCGGTCTGTGCAGCAAGCAAGTACCCTGTGGTGCGTAGTACATGATGTGCTGCTATACTGCAGTCAAGGCTGGGGTTGTCATCTGGGCAAAGCGGAGCCTCGGACCCTCACGGGTAATATTAGTTTTTGTGGTCTGAAAGGATGTGTGTTTGAGGTGATGAATATTCATGAAAATTTGGGTGAATTTTTAAAATATATTTTTATTTCCGGTTCATATTACCCCCACATTACACATATGCTTTGAGGGAAGAGTTCAGCATGAACTATGTTCTTGGATAATCACTTCTGCCTTCTTTGTTTAAGAGCTGCAATGTGGGCATTAGTCTTCCTTTCCATTTTCTTTGTTTCAAACTCTTATGAACTGGTAAACTCCTTGACTCTATGATTCAATTACTAAAGTACAAAATTTAGAACCTTTACTCTTAATTTTGCTTTCCAGAATGATGCAATTGATGATGTATTTGCGTTTAATCCAGCCCTGACTGTAGTATGCTGTGGTATGCTGCATTTTCCTGAAATGATTTGTAATTACGGACACATTGTTCACTGTTATGAGATTACCTGCTTCGATTCTCCACAGAATGGACACATAGAGAGCCATACTTTTGCCACAAGCACACTAACCCAGTTCTGTATTCTCTTCAAGAGAACCTTCATAACAATATGTCGAGACCAGGTAGGTGACAACAGCTGTTTAAAAAAAATCATTGGACAAATGTTATAGCTGTTTACTGGTTTAAAACATGTAAAAGGAAAATATCTCTACCAGATTATGTAATTTTAAAATAAAGTGAGGTTAATGTGTAACCCATCATCAATCATCACCAATGAAGCCTGTGGCTGAGGATTTAGTTTGTCTTATTTTTGCTCTGTTGTCAGGTTTTGACCCACCTCAGGCTGATGTCCCACATTTCCATAGGTGTGTTAATAGGCTTGCTCTATCTAAACATTGGCAACGATGCCAGCAAGGTCTTTAACAACACTGGGTTCCTCTTCTTCTCCATGCTTTTCCTCATGTTTGGTGCACTCATGCCAACCGTGTTAACCTGTGAGTATGATCTAGGGGTGGGAATAGATCCCTATTTACTTCATATTTATTGTTGATACTGTCGAGCCGGTGACTGACGTTCAGCTTCCAAAATCGTACATGATGTGTGTAAATGTTTTTTTTTTTAACCATTCGTCAGTTCCTCTGGAGATGTCTGTGTTCCTGAGGGAGCATCTTAACTACTGGTACAGCCTGAAAGCCTACTACCTTGCCAAGACCATGGCAGACATCCCATTCCAGGTGAGCTGGCATTGTTGGGGTTTGAGGAGTAGTTTGGCTCGCTGTGGCTCTAAGTGTAGACAAACCACTCAGCACCTACACAGTACACCACTGCACTCCAGTGTTAGCAGAAGTCACAGTCTGTTGCAGCTGATCAGCATGAGGGAGAGGTTTTAGGGTGAACCATTCTTTCACTAAATCAAAGTTAATGAAAGTGTTATTTTAGGTTATCTGCCCCATCATGTACTGCAGCATAGTGTACTGGATGACAGAACAGCCTCCTGAGGCCAGCCGCTATCTACTCTTCATAGCCCTGTCTACCTGCACCGCCCTGGTAGCCCAATCCCTCGGCCTGCTGGTCGGGGCCGCTTCCAACTCACTACAGGTACTGCAGGTTGCATTGTTAGACAAAGGATTTCTATGACAAATGTTACACATATCTACCCGATGATGTTCTCTGCCTCCACATACACAGGTAGCTACATTTGTTGGACCTGTCACAGCTATCCCGGTGCTGCTTTTCTCTGGATTCTTTGTGAACTTTGACACAATCCCCAAGTATCTGCAGTGGAGCTCCTATGTGTCTTATGTCAGGTGTGCAACTCAGCAATGTGTTTACTATAATCAGTTCACAAGAATTGTGATGTTGCTTTGTGGATTAATCCATCCATCAATGTAACTGTTAGAATTTAATGGTTAAAAGCATAAAGATGCCGATTCTGTGAGTGTGAGTGAGTGACATCATTATGATTTTGCCTTAGTGTTTGTATCTCTCCAACAGGTATGGGTTTGAAGGGGTGATCCTGTCCATCTATGGGATGAACCGATCTGAGCTGGAATGTCCGGGGAAGGTGTGTAAGTTCCAACAGCCTGAGGAGGTCCTGCAGTTACTGGATGTTGAAGACGCAAAGCTCTACATAGATTTCATTGTCCTAGGCATCTTCTTTATCATCCTACGACTGGCCACCTACCTTGTCCTCCGCTACAAAGTCAAGTCTGAGCGATAGGTTTCATTCCATTCATCTTCCAAAACTAATGCTTTTGCAGACCCAATCTTTTTTTCTGTGCAGAAAAAGCTAACTCTATCATGTGGGAATTTGTTTAATTTCATTTTACACATTGCTACTGAAAGGACAGAATGTAAAGTCTGCTCTGTTCTACTGCCAGCATCTGTGGAGGGCAGTGACTGCATTGCAGAGAAGAGTCATCTCCAAAATCTCTCATATACCTGTTTTACCTCAGAAGTCAGAACTTAACTTCTGCACACAAAGCCAGATCAGTCATGAGGAGAGCAAAGATACTGAGCCACATTCAACAGCTTACTGTATACTGTACATTTCATATTCTTGCAAGACAGATATGTTTTGACAACACGGTGGATGTGCTCATACAGTGTTTACATTCCTCTATTAACCAAAAAAACCTGAGGACAAACTGTTGCACTGGAGATTAAGTGAGATGTAATGTGCCTGAAAGAGTGAAAATGAATTGCAGTTTTTCAGTGATAATCATGGGATCATTATATCGGTACACTGAATGAAAGCAGACTATTATAGCTAGTTTTTGTTTTGTTTTTTTGTTATTTTATGACAACAACATTTATTTCCTGTATATCAATATAATCATTGTGAGCTAGATGGTTTTTGTAACATGTTGATAGTTGTAAATTAAGCCCTGTTATGATTGCCAAAATTTGGTATTTTTCTACTTCCACACTATAATCTGAAACCTTCAAGATCTTAGTTGAAGTAATTTTTTAGCCTCATTTTATACTGTGCCATATTATCTTTAGTATTGCATATGCGATATAAATGTATTTAAGCAAAAATAGAAGAATAACTGTATCGTTATTCTCTTGTTTCTACACTATATTCAGAAATGCCACATGGACACAATAAGCTCATGCAGTCATGTTTGGTGCTATCTTAAGATTCATCTTTTATTTGAATTCCACATTATTGTTATTATGAAAAACATTGTATGCATCAGGACTGCACATTAAAAGGATACTGATCACTTGGAAAACAACCAAAGAGAATAAAATATAAGGAAGGATGGTGTGTGTCTATCTGTGGGTGAGGGGGCGGGGGGGGTGGGGTGGTATTTTCCTAATAAATTATCTGTGTGACCTTTTTTTTCTTATTCAACCCAGGGGGAGCAGTATTGACAGTAAATTTCTCAGCCATCGGAATGCAAGCTTAAACTTTACCCTTGGACTTAGCAGTGAATGTAGGCTATTTTTTTGGGGTTTAAAAAAATCTAATATTGTTTTCCTATACAGCTCAACTAAAGTGGACAACAGAGCTCTCTTGTGGACAAAGCATGCAATTGCATTACCGAAAAAGTTAACCCTACGAAAACTCACAATGTTATTTATTGATAGAAAATAACAGTGGTTTGTTGTGTTAATAAAGACATTAAAAGACAGGTAAAGACTTAGGTTCAGCGACCCCATTTTTCAAAATAAAACTGGATAATCATGTTCAAGTTCCTTTCACTTCTAAAACTGGGATACAACTGACAAAACTCGCAAAAAGAAAATTAGATTTGAGCCTGAGCGCCATCCATAGTACCCATAGTACCTTACTGGTACGGGCACAGTATCTCGGGAGCGAGCTTCTTGTGAACGTGCACAGGCGCGCGCTTAGTTCTCCGTTTGGTCACAGTTCAATGCAACACCTCAAAGCATATCTTCGGAGTTAGCTGCTCACCGAGTGGCTGGTTGTCCCTCTCTTTCGCCTCTGTCTCCCATTTCTCTCCCCGCATCTGAACAAGACAGACACCTGTCCCCCCGGTTAAAAGGGACTTTGTCCTATCCACTGTGGCCAAGTGCTTGCTTACCATGGGGGCTGTTGGGTTTCTCTCTATAATACTGTTACGACTTCACCTAAGTCTGTAAAGTGCCTTAAGGTAGTGTATATTGTGATTTGGCACAATACAAATAAAATAATGAAAGAGGGTTTTTGAAAACCAAAAGGGAAAAGAGAGAAATCCTCTTCTCCAGTCTCACCACAAGGGGAAAGTACTTCTTTTAGACTAATCAGATATAAAGCTGGCTCCTCAACAGTGTTTGGTAGTGTCTTGTTTTTTTGCATATGAGGTTAGGTAACCTTTATTACAGTAACCTGTTTGCATTTTGAACCTTGTGCGGCTGCTGCTCCTGCGTTCTTCGTGTTACTCTGACGGCATTCATTCATTCATTCGTTCATTCATTCATTCATTCATTTAGTTGTGCCACGCTGAAGTGAAATATGACTGGGTCCGACCAACTAAGGCTGCCGTCATAACATTTTTGTGAAAGTTACCAGTTATCATGTTAGTTTGCCCTCAGTTAAACGTAAAAGAGTGAACGTCTGAAATAAGTCCCTTTACTGCATTCGCAGTTAACGCGAGACCACTGACACCTTGCACGTCTGAGTATCGCGAGATTTGACCAGCTGTTTAGTCTGTTTTTTTAGACTGATGGTAGTCGGTCAACACGTGGGGAGGAGAGATTGACTTTCCACGGGGACACGTTTGAAAAACTCACATATTCAGTTATCGCTCTCATCGTGGCGGCACCGAGGATCCTAAAACACTGTAAGTAAGCTGAACATTGTCGAGAGCAGAGAGCGCATTGAGAAACTCCGGGGGGATAGCGTGCTAGCCTGTAGCCAGCTGCATCATGTTCACACAGTATGACTTAGTTCAAATCCACTCACAGGGGTGGAACACATGCACAGTGGCATACACCCCTTCACTGACATTTCCACGCGTCTCTGTGAGCTGTATGCAGTTTACTGTGTCACCAAAGGTGTGCAGCCATCCCATGTCATTGAACAACTAGCTTTCTCTAACTTAACACTCAGCACACTCGAGCTAGCCTCTATCCCTGTTGTGTAACTTAAATTACCCCAATTCCTTCTCTCGTGTGGTCTCTGTGCACTTAATAACGACACCGCTGTGCGTCTTGAATAGTAAAAAAATACTTCTCGGTTGTCAGCTGTGAGAATGCAGTCGGCTGTCATTTACCCCAGGCCGGCTAGCAAGCTAACGTGGAGGTCTGAGGCCCAGGCAGGACAGGAGCACTCTTTGGCTTATAATGTCCTTTAACCCTGCGTCAGTCTGGCACTTGCCCTCAGTGGTGCATTTGGTCGCGTTTAAAGCTGTATTATGCAATGCCTTTATGTTGTGGCCTAACGCAGTGGTTAGTTAGTGAAATTAAACTCTAAAGTCGTCTCAAACACGATGCTTTTATCATGTAACCAGCGGCCGTGGTCACTGGGCCAAAAATAATGCAGTGGAGGGAATGTGAGCTTCGTCGCTTTGACGATTTAATTCGTGAGCGTGTTCATAGGCGTGTTAGCATTATAACCAATATACTGGGCTAGGATGCTAACTTAATATCCTGAACCGCGGCCTCCCAACCAACCATGCTTCATTCCCAGTAGTGTAACGTTAGCGTTAGGTCACAGTCATCTCCCGTACCGGATTTCATCCCGAACAGTGTCAGACCAAACTCCCCTCATAAATCTGCCATGTAACACTTAACATCCTATTGATAACACACAGTGCGCTTAATGGCTTGGAATGCAGTCTTCTGCGGTTAGTCATTGTCCTCCGATTAATTCGGCACTGGAACAAGGCACGCAGCGGCACATATTAAGTTTTAGTTCCTATAAATTACCCTCATTGCTAGTTAACGTACCACCCCTCCCAACACCAGGTTGGATTGATTTGTCTTTTAAAATGAATGGGTTGTGGGGTGTGTTAAGCCGAGGTATACGAATTTGCGGCAGAGGTGGTGTATTGAGAAATGCAAATGTGTAGATCTTCGCGTTTGGTTATGAGACAAATGTATTATTTTGGTTTGCATAGCGTAACCTCCCCCGCCTCGCTGCGAGGAGACATTAAACTGGCCGAATTGGAGGTGCACTTTCACGCTGTGGCCTCGATACTTGCCGGGGAGCTAATGTCATTAGCCGGTCTATGTTTGTGACGGGACGGTCGCATACGAAGGGGTTTTTTGTGTTGTTGGTACTGACCTACACAAGACAACGCCGGGGGGACGGCTATTGTCTGTATTGTCAGCACGTAGCGTGGTGAAATGGGTTGGCACAAGCTAAGCCGTCGCGGAAAGTTGACCCCTCCTGTACAACAAACGACCCGGAAATTCGAGGCTCGGTTCCCCGGCGTGTCGTGAGACTTTAAACGGCAACGATAAGATTTCCCTCCGGTTCGCGGACAACTCATTTGACGGATTAGCCTGTTGTAACGTCCAACATTAACGCCGGTTAAGTCGTAACTTGACTGTAGCGGCGGGGCTTTTTTTTGGTACAATGTATGCAGCGTGAGGCAAAGTGCTCTGGTGCGTTGTCGACAAAGACCTCAAAAAAGTCTCATCGTGAAATTTCAGGAGAAGTGTGCAGCAGCGAGGGTCGGCGATCCCCTTCTCACGGCCAACTCCCACGCCGGTGTCAGAGAACGGTGCGAACGAACGATGACAAAAGTCGACTTTCGCCCATGTCACCAACACGCGACGTACAGTGAGACAGTCGGCGGTAGTGCAGTCAGTGTCCATTGTGAAAGCAGGATTCCCGGCCTGACATGTAAATACAGCCCGACCCCTCCCCTCTCCCCGAGCCACCCAAGGTCACAGTCCGAAGATCGGACTCTCGGATCGAGTAAAAAGCGCCCAGGGGATATCTCGCGTATTACGTCTGTCCTGCAAGAAGCGCGCTGCGTTTGTTTTAGCTGATTGTAACTTGTATTGTAACCTTGCCCAAGGTGAATGTAGCGTGGGCCACCATTTGCCTGGCACACATCCACCTGTCAGCCACAACATTCAAACCAGAAAACTGTTTTGAATGTTGCATGGTTGTCTGATAGATATAAATTAAATGTGTGTATGTATTTATATATAAGGTGACACACTCTTTCGGTTTAGGTTATTTCCATATGCAAACATTTCAGTGCTGGATTGATGCTGAATTGTGTGTTGAAGGAAGCAGCGAAAAGCTTCAAATTACTGCAGTCACTTAACGCCCCCCACAGAAATAGTTTCTACCAAATTTGGGGTCTGAGTCGCCCTTCATGCCCCCCCCCCCTCACCTTGGGGCCACACTCATTCGTTGTAGGAGGTCGAACTCAAAACTCAAAAATGCGTGGTGCACAGAACATCAAAGATAGGCCCTGGGTCCGTTACACATACAAAAAACAACCAAAAAAAACTTGCTTACTTAGTTTAGTTAAGGCTTTGTTTTTCTGTCATGCGTGTGCGTGTCGGAGTTTCACAGCGGATGCTATTTATAGCTGCGCTGGAACTTTAAACATACCTAAAGTAAACCAACAGTGTGCCATTTATGCTGTAATCCGCTGTGATGCAAATCGCTTTTCATGCATTGGGAAGGGCATCACCGAAGCCATTGCTCGCCTGATTGATAAGTAGAAGGTTTTGAGTCGATTCCGTCTTAAGTGGCTGTCGGGAACCTCTGTTCAGGGAAACAGCAGCAACTTTCTCCATTGGGATGCCCAAGTGGCCTTCAGTGTACTGCTTCAGATCGTAGGAATTTGTATTTCACGGCAAAAGCGCTGCTGGTTTTATGCACAAATTGTGAAACAAGTGCCGGATAGCAAAAATGCATGGGTTACGTTCTGAAAATCGGTTGTCTTTTTAAGATATACAGCGTATGATGCCCTCTTTGCTATTTTACACACCTGTAAATAACGGTGCCACCATACTGACGCGCCATACCGATGTGCGTACGGTGTAGTCTTTCCCACCTCATCGGGAGTGAGTGCTCACGGCTATTTATTATTCAAGACAGCTGTCTCCGTACAGTCGTGCGTTTGCACCCTCTCGCCCAAATGCTGACATTTTAAAGAGAGTTGCTGGTGGTTGGGTTGGGTGGTTGCCGTGGGGTGAATTGGGATACTCGGGGACTTTCCAAACATTCGTTAGTGAGGTGCCGGGTCTGCCTGGTGTTCTACACACACACATTAACTGTCATCTTTTTATTTTCTCATCCCGGCAGTTTATCCCAGAACTCAGCCGCAGGCTCGGAGGGTCGGCACTTGATTACATAGAGCAGGTGGCCGTGCCATCAGCCACAGGGGTCAAAAGTCTGTGTTGACTTGTGTGCTCTCTCTCTCTCTACATATATGTACATGTGTAAGAGAGTCCAGTTGAAGACTAAATTTAAATTCAAAATTAAGTTTAATCTTTAAATCAGCTGGTGGATCCAGGGCTGCTTTTCTCAGATTTGCTGTGAATGCCCCTCAACTAACTCAGGTCTCTTTTTCTTTGTGCCTTTCAGGTGTAGCTGCTAGCGTCCCGAGGAAATGCCGCTGAGGTTTCGCTCTGTCATACCCTACACACTGCCCGGAGTACTTGCGCTGATCGGCTGGTGGTGGTACATCTCGCGGAAGAAAGAGCGGCTCATCAGTCATGACAGCCCGGAGGGGGCTCCGACCGTCGTGGGCCTCAGGGCATCTCCAGCGGAGGGCAGCAATGGCCTGGTGGAAAAAGGCACCGGGTCCCCACACGCGACGCCGAACGCCCCGCCGCACACGTGCCGGCCAAGGTCGAAAACCAGAGAGCAGAGCGTGAAAACATGGATCACGGAGAGGAAGTACACAAACCCCCAGTCGTGACTCCGCCATCGCCTGGCAAAGAAGACAGTCTGCATGTGTCAGAGAAAGACCACAGAGAACTAGAGGAAAGCTTGTTACTTGCTCTGGAAGCGGAGCTGGAGAAAGACCAGATCAAAGCCTCTGCTCCAGACGCCTCGGTAGAAGAGATCGTCCTGCCAAGCCAGTCCAACGAGGTCACCGACTCCCCCCCCACAGCGGCCTGCCTCTCTGACGCGCAAAGGCCCGAGCCGGAGGGAGAGGTCGCGAGGCACCACAGTGCTGTCGATCCTCAAGATGAGGCAACTGTTTGCGCAGAGACCCCAGCCAAAGCGCAGAGGGCGCCCCCGTCGGAGGCGGACACTCTGGAGACGCCCCCGTCAACGCAGGACTTCCACCAGCACATTCTAACGAGCACGCCTGCCGCGCCGCACACTACCTCCACGGCCTTGACCGCGGCCCAAGACTCCGCCGCCGCACCGGCGCCCTTGGAAGACATGCAGATATACAGCGGCAGTGGAGAGGAGCAGGATCTGGAGCGTCTGGCAGCTGGACTCATATGCGGGGTCATCTCGGCAGCCACCCAGGAGGTCCTTGGTGTCACCAGGTGCCAGATCACAGACAACAGCCAGCCCAGCAGCAGCAGCAGCAGCAGCAGCAGCAGACTACGCTCCCAACAGGAGGCGATCACAGCAGTGCAGCAGCAGCAGCAGCAGCACCACCACCATCCGCTGACCAGCTCCTCTCAGACAAGCTGTGAGTCCACAGAGGCGACAGAGAAGGATCGACAGGGGGTACCCAACGGGTGCTCGTCGGCTCCAGTGTGGGAGCCCGTCGAGGTCAGCCAGAGGAGTCAGCAGACGAACAGTGCACAGAGGGGTCAGCTGCCGACTCCGCCGCCTGACGCGGCGCACAGCATCCCTCTGCCGAGCACGAAACTGAAAGGCGATGACGTCGCGGCGCTGGCTGAGGACTCGGCCTGCAGCACGTGCCACTCTGAGGACGGCATCAGCGGCGAGGACCTCCAGAACAGCATGTTCGACAACCAAACGGACGCGATCCAAATAACAGACTTGTCGGCACGGGAAGCCGGGGAAGCCGCACAGCCCCAGTCGCTGGTTGAGCCCGCCACGGAGGCGGTGGTCCTGGCCACGGCTGAAGAGGACTCGGTGGATGCTGTGTGCGAGATTAAGAGGCTCAACGGCGTGGGCCTGGGGAATGGAGCTCATGGGACATGTGAGGTGGAGACGGACCAGTCTGGAGGTGAGAATCTCGCACTTTATCCTGGGAGGGAGTGTTGCAGAGTGTAGCCTGACTGATGCGTGATGTGTTTGTGTTTTTTATGCCAAAGTTGATATTTGAGAGTTTCGAGATCTGATCATACATCAGCTGACAGGCCTGCCACATAAATGCATATACATATTCATATGCAGAGGATTTGAACTTTAACAAACTCAAATCTCAGAATTGCCTCTAAACTCCAAAACTATGATGGAAGCGGAGAGATGCGATGGAAACGGGGCGGCGCCTAAGCTGTTGCTGAAACGGAGGCCAGTACAAGCTATGAGCAGGATGCACGCTTTATTTTCTGACTGATGTTCCCGCGTTATGGATGACGAAATGCATCGAAATAGGCTGAATGTCTTTGAGGTAAAACGTGAGACTGGACACACAACTGTTGTCGGGCGGAGGTGTGATTAATACACTGGTCACGATGTCGGGCATTTATAAAAAAAGAACGAAATATCGACAGATGCGAAAAGGCAAGGGCCAGAAGTACGTTTCATCTCCTTTTAATCAAAACAAAATCAAATTTTATTTCCATTCCTGATGTAAGGGATTTTAAAAGCTGATCCCTCTCAGCTAAAGCGACCATTTGTATTAAAGAGCGGGCTGCATCCAACAAATTAGACCCTGAGATATTTACATTTCACTTTGAATGTTGCTAGAAGTGATGTTCACATATGTTTACTTTATACGTGCCCGCGTGTGTGTCTCCAGGCTCCGACGTGAACAGTATGGACTCGGTGGACAGCGGCTGCACCATGGGCACTGGGGAGAGCCAGAGCAACCATGCTCCCCTGAGCTCTGAGCTCATCATCTGGGAGATCGAGGTGCCAAAGGTGAGTCAGGAGAACGTTTCGATGTCTCGTATACGAATATTTTTTTTTCTAGTAAGAAAAGGTCTGGATTGCAGCAAGGCTCTTGCAGTTTGGTTCACATTCTTGAAAAATATTAAAACCTGGCTGTTCCCTGTGAGCGCTGACACGCACGGTCTCCTCTGCCCGTCTCCTTGCACCAGCACCTTGTCGGGCGGTTAATCGGAAAGCAGGGGAGGTTCGTGAGTTTCCTCAAGCAGAACTCTGGTGCAAAGATCTACATCTCCACCCTGCCTTACACACAGGAGTTCCAGATCTGTCACATAGAGGGTGAGTCGGGGGGGGGGGTTGGGAATCAAGAGCAAATTATCGGATCCTTTCCGAGGAGCTTGTTCCGGGCCGCGCCTAATGCTTGTTCGTTTGGTGTCTCCGCAGGTACGCAGCAGCAGGTCGACAAAGCCCTGTCGCTGATCGGGAAGAAGTTCAAAGATCTGGACTTGACGAACCTCTATGCACCTCCACCGCCCCCGCTCACGCTGCCGTCGCTTCCCATGACCTCGTGGGTAAGGACGGGCTCTCCGGCTGCTCTGCGCCACCATTTATGTGGAGAACTGCGCTTCAGTTGGTGCAGTGCAATGCAAGGCGAGGCAGATGCCGTTGTTATTTTCGCATCATTTCTTTCATTCCGTAGTTTGGTTTGGCGCCAGTTGGCGTTTATTTATCACATACTTGTGTCTGAAGGTTCAGGGTTTCAGGAGGAGGCAAGTTTCGCCAGTGTTTAACTTTCCTTGGAGGGAACAGGCAAGATACCCAAATATAATGAGAACCCACTAACTTTCTCAGTTTGTCCTGGTTGTGTTCAGGAGATTCAGCAGTTAGGCCTCCCTCTCACTCACAGCTGGGGATTCATTTTCAGGCTGGTAACATACCCAGATTGGTTGATCTCCACACGCCCATTCCCTTATCGGATCTTTCTCAGTCTCTTTTGCCTCTCAATGACATCACAGGCATCTGCACCCTCCTAGTTTCCTCGCAGCAGAAGGAAAAATGAGCTAGAACAACGATGACGAACGTCACTTCAAACCACAGTAGAGCCTCTGTGGTTCGGTGAAATGAAAAAACATTGCGTCTCTTCTCAGCTTCTGCTCCCCAGCGGCGTGACGGTTGAGGTGATAGTGGTGAACATTGTGTCGGCCGGTCACATCTTCGTCCAGCAGCACACCCATCCCACCTACCACGCCCTGCGAAGCCTCGACCAGCAGATGTTCCTCTGCTACTCCCAGCCGGGGACCCCCGCCCTGCCCTCACCCGCCGAAGGTAAGCTTGGTCAGGCGGCGGGATTTGAGTCCCCGCTCGCTGATGAATGTTTCTGCAGTTTTAGTCGCTCCATATGCACCTTTAGTATTTTTACCTCCTCAGTCTTACTCCCTCGTGGCATTTTAAGAGGTGTAAACTTAATTAGGCAAAGCAAACACTACTTTAAAATTTTGTACTTGAAGTCAGCACTGTTCTGCGCCATGAGGGCAAGAACAGGTTTGCTGTCGGCTGCCGCTCGCGGGCGTAACAGTCTGTCCGTCCCCGTCTGCCTTCCAGTTGGGGTGATCTGTGCAGCCCCGGCGGTGGAGGGAGCCTGGTGGAGGGCCCAGGTCATCACCTTCTACAAAGAATCCAATGAGGTGGAGATTCGATACGTCGATTATGGCGGCTATGACAGGGTTAAGATCGACACACTGCGGCAGATCAGGTGAGTATTTTCTTTTTTAGGCGAGATAGGCTTCAAACAGATCATAGAGTTGAGATTCTGCCTTACTGTTGCTTTTACTCTGCTCATTTTTTTGTTTCGTTTTTATAGGTCTGATTTTGTAACACTACCATTTCAAGGCGCAGAAGTATTGCTTGACAACATCGCCCCGCTCCCAGGTACAACACCGACACCTGATGGCAGCCTCATTGAAAATGCCCTACTTTGTCTTCAAGCCGAGTCCAGAGTGTGACGCGTATTTCAAATGTCTCTCGCCAGGCGAGGATCGTTTCTCACCAGAGGCAACCTCAGCCCTGGAGGAGATGACCCGAGGAGTGGCACTGCTCGCGCAGGTAAGGCCGGCCTCCCCCTCCGAGCTGCTCCGCTGCATCGGCAGCTGGTCTCTTAACGGGCATTTTTGTCTTTCCGTTCCCGTCCAGGTATCAAACTATGACAACAACACTGGCCTCCCGCTGGTCCACCTGTGGAACATGGTTGGAGATGAGGTAGGCGTTGCTTTTGCAATACAGTGCCATGTGATGAGCGTGACACGCGCTCGTAGTTTTGGGATTATACAAGCTATGTAGCCATGTGGTCCAGCTTTAAAATGACAACTTCTGAGTTTTATAGTTTCTTACACACAGTTGATAACTTTTGTCTAACTGACACAACAGTCGTGCTTAGAAAAAGTGAGACCAGTACATTCGTATAAGTGTAAATAAGAAATTAATGGGATTGAGTTACATATTTGTAAGGAGGACATACTATGTAAAACAACATTACAAAAGGCTCTTCATTCCCACTGTGGTGCCTGAATACCTGTTCTTGCACCAACATGCATACCTTTCTGTTAGGATATTTTCAGGATCATGTCCATTTCCACAACACCAGTCCCCCCACCAGTAAATAAAGAAAATATTTTTTTTAAAAATAATAAGTTTGGTGCTAAACTCCCATGAGTTAAACTCAGTCCTTCCCACACAGATGTTTCACATTAAGAATATAACACTAATCAGAAGAACTGCGAAGTAGAGATGATGGCAAATTATTATCAAATGAAGTCGAAATTTTATTTATGTCTGTTCTCTTTTTCCAGGTGATTTCAGTGAACCGTACACTGGCAGAGAGAGGCCTGGGTGCCTGGGTGGATGGATTTTGAACTCCGAACACCGACTGACCTCTACACCTCCTCCTCCTACCCCTTAACTCTCTTGTGGTCAGGCGTTTTGGGTCACGGGGCTTAGCCCCCGGTCTCTGCCCCACCAGCCCCACCACTGGATTGAAGAAGATTGTCTTTTCCTTTCTCTTTTTTTTTTTTCCCCCCACTGTTGTTATTGTCCTTGTTCCCCTCCTCCCCCAGTTCATTTTGAAAATAAATTAAAAATTGTTTGCAGGCATAATCTACAAGAACACAGCACTGCTTCGAAATAAGACAACGTTCCCCTCTTGTACACAAAAAGAACTTAAAGAAGGACAGGAAGAGGTACTTGTAAAAAATTTTTAAAGAAAATCTATATTGTAACTAAATAAAGGTGCAACAAATGTTTTTTTTTTTTCCTCCCTGTCCGACCTTAATTTTTGCTCTGGGCCTTTGCGCTTAGACTGTGGATGATCCCGCTGTGTGGATGGACAGGCGCCTCCATCAGACTATGTAGACACTTGTTGCCAGTACGTTTTCACTTTTGCGGACACTTCGGCTACGGTCATCTGTAGACCAATACCTTTCAATGTTGATTGGGATATTCTCATCTGGATAGAGTGTGGGCATGAAGGCTGCAGAGACTGATGGGGGATATCACCACAAAGTGCAGAGGAGGCCAGAGGGTGGCCCCTGGTGGAGTACAGAGCACCCAGCTGGTCTGCCCAGCGCTGTAGCCTCCAGAAGAACCAGGAGTTTCCATCCACCAGACAAAATACAGTTGAATACCTTTTTTCTCTGGATCTCTGGAACTTGGAAAGTTTTCTCAAATTGACTGTGTCCCAGTGGATTTTTTTTCCTGACAGCGTATCAGCCATGTACAACCGATGCACATCATCATGATCCACTGCGATTTTATCACAGCATTTCGAAATCCCCAAAATATCTGTGTCCTCAGCAGTCATAAAAGAGGGTATGCGATCGCCGGGCACTTTAACGGGAACGCCAGAAACACTTGCTTGTTTCGTGCAGTCAGCCAATCACGTGGCAGCAGTGCAGCGCATAACATAGTGCAGACGCAGGTCAGGAGGTTCACTTACTGTTGACGCCACACATCAGAATGGGGAAAAAATTAATCTGAGTGACTTTGACTGTGGTGGTGGACGAGCTGCAACAGCATAAGACCAAAATAAGTTACCACTCCTATCAGCCAAGACCAGAAATCCAATGCAGTAGCAGACACAGTCTCACCACAACTCGGCAGCTGGAGACTGGGTCTCATGAAAGTGGATTTGGTGAACTTCATTGTCCTCCCCGGTCACCAGATCTGAATCTGGTAGAAAAGGAGGTCTGCAGCTGACAGATCTGCAGGGATAATGTGACGCATTCATGTCGACATGGAGCAAAATCTTAAAGGAAAATTTCCAACATCTTGTGAAATCCATTGCACGAAGAACCAAGGCTGTTCTGAGAGCAAAGGGAGGAGTTTCCCAGCATGACTGCGGTGTTCTCGTTGAAGTGCTCAGTGACTGCATGGCTGAACATCTAAAACCTGAAGGGGGACAAACTTGCTGGAGGTCCGACTTGACTCGTCTTCACTAATGTACTGTCTGAGTGTTTCATGTTGGTCAAAGAAAGGCAGGTCTTCTGTGCTGAGATGCGGCATTAATACACTATATTAGTGATTTGTCTGATGTGGAGCAGAGTTTCGGTAATATGAAGCTGCTGTTGCGACGCTCTGACGTCTGCGAGGGTGTCGGTAAAAGAGAACCACTAAGAACTCTGACTGGCGTGCGAAAGATTTGGTTGGCAGTACCACCCTTCAGCGTGGCCCCATTGTTAATTGTCCATCAGAATAGAGCTTGTGTCATCAGTATGCATTGTAAACAGCCCAGGAGCAGTTCCACACTTTTAATCATGGCGATACTTGTGGTAAATTGAAAGCAGAAAGTCTGGTTGGATTTCGGCACCCGTCAGCCTGTGTTGTACGGGGCCTTGTTCTTCACATGTGGATAACAAGAGTTCACTTGCAATGCTCGTGCATTCTGTTTGTACTCCCCCCCCGTCACCAGCTTGGACAAAGCAAGTCCTCCATCCCAAACCTGAGAAATGTTGAGGTAGTTTCTAGTGTTAGGAGCTCGCACCTTGAAGCATGTTCTGCTTGATGACTGCACCCTGGTGATTCTGCATAACCACAGAGCTGGTTATGACAGATGACAGAACGAGAACATAGTACAGTAGATTTTCGTATGTCGAACATAAGGCTATAGAATGTAGGAAGTTTGTCCTTATAAATATTTTGGCTTTTTCCCCCTGTAAGACTGTTTTGCAACCAAAGGAGGGAGGGTCAGAGAAAATAAGTTCACGTTCGATCAGATCCATCAGACCAAAAGGATGCGTTTAGAATTAATCAACCGCCTGTGGATTCATTTGTCTGATAAGGGACAGCAGTGGGTGGAGAGCTGGACCACTGCTACTTTCAAGTGAAGGTTGTGATGCAAAAAAAATCCCACAAAAAACAACTTTAAAGTAATGTGAGTCAGATAAATCGATACAGGGTTAAAAAAAAAAAACTCAGACAAAAAGCATAGATCACATCAGTTCACTTCATTCAAACAGACAGGAGTCACGACTTGACGTGATCATGATGACACTGACTTTCTTGAGAAGTCCTCTTTACCTGGTAATGTCACATACTGCCCCCCACCAGTATGAAGAACAGGGTCCTGAGCAGGTCGAGCCGCAATCCTACAGACTACAACAGCATTTTTAGCTTTTCAGATCAGTCTCTTCACGCGTCTTTTCACAGTAATTGAGTTTGTTTTTTGTTGTTTGTTTTTTTCAGACATTGACTCGTATTGTTGATCCAGTATCACGATATCACGACCATCCCTCTCTGTGTCCGCTTAGATTCAGCTCGGAGGGGCCGAAAAAAGGGATTACTGACATTAATTCAGAACATTAAATCCACGTGTTTCATGCTTTTTATTGAGTGTCCTTTCCGTGGAAATGAAGTCCATATTACTGTAGCAATAAGGCAGCTTTATTTGGACGTTTTGAATGACGGGAGGGGGGGGCGAACGTTGTGTTCGACACAACTAAGAGAAAACTAACTACGTACCGAATATAACACAGGTTACCAACACTAACGACAACAAGGACAGCTCCTCGATAACGCATAACGTACAATAATGCATCTCAGGAATGGTTTGCTAAGGCGATCGCTTAATAAATCAACGCGCCTGAGGGCAGCGGACGGCGGAAAGGGAGGCGATCGCGCTGGGAAAACATTCAGACAGGAGAGCAGCGCGGGACACGCGTGACCTCCGGAGGAAGGTGACCGCGTGCGGGTGCTGGAAACCGGAGCGGTGGCCGTGTCGTCCGTCTGTCACTGTCTTGCGTGCGTCCTTCCTCGCCGTTTCGCACGAACCGCGAGTCCACATTTAAAAAACAATAATTCCACGCCGGTCTACTACCCCCCCCCCCAATGACACGATAACCCCCGCTGCCCAGAGACCCCTTTAGAGTTTTGTTCTTTTCTCTGTAAATAAGATATTTGACTGTACTTTTCTATAACACTGGAGAGAAAGCGATATAAAGGGAACATGTTTTTTTTTGTTTGCTTGTTTCTGTTTGGTTTGGTCTGATTCATCTTGCCGCCCCTCTTTCAGTCAAGTCACTCGATGCTCTCATACTGTGGGACTGATTTTTTTTTTTTTTTTTGTAAAGTGTTTGCGCAGCCAGACACGTTATCCTTTGATTGTTTGAATGGGTGTTTCTGAGCTGTTGTGCCCAAAAGCATTTAACGTGTACAGATCAGTTTTTGCTATAGGCTCATCTTAAGTTCGATTTGCTGATTGTACAGATATATTAGGGAAAAGAATAAAAGTTATTGAAAGTATTTCTGGTCCCTTTCTTTTTCACGTCTTCCTTAGTATGCGGGTTTACAGGAATTCTTGGTCACATTGTTTCTGTCGGTCAACGGATGTGTGATCGCCAACATTTGTGTGTATGCATGGCAGATCTCCGGTGCAAAGGAAGTTCTACAGAAAGGGAGAATGGAATGGATTATTTTAGAAAATCTAAAAATAAAATACAGTTGGACTCATGAGTCAAATCTAAATGCATTTGTCGGGTGAATCACTGCTGTGAAAGTGTATTGTCGCTAAAGCAGTCAAATGTAGAAACTGTGTCACTGAGGTCAGCTACTTCTCATTTAGATGAACAGCAACCCAACAGGTGAGGCCAGGTGTTCTTTGAAGCTAAGTCACATCAAAGCTCACATCTGATGCCAGTCATAACAACGGCAACAACAAAAAGCCTGCACCTGTAGTATGAATGTGCAGCTGACAGCTCTTCACCTCTACTGGGGTGGGGGCACTTACCCAGTTATCATTCTAAGAGCAGGTAGTTTGGTGAAATTAAGTGGTTCCCAGCATAGCTCCACCCGACCTACACCTCACTGTTGGTCTTTCCAGACAGGGGTCATTTAAAACACCTGCGGGGTGCTCAAAGCCTGGAGTCTGCAAACTCCTGTGCAGCGCACAGCTCTCGTTCCCTGGAGTTTTATTCCATATGTGACACCCAGCACTGGCACCAGCAGCAGGGGCGAAAGCAGGACTCAGACAGTAGACTGAGGCCTTGGGGCACGGCTTGAGAAGCTGCATTAAATTTAAAAAAAAAAACAAACAAACAAACAAGCTTATCAAAGCAAGACAGAAAGCACAACCATTTGACCATTTGCACTTCAAGTTAGACTTCTCCCAAAATGCTCCTCAAAAACTGTGCTGACAAGCTACCCTGGAGTTTTGTTTATATTCATCAGTCTCAGCATATTTTATACATGAAACAATACCCTGCTACTATTATTCCTGATAAAATAAAATAAATGGTTTGATATTTGACAGATTTTATATTTGATTGATTTGATATTTGATCTTGTTAAATTAAACAAAAAAACGCTTTGACCTATATTCTTTTCAGAGCTTGTCAACTGCTTTTTTTACACACTAAATTTTTTTCTAATTACCAAAAATATGTGTTTTGATGGGCATTTTTTTTTTTTTTTTTAACTTTCTGTAAACACTGCGCGTTACGCTCCGTCTACACACGTAAACACGCCTTTTATGTTGAAGCTCGCAGTGGGTTGCGGCGAACCTGGCACATCCGGTCTGCTGGCTAAATTTAATGGCATTCGCGGTGGTGAGGGGAGGGGACGTCGTCCTTCTGGTTCCCATTACGATGCCAGAACCCACCGTCCTGCTGCTCAGCTGTGCTTCCTGTCGACTCGAGCGAACTGGGGACATCATCCGTTCAGCTGAACCCTCCGTGCCGCTGTCAGTGAGTAACGTTACCGTTGACCATACGTTTTCATTTCTGTTTTTCCCCAGCTGAAAGACGCGTTTTACCGCACGCAGCTTGGACTCCTGGATCTAATAGAAATATTTCGCCTTAGTTTTGCCGCTTCACTTTGTAAACACGACGAGGGTCGTGTGTGTGTGTGTGTGCGTGTTTGTGTGCGTGGGGAGAAGTGTTGTTTTTAGGAGCACGCATCTCCTACATGGAGAATCAGTGCACTTCGTGAGATTCGCGCGTTGAATTCGGCGACACATTTAATGCGAGAGCTAACGAGGGTAGAATCACTTGGCCGAGGCCTTCTGGGATGATTCCCTGTCTGGAGTGCATATGTCGCCTGGTTGCGATTAGTTAACGATAGCTGGGGATTGCTAGCGCATCGCTGCTAAACCTCGCCTCGCCAAAAGGCCGCTGCTAACATTAGCTACGGCCGCACGAAGTCAACGCTGCACACTTCTTCTTCCTTTCTTTTTTTCTCGCAGCGAATCTGGACGTTTCGAGCGGCGTTTGGCCGCGTGTGAGTTGGCTAGCAGCTGAAGTGCACCGTTAGCTGGCTAGCATCGATCTATAACCGAGGAGAGCGCACGCGCAGAGGGGCGCGTGCCGTTAAGGTATGCCACGCTTTATAAATAAGATCCCTTAACGTAGCCCCCAAACGTTTCGCGGGCGGGACGCGTAAACAAAAAGTTGTGAGCCGCAAGTCGCCGCGGTGTTCGTCAGCTGTCCCTCCCGAAATACTCTCCTTTAAATACACCCGGTCGGCCAGCGTAATAGAGATTTTGATTTACACCGACTTTTATTTGTCCCCTTTTGGCTACAGCAGTGGCTGCCAGGTTCTGGTACGTTGTTCGGATGACTGAAGTCGTCACGCTACCTGAACTGAGCACTTCTTTTGGCCATCGAAATATGATATGATAATATGCTACTAGATCCTTAATGGCTTATTTAAGTAAATTTTATTTCTTCTCACCAAAACGCATACTGCCAGGTAATGCGCCGGTGGCTTGGAATTAAAGTTGTTTGTCAAAATCGTGCCTTTTACATGACTTGTAAAGTGAAATGAATTAAGGAATATCATCTTCCAGACGACACCGGCGAGGAGTGCAGATTCTGAAGCATATCTTTAATTATAATGCGAAAATCTTTAGTTATCTGCTTCTGTTGATCGCCGCAGCCTGGGTCAACTGAATGCCCTATTGGCAGGAAGGATAAATCGCTCGTCACTGACTTATCAGGGCAAAACATCGCAAATGAACCCTGTCCACTGAAAAGAAAACAGCCGCCACGAACATGATGCCCGACTAAAGGCCGATAACACGGAAAAGGCGGCTGTATTGTGGGGGCTTGTGTGTGTGTGTGTGTGTCGCTAAGTGAAGTTGTCAGATTCTTACAACACAGTGCAGTGAGTAAATACACAACTCCTTCTTTTTCACCGTTGTAAGGCCATTTTCGCGATACCATCGTGGTTCCTGCAGCCGGTTTGCAGGGCGAATGCCCCGTGCATGATCTTAATCACCTGTTTACACCCATGCTCAAATGTACAAATAGCCTCATTTCCCCATGCAAGAGAAAAGGGAGATTTTTATCAAACTTAAGTGCAACTTGGCCTGATTTGGGCCACTCAGGCGGCGCTTCCTGTCCCACTGTGTGCAGAATCTGATTGGTGAAGTTAGCTGGGAATGGCACGCAGCCCGAGAGGAAGTGCCGCTGGACAGACCTGCTCGGACAAGGAAAGACCCCAAACCAGGGAATCTTGTACAGTTTGTTTTGGACAAACCTGAACTGGGCTGGTGAATACGCAGGCGTTCGATGATGAGCGAAGCACGATTACACTGAGTGTCCCTTAGCTCTGTGCGGAGACCTCTCCAACCTTTCTATTAGGGCTTCTGCACTTCCCATCTTAACGTTTCCGTGTGGCTTTAGTGGCCGTTAACGCCCTGACTGCCGGACACAGACAAGGAAGACTGTGTGATCTTTTTTTTTTTTTTTTTGTCTCTCGTCCCTTTTTAAAACAGACATCCCACTGTATTGCTGTTAAGGAGACCCCTCGGTACACAGTTACTAGTAATATAATATGAAAAAATGGATATGAATAAGTAATACTGGGGTAATTAAGTTTCAAGTCTTTATTTTTTCCTGCACTAGTAAGCCCGTGTGACTTGGTTTGGTCATAATTAACTTTCCTTTTGAAGACGTGTGTTGGCACCAGTGATGACGTTGCAACTTTTTTCCTTTTTTAAACTGGGTGCCGCAAATCCCAACGTAAAACGAAAAAGCGCGGCGTGCGCTTCCCCGCGGACTGGCCGGGGCGGCCGTTCCCGCTACGCCCCTCGGTGCCATGCATTCGGTTACTGAAATTAGAGGGGGAAATGTGTGCACATCTGTGACCTAGATCCAGCCAAACAAAGCCTCAAAGAGTAGTTTAAGTGTTCTGGTTCATGTGCCAGATGGCCTCTCACGTGCTGATATGTCACCAGGTTCAGTGTTGGGTTTTTTTTTTCCCCCTTTTCGCCTCCGGTCGCGTTAATGGGAAGAAATTAAATCAAAGACCTTGACACCTGGCGGTACCACAAGGAAAAGACATTTTCCACTTGTCAGCCAGTTCTTATAACCGTGAAACGTTGGAAATTGGACGTTGCTTCCCTGAAACATAACATGGTACGGTAAACAATTCAATTCGACGTTCGATTGAAACATTTTTATTCCAGCACGAGCAGCCATCCCCTTGTTAGACGCGTCAGTCTTGATTTGTAAAGAAGCCCTGACAACTTTCTTTAATGTTCTTAAACCAAGTGTGATTTAACTGCCGTTTCATTTGGAAGGTACCACACTAAGGTCATACGGTCGTAGTTCATGTTAATGTTGTTGTTGTTTTTTTTAAATGTCCTGCCACCATTGTCGCGTGTCTTACACGCATATAGCAAATCATAGGACCATTCCGCCACCCAGGATCAGACTGCATCTAACGCAGTCTCCGGCTTCATTCACATAAGGCCATTCGGTCGTTCCACCTATTGCTTCACCTTGCAAAACCCGATTCTTTGTCGCCGTGGCATTGCACCCATTTGTGGTGTCGAGCTAAGCTGCGGGCCAGGCGGCAAAGGAAGCAAATCAGTGGGACGGTGAGCGATAGTGGCAGCCCAGGGTCGGCGCTGCCGGGAGATTAACAGCACTGCAGACTGACATAGATTGGGGGAACAGGTGAGGCCGGCTTAAACGTCCGAAACGATTCGGAATTCACACGCGCGGCAAACGAGCCGTGGACGAGCGCATGCTAAATGCAAATTCAGAGTTTAGGGACCGCGCGGCAAGTCGGCCCGATCCTCCCCCGCGTGCTCGCACATCACGGCGAGAGACACCCGAGGCTGTTTTTGCACGGATGTGGATCAAATATCACGCAAGTGTGACCCCGCGCCGCCTGCTCGTAACTTGTCCAGAGCGCGCGCGTCACTGGGAAGACCAGTCTGATTTCAAGCAGCTAACTCCCACACACTCTCTCTCACACACACACACACACACACACTCTGTCTCTCCCTCTGAGGGCTGAGAGTCCTGGATTGTGTGCTAAATATAGCGCGCTTCTTAGGTGCAGATTAATACGATGATGTTGGGAAGGTATCTTTGTGCGTGCGCGGCAGAGGCGCGCTATCGCTGGTACAGCACCCACACGCTCTCATTCTGCAGCAGAAGTAGGCTAAAAGATACACGGGTTGAAGTTAACCGTATTGGCAAAGCACATGAATGAGCATCATGCTGTGTGTCAGTATTACTTACTGACTGTCACACGATATAAATTGTTCTTTCCGCGACGGCCTCTCCTCACGGATCTCAATGGCGTGGCGCTCGGTTTACATGGCAACAGTGACTGAAGTAGACGTTTGCGGTTCGAACCCGCAGAGTGTGAAGTGAGCGCGTGAGACGCTGTTTGATGATCCAGCGAACTGAACCCTCACAACTGATTAGGGTCTGGACGTCTTTGTATGACGGGCTTCTCCGTCTTTTCACCTTGCTTGCCAGTTGGATTTCCGTGAGACCCAGCTGACGCGCACAAATGTCGATTCGCTTAAAAACCGTATCATGTCACAGTCACAAACTCTTGCTAATGTCCGTCCTCTCTCCCTGTAGGTGATTACCGTGATGCAGCCATGTGTGCTCCCCGGCGGATTTTGATTCCAATCTCCACCTGGTGACGGGACCGCCGACGTTTAATTTCTGCCACCGCCTGACCATTACAGCCCCCGCACAAACCGATAATACAGCCATGCCGGATGCAGCAGAATAAGAGGAATAACAAGTAGCACTTGGGGGTGGGTGGGTTGAGGGGGGGACTCCAGTTTTTCTAAAGTCCTATGAAAAGACTGCCATGTTTGTGTGAGAATGACAAACTGAACGGGGGGGAAACAGCGAAAAGCAAGTTGAGACTGAAGGGGCGGAAGTGGGCGGCGACGGACGGGGCAGAGCCGTCCTGTCCGTAGGTTGGCAGCACCTGAGGCAGCCCGGCCCTGAGGATGACGAGCCTGTTCAAGCGCAGCAGCAGCAATGGCGGTTCCAGAAGCGGCGGCGGCGGCGGGGCCGGCGGCGGACAGGGCCAGCTCAACAACAGCAGGCCCAACCGGCAGGTCCGCCGCCTGGAGTTCAACCAGGCCATGGAGGACTTCAAGACCATGTTCCCCTCCATGGACTACGAGGTGATCGAGTGCGTGCTGCGCTCCAACAACGGAGCGGTGGACGCCACCATCGACCAGCTGCTCCAGATGAGCATCGACGGACAGGGCTCGGATGACAGCTCGGATTCGGATGACAGCATCCCACCAGAGGTCAGTGGAAGGGGTCCGAGGGCACCGGCGCCACTCAGGGGGTCTGATGCTGGCCGGGCCTGTTGGTACCGACAACATGAACAACCCCCCCCTCGTTTCATTGATTGCCAGTGGGGTCATTGTTAGATAGACATTTCAAGATGATGAGGGAAAAATAGAAAGAAATTTATTGACCAACTGTATATGATCACTGGTTATAAATTACCCTTTTGATGACTGAATATTTATTCTCAGCCCTTCCGCTATGGCTTTACTGAAGATCACATTCACACACAGTCACACACACACACACACACACACCGCAAACATTCACAAACGCACACACACGCCTCCCGACTTTAGCGTTCGTTACGAGTTGACGGTGCAGTGACACAGAGTGACCGTGTCCGTATTCTATGTTTCTTCCCAGATTCTGGAGCGAACGCTGGAACCCGATAGTTCAGACGAGGAACCGCCTCCAGTCTACTCTCCACCGACGTACGATATGCACATTTACGACAGGAAATACCCAGAAACCCCACCGACACCTCCACCGAGGTAAGCGAAAGGCGCTGGATCCAGCAGCAGCAGCAGCTGGGGAGTTGATAATGCGACTCGTGCAGTTGGCAGAGCTAACTCGTGCGTTGTGTTGCTCCATGGGCTCTGCTAGATTTGAAGCCCAGCCACCTCAAGGTCACCAGCAGGTCAGAAGCTATCGGAACTGGAACCCACCGTTGCTCGGGAATCTCCCCGATGATTTTCTGCGGATTCTGCCGCAGCAGTTGAACAGTGCTAAGGTAAAAAAAAAACAGTCAAATCGCTCAGAAAATAGTTCTGGCCCATTTAATCACACTGTATATTTAAAAAAAACTATTACACTTACTATACACTGATTACTATAGTACATCATAGAGTATATAGGGAATGACTTTAAGTGATGTCTTTACGTCAGCAGAGCTCTCAGAGCAGCCTCTCCCAGCCTTCCTCCTCCTCCTCCTCCTCGGTTTCTTCAATGAGCCAGTGGACAGCCCAGTCCGGCGCTCGCTCCGGAGCTGCGGGAACCGCTGGAGGTCCGGGCTTGACGTCGGGCGGTGCAGAGCAAGACAAGAAACTGAAGCAGTACCTGGAAGACGAGCGCATCGCCCTGTTCCTGCAGAACGAGGAGTTCATGAAGGAGCTGCAGCGCAACCGCGAGTTCCTTATTGCCTTAGAGAGAGGTAGGAGCGTGCACATTTCATCTTTGACGATCTTTGACACACTGAGTGAATTGTGAACAGTTCTGCAGGGCACCTGAAAAGAGCCCCTGTTTTTTTGTGTTGTTATTGCCATAATCTGCCCTGATGCTCAATTCCTGTGCATGTCTCTTTTGGAATTACTTTTGTGTAAGTCGTGAAACTTAAATGTAGGATCGGAAAACCACGCGGCAATATCAGCAACCCAAAGCGACTAACGCTCGAGAGTGCTGGTGCTAAAATGTGAAACTCAGAAGAACCACTGTCCAGGATCACTGTCCAGGTGTGACTGCATTGCTTCTGACCTCGGCCTGGGTTTGTTTGGTAAATCTTGGGAGCAGGGTTCCACATGGTAGAACCTGTTCTGGTCAGATAAACTGCCGGTCGTAAGACCTGATCACAAACAACATTAGTAAAGAGTGTAAAGAAAACTGCAGTCGTTCAGACGATGGTTTTAAGCTGAGCCGAGCTCCTCTTTAGAAATTAGAGGCTTCTATAAAAGGCCGCCCCGGCTCTGTCCAGTCTGCAATCTACAGACATGGGATTGACATTGATTTCATTTCACAAAAGCATATTTCTCAAAATATAAGTTTCAAATAAAATCTTTGCCTCACGCATTTTAAATCTGTCACATTTTAGCGGTGCTTTTGGATTCCCGTTGCTGTTGATTGTCTCGTTATGGTGTGTTTCTCTGCTTATCTTCACTTGGACAAAATTAATTCCACATGTCTCCATTTTTCATAGTCTGACATCCCTCATCTTATGATCCAGCGCATCCTCACTCCCAAGTCATCACATATGGACGCATGGTCAGGACTCCCGGTGCACCCGGTGCATTTAAAAAAAAAAAAAAAAAAGGGTCCCCACTGTGTCCATATGTGGAGAGTTGGGAGTGAGAACAAGCTGAATGATCAAAGCACTTGCTTGCATTGTTTTAGCAGATGCATTTACAGCTCCAGTTGTGCCTGAGCTATGCAAAAAAAAAAAAAAAAAAAAGGTTTTTCAGGTGTTATATGAAGGATGAACCTCTCTTGCATCACGTTCATCTCACAAGTATGACTACAATTTTTAAGAAGGCTGACAAACTAAATTGTCTCGGCCGCTCTGGTGCAACAGTCCGACACTTTCCAACCTGCTCTCCCCTCTCATCAGACTGGTCGAGGCGAATCTTGTTCGTCACCTCTTCCTCGCGTCCGTGGTCATAACATCTGCTCTCTGTTTTTAGATCGCTTGAAGTATGAATCAAAGAAATCAAAGTCCAGTCATTCATCTAGCATGGAGAATTCCACAGGTAGATATCACTCATCAAGCTTCTTCTGCTCAAGCTCTTTACAATTTCTTTGCACACTGGATTCTACTGAATACTGGTCTTTGTGCGTCTCATCCGCTGCGATATTTGTTGGCTTGTGTCGAGGTTGTGGGCGACAGGCATCGCCCTGTGAACCCTCCCCCACCCCCGTGCTTCTGCAGTGGATGCGTTGCGTGCATAAATGTACACCGTGGTGGTAGTGTTGCTGTGTATGTTTGCAGGAGAGCAGTGCTCCGCAGCTTCGATGGAGGCCATCTCCGACGACGCCCTGTTCCGGGACAAACTCAAACACATGGGCAAATGTAAGTCTGGGTGATCTACTGTACCGCTGAACTGAGGAATCTCTCGCTGAGCCAAACGTCCTTTTACCAAATAGGCTCAGGACAAATTCATGCAACATTACGCCCCTGCTTTGAGGTCATTGTCTACTGTATTTACCAGAGATGGGGTTTTTTTTTTTCCACCTCCAGCAACAAGAAAGAAGCTGTTTGAAATTGCTCGAACGTTCTCAGAAAAGACAAAGAGGAGGAAGTCAAGAAGGAGGACGCTCCTGAAGCACCATTCGTATCCTTTGGTTTATTAATCCCCCGGTCGCGTTATCTGGCTCGCATCCCTTGTTTTTTTTTTGGAAGGTAGTGAAGTAGCCAGATCTCATCATGTGCCATTTAATGCTTTAATTCAGCAGAGAAAAGCATTTTACTTCATTCACACTTCGTTCTTGTCCTTGATGAGTGCGAACGGTGGAACGAGTGAAATGCGTATGAGCTAACATTTATACGCTTAAAGTTGCGCATCGTCTACATAGAGCGCTTTTCCACCACTGTTGTTGAGGTTTCTGCTGCTCTCATAAAGCACCCATCGCGGATCAGCCTCCGTAACCGTGATTTTGTTTGTCCACTTCCACCGTGTCCATGGCGTCCTTTAACTAAGCACCTTTCCAGGTTGGGCACAGCCAACTCTACAGCCAACCTCCTTGATGACGTAGAGGGAAACCCCTGCGGTAAGAAACGGAGGTCAACCCCACAATGTCAAACATTTTGGTTTTGTCGCCACATCACAGAGCAGTGTTATGAACTGGTCCAGCCACAGTGTCCAGAAACGCCCCTTTTGCTATTTTCCAAATATCCGTTCAGACAGAACTAACCTCTAAAACTACTTCAATTAGACGCGAGACACATTTTCCCATCATGGACTTTTCAAATTCCAAACAATTTGTACAGTACAGTCTGCAGTTGTAATAAGTTCCGTGTTGTGAAAACCTTCAACACATCTGTCAATACAAATGTATGTTCCTTATTGGAGATATGCATATAATTCTGTTTGTGCGTTTGGTTGCAGAGGAAGATGGTCAGCCTAGGAGGGCAAACACTCAGGAAGAGAACGAACAACGCAATGAGCCAGTATCATGGTGAGACGCTCCCCTGCCATTTCTCAGTGGGCTCAGACAAGTCCTGTTATAAACACCTGTATGTGTCTCTTTCTAACTTCCTAAGATGGTTTAATACAGCAAGACCCACTTGTCGGAATGAAATGAGGTCAAGACTGCGACATCATAACTTCCAAAAGAACAATGTGGCGCATTGTCATATTTCCAATGTGACTCTTTACATTTAAGCCAACGATGTTACATCCGACAACACTCATGGTTTTCACGGAGGAAGAAAATAGACTTTGTTGCGGGGGGAAAAAAACATACAAGAGTCGTTAGTTAATGTGAAAACAACAAAAATGACGACACGCATAATCTGTGCAAAGTGGAAATAAGGAAACCTGAGGTTGTAACCCACCCTGTTCTCCTGTTACCCTATCCCCACTCCCCAAGTATGAGGACAAAAACAAAAAAACAACATCTGTAACAAGCGTTATTATCCCACCCTCTAACCGAAGACACATGACTGAAGAAAAACAAGGTCAAGTACAGTCACACATCCCTGTGAGAAAACAGATGAGACAAAAAAAAGTTAATGCTCCAAAGCCTCCTAAGGCCCTGATACATGGGGAATGCGCTTTGAGCATAAACAGCGTTCTGTTAACACATGGGGGGGAGAAAACAAAATGACAAAAGGTGGTTTGTGAGTTAGCAGGCGCTGAACTGAGAAAGTTTCTTTCGTTTGTGTCGGACGAAATGCTGTGAGGATCCCTGAGCCGCTTCTGCTCTCGCTGGGTAGAGACTCCTCATCGTCCAGCCTCTGTTTTTTCTTCTGCTTTTCAGATCCTCCCTTGCTGCACCGTATCAGGGTTACCATGGCGACGGCAGTGGCCTTGCAGCTCTTCCTGTCCACACCTGTACACCCCACCCAAATCCTAACCAGCCAATATGAGGCTCAGCAATGAGTTGAGAACCCTTCCCCCCTCTTCCCAGGAAGAAGAAATGACACTGGGCGTACTGTCTATAAATGCATTATCTTTGTATTATAACACTTTGTCGATATATAATTTTAATTGTAAAGGAAAATGCATTAGTCCTTATCAGTGTTTGTTAATTGCTTCCTTTAATTCACTGAGAGGAAGCGGTAGGAAGCAGCACTTAGCATAGTTCTGACCTTGCCATAAGAACCTTTGTTATCTTTCCAGTCCTGTACAGTATCCAAAGTATTTCAAATCCAAAGTGTGCACATTCCCCTTTATATACACTAAAAACATGTAGAGCTTTTTTACCATGTTTTCTTAACCAAATTGTAATATTTTGCTGTTTCTGAACATCAGGGGTTATGTAACTGAAATTCTTTAGTGTCAGAGTACTGTGGCCATTAATGTTGTAGCCGGCCAGTTGTCCTCACTTGTCCATGGCCATAATAATCGTTCGTTCACATTTAAAGGACTGTGTTTTCGGAAAGCATGTTTTTTTTTGGGCGGCCGATTTGAATGCTGCAAAGTGAAAACGGTGTCACCCAGTCTATTGTAGCGCCGCTAGCGGCACAGTTGCACGGGTGAAAGTGGTGATGAGCTGTGTTGTCGGAACATTAAACAAGGATTAAAGACCACCAACCAGCATGGCTGTCACGTGAAGGATCCCAATACCTTGCTTCCCAAGTTTCAAAATGCTACCAGCATGAGTCTGGATACATTTATAACCAGGCTCCAGTTAAACTAAATTGGAGATGCTTGTAAAAAAGTCGAAAGGGGGTGATCGAAGGCTGTTGTCACGGAGAAGAGCCTGATGTGATTACTGCTCTGCCGCACGTCTTCCTGAAAGCAGTCGCCGTGTCGGTCTCTACGTCCACGTGAGAAGCGGCAGTGTGAACTGGGTTGTGTAGTCGAATGAAATGCGCGCAAGGGAGAAGTCGCGACACCTCCGCACACCTGGATAATAACTGCGAGCGTAACCGGGGTCGCCCGCGTCGGGAAGTGTCACGTGCAGCCCACCCAGCGCCGTAGGAGTGGGCGTCAGTCACTTTGTATGAAGCGTACTCAGGCCTTTAAGAAGGTCAGTTCTACAAGGCGGCATGTGGTTTCCATAACCTGCACATTTATTTAATCAACCCCGTTCTTACAATAGTGCATTCCTGCGCAGTAACATAACATCAAGGCGAGTAAAACCGAGCCTGCCCAGTTCTGTTGGATTATCTGCCACCACTTCCCGTACTGCGGTGGTTACAGTCTGTAATGGCAGTAAGACAGCGAATCCCTGAAAGCTAGGAAAGTCACATTTAGATGAATTGGGTTTTTTGTTTTTTTAAAGCAAAGCGCTTATGTCCCATACAAACACGATTGGCTGTTTTTGCAGGCTGGACGGGTTGAGAGGAATAAATACGAAGGAGACGACGTTTCAAAATAAGTAGCATCAAATTCAATACATTTCAGTGATGCCTGCGGACGGCAACATCTACCTCTTCCTACCCAGAAGCCCCTGCGTTTCTTAAGGTCATGCCCTGTTGGTTTGCATTACGTTTCCAGTCCCGCCACATCCAGATGAACTTGCCTACTGTTCTGCTAGGTTTCCAAGACTGTTTCATTTAAAAACCTGCAGGACGTTTTTGCGAGACATTCAGGAAATCGAAATTGTCATTCAGACTGCTTTGCCATATCTCAGGTTATCCCTGTGGTCTTCGAGCAAATCGTGTCAGAGAACGAATGGTGATCATTTCCACACGGAGGACGGATACGTCCGTTTGAGATGATCACTCTGAAGATGTATTATGATGGTATGCTGGGCTGAAGTTGGACAAAATGAAAATGAAAAAAAAGCCTGTGAGGCTTCCATCCACTCCTTTTCTGTTGTGCTTTTCCTCTGTATGTGTCAATGTGAAACTAGCATGGATTAGAGAAGTAGTAGAAGTCTGACATAGCCTGTGTGAACAGAAGGTGTTAGGAACGGAGCCCCCCCCCCCAAAAAAAAGAATGTGTTTTTGTAAATTTATAGTATAAGATTTCCATTCGTGAAACATTCAGTGCAACGTTTTTTCTCCGTTTGTGCATAAAACGTGTTTCTTTCACTTCAGAAAATCTCCTCTAATGATTTTATTTTTCTCCCCAGTGATCAAATAGACTTACATGTGCTATTTGCTTATTTAGTGATGAGCAAAGTTTGTATGTTGGATAGTAAATTTAAATAAGGGATTTATTAAAGGACCATTCCGGTGTTAATGCATGTTCGAACCATTTACTGTAAGTCATGTATACATAACATCATTTTTAAAGCTCCATTTATTACTATTTTTATAGGAACCACACATCAAATGACTGCGTGAAAAGTGTTGCTTGTAGTGACAAACCCACTGAGAATCACCAACACTGCATTCTCCTCAGCTCATCGCTCATTGGAGCGACAGGCAGCTGTTCTTATTGAAACAGTTCTGATAAAGCCGCTGCACACTACCTGCCCAGCACATTTACCATCTAAAAAGTCAATATTTTTCAAAAGAAGACCAAATATTGGACGAGTTGATATGAATTTGACTCCTAATAGATGCTAATGTTGCTCAGTGTCTGCTGGGTGTGTCAGTTATTTGCTGCCGCATTTATACCTGCTTGATGAAGGGAAATTATGTCATTGTGCTCTGTTGCCAACAGGTGGCCAAATAAAAAAAAATCAACTCAGCCTTAATAAATGGCCTGAAACACGCAAAAGCAACGGTCTGGTCCTTTAATGGCACCGTCAAACCGAAATTCACTGCCCATCCACGTCTGCGGAACTTGGCGAGACCTTTTTATACGCTTGCAACATGCCGGACAGGCTGCCTCCGGTCACGAATTCACTCGCCCCTTTTGCTTGAGCTCCAGAGTGCGATCTGATTGAACTTTGGCCTGCAAAGCCTCAAGTCTCTCCAAAGTCCAGCCAGTCTGAGACGGAAGGGTGGGAATGAGCTCTCATCCAGGACTCTTGAGTGAATATCCATGTCTGATATGTTCACATTGAAATGATACAAGCAGCCGTGAGGGAGAGATGCTGTTGGGCTGCGATGAGTGTAAGGATAGCAGCAAACGGTTAATGACAGTAAAGTGATTGATTAAACACTATTTAATTTACTCTTTTGGACTGTTTTTTTGTCAAAGGATATTTCTTCAAGGGACAAATCCCTAAAATGATCTCATCATCAGAATTAGGTGAGGTGTTTCCTCGTTTTGCCTGTGTGTCGTCACATTTCTCCCTGATGTAGCTTAATGTTGTCTCTTAAGTCCACTTTGTTTGAACAAGGAAAACCCTTCAAAATAGATCCCCATGTGAAAAGTGAAATGAATCTCCAATTGCTTGACATTTATTGGCTTTTTGACAATTATGGGCTTTCAAAATATACACCCTGGAAACGTCAGTCAGCACTAAGCATGTGTGCCCTCATTTTTTAAATTTTTATTCTTTTTTTTAAAAGCCATTTTTAAATCAAGTTAATAAAAGGAAGAAAGAATCTCAGATCAATCTCAGAAAGAATGAGTCAACATGAGTCATAAGGCGCCTGAAAGATGAGTGTCTTTTGTTTTTAGTCCATGACCTTTACCCACTTCCTGTTTACTCTGACAATTTTTAATCCATATGCTCATATGCATATATAATGATGTTTGTGCGTGATATTGTGTGTGTGTGTGTGTGTGTGTGTGTGAGAGAGAGAGAGAGAGAGAGAGAATTAGTTCTTGGTGGATGAAGTGATAGGTAAGTGGGTTGATTTTTAATTGTTGTTGTTGTTGGACAAAAAAAAGAGGCCCTTCAGCAGTCCCTCAGAAGCCCCACCCTCCAAATCCACGGACAGGCAGACAGTCACGTGAAAAGCGGATACTATTCCTTCTAGTATTTCCTATGGCATACTCACTAAATGATTATTCTTCCAAAACACAGAGCACTGTATGATCCACGTTATCCGCGTGTGACAGAGCACTCAAGGGAAAATCAACTCGAAAAAAATGTTTCACTTTGTTTCTTTGAAAGGGACAATGGACGTTTATGAACGTCAGTATAATATACAAGATGTAAACATGCTGGTTTGCACCTCGATAGTCATTTGGCAGGTAACGTGATACAAGAATATGACGAATACAGATGCTCAGTTCATGCACAGACACATGCCGGTAATGTACCTCGTTCTCCAGTGTTTATTTAGTGTTACGAGTGTGACGTTCGTATTAATTTCTCATCAAAGCGTACACTAGATCACGTGATGTCATGTGATCTCCGCTTTTTAAGCTGGTCGGCAAACATGACCGATTTTCTGTCGAGGAGAATCGTCTGGACGCCTGCTGAGAGAAATGCCCACATGTTACACAGGTTTATCGTTGTATGTGTGCGTCTCGTGAATGTACACAAACTTTCAGGCCGGTCAGGCGCAATGACGTGTTTATGGTGCACGTGAGTTCCTGGTTCTGCTTCACGATGGCAGGCAGTGTCTTACAAACAGAGCACAAACCACATCATACACCCAGCTTTTGCCCCGTCTTTGCCATCAGTCAATACAATGCCAAACAGGAAAGTAAAACATTAACCACTATTATATTTGATTGTTTTTATTTCCACACTGAAATAATTGTGCTGCACCTTGTCTGATCTGTTAATCGATTACTGTATATTTGTAAATATATTACCTTGACCATTAAATCTTTTTAAAAATTAAAGCAAAAATCCTTTCAGTATTTTTCCTACTCCAACAAGTCATAAATGAAGACCATATATGAGGGTTTGAGTCAGTCATTTAGCTCGATCTCTTAAAGAGACAAGAACATAAAAATGGTTAATACTGTATGTGGAAAAATACGTGTTTTGCTGTTGTTTGCAACCTGACATACAGGCGGACATGCTAATTTGTTTTTAAAAAGTTGTACCAAATCTAATTTATACTTAGTAAGAGCGAACTCAGCAGCAGCATGTAAGAATTTATCATGTCATTTTATCTGAATGACGTTATCCGTTCATATCTCATCATAAAGAAAAGCTTTCTTGCACGGTGTCTTATATTTGTATCGACTTGTTATTTACTACTACTTTTAGTTTCATTAGACAAAATCTTCGATCAAAGGACACGTCTCAGCAGGATTTGAAAAAAAACGTGTCCACACATTTATCTTCCGTAGACTTGGCAGCTGTAACAGTGTCAGTTTAAAGTTTATCGTTGGTTTAATAAAAAAAAAAGCTTCGGAAGAAAAATAAAACCTACCAGTCGGTGGCGGTAATGCATCGTTTGTTGCCAAAAGAAGGTGCGCGTGTGTTGTTGGGGGGGTACAGTTTAAAAAAGAAAAAAGGCAGTAGGGGGAGGAGTTACCAGTATTACCATGGCAACTCTGCTGACGTGAAAGAAAACCCTCCCAAGGTTTTATGGGCAGCCGTCGTCGACAACCAGTTAGAATCCATTTGTATCAGCAGGAAAGGTGTGCGCGTCTCTAAAAACAACTACGCGTTGAACGGCGTTAACACCCGAGCATCGTAATTATAACGGTTCGCACGGAAACTTAAGTCTATTGTCGAGGAAGTTAAAAAAAAGGAAATTCACGAAGGTCTCGCGACGACTGTATTTTTCATCCGGGACCCGAAGCTTGGCGGAGGAATTCATCAGACTTTGCTGAAGAGGAAAAAGCGCCACCCAATTCCGCACTCATTTTTTGTAATTTCCTCTCAGATTTTTTTTCTGTCTAACAGTCCGCGCTTGGATTTTTCTCTTAGGTCTGTGCACTTATTTAGATGGCAAGCTTTCCAGACTCTGTAAACGAAAATGATATAGGTAAGTGGAAGCGCGACGTCTGTGTGTTGTGAGCGTCGTGTTATTAGAGTGCTAACGTTCCGTTTGCAAGCAGTACCGTATTAGCCTCTGATGTCATGAGCCCGAAACCCAAAAGAAAAATAAATATTGTAACATACATTTACTAAGAAGTTGGCTGAAATGTTTTTTCCCACTAGTAAAATACATTTCGTTGGGCAGAAGTAAGCTTTGTAACAGCTCGGTAGTTGTAAAAAAACGCGTTTGTTCATCCCACATCGACTTTCTGTTATGTACGAAATATTTGTGAGTGTGTTCCGGCTGGCGGGTACGTTTAACCCGGTTCGTGACGCTCGTCCGCCGCGAGGTAGACGATCCCGAACGGGTGGGGGCTGGTGCGCAGTGACGCTCTGTAATGTGCACTTTCAGTCGGTGTCACAGTTGAGCCGTCGTCATATCTGTTACAACGTGGCTGTGGGCCGTCCTGGTGTGATTAAAAAAAACAAACAAACAATAAACTCCAGCCGATATATGGAACCGGGTACTTCGTCAGTTCGCCTGTAGTGAATTCATTGTGCTTTTTCTCACATGACTGCTTAAAAACTGCTTTTCCGCTTCTTGGCTGGTCTGCTGATGCAGGCTTGTTCTCAGACCCTTCCCTCCCCCACTCCCCAGCAGCGGATGATTCATAACCCCGTGTGGTAGAGCGCGTACGTGCGTCCCTACACGTTGAACGTTGCGTGGCTCTATTCCGCGTAGAACTCTCGCATATATACTATATACATACAAAGAGGCTAAGTACGCGAACGTATGTGTGGTGTTAATATGTAAATCAGTTTATATATTCTTAGACAGTTTCTACGAAAGGCACGTTCATTTCAGGAATCGTCTTGGTTGCGTTATATTTAACTTATTTTTCGTGCCAGGGGCCCCCACCCACTGTTTCTATACAAATGGTTTGGTCAGCACAGTCAGCCAATCGGACGCCTGCACCACGGGCGAAAAGGTTACTTTAGGATGAGTGGAATTCCTGTGGGTTGGGCTGAATAATCAGAGGTGGAGGGGGGGGGGCGGCTGCAGCGTGTTATTAAGTGATCTCATTGGTGAGCATACCTGAAGTAGTGGTGTTTTTGTGTTGTTTTTTTCCCCAGGTAAGGCTAAGTTCATCGGTGAACTCCTGGTGCCTGTTGCTCCCTTCGACCAGAAGTCTGGGCGCGAGGCTTGGTCGGTAGCCTTTGCACCCAATGGTTCCTACTTTGCTTGGTCTCAGGGGCGTCGCATCGTCAGGCTCATTCCGTGGACAAAATGCCTGAAGAGCTTGTAAGTGTCCTTAGAAATTTTATCGTCGTTAAACTGTTGTTGCTCTTGCCGTAATGCAGACGCTTTTTCGTGGGAAGTGCTGACTGAACTCAAATAAAAGCTGCCAAAGTTCTATATTTTTCTTAGGTAACAAATCCTTTGTGCGGGGTGACATAACAATGGAAATTATCTTACTGATAAGCTCTGTCTGTGTGTTTAAAGCCTGGATGTATCTTATCCCTCTGCGCCACGGATCTCAATTATTGCGCCAAACCTGTTACAAAGCCCATCGACTCCTGTAGTAATTATTCTCACGATAACGCGCAGTGCAGTTTGTTATGATGCAATCCAGGGCACACCATCCTGCTACTCCCGAGAGCAATACCTGTGGATTGGTGTGATGCTGAAAATAGTCCCTTGACAAATAAGCCAGTGTCGCCACTTTGTGGAATGTTTGCTTTAAAATTACAGTGACCATCTGTTTTCGGGAATCACTGTGCCTGTTAAAGATACTCAAACTAGACGTTCGCGAGCCGCTCAGTGCCAGAGTGCGAGTTAAATTTAGCCACTACAAGGTGTGGTTTAGCTGCTGTGTTGCAATCGGTTTCACTCTGCAGTTAAATATATATATATATATAATATAAAGGTATAATCATCGGAATTATGTAAACCACCAAAGTCCCCTGAGATTAATAGGAAAGTGACATCACATGAGTATTACACCACTTGTTGACCTATTGTTCTGCACAGAGGGATAGTGAACAGGTTACATAGAGATCTACATATAGCGTTCTGTGCGGATCTGTGTGCTCGTAGAACTTTCAAGCAGTCTATTCGCCCCTGGAATCACGTCCAGTGCAGGAATGAGCACAAAGAGGTGCGCCGCAGCGCCGTGGACACGTGGCTCGTATTATGGGCTCCGATTCTGCTTAGCAGGCTCTGTTTGTCACAGTCCATCGGGCCTTGTGACTCTCAGAGCCACAGATGGAAATTGTCCACAGAACAAGCGGTTGTTGTTCCAAAACAGCAGGCTAGTTAGCTGCTTTTTTTTCTTCCCGCCGCAGCGGAAAAAATATTTCGGCAGCTGCTGAGACACATTTATGACTTTTCCACGGGCCCACGCCATGCCAAGCTGAGATGACGTGCATTTCCACAGCAGGGGGATCGCTTTCCCCTCCCCATAGCTGTGCGCAAGGCATCTAAACTTAACTGGCCGGCGGGAAAGCCCTGCAACGAGTTCTACTGTGCGCTCGGTCCTCAGTGCTCCTGCAGCATCTACTCGGAGCGCTGTGAATTCCCTCGGGCTTTCAGACGCGTTCCGCCGATGAAGTTGAAGGCCGAAGCGGGTCTAATCAACCGCGGAAAGATAAATTCTGTTTGGTCAGCAGATGGTAGGGAGTACAGACAGTACAAGCAGTACAAAGAGAAACGGCCGAGGTGATCTGAGGCCCCCAGCGTGACAGCAGCGCTGACGTGTTTTCTCCCCATTCTCTCGTCGCTGCAGTTCAGTGGGCCACTGCGGGGAGGACACCGACGCCCCGAGCCCCCGGCGTTTCTCGCGGCAGAACAGCGACGGGGGCCAGGTAATCCCGGTGGCCGGGGAGCCCTGCGAGCACACCATCGACTGCGGTGACATCGTCTGGGGCCTGGCGTTCGGCTCCTCGGTGCCGGAGAAGCAGAGCCGCTGCGTCAACATCGAGTGGCACCGCTTCAAGTTCGGCCAGGACCAGCTGCTACTGGCCACGGGCCTCAACAATGGTCGCATCAAGATCTGGGACGTTTACACTGGTGAGGACACCTCGTCAGAAATGGCGCTCTTCAGCTTCAGTAGCTGATAGTCTGATTAGGAAAGTCAATGACTAATTTAGATTTGGAAATCATCAATTGTCACTAAGATCAATTTTTAGTCAGAACACACTTCCTGTTAAAGCTGGAGACACAACTAGCGAATACCGCTCTTGTGCATCCTTTGCAGTCACGTATAGTATGTACAATACTGTATATGGCTCCAATCACAGTCCGACTTCATACGTTTGTTTATTTTCTGATGCCAACACATTGCCCGCCACGCCCGCGTTTCTGGAGTGACTTTATTTTTTTTATCAGCTGGTTTATGCTCCACATTCCAACTTCCTCCAAGAGCCAGCATGACAAAGCAAAACGATAAAGGGAGGTGTGGGTTACAGTAGCGATTAAAGGTCATACAGCACTATTTTGGGCACTGTCACCGTTGGCATGGCGTCACACGCACTCTTAAGTAAACCAAGTCCGCCCTTGGCACCTCTCTTTGAAACTTGAACTTTCACTTGAACTGGGAAAAGATGTCGTATTTGAACCGCAACGTGTCTCTGCACAACAGACGAGGGTTCGTGGCCAAGTTCAAAGAATGAATAGAACTGGAGGAGCATATCAAAGTCCAAATACCGCGAGCTGGGGTAATGGAAGTATCGGAATCTGCCCCGCCGATGACAAAATTACCAAGGAAGATAGAGCTGAGTTTATTTAAAAAAAAAAAAAAAAAAAAAGGAGCTGCCGGACTGCCACCCACGCGAGGCGGCGGTAGCTCCAGCAGCGAGCGGAGCAGCATTAACTGGCGCAAGCATCGTCCGACCGCCCGCTTCTCACCGCGCCACTTGTGCAGCAATATGTCTCACGTGCAGCCCCCCTACGTTCTTTTCGGCACAGTTTTTTTTTTCTCACGTCCGACGCATCGCTGGAGGAGTTGGAGGTTTGCGGAGCAGTGTTTTCATTTCACGGGGTCTTTCGGATAATTTTATAAAGAGCCCGATCCCAGACCCGCTCTACGTGAAAAGTGCCCCCTGAGCTAACTTTAAGTTAGGGTTGGGCGCTGTGTAAATAAACCCGCCTTGTCAATGTTTTCCATTAACGCTCTGTTTGATCTGTTGGCTCGTTGCAGGAAGACTGCTGCTGAACCTGATGGACCACACCGACATAGTGCGAGACCTGACCTTCGCTCCCGACGGCAGCCTCATGCTGGTCTCCGCGTCCCGAGATAAAACCCTCCGAGTGTGGGACCTCAAAGATGACGGTAAGGCGGCCGAGCTGCCGTCGCGTGAACTCGGGCTTCGGCTTCCTGTCTCGCGCTTCAGTTGCAATGACATTTTTTTTGTTGTTTTTTCCTAACTGAGCGCGTGCTGTTGACAGAGCAAACACTACTCCTCTGACCTGTAAGACCAGTTTTGAAAGGTCTGCGGGCCCAAGGTCGGGCCGTCAAACATGTCTTAATGTCCGGCCGAACCCCAGTACGACGCGCGCACGCGAGAAACCAGCGCCTCATCCTCTTGTCCGTGCCTTGCAGGTAACATGGTGAAGGTCTTGCGGGGGCATCAGAACTGGGTGTACTGCAGCGCCTTCTCCCCCGACTCCTCCATCCTCTGCTCAGTGGGCGCCGGCAAAGCGGTACGTACGCAAGTTCCGTCTTCGGCCTCTGTTTTTTTTTGACGGGTTTGCTAGCCAATCTGTTTTTGCAAATGCTCGTGACCAGATTTTGCTTGAATCAACGTACGAATTAAAACACTCCCCATCTGCCCTGTTCTCCCAATCCCACATTAAGAACTTAAAAACTGTGCTCGGTGTCATTTTAAGTTGAGCTACCTGCATCTAGATCGTGTTTGGTTTTTTTCTTTGCAGTGAGAGAAAAAAAAAATTTTTTGGTGTTCTGAAGTTTGCATGCAGAGCAGACAAACTGTTGTTTTTTTTTTTAGTATTGCTATATACCGCAGCTGAAGCTTGAAACTTGTTTCTGCAGCCCCTCGGTCACACGCGCACCGACCAGCCACGACACTGAAACAGGTCACTGCGTTCATGCCGTGGCTGATCGGTGTAAGCCTGTGGCCCGATTTTTTTTTTTTTTTTTTAAACTGATTTTGCAGTTTCAAATGTTTTCCACCACGCCATGGTTACATTTTCAGCCACGAAATACACCCGTCAGCCACGACGTTCAAAGCAGTTGCACGATTCCGTCGTGGCTGACCGGTGTATGTTTCCCGGGCATTGACTCTGCAGGCTTGGCCGCCTTTAGCTCGCCTCATCCACAGCGTTCACGGCATCTAGATGCATCCGAAAGTAGTGGTAACGGTAGACATGGTGGTGGCTTTTTGTTAGGCTGTGTGTGTGTCCCTACAGTGTGTGTCTTGCTCTCCCTGTCACAGGTGGGGGCAGAGCTCAGTGTGTGATTGGTTTTGAAAGGACCGCCGCGCTGACATTTTGAGCAGCCGGTGTAAACCGGGGACGCACAGTGCGCAATGCCCAAAGGCCTGGCCAGGGGCAGCCTGGCACCTGACCGGCAAGGTCAATCTGTACGTAGGTGCTGCTCCGTGTCTGTCTACCTCTGCTGTTGCAGTTCCTTTTGTTTATTTTTATTTTTTATTATTATTTTTTTAATGAATTTCAGTTTAAAACTATCATTAAACTTGGTGCTTAAATACCCCTCTATTCCCCCTCAACCCTCACCTCTCTCCCAAACCTACCTCCACACCCAACCCCCACCCCATCTCTGAATAGCGCCCACCAGCCATCTGCACACACTAGCTTCTCTTCTGTGGCCGTCAGTCTAAATGTTTCCCTCGTAAGCAGTAGCGTAGTGCCGCCAGCGGCGAGTTTACAGAAAACAAACTCGGTGAGAACGCCGGTCAAGATCATTTCAGGGAAGAGTTTTTTAGTGACTTTCCAAAGCAGCTGTCGCCTTAAAACTTAAAAACAAGTACAAACCTGAGACTGAGAACAGCCGTTGACGAATCGGGCCCAAGTTGCCGCACGCGGCCCTTTAGCTTCCGCAGCTCTCTGCTTTTACTAAAGAACACCCCACAGTCGGCGGCAGCGGAAAAAATGATTTGAGCTGCAGCTCTCCTTCCAGTGTAGCGAAAACCACCCCCCAAAAAAAAACTAATGTAAAGGGAAACTAGGAAAATGAGGAAGCAAGCCAATCTGGTGAAGAAGTAACTCACTCAAGAATGTGAGCCATTAGCCCTTTAGCAAATCATGTTTTGTTTTGTTTTGTTTTTTACATAGGTCCTTAAAATACTTTTGCTAACGAGCGGCGTTTGCGGCTCAGGTGTGTAACATATTTAAAAAAAAAAAAAAAAAAAAAAAAAAAGCCAAGCTGGAGTCATCTGGAATAAGCTAGCTGATGCTACATTACCATTGACATTCAAAATTAAAAACTCAGACCTTGGCTGACCTTTAAAAGCTAAAGTCTCCCGCAAATGATCACCTTTCTCCCAGCTTTTGTGTGCGTGCGTGTGTGCGTGTGTGTGTGTGTGTGTGTGTGTGTGCGTGCGTCCGTGTATTCATATGTGCACTTTGCCAGAGGTGTCAACCCTTTGGCCATAAAATATTCTTCTCTCTTGCAGTATCTGTCTCTCTTCGTAGGCTTCTGCCGGAGGTGCGAGCCTTTTGTAAACACAGTGAACTAAAACTCTGAAAAAGGGGGGAAACCAGTGGAGTAAAAAATATGCTACCTTAAGTTACTGCTTGTTATTCTTTCTCTTTCTTTGTGTAGAGTTTTTTTTTTGTTGTTAAAATAATAGTGAGTGATTATTCTAGTCCTATTTCATAACATATTAAAAGATGCATTAACGTAAGATTACGATGTAGTTTAATACTGTGAAAAATGTTGGAATATTAATTGTAATTGTCACCGTAGGTGAAGTGTTGCATTTTGACATGGCCTTGCTGCTTGTGTGGCATGTGCTCGCCTCGTTTGTTTGACCTTAGCGTTAACGTTACAAAGCTTTTACAATGACACTGAGCATAACTTGAGCGTATTTTGTGACCTTATCCTGTTTTTAATTCCTCGTTGTTTCTTAATTTTAACTACTTAAGCGCTTTCTGCGTACACGTAGTCAGTGTGAAGTTTTGCACGCGCGCCGCGAAATCACTCCGCGGGCTATAACGGGCCACTGTTCGCGTTGCAGGTGTTTCTGTGGAACATGGATAAGTACAAGTTGATCCGAAAGCTGGAGGGGCACCACAATGACGTGGTGTCTTGTGAGTTTTCGCCCGACGGGGCACTGCTGGCCACTGCCTCTCACGACACCAGGGTCATTGTGTGGGACCACCACAAGGCCACCATCCTGCTGGAACTGGGGTAAGATGGCGACACAAGATCAAGAAAAGTAGAAATATCTCTACTCGAGGTCAAGGTGAACCTGGAATCTTATACTGATGCCGCTTGGTCTCTCCCCAGCCACCTCTTCCCCCCTCCGTCGCCCATTTTCGCGGGAGGGGCAAACGACCGCTGGGTTCGCTCTGTGAGCTTCTGCCCCGACGGCCGCCACATCGCCAGCGTCACCGACGACAGGTAAGACGCCGGAGTTTGAAGCGAGGCCGACCTCGCTGTTGAGAGGGACGACAGGTTCCCAAAAAGTGCGTCAGTACTATTTCAGCAGGAATTGCCCCATTGAGCCTTGACTAAGCCGTGCGTTCATCTGCGTACCTTCACTGAAGCCCCCCCGACGCCAATTAGCGCACATGGGCTGGTGTGTAAACAACAGGGAGCAGAAGAAAAGTTTCACTGTTCGCCGCCCGTGTTTGTTTTGTTTGTCCGGTCTCGCAGCGGGTCACGAGTCTTGACGGGCGTCTCGATCGGCAGGGCTGCTGCCTCTGCGGGCAGGTCACATGACTGTCGCAGGGCGGAGAGAGGAAAGACAACAAGTCTGCAGGCCCCCCACCCCACTGAGGGCTTTGAGGATTTTTAGGGAAGCACTGCCAGTTTTTAAGTTTTGAACAGCAGTGTTTATTGTAGGTTTTGTAAATGTAGGGATACAAATGGCGCAAATGATGAGAAAAGGTGACCGTTTGCTCTGGTTTTTTTTAATCTTGTCTTTTTAAAAGAAAAAAAAAACAACTCATTGTCCTAGGGGCAGACTAATAATAAAATTCCCAATCACAATCCTGCTTTCCCAAGGACTAATCCTTTTTGATTTGAGTGTGCTAGTGCACCTCCGGAGGGGGGCGGGGATACAAAACATTGTCCCAGCTAACTGCTCCAACTCTAAAGCTGCATGCGCACAAAAGGCAAAGCAAATAATTTTCGACTTGCGTCATTCCTGCGAATTTTTGACCGTTGGACCTTTCTCGGTCTCGCTTAATTCACCCCAAACAGGCCGTGCGCAAACTGGCGTCAGTGTGTGTTTGCATTCAGCTCAGCCTTTTTCTGTACTGGTCTCGGTCGCCCCCACTTCAAACCTACACCAGGGCCTGGTTAATTTGACCGGTCGGTGTCGGCACGCAACCGCAGGCTGGTAACTCTAGTTTTTTTTTTTTTCTCTCCGGTCAGACTGGTTCGTTTCTGGAGCATCGAGGAAAGGGCTCCCCAAGCCATCGCCCCTCTCTCCAACGGCCTCTGCTGTGCCTTCTCCCCTGAAGGAAGTGTCCTTTCTGTCGGGTAAGATGCCAAAACACGTTCAGGCAAATGCCCGCCCCGAGCTCACAGCGCACACACACACACACAAGCACATGCACACCTTATCTAGGTCACACTTTATTGACTTAGGTTTTACAACAGAGGAGGCGAGGAAACCAGTTCCCTGTGTTTAATCGCCGCCCGCTGGAACTGTGCGCCTTCTTCGCTGGTTGAGTTTTTAAACGAGCGCCGTGTTTCAAATACCTCAGTGCAGTCCGAGGCAATAAATGATTCTGTGTACTCTTTGACTTATTGTGTTGTTTTAAAGTTGAAGAGTGTTTAAACTTTAAACTAATTAAAAGCGTAAATGGGCCCAAAGCACAATCTCAATGCACCAAATTGGATTCTGTGATTCGCGGTCACGGCGAACTCAGTTTTTCTTTGAATACCGCACGCGACGCCCTCTTCTCTGATTGGTCCGTCATTCCGTCTTGTCTTTCAGGACTCGCGACGGTGGCGTGCACTTCTGGGAGTGTCCCCGCAGCGTCCCCAGCCTGCAGCACATGAGCAGGATGGCGCTCCGCCGGGTGATGACCACGCAGCAGGTCGAGGCCCTGGCCATCCCGACGCCGCTCCGCGACTACCTGACGTACAAGGTGATCTAATCCACCCCCGCCCGTCACCCCGGCACCAGGTGGCCCAACTGCACATGCCACAGCAGCTGTATGCTGAGAAACCAATGAATCCCTTATTTTCTGAATTTTTCATCTTTTTTTTTTTTTGTTTTGTTTTTTTGGGGGGAAAACTGTTTTTCATCGGACATTGTTAAACAAATTGATGTCATCAGTAGGAGTGCAATTTGTTTTAAAGAAACCTCAAAGACACGTCCTCATCTCAACCCCCTACCAAATCCATTCACAGCAGGATGTTGTGTTGTCGCGTACATATTTATTTTTGTAAGTAATTTAATAAATTGGTGCGCTGCAGCCGTCGCACCATCCACTTTTTATAAGGTTAAATTATTTCTTGGGGGGCCCCCCCCGTCCCCCCTCCATCATGTCAGCGTAGTTTTGGAAGTGGGTTGGCGAGAGAGAGAGAGAGAGCGAAGGAGGAGGAGGCACATGGGGGGAGGGAGGATGTAGCGTTCTAAAAGGCCAATTCTCAGATCTGTGAACTGCTGGATGTCGATAATGTTTACATTACAACAGAATCAAGCAGCCGCAGTTCTCTCTCCGGTTTTGAATGTCTGTCTGAAACAGTATTTAGCACACCACCATAACACTTGTCGCTGGAACCCGGGCGTCTCCAACGCGGGCCCCCTGACATCCGCTACCAGACATCAGAGGTTTCAGTAAGCGGCCAAGCGTCGGCCTCGGTTTGGGCAAAACCAGCAGTCGGACCAACGCCGACGTGATTCAGGTGTGGCTCACTCACAGTCCACCCTGGGAAAATGTCTCAGACTGGTGACATGAATGACGGCGGTGTGCTGGAATTCACTTTGTGCGTGTGTATGGGGCCCCTGCCTCTGCTACATAGAGCCTCAAGATAAGGGTTGCTCGACGATCTCACACTAAAGCAAAGCACCTCAGCTGCTCAACTGCTATATATATTTATATATAGTTAAAAACTACAACTAAAAAAACCCCTCTGTATACAGAATTCCATGTGATATGTGTGTATATACAAATTGTATCATGTCCATATACCTATAAAAAGTTTTAAGATTTTTTTTTCACTTTATTTTGTCATGTATATCCAGTTCGTCTGTTGTACATTTGTATTTTTGTATTTCATTCTTTTTTTTCTGTTTTTTTTTGTCCTTCTTTAAATGTGAAAATGTCTACACGCATCTTTACTGCTAAAGCCCACGAAAGTTCTGTTTCATTTCTCATTTAGGTCAGATCTCTGTCCTGTGTGACCCCCACACACGTATTTATGCTGTACGTAGAAATCCCGGCGACCCGGAAAGTATTCCATAACAAGCAGCCAATCAGCCGCGGCCGTTTTCTGGTTCGAGATCACCGTGCTCACCCAACTCCTGGCATGCGCGATAATTCACGAGGACTTTTTTTCTTTTCTAAACGTAGCAAATTTTTTTTTTAGCATCTCCTACTTCACTGTCGGTTCGTGTGTCGGCGAGATGAGACGCGAAGAAGGGAAAGTCGGCGCTCGGCCCCGTGCCCTCGCCTCCCCGGGGGGTGGGCGGGTTGGGGGCGTGTCATTGACTGAGCGGCTCGCCGTTTCGCTCTCCCCGATACGTTCTCCGGCTGGGAGCGCTAATGCCAAAGGTCTTCTTGTCAGATGGCGCGTGTACTGTGTGTGTTTGTGTGGAAATGGACGGAGAAGGCGTCTCGCGAACGCTCGGTCTTCCGCACGGGACGAAACCCGAACCGGAGTTTTGCTTTGCGGGACTCTTGTGTGTCTGCATCCGTTGCGATCGGAGAAAACGCAGTCCTGCCTCAGTGACATGCAGTATGAAGCGTTGATATAAAGTTCATCAGATGAATGTATTTAGTTCCTGCATTTTTGGGCGTTGATATGTTTGTGTGTGTGTAGTTTTAATAAAGGCTTTTTTCACAAAGTAACGGTGGTGGTTCTTGTCAGAGATAATCTGCGATAAGTGCTTTGGCAACCCTTGCACCCTCCAGTGTTTTGACTCGCTGTACAAAAAAATGGAAACGGAAAGGGGGCTCTATCCGGTTTGCTAGACAGCTAAAGAAGCACAAAACTCCTAATTATGAACTGACATTTTCTCTAGGCCCCGATTGGTGCAGCCCAGCCCGACCCACTCAGAAGAGCGCAGACGTGTTCAAACTTTAACGAGCGATAAATATTGCGTTACTTCGCCCATTCTGAGAATCCGACTGAGGGAGGGGGGTTGGAGGGGGTGTTCAGGGCCTTTAAGCAATTATTAACCCTTTCCTAGCGAGCTGTGTGCAAAAGTCGGGAGACAGGCGTTTTGGTAACTCTGACCTCCGAGGTCAGATGATCAAACGGCGTCATGTGATCAAGAACAAGGCCTCACGCCACATCACCCAGGTTCAATACCATGAGTATAGTATGGAAACAAAGACTATGCGTTTCTCCTTCACAAAAACCAAATAAATGAGGAGCTTGGCGCGCACGTTAACAGCGGCCTTTCCCATGGCTTTTGCAGGGGTCTCACTATTGAGAGAAAGCGTACGCATGCAAAATTGCCGTCGCACTCGCGTTTGCCACGTCAGCCAACCGAGAACGCGCAAACTTTAAAGAAGACACCTTTGGAACTACCAAGTGTCACATTACCTGGAGTCTGTCCACTGGACAAACAGATACCAAAGTGTCATCCCGGTGAGACAGCGAACGAGCCGACCCCACAAATGTCAAAGTAACGGAACACTGCTGGGATTAGTAACAGTAATATGACCAATTAATTTTAACAATTTACGGAGGAGTCCAGGATGGGCCATCCCTGTAAAATGCCTTTTCTGCATCTGGTGACACTATGATAAATATCGATTGAGAAAATTAGTGAGACGTGGTGTCTTTGGACAGACACTGTGCGACTACATGTACTACATTCTTGTACATAAAACTGCATCACTTTCAAATGTTTTCTCTCTGCTGAATTTGCACGTCCTTGGCGTGCCCAGCATTAGCTTAGTATCTACACAAACACTGTAAAACTGAATCCCTATCTGAGGCTGGGAAAATACATTTTAGCCTTCGGTGATCCTTCTGTCAGCTGACTGGAAATTTACCAGCAGCTCAAACACACACACACACACACACACACACTCTGTGCACCGTGTGCGTATGTGTTTGGTCTATGATCCAGTTTATCATTGACTTAGTCTGTTAATACCTGCAGTTAGACTTTAGGGAGGATGATACAGTGAAGCATGAGTGACTGACTTCCCGCCTCAAACTGCAGATCGAAGAGTTCGGCTTGTGTTTGGCTTCAGAAACTTAGAACTTTTTATCTACTCATTGCTTAAAGTTTCATATCCCAGAACTGGCATCAGTGCTTTTTAAAAGCTGTCTCTACAGGCTGCCAATGCACGCACACAAGAAAGGGGGAAAGGGTCAGTTTATATAAAACATGGTTTGCTGAGCTCAAAAAAGGGGAATTGTTTTCATTTCTCACAGTAACTCTCTGACCTTACAATGAACAAAACAGTCAACAGTTACCGAAGAACTTCTAGAGGGCTCACGGATGGCACACGCACACTCACGGCAATATCAATCACTCAATCTTTATTTGTATGGCACATTTTGTACGAGCAAGTGTTTTAGTGACTGACAAACTGATAAGGCATATTTAAACAGTAAGCAATTTGGCTCATGCTTACAGGAAATTAGATTAATTATTTTTAAAAAGCAATATAACATCTGAAGTTATGTTTTTAAAAAAAAGCAGTATAGCATGTGAACTAGGCTAAAGACGTTTCAAGGTTTTGTTGAAACGTACTGCCGCGTTGAGCTGCTCTTGGAGCTTCATAAAGGGAATTGGCTTGGAGTGTAATAGCCAAGTCTTAGAAACCACTAAAACGGTGCCAGGGGACCTGAGGGCATGCGCAAATATCTGAAAATCAATTTGGGGCCTAACACGCAGCCAGTGGAGAGAATTAGGAAAAGTTTTTTCTCCCTCTGGTCCCACTCAGTCAGAGGTCTGAATCAGTTGCAACTGATTTTGTGGGTCCACCAGATGGGAGAGTGGTTACAAAAGTCCAGGCTGCTGGATATAAAAGCATGCATTGTTCTCTTTGCTTAGACAGAAAAACAGCAGCATGATCGCCTTTTTCATTAATACCGACCCCTTTGGTTTAATAATAAAAATGCTGAGTCATAGACACAGTGGGAAGGTCCCCAGAGAATTTGATCACATGGAAATTTTCTCTCTCTGAGCCCTAGAGTCTATAATTATAATTTCAGTGTAAGAAATTCAGTGTCCATGTTTGACTTAGGGTCCCCGCAGGGGAGGACAAGAGATAACACATACCGTATATCTATATTGTATATGCATATACAATGGTGCTGTTTGTGTTTATTGCTTATTATCTTGGCCACTGCCCTGAGAGTAGTGTCATTGTGGGCTTTTTAAGAGGTAGCCTCTCTTCGTCTCCAGTGATCAAACTAAAAAAGGGAAGCTCTGGCACAGTCTTCAATAGGAAAACAGCAGATTGTCAGTATTTTGAGAGAGTTCAAGATTTTTGGCAGAGGAAGTACAAAATAACCATTAGGAGCGCCTGCTACATACAGTGGCCAACTGGAATTCAAACTCCTTATATAACTAATTGGTTGTTTGGGGCTTTGGGACACAATAATTCTCAAAGCTCTGCGTTTGTCTCCCAGGCATTATAACTTCAGGGCTTTTCACCAGTGAAATAATCCAATTTCATTCCTAACATGTCAAACTGCTGTATCAACGTCATGTGGCCTCATGAGGATCTGAGACTGAGTGAAAAGCAGATGTCAACAAACAGAGGAAGTGAGTTATCGCTGTGTTATGAGCTCTCAAGGACAGAAGGGTGGAGCAGTTGGCCGCCTGCGGGCTTCACTTCTTCATTCACTGCACATTCCAGTTATTTTGTTTAGTCTTGTACCTTTGATGCTTTTTAGTAATGAATTTTAATCCCAGAAGTAGATTGTCCCATTATGCGGCAAGTGGCAAACTGACTATTTTTCCAAATGCCCCCGGAGTACAGCTGAGGTAACAGAAGGGCAGTGCGCTGCTTTGCTTAAGCACTGAGTTACGTGTCAGACTGCACGCAGAATCCTTTTCAGTCTCGGGGAGGTTCCAGAAAAAGCCCTGATTCCACCCTGGCAACGACAGCAGCTTCATCACATCTGCTTGAACTCACACGCTGGCTCACAAAGTCGTGAAACACTCGACTGCCTGCTGGAACTGGAAACCAATAAAGCTGAACATTGGGATAATGTCGACTGCAAAGTTTGTTCTGTTTCTGATGTGCAAAACAATTTTATAGTTTGTTTTATAGTCAGCATTTTTCACATTGTGTGTGAGTATGTGTGTGTGCTGGCATGCTATAAATAGTGGGCTGGGCTGCAGGGAGCGGCTCCTCTCACACCAGCAAGACTGTTAAACAGAATTATCTAGAACAAATGCAGGGTCGATGTGTCACTAGGTGTTTATCAGGAATAAACTGATAACCATAACTAATATAAGTATGATTGTTTTTGAAGAGAAAATACTGTCATCGTCCAGAAAAAAAATGCTTTTCTATTCAATCCATTTCAACTGACATGCGTTCACAGAAATCCATGCATTTTCCTGCATATGTAAATTGCGTGGGGAAATGTAGGATGCAATGTTTTTGAGGCTTTTTTTTTAAAAGGTATCAGAGTGAGGACTCCTCTGTCTCTGCAGCTTCAGTCACCCAAATAAATCATTTAAGAATAGTCTGGAAAAAAAACCCCAAAAGAAAATATGAGTTACAATAAAGAAATACTTTAATTCTAAAGAGACGGGGCTTGAGTTGCTTTTTAAAGGTGACCAAAAGTCCTTAGTGCAAGGAGCCATGGTATCTGAAGGTTTAGGATTCACTAACAGAAATCAGATTAACATGTGTTTAGAATGAGGTGGCAGCCACAGGGGAGGTTGGCCTTTCTATCACTCGACAGCCCAAAAAAAAAAAAAAAAATTTGGTGGGAGGACGATCTTCACTGACACAGCTCCGACAGCAGGTGGCAGTGTAATCTAATTTATCTCAGGGACAGGGCTGCGCGTGTGAAAAATGGAGACGAAAAGACAATGTGTTGTTTAACCAAACAGTTTTACATTGACAAAAGCTTGTTTTACCGATATGCTGAAAAAAGTCTCGGCTTGCAATAACTGAATTACTGAATAAAAGTACCGTTACATTAGAATTGATTATAAATCAGATTTGATGTTCATTAGTTTGCATGCTTATTCTTCGTTTTATCTGTAATTCATTATTTCCAGTTATTAGTTATTGATTGATTTTTACTTTTTCTTGTAGTATTTATTTGACTGTAGTTGTATATCGCTCCGGAAAGCACTTTGGTTGCTACGTTGTTTGAAATAAGATGTTAAAAAAAACCCCGTCAAGACTCGGTTTAATTTGAAGGTTCTAACAGGAACTGCTTGTCAACTTCTGCCAATGTCATTTCACCGAGCTTGATTGGAAGGGAGACTCGTGGCGGCCCGATGGAGGTCCAAACACGGAAATGTCTCACGAACCATGCGCCGTGTCGAGGAAGCGCTGGCGCGCTGTCACACGGGACGCATGAACGGAGAGGCAGCCAGGGGAAACCCGGGGGTCCGCAACGGGACGAGGACGGCACCGGCGCAGGAGGCTCTGCGACAGTGCCGGCTCATCCAGGATCTGGTGGACATCTCCGTCTCCAGCCTGCGGGCTCTCAGGACCAGATGCGCGGCGGCCAACGACCTCACCCAGCAGGAGATCCGCACTTTAGAGGTACAGTGTGTGAGATTGTCGAAAGGTTTGGTAGCGTCACCTGTTAGTGTGCCCATTGTCAGAGAGCGTCTTTATCCCCCCTCATCCTGTCACTGATCACATCATGTCATGTGGTTAGTGACAGATGTTCTCATTTTAATATGATGTTGATGTTTTAATTGTTGTAAAAATGACGAATCCAGTAGTGACAGTTCCTGTTATACGAGGTAACCTTAACAACCTTAGTTCGGAAATTAATTCACTTAAGCTGAACAACTAAAGTTTGATATGTCTAACTGTAGCGGTAGATTGAAATCTATAGGATGCCGGACATTTGGACTTGTCAGAGTAGGTAAAGGCACAGATAACAATAGGACATTAACAAAATGCATGACGATGGCTGAATGCCATTCACCTTGAGGTTGCTGTGTGTGGCCCACTGCAGTAGAGCAGAATGGAGCCGTTGTTAATGTAAATAACATATGTGCTGTTTCCTGCATTGCTGTGAAACAGGCCTGTTGCAGCCATTCAAAGATGCATGTTCAACTGCATGTAAATCACCACAACCTTGAAGGAAACGCAATTCCCTGACATATTGAAGAAATGTCAATTTGTGGGTTTGGCCTGCCAAAATATCATGTCTATGGTTACATTTAAGGTGCTTGCATGTTAATGAAAGTTTTGGTATGAAACATGTACCTGAAAACACAGTCCATCTCTAAAACTTAACCAGCATGTGTCTGTGCTGCCAAAACCTAACCACGGGCAGGACTGGAGTCACTGTCCTGCACTTTGTACGCCCACAGTCCACCTGGAACAACACTCCGCAGTGTTGATCAAGCAGATAAATTTAGCTTTTGATTTAGCATCACGTCACCGTAACATTACAGTTTCGTGCTATACAAGTGTAATTTCGTGGAGACTGGCTTGGGCAGACTCGTCTTATGTCAGACCCGCCCTTTTCAGAGTGGCAGCCAATCAAAAATAAATCACAACCAGCATTCGTGACATGCCCCGCTGTGACTCATGTACAGTTGTCATACATTATTATGTATGACAAGTGTATTGCTGAGCAGTAGAGCTGCGGGCTCACTCGCATGTTGCCTGAACCTTCTTACGGCGCACAGCCTGGTTTGTTTGGAACGATGAGTTTTCATCACATTCATTAAGTGTAGAAACTTCTGGTTTTCATGATTGATATCGCAGATCTGTTGAATGGGCAGGTTTCCTTTTTGGCTTATTTTCCGTGCGTGTTAGTGTGTGATGGCTGCGGTTCCTTCCCACGTGTTCTGCGCACGTCTTGTTTGGCAAGAACATCTGATGATGTGAAAGGCAGCAGGGAGGAGATATGCGGGTATGCTGCTGTGCTGCTGAGGCAAACGTTAACATCGCTTACTGACCTCTGAAACTGCCTGACCCGCAGACACATCCGTCTTTGCGTTGCTTATTGTCTATTGTCGTTCATTGTCGGTCGACACAAACTCCCGAGAAACATTTCTGATGCTTTGGCTGTTGAATGCTCCACTATTTCCACCAGCGAAGTCTCTAACTCTGTCTGACTGCTGTTTGGTGTTTTGTGGGGTTTTTTTCAGAATGTTTTTCACTGAAAAGCAGCTGTTCCTGTAAAAGAGGCTGATGAGAGTGGAGTTGTGGGCTGCGAAAACCAAAACACTGAGGCTCAAAAGCTCTGCTGAGCTGCAGAGACAGGTTATTTGATTCGCTGTGAATGAAAAAAAAAACCCCACTGACAAGTAAACCAAAGCTCAAACATTATGTGTGACAATTAATGTGTTGTGGGAAAAGAAAAGGAAATCTGCAGTGTTGCTACAAAGCATGAATATCACTAAACTGGGAATATGGTGTGAGACTAATCTTGCTTAATTTTATTCATTGACTTCACTCTGTCTCCTTTTCTTTGAATTTAGTTTCTACTTGCAGCACCTGGCATGCCCTGATGATTTACAAGTGGAGACAAGTGCAAATTTCTTAATAAGTCAATTAAATACTTGCAGCATTGCTGCCGAAATGCCGAAATTGTAGTTGTGGCATTACTGTTAATGTGGAAGTATATCTCACAGCTTCTTCTTAACATCGTGGTTAAGGTTTGGGCGCCCTTGTGCCAATTCCATATTTTGTTCCTTCGCTTAAATGACTCATCCGGACTTGTAAGGCCGGCAGAAAGTTTCTGACTGTTCAACAACTGTGGCAACCCTCAAATATCATGGACTCATGTAAGCAACTAACTTAAGATCTAAAGATGTAGCTAACTGATGCCCCTAAATAATAAATAACTTATTTGGAGAGATGCCAATGAATATTTGCATTACTGTGTTTGGGTTATGCCTTAATGAATCCAGAACATCTAATTACTGATGGTTCAGTCGCACTGTGTGCTGAAGGTGTAAAGAGGAATTGCCAGGAAGGAGCTGCGAGTTTCCAAACTCTGCAGTGATTGGCTGAAGTGGTTTAAAAGCAACTGTGAGCAAAAAGGTTGAGGCATTACTGTGGACTGTTTTCAGCCTTGTTAGCCCGGTTATGTGAGGCTGATGAAGGCAGTCTATGCAAAGTGTTTGTGATCGTCAGGAAAGCCCCATGTGGTTTCCCAACTGCCTGCTCTTGTTTTCTCTCTCCTTTCTCCCCTTTGTCATTTTCTGTCCTGCTCTCTCTGACAGTTTTTTTTATGAAGCTATTGGGTTTTTTTTTAACGTGTCTGCACAAATTATTTTGCCCCTCTCCCCCGTCTTTTGCTGTGATATTTTTACCGTCGCAAAGAAGCAGGCTTTTCTACAACCATTTGGTGACCCCCTGTCATTTCCTCAAGCACCACCAGCTCAACAAAGTTTTCACTTTTCTAATGAAATTTGTTGATATTCATTCAGTGAATCAGCAAAAAATGTTGACTGATCCACTGCAATGTATTTTAATCACTTTTATAAACCCATGGCATCGTATTACTGTCAAATCCGGGTCAACATTTTAGTCAAGGCAACGCTTTTATTTATGACTTGAATATGATACTTGGAAAAACAAATGACATTCCCATCAACCTCTGCTTTACATATAAGCTGGAGATAATAAACATTAACCATCAGAGTACTGTTGATGACCACGTCCATCCCTTCATGGCCACAGCTTACCATCTTCTAATGGCTACTTCCAGCATGACGATGCTCCATGTCGCAAAGCAACAGTCGTCTCAAACTGGTTTCATGAACATGACAGTGAGTTCAGTGAACTTCAAACTCAAAACACTTGTGCTGCAGTGTGGCTCGAAGAAAGTCTGAATGTTGTCAAGAACAGAAGAGTCGCCTGTGGAATGAATGCACTTTTATATAATCTTTGAAATGTGTTTAAAAGCCTGAGAGCTCTTCTCTGGTCACACCTAATTCAAATGCTTATTGAGATGTCTGGGAAATGTTTGTTGCTCAGGCGTCAGTGAGTTCAGTCCTGTAATAGTCTAAATGTTGTTTGCAAGTTTAGAATTATGTCCGTGTCCATCAGCTTTCGCAATCTTACAAGCAGTTTGGGTCTTTGAAGTTTCGAACGGGCGCATGAAGTCGCCTCTCGCCTATTCTAACGTTTGCTGTAACAGTTTGCAGTTGAAAAGCAGACTTTTGGTGTGGACCACCGGCCTCAGGGGGATTTCCTCTAGTGTCATTTCTCACTCTTGCTTTACGCACATACACGTCTTGACATTTGCAGTTGATAAGGCAAGATGGCCTGGGCTTCTTTTAAAATAACTCCACTCGTCATCAGTGTCTCATACTGAGTGAGGACCTGAGCAATTAGGACTAGTTACAGAGGCAGAGAAAAATGTTTCTGAAATACTTACACTATGAAAAGGTAGAGCACACTTTACGTTTAGTGAGTAATAAAAAGCAAGTGCACGATTTCTGCCAAGTGGCTGCACTTCTACATGGGAGGATATCATAATCGTGTTTCTGCTTGTAGGTGAAGGTTTCCTTACACCTCAGTAGGACAGAGTGAAGCAGTGTGCGGTGTGCTGGCCTCTGCAGGTGAAGCTGACCAAGTACATGTGGACACAGCTGCAGTGGAAGCAGAGGATACCGCGGAGGGAGAGGCCCCAAGCTCTGGCTCGGTACCCAAGAGTGGAGGACTGGCTCTTTACGGCTAACCTCACACCACAGTTCATACAGGTAGAGTGTGTGTGTGTGTGTGTGTGTGTGTGTGTGTGTATGACAAAAACAGGACAGGCGATAGCCTGCATCCTGGTGCCAGTGTGTGTGGGTAAATGTACATGAGGAGTTCTGAGAGGCGAATCCATGGAGGCTCTTGCAGGTGTGAAGAGGCAGTTTGAGGCAGCCTGTGATAACCGGACTTCAATAATAAGCAAAACATGCACTCTCCATGATTTATTCCTGTTCATTGACCTAGAACATTGAAAATTTAATATATATATAGGGTCTTACCTTCAATATCAGTCTTGTTAAGGAAACCTGCACCATATTTTCTAACTCTAGGGCCTTATATGCAGTCAAACTGCATGTATTACAAGCTTTTAATGGTTTTGGCATACAGAAAATGTTTTTCTTCCATTCTACAAAGTTTGTTGAAGTTAGGAACAATACTTGTCAAGATACCAGTACATGACTTCCCTGATAAGGCCGGGTTATTTTGTTGCTATAAAAATTAAATGATATCAAGGGATTTGAATGGAAATGTTTTCACATGCCCTGGTTTTGGGACCAATGCAAGATGTTAGAAAAGGTTTGAACAGAATTTGAGGTGGCGCTGCAGCAGCCGTTATTTGATTCGACACAGAACGCCCCCGTGGTGAATCGGTCCAGGTTAAGAGAAAGCGATTGAAAGACCTGCCGGATGCTGAGGCTTCATCTAAATGTAAACACACACCAGTGTGACATACGGAGCCTCACCTGTCTACGCTCAGGTTATGAAATATCACCTCTTTGTTTGCCCTCAGGAAGGTTTCCAGTCCAACTGGCTTAGGCTGGTAGAGCGGGGCTTGTTTGGGCCATTTCCCCCCCTTTATTCTTGGAATTTATAGTTTTAGAATCTTCCCTCAGAAATTAATAAAGATAACAACTGTCCTGCCTCCCTTTCTCTTCTGACCAATGCCGACGTTTAATCCACACTGACAACTTAAACATTAACAACCATGATGGTTAACCTGATTTATAAGTAACCAGACTGGTAAATGATTCCACTTTACTACCGACACGATCGTGTGTGTATGCTGGTATTTCTGGTATGGTAAAATGTCTACCAAACTGGTTTGAAAACACCCTTTTACAAATATATACCCCAAAATACCACATAATTAAGTGAAACAGTCATGGAATGTACAAACTTTGAAGGTATTATCCTACTTATATCATGGCTACCTGCCAACAAAATACCATATGTGATCAAATATCCATTGTTAATTTACATATGTACATCATTTTGATCTAATTTTCCTGTTTCAAACATCACAAAATATAGTTCTGAGTCTCTGAGTCAAACACATACTACAAAATCCTACTAGTAGTCTTGACTTGTATGTGGGCTTCAGGGCAGCTGAGAATTTTTGCAGGTTCTGAAGCAGAAACACCTGAAATAGTTTTAAAAATGTGTGAAAACCCTTTTTGGGTGTGAGTCTTGACAAAGAAGCTGATGTGTCACCCAGAGTGTAAAAACTGACAGCGTCTGTGAGGTTAGCATGAAGTTATGTTCAGTTTTCAAACCAGCAACAACCTGGAGAAAAAGAAAAGGGGCGTCTTCGCAGCTGAGCATGAAGAAACCAGATGAAAAGAAATGGACTTTGCAAAGCTCTGTGTTGCACTGGGTCAGGACAATCAGTATATTATTATTATATATATATATATCACCAAATAACCCCCCCCCAGCAAATTCTCATTGTCATTTTCGAAGCTGGAGCCAGATTAACTGTTTGTTTCGATGGACTAACCGATTAATCCACCAATGACTGCAATTCTAGTTTTACGTCACTGTATTGCACTGCTCTCACATTATGCTGACAGGTCTGCTATTTGGAGACAATGGTAGGTTACAAATTAGAGCATGACATGCTGCTGTCCTTGTCAACAGTGATGAAGCAGAAAAAAAATTCAAATCATGTTCGTCATTTTTCCTTACATTTATACTTTAATGCTGTTTATACTTGATTAGATTCACTCAGCATATCCTGATTTCTATTGTGTAGTATGCATTCTCACATATTTGACAGTCTTTTTCCAGTTTCAATACAGTCCTTGCTCCAAACTAAGACCGAATATATAAAATATGGACATGATGTTGTCAGGTTACTTGGTAGGTTTTTTTCCACACTAAGACACGGGTTGATCAGCACTAAGTCAGAGTGCACAGTTATAACCAGTAGTATTGGCCGTTTGAAAACCTTTTCAGGTTGTCTATTATGCGGTCTGATTTTCTTTCCCACGCACCCTGAACGCATCATCTGCCGCGAGGATCCGCAGGTGTCTATCAAAGCCTGAGATAAATTTCAGTGAATTCTTTGACTGTTGTGTTAAGGTCTGGTGATGGTTCGCTGCAGTGTGTTGGTTGGACGGAGTCCTGCTGCTGCTCCTCTGCGTGATGAGCACTCACCCAAACTAGAATGTGTTGAGTCAGCTGCGTTGCAAGCCTCTGTCCCTCCCCTGTGTGCTATTTATACACACCCAAACCAGCCTCTGCACATACCAGCACGCATACACACACACACACACACACACACACACACACACACACACACACACACACAAAGTACACGCACATACACATGTTGACCGATCCGCTCGCAGATGCACGCAGAGCTCGGCAGACCCGGTAGCTCCTTGTAAACAACAGTGCGCACAAACGCTGGAGGCAAGGCTCGAGTTTTGCCTCAGGGTGACTCAGGTTTTTTTTTGTTTTTTTTTTTAATTCCCTGACACTGCTTTGAGGAGGAGGCAACAGGTGGGCTGAGAGGCACGGAGCGACAGAGCGCAGGAGACACTCAGGCTGACCGTCAGCCCACATGGGAACAGCTGGACGTTTACCAAACCTCACAGGATCACATGTAGGACGCCGAGGTAGGACAGAAAAATAGTCAACGCTGAATTTCAACTTGAGGAGGCTGCAGTTTTCTCTAGATAGTTGTTTTTTTTAGTGTTGCCGCCTGTGGAACATCTGGCTCGGGAAAACAGGTGAACTTGCCCTCAGGGTAAACCCAACACTTATACACTGACTACTCAAAACAGTGAAACAGGTAACTGGTTTTAATACTTATTGTATAGCCGTGGCCTGTTTTCATTGTGAACCGTCAGTCACGTGATTTAAAACTTGTTTTGGAGTTCGTTACCCGAGGCTTCGTGGTTTGACTAAGTCGAGATACACAGATCTGTCACAAACATAAAAAAGTAACCAATTTTAATGTTGAGGCTGGTGGGGTTCTGATGGTTATTCTTCATGTGCAAGTGATTAAGTAAATGAAGCTATTTGTGCAATCTTTTCCTTACAGATTTGTAAATGTTCTACTCAACCTGTGGTGGTAGCAGTATTCAGGTATATTTACTGCTGAAAAGTGTACCACACTTTAAAGAAAATATGATTATAAGAAATAGTCTTCTGGTCATATTTGTCTGTGTGTAAAAGTACAGTATTGTCGGCAGATTATATCAAAGTATCAACAGTAAAATTACTAAGGCACTCCCTTGTATTAGCAGCATTTTGATGTTGTAGTTAGTGGAGGTGGAACTTTAACTACGTTGTACACTGCGCGGTTGTTGAACTGATGAACGACGACCACGTGTTTTGAATGTAAAGTACGGAGACTGCAGAGTAACCAGTAGCCGTTGCCTCGGCGTCGGATATAAAAATACGTGCCCTCTTGTTCGGAATTTGGCCAGAAACACGGGCGATGTAACCGAGACTCGCGCGCCTGACGGCTCGTCACATTTCCTTTCTGCCACCGAACTCAACGGGACGCAGTCGCCGTGCAGCTGGTCCGTCCCGTCTCAGCCTCTCTGAGACTGCCGCACTCGCTTCTGTGTGTTGGTGACGAATGAGACGAAGCATGAGACGGTTTACGTGTCACCGGTGTGAGTTTCCCCGGGTTCCGGTGGGAACCAGTGTGCTCTGTCCTGGTCCCTGGCAGACAACCCCCCCCCCCTCGTTTTGTGTCCCGACCAGTATGAGTGGTAATCCCGCGCTTCTCACTGAGTCACGCCGCAGGAATGTCTGGTCACTGAGCAGAATGGGATTATAATAGATGACACGGGTTGCTGTCGGTTTCTGTTGACCACCTCTGCGTAGGCTCTGTTTGTTTGCGGCTATAAATGCGCGTGACGTCCAGTTCAAGTTCGGCAAATAAAACGCGCCACACGGCGATGGGCTGTGTTTGTTGCTTCGGGTGGTGGGACCCATGGCAACAGGTTGGGGCATTCACCGAAGGCGCTGTGTCATGTTTCTTTTTCGTGTAATTCATTAGTATGTACACGTGCCTGCGTTGCGAGCGCTTTCGCGTCGTGTGTTGCCATGGAAGAGGCGGGGACTTGCCCCTGGGGACACAGCTGGGAACCCACGTGTTCCCACAATATTTACATGACTGCATAGATATGACTGTGACAGTTCGGGCAAAATGCACAAGGAGGCAGAGATGGTTGTTATGATAGCGGTGAGTCGTCTGCATAACATCGCATTATAATCCTCCTCTTGCTGATTACCTGCATGAGCGAAAGCGCAAGTCATGTACTTTGTTTTTTTATGGCAGTAAATCAAATATATTGAGATATTGGGATTGATGGTCATATGAGAGGAGACACCTGGAGCGGTCATTTTGGGTGTTACCGTGTCAGGCACTTTTCACTATTTTACGACATTCTTTTGGCTAAACGATGAGTCAGTAATAATTCTTATGATTCAACAGAGGAGTCGGTTAAATCAATCCCGGCCATACCCCGAAATGGTTGTAGAACATTCATTGGCGTTCTGTCACCAAAAACGTTTCTCATGCCTATTTCTGTCCCTCTGATGTGCCTGTACTGATTCAGCACCTTGTTTCACTCCCAAGCCAAAGTGCTGTGCAATGGAAAATGTAATTTATCATGTTTCTTAGTCTACCAGCTTTGAGACACAGGTTTCCTTTTGGGGTTTTTCAATCGTAACAAACAGTGAACCAAATAAGGACACGATATAATAGACACAACCATCGACATAAAGTCAGCGTCTTTGAGTCCCTGAATGCATGTGAAGGATTGTGTGTGAAATTATTAGTTATTCCCAGAAATAATAACAATTCAGTCAGGAGCTATGGGAATGGAAAGTCCCTGAGGGGCTACAAATCTGAAGTTTCCAAAGAAATATTTTCTCATGTGTTATCACAAGGAAAAAAAGCGGGAGAGTTGAGGATAAATATGGCATTTTTGTTGTTGTTGTTGTTGTTGTTGTTGTCCTCGTGGCTTTAAATGCTTGAGGATGAATGTAAAAAGGAAACACAAAGACAAGTATTTGCTAGAATTCTCAGATTAGTCTCGCTTGAACTGCAACGGTTAGTAGATCAAGTGATTAGTTGATCGCCAGATAATCAATCTGTAGCCAAGCAACATTTGCTGGTTAAATCTTCTTAAATGGGATAATGTAATGCTTTTTTGTCATATCAGATTGGAAATTGGACATTTTTGCTCTTTGGTGATTTAAACAAGAAACTTGAACAAATCATCTTGGACTATTGGAATTTATAGCGGGCCATTTTCACCAGTTTCTGACACTTTATAGACAAAGCAGTTAATCCTTCATTATTCCATAATCAAAAAGTCTCCAGTTGGAACCCTTAAAAGTAAAAGTGGATGCAAGTGGCAATGGCTGTCATCCTATTCATTCAATGAGTAAGATATATGGTACTATTACAACAGAAATTTTGTCAGTTGCTATCTGAAGTTCCTGTGAACACTCACGGGTCACAACTGTGAATCTTTCTCTTCATTCACTTTCATCCCACATGATTTAAAATCTAACAGAAAATTCTGCGAATGGATTCTAAAAACATTAAGCAAGAAAAGCTCTCTGTGGAAATAAAGCATCCATTGTTCACTTTGAGAATATAGCCTAATTTTCTTGATTTTTCACTTTAAAGTATTTTTTACACATTTGAGGCGCCGTGGCTCATCCCCTCCAGCACACTGTGCAGCACTGCAGACTTTTTCAAAGTTTGCAGAAAGTGCTCACAAGTTGGCAAGAAATCCCTGCAGCGAAGTGCAGCAACTTCTCGTAAGCTTTGCCACAAACTGCCTGCGCGTTCTCCACGTGCCGTCACAGCTTCGGTTCACCATGTTCAGAATGTAAATTTGACTTTGAGCTCTCGAAGAGCAAGTGTCCCTCCTTTCGATTCAAGGTGGGGGCAGAAGCCGCTCCTCAGGGTGACCCCGAAGCTTTCCCAGGCCAGAGGAGATGTGTCGTCCCTCCAGTGAGTTTTGCTTCTACTCCTGGGCCTCTTCCCAGTACACCTTCAAAGGGAGGCACCCAGGAGGCATCCAGAGCAGATGCCTTAACCACCTCACCACCCGGCGAACATTATTACTAAATAGTGTCAAGTGCCTGCTTGTTGGCGTACCTAAGTCACACTGTTCGTGTGATTGTTCAGCTGCCTTTACGCTGCTTGCAGACAACTGGGAAACAAGTATGTTGACAGACAGGGCAGCGCAAATGTAGGGCTGCAGTTATCTTGGTGATCAATAAAACATCAGTTAACTGAAAACAGACAAAGAAAAACCATTGTAATAATGTTTTGAAGGTGACGCCTTCAAAGGCCTTGCTTATTTTGCTTGAAAGATAGCTTTCAAGACGTGGACCTGGACATTAAGCTCCTGAAGCATCAAAGAACATCTGTAAATGTTGGGTAGGTCGTGTCGCCACTTTTTTCAGCTGTGTCGGATAAGTGCGCTCGGCTGTGATGTCATTCTGCCTAAGCTGTATAATTATGACCCGCACCTGTGCTCTCTTCTGTTACAACTCGGAGATCGGTCTATGGCTTCATGCTCCATAGTCCACCAACCTGACATTTAGGGGCCTGAGAGTGACGGTGGGGTTTTTTGGTTTACTGTCGGGAGAGATCTGCGGGCTTGCTCTGTTTGCAGATTCACTTGACGCATCAGTGGAAGGACTGTTTCAATCAGCTCCTTCGCAAACATTTTGACATTTCTTCACTCCCTTCAAACCCTTGGTCGATTCTCAGGTCATTAGGTCTTGACCTGTTCTGCAGGACTTTGCTTGTGGTCGTCTGGTCCGTCTACCGGCCCAGGGGGCACTGGATACCTCTTCCTCCTGTTGTCCACTGCGGCACTGATATGACCCTCTACTCTTTTGCTCCTCAGTCTGTTAAATCAGAGTTTGGCTACTAAGGAGGCCTCGGCGTACCTCTCCACTCTGTCTGCCCGCCATCTCATTACCGTTCCTCATTTTACATAAGGGCGGGGTGCAGCACTAATTAGACACGTGCAATAAAAAACTCTAGCTTCCAGACATGTAAGGAGGGAGGCGACAGCTGCTTTTTCAAAGCTTACCACAGTGTAAGAAGTTTCGGGAAGCGCTACTGGGGAAAACTTAGTACATTGCGAGGTTGTTGCACATTTCATAGTAAGTTAGATAATGGTCGTTTTAAAGAAAAAATTCAGAGGGGAGAAGCACTCAGTTTCTGTTACCACAATTACTTTGAGGCCAGCACGTTAAACAAACTTCGCCCCCGGCGCTTAGACTGAAAAAATAAGATCCGAAAGTAAAATAAACCCGAGTTTTTCCCAGAGGGAGCTGGGCGTCCTGCGGTCGGTCGCCACCGGCTGCTGTGAGGCAGAGCATTGGCATGTCAGGAAGACAGGGAAGACAGCCTGGCTGACTCACTATCTGTACAAGCCCTGAGAGAGAGGGAAAGAGAAGGGGAGGGTTAAGTGAGAAGGAGGGAGGAAAAAAAAAAACAGGGAGTGTGATAACAGCACCGGGAAGATTTGTTGGCTCTCTTTCAGTGTGTTTCCCCGCAGCCTGCCACGCTCATGGATTTATTATGTAACAGCGCCTGAATTATGAGAGAGGGGGCTCCGGCGTTCAGTCGATACCGCCAACCACATGGTAATGTACGATGCCGAAAACTCTGCTGTATCTGTCTGCCAGCGTTTTCTTTTTTTAGAAGTACATAACCTGCGATAGAAGCGTTGGGAAAGGAGTTTCCTTCACTTCCTCATTGCCACTGTATCAGGCAGCTCCACCGTGTGTTGCCAGTTTTGCTGTGTTTGCTCAGCTGTTTGTGCCTCGGCGTATCGCCGTTGCCGACGGTGAGCTCCTGGACGGATTTCTGCTTGCATGTTCGGCAGAGACCTCCACCCGTGCCCACAGAATGCGGGCTCTACCCCTCTCATTCAGTCCGCGCACTTCACTGTTTACTCAGGAGTTTGTTTCTGTGTGTAGCCGTTTGCGTCAGAAACCGTCAATTAGTGTCGGAGGAAGCCTCTGTATTTAGGTTGAGGATTTTGGCTGTTTTCTGAGTGATTTACCTTCGAGGCATTTTTCTTACCCACTGAGTTTCCAGTCAGTGTCATGTCTCTCTCTGTCAGTGCTTCTCCTCCTCTCGTTCGTTTTCACTTGGGGCTTTTGTCTCCCTTCAACGCAGGCAGCTGAGGCATGCCCAGGCACTTACCAGGTATGGGTATGCCTCGGCTTTGTGTGTTTTTACAACCTTTATGTTTAACCTTTTCATATATTATTTTTTCACGGGAAAGGGAGTTAACGGGAAGCCATTCTCTTTTCTGGAAAACAAAAATCCTGTTTACTGTGTATAGGCGCCTCCTATACGTGTATATCTCACCCAGCCTTGTACACGCCCATACCGGAGTGACACCTCGTGAGCACCTCTACTAACACAAACACTACACTCATCCACCCAGGCATCCTATGGGAAGCCAACATGTTCCACAACATAGACAGAGTGAATCGTAAGAATGGAAGTGAATGGAGGAGTTCCCTTCAGCACAAATCTTATTACAGTCATACCGTACCTGGTATTTGCTTAAAAAAATGGGCCTGGACTGAAAGTTCTGTCACAAAACAATTCTTTTGTATTTTTTAAAATACAGAACACAGCGTGTACCTGCCTACCACTTAGACTGCACCGCTGCTTTAAACTCAACTTTATGGGGTAGCTATGGAGAGCTATGATGTACGCTGCTAAGAAATGTGACTTGCGTCTTAAACTTGCTCGACTCTCTTTTTTTTTTTGCTTCACATTTTTTTTCAGGGATGGGGCATTACGGCAAAAGGGCGGTCAGCTCAAGCCCTGTTTAGAAATGTGTCTCAGAAGAAAAACATGACTTGCTTTACTTACTTAAAACTTTAAAAATTAAAACCAGTTCCAGGGGTAATATTTCCAGCCTCCACCGGCTGGTGGTGAGGCAACGGATGGGTGTGGTCCAATCCAGAGTGCTGAATATTCATGTAATGATGTTGTAATGAGTGCTTAATACACATGTAATAATGTGGCAATGTGTACTGAGTACACACTCGTCTTTTGCCATGACAAACACATGGCGAATACCAGTCGTGCTTTTTTTCATGTCTCCACTGTTTTGATTGCAGCTCATCGTGAGAAAGAAAGTCGTCTGACAAAACCAACATATGTGCAGCATAATCGCAACGGCTGCTGTGTGATGTGATCGCAGATAGGGTTAGAACTGTAAAACGCATTTTCCTGTTGGGTTTTTTTTTGTCAGCAAACACACGAATTGGAAAATATGTCTTGAAGGTGCAGAACAACAGCATCACGTAACCGGAATCTCTGCACGACAGCGCGTGAATGAGAGCAGGCCAGTTCGTTTGCATGGCAACTTTTAACGGCGAGGCGATGCAGCCTCCTGCTTTATGTGTTTCTGGGCCGCAGTCGAATCACCATGCGTGCTCGTTCAGTTATCTGATAACAGAAAAAAAAATTATTCCGCCAGAGCAGTTAAAGGGTTACTACGCAGAACTCTCGTTGTCGTTGGGCCCTCTCTCCCTATCTCAATGAGCGAGAGAGAGAGAGAGAGAGAGAGAGAGAGAGAGAGAGAGAGTGAGCAGCTGTGACAGGGGTTTGTAGGTTTGTAGGTCAAATAACGCCTCTGTGTATAGGGCAATACAGTTCATCAGCACCGCAAACTGCAGCCTCCATAATGACCGTACAGCTGAATAAACACTTCTCTCAAACAGCAAAACTGAGCGTCATAACCTTCATGGAGGAGGAAGTATTTCAGAACACTAGACTGCACAGCTCCTATGGAGATAAGTGATGCGACCGCCTCGTGACGGATGAATTTTGGAATAGACGTGAATATTCTGCCATGTCACAGTGGAACCTCGACATTGACTGTGGATCAGTTAATCGTAGATCCACATCCCCTGGATCACATCACGGACTAGGTGGACATGTCCGTACACGCCTTTGTGCAGAGATGTCCGTTTTTGGTTGTTCTGCGGCAGCCTGGTGTCATTTGTAGGGGATTCGAGGAAAGTAAACATGCATGGCACTGCATCTTTGGGTGGTCATTTTCACAGTGGATGTTGTAGGCCTTGATTGATTGGAGTCCGTCCAGACCTGTCATCACTTGAAGGTTTGTCCCGTCTCCACACAGCATCTCTGGATTCCACAAAACCTGAAGATGTCCAGTGGTATCAGGCACCAGGATGTTAGCATCGGATCCTTTAAACCTTTTTAGTTGCTCCATGGATTGGACTTGTTTCTTGAGCAGATCCCACAGATGATTCACTGGCTTGAGAACGTAAAGAAGTTCTGTGCATTTTTGCACAGAACAAAGAATTTAAATTGGGAAACCTCAAATTCAAGTCTCATACAAACACTGACCCTTTTGTTATCCCAGCCTGTCCATATCACTTACCATGGACACAATGCAGGAAACAGCCAGTTGCCAGGATATTAAGCCAATTTATTTTCCCCATTCTTTTCACTGAACAAACACACACACACACACGCATGCCCGCGTGTACGACCACTGAAGGCTGAGAAAACGCATTCCAGTAAAACAGAAGCGGTCTAGAGTAAAACCTGTTTTCACAGTCGGCCAGCAGATTCCAGGAATCAGTCTGGCATCAGCTCTGCCACTTTTGTTTTTCTCTGGATGAAGTGAAATCAGCGTGTGGACAGGTCCACCTTCCAGAAATCCAGCTTAATTTCAAATGGGTGATATCCAAAAGCTTCCCGTACTTTTCCCTGTGTCAGATCTAAGAATACCTCCCCTTCTCCGCTTACATAAACTCTGTTGAAGCCTGTCCTGCTGCATGCACAGAAACATTCTGACATCTCAATCCTCCACTGCCCCCTTTCAGATCCATTCATTCCTGCTTTGAGTGTATGATAGATAATGTCATGGCATCCGGTAGAAGGAGATGAGTTGCATCTCTTGTCGCATGCACACGTTTAGCCCTTTGAGTTAAAACCTTGACTCTTTGAGGGCAAAAGTTTCCCTCGGATGACTTTTCCATGTAGACCCTGTTTGTCTGAGCACCGCTCCTGTGTCACCGTCAACCCTCCTGCAGCTCCTTTACAGCCATATGGGGGTTCGGCTTTGCCTACCTGCAGATTTCTTGTTCTTTCGGATCTTGCCATGCCTCCCACGGTTCTCCTTGCCATTTAATTCAATTAAATACCAATTCAATTAAATTAAAATTTCTAATAGCGGAAGTTTCAAGCCAGAAGCACTGATATTTTTATATCTTTTTATAGCTTACCCCTGACTTTAGATCCTCAGTCAGTTGCTTGGAGGATCTCACGGTTATTGAGTGTTTCCACAAGATTTGAAGAGTGTGAGAAATAATCAAGCTCCCAATGGCGATTCTCCATTCAACTAGTCATTTAAGGACTGATAACTTAGCAAGACTATTGTGTAAGCACAGTAGCTATGAAAGTAAGTGCATTATCTGCATAAATTTGGCCTAAAATCTAAAAGTCAGATCTTCGTGTACAGAAAGTCACAATGTAGGCTTGAGTATAATGACATCAACAAAAGCTAATTGGACTCAGTTAGCAAAACAGTCAGTGGTGCAAGATTTGAGGTGTGTGTTACTTAAAAAACACTCAAACAATTAGAATTTGGTGTTCACAGGATGAATCTGAGAGTTATGGTCAATAATGCTAAATTTGCATAAAGCGAAGGCAGCTAAGCTAAAGCTAAGATATAGTATAGATAAGTATATATATATATACAAAGCAGACATGCGTGTCTCTCTGTCTTAGGATACTTGGTGAAAGTTTGCTGAACTGTAGCAAACACTTCTCATGCAGTTTTCCTGTGGGTGGAGTGCATCCTCACGATGCTTAAGACTCTCTGCTACAACTTAACACTTCTCACCGATGGGGACTGATGCATCAACAGATCCGATAAGATTAAGTAATGCTGAGTGCAGGGATAAGTACCATGTAGAAGACATCCATCAGCACAAACAAAGGAAAGAAGTGCAAAAATTTAGGCATAAACACCCGGGAGCCCTTATAAATAGTCATCATATCAGACGCAACACCCTTTCAATCCCTTTTTTCAATGTAGACTGCATCAGAGAAAATGTCTTCGAGAAACAATTCCCCACTCTATAAAAAAAATCCTTCAACATGTTATTCTGCTGACAGGGTTAGGAAATGTGGGATAAACCTTTGTGGTCCCCGGTAAATGTTGATACAGCTGGAACAAGTTCAAGTCATATCTGACTTGTTTACACTTCCTTCCTCCCCACAAAAATTATCTCTCCAGTATACACTATGACACAGCACAATCAAAATCCAATACAGGAAGTTGACCTCGAGTTGTAATATACTGTCTCCTGCTGGTTATTGTCGTAACAGATTTGCTTGTTGCCGCTTCAGCTCATCCCCAAAGTCGGTGACAGAGGTGTCCCCTTGTCCCCCCCCTCCCGCAGGCTGCAGCAGGGAAGCTCACAGTGGACGGGTTGCTGCAGATGTCCAGCTCTGAGCTTCAGGACACGATGAGACGCCTGGGCTCCAACTCTGAGGATCGCTCTCGCCTCAGTGCCGCCCTCTCCTGTCTGAAGAGCGCTGATGAAACAGGTGCACAAAGAGCGCGGCCCGCACTGCATGGTGTGAGCGAATCGTTCGCTGGAACGGCATGAATGACGATCAGTAACAACGAGCTTTATTTATTAGTCAGGTTTAGCCTTAAGTTTGTGACATGATATTTGATTTGTACTCAGAACACACGCAGCATAGCGACTGTTATCCTCCTTAGAGCCCAGGTTGACTGTGTTTCATTTATACTGGGGTTTTAGTAAGTTTGAGAAAGTGAAAGTGATTATGCAAATCAAATGTCAACATCAGCCAGGTGGATCCTCTCTACTCTAAAACTCTAAACTCTAAAACACTCTCATCTCAAGGTCCAACTAATATCTTATCCTGAGATCCGTATCAAATGGCTTCACATACCAGTAATGGTGGACAGAATCCACAGCCAACACACCACAGTTGCATTTCATGTGTGTCTTTTATCCTTTGACTCCAGGAGGTGACCCAAGGCTTGACTCAGGCTCTTCTATCAGCCCCCATTCCAGTTCCACAGGCCCTTCCTCCCCCGTGAAACCCACCAGGACCCACGGCCCCTCCATCTCCGTATCAGCGGTGCCGTGCTCGGACTACCAAAGACCGCGCACGCCGGCCGACGAGCTGACCGACGTCTTCGCCGTGGAGCCGGGCACCCCTCCGGTCGCCCCGACCTGGAAGACGTGGACTGCCAAGCACCCCCGCACGTCGCCGCCGCCCTCCCGCAAGCTGCTAAACCTCCTCCCCAACATCACGCTGACGAGGAGCAAGAGTCAAGAGTCACAGCTGGCCAACCGCATTGAGGATCCCACTACGCCCAAGTGGGTTTTCACGGTTAAAATGTCAAGTTGAAGCTTTAATTTCCCCAGCACATTTATGCTCCCTAGAGGAATAAAACTTTTGATTTTACCTGAGCTCACTGACTTTTCTGTAAAATCAACCCCTGGGCCCCTCAGTCGGTTACATTGCACAAATAACAAAAATTTCATTAAGTGTTTTTTTGTGTCCAATACAGCCTCAGGGTCAGGGTTTTGACATTTCTTATACCAAGTCAAGGAATCAGAGACATATCTATTCCTTCTCCACTGTGGTTTACCTTTCACTAATGGCATGGCAGTTGTTTTTTTCAGCTGTTCATACCGTGCAGCTGAGTTGTCCCAGTGTCACGGGACTGAGGGGACGGCAGCGTCTGACAACTGACAGTAAGCCTGAGCTGCTCTCTGTCCCTGCAGGACCTGTAAGAAAAACAAAGTGCTGGCTGCTATCCACATCAACGGCTGTGGGAACAGTCCCGAGGACTCAGCACTGCGTTCACCGCTGCTGTCTGCCCGGACACCCGGCCCTGTCCCAGCCTCAGCCCCGTACATGATGCCCGCCATCCCCCCCTGCTGGACAGTGAGTCCCCGATAGAGAAACTGGACTGGATCTTGTAATCCTTCGGGGATCCTGCTTCACTTCCCCTCCATTCCCTGCTGTGTTTTTGACATATCCCGCCTTTATGTCCTTCACAGATGTGACCGCACACAGATATTCCCCTCAGACGATGAGGAGAGACATTGGCCTGGCTATAACACACAGGTCAGTTACCATCAACCTCCTGCATTGTTTAGAATAAATGACTAGAAAGGGAAAAAGTGACAGTTACTATACCCTGTGCTTTGGACACTGTGATGGATGTGTCACATTATTTTGAGCGAGAGTGGGCTCTGTGTGAGAGGTTACACCTGAAGCGATGCAGTGGTCTTTTTCCTTTTGGATTTTTATAACTGTATTATATCATCATGTGTTTGGGATGGTTAGCGTAGGTTGTTAGCGAAGCAGAAATAATTCAAATGAAAAATGAGCGCTGTCTTCCTCAAGACTGGGTAGACCCATTAAAATGCGAGCCTGGGCAGTTTAATCCAATACTACTCTTGTAAAGTTAAGATGATTTTGTCAAACTACTGTGTCCAAGTTCAAGAACCCCCCCCCCAAAAAAAACAAAAACTTGGTAACTGCTAACTATTTTTGGAATTTTCCAACTGATTAACATTCCACTATCATTGCTGCGGTTTCCTGTTGACTCCCTGTGACTGTGGACCGGGGGCGGACGGTGTGACTCTCACACTGGGTCCTCTGATGTACAGTAAATCACTTTGGAAAGTCCAGGAATGTGAAGAGTGCTTTATGAGGTCCACTGTTTATCTTACTAGACATTGAATGTTTTAATGTTGACGTTGCCTCTGCGTCCAGCGGAATTTACATAGCTGCATTATGGCGTTTTTTTCCCCACAAACCCATTAGAAAGGCCTGTGTTAATATGCTGAAAATATGCCATAAAACACAACACAGTGTTATTACTATTTAAGTTGACATGGTGAAGCAATGGATTACATTAAAGGGATGTGAAATTGAGCGTTATAGCTTTACATAACTTTACATAGCTTTCTCAGGCTTATTAAACTGCGGCTAATTTTAGAAGATCGTGTCCTTATGATGTAAAAATGTGTTTTCCTTCATCCTTTTGCTGTCCCTTTTTAGGTTTTCAACCAAGTCTTGGCTCTCCCAGATGTGTCAAGTGTGTCACAAGAGCATGATTTTTGGTGTAAAGTGCAAGCACTGCAAGTAAGAGACTATAAACATAACCTCCCCCTTTGTGTAAGATGATCATGCTGCTTGTAATGAGCTCAGTAGTGTACATCGCATCCGTCTGTTCACAGGCTAAAGTGCCACAACAAATGCACCAAAGACGCTCCCACGTGTCGGATATCGTTCCTCACATGTAAGCGACAGTCAGTTTTCCCTTTCGCTTTTTCTTTTTTCTCCAAAATTAGATTGTCGTGGATTTGAGCTAACAGTTGCACAGTGCTCTGCGGGGTATGTCAGCTCTTAACATCAAAAGAAGATAACGAGTATAAGGAAACCAGTAATGTCTGTCAGTAATGTCTTATCACTTATCACACACCCATGTGTGTCTGGTGCTCTCCAGTGACTAATTACTTTTGTGGCAGAGTTCACTTAACACATTTCCACCACGTATTTATTTCAGTGATAAAAACTATGAGCAATTATGCTCATTAGCAATCTTTTCCCCCCATGATAAAGATGAGACATGCACCCTCACAGACAGTCACTGCGTGCAGTGTTGCCAGTCCTACCACGAGGTGTCACTATGCACATTCACTTGTTTTGTGCCATCACTGAATAAAGATGGGTGACCAGCAAGCAGCCACAAAACATACCATTTGCACCTGGTCTTTAACATACTGATGATGCTGTAATGTTTTGGTATGTACTTGCACACAACAAGTCAAAGCAGGCAAACGGTTGTTTTAAGACCAACTTGGAAAATGTCAACTGAAATTGGCAACTTTTCATATGATTCATAGTGCCAAGGATGCGTCGGGCAGAATCAGTGCCATCAGATATCAATAATCGGATTGATCACACAGCAGAGATCCCGCTGCAGTATGGCACTCTACCAAAGGCAATAACCAAAAGGGTGAGTGCAGGTGTCTTTACTAGTGGACGATTGCAAATGTGTTCAGGTGTGTTGCAGCTGTTTTTATATAGCGTGCACATGCACATGTGTTAACAGGAGCCTCCCCCCAATTTGAACCAGCTGGATTCCAGCAGTAACCCATCGTCAGCCACCTCCTCCACACCTTCATCCCCGGCACATTTCCAGCAGAGCAACCCCCCGAGTGTCAGCACCACCCCCCCGGCCAACTCCTCGCCGCGGGGCTTCCGCGACAACCGCTTCCACTTCCCAGGTCAGTGGTGTCACTCCCATTCGCACAAGCCTTGTTTCACTGAGGCAACCTACAGAGGAGATGCTGTCAAATACAGTTGTACTGATCACCGAGTCGTGAAGTATTCTGAGTCTGTATTTTCCAACAGATGTTCCTGCTTCCACATTCAATGCTGTGCAACTTTCTGGAGGCTGCTGTGAGTCCGGGTAAGAGACAACAACATAGATACAGAGACCTCAATAAAAAAAACAAGAAATGTATCACTGATATAATATTTATATATGTCAGCTGAAGAATATCAAGAAATGTCAAAGGTCAATGTCATATAGGAAGGGCGTCTCCATTACATCGTCTGTCCACCAGATGGTGCTGCTCACTGCATCTCTCAGACCCAATTCTAAAATACAAATTTGGAGGATCCTTCACATCATGCTCGTTGATCTTATGTGTTATTTAAGGGCAAATCTGCCATATATCCATTTTAGTTTTTTAACCATTAAATATCTGTATCAATATCATAAATCCATTAATGGTCAGGCTTTAATGTATGCAACATACAAATGTACATGCATAAATGCAGATCATTTCAAAGGGTTCACTTACTCTTTCTTGTATTGGCCTGTTATGTACTGCACATGAGTTTAATGATCCTAAATGTAAAACTATTGTTTGTTTAATACTTGTGGTTTTTCTTCCAGAGTGCCACAGGTGGCCCTCGCTGAGACACAGCTACCAGCTGCAGAACACGGGCGGGTGAGTACCGACAGTCACATGGATTGACATCATGGTAAAGAAGAAGTGAAACGCAGTTTTATTTGCTTGCTTTGTCAGACAAATATTATTGGCTAGTGTTTTGATGTAGAAATCCTGTGACTTGCATGTTGTGCCAGTGCACTGTGATGCACTGTCCTCTGTTGCTGACATTTAATTTTTGTCATCAGAGGAAGTTGAAAGAACTCTTAATTGTTTTTGTCTGTGGTCTGTGAGCGAGGCTGGATCACCACCTGGATAAATAACTGGATTTTGGACAACCAATGTGACGTTCCCTATGACTAAGAAGTCATAATGGGTATAATCTATGTACTGTATGGATTAAATAAAAAAAAAAAATACAACCTACTTGTGATATTTTCTTTCAACTTCCATTGTAGATCTGAAAAGGCCCATTAATGCACTTATGTTGTACCTAATGAGCCCACGTTGGTGCTGTCCAACTTCTATTTTAGTATTTCTTTGCAGTGCTATGAAGTAGGTTTTGCTAAAATTAGCACTCAAACATCTCACTTTATGTGTTCATTCCACTTGTTTTGCTATTTGTCCCAGGAACAAGAGGCGGAGGAAGACTACCCAGGTGAGGAAGAGGAGGCAGCGGACAAGTGCGGCAGTAAAAAGAGCTCTCCCACTGAGGAGTTTGACGAGGATGGGCTTGAGGACCTGCCTTCTTCCATATGCCGTCGTGGGGCTGTCGGCCGCTGGAGGGGCCACATCGCTCGTAAAGCAAGCCAGACCAGCGTCTACTTGCAGGAGTGGGACATACCGTACGAGCAGCTGCAGCTGGGAGAGCTTATTGGCAAGGTGACATGGAGATGAAAATCATGGTGTAAAAACATAAAACATCCGATCAACACGGGCCAACTCCTTTGACTTTGTGACTGTCCAGGGACGCTGGGGGAAGGTGCACAAGGGTCGCTGGCACGGTGAGGTGGCCATTCGTCTGCTGGAGATCGACGGCAACAACCAGGATCACCTGAAGGTCTTCAAGAAGGAGGTGATGAACTACAGGCAGACCAGGCACGAGAACGTCGTCCTCTTCATGGGCGCTTGCATGGCTCCGCCCCACCTCGCCATCATCACCAGGTACAGCCACACAACTCATGATATAAAAACATATATTTCAGTCCTGCTGTTTGTCCCTCATTTCTACCAATCACAATTGTATGTTTATGCAAAGGGATGATTTTATAATTACAAATTATAATGGCATGTGATATACTGTTCCTGCTCTGGTGTTGATTTGAGCTTCAGTAATAGTATGCCATGTGTTTTATCTGCAGTTTCTGTAAAGGTCTGACTCTACACTCTGTTGTAAGAGAAAGAGGTCACATGCTGGATATCAATAAAACCAGACAGATTGCACAGGAGATTGTAAAGGTAATCAATTTAATCAATCAATTTTAATATCAGTATATCATGATATCTGATCCTCTATAAAACCAAATGTCACATGGCAAACTGATGTTCGTTAATCGTTCAGTAAATTCAGTATGTCCAGTGTGAGCAAGATCACCAGTCATGATTTTATGTGCTATTATGTGCCTGGATTTGTATTTATACAGTATAAGCATAATCACGTTTTTCTCACTTTTCAGTGCCAAGCGGCTCCAATCGTTTCTTCTTTGAGATACTACTGACCCTTTAAGAATCTTTTTAAACAGTTTTTTTTTCTTTTTACTCAAGTCATTTCAACTGTAGCCTTAATCAGAACCCATATGTTAAGGGGTCCTTGACATCATCTTTGTTTCTCTAAAGCATATATAGGCCAATATGTCCTTGTCAGTATTTTTCAGCTCTTAAGGATAATACATAAATTAATAATATGACTTTTCATTTCATTTCATTTAATGAAATAAATAAAAGCAAGTCAGTAAATAAAAGTATCACTATACATTAACCAAGTGTCTTTATTTAATCATAATTTAATTCTTTTATTTAGATTATTAAAGAAAATTTGAATTTTAAGAGAATATTAAAGAGAATTTGAGATCTGAAAAACTTTATTTAAAAATTTGATTATATCAAATGAAAATTTTCATCTCAGAAATGCATTGTCTTTCATCTCTTTACCAGGGAATGGGTTACCTTCATGCCAAAGGCATCATTCACAAGGACCTAAAATCTAAGAATGTGTTCTACGACACAAACAAGGTAGTCATTACAGACTTTGGACTGTTTGGGATGTCTGGAGTGGTACAAGAAGGCCGGTAGGACATGAAATAAAGGCATATCCTAAAAAATATCAGTATCTCAGGAAAGCCACAGTTGTTGTCTTCATTAGCAGTGTGTGTGTGTCTGTGCTCAGAAGAAAGAACGTGGTGCAGATACCCCGGGGCTGGATCTACTACCTGGCTCCAGAGATCGTTCGAAAGATGAGCCCAGAGGTTGACGAGGACCAGCTGCCTTTCTCCAATGCTGCTGATGTTTATGCATTTGGGTATTTATTGATTTTGATGACACAGCCCGCTCAGAAGAATCGAGCATGTGAGGTGGTTTCGCAATCAGTTGTTTTCCCGATCTGATTTTTGTATGTGCGTCGTGTGTCATTTTCAGTACAATCTGGTACGAGCTGCAGGTTGGAGACTGGCCAATCACCAACCACCCTGTTGAAGCTCAGATCTGGCTGGTGGGCAGCGGTGAGGGCACTAAGAATGTGCTGACAGACGCCAACCTGGGCAAGGAGGTCACGGTAGGTCTGTGGTATAGATCATCGAAGAACATGGCCGTGGTAATACCCATAGGTACGAAAGGCAGAGAGGGATTAAACGTGGATATGTGTTTACCATTCAGTGCCACCTTGGAGCCAGAAATCTCAGTTTATGAATCCATATGTTTTTGATAATGCTTTTCTGTACAATTCAGTACTCATTATTACTATCTTCACAATTATTAATTTAATCATTTATTATTGGGAAAACAAACCTGTATATCGCTTTGCATACTTTTCATGTTCTGCTGACGCGATGGACACTGACTAATATACCATTTAGGTTATGTTTGCATTGAATTGGAAGTATTGAACTGAAAGTGTCAACACTGGTACCAAGTAAAAGAGTTTGTGCCAAAACCTTTATGAAAATATTTAGAGAATTATTCAGAAATTACAAATCCATCACTTAAATGTTACTTTGCAGTGCGACGTCTATATAACAGTTAGCATTTCTGCTGCACAAATGAGTAATTCAGACTGAACACATGCTTTTGAATTAGCATCACCTTACTGTAATAGTGGGGGCTAAAGTTGCAGGGTGTTGTGTGTACGTCCACGTTCAGGTTGGGAGGAGCGCCCAGTGTTTGCTCCAGGCCTGCAGCTGCGCTGTGGTTAGATTATCTTTGCATTTGTTCAAGTCTTTTTAATACTGTAATGAATTTACACTGAGCATTGTTTCTGCACCACTGACTCTGCAATGGCTTGCTGTCAGTTGCTGCACATTCAGTATACCGCTGTGTAGTGTAATGTAGTGTGAACTTTACATATGCTGTGCATCCAGTGCAAAACAGCTTCTGTTTCCCTTTTCGCTTTCTTGTGGAGTACCACAAGGTTCCATCTTAGGTATTGTTTTATTCTTATTATATAGTAAATAATTAAGTAAGTGAGCAATTTTGTTTATGTAGCACCTTATGAAAACCGAGGTTACAGGGTGCTTTACAAAATACTAACAGGAACAATAGACATATATCATTTCTTGATGGCTAAATCCTTCTTACAGCTTGATGGGATCAGTCTGAGGTGATTTGGGTTATCATCAACGAGAGCTTTAGACGCTTTTCCATTACATTTATCATTTACACTAAAGTCACGGTGGATGCATACAGGCGATGCAGTCACAACTGGGTTGTAAGCTAGTTCGAGTCCAACAGTACTGATAGATGGAAGTCCCTGTTAAATCATCCTGTGCTGTGTATGAATCCTCTTCTTTCCATACAACAGGAGATCCTGTCTGCCTGCTGGTCCTTCCAGGTGGATGATAGGCCAACTTTTACCCAGCTGGCAGGCTTGCTGGAGAGACTCCCCAAACTGAACCGCAGATTGTCTCATCCTGGACACTTCTGGAAGACGAATGAGTACGTATCATAGAGAGGATGTGTATTCATGATCCGGCATGAACCACCTGTAACACCATTCACACCAATGTTAAAAAAAGGGAGTCTACATCGTCCTATGTAGTCGATAATATAGTATAGAAATCTACATTTTCATGTCATGAAAGCATGAATGCAGAAATCAATTTGAGCAAAAATGGCAATGTTGTAAATAGGATTTTATAAAGAAATGTGAATATTGTGAAATTGTCCTGCTGAGTATCAAATAATATAAAGTATCTTCACGAATGTGACTACTTTTTTCTAATTTGTGGAAGACTATTGGAAGACTCAGATTCTGTTATGCCATAGATGGCATATTAGGGGCCTCTCTCTCTACGCTTCTTTTATCTTATTGCATATGGCTTTATAGTGTTTGCCACAGTCTGAAGTGACATTCTCTCTTGTGTCTCCGAGATTCACTTTTCCTTCTTTCCCCTCTCCATCGTTTCCTCTCCTCTGGGTGCCGATTGATCCACCTATTCCTGTTCCTGTTGTGCCTGATCTCCGCGGTCTCGCTTGGATCCTACATTTTCTCGCCTGTCTGTTCGTGCACTCGCTTGTTTTCCAACATTCCTGATTTCTGTCTCTTCCATCCATTCCTCTTGTGGTGAAGGTCTTGGGATCATCATCACTGCCTGAGAGATCACTGCCACCATGGCCTACATGCACACTGTCCCTACATGTACAGATACTGCAGCTGAGAGGAAAAGGTGCTTTAAACTGAAAATTCAGTGGAATTTGACTCTTTATGTTGGAATGAGCAAATACTAACTGGAGTTCTTATCTGGAGCAACATTTTCAGCCTGTTTCCTTCTGGTGTTGATTAATATTTTCATTATCTTTATTCTGCCCACACTGTGATCAAACCTCAAACATATGACACATGTTTGTGTCAAGTCTTGCAAATATATCACACACCATTTTTCCTTCTCCATATAAGATACTCAGATAAATACCACATGTTAATACCAGGTGTAAATGCTGTCTATAAGCCCAATGTCTGAATTGGGCTGGTACTCTCAGCAAACTTCCCTTTAAGCCATTTTCCACCATTCAATTTAAAGTGTTGCTTCTATATATGCAAAATTTAAATTAACTTTATGGACAAGATATTTATTACGTACAGTATTGCCAAAGCAGGCTGTAAAAGGTTAAAAGCGGAAATCTGCACTATGTTTTTAATATATGTCAGTGAATAAATGTGTCGATCATCTTACAGCCACTGTACACAGCATCCGCTCAGTGTCTGTGATCACGTACACCAACATTTTTCTTTTTCTGTTGCCAGACAAAAAGATCCTGTAATAAAACAAAAAGATCTTGTAAAAAAAGCAAGATTTTTTTTTCCATTGTAACAACATACTGAATAAAATAATTTCTTGTCATGGTCGCACCATCACACTGCCACCCCTGAAATGTTTCCAGTAGACAGTCAATCTGTGACTGTGGCAGAACATCACAGTGTCAGCCACTAAAATAAGAATCCAGCAGAAATCGTTTATGACTGTCTCCATTCTCAGTTGTCACATTTCAGGTGCTGAGTGCCAACTGGTTCCTCCCTCTAACCACTAACCATTGAAGCTTCTCTGTGGTTATAAATCTCTATCTGACTGCATGTCAGTGGAAATTGTGCCTTATCCCTGTTTGAGCCACAGAAATAACATAATATGTAATAATATATTTCAAGGTTGTCACCACAATGTTTACATCTAAAGAGGGTGGTACTGCCAGTTTGTAAAACTATAATATATTTTAATTTAACCGTAATGCTCTCGTTCTGCAAATTTATTTTAATATTTCCAGATTTTGAGATACTGTAGATTTCTGCCACCACCCCAGTAAAGAGGGGGTGAATGAATTTTTTTTCACAGCACTGGAATTGACACAAAATGGAAAAAAAGGAACATCTCTTTGCAGAAACGATGTCCTTGTTCATTTGGTTCATGGGTAAAATGGATTGTGGTTCCTTACCAGGATGGTGAGAAACACGTCACATGATGTAGCATGAAACAGCCCCTCAAATAAAGGCATTTATGATGAGCTGCTTGTCATTAACTGTATCTCGGGGCAGCTTGGGCTTTGCATTGCAATAACTAGGAGTTACAACTGTAACAGCACCCTGTATCTGTTGATAATTAATGAATCAACTGGAAAACCACTGTGTGGCACCTCCCACATGGAGACCTCTCCATTTGTTGCTCAAAATAGTGATTATATGACATGATAAAGAGATTTTATATTCTGCACCGCAACATTTCAGTGAACAGTATGTCGCTTTGTGTGTGTGTGTGTGTTGTGTGTGTGTGGAGTCCAATACACACTTACTGAATATGTTTGAATGTTATGGGCTTCACATGTGCAGTGGAACCCAAACATGATCAAACAGTGATTTATTGCATATATGTATATAAAGTGCTAGAGGTTGTATTTAATATACAGTGTTCTTGTTTGTACAAGTTCCCATTGCAGTTGGTACTTCATTAATATTTCTGTATAGATTTAAGACACTTTGTAAACTGTTGCCAGTTTCTTTTCTTTTTGAGGGTAGGCTGGGTTAATGTGTAGAGTATTTTTGTACAGGTTCTGTTGATACTTTTGAACAACTGTAGACATTAAAGGTGATTTTGAAAGACTCATTTTTGCAATGGAATCAGTGTTATACTACTGGATATCAGAAATGATGCAACTCATCATTATACAACCTAAATGTCAATGTGGATACTATATTATAATATACGTATACAAGCAAGTTCTAAAGACTCCTACATCAAAGTAGTGACCAAATTCCGATCTTGTCAATCTTAAATCAAAACTATGTTTAAATGAGAATGAGACATAACCAAGACACAGACCTGAATTAGGCTACTTGTCTTACATTCAAGACCAAAATAGGCAGTGAAACAGTTTAGGACATTGTCACATCCACAAAAACAGCCTTACTGCCCAATTCCTGATTGAGACTGGAGACCAAAAGTGACTGTTACAGAGCCCCACAGTTCTGGAATGACTTGCATGAAGAAATGCACTAGATAATGGACTGTGGACAACTTATCATCTCCCTCCTTTCTTTTAAGCCTCATTTTTGCATTTTCTTTTAAAAAGAATGCCTGGATTGTCTCAGTGATTGACTAAGAATTGTTGAATTTGTGCACTTTACTTCATTGATTCTATATTTCCCTAATTTCTATTCAATCTCCCAAATCTCTCTGTAGTCTATCTACTTTTTGTTGTTTTATCATTTTATTTGAAGGACATTGTAATCTTGTTTTGGTAAACACTACTGGGCCAACCCTTCTTATAATATACATTATCACCAGTTAAAAACACGAAACTTCACTTTAAAGCAACAAAACTTTGTGTCCCTGGCTTTTAATATTTTACTCAATACAAGGGACATAAGTCTGCTGACGCATAATATACAGTATATCACACTGTTGGAAAGTGAGAAACAACTGAAGGGGAAATTACAACTTAAGGGGAAATTTAAGAGGAACAAAAAGGTTCCAGTATTTCAACCACAAATAACGAACCCGGAGATGACAACGTTTGCTTGGCGGTTATGGATTTATTTTGTCTTCAACTTTGGACTCTCATTGAATGGTTGACTGGAAAACACACACCACAGTTACCCCGGTTGATATGGCTATTTCTTATCTGTTGCATTCATGTTGTTTTTCTGCATGACTTTGCAGTCACTCATGACCCACATGACTGCTTGTTAATCAACTTCTGCAATAAAACCAATGCAGCTTTCGTTTACTACTGATCTCGTGTCATAAGAGGCTGCAGAATAACAAAATTGCCTTATTACAAGTAAAAGCACCCATTCCAAATTTTACATTAATTATGATATTTTATAAATTTATAATATGCCTGTGTGCTTGTGAGTAGCTAGGGGAGTGTAAGCATGAAGAAGCTTAAGTATGAGATAGTATGAGAAGTAAATGTATTCAGTAACTATAAACCACTGGCTATAAATTTGCACAAAACCAGCAACTGCAGTACATGACGAGTTTGATTCACAGGCTTTTCTGAGACTGCATCTTGTCAAACATTACATTGTCAACATTGTTGACAACAGTGTCAAGTATTACAATTTAAGGAACAGGGAACGTCGGGGCAGTTGTGCCACACTGATGGTTACAACAGCAACCGGTGGTTCTGAGAAATCATCGTGAACCAAGAAATTAAACCTAACCCACATCAATTATAGACCATAAACATATGGACCCAGTCGATGCGATAAGCCTTTCCACAGATAATACCAGCGTTTCCCTGGAAGTTGCGTCTGAAGCGAAGACCACCTCCAGTAGTCAAATCGAAACCTAACTGTAGAAATAAAACGTAGTTTACAACGCTGCATCCGGAGTGCGTTCCCTTCATCCCAGCAAAGCTGCACACTTCCCTTTCGGACAATGGCTTTTGGTCAGTCACCCTTTCATAGACCAGTAAGTAATTTAAACTTTATGTATGTTTCCAAGTCTTTATGTTCCTTAGAAGAAAATGATGTTTTGATTGTCGACGGGAGGATAGGGCCCCCCCCCCCCATCCTCCGTCAGTGAACGGGGGTCGTCGCAGGTGTGTGTCGTTACTTTGGGGGGCTGGCAGCTGAAAGCGCAGCCGGAGTTTGAAAACTGTGACTGCACAACTTTTACTTCGAAGGTGGAAAACGACACCTGAAGGATCCTTTTGCGTATCATTACGCCTAGGTTTGGCTCGCACTCGCTTCGACAAATGGCCGTTATTTCACAGCTGCTGCTTGCTGTCTGTCTGTATATATGCTCACTGACCACGTCTTTAAATCCACTTGTAATAATCTAATGTGATTCAATGTAAAAAGTCTGCCATAAATTCTGCCTTTACAAAAAACAATAATGTTCCATCTCGATTGACAATGCCAGAGAGGGATACATTTAACTGTTTATTACTCACTGTGATCTCAATCATAATCATAAAGTAGAATTATTTACTTTCTGACCGTGTCAAAACAGTTGAAACATATGTTTCAGAATGAGTCAAATCAAACACAGAGCAGATGAAACAACTCTTATTTCTGCCCTGGTCCTCTTCTACCTAAAGACAAGTGGATGAAACCTCATTTCTTTTAGATATCATGATATTTGTGTGTGCAAACAAAAATATACGTGAAATAACCTAAGCTTAGCCTTCTCCAGGAACCCTATTGTTTCATTCAGTCCATTAGGAAACCTTTTCCAATCTGACCAACATCGCGTTAAAGTCCAGTGACGGAGTGAAACAGACTGGGGCCAACACACAAACTTGATTTATTTTCTCCAGTATACTGTGATTCTAACTATTAAAACCAGTTACATATTAATGTCTTGTCTTTTCTAGATACTCCCCTTTAGTGGATCAATCCATGGCGGTCTGCAGGAGGGGAAATCAATCTGCATCACTGGACATATCCCGCTTGGAGCCAATAGGTCAAACTGCCTTGCTTTTCTTGAGTTTTCTTTTTTCTTCACATGAGAAAATGTATTCCATTTACACATTCTTTCTCACCAAAAAACATTGTCTCCTTAAGGCACAGCAAACATGTTGAATGTTTCCTCCCTCTAAAATATTTGTAATGCCAAGACAAAGGCAAGACATTTTCTTTAAAATTATTTTTTTTAAAGTTTTTTCTCCATGGCTGACAATATGAGCATTCCAATACAGTCTTTTCAAAGTAGAAATTTAAAAAAAAGTTTCAAGTTTAAAAAGTAAAATAACGCCAGTGTCATTAAATTACTTCTGACAATTACATTGTAGACTTCTGTTTTTCTTCAGGTTCCATGTGAATTTACAGTGTGGCTCCAGGGCAAATGCAGACATTGCTCTTCATGTTAACCCACGGTATGACAGTGGCCCTGCTCTTGTGGTTGCCAACACCTTCAAGAATGGCAGCTGGGGCAGTGAAGAGAGGAGTTACAACTCTCCGTTCCCTGCTGGCTCTGACTTCAGCCTGGTCATCACAGTTCTCCGTGATTTCTTCCAGGTCTGTAGGGATAGAATTGCTGATAATCTGAAAATGGCCTCCTCAGTTTGGTCAGGGTAACATCGTGACAAATGTTCACAATTGCTGAAATTTTAATTTGAGTCATGACATTTTCAAATCCTGTTTCTTTCTGCAATTGAAGTGGTGTGTCTTTTCAGAGTGCATGACAAGTTATTTTGAGGCTTTTGTGTTTTCCTGCAGCTAAAGGAAGTTTCACTTTGTACAGGAATTAAGATCATGCAAAGAATAATTTCATCCATCCATCAATTTACTACCACTTATCCAGTATTGGATTGCTCAGCTTCACAATTTCAGCCAATTAGAGAATTGGAGCAGTTCTTTTTCTTATTGGTCGTATTGCCATTATTATTCAGTATTTTTTTTAAAATAAATACTGTATATTTTGAATCATAATGATTTTCCCAAAAGCAAATTGTTATTGCACATACAAATTTTTTTCTCTGTGCTCAGACATGAGACACTAATAAAATTCTATGTTTGCTCTTTCCAGCTGAATGTCAATGGCCACCACTATATGGAGTACAGACATCGTATTCCATTTCAGCAGGTGGACACCATCTCTGTGGACGGGAAAGTAGAAATTTCCACCATTGCCTTCCAGAACGCTGTGGTGAGAAAGTCACTAGAATAATAAAAAAAAAAAAACAAAACAAAACAGGAAGGCATTTCAGTGTTTCATGTACAGTTTCTCAATGCTCACGTTAAAAATAATCTCAAACCTCATAACTAAATTAATATGGAGTGAATATGAAAAATATTTGCAGAGAAATGCATGAGATTAAAGTGGTTTCATTTTATGTCTCGTTCCCTGGACAGATGGCATATCCTGCTCAGCCTGCATTTGGTTCAAGTGTAGCCTATCCCGCACCGGTTGCCTTCCCTGCCTTTCCAGCGTTTCCACCTCAGCCTGGATTCCCAGGGTTTCCTCCTGCAATGCTTGTGAGTATCAGGCAGGATGTGAATGCAGAATTTCTGGAGCCATCTCTGCACCACAAATATTTTTTTATGTTTTCTTTGAATTAAAAAAAATATTTCCAGTTGTGACTCTGCCATTGTCTTTGTGCAATGTATTGTGGGAGAATAGTGTCCAGAGACAAAACACTCAAATATTAACTATATTTAGTTTGAATACTGTGTGGTTTTGCAGTTTGACCTCACTACCTACTTAAACTTAAAATATGAATCTAAGACAATCAAAATCATGCAAGGGCAGGGACACACATATGGGTTGGTTTGACCTCACTCAAAGGTGAAATGAAAATCATGCCACCAAACACAATATAACACATAAGGAGATAATGATGTACATTGTCAGAAAGACACTTTTTTTTCTAGTCACGCGCTGCTCAGTGATGTCACAGAAGAGGGTTTGACGGCAAAGGGGCAGGAATTTCATGGTCTTTGGTCTCTAAATTAATGGCACAAAACAAAATTATGAGTATGTTTATATAATTAATAGCTAATGAATAAATATACAATGGATTCTCATTCCCTCTCTGGACAGGCTGTTCCATACAAGATTGCCATCAGTGGTGGACTCAGACCTGGCAGGACCATCACTATCCAGGGGACAGTTCAAACTAATGCCAAAAGGTCTGACTTTATCAACTGCTTCACTTTGAAATCAACTAACTTTCTATGAAACATTAATATTTAAACAAATATCTTCAGTATTTTACTTTTTTGGCAGTTTGACCATACGTATAGCCTATAGGCCAGCGATGAGCAGCCATGTCTGCCATGTTTCCCGGCACCCAATAGTTATACTGGTTGTTTGCACTCACCTGAGCATCAGCCTCTGTGACTACGTGGCTCCAAAAATCAGCTGGTTACAGCCTTTCGTCTGTTTGCACTGAAGAGGCAAACACAGAAGACATCATGCGACCATGTACATCGGCTAAGTAACGAGCAAACTGACCACTGACTCATGTTGCACTCACGCTTTCCTGAATTTCCTCTTAGGTTCTGTGTGAATCTTTGCCATCGCTCAGGCATTGCCCTGCATTACAATCCACGTTTCGATGAGAACACTGTCGTTCGAAACACCAAGCAGGGGCAGCAGTGGGGCTCTGAGGAACGTGGTGGAGGGATGCCTTTCCGCCAGGGACAGCCTTTCACAGTAAGGCTGCGCTTCACTGACCAGGCGGTGGTGGAATGTCCCTGATAGCAAGCCCACATTTAGTTGCAAAAACTGTTTGCGCACATTACTGTGTCTATAACAGCTAAGCTAAGTGCATAGTTAAATAGCTCTCAAAAGCTCACTGTAAAACGATGCATTTTTTCACTGCTAAATGACGTTTTTGTCTTTCAGATTACCATATCTTGCGAGATTCAGTCCTTCAGGATTGTGGTCAATGGGATGCAGACACACACCTACAAGTACCGATTCACTCCCCTCCAGCAAATTAACAACCTGGAAATTGAAGGGGACGTCAGTCTGACATCTGTGCTGGTGTAGAGATCCAGTACCTGTGGCTGCTCTTGACATCTAACACACACACACACACACACACACACACACACACACAGTCACCACGAAATCACAGTAATGGCATTTATCACTTAATTCATGCTTAAGGATCAGTTATTGGATATTGCATAATAGTCATGTTCTCTAAATGTGAATTCTCATTTTTATGTAATCAAATGCTGCACAGAAGAATTAAATCATAGTCTGGGGTGTTTCCGTGGGCATAATGTACAACGTAGGTAAATAGGCACTGAGGTAGGAGACACGAAAAGTTGAGAAAACGAAGGCAGCAACAAAGTCGCTTCTTAACTGTCTAATCGTTGATGCTTTGTGAAACACTGTCAATAAAGTTAAGTGGAACAAGTGTTATGGTGTGACGAATCCGACTGGACAAAAGACAAGGGAACTCCTGCGCGTTTTGGACGGACGCTCGCTCCGTCTCACAATGTGGCAGAGTGGAGGCTGCAGCCCCCGGCGTGTCCAGCAGGGGGTGCTGCCGGACCGCATGTGGCGCTGCCGCACTGGCGCCTCAGCCCGGACGAGGGGGAGCAGCCAGCTACGATAGCGTTAGCCGAGAGCCAGTCTGCGGCTTCTGTTCCCCCGCGAGCCGAGTTGCGCCCATTAACGAGGCACCAGCGGTGCTCCATTTGCTCTCCCCGCAGAACGGTGAGTATTTCTCCCCGCGGTAAACGCGCGCTTGGGGAAAAGGAGAGGACGCGTTTAGCCCGAGGACGGCGGTGTCGAGGCAGGCAGGCAGGCAGGCAGGCGTGCGGGCGGTCGGTTGGTCGGTCGGGCTGAGCGGACCCGTTTTCAGTGGATCCCAGTGTGCTCCAGGATTTGCTCAAACCAAACCAAAAAATGAGGGCAAACAACCGAGGCTTTGACTTGAGCCAATTAGGCTAGTTAGCTAGCTGCAGCGGGTCGCTGACTGGAAATCTAAACAGAACCATGATGATTTGATGTCGGTTTCGGGGCCGTTCTCCCCCTCTCAACTCGCAGTGGAATAAAAACACGCAAATATTTGCTCTCGGCGTTAGGCGACGTTGCCCCTACCTACCAAACAGTAGCTCGGCTAGCTAATGTAGCCGAAAAGCTACACCTATTTTAGCCCTGTCATGCTTGTTGTCCCCCGACTTCACGTTGAATGCGGAGTGCGGCTGCTTTGTCTGAGCCAGTGTGCCAGGTGTTGGTACGTTTTGTTTGCTTTTTTAGCCCCAGGAGCCAGGTAGATAGGCTCAAACCAGCCGGCGACGCGAACATCCTTCAGGGTTTAAATGTTCTCCGAGCTTCGGTCGTCGCAGACACAGCGTAACGCTGATGTTGGGACCAAAGCCGCCCATTCAGTACGATTGTCAGCGGCAGAAGTTAGTGACCGGAGCGGACCTCCGACAGAACTCCTCCGTGTCCTGGTAGATCGGTTTTATATATTATTATCCGCCGGGCAGCGCCACGTTCGTGTTTAAAAAAAAATCAACCCAGATTTCGAGGCATTGAGTCGAGTTGTTTCCATCACCGGAGCGCTGCGCTTTTACCACTTCTTTTATTAGTATATGTGTTTTTTTAAAAAAACAACACGCCTGGTGTTTGCAGCACTCAGCTGTGACTCTGCCTTATGTCACCATCCACCACTGATTCAACAATCGGCATACTTTTTTTTTTCTTCAGGCACAGATTAAACATTCATAACAGCTGAATGACATTTCCGGCCGCGAGTGCGGAGTGTTCCCAGCAGGAGAGATCCACGCCCAGCGTCGCTCCTGCCGTCATTACGGCAGCAGGCAGCTTTGTTTTGTTTTTGTGATTCCGGTCCGTGCCGAACTCAAAAGGCTTAAGTCAATATCAAAGGTGGTACCGATCGACTTTCTTAATCGCAGGAGTTGTGGGATTCAGGTTAAGCATGTGATCAGGATGGATACATTTTTTCTGAACCGATCGGACTGGTCCGGCTGAGTGAAATATCGTGATCCGACATTGTTATCGATTAAAATATTGACATACTTTAAAATCACTAAAGATCACGCCACATCAATAATGTAAATGTGTTATTTCATGATGGACTTTTTTCTTTTAATCATACTTTCGATCTTTGTAAAGGTTGTAATGCTCCACATTTTTCAGTTTTTGACACAGCTTGCTCTCTTCGTCTCCTTCCACAGGGGATATTGCCCTGTCGGTCCCAACAAAACCAGCTGACGAGTGAACTGGACGTCGCAGCTCCGCAGGGGGAAAATAGAGCCACGTTGGACAGAAGCGCAGTGTCCGCACTTTCACCATGTTCAATCTGATGAAAAAGGACAAGGAGAGGGAAGGGAGTAGGAAGGAGAAGAAGGATAAAAAGGAGAGGATGTCTGCGGCCGAGCTGCGCAGCCTGGAGGAGATGAGCATGCGGCGGGGTTTCTTCAACCTGAAGAGGGAGGCCAAGCGTGAGTCCAAGAACAAACTGGAGATCTCCAACCCCATTCCCATCAAAGTGGCCAGCAGCAATGAGCTCACCCTCACTGACATCGAATCGGACGGCTTGAGCAACCGGAGCAGCGTGGTTCTGGACGACCAGCTCAGCGCCGCCAGCTCCACTGACGACCTGAAGGGCGAGGGAGGCGGGGGACAGGACGGCCACCATCGCACCTCCGTCCACGAGCGCGTGGCCCACTTTGGCTCGCTCGCCAAGCAGAACTCGTCGCAGGTGGGCCAGATGATGAAGCGCTTCTCCTTCTCCCAGAGGAGCAAAGAGGAGAGCCCCTCGGAGAGCTCCACCCCCTCAGGCCAGAACTCCGCCGCCCCGTCCCCGCACGTGGAAAGCAAAGTGTTCAGCATGCTCCGCAAGCACAGCCTCAAGCAGCAGCCCGGGGCGCCGGCTGGCAAAAAAGTGTGCGTCCCCGAAGTGGTCGACAAGACTTTCCCCGCGCAGCTGCAGCTGCCGGCCGTGGTCGCGCCGAGTGCGCCGGAGACGCGCGAGCTGGAGCTCCAGCGCCGCAACACCGGCGACTTCGGCTTCTCCTTGCGTCGCACCACCATGCTGGACCGCAGCCTCGACGGGGGGGTGTACCGGCGCGTGGTCCATTTCGCCGAGCCCGGCGCCGGCACCAAGGACCTGGCCCTGGGGCTGGTGCCCGGCGACAGGCTGGTGGAGATAAACGGAAGGAACGTGGAGAACAAGAGCCGGGACGAGATCGTGGAGATGATCCGTCAGTCGGGCGACACGGTGAGGCTGAAGGTGCAGCCCATCCTGGAGCTGAGCGAGCTGAGCCGCTGCTGGCTGAGGAACACCGAGGGGCTGCGCAGGGAGGCCAGACATGTAAGCAGCCTGTCCCGCTTTCTACATACACACAGATAAAGCTCACTCTCCTCGGACTTTCTTGCAGTCTCTCAGCGCTTTCTTGCAGTTTCAGTTTGTTTGTTTTTTTTGTTGTTTTTTTTTTTTCAACGGGCAGGTCGACTGCAGCAGGCGCACAGCGGCGTGTCTCGTGTTTCGTTCCTGCTTTGACGTCAAGCCGTTTCTAAGACGTCATCTCGATTGTCCAATCGCGATGCGGGAGGAGATGCTTTTGGGATTGAAGTCAAGGTGTCCCGCTGACTTTACTTTATCGAGGAGAAAGCGCGAAGGCTTCATAAATTGCATTTAATTGTTGCTTTTACCGTAAATTTTGTAATAGGCGAAGCTCACGGTAGATGCTCACTCGCGCGCTTTCCTCGCTTGTCAGCCCCTCCCGCCAAAGACGCGAGCACGGAAAGATGCGAGGAGAGGGGGGGGGATCCCACGAACCGCCGCGTGAAGCAACATCTGTTTCTCATGACAGCGGCACAGCTGGATCAGCTGTCATTGGGCCTCCTGGTAGTACGGGAAATGCACTGTGCTCATAAACAGAGGGGCGCATGGTTGCAGTGGCGGTTGTTTTTGTGTTGTTTTGTTTTTGCAGTTTCTCTGCGTGTTTCCCCATTAAAAAAAAAACCCAAAAAGCTGACAAACGAAATGTGTTTGAAAGCAGCACGTTTATTAAAAAAAATCTGCTTTCTGTATCCGCACATTGCACAGATCAGCGGAACCACAACTTATTAATGAATTTAATTTATTGATTGTTAATGTTAAACCTGATTTGACTTTGGATCTTGAGTGAGTTTGTCATTCCATAATCCAGGTGGCAAAAAACAAGGGCAAATCAAAGATCTTGCAGAGGAAATTATTCCAAAACGAATAAAGGAAGTTGTCAGAGGGCCCCTCGTCAGATTTGCTGCGGCGACGGACCCGGATTTCCTCTGCGGGGCGTCTGCGGCCCGCTCCGCAGACCAGTCTCCATTCTTGCAGTTTGTGTGCTCTGTTCCCACAGCATCCTATCTAAGCGTCTGATCACGATGCGGGAGATCATGGCGCTTGCTGGAGGCAAGTAGAGTCAAGCCCCTTCGAATCACCCACGCGGATTTTGTCATAAGAGAGGCTGCGCGTCTGCCGAGACTGTTCCCATCGTACACCGCTGCATTTTCCTTCACGTCGACACGCCGACTTTTTTTTCCACCCCCACCGGAGCACAAAAAAAAGAAGAAAGAAAAATTCTTGTCGCCGATGTTTTCAGCTTCATTCGTACTTCTGATGTTTCCGCTCAGTTTTTCTGGACGCGTGGACGCATTTATGAGCAGCGGCCCGTGGTTTGCAGATTCATCACGGCCCTTCTCGTGTGATGATCTGTTTCGTCACAGCCGGTCTTTTCTGGGTTCCACGGTACGCGGAGCTGGGCGGTCTGTTTATGGATGCGCTCAGCCTCTAATCCATTTTTTTTTTTACCTTTGAAGATACTTGAACAGACTTATAAAAGCTCGTGCGTACATCAGTGACGTGCTCAGAGTTTAGCGTCCTCCAGCAGGCTCAGTGTCTCGATCATGGCTGTGGCTTGGCAGCGTCAGAGGGCTTGCTTTGTTTGCCTCCGTTGGCTACGGTTCAAGGGTCCTTGTGACACAGTCAGGCTGAAAGGAGCCCTAATCCACCCCCTCCCTCCCCTCCCCGCTTCTCACCACAATTGAATTCATCTGCTCCGGGATGCGGGGAGCGACTCCCTGGCCCGCGCAGCGACCGACCGTCGAGGGGCCGTCGGGCGCTTGTCGGAAAATGTCGCGCTCCGCCTCCGACCGGGATCACGTGAGGAGCGGCGATAACGGGTTCCGGCGGAGCGGACGGGAAGTGCGCACCAGACAGCGCTTTGACTGCGGAGGCAGTGTTGTGTCTCACGCACACGTTTCCCCCATCCTTTAACGTCGCCAGCCTTCCCCCTGCGGTTGATTTGCGTGCGTCTTAAACAGCAGGCCCGCCTGCGCCTCTTTGTCCGCTCTAACAGATATATCGCCTGCACAGCGACCGGCCCAAATAAAGGCGAATCGACCGAAAGGCCATCACTCAGTCCTGACAAAGGGCTCAGACGGGACGGCGCATCTGCCAGGTCGCATAATTTCCAGTTCCAGCAGCGGCTTCCAGCTTTTCTGCATTCTTTTTTGGGGCAGAACGCGAGACGACGTAACGCTGTGTCGGGAGTTTTTGAAACGACAAAAAAACAGGACGGGGTGAGAAAGACCTGCAGGGACTAACAGCCGCTGGAGCCGTCCATCTTTTGTTTTTTCTTGGGTGAAGTTAGTTGTTAGACTTTGCCATCACATCTGAAGTGTCTCGTGTGATGGCAATGAAGTATAAGTATAAAAAAACATGTCCATACATCACATGCGGGGGCTGGAAATTCCAATCAGAAATAATAACGAGGCCTGCAGCAAAAGTTTTGTTTGTTGATGATCTATTAATGGGCTTCTATTTTCCTGATTAATCGGTACTTTGTTTCGGTTGCGGAAATGTCAGAAAATAGTGGAAAAATTTCTTCCGAGCCCAAGGTGCAGTCCCGAGATTTACATCAAACCAAATTTCAGCAATTACGAGAATTTTTTCAGAAGGAAGTATGGCGGCCCGCCATGGCGAAAAATAAATGTAGCGGAAACGCTGATGTTATCGTAACTGATAGAGAATGATGTAAATAACAGCCAAGCTGGAATAACTGGGAGTAATCCTCTGAAAGAAGGATTAGGTTTGACAAAGCGGCGTTGTGGGCCGTTCCCAGTAAAACTGCAGCGGGTCGTTCCGCGCCCCGTCGGCCCATCTAAAGAGGAATAACATCGCCAGAGGCCCTCCGCACGCACATGAACACATCAAGATTGAACCGAGATCGTGGAGCAGGCGGACAGGATGCAGCCGTTCCTATGGCTATGACACATACAGGCAGGATGTTTCTAAAAAAAAAAAAAAAAAAAAAAAAAAAGCGCCGAGGTGTCTGAGGAAAGGAGGAGGCATTTCCGACCCCGAGCCGACAAATAAGACAATCGCTGGCTCGTGTTTAGTTGAGGCCTGATGCATACTTGATGGGACAGCCGTTCTTATCAGTAATTTTTCAACTTTTGCATCAATTATTCTGAGAATTAACTGGTGGAGTGGGAGGAGAACTGAAGGATTTTTGGATTTTGGAAGCAGAGTAAAGTTTGGCAGTCACCACGTCTGGTTTCCTCTCCATCGCAACTTTGTTCTCGTACAGCAATGCCACTGAAAGCACAGCGCTGTCCCGGCCAGCTGTTGATCTCAGACATATAGTAACGTCCTGAATTTGGATTGGTCGGGTCGCTTTGTTGCGTGTTGCTCTTTCTTCTCACATTTCCCCCCTCAAATCCACATTTCCAGCGAGGGTGGAATGTGCGCACGGGTCGCCGTGTGCTCAGGAAGCTGGCATTCCCCTTGTAGCTCTTGAATGATATTTTCCATTTATTCCACTGGCCGTGCTGTTAATTGGCGTGGCCGCGCAGTGTGGAAATGGTTAATCGAACTTGTTAGTAAATCTGCCGGCGCTGTCGGCCTGAGCCCCAAACCATCCCAAACTTGCGGCAGGAATTTCAGATTAGAGAGGCCTGCGAGCGGAGTGGTGGCTGGAGCGTGAGAGAGAGAGAGAGAGCGGCAGTTAAAATAGTAAGAAGCCATCTTCACTTGTCTTAACAGGCTGACTGGAAACAGCGGGAAGCAGGCCTCTCCCTTAAGGTCTCACTCTGGTATTTGTGGAATCTGCTTTGGAACAAATAGACCACTTCCTGACCCTCTCCCACTGGGATTCTCTTATGGAGGAAGAGGAATGAGGTTCTGAGTCTGATGGAGGAAGAGGAAGGGGGGGGGTCGATGTCTGTAAATGTATTTCATAAAGAGCATTGTTTTCGAAAACTCGTCCGCATGCCAAGTTGTCGGTTCTTGTCTGCATCGGTTTCGCTTCTTGGACACGCACATTGTGGTGTAGACTTGATTATGGATATATAAGATTTGCCCATGACATTGCACTCAGCTATCCATAATGTGGAAGTACAGAAAACTCATGTGGTTGGACACAATTTAGAGAGGCATATACCTGTGTGTATGTGAGGTAAATAAATCTGAGAACATTTCAGATTTCAGTCTGACTGTCAACCAGAAAAAACTGTTCACTGGATCCACGTGCATCTTGTGAATTGGTTACATAATGTACTGTATTTGCTTTGAAACACCAGGTCAGAAGTATGGGTGTAAGGAAAAAAAAGATATATACAATATATATCACCATATATCATGATATTTTATTTTCTGATACTGTATCGATTTTCACTGAAAGAAAGAAGGTTATTCCTTTCTGATCAGATCAACAAAAAAAGCATGCTTTCTTTATATAATTAACTTGTTTTATCTATAGTAAAAAAAGAAGAATATAAATATGCACTGTCAAACTGATATGACAGCGCTTTGGAGTCCACGAGTCAAGTGTCGCATCGTCCGGTTTACAAAATACTACTGCGGCACTGGCGAGCGGGTCCCGCCCGTGTTTCGGTTTAGCATGTTTGCACTGCAAATGAGCAGCAGGGTTCTTGACGCCGGTGCCTCCGGGCGCAGATGAACAGGCATTAAAAAAAGCTCTTGTTTCGTTCCTTGGCGTTTGCTGTCACCCTCTGTGTGTGAGGGTTCAGACGGCAGTCAACACGCGGGGACAGGAATGTCATAGGACGGGTTGCGAGCGATACCATGAGTGATGCTGAAACCGCCGGTGACGCGCTCACGTATCTGTAGAAACAATGGGCCGAGCTAGGACGTAATTAATGGTAGGCAGGATATTTGCAGAACCGCAGCGCAGATGTCTAAATATATAATCCATCCACAGACAGACAGCTCTGTCTCAGAACATAGAGTCACATTAATTTCCTGGAGATTTACTCCAACCTTAACCTCAACAGCGATTTGCTGAACCCGACTCTAAGCTTAACCTGACCTAAGTCTGCTGCAGCATCAGCAGGTCTGTTGACGTTTGGGACCGGTGTTAGTGAAGACGGTACGTAGCTGGAAAGCTGATTTACTGGGTGTCCTGCCTTCCAGGCCCTCACCTGTGGTCATGAATTTGGGGTAGTGACCAAAAGAAAGTGAAAGCAAGTTAAAGAAAAAAAGGTGGCGAGGGTAAAGGTGTCAGACTCCCACAGGGTTTTGGAGTAGAGTCGCTGCTCCTTTGCGTTGTGAGGCGCCAGCTGAGGTTGCTCCTTATCACCTTCCGCCGGAGGCTTTGCAGGCAAGTCTGACTGGTCTAACGTGACTGAACATATATGAGATCATTTATATGTCGTCTGGCCTCAGGATCCCCCCCCAGGAGGACCTGAAAAGCATTCCTGGAGTGAGGGACATCTGGACTACCTTGCTTAACGTTCTGCCACCGCGACCGACTCTAGATAAGCAACAGGAAACGGGCGGCTATTGATTGTTTGGCAACAAAGTGTGGCTGCATCCTCTTTAGCCACGTAGAGCGACACTCTGACTGTCGAAGGATTATCTGCACCCGATGCCTGCGATTCTCCAAACAAGAAGGTTAACCCTAGCCTGATAGGCTCTTAATCCTCTTTCCTGGTTTTTCTATCCGACCCTCATTAGCAAAGCGGCTTGATCAGAGTCTCCTCACAGGTGTTACAGTTGAGCTGGCTGAGCTAATTCAGACGCCTCCTCCTTCGCGCTCCTAAAGGAGCCTCAGTCCTCCGCGTCGCAGATTCCATAAGCTTTCCTTTGAGACTTCGAGGGCTGATACATGGCAGAGAAGGTTGTAAATTCACCTTCTCTGCCGTGTAAGGACGTCGGAAAGAACTGATTGGATTGGTTGCCTCCTCCTTAACCAGGCGTTGTTCATGCTAATGCCAGTACTTAAATCGCGACCACTGAAACACAGTCGCTTCCTTTCCCAGGTCACCTTTCCGATGGACTACATGAGGCCAGCGGTGCAGTAGCCCAGTGCTGCTGCTTGTTCGGCTGCCGCTGACTGAAAGAAAAAAAAAAACCAAAACTTAGTCAGCAGTCTCCTCTCCCTGCGCGCCGAGCACAGTGACACAGCAGAACGGTTCAAGCACAGTGCCTCAGCAGGAGCGCCTGGCCGTTTCCATGGTGACGGCTCTCTTGTCGCGCTTGCAGTTTTTCCACGGAAACTGTTGAAATGAACCTGGCTGTGAGAGAGGGGAAGTTGTTGCGTAGTAAGGTATAATCAAGGCTTTGAAGGGTAGGGCAAAACTTAATTGTTGTTCAGTGACGGCACAGTGGTGCAGTTGCACCATCGCCTCACAGCGCGAAGGTTCCAAGTCCGGGCGGGTGGGGTTTGGATGTTCTCCCCGTGCCGGCGTGGGTTTTCTCCGTGAACTCCGGAACTCCTCCCATTCCACCAAAAGGTTTGGGTTGGTCAGTGACTCAACGTTGCCCGTAGGTCTGAGCGCGAATGGTGGTTTGTCTGTGTGTCAGCCCTGTGATGGACTGGCGACCTGTCCGGGGCGGACCCCGCCCTCGCCCGAAAGCTAGCTGGGATCGGCTCCAGCACCCCCGGACAGATGAGCGGTGCAGCAACGACGTCCACTGACTTTGTCTCCGAGATGATCACCGCTTCGATTTAAAGATTACATTAGCAAAGCCCTGGAGACGGACATTTTCGCACACAGAGTGAACTCTGTCGGCGCTGGATTTGCTGAAATCGATGCCATATGGTATGGATGCGGGATGCCTTGATGTTTGAGTTTATGGAATTCCTTCGGGACATGGGAAGTCGCTCCCTCCTCTGTGATAATTACAGGCCTGCGCGCAAGGCTGCAAATATCACAAAAGCAAACGCAAGGATAGGGGAGGCAGCGGATCAGGGGCTCTGTGCATCAAATTAGATTCAGGCCTTCTGCTCAGAGACTCTTTGGGTAACTGGTTACCCAAGTGACCCAAAAAGATCGATAACGACCAGAGTCGCTGTGCCCTGATCTGATGTGTCGTGAGCCAAGGACGCATATTTCACGCAGCTTTGGAATCGGTCATTAAGAAAAACTTACCTGGGGGTGAACACGTGGTGCAGTGGTTATCATCCAGCGCCACTGACACCCGGGGGTTCGATTCGTGGTTGTGTAATGAATGCAGTTGGTCTCCATGGGTGAAACAGTCCACGGCTGGAGTGGAATGAATGTGTTGCACAGGCTCAGCTGATCAATGGCTTTCACATCACAGTGTGTAAGTAAGAGCAGCCCAGCTCACATGATTCAAGGCATGGAGCGTTTCCTGCGGTGGAGATGCGCGCCATATTCTCCCAAATCTGTCATCCTGACCATCTTCATGTTGTCTCTTTCTTCCGTTCCCTGCGTCCACAGCAATTTCCAAGCCGAGGCGGTTCATTCTACCACCGCTACATTCTTATAACCGGCCCAGTTATGAGTTTGATCCCAGTTTTGATTCTACTGGAAACATGGGATTCAGTGTTTGTAGAGGTGGCGTGCTTCATGCCCCCTTTTTATGTCATCTTCACGTTTCTGAGCCTGTTGAAGATCACACAGTTACCATGTTTTCCCCGTGTAATAGTGAGCGACTTTGTTCGCCATCACCGCAAACCCACACGCTACACACTGCCCTCAGTTACCGCAAAAATACCATAAATTAAACTAAAGTAGCTGCTGTGTATTATTTAAATGTCGGACATTATTTCCGGTTTAAACAGTTGGACTTAACTCTTTTACAAAATAATCGCTGGCGATCTCGAAACGGCCACATAAATGCGACCCCCCCCCGGAAAGTAAATTTCACAATTAAATTTTAATGGCACTCTGTTGCCGGGCAGGGCTCTGCAGAATGAAATCTGAGCAGATTCCCTCTGCAGATGGGTCCTTTTTTGTTCACGCAGACCCCTTGAAATGAGCTGAACTCGACGCGGATGCGTGCGCCAACAGAAGGCCGCGCTCCGGCACATGTCCAGCGCCGCCCAGCCTGTCCTCCGCTCGGTTTCCAATCGAGCGAACAGGGCAGCGAGCGGCCCCTGTGTTTTTTACCCGCCGCTCCTCTGCTGACCTAAGCCCCGGGGCATCTGTCAGCCACAGAGAATGGACTGTGTGCCAGCCTCTTTGTTCGCAGGCAGAGCCCTAGCGCCGTTTCGCGTGGGCGTGCGCGCATAACCGTCGGCCATCCATATGGCATGGTGATAATTTTAGCGGGCGAATCGTGCTCCCGTGCAGCTGTCCCAAACTGAGGACCTTGGGCCTTAAAATGAACAGTCCGGTTCATTTCGATGTTGTGCTCGCAAGGTAAGCAGGCCCCGTCCTGCGTCATCCGACAGGTTTAGTCTAGTTCCGGAAAAAGACCGGCGGGAGATTGCAACACTGGGGAGAAACCAACAAAAACCTTCTTACTGTCCAAAATCTATTTAAATTTCTTTTGTGAATTTTGTTTATTACGCGGAACCGGCACATTGTGGTTCTCAGAACAGACACTGTCAATGTGGTTTGCCTGAGGAACAACCCTCGGATGTGGTGACTGCACGCAATATTTGGACAGTCCCCATTGGGTCCGATCACCAGAGACGAGACAAGACATCAAAAGACGAGGCGAGGCGGTGGCAGCGAGTCAAGCCGGGGGCGGAAATCACAAACGTGTTCAATCCCGACAAACACGGGAATGGAAACGAAATCAGCCCCAGTAGGAAAAAAGGGATTGAATGGACTGTGGTGTAATCCCTGTGTGTCTGTTCGGCACTGACCCTGTCACCATCTGCACATTCTCCAGGCTACGTTATTGGAATGTCGCGTGCCACCGAGGAAACGCAGGCGTTAATTGTGTTGCGTTGGCGCCTGCGGGTCTGCAGCTGGAAGGAGAAGGTGTGAACGGCCTTACGGGCGGGGGGCGAGGGCCACAGGCGGCTGTCAAAATATTTGTCTGACAAACAGCGAATCCATGCTGGGCGAGATTAAAAAAGAGATTTAAAAAAGGGCTCTTCTTGAGTAATTGGTGATGATGTTCAGAAGCGGGAGCCAGTGCAGAGTTTCTGCGTCACAGCCACTGGCTCTGTCCTGCCCTCTCTGTTAATAATGAAGTCCATATTAAACCAGTGTAGGGTGTGGACACTGGCCTGAAATATTGTTTGCACAGGCTACACACAAAAAAAAAAAAAGGGTTTAAAAAGGAATCAGCAAGTTCTTTGTTTTAATTTAAAGAGAAAATGCTTCTGGATGCTTCTGGTCGCAGCCTCTGTCGTCGCAGCGAGAGCGGGCAGCCAAAGGTTAATATCCGTCCGATACTTACTCCCCTCAGAACTCATTAAGCCCTTTTTTTTCCGCTCTGCCCGCTCACGCAGCGGTTCACGCACCGGTCACTTTCCGCACCAGATCGCGCAGAAGAAACGTAGAAATCGGGCTTTTTCTTTTCTTCTGATCGATTCAGATAATTTTTTCTTGTTGTTTCCAGATTGAATGAAACGATTGAATGAGCCGTCCTGTATCTTGCTGACCAAGGATTCCTGGATAATCCTGTGGTAATACACAAAGCGCTGTACATAATAAATCTCTTTTTTTTGGGGGGGGGGATCTCTCGCTCTCGCTCCGTCCCCTGCGGCAGCGTTTTGCGCTGTGGGCCGACCTGCGGAGCCTTTCTGCAGCGATCGAGGCTACCTTCGCATTAGCCTGGTCGGTGTAATGCCCATGTTCTCGGACTCCCCGGATCGGCGTGTTCCTCTCAGCCGATCTTCTTCTTCGACCTTCACAACCCCACCCCCGCCGCAGCCCGTCCATTCCGCCGCGCATTCCCGTTTGTTTGTACTGTTTATCGCTCCAGGCGCGTCCGCCTCCCTTGAATGTCACGGCAGCCGCCCGCAGAAATAATGGAGGCTTTTGTGCTGGCCGCTCCGGAGCCCAGAGGCGCGTGGCTCCGTCACCCGGTCCTGTGGCTCCACCTTGAGGCCGGAGAGCAGAGCTGGTGGGAAGCAGAACTGCCGGGATGTTCCGCCCCTGGACGTGCGTCCTTAGGAAAGTGGATAGCGTGTTTGGAAGGATTTTGTGATGGTGACAGAAAAAGTCAAGTCTGTCCTGGTTTCATTTATTCAAACCTGTCACATTAAAAATTACTAATGCGAGTCTGTTCTGGTTCATCTTATGGTTTTGTGAGGAAGCGGGTTCGACGTTCGCCTTTTCGATTTCCTTGACCTTCCGTAACCATAGCAACTTGTGCTAATGCTTTAAAAGATCGAAAGAAAGAAAAAGAAAGAGCGTGTTCATACTGCACGGGAAAAGTTGTTTTCCACGTACATTCTGTTTAACTATTTTATTTCGCCAGTAACTTTTTTTGTCACGCAGCTTTGCACAGCCCCATGCCTCGTTTCCTCCCCGAAACTTTCCGCCACATTTCATGGCCCAGTATATATCCCCATGACAACTGCAGAAACCCTGTCCACCGACGATGGCCACAGGATGTGGCTTAAAGTGCTGTAGTGACCGGATAAGTGTGTGTTGCGGCGGGATTTTTCTTTTTCAGCATCTTTAAATAAACCCTCGCTCATATTTATAAATAAAGTGATATACTGCAAAATCTGAATGAAAGAAGATTTATATATTCAGGATTTATTGTGACATTGGGGCCGCAAATATATTTTTGATCCAAGTCTTAAATTAGTTCAATTTAAACGGTTACGCTTACTTTCCACTTTTTTGTTGCATGTCCAGCAAGAGGTTGCAGACCAGGTAAGTCCTGCTGTGCTGGCGGTTCATTGCTCTGAGAGTCTTTTATTTCTCTGATTTGAACAAGAGTAAACATTTGAAGCGAACTGAGCAGCGCTTTTGCCCGTTACGAGTCGCTCTTTCGCCGGCTGGAAGAAGTTCAGAGAGGCAGCATGGCAGGAAAGAAAATAAGGTGTTTCTCTTTCGTCGCAGACAGCGAGGGAGGCCTGCGCGTTATTTACAGCAACGCGTCACACCCTGCTTCTGCTTTCCCTCGCGCGGCCGCCTCTCTTCCTCTCCAGTGCACGAAACGGTTTCGCAAAGGAAGACGATGCAACTTCCATCTCGCCCAAAACTGCACACACAGAATCTTGTAGTCCTGCGCGTTCATTGCGACGGAAAAAGCAGAGAGCCGGTTGCGCGGGGCGGAGAGGGTTTCGGTCAGATTTGAGGTTCAGACGGCCGGGACGCTGGGATCAGGCCGCCGCACGATGATTGGACTAAGCGTGAAGGTATGTCACTGGCGGATTGGGCGCAGCGTCATGACTCCAGTGTCTGCAGATGAGCTTAGCTTGAACGAGCAAAGCTTAAAGTCCGTAATAACTCATATGCTTTAAATTAGAACGATGAGCGGCCTCCCCTCTCCCCGTTGTCGAATAGTGCTACCGGATTGACGCGTCTGTTGGCCTGAGCTATCCAGCGAGCGCACAAGGCTGTCGAACCACTGTTGTATTACATCTGAATAGCGGAAATCCACTGTCAACATCTTCTGGAAAGTGTAGCGATTGTTGGTGTTTGCTCACATTTTTGGAAAATTGCTCTTTGAATGTGCCTTACTATGGGCAGCCGAGATTAAACTGAGATTAAGCCTTTTGACTTGTGTGTTGTTTTCACAGAGGTGAGATCATTCAATATCTGACTGCCAAAAAAAACAAAAATAGTTTAAAAACTAATACGGAATTGCGTCTCAGAACTTTTTTCCTCTTGCTTCTCCCATTCACTCCAGATTGACTCTGTGGTCAGACGTTAGCTATGTCGCAAAGTCCGAAGTTCCTGTAGTTTTGCCGCACTTGTCATGACCATATGTTATGTGGAAGCACTGAGCCATGAAGGTTTTGCATGAGCTGAAACAGTTCCAACGCGTGTGCTCGGCCCTCACTTCCATTCAGGGTAAAATTAACATATAAATTCACAAATATGATATATAAATTAATTCCCGTCTTTCTGTTGAAATTTATATGAAATCCCGCAGCCTCAAAAATGTGCACTGTGTTTTGGTCTGAAAAGGCCTTTGCTGTTGTTATGCTATGTCTGGCATTTTAAAGATTTGAACGATAATCCTCAAATTGGTTCTTTCGTAGCGTCCGCTGCGCAGATTAGCCCCTCAAACACCCGCGTACACAACTACCGATGGCCTGCAGGACAAGCAGACGGGCGCTGTATTTTCTCAATTGCGCCAACGGCCCCTTTGATGTGTTTTGCTCACGCGCAGATCCACACCTGTAGGAACACATGCGCGCAACGGAAGCAGCTGAGATGACAGCAACTGCGGGGGGACCACGTGTCGAGCTCTGCGGCCGCTGATTGGGCCCCGCTCACGGTCGTTGGGGGGGGGTATGTGGCAGACCCGTCCAGGGACGGGGAGCAGGAGGCTCCTATTTTTACCCACGCTCAACGCGCTCATATCACAACAGCTGTCCCCACATCTCTTGTCAGTCCGCCGTCAGGAATAGCCGGCCTATAAGAGCCCTCCCCCCTCTTTTCAGTCTCCGCTCAGTGCGTCTCCAGCCGCGCGCTCAGATCTCCTCAACTTTGGTGTTCAATTTGATGTCTGACGTCTGGGGGCGGGGGCTATAGGAGTTACTGGAATTACTTCACTGACAGGTAGGCCAGTCTGAGATATGTTTTCCTTTTTTTAATGAAAAACGGGGTCTTAAGTGGAACATTTCTGACATTTGTGCCTCGAGGCTCCAAAGCCGGCAGCGCTATATTTAGAGCTAGCCAAGTGGTGGGGGGGGGGCAACTTGAGTGGTTTTCCAACTGACAGTAACATTTTTACAATAGCCACTTTTGTGGCTATTGTGACAATTTCCCATTTCCTGCTGCTCCAATATAAAATTGCATGGAATGTAAATTTGGGTTCAATGAGGAGGTTTTGGGTCCTTGGGCACAGTGGGAGCTCCGTTGCTGGTTTTTCTATTTTTTGTTGTGTTGCTGGTTTTCACCAACATGTGTCATTGGCTAAGGTGCTCCGATGTGTTGTTTATTATATGTATGTTGCTTTGTTTTTGAACTGTAACAGGTTTTCTTTCAGATTGTGTTTTACACAGTTGGGGTTTACAGACTTTTTAGCCAAATGGCGATGTGGTGTCGTCGTCATTCGACAAGTTTCTGTTGTGATGTTGGATTCCGTCTGTTTAATTATTGTATGTTAGTTTGTGTACGTCTGCCGTATGTTGACATATATATAAACAGCTGAGAATATCAGCTGTCATGATGATGATCTTGGCCTATATTGCCTTGTATTCTGTTGTTATTACTCAGACAAATTAAATTTGCCGAATCCTTCACCTCCATGTCTTTGGTTTGTGTATTCATATGAAATTAAAAGATAAGTTTGACGTTCTTAAGTGAACAACTACATCCCAAATAAACTATTTCAACTTGTTGTGGCTGCAGGAATCAGGTTTATGTGTTTGTAGTGGGTCCTCTAGCACTTCTGATCACGGGGTGTGTCATCGCCACAGGAAATGAGGCAAACAGAGATAGCGAACTATTGCGAAATGATCCGCACTGCAGCTGCGATTGATCTTTCTGTTCTGTTTGTGGGGTCTGTTTAAGTCGAAAAGATTTCAGATCTAATCATCTTTCGGCTAATTTGAGCTGAGTCTGTCTTAGTTTTGTTGAGTGTGAGTATTAACATTTTGTCTGGAGGCATTTCTACCTGTTGGATAGCAAATAAGGCCTTAACTCAGAAGGATTTCATCAAGGCTTTTAGTCAGTGTGTATCCTGAAGACAAAATTATACAGAATCAGTTTTTGTATCAATAGATGAAATGTTCTCACAGCTGAAAACCAAAGGTTTCCCTGGCTGCCGCATTAATGGTGAACGAACAAACGCCAGGTCAAGAAGGTAAAGTTGCTGGAGATAATAAATTCAGTCCAGCAAGTGGAGCTCGAAGGAACTTGTCATGAGCAGCTCACCTGTTGTCTGTGGAGAAACTTCAGGACGTCTGAGCGGCTTTCGCTGCTGTTCATTGTGACCTTGGCTTTCATTTATGTCGTTGGTGTGTGCGGCCAGCTTGTTCTCTCTTTTGAAGTCACACGGCAACTTACAGAACCGGCGACTGTGTCACCTTCATTGTTAACCTGCTGTAACAGTCTACGGTGTCCCATCTGTGCTCAGGTCCCACTTTTTGAGAGTGTGAATAGGTGAAATGTTGTTGGGTGTATAATTTGGCTTGAAAATGTTGTCTCTTCTGTTTGAATGTAGGGTAAGGAACACATGTGCAGCAGTTATATGGGATCATCTGAATAAAGTTTATTTCTGTCCAGTTTGGTCATTGGCATCTTGCTTGTTGAACTAGCTTAGTGTTAAAGAAGCAATTTCTGCACTGGGTGACCTACGACTTCAGCAACCACCAGTGTTGGTTGGCCTGGCAGGCCTCTCTCCGAGGTAGCACACTGGCCCGCGGCCCTACAGCACTGCTATCTAATCCAAAAATAATCCTGTTAGTCAGTGTGCTAATTCAGTGACCACTGATAACACCCACTAACCCCCGAGCCAGACGTGGAACCTCATTTATAACCATTATGTTTTCACCGGGATGCGTCAGGTGGCAGAATCCTCAATATTAACCCTGCATATCCAACTGCTTTAACTGATGTCATTCAATTGCTTTTTTAAAATAATACAATAAAATCGTATAATACTGTGAATATTTTGCCAACTACAGTCTGAATTCATTTCTGGTTTTTATACACAGTGGCTTCAGTGAACTTGTGGCTATGTCAGACACACTGGGCGGGTGCAAATTAGAGAAACACCTCCACACTGGCTTTAGAAGTTAAATTGTGTTCATTGTGTTGTTTTAAGCAGTGAGCATGATCGCGATTCAGACCAGGAGATTAGTGTGGAGCCGTGCGAGCCATGCAAGCACTTTTTTCTATCAATGAGAGTACTTTTTAGCATGTGGCTTTCTTGTCTTATGTGTGCAAGACCTCCAGTATATGCCAGAACAGAAAAAAGAAATTAAAAAGGTACAAGGCAGAGATCTTTGCCTTCAACGCTCAGGCTTTTGCATCGTAAAATCTGTGCTGGCCCTCAGACTAACTCTTTCAGAACCTGACCAGACATGTCCTGAAAATAGCAGGACTGCTCTTCCAAAAAAACATGACCTGTCCCAGACTGTTCTAACATCCACTGGTAGTTAGGTATTGATCGCGTCACAAATAAATCCAATCTGTGCTGTGCTTGTGAAAAGACAGCGGTCGTTTACACAAAATGTCACGCCTTCCCCAAGTTCAAAGGTGTGTTTTTTACATTTGGAGTGCTTCCAGAAGTTGCTGTCATGTGAATCTGTGCAGGTGATGTCGCTCTGGGGCTGACTTGCTTGATGCGAGTTTACCACAATGCGTGAATGAAGATGCAGGGGAAAGGAATGATTGCTTGCGTCCGGGGCAGACAGGCGGATGAAGCACGCCGTGCTACGATCATGTGATTGTCTCTAATAATCGCTGTCATTTTCAGAGGATGCTGTTGATCTGGTCACAAGTGTGTATGGGCCTCCGATTACGTTTTGCCTTGTAAAAAATAACAGGGTCAAGTTCAGCTCACAAGTATGACTGTAGTTTGGTTCACCAGTGAAAAAGGTTTGCAAGGGTGCGGTTCACCACTCTGGTTTTAGTGGGGTTTTCGATTATTTGGGTATTTTGTTTGAGCTTCTGCAATCTGTGTTTTCATTTCTAGAGAGCTACGCTTAATCTCCAGTTCATCCTATGCTTGTCCTAGATCCGAGTCATTGCTTTTGCCATCAACATGTGGCTCTTCCTACATGTAAAAGTTTCGGTGCTCACGTGAAGTCCCTAATTTCTGTTCATCCGTCCTGTGTGTTCTCACTGTTCTTCCTCTCCTAGCTTTCCTCCACATCCTCCTCCTGCTGTCATCCCATCCACCACAGCCCATGACAGCAGATCAGCCAACATGGCATTTTCATCTCGCTTTTCCTTCTGGGAGCAAAAGGGAAGTCTCATTTGGACACTTCATGAAGCACGCTAAACACTGCATGGTTTTCCAGGGTCTTAACATGTGTTGCTTTTGATACCTTTCACTCTCACGTTTAGAGTAATTACCAGAGGTGGAAAGAGTACTGGGAAATTGTCTTCAGATAGAGGTACTTGTGGGTGGCTAGGTCTTGGTTCTAGGATCTTCTCTTTTTCACTTTGTAAATAAACGAACAAAGTCCTCAGAGTTTTCAAACACTGACCTGGATGGCTCACGCTTGGGGTTTGCTCATACAGCCGTGACGCTTTCGATCCACCAATGTTCTTATTGCTATTGACATGTCAATCAGCAGAGCTTATCACATTGTTTTATCAGCCAGGCCTAATGTCAAGATTTGACTTTCAGTCAGCCGCACCCAGCATGCACCTGTTTTGGTGTGTTTGATTTGGGTCAGTGTAATCACTGGGGGGGGTAAATCGGTAATTAAAGTTCACAAAGTAGCTCCATGGTGATCACACACACGCCGCACCCCCTGACACTGTGTGAATCAGCGTACACATTTAGAATGTGTAACTACGTTGGGGCCTGACATGGAGCCCTGTGGAACTCCACCCTCCAGCAGCTTCTTCCCTGCTGCAGCTGCTGAACTGGCTCCCGTCTCCTGTTCCGTGCTTGCATTGTTCGTCATGACTTTATTGTGGGATTTTTCTTTTCATCTCTGTAACTCTGACACTGTTGCTTCCACCCCTGGTAGTTACCCTTTTGCTGTGACTTTGTACCACTTAAGCCATGCGCGTGACACTTGATGAATCCCATGCAGCGAGTGTATCCATTTTAAGTTCTTGAAACAGTAGGAAAGAGTGTGTGTATCTAAAGAAACTGTGCAGTGCAGAAACACTTTTGACCCAGAAGACTGGCTGACAGAACTCTTGCATGTTTTAAGGCTTGCATGGGAGTGTGGTGGACAACAGCTTCATGTAGTGTCATGGTTTTGACCTAGTTCCCTTTTTTTTCACATCAACAACTTTAGATCAAAGAAGAGAACAATCCAAGCAGTGCGAGTGTAAGTAGATGCTATGTTTTATTATAGATTTCATTTGGTTTAGGGTTAGGGTATCCATGGAAATGGGTTAAATATCTTTTGGTGCTTTTCTTTTTTTTTTTTTTTGGAGCCCTGGATTAAAAGTTATATTTGGAGCTGTATGTGTATTTGCTTTGATCAGCATACCCATACATGCACCAGATCCACTGAAATAGATCTTTGATGTCTGCCCTGAAATTTATGATTTTTTGGAACGAGTGGGGAAATCGGCTTGGTTTTGAGTTACACGGTGATCATTTGACATTCTGGATAAGGCTGAACAACACTGAATATTTTATTATGCAAGTCATATTGCATACTATTGCAAGTATTGCATTAATATTGCATTGACGTTAGCCATGTGATAATGTAATAGGCCTGTCTTTTGGGGTTAGCTTTAAAGCCGCATCTCTCACTAGTCTTTATTAATTGTTGGACGTAACTGCAATATCGCTTTGAGTCTTGTTGACATGAAGACTTAATGCTTTGGATTTTCATTTATTATTCATGTCCTTTTACCTTCTCTCTCTCCTCTCTTTGAGTAGTCAGACAGTGATGGGGTGCCCAACCGGGCCAAGTCAGTGCCAGCTCTAGACCCTGGAAGGGGGATATTCCGGATGAAAAGTCCCCCACCAGTTTCCCATACGGAATCAGTAACCCGGGTCAGGAGTCCCTCTCCACCTAAAGTCAGGACACCTGTTAAAGTGCCAGAGCGCCCTGAGCAATTTAGAAGCCCTGAACCGTCACAAGTTTCTCTAAACCCAGAGCAAGAGCAAAATGGCATACTGAGTAAGAGTGTTGTCAATGGCGCAGCCAATGGTAATGTAAAACTTCCAGACACTAGTACCAACCAGATGGATGCTATGGAGGACCAGGGTCCGACACGCAAGAAAGTAGTAAAGGTTGTCCGTCGTGTTGTCAGGAAAGTCCTGCCCCCAGAAGAGGATGAGGCTGGTGGGCCATCGCAAATATCGCAAGCGGCCAAGCCTGCTGCTGAACCAGTTAAAACAGTGCCAGCGCTTGTGTCTAAGGCCCCCGTGATGTCAGGGTTCTCTTTTAAACATGACATTATCAAAACAGAGGACAAAGATGACATTTCACGAGGGTTGGCAGGCTTCATGGTCAGAGGTAGAACGAGGGAGCCCCGTCAGCGAACGCGCAGCGATGGACGGCCAGAGAAAGTAGAGTTGGAGAAGCACATTGAGCAGAAAGAAGAAAAAGTTGAACAGGAGGAAACAAAGGAGGAGCAAAAAGGCGACAAAACTGCTGTAAAACCACGGGACGTCAGCCACAAACTCACAAGCTCTGGTCCTGCTACACAAGGACCCAAATCCCCCGTGGGTGCTGTGAGTCCGACCAGTGTGGCTTCCATGGGCTCAGCTCCAACTCCTTCCAAATCAACTCATTCCAGACCGACATCTCTCCCAACAGTCGTTGGCTTCATCCCACCGGCCAAGCCCTTGCCCATGTCTCCACCTCCCGGTTTTGTACCTGAGCCCAAAACAGCTGCTGGCAGAAAACACGCCCCTATGAATTGTCCTCCTACCACCCCAGTTGCCCCAAAATCCTCATCCCACTCCCCTCTGTCGCGTTTTACCCCTGTCCCAAAGCCCTTGCAACCTGCAGCTGCCGTAAGCCGAGATTTTCCCTGCCCCGCTCCTGGTCCACTGTCTCCCCCTCCAGGAGTCGCTCCCGTTCAACAGCCTGCTCTCAGGCAACAAGAGGTAGAGTGCAGCATTCGCACTTTGCATGTCGGGTCAACATTTGAGACGCTGGCGTGAAAAGTGCACGGCCATCTGAAATGCATGTCTGAGGTGTACGAGCACCGCGGTGTTTGTTTGCAGACCCCATGCACAGTGCGTGTGTGTGTGTTAACGTCAGTGTGGTGTGCTCCTACAGTCACTTGATAGCCAAAGCAAGCAAGCCTTGGTAATGTAAAATTAACACATAATACTTTGACCTCTCTTCAGAATAACAAGGGAAATGTTTAGTTGGAGAGCTTTTCCTTTTGAGCCACTGGCAGCAGGGTCAGAGGACAGTGGTGTCGGGCACTTTATTCGCTGTCCCATCTGTTTGTCTATTTGGCTTTTCGGCAAGTGGTAAGAGGGAAAGAGAGAGCGGACCCATTGCTGTGCATTCCGGCCAGCGAAAGGTCAGCGATCAATCGATTCAATTAGGCAAAAGACAAAAGCATGTTTGCTGGAGATTACAGAGCTTTTAGTAGCACCCCTCTCCAGGAACTTCACAGAAAAAGGTTACAAAAGAGCTGTGCACCCAAGACCTCACTGGGCATTAGTTTAAGCAGAGAACAGAGAGTCCGCTGCTACTGTAGGTTTTCAGGGCCCACAATTTACTGTGGTGGTACTAGATTGTGACTCCGCAGAAGATCTGATTTTTATTTACATTTGGAGACACTCACTTCTTGGTGTGGGCTTTGCCCCTCTGATGGAAGGACCTAAGGGCAGGCAGTGAGGGTGCATTGTTTCCTGCACGTTGATTTAACCCTGTGGAATGTGTGCTGTGATTATTCACTCACTTGGCTTGATCCGTTGAAACCCACGTTGTGCAAATATCTCTTAACCAGACGATTGTGTGATTGCGGAATACGTTGATTTTCTCGCGCGCATGCCCTTCGAAGCACCTTTTATGCTAAACGTGGTAGTTTTGAATTAGATTCCAAAATAATCCAAACCGCTGCTGTGGTGTTGATGACAGAGCTTTGTGTGTGTGTGTTCCTGTAAGAGTTCAGGCGGTTGTGGCCGACACAGGACTTGTATTTGTAAGAGGAATAAGCCACACAGCCGTATGTTTCCCAACGCTTTGTTTGCGCGTAGTCCAGCTTGGCTTCACCCGGCTCAGCGGGCTTGGTCATCAACGTTTTGCTTTGCTGCTTTGACCCACAGGAGCCACCGCTCAGTCCCACCGAGGAGGCTCAGAGATGCCTGATGAGGATCTTCGGTGCCCCTGTAAATCCCCCCTGCTGTCCATCTGCAGATTGTCGATGTCTTCGCAATGCCTGTCTTTGTCCGTCCGGTTGATCCCCCAAAGCTTTACATGCTCATTGTTGATTGGTGTTCACTAACTGTGCTGCAGAGGAAAGTGGTTTACCACCAGCCAACTACCAGTTGGGACTATGAAGCTCTAACGCCTATTTAATTGACTTTAAACGTCCTGCTAAATCTGACACACACCCATGTTTTTGCAAGCTGCCTCACCCAAACGCTGAAGGCTCAGAACTTAAGAGAAACCGACCCGTTGCAGTCGGCTCTCCTCTCACCAGAGAAGGGGTGTCGGCTGCAGCGAAGCGCACTAACCCCGGCAGCGGTCGAGATGTCCGGGCCTGCCTTCGTGGTCGCTCGTTTTAGTCAACAGCACTCGGGGGCAGGCCCGCACCGGCTGAACATTGCAAGCTGCTGCCTGAACTGGGGGAATGAAAGCAGCCAGAGGGGGCGCGGACCCGGAACAAAAAACGCTGAGTGTGTCTGCGGCTCTCGTCGCATGTAGCCTTCAGTTTTTGGTTCAGCGTAGACTTTCTCCTCATTCTTTTTTTTTTATTTACCAGAAGCTTAAAATCATTGACGGGGCTATCAAAGAACCTCTTTCTCGCACAGCTCTTTATCTTTTGCAGCAATGATGAAACCACTTGAGGTCAGAATAGATTAGATTAGATAAAATAAGCTTGTTTCTGGCCGCCCTACGTGTACCATCACTCATTGTCACAGCTGGAACGCCCTGCGGCAGCCACATTGATTTCCACAGTGCTGCTGGCTGAGAACTCGGCACTCGGTCCAAATTCGCGGCTCTCTTCGATTTTACCGAACTCTGCTCTGGCCCTGTTCTTCATTCCCATTTCAGCGATGGGTCACTCCCCCCATGGCTGCTCATTTCCAAGGCAGTTTTGCTTTTCCATTTCTCTGTCAGGTACCCATGCTCTGTTTTTCTTTTCCAGAGTTCCATGTTCCTTACCTCTCCCGTTCTCCCTTCCCCTCATTCTTTCCCTCTCTCCATGCTTTTCCTCGCGCCGTGTGCGTTTGACCCGGCTGTCGCTGTGTGGCTAAGCTGGAGCCAGCGGTGAGCGCCCTCGCGGCCCAGCAGTCCTGGGGCCCCCTCCAGGTACAGCAGCCCCCCGTGCCTTTCCTCTAGGCCCCCTCATTTTGGAATTTTGCACTCGTGCCTCGGAGCGCGAGGCCTCGGAATCTTATTTCCCCATTTCCAGTTTCTGCAGAAACAATCTGAGCAGCCTATCAGATTCCATCCAATCAGTTTCCATCTGTAATATAATTTATAAGATATATGTTCTTTATCATGAATCAAAGCAAATTCTCATTGTTGGTTTAAGAGCGGTCAACCCTCAAACTATTTTTTGACCAAAGTCTGCTTAGATGAGCAAAATAAGGCAGCTCCCACCTGATTTTTGAGTGTACTGCCGATAACTGTGTGGGGTATGAAGGTGCAATTTGCGAATTATATGAAAGCCTTTGGGCAGGGCATTCCTCGCTTTTGTTGTTGACACGTCCGTCACGTCAACGCTTCCGTTTCTTGACGCGTTGGGCCGAGAGAAATAACCTGCACGGGCTTCGCATGTTTGGTTTTGGAGGGACCAGCAGAAGCAGTGCGAGCGTCGTGCGGCTAATTGTTTCGCTTCGTCTCACGATTTCGCGACGCCATGAAAACCTCTTTACTCCAACTCTCCCGTGTTGCCATTTCCCCAGCAGAGCTATAAATCTTTTAAAGCAGATAAAGTGGATCATGGGTCCTCTGCTCAGAAAGATAACCAGATTTCTCTCTCCCGCCTGCTGGATAAGTATGACGAGCTGCACTTTGTTCAGATGCAATGACGCAACCTGTGCAGATGACAAGGCCCGTTTTTATCTGTTTGTCTGTCTGTGTGACATGAGTCACCCATATGTAACTGTGACCTTTGACCTCCTCATGCTGGCCAAAAAGCCCCAGGGATCGGTGGAAGAGGATCCCGCGGCCCTCCTTCAGGCATCGCATGCCGCGGCTAAACAATCCCAGGTCTGGCCTGCACCGTGCCCGAGTGTGACTCGCCACCGGCTCGTCCCGCGTTCACCCCCGCACTGTGGAGTGCTGTGCTGTGTTGTGCTCGCTCCCCTTTTTTGCTTGCGATGCTCAGTGTGCCTTGTTTGTTTTTCCCCTTTGTCGTCAGTAGTTATTCGGGTTGACATCCCCAATTGTTTTTATTTATTTATTTATTTATTTTTGCTTATTTCTAATATGCGTTTTTATTACTTTAGTTTTGCTATCGATTCAAGTTTTGTTGTGTTTCCACTGGAGTTGCTATTACACCCCTTTCTTTCGCACATTCTCACACACACACACACACATCTTAAAGCTTGTTATCGATGTGTTTTCTGGTTTGAAGTTCCTCACGCACCCACACTCACACTCCCACACTTGCAACTTCACGCGCACCACCCTGAAGGAGCGCGGTGAGACCCGTGAGTCCACCGTCATCCACTGCATGGTCGTCACTGTGACGAGCTTTTCCCCTCATAGCCTCTCAGCATGCGCCGGTACCAAGCAGGGAAAAAAAAATTGGCAGGTTGAGAAAAGGACACGTGAGTGTTAGCGGTCCATTGATGTGGCTCGACGGCGTGAATGTCCTCTTCCCTGCTGCCCGCTGACTTTTCCTCCTTGTCCTCTCTGACCGCCAGGTGAAGACTGAGGAGCAGATCGCCGCGGAGCAAGCTTGGTATGGATCGGAGAAAGTCTGGCTCGTTCACAAAGACGGCTTCTCCTTGGGTGAGATGTTGAAAGTTGCCGCTGTTTGAAATTTGACGACCTCAGGACCCCCGGCACGGAACGCTCACGTCAAAAAACTTGCCGCCGCGAATAACCAAAGTAACAGATTTTAAAGTTTCTCCGATTTCAACAGGTTTTGGCAGAAATAAACACTAAAAACCAGCCATATTCATTGGCGTCGCTCAGTATCAGATGAACTGGGGCGCTGTAACAGATGAAAGAAATGAATGCAGGAACAAATAACAAAGAAAGAAATTGGGGGCAGTGCTGTGAAAAGCTGCAGAGTCATGTGACTGGAAGCTTTGTGCTGTTAAGTGTTGTGAATTCTTGAACACTTAACTGAGGTATGATGTATGATGTGATAGACTTCGGTGATGACTTAATCCCCTTTTCAATCCGCCCAGCATTTCTGTGCTGTGTCTCTGGCTATCTATTTTGCCAGGAGACAGCTCTTAGCACCTAACTCCCCTAAACTTGTTTTCTACCACAAAGGTTCATCTTGTGTATAGATTAAACAAAAGAGACACAACATGGGAATCAGCGAGCCTTAAAAAAGGCGCTGGCACACACTCCCTGTTGTCGTTTTACTCTCACAAAGAGCAAACAGGAGTATTTCCAAAAAGCCCTGTAGATGTCGTCCGATACGTTTTATGGTTTGCTGCTTTTCTGCCTTTTGGCTGTGACTTCAAAAGTTATAAATCCCTTAACTAGGCATTGTTAAGGTTTCAGTTGTGTACTGAACTACTGGCAACACCCACAGTAAGAGAAGACAGGGACTGCTATGCTGATCCTTACATTACTTCATATTCATCATCATCTGTCTCTCTTTTTTTCTGTCCAGCCACCGTGGTGAAGACGGAGGCCGGCTCCCTGCCCGAGGGCAAGGTGAAGATCAAGCTGGAGCACGACGGGACGGTGCTGGACGTGGACGAAGACGACATCGAAAAGGTGGGGGCGGGAGGTGGCTTCCTGCGAAGGGGTTAACGGGCGGCGCGAACGTGGCTCAGCCTGCCGCCGTTTCAGCGTGAGCCGCGGTGGCCACCTGACCGAGCTTTCGGCGGGGCTAAACATTCTGTATTTGTTCGGCCGTCCACGCGTCGCCGTTCGTTTGCCGTCATCGTTACTTCTCCATCCCCGTGCAGGCTAACCCTCCGTCCTACGACCGATCGGAGGACCTAGCGTCACTGCTCTACCTGAATGAATCCAGCGTGATGCACTGCCTGAGGCAGCGCTACGGGGGCAACCTCATTCACACCTACGCTGGCCCCAACATGGTGGTCATCAACCCCCTCAGCACGCCGTCCATGTACTCTGAGAAGGTAAGCTACAGAGTGATGGCCAGGGGACGGCTGACAGGGGCGTTACAGCCAAGCCATGTCCATGACACGAGCAGGAGAGCTCATACAGGGAAAGAATTTACTTGAGAAAATGCAGGACAAACAGAACATGGATCTGAACAGATAAGACTGATGTGTCTAAACGTGATGTTGGCTGCAAATAAAGCTCTAAGGCTTGTATAATGCAAACCGATGACAAGAATTTACGATGAGAGAGACCCAGATTTGATAACAAGCCCTCACATGCGGGCGTCGTGCAAAATTAATTCAATTATCAATTGGATAGATCAGTAGATCAATTAAGTCAATCCCCTTAGATTTGGCAAATTGAAAATGTCATTTTGCAACGTTTCTAGCATGCGTGTGAACTGTGCATTGAATTCTTTGACACAAACGTTAAGAAATCGTCTCTCTGATTTCGTCCCTCCTGCTGCGTGCGTCTTCTTCCCCTCCCTTTCCTTGCCCCCCCCCCTCCGTCAGGTGATGCACATGTTCAAAGGCTGCCGGCGCGAGGACTCCGCTCCTCACATCTACGCCGTGGCTCAGTCGGCCTACCGCAACCTGCTCACCACCCGGCAGGATCAGTCCATTGTGCTGCTGGGCAAGACCGGCAGCGGGAAGACCACCAACTGCCAGCACCTGCTCCAGTATCTGGTCTCCATCGCCGGCAGCACGGGCAAAATCTTCTCCGGTGAGCCCGTGGACGGACGTCGCAAAAACGCGTATAAATACAGTACACTTGTTGATTGACAGAGTAGGCGTGCCACCTGCCCACGGGTCTCTTGACATGCAGATGTACAGGACTTCAATCTGATGCAGATCACCTGGCAATACACCTGAACGCGTGCGGAAACTGACGTTGAGTTTTGCGAGAGCTTACGTCTTCGTCGCGTCTTCGAGAAAGTACCGACCACAAATGTAGTCGACTCGCTCAACAAACGGCGACGGCGTCAGCTTGATTCTCATCGGTTTATGATCGGAGCTGCGTGCTGTTGCAGAACCCAATCGTGCTGGTCCGTCTCCGTCAGGGAACCTTTTTGAAATTAGTGACTTTTTATTTCTATTTTTTTTTTGTTACACAGCGGAGAAGTGGCAGGCGGTCTACACCATCCTGGAAGCGTTCGGCAACAGCTCCACCGCTATGAACACGAACGCGAGCCACTTCTCGCACATCGTGTCCCTCGACTTCGACCAGGCCGGGCAGGTGGCCTCCGCCTCCATCCAGGTAACACGCCCATGTGCCCACACAGCTTGACCTTTTTTGTTACATTGCAGCCGTTTAAACCGACGCTAACCAATCCTTGAAGAGATTTTGCGAAAGTGAAACGGCAGAGCGCTCTGACCGGTGTCGTCTCCTCCTGTGCAGACGATGCTGCTGGAGAAGCTGAGGGTGAGCAGGCGACCTGAGGGCGAGTCCACCTTCAACATCTTTTACTACATGATGGCCGGAGCTGACAGCAGCCTGAGGTGACTCCTCCAGCAAATTCATCAACGAAATCACAGCATTTAGAAAGAAAGGATCAAATAGCCAAGGCACAATAGGTTTTGTTTTGGTATTTTTTTTACAACTTTGCTCCTTCATTTTTACATTTTTTTTAGGGGGGGATTACATGACATAACATTTTATTTGCACGTCACAACTGATCAGACAAAGTTGGACGAGGGCGGTTCCAGTGATTCTAGTGTAAACAGCTTTAAAGGCCTAGTACATACACTTCAAATAAAATGGGGTAAGCGCAGTGCCCCGGGGACATAACGGTTTAGCCTATTTAGCGTTCACTAATCTTCAAGATTCCTCAATTAAAATTTTATGCTTTCATTTGCCTTCATCGAATCTTCTCATGCTCGTTCAGCACATTACCGACGACGCTCTGCAGAGCTCGAAACCGACCAACACACGTTACCTGTGTCTGGTAATCCGGGGACACTGTTGTTAAAAGATCTAGAGTAACACGCAGAGAGGAACTCCCCTGATCCCAGTGTCTCGCCCCTGTCTTCCAGAACGGAGTTGCACTTCAACCACCTGGCGGAGAACAGTGCCTTTGGGATCGTACCGCAGTCTAAGGTAAAGGCGACCAAGAAACGGAGTGAGCAGGACAGTTTAGAGTTCAAAGATGACACTTGACTACTCTCTGCTGGATGAATTCGAGAATGCAATTTAAAGAAAAAATGGCTTCGGCGTTCCTGCATTTGAGTTTCTTATTTATTTGCTGACATATACGCCAATACCAATGTGCCTGCGATGAGCTGGTGCATATCGGTGGAGTTCTGCCACGTTTGGTGTTTACTGATAAAGTATACTGTATGTGTGCTGTATATACGGAAGAAGCTCTTTGCCGCTGCAACGTCTTCCCCCTCTGATCTCATCCCCTCCAGCCGGAGGACAAGCAGCGAGCCTCGCAGCAGTTCACCAAGCTGCAGGCGGCCATGAAGGTGCTGGGCATCTCCGGTGAGGAGCAGAAGGCCCTGTGGCTCATCCTCGGGGCCATTTACCACTTGGGCGCCGCAGGGGCCACCAAAGGTAGGGGCGCCCGGCTCTCCGACTGCCAAGTACATAACGTCTCTGGGTAAATTGCATCAGACTCTACCGGCCATCGCGTGATGAGAGCGTAAACATTAATGGATCGCAGAGCAGGCTAATAAACAGTAAAACGGGCGATAGCAGCCAGAGCGAAAGAAGAGACATGCAAAAAGCAGGCAGTTCACGCAAAACAGAACAGGTACAGATTAGAATCTGACCGGAGTTGACTTTCTACTAAGTGCCACTAGGTGTCAGGCTTGGCTTTTGAATCTACAGTCTCTGAGCGGGCACGACGACTGCTGCAACAGCAGCAAGGACCATCAGATGCCATTTAAACAGAATGATTTTTGGGGGTTTATGTTGTGGGGAATGCTGGTTAGCTTACAAGGTCAAATTACAAAAAACGGGTATTTTGGTTCAAGGTCAGGGCTTCTGCAAGAGTTTTCCCGCATCAGACGGATTTTCGAGATCTGACGCTTAGAAATCCTCAGGGCGCCGTTCCGGGATGCTTCTTGATCTCGACCCGGAGATCACGAAGCTTCTTCAGCGTTTTCTTCAAACACGTATTTAATTCGTGACACGGGAAGCGGCAATCTCGGACGTCCACTTTGTGGCCGTCCAGATCCTGACGCTTCTCATCACTATGCTCGCTTCAGTTCGCAGATGAAAGCCTGAACTGTAACCACCGTGTGAAGCGGTGTCTTTGCTCTGACTCTTTTTTTAAGGTTAACGTTTTATCGCATGAATTTTTGTGCCTTTTTCAATGTGGTAACAGACCTGGGAGTAAAAAAAAAAAAGCCTCGTATCTCAGTTTTGAGGTTTTTGAACCTCCCGGCCAGTCCACATAGTATCATTTACCATCCACTGGTTCCAACGCTGACATGTCTTAACTTCTCAGCTTGCTCTGTCGAAGCATGACGGTGGGTTTGTCGGTGTCTGTTAATACTAATGTTTACGTTTGCCTGGAGCTGTGAATTGATGAATCTATGAACTGCGCTGTCTCTAACCTCCCCCCTCCCTCCTCTCTTTCCTTGCATGTTTGCATGGCGTGCCCTATCAAACGCAGACGGAGATGAAGGTAATGGAAAAAGCAAAAAAAAAAAAAACAACCCAGCGCGCACATTGTTGAGTGTTTTTCACTTAAAAAAAAAAACTTTATTTCCGAGCCTCTCTTGTTTGTGTTTTCCCGTCTTAATGCCTTTATCGTTCCTCCCAGGCCCCGAGTCATTAGCATTTTCATTGTTCCTGTCTCTCCTCCCCCTCCTCTCTCTTGTTTCCTGCGTTCGCCTCCAGACAGTTCGCCCCTTGTCTCGCCCTTTTTTTTTCTTTCTCTCTGTTGCGCGAGACGAAAATCTCAGGGATCACAACTTCGCCGTCCCTTTCAAATTCCCTCGACTGACGCGGGTCCCGAGCCGCTGTCAGCGTTCTCAAAAGCAAAGCAAAGCTTGTTCATTTACACTCCTCTAGTAAGCGTTTCGACCTTCTGCCACCAGCCTGCCCCATGTGCCCCTGTGAAATTTCTGCCGGGCCGGGGCTCAGCTCTTTGAGATCGACATAGAAAATAAACGAGACACGATCGGCATTAAACGTGACGACATAGAGACGCGACGGAATTGGCAATGACATAAATGGCGACAGCTCTGGCCCCTCCGCCCCCATAATGCAATACAGCACCACCTTTCAGGTGACCTGCTGTGAAATTACGACACCAATGGAATCTGTACACAGGAGTCATTTCCCACGACAGCAAGAGCACGGGATCACCTCCTGTCAGTCGGTTATATGTATATATATATAAATATATTCCATGTATGTCACCCACCACGTGACGGCATCACGATCACAATCACAAGAAAGTGAATGGCTGGTTTTGAGGCGACTTTTGCTTTGCGACGCGGCTGCGAAATTCAAACCCTGAAGTCGACGTCAAGCTTGAATCCCAACAGCTGTCGGTTTTCACACAAATCCCGCGCTCCCGTGCCTGCCGCTCCTGTCAGCAGCAGACAGAAAACACCTCTTTTTGATACGCTATCCAGACCTGCCATCTTTATTTTGGGCGAAGACTCCGGTTGATGCTTTATTTGTACCTTCAACGTGTGCGTGCATGTGCGTTTCGGCATCCTCTTCACCCCATCCGCCCCCCATGTCATGTCCATGTTATCCCCATCGTCTCTGTTCCTCGGGCGCTTTTTGCGTACACCCATTTTTTTCCCCCGCTTTCCGCCTTCCTAGTGGGACGCAGGCAGTTTGCCCGCCACGAATGGGCCCAGAAGGCGGCCTACCTGCTGGGCTGCACCTTGGAGGAGCTGTCCTCCTCCATCTTCAAGCACCAGGCCAAAGGACTGCAGCATTCCACGTCGTTCAGAGGGGCGCAGGACGAGGCGGGCCAGGGCGACAGCTCAGGTAAAAGCCAAACCGCTGAGTCCAGAATCTCCCTGCTGTACCACATGAACACAGGGTGTTGGCTTTTCTCTTATCATCTTACGGATTAAGGTTAAATTTAGATGATATTTATTCTACTGTACTGTTGATAAATACTTCTTGTTGCAGAAGCCATGGTTCTGATAAAACATAGTTAAAACTAAACCTGTGATTTAAATATGGAAATGTCTTTTAAAAAACTGTGTCTTAAGCGAGGTTTTGGCGCTCGACAGTTTTTCTGTCCTAAAAAGCAGAATCAAGGTTTGCCAATCGTTCCCCAAGTGGCTATTTTCCAGCTTCCCGCATTTGTTGTCACTGTGAACCCCTTGCAGAAAACCCTTTTTCTGTGTGTTCGAGGAGAGTGAAACTGTAACCTTGAGGGCTGGTTTATGGTCTCTCAGCACTAGTTTGTTCCACAGCTGTCTGACTAGCCGTCCGGCAGTTCACAGGAGGAGTATAAACCTCGAATAAAGAAACTCTCTCGACTCCCCTCCCTCCCTCTGCGTCTCAGGCTCCAAGGTCACAGCTCTGGAGTGTTTGGAGGCCATGGCGTCAGGGCTCTACACGGAGCTCTTCACTCTCGTCATCTCCCTCATTAACAGGTTAGACCTCACCGTATTCACCCCAAATATCTATTCCTGATATCGTTTACTCTACTGTTTTGAGCCTGATGGGGGTTCTGATCACAGGCATTGCGTTTGTCAGAGGCCGTTGTGGACGGAGAGTCTCCTTCTCTCCAAACATTGACATAAAATGCAGATTTCATGCGCACTTCCCGCCACGTTTTCTTCTTTTTCCTCTGCTGTGATGTAGCTTTCATTCAGAATGGTTAAAATTGGAATTTTTGCTCATCGCCGTGCTCAATAAGCCATGATTTTTAGAAATGTTTTAAACTTAGACATTGAATATTCAGTACTTTAAGCCCATTCGGCAGCAGTCACAGCCCCGGGTCTTCTTGGGTAAGTCTATCCAAACTTCGCACCCCTGGTTTTGATCCTGATAGACCCTATCAAATTGAATGTGAAGCGTCTGCGAAACTGCATCTTCAGGTCTCTCCACAGATGTTCTGGTTTAGGTCTGGGCCTTGTCTGGTCCACTCAAGGGTTCCAGAGTTGTCTTGGCTGTTCGCTTCAGGTCATAGTTCAAAAGGTGAAACCGCTGCTCCACTCTCAGTCTGGAGCAGGCGTTCTTCATCTTCTGCGTTCAGGTCTCTTCTCTGACTTTGGATGTATTCATCCTTCCCCCAGTTCTGACCACACTCCCTGTCCCTGCTGCTGAATAGTTCCCCACCCTTCCACCTACAGCCATGTAGGTCAGGTGACGCACGGTGCCTCGTATTCGTCTGACATCGCGTTTGAAGTTCAATTTTTGTCTCACCAGAGCAGAAAATCGTATTCCTCGTGCTCTCAGAGTCCTTTAAATCCTGTTTGACAAACTCCGAGCGGGCTGTCACATGTCTTACACTCAAAGTGACTTCCATCTCTCCACTCTACCATGAAGGCGCGCCGCTTTCCGACAGCTTCTCTCATCGCCGCAGAGGACTTCTGAGACGCTGTTAGAGCGACCGCTGGCTTCATGGTCACCTCCCTGACCGAGGCCCTTTTCTCGACCATTCATTTAGTTTGATCTGATGGTCAACTCTTGTAAAAGTCCTGGTGGTTCTAAACATTCTCAGGGGGGGATCTCCTGGGATCACTCAGAGCATTAGAAATGTGTTTTTTAGAAATGGCATCTTTGCCTCACCAAAGATGTATCACAAAGATGAGGAAATCAATTTCATTTAAAATCTATAACACAAAAAATTTTTCAAAAAGTGTATATGTTAGACTGGAGCTAGGAACACAGGGGAAAAAAGGACCCAAATTCAGACCCACAGAGGGAGGGTGATGCAGTGAGGCATTTTTAATGAAGACAAATAAGCTCTCAGGCGGGTAAGTAGACAGGCGAGCCGGCAGGGACAGGGTATGATACGTAGGTCGCTTGTTCACCAGGAAACATGGGGGAAGCATACCCAGACATGCTGACACTGAGAGAGGGGAACGCGGAGAGCAAATACCCACAGGGTGGTAGTCGTGAAATATAACACATCAGGGCGGAGCAATGTCAAAGGCGGGAAACACAAAGGGACAAGAAGTGAATCAACCAATAGATACACAAGGTAAATTATGTCACATCATGACACCAGCTGTAGTTCCCCAGCCTCACCCGAGATATACATTTGTCCCTCAGGGCTCTGAAGTCCAGCCAGCACTCTCTGTGCTCCATCCTGATCGTGGACACCCCGGGTTTCCAGAACCCTCGGCTGGCTCAGCAGCAGCGGGGGGCCACCTTCGAGGAGCTCTGCCACAACTACACCCAGGAGAGGCTGCAGACGCTGTTCCACGAGCGCACCTTCGTCCAGGAGCTGGAGCGATACAAGGAGGTGCTGCCCGGCCGGGGCTCGCGGAGCGCATCATTAAGTAGTGGCCCGGAGAGGACACGCGCACATTAGCGCATTCTCCTCCTCCGTTAATTGTCTCAATTAAACCCAGTCGGAAATTACTTTTTTCTAATGCTCGGGTCAATCAAATGACAACACGACTCGATATTTTTCTTTTTACCGGCCCACCTCTTGTGGCATCTACCCATGCGGGGAGTTTTGGTGAGGTTTCGATACGCCCACCTCCACCCCAATACAGTGGAGATCACTGGGAAATTCATTACGGCTTGGGCAATGACAAACGAGTACAAATTTAAAACTCTGGTTAATCAACAGAGCTTGCTATTCAGCAGTTTTCTCATGTCATTTTGGGTGGAGGCTGAAACCTCGGAGACGGTTTTCTCCAACCACCTGCATGGTTAAATACCACTAGAGGTACCTGAGAAAATATGCGAGTATGTACCGTTCACGACCTCATAAAAGCACAGAAACTCTTTCTTGCATATTCACATGTTGTTCCAAACAATCGCACACTTACACAACCCAATCTGCAGGCTAGTGATGGCTCTTTTCCCAATAGAACTGAGTAGCTACACTTGTGATTTCTTGATATCATCTTCCTGCAAATTACTAACCTGAGGCTTTATCCCCTCCTGCGTCTAGGAAAACATAGAGCTTGCTTTAGATGACATAGAGTGCAGTACCTCACGATCTGTAGCAGCTATTGACCAAGCCTCAACCCAAGCTCTGGTAAGCATCTCTGTGCATGTGATGTCATTGTGTTCCGCTCCGACCGGAAACCCGTCCCTGAGAGACGTGCGGCTTTTTCTTGTCACGGCGCATCTTAAGACTGTGTTTGCGTTCGCTGAAGCGCTGCGAGGCGTTCGGGTTTTCGGATTCGAGGGCAGGCCGCGTTCTCCTGGGTTCTAATTTTATTCGGAGAGGCATTAATGCAAATGGAGTCGCAGCCCAAACGAGAGCTCCGGAATGTGACCGAGCCAGCAAATAGCCCCGTTCGTCACCGCTGGCAAGTGCAAATAGTTGTAGCTTCAGATCTAATCTAGCAAAACGGATTTCACTGTGTGCTAAAGCCATCTGATGTGCGATCCAGGAAGGAAAGCTGCGCTCCGTGCTTATTTGACTTGGAATTACACCGAGGCCCTCGTGCGGGAATAACTTGTTTTGTTGAAATCTGTTGGTGAATGGGGAACGGATGCAGTCCTTTAACTTTCTATTCTCTTCCACCAGGTTCTGTGTTCCCTTGAAATAATAATAACATTCCATCAGCTTCATGTCAGTTTGGGGGTGGGATGTATGTGTGTAGTATTTCATGAAAAAGATTCCACTGTGGCCTCTGGAGTGTCGATGGTCCCAAGACTAAATGGCAAATGCAATTAAACTTATAAATGTAGCATAAACAGAAAAGCATGCAATATTTTTTTTTCATAATTCAAGTACCCATAGCGCAGTAATTCATTATCAGCTGTTGAAAAATTGCCAGGAATTCATTTACGTGTGTAATATTCATATTTCACTGAAAAATATGAACACGTTTCAAGTGTTTTGCCAACAAACACACAAGGTCCACAACACATCTGTGGCTGACATGAAAACATTTTTTACCAAAATGTAATTTCATTTTCCATTCGAGGAGTGTTTCAGTGCCAAAAAGATTAAATAAATGTGTGTACTCTGCCAAAATAATAAGAGCTTATTGTGAAACCGACGTTTCATATTTATTTTCTAATGTGCGACCTTTACCTAGGGAATAAAATTGCAAATTGGGTATTTCAATATGATTCAAAAGTTTTGGATTTTTAAATAAAAAAATAATAATAAAATAGAAATAATCTTTTTTTTTAATGGTTATTATTACAATGTTCAGTTTCAAAATTGTAACTTTTGGTGGCACAACAGAGGCGGGGAAAATCTCACTGTCCAAGTTCAGGTAATGCGCATCTTGCTTGATGTCAGTGTTTTGTTTTTAATCAGAACATCAACTGAAACTTGTACACGCCACACAGCACGACAAGTCGAGTTTCTCTTTATGAATTAATCTGCCACGCTCCACAACACAGATTGAATCGATCTTTGAAGAACACTGAATAAATTAGCCTTTAACAAGCTCTCCCTCCTCTGAGGTGATGAGCTCATTTGCATTACCTTCTCTTGCGTGTCCTGCAGAAAGTGTTATTTTTGTTCATCTGTCAGGCATTTGCTGTTTACATCGTAGTGACATTTTCTTGACTGGACTCGTGGTCCATAAACGGACGCATTTACAGTATAAACCATTGCCCAGCCTGTTGCCTCCATCATGTCACTTTGGCTCTTTGTGATTGTGGCTCTTTTTTTCTAATTCTAATTTGCTTTTTGTTTGTTTTTTAATTCATCCTCCTCCATTAATATCAGTGGGAATCAAATTAGTGATGTCCTCTCTCCTTTTCTGCCCATCACTTGGCTTCTTACTACAAGAACTATGCAGTTATCAGTGGTACAGATGTGTGCGCTGCCGGGCCTTTGCGAAAAATCTGCGACACCCATGTGTGTCGGCATCACCGTATAGCATTAACACGTGTTTGTTTTATTTAAGTTTACCTGTAGCGAAGGCTTATGACGTGGTTCGCGTCAGCAGCGAAGGCTAAAGTAGCCAAACATTGTTATTTAGCCACGAAACCTTGCAGGGAAGAGTAAAAGGTCAATGGCCAGGTCATTTGACATCGGTCTCTTTAAGCCATGACGGCGATTGTTCTGTGACCTTGACAAACCTGAATCATACTGGTGGAAATAGAAGTTGACATTGTTGACTGTCCATCACAGGTACGCACTCTGGCCAGGACGGACGAGGCGCGGGGCCTGCTGTGGCTGATGGAGGAGGAGGCTGTTCAGCCCGGAGGTTCAGAGGAAACCATGCTGGAGAGACTTTTCAGCTACTACGGCTCTGCGCAGGGAGAAAACAAAGGTGAGCGCCCCGCCTGCCCCCGTGCATCAAAAACAGCGGCGCCGTCCAGGGAATAATCAAAACCGTTTCAGGAGCCGGTCTGCTGCTGCGAGGAGAGAAGCCCCACCTCTTTCTGCTCGGCCACAGCCACGGGACGAACTGGGTGGAGTACAACGCCCAAGGCTGGCTGAGCCATGCCAAGCACAACCCTGCCGCCCAGAACGCTGCCACGCTGCTGCAGGACTCCCAGAAGTATGTGTGACACAGTCCTGCACACGGAACATCCCGTTTTATTACAGTCAAGTCGGCGATGATTTGCAATCCATGCCTGTTGTTTATACGCTGCACGTCCATATGTCTAACACGGCTTCCAGCTCTGAGTTGTATTTTTGCAAATTTAAGCAGAGCAGCAGCAAGTGTAAATACGATCCATCCTTCTGCCACCAAAGGAAGAACATCAGCGGGCTGTTCATGAGCCGGGCCAGCGGGGCCATGGTGCTGTCGGGCTCCATCGCCGGCCTGGAGGGCAGCTCCCAGCTCGCCCTGCGACGAGCCACCAGCATGAGGAAGACCTTCACCACCGGCGTGGCTGCCGTCAAGAAGAAGAGCCTGTGTATCCAGGTCAAACTCCAAGTGGTAAGCAAAGGAAACAGCATTAAATCTTGTAATGTAATGTAATGTATGACGTAAAAGGTCTCACCGGTAAGCTATTTTAGTTGTTTCTGGTCATTGTCAGTGTCACTGTCAATAATGGGGGAAAATTCGCTGTTCCTATGTGTGAAGAATGTGCTGAAAGTGCAAGAAAACATGTTTCTAAATTGAGTAAAAACAATTTTGGATTCTACTCTGGGTGTTTTAATTTGCTTTTCTGAAGCCCCTGCTTACCTTAATCCACACACACACACACACAGGTGTCTGTTACTGCGCTGGTTTCAGAGTCACCTCCTCTCTGTTCGTAGGATGCTCTGATTGACATGGTGCGTCGCTCCAGGGTTCACTTCGTCCACTGCCTGCTGCCCAAAGCAGAGGCGGTGGGAGGAGGCGGCGAGCCCCGCGTGACCCACGGAGAGAGCCCCGACTCGGGCCTCATGACTCTGGACGTCGGCCTCCTGAGGGCTCAGCTCAGGGGGTCGAAGCTGCTGGATGCACTGCGCATATACAGGCAAGGTAAGGAGGTGCTCCCGGCAAACTTGGCAAATGTTAAAAGGAATCTGTTTTACTCTAAGTATGGAATGAGAAGTAAAGAAAAGAAAAATACAGATAAAGTTTAAACTGTTATGTTCTCGTGAAGGTCATTAAAACTTCAATTTTATCTATACTGCCAGTTACAGTAGTTATAGTTTTCTTTTTTCACTTGTCCAAAGTTCCTCTGGGTAAAACCTGAGTTTACCTCCACCAAGACTAATTTGTCTTCCCGTTGACATCAATATGAACCCTACACTTTCTTCTTTTGGTGCCCAAAAGATTTCATGCCCACAATGAAATGAACTTCCAGAGACAGAAAACCTGAAAGGGGTTTTATAACCTTTAACCCTTTCCCGTTATACCATCCAGTTAATAGCTAATATCTGTTCTTTTTAATTTCATTTAATGGTGCAGCTTTTAGCTTTTATTCATTTGTCCAAGAGAAAAACGCTTTTCCCACTGGTATTTTTATTGCGCGTGCCTCTCTGAAAGCTTTAGAAACCCTTGTGACCTCAAACGTTTCCACCTGTCAAACCCTCCTAACTTTATCTCTTTGCTCTTAAGTCTATTGAAGTAGTTTTTTTTTGGTCTGGCCGTATTCCTTAAGAAAATAAAAGTCGACTTTTGACACGCCGCTGGCTCTCCGCTGCGGCGGCAGACGCCGCTCTGGCCTCGCTCGTTTGCGGGGTGTTTGTTTTTTTTTCCCCGCTCTAATTTAAATAAAATAGCTTTGCTCCCTCTCCCATCCCCCAGGATACCCCGACCACCTGGTGTTCTCCGAGTTCCGCAGGCGCTTTGATGTCCTGGCGCCGCACCTGACCAAGAAGCACGGACGCCACTACATTGTCACAGACGAGAAGAGGGTGAGTGCGTCTGGCAGGTGCAGACCTGGCGACCAGCTGTTAGAGTGAAAACAAACAAAAAAAAGCTCTTTTTCCGACTTTTACGGGCTTCCCCTCGTTCCGATCTAATAAAAAAGGCATTCACTCATGGGTTCCTATATGCTGTTGATCCTTGTAGTCGGCGTCGTGGATTTTAAAGGATGAGGTTATTTTACTATACTGATGGCAAGGCTGAAATCGACAATGTGTTTAGTCTGGACACACAAGGAGCACTTGTTGTTTTTGGTATGTATATGAGAGTTGTTGACAGTAAACCAAATATGGAAGATTACCCTCGTCTTATCCCTCTGCATATAAAACAGATTTAGGCAGTCAAAGTAAATATTTTTTTATGTATCAGTTAACTTCACAGAAATGGCAGCAAACACCAAAAAACACCAACGTCAAATCCCTTTTTGGGTTTGCTTCTAATATTCCAATTCTCCTAAGTACACGCGAGCATGCTTTTTTTTTTTTGCAGGTACGTTGTTACCTCAGCCGCATCTCTCTCGTTGCAGAATGAATGCTAGACTGACTCGGCGGTTGTTGAGATCAGGGCTCTGCGGGGGCCGGACCATCTGTTGCAGGACTCTTTGTTCTTTCTCTCACTGAAGACGGTGCTTTACGACTCCCGCATCGTGCGCTGGGGGTCAGTGTCACGTCGCAGAGCGAACTTGGGACCAATCAGATGCCTCCCGGCTGACACGAAATGATAGATAACAATCTGGAGTTCCTAAAAATACGGAGCGGGTAGTGACTTGTCGTAACTTGTACGTGACCCCCATACACCTTGTACCCCAAGCGCAATATCTGTCTTATCTACTGCAGGTCCTCCGTTCCGATCTCTCCGTGTGAACGGAATCCCTCCATATCACCTCTCCTCCTGCTCCCGCTCTCCCCCGTCCTCTCCACACTCTAAGAGCACTCTTGTGTGTAATTAATTATGATTGCGCAGGCTGGCAGCATACGGCTACTGTACTGATTAATTACCAGCGGTGGGAAGAGCTCTTTCTCTCCTCCCCTCGCTCCCGCCCCCCCTTCCCGTTCCCCTCGTCTCTTTCCACATTTTTTCTTGTCTCATTATCTTCCCGTTCCTTTTGTGTAGGAATCAGAACAGTTTAAGAACGTCCCTGAGCATATGATTAATGTCTTCTCTACATTCTGTTCAGGCGGTATATAGCAGCTTTGCTCAGAGGCGTGATTAGTCTTCATGAGCGGGAGGTGGGGCTTCTGGAGGCAAAGCATCTCTACATTAAGTCCTCCTGCACCTGATGTGCTGAAGTTTTTTTCCCCCTGATAACTATGAATGTGATTGGCGAACCCCTGCCTGTTTGCGCATCTCTTCAGTGACGCAATATGAAAGGATCACCTAAATGAAAAGCCACCGTCGACGGACGAGATTAAACCGGATTAATTAAGCAGATGTTTGAAATCGAGAGCTGCTCTTTTTTTTTTTTTACCACAACACAACGCGCTGGCAGTAAGCGGCTGGCGAAGGTTCCTCAGAGACGGGCTTACTAGAGAAGAGCCCTCTCAGAGAGAACTAATGGTACCCACTTCTCTTGGGGAGCTGGGAATGAACGGCGCAGAAGTCAGAAAGCAAAGGATGAGAGGACATGGTCCGAGACAGGGAAGGGCGTATAATTGGAGGAGCATCACGAGGGAACTGGATTTTTCAGAGAAAGTTGAGCGAAGGTCCGACTCAGAATTTGTTCCCGCCAAACAAAAGTCTTTCGCTGTCGCTGACAGCCCGGTTCTGTCACTTCCTCCCAGTGCGAGATGATGTAACAGCAATGTCAGCAGTCGCGTGAAGTACCTGCTAGTAGCTCCTACTTCTGTTTTTTTTATCAAACAGCAGAGAGGAACTCCACCACATTATACGACTCTCCTGTGAGAATCCTGTCCTTGCGGGTTTTTTTTTTATTATTACTTACACCAGCTAGCGCGGTGTGTTATCATCCCTGAAGATGCATGGTTTGTCAGCAGGTAGCACGCGCTAGGCAGGCATGCCCGCATTCATGAGATTCTCATGCTTCAAAGGAGATAAACCCCAACCAACCCTTTTATCTGACCATCTAAATGCTTTTCATCACATCAGACCCAGTTTTTGATACTTCGTTGTTACTGTTGGAGTGGGCCTTCCCTTTGTGAGGTTTTAAAATCATGTAACCAAGGCAAGGGATTCTCAACAAAGGCGCGTGTATGTACTGGGCGTCATGCAGAAGACTAAAAAAAAGCAGATGCATGTAGCACCACACCATCCTAAACTATGCGTAGCCAAATCCAACACCTTCCAGTTGTGTAATAACCGTAGCAGCTCTGCCCAGTTTGAGCAAATACCATAAATATTGTGCCAGATTATCAGATATTGAGATTCTCCGTCGTTAATCCCAGTTATCGGCCTTCGCGACCCTCTCGGGTTTGCGGCCCCAGCAGCAAACTAGTCTGCAGTTTGTCTTTTAAAGGTTGAGTTGACAGAACAGATGAACCCTGAGGCGAAAGGGACCCGAGAAGCCTCTCTGTCTCATTTGTTTTTGTGCTTTTGTGCTCGAGGCGGATCGAGGGGAAGTGCGCGGGTGGGTGTGAGCGCGCGCCTGTTTGCATTAGCTGGTGTTAAAGGGTAATGGTGTTTGTTGCTATAGCACCAAGCTATCACACTCTGATTATGCAGAGGTAAGGCCCGGAACAAACGTTTTTTTTGTCGTCGTCGTTGTTTATCCGTCTAACTGCATGCACTGTCTTGCTGGTTTCCAGGCGGTGGAGGAGCTGCTGGAGTCCCTGGAGCTTGAGAAGAGCAGCTACCACATGGGGCTGAGCAGGGTGAGTCGAGTCGCACGCATACACGTTAAAGGACTGTCGCATTTTCCATCGAAGTTAGAGTGAGCTCTATCGCAGGGCGCACGACTGCGCTTGTAGGCTGGGGATTCCGCGTTCAGACGAGCCTTTACAAAGGAATATTTGAACCTCAACTAAAAAGCGGAAGCCCTAATTCACCTATACACTTTTCTTTAGCCGTGATCGTTTAACTCAAATCGTCAGCACTCCTTTCACCAGGTCTTTTAATTTGTTTGTTCATAAGATTACATGGAAGCTACTTGATTGATTTCCTTTTCAGAAAAAACTGGTGGAAAGATGCGGCACGCGCCAAGGACTCTTCAAATTTTGGTGCAGATAAAAAAGGTTAAAATAAGCAAATATGCAAAACCGACTGAACCAGTTTTCACTGAGGCACTGAGTGCCACTCCAGTCAGTGAATGAAAACAAGATTTCCGTGTAAGAAAACAGGGCGGCGGTGAGCGCGGCATGACTTTTTGCAGCGGTGATGAAATAAGTACCGATTTTTTACATGCAGACTTTTTTACCAGTCGCCAATTCATTTCAGGAAATCCTGCAAAGTGACAGAAACACTCAGAGTGGGCAGCTCAGCTTCTTGACAAGCCCCACCCCCCCATTTGGCACTTGCATCTTTTGTGGCGCCGTCAAGAAGCATCCCGGCTCCCCGGCGTCCTGACGTCTTTTCACTCTGTGACACCATCAGTTACACAGATCATTAGGAGGCATCTTCCATTCCGCTCGCCGACCCGGCTAAAGGTGTGGCAGGCGTCAGGAAATCAATGGTGCTTTGCCGCTACACGGTGACAAGTCGCCGTACTTCCATTCTCGCCTTCAGCAGGGCCGCAGCATTTTTGTTCTTTAATCTGTCTCCTGTTTCATGGGCAGGGGCTGGTCTTTGTCTCCCTCTGTACCTGTGACTCCTGCCAAGCAGCGGTCAGACGCTGCCAAATGCCAGCTCTTTGAGATAAAAAAACCCCCAAAACAAAACAGATAATCACAAGGAAAAAGACTGATCTTCACCTCGCCTTTTTTATTGGTGGGTGTAGCTCTGCGCCTGGCCGGCTACTTTTCTCCAGGTTCAGCTAAAGTTCCAGGAACTTTCTTGCTAACGCGTCCTGTTTCGCGTCATTTTCCGCTGGCATCCGAGAAGATGTGGAGGTCCGACCAACCCACACGCTGGGCCACTTACTCTATTTATATTCTCTAATTATGCTGTGTACATCATGCAGCGTGGGAATTGTTTTGAATTAATGAGCTGCATCAAAGTGGAGAATTACATTTGATTAATACCTGCTGAGTTGGGCTGGCTGATAGAAACCACATATTGTATCGCTCGTTAACATTTTTCAAAGAAAAAGTCGGATGTGGGTTAGTTTGAGACAGTAACACAGTTAATGCTGTTTCCAGCCGTTTGGCGGCACATGGCGGTCCTTTGAGGAACCCACAGCCCATTACTAGAAAAAACTTTGCGCGTTAGGAAAGAAAGGGACAGCTTAACGGTCAGAACCGCTGCACCCACCTCACATGTAGCGAATGGTCAGGCGTACGAAGGTGTACGGGCCAAAGTTTCTCTCAAGCTGAGTGCATGAGCACCGTGAATGCTTTGAAGCATCAACTGTGCCCGTGCGCTGGAATACCAATTTGTACAGTTCACTCTGACAAGACTGCAAAGATTGCAGGGGGGAAAAAAAAGAAAAAACAGAGTTCTTGAAGAGGGATTTCGGAGGCAGTTGGGTGCAGCCAGGAGGCTTTTCGCATCGCCTTTGAGTGTCGCAATAGGTGAACGCAATTAACCACGCTTACAGCCTCAAGACACTAGCAATTAATCCATCCCTTTTTGCAGTTTTGCAACCTATGACAAATATAAGCAAATACGTCTTTTCTCACCAAGCTCTGTAACGGGGCATGGACGCCATGCTCTGCTGTACTACCATTTTGGCGCAGCAGTAGTTCTTTTAATCAGTCAAGTAGAATACATGACATTATAACGCCTGGTCCTCCCTGTTATTGTTAAAAATAAGTTTTGTTGAAGAAGCAATTATCACCCGACATGAAAGTCTCACCCGTAACATGCGAAATGTGGACCGTTCCTCGCTGCCAAAGTTTACCCAGACGTGCTCTCCGCCTGGCCAGTTTGTCGCCATCTGCCCGCAGCGGCATTTCCCATCGGAGGAAAAAAGTTTTTCGATCACCTGAACGACGCCTAAAATAAATTGTGCAGAATTTGCGGCCCGAGCGGCTCCGCGGTCGCAGCGGAGCCTCGTTCTTAAGTTAAGAAACCGTGCGATTGCCTATACGCAACCGTCCAAACCAGTTATCCCGCGGCGCAGCGGAACCTCGTCCATCTCACTCTGCACAAGAGCTGGAGTTTGCTACCGTTTACACCTACTGGCAATTTAGAGCCTCCAATTAAACTCACCTGCATATCTGGGAGGGATTGGAGAGGAAACCCACACAGGTAGAATATGCAAACCCCAGGCAGAGACGCAACACTGTCAACCACTACATGACTGGACTGACCCCATTAGACTGCCACTATATGGATTGGAAATACCTAATATTAGGGAGTACTGAGGTGAAATCTAGGTCACCGAATGCTCGCAGAGTGGGTAAATATTCACTGCGCTTGACAGCGTTTGCTGACGTGCGGTGAAGTCACAAGGTCAGCGTGACATCTAAACAACAATCTAAATTCCTGGTCGTATTCCAAGCCATACTTTCTCCCTCGCTCAGCCAATTTTCAAAATTACAGTCAAGAGAAAGGAACAGTCACATCGTCTGAAGGACGAAGCATCACACAAACTCTGTTTAATGAATCTACTTCCATAAAGAGCTGCCAGCTAAGTCAGGGCAGAAGAACAGAGCAGTGTCTGTCCTCAGACGCAAATAATGTAGAAGAGGCATTATGATGTAGATTTTTATTGGGGGTGGAGGTCGTGCGCGTCGTCCCTCTTGACAGGAAAAAAAAAAAAATTCTTCCTTCTCCAGAAATACATGGAGTTCAACGTGCCGTAGAGAAGACAGCGCAGTCAGCTGAAGGGTCGAGCACACTGGACTGATACAGTCTGTCGGATTAGACTAAGTCAGCGACTGGTGCTGAGAACATCGCAGTGGCAGGAGGATCCGTGAAAACGCCCACACCCGTTGTTTTCCGCGTAAGCCTGCATTGCAGGGTCTACCTCCAGAGTTGGTGCACAGCAGCTCTAAAGGAGCCTTTATCACGTTCACTTCCTGGATCCATCCGCCCTCCCCCACTTGATCACCGCTTCTTTCTATAAAACGTGTTCAGCGTGAGCTCCGGGTTTCATTTCGCCCATGTTAACCTGACGGAGCTGGAGCTTAATGACCCCTGCTCGTCTGCTACTCCGGCCATGGTTCCAACCACCAGTTGTGTTTTTAGATGAAACCAGACAAGGTGGAAATAACCTTGAGTCGGTTTGCTGCTGACGTGTTTTTTGTGCTTTTCGGTTGGTGACACCTGGAAGATACGTCACGCATGTGTCAGAAGTCAGTGATGTGCACGCAAGATCAGAATGACATGTCAAGGTAAATGTTCGGAGGGTGCAGAAGCAGCGCTGTTCCCACGCACAAGTTCAGACTTGGAATTGATTAGATATTGACTTATCTGTGAACTGGTTAAGTGCAGGATTGGCACTGTGCCATTCATAAGCACTTTTTTGGACAGCGGTCCATCCTGAGGTTGCGTGTGTGCCAAAGAAGACAATTCTGTGCTACATGAACATGTGCAGCTACTTGAGCAAGCAGGTTTTAAACAGGGTTCCAAAATATTGTAGGTGCTTTGAGAAGGTTACACACTACATTGTTTTTGATCCTAATCAAATCAGCATTGAGCTTTGGTGATTTGGAGTCTAAAATAATCCTTTCTTCAAGCCTGTAGGATTGCAGATGGGTTGAAATCCGCTCGAAATCTCGTGAAGTTTTAGAACCGCTTGCTCACCATGTGTGCAGAGTTTCAAGGCTTTGTTGAACCCAGTGGAAGTGAGGATCCGACTTCAAGTTTTTCCCACTTCCTATGTGGCCACACTGTGTGAATCCTGCTCACCGATGTGTCTCTGACTTCAAAAAAGAAAGAAAAAAAAAAAAAAAAAGAGGAACTGTGTGTGACTTTTGCTTCGACTGTCCCTCTCCTCCTGCAGGTGTTCTTCAGAGCGGGGACTCTGTCCAAGCTGGAGGAGCAGCGGGACGTGAAGACCAGGAGGAACATCTCTCTGTTCCAGGCCGCCTGCAGGGGCTACCTGGCCAGACAGGCCTTCAAGAAGAGGAAGGTGAGACCGGTGCACACAGCGGGAAGGATCGCTTCAGCGCTGTACGTTATTATAACCTCATTGTTACTGCAGGTTGGAAATGATTTTCTGCCATCCCTGATATAGAACCAGTTCTAAACATTAGGCTGTTAAATGTAATCTGATATACTGAGAGACAGCACAGAATATGTTCTCATCCACCACAAAGAAAAACATCATGGGGTTTGTAAAAGTGGTATTTAGTGGAGGAATCTATTCTATTCACATTAACAAATATTTATTTTTTCTGGCTTAATTACATGGATAGTGTAATTAACAGAGCTGAAGGTTTTTTATTTCTGTTTAATAGAGTTAGGAGCAAAGATGGAGTCACAGTGCTCCTAATTAACTGGGAGGGAATACTTATCTTTTTGTGAAAATGCCCGCGAACTCTCAAGAGAGCACAATGCCAGCAGTCGTAAAAAGATTTCCTCTGGGGATGAACTCAGGCTCCTACTTTAATTTCCTTGTAGATTTGTAGATTCTTGGATTCTTGTCATTTTGCTTGAAAAAAATGGACGAATGGATGGTCAGCCTATCTGCAGGTGACTGGAATTCGCTGATAGATAGGCCGCAGTGTGCGAGCCAGGCTTCCAGCGAGCGAAGACGAACGTGAGCGGCGCAAGTTTTCGAATATCCATTTTAATGAGGATGGGAATGTCGGCACGTCGTCAAAGAGGCGCGCAACGCTCCTACGCTTTTGTTTGCTTTTAGTGGGGTGAGGTGGAGACAGCCAGCTGCCTCTTTTTCCACTTTCAGCTTTCATGCTGTTATTGTAAGGGTCCCCGCTCCCTTTTCAACAGACATCGACCGGGAGGAATCACTAGTGCAACAACAAGGACATAATCCCTCACTGACTTCCCTACCCACAATCAATGGTAGCGCCTATTCGAGGTCAAGCTGGAATAGGTTCCCGCCTGTCAAGGATCCCCGGTCCCTCTGGTGGTGGGCTTTATGTTGTTAGTGTGTTTTCAAAAGACCGTTGTGGCATTTCAGCTTAAATGAACGCTTCACTGTGAAATGGAAAAAAAAAGAGAAGAGTTCAAACCCAAGGAGAGGCATTTAAGTCGTAGCCAAATGAGCCTTTTGGATTACTCTTCTGGAGGACTTTGTCTTTGCAATTTTCCTCTCTCTGCACATTTGTTGGTCTGGTGTGCGTGTGTGTGTGTGTTTGCATGTGTTTGTGTGTGCGCGCGTGTTGTTCCACCAGAGTGAGCCTGACAAGTAGAAAAAAAACATTACCGCCGCGCGGGCGTGCGCCGACTGTCTCTTAAAGATGCCAGTGGGGATCTGTTGTGCGCTACTTCGCATAAGTTTTGATGTTGCTTGTGGAAGTTTTCTCGTGTGAGCACACAGTTCCTTTTGTATATCTACTAAATGTGTGTGTATGTGTGTGTGCTTTGGGTCCCTGTCCTCCTCTCATTACCATTTCAGTTTATTCTTTCATGCCACACTGGGCTCAGGCCTGCCAACTAAAATTACTTTTCAAGGGCATTCGGAGTTCCCTCCGCTGCTCGGCCTGCCCTGAAGGACAGTTTGAACCTCATCTCTTGGGGTACATAGTAATCTCCTGTAATTGATGTCATTTGGAATTGGGTTCATTCCTTCGCGACCACCGAAAACAGCGCCTAAAAAGTAGCCTCTAATGAGCGTTTCATCGTATCTGAGATAAATGTGATGACATCACAGTGATGTCAGTGGGGTTGCTTTTTTTCCCAGGCTTTCAGTAACTCTCTTCCAGAGCCACAGAGGACATTCAACAACTTACCTTTTTTCTTTTCGTCAAATGCGGGATGGCGTTTGGACAACAGATTCCTTTTCGCAGTAAAATGAAACAACGCACGTATCGTCCAGATGCACGACTCAGACACGACTATCTGTCCTGTCCATCTCTTACAGATACTGTACGACAAAGCTCCTCTCCTCAACTCAGATAAAACAGAACGCATCCCTCACTGAGAGATCACTGCGGACCATTTTCCTTCGCGTCACAATGTGCAAATGGATGTCTCAGATACACAATGCCCCTGTCTGTACCGTCCAAAAATATCCCATTCCTCATTTAGCTACCCCGTTAAAGCTAATAACTCATTATGCGGCAAGGTGACGAAGAAAGAATTGAAACGAGCCGACGCCAGACCTCTGCCCAAGCTGCAGTCGCAAGTCGCACACGGCTGAGTAGGTTGGCCGACTGCCGGTTGAGATTGAAAAAAGTTAAAATGTCGACGCTGCTTTTGGACGGCGCGCGGTGGCGGCCCCCAGTTCGACTATACCAGGGCACGAACAGCCACGTTCAGGCACCATGCACGTTACATTTAATCAGTTAAACACAAACTGCAAACACAACTGCAAGTAGAGAGAAGATTTTTTTTTTTTAAGTCTGTCGTGGCTTTGCTCATGTGAAGCCACAGCGGCTTTCCTTTTCAATTTCTTTTCCCCAGCGACGTTGAAGATACAAGTCAAGGGATGTCAACTTCAGACGTGTCCTCTGAATCATCCGTCACCACGCAGGCTGACTGATATTTACCACGCACTGCAGGCCGGAGGGGTGCTGTTTGACTGAAAAAAAATTGTGCAGCAATCCTAAAAACCGCAAGCGCTTACAAATGGATTTAGAAAGAAAATGGCTTTTAAACGATAAAAATAGAGATGCGGGGTTGAAATAAGCAAAGCAGAAAGCAGCGGGCACTGTATGAATTCAGCATTTTAGAGGAAGATAATGGTTCGGGTAGCTCGAGTCTCAGGTCGTTTCCAGAGTCAGGGAGCCCTGAAAGAAAAGAGAATGAAGGTATGAGCCACTTTATTTTTTTATGTAGAAACAAGGAACAGCCAGCAGGTACCCCGTCTAAAGATCTCAGGTTACGTCCAGGATGGTGTGTGAAAGAAAAAACAACAACTTTAAAATCATTCCTAAAATGTCAGGCTACGGTCAGCCCCATTCTGTACTCGGTCGAGCCTTTTGCGGGATTTCTGGCGAGCGCCTGGCTTGCAGAAAGCTTTTAAAAGTGATGGATCTGTGCATGCAGGCGTTCTGAGCAAGTGATAAGAACCTCTGTTTGATTTCTGAATCGATGTGACGGAGATTCACATCTGCCAGACGTGCACCAGGCAGATCGGAGAGATTACAGGGCTTCACAGACAGATGTGACCGAGTGTATTCTACAGAAGGAAAATAAGAGTAGTCCCAGAATTGAGCCCTGCTGAACAAGAGGACCCCAAATACTCATCGGGGTGTTGTTTTAATAAAGAAGAGAGGTCAATGACAATTAAAAATGCGATCTGATGTCGATATATCTCTCCATCTATTTCCATCGCTCCCTGCAACTTTTCAGAGTGATCCGCTGATGAAATATGACAATTCTGGGGAGCGATCGTGGCCGGTGCTAACCGCCGTGACAGCATAACCTGGGTAGGCCTCTTAATAAAAGCCACCTCGTAGTTTACCAGGCTTTTATTGTGAAATGCTGGGGTTCGCCTCGCAGCTGCGAGGGCCGATGTGAATCCAGCGTAAGACTGGGACTCAAGTCACTAACGATAAAAACTGAGGCGACAAGAGCTTGGATGATGCAGAAAAGATGCTGAGCAGAAAAAGTATAAAAGTCGCAGTTTGTCTTCATTCAAATCCTGAAGGTTTTATTTCGAAGTCCGGCAGAATGAGAAGGGAGCAGCCTGCAGCATCTGCATTCATTTGAAGGAAAGGGGTTTCCAATTGTGCTCCATCATCTCTTCTACCTAATGCCGTGAAGAAAGGAGTCTGGCAGCTAGATATGGGTTTGTCCCATTAAAGGCTGCGAGTAGTCTTTCTTATTCTGAAGTGCTCTGCCAAAACAGCTGCTGAAAATAGTATTTGCACATTTCAGGCTGTCCGCGTGCCAAATCGGCACTTTGCCTCCAAAGTGCTCCCTGCACTCATCAATCCGTCCCCATTTGTGATCTCGCATTTGGGCTCCAAGATGAAAACTTTGATTTGCTTTGTGCTGACTCATCGTGCCGTCGTCCGTACACTCAGGAAAAAGGTAGATTCAAATTTGCTTAGGCCCTCTTTATATTACCACAGCACAAAAGCAATTAGTTTGTTCCTCCATCCAGTCTGTTTGCCCGCTCTGGGGAACCATCCCCCCCCTCCTCTGTTTCGTTCCAAGTCTTTCCCCTCCTGCCAGGGGGAGCGGCATTCAAAGCACTCCTGGAAATAAATGAGAAGGAGGAGGAGGATGAAAAAAAAAAAAAAGGGGAAGAGAAGCTGGAGAAAGAGAGGCCGAGCCTCGCCACGCGGGACCGGAAGCATAGAAGCGATACGCCGGCTGCTTTGAGGCGCCGCAGTCTGTCTCGCCTCTCTCCTTGCCCTCATGGGGGGGACTCCGCTGCCAGCCAGTCAACACCAAGTCTAATTAAATAGTCCTCCAATGACTGAAACCAATAACCAGATTACTACACTGCGTGAGGACATGCGCTCCAGTCTTTTTGCTAAACCTTTTGCGAGGACTTGTGTTTAACAGTTCTCAAAAGCAAAAAAGGAAAAAAAGAGTATGTTGGGGTTTTTTAGAAAAAACATCTTGTCCTGTATTGGGACCGGCCTTAAAACCTATGACACCCTTCACGTCGAAACCTTCTTCTCTTGTTGGTTCTCATACTTTTGAAACAAGTTTAATAATCTACCGCGGTTCCTACTTGACAAGATTATTTATCGGGGGAAAAGAGGGAGCGCAATTGAGCTGAAATTCGATCGAGCCGGCCTCTTTGCCGCTCGGGGGGGGGGGGCTATTGAGTATTTTCTTGTCTGGGTCAGGAAGAGTGTGGGAATATTGGGGGACATGAAGCTTGGAGGAGGGTTTGGAGGACGATTTTGAGCGAAACGGCACAGATGTGTTTTACCCAGCCCTCAGTCATCTACGTGTGCTTTTAAGCCAGGCGCTTGTCTGCGAGATGAAATTTTCTGGTGTCCCTCGCTCCAAATCGCCCAACCTGAAAAAATGGGAACAGACCACGTGAGCATTTAAAAAAAAAAAAAAAAAAGTCCTTGGTATCGTATTAGATTTTCTTCCCCCCTGTAAAAGTGTCTCTGATGAGCAACATTTCTATAATCAGGATTCCCCAGTCATTCCAACCTTTGCTGTAAGTGAGCAATTTGGCCCAGTTGTGTGTTATGAATGGCTCCCCAGATTACCTGCTGTGAGAGGACGTCTCCCTCCAATCCTCCTCAACAAGCTGCCAGGATAACACTGATGGTTTAATTTGAGCTTGAAAAACGAGCAGTCGGGCCTGACGAGCAGCCGTCGTTCAAGAGAGCGACTGAGCGTTTTTAGCCCTGTGTGATGGCGGCGGGCTGGGCGACTTCTCTTCGATCGTGTTATTAGGCACCGCATCGCTCCTTCAAATGGGTCTTCATCAAAGTGCCCTCGAGCTGCCCCCCCGACTTGATTGGGTTCTAGTTTTCGTTGCGGACTTTCATTTGACCTTGGTGCTTCCTGTTTTAGTTGCTCCTGAGCGTGTCTTTCACGGGTTTCAAGTTTTACTTCCTGTGCTTGTGCTTGTCCGGTCCGCCGCGATGCGCTTCACCTGCGCCCTATTATCCCTGCCTTCCCTGTGTATTTAAGAGTTGGTCTTTCCCCTTTTGTCCTCGTCAGTTCATTTCCTGTTGCTCCCGCGTTGCGTCTCGTTCGCTCGTGTCAGTTCTGTGGATTCTTTTCGGCTCCTCTGTGCTTGTTCCTACTCTTTCCCCGTGATAGTTGCACGTGCTGCTTGCGCTCGCTTTTGCACTTTTTTTCCTGAACTCTTGTTGCTACCAGTTTGTCGAGGGCCCGGTCTGGATCTGTTTGGTGAGCTTCTGTTAATTGCAGACTCTGCTGCACCACTCTACCTGCCTCCGTCTGCATTTTGGGTCCAACTCCTTGAATCCTGGCACAAAGTACCGTCAGGTTTTTAATCTTACTTGAATTACTTAAAATCTGCTCAACAGCTCTTATTTTGGAGGAGCAGCATTTTCTTTTACATTCATTTCACACGAAAGATCAAAAAATAAAGATAAACCCCCCCAAACAACAACAAAAAATCAAACATATGTTGGCCAATAAATTCTCCCATCTTATCACAAAGGCAGTAACTTCACGCCATAAAATAATTAATCCCAAAGTCAGCCAAGACATCGTGGTCTGAGAACCTACTTTCACTCCTCCTAATGTCTCCCTTGGCGGTGATTTAAAGATACCATTAAGTTGACGCTGTCCCAGACAACAGTGTGTCATCAGTGGGGACCTCATGCTGCACTAATGGGTGTAAATAAAAAGTCCAGCCAAGTTGTGTCATCATGACTTTTTCCAAGCCTGGCCGTCGTAAATCATGCTCTTAATCCTGTCACGAGTGATAGTCCGTTTGCCACGCCTAAACGTTCTGTTTTAAAAGGAAGTTGTTTTTTTCTTTGCTTTATTTCCTTTGGTAATCAAAGGTATAAAGTAGAGGAAGACGAGAGATGGGGTCGTACGTGTCGAGTGTCCCTCGGCCACTTTGAAGCCCCCGTGTTGTTATTTTGCACTGAAAAGATGCAAAGGCTAAGGCGCGTGCTTTGGAGTTGGTCGCTATGAGTTGCCTAGCCAATTTTGGGACCCGGCAAAATGCTGCGGATCGATGTCTTACTGTTGCCAGTGCGACGCGGGCACCACAGTGTTGTGGTTACGAGACAGCTCGAACCTGAGAGCTCCGGAGGCGAGACCGATCGAGGAAATTCTGAACCGCGTCAGACACCAAAACCGCAGCGTGACAACCCTTTATTCAGTGACATCACGCTCTTATTTGTAGCGAGCAACAAGTTGCTCGTTGCTTGTAAACAACAAGTTCTCGTCTTATGTTTTTGGACCACACAGTATTCAATCTTGTCTCCTTCCTCTGCTTAATATTCTTGTAATATCGTGTGTGTGTGTGTGAGACAGATCCAGGATTTGGCCATCCGCTGCATCCAGAAGAACATAAAGAAGAACCGTGGAGTCAAAGGATGGCCATGGTGGAAGCTTTTCACCACCGTCAGACCTCTGATAGAGGTGCAGCTCACTGAAGAACAGATCCGTGGGAAGGATGTGCGTATACACACACACACACACACACACACACACAATACTAGTGTATATCTAGAGGAAAGATGGGAATGATGTTGGAACGACTGACTTTAGCACACGGGAAATAACAGACATTCTTTCCGGTGAAATGTGACTGACAGATTTTCGAAGGCTTTTGGATGGGAGCAGGAGTTATTGAGTTTTATGTCTGTGGCTGCTTCCTTTCAAGATGACATATTCAGGGGGTTTGACCAATAAAACTTTGCTTTGACACAACAAGATCTTGTATGGAAGATTTCACGACGAGTATTTGTTTGATGATAAAAATTTAATCGGTGCGACTGCATCATATCTGTCAGTATGGAGGCAGGTACGGCCACGCCAGTTATGAGTATAATTACTTTATATGCCGATTAAGTGACTTCATCCGCCGCATCCTCACAAACCCAACATCCTCTGCCTTGTCGCCCTCAGGAGGAGATCCAGCAGCTGAAGCAGAAGCTGGAGAAGGTGGAGAAGGAGAGGAATGAGCTGAGACTCAACAGCGATCGTCTCGAGAGCCGGGTAAACACAAAATAAAACGCACAAAAAGGATTCGGGGCCTTGTCTGAGAGCGATCAGAAAATTGAAAGAAAAATCTGAAAATAGAAAGTTTTTTAGGTTTTTTTTTTGCAATCATTTTCACTCAATCATTTCACTGTGCTTTGGTGCAAAATACACTTCAGCCACCAAAACACTTTATATTTAGTGACTCATCCTGCTGTATCTGTAGCCTATGCTCTCCCCACTGAGACTCACGCACACTCAAACTGCAATATACATCGCAAAACACATATATTTCCTTATCTCCTGTTTTTTGCATCTAAATCTATCCCCGACCAAGCAGCTGAAGACACATTTGAGCTGTCAGTTTGTCTCTCGCAATAGATGTCGTGACTGAGTGGAATAAATTTCTAGTCTAGAATAATAGAATAATAGTAAATAAAGAATAATACGTTTTTTTTTCACCGTGTATTGTAAAACAGTAACTGATAAACTGAAAACACGGGACGACGGAAAACGCAGCACAACAATCAAAATCGATATAATAGTAAAATAGCGATCGTTCCAACGTGTACATTCATATGCACATATTTATCTGCCTGTCGGAGGCTGTGCATGTCACAGTTTGCTGTAGTAGTATAGCAGTCAGAAATACTGTACTACTATATTCATTCATTCAAGTGGTGAAGGAATGCCTTTTGCATCAAAGCCCCGCAGAACATGCTGAAGGTGTTGTGTGTAAAAAAAAAAAAACCTTTATGAGCTTGACTGTAGTTAAATACAGTATCGCCCCAAGGCATCGTACAGTGTTAGTAAGATAATTCGGAACGTAACAAGACGGCAAATAGTTTTCATATTACTGTGCTATACAGTATATGATTGCATAACACCAGCAGTATTACTGCACAAACTCAGTCAAATGTGAACAAAAAAAATATATATATGTATTTGATGAGAGTAAATATGGTTTGAGGAGCAGCTTATCACCATCTGTGTGTGTGTGTGTGTGTGTGTGCGCACGCGTGTGTGTGTCACATCAGATCTCAGAGCTGTCGTCAGAGCTGGCTGATGAGCGGAACACCGGGGAGTCGGCCTCTCAGCTGCTGGAGACGGAAACTTCCGAGAGACTCCGTCTCGAGAGGGACATGAAGGACCTGCAGGTAGGTGCATACATACAACACACACACGCACAACACACACACACACACACACACACACACAGTGTGTCCGGCACATGGTGGAGTGGTCAAGGGGGGTTTTAATTAAGTTTCCTCATTTTCCTTTTGCTTCCAGTTTCCCACCTTCACATGTAAAAATACGCATACATGAACCAAAGTCCAGTAACTTGAAATTGAATTTGTGTCCAATGTCCAATACTTAAGCTACTTAAGTCTGTTAATGTGTTGATTTGCTGGGTGGTGAGAATCTTAAAAACTCTAAAACACAGTGGTAATAAAATCAGAAATTGAATAGAAAAATATATAATAGAATAGAAAAAAAACTGACCCTAGAATCAAAGGAGATGTTGTCAGATGGTGCCCGCTTTGGTCACAGCAACTGACCATGCCCCAAACAACAAAAGGCACCATCAGATTATATCATCTTAATTTGTTTAGATTAGTGGTTTTGGGGTGATGAGAGTTCAAATCCCACCTGGATATCATCCTCAGTAAATGAGCTTTCAGATTAAATAAAGTCAATCGGGACAATCGTTTTATATTTATATTGTCTTTTCACGGATGCTGCCAAACTTTCACGTGCGCGGCTTCATGTTACAAAGCAAACGAACGGCACTCTTTTAACCAAATTAGGTTCACAGAGCCACATGGCAGGTGTGAGGAAAAACGAGCAACATTTGGGACTATTTTGCACCATTTTTACAATTTCAGTCGCACTCACCATGCTGTCATTCATACGCGATTTGTCTCCAAGCTCCATCTCTTTTTTTTTTTTTTCCCCCCTGTTACCCGCCAGCGTTCTCCTCTCTCGCTCCCTCTGCCTCTGTCACGTCCGCACACAACGTGATGGCTGTAATTTTGAAATCATATTGTCAGGCCGTTTTTCCGCCGCTGTCCTCCCCCTGCTCCCACCATCCATTCACTTCGCTATTTGATATTTTTGACATGGTTTGTTTCTCGCTTATTACTGGGTGGATGTGTGTGTGTTGGGGGGGGGGGTGTTGAGATGGATTCTTCCAGACACCGCTTGGATCGCCGCGGGGAGGGGCTGCCCACAAGCACCCTGGCTTGGAGAAATGTGGGATTGATTTTGCTTTCTTCTTCTGCGTGTGACTGGAGAGAGAGGTGACGCGGGCGTTCGCGCAGAGTTTCGTTGCGCGTTGCACCGGAACGGACCCAATGTGTTTGCATTTGGGGACCCGCAATGTTGGGGGTTTTTACCCTATTAGACTTTGCTGCTTAGTAGTGTAGATACGCAGTTGTGTTAGCGTCTGAAAATAAAGTGCACGGAAAAGGCGGGAGTGTTGCTTCTCCAACATTTCACCCCAGCTGAGCTGACCAGCCGAGCAGCGAGGCTGTCCGGCGGGTTGTGATGCTGCAGGTGTTGGGTTACCAGAGGAGACGGATACGTGGGGGTGGGGCCAAAGGTCTGCGGTGGTGCCGAATGAACCGGTTCCCAACCCAAACTTGCATAATAAGCAGCCGGAGCACTTAGAGTCTCTCCCTGATCCACCGCTGTCCCTCTCTGCTAACAAATGGTTGTACTGTATCACTGAGTGCCGCCAATTTGTCATGTGGACATCACAGGGTGGGTGGGATGCGTGGTGGGACAATAGCGTAGTAGGTGTTGGTCCCGGTGGGAACGGCTAGGAATCAGCCTGCCCCCACTCCTGTCTCTTTCTCGTACTGAGCAGGTTTACTGGTAAAATGATTTATAATCTGATGACATTATTTAAAGGAGCCTATTAATCCAGCTCAGAGGACAGTCGTTGGGTTTTTACCCTCTTAAAGTAGCTTAATGGGTGGTATTGATCACTACAAAGTGCCTATTAGGTAGCTGGTTAGAGAGTTTGCTGCTTAGTATACAGTAAAGTCTTAGACCGCCATTAGTTTTGTTGATTTAGCAATGCTATAGCGACTGTGTATAATTATTTCTCAGTTTCCACACGAGAACACATCCAGAAAATACAGGAAGTATGTATGCAGTCTTAAAAAACAGAAGATTTTCAGGAAAAATCGGTTTCTACAGGCTAAAGTGTCAAGCGTTTAGCCCCCCTTACACATGATCAATAGCCGGACCCTGGCTTGATCGGGAATGGTCTCTTTGGAGGGGTAACAGAGTGAAAAGGCTAAGATATGCTAAAGCTAACAAAGACTGCAAGGGGTATCAATGGAAAAGCAGCGATGGCGAAAGACATTTGCACAGCACTGTATGTCGAGATACAGCGCATCACAACACAGCTGTGTTTGTCTCTGAAAATAAAAACACCCAGAGACGGCACGGTTGCGATTTGTCCAATCTACGTCGACACAAATGCAAAAAAAAGTGGCGTCTTTTCTAATGTCGCTTCACCGTCGTTGAATCTCCTCCCTCACCCCCGCCAGACCAAGTTTGACACCATGAAGAAACAGATGGAGTCCATGGAGATGGAGGTGATGGAGGCGCGGCTCATCCGGGCGTCCGAGCTCAACGGAGAGATGGACGACGACGACACAGGTCAGACGCGCTCCTCCGCACGCGCGCAAAATGTGGACATAACAGCAGAAACACCGGCATCATCAGCACACGGAAACAAAAGTGTTCAAACTGAAGCCACGCACACTGACAGGAAGGAAAACCTAATCTTTTTTTTTTTTTTTTTACTTAAAATAAGGTTTCAGACATGTAGAAGGGGGTTGTAAGCTACACATTTTCTCTTTATTCTTTTCCAAAGACAACTGCGTTGGCAAAAAGGAGAGGTGGTCACAGTTAGTCTTCCAACAATGATTTAATTTGGCGAACGCTCTGTACACAACACCTCAGCAAACAGGCCCCGATTTGAACGGACACCGACGTGATTGTATTGTCGTCAAACCTGTGTTGAGTTTTTTTGTTTTTTTTTTTTTTATGATCCGCTCGTATGAACTGTACACACTCCCACGCAGTCGTTAGAATCGCAGTAATTCGGGCCCCGCGCTGTGAGGAGAGCCCAGCGTGCGTTTTCGTCAGTGGCGGCGCGGGGAGGAGCCGCGGGGGCGTTGTCCGACCAGGGCGCCGACAAAAGCCCAGAAAAAAATTCGATGAGAGGGAGTACATTAGAAATGGATCGGTTAGAGTGGGAAAAAAATGAAGTAAGGATTCAGTTCCAGATGCCCTGCTGTCAGACCGCCAGCTGCCTTTGTGTGGAATGCAGACTGTGAATGTGGAATTGATTTTTTTTTTTTAAAGAGTCTTTTTGTTGCATGGGTTGGAACAGCTTTGTTGGCTAGCACCGTAGCAGTGCATCATGTCGGCATTTCTCACGTCAGATCGGAGAACACGGAGAATATGTGGAGGTTGTGTCTGTTGCGCATATAGAGCTAAAATCTGTATCCTAATTTCAATTTCTCTGTCCCCTACGAACATCCATGAAATTATAAGTAAAGTCTCCACCGCACACGTTTACACAACACTAATTCAGTCAGTGCGACGACAGACTCGTTTCACATTCAACACTTTCACGTTTGACTCCTTTCCAGGAATCACGTTTTCACGCACTTGTTTAATTCCAGGCGCATCAAGTAACCATCAACTCTTCCTGCAAATGTTTCAGATTAAAAGCTTACGAGGAACGGGAGGGATTGTCAGACTTTTAATTGTGAAGCATCTGCGCAAGAAAGGCAGACTAGAATTTAAGGGATTGAGATTAGCCACATGTGATGAATCACAGGGTAACTTCAGGTATAAGTTCAGGATAGCGTGAGCCGTGAGTTTGACTGAGACGGCTTTTGCTGTTTAAAAAGTATTTCCTCAACATCAACATTTATTCCTTGACCATCTAACATGTAGCAGAAAACCAGGACATAGCACCCCGCAAATGCATTTTCCATGCATATTATGCTGTGTCATATTATGTAAATTTGGTAAATCACTGAACACAACACAAGATTTGTATGTAAGTCATCATAACGTGCACAAGTTGGCCAGAATTTATTTATTGGAATCTCCATGATGAAGTATTTGGACCAACTTTGCCCACATTGAAAAATGCGTGTTCGTGTGATGAAGCGGTTCAAGGTATGACTGCGCACGTGCTGATGTCACAGGAGGAGAGTGGCGGCTGAAGTACGAGCGAGCCATCAGGGAGATCGAGTTCACCAAGAAGAGACTGCAGCAGGAGTTTGACGACAAGCTGGAGGTGGAGCAGCAGAACAAACGGCAGCTGGAGAGGAGGGTGAGTGTGCCCGCGATTCACCGTGCAGCTCTGCTCCCTGCGTATCGTAGAACAGGACGCAATTCGTCACATGTGGCGCGATGTAAGATGCGACACCGAATCCCCGAATTTTGCACAGGCTTTCATATTTCCAACAACATTCAGTTGAAGGTGGAGGTTTAAATACACTACTACACAATTGCAAACTGTAGTTTTGTTCATTTGGTTAGGACATCTGCTTTGTCTGTTTAAAAAAAAAAAAAAAACAATCTGTCTGTAAACAATTTTAATTAACGACATCACAATTCCTGTGGGTTCAAGTTTTAAATATGCTAAGAAGACTGCACTTTAACGCAGCTCAGAAAATTCCAGAAGTGAATAAGAGGTGGACATGTGGATCTATCTGAAGGCCTACTTTCAAAATAATCGTGGACCTCCGCGTGTCTGGTTCACCCTCGGGAACAATTTCCAAACGCCCGAAGGGGCCGCGTTCACCGGCGCACACGCCGCGGGGACCGCAGCAGCTGTCAGAGCGCCCGGGAAAGAGACACGTTCTGTCTCCTAGACGCGAACGTGCTTCGGTGCAAAAAGCGCAAATCAATCCCAGAACGCAGGTTGCTTGGGGGAAAAAAAAATGGGTACACAGGTATATCCACAGCGAAACGAGTCCTGTGTCGACACAACCTGAAAGGCCACCCGCCGAGGATGGGTCTGGTCTGGTGAAAATAAAGACTGAGCTGTTTGGCCATAAATATCATTATGTCTGGTGGACATAGAGCGAGGTTTGCAAGCTGAAGCCCATCAAACTGGAGTGGCAGCGTTGTGCTTCGCTGCAGGACGGACCGGCGCCCTTCACAAAACAGATGTCATCGCGAGGAGGGAAAATTGCGCGGAGATGCTGAAGCGACAGCTGGAGAAATCAGCAGGGAGGTTAAAGCTCGGTAACCGAATCGAGATACTTCCAGGGCAACAAAGTCGTGGTGTGGAGGTGGTCATCACAAAACCCTGACCTCAGTCCGAGTAGAAAATTTGCAGGCAAAGAAGGTGTGTGGGAGCGAGGAGACCTACAGACCCGTACTCAGTTGCAGCAGTTGTCAGGGCTACCACCGTCTATGTAAACCTCTGACCCACCGGGGAAGTGATGAAAGGAATGAAAGCTGTCACCCACCCAACTATTTCACGTTCTTAAAATAAAGTAGTGCTCTGACCAGGCAGGGGATGTTAAATGTCAGCAACTATGGAGAATTGAGTTGTAATGTATTTGACTGAGGTGTATGTGGACTTCCAGCTAGCTAGCAAGTCTGAATTCTAATGGCTTTGGTCGTTTGCATCCGGCGACGCCAGCTACTCGAACGTCCATGGGCCCACAGGTCACGTATCCTGAGTTTAGCCCTCGCTGCTCTGATTTGCTTTGCTGCGTGTGATTTGTGCAGATCAGCGACCTGCAGGCCGACAACGAGGAGTCCCAGCGAAACGTCCAGCAGCTGAAGAAGAAAACCCAGCGGCTGACGGCGGAACTGCAGGACACCAAGCTTCACCTGGAGGGCCAGCAGAGCCGCAACCACGACCTGGAGAAGAAGCAGAGGAAGTCAGTGCCCGCGCTGCGGCGACACACAATAGCGCTGCCCCATTCTGACGCGGTCCCACGGGTCGAGCGCGCTCCAGCGGCGTTGCTGTAGTAACAATAATTGTAAAGACAAAAAATATATACTGCGCTCCAGATTGTTTGTAGCGTCACGCTGTGCGGAGAGAACAGGCAAGTCTCCAGCTCATTAGCGCCGCTGCGTAATTGTGCGTGTGCGTGCGCGTGCAAGTCCTCGTTCGGGAACACACCGCGGCTAAAGCAGGTTTCGGCAGCGTTAGTCGGCGGGGGCGTGTTGAACGTGCGTGTGCGTGTTTGCGTGCAGGTTTGACGGCGAGCTGAGCGCAGCCCAGGAGGAGGTGCAGAGGGAGAAGAGCCTGAGGGAGAAACTGGCCAGAGAGAAAGACATGCTGACCGGAGAGGCCTTCAGCCTCCGACAGCAGCTGGAGGTTTGTGTTTGTTGTGTTGTCTCCCCCCCATTTGTGTAATTACATAGGGCTCTGTCAGCTCAATCCTCAGGTAGTTCATTTGATGCCCAGCGACACGATTCTTAAATATAATCAAGCGGAATTAATGATAGTTTCATAAAAATATGGAATACCCTCACGTGTGCATCGGAGCCTTATCCAACGTTGTAAAAGGGTTTATAGAGAGAAATGACTTTCCACTCCTTCTGTTTTGAAGAGAAATTAAAATGCCGCCCTTCAGAGAATAAGGTTCCAGACGCAGTTAGAAACAAAGTATTCTTGTCTGCTTCGCTATATTTTATTTTACATTATCACACCAGCGGTAAACACAATTTTTTTTTTATAGAAACAAGATAAATATACTTTTTAGGTAACTTTCAAAGTGCCTATATGTTTAGCACCACTGTTTTTGCTTGACATGTTCACAGCCAGTCACGTTGTGTATCTTTTCCCTAGAATGTCATCTGTTCCACTCTTGAACCTTAATCCTTTCAATGTGCGACTTACAATATTCATAATACTTTTTGTATAATGGTACTTATAATAACTGATGCGGCTGCAATCAGCAGGAAGTGGTGTGCAAGCACGTTGTTTTGAAATATGTGAGGAAAGCAGTATTAAAGAGCAAATGAGCAAAGCTCCCAACAGACATTGGAGGTAATGCAGGAGGATGCGCGGTCTGAAATTCCCGAGCTGAATTCCGACCAACAACCTTGCAGTCGTAGGGTGCGTTCCATTCCGCTCATTCATGCGTCCTCCCAGCCTCGCTTTTCCGACCTTAAAACTGATCACGATTCCCTCATCATCGCAGACCGGGAGCGGGGAGAGAGGAGGGATCAAGGATGCACAGGTGTAGACGACGCAGAAGTTTGTTGTTTTGTGACAGATTTTGTGCCGTTGCGGTCCAGAATTTTCTAACGATTTAATCAAATGTGAAACGTAATTTTAAAAATGGAAAATCACAGACAGAGATCCTGAATCATCAATAGAATCTGGGGGGAAAAAGACTTTTGCCTCTAAATTGTGCACTCCTGAAGTTATACAGAAATTTTTTTACGATATAAATGAGGTCATTTGAGATGAATTTTAGATGTGGGTTGTTAATAATAATAATAATGATAATAATAACAATGATAATTTCCCTGTGTGTGGCCACCTTGTTGCTACCTGCTGAGCTGAGTGAATAATTGCTCAGCGTTCTCTCAGCACGTCTCTGCCTGTGTTCCCCTTTCATGCACGCGCTGTAATCCCCTGACTGTTCCTTTCTCTCTGTTCCGCTCGCCACCATCTGTCCTGCAGGACAAGGACCTGGAGGTGTGCGCCGTCAACCTGAAGCTGGACCAGATGGACGCCGAGCTGCAGGACCTCAATTCCCAGGAATCCAAAGATGAGGCGTCGCTGGCCAAGGTCTGCTTCCTTTGTCTCTTCCCCTCGTTGGGAAGCGGGGACGTGGCGCCCGGATCCCAGTGCACGTGTAATGATGCTATCGCTATTTATCTACTGTTCAGATGAAGAAGCAGCTTCGCGACATGGAGGCCAAGGTGAAGGACCAGGAGGAGGAGCTGGATGAGCAGGCTGGCACCATCCAGATGTTAGAACAGGTACAGTCCAAGCACAGTGCACAGCATTGAAGGAGAAGCGGCGTGCTGACACCTACTTCATCACGATTCATGAGTCAAGTGTTGGCTTTGAAAAAAAAATTTGTCAGGCTGCTGTAATCTTTAAAGAACATTGTGTAAGGAGAGGAAACACAAGACCCAGAGTTAGACATGGCGGAGGTTCACAGATGTTGTGGGGGTGTCTGCATCAGGGAAACGGAGCCTGATAATGAAGGAACATGTGTACTAGCTGAATGTGCATTAAATATTGTGTTGATGCCATGATATTTTTTTTTTTTGAGAAGTTTTGGCGTTTCAAAGAAGAGCAACCCGGGTCTTGTTTATGTGTACGCCTGCCTGACGTGAAGTTATCCATGTTCATCCAAGGAATATTCTAGTTTTTCTGCTGCATAAAAAAAAAGGTTTTCACCTCCAGCAGCAGACTAAGCTATAGTGATGCTCCCACATAGAAAAGGAGAGAATAAAGGTTTTCTCAGCTTAACTCCCTGTGGTTCCTCCACTATGAGCAGATGTCGGAATTTATTAGTGTTACAGAGAACAACACCAAGCACTGTGGGCATTTGCATGCTTATGAATAATATGTGGAAGTACGGTTGTGTAGCTACTACTGGTCTTGAATTTAAATTTGCACTTGTTGGAAGTTTGGGTAGCACCTTCAGCTGAAGGAAAACGGATAAAGCCAATTAATCGGTCTTCCAATAAAAGCAGTGCGCTCTCGGTACACGGACCTCTTTCTCTGCTCCGAAGGAGCGCATGTGTGCAGATCATGTGGGTCTCTGGAAAGGTCGATTCAAACCCACCACTGTCTTTCAGTGGAGAATCAAAGAAGGGAGGGGTCCTCACTCCCCGCGGGAGCAAACAGTTTGTTTTTAAACCACAGCTATTGCAAGACACGTCTGTTTTTCTCCCAGGCCAAGCTGCGTCTGGAGATGGAGATGGAGCGCTTGCGGCAAACCCATTCCAAGGAGATTGAGAGCAAAGACGACGAGGTGGAGGAGATCCGACAGTCGTGCAGCAAGAAGGTAAACCGCTCGTGGTCACGCCGTGCAGTGCAGCAGGTTCTCGCCGTACTTCCACTTTTTGCAATCTTTTTTATTTTACTGGAAGACTTATGCTCTAAAACATGACATCTAGCCAAACACTGTACAAAGCTGGGATAAGCGGAGCTAGCCGATCGGCTAAAAACTTAATGTAACTTTCTCAAAGCACTCATGTTACGGTGGGCGTCAACGCAGCCAGGGGTCACAGGGGACAGTTTCATCCTCACCCAGCAGTAACGCAGACCTGCAGTTAAAAAGCATCTCCTCTTTAGCCGATATTCTGATATATATATGAATTCAGCAGCAGAGATTTTTTTTGTAGCTCCGTTACTTTCTGTTCACAGTGTTGGCCACTTTGCCCGCTGGCCTGCGGTCGCATGTTTGGCTTTATTGCCGCTATTAACTCTCTTTTGGCTTTGTTTGGCTTTGTGAGCGCCGACACCCCCGTCAGTGCCCTTCACCGATGGAGCCCTCGTCAGCTCACGCATAATTAGATTTCTCTACACTTATACAAGCCGGGAATATGCGTCAGTGTTTTCCAGTGACATTTACACAGTGATGTATTATTTAATAATAGCTTATGCTGAATAAATAAATGCAGAGACATGAAAACAATGGTGGCAGTGAAAATATCCATTTTTACAGTCAGCGTGACAGTAAGGTATTGCTTTTAAACACCTCAACGACTATTAGATGGATTGGAGCGAGATATGGAACAGATATTACATACACATATACAATTCATGACAATGCTCTCAATATTCGGACAGCACTAGGAATTTACTCATTTCTCTGTGTGTGCGCGTGTTCAGCTCAAGCAAATGGAAGTCCAGCTGGAAGAAGAGTACGACGAGAAGCAGAAGGTGCTGAAAGAGAAGAGAGAGCTGGAGTCGAAGCTTCTGTCAGCACAGGACAAGGTAAGCATACGCTGCACGCAGTGCGGTGGATCCCAGTCGTGAGAGCGAGAGCTGGAGAAGGATCTCAGGTGCAACACGTAAGAGACAGCTCGGTGTGATAATCCAGCAGCACCCCCACCCCCAGATTAAAATTTTCGACTTTGCAAAAAGAAATGCCATGAAACGGTGAATCAACAGGCATGTAGATTCCGATATGGAGAGTTTCAGTAGTAACCGAATGGGAGCAACGTTATTTGTTCTCCTGTTCTTGAGGTGTGTGGGTGGAGACAGAGGTGGCAATTCAAGTTCAGGCTGATGTCCCACTTTGACATCCAGCAAGTAGAGAAGACGTTGGCCTTCAGCATCCGGGCCATTCAGAACAAATCAATGGAGAAGATCGGTGACCTCTGTGGTCGCCAACTTATCGATCACGTCAGACCCAGTGTGTGCAGCTGTTCATGTTTCGAAACCTCTTCTACTGTCATAACCCAACGTGAAATTCTGTTCTGCTTGTTTGGATTTTTTTTTTTTTTAATTCTGCAAACTGCATCAATAAAGTTTCTTTTCTGTTCTCATTAATGCACAGTCTGTGATCGAGAAAGGTCGGCCCACTCTTTAAATGTTATTTTCTTGAGAGCTGTTAGGATTTATCGATTAGGGAATGTTGCTTTATATAAATTTGGGCAGCAGTAATAGATTAGCCTTTTTTTTGCACTCGCTAACAGGAGACAACACTAAAAGCAAGGTTATTCATGTTTTCTGATGCTGTAAACAGCAACAAAATAGACCTGTATTTTGTTTGACAGAAACACAAAATACTGATTTCCCAGCTATGCTGTTTTCGTTTATACTGCATCCCAAAATTTAAGGATTTATCCTTTAAATGGTAAAATGAATTGAGTCTGTGGGCAAACCGCGACATGTCAGTGGATGCATGAAACCTCAGCTGTACCTGTTTTGCAGGTGAGAAGCGGCGACTTGGAGACCGAAAAGCGTTTGAGGAAGGACCTGAAGAGAACCAAGGCTCTGCTGGCTGACGCCCAGATCATGTTGGACCACATAAAGAACAATGCTCCGAGCAAGAGGGAGATCGCCCAGCTCAAGAACCAGGTACAGCCGTGGCCAACGAATAAGCATACTGTAGTTTCCCTTACAAGCAATTCTTACAGCCTGAGGTTGTGAGACGTGCGTCCGGCCCAAAGAGTGACAGTGGAATTTAGTTTGTGGGTCTTAAACTGTTGTAAAAGTGCCATTCAATAGAAATTGCTCTTATGCTCACAAATTTATGTCCAACACCAACGTCTAGCATCAGTAACTTTAACTGTCGGTTGCCACTCAATGACTGAAATGGCCGGTAGGGTACAGGCCAAAGGAAGCAGGTGGTCGGGGGGGCCACTGGGCTGGACCCTTAAGTCTACTACTTAAGTCTAATACTTTTTCTACTGAACTGACACACTTTCCCCTCAATTTCTCTGCCCACTCCAGCTGGAGGAGTCTGAGTTCACCTGCGCGGCTGCCGTTAAAGCTCGGAAGTCCATGGAAGTGGAGATCGAAGACCTGCACGTTCAGATGGAGGACATCTCCAAGATGAAACAGGCGGTCAGTGCACCTCTCCGCACCCTCTTCTCAACCTTCAAACGATTTCGAACCGCTGTCCTGGAGTGACACAACCACAGGTGGCAGCTTTGATGAAGTTTATGATTAAGTTGTCGTGGTTAAATAGGCGGGGAGCGGAGCTAAAGCTGTCACAACGTTTGGGAAACGATCTTCAGCGGGGATCGTGTGGTTTGTGCTTTTGGGGCTTTTACAAGCCTGCACCATCTGTGGTGGTAGGAGGGCGATAGTAGATATGTCAAATCATTGCCTTCAGCCAGAAATAAGAGGTGAGAGGACACATCTGTTCCCTCCTCTTACTCCCACTGTTCATCATCTTCTGGAAGGAGGGAGAGGGATCTTAATTTCCCTACAAAAACACAGGTTTTTATTCTGTCTACATCTCTTTCTGTATAGTATGAGCTTTTACTTCTTTTTTTCTCATCTCAGCCTCTCCCACTCTATTTTGACCTTTATATTTTTCTGTCGATTTGGCATGACTTTTCTGACTTCATGCCTTGTTCCCATGGCGATCTGTTCAACGTGTCGGTCAAACTGTCTCTTTTCTCCCTTCGTCACTCCTACAGTTTTCCTGCTATTCATTTGCTTTTACACATCGCTAAACCAAACTTAAGTAAGACACGGTACCTGGAAAAGGTCCAAATTACATATTTCAGGTACTGTATCTCCACAGTGAAGTCACAGGTAGAGATAACTGAGCTGACACAGCTGAAGTTCTGGAGCAGCTGTGTGTGTTTTCACCTGTGTACTGTTGTGTATCGATAATACAAGAGGGCGGGAGAGGGAGAGACATTCAGAGAGCAACCCTGACCTGCCAAAAATTAGCTCCTGAGGCAAAAAGCAGAAATAATTTCAGAAAATTCTGAAAGAAATTGGAATATTGTGAAAAGGATCAATATATACCATCAGTTATTTAAGAATTGCTGATGCAGTATTTCGAGGTAAGGGAGCCCCAACGGGAGCGCAGAGCATATAAATGAACACACTTTTCAGAAGTTGCACATTTCTGTATTGTAAATCCTTTTTTAATTGATGTTAGGAAATATGTGAGACAGTATTTTTTATTTTCATGAGTTTATAAGCCATAATCATCCAAATTAAACCAAAAAGGCCTGAAATATTTCACTTTGTTTAATTAATATAGGTATACATATTTATGTATTTATTTTATATATACATACTTTAATACTTTAAATGCATACTTTAAATCCAAAAAGGCAAACTTGCCTCTCACTCACATTTTTGAACTAAAGTATGTTATAATCATCCATAAATTATTATAAAAATTATATATTATATGTAATTTTTTTGAGATGCACTCCTATGTGCCTGAAGGTACATAAAGGATACTGGCAAAATGACCTCTCTAAACTTCAAGATTTTGAAAAGCAAAAATTGGAGTGAAAACTACAAGTTAAAACTTCAAGTTAAAACTGGCGAGCTGACCGACTGACAGCCTGGCTCTGCCTCAGTGGTCCCGTCTCAACAGCTGGAGTAAGTTCAAAAAACAAAAGACCAGTAAGCCTCCCAGCCCTGTTTTGTGAAACCTTTTTTTCTGTGGGAAGGACTTCTAAAACAACACATCATGAAACATATTACTAAAGTGAAGAGCTAAAGTGAAGAGCTAGCTCCTCTCTGCCGTTCCCCATCCCACATCCCTGCTGTTGGCTCGAAGACACTGAGCCCTCCGCCTTGGCACAACAACCCTTTTCCCACATCCACTCTCCAAGACGCAGACCTCCACCCCGCAGGCCGGGCTGACCCCTCTTCTTCACCTTCACCCCCTGTACCGCACCGCCCGAGCTAGAGCCACAGATGGTGCTCCTGATGGACTCAGTGGGAAGTATGTGGAGCCCAGATGCCCCTTCCATGGTCAACATGTTGTGTCCACGTGCTGCAGGAACACTGGACATGCATTAGAGATGCTACGGTGAGGCTCCCTTGACCGACCGCCAGATCACCGTCGTCCTGCACCCCATAGCCCAGGCAATCACGAAAGTGGCAGAGAGAGCCGTATGGGTCATTGTGAGCTCCACCTCATGCATGACGTTAATGTGGGGAACCGGTCAGTCATTCCCTAACATCCACCCGGCGCACCGAACCACCATCAGTATAAGCTGCACCCCAACCCTTGTGCGGACGCCGCCCTCGGAAGAAGCCCCAACACCTTCACCGCTGCAAGCCAAGAAAGGGCCCCCAAGAAATGCACCATCACGGCCCCAGTCCTCGGCAACTGGCTCCACCTCCACCTCACATCCAGAGCCCTTCCTGTCAGCAGAGACCCCCTCCCCCATATTATTATTGTTTAATGTCTTTTATCATATCTCATATGAACGTTGCAATTTGCATATCATCGTTCATTCATTGAAATTTTTTTGTCTGTGGTTTACATTGAGGTTACGGTAAGGGGTAAGTAGTAGTTATGGTTGGGGTTAGGTTAAGCCTAAAACTACTACTACTACTACCACCAGTACTGAAACAGTATTTCCAGTAAATGTTGCTGAATGGTGAGACAGTGAGACAGTGTGGAGCAGCAGTGTGACAGAAATGCCAGTCGTGTGTGTGTGTGTGTGTCTGTGTGTGTGTGTAAACAGCACAGAGACCAGGAGAGCCGTTAATGACTAAATGTGCATCAGCTGTGCTTAGCCAGCTCCAATTAAGGTTGCCATGGTGACGGTAGCAGCTTCTCTCTCCCACAGCAAGACTCAGACCCTAATGAGTTTTGGCTCGGTCGAAAAACCGCAACTCCCATCACCAAAGTCTTTGCGCCATAAGATACACGAGACTTCGCTGCGCACATCTGTGCAAAACGGTTCATTTCAGATTTTCGCAAGAAAATTCTGGTCCTTTAGTGGCTCATCGAGCAAAAGGTGTGCATCTGTTCGCCGAGATAGCTAACGTCGTCTGAAAGAGCGCACGTCTGCTGATGCTCTGGCGAAAGAGGATGTGTGAAGACCGAAGGCTGAAGTCTGTGGCCGTAAGGAAGAAATCTTTCGGATTAGTTCAACAGTCCGTACTGTGCGATGTCAACCACTCTGGCCTCGGAACGTTCCGCCCACCCGTGGATTTTTATGGGGAAAAATTGCTCACAAAACGTTAAATAATTTGGAAATTATGATACATACCGCTGAGAAAAATAATTCCAGTCATCTGGAGTTCCTGCAACAAACGGTGTTGGACGAGTTAGGTGCCAAATACTTGAACAGGAAAGAAATGCAGATCCCACCAATTATGTGGACAGGCGGCAGAAAACATTTTTGAGCGTTTCCGCTCGGCTTTATGAAACATCTGGAGGTAAATATTAGTTCGTCGGAAAGGCTCTAGGATCTCATTAAAGTTCCCTCACACTCTTGATGAGGGTCCGTGATATTAGTGGATGAGATGATTGGTGGGTAGAGGGAGGACGCAACTCATCCGTTTTAATTAGTTCCGTCTTTTAAGTGTGATTTACCAGCGGCTTTGCAGCATCACAAGCGGTAACTGTGGAGCAAGAGGTGTCACTGATTATTAGCAAGTGTTAGACGGTATCCGCCCACTTCAGTCCCAGTGAAACCAAGCTGCATTTTGCCCCGCGTGCTTTAACTTTTGGTTATTTTGCCCCTATGTCAGTCATTTTCTTTTTGTGCATTAAGTCATCCGGGGGCATTTTCAAGTATTCCACCACAGAGACAAAACAAACCCTGGAAAGCGCAATGTAATTGCTTCCACAAAATGCGGGATCTGTTGAGTTGAAAATGTGAAAAAAAGTAACAGTGCAGAGTTGAGATGATGCTTCACTAGCTGTTTGTTTTCAAATGATGTCTTTGAGGATGACCTCTGCAGCTCACATCCAGCCTGCCGGGAAAGTAACAGGCCTGGTGGAATGGGTGATCCAAAGAGTTACTGCATAAAATGAGGAATTTTTTTTTTTAAAGATAAAATCATACAAACAAAACGTCTTTCAGATATTTTTGCCGTTCTCCCGGCATAATTGCGGTGTTTTGAGAAAACTGTCTTGCATGTTGTCAAAAGCTTTTTTGTTTCCACCGCGAGCCAAAATCTAAAGGGGGGGGGCCAGAGCCGACCCACATAATTGAGTTGAAATCACATTGACAGTCTATTGTTAAATGTGTTAAATGACAGTTTGATGCTACGGACTTGCGCTTTTTTTCCTTTTACAAGTGTCCATCATGATTTTTTCCTCCACCGCGCTGAGCCGCTGCTACTTCCACAGCTTTTTGTCAGCGCTCGGTGGATTTAAAAAAAAAAAAGATAAGTGAGGTGTGTACATGGCTTTGCCCTAGATTCGGGGATATTTTTAGTTGCCGAAGTAAACCCTGGCATGTCTCAGCAGCGGGAGGTGTTAATGAAAATGAAAAATAAATATGGAATAACTCAATTTTACCTCCAGAGTCCAAATCCTTACGTGGAAGCTGTCTTTCGGTCCAGTGGGCTGGGTTCATTCTGTATCGTGTTTGAATTGATTCTTAATAAGATGGATGCCACGGTGTCAGCTCTGCCTGTCCCGGACTCCTCTCATCCACTTGCTGCGTGCAAATGGATTCATTAGCCTTTTCACATGGTCGCATTAGTCATCATTTATTAATCCATAGCCCTGCACCCCCCCAACCTCTCTCTGCCTTTTGTATATATCCCGGTCATTACAGAAATAGAATTACTTGAGGGCCGTCCCTTTCCTCAGCTGAAGGTACGAGGCGGTCGCTGTTGATTTTTAGCCTCTAATTGGATATCTCGGTTATGACCGCAACCTTAAATAATCCCTGTGATCACAGGGGGACTGTCTAAGAGCTAATGAGAGCTCTCCTCAGAGGAAAAACCTCGGCACACCCACGATCTCTAAGCGCTGCTCCAGAGTGCGACCATTTAGTCCCATTTTACAGCTTCAGTTTCTGGAGATTACAGCTTCTGTTCAGTCAGATGGAGATGGGACAAAAACATGGATGCCTTCTGTGTAACACGCTGCGTTGACGCTGGGCAAGAAGATTTTATTTTATTCTTCCCAATAGAAGTGGCTCACGATGTTGAACGTAATCATTTTATTTTGATTTAATTTCACAGAATAAAATAAACAAACATGTATAGGAGAGAAAGAAGTAAGCAAGACCAATAAAATGATTGACTCACAAGTTATAGTTTTTAGTGTTTGACCCTTTTTGAAGCATAAATCTTAAATGTTGGATTTTTAAAGGTTTTTCTTTTTGTTATGTTGGGTTTTTTTTCTTGGCGGGAGAAGCAGCCGCCATCTTCCATCTAATTTTGTCTGCCATAGTGACAACACAGCTGGCTCGGTCTGCTCACACGTCTACTCTGATTTCGCTCTTTCAGCTGGAGGAGCAACTGAGTCGTCTGCAGAGGGAGAAGAACGACCTGCAGTCCAGGATGGAGGAGGACCAGGAAGACCTCAACGAGCTGATGAAGAAACACAAAGCCGCCGTGGCCCAGGTCTGCTTCTCCCCTCTCTTTCATATACACTGCGTTCAAATATGGAGTATACTACTTGAATACATCAGACCTACTACTTCGCATTTGCTCATTTATGCTTCCATTTCCTTTTGAAGGTTTATTCTTTCAATGATTAATTAATAATCACGCTCTAAAATGGAAATACAGAAATGACTCATTCTTAACAAAGTAATCATAAAAAGTCTCTTAAATTTTAGTCTTGCAGCGTGTGGGCAGATTATATTTCATCTCACAATTAATTTGTTTCCTTTTTTGACATGTGCTGTTTCACACTATAAAGCCCCAAAAATGAATTAGAATTCAAACCACAGAGCAAAAACAGGATTGGTTCTCTGCGTCTGGGGTCCTGCCAATTAAAACTGCTGCTATTTAAAAAGGAGCTTCACACCCCATGTTAGCACGAACAGGGCCCCATCGCACATTCAAATATGTTTGAAAACCCCGACACTCGCTGAAGCACGGTTTGTTTGTTTTTTTTTACTTTGGCCTAGTCTGCACCTTCACTTTTCACTGGTTCGCGCCGCCAGCTTTGCTTAGCAGAGCTGCAGCAGAGACGGTGGAGAGTGACTGCAGAGGATGTGATCGAGTGGGAGGGAAGATATTAATTTGCTGCGAACACTGTGACACTGACCAACGCTGTGAACTGCCAGCGTACTAATAGTACTGCAAGAACACTTTAAGTTGCATTTAATTGGTTTGATCCATTATCTAACAAATGGGTGAAATTAAGCAGCTGTTGTATGATTTTTAATGCAAAATAAAAAATTTGCTTAATATATCAGCAAGCTAACTACATGTTCCACCTATCATATCGCATCTACCACCATATCATGTCAGAAAGCAATCCAAAGTTCATTTATAGAAGGTTAAATCCCTGGAGCAAACTTTAGATCGAAATGTTTAAACTCCATCCATCCCTACCGATTCATTTTTGAAAAGCGGCAGTTTTGAAAAGCAGAGTGGCCCCTCATTTTTATTAATGTAGCTGTATTTGCCGATGAGTAGCAAGTGGAAATGAAAGTGGAGTAAAAGCGCTTCCTCTCCGTCACTGATGGGTGATGAGTTATGATGAGTGATGTGCCTCCACTGACTCCAAATGAATCCATCCTTTCAGTCTAAATTGAAGCAGCTGAATTCCCGGTGGGACTCGCCACAGCAGAGTGCTTCATCTACTGTGGGAAAAAAAGCACTTGTCTCAAATATTTCACACAGGTCACATTGAAATGAGATTTATTGACATGCTTTCACCGGACTGAAAAATCTCTCCAGCAGATTTATTTGCCGAGGCAATTCACAGAAAGTCTATGTGATGTCATCATGTATTGTTGGATCTACTTGGCATATTTTGTCGTGGGTGTTTTAAGTACTTTAGCTGCTGTATAGGCAGGTATCTGTATACTGTATAACTGATGACATATTTGTAAAAACTGACTTGTCTTTGCATTTTTCTTATATTTTTTTTGTCCACTTCAGTCAGCCCAGAACCTGGCTCAGATCAGCGACCTACAAGCCCAGCTGGAGGAGGCCCTAAAGGAGAAGCAGGAGATTCAGGAGAAGGTATATGCATGTCTCATGTATGTAGCATGCAACTGACACCGACAATGTTGAAGAACATTAGCCATTTATTTTTCATATTTTCACGCTTGTGTCACTTTTCAAGTAAGAAAGAAAGAAGAAAGGAAACTAAAAGTTTCAGGGGTCTGGAATCAGTTTAAGGCTCTTGGAAATTGTTGTGGGCATTTTTCATGGATTTTCTACAGATTGATCTATAATTAGATCAGCTATTGTTGCCTATACAGCTCAGGATTAGAAACTGTAAACCTATGACAAGCCCTATGACAGTTTCACTCCCATTATCCCCGCTCTCCTCTGACACCGAGATACCGACACCCTCTCTGCCGCAGCATCCAGTAACAAAACCTCATTTACATATTTGCATGGATGTGTGGCGCTGCCTTAGCCTGTTTCTTTTTGCCTTTGCGAAACAAAAGCAACCCTTGATGTAATTGATGTGTCAGTCAAGCAGGACTGGCGCTGGCAATATGTGACAAAGATAGCCAACTTGGTTTCCCAACTCAGACAAGCAATAAAGCTGAACATGCCAGTGCTGTCACCCCTGTAATGGCTGCTGCTGCTGCTGCTGCATGAATATTTTTGTCCATGAGAAACAGCTGTACCTGACAAATCAAACCCAGCCAAGGGAAGGGGGAGATTTGAGCAGAATTCACTTTTTGTACCTTATACCTTACTTTGAGGAGTATAAAAACTCAAACTTATGTCGAGGTTTTGTCTCATTTATTTAATTTGTGCACAAGAAGAAATATAGAAATACAAAAAAAATAGCTGAGAGATTGTATTCAGCTGTACACAGTTGTTTCTTTTGGACTAACTATTAGAATCTCAGTTTTGCTGTGATTTACTTGGAGTAAATTTGGGGGAATCAGGGAATACAGAGGTTACAAAGCTGGATCTTAACAGTTGTAACTCATGAAGACTGAAAAGTATTGGACCCAGGACGGAGCCTTGAGGCACTCCATTTGTAATGTCCATGCTTTGCAATGAGACTCTTTGGATTTGGGCAAAAAAGTTCTGATTTTATTTGGGCCAGTGGGTGGCAGGAATATTAACATAAATATGTGTATGCATTTGACTTAGATGCAAGCCCTCCAGAGCCAGCTGGAGTTCCAGGAGCAGTCCATGGTGGAGAAGTCCCTCGTCAGCCGACAGGAAGCCAAGATCCGCGAGCTCGAGACCAAGCTGGAGTTTGAGAAGACCCAGGTCAAACGCCTGGAGGTGAGAGCTAAAGACAGGTGGAGGAGTGCTGGTCGTGGTAGGCGTCTGGGAGAGGAAGCTCTAGCATATGGGAAGGCATGGAGGGAGGTTGGTGGGAGGGCGAAATGTGCTGCCGGGGTCAAAGAATAACCGCAAAAACAGAAAAAGGTCGTGATAAACTTAACATAAACAGCACCAGAGGAACATGTTCTTTAGCTGCATTAACTTTCAGACCACTGGCAGTTGCATATGCAACAATTGCTGTTTAACTTTGTCTTCCAGCTTGTGTTACTTCCACTTGCCAGTGCATTTGCTATTCTGTCCTTTTCAAATTACTTTCAGATTTTGTCAGAAACAAAAAGCCACTTGAATAAGGGTTGCTGTCAACATACTTTCAGGGAGAAAATTAGATCCTCTCTTGCACCCTGCTAAAATGATCCTGTGCTCAGATTTGCAGGTTCTGTTTCATCATTACTAGCTATACAGTGTGCTCACCACCAGACAGCTTTCATCTGCCTCATGTCCTCCAAAGTCAATATGCATATAGTTATCTCTTGAATATAATTATTAAAAATGCAGCTGGATTTCTAGCCTTGTGGTGAAATGTGCAGAGTTTGAAAAACATTGCAGATTCGTTACTCTCATTCAACCCCTATGTTTAGCTTTTTACAGTATGGCTTCTCAACAGCATTAAAACTTTAGCGAGCGAATATTTTAGTTTGCCTGAGTAGCATAACTCATCAAAGCCGGAGGTAGCAGTGCTGAATCAATACAGATGTGAGGAGGCAGAGCACAGCATCCACTCTGTATGTGAAATGTGGACGGAGAGGCTAATGGAGGAGCTAACTCCCTGATAAAGTGTGCTGCTGGCGTCGATGCGCAGGCTGACTATGGACTCCCTGCAGACTTAAAAGGCTCTTACAGGAGGCATCTGTTTAAACACTGCTGAAAACTAACCCGTGTGTGAGGACAGTGTGCTGCTCCCTTGCATTATTGATACATTATTAATCGGTGGTTAACTTGGCCTTCTGACTTTTTTTTTCTGTTCCGCTCGTGTCCGTACTCACTGAAACACAAAAGAAATTTGTTCATATTATTTGTGGACTTGCTTGCAATGCATTGAGTGTTTTTTTTTCACTGTGCTCTGGTTCTGCTACAGTACTGGAGTTTTTACCAAGGGATTAGTTTTTGCAGAATTTTAAGCACTGTTATTCATAAGGATACTGTGTATATTTAGAATATTTTAGTCATGCCAGCGGCAAGGTAATAGGGATAGCATTCTTAGTCAGTCAGACTACCACTTTGTTCCAGAGTGAACAACTATCTCAGCAAATAGACAGAAATATAGATTGCCATGGCATTTGCTACAAATATTTATGTTTCCCAGAGGATATGGGATATGACTAATGACTTTGGTGACCCCCTGACTTTCACTGTAGCACCACCAACTGACAATACAGTAAAATGCCCTGTAAGTGGATACAGTATATGATCAATCTGACTGTATTGTTGAATTTTCTCTCCTTATTCCCGCGCAGAGCCTCGTAGCTCGTCTTAAGGAGAATGTGGAGAAGCTGATGGAGGAAAGAGATCAGCGTAGCAGCAGCGAGAATCGAGAGAAGGAACAGAACAAACGTCTGCAGAGACAGATCCGCGACATCAAAGAGGAGATGGGTGAACTGGGCAAAAAGGAAGCTGAGGCCAGCCGCAAGAAACACGAGCTGGTAACGATCTGACAGCCAGTAAAGAGAAAACTTACTAATGGCCATCAAAGAGCAAGCAGTACAGTCAGCTGCTCCCACCATTTTAGGAGAGCCTGAAGGGCGACGATCGCCAATAAATCAGAAATATTTAACTGGTGGACTTTTGCTGCTGAACAGCTGGAAAGTTCCTTTTGTCCCTTGTCTCAATAACAGGAGATGGACATAGAGAGCTTAGAGGCTGCTAATCAGAGCCTGCAGGCGGACCTCAAGCTGGCCTTCAAAAGAATTGGTGACCTCCAGGCAGCCATCGAGGATGAGATGGAGAGCGACGACAATGAGGACCTCATCAACAGGTACAAGAAAATAATCTTCTCGGTTTGGAGTTTCTTGACGTTCCAGGAGATGGAGGCCTTCATATGAAGTGTGGCATAAACAGAGAGCGAGTTTGACAGAAAATATATTTGCTCAGAGGAAAAGAGTCACCTAGGCACCATTTACATTTGTAGAGCCCCATATTCATACTGGGGCATAGAAGGGGAACCAGTCTGCTATAGTCTTTTTATGAAAAGGGCTGGGTCACTGTGGTAAGTGAAGGCAGAAGAGTAACAATGGCCTGTACTAGACAAGAAGACTAATTGTAGAAATATTATCTCCACCAGAATAGTATTTTAATCTGACTGAGAATAAATCACAACTCAAGGTCCACACACTAGCTTTTTACAGCCAGTTGAAGTTAATTTGGTTTAAACTTTCAGCTGCCGGAAAAATCTGAAACGTTTCCTTCGCTCTAGACATTTGAAACACACGTTTGGTTCTCCGACTAGCAAAGCCAGTAATTTCCCATAATTTCTTTCAGTTTTCAAGCCATGTGCAACTCTGCACAGTTTTTGTAGAGAGATGATTGTGCTGTCATAAGAAGACTGAACCTGACTTTATCAAGTGAATTGTACATATGCAGTTATATATGCAGTAGTTGTAGCAATGTTACTACTCTTCACATTTAATCCTAAACAGTTGCATGTGTCAAAAACTTTACAGAGAGTTGGTGGTTTAGTTTCCAATGAGATGAGAATATAGATAGCAGTGTTATGTCTGTATACAGAACAGAGGTTTGATGATCTTGATGACTTCCTGCAGTCTTGCCATCGCAGTGGAGTTTCATCTGCTTTCATCACGTCTGTACAGAACCCCAAAACCCCCACCCGTGCACCGTAATGGGTGTAATATTTGCCAAACAGAGATGTCCTGCTGCAATCTTTTGTTTGCCCTCCGCTCGCATATCCTGGATCGGATTTGGGCTCAGACATGTACGGACGGATTTGAGAAGTTCGCGTTTCCATTCAGTTATGTTCTTTTACTCAGTTTTAGTTACAATTTAATCAGTTTTACAGTTTCTTTTCAGAACCTCTCCACCAGTACGAGGCTGAGGCAGTGATCACAGGCGTCGGGTTAACTGCCCCTTGGCAGGATTTGGGATATTCAATCGATCAGAAGAAAGTGATCTTTTGAAGAGGCCTGTGCTAATGTTGCCTGTTTTAGTCCGAAAGCTCAACTGAGGGGCTGCGTAGCAGGCACTTTGAGATAAATAGGGCCCTTTGTTTGAACTGTGAATCATGCAGTGCTAGTCTCGGCGCATCCAAGAATAAAGTAAAATGTAGAGCTGCAAATGAGCATAATAGGTCCCCTTTTAAGTTCAGCTTTCACTTTCAGGTTCACTTTCACCAATGAAGCCCTCCAGATACTGTATGTTCGAGTCATTTACTCCCCATAACGCCTTCAATGCCCTTAAAATCAAGACTCCCCTTATGTACATAGGAGATATGCCAGCTAATGCCTTGTTCAACTGAATGACTCAGACTGGTATTCACACCCAGCAAAAGGTCCTGTCCTCTCTCTAGGCCTCTTGTAAGAAAATGTAATCATCACTCACCAAGATCTATGCTGAGTCTCTCTAATTACATTACAGTCCCACAAAGAGTGAGAGTTCTCTCTACAGCAGCAGTAAACAAGCCTGTGAGTCATGAGAATATGCTCTGTAAGACGTTCTTCTCCACTCTGTATGCGAGACACAAGATCAGGATGTGGTGGAATGCTGAGTCAAAACACGATGTGCAGAGTACAGTTAGTTTGCCAAAGGGGAAGAGCAAAACTGTGTCATCGCAGCATCCGCCGTGACATCCATAATAATTTCAATCTTTTTGCGCATCCTTGACGTTTTGTTTTTGGCTTGATTTTTATATCATGGTATTCTTTTCTGTTGTCTTTTTTTCTGTTTTTCTTTTGTTGTCTGTCCCTCCGCCCATCACCATCACGACCAGTTTGCAAGACATGGTGACAAAGTATCAGAAAAGGAAGAACAGAACGTGAGGAACATGAACCCCTGATCTGTTTTTTTTTTTGTCACCACTGGAAATGATGCAGAATTCTACAGTCTTCGAACATTAAGTCAAGAAGTTGATAGTGGAGAAAGAAAAACCCACAGTTTTTTCCCTGGGTTTAGTTTTGGTCCAGTTAGTCCATCAGTCTTGGCTGGTTCACTGCAGAAAATAGCTGATATTTAAAGGGAAAATGCCCTCTGACATAACAAATAGAGAAGATAGTTGGAATACATCTTGCATTCAGGGCCAATTTTTTTTTTTGTTTGGGGATTCCTCTGATGCTCTCTGATAAAACTACTGTCCAGCCCTAAGTTCTGGATTTACACACGCTCACCAATTCAAACAGAAAGTAACACCCCATGGAAGAGGCAGAAATACAATAAGTCGGGGGGTATTTGATGTGTGAAGACTCGAGGATGATGCATCATCAACAGTGCTCCGAGATTCCCTCATAACCCCAGTTTACTCCACTTGATTGCATGCCCACAAATGCTGAGATGCATGAATGCCACTGACAGTGTGCTACTTAAGCCTTAGCATGAAACAAGCCTCTCTCTGCAGATTCCATACATGGTTAACCACTTTGTGAAGCGAGGATGGGACCTTCCTCATCGTTCACCTTTTACGTCGCCGAGGGGGCTTACCCAGCTGTGTTTACTGGCTTGCCTCGTTCCGAGGGCCTCGTGTTGGACGCCGTTGTGTTTTGTTTGAACAGCAGCCTACCTGACAGCCCCTGACTCCCCGGGCACTCTTAATTTTTCATCGCCCTGCTCCGGGGCTCGATATGACTGTGGCTTGGCAGTGTCTGCCCCCCTGACAGGAGAGAAAGGGGGAGGAGGGGAGGGGGGGTGTACAACGTCAGTCTTGGACTTGGCCTTGCTTAATAATGCAGAATCCTCAGATGTCTTACAAAAAGCTGTCTTGCTCGCAGGGCAACACACATACACCGTTACCCTCTGGCACGGGCTTTCTGTAAGGTTCTCTGATGGTGTAAAGGATTATCAAACAGAGCTGCAAAGTTCAGGGTTTAGTCAAATATTTGTAATTAGCGCTGTTAGAAGTCAGACGTAGCTAAGTAACGTACAGAAATGCTGATTACACATGATGCTAGCTCTTGATATAAATATTTATCCATGTAATTAAGGGGGGAAAAAATGCAGGTGAGTTTTCAAGCAAGAAAGCTCCTTAACTCGTGAGCTATATTTGGTTTGATATGACTGACTGATTTGACAGCAAAACCATACAGTCCCCAGGCAGTCTGCTTTGCATTACCCCCAAAAGACCCAACTCTCTGGTCTCGTCACTAACTCCACTCGTCTTCTCCACCAGAGAGGTGGCGCTTCCCCTGCCCTGGCCTTTTTGGTTGCAGGTTTAGCAAATAAACGATCGCTGCAGCGTGTGCGCGTCGCGCGGCGCACGAAACTCACTGCTCACTGCAGAGGGAGTTTCGCTGCACAGATAAACAGCGTTTCCTTTCCGCGCGACACTGCGCTCTCACTGATGGTCTCGGAGAGGATGCATATGGCTGTCTGTGCTCCACAGCCACGGGGACTCCACCGGGTCGACAGTTTCATATATCAGAGGCATAAACAGTGGTGTCTATAAGACCCAGGGACACAGAGGAGCAAAGCCAAGCAGAACAGAGCAGCACGATCCATAGAATCTAATGATGAATGTAATAGTGTGTAACAGAGATGTACAACCAATGGCGGCAGAATGTCACAGACAATTAATGTCTTCTCAGCACTATGTTTGTTTTCTTCCCCAAGGCTTTCAGCAGGGCTTAACTAATGGTATGGTGGCCAAGGATATAAATTGTAGATGACACCGTGTGGGGGTGCTCAATTGCATAGAGCCCACCATTGTGGTTTTGGCTGCGGACCTGAGAGGTCTCTATGTGCTCTGAATGTACCATGGAATTGTGCACAGATAAGAAAGTCTTGGAGAAAATGAAAAAGATTTTCGGATGTAAGATTTGAGCAACTGCTGCTACTCTACTATTTCACGATTAGAATAAATGGGCAAATTAAGCAAAGTAATTGGTGTACTGCAACACAAAAAAATACCATTAAACCCAAGCCTGGGTAGAATTTATAAGAACAGACAGCAGTTGTTTTTATATGCATTTTTAATTTGCACATGAAAAAATTGACCCGCATTTCTGTGATAAAAGCTTGAATATTGCAAAAAAAAAGTATACAAAAGGTGACATATTGTAAAAGGAGAAAATCTAATGAAGGCTCACAGATTGGTCTGCTAACATCTGCAGCTAAAACCTGATTAATACTTTCATTCAAAGAACCAGGTTAAGATTAGAGAAAGACTGTGGTTTGGGGTGAATATTGGAAAAGTTATCGCTGAACATTAGACTCGTCTTTGCCTAACTGCAATCGAGTGACCAAACCCTAACTGCAAGCAAGACACAGGGTGTAAACCCTGTGAAGGTCCGAACCCTAACCCACAATCCACTCTGACGACCTCCTTGTGACTACTGTGTTGCACAAGAAGATAAGGCTTGTGGGGTTTTTTGCTTAAAAAACATAATCCAGGTATCAATTATGTTTCCTCCAAAATGTAAAAATTACAAGGAGGAAGGTCTGCTTTACCAAATCAGTCATTATAAGTACTGTTGTAAGAACTCTTGTTGTTTTTAGGAAACTCAACACTGACACAAGTGGAAAAAAATAAACCCTTAACATTTAATTTCCACTTCTTGGGGGTTTTCTCAGGGCAGGAATTTTTATTCAAAACCAGTGCTGCCAGGGAAGCAAAGGTTAAAATCTCAGTTGAAGGGAAGAAATTGACTTGACTTGTCAAAATCTGACCGACACACAGATCTTTAAAAAAGCTGTAAATCTGTAAAGAGTTCAGATAAGGAATCAAGTCTTGATTTTTAGTTTCTGCTCCCTGACGTTTGAGCACCCTCTCCCCTCGCCGAGCCTTTATCGAGAAGTCTGCCGTGCCACAGACGCTTGCTCCGTCATAATAGGAGGCAGCAGCAAATCCCAAGACTGTCTAATAGTCACGGCATGTTCTGCAAAGTTAATTATAGCTTAAGAGTCCATCGCCCCCCTCGTTTGGCCCATCCCTCTCCCCTTGTCTTTGGCATGAATGCTGCCCCAGCATCACCACCTCTCCAAGGTTATTGTATTCCATTAAAGATAGCAGGCTTTGCATTTGGATCTCACTGGGCAAGCCATTGTTTGGACTCTCCCCTTTGAAATCCAGGGGGCTTTGTCTCTGACTGCTAATTATTATGATTAAAGGTGGTTCTGAGCCATTCTGATCTCCACGAGAAGAGAATTTTTTTTTCCCCCAGTCTTCCTCAGGAAAATGGGAGGCTTTCCGAAACCGGTGCAGATAGAAAGAGAGATGTTGAGGCGCCCCTGTGATGTCTCTGTAGGACTATTAAGCTCTAACAACTTAATTTCACAGCGCCACACGAGCGCTGAGCTTTGACGGCACTTAATGAGTGTTGCGCTCTTTTCATCCGTGTCAAATTTTATGACAAGCCCTCTATTTTATTCGATGGCTCACAGTGGTTTGTGAACGTGTAATGATAATTGAGAACAAAAACAGTGCAGTGCCCAGCTGTGTACCAAATCATTCTGTCAAGAACTGAAATTATGAGTGTTTGCATATGACTGTGTGTGTGTGTGTGTGTGTGTGCGTGTGTGTGTGCATGCCTGTTAATGAAATTTTCTGTCTCCGCTGTGCAGTTAAAAGAAAGTATTGGAGCTGCGCACTTTTCTTGCTTTTTGTTGTTTTTGTTTGTCCAAGACACGTGCGTGTTGTTTTCATACTCCCAGCCAGCTTTTTTTTTTTTTTTTAAACCATCCCAAAGCCAAAATAGCGTTTCTTTACTTGTTGGTGGTTTAGTAAAAATACAAAAAAGTAGGATTAAAACAAAAGCAAAAATTTATCATAACTTGCTTCTGTATTTGTTTATTTATGTATCATATTAAACCTGTTACGTCTCCAAATCGCACCAAATCATGCACCAACTGCGCTTCTCTCAGTCCGCAGCAATTTTCCCACCATGCCTGGGATCAGTGGGATGAATGGTTCTTGAGATATGCGAATCCAGACGTGCATAGACAGGCGATGTATGCTGCCTTCTGTGATCCTGTTTCCGCTCAAAGTATCACATATATGTAAATTTTTCTTCATATATGCACTTGTACTCCCCATCACCAGTAAAGGGCTCATTGTCACCTAACTACCGGACTGCGATATCACTCATCCGTGACAACTGTGAGAATTTGCCAAGTGGTGTTTCTATCTTCACAACCTTTCGCGGGCACGTTTGGGTGTTTCAAAGAATCTTTTTGAGCCGAATGCATGTGCTGTGTTTTATCCAGAATAAAATACCACAATCTGTCTTTGCTGCCACTTTAACACACGCAACCGGTCTTCTTGCAGGAGTGTTTTCCGCCAGTCCCGACTCTGCTTTCACACTAACATTTCTTTCATTGAATAGCCGTGTCTTGCTTCTTGCTATGCTTTGTTCATAACTTTGTCTTCTTGTCTCTCCTGTGCTTCGCCTGACTTGTTTTCCTGTGTCTGACTGCCTACCAGTCCAGGGGGAATCAGACACAGACTCTGAGGTGGAGGATCGTGTGGATGGGGTGAAGTCCTGGTTGTCCAAAAGCAAAGGTTCCGCCAAGAACCTCTCGGATGACGGCAGTCTCAAGAGCTCCAGGTCTGTACAAAGACAGTCGCTATCGTTATGGTTCCAGTCGCTGATGTTTTGCAGTTTACCGAGGCATTTGAGTGCTGGACTCATTGTGACTGGGAGAAATGGTTTACATGATCTGACCCCGGGGAAACAGTGCAGTCAGAGCGGAGTGCTGACATGCTGAAATGAGGGGGACTGTTTCTGCTTAAATATATTCTTCAATCTGCTTTGTATTTATTGTCATCCACTCTGTGTGTGTGTGTGTGTGTGGGGGGGGTCTAAAACAAACCACCTCAGTGGTAAATTTATCAACATGCCCAATGGCCAGCTGGCATAGTCTACCTGTGCCTCTCGCTGAGATTAATGGATGTGTCTGCAAGCTGACAGCTTCAATTGCCCCAGATTTGTCTTCTTACCAGAAGATTTAACTTTCCCCCCCACAGCTGAGCCACTTCCAACTTTATAAACTTTTGGAGTTTTTTTGGTTTTTTTTAAATGTCTCTTAGCATCGTGTCCCCACAGGGCACAAACTGACTGACCGGCTGACTGATTCAATAAGCTAGCTGACACTGCCCCTCGTAATAGCAGCTGTCAACTTCAGGTGACTTTAATTGGCGTCTGCACAGGTGATACGATTACAAGTACATTCGAATTCTTGCCGTGGTCTCGGCGTCATTTAAGAAAGGGCAGGCCGTGTTGTCTGAATGTGCTGAGGTGCAGACAATATTCCATACTTGTTCCATGTCTGCCCTAAAGTCAGGCATACACAATAGAAACATTGCTTTACAATCACAATTGCAAGTAGGACATACTCTTTCTTCCTCATTTTTAATTTCCCCCCCCTCATCCTTTCTGTTATTCTCTGTAGAATAGCTGTAGTTTTCAAGCAGTGGGATGCTTTCTCTCCTTCTGTTTTTCAGGCGCTACGATCAGAGTTCAGGAACATTCTACTCAATCTTAGTCAAGTAGAAAATATGCTTACCAAATTCACATCCTTTCTCATATCTATTTAGATTTAGGGATCCGCTAGTTAAAGCAACAACAGGCTTTCAGAGTCTCATCTCATTTTCATACTTACTTTTGGAGTCTGCTTTGACATTGCACTGAAGGAAAAAGCCTTGTTAGTGACAAGTCACTTGTTTCCAGCAGCACTTTACTCTCATTCTGCTAAATGTCAGCTCTTCCATTTCCTGTCACACTTCTGGGTTTTTTTGGGATTTGTCAAGTTTCATTCATGTTTTCTCTTCCTTCCTTGACTCACCTCCGCTTCACCCCATGTCTCATCATCATTTCCTCTCCCACTATCTTCATTCCTTCTTCCTTTCCATTTGTTGTTTCTTTCTAGATTTGCGGTAAATGTAGATGCAAAGGAAGGGAAAGAGCCAAAAGAGGGTAAGGAATGGAAAGAGGTGAACAAAGAGAGCAAAGAGGTAGAATCAAGCAGACCGGTGTCAGTCATGAGCTCGCTTAGCTACAGGAAACGATCCAACCTCGATTCCATCGGAGGCAAAGGAAGTGCCCTCTTCAGTGCCCTCAAGGAGAGTGCTGACTCAGAAGACACTCCATGCTTCCAGAAGGCCAAACCCAAAACCTCGGATGTTCAAAATGACGCCTACTCGGTCAGCTCCAGGAGGAAGTCCCAGGCAGGGAATGATCTGAATGGCAGAGAATCAGTCATCTCCCAGGCCTATTCCGAGGCCAACAGCCGAGCCAGGAAAGGCATGGACAGTCGCTGGGGTGACTTTGACAAAGAATCACTTATTTCGTTCTCATCTACCCGGGCCTCCACCCATCGTGGGTTAACCCCAGAGGATGATGCCAAATCTACCATCAGTTTAGGGCTGTCGAGCGCACTTGGACGCCGTCAAAGTGCCTCACGCTTAGACGAGGGCAGGGGTGGGTGGAGAGTGTACGCCAGCAGTCCCAGTAGCCCGTGCTTTAGCAGACGGTCTGGGGGCCGCAGTCCTGGAAGTGTTAGCGAGCCGATTCCCGTATGTCACTGGCACGCAGCTGCCACCTGAGTGAATTTGACGTTGACGTTGATGACAGTCGAAGTGTGGCCTTTACTGAGAGGTCAGCGTACAGTCCTCACTTCTCCACTGGCCGCAGCGTCTCCATGCCACCACCACAGGACAGATCATCAACCGCTGACGATGACCCAATCAATGATCTGGATATCAAACCAGTCAGTCATCGCAACTACCTCGACCCTGACCTGGAGAAGGCCATCAATGAGGTGCTGAGCTTTAAGCCTATCAAATTCAAGCGCAGGAGCTTGGAAGACTCTGAGGGTGAAGGCGACAAATCCAAAAATGATGAGGATGACGGCAAAAGTATCCACAATGGAGACACGAGTCGCCCTGCCAGCAGTATAAGACGCTCTGCCTCCGCTGTGGACTGCATGAGAGCATCCCGCAGTGCCAGCAGCTGCAGCAGCCGCCATCACAGCAAGAGCAGAGGCAAGAGTAAGAAAAAGAAGAGAAGCCACAGCTCCGACTCTGACAGCTCAAGGGATGACCGTCATCATAGGAGCAGCTCCAGGAGAGGGTCCAAGAAGTCCAAGAAAAAGTCCAAGAGGAGGGATCGATCTTCTTCATCTTCTTCATCCTCCGATTCTGAGTCAGACTCTGAGTCGGACTCGAGCTCTGGAGCCTCCACCATTTCCTACCGAAGCTCAAACAGCGTGAAGAGGGCCCCCTCCCGAAAGGTTTCCAGCCCAGAAGGAGAAGAAGAAGCTGGGGCCCAGCTTGAGAGCCCGTCCGTTAACAAAAAGGATGACAAGAAGAGGAAGAAGAAGGTGGACAGCCTGATGATGAAGTACCTATACCGGCCAGACAGTGACTGAGGCAGGCAGTAGGTGGTTGCCTGATACGGACTTACCCCTGAGAGTGTTTTTGACGCATGACGTGATCTAATCAATCAAAGACCCTTTCACTGTTATCAATCAGCACATTAAATGCTCCGCATTCAGTCTGACGGGGATCTGCCCTTCACAGTTCAGAATTCTAACTCGTTGGCTGCATTTTTTGTTGAGGTGTTGTATTAGGCATGCTAACAGTTTTTGATGTTTACTAATCCACGTTCTTCGATTCAGACCAAAGAGGTCTTTTCACTCCCTTAATGCCTTTAGGGCTGTGGAGTGCACTCAATGTGGATGTTAACTCCGCTTTGAATTACTCCCTAGACATCACTTTGATTTATGGCCCCAGAAAGGTAAAAATAACGGTCAATTAAAAAAGGCCATAATTCATTTTTTCCTTCTAGTCCAACAACTGCAGGCATAATTAGACCAGAAATATTGATTTACACCAACAAGCAAATTCATCTGAGATGTACAGCTGAGAGTAATTAACCTCCTTTTTGCGATATTTAAGCAGTTTGACTCTGGGATAAAATAAAAAAAAGGCATTGGAATATTCTTGTGTCACTCTATTGGAAATTATTAAGGAAAAAAAGATGGCTCGAACCATGTCTAGATATTGGTATCATTTGTTGCATTTTTAGCTGGCATAGATTTAACCCCTTAGTAACCACAGTAACATGAAACAGTTGTGCATGCTACCATGGTGCCACATAGCATGAAGTTTTGGATTTTTGTTTTGCGCTAGATACTAGAAGAGAGGCTTACCTCACACCCTGGATAAATGTACAGCTCCTCTGTGGTTTGTTGTTTTCTTCTCCACATAATACATCATTTGATAGATCATCAAGAAGATTGCCTCTATTTTTAATATCAAAGTTGATATACCCCATTTTGCCACATTTGTGAATGCAACGTGTGATGACGAACATTTAAATTTTATTTTATTTTTTTACACTTCAGCTTTTCTGTTCAATTTTTTGATAACATCAGCCTCTGTTCGTTCTTTCCTGCTCCAGCCCCCCAAGTCGAAGACGCTACCTCTTCAATAGATCTGACGAAGAGGAGGAGGAAGAAGAAAAAGAAGAAGGCGGGGCGACCCAGGGTTCATACTACTCTCGATACAGATATGGCAGCCAAATGAAAGACGACGACAGCGAGGACCGGCCTTATGAGACCGCCTCATAGTGCTCGCTGTCGTCGTCCACCCATTCAAAAATGCACCCTCCTTCCGCTGTTACAGTTTGCCTTGCATGCCGAGTTGATCGCTGTCGTGATCAGCTGGTCACAGCCACATACCTGAGCACTCACTACCCTGCAAGAAAACACAGACACTCAGATACAGTAGACGTTCCTAACACTCGGCCACGGCTCGACCCTGCTGGTTGCATGCAAGCCGCACATGCTTGGTTTGAGCAGCCTTCCTGTTTAACTCCAGTCAACCAAAGAACTTGAGGTTGCAATGATAATAGATTCTTTCTTTCCCTCTTTGTCTCTCTCACTCTTCCTCTCTTCTTTACATATAGTACACCACGTTAATATGTATTGCCATAGTACAATGTATTGCCAAAAAGCCTTTGTTCCAAGTATGTGTGCACACTGTTTTACTTATTGACGATTGATACCCTGGGAAAAGTTTCATCATTTTCTCTTCTTTCCTCTTCGGGATAAGTGCCATTTGACTTAAGTGGGCACCTCTGCAGCTGGCTTCTCTGCAGCTGTGGCGTTTGACTGCTGCAGTGTACACTGAAGATGCTCTCATTGTCATCCGCTTGGTTTTTTTTTTTTTTTTTTGCCTGAAAAGTTTTCTGCCTTTTGCTGACAAATGATCTCCTCCTTAGAGGGGGAGACGACTGCGTCACTTCCCGCTCTGACGCGGAATCAAAGCTTTTTCCCCCCTTCTGTTGATTCTTTTGTTAATGATGTCTGACCGATTTGTTTCGCGGAGGACCACCATCGAGCAAATCGATTTTCATGAGGTGTGAGCTTACCTCCATGAAATGCCTTGACATTATTTTTTCATTTTGACTTGATTTGACTAAGTACTTGCCAGAATTATTGATGAAGGCTTTGTCCTTCTGCTTGTCGTTCACATGCTGTCTATGTTTTATAGAATTTGACGTGCTTTACTTTTCCAAAGGGAACTTATTTAACCTTGGGCACCAAAACATTTGTTGGTTTCTCACAAAAAAATCACTACACTTAAGTTATCCTCAACCAGCATTATAAAAGACAAGGCTGGTGTTATTCTGTATTTTTTTTATACTGTTAACAAATCACATTGAAAAACTAAAACTAGTAATGTGTCTTCTTGAAATTTGGGAATAGTATGTGGAGGAAAATATAATTAGCTAAAAGGGCCACTCAACAAGTACAAAAGTACTCGTGAATGCTTGGGTGTCATCAGAACTATTCCTGTTGATTCAAGCAGATCATGACAGATTGAATATTTCCTTTTTTTTTGCATGGCATGCAAATTTTGAACGGTAAAAGACAGCACTGATTGCAGCAATTCCATGAAAATGCACTGAACTTACTTTGGATGACTTTTTTATGGGTTTTGATGATAATAAGAAAAATCTAGATTATTGCCAGCCTTGTCCTTTAAAGCCTCATTGGGTACTTAAACTGTTACTTCATTAACTGGACATGCTACAGCCTCTTTAACTTTAATACTGTGAAATCACATCAAGCGTTTCTGAGGCCTGTTTATTTGTCACGTTTTCTTTATTCTTTTTCTTTACTCTTAACCAAGTAATGCCTCTAAAAGCAAGAAAACAGGAACCTGCATTTTCTTGGTTGCTTAAGTGTTACATCACACCCTTTGGTCATTTGTCTGGTATTTACCGAGTAGCATTAAGATATTATCGAAAGCCATTTAAAGTCCAGAAGAGCTTGACATGGCATTTGGGGCTGAGAAGAATGATTGGATGTTCTGGATTGTGGGAGAAATTGGGTCTTCATTTTTATTCTCTATGCAGTCAACACAAGTGTGGAAATGTGTTTTGCTTTTTTTGATTGACCCTGATAAAGTGTCTGACTTCAACAGGAAAAAAAACACACCTAAAGAGCAGACATAATTAATGACTGCACACAGTATTTATATATAAATATGTGTATGATTCATGCTAGCTTTGAAAATACTTCATGTTTATTTTCATTATTGAACAAATTGACCACTTGGTATACATTTTGCATTACAGTTTAATATATTGTAAATAAATGATGGTGATTGTTTTAAGACTGCCTGAAGGCTGGGTTTGTCAGAGTGTCGGTGTTTTGCTGCAGTGTGTCTTAGGTTCGCATCTGTCACATCACTCTTGCATATGAACCGCCTTGTTTCTGACGAAGCCATGTTTTCATCTGCCTTGAGAAATGTCAACAGCCGCACTGACTCTGCGAATGCCTTAAAGGGACACAAAACTCAATGATTCTGATTTATGTCGATTTCCTGTTTAATGGTAAAGAGGAAATTTCTCCTCCAAAGCTGAGCTGTAAGAACTAATAACTAGCTCAACAGATATCAACCCATTTCGCTGGAGGCGGCAGGATTTTCTGTTGGAGAAATCCAGTTCACATGACATTGAATATTATTCAAAGTGTCAGAGTGATAAATGCAGGCTCCCATTTCTAAAGCATACATAGAAATTTTACTTTAACAAACAGATTCTGGAATTAACTCATGTGATGATAAATTCTATATCCTACACAAAAGTACATTTCTCTTGGAAGTTTTTACTGAAGAAGGCAGAGAAAGTTTGATGCGGTACTTCTGTGGGCTCCTTTTCTTTGCCTGCAGGTTTGAGGAACACTAGTTGAATGGCTCTGTACATGTCTGTGTGGGTCTGTTTTCATACAGGCGGTCAGTCCACCACTTTGGTCCTGACTGTAATATCTCAGCAACTATCACTTGGACTGATAAGGAATTTTGTGCAGACACTCATGGTCCACAAAGCATGTTTTTTTCACCCAGTGGCAGCTTTTATGTTCTTGACACGGTATGACTAAGGCTAGGGAAAGACATGGTTATGGCAAATAATCTATGGCTAAGGTAAGAATGGGCAACTTATTACAGTAAGCAGCAGGTTTGGGCGTAAATCGTGAGATGCAGAACATTGTCGTACGAACACTGCGCTGCTTTACCATCTGAATGGCACAGATTTATGTACTTCCTGTCACTGGCGTAATGAACATTGTCGACAGGTATAATGTCAGATGGTTATAAAAGGACAATGTTGCCAGGGCAACAGCTGCTTGTGCCATCAGCCAAAAGCAGCCGGAGGCAACACGTTTACGGATATGTAGACCTGTGGCCATGGCAAAAAACATGTTCAATTTGTTTGATTTCAAAAATTGATGCCAAAAATAACTGAGGAATGTAAGCAGGATTGTTAAGAGGATTTGTCACTTCATGCAGCCAGTTGACAACTAAATGTGTCACTGTAAAAACCTTACAGTCCCATAACGTAACTGAAAGGAGCTCCCGTTGGTATAGATAAGTTAGCATTTGAAAATGTATATATTTACACTCACTAAGACTGTGTTGATTACTTTGAGGCTAGGAAGCCCCCCCATTAGATCATTTCCAACATAGAAATAAACTGTGCCCCCGATACTTGAGACTGATACTTCAGTCTCCTTTAATTGTAACGTTGACCAGATCCAACATTTTGAAACAAGTAAAGGTTTTTGTGAGATGAAGAAATATTCTCCCAGTTAAATGAAAAGAATCAATATTGTAAATGAAATCTTATAATGAGAATAAAATCATAATATCTAAATATTGCAAAATATCAAACAAAGTATATATTGGTGTATCACTGACTGAACATTGAACTGAGGATGAAATGGCATCTTTGAAAATATCTTTCTGAGAGAACAAAGACTTTGGCTCCGTAAGAAACCTTTCAGTTACATCATAAAGCCTGGAGTGTGTGTTACCTGCAGGCAGAGTCTCTCAGAGCAGTTGAAGGCCATGTCATGTGTTCAGGCCTGTGGTGTCAAACAGTGCCAGCACAAACATAGACTGTGTGTGTGTGAGTGTGTGTGTGCAGACTCAGACTTTCAAGTGTTCAAAGTGTCCTTGAAAGACGTCAGAGTGAGGGCTAAGATGTAATCTTTTCCCGATCAATATTCAATCTAATATTTTGATATATGTGAGGAATGTGTCCTGCATTTTTGTCCTCGGTCCACTTCTGACTTCAGAGGAGCAGAGAAAGAGCCTTGTGATGTTTAATAAGATATTCTTTCCATCAAAAGGACTTTTAAAAATAATTTAACTGCATCCTTTTCAAAATAAAGTAATTGTAGTTTTACCTACTGGCATGTGTCGCTTCCCACACCAGCAACTCATCATGACACCATCATATTTCCATAACTGTCTTTCGCTGTGATCATGGGAGCACGATGGGAGCAAATTCAGAGGGGTGAGAACCACAGACCAGAATTTGGTTTAAGTATGATCTTCATGCGATCTTGAAGGATGTTAACTGTATAGAATGCACCAACCTTTGTCAGCTCTCGGATATATCAGTTTCACCGGCAGATACCACTAACCACCGGACAGCTGGCAAGTATATGTCAATTCTTAGAAAAAGAAGAATCCTTTATCATAAGGATTTTTTGGGCATTTTTGCCTTTATTGTGATAGAGCAACTGCTCTATCACAATAAAGGCTTGACAGATGTCTACGACTATCACATGCAAAATACTGACAAAGTTTAAGAATAAGAACAATGCAAACCCCATGTCAACATCTATAGCATATCGTGGTTGATTCTACATGAAGTGAATTTTTGTATTTTGCTCTTTATCTGTTGCTCCCTGCCTGCGGTGTAGTCTCACTGACAAGCAAAAACCAGCGGGGAGGCATCCAGCGGCGAGGTCAGATCATCTGTGGGGCTGGTAAGTGAGAGTGAATTCTCCCTCACTGTGGCTCATCTATAGGGGAACATCCCCAGAACAGCAGGTGGCTCAGCTTCACTTCTCATACAGCATCCTCCTTGGTGGCTCAGGATGTCAAAAACTGCCATGCTTCCTCAGCACTTCCAGGATGGCGAAATGGCAATTTCAGGCAATTCTCTGAGGTGCTAATACCTCATATTTCACTGAAATGAAAAACTACACCCCCTTAAACAGCCAAAGCCTCTCTCTGTTTGAATTACTTAAAAAATGAAACATACAGTAAATTATTCCTCTACTTCCACTGACCTCTTTCCCTTGAAATCCCCCTCTGACTAGTGAGATATTGCAGATTATTGTCTGCAACCCTTGTGCCTTCTTAATCAAAACTACTTGTGGCCTTTCAGTATTCATGAGCTGAATGATGGAAATTAGCTTTTCAGCCACTCCAGCACGTCTCCGCTGGCAGGGAGAGCGAGGTGAGAACAGACAGGCTGAGATGATGGAAGGAAGAAGCAATGGTGGGAAGGCGAGCACACCTTTTCCCCAGAGAGACAGTGACAAGAAGATGTTGTAAAAACATGCAACGCCTTCAGCGTTTTCTTCTGGCTGCCTCACCGCTGAGCTCATTACCCTTCCAAATGTGGCTGCTGTTTTCCCTCAATCCCCTCAGGCTCCTTGGCTGACAGTCCATCTTGTTTTTTGGCTGACTTGCAGTCATTGCCTCTGACCTTGTGTCAAGCAAACGGCTGAGAGCCACTGTGAACTGTCATCTGCTTCGGAAGGCAAACAACTTGCTGGTGGTTCTTTTTCAGCAAAAGGGAAGAGACCAATGGGAAACAGCCTGACCCAGAGGCCTAAGGTCACTGCCTCCAGCACGGCCACACCTTGGCTTGGAGCCCTAAATGAAGCGCTGGACCCAGAACTATTTTCAATACACCTAAAACATCTAGTTTGCCCAAAGGAACTGGAGGGTTGTTGCAATTTTCCATCTGACTGTGAATGAAAAGGTCTTTTCATTGTTTATATGACATAGGGTGGGTCACTGAGTCTTTCCAACTATCGGTGAACCAATTAGTATTGCTTGATATATATTTTTGTGAATTTACTTATTGGTAAATGCTAAAAAATATATATAATATATAATATGAATTTCCTGTCTTTGCTCAACTATCATCTTTTGTTAACATTATCTTTTTTAGAAGCAGTGTTCATTTCATTGACAAATAATTGTCATCATCGTTTTCGTCAACGAGCTTTTTTTTTTTCTAACGAAAACGAGAATAGAATGTATGCGATAGTAGTGGGCAGATCAATCCAAATATCGATAGTATCGATACCAAGTCGGTATCGGATCGATACAAGCCTGGTGAGATCGATTCTTTACTTTAAGTTCCGCTCTTGTTTGCAATGCTGCGTTTTCGGCAAAGAGGAAACAGCCAGGTCGCCGGACTTGCCGCTCCTGTCTCAACGCAGAACAGGCATACGTTGCTCCCCCTCCCCCTCTTGTGCTTTGATGTTGCGCTGTCACATGGGTCACGTGACGTGACTTAGACGCGCAAAGCAAAAAAGATTTTTCTTAAAACATTTGATAACAAAGCATTTTCTATTAAATTATAAACTTTGTCCTGATTCTTTCCTGGGTTTTAACTATTTAATAATAGAAAAGGGAACATCACAAAAAACACTTAAACTAATGAAAATCAATTGAGATTTAGCAATTCAGTGATGCATCCACCTTATTTATTGATAAGTATCGAAATCGGTATCTACATCGACGATACTGGCCCGTATTTACTTGGTATCGGATCGATACCAAAATATGCAGTATCGCAAACCACTAGTATGCGAGAGGAAAAAAGGACGAGGGAATGCGTCAATATTTTCGTCAACGAATAAAAGCGAGACGAAAATGTTTGGCAGAAACAAGATCCAATCGGATTTGAAAAGCGCTGGCCGTTGGGAAGGGAGCCAATCAGAACTCATTTTTAGCGCGGTAGAAGGTTCGTTGCATAAATTTAATTTACAACCGAGAATATGGTTCGACACATACTCCCGTCTGTCATAAAAGTGTGACAAATATCATCGTCGAGGCGAAAGAGATGAATGGACGTATAGACACGCTTTAAATCGGATATCAAGGAAAACTGGACTTTCTAAACTTTCTAAACGTGTGGGACGAGTATTATCACCAGCGGAAAAAACAACTAATTTGAAGCGACGTTTTCCGGCGAATCATCCCGAAATTCACGCCGAGGTAAGGAGACTGAAGCGAAGCACGAGCTAATGTGAGCTGTGGAAGCTAAACCACGAACTGCGTCCCACGTACGAGTCGACTGATTTTGTGTGCTGTTTCACTTGTTACAGTTGTTATACATTATGTCCGTGCTGCCTTTACGGTACCCCCCCCCCTTTTTTTTTTTTTTTTTAAAAAGCTAAGTGTTCTGAACAATGCATATTTTGTTACTCGGCGGGAGCAGACCAACTGGTCATTGTTGTTTTATGACAAAGCTTGGGCAGCTAAACAAAGGCACGGTGACGTCACAAATCAACCGTTAAACGTGTCTAGCAACAGGTTGATGGATATGTCATCAACTCTAAATTTGCGTTCAAAATTGACCCTAGTTACAATACAACAACCTGAGATCTCGTGGTGTTATTCTCTTTATTTTAGGATACTAATTGTATTTATATTTTTCATCATTAAAAAAAAAAAATCCAGTTTGGTCACATAAGTATAATAATATCTGGAGAAGTTCTTATGACTTTCAAAGATAATTTTCTACCTGTGTGCATGTTGCGATGGTCGGGCCCGTTAAAAATAACGGAGACTGGAAGCCTCTTGAGGAAAGGCGTACCAAATCCGTGGCAGTGGCTGAAACAGATGGGCTTTTAATTTGCGTGCTGTTCCTTGCAAATTTACAGATGGCAGTACACGGAAGGTAAGAAGTTAACGTCAACCCAAATGAGGGCAAAATTTTCATAATATGTTGGTGAGGTATGGGAAAGGCTGGACAGCACGTTAAACCTGTCAGATACAAACTTCCACGTGAAATTAACTTATGCGGGGTTTTTTGCGGTTTTAAACGATATTGCAGGGCTGTCTTATGAACTGTCCAGTAATAGTTGCCTTGAAATAATTGAGTGTGTTTTTGCTTGTTTGGGCTTGTGATGATTTTTGACTCCCCTTTTATTTTTCATGATGCTCGTTCTCCTTTCATTCATTTGCCGTCACGTTAACCTCTGCGGCGCTCCTACTGGTCGGCACATCTCCACGCTCTAAAGCCTGCCGAGCCTGTAGTGCACGGTTAGAGGTCTGTTGTGCAGAGGTGCAGGTCAGCTGACCCTTAGTTACAGCAGTGCATAGATGGGGGGGGGCTGCGGTGCGGTGCATGGTGTTCAGGGGGACAGGTGAAGCGAAGCCTGGAGGGTTGCTGAAGTCTGACCTCATGTCGAGGCTCATCTCTGGGGTTGTGTAGGAGTGTTTGCGAAAGGCCCGCCGGCTACAGCTCTGCCCTCTGAAGGTCACCGACGGCTCTTCGCATCACACTGCAAAGCTTTTCACACTCCGCACCACTCGGCTGTGTGCGCGCTTCTGCCTGCGGCGTCGGAGTGTGCTTAGACGCATGTTAACAGGATTGAATTTGTTTTAGAATTGCTGGGCTGCAATGGTTGCTGGAACTCTAACCAAGAGGAATAAGATCCATCAGGCTCTGATACACCCACAATACGTGTTAGTAGGAGAAGTTCGTTGTTGGTTTCGTTTGCTCCTTTTAGATTTCATTCCATGATCATTTTGAGGGATTTCTTTCACCTGACACCGGGTCGTTTCATCCATTGGTCATGTAAAAGTAAACGATCGGTGCAATTTTAACACGACAGCACATAAATAACGCAAAGTCGTTTTAGAAGAGGTGAAAAACCTGGCAGTGATAAGAGGGCACAGGTGGAACAACTTTGGGCGGGGCTGACAATCAAACACAGGAAGTACCGCAAGAAGGTAATGAAATTGAAACAGGAAATGAACCAATACATAACCCAAAAAGAAAACCAATTGAATCTGTCACGGAGTCTCTGGGGGCAGGCCGTGGGAAAAAAAATCCGCAATAGCCAAAAGTACAGAAAAATATCGAGGCTGAACATAAGTATCTGTTATGTTGAATTAAAGGACATCAATGTTTTCTGCTTTCAGATTACCTGAGATAAGACTGATCCTTCTCCTGACATCTCTATACCCTGCTAATTCAGAATCAGAATGCCTTCACTGTCATCGTAAGCAACTCCGTCTGGGGCAAATACAAACATACGGCATGGTACAATTACTACACGTAAGGCACAAAAACATACGTATAAAAAAAAAGGTAGATAAATAAATAATTCAGGTAACACCAAAGGAATCTTTTGTCTCTTTTGATCTCCAGTGAAAGATATGACCTGGCAACCAAAGGTTGGAACAATCTATTGTTGTTTTCAGTAGTATAGTTCATGTAAAAAAACAAAAAAAACAAAACACGCACAAAACCTGTTTGTTTGATTTTTTTTTTTCACCCCCGGTGGCTTGCGGCTGCAGTGGCTGGTATTTGGTGAAAAAGGTTAATAAAGAACAGTGATATTTCTCAGACAGCTGCCATGCCGACGTACGGTATCCTGGCCTTTCGCCGCACCTCCGCCTCAGACATTCCTGTCCTTCTGGTTTAAAGCCACGGGGGACGGGCGGGATTTTCATTCTTAGCAGCGTGGTGGAAAAGCTGCGCTCCCTGGTTCAGAGCACGTCTGTGGAAAATTGTGAGGTTCCCTCTTGCAGAGCCTCTTGTACAGGTGCTGATGACTTCTGCCGTTCAGGGAACGTGGGATCTCTTACCCACAGAACCCAGAATAGGAGGATTTTCAACTCAAGATGAAATGTATCGGAAAAACCGAACCTGCTCGGAAAAGTCGTCGTAGACTTACAAACACGGCGGCAGCACGAGTCTTCGGACGACACGCTTTGCTCGGCAGCTCATACAGATGGGGAAATGAGTGGCAATTACGCATCAGCAAATGCCCCGGAGGAAGTAATGCTTCCTGGGTTTGCGTGAAATATAGTTGGATAATAAAGGATCTTCTTCTTCTCTTTCTTTTGAAAGCACAGATCGGGCATCTAACACTTGTATTGCACAGATTGTACGTGTGCTGCAGATAAGAAAATAAAAAGAAGCAAAAAAAAAAAACCCAACCTGACATTTACTCAAAGCTTAGTGGGAGCTCAGCAGCACGACATTGTTCCTGAGAGGTGTTTTAGTTTGCCCTGCTTGATGATTATTGGTGGTTGAATATTTGCATTTGCATGTTTAATGCACTTCTAATTCTTGCAATTTGCATAATGGTCCTTTGCCATCCATCTGAAGTCACTTAGAGGCAAGGGAGAGCAAATGGCTCACTGATCTCTGCCATTTCACTGCATAATTTTCCCATTCTTGCTGATGGCCTTGGTTGGCATCCTTTGTAATAGGCTGTCTGATTAGTGATTTAAATGTTTACCGCTGCACGGAGAAATAGATCCAGGCAATGGGCCACCTCTGAAGCCGAAGCACGCGGCTGGCTTCGTAGACAAATGGCTCGACAGCTTATGTCTTTTTAACCATGTACTTAACTGGCGGAGTGGTGAATGCCGGGGAGGCGGCGGGAGAGGAACGCATCAAGTCATACGTGACGGTGATATTTTAGCTTTTTTTTTTTTTTAAAACACACACTGCCATTTGTCACAGATGGCCGAATTTACAATTGCGCGAGTGTTTTGTCGCTGGTAAATATAGAGTTCTTGTCGCATCGGGGAACGGCTAGACGTCGGGGTTTGTTTGGTCTTCCGTTCATTCAAATGCAAATTGGCATAATGTGAATCCGATGTTACACCCTGCAATGCGGTCCAAGCGCACCGTGCCGAACTTTGCAGTATCGCAACCATGGTGGAGAAGAGCGAATACGTGACACGCAAGCTCTCTATTTAAGGTCTATCGAAGGTCTGCTTCAGCAGTCCTGTACAGGAACACAAGAGAAGTTGCTCGTGAGGGAACGGATTATGCAGGAAACCAAACTATTTCTTTTTTTTATGCAAGTTGTACAGCTTTTTTTATTCAGCAAATGTGCAGTCATTGGTGTGAATGTGCAAAAGTTAGGGTTGCAGTTTTGGAAACCAAACTGTTTTGATTTTTCTAAGCTACTTTGTATCTGCCTCGGTTTAAAACAAGCTCGTCTTCATCATGGGATGGTCCTTTCTTTCATCCGGGGCTGCCCTGTCTTTTGCCGGACATCTTCGTCGAGAGGTTCTAGTTCAGCATTTTGGGAAATGCCCACGTGTTTTGTTGCCCTGAGTTAGAAATGAAAGACTGGCTCTGTCCAAATGTAAAATAAAAATCTGCCTACCATCTATTAAGTCCTAAATGTCCAACTTTGTTTAAGACATACTAAAACAGGGGTGTAGAAATGACAAAATGTTCTTCACCTGGCATAGTTTCAGCACGTAATTCCATATTCCGCCTATTCCACTTTGCCATTTTGGAATTTCAGTTTTTCTACAAACTAGATATGCTAAGGAGCCGTAGCTTCTGCTGCTGATGCTAAGCTAAGGTAATGAAGCTGTACCTTCATATTTTGTGCATAAACATGTTTTGGCTTTCTCATCTTGGCTTTACACCCCCCCACCACCACCACCACCAAAATAAATGTTGTACCGTTCCACCGAGAGATCAGATTATTGCAGAGAGCGGGCCCTGACCTGGTTACACAACTGCGTGTCAACACAGCGAACGGTTTCCTGTCGCTTAAGTGCTTCACATCTGTTCACACCATGGGGAACTGGCGACACAAACTGACTGCGTTGAATAAAACAGCAGATTAAGATATACATTTGTTGTGTTTAACAATGTAGTGTTAAATTATCGTGAAAAATCCTACATCGCTTCCAATCAGATGAGCTTTCATTATGATATGTTGACGCTCTACAAAGCCGATTTGGTCTGTGCCTGGAAGCGACTCAGTCGGAAAGGTGAAAGGTCGTAGGAGGGCACTTGTCCCAGGCTGAGTTGACACAGCAGCTTCCCGATGATTGGTCCAAACTTGAAGCCGTGACCTGGAGGAGAGAGAGTTGTGACAGTGGGTACACGGAGGTCATCAAACCGCGTCAGATGAGTCAATGCCCTAATGTTAGCGAGTGCACGCCCTGCACCTTGTGATTATCCTATAAACAGCCTGCCTCTGACTCAGGCGGCGGATTCAAGCCCCACATGAATGAATACGTAAGAGGAGAGCAAAGCTGCTGCGATGCCTGTCACGAGCATCTATTCACTTTAGTGAACCGAGAGCGGACGCTTAATGGGGGGGGGTTGTCTTTTCCCCGTGTAACGGTTTCAGGTGCTCGAGCCCGGCAGTGAGATTGGAGCGCAGCCTCACTTTCCTTGTTGCCGAGGTCTGGGAGGCAAATTGCCAATGTCAACGGGGCTGGAGGAAACGCAGCTCGTTGCCATCTGACAAAGGTCTCGGAGCTCCCCTGGATTCTGCCGGGCTTTGAAGTCGTGAAAGCCTGGCTCTGACAGTTCGGCCGCGTGAATTCTCCCCTCGCCAGAGCGGGGAGAATGGAAAAAAAAAAACCTCAATAGACGGCCAGACCCACAGGGTGACTTTGTAGCCATGGCAACGCCCCCAGCACTTGCTTTAAAGCACTCGTGTCAGGCTTTGATGACAACCGCACGTAGTGAAGGAAGGGGAGGAAGGCAATGCGCTTTTTTTTTTCTTTCCTGTATCATGGATAAGCCCTGCGAACTCTGAGCCTCTTTACCGCTGCTGCAGAGAAGCCAGAGAAAAGAGTGCGTACAGTGCAGATAATTACCGCTGATAACTACTAATTAAATGGGGTGTTATTTTTATGCTAGCGGCGACGCAAACCCGAAGCACCGGACATTTTAAGTGAGGTGATAATATGTTGGAGGGATATAGCAAAAGAGGCGTTAATGTTTTTTCCGGGTCACTCGGTGTACCCGCACCTCGGTACGATTGCGACGTCAATGCGATGGCAACGAATAAAGCAGCTCATCCGCATATATCTGGAGTACAAAGCGCTTTCTGCTCCCCGTTTTGTGGAAATCTTGCCATTTGCATCTTCCTACTTGACTCCGCCAACGCCTCTTGTGTTGTTGTTTTGCGACTACACGGCATCTCGCCTTTTAATGTGTGACGGTAATGAGAGCGACATTCAGCACACGCGATAACGGTCCTTGAACAGATCCGAACATAGGAATCCTTTTATTTTATCCTTTTTTTTTGGCATCGTTCATTACACTTTAGCTACGATGGTTTTCTTACTCTAGTATTCTCCATCTCGCAGTGCCTGAATTACTGTGAAAGCTCCTTTTCGTTCTTCTTTGTGAACGTAATGCTGGACGCTTTTTTTCTAAAACCTCACCAGAAGTCGGGAAGGCGAATGCTGGTCATTCGTTTGGCTTGTCTACCACTTTGGCCCAGACTGAAATATTGGTTTTGCGTGTGCCGGTCGGATACTGTGAATGATGTTCGTTTTCCCTCCTTCTAAGCGACGGCAACTTGTTTGGAATAGGAAATGAACGGAAGCGGACTTGAAAGCCTTTCTCCTGCAGGATTGATTTCTGTTTGTTTGAACGAGTTGCTTTTTCTTTTTTTCTTCTACGTAGACTGAGTTATGGACTCTCGAACACGCACGCATTCATACACCCACACGTGCACGCTCATCTGGTCTTTGCTTTTCTTGTATGGTGAACAAATAGATCTTTGTTTGATTATGTAAAACGCAGCTTGTTTAAGCAGAGCTTTCTGTTTTCTGTATTTTGAAACAACTTGTGCAGGATGTTCTTGTTGGGTTTACTGTATACTCCATGTATTCTCTGTGTATCGCCTGATACTGTTGGGTTATACCTACTCAACGTTTGTCTCGGCAATACCTGGCTGAGACCCCGTGAACAAAAAGAAAAAATTAACACAGTCCAATGGTTAAAAAGGTTAACTGTTAGATGATCCTCTGAGTTTTCACCTAACCCCATCAGGAGGTCAACTTTTAATTTGTCTAGCTGCCTGATCGAATTGTCTAATTTATCTAAATAAAGTGTAACAGCGGCTGTGAGTGTGAATGGTCCTTTGGAGGGCGCACACCCCAGCCTGGCCCAATGTCAGCTGGGACCGGCATCAGCCCTCAAAAAGGATGACCGGCACAGCGAGCGGATGGCCGGATTTTTCACGTCGTCCCGTACCTGAGAATCCCGCTCCGATCACGATGTTGCCGTAGGTGGGGTGGCGGTCCAGCACGAAATGACGGTCGGGCGTCAGCTGCGAAAAACAACGGCAAAAACGTGTCGAATGAGACCGATGCGCTTTGACTAAGCTCTGAGGTTCAGAACCCGGAGACGAGAATCTTTAGATCTGCAGCTGGGATGTCACATGCTCTCGCTCTGTAACGCATAGGCCATTTAGTCAAGAGTGCTGCTGCCTTCCTTCTCCTGCTTCCTCGGCCCACTATGTAGAGACATGAATACAGAGATTTGACAAGGACACATCATCTCTGTACAGCTGCCTCATTGCGTCTTCGCGAAAGACCGTATGAACGAGTTCAACGCGGAACGCACAATAACCTCTGGCGGAACGCAAACTGTGTAATTTCACTCTGCGCTCTTCTGAGAATCACCGGCGGCACGACACCAATCCGGCTCCTTCAAGAGCAAGACAACAGGGCTGAAAAGAGCCGCAGTGTGTTTTTTTTTTGTTTTTTTTTTTACTGTGAGATGATGAGATACTTCTACTTGAGGAAAACATCACGGATTCAAATGAGGTTCGTCATCTAGGGAGCGAGATCGCGTTATATTATTTGAGGACAGGTAAAGGTCAAGGAGCCATCAAAATAATAATCAGCCACGGTGGACTACGACTGTCCACAGCAATTTTCATTTGTTTTTGGCAACTTTTTGATATCTCTTGAGCATACTTCATATATATTTTCAGAAATGGTTTGGTACTTGAAGAAGACTGAGTGCAACCCTGTCTCGTACAGCGAAAGTGCAGCAGCAAGCACGTTTGCAGCCGTCAGACCCTCTGTGCTAATGTAATGAGGATATGTTGTCAGTTTTTTCAAGTCGTAAATATGCTGACGCTAAAAGTGTCTGGAGAACGTTCACAGGCAAAGCGTTTTCGTTTTTGCCAAAATATCTGGAGTATAATGTCCGCTTGTGGCAAAAACACACCGTTTTGAAAAAAAATCTCAAAAGTTTGACGGCTCAGGACGAACGTTGGGAACGCGGCGGTGTGAAGGGCTGATACTTAACCGTGTACATGCAGCTCTCCTCCACCGCAGGTTCTGGGAACAGGCCCGGGAAACAGCGGGTGATGTAGCGCTTGAGGATGCTGATGTCAGACCTGTCCGTCTGCTCGTCTCGCCGGTCTGGGTCCGTCTCGCTGCCCGTGTGGTAGCATACCTGCACACGCCATTGCATCATCATCAGTACTACTCCTCTATGGACTCACTCAAAGGCTCGGCAACCTCGCGTAAGTAAATAGCAGTGGCAGCTCGACTTCATCCACAGGATGATCTAACACAATCCAACTCCTACTGTATTTTCTAAGAGTTATGCTAAATTCAGCAACTAACAATATGTGGATATTGGTCGTTGCTGAATTTTTCATCCATTTATTCTAAATTTAATCATCTATTTGTGTGATTCCTGTCTTGCTATTTACTGCCACGCCATCATTTGAATAATAAACAGACTTATTTAAATTTAAAATGAATAAATTATTGATTTTTAAAATTTTTAATGTATATATCACCTGTCTGTGTATGCACAGACAGGTGAAAACTTTTTTAATTTAAAGAATTAATCTGTTTGCCTGTTTGGACACATGTATACACACACACAGACACACATACTGTACATAAAGTCACAAAAAGCAGTCTGCCTGGACCTTTGAGGTTTGTCCCCATGAGTCACCGTGTGTCGGCCCAGGAAAAACACACTCACACACACGCAATGTGAGTAATTACAACAGTCTTCCCTGCTTCATTTTCTTTCAAATTATGTTAAATGGTCCAGATATTTGGGCATACAGTAGCGCCGGTGACTGTGTCTCAGAGTGAATAATACGACGTGGCACCACCATCTGCCTCCCCCCCCCCCCACTTCTACGCATGTGGTCTTCTATTAGGCTGCGAGCTCCCGCTGCTCCGCCATAATGCCCGAAATAGAGATGTGCCACCGAACGCGGCACAAGTCCCACAACTAATCTGATGCTGAGGTAGGATGCGCGACATTTCACAGTTGACTTTGCAGCACTGTTTTAGTTCGGAAACAGACGGCCGCTGTGCTCCGGCGGCAGCATGGCTCTTCGCGGCAACATTTCAGCCTAACTGTACAAATCCTCTCTGTTTTTTAACAGAGCGGTTTATAATTACTGGATATTTTTTCTCTCCAGTGAGTGTGTGTAAAGGTGTGAATGACTATTAAACGCCACAAATTGCATCACAAGTACAAAATTTAAGTTAATTAGTATTAATTCTCATTAACAAAAAGTGCACAAACACAAAATACACTTAACACTAAACTTTACGACTGATAGTGCCTATAAAAAGCATCCACCCCTTTGGAAGCTTTCACGTTTGCTTTCGCGGGTTTTTTTTTTCAAAACCGATACTGTAAAGGACCTCCTCTACATTCACTGCTAATATAAAATACAAATCACTGGGATCAATAAGAAACCTGCTACTTGAGAGAAGACTTGTTTTCTCAGTCTCAGTCAGAAGTCTCAAGCTGCATACAAATGACTTCAAAACAACTGTATTCAGGTCCTGTGGTGGCGCAGTCGGAGTCAAACGCAACCTAAAACAACCCCCCAAAAGAGAAGCAGTGCTCCACTTACTGGACCTTTTAATAAAAAGCTGAGATGACTTCAGTGCACGCACAGCTCGGGTCGTAATGTCGAATAATGAGTGTGGATGAGAAAATCCAGCAGAAGAAATAGTACATTACTAATATAGAACACTTCTCAACCCTGACGTAAAATCACACTGGATGATCTGGTTCTGTGATGTACCTTCATCAAGCCCGGGTACTCGTCTGATGGGAGGCCGTAGATGCCCTCTTTGGACTCCTCGCCCTCAGTCTGTATGAAGCAAGGAAAGCGCTGCTTCACGCCGTACGACCCGGGAACTTTCTCTTTCCAGTAGCACACGTTGATCTTGATCACCTGCAGCAGGGAAACCAGGAAAACCTTTACTACCAGCGAAGCCCCGGCAGGGTCTGGTTGTCAGTGACGACCTAATGACTGACCGCACTGCATACACTGAATTTGTTTTTCATTCACACAACTCCTTCATTGAAATTCAGGTTACACCTGAACGCTGAATGCTTTAAACAGCCCTCTACTCAAACATGCCATTCTTCCTGTTCCTACAGGCCATTAAAGACCATGAAAGTGACAGAATCTGCAGTTCTTGTTCTGCATCAGAATACATTCCAAGCTTTATCTGCAACTAAATCAGATCTCAGCAGTCTGAGGTGGAATCATCTGATGAAAATATGGAATCTGGCAACATTTGATCAGCTCAGACCCCTGACATCCTTGTCAGCCTTAAAACAACACATGCTGTGGAATTTCTGTTGTCCAAAAGGAGTGTCCGATATACAAGGACTTCACCCCTGAGCAGCATTAACCTGCTGTCCCCTGGCGAATTCCGATTTGGAGATCTTTGGGTTCAAGCAGATGGCGCAGGACCAAAGGTCACGAGGGCGCCAAAGCCATTGGGGGCCAAAGAGATCCAAATCACATTTGACTGAAATGGGATTATACGTTTTCCGGATGCCCCGTGTCTGTCAAAAAATGTTGTCCAAGTGGAGTATTTGGCCTGACGGAGACACCAGAGCAGAGATCAGGGCAGTTAAAAGTGTCCGGACATTCATGCAAAAGGTTGTGGCACTACTGGTGGTTGTTGAGTGGGGGCCACTGTAAGTATGGCAGACATAGTTTCATTAACTATATATTATACACATTCATTGTACAACTAATCAATACTCACCTGTTCTCTGCAAGAAGTCCTAAACCTGTATACACACTGGCTCAAAACGAGCAGCACGGTATCGGCGTTGAAATCCCAAAGTGGTTAAACCTTAAAGTACTACAAGATCACCTACTCCATCCTCATCAGATTTTTTATCTAATAAAAATGCAATTACAAAAGCAGCTCTGTGGTAGTCAGGTGAGAATTAGGATTTAATGAAATGTACAAATGACATCCATCTGAGGGTGCCAATAATAAAGACACATTGTTCAGCGGCCTTCAATGTAATGAACTAGCCGGCCGTGCACTCGTTCGCTGGGACCATAAAAATTCAGACAGAGGTGCTCTGGCAAGCCAATGAACTCGGAGTCTGTGCTTTTTCTACCCGTTCACTCAGGCATGGCGTTCCCCCGGCCCCCCCAGCTCGCTGCAAGCCTGAATAATGCAATTCCAATATCAACTCCAACTCTCCACTCTAACAGCTGTCTGCTTGTTTTCCCATCACCTTCTCTTTTCAGAATGTGTGGCATATTGTAAGATGGGGGGGTGCACTGAAAACACTGACTCGCTGACTGTGGCTGAATCCAAATGTTCGGAACTGACCGCGCTCGCGGACTTGACGGGCTTGTTCCCGGGAAAGTCAGCGAGCCCTGAGCGCTGCCCAAAATCCACAGTTCATTAAAATCCACCGGGGGCTGAAAGTGGACTTCCTGTGGACTTCAGTGAGTCCAAATAGGGAGCAGGCTGGCAGAGTTTGCTCAAGAAATTACTCCTAATTTAAAAAAAAAATCAATTATTAAACATTTCTTGTAGTTACTCATTTATTTATTTTGCACTTTAAGTTGCACTTTAGAAATAAACACTGTCGCTGAGGGAGCACTATTAACAGCTGCAGACTTGAGAAACAGTTATGCTTAATAACAAGTGCTATGGCAGGTTGGAGGCAACCTCATGGCCTCTTCTTTGCTTGACAGGTCTAAAGACTGGTGGAGAGGGCAGTTTGTTGCCAGTGCACACGTGCTTAGGTTCACATCTGAACCGCGCCTACGATGAAAAGGCGAAAAGAGCCTGACTCTGGCCACCTTGAAACATGTGCGTTCCACTTAAATTCGCCTGGCCAGCGTTGCACTTTACACAGCTGCAGCATATGGACGGTACGGCAAGAAGAGTACCTCGAGTGGCAGCTGCAAGCCCGTGTGGGACAGCAGTTGGTTGGTCCAGGGTCCAGCGGTGATCACCACGTTCTTGGCCCGATAGACGCCGGCAGAGGTGGACACCGTCACAACGGGGCCAGGCTTGATGTCCGTTACCTTCTCTTTGTCTCTTATAATTCCACCCAACTTCTGAAACTGCCCCTGGGAAAAGAGAACAGCAGAACGTTTGTGAGTGCATTTACCTTTGCTGGTATAAGTCTTTAAACCATATCCTGTTAAGTGCTTGAAATATAACGATTTGGACCCTTTAATCCCTTTTTGAAGAAGCCATCCTCTTAATCTCCCCATTTCTTTAAAGGATTGAATAATAACATAGAAAACAAATAATGTAAATAAAATGCATACAGTATTATGTTAAATCCTACTTAAAGTTAAATCCGTGCCATGCTCTAAAAGTGTTTCTTTTTCAAAGGTGGTCCAAGACAGGGCAGTCCTTTGCTACTTGTTTGAGATGTTCATTGCCAACAGTCTCCATAGGCAATTTTGCTCAGACTGGTCCCAAAAATAAAATAATAATCATGAAAACTCCAGCAAGCAGCAGTTTGGTGGATGGAAACGCCTTGTTGATGAGTTCCGGTCAGTCCCCAGACTCTCCTGTGCTGGCCCGGCACACAGTCGTCGAGGAAGAGTTTGATTTCCAATTTCGAAAAGAAGAAAAAGTAAAAAGGCATTAAGGAGATGCTGCTGTGAGGCAATCAAACAGATCAATATCTGCATATATTAAGATGTGATATTAAAGGCGAGGGGCTGCGAAAGAGCCATTGCCCGAGCAACAGCCTACGGATCCTTTACACATCCGTCACTCCGAGCTTTCATGTATAATCGACTGCTGCTTCGCGGAAAAAAAAGCAACGGAACATCTGTGCGGTCAATTGAAAGCGGCAGCTCGCTGAAACAACAAAGCGGCGTTTCGTGCTTGACCTGGCAGCCATGGATGAGTCCGTTCTCCTCCGGTGCTTTTTGTCAGCGCCGACAGGGTCCAGTAATGTGAATTTATTGCTCAAGATATTCCTGGCGTGAGCTATTATTAGATTTAAACAGCGGGCATGAAATATGTTCAATTATCCACGTCTTGCTATCGTTCGGCCCCGTTTTTTTTTCGATCTCGCTCGTGTAGATGAAATCAGAAAATGTTTGGCCTCTTTTATCTTTCATTATTTCCACGTGCTCTCAAAGGTTTTCTGCTGGAGGGCCATTGTGCGCAGTTCAGTGATTAATTTTGCATGGTGTTGATTTCCTATCCAAAACCCAGACCTTCTGATGTGAACTCTGGAACACACATTCATTTATGCTTTATTCAAGTTATTTTTTTGTACATTGTAACAGGTGAATTAGCTTCTAATGCATTGAATGACGCTGACGAATTTGAATTGTTTGCACGAGAGGGATGTAGGCACAGGGTATTTTCAAAGAGTGAATGAACTTTTGGCAATTTAACAGAAAACTACAGTTATTGGACAATGTGATTTGCCTGGACTTGTGGCATCAGTTCCTGGAGCTAGCACAGCGCACGCTCTGCCGGCGCTATACATCTGTGCTGTACCTGTACAGCCTTGAGTGCGCGGTCAGCATACAGAATTCCTGCGGTGATGTCCACCAGTGCTCCATCTCCCTGAGCCAGGTTGACGTTGGGGATGTGCTGGCTGAAGTTTTCACGGGTCAGGACCACCATGGGAGCCTTGTTCCTCTGCAGGGTGCTCCTAACCAGCTGGTAACTCTGACTCTCCTCCGGTCCCATCACCAGGAGTCCGGTTTGTCTAAGAATGGAGAACGGTGGAGATGAGGATCGAGGTTGTAAAAACCAAGAAATTTGAGCTTCGGTTCCATTTGCACCCAAAGAGCAGCAACGTGGTGGGACTGCTGTCCAGGGCGGTCCAGGAGACTTTCCCATAAACTATGATCTAATGGATTTGGTGGATGTAAATGTTATGTCCCAGTATCAATGCGGTATTGACTTATCTGCGGTAAAATTATACAACTAGTACTTTTATTGTATTCTTGTCAACAACCTGAGAGCAGCTGTCGAGAACGGAATGAAAATGGAGCACCGCACTGAATGGAGCTGTTGATATTGCCTCCGTGCAGCTCGGTGGATCGGCTCAGGGTCACCAACACCCCCCGCCGCCTTCCCGCGCACCCTTGAAAAAACTATTAAACTTGACAAAGGACAGCGAGGCGCAAGTGTAATGGAAGAAAAGAAAAAAAAAAACCAGCCTTCTGCTCCCAGACAGCAGCTCAAATTCTCAGGGAGAGTTATTAATGTTCAGGGTGCTGTGTATGAACGACACAAGCCCCACTGCCACTGTAGTAATACTCCGCAGAGTTATTCAAGTCTCTCTTTGCCTACCGCACCTCTTCTTCACCTCAACTTTCACATCTCTCTTTCATTTCTCAAGGTTGAAGTCGGTGCGGACTCGTGACCTCATGACAAAGGGGCAGGTAGATGGTCGGGTACATTTGACTTTGTCGTGGAAGACTGCAGTTTGCACCTACCCTGTCCCGAATCTGAGTCTCTTTTTACATGATCATAGTCCTTTCCCAACCTTTATCTTGTTGTTGGAGATGTTGTCACGTACTGGGAACTCAGCAATCGCTGCGGTGAGTATGGCGTCATCAGACGTTATGAATACGGCTCCAAAAAAGTAACCCAAGTTGTGAGAAACTAGTAATTTCCACTCAACCAAACCTCAACCGTAGGGGTGGCGGAGATGAAAAGGCTGTTACGAGTTGTCTTTAAATACGGCAGCGAGTGTCCTACCCCCCCTTTCCTTCCTTCATCTCCCGCCACCCACAGCATGGCTGCAGTTCTCTTTGGGCAGTATTTTTGTGGCAGAGCAATTTGACCGTGTGGTGTCTTACCCGACCCTGAAATTCTCTTTCGCTCGTCTGCGCGGTATTTTCGGCCTCTTCCCCTCGCGAAGCCCACGGTGCGCAAGTGGGCGGAGAGGCGCGTACAAGCAGGAGTTTCATTTACCCGCTCGGGCAGTGCGAGGCAGGTTGTCGGTGCCGTGGCGGAAAAACGTGTTTTGGACATTGCGCTGAGAACAGAGGCGCCGGACCCACGCCGGCTTCTGGTGTCGAGCCAATCTGCTGCCAGTCTGATGGGGGGTTTTTTTTCCCATCAACAGCAGCAAGCAAAAAGCCCCCAGAGATCGGGGAGCACGGTGACAAGGCCAACATGGAAAGAAACCGTCAGACAGAAAACTAATACTAAGGACTGTAGGTCGAGGTTCGAGGCAGGAACTCGGGTCCATAAACTGTGAAGGATAACACATCAGCAGAGATTACGCTGTGGTAAAAGAGTAGCCAGCAAAACAGGCAACCGCCCTGCAGACCGACACTGTCGCTGGGCCCTGAAGTGATAAAGATTTCTGATAAAAACTGTTCTAAATAATATAGTTTTGGAGGCCTGTATTATTTACCAAACAGTGCGTATTACCAAATAAATTAGCGGTTAAATCGTGTTTGTTTTGTCTTTGCCATGCCAACCGCTCTGTTGTTGGCTCTTTGAAATACACGGGCAGGCGGCGTTTTTCAGGGCCATGCCCATGCGAGCTTCGCATTTCTTTTTGTGAAACCATGCAGCAAAGGCCAGCGGGAGGTAACCTTTTGCACAGGATTTCCGTCACGGGCATCTTGCCGGACGCCGCGACACGGCACGCCACGCCACGCGGCTCCAGTGGGAAGTCGGCGAGTCCCAGAGCGAGCGGCCTACGAGGCGCGGGGTCCGCTTCGGTAATCTGCTTGATTGATGGCTGACTCGCGCGCTGCCAGCAGCGCTTTCTGAAGGCTGCTCCTGACATCTGTCAGCGCGCCATAAGGCCCAGACAACCCCAAGCTAAGGGCTTCAGACATTCATTAAAAGATTTTTACGATTTTTACGACTATGTCTCCCCGCGCGCCCATGTGTTTACGCGCGTGTGCTGGACGGAAAGGCGAGGCGATGCAGGTGGCGTGTAAGGTCGCAGGTATGAGACCTCACCCGGTCCGACCTATCAGGATCGGTGGTGCGGGGGGCAGCTGGCGGACTTGGCGCCCACGCTGCCATGCGTGTCTTTGGGGAGAAAATAAAAAAGGTTGGGCCGGTACATTTTAGCTTCGCTCTGGGCCTTTCTTTTTTTTTTTTCCCCCGATGGCTCCATCTGTCCCAGAGGCAGCAGCAGCAGCAGCAGAAGCGGGAGTCACTGCTCACACCAGCTCAGTCTGGACATTTTCTCATTTTGATGCACATGTTTTAGGTTTTTTTTTCACCAGCCCAAGGGCACAGGTGGCTTTCAGATGTGGACCCATCAGTCATGAGCTGTGGATGGGTGCTGCAGGACGGAGAAACGCACTGCGTTTCCGGGGGAACAGAGTGTGGGCATGGCTCGGTGTCATAAACTGTTACCCTGAGACATGAATAATGAATCACCGTTATTGGCAATGCGAACAAAGAGCCCCCCCAACACACACACACACACACAGTAAAGTTTATAGCGCCGCATGAAGCTCGCGCGGGTTGATGCTGCCGCCGCCGTCGTAGGCATATTTGTAAACACACAAATTCCTCTCCGCTCTGCGAATGAAAATCAGAGGTTTAGCGAGATGGGGGGGGGGACGTGCCCGTTCTCCGTGACCGCGATGCAGTGACGCCGGAGGTAATGAGAAAGTCATGCATTCACGGCTCCCGTGGATTGAGTTGCTGCACACATAGCGCCCTCAATGTGACAAATCTCCGCGTTCCGGTGAAGCTTTCCTCATGTTCGGTTTAATGGGTTTTCTCTCACTCTCTCGCTCTGCATTCCCGCCGACTGCTCACCTGTACAGCCTGACGCCCGCCTCCCTCTCCAGCTCGGCCCACAGCCTGTAGCACTCGTCCATCATGTGGATGTAGAAGTCCTGCTGGTACGCTTTGCGGATGACGCGGGTCTGGCCGTGGGAGCTCCCGCGGGTGTGGGGCAGGACGAACTGGCAAAGAAGAACAGCATATCACACGGCTGAATTGAGGCGACTCCGGTTTTTCAGAACTCAGTGCTGCACGCCGAAAGTGTGCGGACAACTGACCATTTCACTCATATGCAATATTTAAACATGTGACACCTAAACCAGTGGTTTCTTTTTTATTTTTGCCATTGCAACAGCCTCCAGTCTTCCTGCAAGGCTTTTCCCACTGGCCGTCACTTTCAAATGACGTGGAGCGAAGAGTCTCTGGCAGCAAGTGACATTTAGCAACTTTTTGGCCAAACCTACTTTCCGTAGAGGAGAGTCTCCAATGCTGGATTAAACAGATTTTGCCCTGCCCTGCCTTTCCCTACAAGTACGAACCCTATGTAATGACTGAGTGAGCTGAGGCGCAAACAGATAGTAAGGCTGAAACTGATCGACAATTGCAGAATTCTAATATGCAATGACATCATGACGGATATGTTAATTACCGTGGTCCCACAACTGACATACAGGTTGCATAAGTTGAAGGCACTAACAGCTGAAATGCATCAATGCACATTCATTTCAAACTTGGTTCTGGACTTTGAGATGAAGCAAAGTAAGGAGTCCCGCCAAAGACTCCTTGACGTCCACACGCCGGCTGGAATGGCGGCAGATAATCCTGGCCTGCCAGGGAGCAATGTGAGATAAGAGGGAAGTCAAGGACAAAGAACCTGCAGAGGCAGATTGCGTAAAGCATATAGCATAAGAGTATGTAGGGTGAGCCTCAGCTCATCGTCGCAAGCACCCAACCAGTCCAACTTGCACAGCTTGCAACTTGTTGTCGTGGAGACGGGGTCTGCCACACACAGACATCACCAAAACACAAATCACACACTCACAGCCTCCAGTTGCAGCTCACTGTCATTCTGTCTTTTTTAAATTTTGAGAGGTGTGAGATGAACAGAAAGCGCATTTCCGGGACGTTAGTTTTGATCCGCAACCCCCGACGCAGTCGAGTTCGCACGCGCGCGCACCAGAAGTAAACTTTGTCCGGTGCGCGCGCGTGCGCGCGCTGCGACTCGATACTTCGCCTGACTTACGCGGTCTCCTTAATTAACGTGTTGCACGAGCGGCGCGGAGTTTCAGCGCGTGATTTCACCTGCTCCAGCAGAAGCGTCTTCCGGTGTTCTTTCGCCAGCCGATAGGCCGTGAACGAGCCCTGAACGCCGGCACCGATCACTATGCAGTCGTACTCGGTCGACATCTTGGCTATATTTAGCGGTGACTGACGGCTCGAGCACTCGCGTCGTTCCCTTTCGACATCCCTCTCGCCCGTTGACACATGAGGTGGAGTTTGGGCCCCGAGCGTTGTCTGCCAGGCACACAGCATTTAAAAAAAAAAAAAAATTTTTTTTTGCGCCACACCGAGCAAGCCTTTGGTTTAATGTTAGACTGCATGGTCGTGATCGGGACTGGGGAGGTTGCGTGGGCTTAGGTCTGCGCCAGTTTTCGAGACAAATTGGATTTTGGAGGAGCTTGACAGGACAAGAGTGCCTAGCAAACACAATATAGGGAATACTGCCATTGAGGTTTACATAGTAACCTATACAATTCCGGTTTAAGATGACTATTCATCAAATAGAGTTCATTCCTGTTTGGAATCATGTTTGGCACTTTTTTTCATGCAATTCATAAATTAAAACTAGCAGAGGTTGAAAGTTGGTTATCAGCTGTGGACTGAGCTTTCTTTAATTTCATTCTGTCTGAAAATATACATGTAACAGTAAAACTAATTCTTTCCCGGCCCAAAGGCTTTTCTCTGATGGTTGTTGAGAGATCCAAGCACTCATTCATTGATTTTTTTTCTCTCTCTCTCTCTCCTCTAACCCTGCCGACAGCTGGATCCTCCGTCCGAACGGCTCTCGTTTGCAATCGATCGGCGTTGAGATGGCTCATCCCCGTTGACCCTCCGCGCCACAAGAACCCGGGGGTAGGGCAGCATCTCCTCAACTGCCGCTCGCACAGCCTGCGCTGTGCGCTTCACATCAGACGAAAAAAACATCTTTTCTTCATTTGCATGTCGGCCCTGATGCCGTGCGATTAATTTATATCGGTTAAATGGCGCCCACGCAGTTATCCCAGCGCTAACACGTGAAGGTGTTCATGTCATCCATCCCCCTGATATCATAAACATTCCCCTTATGGCTTTATTCAGACGGTATGTAATTATTACAAATTGGAAACCAGGTATACAAACGCAGGCGTACAAGACCTCCTAATGACCCTAATAGGAGAAAGAAGTCCAAAATAAAAACGAGTTGCTAATAACACGCTGTTCCTGCGCATTATTGTTGCCTCTGATGAAAGAGGTCATAAACGGCACCTGGAGGAAAGGTGGGGGAAAGGTGGCCCCTGCTCCGGCCCTCCTCGGGACAGCCGGCCGAGCAGATGGACGGTGAGGCTGGACGGACCCGCGGAGGGTCAGATGGACGAACGCCCCGCTGGTCCACCACGTCGCACGCACACACACACACACACACACACGTGAGGTGTGAACCTCCCCTGCAGCCTCCATCCTGCTACATCACACCACAGAACACGCCGTACCCGTTGGCTTGGTGGTGCGGTGCGGGAGCACAAGGGGCCTCCACGCCGCCAACCAGGACGCTGTAGTGCCTTAGATTTGCTGTTTTTAATATGTTCCAGACAACCGCTAGCTTCCATTCATTCCACTGTGACTGTCAAAGGCCACCTCCTCGCATCACTTGAGTATCGGAATCAATATCACTATTGATTTTGTCCCTTTTTTCCCCCCCAGAGTAGTAGTATGGAACAATGGTCTCACTATTATTCATCAGGAACTGACCATGGCTGCCCATGGCAACATCAAAAATCAAAATGCACACATGCATTTTGCGTATAATATGTGGATAAATTTGGTCGGATATGAAAAGATTGATTTCTCGTCTGGTTTTTGTAAGAGCAAGTCAGGCGGGGCTTTTTTTTTTTTTTACCGGCACACCAAAGCGCCACAGAAAGACAAAGTGAGCCGTCGGTGTGCTGTTAATGATGCGGGAGTCTTACTGGGCCACTGAAATCACCATCTGCTGGCAGTGAAACTTTATTCTCTCCGTGCACGCGGGCAGAGGCTCGCCGCTGAGGCCCCGGCAGCCCCCCCTCCCCGCCGCCGCCTGCATACGATGTGATGAACGGCGCCTCTCCGTTTCAAAAAAACACCAGCGGGCGGTAATGCAGCAGAAGGGCGTTTTCCACTAAACCCCACACCAATGTCCCCGACATCGGGACACCTGCGACGGGCTGATTCAATAACTTTTCCCCACCCAGGCAAGCGATGGGATCGGCCGCTCCCCTCACCGCCGCTCGGCCCGTTAGCGCGTTTTGTGGCAGGAGCCGTCCGATCTGCAGGCCGAATGAAATCACGATATGAAAAACAAGATGTTTACGTGACACGATCAGATCATTAACGATCATGCAGTGTAAATAAAAAGTGAACATTTCCACCTTCGTGAGGGCACCGCGTTACTTTGCTTTTGCTATAGGTTGACAGACTGAACTGGCAACTGATTGTACAGTTGTAGCTCAGTTGATGCTTTCTCGCCTGGGTGTGTCTTCATGAGAGACAGTATAGTCCTCGTCCACTGAGCAAAGAGACTTGTTTTACGTCCTGTGGCCTTGCCTGTCGCAGATGCAAACTTGTTTCTCGGAAACGTAGCGTTACCTCTTCAGCAAATGTTTTGCTTGAGTCGAAGGTATTTGGGACAATTTTATTTATTATCGCTGAGCATAAAAAAAAATGCATTTACTGCTATCTTCTGGATTATGAGATGTTTGACATATGTTAACGTCACACGCTGTGACAGCCGCCTACCTCTGCAATTTGGCTATCTGGATGTAGATTATCAGGCAGAAAACCCATGACATAGGCCTCATTTGAGGAAAAGGTCACGGGGAGGGAAAAAAAAAAAAAGACAGCGCTCCCCGAGACTCGAGTGCTACTCCACCGCTATTTACCTGGCATTCACTGCCGGCAATGTATTCCCAGTCATATATTCTTTAAATATCAAGCACCTCTTGCAAATATTCATGGCGGCCCCCATACCAACGGGACAAGAGCATGCTCAGGAGCGTTTAATGAATAACTGAAGCCGCATGAATAATAAAACTTCTTGTCCCCGCGCTGCTCCGGGTTCAGGCGGAGCCCCGCGCGGGCGGCGGGCGGCGTCATCCTGTCCGTCACCGCCACGGCGACCGGCCCCCGAGGAGCCGTCGCTCCGCTTTGCCTCTGCTGCGTTAATGACTCTGTTTAACCGCGCTCTCTTCCGCTCTGCACGCTGAACCGCCGGAGGATTAGCTGCCTCGTTCTCCCTCTGTGCGACCCCCGCCCCCCCGCCCCACCCCGAATTGCCGCCAGCTTTAATGGCCGCTCTTTGCTCGTCGGTTAGGCGCGGGCTCGCCGAGGCGGAACCGGATTAGTTTTGGTTCAGGGCGGTGTTTTACGGAGAAGAGCTCAGACCGCTCGCTTTGCTTCCTTCCCTTCGTCCGTGCGTACGGTCGATGTTTGCCTCATCTCTCAGCTTCCCGGTTAATCGAGGACATCAGGACGCGTTGCTTAATAAATCTTTCGTTTATGTTTTTTTTTTTTTTCCACAATCTGAGGTTCTAAACCATTTGTTTCGTTCACAAGAACAGATAGCAAAGCAAGCGACATCAGCGCCCAGCCGCTCTTCCCGAATGCTGCCTCGTGTTCCCGCTGACGACTGAGGCGGCTGTTGTTATCCCACCGGAGTCTGCGGACGCACCCACTCCGGAGTACATTTCCAAATCTTTAGTAAAGCGTGCGCAATAATTCCGATCTGTAACGGGGGGAAATCACAGACGCAGGTGAGGCCACACCAAAATAAAACGGGTTGTAGTCCAGTAAGGTGTCAAAACAGGAAGCAAGAGTCTCTTTCAGGAGTCTCTGCCCATCTTACTGTCAAATGCTTGACGTCCAAAACTTCCTCAAGACATGATTCTCGTCTCAACATAAATTTGTACCTGCTTTTATTCCCCCCTGCCCGTTATGCACCTTCTTCAGTCAGAGCTCATCCTCCAACTGGTGCCGGATGCCGCGGCCGACATTAAATCAGGCACGGAGAGACGCGAACAAGCCGTATCTTACATCTCCAGCTGACCCAGCAAAAGCGAATAAATATCTCCGGCGTGATTGTGTTTGTGTAAAACAAATGAGGTTCGGGCCGAGAAGCTGCAGGCTGGGCCGTTTTTATCCCACGTCAACACGGAGGAGCCATGTGAAACATTTATTTCTCGCTGCGAGGCACGTCCCTTTTTAAACAAAACCGCTTCTTCTGCCAAGCGCGATTACGTTGGTTTTCCCATCAGGCCCACGGACAAATTGCAATATATGGCCGCCGACGGGAGCGGGAAGACCCGAGAGCTGCAGAGTGGAGGAATTTAAATCTTGGTATCTTTTCTTCTTGTCACCGTTAAAGCGGAAGCTGTCACGGCGCCAGCCGTTTGTCTGAAAGCGCGAGCGGCTCCGCTTCGGGCCGCGCGGGACGCTGTCGCGCTCATTTCTGCTGTCGTTTTTTTGTGGACCAGATCATTTGTGCGGCTTTTTTGTTCTGATCATGTGTTCCGCAGGGGGCGGAATCTAAAGAAGTTAATTCGGTTTTCTCCGGTAGGACGGGGATCGCTCGCTGACCCGTGTCGCGTGAGCTTGGGGCCCCACACATGATTTTTTTCCATTTATTATCTATATATATATGCAATATCGAGAAGCTATTCTTTTTTGATTGCACCATCCTTAAATAATTATACAAAATGATTTCATGTCGTGCGTGAAAACATTTTACTTGCCACGTTCATTGCTGACGCCTGGGGTTGCAGAAAGAACTTGACCTCGGGGTCACCATAAGGTTCACTGCCGCACTGCAAACGACCGCCCGTGCCGTACGTGCCGATAACAGTTCACAGCGATCGCGCTTGGGGCTTTTTTTCATCGCGCCATGGACACGACCGGGGGGTCGGGGGGCTCGGCCGTGCAGGTCGTCCCGGGTTACGGAGCAGAGAGACAGGAAAATTGGCTGACCTCTGTCCTCACGCAGCAGCGGCCCGGCCGGACTGTACGGCGTACTGCACGAGCCAGTTTGTTAACAAAGCCTAATGCGCCTCCACTGAAACAACTTTTCAAAATCACGCAGCTGCGTTCAACTAAGTCAGCGTGCCCTGAGACATTGCGATTACCACGAAGGCCGTGAAGCGCGATACAACAAGACGGACACGCCCGCTGACGCAGGCGGAGCACGCTGGCAACGCGGCCCGCTATTTATACCGAGAGAGCATCTCGTCAAAAATAAAACCTCGACTCGCTGCGTTTCTCTAATTCCCCTGGCATGGCAGACGGGCCCAGCGCTGCCAGGACGACTTCGCGAGGAGCGGCCCGGCCCGCGCGTCTAATATAAGCAGTCGCGACAGTGTCGCTTATTAAGACAAATAAGCCGCGGTGCCGGAGCGACGGTGCGGAGGAGCGACGGTGCGGAGGAGCGACGGTGCGGAGGAGCGCCGCGTCGCGACGCCGTCATTTGAAGGCGAGGGAGCCGAAGCCACTTGTTCCGCTCCGCGCCCGCATCCCAGCGAAGTCGCTCCTCTCTGATCTGAAGAGAATGGATATACCTGTCACCGCGCCGTGTACCGCTTGCTCTAAATCCCGCTAATTACCGTCTCGCGCGCTTCTGGCGGCCCCGGGAAGAAAAGGAAGTGGGCGAGGGAAGAAAGCAACTTTTGTGAAGCAGGTCTATTGTTAGCCCAAATCCCTCCCGGAGCCCTCCGGAGATTGAAGCTTATAATACACTCTGTGATACAAAAAGTGCCGGACAGAGCTAACAACATCTTTTGAGAGTTGAGGCCCGGTTGCGGCCCACCATTTATAATCGCCCGGTTTTGAACTTCGTGCCGCTGACAAATCGGAAAAAACGCCTCGACGGCGCTGAACTCGGAGGGAATGGTACCCCGCAGAGCCCGAGTAGGAGGGAAACTGTCATATTAGCTGTGACGCGCCATCCAATTTGATATAACCGCTCTCCGCGGGAGCGCGAACGGCGGAGACGCGGCGGCTCTCGACAGAGCGCCGAGCGGTTAGCGTGCCAGTTGGTCTTACTTGTTAATTGGCGGGTGGCATTAGCACGCAGTAGCTCGCCAGCAGCGGTCACTGAGCGTCCAGCAGCGCGTATTTTTTCCGACGGTGCACAGACAAACTTCTTGTCTTTTTTATTTTCTTACCATCCGCTACCAGCAACTAAAGCATCGTTAATGTCTTCGTACGGTTTTGTTAGGGATACATGAGGTTAGATAAAGATGGCCGGCATCGTCAGATGTCCTTTATGCCGGAAATCTGAGGCGGCAGAATCGTATATTTTTAAAAATAATATGTTTCTGGTGTACACGTGGAAAATTGGGTCTGATTGCGGGGTTTCTATGACACAGAGGCCTTCAAATCAGGAGGAGGCGTCCTCTGGGAACACCGACCGTCGGCAGCAAATGTCACGGGTGAGCGCACAGCCCAATCCACTGAATCCACCAGATTCTCACGGCCGAGCGTTCTCACTAACCCAGACGCCGCCGGTTCTTCGCCGGGGCGTTTTCGTCAGCGTCGTTAGCGGCGCAGATCTCAGCCACGTGATTTAAGCGACGGACGCGCGCACGTGAAGACGGGCTCCGGCTTACCGATGTCACCGAACTTCCCGAACTGACTTTCGGGCGGCTTTAACAGAACTGTCGGCGTGTTTGTACGTGACATTCCTTCAAAAATCGCTGCGGATGCAGTGAAAAGTAATGTGCTTTTTTTTTGAATATCGCAATAAGTATCCCGTCTGTCTTTGTATCTCAATTTCCATCCTCCTCTGTTTCTGCAAGATGGAGGCATTTCGCTGTGAAATGTAGCGCTTTTGTGATTATTTGTCCGGCGGTGACTGACTCACTGACTGGCGGACCCTGCAGTAGGGAGGAAAATAAGTCATGGGGATGTGGGGGGGTTTTGAGCTGAGAGAGACACACAGGAAGTGAAATCCAAAGCCCCAGTTACTTTCCCACCGCCTCATATCCACATAACACACAACTGATGGTCCTACATGACTTGCGACAACTGCTACAAAAAAACATCCACTTTTACAAAGCTTCAGGTTCATCTTCGGTGATGAAATGTATCAAATACATGATGTCTAACTCGAGCACTTACTTTATGCACGCGAACAGATTTGTATGCGATTCCCCGTGCGAATGAGGGCAAACGCACCGGGGAGATGAAAACTCGGCGGTTTCCCACGTTTTTCGGAGACTTCTCCCCCGCCGCGCGCGCCGATGCGGGTGACTCGTCGCTCGGCCCGGGGCGAGCGGCAGCTGCGAGGCCGGACGGTCGCCGGCGGAGATGCAGAGTGCCCTGAGGCCTTCGTCGGGCGGCCAGAGGTGCAGCAGTAGTCAAAAGCAGGAAGCGCGTAGATTTCCGAGGAGAAGCAAGCGCGCGCATCGAATGGGGGAAAGCCCCCCCCCCCCATAAGGCCCCTGTCCTGCTCATGCATGATTCATAAATGTTTCCTCTCTTTTATGCAGACTTTGCTGTTTCCGGAGAGGGCAAACGCGTTGATGAGCGGGTCGTTGTATGGCTAATCTCTGTAAGAGACTCCATTTAAGTACTTGGGATCCATCGTGCCGCCTCCTGTTTCTTTTGACAGGAATTCAACCCAAACTAAAAAGATTTTGCTCATTGTCACATGTAGTCCGTTTACCGATACAACAAAGCCATACAGTACATTATATGTCGCACACGTGGTAGTGATTCGCACTGATACGCACAGGAAGTTTCCCCTCCGTCTTGTCTTTTCCTTTTCTTTGTGGAAGTTGCTGCCGCTTCAGGCTCATATATTTTCCCGCTCTTTCATTGCAGTCTTTAACAAGGCATGGCTCATTAACCCCCTCATCGCGCGGCGTATATATTAATTTACGATGATAACGGTGAGAGACTTCTCATCAAAACTTGGCGTCATTTCAAAAAAACAGTGGGTTTGACTTCAGACACGGGTAGCCTGAAAGAGATTGGAATTATTTCTACCTGCATTAGATATGCATATGTTTACATGTGCACTGGTTATAACTCAGGGCGTAACCTTTACGCGGGACGGTGGGAAATGTGGCAGGGCCTCCTAAGCACGGTTCTGCCCTCATCCAACGCAGAAATCAAATCCGGCTTTAAGGCTCTTTGCTGACTTCATTACCTCAGCAGTTTGGTGTCGGGCTGCCTGAGCTCCTCGAGATTTGGCCTCTGCATCTATTCGCGGAATTATCAAGTCATGTAAGATGAGAGCAGAAGCATAAAGTGAAGAAAGCCCAGTGGCGTCCCTTGACCGTCGTTTTCAAGGGTAACGGGGTCTAACCCGCCGCTGGCGATGACGATGGAGGCCCGTTGCTGACTTGACGAGTGCGCTGTTTTTTGGCCAGCCTCCTGGCATTTCTCCTGGAGTAAGGGCTCCCTGGAACCGGGAGACAGCGCGTACGTGTACGGAGCGGGATGCTCCAGAATCCTGACCTGTATCTGCGCCTTTAAACGCACCAGCTGTTTCAGCGAGCAGCTTTTACGACCGGAGCTGTTCGTCCTTCCCAAACTTTGTCTACTGCGTCTCGAAAATGAGGCTCAAAATCGATCAATGTCAAAAGCGCGTCGTACTTGTTCTCCCAGCTATCAAACAGCCCGGAGCACCAATTTGTTATTTCGCCGAGTGCCGAATTCATTTACAGTAAGCTTTCTTGTTCTCAAAGTGGCAGCATACTGTATCCTACCTGAAATGTTTAATACTGAGGATCCTCATCATTATATCTGCCTTTCCCCCCACACAGACAAAGTATACACAACTGTGTTTATGCCAAGTTCAACATGTTAGTAGCTCGACAGGGGTTGGAAAGTAAAGGTGGAAGGTTCAGACTTAACTGCAGTTCAGAGTCCAGACTATTAGCTTTGTGAGAACCCTCCGCTGATAGCGAAAGCCTGACCCAGAGGTTTCGTGATTTCACTTTCGCGAAGTCTGAGGGGGAAAAAAAAGAATAGAGGCTGACAGATTTGAAACCCTTGACGACCGCACGTGCCAAACTCCAGCCCCGGGCAGCTGTTGTTTTCCACACATTTCACTCGTAGAGAAATAGGCCATGAGTAAAGTCCATGGGTATAATACGTCATCACATGCGCTTACAGTCACCAAGCAACTAGATATGTTTCATCTTTAGTGTAACTCAACTTTCGTCCTTCCATTTGATGCAACTTCAACTTTTAACCAACTACTTTTGCCATTTATAGATACTTAGGACGATTTTCCGTATGAAAGACACCGTGCATTGAGGCGATAGTGTGACGTCACACCGAGTCTGAATTTGTTGGAGTGAGAAAAGTTTTGAATGCAGGACTTTTTAAAAAAAAACAACAAAAAAACAACTTGCATCCTCCAGTGTCGCATAGTTTAGTTTTAATGAATGGAATTCAACGGTGGCTCGGAAAGGCGCGAACGAAAACGTAGTGGGGGAGGTAAAAAAAAAAAAAAAAATTGCATTCGAGCGTATTCATCGCTTATACAGTAGTACAGTACTGCGATGACATCGCGCACTTCGCTTCGCGTGTTCCATCGGCGGACGCTAGGAGCTGTCTGTGGTGCTGAACGCGCGGCGGCGGCAGCGGCGGCGGCGGTGCTGCCCTGAGAGAAGCGCCCGTAACAGAGCACCGAGCGGGGCACCGGCAGCGGCAGCGGCGGCAGCAGCTCCACACTCTCCAGCCCTCCAGCCGGCGGAGTCAGTACAGCAAAGTGGTCTGTAGTCGTGCTAGCGGACCAAAACTGAAACCACCCCCCTCCCGTGCCCTCCCCTCCCCTCCTTGTCTCTGTGAATGAGTAAATTGAGACCGGCTGAAGTCGGCGGGAGGAGCGCGCAGCGTGTGCAGTCGGAGCTCGGCGGAGCTCTCAGTCTTTCGGTCCGCGGGAGGAAAAGTGTTGAGCCCAAGGACGTTCACCGCACCAGAAGCGACGCCAAGCGCGATGGACGCGATCGGACATTATTTTCTCCCGCTGCTTGTCCTGGTGGCGACGGTGACAGAAACGGGCGCCAAAGGTAAGAAATTGTCCCCCCCAATATTTTTTTTTTATTTACTCTCTCCCTATCTTTCTCTCTGTCTCTCTCTCTCTTTCTCCGCGTGTTAAATGCGAGTGGCGACCTCGCTGCTCCTAAACGACACGTTTGTGTTGTCTTGTTTTTAGCCCGGGAAGCTTTCCGTCTCCTCCGTCATCGTCTATCAATCCCTCCATGTGCTGATTTTTTTTTTTTTTTATTCCCCCCCCTTCTGGACAACACACTCCTTCGCGAACGCATGATCGCTAATATCGGGCTGTGGTGCTTTCGGTCAGGTTGGGTCCTTCTCGTTGCATTTGGATAATACCCGCAAAGCATCCGTGCGTTGTTCTTCAGAGCCCGTTAAAGTTCGACGTGAGACGCATCTGCGGTGGCTCCAGAAAGTCTTGTCTTTGTTCACGGTGTGTATTAACCGCACACGGATGGAAATGGCATTTTTTGCTCTCCACTGTTCACTCAAGAACCCTTCATAATGAAGTAAAGAAATTGAAAAATCGACGTCTGGCATTTACAGGAGTGTTCAGATGCTGCTTGCTCATGATCCCAGTACACGCTTTGGATTTGGAAGTTTATGGCAAACTCTCATCCCACCCCTCAGTTCTGTCCAGTTAGCACTATTTGACAAAAAGCCCGAGCAGGCTGTCCTTTTACTCAAAGCGGCTTCCCTTTTCTCCACTCCACCATAAGGGCTCGATTGATGGAGAGCTGCTGAGATGGCCATCCTCCCAGCAGGTTCTCCCATCTCGAGGGTCCACTCCAAGGTGCACCTTAACCTGTTCAGCGGTTTGACCGGACGGCCGACTCTTGGGAGGGTCCTGGTGGTGCCCGGTTGACTGCTTTTGTGAAGGAGAGATGCTGGTTTTTGATCCTTAATCAACATTTACCATTTCTGAAATATCAACATTACCTGCTCGAAAATGAAACGCAACAATAGTTCTAACTGCTTATATAACTGCTCTGTAGTTTCGCCATCCTTGACTCAATTTAAGTTTTCAAAAAAATCAAAAATAAAAAAGGGAGAAAAAAAAAACTCAAGGAGGCAACCAGGCTGATAAAAATGTCATTTTCCAGCCTTGCAAAAAAAGAAAAGAAAAAAGTAGAAGGGCTCCAATTGAGTGCAGCCTATCTCCTGGTCCTCCTGTCAAAGAAGTGGGATGGTTGATAGTGTTTTTGCAGCCTCCATGCATTATTCATGACAAAATAGAGATGGCTACAAAACACGGGTGACGTTGGAGAGCTGTCTCCCTGGATAGCTGCGGCCGTTTGAACAATCGTTCAATATTTTCTACTCCCTCGTACTTCAAAATTAAGTCCCAGGGATTTATTATCAAATCAATTCTCTGGCTGTATAGCCTGTGGATTTAAAAAAAAAACAAAACCTATTATCCAAACGTAATACAAAGGGCTCTCTGTATTGATAGATGACAGAAGAATGTACTTGTGAAGGAAAGACCTTATCAGACGGCAAACTCGCGCCTTTTTTCATTTTTACGTGGCTGACTCCGCCGCCTTGACAATTCAGGGTTGAGACGGTTTGCTCACGCCCTGTCCGTAGTGCTGCTGACGCGACTAATCGCGACACGGGCGGATCGAGCCGCTCGCCGGGCTTAATCCGAACTCCCGGCGTTCCGCCGTAACCTTTTTGAAGCCGAGAGGTGAGTTTCACGCGCAGAATCGGCGGCTGAGCGAGGTGGGGCCGTCGCGCGGGGGGTCAAGCAGCGGCGAGTTTTGCACAGCAGCTGATGCCGAGGCCAGTTTGCGTTGCACAAGCGCGAGTCTGTACTTGTGTTCCCACAGGAGAATTAAGTGGACTGAAAAATAAAGCAAAGTATGGAGACTAAAACCACTTTCCACCGCACAGTACTGCTGATGTGCACTTTTGAATGCGATACAGAAGGGAAAAAGGGAGATGCTGCTCACAGCTGGCAAGGAATGAAAAAAAAAAAAACCCAACCAAACAAAATGCAGATGGCGGTGGGCAGTTCCAGAGAGATCTCACGAACAAAACAAAACAAAAAAAAAATCTCTTGCTTTTCTCTTTGTGGAGTGAAATTGGTGGTGCCTGATTATCCAGCTGGATCAATTTTTTTTTGTTCGTGGAAAATGAGGGGGGGGATTTTGCAGGGTATGTATGTACATAAAACACAAGGCGTGTAATAATGCGCTGAAAAGGGGGGGGGTCGGAACCACTTTCTCGTAAGAACGCCCTTTATGAAGTACATATGAGCTGCTTTATAGATCATTACGGTTATATGCTGATGATAGGAACAACTTGTGGAGTGACCTCTCTACATGGCGAGTCATTAATTAGTAATAGTAATTGGCTCTGGGTCTCAACCCAACAGCAAAGGTCAGTAAGTCATCCTTGAGGGTATAATGGCAATAAGTCATTGATGGTTACAGCGCTCCGTACCGATCCGTAGCAGTAGATGTTAGGTTGTTATTAAATGGGTTTTTGTTCCGGCTGCCCTGTGATACTTTAAAAAAAAAATGTTCAGGTCGGGGGGGTCAAACTGTCTCTCCGAAGAAATAAATGCGATGGAAGATAAACACCGGCCGCGGCTTCGCAACCCCGAAACTGTTTCACTTCAATGACGGGCGCCCGTACTACACCCGTAAATACCATCTTCCAAAATCCAAAAATCCATTTTTGATGTTGCTTAAAACTTTTGGACGTTATAGATAATTTTAAAAGAAATTCTCAGAGCTTGAGACTTAAATAAAACTATATTACTGTATTATACTACTGTACTGCTACTCCAATGCTTTGAATCTGTCATGTCTATTCATTGTCCGTCCATCATGGGCACTGTTAAGAGGAATCGGCTCTATGCAGAAGCGCCACCCGAGGGCAAGCGATACTTCACATTAACACTGGCCATCATTCACCCTGCCCGCTGATTAGCCTGTAATCAGCAGCGCCGAGGCCCCGCAGCCACTTCATCCAGCTGCCACTTCTCGCTATGATACCGACTCAAAGCGCCTCGCTGTCGCCGGCCTGCCAAAAACGCGTGTTCCTCGAGAGCTTCGCTCCGCAACGAAATAGCCCCCGGCACGAAACAAACGCCGCGTCTGCGGGTCAGCCGGGACGGCAGAGATCAAAGAGGCCGTCCTCCCTTCGGGTAACTGCTGGCTTGTGGCTGACCTTGAACTCCGACCTTTCCGGAAGACAGGCAAGTGTCCCCTGCAGGGATCTGCATCGGGTCTGGTGGTGCAGGTTTCATAACAGTCTTTGCAAATCGGAGATACAGCGCGCCGCATCGCACACTATCGTACTCCAAAGCGTGTCACAACGCATCTCAGCCTTTCATATGAATCTGTGTCACGGCCTCAGGACCGCAACTAGATGTGACGGTCGCTGTGATGGATACCGTAACCGAAGCACATTTGCGTTTTCTGTGAGGTAGTTTTTATATTTTGAAAATGATGCCGTGTAAGTGCAAGGATGGAAAAAGCGGTGACGTCAAATCCACGTGATTTATAAGTTGAAGAACGAAAACAAAGCTTTTCGATTTTTATCTTATTTTTTGCCAAATATATTCAAGGTGAAAAACTGAAGTCTCTCATTCACGAACACATTCAGATGATTCGCTGCTGGACTCCGAACTGTGGTCAGGTCGCGCCCTGGTTGCTTTAATGTATCCCTGAGATGCATCCGCAGCAAACAAAATAATTAAGTGGACTGGACACAGTTTCGAAAGACACACACCTGTGTGTGTGTGTGTGTGTGTGTCCCGCAGTTTCCACGGCATCGCGCTCCCACAGCAAGGAACTCTCCGTGGGCCTCCGGGATAAAGTTGTGATGAGGTGCGGGTCGGGGCAAAGCCACAAAACCGTTTGTAAAGCTTTGAGTGTTGCCGGGAGCGCGGCGGCCTCGGTTATTGTGAAATAGAAGTTCGGCGTCGGCGCGGGACAGAAGAATACCAGAAAGGCTGGAGAGTAATTGAAAATCTGCGGTCAACGCGTGGTGTTATTGAAGGGCTGTGCTGGCGCTGTGAGATATCTCAATAAGCATCGCTCCGAGAGGAAGAGGAAGTGCCTTCGGCCCGCCGTCAATCACGACGGTGCAGACGAGCTCGCTCGTGAGGCGACGGCGTCGCCGTTTCGGCTTTGGGCCGGCTTCGACTCGAGGCTCCACGAGCAATCAGCCCTGCTTCCCCTCCATGGTTTACCCCCCCACTGCCACGCTTATTCATCGGTCTGTCTCTCTCTCTCTCTCTCGCTGGTTACAGCAGTCTGTGCTGTCTGAGAGCGGGGCCGAGCGAGCTACGGCGGAACCCGGCGCGGCAGCTGTTTTGATGATGTCCCCGAGGTTTCCGGGGTCAGGAATTCTGTCCTTTTCCCTTCAGATTACCGGCCAGATAAATACATTGGCCCCGCCTGACCCGCGAGCGAGACGCGTCCCCCGGAGTCCCAACCCCGGGGCCCGCGGTCCGTCATCATTGTCAGAGCTCTAGTGGGAGAGCCACCTGAAACTAATGGCAGGGATCGCGCCGGGCCGAAGGGGCGTTCTTTCGGAACTGTAAATGTAACAATTAAAAGGTCGACAGTCGAGCCCGAGTAATTATTCTGCTGGTTGTAGCGCTAGGACTTCAAAACACCTTTAAAAAAATGTTTTTCCCTCCCCGCTTTGACGGAGCTGCACTCGCATTCCTAACGCACCCTTGATTTACCGCCGAAGGTGGTGAAGTTATTGAGCAGAAACATTCGTGGCCCCCCGACGTTTCTCAAAGATGGCTGAACTATTATTCGCGCCAACGTTTCGGGAAAAAAAGACGGGACTCGACAGATTTCATTCTCTCTCGTTGGATCCGACCGCGGGCGCTCTTTGGTTTACACGTACGTGCTCTGCAACACCGGGGATAGTGCAAAAGCTATATTTACGTCCGAAGAGGCGTTTGTTGTTGTGTTTCACATGTCGTTAGTGAGAATAACGCTGGAGACAAACCGCGGTGGTCGCTCACCAGAAACTAGCGCCGGGCGGCGGCTGTCAATTAGACGGTTAATGCGAAAAAGGAGTGTTACAGAACCAAATGTTTCCCAACAGGTTTTTTAAAAATTATTTTATTTCATTTATCAATGCTGAATCAAAAGCACTGACACCACCAAGTCTTTGTTCCAGAAGCGCGCGCCTTTAAAGATGTGTGTTATTTGAGCTTTATCGCTCTATTTCGATTTGCCTCTTTTCCTCCTTTCCGTGACTCAAGAGGATGATCTTCACGAAACAAGTTTCGCGTCATCTTCAGATTAAAGTCACCATTGTGACTCTCCTGTGATAAGCAACACCCCCCCCCCCCCACACACACACACACACACACACACACACACAAAAATGCACACCCTGTTCCCACCCCCTTCATCATCCCTGCCACGGCAGAAAAGCAATTTGCTCTCGGTGTCACTGATCTGATGCAATCAGCGCTGCTTCACGCTCTTGAATAAGGAAAAGACAGCGGGAAAGGACACTGTGTTTAATTAAACCGTGCGGGGTTTTTTTAGTTTTTTTTTTGCAAATGCGACGCATCGCGTAATTCGGGGCTGGAGGATTTGCGAAGGTGGCGTGTTCAACACCTGCTTTCCGATTACGCCTGATTAACCTATCCAAACTCGCCTGTTGCTCTCATCGGGGGCCGGTCGGGGCGCCGGGGCTGCGCTCTCCTTCTAATTGTCTCCGAGGCCTTTTTCCCCTTTGAAGCGCTCAATTGGAAACGAGTGTTATCAAAATTCAGCGCCGCTCCCTCTCGCAGGAAATGGGGGCGCTGGGTTCTTTACACACAGCTCCCGATGCCTCCGGAGAGGAGCTGAGGGGGGGCCGAGGGGTGGAGTACTTTCATTTTCCCTTTTCTCCGTCTGCACCCAACCCCCCCACCCCCTTCTTTGCATAACACTCTCCTCTCAAGCAAGCGGTGTGCCTGTGAAGTGTTTACCCTCGCCTCTGCCAGTCAAAACCGGCTTCCCGAAGGCTGCGTTCATCTGCGTCGCAATACCTCCCGTCTCCTCCCCTGTTTGAGATTTCTGGTGACGGAGCCTCTCGGAGTCAAATTAGAGGAGATGCGAGCGGGACGCGAGGCGCTTTGAGCCGCACCTGCTTTGCGTGTCACCATCACACCCCACGTTCTGTCATCTTTGAACGCCGCTTCAGCTCTCCGTCGCGTTCGCTCTTTGAGCGACACTCCATGACGCGACTCGTCGCAGAATGAGCAGAACGTCTCTCATTTGGCTCCGAATCTGACAATAGAGCGCTCTCTGAATCCAATTCCGCTCGCAGATACACTTAATTCTACTTCAAGTCTGGGAATAATTCCCTGGCTCCCAGCTGCTGCATTAATACTTAACACGCTCTAATTGATAGCTGTCATGTTGCAGCTGTCACTCAACATCGCGCCCTGGGCAAACGGGGATATTTTGCTACGAATCAATGGCCGGTCTGAGTTATGTACGGCTTGATGCCTCGCCTCGGCCCGAACGGCCGATCTGCGAGCCCCCGTGGACGTTTCGGAATAACAATGATGGATCATGCGGCACATACGGCCTGTGACCGCCTCAGACAAGCCATTGAGGATTTGATGGACGGTGGTCAGCAGGATATTAACTATTCATCAAATCATGCATTCAATTAAAAAAAACACTTTGTTATAACCGCATGCCGTTATTTTTGCTATTGTAGCCGGGAAAAGCGGAATTATTGACCTTGACAGCCTGAAGGTGGCCTGCGTGGCGATTCTTTTGCTTTAATGTGATGAGGTACAAACCTATCTGGCAGTTTGCATAGAGGAGGGCACGAATGTACACCGCAATCTGTCCAGTAGCCGCTGAGAAATTTTAGCCTCGGGCGAATAAAAAATTTCCACCCCGCTGTCGATGCCAGCGGGAAAAATCGGCGGATCAGCAAAGTCAGTAGGATTCCTTGTCCGGTAACACGAACGGCTGCTGCGGCTTCAGCTCCAGTCCGTCTATTAACGGTAACAGCGGCTGGAATTCATCCTCTGAGGACCATGAGCGGTCAAAGGATGATTTACAACACTGGGGCAGGGTTGTATTCTAAGTTTTGGCAGTGGTGGGTGTGTTGTACCAAACAGGCTGATAAATAAAGGAAAACCACTCACTGGTATCACACTTTCGTACAGTAATTGCATTGTTGTGCGTGATATTTAAAGGTGTTTCGATGGATCACATTCATATCCATGACAACAAAATATTCAAAATAGCACATCGTTTTACATAATTGATTACGTCTGTTATCTCAGAATGCGCAGCGCTGTTGCCTGCCGTCTTCATTACTGTTTACACATGAGTTGAAATTACTTTTTGGAAGTGTGATGGTTCTGAACGTCAGCGATATCATCTTTGAACTGATCCCAGACAACAAAACAGTGCCGCAGGATCCTCCTCGGCCCCCCTCGTGGCTTTTAGCGACGGCGCAGACTGTCATCTGATTGTCTCTTCGCTGTCAAACGCATTACTTGGGTAAGCAGCAACTCAGAACGCCCGGCTTTGACAAGCCGCGCTTCGCAATCGGCATCGGCCGCCCCTCATTTCCCCGATGATCTCTCATTTCCCCCCCTGTCAACATCTCATCCGCCCTTCTCGGGCTTATTTTTAGCCCCGGCCTGCCGCGCGCAGCCTCGGCGGCCGCTCCTCTCGGCCAAGAGCTGCATCGATCCGGCGGTGGCGGCAGCAGCAGCGCGGAGCCAGTGTTTGTGCAGAGAATGTGGCCTGTCCGCTTTCCTCTCACGCACTGGCAGACTGTACACACCTGCCTAATTGGGGCTGGCGTCTGCTGTGCATACAGAGCCAAGAGGTCTCTCCACAACGATTAGGACTCTGACAGGCTTGGCTCTCTCTTAGGCTGCCGCTCCACATCCGCAGAGCTTTTCGGCGTGGGTGTGTGTGTGTGTAGGGGCGCGTGTCGCGGCTTGATCCTCACCGACGGCAGCGGCGGAAGCAACTGGCTTTGCGTGTGCGCCACCGTACGTGCATATGCGAGTCCGATGGTGCGCGGAGTCGGAGAAAGCAGGAAGCCGACCCTCGTCAGCGGAAGGTCGCGACTTGCTTCGCGTCCTCTTCTTGGGATGTTAGCGAGCTCAGCCGAATTCGTGCCGGGAAGAATCAGAATGTTGGTTCGGGAGGATGACGATAACAAATGGCGGGGCAAATGAGACCGCCGCGCTGCTTTCAAGCCCTGAGCCGACTGCATTAGCGTCTGGGGTACGAGTCAAACAGTAATTGCAGGAATCCGCCGCCGTTGCGGCTTCTTGATGCTTCTCCGCCGGAAAAACGTCTCATGAGTTTTGTTATAAAAGCGTGAACACGAGTAACTATAGTGATGGCTGGATCCCCCATGCTCCGAGAGGACGAGCGTTTGAGTTTGCGTAGGGGCTGCTGCACGCAAGGTCCAGACTGAACAGCTGTTTGTGTAAATAAGACATGTTGGTTTGCGTATATCTTGGAACAAAGGGCCGAGACTAGGAGCCTGTTCGCCCTTCTGTTTCATTTTCTCTTTCGCAGCAGCGGCATCGCCCACCTGAAACTGAGTTTCACAAGGATCGAGCTGTAGTAGTGTGTGTAGTCGTACTTGGTAACGTTTGGGATCTCACTGGCCGCTCCATCACCGAGAGACAGCCGGCATACCGCCCCTCCTCGAAATATTTCTGCGCTTCGGGTGGTCATCCCATTGTGGGAGGACAGCGGCTCTGAGCAAGTGGCGTCCACGGCGTTCTCGACGCGGCTTGACAAAATGGAGCTTCAGCCCTCCCTCCCTTGTCCTTTTTCCGCCGCCTGAGCACCACCCAAAGCATCGCAGTTCTTCCGCCACGCCTGACAGATGGCATCAAACCCTCCTCCAGCATCTTTTTGTTTGTTCGGCGCCTTGCAAATGTTCTGCTTTTTGATCCAAACGCCTCAAAAAGTTGGATTCATCTGTCCCTAGCACTTTTCCCCAATCTTCCCCTGGCTGGCGCCTGCGTTCTGTTGCTCGTTTCAATCTTTTCCTGTGTTGTGGGTGAAGGGAGTAGTCAGCACCGAATAGCCTAATGTGGAATAGCCTTCATTCTTTAGAACGACGACACGTGACAAATTTCAGCACAAACATAGTTGCACAAGGGTATTTCCTTTGATTGATTTAGCCTTTCACCTTGACAAAGTTGCATTAGGCAAGCAATCCTTAGTTACATTTTATTGCTTGTATTGCGTTTGCTATTGTTACCGTGTCTCTTGTGATTGAGGATGACTTACATCTGGAACAGAACCCACGAATTCCAGTTTCACTTTGTCATCGTCTGCTCCTTCGCATCCTCTCGCTTCCATGTGATGGACGGCGGGGAAGCTCGGCTTGTGTGAATCACGACGAATTGTTTGGGCCTCTCACGATAAACCACGATTTTTACGAAAAGAGTCCCAAAGTAGCGACCCTGCCTACCTGGCTCACATCAGGTCAGATTATGTGGAAAATGAGCCGCGGGTCTTTACAGCATGAAGGGAAGTCGTTCATGCATCACGCGTGTGCGGCCGCTCGTCCTCCGGTGCGGAGGGGAGTTGAGCTGTCAGCTTTCAGGGCACGCCACTTGGTCACGAGAAGAGCCCAAATCCCTCGGGACCTCACAGGTTAGGCCAAAGAAAACGTTCCAGGTGGAGGACCACTGATGGTATTGCTTTCATTATCCCGCTCAGGGGTAGGCCCCTGTCCCTACGAAGCTAAGGGGTTTATGGAAAATGAAAAACAATCCCCCGAAAGAGTTAGGTATGTTAGATACGCTATTACGTGCTTAAAGTTCACTTTGAATTCTAGCCCAGCGTTAGATGAATTCAGCAATTACTGCTCGGATTTGCCTTGTTTTCCCCTACCAAGGAACACTGAGGCTCAGGTATAGTAGCATGTTGAGAAGTGATTGGCAGAGAACGAAAAACAACAAAAAAAAGGTCGTATCATAAACCTGTTGTGTTGTCAAACTTATCCAGGAGGCTCCTGCCACAGTTTGGCGGAGTTTTGAATTCAACACTTGAAACAGATGCAGACGTGACTCCGGATAAATGCTACTGTTGCAGCGTGTCTGCTGGGTGTAAATGTGCATGCGTGTCGCGAGCAACTGTTTCAGTCAAGTATCAGTCCTGTGAGCTAGTTGTATGTCGGTGTTCAGCGGGTTGTGGCATCCTGAAGGCAATAAATCAACAAATGTTTGCGCGTAGGCCGCACATGTTATGGATTGAAATCAAATTTAGCAGTGGACTGGATGAAAACGTAGAAGGAGCAACTTTAGATCCCTTTAGATTGTGTCATCTTCTAAGAGTTGCGCCATTCTAAAAAAAAAACCCATATTTTTTCAAACTAAGCTAGCTTTTATTACAGAGAGCCTGAAATCTGCAGAGAATACATTTCCCGTGGTGATATTAGTATCTAGATATAGCATCTGTGAGGCCCAGGGGCTTGATTCCTCGCAGTAATGGCCTCTTTAGCGCAGTACGCGCTGCGGATGATTGCGGCTGGGCTGTCGCTTATTCGCACTAAGCCGAGCCATTTGCCGAGGACGGCGTGAAAGGCCCGCGTGGGCCGCCATCGCAGACCGGTGCCACGTGAATAAAAGGGGGCAGAAAAGGGAAAAGCAGAAACCTGCACTGACGTGCCACCTGCTTTTACGCTTTCATTCAGCCACTTCAGCTGTTTTCTCCTTCACAGTTTATTTATTCAGCTGAATGTGTATGCGCAGACGGAGAAGCTGGGTGGGTTTTTGTGCTGTATATGTAATATTGTGAACATTATTTCAGCGCCTCAGCGGCGTCGCTGAAGTATTAGATGTTTTTTTTTTTTGTAATGCCGGGATCCTCGTCGCAAAACTTCTCGGGAATTTAATGAGAAGGGAGCAATGCGTATTAATCACTTCCATGGTAATGAAGGGCGCGGGCTGGGCTTTAGAGCCAAGCGCAGTGCATGAAATAAACTGACCAAAAATAAATGCCACTGACAGTACGCCCCCCCCCAAGCTCTCAGTCTTGCGATAATAAACATAAAACATGCAAATGCAGAGTCGAGATACAGAACACTGTCACAAGAAATCAGCTGCATCGTTATTTACCTTCAGGGTTGCCTGGCAAGCCGCAGAGCGGCGTCTTGAGCTAAACGAACGGCTGGCAAATCCACAAAAGTGAGACGAGTGCCCAACTTTTGCATGGAAATTTCCTGGAGTGTTGTGTGTGTGGAGTACACCCGGTGAAAGAACTGGCGGTATTAGCCCGGCAGTATTCTTGAATAAGGCTTAATTACATAGCAAGGAAATGCTGCTGGTGGGGGGGGGGGTCGATTTGTGCTCTGAATGGATGGAGAATGTGACGAGGACCTGAGTTAGACTGCTCTGCTCCCACTCACTAACCAGCACCTGTTTCCATAAAGGGCACTATTCAAAACTCCCACACTACGAAATAACAGGCTGGCAAATTCCTCCCCGTGTTGTGAATTACACTCTATGAAAGCAGGAGAAGGAAACCGCATGATGCGCACATAAATGAGGCGTTAAATGTTCTTTTAATTCTACTGCTGGAGCGGGAATCGACAGGCACACCATGGCGGGCTGAGGAGGACCGAGCTGCCCCTCCACAGTCGGGCTTCGGCTAACGTCGAGCTTTGATTTGGACGCAGGACCTTTCTTAAAGACAGGGGCCTCAAGATTTGGAAATGTAGGAGCCACCTCATGGCCCGTGGAAACAGTTATGATAATATGTAATTTTCCCAACCTTTTGGGCCCTTGGGTGCCTTTGGCCCTGCTGGCACATCTGCCTGCTTTGCACGGTTGGAGGTCAGGACTTCATCAAAGATGGTTTTTACAAGTAATGGTAACATTGGACCCACTTCTTTGCAGACAGAACCATCCAAAGTCAAAGCCCTCACTTACTGGACGTTTTTCAAGTGCATTCTACCATATTACATGGTCTTCATCAGCCGACGATGAGTGTTGAAATGCGAGCCGCAGCAGCAGCTGCTACGATTTCATCTGGAGCGCTTTTAATTGCCTCTTATCTGTGTCACCTTGAAAGTTAAGCATCGCCACTGCCTATCAGTTGCACAAAACCACGTGCTTGAGCCATCGCAGCCAACGTCACGCCGGCTCATATAGGTTGTTACTTGCTGCCTTTATCGTTTTGTCATTCTGTTATCGCAGCCATTAATCACATACCTTGCGATTTAAGGATTAAAAGAAACCCTTTTGCAATTTTTAAAATTGTTTTGACTTTGTTAAGTATTTAGCAATAATGTGTAAAAATCAGAGGTCCGGCCCTTGTATTTCCTTGTAATGTGAAAAGTAAAAAATGGACTCTGGATGCAAGCGGTATTGTTAGCGTTATGATTATGAATCATGGGAATGGAGGAAGTGAGCGGACACCCCGCCGGAAAAAAAACCCCAGTTCTTTGTTGAATGAAAACAGTCCAATTGCGCAAACCTCTCTTAGGAGTGCCACCCTTGGAAATAAGCCTGACAGCAGCCAAGAAAACCCTCATTACCGCAAACAATACAGCGAGGCCCGTGGCGCGCATGAAAACGAGACGATTCCTCCCGGACGATTGTGTCGCTTTTGAACACCCACTCACTTGACTGCCACCGCCGCTGCCCCCGTAGCGAGTTATTCCGTCGCAGTCGCTCCACCGAGATGCCGGCTTTTTCCTGGATTGATTGAAAGCCTCATTCTCAAAGGAGCTGACGCCGTATGGCTGACAACACTGTACTCCGTAATGGCTTATGCGCCGTGCCGCAGACAGAGGGTGCTTTCAGTGTCATTCTTCTCAACCCCCGCATACAGCCCTTTACAAATTACCCTAAGGATCAGTGCCACTCTCAGCTATTCATTTCTGCTGCAAGGTCAACGCCGCGGTATTTTTCCGTGGGCTCCTTTTCAACCGATCCGCTATTGAAATCCTCCATCCTGAATGCGAGCGCAAGGCCAATCATCATTTGAAAAAATTCACTCCAAAGACAAGTCACTCGCCTGCAGAGCGGTGCTGCGTCTCAACTCCTGTTTTTGCAGTATGTGACATGTTTACCTTTCCTCAGAGAGGCACGCGCTCTCCCGCAGCCTCAGCGAGATTTAAATGCATGTCTGACTGTTTCTTTTTCTTTGGTTCTCATGGTACTGCTGTAGCAGGAAAACAGTTACATGGAAAGGTGCGATGAAATATTTAACAGCGTAGACGCGATTCCGTTAGTTACAAAGTGAATGGAGGGAGCACTGGAGGGAGAACCGCGCCGGTCCACGGAGGCAACAACAAGGTTACCCTCAACTCTGCCTTATTTTTAACAGAACGCTGCGTAAGATTTATTTGGTTGCATGTAAGCACGGTAGGTCAGAATACAGCTCGGTAATCCTCTAGACATGTGTCTTTTTTTTTTTTAGAGGGGGCAGCTGGCAAAATGGCAAATGTCAAAATTTCGGAAAAGCTATCCAACATGCAGAATACATGCATGACATGATGGCGCCTATGATTTGGCAGTTTGCAATGTTTCGTTTTTTATTTATCAATCTAAATTTCACTTCCCAAATAACATTGTTCTATAAGGGTAAGGGTATGTTCAATAAAAAATAAAAAAGTCACTGGAGTTGCTTTATAACTGCTACAAGGGTGTGCTAACAAGTTACCAATATCATCTTAAAAGAGAAAAGATATGTCAGCGTTGCATTTGCAACTTCACCCGATTCGGCATTCAATTTCATCTTCGCAATTACAAGTTCATCATATAAAGCTGGGTGGAATCCTCACACGTGAACCGCACATATTCCGAGATGACATTCTTCAAAAAGGGAAACAGTAAATACATACCAAATCATTTTAGAACGGTTCCAATGTCACAGCAAACAGGCAAACATGTCATTGATGATTTTCACCGCTGCGTGCGCAGACAACCTCCTAAATTTAAGCATCCGGGGTGTCCTTCACCTTAACATTTTCCAACTATTGAAAAGCTATTCACAAGGGTCACCTTCAGACTAGAAAATAATTTGAGCTCTCCCTCTGGCTCTTTGCTTCTAAGACGGTTTCTGATGAATCCGTCTTCAAACCTTTTATAAATGCAGAATTTTACCCATCCTTAGTGAAGGAATTTACTGGAAGCCTCTGAACAGAAAAAAAAAATTGGAGGGTCAAACGACCCGCTTTTTAGACTGAATTTAGGACTATTGTGTCTAAAATTGAGAAAATGCACATCCTATGAGTGTGTAATTTGTGGTGAAGGTACAAATTACAGTTGTAGGACTTAAGGGAACATATGATCAGTGCAATTGCTTTGAGATGCTTCATTGCTTCAGATAGTTTCATTTTCAAAATTCTGGCCATCTGTTATATCAGTCGCGGTTGTGCTCAAGTAAACGCTCAAGATCTGGGGAATAGAATAACAGCGTTGCAAAAAAGGTCCTACGGGGGCAAAAAAAAAAGGAGCAGTCAGATGAGCAGACTATCTATAACACCTCATGTGGAGGCACAACCCACAGTGAGCACATCTGAGATTCTAGTAACGATCGCTCGTCATACGGGAATACATTGCACAGCCGCCACCGTGGCCGATCAGCCACTAATCGTTAGCCAAACCACTTATTTGCTGCAAATAAGTCACTGAGATGATTTTTTTTTCTTCAACTGTGCTAATGTCTTGGGTGAGTCTTGGCATGAAGGACAAGCACATCCCTTTGGAAGCCGGCTGAGTTTAATGCATTGTCACAATGGTTGTAAGTGGGGTGATAGTCGGTGTAGTGAACATGTTAACTGGCCTTGCATGGGCTACGTTGAGACTCCCATCTGCTTCCCTCACCCTATTCCTCACAGCGTGACCTCCCCACCTCTCTCAGGTGTCTCAATGGGGGCAAATCTCCAAGGAAAGGCAATTTAGAACAGCATTAACTGCAGCTCGGCCTCTTGACCCCCACATTACAGCTTGAAGCTTCTGACAGAACAGCCACATTCGCATGGTCAGCCGGAGCGTGGAAAAGCATTGCCAAACACCCACAGGCACACTCACATGCGCACGCACACTACTCCGGGGACTCCTTCACCTGCTGACCTCTTACAGAAAAGGGGATTATCACAGGCTGTGTTGTGAATTCTAGTATTCCTTGTTGACCTTGCAGTAAAACGGCGTTGTGCTTGAGATACATTCATAACGACCGATGGCTGTTCCAGTGCCGGGTCCCGATTCTAATTTTCTGTCATTGTTTCCTTTACGTATAACGCGGCTGTCGGAATAATGTTCTGGAAATTTGTTGTGGAATAAACGTGGTCAAAATGAATCCCAGTCAAGTTAACAGGTATTTACTGAGCCCACCCGTCCTTATCTCATATTGCAATATGGAACTTCAAACTGTGGTTCTGTTGGTCACCTGGACAGTACATGGGGACCGGGACAGAGAGAGGTGAAATTCCCTGAATGCACACGGCTGCATCCTTTGTTTCAGCACAGACCATGTCTTTTGTTTCACATCACACACAGTCGTGTCCGGTCTCTTCCCCAACACAATGCGCACCCAGGCATGAAAGATAGCGCCGGTCCTTTTTGTGTCGGTAAACTGTGGACTTGATGTCCTGACAGGCTGTGCCGCACAAACACAACAGTTCATCTTTATGAAATGATGAAATTCAAAGGCAGAAGAGCAAACATGACTGAGTATATGTCAGCTGCTCAGGGTTCTCATTTCCTGCAAAAGGAGCATGGTGTGAATTGCAGTCGTGTGCACCTGGCCGAGTGTGTTCAGGGCATGCCAAATGCACTCGTGGTAGTTTTGCTGTTGAGTTACAAAATAAATATATAGCAGCTCAAATATGATGCCAAATTTGAATTCACATTCTGGACATGTTGTAGATCATCGAGCTGACCCTATTTCTGTGTGCGGGCCCCAAAATAGAGCCCTGAAAGACCTCATACCACCTCTCCCTGCACAGCCCTGTAGGGAAAATGTTGGAAATCACATATCAATCATTTTTCAAATGATCATTTCCAATACCCCATAATTACAAATCCATTAAAAAAATATTAATGTGCAATGTGGAAAACTGGATTCCTATGTTGTCGCCCCTTGACAGTGGTTTTAGCATTGCCTCACCTTCCGCAACAGCAAACAGTGATTTTTGTATTTGAATACCATTGTGATGCATGTAGTAAACTTTAATCTTGGCACCAGTGATCACCGCCTGACACAAGAAGAGCATAAAACCTCAACCCGGAGCAAAATACCTCCCGGAGAGGGTCGAGCAGAACAATAACTGTTTTTATACACGGCCTTTATGAAGCAGCAATTAGCTTGTTTCTCATGCCTCATTGACCCCACACTGAACCCATTGAGGTCTGTCTGCAGAAACCCCCATTAGATTCCCATTAAAATGTCATTAGAGCCAAGCCACTGATCTGTCTCACCTGGGTCACTATCGCTTATCATTTGCTGTTTGAAGAATCTGGAAAACGCTGAAATACTGTGTTACTGCTGATATCATTACAGAAGTTTTGTTTTTCTTTTTTCTTCTTTCTGTGCCTTCTGGATGGATGTGAGAATCAAGCTTTTTTTAAGTATCATGAGCTGTGTTTGAAGAGAACCTTCTAAGACAGGACAAGTCACAAAACAATAAAGAAGAGCAATAGCCAATCAAACCATCACCAGTGTGTGTGAAAAGTAATAATAATAGTGTCATTAATATGCAAATGATACATTTCCAGGAGCACTTCTATAAACAAAAGAAGATAAAACAGAAAACTCACTTGCCTCATCTCACAGAGCTTGTTTGTGTCCTTAGGGGTAAAACTGATCATCTGTAGTATTTGGTTTGGACAAGTTAATCCAGACTGTGGCACCTCAGGCTGCTGTTTGCAAGGGAATAAAAGAACAAGATGTAAGTGGGTGCTAGTTCAACATAAAACTCTGAAGTGAGCAGTGTTTTCAGTTCAAGTCAGTTTCATCCGCACATAGAAGCCAAAGCAGTGTCGATATGGTTAAGTATCTTATATTTAGTTAAAGGATGGTTGCAACATTCCTCACCAGCTGCAGAAAAGAATGAACAAAGCAACAATATTCACATATGATCTTATGACAATGGAGATCAAAGGTTAGTAAGGGAGAATATGCTGTTTCTCTGAATAACATGGCAGCAGTAACAATGGAAAAGGACCTCGAATACATCCCTGGGGAATGCCAGGGTGAACAACATGAATGCTCTTTTATGCTTGCCTCGGATATTTTGCATTTGTTAGATTATTTTGAGGGAGATCTTGGGTGCAGAGATGATGTAGGTGTCTCCAAACAACCAATCAACCAAAACACCAAAAGCATTAAAATAGAATGCTATTAGTAATAATGCACATATTATTAAACATAAATCCGTGCTGTTTCTAGCATAGACCCAGTGCCCTCTGCCAAATATCAACATCTTATTTTAACACTGCCACCTGTTTGCAACCACACTGTGGTGGGCGTAAAACTTACTGGACAAACCAGCGAAAAAATTTTTTTAATCTTAAGGGTTTGGAAGGATGAATGGATTTCCACATGTTCTTGGGGAAAAAAGTGGCTGAGAAATACATGCATTTAAATGAATGCCAAGTGTAACATATGCAAATCATATACCGTGTTGCTGCTGCATTAGGTTGTTCATATACCCCTCACCTTTAGCACACCCAGAAAATTTTTCTAACTCCTTTTCTCTCACCTTTTTTAATGCAAACGTGTGTCTCTTGTGTGATGATATTCATTATTATAAAATATGAATGTAATGTAAAGCATTTAATTAACTATACATTGCATGAGTGATGCATTTAAATGTGCATTACAAATGTGTCGCATCAGGCTAAACACATTAGCCTCTGTACAAGGCAGCGCCACGATTGCAATGCTCATATTCTCCACTTGTTCGAACGGTATCTCGCACAGGTACGTGCTGAGCTAAGAGCCTGATATCGCGGTTGGCAGTGTGTGACTGACTGCTGTGTGTGCTGTGTCTCAAGAATTGTTGGCAGTGCAATCGCTGAGAAAGAGTGAAGCCTTACAGAGTGGAGAACCGACAGTTTTCTCTATTTACAAGTCCAAGTCTTCACAGATGAGAATACGCTACTTTTAAAATTGGAGTGAGGATTTTTTTTCCCCCTTCACATTTGTTTTTACTTCTAACACCTGGTCCCTGTTCTAGGTTAAGTTTAGTTCACTTTAATTGAGCTGACTAACTAACCAAAAAAAGACTTTACATGAGCTAAATCAAGAATAATATGAGAATCAAATGACACATATTCAGATATGTAGACTCAAATCAAAGCACAGTTTGGGTTGTAGCTTGAAAAAAAAAATAGATGGGGCGATTTATGATCCGGAAAATGTCATGGAGTACTAAATCACTCCCGGTGAGTGTAATTTTTCTTTTTATTACAGAGCGCTCTCCGTTGTTAGCCACCACTGGGGTTTGTTTATGCGGGATCGCAGATGTTAATCAGCACCATCTTGATGATGATTGGTGGGGCTTGTGCGTATTGCTGCCACAATCAGCATTAGACATTTGCTTTATCATTACCGAAAGGCTTCAAATAGCTCTACCGCAGGGATGCTTTGGGAAAACGCCATCAGCCCTGATGGACGACTAGATGTACCCAGCCCCCAAAGCAAAAGGCTGCAGTCTACAGTCACTCTATCAACATATTGAATGTATTTTTACAGTCAGCCCCATCTCGACTTTTATTTCCCTCTAGATTTGAATTGGAGTCCATAATGGTTGGAAGCAGTACATATAAATTAAACAGACTCCTCCTAGATGTCTGCTTTGCTCATATTAATAGAGGGGGGACCTCTGTTTGCTCCGGGCAGTTACACTCTTGTCTGCCTCACATTCATTTGAGAGCTTCTTTCCTTAGCACACATGCACCGTACAGCGCTATTGATCGGTTGAGTCAAACATATTAGCGCTGATGGATTGCTGTCTTAGCGCTCCACCTGTCACTGCAAACGAGCTGGGTGTCGTTTAGAGAGAGAGAGGCTGCAGTGTCAGCAGCTGGTGCTGCCTGGGTCACCTCTGGTGGATTCTGGGCAACCTTGACTCCAAGGACATTTGGAGTTTGAGAGAAGTCCGGGCAGGAAACACTGCAAAATATGTGCTGACGTTTTCACACAAGGCACACAAGAGAGAGATGAACAAGTGGGTGACCATAATATCAAGTGGAAGAAATGCGTATTTTTAAAATTTGATTGCCGCAGTGATGAATCAATAGCCATAGGTTCTTTGCATGCCTCCAAAACAGCCTCATACCTGCTGGAGCAGACAGTCTAGAAGTCCGCTGAAGGTGCCCTGTGGTACCTGGCACCAAGACATTTGCAGCAGACATTTGGAAGTTGTGAGGGTGGAGCCGCTGTGGATCACACTTTCAGCGTGTTGCAGTCTGCGGCTTGTCCCTCCCCGAACCACTGCCAGCAGGTACTGGAGACCTGGAGCACCCCACAAGCCATCTGGCTGTGACAATTTGACCCGTGTCAAAATCTTTCAGTTCTTCTCAAAAATAATCTCCTCAAAATGTGTAGGGAGAATGTGCGCATGTTGCTTGTGCTTCAGCGAGAGCACTGTGAAGGGGAAGCGATGAGGTGGAGAACGATAAACCGTTAATGATGAGGCTGTCAATTTCACAGTGAACCCTAAAACGACAATCAACGGTGCGTCATCAGCATTTTCATTGACTATCCCGTACTTGTTTTTGTTTTCATTTTATCTCTGCTCGTGAAGCAGATATCAGAGCTTCAAAGTAAATCATTGATTGCCATGCGTACACGCAGCAGATTTATAAATCTGAAGGGAAGGACGAACGCCACGTGACTAAAGCGTCGGCAAGAGTGAGGGGAAAGGGAAGGGAGAAAACACAGCAAAATGCAAGTTCCACACAGAGATGTACGATCATAATCATATTAGCAGCGGGTGATGTGCAGGATCTCCTGTGGGCAGCAGGCGACCAATGTAACAGAGCCAGACTCTTGGGCCTTGGAGGCGGAAATACCTGCAGAAAGAGGAGAGGGATGAGGAAGTTTCACGACATAGACTTCAGACCAACTCATCAATTCATCTGGACCGCCTCCCCCAGAGACAACCCTGAGTTTTTGATGAAAATAAGGTTGCATGGCCCCATGCCAGTCTGACTTTTATTTTTCTATTAACCGCTCACTTCTATTTTCACCTGATTTCCACCAGGATCATTTACGGTTACACAGCTTTTAATTACTCTCAGGTAGATGATTAATTCTTTGTTATTTTCTTAAGGTGTACGAAGAGTGTAGGTAAGTGGCATATATATATGAGACATGCCCACATTTTATAATCCAAGCACAGATATTTTTGGAGCGTAATTTGACCCGGATCCAGGAGGCAGTAAACAGACAAGACCTGAGGCTGTCATGTGATCCCGTGAAGCTGGAATTTATACAATAAGATTTTAAAAAAGCTGTAATTCATCAGATATGAATGTATTCACAGATCTCAAACTCTGGTGTCTGTCGGGCGTTGTTTGTGTTCCTGTCTGCATGCGGCTGTGCACATTTTTAGCAGCGGGGGGGGCTATCATCCCCATTCCTAATGTCTTGGAGTTTTATTAATCCAAATAGGAGGCACCTCACGCCAAGCCATTACTCAGCCGGCTCTCGGGAAGCTTTCCATTAGGAAGGCGAAAATCCCCCCTTGGCCCTCGGCTGACATATTAGTTCAGTCTGCGCTCTCAAGGTCACACCGTTTCAATTGGCCTCCGGGGAGAGTGTGTGACAGCTGCAGCCTCGCCGGGGGCTCCCCGCAGACTGACTGAGCGACGCTTGGGTTGGAGTGAAGGAGACGGTAATATCTGGTGTTTACCCATCACCCCCCGGGGCTGATGAGCTGTATGCTTACGAAATCGCCCTCCCTTTGCAGACTCCCGCTCTGTCTCACGCCACCTCGACAAACAGTGACACCGGAGCAGACAGCTGTTGAGATGTCTCGGCCCGGATCGCTGTCAGACGTCGACCTTTTCACCCGCCCGATGCCGCCGTTTTAAGGGATGACAGTCGAAGGTTGTCTCCTTGCCACTGACAGAAACATGAGCACTCCTTACAACCCCCCGAGCTGTTATTATTTTCTGCAAACTTAGAAATGATACGATTAAGCCTTACAGGAGATTTAAAGTGTTTTCTGTGAAACCTGACCTGTACGTGAATTAGTACTTTAATGGCCTTCAAACAACCCCGTCTCCTGGAAATCAGACTCTTTTTTTGGTTATTTGTTTTCAAAGAACGGCAGTGCTCCCGAGAATATCTTTTCAATGGTGTTGTTGCTATTGAACATTTCAGTGAAGTATCAGCCTCAAAATGTCCACTGACAACATATTTCATATCCTCTCCTGCAATAAAATGTATGCACCTTGCACCTAAAACCCGATTAGACGTTTTTACTGGTTGGGTTTAGGCACTGGCAAGTTCAGTGGTCCAGTGGATAAGAGTCAAAAGAGAAAAGCTCATTCTGTGCCCAACCATAACCCTTTTGTTGCCTCCCCACACACCCCCATTAACCGCCATCCAGGTAACGATGACGTCTCCCTCTACATACTGCATCTTTAACAGAGGAGTAGCGCACCAGTGTTGATCCTTCAGGTTGTTATACACAGTATTGCTGATGTTGGGGCGTCAAGGTGTCCAACGTGTTTCATACCAGGTCGGGTTTTATTTGACACTTGAAACAAAGCCTCCCATATCCCGGCTGCCATAATCCCACCCGCTGGCATAACATAAAAGCGGCCGAGTTAACCCTTGACCTCAGAGGAGGCAACTCGTATCGGCGCCAACGGCAGAGCAGATACAGCAGATAGCAGGAGAGATAGTAAATATAATAAGACGTGTAGCCGCATAGCTGTAGAGCTTCATTTACTGCCTCATTGCTTGACTGAGTGGGAGGCCACCGTGTAAACAAACATATATATATACTGTATATGTCAGGGGCAGACATCCACTGTTGTAGTCAAGCCAAATGCAGCTCAGTAGGGGCCCCTATTTTAATGGATCTGTGCATTTGGGCCAATTTACTGTAATTTCTTCCGTGCCATTGATGTTGATCCTCCAGACCCTTGGTGAACGCTCCATTTTTGTATATTTTGGAAAGACGTATATTGTCAATTTTGCCCCGGCTTCAGTCTCAACGGGGTGCCGTCACTCAACGCGGCTGAGGTGGTCCTGGTTTGTACCAGACAGTTAACGTGAGACTCATCTCAGCAAAGTCATTCCTCAAACTGCAGCATTAAGTCTTCATCACTCCAGCGTACCCTGACGCAGGCGAGATGCAGGCAGCATCCTGAGATTTAATGGAGCAAAAATTGGAGTCAAGTGGGGCTTTACCTCCCCTTGAAGAATTTAGGTTTAGTATTACTTTAGGGAATAGTGGTCAGCCCAAATCCCTGCAGGTCCCCCAGGGCACTCTCCACAAATAGGCTGGGCTAGATTAATGATCTTTAAAGCTGATCTTCGACTTCGGGCAGCATTTGACTTTTTTGAGCGAAGTGTGACCAGCGGACTCTTCCCCCGAGACCTCCAGCTGGCTCAGTGCACTCTTTAATTAAACGGAGTCATTGCGCAGTGGACGGATCCAGAGGGCTTTGCTTAATACTTTAAACACAGCTCAATAATACCATCTGGATTTCAAACAGAGCTCCTGATACGGCTCTGAGGAAAGTCTCCAGGTGAAGCAAAACGTAGACGCAACAGGGCCACTGAAAGCCCCGCGTTTTCTTCTCGTGATTTTAATGCATTAAAAAAATGGACTTTTAGATGTGAGATCTGATCTTACGGTGCATCGCAGCAATTACTTGTTGGTTTTGGGGTTTTGGGTTTTTTTTTTTACTAAATCTGTCCTCAGCAAAAAATTGCAATTCAAAGCTGCACCTGGCAACTTTGATCTGCTCAAGGAACTAAGGCTAAGCTTAATTTGTAAAACTCAGTAGCCTTCAAGATTTAGTTCTAAAAAGACAGTGGAGTTTTTTGGGGAATTTTAAATTCACAGATATTGAACACTGACTTTTGCCTGCCCATCCACCAGTTAGCTATTGAACATGTTACTCTTGGTGCAGAAATTGGAAATAGGACTTTGGGCTATTTATATAAATTTGCACATCACTTCCTGGAGTTTTCCCCATGGGGGTTAATAAAGGGGTATCTTCTCTCATGTAGGTGAACTAATTTACTTTTCATGACTTACATGCCTTCACAGAGCATTATTACTTTTATTGTAAGAGCATTGCCACTCTTTTCCACCACGGCTGCTTGTTAAATGTGCTTGAGTTCTCTCTCTGGCCAGATTGATCGCAATTTGTGTCTGCTGTAGTTGTCCCATAGGTCTATTCCGACCGGCTCTTGCCATGCACCGGTCACCAATTTTCGTGTCAGGATGGCCTAAACCCTGCTACATTTCAATCAAATGACTCTTCTAATTGCAAAAGCTGTTTTCCCCCCGAGAAGTGCTGGCGATCCAGCCCGCGGTCGACTGAAAGCTCTGGTCAGTGGCTGGTGACACGGCTGAGGAAGGGGTGGTCAGCCTGTTGAAAACTCGGGTTTAAGTAGAAGCAGAGGGTGTGAGTGCCGTATCACTGCAGCCCCTGCAGAATTATCTCGCTCTTTTAATCCCGGTGCGACAGGGAAATGCCAGCATACATAAAGAGCTTTGATCTAAGCAGGCTGACAGCCAAGATAAACCACTATCCTGACATTCCCCAAATCCCCGCGACATTACCTTTTTTAGCGAGCATAATCCCATATGAGCTCGTGAACAGCGGAGGCCAACGTGGCATCTTTAGAGATATCACTCATCTGCTTCCAGTGTGCATATGTTTTGTTGGCACTGAAGGTGAGATTTAATTGTTTAATTTGTGTTGGGTAGGGAGGGCATTGACCCCGCGCTTTCTTTTTGTGTTTCATGCCGACCCTGTTGGAAGCAGAACGTGTGCTTCATACTACAAGTGTTGCCGGAGGTTGTACCTCTGCAGACTTGTTCTTTTCTCCGTGCTCGTGGGAAGTGTGGGCAGCTGCATTCCCTCCGCTCTGCGTCCAAAATTTTGCCAGATCTACCAGCGGTCGCCCGAATGCTGGCGGCCGAGAGAATAGATTGTCAAGGCGGCGGCTGCTGCTAAAGGTCAGCTGGTCACTGACTCACATTATTCATGGTGCGAATCACCTGGGGAATTCAGTCAGCACCTTGAGGAATCAGAGAAGCCAAACTCATTAGATTAGTCGCATTAAATGAGCAGGTCCATCCGGAAGTCCAACATCAACCAACCACCAACATCTCTCTATAGAAACGGCCAAAGGAAGAATATGATGTTTTCATCTGTAATTTTATTGCTATAAACTGTCGCTTGTCAATCTAATTTGTCTACTTTTGGGCATTGCACTGATAAAGTTTAAAAACCTGACAGGATTGCAATGGGATAACTGGATTTTGATTTCCGATTACACAGTATCCATTGTGTTTTCAGTCATCATCGAAAGGTCTATCAATCCCACTTTTGCTATGTGCCTTTTCTCTCCCTGACTTTGACCCTCCAGCGGCGTCTGTAGTAAGATATTTGGCTTTTGACCAAATCCGCAGTGAACGTTTTCAGGCTCCCAAGTTTTCATTTCCATTAATATTCTCCACCTGTACAGAGGAATGTGTGGAAGATTTGCTGTATCTAGACTGGAAGGATGATCGCAAAATCCCATTAAGCCGCTTGTGTTTACTGAGACAAAACAGGAGCCTTACTTAATGCCTCTCCTGCTCGCGGTCCCGGGTTTCCCGTATAGCTGCGAACACATGAGGGAACTGTTGGCTACCTGCTCGCTGCAGGGCTCTCTTTCGGCCATGATAGAGAAATCAAATTCAACTTTTTCTCCCCACGCCACGGACATGAAAATTTATTTTTGGGATCACCCTTTCTCCGTGTATACACGCTGCATCCTGCAGGCATTAATAAGAAATGCCCCATGTGTGGTCGAGGCGTGCACCTGTCACACTTTGACACATCAGCACATCCTGAAGCATGGTCATCAGGCATTGTGCCTGACCCTCTAATGTACCGTAAGTACCCCATATATTACATTATAAATAAAGCAGCCATAAAGCCCGTAACCACATACTTAGTGGATATTTCTCCACACAGGAGCTGCTAACGCTGCAGTATTCTGCTGCTTCACCCTGCTCTTTCAAAATCTGAAATGACTGAAGCAAGCTCAAATGTCTCAAATATGCTGTTCCCTGCAGGAAAGGAGAGAGAAATATAATTCTCCAGCAGGGCGGGCAGGAGGAAAACAGGAACGTGACTGAGGATGTGGACGTTAGGGTGTCGGGAAGGGCAGATGCACTTATTTTCAGCTCCAGCGGGTCAAGAATAAATTCTGAATGTGCGCGAGGACAAACATTAAACCTGAGCTTTACCAATTGTGTATAGTTTCCTTACTGCGAAGTAAGAAAAAAAAAGCCCTCATTACGCCCCCGCAGTACTAAAGTATTGGACAGAGCAAACAACATTTTACTATTCTTTGTCTAGTGATGTAGAAGGTGCCAGAGACAAGGTCACGTAGACGTAAAATCAAAAAGATTGATCCGTTCGTGACTGTTAAAAGTGGTAAGAGATCCCATGGGGGACACGTAAGGCTGTCATTCATCTGTATCGATTCGATGTTCGTATTTCTTGGTGTGCAATCGGCGGAGGAATTTGGCCAAACGCCCAAGCTGCCGAACTGATCGGCGCTCGCCCGGTGACTGTGAATATCCACAGCAATGCAGAGCAGAGAGGGAAAGACCAAGACTATATAGACACCTCGGAGACACGAATGGAACACATTAGGGCGGGGCAGACCAATTAGCCACAGGAAGTAAAGCAACACAAGACACACTAGGATATCATTACCAAAATAAAAACAGGAAATGAACCGGAACTAAATATCGATCTGGATTTGAGTCACTTGCTAATAATCCTCCGATAATTGTTTCGCATTTTATTTTTTTATTTTGCCAAACTCCCCTGTTGTGTTTCCTTGATGAGGTGCAGTGCAGTGAAGCGACACTAACACAAACAGGGAGTATTGTGCAAGAACTTCGCTTGATTTGTCCAACTGAGCCGCCTGCAGTCTGAAGTCGCCCCCATCGCTCGCACCAGCGATTCCTCTGCGGCCGTTATGGACAGAAAAGAACAATTACAGTTTCCGTCCGTGAGTAAGAACAATTACAGTAATCTGTACAGAGAGGTATAGGAGTGCTTCGGGACTCGCATCGGAGTGTGAGCTAGCTCCAAGTCAATATACTGATGCAGTGGGGCAGCTGGAAACGCATGCAGGCTTTAGATGAGCCAGCAGTGTGTGTGTGTGTGTGGTGCCCGCTCAACCAGAATACCAGGCCGCAGTGTGGATGTCTGAACCTGTCATTCAGGTAACTAATGAAGCTCCTAGCACAGCTCATGGCACTGAGCCCGGCTGATGGAATGAGATGATATTGGATTAGCACCTCTTAGAAATAGATTGCTCAAAAAATGTGACAGAGCACATCTCCTGGACATAGCAGAAGGTGTGGAATCAAACTACTTTACTGTATTTTTTTTTCTGTTTTCCCCTCCCCGTATGAGCCGATGTGTGGCAAGCAAATGGAAACGTCTTCCAGATAGGCAGGTGATGGAGCGGGGGAGTCCAGCGTGGCCCATCACTCACAGTAATGCCTCCATTACCTCAGCGTGAGTGCTGCGCGTGTGTGCACCTATACCAGTGTGTAAAGCTGTAAGTGTGCCTTATCCTAAAATAGACGTGCGCCGCAGAGCCCGGGGAGGCAGCGCTACAGCACGGCGACGTTTTAACCCTAACTCCGCTGCTCTTTGCCCTTTAAACTCGTGCAGTGGTAGGTGAACGTTAAAATGACGTGCAGGTCAGAATAGAAAAAGACCAAGAAGACAGGAAATAAACATTTTTTTTTAAAATGAAAAATCGAACCCCTTATCAGCTGGTCCCTTACAGACGAGTGATATTTCTTTCCCCAAGGAATGAATCTATCATGTCGTCATGAAAATGACATGCCGTTGATTTTAACAGTTGACGTTGGGCCATGTAAAAATGTTATCGTGAATATACTGAGAGCACCTGCGCTCTCCAGAAGATAAACTAGACACATTAGACACGTCGCGGACATTTTTTTCGTCTGAGCATCTGAATCTCTCGGCTGTTACATTTTGCTCTGTGCGGTTTCACCGAAGCAGCGCATGTGACAGGAAGCTTGTGTGTTTCAGTACCCGTCGTCATCATATTCTCTCATCCCAGAATGTTCCAGCAATCATTTCTCTTCATAAATGTTGACGGTGCAACGCCCTCAGGCACATCATGCAGTCGGCCCCCACATCGGCCCTTTAATACTTACATCATTCAACACAATGCGCCGCTTGCAATCGTGCGACGTCTGAGAGAGGCGGACGACTTCTCGCAAAGCCATGAAAACCTGAGTATTTATAATCATGGGGTAAGTTTCGATGACAAATACACAGCTCCTGTTTTATGAATATTTGCTTTTCTTTGGGGGATTTACTCTCTCCAGATATTGAGGTAGCTGGATGCCCTCGTGCCCGGCAAACAGGAGCACCGTCACGCATCCGTAATTTCTCGGGACTGCAAATAGAAGGTCTGAAATTCCTCATTACCGCAGACAAATCTTAGTGTTTTCGAGAACGGAAAAACGTTTTAATTTGCATTCCAATCCTAACGCTGACAGCCGTATGACTCAAGAAGAGCCCTGCTCACCTGACAGGAAAACATTCAGTCTCGAAGAGTGAAATGGGGCGATCCATATTCTCGAAGGACATTTCTACTGCTCGAAATTCTTTCATCAATGAGTGAACCTCCTCGATGAATCCCGTCAATAGTTCCGTCTGAAAACATCTATAGTGCAAGTTAAGCCCCTTTGCATATGATTTAGTGTTATACAAGAGCAAGAACACTGCGCCAGAGGTGGCCGCATGGTTGGTGGCTGATGATGCATCGGTCTTTCACAGAACGCAAATTTAGCGTCTTCCTCACCACGCGGTGTTAAGTCAGGTGTCAAACGAGTGTTGTCAGGGATGGTTCTGATGTTTTTCTCTCTGAAAGCCTGGCAGCCGTGTTTAATAAAGCAGTCCCTGATGGGTGCGCTCCTTCAAGATGCACGGAATTGGTATCATGGGAAGAACTCTGACAGTGATTTGACCACAAATTATGGTACAGTCCTGTCCGTCAGACAAATAAGCCAGCAAAGTCTCCTGATCTCTGTTTGGAGATCTGTGCACACTGCACTGAATCCCCCGTTGCCCCCGCTGTCCCTCTCTCCTCCCCCAAACAAACGCGTGGACAAAGGTTTGTTATGGTCGGACTGGCCATCGGGAGGAGCAAGAGAAACCCCACTGCATCGGAGGCCAAACGGCCCGTCAAACAATCCACAAGGTGTTATGGTCCTCGACGGGCAGGTAGAACTCTGCATCACAGCAGCTCCCACCACAAAGAGAATCCAATTCTGTGACAGACCCTGAAATATGTTTTGGGATTTTTGCAAAAGTAGCCTTGTTTTCTATTTTTTCAATCAGCCTTTCCGAGGCTATTGCGTGGTTGAATCGATGAGTTTTATTTTATGGAATATAAAATGAAGAGTAATAGTGGTACTCAGGGGTGGATTTGCCGAGGCAAGGTCATATTTTCTTCCTCTCCTCCGTGGGAGGAGGTAACCTACTCAAGACATTCGGTTTGATATGCCGTGGTGTGTTGTCTGAAAAGTTTGCGAACCTCTATCCGGTGTGCCAGTTGTTAGCTTGGCATGCTGGGCAAGTTTAAGTATCTATCTAGTAACCACATCACTGACCATCTGGGAGCTTAATCATGCTGCGCTGCAGTTCAAGATCTTTGTTCTGTTAAAAATAAAATAAAAAAATAAATAAAAATACCCCCGCCGGGTTCTTCATAGAGATCCACGTCGCTGTAGGTCATCTTCTCGGTCAAGTTATTTCTCCAAATCAATCAGCCTCATCAACTCGCACGTCCCATCTCTCTATCTGTCTGATCTGAAGAGCTCTCCACTGCGCGGAGTTTGATCTCGATCGCACAGCGCTGTTTTGATTGTGCTCCTTTTTTAATCTAAGGCAGTCACAAGCAAATATTTTCGGTATGACATTGACGCTTGTGCGACCCCATTTTGACTTCGTGCATCGTAATACTTTTCTTTCTGTCAGTTGTTTTTTTTTGACAGAGGAATAGAGAGTTAAAAAAATCAAAAATAGTCGGCTATTTGAACTAACTTTTTTTTTTTTTTCCCCCGTAGACAGAGCCGGTGGGAGACAGAGGTGTTTTTCCTCGCAGGTGTCACCTTGTCTTCTGAGGCTTCATAAAAAGCTGCATTGCTGATGCGGCATTCTGAATTATTTATTCAGCCCGTAACTAATCTATTGTTCTTTCACACTGCGATGTGCCGCCGTCCTTCTCCTGTCACTCGCCACCGAAGGGGCCTGTTTGTTTTTCGCAGATTTCGTTTCGCATTCTCCTCGAGCGAAAAAGAAAAAAAAAAAAAAAAAGAAGTAGCGGTGTAGACACACACGGCATTAGCTCTTAGATTTAATGCTTCAGTCAACGCTGTTCGGCTCAGTTTCGCGCGCCTGTTTGCGCAGTGGTCTCGTAGACAGGAGCGTGCGCTTTGTCGCTCGCTACGGCGAGGGAGCCGCGGATGATGTGTCTGCTTTGTCGCTTTGGTGGAATAGCGTAACATGTTGTGCGCAGTTTTGCGTTAACCAGCATCCTGTTAGCTGGCGAATAGCTTGCTTTGTAAGGCTTTTGTTGCGTATGTGGGTGCACGTAAAAGGAGTGGTGGGGGGCTTCTGGGGGTTTGCTGCTATAGTAAGCTGGAGCAGAGGACGGTTGCGCCTCTTCTAATGGAAAAGCAAACAGCGGGGCCTGGATTTGTCTCCAGAGTTTTGTCCTATATGTCTTACTTATATGTCTGCGCAGCGAATCCCACTGGGAAACTCCCGCTCACCTCGGTTTGCCCGTCCCTCCCTGCGCGTTTGTTTAACAAGCCTTTTTGTCAGTTGCACAGGAAGCCGGTGGGGGGGGGGCGAGGACCTGCACCTGCGCGGGCCTGCCAACTGCCAATCAGCCGCCGCAAGCCAGCGCTGTGCACAAACAAGCTTATTGAATTAATGTTAAAAAGCGGAGCGGGCCCCCGAGCTCTGTAATTATAAATCAAGAGTAATCAGCGGAACATAATTGATTTGGTAATTGTGTTTGCTTTCTTGAGCTCGACCCAAAACTTTGTTGGCACGAATTAAGGACGCTGTCATTGCGGTTGAAGCACTGCAGTGTTTTTCGGCGTGCTCTGCCGGGCGGTTTGTTTCAGCCAAGTGGAGGCCAGTCCCAATAAGACAACAAGGGGTATGAAAGGGTCTCACTAAAATTAGAATCACATTTGTACCAAAAAACATCAATTCCTGCTTCAAATGCAGTAAGATCTTAAAAGTTCCGTCCCTGGCTTGGTTGCTATTTTAAAAACACTTCACTACTGAGCTATTTTCGAGCACCACTTTGCGCCATGTCCGGACTGAACTCAAAGCAGATCTTTGGATGCAGCACAGTTTCGTGAACGGTAACGAAAAGAGAGAACCGGAGTTCTTTTTTGAGTTCAGTCGAAGGCCACTCTCTGGACATATCCCCTTGTGTTTGGCGCACTTGTTTGCAACTGGCTGCAGCTGATATCTGTGCAGAGGACGCAATGGCTGTTTGAGGCGAAACGATTGACCAAACTCAATTCAGCCCAGACAATTTAGCCTCAAAATTTCACGTGCATACATTTTCAACATGTTGGATACCTTTCCTTTTTGATTAAAACCGATTTCAAGTCGACTTCATATGCATATGAGCGCAGCAAAGAAAAATAACACCGCTCCTCCGTAGCGAGATGCCGCCCGAAAGTAATAACTTTATGAAACGGCGCAGTTAGCGGCTGGTTCTGAATACAGATGTTGTTGTTTTGTTTTGACGCCATGTTTGTACAAGCTGTCAGCGCTGGTGCTGCCGTCACGCCAACCTCTATTCCCCATCTCCCTCCCGTCTCGCAGCCTTTTGCTTCATCGGCAACGTCTCGGATTGAAACGGCACACGGCCGAGAATCGCATCCACGCTGGCTACAGCGGGGGGGGGTTCCCCGACTCTGCTTTCCTTTCTTGTTATCTCCGCCCGGTGTGGCTGCCTGTCGCAGCAAGACGAGGGAGTGGGGGGAAGACTCGAAGGGGCAAGATTGCGTGCCCATCTCCGATTGAATCAGCGGTCGGCTGCTGTCAGTTATCTCCCGCGTGTTGGGGGGAAATCGTAAGGTAGTGGTGCTCGGGCTTCGTCTGACGCCCCGATAAGGCAGACGGGAAGCCACACACTTGATCCTGCAGCCGAAGGGCTCCTCTTAGACAAAAGGCAAATGAGGCCTCCCTCCTTTCTCCCCATCCCTTCTCCTGATAATTCAAAAGCAATTTCCACATGCCGCCCACTCTTTGCGCCTACTTCAAATATTTGAATTATTCTGGTCACCGCACTGATATGCAGATGGCTTAGCGGGAGAGTATTTTAATCACACCAGAATGAGATGCTTCCTCTTTTTTTCCCCGTTTCCCTTCTAAACAGTCGCCTGTAATTGTTTTACTGTTAGAAGTAGTGGTTAAATTCAACCCGAAACATACAACCAGCTTGTTTGTTTGTTTTTCTTGAGGATTAATCCCTGCGGCTATCCTTCTCTCACACTTGACTGATTAAAAATTGCGCTTGGGAAATCAAGGATGGCCTGCATCCTGGTTAGTGAAGCAAGACTGGGAGCTTGTAAGACATCAGCGTATGGCTTATTTTCCCGTTGAGTGCCCTTGTTGCCGCCGGTGTCCCTTTCTGACTTAAGTTCAAAGGTCTTTGCGGTGCCAGTGTTTCATCTGCGCTCCCTCTGCGCTCTCAGTCGCTGGATGGTGACAGTCGTTTCCTTTCTGCTCCGCCAGCTTCACTCAGATTTCACACTTGCCAGGCCGCCTGATTCCTCAAACGGCTACGAGCACTTTCCGAGTGCGACCCTCTGCCGTCCCCTTCTGCGTTTTGATGGCCGCGCGCTCTGTGATTGAATCCCTCGTGGACGTGGCTTGAAGTCTGGAGCTTATAGGCCCCGCTCGTACGCGCCATCAACGCGTGTCTCACGTGAGCAAATCGCAAGCGGACGGCTGCTGAGCACATCAGTTTGTGCCGGGGGTTGGAGCGTGTTTCCACACGTGCCTCACCACTTGTCATTCCCCCCCAGCTCCATATGCAAATTAACAAATACATTCATTTCTGTCATTTCTGTTTGTAGAGATCAAATGAGAGGCTTTGTCTGACCATTGGTCATTATTTCATTGATCAATAGGAACAGTCATTTTTAAAGGATCTTTACATTTTGACATGCAGGATGTCATTGCCACTGACTATACTGAACACAACAGCAGTGAGTTGAATACAGTTCAAAGAAACTATACAAAATAGAGACACCGGACAAACACCCGACACACCACTGCAAGAACCCCACCCACCCACCCCCCCCTTCATCCTCATCTTCTTCACCCAGCCCCCTGCCACTTTGAGATGGCTCTTCTCTCGACCTGTTGGAGTGGAGAGGCCCATCTGCGGGCTTATCTTGCTCCGCCGGAGAGCAGTAAACACTCATTTTTGTGGCTGTCAGTTCGGCGAAGGCGGGCAGCCATGTGGAACGCGGCGCGGCACCAGCAGCATTCCCAGCAGTGGAAATAGAGCCGGCTTCAAGACCGTGAGAGCCACTCTCTTCAGCTTTTTCCCCTCCCCTCCCAGGGAACCATGTTATTGCTTCGAGAACCTGCCACGTATTGATTTAGAGGTCACGTTTGGTGCAATTTGCGGCGATGGCTCTCTCGCTTTTTTGCGAGCACACATTCGGTGTTCATATGGAGAAACATAGTACAATCTTCTATAAAAACTAAAATGAATTACATTTACAAAAGACAGTGATTTTCCTATTTTTATTTCTTTTTTATATACATTTATTTTACATGGTGAAAATGTGGCACCTTGATTAAGAAAAAGTAAATAATGCAAAAAAAAAAAATAGAGGTTGCACTGCATAGAAGTTATTTACACTGCGATCGCTCATGACTTGGAGAGGAGCTGATCTTCTGTATAATCTGTAGCTCTCGTCCCTATTTTCCCCCTGTCTGTCTCCTTTATCCACAGACGCCACCAGAGGAGCCAACACTAAATCCTTTAGTGGGAACACGAAATCCGGCTCGAAAATCACACAGCCTACAGACAGTTTTCTCCTCTTAAAAAGAATACGAAAAGGAGCGAAAGAAAGTAATGTGATTTTTTTTTTAAAAACAAACATTTGTTTTTTTAATCAGAATTCTGTCACCTGTAATAAATGAAAACAGATGATGTTTTAATAATTCTGGTTATTTTCACATAGCTCCACAGTGGGTGAGGAATAGCCGAGTTTTGAGCAGGTCTCAGTGCTTTTACCTTTCATGTCATTCTGAGTTGAAAATCAGTTTTTCTAAGAAGTAAATGTACAATATTTTGTCAGTAGTTCCTCCTTAATGTGGTTGAAAATCCAGTAAGTGACCTTTGAGTGAGGTGTATTTTATGATGGTGAAAACACAACATCTGGACATTTGAATGGGTCACCCATGCTCGTCCTTTGCCTCATGAGCCGGCCGTCTGCTAATTTATGCAGGGAAATAAAATACTTCCATGTCCGCGTCACTCGACAGTCAACATACCACTCCCGTTCAGTGGACTGGTTTGCTAATCTGTGTATTCAGCTCCCGCCCATTGGTTTTCAGCCACATTATGAGCAGAAAGCACTCATGCAGGTGAATCACTCGCTGACATATAGGCTTTGATGATTCCAGCCCCACAGGGGCCTCTGAAGGACCCCATTTCAGGCCCTAATGGTACGGAGAAATGGGTTTCAGGCATAGCAGATAGCATCTTTGTGTTTTTGTCTGGGGGAGATGAAAGGGGGCCAAGCTCCATGTATGTGGCTGTGAAGATTGGGACTCGCTGCCTTTCTCATCTTCACTCCATTCTACAGAATTAATGACAGCAGCTCTATCACGCCATGGACCGGAGGGTGGAGAGACGGTGGGGGTTGCAAATGAAAGAAAGGGGGATTACTCTGTTGAATCCCCAAATGGAATTCTCTTCTGTTTCTCTTTGGAATAACTCGGTGTGGTTTATCTCACTGTACGCAGTCATGTCCTTCTCTTTCTTCTATTTCCACACTCTCTGCGCCGAAACGCTCTTTATTTCTGTTCTGAAGATTGTTTATTTTACAGCGGATACTAGGAAAGTGGCAGGAAGTTATAGGAGAACGAAGAGGATGATGACGTAACGAGATTTCTGTCCAGGCCTCATACACATATTCAGGCCTTGAAGTTGTTCAAGGCCCAAAATGCTAGTCTGTATTATACTCTATATTATACCGCTATATATTATAGTATATATAACATTCAGGTGTTAGAAGTTCAAGAGTAGCCTGTTGTGAAGGCATTAAAGGCTATTAGCGAATGCTGTACACTAACACGCAGGGAAATGTATCTTGTTTGGGCTTTGACGAGTGTGTGTGTGTGTGTCTTCAGCGTGTGCATGTCAGGTGATCCATCATGTGTCCCGGCAGCAAGCGCCAAGGTGTTGAAGTGCTTGATCTTCCCCAAAGCTGCCAGCTGCTGATAGGTCCCACATCTCATCACCCCTCATATTTCTTTATCTAATTGGATTGCAGCTTGTCAGCATCTCAGCCGCGTATGACCACCGCCTCCTCCACATTTATGGCATTCTGCCTCTGATTACCTAGCCTGAGGCTTCCCGACACAACCTAAGTAATGACATTGCGTCCCGATTTTTCCCTCTGTGCATTCATATTTGTCTCCTTCTAGTGTTGTCCTCCCTCTCACTGTAATTTATCTACTTTTCCAATTCCTGGTGGTTGTTTTCTTTTGTAGCCCTTCTCTTTCTTTTCCTCTCGCCATCTCCTCCAGCCCCCGATGAAGTCAAATCGTCTCTGTCGGGATCTAAGGATTGATGGAGACAGGACAGATCCAAGGTAACAGATGGACTGAAGCTGCTGGACTCTGGCAGTACAATTCAGTGTAGTTGACAGTCTGGCAGCAAGCACCGCGCAGCACACCAGACGGAGTGAGGGCCAGTTTACATTAAAACTCCAGATCAGAGGTTTGACTGAGCGGAACACAGGTCAAACTTCAGTCAGAATAAATGTATCTGTCAGTAGTTCTGTTTTTCATGCAGTAAGCAACTGCACCATCAAAGCAAACATGCCTGTCCTATTAACATTTGTGGAAATCACAAGTGGGATACAGTAGAGCAGGCTCACTAATAATTAAGTAACCCTTTAATCATACTTCGTGTCTTAATTAGCATTTATGGTTGCTAAAGAAATGTCCAAGTGAGAAATAAAGGCAATTCAATGATAAATGCATCCCGACAACTGAGCAAACTCCATCCAGTGATGGTCATCATTAGTTGGGATTATTTTATTTCGATTCAAGTCAGGTCAAGAATTAACTCATGTGAATTACCTCTTGATCCATTTCATCAAATCGTATGAATCTGGACACCAAAAGGAAATGAGATATTGACTAAGTCAGTACATCGATAGAAAGCTGAAGTCATGACCAGCAGTGGACCCTGAAAATTTTTTTGAGTAAAGATGGACTTTAATAGGTACAACAAACAAAACGTTTATCTTCCACTTTCATCTGAAGCTGCCAAATTGCCAAGCTGCCCCGCCGAGTCCTGAAGGGCTGACCCTGACTGGGTTTCAAAATTATACCACTGGAAGATTTGTCGTAATTTTGTGCTACCTTGGCCAGGTGTCCTTTGGGAAAAGCAGCCCCCCCCCCGCCACATAATAGCCATTGCCAGAATGTTTCTCTCGGCGTCCTGCTTGAGCAAAAATACTGTGAAAGTCTGAAGTTCACAGATTGTCCAAACAAATGTGAACCTATACCTACAGTATAACTTACCTATAGCTAAAGGAGAGGCTGGATCGATGACAAAACACAGGAGACTACTATATATTTCCCAGTATTTGCTTTTTTCCCATGACTGTTCCATTAGCTTAACCACGTTTGTTATTGTCACCCTAATAGTGAAGGTCAATGAACCCAATCCATGATCTTTTCCTAAACCTTGTTCTGCATACATCTAACGCACCACTCCACCCTTTCCTGTGCCTGTTCCGTCAAACTTGGCTTTGCACACATGGATTTGGACAGTTTGTCCCATCCTTTCTTGCAAGAGCCTCTTGAGCTCTGTCAAATTAGATGAAAAGTGTCAGGAAAGTGCCAACTTCAGGCCTATCTTCACAGATGTTCTATGGGGCATAAGCCCTGGCTTTGTTTGAACCACTCAAGGACAGTCGGGGACTTGTTCCAAAGCCGTTTAAATTCCATTTGGCATATGCTCTTTACTTAAAGTGGCTTTCATCTCTCCACTCTACCGTAAAGGCCTGGCTGATGGAGTGCTGCTGAGTTGGTCATCCTTCCAACAGGTTCTCTCATCTCTGCAGAGGGCTTCTGAAGCTCTGTTAGAGTGCCTGTTGGGTTCTTGGTCACCTGACCAAGACCCGTTTTTACCAGCTAGGAGGAGTCCCGGTGGTTCCACACTAACACCCAGTTAGCATACACTCGTTTCTTGTAGGTCTGAATGAATTTATGCTCGGTCAGACATATACAGCATTAAGAGCACCACTTTGTGAAATCTCAGCAAGTACTTTCCCTCTGAATCACAACTGCTGGCATTGCTGAAGTACAAGACTGCCAAGCAATTTCCATTTGACGTTGTGTGATAGGTGGATCCAGGCTTCACTCTCAGGCTGTTTGTTTTTTTGTTGACTTGTTTTTTATTTATTTATTTTATTTATTTATTTATTTTTTTTTACATTAATTTGTTTGCCATCCGTGGCTGGGAAAGTGGCAGTTGCCAGAACCTGAGCTGAGTCTGAATCCTCACTGATTATTGCTACACTTAGAGCATGAGCGGGGTCCCCGTCTCTCAGCGTTTTTGGCACGAGCAGCGAGCAAAATCAAATGCAATAAAAGCATGTCTGGATTAGAGCTTGTTAAGCGAGAGAAGAACCTTTAATTGCTCAGGCTTTGTATAGCCTCACAAAGAGCTGGCATTCCTAATCTGTGCCTCAAGGGTGAACGTTTGTGACAAAGCAAGCAGGGATGTAACATGTGGTGGAGGGGAAAGAAAGGCTTTTCAGGATGTGGGATTTGAGTTGGGGACAAGGCGCAGTATCATTTAGGTGCTGGGAGATTGTTTATTTTTTTTCAGTTACGATAACGCTACTCACCAAAGTAAGGCTGAGATATGGGAACATGCTGAAGTCACTCTAAGTGTGACAGGTAAAAGGACGCAAGTTCCAAAGATGCTCAGAGTAGCTTGGCGAAGATAATGAAAGCACTGAAATTATTACCTAAGCTTCCCCTTGTTAACGTCCATCATTCATGGATTAAAGCACAGTACATTGAGCAGTATGGGTCTTTTATCCAAATATCACTGATGAGTTGCTTACAGTTTCTCATTTGGTAGGAGAGCAATAAAAACTTTAAAGCTTAAACATATCAGCGAGAGACCAGCGCAGCCCTCCCAGCATAAAACAAACCACTGGTGGTCACAGAAATCACATTCTTTGTTTCTCTGGCTAGAATTGTGATTGCACTTTCTTTTCATCAGCACTTCCATTAACGTCGTCCTTTGGTCCCACTGTGCCGCCGAGCCATGTCACGCGCATGCCTGTACAGTCCTCAGGCTTTACAGTATTGTGGTATACTGTTGGATTATATTGAGTGGATGCCTGCCACAGATATTCAGATGTGCCACTGCTCCTCTCATCTGCTGCTAGAAAAACAGGCCAGTCAGACTCTTGGCACAGAGCATCGCACGACTTCTCTCTGAGCTACAGATCAATGCATCTCCACTGATATGGGCTGGAGCTGCCTATTGATCCACTCTGCCTCATCCTTGTCCTCGGTCATTATGGCGATGAGAGAGCGACCTTTTCCCAAGGTGTCAGAGTGGAAAGGAGACTTTCTAACAACAAGGCCCACGGGCACTGATGCAGGCTTGATACCAAACACTGTGGTAACTTTATTGTACATCACCACTCTCTTTTATATATGGATCTCTCTCTCTCTCTATCTATCTAAGACCACCATGCTATCATTACAGTGTCAGCTTAATCCTGCAGTAATTCACTGCAGTAGCGCTACTGTGTAATGGGAGTGGCCAGCGGCTCCTTTTCAGGTGGAAGGCGCAGTGCAGGGCGTGCACATGTGTGTGACTGAGCGTGAACTTGCAGACTAATTCCAGACTAAGTCTGTTTTTCAGCGGCGAAGCGGTAGACCTGAATCCTCAGTTAATGCGCAGAGTGCTGGTAATAAAGTCTGCCGCTTCTCAAGGAGGACAGTGCTCCCGTGTAGCCTCTTGCCGACAACTGCTGGAAAAGGTGAAGGGAGTTAACCCCCCGGAGGAGGAATAAACTTCGGCCCTGGAGGAAAACATCTCCTCTGTGCTCATTACCCAAGGTTCTTCTCTAAAGGTTTAATAACCGGTATCAGTGTTACCGTGAGTTTTGCTATAAACAGCTGTGGAGTAGCAATTATGGTTGTAGTAGAAGTACTGTAGTGCAGCAGGTCAAGTAGTAGCAGTAGTAGTTGTAATAAACTGTAGTAGTATTGAGAGTTTCAGTTGTAGGAATAGGAGCAGCAGTAGCAGCTTGTGGTAATACTGCTGATAGCAGGATAATAGAAGTCAGTTATATTACTATATAACTGACTTCATTTAAAAAACACACATGCAGGAACACATTAGCACCATCCAGCATACACTGATATTTTTAATGCTTTCAATTTTTAAACAAGGACGACGAACATGCTTTGTACTGGGTTTGTTGCAGATGTCTGGATAAAAGCGATTCGCCCGCTTGCTTCGACTCCTGTAATGTTTCCGGCGCTACAGGGAAGCTGAGGGAGACCTGCGGCTGGATAAAATGGCTGTGGCCCATACCTTGTAGGATTGCATGAATGCTTGTCCCTTGCCGCGGGTGTTAGTGAGTGGGATCGATACGACGGGGGAAATCTTGAAGTGGGGAACATTTTGCTCCAGGCAACACTGGATTAAGAGTCTGGCTTGTATTCAGAAAGAGTGAGATGGTGGCTTTGCAATCAATTCTGCCTCATATAAAAATCCAGCAACATGCTGTCAGTATGCTATGTTTATACATGAACTGGGCTTTCGTTCTCCATTAAGTTCCTCACCTTCAAATGAAATTCAAGTCTTATTTACTGTGAACTGTGATTGAAAGCTCCTGAAAAAGACAGTTCAGAAATCAGATATATAATAAGGTATATGTTGTAAGTATATTTAATCATGTTTTAGTCAAAACAGTGATGTTACAGGAGAGGTCAAACTGATTGCAGCTGAGCTGTTCCAACGATGTAACGACATCCTGTCTGTATCGAGCGACTGCTTTTGGTGGCAGTTCCAATTATGCAGCGACATTTGATCTCCGAGAGAAATGATGCATTTTCATAGTTGTCGGTTTATTATGCTAATTGATCATTTGCATGCGGGCGGCCACCAAGGGGAAATAAAGACTTCAAGACCCTCAACCCTTTATAGTTATTGACGTCCCTAAATAGATTTAATAATTAGTCAGTGACAAAAAAAACTCCTGAAAGTTTTGACACATTTTAAAATTATCACCTGAGTGGGAAAAAAGTATTTCTGTGGAGAAGAGCAGCTTAGAGCAAATGTACATTAGTCTATTCTGTTTTATTCAGTTTTCTTTTACTGGGACAAACTATGAATATCTAGACATTTTCTATTAGTCTGCATTGTCTATACCTGAACAAAATATGCGCACGCACACACACGCAATCTCTTGACCTTTTCACATCACAATTACCGTGCGTCGGCAACACATAGCAGACATGCTCCCATGTCGTCTCTTGTGCTGCACGTACATTAAGCGGTCAGCCAATCTCGCCGGAGATGCTGAAATCAAAGAAATCCCATTAAAAAGGCACAGAAGGCCTTTCTTTCATGTCTGTTTTTAGTTCACTCGCAGCAAGACAACTGCTTGATCCACAAGCTCCTTGCTTCCTTGCTATACAGAGACTGAATAACTTCTCTATTCATTCATTTGGGAGACAGATTAAAGAGAATATTCCAGAAGGGGGGGGGGGGATCACCCTTTCCCAGTACACTGAAGTCGGTTGCTTAAATATTTATGTGTATGTAAGGAGGACATCCAGACTCACTTTTCTCCTGACAGCACAAAAACACCACCCCATCCGGCAGAATTGCAGACTCATTAAGTCAGACAGGTGTTTTATATACGGCAGATTTCATCAGAACCACTGTGGATCCACAGAGAGAGTTTAAAAATAATCCAGTGATCAGACTTTGAACCCAGACAGTGGATCCTTTCTTCCTGGTCCTTCTGTCTCCTACTGTAAACCTCTCTGAACTTTAATGATTGGGATTTGTATTGGACTCATGGTTTATTCGAGGGGAGGCTTAAGTTCTGTTATGGCTCTCTGACAGCCCAAGGGAGACATCAAAGGGTCCCTTAAGGTGCTTTGCCCTTTTTCACATTCTTCCTCTTGTTGCGTCACCAAGACTGGGAAACTGCAGCTGAAGTGAAGAAAAAGCAAAAGAAAGTAACAGCACAAAAACTTGAACTTGGTCTTAGGCTACAACACTGTCAATTGAACTGTCAGTTATTCATGAACAACAATCATGCTTGGCAATCAGTGGCTGAAAGGATTATTTTAATCATTTTAATGCCTTATGACCCTCTTGTATGAGTCCATGTAGCCTGATTTGTTAAGTAAAAAAGCTCAAACGGCTGCGGTGTCGACATTACCATTAGGGTTTGTCAGTAGTAGCTGTACAGCTGTTATCAAAAAATATAATGCCACTTCATAATGTCCTCATTATAATTAAATGTTGAGTAATGTCACTATGTCTCAGTTTGGTCCTCGGAGGATGAGACAGGTTTACATAGAAGTCCAGTCATCGCTAACTAAGAGGATCTAGCCGCCCAGGAACAGCATCATTTCATCGACTTTTTATCATATGTAATAATACTATTTAATACTTGTGGAGCACAAATGCAAGTCTATTGTAATTCTGGTCAGACTGATAGCAATGAGATATTGACCTAAAATTCCTTAACACATGGCAATCTAATGTTGCGCTCCAGACAAATTGTAACTCGAAATTTCCCGACCTGCTGCTTGAAAAAAAAACGTGCAAAGCTGAACGGCCATTGAACAAATGTGGCCAGTAGAGTGTCAGTCCCTTTTCTAAATGTGTGAAAATTAAATTCTGTTAGTTTTTCTGTCTTAATTGAATTCGGGGAAATATAGGCAAATGTTGCTTTGGCTAACGCTAAGCGCTAACTCTAAGCGCTCGAAGGGATTGACGCTAGCTAACTAGCTGGTTAGTGATGCTAGCTATTTGGGGGGAAAGGAGAGCTATGAGAATCTTACGGCAGTTAGCTAGTTAGCTGTAACAGTGAGATTTGTTTGGAATGGAAATGGAGTAGAATTACACCCCCCCAAGCTATATTAGTATGTGTAGGTGTGGTTACAGGTTATGTTAGGTTATGTACTTTAAAGGAGACACGGCAGTTTGGAAATTCAATCAATGGTGCAGACACAGCTCAGTCTCATCTGTAGTGATGCAGCTCACTGTGCATTGTGCATAAAAATACAGCTGTTCCCATGAGGGCAGGTTCCTTGCATCTCTGGCTTTGCTATCTTTGTTCTTTAAATTAACGTGCGTGAGTGGGTGATTATGTGAATTGATGCCTCTTGAGTTCTCAGTTGTGTGACGCAGAACAAGGTTTAGTTATTTTTAGATAAAAGTGACAGCAGTGTAGAAGCTAGTGTGAGTAAAGTAGTGAGTGTCATTTTAGGTAACTGTAGCAGCACAAACAATTGGCATGAAATCTCTTAATAAATATTTATAAAATACAAATAGGTGTTGACCCTGGTATAAATTGGGAAATTACTGACTGAGCAAAGCTGCTAAATAATCCTAAACCTTCAGCTATATATCTCAAGTTGCAGAATATTGCATCAGGCCCCCAAGTCTATTCTTCTCACTGTTGTATGTGGAGTTACAGGATTACGAGCATTACGATGGCGTCATGTGTGCGTGCGTCAAGAGCAATATGCAAAAGAAGGCTGAACATTTCAGGTGTGAGACGGGTCTGATTAAATGTTGGAAGACCTTGATGCATCAGTGTGCATATGAATGAGGATAAAGCGTAACGCACGGAAGAGACAAGGGCATCTTCTTAATGCTCTAGTATGCAGAGTTTATAGAAACGGTAACTGTGCTCTGTGAAGTCAGTCATAATGACGTGATATACCAGTTGCTCTCCATTTCACAGAACAGTACAGTCTACAGATATCCCACCATTTAACATGAGCACTGATACGACCCAGCCCCCACTGCAGCTGTCGAAGCAAAGCTATTACCTGCGCACTCTTTACAAATCGTGCACAAGACATGTCATTTGATTAAATATAATCACAAGTCATAAAGGATGAGGTACGAATGAGAGAAAGATGGCAGAAATCTTTTTTTTTTTTATAGCGGCAGGGGTGCAAAGGCGGAGGTCCAGAATGACTCAGGTGGTTCGGAGCTGAACACGGGCCCTGGAATTCTACATATTTGCTGCTTCAGGGCCCAGATGAAATTCAGTCAGGGGACCCAGAGTGTCTACCAGAGCCACTCCATGCGTAAATATAGCCTGTTATGCTTTTCACACTCAGCTGACAGCAGCAGAAGGCCTGTGATAGAGGAGGGGGCTTGATCCCAGAACCGTGTCGTTCATGGTCTCTCTTGTTTGCACGGCAAAAAATTAATTACAATGCAAATACTTCTTAATATTGCAATAATTACATCTCACGACAGTCAAATGTTTTACAGGTCCTTCGGTCAGTCACTCCCTTTGACATCATTGCATAACTCTAACGTATGACCAAGCAGACACATACTGTTGTTTGTACTGAAAAGTTGCTGACCCGGCTTTCAGAATACAGTCAGTTACATGTTTTTCCAGGTATTTTACCTTTTCAGCCGTTTGAAGAATGCCTGACTTTATGGCCCCTCATTTCTGAAGCCAGACCCAAACCCTCCACCGTGAACGTATGTTTTCAAAAACCTGTCTCCCCCTACAGCGTTTGAGACGTTGACCTCCAGTCAGTCATTTTGGCATTCTGTTCTGTTTTCCTCGTGGTTTTCACCCGCCGACTGTGCCTGATTTGGTGCAACGAGCTGTGTGTGCTTGAAAGGCGAGGTGGCTGGGTGGCAAGTGGCGCAGCTACAATAAACCCAGATTGTTTGAAGCAGATAGCTATTAGCCGGCAGAGAGCGGGAGCTATTAAGGTGGAAATGAAGCATTGTTAAAGAAACATAAGACTTCCCTCAGCGGATGATAGCCTCCTGAAGGGGTCTCAGATTAGATCTCACAGGTGCACTTGGGAGGGGAGTGCTGATCATTATACTGGGAGAATTATAGCGGCTCATCAAATCTCCTCAGGAATGAATATTAAGTCTTATTACAAGGAGGGCAGGGAGGGAAGAGGCTACTGATGTGAGCAATTTACCAGAATTGTTTGGATTGTGCCGCTTGGCGTTACATAGCGTGCCGATCGATGCACGGTGGTGTGAAAGCACCGATGCACTGCGCCGCATGAAGAGAGAGGAACTATGGGTAAAAATCATCTTTGAACTATGGACTCTGTGGAGTGTGTGTGAATGTCCTGTCTCGGTCCAGAAGGATGAGACAGTTTCTCTCAGCTTGAAGTCAGACTGAAGTACAGAGAAGCGGAGCAGTGAACTGGGAGAGATAAAGAGGGTGACTGAATTTCAGATTTATTCTGTGGCTATGAAGTTATACTTCCTGCTGTCAGAATCACTGCCGCTCCGTGAAATAAAACTCAGACTGATAAATCAGCTATTTTAAAACTGCTACACTCAATATTTGAAATTCAATGGTCTCTTCTTTTTGAGTAGAGAAACATTATTTATGTACGAAAATGTACACGTATGCACAGGTTACAGTGACATTTAAATGAAATAAATAAATAACCACTATCGCAGAACGCCAACAGAATTCCCTTCGGTTTGTCGCCTGACTGCAGCTGCTCAGTGCAACACAACATCAGGAAAGCAATGGATTTCTGTTCAGTGCAGTGTAAAGTGCCATTCCACCACATCAGCGGCGCCGCAAAAGCTCATTGGCACGGCGAGAATTATCTCTGGGACCTTTCGGGCCCCAAAGGCCCCTCGATTCACTGTGTAGCAATTAGTAAATTCAAATTTGATCCGCTCTAAGCAATTTGGTAAGGTACACAATAATGTACAGCGGAAGTGATAAGGGCCTTAAGGTGGCTTCTGCATTGCTGCATAATTTTTCGAGACCCTGCGTTGGAGGTGGGCCCAGGTTAAAATCTACCGTTTGTTATTTCAGCTGTGGCTTCCCACTGTATGGTTTCAGGCAAGATATACTGAAGCTGTCATGTGTGTCTTGATGCTGTGCGCTCTAACGGGTGCTTAGGAACAACAACAGATGTGTACAGTACGGCAATGATAGGAAGTAGGAAGTTACACGGCCACTTAAAAGGTTAGAGGCGTGTAACAAACCAGTTTGTCTGAGGTGTCCTTTGACCCCGTATGTGACGCTAAGTGTTTAAAGCAGATCTGAACAGCCGCATTCAAATGCAAGACAGAAAGCTGGAGGTCATACAGATAAGACAAAAAAAAAGTACAAATAGAGATAATGTCTCCTGTAAGGCGGTGTGAAGAGTGGATATGGAGAGCGAGAGAAAGAAGTACACGGCTGACTGACTGGTCACAGCACTTCTTTGCTCAGAGCATCTTCACAACTCGATCTCCAACTGATGGATTGATGATTGACAGTTTTGATGATAAAAAAAAATACAATATAACTCTGCACAGCCTGCCACATGCAGCGAGCAAACACACTGGGCGTTTTTTTTTTCTGATTTTAGAGGTAAAAAACAGACCAAGATTTTTTGATTCCATCAGCAGAGTGAATTGAAATTCAAATGCCTGAATGGAAAGGGAATAAATATTAAATAATTTTGACATTGAAATGCAACATAATTGTGATTCAAATGTTCATTTAAAAAGATTCAAATGAAGTATAAAAAGGAAAAACGTAAAAAAAAAAAAAAAGGCAAGTCGTGTTAATTCTAAAACTGGAAGAATACAGCTGCTCCGGCACTTCATGTTCTTTGGGCTTGATGGCCCCTTGGCCTTTGTCACACTGGATGATCGCACCACTCTCTGCCATTAACCAGTTGAAAATGGGTTTGGCACGGTGTTAAATGGCTTTGGATGGAGAGATTTGGAGCCAGAGCCGAGAAGAGACAGGACGGGGAAGCCAGAAGTGTCTGCACCTGCTTGGCCAAGTCATTATTGAGCCTGTGGTATGACTCAGCAGTCTTCCAACCACATCTTTTCTCACTCTCTCTCTCTCTCCCTCTCTTTCATTCTCCACAGCCTCTGCCTCTGAGGACGCTCTATCTATCACCCCGGGGGGCCCGCTGGAGAACAGTGCCAGCTTGTACTCCACCACCCAGGACACAGAAAGGAGGTTCCCCATGGTCACCACAGCACCGCCTCTCAACGTCCCAAACCACCAACCCCTCTACAGAACCCCCCCCAAACACCAGGCCCCGCTCAGCCCTCACGGTCAGCCAAACTACTTCGAAGACAGCGGAGGATCCAGATCCCGTCCCGGCGCTCAGCCCGCCTTCTCCACCCCACCGTCCGGGACCCCGCCGGGTAATGTGGACAGAGGGGCTACAGATGGCAGCGCCGAAGGCTCTCGCACGCGAGCGGCTTTAAAAGATCCAGAACACGCTCCCGTCGACCCCTCTGCTGTGGCTCCGAGGGAGAGAGGTGGTGAGGGGCCAGACCATCAGGATGTGAGGCCAGAGGAGACAACCACCACCACCATCACCACCACCACAATCATCACCACCATGCAGAGTCCAGGTAAGAACAGTCTCATTGCGCTCATTTTTTTTGTAATACACCCACCAAGTGTATTCATGCCATCATCCATTAAGCAAATCACGTGACTGCGGTAGAATGGATAAAGCCCTGTTAGTATGGTGTTGGGTGAGTCTATACCACACAACATGAGAACAGAATTTATTATTTTGATGTGAAAATAATTATAGGGTAAACATTTTCAGTGTTTATCAACTGCTGGGTTGAGATGAGAGCCAGCTGTGATGTGCTGTGACTGCAGTAAGTATAAACTGTTATTATAACAGCGTGAGACGTGGGAAATACAATTTGATTTTACTGGAGGGATATGAGAAACATTCGTATGAGTTTATCAATGTACATGAATATCAAATCCTTAAAAAAACAAACAGTATTTTGGGAACTCCACTGTGAATCGCGCGTATCAATCACAGCGCCGCTCCAGATCATAGAATGGGCTTCAGGTGGCCCGCAAAATGCGTGCGCATTTTCCCGTCCACCAAACCTCCGGTCTGCAGCACAGGCTTTGTAGGATCTAACAGTGGCCGTGACCGTTTTACAGTTTTAACAGGTCATGTTACCATGACGATAAGTGTCAGAGAAAGCTGCTGTTGTTGCGGGCGCTATTTCAGGAAAAGCTCCTACCGGTCGTAACATTTCTCTCTTTATATCCATTAATATTTTTTAATATATTTATTCTGATTTGTCAGGTTTGCAAACATGGGTGGTAGCAGCAGTCACATTACGGGGGCAGTTCTAGTTTTTAAACTTAATGCAAGCTGTCTTTGGGCTCTGTAGTGTCAAGAAAACAGGAAAAATAATAATAATAAAATTTTAAAAAATAAAATTAAAAAAAAGTAACACAACCCCATAAAGTTTCATCACAGAATCCTTAAAAAACTGAGATATATCCAAACATTTTTTCTGCCTTACACTCACCACAGCAGTCCTATCTCTCTTTTGAGACTTCATCAAAGCACGTTTTTCTCTTCTGAGTGCACCCACGCTGTCTTCGCACCCCTCAACTAATATCTTATCCATTTGCATCGCTCGCCACGACACAGCCAAGGGGCTGAAATAAATTACAACAGCATCGCTGCATCACTAACCCTTAATCAAGAGGTCCAAACAGGGACCGCGGCACAACACCCTGAAACTGTTGGTTATGAAGAGAGTGCATGGAGAAAATGAACGTCGGGGATAATGATTTTGCGTTGGCCTGTGCAGGAGGAGCGAGATGGGAGCGGCTTGATTAATCAGCTCATCTGTGTGCGGGGCGACGGCAGGTCAGAGCGTAGATGGGCAGACAGCTTCTGCGCTACATCCAAATTGAGCATCGCCCAGAGTGAAATAAAGAGGATCTTCTCTCCGGTGTTTGGCCTTGTCCCCCCCATGGGTTAGCCATATAGCGATGTCCTCCTGATCTGTTTCTCTTCGTCACCCTCTGCCCTCCCGTGCTGTCAGTTCCCTCCATTAACAGTCTCTCTGTCAGGCCTAATATTGCTCGGTCCTGCTACAGTGTTTTCGAATGCTCATCTGCTGCTCGCCTGTTCATTTGTCTCTCATTCCGGCAGTGGTTTTAGGGGAAAAGGGAGTGGCGTAGCGGCCCGCCCTGGCGAAATGAATGTATCGTAAACACTGCACCCCTTATATTCACCATTAACCCCGCATCTTCCCTCTCTTCTTCTGGAGGCTCTATTTACATAATTTCCCTTCAGGGATGAATAAAGTAATCCATCTATCTATCTAACTCCTCCGGCCTCCGCCGCTTCCAGCCCTTGTTTCACGTTGTCTCTCTCTCCTCTGGCCTTTTAATGCATGCTAACATCTGAACCTCTCCTCTGGACTTCAGCGGCCTCTAGCCTTCAGTGCACGCTGGCGTTCTAGTCTCTCCTCTGGCCTTCAGCGGCCCCTGCAGCCTTTGTCCCGCGTCAGCGTCCACCTCTCTCGATTCCTCCTCGAATCCCCTCCCCGGGCCTTCCATAGCCTCTAGCCTTCTTCGCAGGTTAACATCTCTCTCTCTCTCTGGCCTTCAGCCTTCATACAGTAGGAGAAGTAGCTCCTTGTTCGGGGCTACCAAGTTTAATATTTGATTGTCTTTTCCTCGCATGCCTTCACCCAGAGCAAGAATGCTTTCATTTATTTTGTGGGATCCTGTCGGATGTCATGTCTTCATACGGGCCTGTGCTTAATAAAAACACTTTGTCTAAGTGTCAAAACGCTTTTGGTTTCTTACCTCAGTACATTTTTTTTCCTTCACTTCCATTAGGTCTGTCCTTATTGGACTGTAACGGAGACATGCCCACGGTGAATGACAACACAATAGTGCAACAGTGAGGCTGGCGGGGACACTCCCCGAGGTGAAGAGCCAGGGGGACAGACAGAATCTTCTTTTTTTTGAAGCAATTCAGCAAAAGGTTACTTCTTAGCGAAAACAGAGAGCGCGTGATGAAGGCGGAACAGAAATCCCAGAAGGCCACCAGGAAATGTTCTGTCCTCAGCTGTCCCATCAGAAGAATGAGCTGCGTAACAAGGCAGCCGGAGACACAGAAAATAATAGAATAAGGCGTAAACACGCACGAGTGACGTCAGATTGGCCGGTCCACACGCGGATGTGGTCCCGCCCCTAGCTGCCATCGGATCCTATACCCCGGTTTAAATGAAATCTGTACACTTCTCCTTCTGCCGAAAAGAAGAAAAACTCACACCTGACTCCACCTTTTTCAGCTGTCTCAAGCTGTCCGTCAAAAAGTTTCTCACCAGCCCTGCAGCAGCATCTCCACAGAAGACTCTTGAGGCAATGCTACAGGGCTGTAGTGTTAAAATAAAAAGTGGGTAAACCCTACCTTACCTCACTCTTCTCTTCCACAGACTCACAAGGGCCCCTGTTGATGGAAAGATGGACCTACCAGCCTCTATCTAAAAAAAAATTATATTCGGACAATATAAGAATATGTGGTTGGATGTAGATTAAGGCTCTAAAAAAAACCTTTTCTGCCTCTCAGAGTCTGTACCCTACATGCCCTGTATCCCCTGACTCCCGGGCTGCTTCTGAATCGCCTCCTCCTTTATCTTTTTATTTAAAACCTGGATCTTTTGCTGTCCCCAGAGTCGCATCCCGACTTTCTCCCTCCTCCTACCCTCCTCCTCCCCCCTCATCCCTCCAGTCGCTCACTGAAAATATAAAAAGCCCGATCTCACAGAAGTGTGACAGTGCATCAAGCACGACTCAGACCTGTGCGTGTTAATTATACAGTGCTTGCGGATTAATAGCTTCATGCAGTATTCACAGTCTGCCCACTAGCTTCAGCTCAATGGGTGTGTTTATTTTAAGTGCTGCGTTGCACGAGAGGAGGGAAGATTGACCGTCACAATGCGCAATGGAAAGCGTTATTGTGACCCGTTCGTGTTTAAAGTGTTGCTCTTGCGAGATAGAACAGTTTGCATTCTGCATCAGGGAGTTTAACCCTCTTTACCTTGTTATCGCTGAACCTCGCCTGCACCCCGCTATCTGCACATGCACTGCAGCAAGAGTAGCAGAGCTTCTTTAACCATTGTTGTTTAACCAAGGAGACCTCATCTCACAGTGCAGAACCTTCCCGGGAGCACATCTAAGAGATCTGAAATATGAACGTTTTCTCAGTTTGTTTTCCGTTTTGTTTTGACGGCGACATTGTGGCACCATTTGCACGATGGCGACGATAAAGACAAGACAGACAAATCTCCGTGTTGGAATTTGCGTGAAGAGTGAGGGAGCAGAGAGTTTGCTGAGAGGGAGCCCGGTAGTAGCGCACTTTAGGTGTAAAGACTGAGGGGTGGGTAAAGCGGCGTTCATGCGTCTTTAACCTCTGCTGCAGCCCACATAATTGCCTCACGGGCCTCACAGGAAAAAAGCCCTTTGACTGGGAAAATGAGGAACGGACCTCATGAAGAGCAGCGGGGGAGGGATCCATCTCCAGACAGACAGACTCGCAACAGACAATGTGAGCAGAGCTGACAGAACAAACAGTAGCAAAATGCTAATGTGAAGAAGCAGAAGGATAATACGAGGGAGATGCAGTGAGTAATGTTGGCAAAGTAGGCAGGCGACTCAAAAGGGATCCACAGATGCCATCAGCTGTCTCCATTCATCACCGGACCCTTGCATGGATTAATCCAGAGAATAAAGTGCAAAAAGCCTGAATCCGGATCAATACCAGGTGGAAAAGGGGGTCCAAACTCCAATTAGTTGCAACACACCAAACTTTATAAAACATTTGCTACAAATAACATGCTTTTTTAATATAGCTTGAACCTTATGGCAATGTTTGTCTTCATTGTATTACACAGCGGGTCCGTGAATCACAGTCATACTTCTGGAACAGAATTAGGCTCGGCTGTTTTGTGAATAAAGTAGACGTTTTGGCTTGAGTGCAGCCGCAAATGCCTGTATACCTGAACATCTGTCCAAAACGACACACAATGATCATTACAACAACTAAAATTAGATTGTTATGGTGGTGGTTTAGAGGAACTAACAGCTTTTGGCGTCTGCGGTCTCAGTGCAGTTTCAGGAAGCTCTCATTGTCGCCGCGAATAGAGCCGCGAGGGGAAAAAGCTCCCGCCACGAACAACCCGCGAGTGCAACTTTCGATCGGGCGGCTCGTGTAAAACTGTCGGATACGGACTGCGGATGGAGAGTCATTTCCGCGCCGCTGTGTTTGTCCCTGCAGTTCCCTGCCAGCTGAACCTGACCGGGCCAGAGGGATACATCGAGGCTCCGCCACAGTCCAGCTCTGCCTTTCACTCCACTGTGGACTGCAGCTACATCATCACCGTCTATATGGGCTACGGAGTGGAGGTCCAGGTAGGAACCAGACATGCACCTGTGCAGTAGATGTCTTCTGACACTCACCAGCTTTGGAAAATTCATACAGATTAAATTTACAGCTGTCATTTCAGATGAGCTTGGTATGAACTTGCAGTGGAAGTGTTTTTGATACGACCGGCCACACTATTTTCGTGTTGCAGGATACAGGATGACCATTGTGTAATACTGCATACAAGCAAGCACATGGAGGTCAAGAATAGAAAGCCGGCGACAACACGGTTTTGCAAGCAGTGACATCTCGGTAACTGATTCTTGAAATACCAAGTAAGAGTGCATTAACATTTGGCTAAAAGTTTCATTACGCTGCGTGCGGTTTTCGCTGCCACCTCCATTGTTTTTACACGGCGGCGGCGGCAGCGGGGGGGGGGGGTCGGGACATGGCGGCTCTGTGTCACTGCCGCAGGTGTTCACGACGGTTCAGCTGTTGTGTGAACGCGGCATCCGCAGACAGGGAGACGGCGCTGATTTCACAGGTGCTGAGCTCTGTCTGAATGACACATTTTTACCAGCCGAGAAACAGCGCTGGAGCTGCATCGGTGTCAGAGTGTGAGGCGGAAAAACACGGCTTTTATGATAACTGGTGAATAACCTTGCGTCATGTTGCTGTGCTTAGCTTTGTGATGAGGTGGCACAAGGTCTCTGGGTAGAATAAGTCACATATGCTGATATTGTTTTAGCGTGTTCAGATTTGAAGTAAGAAGAAGCTGGTTACACACACAAACAAAATCCACCTCACTCTTCTCCACCCGCCTACTCACCTGTTCCCAATTCCCTAATCAGCTCTCAGTATTTGTACTGGCCCTTTTCTTCTGTTTATTCTGCTCTCCACACTATACTCATACCTGATTTGCCTGTTTTTGCCTCCCCTGTGTGTGACCACCTGCCCACTTTTGGATTTTGCCCCTTGCCAGCCCCTTTTGACTGATTTTCCCACCTGGCTGTCCGCTATATGCCCATGCAGTGAGTTCGCCTCCTGTTTGTCCTTGCTCCCTTCTGCCTGCCAAGCCGTGACAAAGGCAAACTGTTTTGGACTTTTTACCTGTGCCTCAGAGTTGTGCTATCAAGTCCTCTCGAAATCTGAGCTTCGACTCATGAGCTGAGACTGGTCCAAAGGTTCACCTCCCAGCGTTCGGCATGTAAAGCCTTTTTACTTTTTGGGTAAGAGATTTCAGTTTTTCCTCTTTAAAAAAGGACTTTATTTTAATCTTCAAAACACTGCCGCTCGTGTTTTCACATTGTCATTGTGAATGTTTTTATTGCAGATTGATGGGCGAAGACGGCACTTTGATCCATTCAAAATGAAAATGTGAATAGGGCTCTCCCGAGCCTCTGTACCGGGGAATAGCTTTCACTAGCGTGTAGCTGCTATTCAAGTGCACTGTAGATGTCCAATGTCACCTCCACAAATGGTGTTTGGCCCGCAGACAATGGCAGGCCCGCTCTCCGAATGATTACAGCCACTCTATCCACTCCAGAGCATTCGGTGTCATTTTGAAGCAGCTGACCTTTTTTGGGAGGCTTAAGTGATGATTTAAGCAGCGCCCTTGTCAGCACCTGAAAACCCCTCCCATTCACATGATTAACTCCAAGAGCTTTGCTTCCTGCTGCTCATAAAATATACAATGGCCATTACGCCGCTGAACCTCCAGATGCCTGGCCTAATATATTTGGGATAAAAAATGAATATGCGGTTGCAAATCATTATCAATGATGTCTCCCAGCTGCTTCCTGTCACTAACGCGAAAAGGAAAGGAAAGGAAAGGCGAAGGAAGGAAGGAAGGAAAGGGAAAAAATGGTGTCGGGCAATCAGAAATCAAAAGAAAGCGAGTGAGGCCCAGTAGAAAATGGAAATGAAAAGACGTGATGCACACGAGGGTGTGAAGAGTTATTTTCAGAGATCAACGAAAAGGAAAGAAAAAAACCTGAAGCTGTGAATAGCAGGGATTGTGTCCAGAAGATCAAGGACTTGAAAGTGCTCTCCTCATAGGGACCGGTAGCGTTTGATGTCTGCGCGCTGAAGGCCATTAAACACTTGCTACCACAGGACAAGATAGAACCCGCCTCCGCTCGGCTCGGCTCGTCCAGCGACGAGCAACGTGCAAGGTGACGACAGGTAGTGGTCTTACAGAAATAGCAATGTATAAATCATCACTTGTAGCATCCATTACGTTAATAAGGCCCAGCACCCCCTAGAAATCAGATCCTTGCAGGACTAATTCTTCAACACAGTCTTAATGCCCCGTGACAAAGTTTTGCGATGCTGCAGGGGGGTTGTGTGCCCGTCACATAACGAGGCAGGAAATGAGAGTATAAAAGGCTGGGAGGTAGATGTGCATAGACTGTAATATTTGTCTCACCTGCTATGGAGCAGACTGGAGTTTGCATGTCATCGTACATCTGCAAATAATGCTTTCCTTTTTTTTTTTTTTTTAACGTAATTACAACTTCTTTTCTGTTTTTTCAACCATATCACCTATCATCGTTCATATGACGTGACCGTGATCTTTCTCAAACCTTAACCGCACCATATTAACTACCGTGGCGTAATGGTGCCGGCTACACGTGCAACAAGTAAGAGTGAGGGCCTTGTTTGCTGACCTTCCACATAAGAATCCTGTAAGTGAGCCCGACTCGTCCCCACAGCTCACAGCTCAGCGTTGGTGTTTAAGTTAACAAATAGATGCGGGCTGGAGCTAAACCAAATTACTTCAAAGCCTGCAGCGCGCAAGCTTTCTCGCATTTGTGTCCCCCCCCCCCACTCTCTCTTCGTACCACTCTGACGTCCGCCCTGATCATAGTAGATAAGATGTGCCTTCGTGACACTCAGCAAACCAATCAATAGGACAAATTACCATGTGACCAGAGATTACAGGGAAGAATTAAAACAAATGTCACTTGATTTAAAGTAATGCCGCCACTTAACGTTATCCTTGGTCTTTCCATTACCCGCCGCAACTTCTATGTCGGTAGCGAGTCGACTGGATGGACATGTCACTCGTTATTGATCGATATGGACGAGACCAAAAAGGGAATGGGCGAAAATTGTCAGCCTGAAGGAATGAACCGAAACCTCTGGATTCATTGCACATGCTCATCAGGCCACGAGCCCCCTCGTTCCCCAGTCGAAATGACAGGCTTGGATAACATAAAATGAGGTAAGGGGAAAATGAGAAGAACGGGAAAACAAAGATGACATTAGGGGGTGACGAAGAGGGAAGCGAGAGCGGAAAGAAGACGAGTGGAGGATAAGAGCAGAAAAGAAAAGATGAGGAAAGTCATGGGGGTGGGGGTGGGGGGAAGAGGAGGTGATAAGCTGAATAACACCTGAGATAAAATGAATGCAGTTCGCTCTCATCTGCTGTTTACTTTCATTATTAAAAGTGACTCCACTGTCCGGATGTGGCTGAGCTGCGGCGCTTAATTAATTGCTCATGGATTATCTGTCCGTTTCCTTTTGTTTGTGTGCAGGCCTCTTTAAATGTGCCTCGGTTAAAACGCCTGTCAGCTTCTATTACTTAAATTGAAAGGGCTCCCTCGATGGATGGGCAGGCTTAAGCAAACGGGGGGATTCGAATAACGTTACACATGCATCAACGATGTCAGATGGACCTGAGAGGTCAGTCTGAGCTTTTTATACACTAAGAGCGGGCCTCTAATTTCTCTTATCCAGAAATCACACTCATTAATCTACTTCAGATGTCTTTATTAGGCCTGGTGCATCGCAGCTACCTAATTTGATTGTCTTTTCGTACAAGATAAGCCAGATTTCGCCCTGATGCCGGACTTTGATAAGAGGGATTCCTGGATTTGGAGCCTTTTACCATCTAAAATCACCAAAACTTTAAAGCTCTGTTGTTTACCACTCAGGTGAATGGTGGAACTACAGACAGCAGCGACGACAGTCCAAGTCTCAGGTCGGTGGACCAAGGGTGAAAACATGTTGTTTTACCGCGACTCTAATCCACTGCACTTATGAACAACCAAATGTTCTGCCATTACTATATCAAAGAAGCAAAATCTACAGCTTCCTGCTAATCCTCCCATAAGCTGCGTCACCCATAGGTTTCCAAAAGAAACCATTGGCGGGGGGTTTGATGCTCATTTTCATATTCGGGAGTTATGGGAAATTGTCAGTTTGGTCAATGAGATGGAAAAATGGCTGAAGCTGAGGGAGGAAGAAAGCAGCAAGCTTTACAGCTAACCCTGATTAGACAGAGATGCTTGGAAACCATCTTCGCCGTCCACATAACGAGTCAGCGGCGACCAGGAAGAAGAACCGCAGAGCCAGTACAAAAATGTTTTTCCGGACTGCCACCTCGATGGTTCGGGCAACAAAACGAGCCCGAACAGCCGCTACACCAAAACCAAGCTCAGCATTAAAAGATAAAGCTAATTAAAAAGGAGCTGTTTGTATTATTATCATTAACGTTCACCATCGCTAGCAGTTAATGAACCGCGACAACTTCGTAACACAACAAAAGCAGCTCATTTAGGTGGATCAAATGACTGTTGAGGCTGTTTTAGACCAGCGGCGGGGATAACCGTCTCGATAATAACGTGGATGCTTGCAGTTGGACTAACAGGAGGTTTTCCTGTTCTTCCAATTCTCAAGGCAGCGTGAGGGCCAAGAGGTTTTTATGCAATTTTCCTCTTGGGCAAGTCTATTTTTTATGTTTGCACCTGTGCCTGTTTGGTAATTTCCTGGCACCAAATGGATTTGTTTGCAGAGGCACAGCTTAGGTTGTGTTTATGCTGATTAGGCAGTGCAGTGCAATTTTGGTGCTCATTTTGGCACACAATTGTGTTTGCATTAAGACCTGCTCAGACCACCTCTTATCGCAAACGCAGACACAGGGCAATTTTCGTGGCTTTACTTGGACGAAGCGCACGTGCGCACGCACACAAACACAAACTTGCACCTACATACGCACTCACACGCACAGACCTATCCGAAATCAAGAGAACCCCTTTCAATTATGTCAGATGTATTCTCTTTCTATTTGCTTCACTTTTTTTTCCACCTGCCGTATCGACCACATGTTGCAACTGAGGACGACAACCGACTGCATTTATGAGCGTGATCTGGTGACGGCACTGCTGAAACACGATTGCTGCTGCTTGCATGTGATGAACGAGCTTCCTACAACAACCAACAGAATGTTTTTTTTTTTTGTAGCTGATGAAACAACTGTGCTAATTATGCAACTACAGAAACGTTCAACAGAAAATGTACTTCTAACTTAGATGCTTTTCTTTTCTTTGTTTTTGGTTTACTGGGTCTGACTATGAGGCTATAATCATCGATCTATAAAGGTGTTTGATCTATATTTTCATCCTCTGCTGCCAGCAGCATTTTGTCCCCATGAGGTTATAGCTGATTGTGTTTATAGAGTGAATCTCTCTCAAAACAGTGGGATTTCAGCACTTCATCATCCATCCATCCATCCATATTCACCCGTTGCCATGGTGAATCGCAGTATCGAGTAACACGCTCAGAGCTGATTGAACCAACCCAGATCAGCTGTTCTGGAACCGAAAACCCTTGAGTTTCCCCACATCAGGGTTCATCGACTCAGAGTTCAGAATGAGATTCAGAGTTTGTTAAACCTGCTTTCTGGAATACCTTGGCGGAGGTCTGCGCTCTCAGAGTGCTTTCTAGTTTATCATGTATTAACAGAGAGGAATCATGGTGACTCCTTGTTTAGCCCTGGATCGAGGCTCAATTCCAAATCTTTGTTTTTGTGGCGTCTCCCCGTTCTTGACCGAAGGAACGAACGTGGTTCTGTTTCTGTCGGCTCTGTGATCAGACTGGTGGAACGCATTAGTAAGAAGGTCATTTTTCATTCCAGTGAATTCCACTGCACGCACCGAGGTAACTTCTCACTGTGGAGGTCCTGCGGGTCTGATGTGCTCAGCTCTCCTCGTATGAATCGCGTTCACCACTGCCCACGGAATGTGTGAAAAGTGCTGCCGGTAAAGGAGAAAAGAGAGTTCATCACCCCAGCCAGGCAGACCTGGGGTGAGCTTTGTTCAATCTCCTCTTCTTCACCTGGCCACACTCCCCGGGAATGCGAAGGGGCTCGAGGGTCGCAATTCTTACCCCAGGACTTAATAAGACCTCTTGGAAAGAAAGAGGCTGCATTACATCTGAAGGCAGAGTCAGGCCCTGGGACTGTGAAAGAAAAAATTATTTCAAACACTTTCTGATGTTTTGGTTGTTTTTTTTTTCCCCCCACTCCTTGATTATGAAAATCTTTCTGCACGTGCATGCAGTCTCTTGTTATAAGTGTTCCTTCAGAATGGGAATGGAATTATTCATACACATTAATAAATAAAAACAACCAAAAAATACTGCAATCAGCACAACAAATTTATATCATCCACATATGAATAACCTACACTTTCTGTCATCAATAAATATAATGTATGGAGGCGATGCAGCTGCACAGTCAGACTGCGGCTCTGATCACAGCTCCGGTTTCCCAGAACGCCCAGGTTAAGAAGTCCTTAGGTGTATTCTTAGGATGTATTCCGCTCCAGTCTTTCCATCATCCTTTGGCACAACGGGCGAATGGAAGGATCATTTTTATATCTTACTTTTACTTCTGTGGTCTTGGACTGCAGTACTCTGCCAAATTTAATGGGTTCCTTCTTAGCCCATGGATCACCCCTCCTCCAAGTTTCCAAAAAACTGCTTCAATAGCTTTTGTGTAATCCTGCTGACATACTGACAGACAGACAGGAGCATGTGTCATATTCTACCTTGGCAGAGGTCTCTGTTCTTTAGACTGCTTTCTAGTTTTTATTTTGATCAGTGGTTGTGAAACTAATGCTTACCAAAATTGCTTGGATCCAATTTCTCGGTCTCAGAGATACTTTACCTGTCTTGCCTCACTTGTTTTGGTTACTTATTTCTCAGAATTACATTACGTGCAATGTAATGAATACCTTTTTTTAACACTATGCTGCATTTCAAATGTGCATATACATTTATTCAAACTTAATTTTAGCCGCTTATCTTCCCCGTACAGCGCTTTGGATGTGTCCACTTTTTAAACGTCTCCATCGGTCAACTGGCTTCGCTATAGGCGCTGCTGTGGAGTGTGACCCTGTGTGTTGTAATTACTCTGACAGTCATCTCGTTTAATGAGAGCCTTCCTGGTGTGTGCAGCCCCAGCACGTGTCCCAGCTGACTATATAAAGATGAAAGCAAAGGCCAAATAGCAATCTCCCTGAAGAGAGCTCAAAACAGATACAAACAACAGTCAGCAAAGGTCTCGCCATGGATAGTGCAGGATATTGACTGGTGGATCAATAGCCTCAACTGCTTTAGCTGAGCCAGACTCCACCTCAGTTCAATAAAGCACAGTTCTATCTCCAGTCCCTGTCTGGGCTGATGGCAGAGATTGATTACGGGGCATTTGTCAATGCTAAGACAGGTTCCAAGAGGAAAAAGCAACAGTCGCGTCCTGTGGAAGCAGCTGCCCCGTCACCTTTAGGTACTTCTCTGCTCATCTAAAATAGGTGCAGGCGTCTTATAAGTTCCGTTTCTCTGCTTTGCGGTACAGTTGCAATAATAAGCCTCCGTGGTTATAAATGGCTGAGCTTGCACGCTGTTGCTTAAAAACCACTGAACCGCGTTTGCATGCCGAGGCCTTTGGGTTGGTCCTGTTGTCACAGAGACTAATAACCCCATGCATGCTAAATGACAAAGGAAACTGAGAGACGCGACAGATATGACATACTTGTGAAGGATACCTGAAGGAGAGGATAATTAATTGAACCTCAGCTGCAAACCACTGCTACATTATGCAGAAGCGTCATTAGCATAAACATGTGTGTCTTTACCCTTTGGCTCATTCATTTCTTTGTGCACCGTCAGGGGAGGAGAGGTTGACTTTCCTTCAAAGAGTTAATTGCATTGGTTCCACTTTATAGAAAAAAAACAACACAAAAAAACAGTGGGGCACAGACGCACAAGACTGTAGCCACAGGCTAAACTTTGTACAGTACAGTAAAGGGCACACTTTATTTCCTCACTCAGTCTGCTGCTGTGTGTGTACAGCAGAGCATCCAGTTGTGAAAAGGAAAGCTGTTAAGTCATTGAAAGCTATTAGTGGCCTGCGACTCCCCCCCAGCACCACCACCAGTACCACTAGAACCTAGCCTGCTACAAGATGAATTCTGCATTAGAGGTTTACTTTAATGGCAGTGGCAGTGATCAGCGTGACCTTCATATAATGCTGTGATGAAGTAAGGGGGTGGAGGTGGTCCAGGTGGCGGATGGACATGTAAAGCGTTTGCCCTCATCAGCATCCCGGGTGTGTTTGGAGCGCGGAGCTGTAGCTTGCATCAGCCGTTTTACTAACTATTACCATGAGCTCTCTCTGATCTCAGCTGCACCTGTGCCATAGTCTTTCCCCAAACGCAGCAAAGTCAGGGGTTTTTACAGAATCGTCCTTTGTCCATTGCACTGGCAGTGCGGTCGCCAAAAAGAAAGTTGTTATTCATCCAAATAAACTGTACATAAAAGCACATTTAAAAACTGCATCAACGGGAAAAGACAAAACATTTAAATCTCAGGACCATCTGGGACTCAGATCTGCGCAGAAGGAAGCCACCCATCTGCTGAGAGGAAACAACAGAAGGATATTTTAGAGGAACATTTTAACAGCTTGAAATTGAAAAGACTCCATGAAGACTATCATGAAACCGGCTAAGAAGTGCTCAGTCACGTCCAACAACATGAAAACGGCTAATGATGTAAATAGTTGTTTGTTTTTAATCTGAGAACTGAAACTCATGAAAGATGGAGGGGCTGGACTCTTTATCCCCTCGCTGACTGTGGACTGAGCCACAGTATGTCCAGTATCTTTTTGAATGTGTCTTCAAAGACGGCTGTGGGATTTCACATTTTCTTTTAAAGACTTGCTCAGAAGACCTAACATCACCGTGGCGCCCTATTTCTCAACATTTCCCTAGATATTCAAAAGTCTCTTGCTCTTTGGAAAAGCGTGGAAAGACGAGGATTTCAGACCTGGAGCAGCGTGAGTCCACGTTGAGAGTGGACGTGAACGGCAAATGAGACCCATTACAGTTCACTCATAGATGCAATTACTGCCATTATAGACTTGGTTTCGAAACGTCTTGAGGACAGGAGAGCTTGCGCTCGTCCGATTTTTATTGATTATGGCTTAGCTTGTGGCGCTCTCCAGCCGTACCTTCCTTTAATTCAGAAACGGGGGACGACTGGATGTCAGTTCCTCAGTTATCAAGTGGTGTCATTCATTTTGAAGAGACCGACCCCAGCAGGTCGAGGTGAATTGCAGCCTGTCTCAGCAGCGGAGCTCCGCGGGGCTGTGCCAGCTCAGCCGGGCACTCGCACCGCTGTATTTTGAAATACTCTAGCTTCAGGAGGAAGGGAATTTCTTAATTGGCGTCAAACAAATCACCAAATTCTACTTAAATTCTTTTTTCTAAAAAGTGAGGAGATCATTTTTGATCCTAAAGAAGTTGGCGATCGCAGGCAGCCAGTGGAGAACTTTTTACACAGGTATAGTCCAATTAAAAAAACTGTGTTCACACTGATTGCCCTGGAATACTCATGTTGATTGGCTGTTCTCGACTCCTCCTGACATTGTGTATGTTTTTTAATGTACAGTGGAGCTGGCCTATGTGGAGCTGAACAAAACAACGGTGTTTTTATTTAATCATGCAATTTCGGAAAGTGTAATCAGGTGTGGCGTGGCTCCGTGCACTGGGAACCTTCCTCGTGTCATCGCGCTCGGCTCAGGCTGGGACAAAAATCGTCGGCCGGGGAGATTATTATAATCTTCTTTCTCTTTCCATCCCGCATTCTGCATTCTAAGTATGAGCCCTTACTGTCGGGCAGGTGACACAGAGCTCAGCGGTGTAGGAACCCAGTTGCTATTTTAAATAGTAGCCTAAAATAAGGAGCGGTTAGAGAGACTGATGCCTTGCAGCGTGTGCTTGTCAGTATTAGTCTTTTTGTATTATTCATCCGTACTGTATTGTATATTTGGTGTTGTTTTCGTGCTCTTTGATGCGCACTGTTTGCTGGTGCTTGCTGCCGATGTATGTTAACGGCATTAGCTTCCCTGTGGGGACAGTGAAGCATACATCGTAACTAAAACCGTATGTGAAATTCAGGTAAAAAAGAATAAATAAACGTGTATGAGCCATAAATATTGCAATGACAGAAGTTTTGAGTGGATGGATAGCAGAGGGGATGGATGAATAAGGATTACGGTTTGTAGCCGCAAAAGGTAGCAGTCGCAGCATATCAAACAGCGCCTGTCAGTCATCTGACACAACAAATAAAAGCTACGGTTCCGTGCATACCGTCGCAGGACGCTGCTAAAGTGTAAATTCTCCGAGGATGAATCAGCGGCAACATTTGGCCTGTCAGAAATGATCATTACTAATCCTGAACGAGTCCATTAAAGCCCAGCGGCCCAAATGAATCACAGTGGACATTCTTGTTAGAGGATGTGTTACGCCGGAGTCGGTATGAGTTAGGTCGATAGATGCAGTTGCTGTAGTTACCCGTCTGCAGAGGTATCGCAAGAGCAAGGTCACAGCGCTGCCCTCCACTCCGCTGCTCCTCCCCTGCCCTTGTGCCTCTGCCACCCAGAGCGCTTCACATCACTCAAAGATGACAATCTAATGAAAGATCCTTGTACTGAGCTCATGGTGCCTTCAAATGCATTCCGCCAAATAGCTATTAAAATGCCCCACACTCTGTGATTGCCTTTCAGAGGGGAGGAAATTGGAGAAGGCGATAGATTGGGTCGGAGGATTAAAACGGCAGAGGAGTTGATTAGATTGCAGCAGTCTGTCAAGATTTCATTGACCAGAGGAAAGGAGACACTGTTAGGCAGCACCCCAAGGGGGCTCCACACGGGCCCCTTGTATGAATATCTCCGTTTCTTTATTCACACACTGCCAACTTCTCTCACTTCAAAGTTAAGTGAAATGGCTCTTAGTTAAAAGATAGAAGAGAGAGGTTGGCGATGGGACATACCAGTACTACTTTATAAAGAGCCACATTAATATATAATCATTTAAATACTGTAATTCAATGCTATGATATCACTTGATGTGTGGGGGGGGCTCCTAAAGAATTTTCCAGAGAATAATACTGGTGAGAGCCTTTCGTTTTCATGAAGTTAAAGTTCACCCCCCCCAACCTCTCTCATTTTCATACAGCCCCTTGAAACAATGATTAATTAGTCATTCATTCACAATATTTAATGATCTCCTCTCATGCGTCAACCACATTTCCGTCAGTTATTGAAGGTTATGACATGGCAGAAAGTAGTATGGATATTAGAAACCGACCCCCGTGAAACTAAAATATAATCTCAAAATAAGGATCATAAACAAGATTTTTTCTCCAAGATTTAGAGTTTTGTGGAGAGGTGTGGGCTGGCACACCCCCTGCGTTTCCCACGATGTGAAAACCCTAATAAATAAATGTATAAATTTAAATGCACATAGGCACAATGCATCGGCCTCCTTATTTATGTGCTGCATGCTGACAAAGCCCGAGTGTTGGGGCGACAGGGGAGCGTCTGGTTTCCATAACTGTAGGCTGCTCTGTACACTATGTTTTTCACACAGGGACGGAGACGCAGAGCAGGAAATATGAATCAGTGAACACCTGATATTTGATATTGCTTCATTTTGTCTATAAAATGTTTAGCTTTGTTTTTTTTCCCAAATAATGGCTATAAACAGCAAGTACAGAGAACCAGCCTTTTATTCACTGGCTTACATTAAGAGTTTTGATCATATAATGAGACTTTATGGTGTACCAGGAAGGAGAAGGGAGGAGATTTTGCCCTTTGAGCTACTGAAAAGCTTTTAACACTATGAAATACATATGTGCAGGAAGAAGTAGCTTTAGTAGTTTGAAAATGATTGCTAGGAAAAAAACCCCAGCAAATTAGAACTGAATGATAGGAAAGTAAATGAACCAGTGTTTCATTTTTTCCAAAGATAAAGTGTGGGGGCAATGGTGGATATGATGTTGTTACTGCACTGATTAAATAGAATTGTGAAAAACTGCAGTACATCAGGCTGCATTTATCATTAAAAAAAACATATAATCCAGGTAAGTCTACCTGCCTTCATTCATTTTTGCCTTCCAAGCCCTCGGCTATGACACAACATGAGCCTCAGCCATCACTCATAATAACTTCTGACAATTTATGATTCAGATTTTTCACAGCAACACTGCACGCAAGACGTGTGAACGGTGAGGTTACTTCTTTCAAGTTTTGCGACTTTTCGGTGACATTTTTCTTTCATGTTTTTTAAACACTTTTTTAAAAAGTGATATACCTCAATCAGCGGCAGCTCTCAGTCCTTGACAGCAGGTAGGTTGAACCAGATGCAATTTGAATTCTCACAGGATACCTGAATGGGATTGACTGAGGGCGGAGTGATGCAGAAACTCGGCCGAATAAAATCACTGCAGATCAATCAGCGCCTCACACATCAGCTGGCCCGGATGGCTTTTCGAAACATTCCTCCTAGCAAGATGGCTTCATTCATTTTACAAAAAAATCAATCCGTACATCTCTTTCCGTGACCTCGTTTTGACCAGCTACAGTGTAACATTATCCTGAATTTATTACATCACCGGTTGCCGCAGAGACCCTTGGTGGTTTCCGAGCCCACGGTTTCAAAGGCACTGCAGCAGAATACTGTATCTGTTCAAACTCCCATGATGCATACCCCACACTAAACCAGGCCAATCTCCCTTTCATCTGTGGAAAAGCTGCCTCTGCCTTTCCCTCATGACGCCAGTGTTTACTCTCAGACAGTGTGCGGCTCAATGAACAGCAGTCAAACAGCTCCATAGACAGCACTAGTTCAATAAAACAACCTCTGCACTCCTCTTGCCACTGCCCTGGAACAAGTCTATTGTAGTACCTGGTGCATGTCTCTCCCTCCCTGCCCCTCATACACAGCAGTTCACTCATTTAACCTCTCGTGTTTCACCCTCTTCTTTCCACTGGTTCGGTGAAGTACAGTTTTATCGGCATATCAAGTAAGCTCAGGAAGTGGCCTGTTGTTGTTGTTGTGAAAGTGAGAGATTAATCTTCAAAATAAAAATACAATAACAAATGGAAACGCATATAAATTATATTGCCAATGATAAAAGTTAGTCTTATTATAATAAGACTTCAATCTCTGTTACTTTACCCTCAGGATATGTGCAGTAAATATACAGTAGACTAACTAGAACCATCTCCCAGGGTCTGTTATTTATAATAAATATACTGTGTATAATAGCATGCAATGCTCAATTTCTCAATGATTGAAAAATGTGGTGCAGCAAATGTGGTGTTACAAATAATAAAAATGACATTGTGCAGTGTGATCTAGTGAAAAAAAACAAAAGTATAATACGTAACAATGAACAAAGAAAATGTAAAACAACATGATGTCATAATGAATTAAGCTAATGTACTTCATGATAATGCATTGAAAAAACAAAAAAATACCATGTCACAACAAATTAATAAAGTTTAGCATGATGTCACAGTGGAGGAAAAAAAAGTAGAAAGCAAGATACAAGGGCAAACTTGCACAGTTATCTGAATGATATGAACAATGCTACTGTATAATCACATACAGTGTTTACAGAGGCTTACCCCCACGCTTGTTTTTGTCTGACACACTGTATTCTCTTCCGTCTCCTACAGTTCTTTGAATTTCCCTCTTATCAATTTATTGTTTGTACCACTGTAGTCTATTGGCAATTATCCACTCCGTCGCTGTAATATGATAATGCACTCTTTTTCCTATTAAGAATTACAGATGAATTAAGTTTTATCCTCTCCAGAGAGAAGAGAGATTGACTGACTCTGCTTCTCTGACAGTGTTTTCCTGTCCTTGTTTGGCTGTGATGGAGTCCTCAGAAAAACCAGGACAGACCTGAGAGAGGTTCAATTACAGGATTTCCACGCGGAGCCTCGCTTAACACCGCTGCGGGGGCGCAGAGGAACACAGAGTCGCACTTAATCTGGCAACAGGGGAGTCGTCACTGTATCATCCGGCTGTGATTGTTCCTGTCGCCGCCGACCTGCGTGAACGGCTGCGAAAAACATGCAGCGACACCGATTGGGGTTGTTCTCCACTCTTCTCTCCTGAAAAAATAAATGCAAGTACAGGCAAGAGACTGGATGTGCGTAAAACACTGCCGTGTTTTCATCAGTTCGGTGCTGACAGGACCTTTTTGCAACGACTCTCGTCGTCAGGTGTGCGTCAGCAGTGGGATTTCAGAACAGTGACAAAAAGCGATTTTTACAGGTTAAGATTTATTTATGCACAGCAACAGATTCACTTTGCGATTTAATATCGCGCTACGCTTTAACCCTAAATCTTTCCTCATAGACGTAGGTGTTTACCTCGGTTGGCAGGACACAAAAAAGTGCTTCCATTTGCAACATATGCAAATAAAACTTGAGCACTGCGCAGCCAGGCTGAGCTAAACATGCACAAATGCAAGTACAGACGTAATGGACTGCAAAGGAATGAGAATAGGGACTCAGACTGCCACTACCTTTCAAGAAAAAAACATGTCCTGCGAGGATAGTTGGGTTTCTCACCATAGAACAACTAGCCGGACTTACATTCGCTGCGTTTCCAGTCTACAAACTGCTCTGGGTGTGTCCATAAGCAACTGCTTGTCAACTCAAACGTTGACGATATGTCAAACGCACAATCGGCATTGCTCTGTTGCGCTCACGGCGTGTCCCTGAGGACTTACAACCACATTGAGCGCCTTTCTTTCAGATGAGGGTGTCGGGACGTTGCCCCCCCCCCCGACTCCAGACAACAGAGAGCGCAAAGTGTGTTCCCTGACAGGAAGTTTGAGCGTGACAGGCTGGAGAGCACAGAGTGAAGGGCACCAGCTTGTTCCACCCTTCCCTCACTCTCTCCCGCCGCCTTTTGTAAGCGCCCATTGTTGGCTGAGGATTTGAGGCATGTTTGTGGCTGAGGTAGGCCTTACTTAGATGTGCACAGTGCAGCACTGCACTTTAGAAATTCTCTCCGCTGGGGCTGCTTCTGATGTGGGTGGTTTTTTTTTTGGTTTTTTTTTATTCAGCTTTAGGTGAGCCACGCTTGATGGGTCAGCTATCAGCTCTTTGCAGCCCTGCACATAAGGCTTTTGATTCACCACTCAAAGACAAACACACACACGGACACACGCACTTGTATGTGTAACATATATATACTGTATGTGTGTGTGTGTTTCTTGGTGAAAGAATGATCATTAATGCCACAACAAAAGGGAACACTTGATGGAACGAAAGAGAAACAGAGTTTGAAGGACGGCTACAAAGACTGAAACTGTCAGGATTCGGGACCAAACTGATAGCAGAGTGTTAATAAAGCTACCTGCGGGCTCCTTGCTTCTCCGAGTTGTTCGATCGATTCGAACTCGTCTCGTGTTAACATTTTATTGACATAGCAAGAAAGGTATGCCAGCTCTGCTAACCTCACAGGAGGATGAGTGGGGACAAACAGCATAACAAATTAAATGATCTGAAATACCTTTGAAATGAATGGAGAGACAGAGATTACGGCCATGACATGAATAGCCATTTGAAAAGACAATTATCACTGCGTTGGATTTACTTACAGTATCATCTTAGCATCTCCAAGTATGGTTCCAGGTACAGTCCTAGCATTATCATTCCATCCCCCTTGTTTCTCAGCTCTGCTTATATTGATATCCTAGAGTCCAATTTCTGCATGCACATTCCCGGAATAAAAACACATTTTATTTCCGTCGATGGAGTTTATTCTCTTCAGCACCATTTGCAGCGACAAACATGCCCGAGAATGCAAATTCCATTCTGTTTTGGCCCATTCATACAGTACAATGCAGTGCATCCATATATATTTTTGTGCATACCTTCACCGCATACGCTCATTTTCTCTGCGTTGGTGCTCTTTTTTTTCACCCCTGATTCGGGCATATTGGATAAAACCAATTTTCTGACAGGCATGTAGGGATTGAGGTAATAATGAAGCAGCAATGGGCGAGGTGAATGTTAAAACAAGATAAGTGCAGACCCTTTCAGAGAGTGGGTGTTCCTTTGCTTAGGAAAATGAGGATTTTATCCTGCTACTGAATAGACTATATTAAACTGGATGCAGTTCTATACATGAAATATAGATAGATATATGATCCGGCCCTGCAGAGTAATGATACCTCTCCACTGGAGCTGCTGTGATTTCAGTAACTTCCTGAAGGGCGCTTCAAATAACCAATAAGCCAGTTTCCCTTTTCCCAGATCCATACGATGTGCGTCATACCGTATGTCAGCATGGGCAAAATACATATTAAACATAGACTCACTGTGCACTTTGTTGGGAACATCATAGTAATGCTGGATTCCACAGGAAGTTGGAAAGTTACTCACAGGAAGTTACTTTGAGAAAGTAAAAGTGCACATGCGCAACAAACACCGAAAATTGATCAATGACCCGTCTGCGGGTTTGAATGCATTGCACTGCTGCCACATGATTGGCTGATCGGATAATGACACGAAGAAGCGCGTGCTCAAGAGTTCCTAATTCCAGACTTGAATATGAACTGCACATGTGTCTACTTCCACTCAACCTCAAGTCACATCTACAATAATGTCAACTCCACATACCCATGCCTTCACCTTACAATCAGCTGATCATTCATAACTAATTTTTGTACATATTGTTTATGGGTTTTTTTTGAAGAATTTCTGATCATTCTCACAGTTTCTCAGAAAGCTCTTGGACACTGATTTTCACAGCTTTAACCTTAAGGCTCTTTTTTACACTGAGTACCTGGAAGTGCTGCCAAAACTCCAAGTGACTGATTTGCATCATCTTGTGAAAGCGAGCACTGAATTTCCAACATCTTTGCTGGACAGTTGGTTTAAATTGTGAAGAATCTAAAAAATTTGATGATGGCACATGTTGCGTTACATCAACACTGCTCACCTTTGTCGGCGAAGATATCGCCGGGCATGTTCAATTTCAACACTATATCCAGCAATTGGGACATTTACGCTCTGAAAGTATCACGAATTCTTCATGGGAAGTTTTCTTTTTTTTCTTCAGCATCTCCTTCTTTATTCATGCGGCAAACCAAGGCTGCTCTTGTCTTTGTGATGGCACACTTTCCAGACTTGACCTTCAGAGGGCTGCTCCTCTGTTCAGACGACATTCTGCCCATCTGCATTCATACTGTTCATGAAACAATGATTACCTGGTTGTCCTGGGGGGTGGGGGAATAAAAGAGAGAGAGAGAATCCTTCTTGTCTGGTTGCTGTGTCACAATGTTCAATTTCCTTTCAAACTGCCAGACTAATCTCGACTCTCGCTCTTTTGTGTTTTGTAGCTGGCGCCTTTATGTGAGCGCAGCTTGTCTGGCAGAGAGTACGGGGCGACTCAAGGACAGGGCTCGATACTTTTCTGTCCTTTTTCTTTGATGCACAAGGAGGAAGCCATGTTCATCTTATGTCGTCCGCACCCACGCTCCATTAGCATGTATGCCGGGATGGTGTGTGTTCAGGTGCAAAAACCCACAACGCCAAAAACTGTCGCGAAGAGAGAATATCGCCGTGTTGTTTCGTGTTTTGACAAATTCAAATCATTTCAACATGCCACTTAATTATTCACTTTACTGAACCATGTCTGTCACCCAGACATCACCCATCTCCCTGTTATGCAGCGTATTATCTTGGAGGGAAAGTATGCAGCACGTCAGTCAGGTGATGCAGGTGCTGTCACCTGCCTGTGTCTTCTGCCTCACCAACAGCAGGTCCTAAGGTTTATTCAGTCGGTTGTCTCCTAGTCTGCTACTTTGTTTGGACCAATGGCGTCCAGCCCACAACATAACACGTTAAGGCATAATCTAAACACATCTTTTATCTGGAGTAGATGTTGTGACTGCTCAGAGAATTGAAAATGAGACACTAAAACAGTAGTTTGTGTCAGCCACGTTCAGCATAGCAGTTTGTCTGGAGGCTGATGGATGGATGTCAGTGGGAGATCCACTGTCTGCATTGTAACTCTGTTAATGTGCCAGTGATAAGGAAGTCTGTTTTAAGAAGATAAAACTTAAATAACAGAAAGTAATCACATTAGCATGAAAGCTCCTGATCGCTAGGTTATTCTCTTACCTCCCTAGATAAGTTAATAATAATTTAGAAACATCTTTTGGTATTACTTAAATACCCCCAGAACTCACACATTTTTAGCCAGGACTTTGGGTGTGGTTTGAGTGGATTTTTGATTGACAGTTACCAAATGTCCCACTAATGTCATTTCAAAATATCGATAGAATCCTGCTTTAGCAGAAGGTAGAAGATGACATCCCCCCTCCTTATAACTAAGCCCACTTCATACAAAGACAAAAAATAAGTAAATAAAGACACGCTGAGAGCTCCTCCTGTGACAAAACCAAAACCCAAATTTGCCAGAAAACGGTGTGTCCATGTAAGATTCCTTCAGAGCCTTTACAAGCAAATGCAAACAAGACTGGTTCTGACTTTTTTTAAAAATGACATAATGACAGCGTTGTATATTTCGGAAGGCTCGTGTGATCAAGCCAAATATGGGAAATGTCTTATAAGAAACGATTTAATACGAGGAGACGGTACAAACACCACAATCAGAGGTAACAGTGTTGCTGCTGTTTAAGTGGATTAGTGAGTGTTAGGTGAAGATAGTGAGAGACTGGATTCTGTAATAGTCTTATCTCCGCCTGGTCATTTCGGCAGACTGCTGCAGAGATCTTTTTACTGAAACGCTAATGTGCCTCAAACTGATGCCGTTAGAAGAGTTCCATGCTTTGGAAACTGGAACATGGGCACAGTCCATTGCATCAGTCACTCTCAGGAAAATGATGAAAGAATCCCAGTGCACTTAATATGAAACAATGGAGTTTATTCATTATTGAAAAGGACTGTACTGTCCATTAATGTAAGCTACTTGCTAGCTGGGAGAAGTTCTTCTTTTTATAGGTGAAGGGGGAAGGTGACCTAACCAAATCAATTTGGTTAATTTTTTAATGGTGAATGGACTGAACCTACAGTTTATAGTGCTTTTCTAGTTCAATCAACCACTCAAAGTGCTTTACACTAGGGCCTTTCACCCGTTCACACTCTCGAACCATCAACCTTCCAATGAGTGGATTCATTCGTCAACGCTTAATGACTGTCCTCACATGTCTGTGGCTCGCAGCGCAGAGATTCCCATCGACTTAAGATGCAACAGACAGATATACATAAAGCTTCACAAATATACAATCTCCTCAAAAAATGGCTCAGTGATTACCTAAAACAGCGCATCACTGTTTTAGAAGGACGTCTGACACTGGGAGAGAGGCGGAGTAACACCCTGAACAAGGTGCCAGCCAATCACAGGGTTGACGCATGGAGACACTCAACCAGCCACGCTCACGTGAATGGTTGTCGGGGTATTTACTTCGTGAATATCGCCTTCACAGCAAGAAGGTTCTGGGTTAGAGCCTGCTGGCCAGCTGTTGCCTCTCCGTGTGGAAACATAGGACACACAAAAAGACTAAACCTACCCTTCAACCAGTTGTGAAGGCAATTATCCAGATATGATGACATCGGTAGCATCTTCATTGATTTCGTGGGGTAACTGGAAGTGAAATTCTACCTACCTGTAGTCCTGACTCCAGAGCGACAGTTTAGTCAAGTGAGGAGAGAAACCCAGGACTTCCGTCATCAGCAGCCTCTGGTGTTGTCTCTCCAGTGTGACCCACTTCTCCTGCTGGAACAGCTGCTCCCCTGACAACCGCATCATTTACTCACCTCCCTCTTAATTACCGTCGTTAATTAGCAGACCCACACGCAGACACATTCAGCTCCTCACAGGAACACACATGAACTGCAGGTAGGGACGGCGATATTAATTGAATTTATAATACACAGCTGGATGCATTTTAGAGGCAGGTTCAGCAGTTGATAGTGCTGTAATTATGGATGAAGGGAGCAGGTGGGATGTTTTGAGGGTGGAGAGGAACAGGAAGTTCAACAAAGAGTCGCAGTGATGAACAGGGGAACATACTGTACAGTCATTTTTGCTGTACACTAGATTTCTTTCCTTGTGTGTCTGCACACACACTCACACATATTTCTGTCTTCGGGGGACACTGACTTACATTAAATTCCTGGAGACTTACTCTACCCTTAACATAACCCTAACCTTCAAAAAGTATATCCTTAAAATGTAATGCTCCTCCCATAAGGGTATTTTTGTCCCCGTAAGGACGACAAGTCCCCACATTGTCACTGTATAAACAGATTCGGGTCTCCACAACATGGCTAACGCTGAGATCACACACGCATACAGACTTTGATCCATTAGTCAACACCATATCCCAGGGTTCCATCTGTCCCTGTTTTGCTCTCATCCTCCATGCTGTCCCCAAAGTTGTCAGTTTATACTTAATGAGGGGATGTCAGTTGAATTATTCAGCTGTCATTTGTTGCTTTCGTAAAAGTAAATGGATGTCAGGGAGACTTCTGTCTTCGCACCACAGCACTTAGTGTTGTCTGTTCTCCATGAGACAGGAGTTGTTTTTTTAATGAGGATTCAGTCGCTCAGAGTTTAACATGATGGCGTAAAGAAGGGCCATATTGGAAGTCCTGGTAAAGAATATTTTGAAAGACTGATTGCGTGCAAAATATACACAACTCAAGGGAAAAGTAATGGTACTCGCTAGTAATTCCATAAGAAGTCCTCACACAACCATTGCCAGCGCTGGATGGCGCAGAACCTGACAGCCAGTCCCTCCAGGAGCACAACTTCTTATGCAATGTCTTTTTCATTTAGTTTCTTTATATTTAATAGCTGTCATGATATATGTTTCAGATTGTCAAGTTCCCCACAAGAGGAATTATTGTAATAATTGAAGTGCTCCGGATTTTTGGACTATAATGCCATCATCAGGCCAAAATTTCTGTTTGTCCAATAGCAGTCTCAGCTGCACTTTGTGTTTAGTGCATTACCTGCTGGTCATTAGCCATTGGTTAGAGTGCTGTGCTTAAGCACAGAGCGGCTGACTGAGTTACGCTCTTCTTCTTCTGGAGAATATTCTTTTGTTCCACAACTCAAAACACTCAGTGAACTCGACGCGCGCCTCACCGCTTTGGCCCAAGTTGCCTCTTCTTTTGTAAGCGGAGAAGCTAATGAACTGCAGAACACGGAATTGACAATGGCAGGAAAAGGGTTTAGGGTTGTGTAGTATAGGCATTCGTGTCAACAGCCATTAGTTCTCTGATCACGCTGTGATCTCAGGTAAACAGTAACACAATAAAAAATAGGTGTACCCAAGCACTGCTGTGGCTTTCCTCAGATATTTCAAGCAACATTTACAATGGAGAGTAATTTGTTTTGGTCACAAATGTTCATTATATCTTGGAATTTGTCTCCCACTAAATGCTAATATTTAATGTAACTTCAGCTTCACAGATCAGATCATTTGCACTTTGGAAAACCTTCCTGTGCATACAAATGTTGCCATGTGTTGTGAACAGAGTGTGTGCGTGGATCTGATATGCATGATATGCATGAATAAGGTTACATACGCGTGCAGAGTTTTTCACGACCGCCAGCTCCACACGGATGCGCAAAAGCGCTGGTGGAAAACCGGGACATCTGACCTTTCGGAAAATTCACGTGTCATTTCAAAGAGGGAAAGACGTTTCCCTGAGTAGACAGGATGGCTCATCGCCCCTCGATTAGAACACACGTTTACAGACTATGGGCTCTATGCAGTTGGCTGTAAATGTAAATATATGGTTTAAATGAGCTGCTGGCAGGTGGTGGACTTTTTCTCCCAATGGGAAAGCAGTCAGTCCAGGCAAGACATGAAAGTCCATCCTCCAGCGAGAGGGAAACAAATTTCAGCGGGGGTGTCGAAGACACATTTGTATATGTAAATCTTATTAGTGCTCGTGTGGTACACCTTTGTGGCCATACTGAATGTAATTTCTCTCTATAATTTATTGCTTCCAGTGCTTCAGATTTCAAAGCGCGTTGCAATTCATTATGTTGTCCGAGCAATAACTCTTGTTCCCAACCCTCACGATTATGTTTGTGAGGTACAGTTATACAGACGCTGGACTGGTGCCAGGGCAAATTGGATTACGTCTCCCATTTTCCCTCAAGAGTTTTATTATCCCTGAGCTGAAGGCATAATGTGATTACTTGGTGATGCCCTTTGTTCAGCTACTCGCTATTATCCTGATGCTGTGTCCATGAGTTCATTAACGACACATTATGACTTGTTATACACAAGTCGGTACTGTACAGTATGAGTCATTCTTGCTGCGTTCAGGCCGGATAGGCTCCTACTGTACGTGCGCTGCAAGTAAAGTTTCCGTTTAAACGAGTGCGCTGTCACTGAATAATGGCCTGTACGCACAGTGTACTACAGTATGTAAGCAGTGTTAAGTGGGCGACCACAACCGTCAGTTTACATTTTAGACCAAAAGAAAACTGTACCTGACGGCCTGCCCGTGCCATGACTCACATCTTGCGAATCAAAGATGTCTTCATGTAAATAATATGATGATGACCGCAAACAAAGGCCTGTAAATGAATCCCCCAGCTTGGTGTGACGGGATGCAGTTGCGATATGATCTACGGAGGACCGTGTGAGGACGAGACGCCGCCTTCCTTTTAACGCCTGAATAAGGACGTGCCCGCTGTGATAAAAGCCGATAAAGGCAACGTTTCTCACCAGATGTGCTGTCACCGAAGGGGACAGGCTGACAATTATCGGGCCTATCTGCTGTGTAATCACTGAGCTCCACATGGCCCTCTGGCTTTTTCCATATTTCTTACACGTGATTTGTGCGGCGAGTGTAAACACCAAGCAGCTTTCCAACGCCACGAAACCAGCCGATATGATAAAATGTACTTATAGGGCTTGAACCGCAAAGGTCAAGGTCACCTAAGGAATCTCTCGGATCAACGTTCTTCACTCCACCAGGGATTTTTCCTATTTTTTTTTTTTTTACTAAGAAATGCATGCAAGAGTAAGTGCAAATAGGCCTTGTAATGTGCAAGTAATAACTCCTCGATCAAGTGCAAATAGCTTCAGATGTTAAAATTAATCCGTGAATGCTGGCACTCCTGTGCCCTGAGGCCCTTTCACAAGAACAGCGCTCCATTATCTGATCAGAAACGGGAAAACTCTCTCTTTGCTGTCTCAGTTGCTGATGACAGTGTATGGCATGGCAACAATAATGGCCACCACTCTGAATGGATAAACTCTGCACTAAGCCTCCACACCACTTTTGAAACCATCCAGAATAATGTGGCGAACCGCTGTTGCAGAACTGCGTTAGCGAGTTGGGCGCAATTTTGATGTGAATGGCCGTGACTGCGAATACATATTATGTAAATAGTGAAATTTACATATAATCTCCATATGCGTGGCAGTGGCGGGCAATGAGAGAGAACATCTTTTTGCTCATTTTGTGTGGTTTGTAAACAGCATTATTTTCTGATGGTCACTTTTGGTTTATCCCTGCACAATCCCTTAGTTGATCAGAATCAAAACATTTGATTTATTGATCAAGTATGTTTCAAGCATACAAGGACAAGAGTAAAAAATTATGTACTAAGAGGAGAAGCTGACACTAAGTGGTAGGTGGCATGTGATGGAGTCTGTTGATATCTTGCTTCAGGCCCAGAGACACTCTGAACCCCAGAATCTTGTGTTTTGCTGTTGTGTTTCCTATATTAAAGATAAATGGTCAAACTTTTCCCTTTGTTTTTTTGCCAGGTGATGAATGTGAATCTGTCGGAAGGCGATAAGGTGGCATTTGAAGATGTGGGCTATGGGGAGAACACCATGCTGGCCAACGAGTCCATTCTGATGAGGGGGTTGGTGGTGCGAAGCCACAGCAACCAGATCTCCATTCGCTTCCACAGCCCGAGGTCTCAGGCTGGAGCAGTCCTGCTCAGATACCAATGTAAGTCTGAATTGCAGAACTTCCTCCTGCATGCTGCTGAAATCATACACACACATATATAGATATAGTTTCTAGAAATTTGTACTTTCTATTTTCATACTTATATCAGTATAAAACTAGAATTATAAGGTCAAACAAAACAGCCAACATGATGGATGACCATGAAATTGAAACAATTTGATGCATTTTTGTGATTTTCAGAAGTAATAACATTTTATTGATTCATGTTGATGAGGTACTAAGCAAAATATATGTATATATATATATATATTTGTATCACCCTGTTCTGACATATAGATATAATAGTAAATCCAATTCTTAATTTCCAATTTGCAGGACTTGTGCAGAGAGCTTAAACAGAGCGTAAACCAGACTAATGATTGTCAGCACAGCAGAGAAGGGAGGGCACATTTCCCAGAACAGTCAGACACACTGTATAAGGACGATGTCAAAACCTCTCTGAAGTGCAGGCAGGAGGCCTCGGGCCACCTGGGCCATGTAATTGGTGAGGAGGCATGAATACATGAATAACGCCAGGCTCATGCCTGTACGAGCTCACGGAGAAGTTAGATGATCATGTGCTGCATTGGGTCAAAGACAGTGAGATATTTTTTTCAAGGAGAAAATGATTGGGTTCCTGGTCCGGGGCCGTAGCTGGGTGATTTGACGGATGACATAAATTATGGAGAATTGTATGGGCCAGAGGAACAGGACTTTATTGCAGAGTGTGTGACTGCAGGTCCTGAATGTGATGCACACCACACACACATAAAAGCAAGCCTGCTTTCAAATGCGAGGGGTGTGACTCTGAATGCCAAGAACGCCCTAGCTGTCACAAAGGACACCTTGACAAAGCTGGAAAATGTTTTTGTGAATAACCAAGCCCAAAAGATGCTTCAGCTAAATAACGTCACAGCTCGACGAACATGGGCCTCTTCCTGATTTCAGAATGCTGCCATATCCTGCAATGACTGAGAAAGTTGAAAGATTAATGTCTGGGAAAAAGAAATTAACATATATATTTACTGATGCTGACAGCATTTGAATGATGAAGGGAGACAACGTAAGTAAAGAACTCCGATTTTTTTGTGCCCTCTGCTGGTCACACTGGTGCAAATACCCAAATTAGCTTCAAACCTCGTGATATTCAAAGTGTGACCTTCCCAAGGAGTGGTCACATGACCCTGTAACGCCGAACACATATGTAACAGAGAAATCTATGCGGCTTGTTGTCAACCCTCAGAAACAGAGTCGGGCTGTGTGGTGTATTTGGAGCAGCGGCAAAGCTTCCTGTTTTCTGTGGCTGTTGTGCTGTAAAAAACCCCCAAAAAACCAATCCTCCACTTGGAGGTAAAAGTTAATTGTCTGATTAGTGTTTGTTTGCAGAGAACCATTCCTAATGGAAATAACTGCTAGGAGGCAGAGACGCTATTTGGCACACGAGTGCTCTGATTAAAATGGATGGAGCCTAGTTATGCCTCCTTTCTTAGCAGTTTACATTTTTGAAAAACAGATTCAGTAGCCTCAGCCTAAACCGAGTCATTGTTATAAGAGTGTTATTTAAAGTTTAAAATGTTGCTTTTTTAAAGTCTGACTGGTCACAGGAACAGGGAGCCTTACTGTATTTCAAAATTCTCCCTAATGTTCCTTATCCATATAGAGAGTAGTGTTGTTTGTTTTGGCCTTACAGTTTTGGAGCTGCTGTTTTTCAGGTAGAAATTTGAAAACAATAGCCTGTGGAGGCTGTATCAGTTTTTGTTATTTGACTTTAAAGCCGAGTCACCAGATTATCTGTGATTGATTTTGTAACCTTTGTCGTGCAAATGCAAGGAAGCCGAAGCCCTTGGCAGGCCACCATCACCACCGCCCGTTCCCGGCAAAAAACAATCTTCTGCCGGAGAGAAAACCTTAAAGGCAGTAATAACCGGCCATGCTGTTGTCTGCTCATCACTCCTCGGCTCCTCTCAACCTCCCTTAACAATTGCACTCACCCACCGGTTCGTCTGCAGGCGGAAACGTGCAAGTCAGAGTTCCCGCGCCTTGAGCTCAAACTGCCCACAGGTATACGCTGCAGACATTCTCCAGTTTGTGCGTGCCCATTCAAATCCTTGCCTCCCCTGCCGAGCTTTTTGCCTGAAATTCTCAAAGAGAGGTTACTGATCAATACGCTCCATGGCTAGAGCCCGAGCAGTGAGGGAGTGCATGTGTTGGGTGAGATAGGATTCATCACATTGAGTCGCTGGTGCCACTTATTGTTCCCAGGCGGAGAAAGGAAAGCACACGCCAGGCAGCAGTGGAGGAGAATGACAGACGGGCACCATGGATATTTGATTGCACTCATGGTTAAGCATGCAATATGTAATTTCGGACATGCATAAAACATCCTCGTGGAAATTCTAACCACATCCCTGGCTTATCAGGAAGCCGCTCTGCAGCGTCGATGTCAGAAGACAGACATCTTGGTGTACAGCCTAATTTAAGTGTGTGAGGCAATTTAAAATGTGTGACCCAAGGAAGTCAATTTTATGTTGTTGTTTTTTTTCCCCCATGGCATTACCATTACCACGCCAAAAAAAACACCTGTTACCAAATAAAGTAAAATTGATAGACATGTCATAAATATCTCTCCATTAGTTTTCGCGTAATCCTGCTAACAATCAAATGTGCAAAAATCATAATACGTTTAACTATATATAAATACTCATGATCTCAAGAAGGAACCCTATGATTTGGCTCAGTGCGCAAAATTAGATATTAGCTCCAGTGATCTAGTCAGAGATTTGGGCTGTTTTAAGGTGGTGGATGGTTGTGCACTGAAACTGGGTGAATGGATAAATAATTCACGCCTGTAAATCTTACACTGATACTGTGTGTTCGACGCTCTTTAAAGACGGATGCAAATGTTTGCCAGACTGCTGATTGGCATCAATAATTTGGTGTGTGTTTAGAACAGCGGTGGAGGAGGCGTCGAGCAACGAGTCGTTTGATTCATTGTTAATATGAGGATACTTATTAGCACAGCTTTAGCTACCTGCAGCTTAATTTAATGACCTCAAGTGCAATCTGTCTCCATAGATTTAACTGACAGACGATATTGAACTTCAAATGAAAGGCTTTTTGAAAGGATGCCACACCTCGACAGGGATAAAACTCTGCTTTGTCTCTCTCTCTCTCTCTCTCCAGAATGAAATACATTAGATGTAGGTGACGTGAAGAGAATTGAAGGGCAGCATTCGTCATCTTATCACTCAATAGAAAAACAGACTGTAATCCTCCATCTGAGTCTTTCATTAGAAGAGCGGTGCCAGGATACCAAGCCAAATGTTGAGTATTCGAGGGGCCAGCTCAAGCTGTTCCTTAGATAATTATAAACCGTTGACATGCCGTCAAATTAATTTCAAAGGGCATGTATCTAATATTCTTTTAGTCATTATGAAGATGTAATTGCAACAGGAATCTTCCATTAATTAATTATGGGCAAAGTCAAATATATTTTTTTTCTGCATTAAATTACTGCCATATCAGAAATTAGCATGAATCAGAGCACTCGCAAATAGGCAGGCATTCAATTGAGTCTGTCAAGCATATAAAAACGGCACGGGGTGATCACTTCATTTACAATGACACAGTGTTCAGCAGCAGAGGGAAGAAAGCACAAGCGTTCGAATCACTCTCCAAAAACTTCTTGTTCCAACAATTAGGCGACTTTCAGTCGGCAAATTGGTGCCCTTACATCTTAGTCCTGCTGTTTTCTACCACATGTACAGGGACTGTTTTTTTTTTCATGTATTTCGCCACTTAATGGCCCATGACTTATTCTGTAGTAAGATTAATTATATAGTGTGCTTCCCACACCTCTCCTTTTAGGGGCGTTTGCTATAGCTTTTTTTTTTTAGCTGCATTCATTTTCATTTTCAGTTTTGGAGCCACAGGGAAAAAAACCTCCGAACTTTAGCGACTTTAGCACACATACGCTCCACTTTCTTCACCATCTCGTCCCCGTCGAAGCTGATGCAAGGAATACAGGGTAAAGGAGCCAAATGCAGACAGAGTTGATGCAGTTCAGTGGTTTAATACACAATGAAAAAAAAACAGGCAAGAGTCAAAGCAGGAGAAAAAAATCCAATCAGGTGCAAGCAGGAATCGAGTGAAGAGTCTGATAGCAGCTGAGTAGTGTGCAGGCCAGAAAACCAAAAGAATGAATTTTAAGACGTTAATACTGTACTAAGACATACTTAGACTGGAGCACACACAGGGCTCAGGATGTGTCTTCAGAGTAAACTCTTGTGCTTTTTATTTCCAAACCACCATCGAACCAGGCCTCTGACCCATGGCTTATGTTTGGTAGAACTTCCTTTACTGAAACAAAGTGGCAGAATCCAGGCTCATGATACTTTAAAAGTCACACCGTCATCAGGTTGATATTGAACTTTTTTTGATCATTAATTCAGTGGTAGAAAGATTCGAGGTGACAGCAGTCATGAAGCTGCTGTTATTTATAGACTCTGTTTTAGCAACTGCTGTGGTAAAGGAATGACAATGAAGTGTGATTTCCATAGAGAGTGAAAACCATTCCTACTTTTTATATGATGCCACTGAAATTATGACAAATCCCTGAGAAGAATGATGATCCTTGCTTTCCTTGGGATCTAACTTTGGACCTCACACCCACGTGGTCCAGACGCTTGAATGCTGTGCAGCTCTTTGCTGTCCTGAGTTGACTACACAGTAATCCACCCCTCATCCCATCCCGGGCTCCATATTTCAAAGCCCGGCCCCATCCGACACGGCAGAGGTTATGAACGTGCGTGAAATTGACAGCGCGCTGTCCTGCGCAAGCCTGTCACGGCCAATTACTCGCAATGAGCTTCGATGAGCGAGGCGCAAATGAATTCCCTCTGTCAGTTTCTTTGTTGATATCCAGACATGCTGAAAGATATATCTATTTTTCATCAGCCCATGTTAAATGCAAGACTGCTAATAGTCAATTTGTCTCTGTTGGCAAAAGGAAATTTCACAGTGCAATAAGAAAGAACATCTGCAGGGCTGTCTGGACGCAGCGCAATAAACTAAAGGTGTACAACCTTGTTTAACATACAGGGATTGGCACCTGGTAAACAAGACCAAGGGGTTGATTAATGGGATACTTCAGTCATTTATTATTGTGTTACCGTAAAGTTTAGGAATTCGCAGATGACAAATGGTCAAAACTGCCATAGCAGAGGTAATAAATATCCTGACTTTTTGTTCATAGTTGGGCTGAAGTTCCAAATCAACATCTTTTGTCACTGTTATTTTGTAAATTCCCATTTAATTTGACCAAACAACTTAGGGTCTACTTGAGAGCTTTTTTTTTTCCAAATCTTTCACCAGCGTCTCATGATCTTCATCAGGGATTGTGATTAGATCAATCGTCATGGATCTGTTGACACGTAAGCTGTGATGTCATTCCTTGCACTCTTATAACTTCACAAATTGCCATCTTCATCACATGGTCATCATCAAACAGATGCTGTATATGTGTCTGTGTTACAAAACAGTGCAACACGTGAGCGGTTCCATAGTTTTTTAAAAATATATATTGATTACTTATTTCTCATTTATCCCACAATGAAATATCACAGGTGTAGGTTAGTTAATCCGGACTCTAACCCTTACATATCTTATTTTTTTTATGAGGTCCTTAAATCCAAATACCAAAGGTTCAAATTGTTCAAATATAAAGTCTATAACCTGAAAGCATTGATATGATAAGAATGAAAGCTCAGTTGGGAGTATACCGTGACACACGCCAGACATCACAAACTCAAGCAGGTCAGAGAAAAAACATAATGCGTAGCTGTTTTGTATTCTGGTGGTTGTGGATGGAGAGATCCTGTAAAGTGACTTTTCAGCAGCTCTTAATTTAGTACAGTATTCTCTATCCTGCTGGGCTGAAGTGGTTCTCATTGTAATTTTATCATTATTATAATAAGAGAGACCCTATGCCCCCCCCCTCCCTCGCAGACACAATTTCCTCTCAATCGGCAAGTATAAAATAGTTTCAGTCGCCATTTATGCAATTTAGCATTTCATTACCTCTGCCACATCCTACACGCATATGTGGGAACATGCTAAAATAAAACCTGCGTCATTTTTAGTTGCTCTGCTTCTCTTTTGCCAGCACAAAACCACAATCAATATGATCAGTTCTCTCCTTTGTTACTGCAGAGGGAACTTCACATTTGTTCGAGGCATCTATTAAAAGCAGGCCTGTAGATTTCATTTTCTGTCTTATGTAAGTATTTGTCGTCACCGCTTGTTTCTGTCCCGTTGTCTGATCTGCTCCTGTTTTAATTAGATGTTGATCCAAACTCAACACTTCCCCTGTGTTGATCTGTTGTCCAGACATATTTAGGACAATGTGTATTTCCAATGCACAACCTCCAGCAGCGCAACACCAACAGACTGGTGTCATAATCTCCCAATCTGTTGCTCACAGAAATACAATTTTGGTTCTCTGTTGTCAGTGAAGGTCATCGCACCGTGCACATGTACGTATTTCACATTAAAAGCCTTCTCGTGGTTTGAAGGACATAAGCCCTTCCCTTTTCCTCTTAGACTTTGATGTGAAACGTCAGCAGGAAAGGTTAGTTTTCACTGATGGCAGTTTAACAGGGAATGAAAAAAATGCTAAGTAGAAGCAACTAGAATGAATTAGTGTGTGAAATGAGTATTTCTGTTGGAAAAAGATCAACTCAGAGCAACAAATTTGTGAGTATGACGTGACTATAATCAGTCATTGTTTCTTAATTCATGGTGTTCAGCCAAGTTTCCATTGTAGAAATATCTCGCTGAAGCCAAAGGTGCTGGACTGACAGATCGACTGTTATTGCAGTCGGGCTAGTTGGCCTAAAACAGGGACTGGGCGGCATAATTGCAGAATTCACAATGCTGAGCTGCAGCAAAGACGTGAGCAGCAGCGTCCAGCGGTTCACCTCGAGAGAGTCTTCATGGTCCGTGTCATAACAAACCCCATACGTCCTTCCGCTGGCCTGTAGAGCAGCCTCCATCGGAGGTCGAGCGCTCTCGCTGCTACTGGGTGATTTACCTCTGGGTGAGAGGTCCAGTGCTCCAAACCGCGTTTGGCTAATTGAAAGACAAACGGCGGGGTGATCTTGCTATAACAACATGTCCATGTCCCACAGCCACAGGCCCCCGCTGTGAGCTGAGAGGCGGCTGCAGTAAAGCATAAATAAAATGGATTGCGGGGGCGGAGGGTGGGTGCTGGGGGGGTTGCACTGTATGTTAGTAGTCCCCCTCGCTGGCTCATTGACTCAGGGAGCAGAAGAATAAAGAAAGGGAGCTGCATTTTCTCTGTGACGCATGTAGCCTGCCAGCAATTAGCTCCATCCCTGGTTCTTTTGCGCATCCTGCATCGTCTGTGGCCCTCTCTGCTTTATGTGTGATCTCCATGTGGGTGTTTTTGTGCCGTCACCCTCTCTTTCCTCCCGGCTATTTATCATAGCTGATGGCCTCTTGAGGATGGAGAGAAGAGGGCTGCAGCCCCAGTGGATTCTCCTCAGCGCACTTATTGTAGGTCTTCTCCAACTCTGTTTGTTTTTCTTCCCCCGTTTCACTCTGTCAAAACTCAGACTGCTCTCCCAGTAGGTCTCAGTAGTGAAATTAGGGCAATGCTGCAAGCAGCACAGAAGGAGAAGATGATTTTTATTTAAAACCACCTCTGATATAATGTCTGCTCCTCCTGGAATACATCTAGTTGCTCTGTCATTGTTAACGCGACTATCTGATATCAGATATCAAGGCAGATAAACAATTGTACTTTCGTGCTAAAAGTTTTTACTCAACAGACAATGACAGAGTGGAACAACATGATATCCTTTTAAACATGAAGACTTCACATCATTCAGGAATCTACAGCTATGCTGAAGTTTTGAGGGATTTGGACTTTGCAGGTGGTGGAGCACTAGCTGCTCAGCACCAAACAGCTGATGGTGGAGAATTTAAGCACTAAAGAGACAGATATTTTGTTTGGTTGGTGAAGGCTATAAACAGAGCTAAAAGGAGAGGGAATATTGATCTGAAATCAGTCAGGTAGACTTAAACCCAACTCCTTATTGTTGCTGTATGTGTAACTACTGCAGGCAGCTGTAACAAGTGTATCATATCAAATATGTTACCGTTGTGTTCTTTCATAAGTACAGTTAGGAATTGCTGTGGCTCCAGGGGTAGAGCCATTAGCTCGGTGGTTTGATTACTAGCTCCTCCAGTCAGCATGATGAAGTGTCCTTGCAGCATGCAGGCATGAGTCAACGGTTGGATGCTTTAGCTGGTTGAAGAGGGTAGAAAAAAACAATGACGCATGTGCACTTCAGCTCAGTGTCTGAGAAAATGCCACCCAGGAACACGGATTTAACCTCATCCATCGGATCTGGCACCCTCAGACGACTACCTTGTCCCCAAAATGAAAATGTCGCCCAGTGGTCACCGTGGACTAAGTGTGTAGATGTAGGAGGGTAACTGTGCTCAAAAATAAATGTGCTAGTTTTCCAAGAATTGCCTCCATTTATCCTAGGCCACGAACTTATCAATCGGCCCTTGTAAGTGCAGTCTATTTACCATTTGCGTACCATAAATGAAACATGATACACTCAGAAAACGCCTGGGGTCCTTTGGCAACAAATTCTGTGTTACAGCTGCTCCATAGCGAAGTGCGGAAACAGAGCTGCGAACTGCATTAATCTCTGCAGACTTTGTCAGATCCTTATAGTAATGTGAGGCCAATGGTCAGCAGAAATAAATGCTCCGGAGGACCAAATAAGATTAGAGACGGAGTTTGATCCTCGGAGAGTCATTCGACATGAAAGCCATATCGCAATGTGACCCCAAAAATAAACAAATTCAATTGGCATTCACCAGCTGACTCTCAAATTATTGCTCTTCCCTTGTGATTCACACTGTGGCCATGAGGCCTGATTAGATACAGTTGAGGCCAACGTTTTCAAACAGCAATCATTGAGAGCCGGCTTATGACTGGTCTGGGGCTTGTACATATATATATATATATATATATATATATATACACACATGCACATACAGTAGATACATATACACACATCAATCTGCTACAACATTATACCAGATACCTGGTTTGTTGTGGCAGTTTTTTCCCTGTTACATTTTGTAGTTTGGATGACAATTTGGATGCTCATCTTTTGAGTCATTATGGTCACAGAGTTAGGGAACCCTGCTGTTTACATCCAATTATTATAAGGGTCTGACAGTCAAACCCAGTTTATAAGCATTACTTTCATATTTTCAGTCTATTTGCTGTGCACATTTTCAGCTTCTACAAGTTGCTGCTCATCTGTCTTTCTTTCCTTATTACAGATCGCATGGCAAACAAGCCATGCGATCCGCTGGACCGGCTTGAACGGCACACTGTAGGTCATCTTGTACCCTCTAATGTGGAAGAGAAGAAAAAATGAAAGCAGTCCTTATCAATAACTTTTCATTAAAACCAAAACATGATAAATGGCCATAAGGTCATAAGAAGACAAGACAAAGTGATGTAGCATACAGCAGATATTTTTCCACTCCCAGGCAATTTGTCTCTGTGAAAGCTCCCTGTTAGCACCGGCGTTGTGATAGCACAATGCTACCATGATGGCTCTTTTATCTCTTTGCTAGTCTCCAACGAGCCCGTGAGTTTTTGGTTGGCCTGGATATTAATAGCTACAGCGGACCATGGTAATGACTAGCTCAGGGAGTGATAGGACACAGCTCCAGCAGCTGCTGCTGCTGCTGCTTCTGGTGCTGCTATGGCAGCGCTAGTCTGGGATGAAGCTCTAATGAGAAATACTATAAAGACCAACACAGCTCTTCTTATCTCTGTTTCCACGAGACACTATAGCGCTGGCATCATTCCAGCTCTAACAGAGTGTTGGAAGAAACCGAGGTCAGAGGTTGTCATTTATTGGCCTGTTTAATCTCCCTACATATTTCCTCGCCTGAGGCACTGAGCTGTCCCCAACAGACACAATCGATAGCAGTGCTACTGCCAAGCCATCCGAGGGCTCACAATAAAACTAGGACAATTACACAGAGATGCATCAGAGGCTTTAGCAGACATATATTATTACTTTGTTTGGCCCTGTACCAGGAGACTGAGGGAAGACAGATCGTTGGCAATAAAATAAATAAATATATAAAAGGCCAGTTAGTTAACTGGCCACCTGAGAGCCAGCCTGGACATGTTCCCCACACGTTGGCAGTGATGTGACAGGCCTGTATAAGTGTGTGTGTGTGTGTGTGTGTGTGTGTGTGTGTGTGTGTGGGGTGTGTGGGTTGGGGGGAGTATTACCTTACAGATCCAGCAGGTGTTGGTGCTTGGGAGTGGGGGCACCACTGCACTAAATGTCACTGTGGCATTGCCACTGGAAATTTGTTGTTTTATTTAGAGATGTTGAAGCAGACAGCTGAATACGTTATTAATTGTAACAATATACAGTATTATAATTTGACAGTGACAAGCCTTTACAAAAAACAAGGTCTTATAAAGACAGCGTGATAATCCATAGAACTACAGTACATCTGATTACTAAATACCGATTCAGGTTTTTGCAGCCACGTGCCATTATTTCGTATGGCAGATCATTTGCATTTTGTGCTCACCGGGTGATTTTAGTAAAGCATCTTTTTATTCTAATTAGTTGTTAATACAAACTCAGTCTTTTCTCCATGTTTACTTACTCTTTCTATAAATTGACACTCCTTCTCAGCGCTACTCACCACTCTGAGAAAAAACATCTTCCCGTTCAGCTTCCTGCTGTGAGCCGTGGGAGCATCTCCATGAACACAGAATCTTCTGCCAAATTTAGAGCCGTTACGGTCGTCTCTCAAGAATTTCCTGAATTCCCGTTTCTCCTCTGTGTTCTTCTTCGTGGCTACAAGGGGCAGGGGTTTTCTCTCTGGGGGGGCGGAAAGAGGTGACATTACAATCCGTCCATGAACCAACTTAGAATTTTGCCGTATTTCAAGCAGCAAAGTGAGCACAGTTGTTGTGGTGCTTGGTCACTGTCAGTCCAGTGTGATCATTGCACATTCACACATGTATTTCTTTTTTCCCTCGATCAGAAATATTGAATGTTATCGGTTTGAAGCCATTTTTTAGGGTATATAAGAAAATGTGATCTACTATGAAACATATAGAAATGAAACAGTATAGTGAGAACAGCACAGTGGTGAGTACAACTTGATTTTATTGCTATGTTGATGGAATTAATGTTGTTTAAAAGCACATCATATTGGATTTTCATAGTACAGTATATTATTGTATAGTGATTTTTACCAGTTGTTTTATTTGCAGCTGGGCTGTATTTGTTTGTTCCTTCTGTTATTCAGTACTCAGCTCAATCTCCTTGAATCCTGTTCTTGAATGTGCAATGCCTGAATTTCAGAGGCATACATCCCACTGAGAACAGGGGCTCTACTTTGCAAAATGCAGCTTTTTCCATTTTCACGCTGGGTGATTCTCTAAAATTGTGCTAGTAATGTACTCTGAATGCAAAAGCCACCAAAACATGGCTGGGTAAATGTGCTAAACGGATTCAAGTCAGAATGCAGTTTTGCCCATTTCTGCTGTTACATATTCTCTCATTAGAAATATGAAGGAGCTGTTATTACCTGGATTTGAGGGGATATCTTACCCTGGCTTTGGTTACTCTACTGCATACAAATTCTTCTTCTCCAAAACTGTCGAAAGCCTTAACAACACCATTTTATTATTGGGTTGTATTTTCATGTGTCTCCAGCCACCGGCTTTAACTAACTTCAGTAAGTCCTTTCAGCCTCTGGAACAAGCCCCATCTCTTGCTGAAATTCATCTCCTTTTCAGCTTAATTCTGTTTATGTCTTTACATGTTTCAATCTCCATCTCTCTGACGCGTTTGGTTTTTTTTTTCTCTGCCTGTGTCTCCGCAGTCTTTGTGTTGAGCTGTGTTTTCCCCCAGCGGCCTCTTTATGGTGATGTATCAGTGAGCAGTCTCCACTCTGGAGGAGAGGCTTTCTTCTCCTGTCTGAATGGCTACCAGCTGCAGGGCCCCAGTGTGCTGACCTGCCGCAATGCCAGCACCCCCTACTGGAGTGGCAAGGAACCGCACTGCCTAGGTAAGGTCACTTCAGTCAAAGCTGACCCTCGATATCCATATATCATCACTGTGATAAAATTGTTTCATATCTATTTTTGTGAATCATTTTTTTCACATTATATTTTTAATACTGAAGAAGAAAAAGAAAATTCATAGTGATAATGTTAGAAAATAGAGGATATTGTAGTATTATTAGACATATTAGCTTTTGCAATTCATTATTTTAATCCTTTTAATGTAACATTATACTTGAATATATATTAAATGACTTATATAATAAATAATAATACAAAATAATATTACCAGTATTTAAACTTTGTGATCAATATAAATTATTTATAAAACTACATGCTTGATTATTATTATTATTACTATAATTATTACTTTGTGTACTGTTTAATACATCTATAATAAGATATAAAGAGATGAAAGTATTATCAGCACTTGCATTGACATTATTTCTTTCAACTAAACTCAATTACATCTAACACAAAATAGATAGATACTATACAATAAATACAAATTCAGTAATTACAACAAATTTATAAGTTTTTAGAAGCGTTCTTTCTTTTATTAGAAATGCTGGCATAAGAACTGTTAGCATTACACCTTAGTTGTGGCTTTTTGTATTGTTGGTAGCTTTGGCCGGTGGAGCCCTGCTCTTGCTCAGACTTGATGCTATATTCTGGATTGGTTATCTTGTTTTAAGTGTGTTCTCTTTTCACCAATCTGTGCCAGCTTGCAGGCAAGAATTATCTACTGAACATTCTTGTCCTTTTGTATGACAGCCATAGAGACAGACAGACCTGGACTCCCACAGGAGTGTGTGCATGATGGATGTTTTATTAATTTTTTTCTTATCTGCTCCGATGAGGGCGACTGATGAATGACAAGTGACAGTTTTGCTCCTGACCACTCAGATCAACTCTGAGTCGCAGCACAGGGAACATGCCTCTAAAAGCAATTTCTAAGCAGGAGTTTGTGCGGCTGTGCATCTGTATCTCTGCCATCTTGATTGTGTGTGTGCATGTGTGTGTCAGAGCACGAAGCAGGTGTACCGAGGTGTGATTACTGAAAGCTGGGCAGGATGCCACTGGGTTTACTCTCCCTGCTCAGCTTTAATTAAGCTTTGTCTGCATGAGTAACCTTGACCTGATCAGCTGGGAAACAACACACGCATGCATGCAGACACACACACCTTCCCCTGTGTACTTGTAGACAGAGTGATTTTTTTTTATGTGTGAATAAATCTGAGCATATCTCTTATGATATTTTCTTTTTCACCTCATTCTTGCTTCTCTCCATGAAATAACAGATTATTGTTTTCGCACTTTTTCAGTTTAACCTTGCTGAACCTCTCTCTAAATATTAAAGACTAGTGAAAATAAATGAAATCTCCACATTGAGATCCATCTAATGATGAACTACAGTATACAATATTTATTTTGTTTTCTGATTTTTTAAAGGGTTGATTCACCCAATTTGAGAAGTCACATGAAGTCAGAAAGTGATCCTATTTGATTACACACATTTGCTGCCTGTGACCTTAAAGACCTTTTCACCTCAACTGCAGAGGAAACAAGGTTTTAAAGCATTCCTGTCTAGTCTGACTCTGTTGTCAGTTGTCAAATGTCAAACATCTGTAGGAAGTGCTCAGGTTTATTGACAGAAACATAACAGCTCGTGAGAAACAGCAAAGAAGAAGCGATTAATTAGTGAATTACTATGACGATTACCTAAAAAGAGAAACAGGGAGCAGCAGATAGCAACAGGTTACTATGTCAATACCAACACCAGTCACTTGCAGTCCAGTCAAAAGAGGCTAGCCAGTCATCAAGTAAATGGGAGTGCTTGCTTTCAACTCTATTGTGTAAACACGGTTTAGAATCACTGTTGTTTCGAATGTGAAAAATCATGTGCAGTTTTGCTTCTTCTCCCACTCTCTCAGCTGCCTGTGGCGGTTTGATCAGGAACGTCACAGTTGGTCGGATCATCTCTCCTGGTTTCCCGAGCAACTACAGCAACAACCTGACCTGCCACTGGCTGCTCGAGGCCCCCGAGGGCCAGAGGCTTCACATTCACTTTGAGAAGGTGGCACTGGCTGAGGATGATGATCGGTAAGCAGGACATGAAGCTTCTTGCGTGAGCATGGTTGGTCATTATTGCCCTTCGTTGACAGTGTGGCCACATGTGAAAATAGAAACTGTGCGGTACAGTTCGGGTACAGAGGAATTTATTCAAAGCAGCTGTAACCAAAGTGTTTACAAAACAACGTATTGAATGATGATATGGAATCAGTGTGTAAGGGGTCGCTCACAGTGATGAGGCTACAAGTGAATTATAAGCTGAAATTGCTGCTCCACTTGTCTTAATGGAGCACTATAGTGAGTTTCACCTCAACAGTCTGTTCAGCAACTTTGCTATTGTGGTTAACTCTCATCGCTTGTTTTTGGATGCAGAAAACAGCTGTTTCTGGAGAAAAAGCACTAAAACTCCACTGTGCTGTGCCTGCTCAGCACCAAATGGCAGAGAGACACAGTTAGCAACAAGCCAGTCCGCATAGCAGAGCATTTAGCAGCTGATGAGTCAGAGATTCCCCTCAGGAATTGGTGGAGACCAAAAACACAGTTAAAATTTTGTATATTGGTCTTAGGTTTTAGCAGGCAGGCAGAAACATGACTCTGTGTGAATGATAATGTTGCTCTGAATTTGTTAGAAACTACTGCATGACTGGTGACTATGCTCATATCAACCTAAAAGGTGATGGTACTAATGTGTTCAGGTGTAAAGATATATTGATTGCCTTGACAAACAACCAAGAGATAAAATCTCTGGACCTGCAGTGAATGGCTTTGGTAGAGAATTTTCTAATTCTTTCCTTTTTGAAAAAAATGTTGAAATTGATTATACTATATATCATCTGAACATATGAGGTAGTAAGTGGCCAATTTAACAACTGTTTAACATGCTTTGTTAACAGCAATCCTTTTTCCACGTGTGTGTTCCTTTACTCGTGTTCGATAATGATTCGTACCCTCTGTTTTGTCCCAGAAAGAAAATCTTTTTGGAGAACTCCTCAGGGTGCCAACTGGCTGTCAGTGCTACTCATACCGGTGACAGTTTCATGTTAGCGGCGTGGGGCTCTCATAACAGAGGACTGAAAAGAAGAGCCACAGGAGGGAAATTAGCTGAATAATCTATTTTGTATACCAGCCAATAGCTGCTCGGGGCTGCTGTTATGCTCCCGCTACAAATAATGACCTCATAGATATGAAGAGACATCTGGGCAGCTCTGAGGAAATTGAAAAGATCAGAAGGAAGCGATGATGTGGTGAAAATAGAGGATTGGCATGGGTGTAAAAGATGGTAGTGTAATGAGGTCTGCTGGCTTGTCAAAGGCAAGAATTTCTTGTTAGCCATCTGCTTTTTGGGTCTTTCTTACACAGCCCACTTCAGTGACTTCAGTAAGTTTCAAGCTTGATCAGATAAAGATGACAGAAGAACACCATATTCATCAGCATGTCTATCCAGTTTCCAATTCCTGTGTCTATATCATTTTTTCACTTTTTGGCAATTCAGAAGGTCTGGACTTAGCTTTTTAACCAGCGTTGAAGGAAAGAGTTGGAATAGGGCCAGCTTGTCAGGCACAGGAATTCAAGGTCTGCCTGTAGTTTGCTGGTAATTGCTAGCCATGACACCATTAGTTGCCAAGGGCAACACAGTCACAACCATGGCCATCTAGAAGATAGGAAGAAACTGTAGTAAATACACAAAACTAAAAAAAAAACACAATTTGTATGTAATGAGATAAAACGGTTGCAAGTCTTTAAGAGCTGTTTTCAGTCCAGATGATGTCAGGCACTTCCATCAAATCTCTGGGGGAGAATCTCTCATGGGAAATCACAAAGAATTGTGTTTCCCCGTTAAACTGGAGAGGAAACAAAACTGCTCTCCACTCCTGAGAAATGAACAACGATTTCACATTCTGCTCAGTGCAGTCAGTTTGAAGACAGGCTTTAAAAGTAAATGTAAATATATATTTTAGCTTGACATCAAGGCTCCGTTGTGTTGTTACACTGCTACCTGAGAAGAATAATGACAGTCACCAAGGGCAGGTGCAGTGCATGATCAATGCAGACCTCATGGGGAAGGGGGAAGGAACAGAGCCATGGGTGGAGGCTGCTGCTGGTGGAGGGCTGTGACATGCAGGGGATGAACGGTGAGCCTGACTGCCTCAATCGGCCTCCCAACTGCAGACGACAACACAACCTTAAGCATCAGCTTGGTCAGAGTTGTCTGCCATGCAATTTTACATTACATTTGCATTTACAGTTTGACATTTTAAAAGTAGAAATTCTGCTGACTGGGCCTTTGTGAGTCTAACACCTTTATAGGTTGTAATTAATGATCTGAAATGGGGAGAAATGAGCAACAATCCAGTGGGAAAAAGTTTAGTACAGTAAACACAGTTGAGAATGTTCCAGTGACTAGGAATTGGAAGCAGGTGAGCAGAAAAAAAGCCCAAGGACATCTGGTTGGTGGAGTCTAGCAGGAGACAGATGCAGAACGCCCAACATAAACAGGGCTGAGGCAGGAGGAACCCTGCTAATGGTTCTTTGCTCGTTTGCTCCTTTCTTCCAGGTTTCTGATCAAGAATGGTAACAGCATCGATGCAGCTGCACTGTATGATTCATACGAGGTGGAGTACCTGCCTAATGAAGGTTTACTCAGCTCGTCAAGGCATCTCTTCATCGAGCTGACTACAGATGCTACAGGCACATCCACTGGCATTGCCATCCGCTACCAAGGTAAGCTTTAGAGTCGTGGTGGTATAGTGTTTGTCATGACAGGGACACTTGGGCTCTTACTTGAAGTCATATAAAAAGGTATAAGCTCACCAGGAAAGAGCTTCGCATCAGTCAGAAACTTCAACCTGCCGTGGATTCTCAGTGAATTATCGATTTCAAAACATAATGAATCTTAAACACAATATTGTGTAAAAAATAACTGGAGTCAATGGCTGCAGATGGTGACTTGTGAATGGAGGTTAAGAATTCCAGTTTTGATGAAATTTCTGTAATCAAGGACAATACAACCATCCCAAACCAGTGCTGCAAAAGTCACGGGTGTTCCAGTCGGAAGGAATCATTCTGTCATGACCGGGAATGTCTGTACAAAATTAATGGCAAGTCAACTAGCAGTTGTTGTGACATTTCAGTCTGAGCAAACGTGGTGAACCGACAGACCCATATTGCCATCCCTAGAGCCATGCCACTGGCACATCTTAAAACCCTAATTTGGTCCAAAGGGAGGAATCCTGGGTGAATCTGAGGAGAAAGGAGCAACCACCATGCCTGAGGGTGATAGAGTGTGACTGATGCCGTGAAACATAACTCTCTATAAACCTTTATATCTCCTCAATGGAATTGGATGCTGGGGAGCAAAAAAAAAACCAACAAATTTTGTCAGAACAAAAGCCCCATTACCAAAGTACTGTCTGGATAATCAAAAGAAACATTTCACTTTTATTATTGCTTCTGTCGCTGGCAATAATTTTGGCCACAAACACATTATTGGAAGCAGTTAAATGCATCCTTAGCTGCTGAAAGGCGCTCCTCTCTTTTTTGTTGTTGTGGGTTTTTTTTTTTACAATTGTTGCTTTTGTGGCAATATAAGGGAGCTTGGGAAAAAAAGGACCAAGGACAGTCTTTCAGATACACAATATTAACTTATCCATATGATGTATTTTACAGTGAGTTTCAAGCAACATTGTCTGGGTGAAATATCACTGTGCTTCTCTCATCGCTTGTCTTTGCGTTCGTCTCAGAACTCACCATCAGATAAGTGGCTTGTCTCCACTCCGTGAGGACCACTTGGAAATACAATCAGTGTAATCTTCTTAGGCCTCTGCTTCGCTGCTATAAATGGGATTAAGTCCAAAGGGAGCAGCCATGCATATTTCCAATGAACCTCATTATGGCCATTAACAGGGCATAATGCTGTTCAGCTTGTCTCAAACAGATTTGATAGTTCTTACTTTATCCTTACACACCATTCCCACGCTGGCAAACAGAAAAACTTCATTCACTATTAGTAGTTCCCAGGTGTGCATGTTCCCACCCCATCTTGTCCATTAAGCACAATTACCTCTCTGCTCTTTGCAGATGATATTGCTCTGTTGGCTTCATCAGACTGTGACTGATGTAGCATCTGCTGTAATGGGTGTTATAGTGGACTGTTTTAGGGACAAGTGGCAGAAGTTAGTTTGTTGCATAGAGAGGCTGGCCAGGGGTCAGAGGTCATTCATGCTTCCTGGGCACCTACTGTTGGAGGTTTTCTGAGCACAATCAACCAATAGGAGACTTAGCCAGCTGCCACCATTACTTTGCCCTGGATAAGCGGCACAAAATCGATGGATGAATGGATGGGGTCTGTGAATGTTTTGCTGATACACCCAAATGTTTTGACTTACCAAATGCATCAGTTAACCACAAATCCTCCCTAATAGCAAATACATAATTGCTAAAATCAGCTCACAACAACAATGCTTAAATGTATGTGTTAATCATAGCTTCTCGCCTAAAAGTTGAGTTGAGTCCACTACTGAAAATCCCTTTGTAACACAACTTGCGCCTTCTCTCCACAGCTTTTGCAGCAGGCCACTGCTACGAGCCCTTCGTAAAGTACGGTAACCTGACCAGTAGTGACAGCACCTGGGCAGTGGGAGCTGTGGTGGAATTTGCCTGTGACCCTGGCTATACTCTGGAGCAGGGATCTGTCACCATTGAGTGCATGGATCCCAACAATCCCCAGTGGAATGAGACTGAGCCTGCCTGCAGAGGTCTGTGTGTCTGTATACGGCTAAATAGAAGTCGCCTGTCTATGTTTAAGAATATCCTGTTTCAATAAGTGTTTGCACACCATAGCTTTCAACTTGGGTATTTATGACATACTCCATTCAAGATGAATATAAAGCGTGTCAGCAGAGCTCATGGCTGTTGCTGCTTTTGTTGCAGGTCAAGTGCAACTATAGTTGCAACTCTATAGTTCAGAAAGCTACACTTTTTCACATGGATTCCACTCAGAATGACTAAAAAAACTGTCTGTCCAGATTACTTCAATGGATTTTATCTTGTAGTCATGAGTCACAGTAACACATCAAAGGATGCTTTTTTTTTATCCAGGTGAAATAAACCCTTCAAAAAAATGTAGCAAAGTCAATCCAAGACCAGTAACATGTGTAGTGTGAATGTGTTTTATTGAATGAAAGAAAAACATTTAAAAAAACCATTGCCAATAGTAATAAAAAAGATACTGCTATCAGGTTTGGCCCCTGAAACTCAGGGATTGTATGAGAAACTTTGACCGCCCTGTTGCTCTGTGTGCTGTTAAAATGAACTGTACATTATAAACATGGTGTTTTGTGTGTGTGTGTGTGTGTGTGTTCCAGCTGTGTGTAGTGGCGAGATCACAGATTCGGCTGGAGTGGTGCTCTCTCCTAACTGGCCCGAAGCCTACGATAAAGGCCAGGACTGTATCTGGGGAATCCACGTCGAGGAGGACAAGAGAATCATGCTGGACATTCAAGTGTACGTATCCACCTCGCGCGTGCGCAATTCTGTCCGCCTCCTTTGATGTGCACAGCACGACATTACAGCAATTCCTTTCCTTGGCCTCTTGAAATCTAATCAAAACAAAAAACCCACTTTATCTCCTGGAATGATACGTGCACCAACCCCTGTCTCCAAACACAGCCATGGAAGTAGTTTGAAGATTACAAAGAGCCACCTCGCCATGACTGGTAAAACACGCACAAAAACAAAACACAAAGCGCTGCTAATGAAAGAGTGCTCGGCTTGTGAATGCTATGCGTAAGTGCCACACAGACAAAGGTTAATTAGGTGCAGCGGAGAAAACTAATTATATCGCGAAGGTTTTGTTTGGGAGTCCTCCCCCCTCTCCTGTAATGGCTGCTGTGTGGAGCTGAGGGTGTGTGCGTACAGCATGGGAGTGTGTGTTTTCTGTGATTGCGGTGCCAAGGTGAAGACACTGAACAGCACACCCTGCCATGTCAGAGCCCGATAAGTCAGTCAGCCATCGAAAATCATTTGCCATTTGCAAGCAAATTAAGTGGGGGCTCATTTGCATAGGTTGTATCTTAAGCTCTGTTTCTCCCTGTCTCTCTCTCTCTCACTCTGAACAACACCTGTGCTCCTGTTGTATTTTGAGGAGCATTGATTAATGACCTCCTGTAGTTTTTGAAAGGAAGTCTGTCAACATAAGTAATTGCTGCTGTTCATTTAGCAGAGCAGGTAATTTTACTGGAAGTGAAAGTACCCCGTGAAAACATTTAGGCGACACAATCTCCAGACTTGTGATATGACAGAACCAAAATCAAGGAGGAGATGTGATGTTATCGTACTACCTGTGTCTTTTGCAAAAATAACGTTTTACCATATTTGAAAAAACTTTTGTAAACTGGCCATGCAGAGGTAGTACGATGTATAAAAGTAGAGGTATATGTATACGATGATGCCCGTGAGGACTAGATGCTGCTCTGCAGTTGGCCTCCCTGCTCTGATTTGGGGATGGAGGTCTGCTTATAAAATAAATTGTCCAGCCATCTGCATAGATTGCATTCACATTTAGTATTGCAGTTGCTTAAAGGATAATTCCAGTTCATTTAAGCCTTCCTCATTTCTCATAAACGTGGCTGTAGTGACTCTGTCCCGGTACCTTTACACTTGCCACATAAAATAACATCAGTTAGCATTGGGTTTTAGACAGTAGAAGGCAAGACTGATCTCAGAGCTGCAAGAGTCATTTGATTTAAGTGTAAGTTTTGCTTTTTTTTATGAAGGATATCAAAACCCTGGATTTTATTATGTCTCCACCATGTTTGAAGTCAAACTTACTTATTTGCACGGCTTGTTCTAGAGCACAATCATGAGGTCAAAATTTAATGCTTAGCCCCATTGTAAGCAAGCCCCTCCACAAAAAAATCTGTTTATTTCAGTACTGTGGCATGATGAACATAACAGCCTTTAGAGGTTGTTAGTTGGGATTTCAATGTACCGTGTGCGTGACCATCTGTGTGTGCTAGGGTAAGCTTTGAAAAGTCTGCAGCCGAAACTCCACTTGAGGTGTCAGCACACTGTGTTCCAGTTTCACAGTGAGTGCTCATGGGAGTGTAGCAAAACAGGGATTTCCATGGAGAGGAGCTTCTAATCTAGCACAAGGCCTCCTCACTGTCAGAACATATGCCTAACAGGTGTCTGAGCATTTATATGAAGCTTATCAGTAGCAGCTGTTCTCCCTGAGCTCTCAGGGTTAGACAGTATACAGAGATATATGAGGCCTTTAACAAGGTCCCTGGGAATTGGTTCCTCACATTTCACTCAGATACCTGTGCACGTGTGCCCACATACATATCTCCTGCTCCATCTGTGTAATGGCAGGAGGGACATTATCACTCGGGGGTATCAAATGACTTTTATGGATGGCCTTCAAATGAACGAGGAGGGAGTGAAAAGCGTGATTAAAGTGAAAGTGAGGGAAGTAAAATGAATTAATCACCGTCTCTACCACAAATTATAGACCACTGACCACCGCTTTCTGGATGGAAATGGAAATCAGAAAAATGGCACAAACTGTTAAAGTGGTAATTAGTCTGCATTATTAAAGCCAAAATCCATCTCCTGTGCCATTACATTGTGAGATGACGTCAGTTTTTTGATGTTAAGTGCGTGTGCATATTATGACTTGTCTCTCCTGCTGCGTTTGGTATCCCTCATCTGCATTCGGTTATGATGTCCTACATTTGCCAATCCTCTGTTTCATGTAAGTGGGACAGCAAAGTGAGAGTGATTGCTAGCATGATAGCGTAAGCATAAGCAGAAGCCTTCACATGTACGTCTGATACATTTATATCATCTAAGCTTCTTATGGTAGAGGAAAAGGTAAATTGCCAGGTTTTACCAGTATGTCCAGGCAGAAGCACTGCAAAACCAGCCTTTTTTTTTGCTATATTTCAGACTTTTAGAGATGGCAATAGCAGATCATGAAGTGAATAGCTGAGGTGAAATGTATTGGCAGCTGATCCTGGTGGCCAGCCCGAACTCAGCCCCTGTTTTTATAAATTGTACTAAATCAAATTAGTGTCAGGGAATGGAGGCTGCGATTGATTTTTCTCTACAGATGCGCTACAGAGCCGCATAAACCCTTGTTTAGCTTAATCACAACAAATTTGACACCAGCTGAAAATATTTCTCAATCTGGCCCGCTCTCCGAGCAAGCGAGAACCTTTATCCGTTAGCAATCAAATAAGCAGAACGCCGCGAGCTCAGAGGACACCGTGCTTGTTTTGCTACACTTGTGAAGACTTGGTGAAGGCCTGCAGAAGGAATAAAGCTTTCTACATGATGTGAGTCGTTGGAGCTGAATTTAAGGTCAATATCATGTTTCTGATTTCCTGAAACTATATTTGTTTAAGCGTCAACACGGCACTAAAATTCTGAGCTGGGGATATTTTTAGTCAGAGATGGTTGGAAATGAGTTCATTTTAAAGGAAGAGAAGGGAAATTGTCCTTTGAGAATGAACACAACTCTCAGAGAATGAATTTAAATGATTCCATTTTCCAGTAGTTGCTATGTGATGGTGTGAGATCAACACATTCAAACCTCTGATGGTCTGATTTAGGTCACTTCATGCAGAAAATACTAATATGAAATAGAGGAAATAAGATCACTTGTAGATGTTTGCCTGACCTGTAGTGTGTGTGTGTGTGTGTGTGTGTGTGTGTGTGTGTGTGTGTGTGTGTGTGTTTGTGTGCGTGTTTGTGTGTGTTGTGTGGCTAAATGTGTGTTTACAGCTGACAGAAGACAAATGGTTCTGCCTCTGGAAAGGCAAACACTCCCCACTCTGGTTCTCCTCTCTTCACAGACTCAGTTTTTTTGTTAAAAAAATGAAAAAAGAATAAGATAAATAACTGTAATATAAACATTTCATCTCGGCAGGCTTTGCCATGTGTCGATTATTCAGTCCACACCTCTTGAACCTTTGATTTTCCAGCATTCCCATAGTGATTAATAGCTCAATCTCAGGCTGGCTAATGAGTTTTATCAGGAGCCGCTGGTGATTAATTAGCAACAGCAAAGAGCATGTCACTGCTTTATTCTGGCTGAGCCATTTCTTCCATGCTTTAAACCTCCTCTCTATAAAGAGATAGCTCAGTCCCAGGAGGAGTTTTTAAAACAGTTACAGTTCTTCAGGCTATGGTCAAAGCAGCACAAATACATGGCTCTGTAACACGGAGTGAATATTCTGCATTATGCTGATTTATTCACAGAGGGAAATGTCTGTGCTAATCACTATTAACATCCTGATAGTTGTGCTCCTTGTCAGCCTAGATCGGCTGGAAAATCGCAAATGCTCATATTTGAAACTGTCCTGTACAAAAAGAGCCCATAGGTCAGCTAAACGGGAGCCAATTCTGACCAATACCTACACTTTATTTTTGGGCGACTACTTACAAAGAGGAAGTCAGGTGACATGAGATAAGGAGCAAGATGCTGGTTGACTTATAAATTGACAAGACACAGGACTTTCTATACTCTCTACCACAAAGGCGGGCAAAAAGTTATCATGACTAACTAGTCATTAAGGACAAAAAAATATGCAAGTGTATAAAAGCAAGGCTGACAAACTCTTTCTTTATATATTTGCTGTAAGAAGATTTGAACCATAAGATCTCACCTTTTCCGTCGTCATATTATTATTCTGACAGTGTTCTCGTGAGCATCAAGGCAACATGACCCATAATGCCCCTCATGAATGATTTAATAGGCTCTGTTAGAAAAACGTAACATTGGTTTGACCTCAGGTTGTCGTGGCCCTCTTTGTGCAATTACTGTCAAAAAATGCCATAGCACATTGTGAGGTGTACCATTAATGGCATGTTCTGTCAGGCAAGTCCAGTGTGCAAAATACTTGTGTATGCATGTGCAAGGTGTGTAGAAAAGGTTGATCTTTATATCCATCTGTTTTAATGCACATGAAACCCCACAAGAATGAACCCAGTATTGCCAAAATTATTCTAAAACTGGCTGAGGTGGGAAAATCTCGGTGTGTGTCTCCTGTCCCAGGTTGAACATCGGGAAGAATGACCTGCTGACCTTTTTCGACGGAGATGACCTTACAGCCAAAGTGTTGGGTCAATACGGAGGATCAAAGTCCCACTTTAAGCTCTACACCTCCACTGCGGACGTCACCATCCAGTTCCAGTCTGACCCTGCGACAAATGTCTATGGCTATGGCAACGGCTTCGTGGTCCACTTCTTTGGTAAGCCATGGAACTAGCGCTCATTGACAATGCAAATCACAAGACAGCAGTCGGCAACTGTTTAGCTTTTGTGATGGCTATGTTCACTTTCGAGGGCAGATATCAGGGTTAGAGTCAGAATTGATGAAATAGTTGATAGCAGGGCTGTACTGTTGCAATGATATGCAACATCTTTACATTTGGCAATTTTACGTCAAGTATGTGAATTTTAGAGGTCTTAGTGGTTTACAGCTCCAACACAATTCAAGTCTGACCTGAGATCATTCTGCTACGTCAGAGCCCCTTAGAAATTACATAAACATAGAACACTTATGCGCCGCATGATCTATATCCAGTGCTTGTGTTCAGTGTCAAAGCAGAGGCAATGCATCCTTCATATATGGTGTTTCTGACTTTAATGCTGCTGACTGCAGTTGGTGTCCTTTCAACACACCTTCCACCAGCATTAAACATTTAAACCCATGCCCAACCTTAAAGGGTCTATATGTAAGTTTTCTGTCAGCAACATACTTCATTCCTTTTCTTGCCAAGAGTTTTTCTATCACAATGAAAAAGTGAGCAAAGAAGTTAGAGGGTTGCAGGGATGAATGGATGCATGGAGGGACAGATGGAAAGAGAAAATGTGCCAAGGCTTCATGGGAGATTGGAAAATTATTCAGTAAAAAGGAAGGTTAGGGAAAAGAGGGGAAGTGGTCATTTATTTTTGCTGGTATGGGACCAAATAATGGAAACAAGAGACTGCCCCTTACATTGGCAGGGCCTCTCCTCAGTGTAGCAGTGCGCCATAGGAGACACACTATATCTGATTAGAGGTAATGAATTCAGAGGGAAAGAAAGGCTACAGAATACAGATGATCAACCAAGAGCGATAAAGGGAGGGGAAAGGTTTTATTTATTTTTTTTACAATCTCTTCATGAATCTCATTGGTGGAATTGTAAACACAGGACAGCAGCGTGGGCTGGTGTTCGAGGGTTTTGCTTGTCTAGCGCTCAAGCGCAATTACTCTGGTGTGTTTGTCCAAATTAGACTTGTAAACAGAGAACTCAAACCTCCTGCTGTGTGCGTGGGAATGAGCAGAGCAAAGACCAACATCCCTGGTGGGTTACAGTCATTCGGTCGAGTTAGCGCTCTGGGGGCGCATCTGCGATTCAGGTGCAGATTCTAATAATGCGCCACAACTACTGTCTACAAACTATTGATCGAAACGTGGCATGAAGTGACAGGGGATACACTGGCTCCACAATCCCACAAGCCTACTGGCCAGTTTGGGGAGTCAGCCTTTTATTGACCCACTGACAGTTTCACTGTCATTTCATTCTGCTATGACAGTGTAATTGTAGTTGCCTGCTAGTTATAAACATGAACTCTATCACTCCCCCCCCTTACACTCCTGCAGAAGTGGTTCGCAACGACACCTGCCCTGAGCTTCCAGAGATATCTAACGGATGGAAGAGTTCGTCTCACCCTGAGCTCGTTCAGGGCACCGTGGTGACCTACCAGTGTTACCCGGGATATCAGGTGGTGGGCGCCGAGCTGCTCATGTGCCAGTGGGATCTCACCTGGAGTGGTGACATACCAAGCTGCGAAAGAGGTGAGCACGCAAACGCTGCCACATCACGGACAAGTAAACAAGTGTTGACGAGTGGTCAAAGAAAAAAAACAATCCAATTAGACATCTCTCTCACCACTCTCGCTCTTAGCCAGGTCAATGAGCAGTGTCTCATATTTGTCAGATATGGTGTTTGGGGTTTAGCCCAAAGAATTCAGTGCTTGTCCCGTCAGACCAGAGACTCGTTTTCCTCCTTCAAATACCATTTTTGGCAAATTCAGAGCAGACTGGGGCTTCTCTTGGTGGTTCCAGACTTCTTCCATTTCGCAATTACTGAGGCCACTGCACCCCTGGGAACACTCGCAGCTTTCCAAATGGTTTTACAGCCTTGGCCTAATCTATGCCGCGCCACAAGTTTATCACTCTACAGAGAGCTCCTTGGACTTCATGGTTTGCTTTTGGCACTGACATGCAGTGTAAATTAGGGGACCTTATGTACACAGGTTTGTGGCTTTCAAAACTAGGTCCAATCAGATCAGTTTACTACAGGTGGACTCCTGTCAAGAGATTTCAGTTTTTTATTTTATTAAATTTGAAAGAAAAAAAAAAAAAAACCACATTTTAACTTTATTACTATGGATTAAACATTGACAAGCAGAGAATAGCAATTTTATCCATTTACAATTAAATCAGCAACACAGCAAAATGAAGGGGCCTGAATACTTCCGGAAGCCACCGTAGAGGTTAGAAAATGTCAGAGCATAGTGCAAAAACTCAACAGTCTGATATTTTCTTTACAGAGACCCAGATACAGCACCTGTGATAGAACTAAATGTCACTTTTTTCTTAGGCGTGTCCTATAAATGTTATCTACACTTTTGCACTCCTGAAGAGGTAAAACTAGTAACCAGTATTTTGCAAGAAAAAGAAAAATATTTAAGGTTTTTTTTTTTGGCCTTCCAGGCAGAAGGCCATTAATTCCAGTCTTGAATCAAAATAAACTAGCAGTCTAATAGCATCCTTGAGGGATGTAATCCATCACAGTGAACATCCTATTTTCATTTGTCAATTTGTCAGTGTATTCATGAAGTTAAGAATGGATGTGGATTAAAAGTGAAACTATGTAACTATGAGTAAAAATATGGACAAAGATGAATGCTAAAACGTAGTAGAGAAAAGTAATAAAGTTAGCAAACTGACGTGATATTGTTCATCATCCCAAAGATCTTCTGCTGGATTTAGATCTGTTGTGGAAGTGGGAGATGTCACGTTACAGTCCTGTGTGACATTGCTTCCCTTTCAACTCTCTTTTCAGTATGATGACGTGACACAGTGTGCAAATAAAACTGAAATTGTATCGGATTTATGTGGCCCTGTAAATGGCTTCATCCACTTCTTTAATATTTATTACTATCGTTATTGTTCGAGCACTGGAGATTTGTGGTGCTGTGTGTTCACATTGTGCTGCTCTGCACCATCCAGACAACATCATTTGTTTTGTCTCTCTGCAAAGTTCGACAGAATGGCAGGAGGACAGAGAATGTTAGCTGACAATAACCCACCCCCTTTCTTTCTCTGTCCATCCAGTGGTGTCTTGCGCTGACCCTGGAAAGGTGGATCACAGCAGGCGCGTGCTGTCAGGCACCCATTTCACCGTCGGCTCGACCATCCAGTACATCTGCAACAAGGGCTACGCCCTGTCTGGAAACAGCCTGCTCACCTGCTTCAACCGAGGATCGTCAGGCCCCAAGTGGAACCAGAAGCTGCCCAGATGCCTGCGTACGTACCACTTTTAAAGTGTTTCTCAAGGCCCATGCAGTTACAACAAAAACCTGTGTTTACATCCCAAGAGCCTATAATTCTACTTAATTTTGACAGCCTGCTTTCCATCAGGTGGCAATAGTGTGTCCACAAATAAAGTGTAGATGCCTCAGTAGGTGTCTAACAAGGTGTATGTGGTCAGACAAATTGCTTTAGACAAAGTAAATAGGCAGGTTCTGTTCTAAATCATGACCCTTATTTGAGCCCATAGATTAAACCCTTCCTTTTGGACACTCCATGACTTTTCCTGCCCCGAGGTGAAGAAACTTGACACTAGCTAAACAAATTGATCCTTCCATTCCCTTTCACCCTTGTACTTAACATATACTTAAAATTGCACACTCTGGCGCTTCAGGCGTTTATTCTGATTCATATACAATCACATTTTTTTTCCTCCCTTAAAGAGCTACTAATATTAAAATAAGTCAATTAGCCTGGTTTTGAATTAAGAGTTTTAGTGTCCCACGATGACCTAAATTGGTGATGAGTCTTCAAACTTGACAAGGATGAACTATGCACGAAGATATACCATTTTTATAATTGGATGAGGTATGTTTCTGGCTTATCAGGTAAGAGCTTCTGTAATAATTATTTTCTCAGTTTTAATTAGTATTTGTGATGGAAAAGTTTTCAGTCATTGTCAACATCGCCAACGCAGACTTTCTTGACCTCCCGCCACTCCTTTGTTTCTGACAAAGCTGGCCAGCTAGAAGTGCGCTGGTCTGATTAAAATATAATTCCCCTCAGCCTTGAAGGCCATTAATCTCATTTGCATGAGCGTCTCACACTCTGCCTCACCTACTTCCTAGGTGGAGACGTACTGCACTATCGCTCTGACTTATAATTAATTTAACCGGACAACTGAAATTCCTTTGGAGAAGACAAGCCAGGTCATTGTTATGTATGAGATGGAGATCGTGACCAAAAGACAATTAACTGTGTCAGAAAAAAAAAGGAAAAGTGTACTTTTCAAGAGTACTTTTCAGGTTTAGGAGCGAAGGATGGCAGGGAAAGATGTGGCACGATGTGAAAGTGGAACTGTCTCTCAAATATCACAGACATATTTTCGTTTCTAATGCAATTTTCTTTCACCCTACTTAACTTTTTGAAAGACTCAAGCACACGTGACATTGTTTCATTTTCTCCCAGGCCGATCACTGTTGCAGTTGAGGCCCCGGTTCTGACGCGCAATTACATTTAATGAGAAAGCTTCATAGTGAGTTTTAGTGATTGTGCGTGTCAAGGACTTAAAGTTAAAACTGTAGTAAACGTGTTTCAAAAACTAGTTTGTTAGACACATAGGTAAGAAATATACAGCCATATACTCAACAGCATTTCAGTGACTATATTTCCACCATATAGTAAGAACCCTCTGTCAACTGTTTTGACCTGCATGTCTACATATGCATGAACCTGCAACCCAGCAAAGCAATGTTTAACAAAGAGCTTATCAGATCATCTAACTCAGTCTCTGAAAGGAGGTTTCAGATGGCAGATGCTGTCTCAGTAATCAATATGATACTGACAATTATCTGATTTATATCTGTTATCTGGTTTGAACAAAAGCTCTTCCTTTTGCTCAGTCTTTGTGTGACCTTCTGCTGATAACATTTTTAATTCATAATTTTTTTTTCTCCAAAATATTTTCACCTGCTTACATTGGGTGACATGTAACCACAGAGTTTAAAATGAACTCAATTAACTCAACATCATTTCACAAGCTTATTGTTATCTTATTGAACCTTATTTGAGGCCGCACTCCTCTGAAGAATGTTAAATGTTAAATTAATGTGTTCAGCGCATCTCACGACACCCCGCCCATTAGATTGAATGCATAGAGGTAGAAATGATTATGTTGATGGTGATGCCATTAGAAAAGTGGAAAGATTGAGTTGTTCTTGGCAGACGGTGAAGTTCCTTCCAAAATTTCATGGCAACTTTTGCCCCCAGCTGAGACCTTTGAGCCCTGCAGTCACCCAGGAACCCCCACCTACGGGATCCCCAGCTCCAACAAGCTTCACTTCCCGGCAGGGGACACTCTCCAGTACTCTTGCCTGACCGGTCACCAGCTGCTGGGTGAGCCTGTTCTCCACTGCATCCCTGGACACCCATCCCAGTGGAGTGGACTGCCACCTGTCTGCAAAGGCAAGCAACTACAGCCTGATATCTTTCTGCATTATCAGGTCAACTTCAGTTCCAGATACCTTCTTAAAATAGCATCTAAAAATCCTGACTCCTAAACATCTATATTCATAATATAAACACGTAAATGTAACTATGAATTGTTGAATAATTCAACACATAACTCAGCTTGTTAAATCTTGTGGCGCTGGCCGAGCCACTTCAATAATTTAGTTCAAGAGTGCTTCATGAAAGCCTTGTCAAGTCAAATAATGAAATAGTAAAATTTATTATTTTTTTTTCATAAAAGGCCCTGGTATCATAGCTGTCTGTATTAACTATGGTAGTGGCCATTGACGTATCTCAAACGTCACGCGTGAGTTAGTCTAGTTTTCCTTAAACTTTCTCAAAGCTTCCACATTCCCTGAACTGTGACAGCACAATATACTGTAGATTCCACATTGTTTTATCAAGCAAATTCTTTCAATGTGAAATACATGGATGCTACCAATCTTACCCATATTACTACAATTTCACTGAGTCTAAGTAGTCAAAAGCAATTTGTTTTTGACTATTGCTCTCATGGACATGTTTTATATTCACAGACTTAAATCCTGTAAATCCATTCTGTCAAGTTCACTGCCTTTTGTTTCAGACATCCTCTATCTTTTGCACAGAAGTTCCAATAGAATTAACTGATGACTGTGAATCCCTTTATAAATATAAACACCGTATTTATATGGAGACACTGCATTTATAAAGGGATTCACATCAGTATACAGTATTTGTACAGTATTTTTAAACTTTATTTTGTGCTTGCAAAAAAAGTCTGTTTTTTTGTTGTTCTTTGTTTTGCCTTGTTTTGTTTGTATAATGTGTACCAAGTACCTTCAGACAAAAGCCAGATTGGAGGATGCACCTCCGCTGAGTAGAGATGTCTTGGAGGTTTCACACCCCATCAGCCGCACGCTTACTTATTGTGTTGCACTGATACCTTACTCCCGAGCATGTTATGTCACATTTTGAGCACAGAAAATGGTTTTGTGCAAACATATTCATTATATTTTGTGAAGAAATTATAATCGTGCAAAGAAGAAATTATAATTTGAGCAAAGAACTGATTATATTGACTTGTTTGTTAATATCTACATAAGTGCTGAATAAGACTCTCTTTCCCTGAGGTGTGCTCATTTGCCCTCTTCTCAGTGTCCCCACTGTGTGCACTCACTCACAGTGTCACTGCTGCTCTCTCACTGAGCCACAGGTCCAGCCAGCTGGAAAATTGGAGTGGGTCATTTCTGATTGGCTGGTTTGCCTCCAATCGGATTGATAGTAGTATTACTGGTTACTAAGGCTGTAGGGAAGCACTGAGAGAGGTGAGGCAAACCACACCTACATTTAATTAGTTTTTACATTTTCAGGTAGGTGGTTTTTTGAATTTTTGTCTGTACTGCATTAGCTTCTAATCGAGCTTTCATCACAGGTTGCAAGCTATGTTCATGATTCAATAAATGATTGTAATGATTTATGTATAGTAATATCCTTCACATAATCTAAGATATGATTTTGTTGGACAGAGTGTGCTAGATCTCATTTTAAAAGCATATCATAAGGTGGTTAAGTAAAAGACAATATCCTTCAAGTTGTGCAATAAATGATTGTAATGGATGGTGGAGGGAGTTTACCCAATGTGAAAGGATGTTAAACAAAGGGACAAAGCAGCAAAAGCATGAATCAATTTGTCTGAACACAGATTTTTGTTTGCTTGACAAAAATATTTTTTTCCATGATCATACTTTCTCTACACCATGTAATTATTTCATTTTGCTTTGAAATTTATTTTTCTTTTCCTGTCCTGAAAATGTCTCATTACCCACTGAGGCACAAAAAACAAAAAAATAAACTAAAAAAAATGTAATGAATTTACTGAACTCCTACAATCTGGTGTTGTACATAACTATCACATTTTGGTTCATCTGTGTCTTTCAGGTCAGATCTGATAACAGAATAAGTTACTTTCTTTTATGTTGTTACATTCCTTAAACTCATGTTTACCATGTCCTCTCTGACGTATCTTCCTCAGCCCACCCTGCCGGGTACGATGAGCACAGATTAGATGGTAAGTTTTGCCAATATGGTAATTTCCTCTGCACACAAGATTTAGGACTGTGTGTGCTAACCAATTCTGCTGAATTACTCCTGAAAGTAAAAGAGAAATCTGTCCCAAAGCAATAACAAAAGATAACCTTCATTCCTTTTGCCCATTTGAAATGAACTAATTGGTTTCTGATGAGTGCAGCTGTACCGAGGGTTATGAAGTAGCATAAGCACATGCAATGGAAGAATTTGTTCTGAACAAAAGAAGTGATCTTACCCTTTCTTTCTCCACCAGTGTCTAATAATGCAGACACCAGACTGGAGGGGGCCCAAGTAGCATTTGCTGTCTTCATCCCCGTCATGCTCCTCCTCATCCTCATGATTGGGATCTACCTCTACTTCATAAAGTAGGTTCAAATGACCAGTGTAGATGAGGAAGATTCATAACATTTTTATACTACTCTTTATCACAAATGCGTGATAAAGTGACTACTCACTATTCAGTATTTCTCAAATACATAAACATTCCTCTAAGGAACATTTACAACATTGATTCAGGAAATATTCCGACTCCTTTACCTTTTTCACACTTTATCTTGAAAAAGGCAGACATGTTTTTCAATAACCCAACACCACATTTTAGTGAATGTCTCCAAAGACTGCATGGTGCCTGTCAGTTTTTAGTTAATTATTTTTTCATCTTCACAAAAGCGGGGGTTTGGACAGCTTCTGTCTGAATGTTGGGTTAACTCAAAGAGAGGCAAGTTCAACTATATTTAGCCAACAACATTAAAAAAAAAAACCTGTCACATTGATTGGATCAAGGATTTCAGCACATGATGGCAAAAAAAGAAAGCAAAGGTGTTACATACAGTGTGACTTTGAGTTTGAACAGAGACTTGATAGTTAATCCAAAAATGATTTATTGTCCTGTATTGAAAAGGTTAAATTGTCATGGATCGATTCTTTGTCTGTTTGTGCTCAGGGTTCAGAGGAAGCCCCTACGGATCTCCTTGACCTCCAAAGTACCATATGAAAACATCACTGGAGAATCTACACATGACAACTCCGTTTATGAGACAACGGTGAGGCAGAATATATATAATAGCTGTCATACATTTGTATATATGTGCTGGAATGTACTGTGCATAATCACTCATTCAAGACAGTAGTCATCCTATGGCATTGATGGCATTCTTTCTTTGTTACTTTCAATTTTTCTCCCCTGCTGGCAATCCTGAAGAACAATGAGGTAAGTTAGTCGTAAGGTGAAGTTGCTGAGACATGAGAAACAATACACAATAAATGCACGACAGAATCCGACATCAACAGAAAGTTAAAGTGTCAGATGTTATGGACTCAAAGGATAAACCTGGCAATATTCTTTGTTTTCCTTATGGTCAGTAAATCCCATGTGCAGAGCCAAACCAACAATCAATGTATTGTGTTTATGTATCCAAAGCCTGACATATCTTATCCCTCTGTGCCACTGCTGTTCAAAAACTATTAAAGACACGTCAGTGAGCCACACTGTGACACTGTCACACTGAGTGACATGTTTCTTCATTACCAAGGGCACAGAGACTGTAGTCTCCTAGTCACCTACACCGTCATGCTGCCCCAAATACTCACTACAGCACCAAATGTGGATCAATCAGCTCCTGAAAATACTCCCTTTGTTTCATCCTGTCTGAGTAACAGTACAAAAAAAATACAGTGCAATGGCAGGTGTTTTGGGGCAATGCTGAACATGATATGCAGGACACTATGTCATCATGCTGGCATCTGTGACTCTGTTGAGTACCTCTTGTTGAGTAGATAATGAAATCAAATTTTGGAGTATCTCTCTTGATAAATTTACATGTTAATGAGGGAACACGGATTTAACTCTCAAATCTAACAAGATCAAAATGATATCAGGTATGGACGCGTGGTATAAAGAAAATCTTTGCTATAATTAGCTCTGTTAGGAGCTTGTCTGATGGTCATATATTTTGGAAGTAGATAGCACGTTTGACAACCTTTGCAGTTTAAGCACTTCTCTGTGCGCGTGTCCGTTCTCTTCACAGGAAACAAGAGAGTACGAGGTTTCGATCTGAAGACGCCACTGTGTGTGTTTCAGTTTGGACGGATAAGAAGCCCGCTGGCCTTTTCAATGTCCGTCAGACTCACACCTTTGGTGACTCCTTTGACACCTCCACCCTGTCCTCTGTACACTGAATATGAGCCTCCTTTTATTTACCCAACAGAGGACACCTCACCACCTCCCTGGAAAGGCTGGGCCACTGGATTATTTTTCTAGCTCTTCAACGGTAACAGTCCAGCAGCAGCAGCGGCAGTTTGTACAGTTTTTAATCCCGTGCTTGCATCCTGAGGACTTTCAGTGCAAAGTAACACCCTCAGAAAGCAGAAGGAATCGATGCAAAGCTAGTGCCATTAAGTGCATATAACCACAGATGTTATGTTGTGTTATGTACATTATACAATATACGTGCCATTACTTTAAGGACAATGCTTATCGACTGAAGGGTTTCTGTTAAGAGTAAGAGAATTTCATAGGAAAACACATGCATTTTGATTTTATCAGAAGTTGCCCAAATTATTGGTCTGAGTTTTTACTGTATGTGACCCTCGAAGATAAGAAATTAGAATGTGCCTTAAATAAAAGGCCCTTGAAGTAACAGCTTTCTTTCTGAGAGTTAGATGAAAAGATTGATGTCATTCTCCTGTCTGGATGAGAAGTACACAGCTTGAGTCGGGATGTGATTAGCCTAACTTAGCTAATTGGCTAGCTGATTAGCTTAATTTTTGGAAACAGAGGGGGAAAGGCTAGCCTGGGTCTGTCCAAACTTCAAAACTACTACACACACACGCCTCTAAAGCTAAATCAAATCAACAGTTGTTGGTTTTAAGGATGTGACTACTTCTTGAAAAAAATATTCATCCGCACAGTTTGAAAGCTGAATATTGTGAAACTCATAGCAGATCAGGGGGAAATTGGATGCCCCGTATGCCCTTCACAAAAAATGACAAAGAAAAAGTACTGCAGTGGTAGAAAATAAGTTTAGCCTTTGCGAGTGTGGAGAATATCTACGGAGAATGAGATCACTGGTGTAATTTCAGGGATTCCTTTTTTCTTCATTTGCCTTCAAGGTTATAGATACAGAAAGGAATAAAAGCGCGGCTTGGCACAAAGTCATGTCAACTATTGGAGAACATTGTATGTTGCTTATTTACACAATGTTTGCTAACAAACAAGCTATCTCATTCTTAGATAGAAAGCAAATAAGCATATTTCCTGGAATGTTGAAAATTTCTTTTTTTCTTTTAAATGGCGTTAACATATAAGTCATACAACATGGTCTCATCAGTCTGGGTACACAATAACACGACTTCCAAAGTTTGTGCTTAAAGGTTGCATGGAGCGCATACGCCGATCCATCCCATGTCATTTTGGTCAAAATCATTAGGTTCGGGCACAAAATCAACTTGGCTGAGGTCAGGGAAAGATTGTGGTCTGCTTGAAAACAGCAGTAAAACACCTGATGTGATGATTAAAGGCACAGGTTTTCTAACCTGACAGTAAGAATGTCTGGTTAGAGGTCTGCTGCTCTGCTGATGCTTGTGCTACATCACAAAGCTTCTCTAGTCATCCAACCAGTGCCTGCCCCCTCCTGTTTAGCCCCAAAAATTATTCTTAATTCTTAATTTATCATCTGGAATGTCCCACATAGACACGGGTTGGACTGGCGTATCACCTGCACACAAATGTGAAAGAGTGAAGTTGTGTTATTTGTACACAATTCATATAATCACTACATTTTTTCCCCATAAACAACATCCACCTCCCATCAGTAATTATTAATTTATATTTTTAAATGACAAGACTGATTTCATGAGTTCATGGTGTACGTAAACAAAATCACTTTGATTTCTACTTTCACCATCACCACAGGTTTTGTGTTAAAAATTTTGTTTAAATATTTCTTCTCGACATCCCACTTGTTCCCAAAAGGAAATTGCACACCAAGTTAAGATGTTGTTTGTGTTACCCATTGCCTGTCTGGAGATTACATCTAAATTTAGACCATTACTGTTGTTCAAGCATACCGTATATGTTGTCCTAGGAGAATACAGTGTGTATCCATGCAAGCCAATGTGACAACAATGATGACAATTAACCTATTTTTGATTCAGTGTACATAAAGTACTGATCAAGCAACATCACAAACATCTTCAATAAAAGATATTGTTCAGAAAAAAACATCTGAGGTTTTGATGATATTTCTTAATTGCTGAATCATGAATCTCCTGGTTTGCATCACAGGTGAGTGAATGGTTTGTCTCCATTTGTGTGTGTAGAGATTTAATGACATGATGGCGATCTATTGAATCATTTATATTCTGGGGATCTAATTTGTTAGAGAATCAAAACTAACAATGGCTTGACACTGACTTTGACAGCATTTGATGTTATAGTATAGTATAATGTAGTGTTCTCAGAATTGTTTTCAGAACTGACATTCCAGATATACCCCTCTGTAATAATCATTTTTATTTATGGCATGTAAGGTGTCTTAAAGTATTTTAAGATACTTTGATACTTCACAAGTTAAGTAAGTTGATAAAACAAACCTAAAATACAATATAAGTAAAGAATAGTAGTAAAGAGGAGAAAATCAGTTACACATGAGAAACACATTTATGGGGAGAGATTTGTTCATGCCAAACTATCTTAAGAGCACAACCACGATTTGGTTTGAAATCTGAGATTTCTGTTTTTGTTTCTGCTGATTCTGAACACCTTCTTAACTTAGCAAACCTTGGCTTACTAGTGTTGACAATCTTATCTATTTCAGGGGGATGAATGGAAAATCTAAAGCCACAGTCCCAAATTTGGAGGCCAAATCTTCCATCACACTAATGATTCTGTCCTTTGATGTTTTAGCAACTTGGTTAACACTTTAGAATCTTTGCACGCACCCTCCTCGGTGTTGACTTGCAGATTAACCACTCAAATTAGTGCTTTGCATACTTATTAATCATGTCAATTTTAAAAAATGGTGAATAAAATTTCATGCATGGATGACTGCCAGTGGGGCTGACAACCTCTGCTTAATCACCCACAGTGAACATGTGCAGTGTGCCTTACCCATATTTATCCAAAAGTAGAGCATAATTTTGCTCAGTAAAAGTTGTATATTGGCCTGAAAAATTGAATGTGTGGCATCATAGTGGGTAGTGTTTATCAAATATTTTAAACATATATAGCCATTAATATGAAGATCAACAATTAATTTCCCATTGTAATGACGTGTTTTAGTTTTTTAAAAGCAGAAGTACACAATTGCAAAGTATTTTCACCCTTGAGATTTTAATGTTAAGGCCCATGAAAACAAATGCAAATGAATCTAACAGTCAGAAGGTACAACTGGCTGCTCTTCAGTTTGGCCAAGACTCCCAAAGAAAGAAAAAAAGATGAGTCAGCAGAAACATCCTGTGAATTTAATGAAAGTAATCCATCATTTTTTACTTGTACTTTCCTTGACAATACTGCAATTATTGCCTTAATACTAAAAATAATTCCATTTTGTGCGGATTGAACGCAAAGTGATCTCCTGCCTTCCAATGCGTTAAGTTTCATTTGGGCTTCGTCTGTGCCTCCAGTAAAGGAATCAGTAACAGCGTGTGGTAATGAAGAAATGAAAACAGTCCCATTAAACGTTATAATTAGCTACGTAATGAAGTCATGACACGAGGAGACTGCAGTGCATCTGCTGTTCTACGTGATGTATTACATCTGCCAAGGCAGCAGTATCTCTGAGCAGGCTTACTAATGGATGTCTGAAAACAGTGGAGGCCTGAGACTGCCAGCTCTGTAAACCTGCAGCAGAACACACACAACTTCAGTTCACATGACTGGAGTTTTCGATACGAGCTAACCCAGAGGTCTGATCGTTTGAGGTGAGGGTGAAGACCCTCATTGCTGTCATGCTTATGCTGCTGACATCATAGGACTCTTAACATGCTTTAATTAAACCAGAGCTAAATGATTGTTGCCTGATGTTTTGGCAGCAGCCAGTGTCCACATTCATGAAGCCTCCTTCAATTCAGTGGCTTCTGGTAAATTTGCAAGAAATATGTATTAACATAGAACTTAAAATCATTGAATAGTCCAGTTTTAAATTCAACTGTAACTTTCATTTCTGATGTTCTGACCTACTGAGTGGGGATCAAGTGGACATACACCAACTGACACTAATTTAATATAAGATAAATAATCCGTTATTAGTCCTAAAAGTGAGAAATTGCACCATTACAACAGCAGGGAAATAGGACAACAGAAAAAAATAATATTAAAATAAAAAATAATAAAATAAATATAAATAAAAATCGATTGAAGAAAACATTAGAATATCTGAATGTGTCAGTTTCTATGATTCCATGTGCACATTGGCTTGATCAAGCTGTCCTGAGGTGACTGTATTCAAACTTTTAAGTACAGTTGTGATAATGCATGTACTGTAGTCAACTTCACGCAACACATACTGTAACAGAGTACTGCCTCCCTCTGCTGGCGAGAGCTGCATATTACCCATCATCCACTTAAACTGTAACAGATTTTTACCAGCCATGTTTGTTACTGAGCATATATGTGCTACATTTGAACTTTTATCCCGGTCTGCTGGACTATAACCAACAATAAATCAGATATTTTATACAGCACTTTTCTTAGGTGGACAATGTGACACAAAGTACCGCACAAGAAAGCAAAAACAAAGAAACGTCACCCAACCTGCACCTGCAAAAGTCTTTTGTGTATGTGTGTTTTTGTTTTGTCAACAACGCACTCAAGAAATGGACTTGAAAATATATTTTCATCCCATGAAACTATATCACGCTCAGGGTGAAAGGCACTCCCCCCTAGTGGTGGTTATGGTGGTGATAATAACAGTGATAGATATGGTAAGGTTCATAGTTTTACTGGCAGTGCCAGGGAGAGAACGGTGCCAGTGTACATATGATACTGAAAGTGCCCATTTCCTGAGCAGTAACAACACGGGTAACGATGTTAGATGCTGGTAACAATAACAGCACACAATATTACTGGTTTAGCAGTGACTGCTAATAGCGATCTTTGAGGGTATCAGTAACGTCCGCCGGGCTATTGACACAAGCAGCAAGTAATATAACTCTTAGTAAGTACTCTTAAGTAGCTGAAGTAGGCTCCATAATGATATGCATCAGTGGTTACTCTGGTTAAATAGCAGCCGGATGCAATGTACACAATCTTTTCGTCCCCTGTTTCTATGTACATATCCTAGCAGTTATCCATTTCCGTTCCACTGCGCATGCGCGTCTGGCGGTTCGCGGTTGCGCCAATTGGTAGAGGATGTTGCTAGCAGCCAGTGTAGATGCACAGGCTTTTCACAACAATAACACCAACAAAATTTGCATCTACGCGGACCTGATTTAAGGATTATACTTTTCGAACGCTATCGGAAGCCGTGCATTGGACCGCGCCACGCCTGAATCCCCTTCTGTATCTTTGCTTACGTCTTCTGGTGACAATGGGAGCGGAGGGCTTTGCAAATTTACAAGGCTCCTTATTGCCGGAGCAGAAACAAGAATCATGGCTGGCCAGCTAGGCCGCAGATGGATTTTGTAGCCAGCAGCAACAGCCCGTTAGTATAAAATACTGTCTGTGGGCTTGGCACTAGCACATAGACATTGGTGCGTATCAGTCGGTGTTTTAAGAGTACGATTATCGTTGATTTTTGGCGTCTTTATGTGGGCCTGCACCTCAAGCTAGTGAGCCCGCTAGCTTCACAACCTTGACTGGTTGACGTCTTGCCTTCGTAGTTAGCTCCTTTAGCGAGCCAACGATAGCTAGCATCGCTTGGCCAGCCGTCCTCTGGTCAAAAACACCAGAAATAAGGAATTTATTGTGGGATTTCCTCTCATCGCTGTGTGCCCGGTAGGCATTTGTATCGCAGACTCTTTTTGCAACGCCTGCTTCTGGATGAATGTGGGACAAAATGGAGACCCCGACGATTGTGTACGATTTGGATACCTCTGGGGGCTTAATGGAGGTGAGATCGTTTTACTCGAAGGCCGTGATGAAAAACATTCCCGTGTTGCCAGTGTTTTAATTCCTTTTGCATCACGCTAATTGCGGGTTTCATCAGACCACCGCAGCCTGCTGTCAAACATTTCTTGGCGAGCTAACTCAGTAGTCTGTGTTGGTAATGGAGGCCGCGAGTTAACATTACCGCTCACCCCAGCTTAGCTGGAAATGGCACTGCCAGCACAGAGCTGCATATTTTCTAACTCTGTAGACAAACTGTCGGACAAGGCAGCCATAATCTCATTCAAATTAACAACTTTTACAGCAAATCCAAACACTACTGGCGCCGCCGAAGTCCGAGGAGGTAGAGAAGAGGAATCGGAAGTTGGTGAGAGACGTCCGAAGGAGCGGCAGGGCCACCAACCACGACACCTGCGATAGCTGCCGGGAGGGGGGAGACTTGCTGTGCTGTGACCACTGTCCTGCAGCCTTCCACCTCCAATGCTGGTAAGTTGCAGTTTGAACTAAGAGGCAGGACGCACAGAGAAATGGTATGCACCCTGCGATGCATACTCAGTGTACAACAGATTGCAACTTAACTCCCCGGTAGCTGCATGCATGAACACTCAATGCTTCCTCGGGATTGTTCCCATGGAAAAAAGTTACACTTTGTGGCTGTAGGCGCTGCAGAAATGAGCATGTGACGTGAAGCTTGGAGATAAATTCAGGCTCTAGCTGTGTTAAAGACATGTTAACAGTCATTTTTATTGTTGATCCTGTATGCGGAACACATAGCCTAGTCATATTTCAACCTCAGCCATCAGTGGATCCCCTCATACGCACACTGTATTCTCTCATACATCTAAACCGAGGAGGGCGACAGTGAGCCGCCTAGAGCACTTTGTAAAGTCGAATTTTAGCCCGTGTCTTTTCTCTGTCTTTAGCAATAAGTAATGCCGAATTCATCAGCACCCACTCAAAACTAACGCCCCAAACCTCGAGTCACATTTCCATCTTCTTTGACAGACCACAATGTAAACACTAGCTTAGAAGTTTATTGAATCGAGTTTGGTTAGCAAGGAGAGCAACCGCTAACTTGATCTGTCGCTTTAGGGTACTTTGATAAGCTAGCCGTCATGTTTCCCCTTTCTTTGGGGAGTCTGCTCCATTTAATATATGATGTCTTCATCATTGTCAGCCATACAGTTGCGGGGTTTATAGAGAAAGAAATGGTCCTTTTTGTTGTAGCAATCAAAGTCGTGTTGAGAAGAAGTACAGAGGCTAAACGAAACGTATACGTGTAGCCTTGTCAGTGAAGTGGCTGCTCTCAGCTTGCAGTCGGTCCTCCCCTCCTGGTGTGGCTGCAGCCAGTGGAGCCGCTGCTGCTAAAAATGGAGTCGAGATTGCCTCTGTTTACAATATGGCGACCTCCCTGCTCTTTTTTCCCCCCCTCAGCCACCGCCATTTTAGCAACCCTTTTTAAAACCCCGCTTTGAGAACAAGGTTTTTTCCCCAAAACAACACGGGCTTCGTCCCCCTTCCGAGGCGGAGCGGCGGCGGCGCGGCAGCGTTTGGCCGCGAGCGTGTCGCAGAGGCCCGTCTCTTTGTACCGCGTCTCCGGCGCCGCTCTGCGCGCCTCTCCGCCAAAACCTCCGCTCGCGCGAGCGCTTCAACTTCGGCGTCGGCGCCGTCGCTTCGGGCGCGAGCGTGCGCGCTTTTATCTATATATGGTCAGGCCCGCGGGGACTTCATCCGCACAGTTTGTCGCTATTGTCGTGTCACCGGGAGGAAGCTTGTCGGATGAAAGTGTTTTTTTTCCGAGGCGGCATCGCAGAAGGTAACCTCGGATCCTCCCTCGTCGCGAATGGGAGGCTTCGTGCTGTAAACGAGTCCCGGCTTCAGGTGTGTCCTGCACACTTGACTCGTTGTTGGTCGGTCAGCGTTTACGTTTCACCATGGCAACGTTTTTTGTTTTTAAAAAAAATGTTTTTCTTTGTCCGCATATATTTTACTTTGAAGTATGGTGACGTTTGCTGTGGAGTGTATGTCTTGTGTAAGTGTTGTACGTCAGCGACAATGTAATACAAATGTAAATAAACCGGAAACTGTGTTTACTTCCACATTGCTTGCACATTGCAATGTACATAAAGGTAGAGGGTGTGGATGAGTGGTGAAGTGTTCAGTGCTGACTTGTATTTCAATATGATTTAAATCTCGGCAACATTTGAATGCTGGACGAATACTCTAGGGGTGTAACTGTAGCCCATAAGAAAATTATACAATGGTGTTTTTTTTCCATGTTTGGTAATTTTTCTGCATGACTTCTTGACCTGGTCGCTCATGGTTGTGTTTTATCTTTCCCGCCGCAGTAACCCACCTCTAAGCGAAGAAATGCTTCCCCCGGGGGAATGGATGTGTCATCGCTGCAATGTTCGCAAAAAGGTGGGAGGCGGGTCTTCTCCCTTACACTCCCCGGTCACGCTGAAATGCAGAGGAAAGTATTCGGATAGATAGAACTGTCTTTGTGTCCTCGTTTAGAAGCGAGAGCAGAAGTCAGAGCAGACCAACGGCCTGCCGGAGAGGTCGTCGTCTAAGCGCTCCGCATCCCCAGCCGTGGAGCTGGAGCTCAACGCCGGCCCGCTGCGGCTCGACGGCCTGCCGCCCGGCGCCGGGGCAGCGGGGCCCGGCTTGCGGGTGGCCCAGGTGCGCCTCTTGGACCGCAGGGCGAGCAGCAGGCCGAGCAGCCGCCCCGGGACGCCCACCTCCAACACCTCGTCCACCCCGACCCCCTCCGAGGAGCAGAACGACGGGGAGGAGGAGGCGGCGGAGCCCGAGGACGACGTTCAGGGCGCTGAGCTGGACGGCGCTGCGCCGTCCGCTCCGACGCCCCGCCTCCTCAAGAGGCCCTTTCAGCTGCTAATAGCGGCCGCCATGGAGAGAAACCCCACCCAGTTCCAGCTGCCCAGCGAACTCACCTGCACCACTGCCCTGCCAGGTCAGTCTGATAATACAGCGTGTTCATTTGAACTCATTCACATGTTAAGGTGAAGAAAGTGGGTCTTTGCAGTTGTGCGTTTCCCGTGAATCACTCCAGATAGCCTTTATGCAAGGTGCTGGAGATTATTATGAGGTCGCCTCGATCGGACTGTTCGTGAAATGTTCACTCTGTTTGGATTTCTAGGCAGCAGCAAACGGAGGAGAAAAGAGGAGCTGCTGGGGAAGCCGTTCAGGAGGCCTCAGCACGAGCTGGATCCTAACGGTCTGGTCCCTCTGCCAGTCAAAGCCTGCTTTTCGTGCAACAGGTCGGTCCCACCAGATTACTATGCATGCATGGGCGCATGCAGGCAGGTCTGGAATGTTTCGTGACCGACTTCCTTGCCTCACCTCCCGCAGGAGTTGCAGGTTGGCTCCGCTGATCCAGTGCGATTATTGTCCCCTCCTGTTCCACATGGACTGCCTGGACCCCCCGCTCACTGCTTTACCTGCTGGCAAATGGATGTGTCCCAACCACGTCGAGCACTTAGTGGTAAGAAACACCGTTTTGGCTCAGACCTTCTTGTTTCAGCCAAGGACGGCGCGACCGAATCCTTCAGGTTGTGTTTTGAATTGATTTTTCTGATGTCCAGCTCAATCAGAAGAGCCTGAGCCTGTCCAGCCGCTGTCAGCTCTTCGACCAGTTCCAGGACAGGATGTCGCAGCACGCCGTCAAGCTGGACTTCCTGCGCAGGGTCCATCGCCAGAACACACCCAACCGGCGCACCAGCCTCCAGCACAACAGGAAGACCATCAAGGTAGGCCTGCGTGTTGCGTTCCCGTCCTCAGCAATTTTTTTTTTTTCCCCGAGGTGTGGTGGGTTTAGGCTGAAATGCTGAGACAAAAAAAGAAAGGAAAAAAAAACAACAAAAGGAAGCGACCATAGCAAGTCCAGTCATTTGTAACAATCACTGTTTGGTCTCAGGTGCCAGATGCCATTAAGTCCCACTACCAGAATCCTCCCCCCATGCTGCTTCCTGCAGGAGTGCACCAGTTGGAGCTGGTCTGCAGCGGCGTCCCGGACCATCAGCCGTCAAAGCGACCCACCACAGAGGCCGAACAGCAGGAGGTAGGCGGAAGGAAAGCCTTTACTTTAAGAGGAACTACGTGCGATTTATTAAAAAAAAAAAAAAAAAAAAAAAAGTTGCACGCATAATCTCACACTGCATATCTTTGTAACAGTTTTTTCTGCTCACTGTTGTATCCGTCTGCTTGGTTTTGAAAGTCCGGTTCAGTCGTTGGGCCTGTTCATCATTGCCCAATGAAATGCGTGGAGCGTCAACATCGATTCAGAGCTTTAAAAAAAAAGAAAGAAGATATTTAGGGCTGACGAACAGCTTACTTTCTAAATGTTTTACAACGACACGAGGGAGCTCGTCTAATACATCGTTTCGAATCAGTCTGAAAGTAGCTGCATGTACGCTGGCTTGTGCCTCGCGTGCACTGGAAAAAGAATTGCTGAGCCGTGGGTGAATGCAAATCCAACAGGAAGTGGCCCGACGACGTTGAGGCACATTAAAAACATGATTAGCTAGCTTTAAGTTTATTCAGAATATTGCAACAAAGGACAAAATGATGGTATTGATCCTCCTTGTGATGTCTCCCTTAGATGGGACGGGCTTCTATAAAGGACTGATGTTTGCTTCTCCTCCAATAAAACATGTTTCTGCTGTGTTGAACAGTGGCTTCAGGATGTCATTGCCCTCCAGTGCAGCATAGTGCGGCACCTGTCCGTCAAGCAGAAGGCTTCGCCCCCAGCGTCCAACCTGTCGTCAGTGACGTCGTCAGCAGAGACGGAGCCCGAGCAGAAAGCCGGCGCCCGGCCGTGCGTAACGTCGGAAGACGTGAAAACTCGGGCCTCTTTAGGAAGGACTTCTTCGTCTGACGCCTGCTCTAAGCCCTGCAGCACATCCGATGACCCGCAGGGGGCCTCTTTGTCAAAGGACACCCCAGCAGAGCTGGGTGTTTGTAAATGCAGCATGACGTCGTGCCAGAACTGTAGGAAACCCAACGGACCTCTGTCGGAGGAGTGTCAGCCAGCCAGAGCCAACGGACCCGTAGACTGCAACAGCTCACCAGACTCCTGCAGGCAGACCGAGCTGCAGGGCAGAACGAAGCCCAGTCCGACGCCCCCGGCCTCGGCCCCTGCCTCCGGCCTGGCGAACCACATAGGCGCAGAAACGGTTAAAAAGGAGCCCGAAAGCCCCGCGGAGACCTGCGCGCTGAAAAACTGCCCCGCCGCCCCGACGATATGGCCCCACGGCGGCCAGCAGAACCACAGGAGCCAGGGGGCGGCGCTCCAGGGGGAGAGCGCGACCGGCGGCGAAGAGCCCTCCCGCCCCGTCGCCTGCGGTGCCCGAGCGGACGCGCCGCCCAGAGGCGGGCGGGAGCATGACTCGGCCAAGCTGGGGTCATCGTTACCTACTCCAGGTACGTGTCCGGGAGGCGGCGAGCTTCCCAGGTTCATTTCAGTTAATCTCGTTTTGGACAGCTGCACAGCCGTTGTTGAGATCACCGCATCACTGCCAGCGTAAACTGCAGCCTATCCGGAAGAAATGCTGAAATTGTCAGATATGTTATTACTTGACATTTCACCCCTGCATTAGATTTGAATGTAGTATTTTAAGGCCTCAGCTTACCGTCTCCTCTGGGATAAAGTTTCACTGATTTCTAATTAAAACATTGCAGAATGAAACTGAAAAAGGTGGAGTTGCACAGAATACAGTGGACTGACTCGACTTTATAGCAGAACGTAGCCCAACAGGGCCCTCTTGTGGTCACTGACAGAACTTTCCCAGCCGGAAATACTTTCTTACATAGTTTTAAATGGCTGTTGTTGTGAGCGAAGGAGTGAATAAAAGCGCCCATCCACTCAAATGTCAGTGAGCGCACCTCCGGAGGAGTCTCAGTTCGATGACCGCGTGCCGTCCCTGCGTGCTTTTTCTCCCACGCAGACATAAAGGCTGGACCCGGGCTGATGGACTCCGTGCTGCCCGGCTCCCTCCACACCATCGCTAACCTGTCCGGCTGCATGAAAGATGCGAAGGATGAAGCTGGAGGTAGGCGCCGTCTAGTGAAGTGTTGCAACACCGCGCTAATGTAGTCATATCTGTAATAAAGCAAAGCAGGAGGGTATAACTGCTCTCTAATGGTCCTGTGTGTGTGTGTGTAGGAATCGAGCTGGACAAACTGGACGCAGAGATGATCAAGCTCTTGGCCTGGCAGAGGATCCAGCAGCTTTTCCCCCCCAAAGCCCCCGGCGCTCTGCTTCTCCCGGCAAACAGCGACGGCCCCAAAACCCCGTCACCCCACCCTGAAGGTAGGACGCCAGCCCTAACCTCTGACACGTCTGCTCAACAGGGTTTCCCAAATTAGTTTCTGGACATTTTTAAAAAATTTTTATCCCCAGTAAGTTCTTAGCAGGAATGTTTTAAAGCCCGAGCGTCTTCTTTTCAGGTCCGAAGAAGGTGCAGGCCCGAGCTGTCTTCTACCCTCTGACAGGAAAAGGAGGAGCTGTCAGCATGTGCTACAGGACATTATACATAGGATCTGGTAAGATGCGCACACTGCATTACTTACTTTTATTACTTTGAATTTAAACAGTAGCCTCCCTTGGTGTTGAACGAGATATCAGCCGTTCCCAAAATTCAGGTCGATCGTTAAATGGTACTTACGTGAAACTGTGCACCTGATGTCTGCGGTGGGGCTGCATTGCATGACATTATTTAAATTTGTGCATTATTCAATTGACTCTCAAATCAAAATTTTGTTTTTTACTTTTTGCAAAGGTGCTGACATGGATGTGTGCCTTACAAACTACGGTCACTGCAACTACATTTCGGGGAAGCACGCCTGCATTTTCTACGACGAGGTACGGGCTTTCTGCCGCGATTCTCCCCATCTGCCTGTTAAGTGCACGGAAGTACTGTTGCTGTCGGACACGGTTATTAACGACCTGCGTGTTCTTTCTAGAATACCAAGCATTACGAGCTGCTCAACTACAGCGAGCACGGCACCACGGTGGACAACGTCCTGTACTCGTGTGACTTCTCCGAAAAGGTCTCGCCGTCTCAGCCCAGCGGCCTGGTGGCCAAGGTCCAAGGCATCATCCGTGAGCACACGTCATTTTTTTTTCCCCCCTCCACACTGAGCTGTTTAAGCCGTCTCGACTGTTCATTGTTTGTGCAGTCTGGGAAGCCAGGTCTCATCTCGCAAGATCAAACCTCTACAAAGCGGTTGTAACGCAGAGGCGCTGGACCGGATCCGTCGGGCGGGGTGACGCCGGCGGCGCACATAGACCAGCCCGCTTGTCGTTAGGAGAGCTGCAGTACTTGGCGCAGCTGGAGCGCGGCGAGTAAACTTCCCCTCCCTGCCTCCCGGTACAACTCCAACGTGCCTGCACAAGCTTCTGTTACTTATTTCTCGGTTTATTGCTGCGCTTCTGTCCCATCCGACAAAAACGTATGCAGCGGTGGAGGCAGAAAGTCCATATTTAAGGGAGGAAGGCCGGGTGGAGCTTAGGATGAATGGCCGCCTGTGATAGGCTAATATACCTGTCAGCACAATGGGCCACAATGAAAATGGAAACGGTAATTCTCTTCAAAACTGCCTACTAGGGACGTGTTTAAAGCCAGCGAAACTCACGCCTGGTTTTTCTAGCAAAGGACCCTGACTAAATGTTTCTCCATTTTCAACGCTTCAAAGGTCATTTAGCTGAATATAGCGTACTTCACATCTACTATTCATGTCCTTGCTCTGCCTTTATGGGTCCCTGTGTCCTCTTGTGCAGGTCGCAGTAAGAAGCGCGAGGAGGGCGAGGGTCCCAGCTCCCTGGTGGGTTTGCTGCCGGCCGGCGGAGTGATGAGCAGCCAGCCCCAGGGCGGCTCCGAGCCGGCGTGCACCTGCAAGGCGAGCAGCTCCAGCCTGATCGGAGGCAGCGGCGCGGGCTGGGAGGGCACGGCCCTGCTCCACCACGGCAGCTACATCAAACTGGGCTGCCTCCAGTTCGTCTTCAGCATCACCGAGTTTGCCAGCAAGCAGCCCAAAGAGGAGCCGAGCGCCCCGTCTGCCACCAGCTGCGCTAGCGGCGGCGGTGGCGCCACCGCCACCAGCAGCAGTGCGGCCGGCACCGCGACCAACACCGCCCCCACCTCCACGCCGCCACTACCGCCACTGCCCAACACTGCCACGGTGAGCAGCCCCTCCAGCCAGGATGAGGCCGACACCGAGACTGTCCCTCCCCACCAAGTGCCCGTACTGCACTCCAACTCTGTTCCGTAACCCGCACAGGAAGTCCCGCCCTCCCTCCTTTTGTTTTGCACCTTCCAAGTCACAATGAAGGGAAAGCTGCACAGCTGGTTGGTCAACAGGGAAAAGTTTATTTTTTCATTTTTAATGGTTTATATCTTTGCATGAACTTGAAGTATTATTGACAATCTCTTTTGTTCTTTGAATGACTGACAGTAACCTTCTGTTCACTTCAGACCATTAGGAGTTTGAGCAACATTATTTACCTTTGCTCAGTTTTTCTTTTGCCAGTGTATTAGTTACAGTTGGGTGCAAAAGTTAGCACCCCCTTGCGTTGAAATGACAAAATGAGTAAAATAAAATGTTTTTTTTTTTTTCCATCCGCACTATATTTAAGGCACATACAGCCAGTGGAAATGCATTTTCATCATCAAGATTAACAGTAACAGGCAAAGAGTATATAAAATTATGTCAATGCAAAAGCCTGCATCTCCAGATAAACCCTCCAGGTAATTCACTTTCATATGTGAAATCAGGTATCTGAGCTTTTAAAAAGAAAAACATTGTCAACAATTCATCCTTGATGAAGTTGGGCTTCAGTTTGCATTCGCAAGTGAGCCGATCTCCAGGAGCAGTGTCAGGAAGTTTTGAGGGCAACAAAAACAGTGGGAGAGATAACCTCAACATGAAACTGGTCAACCCGTAAAGCTGGAGAGGGATATAGGAATATATTAAAAGCATTAAGAAATAACAGAACCGACTGAAGGGACCGTCATCTGGTGGAGGCTCACTGATGTTTCAGGGGTGTGTCTGAATATCATTGGACACCCATGGACAGATTAGAAGAGGGCTGTCGATGGCGGGCAGCAAAGCAGTCTGGGAGACTTGTAACAAATACGCCAGGAAGCATGGGCTGAAATTAAACCTGAGAGGATACAAAAGCTGCTCAGAGGGAACCCAAAGAGGTTGGAGGAGGTTTTTTTTAAGGCAAAGGGAAGGATTACGAAGTGTTAGTGTAGTATTTAGTATTGTTATACTTTAATTTTTGCTATTTTTTTGTAACTTTTGATGATGATGCAACATATGTGCTGAATGTACCTTTTAATATTGTGTTGATGGGGGAGGGGGGGGTAATTTGTTTCACCCGTTTTGTCATTTGCAAAAAAAAAAAGGGGGGGGTTGCAAACTTTCGCGCCTAACTTTATGTACGGTGTAACATTACTCTGTCAGTCATCCCATTTAGCACAAACCCTTTTATTTTGTAGTATTCCATACATTCTAATTTCTTTTGCTGCTTTTGCACCACAGGTAGCTATATATGTATGAAAACATACATGCTTATACACTATGAAATGTATATATAATGTAAATATATATAATTCAGTGCCTCTCAATTGGAGAAACATTGGATTTCATGTAGATTTACCATTTTTTGGTTTTTAACTGTACAGTTCATGGAATTTGTGATACTGTGTAGAGTACCCAGAAGTTTTGTGATAAAACTTGTTCCTAGTCTGTATTTTCCGCTGTAGTCCACATGTAAATACCACATCGTTTTAGCACTCATTTTAACATCTTGTGCTGCTCTGTATATAGGCACTCTTTGTCTGTATCTGCTTGTCTGTTTAAACCTGTAAATACTGAAAGATTTTCTAAGAACAAACTCGGTGGCTCCGTCCTCTCTGTTGACTGTCGGACTTTTGCGTGACCTCTTTGGTTGTGATCAGGTTTCCATTTTCTGCTTCAAGTCACAGCGCTAGTCATGGTTAGAAAGCGCGTTCAGAAAAAAAGCTTGTGGTCTAGCAGTCGCGTCTGAGTTCTCGTCCATGGGGGGTGGGGTGGGGTGGGGGGGGGGTTCGATTTCGATAATGTGAAAACACCAGAGGTCAACCTGTGTCTGCTGGCGTACTTTTAAAGCTTAAAGTCTCCAACAAAACACACCGGTGCTGTAACAATTCAGCGAAATAACACTTGTTCATAGTTCAGATGGTAGTACGGCCAAAGGGAACCCACTCAGGTGCGAACAACTCTCCAAGCTCATAGAGAGAAGTTAATTCCTGGCCCCGCTGTACTGAGACTACCGAGTTAAGACTTTTAACAGCAACAGCAAAAAAAAAAGCACAACTACAGAAAAACAATAGCATCAGCTTTTTCTATAGGGCGTGCATCCTTAGTATATACTGGACTCAGTCCTTTTTCAGGCAGCGGGGGCAGTAAGTGTCCTTCGTCGTCTTAGGGCCCTGATTCAGTTAACCCTGAGATGAGAGATGAACTCTGCATCTGGGAGAAGTTTTTCTGCCAGAAAGTCTTTGAGACATGGCTAAAGGTGTGAAAGGGTCTACATTAACTCAAACCATGACCTTTTGCTAAACATAACCACGTAGTTTTGTCGCCTAAACGACTAAAAAGACTAAAAAAAGGTTTTCCGACAGAAAACCAGGCATACTCCTCCCAACTAGTGGTGGGCTGATCGATCCAAATATCGATAGTATCGATACCAAGTCGGTATCGGATCGATACTAGCCTGGTGAGATCGATTCTTTACTTTAAGTTCCGCTCTTCTTTGCAATGCTGCGTTTTCGGCAAAGAGGAGACAGCCAGGTCGCCGGACTTGCCGCTCCTGTCTCAACGCAGAACAGGCATACGTTGCTCCCCCTCCCCCTCTTGTGCTTTGATGTTGCGCTGTCACATGACTCACGTGACGTGACTTAGACGCGCAAAACAAAAAAGATTTTTCTTAAAACATTTGATAACAAAGCATTTTCTATTTAATTATAAACTTTGTCCTAATTCTGTCCTGGGTTTTAACTATTTAATAATAGAAAAGGGAACATAACAAAAAACACTTAAGGTCATGAAAATCAATTGAGATTTAGCAATTCAGTGATGCATCCACCTTATTTATTGATAAGTATCGAAATCGGTATCTACATCGGCGATACTGGCCCGTATTTACTTGGTATCGGATCGATACCAAAATATGCAGTATCGCACACCACTACTCCCAACAACTCCAACTATAAACTCAGAAACAGGAATCACTTAAACTGTTGGAGTCGAGCTGCCCTTCAAAGCAAAAACAAGTGAAATTATCGTTTAATTTTAAATTATGTTACCCTTTCCACTTTTGTGAAACGCTCAGTTTTTGTACTTTTTTAAAAACGTTTTTGTAGAAAGCTCATTTCAGTACTTTAATCTTTTAACGGTAAAACCTATTTGGTTCGTCCGCAGCGGTTTTATTTTGAAAGTCGCGGCCGGAAACATGCTGTAGTCGTAGCCAAATGCTCGCTTCTGCTCGACCAATGCAGGGATGTCGGCGCTGCTTTACCTCGCAGCGGGAGCAGTTTCCTTCTACGTGATAGTGTACTACAGTTTGTTCAGAGGAGCGCGATGCTCGAGTTCAGCGAAGCTGAAGGGGAAGACGGCCATTGTTACAGGTAAATGGTCTCACCCATCAGCTCCGGCTAACGCGTAGCTTCATTCATGCCGTTCATGTAAACAGTATGGGAGCGTCGCTGTTTTCCTGAAGCACTCCCCCCAAATGCTGTTCTGTGCCAAAAGTGTGCTGAGTCACCTTTCACCGGCAACGAAGTTTTTTTTTTTTTTTTAAAAACAAACTGTCATCAGAACAAAGCAGCGTGAACACAGCTGAGTGACAAAGTCCAAGTTACACTTCGCCTAATGACCGCTAGATGGCCATTCAAAGAGAGGTTTGCACTTGGCTAAGCAACTTCAATAGGCCTATGAATAATAATAGAAAAGTTTAATATGTTACACTCCGTGTTTCCCATTACCTATAAAGTGCCGTCCTGTAGTTTCCATTTTTCATCCCTCTTAAGACCCAAGAGTATTGACTCTTGTCTCTGCATATTTTAATTCAGCAGTATTTTATATGAAAGCCCTGACACAACCAAGGTCTCAGGTGAGACCAACGTAAAAGTTGTCAAGTTTACTCATTAGTCGGCTGCCACAGATTTAACATTATCGGGATATTAAAATGCATATTTGTATTTTACATTAGCATCCCATTAGCAAGCCAACAGTTAGTCCGGTTGCTTTCTGTTAGCTTGAAAACTAATGTTAGTTTACTTCCATGATGGCAAAATGCTAAACCTAACGCATAAATATGCATGTTAAAATCATAACAATAGCAAATCTGTAACAGCAGACTAATAATAAGTGCTGTGAAAATAGCTTTGCACAACAATAATGTCCTCTCCCTCTGAAATCCAGTGTGCTGGGCACTGTAGAGAATAATGTGTATATTATTAAGATAACTTTTTATTGAAGTGAAATGATGCTTGTAGAATCCCTACACCAAATTTATGAAAAAAAGTAATGTAACATTTCTATTACAGGCTGTGTATTTGCTGCGTCGTAAAGCATCATTAACTTGACAGTTGTGATTGACAGTTTAGGTGTCACACAGTTCAACACGGTGCCCTTTTGTCAGTTCTTTTTGTTGAGCTTGATGGATGTGAACCATTTTCCCGCACAGGAGCCAACACGGGCATCGGCAAGGCCACGGCTCTCGAGCTGGCAAAGAGAGGAGCCAGGGTGATCCTGGCCTGCCGCAGCAAGGAGAGAGCCGAGGCTGCTGCTTTTGACATCCGCAGAGTAAGAACTCTCAGAGTGGAGTGGGGCTGCTGCAAAGAAGTCACACTCTGTTGTGCCACAATCCATCAAGATCGCTGAGAAGTCCCGTTCGGCTGTCGATAGCTAGTAGAGCAGCCAGTGTAAAAGTTGTATCTGTCGAGCTGTGGGAATCCGAAATGGATCTACATAGTGGACATGCACATGGATCAGTTAAAATGACACTGGGTGCCTGCACATGGTGGATTTGTTCATGTGCATTCATTATGTGCAGTCATACCCGTAGGGCTGCGCACGGTCCTTGTGGATTCTGCTGGACAAGAGCAGATGATAAAATTTTCATCATGTGGGGAAACAAGTCTAATTTTACACTTTTTGCTGGGTGATTCTTTGAATCTAATTTCTTTCTATCATTTACCAACCATATCATTCATTCATTCATGGGATTGTTTTGGATTGTAGCCTCATGTCACAATAGGTGCATAAAACCTTTGCCCTGTACTGTGCATATTTTGAAGTGTGTTTTTTAAATGCGCAATTAAAAAGCCCAGCCGTTCAGGCCAGACTTTTCCGGACTTACTCTTTTCCAGGAGAGCGGGAACGGTCAGGTGGTGTTCATGCAACTGGATCTGGTGAGTCTAAAGTCTGTGCGCAGTTTTGCTAAAACCTTCCTGGAGACGGAACCCAGACTGGACATCCTCATCAACAACGCAGGTGAAGATGATGAAATATAATGGAATAATCCTTTCTGTCATGCATATTCCATTTTGTACGTACATGTATGTATGCATGCAAGTACATTGTAGTAAAGTTGAAGCACAGTAAGTGGTTGAAGGAACTGTGAAATACGCGCTCTGTGTTTCAGGCGTGATGGGTCCAGGACATACTGAGGATGGCTTTGGCTTAGCGTTTGGGGTGAACCACCTGGGTCACTTCCTGCTCACCAACCTTCTCCTGGAGCGACTGCGGCAGTGTGGTCCCAGCCGCGTGGTCACCGTGGCCGCGCTGCTGCACCGCTTCGGAAACGTCGACTTCCCTCTGCTGGCGTCCAAGAAAGACTTAGTGTCGGGTCAGTCTGCCTGGCAGAGCTTTCAGGCGTACTGCAGCAGCAAGCTGTGCAACGTGCTCTTCACCAGGGAGCTGGCCAACCGGCTGGAGGGCACGAGTGTCACCTGCTACAGCCTGCACCCAGGTCAGTGGCTACCGCACATTATAGAATAAGAAACCTGGGTGATGTAACATATCCTCTGGTGGGCCAATTTGGCGGTCAAGACTGAGCTGGGAAAAAAAAAATTGCTTTTGTCTTGGCCGTTCGACAGTTTCTACTGCCCTTCTGCCCATACCTCGTTATATCTCAAGGGTTTTTGTTGTTGTTTCTTCACACTAAAAGGAAATGAAAAGACTGCTAACACTTTGGGTAATTAGGTGGCAGTTTTCAGAGCATCACTTGCAAATTTTTTTGCAAAGTCATTTTCAGACAAGGAATAGAGATTACATTATTGCAGAGCAGTATGAGGGGGAGGTCTGGCAGCTGGAGGAGCAGACCACCTGTAGGCCGAGCCGTGTAAACATGGAGCGCTGACGGAGTGCTCGGATCATCTCTCTCTTCTTCCCAGGAGTCATCTCCACAGAACTGTGTCGCAGCATGAGCCTGTGGCAGCAGCTCCTCATGGCGCCCCTCGCCAAGCTCTTCTTCATGGACCCGGAGGCGGGGTCCCAGACCACCCTGTACTGTGCCCTGCAGGAGGGCATCGAGCCCCTCAGCGGACGCTACTTCTCCAGCTGTGCGCTGCAACAGGTGGGAGCCAAGGGGCGAGACGACGCCCTGGCGAGGAAGCTGTGGGAGGTGAGTGAGAGGTTGACCGGTTTGTCGTGACAGACTGAGACCTCATCCTGAGGCTCCAAAGAGTGTATGAACACTCTTAGTGTTGCACTCTGTTCCTTAAAGGGCTTGTTTCTTACGGTCTGTTTCTCTGTTTCTCCGATGACATTTTTCCACAAAGAGATGACATGATTGCACTTGTGGTTAAACTACATTTTTCGTAATAAACTTACATGTGGAAACATACTTCACACTTGACTACTCTCACCTAGCAGGTCTTCAGTTACTTCAGTAACTGTTCAGAGCTCTTGAGAGTTGGGGTCTTGTAATCCACAGTAACTTTACAACTTTATCCTGCAGGTTGTGCGGAAAGGGAACTATGTTTAACTGTTATGTACTACTTGAACGTGAAATCTGTGCTACTGAATGAGTTTGTAATTAAACTACATGCATCAATAACAGAAGAATCTTCACAAAACAACATTTGGTACATTATCAAGCTGTAAATAAAGTCTTTTAAAAGGGTTCTGTGGTTTTGGACTTATAAAGTGGTGGTTCTGTGCTAATAAAGATTATTCCTTTCTATAGAAAGATTGCTAGATTAGTTAGTTATTTAGTTAGTTACACCATCATTAATAACAATGACTCTCACCATATTTCTCATTGCTAAGGGGGCTGCTTTTGTAACGACTGAATGTTGATGCTGGGGGGTTTTGAGATATTTGAGAATCATGTTGTAATAAAGGTGTTCACTGTTCATGAAACTTGGAGATCTCAATGTGGAGTTCATAAATACAAAAGTCATTCAGCTCATGTACATTGCCTGCTGCAAGACTGCAGTTTTGGATCCATTTGAGATTGTGAATGCCCAGTGTGTCCACAAGGGGGCAGTAGCGTAGCACAGCTTCATCACCAGAAACCCCAGCTTCTCCTCATGCGGTTCCTTGGCTGTTGTTGCTTGGAGCAAGGTTGTTGAGGACCTTAACCCAGCAGACCTATGGATTCTGTTCATTATGAGCTCTGATTATTAACACAGGTAGGCATGAAAGCCAGGTCAGTTGAAGTGTGTTAAGAGAGGTGCTCTTGTAATTACTCAGTAGGACATTCTTGTGTCCAGGCTTCTCTTTTGACCTCAGTGTTGGTGGGGAGGAACATGCTTCCGCAATCGATTCCTATCTCCTTCTGCCTTCAACTATCCCTCTGTCCTGTTCGTCCGCCCCCGCCTGCCCCCCACTCCGCTGTCTATGCCGCATGTCAAAAGGACATGTGGTAAACTTGAATCCTCCTTGAGTCGCAGCTTTGATGCCAACGTTTACTTGATCAATTCCCTGCACCTCACTTGTTCCCGGCAAACGCTGGGCAAACTGTTACAGGCAAGCGGTCATGAAGTTCAGCCTCAACTCGAGTGAGAATGCAAAGTTAGCACACAAACGGTTCCAGTGGAGCAAAATCTGTGGATTACCCTGAAAATGGACATTGACAGAAAGAAGACACTGATTGTGTAAATATGTGAAGTTTTTTTCATCTCTACTAAATGTGGAAATGCGGAGATACCTCAATAAAACAAAAAACTCTAGCTAGATACTATTAACAATAGAAGACGTTCATTCATAATGTTTGATAATGTAAGACTTAAAATCAAAATGCAAAATAAAGCACAAAATAGCGATCGCTTTCGTTTAAGAAACAATTTCTTACCATAACTAATGACACCCTACCTAGCCAATAAAATACGATTACCCATATCCGCATTGTCACTACCAGCCAATTATAAATATCGCACGGTTTAACTTGTATTTAGAGACGTTAGATTGGTGGCACCCTGCAGACATTTTCCTGGCAGTAAAAGTAGCTAACTCACTAAAAAGTTACGCCCTACACTCAGCCAGCCTCCATTTACTATGGACACAAGAAATTGGTTTTAAAATATCTCTCACGTCGGTAAAAAGTTAAATGCCAGTGAGTGACGACCGAGCTGAAGCTAATGATTTGGGGATTATTAGCTGCCGCTGCGCCTTGCACACAACAAGCTAGCGATGGAGCTAACGTTAGCATCGGCGTCAACGTTAGCGTTAGGACGCTGATGCTACCGGCGCCAAACGCGCGGAAACTGACAGTTACCCCGATCGTCTGAAAAGTGGATGGTCCTCCGTGAGTCACACTTGGAAAGTAGCCGTTGCGTATCCACCAGTGGTGGATCCACCATTTCTTATCTTGCCATGTACACAAGTGGTATTGTTTGCACGTAAGTAATTGTGGCCGTGCTTCTAGATGAGCGTGGGTTGCGCATGTAAGGTTGTAGTTACTCATGCCGGTCCTGGGTGTTTCATAAGGATGTTGTTTATCCTTTAAATTGCCGTGCAGCCTGCGAACGTGGTCCAAACGTATTGGTTTGATTTGCTATATGGATTTGCCTCTTGCGGTACTGTATGAAATATAAAACATTTATTAACACGATTTCCTCCGCGTGCATCTCCATGTCCATCTGTGTGAGTGCGCGCGCACCCAGGCTTATGTACAGAGCCTACGCGTCTCTGTAATAATTAATATCAGTGGCGGAGTCAGATAAATTATATAGGGGTGGCCAGACTGAGACCATTGCTCACACAAATTGCACAGAAACTGATCTTCTTGCTATTTTTTTTTTTCTGTGTGGGAAGTCGCTATTTGCAGAGTAGTGACTCTTGGTCACTCACACCAGAGTTTCCCACGGAAGTTTGCGAAACTGTGGTGGCTGGACCTTAGTCTCCCTCTAGGGGGGGTCCAGAGGTATGCTCCCCCCAATGAAAGTTGCTGTTAATTAAACCGACCACACCTGCAGCAGCCCGTCGCAGATTCCCGATGAACTGAATTATGTTAACACTTCTCGTGATGACATAAGAGACCTCGTGTTTGAGGTGCACGACAAACTCATCCGCGCGGTCGAGGCCGCTAAAACAGAAAGAACAAAGCGTAAAAGCCGTATCAATCTTCACAAGTTGAAGGCGGTGAACATCACAGTGTACTGCCTAATGCTAAAGAAAACCATTCAACTGATTTAGCTATCGTACAACTGAATTATTGACCTGCTAGAAACCAACAGACTAACAACCTCGTGTCAAGAAAACCCGCTAAGAAAGCAACCTTAAAAACCCAGCGGAGTAGAATGTAATAACCCCACGACTGCGAGAACCTCCAATCACCCAGAAAAAAAGCAGCAGTCGTGACCTCAACGTGGGGTCGAGGTCAGGGGGGGCGGTTGTCGGCGAACCGAACGTGCACCTTGCGGCCGCGCTTGTAAAACTGCGGGAAAATGGGTGCCGCGATAAGTTTGTGTCGCAGCTCCATCTCACGAAGGCTCATTAAGCGAGAGAGCGGCTCCGTTTCAGGCCAAAGGTCTGCAGCTCAGGAGCCGCTTGATCTATAGTTCATAGATGTTCTGTCAGTCCTGCCTCCGCTCTTTTGTTTGAGGAGCAGCCTGTCGACGACTTGCGCGCGCTGTTTGCTTTGGGCAGACTTCGCGGCGCTGCAGTACTTAGTGACTGGATTAGTGCATCAATTAGGCAGCTATTGGATGCATGGAGCCATGCCGATTGATTTAGATGCTGTGGGAGCCCGGGCGCAGGTTTGTTTGCACAGGGGGGACCACGTCGGCGCGACCCGAGCGAAAGGAAAAACGGATATTTCTGTTTGTTCTGTTTCCTTTTTGGCAATGTTTATAATAAAGGGACGGTTTCTGCAGTGTGAAAGTGGAAAATGGTAAGTTTGGAATCATGATATATAAATGTGGGAATGTGAGGAGGCCAAACTTCCAGTAAGGCAATAATACAGACAGGTCCTACTACAGGTTCTACTGTTATTTTTGCAAGTTCAGCCAAAACCGGGTCTGTACCGGTATGTGTTGCCTTCTGGGAACAACCCACGTCTAATCTGCCCTTTACCAAACTGTCCGTCAGTCCTGTAAAGTGCACAGAGTCCAGTTCTCATAAGTCATCGTCTTTGTTCTTGCGTGAAGACTTTGTCCGCAGCGAAAAGCAAAAAAGACTCTTCCTCCAAGAAAAGATGGACACGAAATCTAAAATAAAAGCAGCGGGGGCACGTCTTTAGCTGCCATGTCCCCCCCCGAAGAATTTACTGTTGTCAGATATTATCTAGATATCATGCAGTTATGTGCGATATCATACTTTTTGTCTGTCTTGCTTGTAACTTAGGTTGGAAGAGTGTGTGCGTCATTAAACATATAATGAACAAAGAAAAGTAAACACATATTCAATGTTAAATCCACCCTGTGTCACCTCTTCCCCCCAGACACTCCTGACTGTTCAGTGCGAACACGCACACACACACACACACACACACACACACACACAGGTGCACACACACACGCCACCCGTCCGGCTCTTATCAGTAACAGTGCGGGTGTCGATAAATAGAAGCATCCTCTGGGTCTTGTTATTTCCTCCGCTGCAATTAACGTTCCCATCTGCTAACCTGTGATTAACAGTGTTTACCGATATGCCGCGGCGTGTTTCGACTGCTTGAGTCGCCGTACACGCCTTCCCTCTCCGTTTCCCCAGCCCCTCCCGTACGCAGCCCGGGCTGTTAGCGGGATATATAACGACACGCTTCTCCTGGGGAAAAAGCTGTTGCTTCGGCCGCGGCGGTGGAAAGTTATGATTGGGCCATATTGCGCTGCGGATACAGTGCTGATGTTGGTCCTTGATTTAAGTTGTAATGTCGACATTATTGTCAAATTAGCTACATTATATTGCTCTGACGGCAATTGATTTCTCAAGTGCCCCCCCCACACCTGTCTGCACCAGCCGTGGGTTTCTGGAGGGATGCTCGGACGCGCTGATCTGGGTTTGGCGCTCGGTGGCAACGCGGCAGTGACCAGAAAATTCACATTTGTGCAAAAACAAACCTTGGAGCTCAGGACTCGCTCAGAGGGGGGGGTCTCTGAGCCGCTGAGCTGTGTAAAAGTTGGCAAGCCTGGTCTTGCTCGCCGACGGGACGATAAGTTCACACAGGTGCCTTTTACACCAACTACAACAAACTTACACACAAACTCTTGCGCAAGACCTTTCTCTTGAGACTTTGTGCTGGGACGGAGTGGGTTCAGTTGAAGTGAATGGCGCAAACACAGCTGGTGAGCCCCATCAGCACCATCCTGTTCGGGTCCTCCAGCTCTCTTTCCCCATCAGCGAGCCGACAGTGGATCCTCCGATTTATTATTAATGAACCGAAATGCCGGTGAAATCCCGGGGTGTCCAGGCCTCAACATTTCACACGTGGTTATTAATTGGCTCTACCTGCGTCGCCGGAGGGGGCGGCCTTCTTATCGCCGCCTCGCTTCATTTGTCCGGCTCGGGCATTTGCAAAGACACGGCACGCTGGCTCACAATGTGAAACGCCGCCACGCGGCCGTACGGCGCCGGGCCCTGCGCCGCCACGACGAGTTCCTCCAGCGCGCAAAGGCCGCTTTCAGAATTTCGTGACAAATCACTGCACAAAGCTATCAGGCTCAGTGTGCAGGCGCTAATAGAAGTTTTAATCATTAACTCTTTCCATTTGTCTTGTAGGTGTTTTAATTACGCTGCCTTGATACCCACTGTGTCTGGGAACAATGTGAAAGGGACACGGAGGGAAAGCAAAACCTGCGGCATTTCAAAAACCTCTTAAACATACATCCATTCATTGCACTTAGGTAAATGAGCCCGCGCTCGTGCTTTTTGCAATTTGCAATAATCTAATGAGAAAATGCTGCTTGCTGAGCGGAGACTATAAAACGGCGACATATCAGAGCGGTTCCCGCTGGAAACGCTATTAATTAGATAGAAATTGTACAGTGTTGGGGGTTGCTATGGTTACAAATTGCCTATTAGCCGCGCAGAAAACAAAAAATGAAGAAGTATTTGTTACTTGTTTGCGTGACATCCATCCATCCAGCGATGATAGGGGTTTATTACCCCAGGAATCTTGCTTCTGTACTCTCACACAGAGGAAGCGGAGTACAGGACTGAAGCCCGCGTCAGTGTGGGTTTCATAAAACCCCAAAAAAGTGTGCTCGCTGCTTCGGAACGTGGCGCGCGAGCTTCAATAAGCAATCCTTAATGCATGTAACCAAAGCAATGATCTGACATTGAAAGCTTCATTCAATTTTTTGGGGCATTTCCATTTTGAACCCCTAACCAATTTTTGGGTCATCAAGTTATTTTTTCTAGAAGCTTCTAACATTAATTGCAGGTAAAACTTTCATTTAGTGCTTTATGAATATAGACCGGCATAGGCAGTAGTCGAACCAGCGACTTCCCACTTGTCAGACAACGCGCTCTACTTCCTGAGCTACACAGCACGCCTGTCCCCATCAGCTTTTGTGCCATATATGAGTACGAGTCAAACAGAGTAACAGTTAAAGGGGGTGTTTTGGAGTCAAATCCAAACAAGACGCAGCGCAATCAAATCAATATTCCACTTTCGTGGCTATTGCTTTGAGGCTCAAGGGTGCGAGGGGCTTTTGTATCCCTTCAAGCTGTGCAATGCGTTGCCATGTTTGACAAGAAAACGTACAAGGGCTCGCGCGATGTTGGTGCGCACGCACAAAAAGCGGCGACGGCTGACACAGGTGGGTGGTGGTGGTGGTGGTGGGGGGGGCCTCAAGGCTGCCGCCTTTCTCTCGCTCCCCATTGAGAAATGATTGAGAAATTCCGCAAGAGCGCCACCATCAATTTAGACGCCGGCCGCGGCGGGCGGGAAGATCCGAACATCCCTCCACTGGCGTCCACAGCTCGCAGCCCGCTGCCGTGCACGGTTGACGTATAACGCTGCACGTACAATAGCCTGTGTAGAAAAAGTTCCCTCCACCCTCCTTTCACTCAAGACGCCTGGAACGAGGTCGGCGCGGGGGTTAGCTTGAAAATGCGCTCGAAGGTAATCAAACTCAACACACACGCACAAGGAAAATCAACAGGTTTGCCACGTTAATATATAAATGAAAACTTCTTTTCTGCGCCATGACACATCTGTATTTGTAATTCTCGGCACGCTGTCTGCATTCTCGGGCGCACGTGAGCCCTCAGCGTCAGTCAACTTCTTCGAAAGGGGGACAAAGAGGAAAGCATCACGTTGCAACAGCGCTCTGCGTGTCCATGGAAATATCTCAACAACTTCATCTTAATCTCTTCGGCAGTTGTTAGGATGCTGGCCTGATGTGGCGGGCCGGCCCCGATGACATTTCCATCCCGGCACCTTGAGGGAACCGCGGCGCCTGACCCTTTGCTACCTTTTCTCTGGCTCTCTCCACAAAAAAGAAAAAAACAAAACAAACACCTGTCTGAAAGAAAGGCCGAGCCTGGCGAAAACGTCTCGAGGTCGGGAGCCTCCTTTCTAAACTCGAGGGCTTTCGATTTTGTCGGTCCGAGCAGAGTTTGTAACGTTGGGGCTGTTAAGACCCCGGAGCTCTCGGGCGTGTCTCAAGATACGCGCGCACACACACACACACACACACACGGGTGGGAACTTTATGCGACTGTGTACATCTGCTTGCGCACGCACCGACAAACACACCCGTTTGCTGCTGTTTCGGTGACCTCTCTTACTCTTTCATCATTTTAAGAGCCCCCCTACTCCCCTGTTTCGCATTCTGCAATTGATTTTGACTGCCCCCCCGCAAAAAAAAAAAAAATAAAAAAAAAAAAAAATCCGATCTGCTTGCTTTATGGACAGTTAAACTGCTGTCGCCCTGAGCTCGATTGTGTTTGTGGACTCGCTTTGGGGTTCGAGCCCCAGTCCCCAGGCGTTACAGAACCGTCCCGTTGAGGCAGGCTTTTTTCTTTTCATTTTCAGCTGGCTCCGCTGGGACAGCAGCACCCTGTGGACTGTCACTAGGTTCAAACGTAAGGCGTTCAGGCTTCGGCGGGGCCCGTTAAAACGATTTTCGAGGTCGCTTTCGTCAATCGGTCGTTTTTTCTCTGAATGCGGCCGCTCCCCTTCGGGCCGTCGCTGAAGATGTTAAAACCAGCCGCTGGTTTGAACGTGGCTGATGTCTGAGGAGTCTGACAATTTCATCAGGGTTGTCTCAGCCTCTTTTTTTTTTTTTTTTTTTAACTGAATGGCACAACGACCCAAACGAAAGTTCATAAAAAGAAAAAATCTCTCTAGAGTTGATTTTGCCAGCTTGCAAGAAAAAGTTGCTCTCATTCACGCCATATGACTACATACTTTATAAAGGTATTTTTAAAAAAGAAGAAAAAAAATGCGGTTTGCTCTCTTTGGCCAGAGGTTTTTCCTGGGATCACTGTGGACAGGAGCGTGTCCTTCGTTCACGTTTAATGGGTTGTCTGCGTTTAAGCAAGGGATGCTGCCGTGACCGTGTTCTCTAAAACACACACACACACACACAAACGCGCACACGCCCAGGCACGTGGAAATTTCAGGCGCTCTGCAGCTGCGGGCAACACATCCCGCTTCCCCCCGCGCCAACGCTCGGCGTCAGAGCGACGGCGGTTTGCGCCGGGTTTTCGAATTAAAACTATGGCTTGGGGCACTTCGTTAACTTATTACGGGGGAACGGGGGGCCCCTCACCGATGCCCTTTTCCGCGGTGCACGCACACACACGGGCGCGCCACAAACGCGCGCGCCAGGCGCACACCCACCCGTCTCTTGATAAAGCTTGTACCCTTGTCAACAAGAACACATTTTAATTAGTGTTGATTGTTGTTGGCATGTTCAATAGTTATTAATTAGGGCGGGGAGGGGCCCCGGTCTTGATTGCATGCCCGGAGCGGTGACGCATTGTGTTGTCTCACACTCCAGAAGAACAGAGATGCTGTGAAAAAACTGTAGAAAGGGAGGGGGCGGGGGTTGTAACCCCTTTCAATGGTGTCTTCTTAAGTAAGGACGCGTTATTGAATGCGGACAGAAAATCGGTCGCTGCTCATTTATTATCAATCGCAGCACGATGAAATAATTCACCGACTGGTTCCGGATCTGTAAAGTTTCAGGGATGAGTTGTTTATGATTTTTTTGGGTTTTTGAGTGAGTGAATATCGGACTTTAAATTCCTCAGGTGGCCAGAAACGCGATCCTGAATTCTGCTCGGCAACGGCTTGGCTGACCGTACCGTTCGCTTCATGATCCAGATATAAGTACTGACGCAAAATATTTTTGAATAATTCTCGCTCACGCTGATTAATATTCCTGCTGAAATTTTGATTGCTTCCATTTAAAAATTATTTTCTCAAAATCAACATATGCAAAGAGACAAAAAAACAATATAGAACAGTCCAGAAATGCAAATAAAGAAAACGATGCTTTGCTCATTCGGCCTCTTTGTCGAACTGGAATCTGCGCTCGCACTGACCTCCCTCTCCGTGCTCCGGGGGCTGATGCTTCATCGAGAGGCCTTGCGGCAGAGCAGGAGTGACCCCCCCCCCCCCGACACCCACCAACACCCCCACCCCGCCTCTTCCTTTCCTGTCCTGCTCGTGATGCGCCTTTTGTTTGGTGCCTAATGACAGCTGTGATGGAACCGTCATGCTCTGTGATCGCACGGGCCCACAGCAAGGCCTTCTCTCTGCTGTCGCTGCCGCTCCTCCTCCTCCTCCTCCTCCGCCTCCTCCTTCTCCTCCTCCACCCGCTCCCTGTACCGGAGAGAGAGACAGAGAGAACTCGGCAGGTCAAACGCTGCCTCGCATTCTCACCTTATATGTATGTGAGTGTATATATATATATATATACACACACACACACACACACACACATATCTGTATATACATATTTGTATATTATAGTTATATATATGCTGCCATAAGCTCCAGACAGGGAGGCCCGGTGGCTAAAAATATCATTTCCCCAGCTCAGAAATTGTCTGGAGGGTTCATTGGAAACGTGCAGCTGGGCGCGTTTCCCGCTGTTTGCCTGAACACATACCCTCATTCGGAGACGGTGAGCAGCTCTGCCTATTAAAATGTAAATTCCCTCTCGGCGCGGCGGCGGCAGCAGCGGCGACGGCGAGCCCAGGCCGGGGATGCGGCGCGGGGGTAAAGGCGGGGTACGGCGGTGGTGGGGGCGAGAGGGTGCACGCGCTATAGGCAAGATCTGTCTTTTCGCCACGCGGCGGCTCCCCGATAGGCAGCCGCGCGGCCGTCTAATATGCTCCGCTGGCCGGGGGCCCCTTCGGGCGGATTTCAAAAGCCCCGGCTGGAAACAAAAGGTGACTGGGCCATTCCTCTGATGCAAGCTCACTGCAATAGACTTCGTTTTACTGACTTCGCGCCAACGCCCGTCACTTTGCTTGTGTTTTTCTCCGCTCAGCTGTATTTCTTTAATTTCACGTGTATGTGCCTTTCAATTAGCATTTTAAAAACACGTTGATAAAAGGCTCCAGTCTTGTCTGAATTTTGCTGGTGGGCTAACCCCTTCTTTACGTTTGGATCGTGCACTTTCAATTTTAATGTAATGGGACCAGTCACAGACGAAAGTTAACAATTTACAAGATAACAACCCCCCCCAACACGCACACACACGCACACACAAAGGGTCGCATTAATCTATGATGGAGGTGGTGAACACAAAAGGAAGTGCTCCAACTTAAATGATCATAGGTGGCTTGTCCGTACCCCACGGGACCGCAGGCACACCCATCTTTTGTCATCGTGGTAACAATAATTATGACCTGTAGGTGCACACCGGCAGCAGGAGCACCGGCCCTCCGTCGTCATGGTAACAATAATAAACTCAGCTTGTACGCGGCCGTGGATTGGGCTGCCAATAAGCGCTTCGATTAGATGAGGGCGCCCTCGTCGTCGTGGTGATGATAAGGAAACGTTCTGTGCGATCCGTTTCATGCGGAAAGTAACGGCGGTGTCCCTATGAGAATCCTGCGCCACCCCCCCATACAGTTAGTTGCTATGGATGCGATGTGCTCTACCTGCCTTCATTGTAATTACGACGGGCCGTTAGATGTCACCTAACAATGAACCCAAACCGGAGGTCATCATAAACCACTTGCACAGGCGACCTATGGGCTCATCTTTTCTGCGAGGGGGGGGGGGTCAAGTCTTGTAAATAAGTACAACAGAAAGGAATGAGGATTTAAAAAAAAACCCAGGCACAATGGCTCTAAGTCATAATTTTGCTTCTTTCCAACAACGTCCATCTTGATTGGCCCCTGTCAAATAAGCGAGTTGAAAAAAACGTGTCATGGATTTAATGTGTGACAAACTAGAGAATCTAAATTGTTATGTAAGTGTTGTTTAAAAGTGTTATATGTTCTTGAGAAAACACTAGAGTAAACATAAAAATTGGAGGGGGGATTTGCAAAAATCAGCTCTTTGCAGCTCACCGGCAATGGCGGCGATTGCTACCAGCCACCAATCAAACGCAAACTCGACATACGTGTCAAATTTGCTTAGCAAACATGCACAGCTTTTTATTTTTTCACTTATACTTTGAGCACCGAGCTGGACTACCTTCCGCCCTCAGCTCGGGTTCGCTGCAACTGCACGTGCCAGTGGTTCCAGCTGTTGGGATTGCCCCCCCCCACACCGCGTCCGACCTTCTCCACGTTGAGCACTAGATGGCGCTGCGATCATACTGCAGGCAGCTCGCTCGCCGACCGGGAGCGGTGCAGCGGCCGCTCGCACAGCACTCCGTCTCCACGTCCCCGCCACGCGCCGAGCGACGAGAGACCCTGGCCGGCCTCCGAGCATAACGACGCGGCTTGTATCGCATTGCGTTGCCGGTGCACGCCTTGTCGCCGAGGACGCAAGCGATAGGAGAGAGCAGAGAAAAGGAAAATTAAAAAAACAAAACAAAACAGGATGACACATGACAAAGTTTAAATGTACATACTCACTAGACCGGTGCTGGCTTCTTTTTTTTTTTTTTTGCTTCTCTGCATTCGGGCCAGAAATGCGCTGCTTTGATCGCAGGAGACCCCAGAGGGCTTCTCAGGACGCCGAGGCCTGCAACGGGAGCTCATTACGCACCCGCCCGCCCCCTCCTCCCCGAAACAGAAAGACTGTGGTGGAATTCACCTGACGCTGTCCATTGTGTGACAATAAGCGGAATTGATTCAGCAGTTACAGGCTGATTTATGTGGGACCCGGCGACGACCCGGCGTCTGGCTGCTCTGACGGAGCCGGGGTCCTCTCTCCGCCCGTGGAGCTGATCAAACATGGTTGGGTATTTTTTATGTATTTATTTATTTATTTTCTGGGAAAACCTCCAGCTCCGTCACAAGCTCCGAAAGCAACGTTAACGACGGCCCCCCCTCGTCGGCCGAGTTTCTTAAAGCGCAACGCCATTCGACGCGTCTCTCATTGTAAACCACTCACGGGAGAGCACCGTGAACAGGCCGGCGCGGGCGAAGCCGAGTCAGCGCTGCGCACTTTTCCTACCTACCAACAAATTACCTCCTGTTTGAGTCGTGACAGTTTTTCAAACTGCAGCGCCAACTTGTTTTACGAAGTGATCTGTTTATTTCGTTTTTTTTTTAAAGAAAAAAAAGATATACTACCCTCAAAAATGTTTTTTTGGTAACTAGCTGATGAGTTCAAAAGTGAGGCAATACGTGCGACTAATTTCAACAGATCATCATTTTGAACAACATCGTTTTGAACAGGCTTGAGTACGGCGGGTGGGACTGATGCGTTCCTGGCTCGGGTCTTTTTATGAGGTTTGTTGACACCCTTGGACGGACGCCGGCTGTTTACACTGCGGCTTTTACCAGTCACCTGATCCTCCACACTCACCTGTTCCCCTGTTCCCTGGTTGGTCCGTTTGTAGTTGTACCAGCCTGTTTCCTGCCACATCTTCTGCCGTGTTGTATTGTACCCCCCAACACTAACGCACCTGCTGACCAGCCTGTTTTTTTCGAACTCAAGTCTTCGGCTTTGTCGTTTTTGGTCCGTTCGCTTGAACGATCCCGCCCTTCCTGCCCGCTAAGACGCGTCCGACCATGGGCACACCTCGCCCCCCCCTTGGCTCTGGTTTGGTCTGCAACTAAGCAAAGACGAAGTGTTCCTAGTCTTGTTTACCCGAGTCTTGCTGAGGTGTGACAGCGCAATCTGGCCTGGGACGGACTCTGATGGCTCGAGGCTCGCCGATATTTGAGCTCTGCTCTTTCTCGTCAGGACGACCCGGAGTCGCCGGCATCGTCTCCTCACTCGTGGGGCCCGTCTGTGAAGAGCGTCAGCGTGAGACGTGCTCAGCGGGAGTCGCGGAGGCAGGCGGGCCGCCGATGACTCCGCTGCTCCCCCCCGCACGTTGCCCATTATCATGGCATTTTTTGATCGCCGTCTTGGAGATGCATCACACTGCTCTGCAAATATGTAATGTTACGACACATTACACATCACCTGTCGTGTTTCGTCCGCCCACTTGAACAGACTCCCCGCACGGGGCGCGGAAACCTCTGTCCCTGCGCCTCGACGAAGTCCCCACCCGCACAAAACCGTCGCCCCAGTCCATAAAATGCTCATCTTCCCGGTGAAATGAGAGATTTAAGAGTTGGAAAATTGTCCGTCTGTCTTTTTCAGTGGAAAGGAGAAAAAAAAAGAAAGAAATGAATTTCAGGTCTAACCAACTGTCGGGCCTCGTGTAATTTAAAAGACCGCTCCAACTGTCTTTTAAGTAATGAGAAGTCATTTTAGTGGCTGTTGTTACAGTGTATTGCACAAAGGCTTCCATTCTGTCTGAAATGGAAAATTCAGCCACGATGAGGGGGTGGGGGGTGGGGGGGGTTGGGTGAGTAAGAGGGGAACAAGCCAAAGTCTGAATGACTCGATGGCCTTTTGAACCCCAAGTCAAATATCATTGTGTGCGGCCCTCCCCTGAGCGGTAGTCACCAAATGCTGCTGTTAGCGCTGATTGAAAATCCATGAGGACCTCCGCGAAAGTGGCACTGTGCCCTTGAAAAATGATATTAAAAAATGTCTCTGTCCTTCCTATCAAAATGTTGTGTCTGACGTACGCAGCGCCTTCACTCCGGGCTCAATTTTTATTTTTTTTCACGAGAGGGAAGCCGGAGAGAGTTCATAGACAATTTCGCTTTTATTTGAAATGATTGTGCCCGCGGCAGCTGCAATAGGCGGTCGGAAGCCTCCGGAGCCGCCTCTGGTGCTCGTCGGCGCGTCAGTATCGGGGTTTGTTTCGAGGCCAGTGTACTGTACCTTCACGTTGTCCACGTGTTGGACCAGGATTTCTGTCTGTTTGTTTGTGTTTCGGAAGCGTGAAATTCAAGGCAGCGTCAGAAAAGGCTGATGCTGACCTTTTCGATAAGGCCGCAGCAGACCATCCCTGAACCGTTTCCAGCCCTCAAAGTTTCCTTAGCCTCTGGGCTAAAGTTATGCCGAAAAAAATAATGAAGAAATAAGGATATCAGCTGTAAAATATCAAGTTTGAAGCTGCGCAACGAGTCGTCAAATCAGCTCCTTCCCTCGCCTCCGCTGGCGGACGACAACACCAGCGCCGGGTCTTGTTTCGCTTCTATCGATTCCTTTGCTTTCGCGGACGGAGCTCTTGGCAAGCGACGCGTCGCCACCGCATGCTCCCGGCGAGAAAGACTCGCAAAGGACGTCCTGTACCACCCTTGGCCGTCACGCCACGGAGCGCGATGTGTGCATGACGTGCCCTTGCACCGCTGTGCGTTTGCACGTCGGTTTTCTGTACGTGAAGCCACGGGACCGGCCCGGCTGCAACGGGTGGCTCGGTTGCACCTGTGCCGTTTGAGGAATAATCCCGGCTGCTGTTAGGAAACAGGAGTAATCTCTCCTCCCCCTTCTCCCCCACAGTTGATGTGTGCATATGAATCTGTCATTAGCCCCCACCCCCCCAACCCCTCGCCCCCCACCTGTTCTTCGAGGGGGAAAGAGATGGAGAAAGATGAAACGACAAGGCGATGCCACCGTGCACGTGGCGCGGTTAAACACCTGGTGATTTATGGAGCTTTAATTTGGCGGAGACCCATCCATTGTTGTGCGGCTCGTGGCGCGGCGGGCTGCCCCGCTGACAGTAATTTCCCGCTAGTTGGGGAGGACTGCGTATCACGAGCTAATGGCGTACCCCTCCCCGTCCGCGGAGGAGGAATTAGGTGTGTCAGTGGGGCGAGGGGCTGAAAATGAGAGTTTGTGTTTGAAAATCAGGTGAGGAGATAGTGGCGGCGCCGGAAACAAATGGCAGCTCCTGTTCGCGCTGCCAATTTCACTCGACAATGCTGGGGGTTGAAATGAACCTGGCCGCCCGCGGCCGGAGGAGGTTCAGGGGCTCGCGTTCTGACAGGGGCGGACAATTTCCGCGAGCTCTGATCGCTATCGCCCGTATTTACTGTACGGCGGCTTCCTGCACCCGTCTGATCACCTCGCCGAGTTCACAGGCCGCAACCTGCTCTTGATCCATTTTTTCTTGGCACAGTCGTATTGAACACTGCGTTTATGCCCTCGCCATTTTCATCCCCTCTCTGATCTGAGCATTAAGTTCTTTTTTTAAGGAAAGAGTTGTACTGCTGTAGCCTTTGGTCCTATCTGTGGTCAAAATTATGTATTTTCTTTTATTAAAAGGGCTTGGCGACTTCCTAAAACAGCTGACCGGCTGTAGTTTTGGGATTATTCTCGGATTATCACCGATCAACTCTCAAGTCCAGAGCCATCTTTTTCGCAAATCCCTTGCTGTCTTTAGTATCACTTTGCAGATCTGCAAGCCATGAACAATAGTTTCAGGATAACTTGTAATAACCTTGGTTGTTCTTTGACTTTTTTCTTTGCTTTTTTTTTTTGCCCACGTCATCAAGTTTTCACCTAGTTTAACGAATGCACGTCTGTTTTTGGCACACACAGAGCTGATCATGACCTTTTTCATCAGGCGCAGGGCAAAACGCAGCGAGGTGCGAGTCCAACGCCCTCCTCGGCGGTATCTCCCACCTCGGGAAACTGCGCTGCGGATGTCTCCGGCATCCACGGCGTGTCATAAAAAGGCCCTCATTATTAACAGTTTTAGAATAACATTCAGGAGTGAACGACTTTCGAAATGGTAGACTCTGTGGGTTTTTTTTTTTATTTGCTCTCCTCGCACCATATTCCATTTAGCCCCCTCTCAATAGTAATTCACTTTGATATGGTTTTCCACATAAACAAAGCTATGTGGCTGGAAGCAAGCCGCAGGCCGATGGAGTGTGTCGGCCATAAGAATCCATATCGCCACAGCCACAGAGCACTGTCTCCGCAAAAATGGAAACGGTGTCATCAGCATTAAGGGGGGAAAAAAAGGGGCATGCCCGCGCTGATGGCTCTCAGTGTGTGTGTGTGTGTGTGTGCGCGAGAGGGAGAAAGTGATGGGGGCAGGGAATGATTGTCTTGTGCTTATTGAGCTGTGCGTTTGTGTTTGTGGGAATCTGCGTGCGCATTCATGCTGACTGGTCTTGTGATAGCTTTGGCTGTGTGGTTGGGAACTGGTGTTCAAAGTGCACTCCGCTAGACGGGCGGCGGCGCGTGCTCCTAGCGTTTCACCTTTAGGCCGCCGCGGCAGTCAGTCAGTCATTGTGTGTGTTGTTGGTTTTTTTTTTTTTCTCTCTCTCTCTCTCTCTCTCGCTCTCTCTTTCGAGGAGAGACAGAGGTTAAGAAAAGGAGCGAAAGGCTCCTCTCCTTTCTTTACACACTGGTACTGGCACTGAACTTACAGCAGGCGAGTAATCTCATAATAGCGAAGCGACTGTATTTACAGTGACGTGTCGACTCGGAGCACGTGATCCAATGATTGGCACTGTAAAATACAAGCCAATACGGAAAAGTCCCACAAAGGAGATTTTTGTGGAGGAGAGAGGAGCTTGACTCGACCAACTCATATGGATGTTAAAGATGTTGGCCGCGTGTTGGACCGGCAGTGAATATTTATATCTTATATAGTTTCATTCATTTGCAGTTTTGCAGCTTGCACCTTGACTCCTCCTCCATCCATTTGTGGGGTGATGTTATTTCAACAAATATTAATCCTACGCGTTTAAGATGCTAAACATTTGGACTCTTGCATTCGCACCTGTGGCCGGGTCTGCGGCCGTTGGCTTTCGCTTTACGATATTGCAAGGTGACCTGACTCTGTGAAGTCCCTTGAGATAATGTACTGGTGTGCCTTAAAAAAATGTAATATCCTGAAGATGTTTTTTAATTGTAATTTAATTGAAAAAGGGTGAACTTTCATACTTCCTATTCGTTATAAGCCTTTCTGTGTTAATTTTATTAATTATATCTCATGAAAATCAGAAATACCGCATCTCAAACATTTCCTGAGATCAATCAGAAAAGGATTTACAATACAGAAACGGCCACCTTCTGAAAAGGTAGTTCATTCACACACTCAGTACTCAATAAACAACAGATGGCAAACATTGAACTTTTTCACCATATTTTTTGAGATGCGCTCATGAGCTGTGCCTGAACACCGCCGCGGCGAATGAAAAGGCAAAGCGGGGCGCCGAGTCGAAGACCCGCCGTAACGAACGCCGTACGTCCGCGGGGCTCGGGGCGCGAGCGCTTTACAGTCGCTCCGTAGCTCCCCCTCTCTTTCCGAACGGGGGGGGCCTGGCAGGTCCGTGGCGGCAGCTGGCTTCTCCGCTCTCCCTGTTGTTAATGGACGTGGAGTGAAAGAAGTGCAGTAGCGAGAGAAAACCCAGTTTACGACTGTACTCCGTCCTATCTTGCACTTACCCGCCCCAAATCCTGCCGCGCGGTGTATTTTGGAGGGTGGTGGTGGGAGGGGGTGATATATACTGGCGTAGCGTGGTACACAGCCAACACGGTGATAAAACTCTTTACATTCGGGAACCTCTGTGGAAACTCAGGGGTTTTTTGGGGGGCAGGGGGGGGGCTGGAAAAAGCTGTAATTCCCTTATCGCTTTGTACATGTATGCTATTATGTCTTATAACACTATTTTTAAGTTGCATTAGCAACTCGGGCAATCCCCCCCCCCCCCACTTCGGCCCCACAAAAGCCCGAGCTTCGGCGGAAAAAGGCCCCGGCCTGCCGTTTATAAAAGCGTGCGGAAAAAAGCCTCACTTTTTTTTTTTTTTTTTAAAGAGAGCCACCTTCGAGAAAGCTGTAAGCACTGAAGCCAGCTGTGTGTGTATTTGCAAGCACCCCCACCCCCCGAATTAATCCCGAGCAATTTCTCCGCACCACTTGTGCCTGTGATAAAGGAAGCCTGAGCATTCAAATGGGCCGGGTCCCCGGTGGCATTAAGTTCTTACCATATTGGGCTGCAGTCAGGCCTGCAGTGCGAAAAAGGGGACTGGGGCTAACCACTGAGCCTTGCCGGGCTTAAAACCCTATACCTCTATAGCTCTCCCACCCTCGCGGACAGGCCCCCCCTTTTTTTTCTGACCAATCTTCCTATCTTCGCCGACAGGGACGACAGAACTCGAGCGCGCGGGGTGAGGGCGGCGGTTTACTCTCTCTCTCCTCGGTCGGCGGCGCCCATCCATTGCGATCAAACGCCGGGGCGTCCGGCTGGTTCCGTCGCACCGTTGGCCCGGTTTCGGTTTCAGAGCTCGCCTCAGCGGTTCGACGCCGCTTTGTGCGTTCGGCGTCGCTCTGGTTTTTAAGCCCTTCAGACCCACTGACCCACTGACCGGCGCCACTCACGACAGACAGGCCAGGATTTTAAATTCTAAAACTGAGGCCGATTATGATTAATGGTGGCATTTTATGTAAATGATTTGAAATAAATGTGCTCACTTTTGCCCCCCCGGAAAAATTGCAGGTTTGCAGCACCGCACCAGCTCCTGTCATCCTCCACATCGTCACTTCGCTCCTCGCTGCACGAAGGACGCGGCGCCTCTTGCATCTGCAACGACGGCTGACGCCAAACCTTAATCTTGAGTCCACGACCCCCCTGGGGACTGTGTCACGTGACAACAGGCTATGACCGAAGCCCCCCCGGGTTAACTCACTTATTCAGAGGGGAAAACTAAAGCGATCAATGAAATTACGACCCAATCCCACCAAACGGCTCCCACGGTGCAACCAACGTCTTCCAGAAATGACTTTTTTTTGGGTGGGGGGGGCTACATTTAATGAACAACGGCAGAGTTGCCAGCAGGTGGTTGGGGTTGAGAGTCTTCGGTGCGGTTTGGGGAAAAGATGGAACTGTCAGAAGAAAAAAAGACGGTTATTCTTCAACCTGAAATCTACCGACCAGGCAAAGGGTGGCATGGCGCCGAGGCAGGATTTGGGCAGCCGTGGCTACCGCCTGTGCGCGTTTTTTCGGGTGCGTCTGGCGGAGTCTCGGGCTCACTCCACTCCACGCAGATCTGAAAATGCGATGGCGGCCCCCAACCCCCCCCCCCGTGCGTGCCTCGGCTCCGTAAGCCACTGTTTTCACAGATAGTTGATCGAAAGGCCGGAGAGCCGGCGAGAGATTGAGTCTTGGCCCGGCTTTGATAGATAGAGCTCTTTATTCAGACTGGGGGGGGGGGGGGGGTTTGGGGGGGCTCTGCTGAAAATCAGCCGAGACCGGAGAGGAGACAAGAGACAGCACTGCAGCTGAGGTGAAGGGGTTTTTGGAGAGCGGGCACAATAGCCTATCACAGACAACCTGCCGCCGCAACAATCACACTGGTGGAGAATGGAGAGATGCAATGGCGCTCAACCAGACAGAAACGTATAAAACTCTCCAGCCAGCCCTATTATACCCACTGTAATAAAGCCCAATAGTCTGATAGCGCCTCTCCTCTCACTTTCAAGCTATAAAAGTCACCGCTGAATGCTGCAACCGCTGCAGGAAATTTATGTCATGCTGTTTATTTGTCCTTCCACACACTTGGTAAAGAATTGGTTCCCTCTTAATGCTGTTTGAGTCTGGGGTGGTTGCAGACAGAGGCTGATTTTTCTTCTGCCGTTCGCAAAAAAAAAAAAAAGCCCCACGAAACTGTAGGAGTCAATTTTTTTTGTGCACGTGCAAACTGAATATTCTGGTATGCAACAAAAGTGGCCGCGGTCCCGCGCAGCGTCAGCCGCTAGAATGTTAGATGAATCGCAGCTTGTAAGAATTGGGTATTTTTTGGTTTCATGTGACGGCGTCCGGCACCTTTTGCACACGCAGAGGCAAACCCCTGTATCAGCGTGCCGTTTACTACACTGCGCAATGAGAAGGGAAAAAAAGGGACCAGGCTACAACGTAGTTTTTCGTGACAACAGCGGTAGCGAACCTCTCTTAACTTCTGTCTCCTGGTTTCGTGCTGCTTATCTGTCCTGCGCTAAAAAGTCTCACCCCCTGAATTTTCCGGCACTCTGCCAGGACGTCTTTACCTTTCTGCCCTCCTTCTTGGCTGAGGAAGTATTAGGATTATGCCCTTTTTTTGTAAATGAAAAAAAAATCACATCTATGGTAGTCTTTGCGATATTTACCATTAACTGACAATGGCCCAATGTTGATCTTTTCTGGCTCATCGTCCGGGCCATAGGAAGAAGAGGGGGGACTTCGGGTTCTGCTCCGCGACCTGAAGTCAGCAAGGCACAAGCTCCGGTTGCCGTCAGAACTCAGCGCGCTCACTGTAAAATTTGCAAGTTTTACTTTTGTCTAATGGTGTAAAAATGAAGAAGACACGGATGCTCGACACGGATCCTCGATGCTTTGCCTCTCGTCAGCTGCTAATGGCGAATCAAGCGCTGCCAAATGAGTAATTGAGACATGAGGAGGAAACGCTCGGGTTCCCGGGGGATGCGCCGATCGGAACTCCCGGATCGGCGCCGGCGCCTTATTGAGCAGATCAGGTGTCAGCCGGGATGTGAAATTTCCACATTAGAGAGAAAATGACACCGATGTCGTGCGTTTCCGCGATCGGCTAGTTTCTTTAAATCGCAGCCAACTTATTATTTTGGTGCTACAGCATTTCACGGCCTGAACGAAATCAGGTCAGGTTTACAAGTCGGGTGGTGACTCTGACCTCCCTCCCACGTCGGGCGCTGATAGTTTCATAAGAATACACTAGGATAATTAGAATAATTTCATTATATTTCAAGCTTATTCAGCTTCAAAGAACATCTGCGCTGGGTGTTTGCTTCAGATACCTGCTACACGCGCATGAGCCACTGTCACGGAACCTCGTCATAATGCGTTTGATAATCAGTTGCAGTTCAGCAGGACTGAATTTACTGCTCCGGCCATTAATTAGAGCTTCCTCGAGGCCGCTGCTTTCGCGCGGTCCAGCTTTTGTTCCGGGGCTCCGCCGTAGCCGTAAACAGCCTTCCAGTAAAAAAAAAAAAATGTCTTCGTTCACAGGAAAGCTCGTTTCCTCTGCAGACGTGAACCAACCTTGGTCTGGAGTGTTTAAAGCCTCTTGTTTCGGGAGAACGACATCCGTAAACCCGAACGCGGCGATCGGCAAAACACGCACTGAATAGAGAGAGCGTCTAAAAGGGCAGATGGTTTGAGCCTCGGCGGTTCGCTGAGAGGCTGTCGGGAGTCCTTGACGTTCCGGGGGAAGAATGCAGTTAAACTCGGCATCAGTCAGTGTCACGACGGTGACCTGTGAAATATATTCTCTTCAGCACAGCTGTGGCTTTTGTGGTCGGAGAATACGTTTGGAGGACAGACGTGCGCGAGCAGCCGCCTCTGACGCGGCGCTGATTGGCCACTTTAGAGGTAAATAAGATGTCCCTTTTCACCAGGGCGATAATAGCGCACGAGCGGGAGCACTGACGAAGCGCGGCTCGTGCGGGACGGGCAGCTGATGTGTCGGCAAGGCTCCCCGCAGCTGGCAACCGATACGTTACAGGGCGAAAAATACAAGCGTGCAACACGAAGCGTGTGGTAACATCAGCGTGCTGAAGAAATAAAAGTGAGACCTGCCAAAGTAGTTACTGCCGCTGCAACATCATTATATGAAATGCAATTCACTGGTCCACTGACAGGCCCTGTTTGAAGAAAAAAAAATAATAATAATTTTTAAAAAAGCATTTTTGAGCTTTCAAATGCACGAGTTGCATTACCTTCACTCTAACAGAAAAATACGACGCCCTCTGCTGTCTCTGTTTATTTTCATTAATATATGTGCGTGTTTTATCAAGGAGGCTCAGAAAAGTTTCACGAATCAACACGAAAATGAACACAATAGGAGAGTTGCGCTGCATTGTGCCGCCTGTACGCACATTACACTTAATGTCAAACCCATATGTATTGATTTTATGTTAATAAAAAATAGTGAAAATTAGCTGGAACCACAGAATTCTTTTCCCGACATTTATATTTTTCAAAATCATCTTATTAATAAAATCACTAAGCCTCGCCAATGGTACAAAACCTGACGCGCCCAAAATACCCCCGCTTATTTTTTCTTCCATGTCTGGCGATGGCGAGATCACTGAACAATATGTTTCGCAAACATCAGCTGTCGCCGTAGACAAAAGCAGGAGAGGGGCTCTGCATCTGTCGGCGAATAATCTGCATGAGAAAAGACTGCTGCCGCAACCACCACCACCTCCTCCTCCTGCTCCTCCTCCCCTGTTCCCTTCCTGCTCTCCACCCCAACACCCCCCCCCCCCCTCCCTGTTGGCTGATAGAGGACTGCACCTGAATGACATTTACAAATTACCCGGCCCAGAGTGCTTGGTCCCCTGACCCATGAGCCTCTGCTCAGCACCCGGAGAGACTTGCTAGCGTTTTGTCATATAATTACTGCAAATCCTCTGAAAGTAGTCTCCCTGCACCCACCCCCCAACACTACCAGCACCACACACACACACACACACACACACACACCGAGTCCCCGACCCCGTAGATGTATGCAGACAGATGCATGTAGGTGCATGAGAACGAACTGGCAGCGTTGAATGTTAATATGTGACGGGACGATATCTGATTGTCCATCATCGTGGCGGACGCGGGGTCAGGAGCCGTGTCGGCCACTGATAGAGCTTCGGAGTGAAAACAAGCAAATGCTTGATGGCCAGTGACGTGTAGTACAAGAGTATTTAAAGTCATACTTTATCTCATGTAATATCTTCAAACGCTTCAAAGTCCCTCGGTTCCTTTAGGAACACCGTACTAAGTAGTTCCTCAAAAAAAACTCAGTTCTTGGTGTCATGGACTTCACAAGATGTTGGAAACTTCCTTTTGAGATTCTGCTCCATGTTGACATGATTGCATCACATGCTGCTGATCTCCTTTTCCTAGCGCACCACGAAGGTGTCCTGCTGGATTCAGATCTGGTGATCTCCGAACTCCCCGTCACGCTCACGAAACCAGTTTGAGACAACTTTTGCTTTGTGACGCGGGGAAATGCCAAATTCTGAGCCTACCATCTGCAGCCTCAGGACAAGTCCAGATTCATCAGAGCAGTCCCGTGTTGCTGAGCTTGTGTCTCCGCCTCCGATTTCTGTTCTTCATCCGAGTAGCTTTTCTGTCAACTCCAACCGGTCTGGCCGTTCTTCTCGGACCTCTCTCGTCACCGATGTATTTGGACGTTGGCAACAACAGTCACGCCACAGTCAAAGTCACTGACATCACATTTTTCTGATCGATAGCTGTGATGTTTTTACTTGTCTTCGTAACTCGTGCGAATTTTACAGCAGCGGCCTCGCACGTCTGTCCCCGGCTGACAGGGCTGAGCGGGAACCCAACGCCGATCTGTCGCCGCCCGTCCGCCTCATGGAGCGTGTTGCCGTTGAAAAGAGATGAGAATAATTTGGTTTCACAGAGACAACTCTGCGGTGGCTAATTGTGTATTCCGTGCGTCTCTCCCACATTTCCATTTGACAGCTGGATGTTAACTGAATGAACGCAATTATGGTTCTTACGAAACAGGAAATCGGCCCGCATATTTTTTTTTTAAAATTGCTGCCAGCGTCCGGCTATGAGTGACCCTCTGCCGCGTGTGTTCAGCTCTTTCTCTCTCTCTCTCTCTCTCTCTCGCTTCTCGCTGTCCCTCAGTCTCTTCTTGTCAACCCCCCCCCCCGCCGCACCCGTGTATGCGCCGCGTCCGCTTGTCGCGGGGCTCTTTGTGTATGTTCCCCGATGCACACAAGTGCGAAAAAATGAAAAGGATAATCTAATTGAACAACTTTAAAGGCGCGGAGCCGATCCCGTGTAGTCCGTCGGAACGGCCCTCATCTCGCCGTTGTTACCCAGCCGAGCGTGAAGGTCAGCTGTCTGCCATCGACAGCATGCACGAAATGTAAAATCGGGGCTCTCCCTCCCTCCCGCGCTCTCCGCCTCCCGCGCTCTCCCCTGGCGTCTCGCCCATCTTTCTTCTCTTCTTAAGCATTGATCCCAGCCCTAATCCAAGCGCAAACACATCCGCAGACAGCTGGGTTTAAAGCGCGCGTTTGTGTGCGTGTGTGTGTCCACGTCAGGGTTGGATCATTGTGTATTTCAGAGGCAGGTACGAGGGGTTTTCTTTCCTTTTTTTTCGGTCTGGCCGATATGTTTCTTGTTTAATCACGTTTAATGTCTTTGAGCTTGTTTGTGACCTGATACGCGCAGGTGTGCGGCTTTCTGAACTACGTCCAATCGATTCCGTTTACCGCTGGTTGGAGTCGCAATACTCGTCAAGGACGAGTCAAGCAAACGGGATGCGCCTGGCCACGGTTTGAAGTGCCACAGCAAAGGGTCTGAATACTTAAGCGAAGGGACGATTTCAGTCAGCTAAAACTTTGCTTTGACATCAGACAACTGGGCAAAAATGGCAGCTTTAGCCATCACAACATACAACTACGCGTATGATGCGAGTGGAATAAAGTGAATGCTTTCTGAAGCCACTGTCTGTACGACCTGTGCTGTGTGACGAAATCTGAACCCAAAGAGCACTGAGAAACTCAGCTCAAAATTACGTCCCTAGCATGAAGGCGCTATGTACCTTCTTGCTACATAGCCAGCGTTAGCGTCAGCAGATGTTCACCTGCCTGTCGAGGAGAAACATGGCGAGTTCAGCGTCTTATTTCATTGCGTGAATCATGTAAACCAATCTTCTCTTCTTGTCACTTCCTTTCTTTGCAGGCTAATGTGGTTTCTTACTGGGAGCGGGTGTTGGCGTAGGTGCTAGCAGTGGTTGCTTGCCAAGAGCTTCGGCCATTGCTACATTTACAGGTCAGTACCTTCAATGAGATTAACAAGAGATTAGAATGTGCCTTCTGGCTATTTCTTTCTTCACATGTTGGACTGAGGGCGCTTTTATGACGGGGTGGGCTGGGGCTAGCTGGTTAGCGTGGGAACATCAATAAATATCTCTACAGCACGATATGCCTTGTGGTGTGAAGTTTATTTATTTTTTTTTGCATGTATGCTATTCAGTTTATCATTCCACAAATACTTTCCCCCCCCTCAGTTACGGCCATTCGTTTTGATTTGTAGGACATTTCCATGGTATCAAGATGCCGTTAGCTTTTCGCTGCGTCTGCGCACGTGACCTACGTTTGTTCACCTGAGAGTGATCAATAGTATTGAGTTCCACCTCGGACGAGAACGGCTTTTTGCCGGCATTCGAGTGGAATTGAGATACGCTGAGGCGGGCGCGCGGCTTCTGATGTCAACTGCATCAACACGTGCCTGAAAGAAGAAGGGCCGAGAGGGTTTGTGGGCGAATCGGTCCCACTTTGGCTCTGCGCCTTCATCGAACCTTCATCGTCTCTTCATCGTCTCTCCACCTCAGCTCTGTCTCAGCCTGCATCTTCCAGCCCCCCCTCCCACACACACACACACACACACATCCCTCTACCAAGTATTTAAGTCTATTCACTATCCCCCTGAATGAGATCTCCCGCCAGAGAGAGTAAACAATGTCTGGCAGAGAGACAGAGAGGCATACAGAATGGAGGATTCGCTCGCCTCTATTAGCATCTTGTCTGTCTCCTAGTGGGAGCACAGAGCACCAGAGTGGAGGATGCTGGGATAGCCTGCCTCGGCTGACGTGCCTCTCCTCCGCTCCGAGCCGCCGGGGTTCAGGGCCCGAAGCCCTTCATTTTCGTCTTCTCTTTTTCTCCCAGCATTTTGACTTATTATCACTCAAAACGGTGAACACGTCTCTCCAAGCAGAGAGTGCAGAAAAAAAAGTTGTCGGCTTTCGTGTCCTCTTCGTGTTCGCTCTGCACGTGTCTTTACATATCGCTCGGATCGCGAGTTTACAACGGCCTGAGCTCGCACTTCAGTTCACAGACAGGGCTGTCTGGATCTCATGAGCACATTATCTCCTTTAATTTCATAATGCTTTTTTTTGGTGATGTTTTTCTTTTTTATTCTCTCTCTCTCTCTTATTTTTTTTAAAAGCTTCAGATTTGAATAAGTCTTTGATCTATTTATGTTCTCACTCAGACGCTCTCCTCACACCCAAAGATGAAATACTTGAAAGCACGACAGCCGACGAACTCCCATTATTTGTTTTACATCAAAAGTTTCATTAATTATTCCATTAGCTGGAAAGCAGGGGCTGCTGGGAGAATGAGACGGGGGCATGGAGGGTGTCGATTTTTGAAGGTGAGGATGAGCCTCACCTTTTCTTTTCTTTTTTTTGTTTTTCTTTCTGAGGGAGGGATGAAGGTGAGCTGCAGTGGGAGAAACTACAGTTTGGCTGATATGTAATAAAAGAAGACGCTCACATTTGTTTTTACTCACAGGATGGATGAGTGATCTAATGAGCACGACTCAGTGTGAGTAAAACATTGGCCACGAGCAGGAAATTCAGAACAAGGTTGTGTAAAAAAAAAAAAAAAACAGAATCAGTGCCTTTTTTTAAAAAAATAAATAGACAATATATTAGTCAACTGGTACGTCGGTGTGACTGGAGGTGAGAGTCACTGCGATCCGGGAGAGGATATCGAAAGAGAAAAATAGGGTGGTGACAGGTGAGGTCGAGCAGAGGAGGAAAATCTAATATGAAAATGAAAATGTAAATGTGCCGGGGGAGGGTTGGGGGTGTCGAGGAGGAGGGGAAGGGGAGGGTAGTGGTTAGCAGTTTTTTTTTTTCCCCCGTAATCCTCCCTCTGCAGGGCCCAGATAGCGATCGCTAACAGGAGGCCGACACTGGGGGACCCTTTGAAATGCAGAGCGGTCCGGCGCGTAAATTGGAGGCGCCCCGGCGCCGCCAGCAGGTGACGCGCGGCGCTCGCGACCCCATTGGCGCCCGTCCGGGGGCCACAGTGGCGCAGAGGTAAATCTTGCACATCACACGATTTCATTTGCAGAACAGAAGGGACACACCATACCTAGATCCTTGATGATGATGCCCCCCCCCCCAACCCCCCACCCACCGAGAAGCGGATCATTATTTAGATTTTCATAGCCTGTCCTCAGGCCCGATGAACAACAATAATCAGGCATGTGTTGTTTCCTGGCAACACTTTGTGGAGATGCGTTGCAGTTGCAGAAGCAAAGATGAACTTCACCTGCAACGTACTCACATCACATCAATAGCGGAGGAAATATACAGATCCTTTCCCTTTCCTGTGAAATTAGCCATGCTACACTGCCGGAAATTAAATCTGGGGAAAATTTTATGCTTTAATAAAAAGAGTGAGAGAGAGATAGAGAAATATGCAACAAAAGTCCCCAACCGGACATTCAATGAGGCCGACGTTTCACTACATCACCCTGCTACAGTCTAGAAATACTGCATCAGAAGCACTGTGTAGATATGAACATTACAATGTACTCAACCCACTTTTTGACACGGTTCGTGTTCCACTTGTCCTGCCAGGATCTATAAATTTGTTCCCATGCGCAAGAAATTCTCCGTACGTCCACATGCGCGCGTCGGACAGGACACAGAGTGGCTCGTGAGTTCAGCGTTGTCGACTGTCCCCTTTAATCAGCTTCGATCAAATCTGACATAAATGAGGAATTGACGTCAACCGAGGCTGAACGTCATGAGTGCGCGGCACGTACTGGACCGTCTGCTACGTTTATAGAAGTACAGTAGCAGAGCCTGTTACTGTGGATTCTCTAAACCTTTTGTTCGGTGTTATTCAAGCTATTTTTCCCCGCCACTTCAGTTCCCCCAGCCGACGCTCTCTGACGAAATGCCCTCAAATGGGGAAGCGGAGAGCCGGCAGTGTTCTCCGGCGTTTCCGTGCTATCCGTAACCCATAATCCACGGCCCCACTCCCACTTTGTCTTCTTTTCCCCCACCCCTTGCTGCTGGCCTTGCCGCGGCTCGCTCCTCGCTGCAGACGAGGATAGGCTGTGGCCGTTCCGCCGACTTACCGAGCCTCCTCCCTGGTCCCTCCGCTCTCGACCTCATCCTTAGTCGGTCTATTACATGGCAGCTCAGGTTCCGACGCAAGTTCCGGGGGGCTTCGCGTGTCTCGTTGTATTTCACACCGACTTACGCTTGCAGAGAAGCTCAGCGCTAGCAGTCATGAAGCGGCCTCGTGTGGCGCAGGTCCATGAAAATAATATCTTGTTACCCCCCCTTCAACTTATGTAATTGGTTCACCCACCGTGTGGGAGAGATGGAGTCGTGTCCTTTAATCCAATGCTGAGGAGCGAACGGAAAGGAATCCTCTTCGGCTGGGGAACGGAGGAGAAGCTAAAGTCCCGTGTAGCGTGAGCGCTAATAGCGTCGCAACTGAAATTAAAGGGAAATCAAAGGTAAACCTGCCTTTAAATACGACGCACATGCGCACCGCTGCGAAAAAGAAGGACAGCCGGCGACAGCGTGATGAATAGGAACACCTGAATATCGAAGCGAGGTTACTAGCATGACTGACAGCATCCTGAGTATGCTAACAGGGATCCGACGTGGACCCGAGCCCCCCCCAGCGCACCCCCCACCCGCCCTCCCCCAGCATTCCCTATTCCAGCACTGCCCTTTGCTTGCAGCCCCCACATATAGATGGAGAGTGACACCGTGATTGTGTGCGGGGGCCCGGCTACGCTCAGATGAGGGTGTCACTTCTGCCTAGCCTGATTGCCACATTCGGCGGGCACGGCGGCGAGGAGTTAAATTGAGGGAGAAAAGGTCGGGAGCCAGTGGTCATCTGCTCTCCCTCTTTCTCCCCCAAATTACTTGTCCTCCAGGAGGGGAATGAAAACAGACAGGGCCCGGCCCGGGCACCCGGAGCCTGGAAGATGATCCACAGGGCCGGCAGGCCCCTGGGAGGAGAGCGCGGGCGAAGGATGGAGGGAAAAATAAAGGAGGGGGGCAGGGGTGGGGGTGGGATCAGGTGCGTGTATGTGTGTGTGTGTGAATGAGAGAGAGGAGCTGGTAAAGGTGTCAGACTCAGACGAGTGCACAAAGCAGGTGATGCTGCTGTAGGAAAAGGACAGAGGGTCAAGGCAGGGGCGGAGTCCCAAAGATAGCGGGGGAGCGCCTGAATGTAAAGTGAAGGTTTCATTTCGGCTGCGCGTGCACGTGCGTGCGCCCGTGTGCCACAATCTGGGATGCGGAGAACAATCGGCGGCATGCAAATTCCACCGTGTTCTCACGTCACGAGGAAAACGAAACGTACACGTTTACGTGCACAGACTGAACTCTTAGTCGCCCAGTAGAGATGTACGAATGCAGATAAATAGCATGTACATAGTTTTGAAACCAAACCGCCCTGTTATGCGAACCTGCAGCGGCGCTCATGCGTCAGCGCGCCAACGGAGACAAGTCAGTGGCAGCTCGTGAAACTGGGTGTAACCAGGGCAGGTTTTCCAAATGCATCAGATCGGCTTGAGTTTCACCGAACAGGGCCGCGGCGCTCGGGTGTGCGCATGCCGCGTTTCGCTGTGTTTACAAGCCAAACTGCACAGGGCACCTTTAAGATTGGCTTGAAAATGGAAACTGACAAACAAAAGAAGGCACTCTTAATGCTGAGCCACATTTCTCAGTAGGATGGAGATTTGAATCCTAAACAGGTCTTATGGTTAAGACCCCACAAAACATACTGAGAATTCAAATAATGGATAAAACCTGCTGACCAGCGTGACCTGACCGACTGATAACTGAGGATGTCCGGGATCACCGGGCCGGGCCATAAACGGAAGCTCACGGGTACGAGTACTAACGTTTGCGGCGATGAGATTCGATGCGCCGGCCTCCGTTTTTTTTCCCGCTCGCTTCCCCATGAGATCCTGTGCGGTGACGCACTGCTCCCTGATTGCTTCCTCCGCCACAATAATCTTAATAACATCCGGCGGGGTGCGATGAACCGTGATTTCTCAAATCTTGTCACGTGCGTGTGTTTTTTCGATTAAAATGTTTGTGATCCGCGTGCTTTTCTCCTCATGTGTGCGAGGCTCGATTTGGAGATCAGTTCGGCCGCCGAAGCATTTTCGTTGCCAGCTAAGCTAACTAAGTCGTCGCTATCATGTCTGCTGGATACCCGGTGGACCCGTGGCGAATTAAATATATCCCCAAGCATTGTTTTTGTATTGTGGTAGTCCAATGATGTCATCCGGTAGAGACTTGAATACTCGGAGACGGGCAGTACCAACCTCTCTGCCATTGTTGTAGCTCTTTGATGTTGTGCTGGTAGGAAGGAAGTGGTGGATTCTTGGTTATGGTATCCTGCCCCCCACTCGACTGCGATTGGATGAATGGGTTAACTGACATTGATGAGCTAAGTGTTTTACCAAAAGAGTTTGGTCTCAGAGAAAAAAAATGCTTTGGTTGGAAACATGGCCGTATGATTTTAAAAAACTCCTTGTAGTCTGAGCCTGGCTTAAGCCTCAAGGGCTAGAATGATTTACCGTTGCTTGGCAACAACATTGGCCTCTCTTGAGGTTTAAACATCTGTTAACCCCTCACGTGAAGAGATAATCTGAGCCGATCGTCGGTACCGAGCAGGCCAAGGACCCAGACTCCAGCTCCAGGGATTCATTTGCTCACCATGGAGCATTTCAAGATTTACAGTGTAACTGTTCATGTAGGTCGCTCAATCAACTCCAATCTTGTCAGAGGTCAGTTAAACAAAAAGGTAGTCCCACATATTTTGTACCTATACTGTGATGTTAGGATATACAGTACAGTAGTCTTCAATATGAAAACATACAAACAATCATACAAGTGGGGGAGAATAACAATATATATTTTCTCACCGTCTGTACTTTCATTTTAAGTTTAATATAGTTTTGACTCTTTATGCAGTATTTTCTTTTTCTGCTTCTTTCGACTCTACGAGATTTCAGAGGGAATTATTTAATTCTTTGAATTAATCCAAGTTAACTTTTGCTCTTTACTACATTTAGTTTAAAGCTGCACCTGCAGTTACAGTACTAAAACACACCATCACTGTGAAATATGAAACTTGAGTAAACAACAACAGTAGATAACGTAGATTAGCCCCTGAGGAGGACGAATCTCAGTAGTGTTACTTATGATACCGTATGTCTGGTGTAACAGAGTATGATGACAGGTGCATATTTGCTTAAGGATGCCAGTTCCTCTGCAAACCACAGATTATTTTCTTTTACCCAGGTTCCTTCCTTTTCTCCCCCAAGCTTTTCATTACACATTTTCAATAATCACACCATGGATTACAAACTATAGTTGATAAACTAAAGCAGGAACAAGCAATGGCAACTTTACAGTCATTTCTCTGCACTCAAAACATCTATTTGCGATGTTCATGCCAAAACTCTTGAGTATAATGAGGAAGCAGAGTAAGAAGCAACTGATTTCCAGAGATTTTAATTATACTGTAAAAGAAATTATGCAATCAAAGTGACTCTGCTCTTCCCCATCAGGGAATGTGGCTGTTCTATGCAGAGTGCATGTTCGATCTGTGGAAACGTCTTGCAGAGCAGATGCCGCTTGCTGTCCCCCTCTGCCCCCATTAGGTGGCGCTGTGGGCCAGCGCCTCTCTCTGACACCGGCCCACGATGATGTGCCTCGCATCATATACAGTATGACACAGCTGGCAGCCTCTGGCGGCGTGTCGCTGAGCACCCGCCGGGGCCGCTGATGCAGAACTTGGGGCTGACAGTACAGGACGGCTAACAATTAAACTAAAATGGTATCCTATTGACGTCCAGCCACTCTTTTGCACCGGGGCAATTAACCTGCTAATAATACAATGAGCCCATGTCCCCCTCCTCCACAAGCGCACACACACGCACATGCACACACACACACCCACCCACACCCGTTTCCTCCTTCCCTGAGCTCATAGCCCCTCAGGCCATAAGAGAGCCATTGGATTAGAGGATGCTAGCAGAGATAGTTTAACGTAATGAACCATCAAGATGACGACTATTAAAGATGATTTGCAGTGTTCCAGTGCAGAGGCGAGATAGGGAGACTGACCTGAGTTTGGCTGATTGATAGCGTTAACTCTTTCCTCTGTCACTGTTGATGCAAGTTGATTTACGCAGCTTTGAGCCGTGAACCCGCATCTTCCCAGCGTGCGTTCTAGGGATGACGGTGCACAAAAAAAAAGAATCAAGTTCCCAAACGGCAAATTTAGGAGAAAATTCAGTGCAAGTGCAGCGAAGGGGCAGTCGTTCAAGGGGCGGGGACTGTCTCTGCCGCTCTTGCATTGGTTCAGTGAACTGCCAGTCATACCCTGCAAGAAACTCTGTGAAGCGGCTGCAAGACTCAGTTGCAGGACATTGCCAGTGGCGCTGCCTTAAAGGTTGAAATTAATCTCGTTAAACTTCATTTTCACTGTCAAGTTCTCATCACTCGCAAACGCTCAAATTCCTGCACAAAGGCCGTGCGAGAACAAACTGCATTTGCTGAACCTCATTTCCAGAAGGTTCTCCGTCGTGAGCAGCGAAGTTCTACAAACCAGCGATGACACCTGACAAACTGACTCAAAGGAAGATCAGCTTTCAGGGTGTGTGAAATGTGCAAAAGGAAAAAAAATTAAAAATTTAAAAGACAGACGGTAAAAGTCGTGGTTTGAGATGCAAAGCACATTGCGTTTGGTGTTGTAGCTCTTCGTTGGACACTTCTGTTTATGCATACTTTTGTGGGTCTTCTTTCCCTGAATGTGTATGCGTTCGTGTACACAGTGGGTGTGTCTATGAATGCACTTGCGTATATTCACTGCGCACTGCACTGAGCCCGCCACGTGCGTTCTTGCTGCGTCCCCCGTTGCGATGCGAGCCTCGTCTCTCAGCCCTTATTTACAATCAAACAACACGGGCATGAATGTAAAGACCGAGTGGAGCCCCTCGCCGCCGTCTGCAGACCTCACTCAATCTCTCGATATCTCTGCGAGCGGAGGACCAGATTGAATTTTTTCTCTCTCTTTTTTCCTTTCTCCAGCGTCTCCCAGGATGAGAGCGGATGTCACTGGAGGATACTTCCCTTTCCGCGCCTCCTGCGGCCCTATAGATGCACGCCTCAGATATTTCTCCCCAGATGGGAGTGAAGGCGTCCGCCGTACCGCGGGAACGCTCCGCATTCGCTTTAGATTTTAAATCTAGTCAACGGTGGGGAATTCGCCGATAAACAAAAGAAAGTCCATCTGGCATGAAAGGCAGCGTCCTCGGAGAGCCGGAGCGTGTTTTCTAGATTGGAGTTCTTATGGCTGATCCCCAATATAGTGATAGTCGCACAAAAGGAACAAAGCGCTCTGTGTTTGCCTCGACATTCTTTGATAATTTCAGAGCTAATTTCCCCCATTGTCATTTCAGCTACCACCGCGGCCCGTCGCTGCGGATGTGTGTTGGCGCTCGTGCGAGCACGCCCGTGCGCGTGTGCGTTCTGTAAGCAGGATAGGAGAATAAATATTTACCATCTGTGGTATTTTTCCCTTCCCTCTTTCTCTCCGCCGTGCAAGATTCCAGCACTTTTTTTTTTTTTTTATCAGTGCTGGAGTTCAGCCATGGGCCTTTTTAATTTTCTGCTTTTGTGTTTTTAGCGGAGATTGACAGGCTGCTCTCTCCCTGGAGCATTGTTCTATTAATCTGTTTAATATGCTACAGAAACATTCGAGTGCCGGAACAGGCAGCTGGGGTAATGGAATCGCAGCAGGTAAAGGCGGGCTTGCATATCTGACGACCGGCGAGGGGGCAAGAGAGGGGCAAATAGTCGGCCCGGTGTGGCGCGGCAACGGTACTTGAAACCTCTCCCCCACACCGACGCCACCCCCCCGCCCCGGCCCCACATCTGATGACCTTGCATGGACAGACAGGCAGATGGGCGGCACGTGTCCCTCCGTGTACCGCAAGCGAAAAAAATGCCCCCCTGCCGTCGCTCACCGCTCCCCATCGGCCGTCTCTACACGTACGGGCCTGTGCCGATTCCTCGCAAGATGCACGGCGGAAAGGCGAGCTTCGCTGGCTCCTGGCATGCGCCGAAACTGGAGCGGCTCGGGGTTGGGGGTTGGGGGTGGGGGTCGTGAGGCGGCGAGGCGCGCGCGTGGAGAAGTGACCGCCAGCAGAGCGCCATACATTGAAGATGGCGGGTAAATGCCAACGTATAATTGCGCACCCCTCTTTCTCCCCTTTTTTCCCCCTCCTCCTGCCCCTTCCCGCTGAGGCAATGAGTTGTGGTTTAATTAACTCTGCCTTAATGGGTGCGCAGCAAGACGGAGGTGGAGGGTGGAGGGCGGGGTGGGGGGTGGGGGGTTGGGGGTGGAGGTTGCAGGTTTGCGGCATATGGCGCTCTGTAACGGCGCTGTCCTGGAGAGATAAGCTCCAAACTGTTCACTTTTCTCTGACAGAAAAAAAAAAAAAGCCTCTCCTCCAGACACCCTGCCCGGGCTAAAGACGGTGGACGCTGAGCGGGGACGTTGACAGTCCACCTTGCAGGCCGAGGCGCGAATGGGCCGAGCAGAGCGCTAATGACATAAGAGCGAGATAAGTATGCACATAAATTCCTCCTCAAAGTCTTTACAGCCTCGCAGACAAGGTCTAACCTCGTTTTATCCTCCATGTAACGTGGAGAGTGTAATGCGTTGATACTCTGACTTAGGTTAAGCTTTTGATCAGGCTGTTATCCCAAACTGGCCCGGGGATGAAAAACAAAGGAGTCGCGACTGGATTTTTTTCCGAGGCGCGGTGACACTAAGAGCGAAGATATTCTCGGGGAAGGATTTGTCAGTTTTGCTTTTCCCCCTGAACCGACGGAGGGGAGCTCAAAAGAATCAAAGGCAAATGATTCCTCCCAACCACACATCGCCCATCATTGCCCGCGAAAAAAAAAAGAAAAAGAAAAAGAAAAAAGCTCTCATTACTCGTCTGCTACGTGCCTGCTCGGTCACATGATTGATTTCGAAGGCAGATGATAAAATGGCACTTGCGCTTAGCATCAACAGAGGCTTTTAGTTCCAACTTTTAATGAGGTGAAACTCTAATCCACGGTCTCCGTTCCTCTCCTTGCGCTCCGTCCCAGACGCTATTGTCGTCACACCGTGTCCGACTCCGGGACGCTGGGAAAATGCAGCTGCCTGATATCTTCCCTGCCAGTGTTCTATTAACACCACCCCTCTGCCTTTATCTCAGCCACGTAACTGAACCTGTATATCCACCATTAGAAAAAAAATATATATATATATATTAAAAGCTACTGTGCCAAAAAGAAATTAGGCAGCCCTGATGAAAAGCGATTGGAAGGGAAGTTGTGAAGCCGCGTCGGGCCCCCGGATCAAAGCGAGCCACCGGTAATTAGAATGCACGGGGAAGGGAAGCAGACGTCGGCAGAAATCGGGATTTTAGCTGGAAAATTACCTGTTGAGCTGTTCAAACAATAAATGAGAGCCATGTCTTGGTGAAGTGGGAGGGGGGGGCGGGTTGGGGGTGGGGGGCTAAGACAGAGAGCTTTGCGAAGTCAGGCTCACCGGTCGCCTTGCTTTCCCAAGGCAGTGTGACAGACATTGAAGGGAAGAAATAATCTCACCTATTTCCAGTTTCCCCCTGTCTGTATCTCAGCCCCGGGTTCGTGGAGCTCTTTCTCTACCCCCACCCCCCCACACTCCCTCCTCCAAGGACAATTTTCTTTCATGGCTTCGCTCGCGTTTTGAGGATCTTTTGTTGCCGTCTGCTCTTCCGCTGTTTGAGCCTCTGCTTTTCACACATTACAGTCGCAGCTTCTTTTTTTTTCCTTCTTCTTCTTTAATATCATCTGACGTGGGTGACTCTTAGTAATCAGTTTATGGGTCACTTATATCCGTCAATGCATCATTTTCAAATTGACTCTGATCTCCCTCTGATACTTACAAAAATGAGCCACGGTGGAGACGGTTGACAACTGATCTCCCAGTGGCTGTTTTACGGCGCTTCTCAAAATTGAGACCACGTTTCCGGCAAGCTTCAAAGCTTCCCTTCAGAAAACTGACAGGCGTCAATTAATGTGTTCTAAATCGTTTCACAAGACATTTAACTTTATTTTTTTTGCATTGGTGAAACCGTGGCCTCGAACTTTTATTTGCTAATTTTTCTGAGAGTGACAAGATTGATATGGCGCTGCGGTCTGGACATGATTAGCCTTGTTTAGCTTGAAGACAGGAAAGGGGAAATAGCCTGAAAAAAAAGCTACGCCCGCGAACACCTCCGAAGCTCAATAATTAACTGGCGTCTTGTTCATTAAATTTACAAACATGTTCGGTGCTCCGTGAGTTTGCACAGCCTTGTTATAAAAAATCACGACGGCGCTAACATGTGTTGCGTAGGTATAATCGCAGCCTGTCCACTTCCTGTTTGACTGCCAATTGTAGCGAAACTGGCTGCGGTTCACCTGCAGGGCAGTTGTGAGGTCGTCCTCAGTGAGTGGAGGTGAAGGGAACGGTTCGATAATTATTTACACATTTACTTTATTTACTGCATCCTTTCGTTTTAGGGAACATGGATTTGCCCCTAAACCGCTAGCATCTTGCTTAATGTATGCACATTGATCGGTTAAGGTTTTTTACGACGGGGTTTAACGTTAGCAACGGGATGCCCCTCCTGCTAACAAATGCACAAAGACCTTGCACTGCAATTGAAAAGCTGTAACAGCGGCGTGGAATATCTTTTGTCTCTATCCCTTGTGTTGAAAACCAGATTGAAGTGGGTTTTCTGGGTCAGTCAAGCCCCAAAATTAAATGTTTTCTATTTATATGCACACAGAACATTAGCATTTTGTATTTGTGTCTCTTTCGTGTTCATATCGCCTTTTCTGCAAACGGCTACTGCAGAAAGATCGTTAGGAATCCTCCCCACTTGTAGAAGAGCTGGGTCTGTGTCTGAATGTTTCTGCAGCCACACACGCACGCACAAACTTGCACTCAGGAAATATACACACAACAGAACAGGTACCATTGCTGCCGTTTCAGAATGACTCGGCTTCGCCTCCCAGGTGATGCTGCGGCTGCCTGGGTGTGCGCGCGCGCGTGTTCATTTGCGCGCCGTGTTTGCAGCGGCAGCCCGGGACTCGGCGCGCTGTAAATGTCACCCATCATCAGGCGCTTGTGCAGCACGTGCCCTTGGAGGAAGGGGAGAGTGCCGATGTTGCAGATCCCAGCCTTTGATTTAGACACGAAAGGCAGACCGGCAGCGAACGCACCGAGGCATGAAGGTAAATTCCCATAATTCACAGCTGAAAGGTTAGCCAGTGGTGCGCTGTGCTCCTCCCTCATGTCAGTCGCTAACAAATGTCACCTAATTGAAATAAGCACAGTTATACATTTTGTGCGCGGTGGGCATGTGTGTGTGTGTGTGTGCGCGCGAGAGGGAGAGTGTACGCAGCTCCTCTAAAACTGATATACGGTTGTTTTTGTCTGAGAGGGTCTCGCACACCGCGTTGGCCCGCATCAGCGCGGCTGCAGTCAGTCGGCGTCGTGAACGGCACGCGGGCAGTTGGTTTCCCTGATAACGTGCGTGTGAAGGGGGTGAATTATTTACATGATGACCGGTACAGTCATCTTTACAGTCGTTTTTTCTTTTAATACCAACAGTCTCTCAGTTATTTTTAAAGGTGACATCCACAATTCACGTGACCCTTCACTTCCCCAATGTTTCCTGAGTGGTTTTAGGCTGTTCTTTCTTCCTTTTTTCCTTAATCTATAACGCAACTTGTGCTGATCTGGCCGTTTTCTCGTCTGTTGCGGATTGCGAAAAACAGGCTAAATATGCAGTAAATATTCCAGGAAGTGCAATGCATTCTTACCGCCCGCCCGTGATGCATTTGATAACGAGAGGAAATAATCCAATCACGTTTCATAACCCCATCGCAGCCCCTTGAAACTGTAAATTGGTGACGTGTGCAGTGGCTGCGGTGGTTTCGCAGCACACCCGGAGACCCCCGCGTGTTACTGGGTGATCGGAGCGGTTGCGTTTGTTTGGTCAACACCTGCGCGGTGCTGTGTTTTCTCTGCAGTTCTCGCTGATAGAAAATCTGGGCAGGCACTGGCCAAAACGGCAGTACTGTGGGAAATCTGGAGGTGACGCCACAAACACGCTGGCTTTCGCGCGCGTGTAAGAAAACGTCACCGATGATTAGTCGAATCCTCGTCGAAGAATACGCACAGAGGCGAGAGCTGTTTTGTAATTCCGCTCCTTTTATTTCTCCTGCTTGCCTCCTCCCTTCCTCTCCTGGAGTTAAATGAATATAACCCCCCCCACCACCACCCCACCACCCCTTACACACACACACACACACACACACACACACACAATTGAAAATACGGCATAAATTTTACATGACAGCCCCCTGGTTCATTACAGCCCATGAGTTATTAGCTAATTTGCGGCCGTGAGATTTCTAACCACTATGAGTGAACTGAGGTGTCAAGAGTTCGCTAAATGTGGTGTGTGGAATTTGATGTTTGATGGGCACCTTCTGGAGAGGAGTGCTGTGTGTGTGTGTGTGTGTGTGTGTGTGTCTGAGTGTGTATGACTGGAGATATGCACTGATGTAGTTCGAGCATCTTTTTATGTTTTATCTACAGTTATGCCTGATGTTGTATGGAAAGAAACAATATTAAGATTATGTAATCTTTTAATGCCATTTCTTTTTTGACAATATACAGCATGAATATACATATACATATACATATATATATATATATATCTTTAATTATCCTGGCCTGTTAGGGCTATACCGACTGAGACCTCCCCTGGGTTTGCAAGGTACAGGAATGTGCAAACTAAAAGAGTCTTTCAAATGATTAAACTTACAAAGTTGACAATTGTGTTTACTTCATTACTATTTTTCTATGAGTTTATATTTACAGCCATACAGTATGTTAAGTAAGAGACTGAATATACTACTTATATTGAATGCCAAAGTTCGAAAAATGTCATGGCAACATTAAAACGATCTCTTTGGGAGCCTGCACCACCACACGTGCAGGGAGCACTGATGTCCTCGGGTTGTCGGTGGCGTTCGTCTAATGCGGAGATCCGCATTAGGAACGGAAGTCGTGCAAAAGAAAATTCGGTTGTTTAGTGGTTTCGTGCAATTTTGCTGAGGAGCATCTGTTGAGAAGGAACGAGGATGTGCTGTTTGTTATTGCTGGGTCAGGGCGGTCATTAGAAACATGAAGAGTCATCCTCTTGGCCCTGCGAATTTACACAACATGGATAGGAAACATATCCCAAGTACATGCTGCATCCTGAGGATAGCATTGTGGCTTCTCCTGTCAGAACCTGAAACGACTTAGAGAATTTCTCTCTCTCTCTCTCTCTGTGCATGTGTCTTTCGACCTATGGGTTTAAAAGATGAAAAAAAGTACAAGTGAGTTGAGGTTAAAAAAAAAACCCTCCCAGTCTTCCTGAGTTGAGGAACAAAAGGAACAGCGCTCGGTGTAGGCCCCAGCGTCCCGCTGTGGGAAAAGCTTAGCAGCAGCTCGGGTCAGCGAGGTGAGGTCTGTTCAGCTCGGCTGCAGCCCAGGGCCGACCTCGCTGCCGCCAGCCTTCCAGGAAATTACAGCAGGGACCGAGAAGCAGCTCCCACTCCCCCCGCACCACACAACCACACACACACACACAGAAAGTGTGTGCTGATCACGGGCGCAGCATAAAAATCTGGTGGTCTCAGTGGGCCCCCTTGCCTGTTTAATAATCCATTGTCACGCCTGTGCGAATAACCAAATCAACAAGTGTAAGCCCGTGCATTTGTTGTGGTTATTCCTGGTAATCAGTCATAAAACAAATTTGTTGTGGGTTTTGCACAATGTAAAACCTCACAATTTCAGCCTCTTTTGAGTTTTGAAAATATTATGACGCATTACTTTGAGCACACGTTTTTTTTTTTTTATATTTTCATTATACCCAGAGTGTAAGCAAAGAGGCTTACTTTTGCCCCAGTTGCAGGAAGTATTACTCTTTTTCTGTATTTCACGTTAAATATGATCAAAGAAGATCTTCCCGGGATCATGTGTTATTCGCAGCATTAAGATGAATTAGTTTCCAGCTAGCACCAACCCAGCCCTGTTGCAACATGGAGGAAACAAAATAAAACGTTCTGCTCATCTCGCCTACTTTTGTGTGGTTCGATGCAACGGGTGCCGGGTCTGAGATCCTCACAGTCAGTGCAGGAGCCGATTCAACCATTAGCACCTCTGAGAGGAGGGGCGGCCACCCAGGAGAGCTGCTGAAACAAGAAATAATCTGTCAAACTACTTAGTTAGCCAACAGTGGTAGTCCACTTACCATACAATGTCATTTTGGAAATTACGGAGAGAAACAATGTTTGGTTCCACTTTTCCGCCCTCTGTGATGTTCCTGGTTAGCCTCGCCGAATGGAAGATAATCGTCATATTAAAGTTATGTTTCTCTTTACAGTGTAGGATCCATAATGCCCAGAGTCCCATTATTATGTAAGATTTGGTAATTTTTGTGAAACTTGGTAGCTGCAATCTTTCCAGGCTATCTCATTTGAATCCATTCCCGTACACAAACGGGATAGTAAAATATGGATCCTGCATCTCTTCTCTTGTGTTGGTGAACGTGACTCATGAGCATGGCTGTCTTTGCACTGTTAAACATACTCGCTGAATCGTGAAAACGGGTGCCTGTGGCAACGTTACCTCGGAAAATGCTGTATTAACTTGGACGACTTGACACCTCCTACTGCCGAGACTCCACACTCAAAGCATGCGATAGGCGCAACGCACCCTGACTTAGATTACTAAGCAGTCACAGGACACGCAGCATTGGTCCGCGAGCTTGGCGCTCGCCGCTGGTGTTCATCCGAAACGCATCTCCGGGAAAAAAAGGGTCATCTTCGGCGTTTCGTGACAGGGGATCAGTTGGAAATATTGCAGGGGAGCAATGGAAAAGCCGGTAGCAGTCACAGCGAGCCGCGAGATGGAGAGCTGCAGGTGATGGGGCTGCGCGCCTCCGACTTCTCGGCCAGGTAACCAACTCCTTCCCCCGTTGTGCCCTGCTGTTTGCAGACCCGTGCTGTGTGCGGCGTGACACCAGATCACGGTCGCTTGCAGAATGGCGGGGAAAGGCCACGTATGGCCCGACTTCCTGATTCAAACAGTATTCAACAGTAGCTTGTTTTGCTGCCCCCAGAACTGTCTGAACCATCGTGTTCAACAACACATGCAATTACCACCAAAAGCTGCAAAATTGGTCTGAAATCTTCCAGATTTAATCCACCTTAATCCACCCGACTCACGTGCGATCATTTCCTCAAAATATGATCATTTTAAGCCTCTGTTGTGCAAATTACTTGGAAAATGTAGTCAGTTACTCTACTTCTAACTAACTCATAATCAATGTAATTTTGAGTTTTGTTTTGTACCAAGCTGAAACTTAATTTTTACCTCATCATATTGACTACACTGAGAAAAACAAATAATAGTCAGTAGTTTTTCATTGAAATATGCTCCACAAGGTATCTAAAATCTTAAAACAGCCTGGCAGCAGTGACGCGATATCCCCTTCGAAAATTTCAGTGCATCCTTCTAACCAATCGGAAAAGCCAGAGTCAGGGGCGGGAGCTCACAGCTGTCAGTCGGTATGTTAACTCGCATTAGCTGAGACAGCGAACTCATTGAGGATGAAGGTGAAGGCCTGGGCAGATGGTACATGGACCAGTGGAGGGAGGGGTGGCAGGAGCGGAGCAGTGTCGCTACTTTGAGACTTGTATCTCACGGCTTTCGGTTAGGTCCAACTAGTTTTAAACTTGTGAACTCTGAAAATGCGCTCGAGCAATATTTGCCTGGCCTCCGCGCGTGCGTACATGAAGTTCCGGACCAGCGCCCCGTGACGCTGTTCGTAACCCCTTTGTTTCTACGTCTGGAAAAACTTTCCCCCGGCAAAGTCACGGTCTCACTCCAGCTCTCCGCGCTCGGCTCCACAATCCCATTTCTTATCTGTGTCTCCCATGTTCAAGAGGACCCTGGCAGCTCAGCTCAATCCTTTGAAAACCCTGATATTAAAAGAGAGAGATGCTGAGAAGAAAGACGGTCATGCGGCCCACCTCGTCCCCCCCCCCCCTCCATTTACCCTGTTTGAACCTTCCGTTAGCAAAGTGCGCGTGGTCGCGCACGTGAGCTCCTGTCAACCAGCGGTGCACGCGCCGTGTCACACGCACAAAAATACATACAATTCTGAAAATGCTATTAAAATCATTGCCATTGTTGTTCCGTCTTGCACACACACACCGACACACACACACTGAGAGAACATTAATCCTCCAATCCACACAGTCACTGGTCGCCTCAGGGGCTAGTGGAGGAGAGTGTGGTGGTGGTGGTGGTGGTGGTGGGGGGGGTACAGCTCTCCAGCATACCGTGTGATCTCACATTGTTTTGCGAAAATTGCAGCCTCTGATGATGGGAATTTCATTTCGCCACCGCACGTAGCTGAAGCGAGGGAGGGGAGGAGGGAAAGAGGAGAGAAGATGGGAGAGGGAGGGAGGGGAGTGTGGGAGGGGGCAGTCAGAAACAGGAGGGAAATGTGCAAAGGAGAGAGAGAGAGAGGCTACAGTGTGCAAAAAGAGATGAAAAGGAGGAGCGCGGGTGAAAGGAGAGAAGGAAGAAGGGAGGTAACACATTAGGATGTGAGCAAAATGACCGCTTACACTTCCTTCAGAAGGTAGTTATAATGATGGATCATGAATTATGCGCCGGGTTTTTGGACTTTATCCAGTTTGATGAGTCACAATTCCAAACTAACATAAGATTTCTTTTGCTTTCATAAAGTTAAGTGATCGCCACCTTTTTTTGGGGGGGGGTTCATTTATTTGCTTAATTGCATCGCCCTTAATGGGAATAGTGAGGGTGCATCGAATTATCCGCGATTGTGTGCCGTCTATCGCTGTCGTCGGTGCACAAAGGCCTCAAGACTTTTACTACACACGAGACAAAGACAGTTTACAAACAAACCTCCACATTTCACTGTACTTGGTCAGTTTGAAGTCCTGAATCCACAAATTGTTTCTCAACTAGAAAAAAGTTTCCTTGAAACCCTGACCCTTTCCTTTTGTCTGTTTACCTCCACTCCCAATCTTTTCCCCTCTTGCCTCCCCTTCGTTCCTCCCTTCCTTCCTTCCTTCCTTCCCTAAACCTTAAGTAGGACATAGAGCAATGGAGGGAAGGCATCCTCCAGCTGACTACCGCGCTGACATGCCTCAGCTCAGTGCCATGCTTGTGGAACGAGGGCTACACAATGTTGTTGATCCACATGCAAGCAAATATTATGCTAAAGTGATTGGCTCTCATCAGGCTCTAACCCTGCAATGATGCTGGAAAACAGCAGAAGAGGAAGAACGAGCCCCGTCTCCTTCCTCCCCTCCCCTAATTTGCATTGCATACTGAAATGCATGAACCAGGCCCATTAACTGAGGGGCCGTGCTGTGTTTTGGTTGTAAGCAAGGGGAGGGGGGCTGTCATATCTTTTGATTTGCTTGATATGAAAACAGTGGTGGTTTGCAATCAATGGAACCTGTGGTTTATTTGGGGTGAAATGAGATTTTTTATTGGGATGTTTGCATCTCGATGCAATTTGCAAGCTTTATTGTGGCCGACCCGGGAGCATCCTTGCTTGATTTTACAGTAAATTTGTCATGGGGCCAATACAAGAGTTGAAAGTGAATATGGTTATTTATTTACATGCACACAAACAGGCCCACTTTGCGAGACGCCGCAGATGATTGTCTGAATGGAGATCCCAGCTGGCTATATGTGCCGGAGCCTGGTGTGAAGGCAGCCTATCAGAACGCCGCGGCAGAGGGAGGGAAGGACGACCAGCTGCTTGCCATGTCACTACATAGGGGAATATAATTTAAGATTCAGCCCCCAAAAAAGTTTGTCTCAGTTTAGCTTTGTGAGTCAACTTTAATGTGTCTCTGGAAAGTGGTCTTGAGCAGTTAGGGGGGTTTTCGGATTTGGTTGTGATAGTAGACACAAGTTTTTGCATCGACAATGAGTACTATTCCTACAGCTTTATTACCATCACGCAATCAGCGCGATCACTGGTTGATGCCACTTGTATATAGCAACATCTTTCTTCGTCCCTTTTTCATTATCTTGGGTTATTTGTTTGAATTTGACCACTAGCCCAAACACCCATTAGCTGCAGCTAGCTAGCAACAGACCGTTGCTGTTTTTCTTTATTCTAATGATTTCAGAACCATTAAAAAAAAAAAAATCCTCCAGTCTCTCTCCTCTTTCCCCTTTCTCTGTGCGTTTATGAATTTGATTCATAAAGCCTGGGGATACATGCAGAATAATCTCAAACTGACACATTTTCCAACCCGCGCAGAACGTGTCTTTTCAATTTGCGGCGCGGGGAGAAAATTTGCATCTTTTGGTAAGCGCTTGTCGCCGACGTGTGCAATCGCGTTGCTCCCGAGATTCCATTCGCGCTGCGTCCAGGAATAAATCAGGAGGCTTCAGCCGCGCCGCAGTAGAAGCTTTGTGAAGTTGCTCCCATGCGGCAGCGCTCTGAGCTAAATGCTAACATCGGCACGGCCACGTGCGCGAAGTGACGGTTTGGCAGGTATTGCCTTGTCCTTGTTAGTGCAGCATGGAGCCTACAGCTGAGGCTGATGGCAGTGCGATTAGTATTGCAGGCGAATGCTCCTAAATCTATGCCGAACGAAATTCATACTTTTGACTCGGCGATGGCATCGGAGCAAAAGTCAGAGGATTATCTAAGAAATTGCATGCAACGTCTCGGTAGGGGTTTTTCCAAACGTCTTTGTTCATAATCACAGTGGGAAGTGAAAAAAAGAAATAAATTCTGGTCGCTTTCAGCCTTTAATCAATTTCATATTGAATTTATTTTATATCTGTATTCTTTGACTGGATTCCATTCATTTTGGTGAAAGGTCAGCGTATAACATTTTCCCCGTTGATGCGCCGTGTGCACGCGACTGAGCAAAACCCGAAAGAAATGAGGTGTTTTTCGAAAGATTTCTCCCAAGAGGCGACTCATCCTCTCAGAGCTCTCCTGCTGGTCTGAAGAAGTGCCCCGTTAAAGACGAGTTTTATTGTGTGTTTTTTTTTCTTTATTAGACAATTCGCAGTGAAAACACAAAGATGCTGTCCAGACTCATTTTGATGCCAAAAACACATGCAGTAGTTACCACGGCCGGCTGAGACGCAGGAGCAGTAAGAGGTTGCCCTTTTGAGAATTCTGCCCTCGCTGCCGCCACAGTCTGTCCGCAGGACTCTGTTTGAATAATTCCATGCAAACTGTAATGTCTGCAGCAAGCGCCTGTGTTGCGTTCCAGCTCCGTCACAGCTGCCAGACACACTCCGCTGTCATTCTGTCCGTGGTGTGTGTGTGTGTGTGTGTCGACTGGGTCCAGCTCCTCTCCCCAACTCTGCCGTATTTACGCAGACTCTACTTTGCCCTTGGCACGGCAACTCTTGTGAAACCATGACAAATTACGTGGATGCCATACATTCGGTGAACAAGTTCATTTTCACTGTTGTCCAGCTAATGCCAAACAGTGCAAGTTGGCTCACTGCGACCCAACATCCAGAGCAAAGACTGCATAAAAAGATAGATGACATGACAGCTGCCCCCCCCCAAGAAAAGTGAAGCCAAAACATCTTCAGAGCCCCCTGGTGGCGAGCTGCAGTACAGGTCCCTGCCCCGTCAATGTAATGGAAAATTCTTTTCAGAAAGACGGTTTCCGTTGATTTAGGTAGTTCTTATCATGCTGATATGCGGAGATGCAGTTCATGTAGAGAATTAAAATAAAGAAAAAAAAGAGACACCTTATCTTGTAATTACGAGAAGAGACCTCGTGACTACGAGATAAGGACACGCACAATCAAAAAAACGCGCATTAGTGTTACGCTGCGTCTTCACTCCAGAGGAGCAATTCTGTAGATCATTAATATCAGGTTCATGTAGCTTTGGAGTTACTTCTGATTTTAATGTCTCGTGCGTTTGCAATCAAATGCATGAAAATGTTGGTCTGAGGGCGACACTGTGGATTTACCAGCATCGTCCATTTACTTGAACCCAGAGTTCCCCCTCCAAGGCCGTCCCATTCGTGACAGCAAAAACATCCTCTTGTGGACCGGGTAGCTTGGCATGTGTTACAACCCAAACCACCGGCCGCCATCTGTTTGTTCCAGAGACTCTTTCTGGTTCTGGTCCAGTCGTTCCGTGGAAAACGCAATCGCTCCTCTCATCCTCGGTTCCTTATCATCATACTTTCTGCCTGACATTTTCTTCCGAAAGCATCACTACTTTTATTTTCTCACCTGCTGTTTGTCTCGTATTAGTGCAGGGCCAAAAGGACCATCTGAGGATCTTCTTCTGATATTTTTATTTTTAATGATTTTTTTTTTTTGCAAGTTTGATCCAAATTGAATTTATACTGGTACATACCGCCTCCTGGCATATGCCCGACGCTGGCAACTGCTCTCACCCTTTTTTTTGTCGCCAAACTAACTGCCAGTCACGTAACTGAAAGACAACCCTAAAAATATCATTAACAAACTGACTGGAACGCTGTGTGACAAAGTTTAGCTTGATTTGAGCACCACTGACATGTTTTTTTTTTCTTTGGGGAGCACTGGATTTGTTCCTGTACCAGAGCAGACTTGCTTCTCAGCCTGCTTGTCTGTAGACTATGCATCCTTATTACGTGAGTACTCAGTAGTCATTACTACATTTTTATATTAGTACTCAGACCCCACCGCCATTCACTTTCTTTTACAAAGTGCTCGTTGAACATAATCTTGCGAGGCTGGAAATATTTGACTGTCCCTAAAGTACCAGTGCTCTTAGCCGCGGAGTTTGGACACGGCCTACGCAAGTGAGATCATCCAACCGTAGCTCTAACCCGAAAACCCCATTGCTAACATTAGTTTACAAGCCTTTCATAAAGGAAGGAAGAAAGGTCCAGTGTATCCTTTTTTCCCCCAGTGGCCACTCACAGGACTGCAAAAAGAAAATCCTCTATTGTCCCAAAAGCATTTCCACATAGACCACCATTATAAAAAAAAAATTGCGGACAGGACACCTGGAAATGCAAGGCCAATTTTGACTTTTTTCGGTAAGGTTTTTCTTATCATCTTATAATCTATAAAGGTTTTTTTTTTTTTTTTTTATCTTGGTAAGACTTTCCCAGAACCTGGAGAAGCACAAACACAAACACATAGCTACAGATATACAGCATCCACTTTGTATATAGTAAAAGAACATCTGAACTGGAGGCTAAAGGATCCACTTAAGTTTTTCTTTTCCAATACTTTTTCACTCTGACACAGTGTGTAACAGCATAATGACTCACTGTGATTTTGAGATTCCAGTCAGAGCGCATTTATATTTACTGTCGGACCACAATTGCAGCGGCTGAAAGTTTACTGATATTTTCTGTCATCGCTGTATAAATATAAATATCTTGTTCCTAAATTCCCTGTATTGGATCTGCAGTCCCATTCATTACAGCACCAAACGGGCCTCCACTGGACTAAGCATTCCCCAGTATAGATTAATTAATCCACAATATAGCAAAACCACCATATTGTATGCATGTTTGTGCGTTTCCAATCGTTTCGCTGCGACCTTGATAAAAAAAATCATTACACTTTCATGCACATTAGACACCATACACGTCCAATCCATCTTTTGGCTAATCATTATCTATTTCTGTTAGCGATGCCAGTGCCTGGGCTTGTTTCCAATTAGCAGAGATATATATCACACATTCAGTCCTCGCTGGTTACCTGCAGAGAGAAGGAAGGAGCACGGAGGCAAATACGTGAAGGTACAGCAGGGAGTGAAATAGACAGGAATGGAGGGGGGAGGGAGGCGAAGAGGCAGTGTAAGAAAGCTGACTATTTTTCACCAGGGTCCATAGTGAAGTTGTCTGGCGGGAGTGTATGTGAGCCCGCCAGATGATAATGTGGCATGACACTTCTGAAATGAGAACCGGGTTGCCATGGCAAAAAGCGGGGAGGGACAGTCTCTCCAGGGGCCCAAATAAAACAAGCTGTAAATTATGTTTGATTAGGATTTAGATCATGGAAGTGTTCGGGACGGCCCTTTCTGCCGGCCGCTCACTCGGGGCCTCAGAGGCTTTTTGTTACGTTTGTTCCCCCAGCGCCGCCATGTACCGCGACTGCATCGGGTTACATTGACATATCCGAGTCTGGTCTAATAGAAGGTGCCGTCTGGTGCTCGACCGAAATGAACCACTGAGTATTTTCTACCGGAGATTTAATACGAAATCCAAGCTACACTGGTACGTGTTGCCTCCAGGAAAGTAGCCATGTGCCCACACTCCGACAAGTCAGACCCTGGCAAGAGTTATCTCCTCTCTTAGAATCACGGACCTCACATTTGGCTGTTCTTCAAGCATCCTGCCACTGGTGTTTTTCTTTGTTTTAAACCAGCTTTGGACATTCATCCACTTTTGAAACGCTGGATGTAGTTTGATTCTGTATTCAAATGCGCTCTAGAATTGATCAAAAGGATATATGGGGAACTTCACTGTTCGTTGTTCATATTTCCCGTTGATCACTAAGGAGCAGAAAAGCAAAAAACACTGGGATATAAAGTTACAGTGGCCTTCTTTCTTTTTTAGCAATTGCCCTCCTGTTTCTATTATGAATAGATCTTGGTTGACAGTGGCAAACTAGACTGTCATGCTGCATCATGGGGCTTCCGTTTCGAACAGAAATAGAAATCGTCATGCAATTCTTTAAGTAGAAACCTAATTGAAATGCAGCTGTGTCACCTCAAACATCCCTGGCTGGAACAGCTACATAAGCTCAAACAACGCCAACATTAGTAGGCACACTTGTTCTATCATTTTACTCATGCGTGGGTTGTGCTTGCCTTTCACTAATCCATGTCCATTTATCCGAGTTAAGTTTTACCTTAAATAAAAAAGGTAGGCTACGTTGGGCGCAAACAGGTCGGACAATTATTTCTTATCCAAACTAGAAATACACAACTTCTGGTGATTCTTAATGCTTTTCCTGTCACGGTGAAACCCCAGTTGCGGCTCGAACAGGCATGTGGGCACGTTGGACTTTTCATGGCTTGACCACAAGTGTGGCCAAGTCCATGTCAGCCCTGCTAATTACACAGCCCATTATTTATGTATCAGCACAAATGTACTGGTTTACCAAAAAAAAAAAAGAAGTAATGTAAGAAGTCAAGAAGAAGTAAAGCTACCTCGCCCCCGATGAAACTAAATATTCTCTTTTCATGTTTTGCTTCTTTCTCATCACCTCTGCTTTCTTGTTCACACACACACACACACACACTGCATCTTTCTTTGTTTTACTGACTGAATATCTTTCCTTGCACACACACACGCACACACTGATTTGGTAATGTAATCCTTATCGTGCCCGGTCTCCTCTCCAGCCACACAGCCTGTTCAATAGACCATAATGGGATAGAGGTGTTGACGTCAGCCACCATTGAGGCGACATTATGATGTGTTTCTCCTTTTGTGCAATCTTTCCACTGCCTCGCCTGCTATGAGAAGACGGTGAAATTTATTCTGGCTTCCATTGTCTTTTAGTGTCTTCTCTTCACGGCAGGGAGAGCCCTCCAGTTTTTTGGGCGTTTTTTCCATTTTGTTTCCTTCCTTCATTTCTTTGGGAAAAGAAAAAAAAAAAAGGTAATGAAGATGTTCCTTACCGCAAACGCAACCGTAATGATGGTCATCAGCAGTATCATTCTTCACTTCTTTTTCACCGGCTGGAGTAAAGAGATCTCTCACAGGGGAAAAAAGAAGTAAAGACGGCATCTTTGGCTGGCTGAAAAAGGATGTCTAACTTTGGAGAAAAGTTCATGATGATGATGAGATGAAGGATTTGAGACGGCACTCTTGAAGCAGAGCTTTTGTTAGAAGCTGCAGCTATACAGCGTATGATTTAGGATCGTTTGTCGCTGCAATTTATTTTTCGTTTGCATCTCAAGCCTCGTACGTCCATGAATCTGACAAAGCTGGCAAAGACTGAAGTTGTCCCACCATTCGTGCAGGTTGACAGGCTCAAGGTGTCGCCGGTGTTGGTGTTCCTTGAGAAAACTTTTACATGCTCACGTTTTGCAAGTTGCTCTTAGCAGGTTCCCTCCACTTGAGGTTGCAAAGTTGTAAACCCCCACCAAAAAAATAAAAACAGTGGTCTCCACAAATGTTCCTGCACATCTTGTATTTTCCTCCATCTCTTCCTCTCTCCTGCCGTTCCCCTTTCAGCCCAGGTTGCTAATGAACTGCTTACCAAGGCTGAACTAATCAAGGCCGACCGCTCTCTGTCAGTGTCAATTATACAGCTCGGCCTCCCACCCTGTCTTCCTCTCACTCCCGCTCTTCATCTCCCTTATAAAGGGATGGCAGGGACCAGACTCTTCCTCTCTGCTATAAATTGAAAAGTAACACATAGGAATGATGGGGTGGTGCGGGAAACGGGGGACGGGGAGGCGCGGGCACGTCCTCGGTGTACATATGGGTTTTAACCCTGCAAACACAGACCGAGCTTGAGCTTCTCAATTTTCCTAACTTCAAATTAATTCAGTGGGTAATGAATGCAGATTGATTTTTCAACCAACGTTGGGTCACGACGCTCACCTCGGCATAAAGGTTAGACTTCATATGAAATGAAAGGCAACATTTTGCCACCAGTCTGCACGTATTATCCCACACGAACGTGATGAAAATACATTTTTATGCAGTTTTGCAAAATGCATTCATCGACGATTATTGTTTTAAGTCCATTGTATTCCTCATGTATATGTCAAAGACAGAACTCTGTCGGGGTACAGATGGATAAGAGGTTACAGAATAAAGTTTTGATGGTTTATAAATAAAACTTTCAAAGTCAGACTTACAAGATGCTTCACACAACAGAGTACCATACAATTTAGATGCAAACATAGCAAGAAAAGAGACATGAAAGAAGTGCTTGTTTGGATGATAAGATGCGGAAAAAGATCACTGTTAATGGGAAATTGTGGTTTTATTGAAAAAAAAAAAACTTTTCTAGTAATGTCTTGTTCAGCCAGTCTCGCCGAAGTTGCCACTTAACTTGATGAGTGCAGTTTCATCCTCACAATAGAAAGGAGGCCTAAAAACCATAATTGTAAGACCCAAGATGTAATAAACCAGAATTCACTTTGGGCCCCTGCCAAGTTAATGAGCAGAAATATTCTGTGAAGATTTTTTTAAAACTTTGAGATAACAGGAGACCTTAAATTAATGTTTATTCCCAAAAATTCATTTCAGGGTTTTACAATGAAAAAGCGGGATTGTTAAAAACGAGGCAAATGCCGTAATCTGACGCTAAAACATGACTCAGGACCCTGGAGAGGGACGGAGAGGGAGGATCACATTAAATCTTTTCAAAATAAGATTCGTCTTCCTCCTGTGTTTCAGTTGCAAGAACAGAGCAAATATCTTGCACTGCAAGAGTACGATGCCGGTGTGTGTGACCACTGATATCGGAAGGGCCATGTAAATAATCTGGTTCTCTTGTTCAAAGAGAGCTCGCAGTTTTTCTCTGGCTGTCGGTGAAGAAGTGCGGAGGCAGGGGTGTCCTTCAGGAAAGTGTTTAACACCATGCACAGCCTTGGAGCCTCCTACCTTAACAGACTGTAACCAGAGGACATGCAAACAGACAACAGCAGAGAAAGAAAAAAGGTTTTGATATGTGAAACTGTCATCCAATATCCATAACCTTTTCAAAACGTTATAGCCGGAGCTTTTCAAAATAAATAAATTCGTATAAAGAAACTTTCCCCGCCAATGAATTTCAAAATCCTGTCGTAATTCTTTTAGGCATAAAATTAGGCTAATCTGTAATGTGCAGGAGTGGAGGGAATAGTCAGATCCTCGCGCAAAAGCAGCATCTGTGGAGAAAAAAAAAGTCCTCACTGAAAGTTTTACTCGAGTAAATTTTTAAAAGTCCCGATAAATCACCAGGTAATGTTTTAAATGTAAAATGTGGACCAAAAAAAAGCGTGAAGTCGAACACGAGGACCTGGAAGGTTCAGGTTTACTGAATTTGCATATCGGCGTTCGTAAGATTATCTCGAAATAACTGGAAGAACGCATGCACTTGAAGGCTCCTTGCAGTAAGACAGCTCGTGCTGCAGCTTCTTTTTTTAACACGTGGCCATTTGTTTATCGACTGAAGAGCTGGCTCTTCTGCGTACTATACGATCTTCGCCATCGTGTACAAGTGATGCCATGTCGTGTGTGTGTGTGTGTGTGCATATGCCTTTGTGCGTTACAAAGGCTTCACAGCACTCCCTCCGTCCGTGCGAGCGCGTGCGTCTCTCTCGCCCTCTCTGCTGTGTTTGACCAATCAATAACAGACAGCGCCAGTGAAAACACCACTGGGAGACGGAGCAGGAAGAAGTGAAAATCAAACAGACACTTAATTCTTTTCTGACAGTGTTAATGTACGGAGTCGGCACACTGTTGCTGTCTATTGTCCCATCCGCCGTAAGCACAGTGCGTGTGCATGTTGACTCGTACAGAATGTGGTGACTGCTGTCGGTCGCGGTTTCCTTTTCGTGTCATCGCCTTGATTCGGTGGGACCTCAGGACGGCAATGTTATCGCTGTGGTCCAAAGTAAAGACATCTCAATGGTTGCGGTTCGGACCAACATCGGTTTTACTGTTTCCACTGCTCTCGGGTCAGTGGTAGCTCATGAGCGGCTCCTCAGATGATTCGTATTCCAGTGAAATATCTCGAAACCTATTAAACAGATGGGCAAGGCATTTGGTAAACATGTTTAATTATTAAATGTACCTTAGACAGTAAATACTATTGACATACGGTCAGCTCGACCAGTGCGCATATGGGTCAGTGTCTCCGTCAGTTTCCGTTCATCAAGATAACAAAATGTTCATGTAATCACCAGGGATTAAAATCAGATGCCTACCTGCGAAGAATACATTTTTTTCAAACTTAATTTTTCGTGCCAGTAAAGGGCTGTTGTGTTGGGCCCCCAAAACCAAATCTTCTATTTTAGGATTAGAGTTTGGATGAAGATTAGGCTCGGGCTAAGAGTGGAAACTGCGGCTAAAGTGTGTTAAGGGTTATGGGTGGGTTATAAGGGTCAAGATTAGAACGTTTCATTTTAAATTAAGGTTGAGGGATTCAAGGAATGAACACAGTCAGCGGAAGGTCCTTGTAGGTATAGTTTAATAAAATGTGTGTGTGTGTGTGTGTGTGTGTGTGTGTGTGTGCCCATTCACCCTTGCCTGACAATATCTTCCAGCAGACAAGCAGGTCCACCTCCTCCACCTGCCCCGCGACTGTCCAGAGAATTAAAACACATCTCTCCCTCCGTTCGCTCCCAGCCATGTTATTTAAAGTAATTAACCTTAATTTGCCCAAAAAGAGACAAATCTGTATTAGACCACTGCCTCTTAAGTGGAGGCCCAGTTGCAGGCCGCCGTCCGTCTCCCTTTGCTCCTAATGGGGTCTCCGCTTAATCAAAATTCAGCCATCAGATCTCGATATTGAATCATCTTTTAATTGGGAGCTACATTCTGGTTAATAGTTTTATAATTCGCAGGCTCTAATAGTCTCACCACTGGGATCCGCTCCACTTTCTCTCGCACGGCTGAAGCTGCCGCGGCCAGCGAGGCTGTGGACGCTGCGTCTTGTGAGTGAACGCACGCGGCGCCAAGCAAATATATAAAGATATATATATATATATATATATATATATATATATATATATATACGGCGTGTATGTAGAGCGTTGACCCCTTTTACCCGCTCCTCGCGTGCCCACGTGCCCCCGATCGAGCCCCCTCACAGGTGTCTGTGCTTGTAACTCCGCTCCCTTTAGTTTGTACGGGATCCGTAAAATGAGGTCAAATCATCAAATAAGACTCGTCCAGAGCCCCCGAGACTCCGACTCCGATGCTCATCTCTATATTTAGCTGCTGAGTAGTTCATTTTTACGATGCGTGGAGAAAAGAGGGACTGTTGCTGCAATGATGGGAACGCTCTCCAGCTGGGATGTATCTCAGCTCCTCAGGGATGGACTTTTTTTTTTTTTTTTTTTTTCCTGTGGTCCCATCCGTCCCCTGCGCGAGCAGGATGTCACCTCCCGACTTGCGCGTGGCTTAATTTGCGAAGGGCCACGTGGGAACGATTCGCGACAGCCGGCGAAATTGCAGCCGGCGAAGGCGCACAGTAAATCCGGAATGCTGCATAGGTGTGCCGGGAGAAGAATGCGCATGCACAGTATACGACAATATGTGCGCCAAACACTAGCTGTATGAATAATAGGGGTGTTCACAGTTGTCATTTTTGAATTCAAGTTTTGTGTTTGACAATTACGCGAAAACCCCCGAGGGGACTTTTGCGTCACGTTACTCGGCGGGAGTTGTTGCACCTCGGCATCGTTATTCCTTTGTCTTTATTTACAGTTTCCGTGTCATTTCCCATTCACGTGCTCCATCTTTTCTCCTGGAGAATATATTATGCTGAGAAGCTGAGATATTCACTGAAATCGAATAATGTCCTTGCCGAGCTGGTCCGGCACTTCGTGCCATTTCCCTATTCAGGCAACAATACGAGAAGTTATGCGCTTGTTAAGTGCTGTTGAATTCAAAAAGGGACGATTGTAAGCGGCTCCTCAAATTCAACGCAACGCGCTGAATGCAGATTTGAAAAGATGTAACCCTTGAGAGTAAACAATGCCGCTTCCCTCGCAGTCGGCCGTGCTTGTGCGGAGCCGAACGTGGCATGAACTCGCATTGTGATTTTGATAAGCATTCAGGGTGGGCCGCGGCGGCAATGAATGGCTGAAGGGCAGAGGACCGCGAACACACGCGCGCACGGTCAAAAGACGGAGAATAGAAAGTAGCTTTGTGTTTACACGGGGACATTCAGAGAGTTTCTTTAGCCTGAGCCGGGCCAGGGGTCGATAGAGCAAGGTGAGGGGAGAAAGATTCAGCTGGGTGAAATGGAGAGAGCAGGGCACGCCTTTGTTGTCCTTTTCTATTCTTCTTCTGTCCTCTCCCCAGTGGGCTGATTTGCTATTGATTGGCAGGCTGGATCCCGGCTCCGGAGCTCCATCTCCAAGGCTAAGGCTCAAGGCTGGGCCAGAGCAAGTGAGCAAAAAACACACATATGCACGTGTGCGCGCTGACAGGAGCGCACACACACACACACGCCTCATCTCGTACAAATGAGCGCAACTTCCGCACCTGTGTCAATCCAGCCACGCAGCTGCCAATAACTCTGTTTGGGGTTCGCCCGCGACGCGTGTACAGAGCTGTCGAAAGCCGCAGTCTCGAGTCTCTCATAGCTTTTGCCGATGTTAAAAGTGATTGGGGCGGGAGAGGGGACCAAGATTGGGACATTACCGATTATGTCCATGCTCGAGACACATCTTTTAAAAAAAAAAAAATGCGCCAAGGTCATTTTTAATTCAAAATCCCTGCGTCGCTCGCTGTGACATGTCAGTTGGTCCTCAGTCATTCGGATATTTTGTTTTGGGGGGGGGGTATTTACACTTTTGTCTTCACCTCAGTTCTCTCCTCTCGCCTTACTGAGGGCGCTGCCCTCTCACCTAAAAACGCACACTTGTACACATCGGGCTGCAGGTTGGTGTGCTCTGGAGTAATCTCTTACGCTGAGGCAGAGGGAGTCAGTGGAGGGTGGAAATGAGGTTTTCAGCCCTCCTCCCACCTCCACCACCACCGCCATCACCCCCCCTTTGTACGCAGTGCCCCCTTGTTCGTTCAGTCTCACGGCTGAAATCTAAACCCGCATCCACCGAGCAAATTAGATATTCAGCATCATTTGTTCACGTTGCACAGGCGAGCCTCGCTGTTGTTGTCTTCCTTGTAATGTTCATGAGGAGAGTGGAGACCCTGGTATGCCCCCCCCCCCCCCCCAAGGTTGAAATAGCCCTTCTCTTAATTTTTTTTTTTTGTGTGTGCAGAGATGCACGTGAAAACGACACAGTCGTCTCCCTCTCACCTCCTGTCTCCCTGCCTCCATCCCCCCTCTCACGCCCAGCCTCCCCCATCCTCCCGGCCAACCCCACGTCCCATTCATGCATTAGAATAGTTCACAGGGGCGCTCCCTGCTTCACAGGTAATAATAAGGCCCGTTCCGAAGGCTGCTTTTCACATGGAGGTTCCTCTTGAATAGCCAACACAAAGTGAGAACATGTACCGGGTATGAATGGCCTCCTGGGCACACCGTATCATTCGCGGAAGGAGCCAATCTTCCTGCCCGTTCTTTAAGTGGACCAGAGGTGATATCAGAAAGGACTGGCAGTGTATCAGTGCCCCACCCCCACCCCTTACATCCTCATATCTCTATGAACTCAATGTCAGCTGTAGTCGTTGAATGTGGATGATGAGGAGGAACGAGGACATGAGGAAATTCGACACCCGGGCAAAATGCATTTTGTCAAGAGGTCGGTTGCGAGCACACGCGCATATAGAGCACATTAACGACGGTTCGGAAAGCTCTGCTCTCTTCCTGTGTCGCATTTCCCACAAACCCACAGGTTTCTTCATTTTTTGTCACTGTGGTCCAGCAGCACTCACTTTTGAACTTTCAGAATGCAGTAAATGGTGTGAGAACAGGATGGGTCACGGGGGCATTATTCCGTTTAACTCAGCATCTTATCCCCAGTATGTTTATATTTACCATATAAGCCAACCAGTGGCTCGCACGTCAACACTGCACAAGCACCACATGTATCTGTAGGAGATGCAGCTGCACCATGTTCTGGATGATTCCACATCAGAAAGACACTGGACCGAGAAAACGTCCTCACTTTGGAGGATAATCCTCACACTTGTTTTTTCCTGTAAGAACATTTGGTGCTCCGAGGTATAAATGGGCACGCAGACGCACACACACATACACACACACACACACACACACACACACACAATGGTGTCCACAGGGCTGTGGCATGACAGAAAAGACAAGCACTTTGTCTCCTCTCCTTCATCTCTCTTTCTATCTCCTGTCTGCTGAGTCTCCTCCGTCTATTCATTTCCTTCGTCAGGCAGCCATCTCTCACCCTGTCCGTCTCACCCTCGGCCCGCTCCGTCGTTCCCACCTCCCTCCTTCTTTGCCTCCCTCTCTCTTCTTTTTCTTTGTATCGAGTGGCGAGCGCTGACAGCTCTGGCAGAGACAAAGTGCTGATGCTGGGCTTAAAAGTGACCGCCCCTGTCCTGCAGCCACACAGCTGGGGAGCCAGAGATCCATCACCCCATGGCATACATGGAGCAGCATTGAGAGGCGAGAGAGAGAGAGAGAGAGAGAGAGAGAGAGGCGGGGGAGAGAGAGAGCAAGAGGGCAGGTGGGTGGAGAGAAATTGGAGGACTGACAACAACACATTCTGCAAATCAAGGACTACCTCATCACTGCGGTGTGTCAACAGGAATTTAGTGTATAACCTGCAAAAGAATTGAGAAGTGGCCGGACCATTAATTAACATTGATCAGGTGCCACACTGATGCTCTTTATTTATGTGTACTTTAAATACAGCGTGATAGGAAAGGCAATTTCTAATCAATTCCCGAGCGCAACAAACCCTCTTCTGCACCAAAGACAGATGAATAATTGTGATAAATTGCCATCATCTCGATGTTGAACGCCACACTGTACTCACTGTAGGATTGTATTTGGCGATGGCATTAGAGGAAGACGACGTGAATTTGAATTTTTTTTTGTTTTTTACGCGCCGGAGGCTGTGGTTTAGGAGGTGGAGGTGGTCGTCCACCAACCCTTGGTCTGCGTTTGTGTGATGTCCATGTTTTGCCTGGACTCACCTGTAGGAGAGCATCAGTTAACACTGCTCCCGCACGCCCCTCAGTGTCACTGTTGCCTCGTTAGCATTTTTTAACATCTAATAGTTTAAAAAAAGCGTTCAAGATGCAACACATAAATATGTTGTACTTATATGGCTCTGTTTTTTTTCAAAGTGCTGAATTGTGATCAAAGAGTCAGATTCGCTGGTTGATCACAGGCAAAAACGCCGAGGGCTTAGTACGATGAATGCGTATTGCATGTAACAGTTTGAAAATCTTAACAGACCTTCTTGCACCTTCATGACAAGGATCCGTGGACTTCGTCCCTCAGTGAATTGCATTCACATTAGGACACAGTCACCGAGAATGACAACAAAAGTGTGTAAAAAAAAAAATATACAAGGCGAAGGTGCATGGACACGTGTGCTGCTTTTACATTAAAGTCAGGGATGGCTGAAGCTTTTCACGTGTAGTTTGCAGTGCATTTCCACCATGTATGGTGCGAGGGTAGGCACTGCGGTCCGGAAAAGGAGGGAGAGCTCCCGTGTCAAAGAGGGGAGGAGGAGGAGGAGGAGGAGGAAGGTAATGGGGAAGAGGCGGCGGTGGCGGCGGCGGTGAAGGAGAGAGGCGGGATGGGGTGGTGTGTGGGGGTAGACTGAAAGAGTGCCGGCTGGGTTGTCTCCGGGGTGGGGGTGGGGGGGGGCATTAATCATTATTGGCGCACACCTTCGTCCCCGACGCACCCTGACGGCCCTTCCACCCCTGACATAAATCATCATTCCCCCACAATAGATCCCCTCTCTTTGCCATGCCAGGGAAAAAGTGTGCTAGTTGTATTGATTTTTCCTTTTTCTCCCTTTGCCTCCCCTGTCTCCTCTCCACCTGCTGCCCCGCCACCCCCGCACCTTCTCCCTCCACCAGCCTCCGTCCGCATTGCTGTGTCATTATGAAACATAACTGATCTGAAATTCATAGAATACTAAATAAAGTTTACGAGGGCTCTCAAACGCACCCACCCACCCACCCAGGCCCTCCCCCTTGATGCATGAGAAGTAAGCATGGCGAGGGGGGAAAGAAAACGAAAAAAAAAAAACTAATGATATAAAAATTACAAAGCATGCACGGTGCTATTATACTTCTATTGATTTGTTTTTGAAGCACACCTAGGCTTTGAAGAGTCGCTTGAAGAGATTAGAAATGGCCCAGAAAAGGAGGAGGAGGAGAGAGGGAGAGAGGGAGAGAGAGACTGGGGGGTGGGGGGGTTTCAAGACAGAAAAATAATATGAGAATTTTGGGGATTAGAGGGACTGAGTGGAAGGAGATGATGCCGTTTAAAAAGGTTTGAGGTGAAAGGAAGTAAGAGTAAGACAGACATGCGCAGCAATGCATAATTGAAAATCATGTGATAAGTCACGTAAGTCGGCGGTCGCCCGGCCCTCTCCTGCGCCCCACACCACATCACCTGCCAACAAACACGCCGTCTCTTATGTAGCAGTTAGTCTGTTGCAACTAAAAAGAAGCTAAACTAAGGGTAATAAGACAAAAATGTATATGACAAACCTATACGCTGTTAGAATCGTGTACGCCGGGGCCCCGTGGCCGCGTAGAGGGAGGGAATCGCTCTCTCAAAACTCAGTCTTCTCACCCTGCGACCGGGGGTCACCCGTCGACACCGCTTCGTTCAGGTTATCTTAGTCCAGTTACAGATACATATCTTATTGCATGGGCGGGCTGATCACATTACAGCTGCGAGGTTTTCTGTTAGCGCTGATGTGTTTTTCGGGATCCCAGGAGGAAACAGAGTCTTTTTTCGTCTTCTTTGTTTTTTTTTTTTTTTGCTCTATAGCCCTTTCATTTCATTGTTCCCGGATCAGATCCAAGAGGGAGGTGCACAGGGTTAGCGCACCGCATCACTGTCTTTTTTGATACCACCACGAGGGACTGCTAATTTCCAGATTTAACACATAGGGCCTTTTTATTTCGCAACTTTAATTGTAGTTGTCTTGTGAGCTTCCTAAAAAAAAAATCATAAATTACTCCAAGCTAATACCTGGCATCACTCTCGTTCACGAAAAGCATCAACTCCGACCTGCCGCAGGAATCTCTTCATCTAGGCCGCAGATTAGTCCGGCCTGGCCATAGAGGACAGGTGGGCGGTTGACAGGTGGGAGTGGGAGAGCAGGAAAGAGAGACTGAGTGGATATTGGTGTCAGAAGTGGGATTCTCAACCTGGCCGGCATTAGAGTCTGGAGTTGAAGGGATATTAATGTAAAATGGAGGGGACAAGTGTGCTCCTGTCCAATTACGCTGCACCCTGTCACTGCCAACCAGGGTGCAAACAACAGGAGGAAAGGATTAATTGCCTTGGACTCTGCCCCCACTACAGGCCCAATTATGGCAACATATTGGCTCCCAGTGCTGGTGCAACCACTGCTGTGCAGGGAGATTGTGTGAAATTTTCAGCGCGGTCTCAGAAGGTCAGAACGAGGGGGGACGGTTGGGATAAAGAGTCGGGTGGCGGGTAGGAAGGGGCTTGGGGGAGAGGTTGAGGGGAAAGGGGGATGAAAGCTCTTGACTGGATATCGAAGTTTGCTCAACGCCGAATATTTCAGTCCTCTCGCCGCAATCCGGCAAGTGGTGCAAAGAGGGAATGTAAGATGCACAGCAATGAGATACGATGGAGACAGAGCAAAAGACCCAAATTACTGCGGGTTAAAAAGACAGAAGCAGTATTGTGATTTGTGGTCTTCTCGTTCCAACCACACAAAGCATCTCTTCTGTTTTGTTTCGACTGACCGATAAAGACTTCTCCGTGAGGGAAACCTTCATGAAATCAAATAATCATTGGGGAAATGGCATTTTGAAATAAAAACAAACTTTGGGGAAAAAAAAGAGGGGCACTTTGAGGAAAACTACAACTAAGCTACAGGAAGCTACAGTTACTGTACGCCTAGGAGGGGTAAAGTAACATCCCGTAAAAACTGAGCTGTAGAGATTTAAGTGGGCACTCCAGCAATTTAGTCTTGCGCTCCCACTGCAAGAGATCAGATAAAATAGATAAATAAAACACACACAAAATACCAAATTGGAAAAAAAGGCGCATGCTTCATCCTGCAGCTCCCATAATGCAACAAGGTAGCATATTTAAGTTAGACCTTTCCAGTCCATAAGTTTAATTTTCAAACCCCACGCTCCCGGTGTCTTACACAGGTTGTAAACTAGGGGCAAACATTTGAAATATTATACAGCTGTTCTCCCAGGTCGAGTCGTGGTCTACATGAATGTTTCAGTTTTATGGTTATATTAGATATTAGTTCTGTTTTTGAATATACAATCATTTCTTTCAGAATGTCTATAGGTTTATTCAATATCGTACACACTGAGGGGCACTGACTGCAATAGTCTGACAACACTAGAAACTATGTACATTCATTTACTACTGAACTGTGAGTGCTAAATTTAATAACAGCAGCAGAGATGCTGAATGGGTGTGTTTTTCCATACTAAACCAGCTTGTGCTGTATTTTTTTTTTAATTTTTCAACTGTAATAAATATGTTTATTTATGCTGTAGTCATTTCAAGTGTTTTTTTTTTTTGTCTGTACGATAAATGGTTTACAGTATATTTGTTCTGTTTGCAGTTGAAATTTAGTTTAATAGGATACAATAATTTATAGGAGCCAGGGTTACCCAAGAACTGCAGCCTTGATTCTTCTGAATGACAGTGCGTGGTTGTTATTTTGTTTACATTATCAAAAGCTCTTTGTTAACCTGGAATGGAGTATCGTCAATATGTGGCAGCAGGGATGCAGTGAAATGCGTTGTACTTCATAACCATTCCTTGACATCATCATATATTGACTCATTACAGAAATTCTGACTCATTACTGAAGCCAACAGTATATAGACTGTATCAATTGTACTTTGGCAAGCGCATTTTCCTATTTTTAAAATATGTGCATTATTTCATTTGAGCTAATTATGATAGCAAAGGTTACTTACCCTTTGTAAACCCATTTGAAAATATGACCACACTGGGTTTTAAGCAGATAGTGTTTATTATTTTAAAAAATCCTTTGACTAATTTGACTTCACTCACACACACACACACACACACAGTCTTCAGCTGTCCCTATGGGGAACTATCTTTGACATAAACGTAAACCTATTTGTACCCTGAAAACTTAAGCCAAATCTTAATCTTCAAAAAAGCCAACCCACATTACACACAGCACATACCCATAAACCCGTTGTAATGATTGAGATGGTCATTGTAACTCTACACATTTGCGGCACCAAGCTTCGCCACCTTCACTGAACTTCCCAGCTGTCTGTCATGTCGGTGACTTGCCTTGTACCTTGAAGCGGAATCAGTCCAGCCAGCCTCCAGGAAACTCCTAATGCATATTAAAACTCCAAATATTAGCTCGCTGAAACTGCACGAGGAAGCCATCAGGGGCCCATAAATTGCCCAAGTGAGCTCTCTCACCTTGCAAAGCGGGCAGTTTCTGATGGCAGTATGGAGATATAGACGAACAAAAAAAAAGAAGCTCCGACAGGGGAGTGAAGAACCGTACCTCAAAAATCTTGGCAGGTCATTAACACGATAATGGATCACTGTTAGTGCGTGTGGAATTGGAGAGGACCGAATATCACAGAGTCACATGTATGAAAATGTGCAAAAGAAAAGGCAGTGCTTTAACATAGCGGAATGGGTAAAACACAAAGCTTTACTGGTGGCGTGATGGAATGATGACAGAACAAGAAATCTCCCATGTCAACTCAAAATTTGCCATCTCCCGACTGGTGACTGACTGCAGTAGATAAGAGTTAGGCCTTGTGAGATACTGGATCTCTCTGGCATGTGTGATGGTGTTCCTCGGCCAATGAGAAGAAGCAATGAGGTATTTTTTTTTTTTTTGTTGAAATACAGTATTGAGCCAAAGGAAACCACCCAGTAGTTTCTAATCAGGAACGGAAATGGGACTGGAGTTACTGATGGTCTCCTATGCATACAGGAGGCACCCTGAGACCACACAAAGCGCATTGGAGCCGGCACCTTGACGGATGCCCACTTCATGAATTTTGAATTAAATTGGCCCTTGATGAATTTGGAATGTGGTACCTCTGTTCCGAAGCAATAGGAATCCAATAAAACGCTGGTGCCATACAAATAAAGCCATACATTCCCCTACACCTAGGAATGAGCCTCAGGTGGGGGAAAAAATGACTGCAGCACCAGGAAGCAGCAGCGGAGAGGGATGAGAGAGGCGAAAGCGAGGAGAGGCGAAGATGGGAAAAAGGGGTCCTGATATGAGCGAGGCTGAGAGGGAGGTGGCGACAGATACAGGGGCTCTGATATGAAGGAGAGGAGGAGGCAACGGGAGAGGCGAGTCAGGTGAGATAGAGAGAGTCTTAAATGAAGGTGGAAAGGGGGTTTTGCTGAGGGGTGTCAAGGGGGCGTCGGGCCTGGGTTGTAGCACATTAGCCTTGTCCTTTTGAGTGGAAGGGAACATATTGGTCAGAGCCAATCCCCACATGGGGCTCGAACTGCCTGGAGCTCATCAGCGAGACATGCCAGGGCCTGGAGTAAATCAGAAGCCCCACTCCTAAGGTCCGATTTCCCCAGAGGCCAGCCACAGCCACTCAAATCAGCCTGTGTGCCAGAGAGCTGTCTGTAATCTCTTGTTCCCACCTCTGCATCTGGCTCAACCCTCCAAAAGGAACAGATACTCCGGAAACTCTAAATACGGTGTTTAAAATGTGTGTTTGTGTGTGTGTTGGGGGGTGATTGTGGATGCTGATTACAGATGACATATGCTAACCGTTGCATGAAGTTGAGCTCGTCGTTCAACGCTGTGCAGTGATACTTTTGACACTGACATTAACCTCCAAAAAAAAAAAACCCAAAACAATTTTTTTTCTCATATTCAAGTGCCCAGCGCTTGAATACAGGACGATGTTTTCTTTTCTTCATTTTTCAAGGCGGGTTCTCACCGAAGTGTTTGAGCTTCTGAACAGCCCTTAGTTGACTTCACCAGACTCCCCACACAGTTTCAATTTATTGCAGCGGGCGTTGGAATAAATCCTTTGGTCATTTTACTGCCCCATCTTAGACGCTTCGCTTTGCCTGTTTGGGAGAAGACTGACGGGAAGCAGCTCTCGCTGCGCGGACATTTAATCATCAGTTGTGTTTTTACAAACTAAATGAGGTTGAGTAAACTTCTCGTTTCGGGGTCAAGTCCTGCTTTAAATGCAGGCCCTTTGCACCAGCAGTGCAATGACTAAGCAGCTCCCTCACCCAGCACTCCCTCTGCCTCTCTCCCACCAGCGTGTGCATACTCTAATATGAATAATGTTTCTCCTCCAAGTCCCCCCTGTAATAAATGGAGTGCCATTTCGCACAATGGCAAAGTCAGGCCTGTATTGATTAACTCTCATCATCGACTCACGATGCCTGCTTCCTTGATTTATGATTGTCTGTTATTTTTACATTAGCTGTCAAATTCATCTTGTCTCTCTGCAGCCGGGGTCGGCATCTGCAAACAGTAAACACCCAGCACCCTTCCTGCTGCCCCCACCACCACCACCACCATCCCCCCACCCGCCAACCCTCACCCCCGAGGGAATGGGCTGTGTTCTCTGTTAAGTACGGCTCCGCGCAGCAGACAGGAACGTGTTCAGGCTGGTTCCACAGCAGGTTCGGGGAGGAGAGCCGCACTGCGGAGCCGTCAGTGGACGGTGGTGGCGGCAGACGTGGCAGGAACAGGACAGACGTAATGCATGTCTCATTATTAAACCAGATTTAGAGGTGCCATATTCAGCGTTGTGTTTGTGGAACCGAAGTAGGTCACTGTGGGAGTTGAACAATCCCTGAAAGATGATGTAGAGTCGGTTCTCGGTGGAAAATGCAATAGCGGTGGCTGAGTTAGGGTTGTTGTTATTTTTTAAAATTTTCTTTCAAATACTATTCCTTTATTATCATCCATTAGGTGTACTTGCCTCTCATTGATCAACCAACGATTCACAAACCTGCTTTATTATATATAATGCTAAATTATGAGTATATTATTACTTTTAGATATTGTTCATTTAAACACACGTTTTAGCTCATAAATCGACCAGGGAATCGATCCTTTACTGTCCTTTGTTTACTGCATGTTAGTCATTTGAGTTTTCTAAAAGTAGATTTTATGGTGTTGTCATTTTCAAAGTGACCACAGTTTCCACCCGTACATTATGCATTTTCTGTAAATGTATCATGGCTCGATTTGTTTTCATCCAGGTCTCATTGTCCAAATAGTGTAGAAACAGAAAGAAACTGTACCCATTTTCTACAGAGATCCATTTGGAATTTGTGCACCGATGGTCATCAGTCAAACTGAAAGTTAAGCGAATGCGAGAAAGTAAATGTTTTTCAAAGATTTAATACGTGGTTTTGTAGCAAAACAGCAGGGTTCAAAATGAGCCCTCACAGCCTTTTTTTCACGAGTACCATGATGTGTTCAACCTCACTGGACACTGTTTCCTTGCTGATCCGCACTGGGGCAGAGTAACAGGGACTAACTCCAGCTCAGACTTCTGAAGCCTCACATTGGCTTGAGTTGAACTTTATAATGCATTTTTCATTTTTTCACATAACAAGTACTGTGGGTTTTGGCCTTGGATCTTTTAACATTGGAATGTCTTCATGTTCAGCATGAAAATATATGGACAGTTCAGAAACTAAGAACTCTGTTTTGACGCACATATTGAAATTCGACTTGTTTTCACCAGCCTTTGAACCTCTGCAGATGCATTTGAGAAATATCAAACCTCACTCCTTCAGTTCATTTCTACACAAAAAATGAAGGAAAATAACAACAGCCGAACAAGACCGAGGATGGCACATTTCGATTGAACCTATACACCGTGTTCACTGTTTAGTAGAGCGAATATTCTGCACTTCCTCTTCCTCTTATTATTATCTCTTTCTTTTAAATCTATAGCGCTATGAATAATAGATTATCCTCTGAACATGAACTTTTGAAGTTTGCAACCTAAGCAGAACAGAAATTCTGCAGGAGAACTCTGCACTCCAAACTTACCGGGAACTAAAACTCAGTCTTAGTCTTCACTGACTTTTAATATTTTAGTATTGTGATTTCATTAAAATCTATTCCTAAAGCATAATGACAGGCTACAACTTTAAATTGTTAGATGACGCTGAAAAGGAGAAATGCGCATCAAAACGCAGGCTGTATTTGCAAAATTGTTACTTTACATAATGTAGGCTGAGGGTGGCAGGACCCGATTATTGTAATCAAATTAATTTATAAGTGTGATTTGCAATTGGACGAATAATGTCCTTGTGGAGCACCGTAACGTGGCTGCAAAAAGTTCAAGTCTGCTCAGTTTGAATGGGAAGCCTGTGTTTAAACGGCACTGAATTAGCATATGTATTGCTCCCGTTCCATTGGCGGCCCTACATTTGCATATTCCAGGATTGAATTTGGTGGAAGGCGGGACTCGTGTAAGACAATATGTTTATGACTTTGAGATAAGAGCGCAAACCTTCAATCGCAGCTCTGCAATTTGACCTGAAATTTCCCAAGATGCGGAACCTCAAAATGGTTTGAATAATGTTTTGCAGATGGAATTTTTTTCTCCTTTCTTTCTCTTTTTTTTTTTTTAAACCTTGCTTTAAAATGACAGCTAGATAGACACTTACCATGTGCAATATCTATGCTTTGCTTGTCTATTTGGAATCAAGATTGGACATCAGGGCCAGACTGGTGATCAGCTATCAGTTTAAACACAGTGTCCAGCTCTGTCAATTTAAAGAGCTGCTATTTGCCCCCGCCCCAAACACACACACACACACACACACACACACACACACACACACACATACATACATTCATACACACATACACACACACACAAGCAGAAAAAAAACTCAACTTGAAGCAGTAAATGTCAAGGTACACAGGTCTAAGGTGGAGGAACCTCCCCTTTTTTTTTCCTCCTGCTTTCAGCTCAGCCGCGTTTCACCCTGGGAGAATGAAGCGATAATAACAGACGGGCCGAGGCGAGAGGTGTGCAGCTAAAGCGGGTCCTTGGCTCTAATGGCGGGGCTGTCTGCTCTCCCGGACCCGCTGGCTCGGGGGTTCATTGAGATTCCATTAGAGGCTGTGGGGAGGGATTTCATTGCAGCCTTCCTTTCGTTTGCCTGACACTCACACGGGGATCATTGTAAATTGGCTCTGTCATAGCAGACAATTTTTGAGATGTGAAGTAAATTAAACATGTAATCACACAGGAAGTGCTGCCGTGGGTTCCCAACACTTGACTCCCGTCGCGAAGCGGCCGGAGGCGTCTCACTAGCTCGTTTTCATTCCTCGTTACCCTCCTATCTTTACCGCCATCACTGACCCATTTGCTTTCCCGGCACCTGGAAGAGATGACGTGCTGACCTTTAATGATGTCAGGCCCGGGCTCATGTGAACTCTTGTCACAGAATCAGTGAGGAAACTTTACGCTTAGTTTTCTTTAACGGCACTGTGATCAGCCTGTGAGTGAAATGATGGAAAAGGTTTGTTTGATTACTTACTTAGTTATCTGAGGGAACCTGTGCAGAGTTAAATGAGACACTGACCAGATTAGTCTCAGAAAGGCAGTAACAAAATGTCCCTGGCTCGGACAGATTAACCTGGAAGTGGGCTGTGCTTCCACTTTTTAGTTGACATCAGTGGCATCAGTGGTTCATTAACTTTACTTGAAATAAATTGTCTACCCTTTCTTTTTATTTATTTAATATTATTATTATTCTCTTTTAATATTGTTTTCAGGAGCTTAATTGCAGTTCCAAACTGATTTAACATTTTTATATGATAACGAATAAAAAAAAAATAGGTAAACTAAAAACAATATTAGTATATTAGTTTCAGGCATTAGCAAACCAGTCTGTGTATGACGTGACTCCACTCTGTAGCTCATATTGAATTTACACAAACAAACATTTGGACTGGGGTTGATTTCTTACCAGCTAACATCTTAAATCACTTATTGGCAATAATGACAATATTTGTGCACAATTATTTCAACATAGCTACATATAAGAAATATATATGTATATTTCTCTTGGTTAGTGTACAGTTTCTTTTTCCGTTTTTGTTTTTAATTTTGACCATTGCTGTGTTACCATTGTGTGTTTTTTCATTGTGTTATACTCTTCAAAACATATATATATTATAGGTTTCTGTATTGTATGCTGTATTTCTTTTATATAATTACTCGATAGGCACACAAACATTTGAAAAAGTGACATGAAGATTAAGTGATGCCAACAAAAAAGTTGACCGACTTGTCTCGGAGATCAAAATTGATCTTTCATGCTCATTAGGTGTCTCATTTTTAACATAAACAGATTTTAAGAGATCTGTAGTTGATACTTTTAATAATTTTTGGTTAAGATTAATAATGAGAATGTGGCTCACTATACTCTATCTGCCCTATACAGCCTCACTTCCTCACAGATATTCTGCCTGATATCTGCATAATAAGACACCACAGTCGTGTTGCAAACTTTGATCAGACCAGGCCGTAATATCACATAACTCCTCTGTTACAGGCCCACTCCATGCTCCAGCATCTCTTGCTCCTGCTTTGTGATTAAGCCGTTGTATGTTGTCTCTTCCCATTCCCATGTTGCAGCTGAAGGCCCAGTGAAGTGCTGCTGGCAGTACACCGGCTGGGTAGCACTTGAGTGGAGGAAACAGCGAGGATAGAGCGGTGCAGGCTGAAAAATTAGGTCCCTGCCTTGTAATTCAGCGGCGGGAGCTGATATCATCAGGCTGCAGTCGGATATCAGGCAGGTAATACCACCCACCGACTGTAATCGCTAATGAAGCTACTATTGAGTTTATAATGCGCTAAATGATGCAGACTCCCACTCCAGATAAACACGTCCCAAATAAACGATTTGGGTGGTAATTGCACTCTGCCAGTGGCTTGTTAATAGAGTCGGGGCTCTGATGAAAGGGTTAACTCTTTTTCTGAAGCATCCTCTCACCGGCTCATTGCACACTCATTTCTACGGAGATCTCGGCATTCCCTTGGTTATCAGTGTACTTAGAAAGAAAACCTAATTAGACAAAAAGGCCTTTTTTCTCATTCCCTAATTAGGTCCTTAACATAATTAGCAGGTGATGTTAATAACCCTCTTTTAAAACCTATTAAAAGGCTGTTTGGGAGCAAGTGGTGGAGAGGAGTTGGCCTGTGGGCAGTCAGACGGCCCCTCCGAGGGCCCCGGCGAGGACAGCCAAGCATGTTGGGAGTACGGTTCATCAGGACTGGAGTGCCACTGCACTAGGACAGGGGCCTCGTTGGAGACCCTGTTAATACAGAGCAGTGTCACTGTTCAGCCATTAGGAAACGTTACAGTGAACGAATACAAGCACCAGCCCGGGCTGGAGCTGGGTCTGCTGACTGACTGGGCCGACGGCATCACATAACAGGTTACAAATCAAGTTGGATACAAAAGCCAGATGTTTATTGTCCCCAGGAATTGGTGGAGACCAAAGCGGAACAAAAAAGGGGAGTCAACATCGATTTAACCCAGTTACTACAAGTCAGCTATACTTTACTTGCAGTTGTTGTGTAATCCATCACGACCAAGATTAAGTCTGCACCTACTTTTGTCTGTGTGTTATTATTGTGGCGAGGAAACAGCAGTGCAGACTTTGCAAATCAATCTGAATTTTCCGCCAAACATAAAACACGCTTCCAAATACGAATGCAGCTGTGAAACCTAAAAAAATTACATTCATTCCATGCATTGTACCTTAGCACCTAATTTTCATCTGCAGTCACTTGGCACGTCACATACAATGATGTTTAACTCTAAAAAGAAAAGAAAGACAGGACTGGACACATGAATGGGAAGTATTTGCACCTTAAAAAAATAGTGTTTGTATCATAACATATCTATGTAGATTCTCAGTCATCCAGTTCATTGTCAAGGTCCAGATGTTCAGATGCTCAGGTTGAGATTTAAAAAAAAATAAAAATCTTAAGTCCAGTTGATTTACAGAACTCTTTCAACATTGTTTGTATCAGGAAATCTGTGGGATCTAACGTTAAAGTGGCTAAAGGTTACAGTGCAAGTGACAAATTTGCAAGCTCAATCCTGATGGATGCATTTGATGCTTTTTGGGTTTTACCAGTAGTATTGTTTAAAAATAGTTTAAATTTATTTTTAGTTTTTTTTCACTCTGACATAACTGGACTCTGGGGCAAACACTGAATGCTTGTCATTTTGAGTCAAAAAAGTACGAAACAAATACATATGTAATATACAAAATCTGGCTTGGAAGCTTTTAAAACATAAAAAAAATCTTTCCAAATTGAAAATTCCTCACCTTTATCCTTTGTACTTTTACATAACAACAACACAAAGGTTTCATCGGACTCTTCTAAACCATCACTACTTTTGATGTTATGGTTTGACATTAGCAACCCCCACATCCTATTCCAACACGAACCTCTGCAACAACTGCCTGACTCACACCACTGTGTCAGTATGTGTCCATCTACTGTCACTCTACACAGACCGCAGGACAGAGGGAAGAGTTGCATTGTGGTTGCACATGGGCTGGTGGCATAAACCACCAGGGGGCATTGTGTATTCAATATTGCACTCTGAAAATTACCATAGAGGCAAAATAGGGTGCATTGTCACTAACTGGCCTCCAGTGAAATGCTGTTGACAGGGCTCAGGGAAGTGCTGCAGGTTCCAGTGAGCAGTCTGTGCACTCTGCCGAGGAGGAGGAAGATGAGGAAGAGCCTGCCGCCGACCAGAAGAGCCCAGTCCTCGTCTTTAATTAAGTATCTGAAACATCAATTTAAATGTAAATATCGGCGGTGCAGCGCCACTCATGCGTAAATTAGAGGGTTGGCCCAGCCACGTTTCTTTCTCTCTCCCAAGTCCCTCGCTCACTTACACTGACATCTGCTCACAGCTGCTCGGCCTGGGGCTGCCCCCCCCCGTGCGCGCACGCACACGCGTGCATGGGGACACACATGCACACACACACACACACACGCACAAACATGCATACCTACTCATGTTCACGAAATTTCTTACTGACACACTTTTACCGTTGACACCTTAAGTTGATGCTGCTCGTTGTTTTTTCTTCATCGTTTGCGTTTCATCTTTTATCATGCAGCGCTCACTCTTTAATCGTACCATATAAAGCCACCAATTACATGTATAACATGACAACAGTTTAGAAATGCTGGGTTAACAAGTCTGAGTCCCCCACACCCCCCAAAAAATTTTCAAACTGAAAAAAGGCACAATAGGTGGATGATGACTTATGGTTCCAAGGAAACCAGGCAAACTTTTTCAGTTTGTTATACTTGATTATATTTTTCAAATTGTTTTATCACGATAATTTGTATTGGAAATTATTAGGCATACAACACAGGATTTTTCACTTGAGCAGGAATGATTTGTCTTGACTTCCACACAATCTTCACTCAAAGTCCACTTACTCGACTTTTACCCTTTTGCAGAGTCTCTTGGCTTTCTTGAGTAAGTGAGCAAGCACAAGCCTTCGGTATAAGCAGTCGCAGGGAAGACCCCTATGATTATTTTGGCTCAGATGTGTGTGTGTGTCTGTGTGAGTGAATGGATGGGTGGCTGTACAGTTGCTTGTGCCACTAACTGCCCCTTCCGCTCGCTTGCTCTCCTTCTGGAGGCACCCAAGTGGCACGGCTGGCCTTTAGCCGTCCGTCTGCCGGCCCATCAGGACACAGCTCATAAAGAAGAAGGATGATTTAATAGAGGGGTGGAGGTGATGTCTTCTTACAGCCCCCCGAGGAGTCCCTCCCATCTCGTTGGTCTCACCGAAGGGGGGCGAGCATAGGCCCCTTTGCGGCGGTCGCAGATAGGGGGAAGACCCGTATCACCTTGCTAGCCTCAAGCGGAGCTGATTAACCAGCTCATATTCGGTCATTTAAGGGTGAAGGAGCGAGCGCAGTGCTGACAATGTGTCCAATATCTCCCTGTTGTGGATCCTCCCTCTGTCTAGATCACGGTATTAGAGGATGACACCCTGGCGTAACGCCTCAGGAAGATCTCGGCTCAGAACTAAGGCTCAACCAGTGTTCAATCTGCGACTGCCAGTTTGCTGATGGGTTGTTAACTGCGGCTAAAAGAATTAGGATTGACATGTTCACTCTGCAGAACAATGTAGCTTTTAAGTGGCATCGCCTCCGCTCCCCGTGGCTCTGCGCACGTGAGAACACGCTAATCGGACACAAAGCGCTAATCTAAAGTCAGAGATTTCAACAGGTCGACATATTTCCATTTTTTCTCTGTTAAAGCCGTTAAGGCCTGACCTTCGGAGCGGGGCTGAATGTTGAATTAGTGCATGTGTTCAGAAACGATTGTTCTTTATGAATACGATATCTTAAAATAGGGAACAATGGCCTGGAAGCCGTTCACAGTCTGAGGTATTAAAACATTTATACTGTTATTGGACACCAGGGATCCCAGGTCTGTGCGGCTGATCTAACTGAACCCCCTTTAACTGAATGATCTCCTGGCGGCGTCACCGGCGACCCTTCTCTGTTTCACCGCCTTTCGTGAAATGAACGAAACCAGAGCTGGCAAACCTGTCTCCTACGCTCACATTTAAAGCTGCCCTGTGGGGTTCTCTTGTTGTCCTGTTTACATGCAGTGCCACTTACGTTCGTGCATCCCGGAGGTCTGGGAAACGTGTCATGCGTAATACTCTGTGAAGCGTTCTGAAAGTGAGCATTGTTCAAGTCCATGGTCGAACATCTGCCTCCGCGTCCACCTTGCCCCACGTTACAGCTAGTACCTGATATTCTCCGTCAGTTTACAGTCCGAGTCAGGACTCATTCCACATGTCTTGCTGAGGAAATCAGTACCACTTGTCATAGGTGTGAAGTTGCTTAAAATGTTTTACATTGTTTCCAGTATCTGTGCTTGGCTGCACTTATGGCATAGTTAAGATGAAGTCGGGTCCATGAACAATACGTGCAACAAGTGCCTGACTATATTTTAGTCTCTATGAAAACATTTTTTCAGATTTTTTCTCTTATATCTTGACAATAAATATGAACGAAACTCTGCTTAATGTAAGGCAGGGTTTCGCAGAATCAAACCATCATAGCTGAAGTTTCGAAAACTAATTGCATGCAGCGCGTACTGTACAGGTAGATATTGGAGCCCGTGGTGCCACCACCGCTGTAACCGTCATGTCATATGTTTCTTATGTTTTAGAATGTGCTGTTCAAATGCAAAACCTCCCCAGTTGAAAGCCATGAGAGCCTTGGCCTGCAGCACTTCCAGTCAGTGAGAGTGGGGATTTGTGGCAGGGAACCAGCTGACTGCTAAGCCTGTCCCAGCGCTGGTGCCCACTGGCAGCCATCAGCAGCTGCAGCCCATGCTTTGGAGGACCACCCTTGCCATGATGAGTAATTCCCCCGCCATCGCTCCGCGCGCCCGCACCTCATTGCTGGCTGGCATGGCTCCCTGTACACATTCTCAGTCAACAGGATTAAGCTTGCTTAGTGTGAGCTCTCCGGGATCACCTATACTCCATATTGTACACTCACAATGCTGGCTCACCAGTTTGGCTACAACAGCTTGTTTTTTTTGTTGTTGTTGTTGTTTTTTTTTTAAACTCCCCTCCTCTTCCTCTTTCAAATGGGAGCGTGTGAATGTGGTTCCCTCGAGCAGAGAGAAGAGGATTGAGTGGTGACAAAGGCCAATCGTATCCTGGCCTGAATGGAAGATCTGAGTTAATATGCCATGCCATTTATAACTTGGGATTAGTAGACGTAAAACCATCGGCTGACTGTGGTGTCAGACTGTCTCACATAAGCCCAGTCAAATCAGCGCGTAACACCGCTCATTTGGTGTCACTAAATATTCTCATTAGCAACAAAGTGCATTTTGATTTGTTTCCAAATGCCACACCGCCTGATTACATTGTCTCAGTGGTGTATGACGCAGCCTGTGATTTTACCAACAAGCGACATTTGTCTGCGTTCACTCGTGTTGTTGTGCATGACATGTGCTCATCTTAAGGAGGAAGATCGCCAGTCAATAAGTTAAGAAAGAAAAAAAAATGCATTTCCTTACCAGAATTTCATTCCCAACAGTGTAGATGAATCTCAAAATTCTGATACCAGTGGGGCATCAGGCGTTGTCCATACATACTTCAGACTAATGTGTGATAGTTTCAACTCAGCAGGTACAAAACAAGAACATTATGGTGGTTCCTCTCTTTGAGACTAACTGTATTCAAGCTGAGAAAAGACTGGTCTAATAGTTTTTGTGCATAAAGCTCTGTCTAATAAGACACCTGACTGAGCCACCGGTCTCTCTGGATAAAAATGGATAATAACACAGTATAGACATGACTTTTGCCAGTCACTCTCACGCTCAGTTTAACCTTGCCTTTATCATTAGGGTTGTACGTTACTTCTGAGCTAACATGTTTAAATAATAAAGCAGCACTTGAGTCTTAGCCTGACCTTCCAGCCCGCTGATTTTCCCTCACTGAGTCCCGGGGAAAGCTCTCCTGACTCAGTATTTTGGTATTAAATTGTACCTCGATGCCATTTGTGTCACATTATAAAATGCTAGCTGTACAGAATGTCATTTGGTAGAATCGGGGGCATTTGCTCCAGAAAATTAATGCGGTTTCCTCCAGGATCTCTGTCTCTTTCTTCAGGCTTGTATTTCATCGGAAATGAAATGCCCTTCTACCAGCAGCACCCTTTTGACAAGAGTAATATTTAATGAATAGGACTATTATAAACTTCTGGGTCTTCCAGGGTATATTTCTTGGTAACGAATGGGCGCACAGACGTGACTACGTATGTGGGAGTGCGCCATGTGAAATTGACAGAGACTGTCTGAGGCATTAACCTGGTCATGTGTCTCTTTGGATAATCACAAATCAGTAAGGAGAGCTGTAAAATACTCCCATATTGATTGAGAGTTTGCGTTCACTTCACCAGAATGTCACACAATTATACACATTGTTAACTCTTTTTTTTTTCTACAAGAGCACAGTTAATTATGACTGTGATAATTAGATAACATGCCCACTTTCGTATAGGCGGGAGCACATTCTTTGCCAGCAAATATGCATGAAAAGTGTATATATGACATGTGGGTCAGTATTTCTGTCAGTTCTCAATAAGAATGTGCAAATATATGCTCTGTGCGCAAGTATACTTTGTGTGTGAGTGTGTGTGTGTGCGTGTGTGTTTGCACTCCATGCCAGCAAACACATGCTCCAGCGTTTGGCTGTGTGCGCGCACGCCTGCTGCTCTGTGCATGTACAGAAATCTGCGTGTTTGTTCATGTGTCTGTAGGAGGATAATAGCCATCGTGTGGCCTCAAGTTAATTTCCCATGTAAATAGCACACTGCTGTTTAATCACACAAAAAAACAGACAGAAATGGAGCATGTCTGCAGTGTTCAAACATCATGAACTCAAGGTTTTCACAAATCAAATGCTATTTTGGGTTTTTTTTTTTGTTTTATTGCAAACAGAGAGACATTCATCTGATTTAAGTTAAAGCTACGCTGCTGCTGTCCTGAGATGAGAGCTTAACATTAAAATCCAGTCCTCATATTTCACTGTATCCAGTTAAAACATATCAACCAACCGCTTTCAGGGTTTTTTTTCATTTGTCAGTCAGTCAAAGATGAACATTAGCACTTGATTGACTTGATTAAATTAATTCATCATTTAAAAACAAAAACATAAATACGAAAGGAAGAATGAATCGGCTGAAACAGAAAAAAAAATAGACGTGAACACTTTTTCACTGACTGTAAATTGGCTGTAATGTTCCACAAACTGCAGAAGAAGAAAAAGAACCCCTCTGTCTCGCAAACTCTAAACAAACACAGTACAGTGTAATGTACAGTTATTTTTCACCTCTGGATCAATAATGAAACAACACAGGAAAGACATCTTGCTGATGAACTTTAAAATCTATTTTTTGAATGCTTTCAAGACCACAAACTAAACTCCATTAGAGAAGCAAAAATAAGATGAGGGTGAGATAAAGGCAAATGAGCAAAACTATCTAGAGTAGACAGTGATCCGTTACAATCACTTGAGACTTGAGATGGGTGAACCATCGCTTTAAACGCAGACGTGGCAAATTTCATAACTCCATCAAAAGGGAGAGCTCAAACCTGCTGATCCAGGGCATCTGACTGAGAGGGCAGCAACAGAGCTGCCATGTCGCCAACAGCGCTAAGGAAGCAGGAAGCCAGAGGTGGCGTGCGAGCACGCGCGTGTTCGGCGTCCCCTCGGTCTCGCTCTGTCACGCCTCGGCTCACCGCTGACCCCTCCTCGTCCTTCACACCGGGGCCAGGAGCACCTCAATAATTTCGGCGGCAGCGGCGGCTTAAAACCGCCAAATCATAAAAAAGCCATGGCGAGCTCGAGTGAATTACAAGGAAATATGGCCTTCCTTTACAGCGGGGGCCGTGAATGAAGCCATAAAATTATGAGCAGTTTTTATGATGGCCCATTGAAGTAGGATGCTTGTATATTGATGGTTCACAGGCTGTATCCCTCTTCCCCCATGCGGTGGAAGAGCTGACAAAGGGGCCCCTGTGTAACTATTTTTCATGCATTTAATATATTAATTATCCGGTAAATGTTCCCCAGGCAGTGCTTGGGATAGCAGAGAATGACAGCTTTTCAATGAAGCTCCCGGGCTGGCCCATCAGGCCGCAGTGTATTACGTGGGAAAGGTCATTGCGGGGTTAATGTAACTTTTTATTTGCTGATTTTTCATACGCAGGGAGGGAGGGAGGTAAGGAAGGGAGGCATGGCTATTTTAGAAAAAAAAGAAGAAGAGGAAGTGAGAGAGCACGACAGAAAGATGGGCAGGGAAAGAGACAGAGGGGTGGTGTGTGTTGTGAGCGTTGAAGATAACACCGAGGTTTTTATTATTGTGTTTGGGTTCAGACTTTTTTTTTTTTTTTTCCTTTCCCAGACTTGGTCTGATATTGCCGCCTCCCCTCCCTCCCTCCCCTCTTCCCCTGCCTCAAAACACATACACACACATCCTCACACACAGTAGCTTCTGGCTCTGTGGCGTGAGAGAAACTGATAGGTGAACTCACAGTAAAAAGGCATTACTTCGGCGTAACTCGCTGATTGTCTGCAATCATCCATACCCCACCTTCACATCCCATCCCAAATCAATTCTTGATCAATTTCATGCCAGGGAAATAAATCATTTCTCCAAAATGGAGAACATATTCAGTTTGATCATTTGTGCTCTTCCAGAAGTAATTAAACTGCTGGGTGGGATAACTGAAAAGATTATTGTGCTGCTGCTGTTGCTTTATGCCAACTATTTCTTCCCTCTACATTTGTCGATTACAATGCTGGAAGTATCTCTTTCAAACATTTTTATGAGAAGGGGGAAAAAGAATAAAAGGCCTCTTTTTTTTTTAAATCACCATATGCACCATCGCTAATTCAGGTGCTCTGAAGTGCTGTCAAGAAACAATTGAGTGGAGAGTCAGGTGAAATGATCAATTGTGTGCAGTCCCTAGGTGGGGCTCTCATTTGCTGGCACATTCCTCCAGCTGATTGAGTTAATTAGGCCGCCCCCACATCCTGCTGATTGGATGTAAACATTAATATGCCAGAAAATGACTCTGTCGATGTTTACCGCAGCATTCCAAGCCACGCTTAAATTGATCGGCTGTGGAAAACGAAAAGAAAAAAAGGCAAAGGAGGAGCGGCTGCTGTGATTTGATCCCACGCGGAGATAGCGATGGGAGCAAACTATCCTCTGTCCAACACCCCCACAGCCCCCCTTCTCTGTCTTCTCTTCTTCACCTCTTTCCAAAAGCCGCTTGTCAGTTGTTCGGCATATTCAGATGTCTTTGATTTGATTTGATTTTCCTCCAAGTTCAAATTTGTCGGCAAACTTCCAAGCACTTTTTAAAAAAATTTTGCTCCTACTCCCTGGACAACCCCTCACTTTTCCACCCAGCCTTTGTGAATTCCCCTCGCCTCTCAAAGTTGAAAAGCTGCTGTGGTGAAATACAGAGAGAAGACGGCAGTGGTGCTCCGATATGGTCTTTTATAAATCAGAGTGCGGTGTGAAGCCCCGGCTCGATATCTCATCATAGACATGGTGGTGTTCAGAAAGTGGCCGGAGCAATGAGCCAAGGCTCAACTATCTATTCCGAGGTGTACGTGCATTGTGCAAGCGTGCGGATGGTGTTTCTATTGACCAGCGAATGCACCACTGTACACTGATTTATGAATATGTGCTTTTCATGAGTGCATTCACAGTTTAGAGAGAAAACATGGTTCATTTGTCAGAGAGGCTCAAATGCATGCAGCTGAATGAACACAGATATACCTGGCCTGTCTGTTAATGGCTTTGAGCCCGGAGGGGAAGTGATAAATTATGTGTTCTCCTCACTGTCCCTCAGCAGCTTTTGTACATTTGTTTATTAAATGTATTTTTTTTTACATGTAAAGAATTTTCCCTCCCCACGAGTATACCAAAAAGTGTGAATAATTGCATTACAAACATGCAACCATTGCAACCATTCAACTGCTCTTTCTCACACGCAGGTGTGCAAAGATGTGTGTGAATCTGCACTTATCACTTTCATCATTTTTATATTACAAATAACTACATGGAGTATCAAAGCGGTCACGTGAGGCGGCTGATCATGCCGGCCAAGGTAGTGTAGTCATACGGAGCTTCTGCATTTCAGTTCCCAATAAACAGCTGTTTTGATGAACCCACTGTACACCTGCTCTCCACCAAACAGCTGACAGAAAGTGTCAGACACTGACTGATGGACATAGTGGAGCATTTAGCAGCTAAAGACCCTGTCCCCAGAGACTCTGTGAGAGACTCATTTGGTTTTCTGTTTTGGACTCTGTTTTGGTTCATTTCCCATTTTATTTTGGTAATGATTTCCTAGTGTGTCTTGTGTTGCTTTACTTCCTGTGTTGACTTTTCTTGCCCCTCCCTAATGTGTTCCACCTATCTCTTGTTGTCCCTACCTCTCTGATGTGTGTGTGTGTGTGTGTGTGTGTGTATAGTGTTGGCCTTTCCCTTTGTCTTCATCAGTTCATCTTTTTTGCCCGCTGTCTTTGTCCTGCTGTGCGCTGCCATTGCGTGTTATGTTTTGGTCCCCGTCCTGGTGGTTTTCTAGCTCCCCGCGTTCTCCAGTTCTTCACCTTTTGAGTTCGGCCGATTGCCTATTTTGTCTTTGTAAACCTTCTTAGTGAAATAAATCCCCGCACTGCACACTCCGTGCCTGCCTCTGTCCACACCTTGTTTCACCTTAACAGACCCAAATATTTTTCTTAGGAGTTGATGGAGACCAGAGAGATAAATGGTGAGTGGTTAACATTTTCAGCAATTATCTCTTTCAGTCATACAGAACTTTTTTCAAAATCCCATCATCAAAAATCTTAAGAAAGTCTGTGACCTCATGTTATTTGTATAAACGGCTCTATGCATATATAGTTGACATGTTACACGAGCAAGTTGACTTTAGAATTACTTATTTTACATCAACTTCTTCTTCGGCTCACACCCTGAGGAGGTTGTTTTTGTGTTTAAAAAAATGATGAAACAAAAACCCAACTTGTCATAAACCTGACTTATTTTAGGGCCCAAAACCTACTGATGCAAATCCTTGCTCCAGCTCTTTCCACCTCAGCATGCACGCCACACTCACGACTGTAGAGGGGTAACAGCTCCGTGGACTGATGATCCATCCGTACCCCCCATCTTCCTGTTTCACCCATCCCATCCTCATCTCACCCCCCTGCAGTGCATCAAGCCCCATTAACCCCCCCGCCTGCCGCTCCGCAGACTCCCTGTGTGTTTAACACAGTGGCGTTAGCGTAAAAGATGCTCCTTCAGATGAGCTTTGCACAGTTTAATAGAGGTCCTGAAGAGGTCCACGTTAATATAGTAAGGCTGCTGAGAGGGGGCCATGACTTACAGCTCCCACTCGTCCCACACTACACCCTGTCTTCCCCATTTTTCTATCTTTAGTTCCTTTCTCTCTTTTTTTTTTTGTCTGAGGCAAGTCATTTGGTGGTGTGGTGACATGTCTGTCGTCACACTGGTGGCACTGTGTAAACTTTAACCTCGCAGCTGGGTTATAACCCACTCCCATCTGTGTGTGTTGACAGCAGTGGTCAAACAGCCACAGGAAGGTGGTGACTTGCGCCGCCTTTAGCACTGTGCTGATGTTGTGGGCGTCTAGTTGAGCAAAGCCTTTGGCACGTAGGCCAAAGTGCTGAGGAAGGGATTTTCCAAAGGAGCTTGGTTTTAGTACACGGTGAGAAAGGGATTTGGGCTGCAACAGGCCAGAATCCTCGCGTTTGCTTCTGTAATTGATCGTCTTGAATGGAGATGGCCGCTGCTGATGCTAAAGAGTCTGTGCCTCACTGTACTGCATTTTACGGCTCCTCAAACTTCATACCCTGGTGATGCTTTGGTCTGTCTTCACTGGTTTCCACAGTGGTTCTAAAGAGATTTTGAAATCTTACTGTCTGCCTTAAGGGCTTCTCAAATTTCAGATCTTTTAGACCTCCATCTGCACCCCTTCACCTTCTAGGGTGAAGCTTTGCTGCCACGGCTACAGTAGATTGAAGAATAGCCTCACCAATAAAGTCCTGCCTTTGTCCGTACTTAGCAGCAAAGATTTGTCACCTCCACCGAGGAGGTTATATTTTGATTGCCTTTGGCCTCTATCTGTCTCTTAGCAAGATTGCGCAAAAACATTAAACCAATTTTCTTGAAACTTTATGGGGTGGTGGGGCATGGGCTAAGGAAGAACCCATTAAATTTTGGTTCAGATCCCAACCTCCCCCCCCCAATGATGAAAATTTACTACATTCCAGGAGCATTAGCTGTGTTTAGCCTCGGTGGAGATCTGAGCTCTGCGGTGATTTCTTGCTTTATATCTGTGTTGTTTATTCAAACATGGCAGTTGTACCTCAGCTTGTGTTCTAATAACTGAAAAGCAGCAGCACAAGACTGACGCTGACTTTTGTCTGATATTCGTAAACATGGGAAACTTTCCCATCGCTATCTTCTATCCTACATGATATGACTGGGGTTCAAGACTTCTTTTTTTGTCTGTCTGTCCAATACTTTTGTGTTTCTAGTGTAATAGTTGTGGCCTTTGATGTTTGACTTGAAGTGCGCGTGTACTTCTGATTCCTGTAATTTCTTGGCCGTGGCACCATACACCTCTCCACACAAACAGCTCCATTTTCTTTACACAGATTGTTATTTTTACTTTCCCTAGTCCTTCATAATTCTGACCCCTCTCACCCCATCAGCTGTCGTCCATGCCTGTCTCCCCCCGTCTTTCAATCTTCACCCCTCTTTCTTCCCACTCTACCCTTTTCGCTCTCCATCAAGATCCCTTCATAGCTAGACCAAGCCGCCCTCCCCCCTCCGCGCCTCCAGTCCCCACTCCCTCTCCTCCCTCCCCACCACCCCCACCACCTCCTCCCCTGTTTCCCTTCCTGCACAGCCGTCACTCTGAATTATTTTCAATGAGCTCCTTTATAGCGGGCACCAGATCTCAGCTCCAACTCATCACTGAGCACAGGGCTGGGGGGACGCGCTCTGCATTTCGATCAGCTCTGAGCCTCCACTTTGCTATTAACCCCTTTCACACTAAACCCCACCGCCGCTACCACCACCACCCCCCTTCTCTTCACCCCCACCCACCCCTCTTTCTGCACCTTAGCTCACTCATTTCTCTACCCATGTTCATGTTCTCACCTCTCTACCTCCATTTCTCAGCCCGATTCTTTTTACTTGCATTTTTCCATAAAGTCTTTCTTTCTTTGCGTCTACCGTATCTGTACACACCATGCACTCCTGTCTCTTAATTTTAGCCATTTTATCACTTCGCATGATTTTGTTTCTGAGACATCACCGCCACTGAATTTTTGTCATCCCAGAGTTTATATTCAAAGCAAAGTTGTACTGTCATAAATCTACACTCGTAATAACAGTCTTGAATTGGTCTGAGAATAGTGTACTGCACAGAATTATATGGCCACATCTCATGTACAATTTATGTAAATCATTTAAATGCCACTATAAGGGCACATCATTCATCAGCGCTCTCCACATGCTGACTATACCTACAGTGAATATGACAGACAGTCTTTTTGCAGCCGTGCCCCATTTAAATTCACAAGATGGTTGTGTGTTTCGAAAATAGTGTTCTCTGATTAGCACGACTGCAGAATTATATAGAAAGCATTGCATAGCATTTTACTGCTGTGTTTGCATATCTAGTTGTTTTTTTTTTATTAGCAGTAACCAGGTGACTAAAGTATGTCTGCTAAAGTGAATTTAGAAAAAAGATGATTTAAATTCATATTCATGGGTCCGATATGTTTATTAGTTAATTATATAAGCAGAGTTCCAGTTGAGCTTTTTGCTTTTAGACATTATACACTGCAAGACTGAGAGGATTGGCATATGTATCTAAATAGTATTTAATTGTTCATAAAATACTAATTAAATAGTATTTAACAGCATTTAGAGATTTTATAATAGTTCAATACAAACAGTTGTATTGGATTAGACTGTACAAGTCTACCTAATGAAATGTAGTATGTAAACACGTACCAATGCGCCACCTGCACCTGCAGTAAAAGTATTTAGTTGCAGAGACTTGAGTCATTTCATTGTTACAAACATAGAATTTTAACTGTAAGTGATAATTCATACATTTTAACCCGTGCAGCATAAAGAGTTTGCTGAAAAGGAAGGAGAACCCAAATTCATACACAATTAAAAAGATTTTAGTATCAGTGGGTTGAAGGCAGGACGTGCATTTGGCAGCATCACATGTTTCACCCTGGAACGTAAGCACAACTGACGACACGTGATCGCTCTGGAACAAATGCTCCAAACCTGTGAACATACTCAATGTGCCTTCTTATGCATCAGTGGAAATGATAAACCCCGGTCCTCAGGGGGTGATATAGAGATATGGATGTGAGAGGATGGGATGTGCGACTGTTGAAGGACGGACAATTTATTTCTCTTGTTCAACCAATGCATTTTGATAAGGAGAAATACCTTCAGTGTTTTAGGATGACGTGCAGTAAATATGATGCTGGAGCTTGGAAGGCCCTGCACCATACACTTGTGTCCCATCCTTCACTTGAAACCTCTGATGGTCACAAGATTTAAATAAAAAAGTTGCCTTCATCCTAACAAAATTTGGAGCTAAAACTAAATTATGATTGTTTACATTATTATCAAAGTTGGACTTCGTGGTTTGGTGCTTCATGAATTCTGACAGCCACCTGAGCCATTCCAAAATGGCTGGACATGTGTTCCAAGCTGGTGAAATTTCCCTTTAAGCATTTTCAAATCTGCTGGCTCTTTGTCAATCTAACCAATGCTTTGTCATCTGCAAACACTTCCATTTCCACTGCTGCTGTTTCCAAGCCACCAATGGTTTCTATCCTGCTCCCACTTCCCTCTGCAGTCTCTACACGCAGTCTGCCTGCTGTAGGACAAACCTGTCCTGGCACATCCTCCTGGCAGAGCAGTAAACACTTCCCCTTTTTCCTGTCTGATGATGCTCTACAACGATGTGGGTACATATCACTCACTCCTTGTTGCAGACTCCATTCAAGGAAGTTTTTACCTTTTGCCAGGGAAACTGGAAATGTGGCTTGATATGACAACACAGTTACATGCCCCAAAATGCGACGATATCAAGGTATTATTTTCCAACGTGCTGAAAGTAGAACACGGGCGACAGCAAGCTCAGAAGCATTTGTGGGAATAAGTTACAATTACTGAATGCTGCCTCCACAGCATTTGGGCACAATAAGAATTCCACTGAGAATTTGCTGCCGCTTAACTGGACTCTGATAGATCTAGCATTAATCGCTCTGTCTGTCATCCGGATGCTCCGAGGCAAGATTAAAGTGGGGTGTAAAAGCAACGTCAGGAAAACCCCTAAAAAGACTCTCCGTCTCACTCTCACTGACAGCTTGGAGGCACGTGCCAACCACAAGGCGTATACATTATCGCGGAAATTTATCTTCCGGACTTCTCGATTAGTGAATAGCAGCAATGACCCACTGCCAGTTCTGCTTCGCTATATTTGCCCCTTTTTATGTACTAGTCTACAGGAATGTAGGACAGGCGGGAGATATCTTTCCAGCAGAAGTCAACCACCATTGTTAAGAATAACGCCTGTCGCCCACAGGAATGGTTTGTCATCTACAGAGAGTTCAGGTTTGGTGGCAGTCACTCCCTTTTCAAGTTGGAAAAGCCTGTTTGTTTGAAGATCACTTGACTGTGCTGAATCAATTAAGTCATCCATGGCTAATCCAAGAGGAGTGTGAGGAATTGATTTGGGGACGCAGCCAAGTGATGGGTTTGACAGTGGCATTGTTTATCCTATATGTGCTGGGCCTTGATGTGCTGAGTATGATACAGCTGTTAGAAGAGAGCCAGAGACGGGAGACACGGAGAAGTGTGAGTGTGCACATAATACAATATGCGAGTCAAAAGTTTGACTATAAGATTGTATATTTATGCTTCTCACGTGTCATGTATTATGTTTTTGGTCTGCAAACAATGAATTTAAGATAAATTCATAAGGCAATCATAGCACTGTCCCCTCACAACAATAGGTTCTGGGTTCAAACCTGTAAAACACCGTCGAGTTGTGTTCCTGTGCCTGCGTGGGTTTTCCCTGAGAACGCTCGTTCACAGATTTTTATGATTTTGAAATAGAAAATGAGGCACATTTGTGTGAAAGTTGACTTTCCCTGCTTGATACAGACATACTGATGTAGACTAACAACACATGTAGTCAAAGTTCAGTAATGGCATTCTGAATCATGGTCACAATATTGGTCCGAAAATGTGCATTTAGATTTTTTCCCGACATCGGTCAGCCTATAAAAACCTGTACTGTACATTTTTCATCTCCCACAACTGCCTTGCTGACATTAAGTTTCGGTGGCATCAGCACTCCGCCGACGAATACAGACCCTTCTTCTCCTCCAGATCTTCATCGTGAAATAAATTTGTGAGGAGAGCAAACATTTCGGTCATCGCCGGTTTTCTAAATCAATACCTGCAGCTCCTGTTTGAAAGAGTGGCATGTCATCATGCACTTCTCCAAACTGTGCCTTGCTTTCCTGCTTCTCTCTTTGTCATGGCAGGCTGATCAGTGCTGAGCATCACCCACCTCAGCTCCACTCAACATGGAGGACTATCACTCCACACGCAGATTACTGTAATTGTTCCAACTTTGCTCTGTACCTGATAGAATACTATACCAGTCAATGAGAGCACTCTCCAATGGAGGACTCCGGCCATTAGCACGCCTCAAATTGATTTCTGTCAGTGAGCACTCTGTAATTATGTTGCACCTTGTCCTGCATCATATTTTGGTGGGGGATAAAGCTGCTGCTTGGCTTTGTTGTCCCTGCTAACTTTTCAAAGACTGAGAACTGTCAGAATATGTTGTACCAGCTGCATTTATGTGCAAACTCTCAACTATTGAAAGGGATTTTCTAAGGAAATCTGAAGCGTGGCTCTTTGACTGTCAAAATTCTGTATATTAAGAGGAGGTGCTCGGGTACAGTTAGACATTGGTATCATACATAAGTGCAGGTGTAAAGTGGCCCATCATGTTTTGCATGCTATCTTAGATTGAAGATTTAAATCCAAATGGATAAAATTGACAGTTTTGGTCATCAATCTACACTCAGTATAATTTTCAAACACTGTCTGGCAGCATCATGCTGTTGGCAGGGGGGCTCTCAACAAAGGCTCGCAACAAAATCTGCAGAGGTTAAAAAACTTTCCATTCAATCTGACAGAACCTGAGAGGATGTTTCAGGAAGCACGGGATGAACTGCCCAAATCCAGGTGTGCCAAGTTTGTAGAGACTTAACCAAAAAACCAGGAAACTGCTGACACTTCTACACCTGAATGGAGGGTCAAAATATTTTTCGCAGTCAAGATTCAAGTACATGTACGACCACATCGACACGTGTAGGTGGGGCATTGGTACGTGTTTACATTTTGTGTGAGAGCAGAGGTCATGGGCAGATGAAGTAATTTCTGTCCCATGAATTCTCATGAATACGAAAGGATTTCAAAGGAGAGAGAGGAACATAAATTTGAGCAAAAACGAGTACACCTCCACCAAAGGGTCAAGTTTGCATCCATGCCTGTCCAGATTCATGCAATATACTGTACGTAAAGATTTTGGAGGAATTTGGGAAAATACAGTATGTTAAATATATTTATCACAATTAGTGAATTAATTCTTCTGTTATGGCCAAAAACGTGTTTGGTAAGGTCACAGTGACCTCCAGTCAGGGCTGTCGCTGTGCTGAGGCATGAAAATAATTGATTGGATGATTCTGTTTTGTTTTCTGAAGTAGATCTGGTGTATTTAAACATCAGTCTGACTCTAAACAGCATACTTCCTAAGCATCTCCATTTATAATAACCCTTTCATCGGATTGGCCATAAATGGATCATAACCTGCTTAAAAAACATCAGCAGTATTACAGTATACTAACAGTTTGAAAGGCCCCAGAGACCTCAGTGTGTCACTGAGTATATCAAGAAATACTTTTCTTTTTTTAATGTATGAATGATGTTACGCACTCATTATGTGCATTTACTACAACATTTACACACACCCAGACAATGTTTTGAGACAACACACAATGACTGAATGGTGTGCGCATGGGAGGGGGTGGGTGGGTGGGTGAAGCAGCTTACTGTTCATCTGAGGTGAGGATAGCAACAATTTCAAAAAGTGAAAAAGAGGTACCGCTCCTGCAGAAATACACTTCAAAATTACTACTGTACAATGGAGGAAATTGTAGTTTAGACAAAAGCCAGAGAAAAATGAGCATTCTGTCAATAAAGGGAGTGGTAATTACAGTAGAAAGAGGCAACTATCGCATCTAATCCTCCATCTCTGACCAACTGCCAAAATCCTCTGTCTCACACACACGCACACGCGCACACACAAACACAAAGCAACTCCCCCCTGTAATAACAGTTTACAGAGCAACATTGTACAGCCACATAATAGCCATGTTATAATTTGCTCTAACAACTCTAATTATGCCTCTTATTGATTCAGGCACACATTTTAATAGGAGCAGCCACACCTCTTGTATTACCAGCCTTTGAAGGTGTTCAATGGTGAACATTTGAAGCTTCTCCTCCTCTTCATCCCACATGGATGTGTCCCTGACAGTGTAATTCGTCGCTCCAATTCTGAGGCCACTGTAAACATTGCACAACAACAGTCATTTTAGCACTCAGAGACCTTGTTCGCCAACCGCCTCCCCCCGCCCCCACAGCAAAAAGGAGACAGGGAGTGAGGCGAAAACAAAAGGTGAAGAAAAGCTAGTTTGTTGTCGACTGCGCAGAAGTGGGTCAATCTCGGTGTTTTTCAGTGACAGCTCACCTCATTTTGTTTCTAATTGCTGTGGTGGATTTGGAGTCGAGGTCGCTGGAGAGGAGCAATTGTCGACATGTGTCTCGCCTGTCACTGTACATTCACCCTCTCCCTCTCGGTGGTGCTTTCTCTGTCTTCCTGTGTTTCATGTACAGTAACATATAGCCTTCAAACTTTCTGAAAAAAAAACTATTTTCACTAGGTCTCCAGCTGGTATTAAATGATTGATAATAAAAGTGAAATGCTACTAAAACTGCTGTTATTGTGCAATTATTGTAATCTGATGTTTCAAATTCAATTTGAAACTTTGTCTTTTTTGATTATTTATTTTTTTATCTGATTTGGACAGCTTTTTATTTGTGGGTTCTTTATCATTAAAAAAATAACAGCATCCTTGTAATGAATATATGGTTGTTGTATGGCAAGATATTTAATTAAGAGAGTGGATGCCCTGCTATTATGTAAGAAATCACAGTATCGGATGGCATTTGTAATACAACACAAATACAAAGTCCAGATAAGGTGTCTTCCATAGGACTTCTATTTGCTCTCCCACCTTCCCATCTGTTATGCACATATATCTATTTTTGCCTTTTTGTGTATACATATACTCTTTCCCTTTGCAAAGGACCTGCTTGCTTTCTAAAGTGCTATGAAATAAACTTGAAAATAAACTTGCCCGTTGTTCTTCTCAGTATCAGCGCCTGTTTGTGAACCTCTCCTCCATTGTTATTAAAACCATTTCCTTCCTCCATGTGCCTTTTGCCCTTCAACCTTTCATTTGTTTAGACCTCTTGTCCTCACTCCACTAGCCCTTTAAACCTTGCCCTTCACACGCCCCTCTCTTCCATCCCTGCCATAACTCATTTTCAATACACCGGCGGGAAAAAAAAGAATGAGCACAGATAAAACACAGGTCACCTTCAAAGTACTTGGTGTGGTTATGGTGAATTCACCATCAGAGCAAGTGTTTTATTAGGATTTTTGACAACCAAGTCTCCTCAAACCATTGCATAAAAGCTCTAATAATGTCTTCTCAAGGGCTGGACATAAAAATAGAGCTGAGTCGGAAGTGTAAATTGGATCCATTTTGAGGACCATAGAAATGTCCTGGCACTTTGGGGGGGTAATGTGAACATTTTCACTCATGGCAGCGGCTGCAAGAAAGCCTCAACAAACTTTTTTTTCTGTTTCTTAAGGTTTATTCCAACTTGGAAGCCAATTTTAACTTATTGTCAAATCAAAGTCTTTTTTCTATCGGCTACCTCCACCTTTCATGGTCTCCAGAGGTCAGTGGGTTGCTGACTTCATTGTCATTGAGTTGTCTCACTTGTAATCACATGCTTTAAGAATGAGTAAGTAAAATATCAGCAATGAAACTCATCAAAAACTGAGATAAAATATCTTTCCCTGCTAAATGTGCCATTGTCTTCACCAGGAACTCACTAACTTTTTCTGAGAGAGGTCCAGAAAATCAAAATAATAAGGTAAAAGAGGCTAAAACGCTTTGACTGTAGGTTTATTCTGAATGTTTCAACCCATGAGAGTCATAAAAAAATGGCAAGTTTGACTGATTCAAATTTGACACTTCATGGAACAAACACTAATTCTTCGATGATTGGATGCCAGCAAAGGATTAACTTCCCACTGTTTTGAAATTTTCAGCCCAAATTTCTGTTAACCAGTCACAATTTGACAAATGGCTGCCGTTTCTTGACTTTTTGCACTACTGCCTTTGTTTTCCTTTGGTCACGGAGCCGTGAGATTGTTTTAGCAGTGGTGAGGTGTTGTTCCTCTCTCCCCTCCCACTGGGTGGGAGCTTACCCAATAAATGCCAGAGAGCTCAGGTGTGAAGTGTGGCTTTGGCATGTTGTGCTGGCCAGCTAAAAGCTGTGTGTGTGTGTGTGTGTGTGTGTGTGTGTTTGCTGACATGCATGTCTATTTGTGTTTTCAGTGCCAGTGTTCCTTGACAACTTGGTGGAGTTTTCGCTGTTGACAAAGAAGTGTTGGAGGTCACAGAGCCAAGTGGAGGGAGTAAGAAAGAAGTGAGGAGAAAGCAAGGAATACCGGTAAGCCCTTGTTGTTTAGTAGTTTACTAGTTTACATCAAGGCTGCATAAATACACCAGCGTTTATTGTAGGACACCACCAAAAATGAGTGAAAAGTTATAGTATAGACTAATGTGCAAGCTCCAGGCCAAAGATTAATCTTTATACACTCACACATCCACATGTACCTTCCACTCCCAAATAAAAGCACTTCTACACTTGAACACACACACATGATTCCTTGGGCCACAGGCAGGGAACAGAGCCCCTGTTTAATTTTCAGCCTCCCTGTGAAGTTTGCAGAGGGTGTCAGGACTGATGACACGCAGGTATCATCACCAGCAGAGAGGATCAGTAGCAGCAGTAGTGGGTTGCCCACCACATCCACCCATCACAGCATCCTGCAGTCCACTGTGACACCCAAAGACATGACCCTGTGCCCTGCAGCACGCCCCCAAAACACTCAGGAGAGACAGAGATTGAACTGAGAGGCACCTAGGTAGGGTGGAACGTGTTGGAGATTGGGGAGCAGAGGAACAGAAGGTGATGGTGATGGGAGGACAAAATGAAAGAGTCAGAAGTGAAAGTTTGTGATCTTCTTTGTGGGGTGGGGGCTAATCCAGAGGGATGGCAGAAATAGAAATCAACAACCCTCCCCCTCACCCTATTCCAGTCTTTCCTTAGACCAGCCAAAAAATATATTACAATATACAATTTTGACAAAGGTTAAACTCATGATGTCTATAATTAGGTCTGAGCAGTATGGCGATATGTGATTATTATAATTATACAGAGAATTTTAATTTTAGCAAATACCTTTAAAAGAGGAATCTATACTTTCTTTCTATTCTCAATTTCGGAATTTTGACCCACTCTTCCTGTAGATCACCTTAAGTTCGATCACATGACATGACAATGACCAATTCACAATATTACTGCTTTTTGTTAAATAAGATGACTAAAAGACAAATAACAGAGTCAGAGACCCAGAGACTTCTAATAAAACATAATGGCCTTCCATTATCTCACCCTCCCATGGCTGAACTCTGTCCAGCAGAGGGCCCAGCATCAACACCACTGAATTCCCATCTGTCTGCCTATGTGTCTCTATGTCTATCTGTCAGTGGTTGGATAAATCCCCCACATCCCAACCCATGACACTCCATCTTTAATCCCACCACTCTTTCCTTCCCCCTTTAACTTTATGACCTATTAACTGCAGACCAAAATATCCCACATGGAAAAAAGTAGGGGATTGGCCACATACTATATATGTGTGTGTGTGTGTGTGTGTGTGTGTGTGTGTGTACAATTACATGAACACACTCCTCCCTTCCAGTCTAAAACCCAGTTATTTCCCACTACACGCCTTTTCAAATTGAGTCTTATCTGCCATTACCATCACAGCGCTCTTTCCCGCTTTCTCTCTTTTTCCTCTTTGACTTTCCAACCTTTCCACTCTAAACCATTCATCCACCACCTCTTTCACACTCCTCATCTGCGACCCTTTTCCTTAAATTGTGCTGTCATCAGTGTTTGAGCTGGATTAGTTGGAGCAGGGGGGAGATGCTGACCTGCGAGATGGGACGAGCTGATGGCACCTGCCCCCGGGAGGTCAGCTGTTACGAAGCCAGGATGGGTGGCAATGATGGTACATGCTTAACCTCAGTCTCCTTAGGCTGGTCACACAAGGGATACTGGCTGTGAGAGATTGTAATAAATGTGTTTTATCTAACAATGAGGCTCATTTTAAGGTGGGCTCCAGATCAACCAGACAATCCTGGAATTGAGTGAGTTTGTTTGCTTTGATCTGAGGGGGTTAGATCACAAGCTGGACCTGTCTGTTAGTCGTGAGGTATATGTGTTGCCTTCAGCACCTATCTGTTACTGGATGATGAAGCAAGCTGACAGTTGGTTGAAAACAGTAAGAAGGAGTTTAGAAATTGCCATTTTAAGCATCAGCAGACTTGAAGTCAACAAGACTGCAAGTCTCTATCTTTGAGTGTTTATGTGCAATTCTGTGTAAAGATTTGAGTGTGCAGATTTGAGGAATAGTTCAACATTTTGGGAAATATGTTCAGTCGGCTTTTTGGAGAGTGACGTATTGAGATGACTGTGAATGTCTGTTAAGAAAAACTGCTGTTCCTGGAGTCTCCTCCTCCGAGTGAGAATGAAACAACCTGAGATGTTAAGCTAAGGTGCTGAGCTGTTGGATAAAACAATATATAATTCACTGTGGAGCTATTCCACATGTCGTGTTGAAAACCACATATTGCTGTTCTGTGCTGTAATATACAGTATATGGATGGAAAAAATGGGGTACAACTTGCCAATTATTGAGCATGGGAGGTGTTAGTAGGTGGATTTTTAACATTTTGAGAGACAAAATACTGTGCTGGTATCACTATGTGGAAAAAGGTGAACAAAAACATTAATATTGGTATTTCTTTGAACTGATCTTGAAGATCAGATTCAACATTAAATGTACTGTTAGCAAGTATGTTTTGTCTATCATATCTGGAGTATCAGTGATGATAATATTACACATAGAGTAATTGTTTAAGTCTGGAAAAATTGCAACATCACTATAACAAGGAGTAAGAATGTACTATATGCCCAATATACAAGAGATAATCAACCACAAAAGATAGACAAGAAAAAAGGCTGTATGTGCATGTTGTTGCACATCATGTATATATGCATACTCGTATACAAGTAAATTGCATGTCAGAAAAATGTTCAAAGTAAGTATTGTGAACAGATAATTTTTTTTTTTTTACTGAAAATGTTCTTCAGGGATGTTTGAATTTAATTGAAAAGGTCAGAGCATTGTATGTCTTAAAAATGGAAATCAATAGCACATATGTAAAGAGATGAAAATTTCAAAATTCAACATTGCCTGAAAATTCCCCAAAGCAACGAAGCCAAAATCACTCAGGTTCATCCTTTCAAAATTTTGTCTCCCAATGCTTTGTTTTATGACAATTAAAGCTCCAATATTAATTGAATACCTATGAGCTATACTTTATTTATAGTGTAAACTCGCAAATGTTAACACATTAAACTACTATGCTCATCATGGTTAACATTGTATGATTTCTGAAATCTGTTAGTATGCTGATATAGCATGTCTCTGGCTGTAAGACACCTCCACCTACACGACACTTAACTGTATCACTTTATCCATTAATCAAATCAGCCTTATTAATCCATTATTAATGGATTATTATTATCCATCCATTCACTTTGTAGTCCCTCATTTTATTCATCCAGTCATGCACCCATCCTTTTGTTTGTTCATATATCCATCATCCATACATTCTTCCACCCATCCATCCATTCACTGACCAGTTGGTCTATATGTCCATTTTCAGTCTATATCTGATTCAGTGTTATTGCTGACTTGTTCACATATTCAAGTTGGATGTTGAAGGCTGTTCTTTCACCTACACCTCTGTAATATTACATTAAAGTATTTCTAGTTGTACCTAATTTGCCCAGATTACCTCCAGTGCCACTGCTGAAGGGGCTCTTTAAATTAACCTACATGTATATTTTATGCACTAGTGAGCATGATTTATACACAGTGTGCACAATAGGGTTACATTTACATAAATTAGTATTTCAGTTCATTACTGCAAAATATATTTCCCTGCAGGACAGCTGTATATTTTATAAAAAAAACGTGACTTTAGTTTCTTTTACCCCATAACCCCACTCTGCACATTAGCTTGTTTTCAAATCAGTGTTTTTGTGTATTTTTTATGTTTTGAATCTCCTAATTGATTATATTCTATATAATATTTTTTCATCTCATTTATTAACTGTATTATCCTCAACAATCTGGCAATCTCTCCTGAGGTGACCAAGACAAGTACACCCCAACTGAAACTGGGAAAAAAAAGTTGTAACAACCGAACACTCATCAAACAAATGTGAATTATAAACAGGGTTTTATTCAATTCAGTTTTAGAATCAGCCATTGTTTCTTTTTTTTTATCATGACATTCTACCAAGTTACGGCTGAGCTCTTGAAACTCTGTAACATTGCTAAAAAGAAGTCCAACCAAATTGTATTTGTATAGCACAGGGCATGAGATAGAGAAATAAAATAATACAGCAAAACCAGATTAATAAAAAAATAATTTATTATTAAATTAAAAATTATTAAAAATAATAAATAAAAAATAGATTTTCTATCATACAAGAGCAACATTATTTTGTTGAATGATTCTGACTGGCCTGTCAAGATAAAAATGAAATTTCATGCACTTAACATAAGTTGGATAATGTGTGTGAGATATTTATGTGTATCTTTTATGTATACAGTGAAGGAAATACATGTACAGGAAGCAAGCATTTCTCTTTTGAAAATGTACTAATTGTTATTGAGAATAAGTGAAAATTAAAATTTGCATTAAATATTTGTTCTGTATAGTGTACGTATCAACTCATCTAAGGAGGAGTTATTCGCCATTATTTGTGTTTTTGTGGGTCAATTTGACACATGTATACTTTTGCATAATGAGTGTGTTAAACTTGATCAATTGTTTGATTTGATTGATTAATTTGATTACAACCTCTCTCATTGTCTGACTGCTTGTATTTCTTTCCATGCAATGTGACTGCTTTCTCAAGCAACTTCCAACACAATCTGGAGCCAGCGTTAGAGGTGTTGGTAGGTGTTTCACCTAAATTTGGACTGAGGCAGGCAAGCTAGTCCACCTGCTTCTGGCCTTTAGGCTCAGCTATGCAAAGCAACTTCCTGACTTTAACATACATAGGATGAGTGTGATATGTACCTTCCAACCAACTTCTTCTTCACTGAGTGGTTGCAAATCAGTGTGTGTGTGTATTAACTGAAGGTATGGTTGTGTGTGAGCGTGTTTGTAAAGCATTCTGTAGACACTCTTGACTGCATGTTTCCTGTTCTTGTTAACAAAAGCCATTCATTGTGTGTGTGTGTGTGTGTGTGTGTGTGTCAGTTAGTCAGTGTGCATTCAAATGAGGGTGTTATCTCCTTACCAAGGGTGCTGAGGGCCTTGTCTTACCACCCTCTGATACCTATCTTCCTCCCAGTCATCCCCTCCATACCGCTCATTCAAATTCTTGCCCCAACACTTCGCCCTCTCTCCTTGCCTGCAAACCCATTTCCATGCATCACACATCCCCATATGAACTGTTAAACTTGTGAGGCTCTTCCTGGTTCCCATACTTTTCCAAAATTTAAATGCTAAGGATCATAGATATAATTCAGTTTACTGAATGCAGTCTAAAATCTAAGGCTTACCAGTGCCCTGATAATACCTGGCATTATCATGCATCCCGGGTGATCACAAGACGGCAGCTAGCAAGTACAGGTGTGAATGCAGTGAATTGAGGAGCATTGAGATCCAATAGTTCCAACCATCGTCAAAGGTGATCTGGGCTGCGTGCGGCCAAATTCTTTTAGCAGGGTCAACGCAAAATGATCCTGGGCCACATCAAAGGACAGCTTACTCAAAAGACATCCTCTAGCCTACTAAAGCTTAATGAGCCAATTGTATTTTTTCACTTTTTATTGTGGCCTGCCACAATATCATATATTATCCCCACGCAGGGCAAGAGAATGTGTACCATGGGAAGAGTTTTTTATTTCAAAAACCACATTTAACATACTGACATACTTAAATATAACATATATATTTGTAGTAGACACAAGGTAAGAAAATATGGGGCAGTCGCTGTTATATATTGTGGCTATCAACCCTTTCACACTGCTACTGGGGCCCAATAACACAACCAAAGGGCAAAGGAAACTAGGGACAGGGCTGGGGTTTACCACAGCAGGTGATAAAAGGAAGAAGGATGCATGAACTAAAACACCATCTGCACATCAAGGAACCCCAAGCCGGCACAGCACAACTTAGCCTCGCTGTCCCTTCCCTCCTAAGATGGTGCATCATGACAGTCACCATGAAGCCTAAATATACAGCCTGAATGATCTTACTTTAAATACAAGTTGAACTTCTTTGTACCTTGTCAAAAGGCATACAGCCATAATACTTCAGAGATTCTTAACACCCTTCCCCATGTTTACAAGTTCACATGGCAGTGTACTCCTTTGGTATTCATCCCAAACACCACTCTTGACCCCCCCATCAAGAATTTACATCAGATAGAGACAAATTGTGCCACAACAATGACAGTATACAGTGCCTTTTAAACTGCAGCAGTGTTGGCACTATGTTACATGAAGGCCAATTAATCAATATTATTGAGTGTGTGCGCTGGCATCTTCCATAATTCTTCTCACCTTCGCCACAGTCTATCCCCACAGGTGACTGTGAAGTATATAGTTGCAGTGAATTGATAGTTTACTATGAATAAAGACAGTACACTGTTGGAGTGTTACAAAATATGGTGTGGCTGCTGAAGCGCTGCACATATGAAGGATGGTTTAAAGGTAATACAGCAAGAGACCACTATATACTGTAGTGTGATTCCCTCGACCAGGTGTGTGTGTGTGTGTGTGTGTGTGTGTGTGTGTGTGTTTTGAGTGTTTGTGTGTTTGTGTGTGTGTGTTTGAGAGTGTGTGTCAGGCTATGAATTTTATTACAGCTCCAAAATAGACTCTGGCCCCAAAGCCCAGGCCTCTACACATCTTCAATTTCAAAACGGTGGAGAGAGGAAGAGCAAGGGTGTGTGTATGTGTGTGTGTGTGTGTGTGTGTGTGTGGGGGGGGGGGGGGATGCTGTAAAGTAAAAAAAGGAAGAAAGAGGGGGAGAAGGGCCCAAAAGAACGGCAGTGAGGGGAGGAAAATGAAAGTGAGCTGATTCAATCTTCAAGCACCTTACAAGCGTTTGCGTCAGGTTTCTTGTTTAAAAGGACAGGTCGGTGAGAGGATGTGGAGGAAGAGAAAGAGAGAGAAATGTTGCAAGCGAGGGTGGGGTGGGGGGGACTAATGTCCATGATTCCTCCTCGTTTTCCTCCTCTTCTCTCTCTCTCTTGCAGACATTTATTCCTTCTTCTCTATTTTCCAAACTGTAGTGAAAAGATTAAATTGTTTACGAGTGCGAAGCGTGGCTAGCGAGAGCGGATGAGCCAAGAGCGACAGAGATAGACATTCTAATTCACGGCTGTACTTAGTGCCCCGGTCCCTGTGTGGAACAACTAATTCTTTTATCTGGCTGCAACACTCAGGGCTTCAGCCACATTCAAAGAAAAAAAAAGAGATATGTATACATACACACATACACACACACACACACACACACACACACACACACACACACACATATGTATAGTGAGAAAGAAGGACAGAGGGATTGAGGTGGAGGGAGAATAAAAGGAAATAAATAGGGAAACTTTTTTTTACAAACTGATAATCAATCTGTACTTTAATACTTGATTTCATTTTTCCCACTCCTGCCACCCCCATGCTTGTCACCCCACCACCCCCCATCTTACAAAGACGGGCCGTCCAAGTGCAGCCTTAACCCTTTATCTTGACTGAGCAGAAAGACATTGCCAGCATCTCTGTCTGCACTGGGCTTGTGGGGAGAGGGAGGCTGTGTGTGTGTGTGTGTGTGTGTCTGTGTGCAAGAGCTTTTCAAGTGTGTGAATACGTGTGTGTGTGTGTGTGACCATGTGCTGGTAATATATGTGTGTAGGCTACATGGCAGGACGTGCTGTGATTGGACAGCTTGATGAGAGACGGATGGACTATGGAATGTGTGTGTGTGTGTGTGTGTGTGTGTGTGTGCTGGCATGTGCGTGTGTCTGCATGGCGAGTAAGGTGGGGGGATACAGCATGGAGAAGAATTACTGTTATCTCCCAGGCAGAAGAGGGAAGGGGGGGAGATAAGAAACTGCTGCAGCCGACAGAGGGTGAGAGAGAGAGAGAGAGAGGGAGAGAGGGAGGGAGGGAGGCACCGAGAGAGAGAGAGAGAGAGAGAGAGAGAGAGAGAGAAAAATCAGGCGTGCGAGAAGTCGTGTGTCGATGGGGGCCGCCGTTGTAAATTGGCAGGATATTCAGAGCGAGCTAGCCCTGCTTGTGTGACTGCATCCATCTCCTTTTTTTAAAAAAAAAACTAGAGGTCTGCACTTCTGATAGTAGCATTGTGCGTGGCACACTGTATAGAAAGCTCATCAGTGCTGGTTGCCTATTGGGGCGTTATCGGACCTAGTAAGGTAACTGCACGCTTATAGACTGCACCCAGATAATGGGGGGCAGAAGAAAAGAGATAAAGAGGGGGGGACCTCTTCTCATTAACAGCTATCTACTGCACTGCAGACACTGGGTTGTATTGAGTGGTTCCTATGTTGGGCATAAATTAAAACGCACCCACAGAGAGGAAGTGGGGTGGGGGTGGCAGGAGTGAGGAAGAGGAGGAGTCTTATAAATTACAGTGAAGCAGAAGGGTGTGGCATGCACAGGGCGGGGGGGGGGGTGGCTTTGCACACTGTGAAGTCACCTCTCCTCCCAGTCTGGCTTCAGTCTGACTGATCCCTGTCCACAGAATGGAGTAGAAACATGATGTGTGTGTTGGTATCTGTCTGTCTGTCTGTCTTATTTCACTCCTCCATCATCATCCATCGGAATCTCCAGTGACGTGTTTTGCCTGATTATGGTGGCCCGCAGCCCCTCGCTCTGTGTTCACTGAAGTTTACATGTCAAACAGGTAATCTCCAAGCATGAGCACTTTAGACCTATTTTCTACATGTGTTACACAAGTAGATACAATTTATTTATCTTGTGATGTGTTTTGTTAAGATGACAACATTAATCATAAATATGCTTCTTCTTCAAAATAACTCCTAACTGGATAGATCCGACATCTCCGAGCTGAAATCTATATCTTTGGATTTGGAGCCCAGCAAACAAAGGATTTCCAGAATCAATTGGTTGTGTCACAAACATAAAACAGGTGCTCTGTTGTTTTTACATTTACTTCAGTCTGCAGTGTTTGACACTACATTACTGCTTTATATTTAGCAGCTGCAAGGAATTATGGGGTGGCAATATCGCTTACCTTTTGCAAAGGAGGGTCCAGTGTAACCTATGCAAAGATGCAAGATTAGATAGGAAGCAGTGAAACTCCTTTCCTTTACTTTTAGAGAATACGACTGGCTCTTATCATGGGTGCCACTCGGATACTTCCGGGTCATTTCACTCAGTTAGGAACCTTCCTAAGGAAAACAGACTATTCAACCACAACCTAAGAGTTCATTCTGCAGGTCTGTTTTCCTCTTGCGCCATTCAGGGACATGGTGAAGAGGGGGGAAATGCAGCCATCCTTGAAAAAGACCTAAAATAAGAGAGAGAAAAAACAATACTCTCCTCCTCTCTTTCCAGACACCTCCTCCCCTCCATCATCTCTGCTGACACACAAGCATGTGCAAACAGGCTGAACATATACCAATGCAATGACACATGCTGCACTTGTGTGTATGTATGCATGTGTGTGTGTGTGTGTATATGCATGGACAAGACAATCATCAGCTGGTAGAGTCCACGTCTTCCTGATAAACCACCTCTCTCTCTCTCTCTCTCTCTCTCTCTCTCTCTCTCTCTCTCCCCTTTCTCTTTCTTGCTCACTTGTCTCTCCTCCTTCACAATAGAGTCTGTGCCTTCATTTGCATGGTGCAATTGGATCTCGGCAGCGGTGTGCTGCGGCCAGACAAGTGTAGCATTACGGGGGAACAAGTTACTATGGGGGAAGGTTAATACAGACAATAAGGGAGGCAGATAATGGGAATTGGGCTCCTGTTTTTCAAACCTCTTATCGGCCCTGGTGCGAGAAATCAGGCCCCTGCTTTGAATAAGGTGGTGGTGGTGGTGGTGTGTGTGGGGGTATTTAAAGGGCCAGCTCTGTCAAGAGCACTACTGTCATGTCCCTACATGACTGTGGGTTGTTCTGTGACATTTCCACAGATGGAGGTTGGGGTTGGGGGGGTGGTGGGAGTGGTGGGTGTTGGTGGCAGCATGGTGTGATTCAGCCTGCTCTGAGAAACTCTACTGTCCTGCTTCCTGCACATACCTTGAGCAATAATAAAAAAAAAAGATTTGTCTGTATTTAAACATGGAAAACTATATAAGTTGGGAAAGTTTTCTCAAATGTGCACAGGTGGTTGATCCTGTAATAGGTGGACAGCTCAAATGTGAATGCACGCAAAATGCAGATGCACTGAGATCCTATCACTCTGATCAGAGTGTGTAACTTCGACATGGTAGTCACAGTTATGAGCTCTTTCAATACTCTAGGTTTGTTGACTTTATCTTCTCCTGAACTTAACGAAGTACTTTTAATCGCCCAAACTAAACCAACTGTTAGCAAAGGTTCTGGCAAACCAGGAAAAAAATCCTTTTTTGGCCACAAGGGAAAAAAAGGGTTTTTTAACACTGTTGTTCTCCAACCGTGTCCTGGAACACAGGGTTTTAAAAATTCATCATAAAAATAATTTAAAACATTATGCATTATATTATAAATAAAGCCTAATATTCATCATATACAGTATATTGACATTAACATTGTTTACAAAGCAGTGCTGATGACAGAAGGTAATTATGACCACAATGCTACAACAAACCACAGTGCAGGAATGCAGCTATGCTCATAATTATTAACACCTTCCACTGATCTGCAGGTTCATTTTAATCCCCCTCCACTTACCATTACATTCCACCCCTCTCCTCCCCTCCTTGCCCACTATCTCTCTCCCACTCCTCCCAGGAGGTGAAGGCACCCAATTACCATGCACTCACACAGGTTCTAACTAGAATACAATGGCTGTGCATTTTTCATCCCATATTTTAGGAGGAGGTAAGAGGAGGGAGTGCGGCGAGGGGAGGGATGATGATTTTGTCTTGTAGGAAGAGTCTCCCACAGTGGGTGCAGCTGGAAGCGGATGTTGTTAAAGGTGATGGTGGTGGTGGTGGTGGGGGGTACTGAACACCTCATATTTGGAATTAAGTTTGAGCCTCTTTGGAGTGTAGGTGTGTGTGTTTTTGCATGTGTGTATGCAAATGGGGTAGATGGACTATAGGGGGGAGAGTTCTTAATCATCCCCCTTTGTCTTGTCAAGTGGTTCCCATCATCATGACATTTAAAATATTCAATAATTATCTCACTGACTTGATGAGCTTTCTCTGATGCTTATACCCCAACACACATATGTACACACACACTGAAGTAAATAAATAATGGGAAAATGTGTCATTCCCCATTCACTTGCATTATTTTGAAGGACGGTTGTTAGATACTTTATGGCCTATTGTGGGACTGTATCCATTATGTCGGAACTCCGTGAGAATTATGGGGCCATCGTTAATATAAATGTGTCTCTCCAGCCCCACTCATCTGCCTTGCTGTGCTCAGAATGGTCAGGTTAGATATTTTCATCCTAACCAAATCTAATCCTGTGGCTGTATCCAAGATTTTTCCATGGTGTTGGTGTAAAGTCCACTGCACCGCACTGTGAGCAGCTACAATTGAAGGAAGGAGAGAATGAAGCACTCTGTGTTTGTGAGCACAAAGCTGGAGTTGTGACGTGGTTAGCTTGGTTTAGCATAAAGACATAAAGTAAGTCCAAAACATACCTACCTATGACACTGAAGTTTACTAGCACATTGTGCATTTGTGAAAACCAAGTCAACACAGGGTCCATTTCCATTTCCTCATTCATTTCAGTCTTCTTGACCATAGCAAATGGGCTTCATTAGCAGATGATTCTAATTCATAATTTTATCTTTGTTTAAACCAAGCCTCATTGAGCTTGAGTGTGTTATGTCTCCACCTCTTGCAGGTGCTTCAAAATGAAAGCTCATGTAAACTGGAAGTCATGCCACCTTCTGTTCATGCATTCATAAGCAGGTAAATGACTATTGACTTTGAATAATAGCAGATGATGCAGACACTGGCAACACTGTTTTGAAAATCATCAGTATTGGTCCATAGAAAACAACATATACAGTCCACATATCTCACCAGTTCACAGACATCATGAACAGAAAATAGATGGGGACAGATATCCTCCTGGGGAATGGCAATCCATTTGTTTTCATTTTGCAGATGGCCATTGCCCCACACCCAACCCCACGTTCAGATCACACACACCACCTCCCTTTCCCTCAGGCTGCATGTCTTATTCACCTTACCCCCACCCCTGCCATACACCTCTTTTTAAGCCATAATAGCACTAGAGAGGTGGTGGTGGGTAAGCAGTGACCTACTAAGGACCAGAGGTGAATTTGATTTATCTGTATACCTGTTGATTTAAGCTCATCGCGGCATGTTATAAATCAGGTCATACCTGCACCAGAGCAAGGAGGCTCTGCTTCCTCTGCACTGTACACAGAAAGAGTTTTATTCATTAAACACACCTGACACTGCATGCGTACTGATAAAACACAGTGTTGTACAGGTTCTGTTTTTTCAACGGCTGATTAAATTTCCTTCATTCTGGAATAAGAGAGTATACAAATTGATGTATATTCTAAATACTACTACAGGTTGGTTAATCCTCCCTTTAGCACAACCAGTGAGTTCTCCACACAAACTGATACCATAGCAGTTGCCAATCAGAAACAGTGTATATGGATTTTTTTTTTCATTTCAATTTTGCCAGTTCATCCCAGTGAGTCTGTGCCCTTTTCCAATTCATTCCTATCCTTTTCTGTTTTTGTTCAAGCTTTCTGATTTTCATACTTATGGATGGAAATATTAATCAAAATGGATAAATTAGGTCCCAGAACATGAGGCAGAGACCTGCCTCTGTCCATGGTGCTGAAGCCTCCACAGCTTCATGCCATTCTGAGCCAAGAATCAAGTCAAGTCTGCAGCCTTCTTGGACAGTGGTTACATTTACCTGGCACTTTTTAAGTCTGACTATTGTGTTAGTTTGAGTAAACTGTGCATGTAAAAAGAATATTAAGTTGCATGGACTGTACCAAATGAACTGTCAATGCTGTACAGAGTTTTAAGGTGCAATATGCGGGAAGGTCAAGAGAACAAGAGCACAGGACTGAGAGGAGTAGTTGCAGGAGTAGCCGTAGGACTAATAAGGCACAAATTCATTGTTTAACAGTGCTCAGCTCTGATGAGCCCTGCCTAAGGTAAGCTAAGTTAAACTTCCATATCAAATAGTTACATCTCTGAACCAGTGTCCTGGCCTTTGGTCAAGATGGAGACAGTGGGGTGAAGTAACTGTCACCGGTATCAATGTAAAAAAACCAAATGTTTCTGAGGGTTTTTTTTTTGCCATTGTTGACATTAAAACAACAGTTATACAGACCTAATCATGTGTAAGTGAATCTGGGATGACGACAGCAGCTTCAAGATTAGTTCAGTGTTAACATCTCTGCAACTCTGCTCAGTAATATCAGTAGGTTCTAAAAGATGCAAAAGCTAGCAAGCCATTTGCCACTAAAAATATGGTCTATTTGTTTCTTATTTATTATATGACAGCTCTTGTACATGACGTGTCACCCTTTTCACTACCACTTGAAGCCATGAAAAATGTATTTGAATAAGTATGGGAGGATGCCTCAATCAGGAAGAAGTAAATTACATTTAATCATTTAAATACAATTTAATTAAGAGCCATGGAGAGGGAAATACTTGATATGAAAGAACCAATAAACAGATCTGAGCCTCACCAAAGGAAAATCTTCCAGCTAACTCAATGAAAGTAATAACAAATATAATAATAATCCATGGTCTGACATCATGCTCCATTGTATTATTTATCTCAAAGACCTTTATTAATTGTTTGTGCCTGTTTGTTTTGCTGGGCCCACTATAGAATTAAGAGAAATTGCCTGGTTAAAGATTGATAAGAGCTGGGCCTTTGTGTATGTGATTTACTTGTGTGTGTGTGTGTGTGTGTGCATACATCCATGTGCCTTTTAGGTCATATTAGAACATCCTTTCCTTTGCAGGAAACTGTCTGTAAATGTTTTTATGTGCATTGATGCACATGAGTAATACTTACCAACTGCATATTTTGACAATATAATTTCACAAACAGTGATATGATGATATGATATGATGTTCAAAAATTAATTCTCTTTTTAGGGTGATTGGTTAAACCCGAACCAGTATATACTCTACCGTGGTGGGATATTTCTGATTTTCTTCATAGTTGTATGTGTTAAGAAACTTTTTTCAGCGTAACTACAAGGAGCTGTGATGTGTTGGTCTGCTGTTATCTGATCAACTAATAGAAAATGTCTCGCTGAACAAACTCCTTTATCCACTGCAGTGAGAGCCACCGGATTCTAACAAAGCAAGTAATAATGTTGTTCTGACACTGTGAAAAAAATGACCTCAGAAATGCTACAGTCACAATCTTAGTATGAGTTTGACTGATGGGCCAGAGTGGCATGGATCTGGAGCTGCTGCTGACAGGGGTTCTCCTGCAGGGCCATGCCTGGTATTGATTGCCTGAGCCTGGCCAGGTGTCTGCCCCGAGACAGGGAGAGAAAGAACAAGAGACAGACAGACAGCAGAAAGTGAGAGAATGGGGGAGGAGGATGGGGCAGGTTGGGTCGACCCTTATGGAGAGTGGGAGGTGGAGGAGGTCATGTGGACAAAAAGACTAAGACTAATGTATAAAAACAAGTGCATTTATGCTGGTAGCACACATTTTTACTATTCCATTTCTTATTTAGAGTTTTCCTATTCTTAGTTTTGACGATGAGCAGCATGTTATTCATGTTAGACGCCAGGCTACAGTGATACACAGGTTGCCCCATGTCTGCTAAGTTTACTAGAAAATAACATGGTTCAAAAGATGACAAAGCAGCATTCCAAATGAGTTACTAGTAACTAAGTGCTTCCAACAGAATTAGATGCTATCCGCGGCAATACCAACTGACTTGACCACAGGCAGACTCTAATGAAAGTGAAGAAACATCTCAAAGATGATCAGTGTGATGTGTGCTACTACTAGGAACCCAAAAGCACAACAATGAGACAGGAGTATAAGGAAAGTCCAGTTTAATTAGTGCAGTCCAGGCAAGGTAGCAAATCAGCAAATGAACCATAACAGGTACATTTTAAATTTTAAAAAAGAATATTCTACACTGGACAGCTTGGCAATAACATGCAAGACAATCTGGCAGAGAGAGTGACAGTGCACTGGTATAAATACTAAGTGACTGATGGGTGTGGCGATGGGCCAGTGTCATAGCATAGCATCTGAGTATTCAATGTGATTTTCAGTCACATAGCATCACCTTAGCATAACATTTCAGTCAGACTTTCAGTTTTTCCCCCACTTTTTGAAATAAATTTGCTAATATTCTAGTTTTCACTTTCTCATTATTGGGTATTGAGTGTAGACTGATGAGGGGAAAATGTGACCCAAGAGTCGGAATGCACTGTATATGCCAGAGATTGACAATATCTTTGTATATCTATTAGCATATTAGTGTATACTCTGTACAGCCCAGGGGAACTGCAATAATTCTCTATGGGTTTGACACTTTGAATGGCCCCCTTTCATAACACTTTCATGTCATCCATTGTAAAAAACTATTGATCAAAGCAGATTTCTATTACGTATTACGAATATTTTCCTCTACTGATGTAGCCCATGCGAAAGTGTTAAAGCCTGCCATCACAATTATGGAGCAGGGGGCAGTACCTACATTGGACTACATTTTCTTCAATTCAGCTTATTAAATAACTGAAATTAAATGGTCTGATTCAGAAAATATCAGTGTACTCCTAACCCTCTCTCTTCCATCGAAGGACAAATCCCTTCATCTGCTCTTTCCCCTCTTTTCTCTGAACATTAATGCTGAGCAGGATATCCAAAATGTTGTGGGATAATTTATTTATTTATTTTAAATTTATTTGAGTGGTGCAAACCATTAACAGAATGATGCACTAGCAATACCCTAGTTTAGAAATCCATCCAATAGAATCTTGTCACCTCTTTCCCCAACATCATTTTGTTAAAGTAATGGTGACCCTTCCCTCATCTCTGCCAACCCCCCACCTATCTTTCTTGTGTTGAGATGCTTTTGATGTCCCCACATCTTCTTTGGAAGTTAAGGGTAAGGGCTTAAAGGGGTTTTATCTCAAATTCATCACGACTTCAGCTGCTGCTGGGTCACTGATGGACGGCCATATTCCTCAGAGATGGCGTTTATTGCAGAGGGCTGTTAGGGGAGTATCAGAAAGCAGCTGAATGTCACTTTGGTCAGAAACACTGTCCAAGGGTGAACCTTTTTAGAACTTTGTGTGGAGATGGACAGTATATGGCCAAACCTATGTAGACACCCCTGTTCACATTAAGTGTATGATATAGGTCTGTTACTCATTGTCTGTGCTAGGTATCATGGGGGCTCATGGTTAAAGGACCCAAAACGCAGACAGGAGGCAGGCGGAGAGGTGCAGAGAAGTGAATTTAATAACAAAAAAGGCAGAAGTCCCAAATGGAAAAAAGGCAAAAATGTGAAAACCAAAAACTTAGTGAATAACAAAATCCAGACTTGGAAGAAAACTCAGCCAATGCTAGGTGGTGAACAGAGAAAATCAAGAGAACACAGGGTCCACTGAACAGAAGAAACAAATTGATAAAGACAAAGGGACAGACCAAGATGTATATACACACAAGAGAGGCAGGGATAATGAGATACATTAGGGAGGGGCAGACAATCTGTCAGACTGAAAGTAAAACAGAGATCAACAGAGAGACACACTGGGAAAACTACAAGATAAAACAGGAAATAAAAACCCAAAACAAAGCACCAAAAGCGTTAAGTTTCATCTAAGCATCTCTCGGGAAAGGCTGTGACACTAGGTGCCCTATTTTCAGTGAAGTGAATCTTAGAGCTTTAGCATACATTGACAGTTCCTGTTTGCTGCAGAAGAACCTGACTGGCCTCTGCACAACCTATGTTAATGACTGAACAAACAAAAAAGATCTGCATGTTTACAAGGCTGGAGTCGAAACCAGGCAAGACCCACAGAAGCCTGAAGACTCCAGGGTCAGCAATGCAATTAGTTTGTGGTCATTTGATGAATTGTGAACTTGTGTGCACACACTATATGTACTAGTTAAACATAAGGGACACAGGCATACACATAACAGAGGGCGAGAGGGAAACTGGGTGTAAGATTGGGCTAATGGCTGATTTTTGTCCATTGGCCCCACTGGAAGATTAGATGAGTTTAAATATGTGTGAATGTGTGTGATAATTGACACACAACTTAAAAGGAGGTGAAAAACAGACACACAGAGCTTGCCAAAACTTGAGGGTCATCAGAAATACGTTGACAACATCATTTATTAATACAGTCATTTTCCCTCATATTATGCAGTATTGCACCTGGAAACAATGTTGCTGAAACAGAGTTTGAAGGTCAGAACATCAGAAAAAGCTGATCCTAAACAGACTTAAACTGCAGAAGCTGAGGGAATCTGCAGAGTGGGCGAATGGGTTCAACACAAAAAAACCCATATTGGTTTTTGTGGGTGTACTACTTGTTCTCGATCGCTGATATTTTATTTGACTATTTGAGAAACAATGTCAACATGATATTTATGTCACTCTCCTAGAGTTTGCTTGCTCTATTTTTGTCTTTGTGTTGTTATGTAAATTTATTATTGCTTGTGGGGTAGTGTGGTGTTTTGCAGTCATTTTCTGTGTGTAGTCCTGATTGCCACATGCACTTGTATGTTTTAATAGCATTTATAAAGGTATCTTTACGTGATTGCATTCTACATGTTCTAATTTTGTTTGTCTACTTTTTGTCTTTCGTGTTTCTTTGTATTCATGTCACTTTAAATTTGTGTGCTCTCCATGACCAATACATAAATAGAGTAAATCAAGTAAGTTCATATGTTTTGGTTCTAAATGTGATACCTCCAATGCACATGTAGAGGCAGGACCAAGTGTCAACACACCCAGCCCACATAGTGAGGGCACATTTCCCTCCGATTAGTTTTGTAAATCAAAAACCAATACATATAACATGCAAGAATTAATTTGTTTTATATTCCTTGGTTACATTTTTTGTGGAGCACATTTGGAAGATTTAGAACGTATTTGTGCCTGCTGCTAACCACCATTATATGCTTCAATTCATACATCTATTTGTGAGCTCATAAAACAGGCATTGACTACCCATGTAAATTGTGTTCCCTACAATAAATTATGTGCATACTTGCAAAAATACATAACTGCTGTCGGTCTCCCCGCTCCATGTCACTGGTATACTAATAGCAGCGTGCTAGGAGGCCAATGATGCCACTTCCATTATTTTTCCATTTAGCCATAATTTTTGCAGAGGAAGTTAAGAGTTGGTGAAATTGCCTCCCTCTGCTTTCCTTGTGCCTGATTACCACCATCCTCGCTCCCTGTTTCGCCGGCTGGCTCTACATCTCCAATAGTGTCCGCTCTGTTTTTTTCCCCCCTTCTCATTCAGCTTCTGAGGCATGTGGGGGTTTGTTTTTATTCTTGCGAGTGGATCGAAAACGCCAGTGACCTGTACTAGCCTTCGGTTCAGTGGGCGATTCCTCAAGCTGTGGAGGCTACAAGCTCAGGGGTTACAGGTCAAGTTATCCCACAGTGAAAGGGACACCAAGGGAAAGTAATGCAGCCAAGATCTGCTTTGTATGCCTGGCTGATACAAACTTGATTATTGTCTCATAAATCCTTTATCACTACTTAAATTATATATTCTGCTACTGCTCCCAGATCTGAAAATTATAACTGAATGAGGTACCAAACAAACTTTTTCCTTTAATCATCCTTAGGATGTGTCCAAAACTTGTCTGGAGTCCACCTGTGGCCATTTAAACTGATTTATTTTATTATTATTATTTTTGATTTGTTTCCTCAGATCTCTAACTCCTCCCACAGGTGATCATCGACCCAAACTGAGTAATCTAGCATTTTGAAGTTCAAAAACTTACGTACAAACCACAGTGAAACCACATTGGACAGTTTATGCTAAATTTGTCATCCATATTCTTTAATACTGCTGCTAAAAAGACGTTGTCTGACCTTGGACTGGCAGCTACTGTTATGGAGTGAAAGTTGGTGTTCAATTTGTCTCTGTGCTACTGCCAGCTCAGCTGTCAATCAAACACATACTCTGGCCAGCCCACTCAGAGGCTAAAGGAGCCTTTCTGACTGCTATTCTGTCAAATACAAACATCATGGGTTGTAGAATTTAGTCTGCAATGACTTTTGAGATTATAGGCAAACTACAATACTTAATCAATACCAATTTACATATTGTATGCAGCATATTTTGAGAGGAATATCACTTTATGATAAGAGTAATTCAGTAACTTAATGATCTGTGAATGCGTCTATTATTTCTGTCTCAAAAAGTGTAAGATTAGAAAATATCAACTATTTGAAAAAGATCTGTAACACAAATGTGTGGCTTGGGTTTGTGTGTGTGTGTGTGTGTTTGTGCTTGTGTGTGCGGACAACTTCAGAGCTTGTGTGTATGTGTGCTCAGCAGCTCTGGTGACCTTCAGTTCTCAGTCGTTGTATGTAAACTCTCCTTGCCAATCCTGCATCACTCAGCCATCTCTCTCTCTTTCTCTGTCCCAGTCTCTCTCTCTCTCTCTCACACACACACACACACACACACACACACACACACACACACACACACACACACACACACACATAAACACACTTAGGGAGAGCTCTCTCACAGCTCTTACGGTTGTGGAAAACCAATAAAATTGCAAATTTCCCCTCATATTTTCACAATATCCTAAATAAACAGCAGCCTAGCTTTGCACACCCCCTCACCATCACTCTCTCTCTGTCTCCCTCTCCCCCCCCCTCCCCCTTACATTAAATATTAATCCATATGTGGCTAGGATGACTCCAATCAGTGGAGGGCTGACATATAGGGAGACGGTGGCTGCCCCTCTCTAGGTAAACAGTAAGGAGTTTGTTAACTCCCCACACATTCATCCCCACCCCCAGAACCACCACCACTTCCATCTTACTCTCTCATGACATTCTTCTCCTAATTACACAGATTTACCCTCTATGGAAACTGGGGAGGGAGTGTACTCACAGGTTTTAATTCAGAAAAATCCATAATCCATAATGTTGATCAGATGCACAACAGACTGTCTGACGAAGTCTGTCTTGTAACACATACATACATACAAACACACCTTATGTAATGAAATGTGAGCTCTCTGTATGCTCTCATGCCTTTTATGGTTTATATGTCCAACAAATGTGTGTTTGCACATGCTGGTGTAAATCTAATTATTTTTACAGTTGTATGCAAAAGTTAGGCCACCCCTGGCAAATTCCATATTTTCATGAGTTTTGAAGCGAAAAGAAGTAAATATGACCCCGGCAGCCAAGAGAGACACCAGCAGACATCAAAATAAGCCTTTCGTCAAAAATTAATGCCTTTTTTACTTTTACTTTCATGAACTTGAAAAAAAATATAAAAAGTACAGTAACAGTAACAACGCCATCCCCCCTTTTTGTAGCCAGTTAAGAGTCTTTCTATTCTTTGAGGTCTGCCTTGGATCATTGTCCTTCTGCAGAAGCCAGCATGTTTTCAATTTCACTTTCTTGACTATAAGTTTGCATTCATATTTCTGCCACACAACACCAAAGAAAAATACTTCAACCCCACGTTTTACTGTTGGCAAGGTGTTCTTTTTCTTTTTCTGTTTTTTTTTTTATTGTTGACAAAGAGCTCAGTTTCGTCTTCATCTTTCCACAGTACTTGCTTCCGAAATGACTCTGACTGATCCAGATGTTGCTTTGCAGATGTAAGATGACTTTCGTGATGAGGCCAAAGGTAAAGTTTCCTTCTTGTGACTCTTCCAACAAGACCATGATTATCTGAGCAATGCTGCACAGTGCAACGGTGCAACACCACCCTGGTGTCAGATAAACCCTCCTGCAGCTTCTTTGCCCATAACGGGAATCTGTCTTATTTCTGGTCTTGCCTTTCTGCCCAGCAGACCAGTTATATCCGAGAGTTCGCTTGGTTCTTCACATTCCATCATGACTTCAAGCAGGAAGTGCTTAAATAATGTTTTATAGGTTTCCCTGCTGTAATGCATTGATTAGCTTTATTTTCTGATCCTAACTCACTTGCTTCCTGTAACTCTTGCCCTACCTTGGAAGTGCTGATGAATCAGATATGCTCTAATGTCTAAATTAAGTTTTTAGTGTTTTAACAAGTACAACGTGCCCAAACTTCTGCAAATGCCACAAATATTGTTTAATTTTATTTAAATTTCATGAAAGTTCATGAAATTAAAAGGCAACAATGCAATGAGGAAAGCACTGATGATGATGAAACATTTATTTCAATGTTTGTTTGCATCGGTTGTACACCTTTCACAAACACAAACAAAACAAAGCAAATATTTTACTGATTTTGCCATTTTAACTTTTGCACCCAACTGTGTACATATATATTATATAGTGCTTTTACATGCTGCTAAAAACAAAAATTGTTTAAACTGAGCAGCAGAGTACAAAACATAATAAATAAATTCAATCAAAAGGACTTACAAGTAAAAACAAAACCTATAAAGATGATGTGTACGCGGTACCTCTACTGGTGACAATATCCCCACTTGTGCATGACATATACTGTAAACTCATTGAATCAGCTCTGCACCAGAGCTATTGGTTTGAGGGTTTGAGTCTTAAGAATTTAAGAACTTATGATACAGGAAACTGTGAGTTTCCCTGTTCTGTAAGAGCATCTTTCCTTGTCCTTGTGCATTTCTTTTCTTTCCTCCACCCCTCCTCCTCCTCCTCCTCCTCTTTTTCTCCACATAAGTGTATGGGAAAGTCAACACTGCCATCACACCACACGGGGCAGCAGAGGTACACGCTAAAGAACAGGCAGGTCCTTCAGCCACTTAACAGGTAGAACAGATTTTCATTGTCTTAAACATTTGAAAGAAAGAAAGAAAATACTGAGCAAACACATCAAGGAAGATACACAACAAAGAGAGAAAAAGACAAAGCATGACAGAAACAAACACATTTAGTAGGACAAACAAAGGCCTAAACACAAACAACAAACCAAGAGGAAAAAAAAAAACAAATAGAAATCAATGAGACAAAAAGAAGAACCAAAGAAAAGTAAGCAAAATCTGAATAAATTACAAAGATAAACAGAAGATAGACAAAGACAACAAATATGAAAAAGAACCCAAAATGGAAAAATCTAAATAAGGAAAAAACCCTATTGAAACTATTAAAAAGAAACAAGGATTTTTGTAATGGCGGAGAAAAAAATCAGCACTAAGATATAATGCATGTAATACCTGCTCACTAACATGTTTTGTGATAGGCAGTGACCCACACCGCATAAATCAGACATGTGGAAAAAATACTAAAATATAAGTAATATACGTGTGTGTGTGTGTGTGTGTGTACTATATAGTCACAGGGTTAACCCACACTATTAATGATGATATGACCATAGATGAATCTGTGGATGTGAACTCTGGTACAGAGATCTGCAGCCGTTACAAAAACCTAATGCTATATTCATGAATGGTTCTGGACATTTATGGAGTGAGTTCAGATGATTCTAACGGTGATTTCTCTCTGTTCTGATTTGACAAAAGGCCCGTTAATGCTTTTGCATTATGGGCAATGTCGTAGTCTGTGTGCAGCTTCACAGGTTTGCCATAGGCTATGGTGCCTAATCCAGACCTTCTGCTCGCTGTGGTTGCTGCTCTGCACAACTGAAAGAAAGTAAACACAACAATTGCATAGTGGCAGCCTTTTATTCACTATCAAAGCAAAATAAAGAATACTAACAAAGTCCCTCTGGGGAATATAAAGCATGGTAACATGTCTAGCATTGCAGAGGTGATGTCCATAGGTGAAATCTCATGATAAACTATATGACATGTACCTACAATGGGACACTCCTTGCATTTAGTATAAAGTCATTTGAAGTGATAAGTGAGAGTAAACGCAGATTTCACACATTCAAAAAAATATGGACGACTGACTATTTTCTGAGGAGCTTCGCTTTTTATTCTTGACTGGCTGTTGTCAAGGTGCGCTTACTTACGTCAGCTGTCACATCCCTCTCACTTTTCTCCTATTTTCCTGAGGACTTCACAGAGGGATCAGGGTTATGTGCTCAGTTCTTTTTTTTTTTTTCATTTTTTCTCTAAATTTACAAAGCACATACAGTATGTCTGAGATCTCTCTTATTTCATTCTGGTTTTTATTTCTGCTCAAATTACACAGAGAAAAATCAAATTCCAACCATTTATTAAATGATTTTGTCTTGATGGTACCAAGCCTGTGTGTGATTCATGCTTTGGTACTGATATCTGAAAAAGACATTTCTCGTCCTCTCCATCCTCATTGTCATTCATATTACTTCCATTTTCCCATCACTCCTCCCCTTCACACTCTGTCCATCCTCATTTTCTCCCTCTTTTCTTCTGACAACGACCAAAATTTTCAACCAACCGCTATCCTTGCATATCCAACTGCCCCATTCCACTTATTGTCTCACAGGCTCACTGGGGACACCTCTGCTAAACCCTGCTGCACAAAACACAAACATCACACACACATGCTCACATTTAGTCAGAGAACGCAGAGTCCTATCCCCTCCTCCATGATGGACTGGGATTGGCTCCCACTGTCACAGTGTGTGATTGCGACCTCCGTTTGACCTGCCTGGGATATATGGCGTCCCTGGGTTATCTACATAATGCACAGGGAGAGAGGTGAGGGAAGCCATCTTAGAACAAGAGAATGGTGTGGGGGGGGAGGGAAAGGGAGAGGGAGACAGAAATCTGGAGGAGAAGATATTGCCGGGGACAGAGTTGGATTAGATAGACAATAGTGTTGACTAAATGACAGGAGCAAATAGTGCTCTTTATTGGAAGCCAGGGAAAGACCAGCCGTTGTGCGTTTGTGTGCGTGTGTGTGTGTGTGTGTGTGTGTGTGACAAAGGCTCTTTAATGGAGTTTGGAGGACAGAACACTTTTGTTACATCTAACTGTATGTTGGTAATTGCACCAACACACACATTCACCACTGTTGTGATTAGATTTAATTTAGTTGATTAAAGTCTGCGAAGTATGTAATAGCTAAGGCAGCTGAAGATGTGCACATCTTCATGAATATGAAGACTAATATAAATATTAGTAGTAGAAGTTTCATATTTAAAAAATGATCGCACATAGACAGAAATAAGCAGTTGTACGCACAATGCTGGAAATCCTCTCAGCAGCGTGTGCTCAGCCTGTCACCGGGCAGTTTGAATGAGCTGGTCTGCTCCTGATGACCTGCATGCGTGAAGAGGTGCGTGCAGTCACACTGGAGTGATGCTAAAATTAGTACATTTCAGTCCAGAGTTTCAGGCAGACTGATGACAGAACCAGTGTCTGGCTGCTGCTGGAGTGGGGATGAACTGCAGGGAATGGAGTGTTCACTCCATCCCCCTCAGATTACACACCTTGTGATTGGCAGAAAAATGAGACTAACATAAGTCTGTTCATGACCTATATTCATACAATGGTAAGCAGTATCAGTCTGGCTTAAATCAGCGGAATACTTTCCTGAAAATCTATATAATTGATTTCTTCCCCTTTTGTATTGGTGATTGGTTGGCTTTTGATGATTACGGGAAGCGGAGTCACGCGATGGTGTTAGTCATTATGAAGAGCGGTCTCTGTCACAATGCCACTTTACTGCACTGGACTTTATCATGACAATTACATGCTGACAGTATGCATTCATTTACATGTAATATTCATTTAAAGGTTACATTTTATACGCCCTCCAAAGAAATATTGACCAGCAAACATCTGCACTCATCAGATAAATAAAGTGGATTAACATTATGTAGCTGAAATACTCAAGTGAACATTACAAACCATGCTCCATTAAGTGGTTCACAGACAAGAGTCCAAATGTAAAAACACGTCTCTTGAATTAACTTGTTGTTTGGCTGGTGATTCAGCTAGCCAGCATCCTGGCTAGCTCTAGCATGTCTCATATTAGCAATTTGATTAGCAACTGCGTTCATCTGACAGCTACCCCTGCGAGTGGCCCAAACATCACCAAGCTTTAAGCACTACATTCTTTATCCCCTCTCCACAGCGGGTGTGAAGTGATGCATTCAAAGAGTTGCTACAGTGTAAGATATCAGTCTGCAAAAGTCCATTATAAAGCTCTTTAACATCAATGGGCTCATTTGTTGGTAACAACAGGGGACAAAGGCAGCATGTAAAAATGTTAGTTAAACATTAATAGTTCATGTGGCCCAGAGATGTTAAAATTAGTTTTTTACTGGAGAATCTGAGTGTGAGTTAAATTAACAGAAAGTTTACTGCATTCTCTTTTGCATGGTTTAGCTATAAGGTTCATAATTACAATTTTATCTCTTGTGTATTATATTGAATAAGATCACAACCTGTGTTACTGGTTAAATCAAATGAGACAATTGTGTTATGAATCAAAATTTTTGTTTTTTTGACAGAGAATGCATTTTTTCCCCCTTCTCTCACAGGGCACATCTGTTTCTGGAAAATCTGTCAGGCAATTTGCTGTCATGGTCATGGAGACTCCATGAAAGACTTTTTTGGTTACTGGTATTGGACACTACTCTTTATTTCCTGTTTTATTTTGGGAAATATTCCTTGTGTGTCTTGTCCTGCTGTTACTTCCTGTCTTTGTTTCCCTGCCTTTCTCGATAGCCTGTTCTTGCTCTGATGTGCCTCACCTGTCTCCCCAGACCTTTTGCATTTAAGCCTCTGTGTTTCCCTCTGGTCTTTGTCAGTTCGTCTGCTCTGTTTAGCTCCTATTCTGTTTTTACTGGATGCTTCTTGTTTCCTTGTGTGGATTTCCCCAGAATTTCCCCGGGGTTTTTTTGTTTGTTTGTTTGTTTCCTTTTTGTTATTTGTTATTTTGTTATTAAAGATCCTTTCACTGCAACCTCCACTACCTCCACCTGTCTTGGTCTTTATTTGGGTCCAACTCCTTGCACCTTTGTGAGACTCATAATACCGTAATATGTGTGACATTACACCATAACATATTTTGCTCAAGTAGAGCAGGAGTTATTTGTATGCTGATCCCTTAAACATCAGCTAAAAGCCTCAGGTCATTGATCATCTCCAAACGTTGCACAATGATGCATAATCCCTCCCCATAATACCCCCTTCATAATCATCATGACAACTGGCAGCTCCCCACACAAATAAAACACACTTAGAAAACAGATTTTAAAAAAATGGGGGCATTTAAGAAGTGGACCATTATGACACAGTCCCTCTCCTTTTATTTTTTTATGGTAGCAAACGATCAATTACCCAGATGGCAAGAGATGTGGAGCAGCGGCGGCTGGCAGTGTCACACACACACACACACACACACACGCACACACACACAGGCACGCTCGCACACACACAAATTTGCACATTCAGAGACAAACAAAGATACATAAATTGAGAAGCAGAAAACACACCCTCTGACACAAGCTCTCTCTCTCTCACACACACACACACAGTCATAAACATCTGTTGTGTTGTACATGCAGGTATCCCGCCATGCTGCCGATACCAGCAGCAAGTGCACAGATGAGGCCTACAGCTGCTCGATGGTTCCCAGTGAGAGTATGGCACCGCTGTGATGGATAAGGTGGGATTCTTCTAATTGACAGTTTGTGGGGAAACAGATGGTTTATTTGCTGGCATTTATCACATCTTTATGACCAACAGAAGATAACGTCACATGGCAAAAGGAGATATCTTATTTGAGCATTTTACAAGTTTTGTGAGTGTTTTACTGTAAAACTCCGGCACGAGGATGCAGCTGCACTGTGTAGAGAGCCAGTAATTGTTTTTGGGTGGGTATTTCTTTTGCCAGTGAAAGACAACACCTTCTAATACCAATCCAATGTCAACTGTGGGTAAGAAGAAAACACTCATTAATCTTTTCTGTTACAGCCATATGGGGCATTTTGGAATGAAATAATAATAATTTGTTATATCAAGTGCACTGGTGTGTTAAAATGAACATGAGGCAATATCACACCTTTATTTTGAAGAACAACACAGTGAGGATGGTTGCATGTCCTTCCATACCTCTTATCATCCAGTATCTAAACGTCTTCAAATGTGCATGTGTGTCACAGGATGAGTGCATCTCCAAGCACCTGTAGACCCGTGTGTGCATGGAGGGGGGTGGAGTGGGGTGTGTGTGGGTGTGTGTGTGTGTGTGTGTGTGGAGTGGGGGGGGCAAGTTTGTATCTGTCAACCTCCATACCTCCTGCAGTTTCCATTATGCCTGTTACCATTCTATAAAATGGAGGTCATATCAGGTGCCATTTCCCCCAACCTGCCTCATCCAAAATGCATCATTTTCCCACAAATGACACATACATGATGCTACAGCAGTTGAAAAAAAAAAATCCCCGCTGAAATACAGCAATACTGCTTTTGCATAGTTTAAGTAGCTATGAACGGACAAATCAACATAATGACTACATTATACACACTACGTAGAAAAGAACTGCACACACGCAAATACACTCACATGCGTGAATATTTCTCTGCCGGTAATTCTTTCCAAGGAAAAAATGTGATAGCATTTCACTCTGGGTTCTAATGAGTGACAGTTTACTTTGGGTAGATAAGGAAATTCTATTAAACACCTGAAATCATAACTGATGCTCCAACTTTGCTCTACTTCAAACTCACAGATTTACACTGACCTTCCTGGATTATATGTGTCACCCATTGCAACATACCAGGGCAACACCTCAAATTGCTTAATAGCATGACTTTTTTTGTCTTAATGCTCTGTGAGAGCTTTGTGGTGCTTCACAGACCTACTATGTCTGTGTTTACTACTGACAAACAACAGTCTTTACTAGCATGACTGCAAGGACTTGTTTGTCAGGAAGGCTAGAACACGGATCATTTTAAGTGTGTAAACCTGCTAATAATGTTGCCATTTTCTGGAGTCGGTATTGTACATTTACCTACCTCATTCAGAGACACACAAAACGATTACTCCCGGTATAATATCCTGTCTAGCACCTTCCTCTTGTGCGTTTCTGTGGGAACCAGGACACATGCAGGGAAATCCATAGGCCATAGGCCCCCCAAAGTGTTACTGACCCTACATCATGAGGACCACTTTTGGACTCTTACTGCCCTAACTGCCCCTCAAGTACCACTGCGCCCCACCCCACCCGCCCACATCAGGGCTGCAAACATGGGGCTTTATTGACTGATTTTGGATCCTCCTCCTCAGGATAGCCTACTTATCCTTGCGGCTCTGCCTCCATCACAAGAAGATAATCTCCTGTTATTTCCTTCCATTTCTCATCTGCTCGCTCTATCTCTTTCCCTCTTTCTGTTTTGTCGCTTTCCACTCCACTCTGTTCTGTTGTTACATGACCGCCACCCCCACCCCTCACCTCCACCCATCCCTCGCTTTCTTTCTCTTTTCAGTTTGGAGGTAGAGGTGGTGAATAGAGAAGGCCTCATCTCCTGCACCGTCTCACTGTGTGTTCTTTTGTACAGGCAGTCCTCGGCCAGCTGCCTATTCACACAGCCTTGCCAATTAGGACCCCATTCAGAGAGCATGAGAGAAGCCGGGAGATGAGATCGGTTACCATCAACCCCACTCGCCCCCACCCAACATAGATATATTTTGGATTTAGAGCCTCTTCTTTCCTGTCTCACCTTGTCTTTGATCCTATGATCCTATATCCAGCATTTTCTTGTGCTTCATGTCTAGTATGGCTTGAACAATAGTGGTTTTTGACGCCTGATGCTGATAACAGTATTTTTGAATTCAAGGTTTGGATTGAATGTGTGTGTGAAATATTAATTTTAGTTCATACTTGACCCCTTTTCATGTAAATCAATGATTTACTGTTAGCTGCCTCTTAAAGAGCATTTAAATCTTAATTGGATATTACAATTGATACACTGCTGTTGGTGGGTAGGGCTTGGTTAACCCATAGAGGGGCCCAGGGCAAAAGTCAGCTGTTGACCCTGTTTCTGCTGCTCTGTGAACGTTATTATGTATCAGGTGGTAAAACATAATTAACTTTTGACTTGGGCTCGGGGCATGGACCATGTCACCTGTCGCACATTATAGACTACCACTTGCACCCTTATCACTTCTTTCATGGCGCTCCATGCTGTCCAATACACCAGTGCTGATTAGACTGAGCTATTAATGAGCCTAACCCAAGGCTTTCATTTCAAATTTAAAATGATTTGAGAAGTATAACTAGCAGAAAAAGAACTACATTTTGAAGCTTTACAAAGCGTCTTTAGTATTACAATGAGAAAAATAAATAATCACATTATTACACAGCAATTCTTGTTCAAATACAGTTACATTGTTACATTTAATGACTGACCAATGCAGGTAGCAAGTGGAGTTTTATTCAAACTAATATCAATATAAAACAATATAAGATTATTTGCAAACAAAAAAGAGGTCAGGTCATGTTTTATTCCACTGTGTAGAGTTGGAGATTGATATTAAACTCTGGTTTAACAATAAATAGGAATTACCTATTCCATCTGCTAAATATGACCATATGAATATACCACTGCTGCATTTGACATTTCTTACTATATAGTGTGGGATATCTAGATTCCCTGTCCACAAAAAGGTTTAATGTTAGGTTTCAGTCTGATTTCAGTTGTTTGAGCCAGGTCAGGATTGGTTTTCTCATACTGGGATGAGGGCTGAGATGTATCGGCATTTCTTAACGGTGACAAATCTTTTCATTGTTTGCTCTGACAGTTGCTGTTTCTGTCCACTGCTTTTGTGGAAAACATATGTGCCAGTAACCGTGCTGTGTTACTTTGACAACCAGTAACTGTGGTTGTCGTTGCCAGTGTTAGCTGCTGCATAACTGTAGTTCACATTGTTTGAATGCTATGATTTCAATTATCATTGCTCATTTCTCATAAAATAAAGATGCATTAAATATAATTTGTATCTTAATGAGTATATGAGCATAAAATGTTAACAAGATGTAAATTAGATGTAAATTATTTAAAATAAACAAATGTAAACAAATGTTCTGGCACCCCTGAAGCCAATGGTTTTACATGATGGACTAAACCACGATCATTACTAAGATGACATTTTTTTGTATTTACAAAGAGGCTAGCCTAACTAGCCTAACTGAAAATGTCATCTGCATCAGATGTAACTGTTATCACATATAAATACTTAGTGTTAAAATTATCCACAGCAGCAGCAAAGCTATACTGTCTGTAAAAATGGGTTGCCTATTTTTACTTTTGGTAAGATTATTATATTCAGTTTTTTCTATTTAAGATTTTTCTTTCACTTTAACACATTTTTCCAAGGTTTGTGCCAATGTTATACATGCTCCATATTTATATTATTTGGCAAGTTTTTTATGCAATATACTGATCATGTTGAGAGAAATATTCCAGGTGTGATGATTTTCTGGCTTTAAAATGATATCAAATGCAACTATTTCCATGGTCCTTCACATCATTTTAGTAACACATCCACATAGTGTGGGTTCTTGCCTATAATATAACATGACCTTTTGTGCATTTCAACAGTGGTCATGCATGTGTATAAAGGATGGACCACAGGTGGGTCTGGCAGGGTTGGAGCGTTGGTTAACTCAAGGATGCACTTTTGGTACTTTTACATCCCTGAACGCTTTAATCAACACAGACAAGTTACACATTCACTTCCTTGTGTTGGCTGCCACACTCGCACTCACCCCCACTACAATGGCCCTCTAATCTCGCTCTGTAGAGCAATCATTAACAGGCTGATTCCACTGTGGCCGAGATGGGTGGAATAAAAAGAAAGAGGAATGTAGGGAGGGGAGCAGAGGAGGGGCCTGTAATGGATACTATGGCCAGTAATTAGGCACCAGGTCCTGTGTTAAAGTGTCGTGACTTTGGGAGAGCTATTTAGCCTGCTAATGAGCCTCTAACAGTTTATTGATGCCACTTCTCCCATCACTTTTCTGATGCTCGCTTCCCTTCAGCCCATTTTTCCCTCTGTCCTGTGGGACTCCCCAAGCAACCATTGTCGCTAATTAATTGAAATTAGGACAGATCAAATGCATTCCAACTTTTCTCATATGAGCAGAAGTACCTGGGGGAATGAAATTCCAATTTAGAAACTTGGGGATTTCTGGACCGCCCCTTGAACGGTGTTAAACGAGGATTCTTAATGTGGGCATGAGGCACTAATGCATCTGAGTAATAGACGCTAATCTAGGGGCCATTGTGGTCCTATTGTCCAACTTGATTCATTGTGATACAGAGGCATTTGTGTCAATGTGGCACCATAGTTTTAGGCTTGATTGCTTTGCCTCAGGGCACTTTTTTCCTCAATGTTCAATTGCGCTCGCCCCAGAAAAGTAATAAATTAAGACTTCTGATTACAGTAACTTGTGTTTCACTTTCATTGGCTTTGGTTCTTTTATAAACTGTGCAGGACACTGCATTGTATATTTGTCTGTCTAAAGATAAAAATGAAAACTCACTGTTCCCGTCTCATTCTTCACTGACAACAGTCTGGAAAGTTTTTTCCTAAGGTTTTGGGTGCTCTCACTTTCCAACCTAGCCAACATATAATAATATGTACGCATCACTCGGTGCTTTTATATCAAGTGAGATTTTGTGAGCTTCCGTACTCACTCACACATCTATTATAATACATTTTCAAATAGAAAGTATTGTAATACTATTTTGTGCTCCAGGTCATTATGCTTTATGGTTTGACAGTTAAATGGGGTGTTATGGTTTTTGTTCACTATCTGATTATCTCAATCTGCTACATTTTCTCCTTGAATAAAGATATTTTAAGTGTTTCCTTATATATAATCACTAAAAATACATTTTCTTCAGTGCTTGCCAATTTTGTTCTTTATTTTGTTTCTTTTTTTGTACAAAGCGTATGTTATATACAGTATAAGTCCAGAATAGTCCTGAAAAGAAAATGTGATGACAATATTAAAATGGGTTGAAATCAGGCCTTTTGCCCTATTGGGGAATTTTAAAAAACCCCTCTGTTCTCTGCTCTCAAAACCTAGATCAAACTAACCATTCAGTCTAACCATTCAATCTATGCTCTGTATGAAATGAAAATGTAATGATGAGCATACATGTTGTTCTGATACTATTATATTTTTCCTTTTACTCTTGCTCTAATTTCAAGGAAGACACCAAGATGCCAGCGCATTGTCGAACAAATTAATGGCAGCCATGGTGAAACACAGAGAGATGATGACGTACAAAGAATGCAGCCAAAAACAAAAGACATATGAACGCATATTACATCTCAAATCTCTGTATTAGTTTAGAATACTGCTACTTATCTATAAATCACTGATAGCGCTAGGATCTTATCATACATATTTCTGACTAAGGTTGGGTGACTGCTGCTTGAATCATAAGAAAACACAGGGAAGCTGTATTTGCAACAACCACAATATCGCCCTAATCTGACCATGTTTAATTTGACACTGATTTCTTACTGTGATATTAATTGCTCTTCTTTTTTCTTGTCCTTTTGTTTTTTAATGAAATGTAAAGCACTTTGAACAACAAATGTAAATGAAATTTACAACATAAATAAAATGGTATGTTTACAGATCCTATCTCCCCTGTTCAGCCCTTTCTTCATGTTTGTTTTCATCCAGAGTCAGCCGTACAGGGAAAATTGAAGGAGTCAGCGCAGCACAGAGTGAACTGCTCCACTGGGGTTGAAAGAAAGCAGGGCCGTATGTCTTCTTTAAAAGTCAATCTCTCCCTCTTGTGTACTGATTAAGAGGCCTTATTGGCATGTACATCTGTATTAACACAGCCATCGGTGACCCTCTATGTGTGTATGTGTGTGTGTGTGTGTGTGTGTGTCTGGCCAGGCGAGGCGCGAAGAGCCCCACCAGATTGATTCACAAAAGGAAAGGGCTGCTTCACGCTTGTCACAGGGACTTTGGGGGGGCTTAAAACCCCCTCAGGGTGGAGGGTGGGACTCAACACCCTCCCAGACAGAGTATGGGCACCCAGCGAGAGAAAAGTGCTCACCCCTTTGTCCAGCTGACTCCCTCTTTCTCCCCCATCTCACACACAAACACACAAACACACCACGGGGACTAGGATTAACCCAAGAGAGTTCCACAATAGGCGCACATGTGTCCCCCTCGGTCAGCCTGGGCCCATTCAGGTCCTCTGTTACTCACCGTCCTAACAGGGATTAGACTTAATGAACTGGAAGGAGTTAACAATAAATGAATCAGGGCCTATAAGCAGCCTCCTAATTCCATCCTGTGTTCCGCTGCTTTTCTTTCCTCCCTTTCTGTTTGAACACAAGGTGTAATCCACTTGACTATCAAAGGTGCAGGGAGAGTATGAATTGAAACTAGCCCTGCCACATGCACATGCATACACACACACACACACACACACACACACACTCTCGCCTATCCCTGATGCAGCTTGCCGATACCATCTGCTCCCATCAATACTGAGCGGAAAGCACACACACTTTGGAGAAAAAAAACAAGCAAAAACAAAAACCCCTAAAAAACAAATTCAAATATATTTTATATTCTTCTCTAATTAAACCATAATATAAAACCCATTCAAAGAAGCTACTGAAGAATGGAATAGCTAATTAAATGCATTATTATTGAACGCAGCCTACTGTACATTTATTGTTGATGTAGCCTGCAGGGGGAATGTAATATGTTTGTTGTTTCTGTTTGCAACAGCACATTTGGGCACATTTTTTAATTTCTTCTGTAATTACGCCTTCCCCCGGCTTTGTCAAGAAATGTTCTGACATCTCAATATGAAATCAACTTGTTATTTTGATGATTTACAACTCAATTAGGCCAGTCACAAGATGCAGAAGAAAAGATTAAAAAAAAACGACACAAGAAAATAAAGGAATAAATAAAAACAGGCTTGATGGGCTCTGTTGTCTGAGAAACTGTGTCTCTGTGTTTTTAACTTGTTTTGCTGACTGTTTGTGCGCGTCTTCATTCATGTGTGTGTTTGTATGTGCGATTGCATGTGCATCAGTGCAGTGAGCTCCTTGCCTGCATCAGCGTGTCCTTCAGTGTTTGTATTGACTCTGGTCTCTGAGGAAAAACCTGCACATTCCTCTTCCCTGCCCATGTTTTTTAATTGGAGTGGCTGTAGTAGCATACACACACACACACACACACACACTGCTTGGTAAAGGTGTGTATGAGTTTGTATGTGAAGGCTTCTTTTTTTAAAGATTTTATCTGTCAGTTAAGAGACTTTTCAGTTGGTTAATTATGGCACAAAATGTGAATGATTAATTGCCAAAATGACGTAGAATTGAATACAGATATTTAGATTTCATGTCTTTGGTTCTTCTTAAGCAGACAGCAAATCCTAAATTAACTGAGAAAGTGCTGTTTTTATTTCACTTTCTGTATTTGTTTCAGTCAGCATCTCGTTCAGGCTGTTTCTTTTTGACTGCAAAAAAACACCTGCCCCTTTTACAAACAGGCCTTTTCACAAGCACTTTGTAGAAAAAAACAGCCTCTCACAAAAGAGAAAATAAAATCAGGCCTGGACCTGGTCTTAAACCAGTCCTTCTGTCCTGTTCTCTGTCTCCAGTTACACTTTTATAACGTCACACATCTAACAGTTAAACAATTTAAAGATGCTCGGGACGAACAGTGAAGCACAGTGCAGTGTATGCAGAAGGTTGTGCTGTATACTTTCAGCAGAAGGATAACTCACCAGTGAGTGGGAAGCATCGTTGCTGTTTCTATACTTTATATTGACACAGTATAGTTTGCAAATTGCATGTGGCTGCTGAAATTGCTGGTCTCCCTTGAAAATCCTGAAAATTCACGAAAAATCTGATTTGTCTGTAGCAACTTCATGTAATTTGTAGCTTTTCATCCAAACACGCCTCCAACTCCTACAAGATTTGGCCATGAGACTTGACGAGAATTGACCACTGATCTGCAGAGATGAAAGAGTTTAGAAATGCGGAATCAATCAAAATGTTAAATATACTGCTCACATTTCACAATAATAAAGGCATTCAGCTTCTAATAGCTATGTACCGTGCAAATAAATCGATATCAGTGATGCAAGGATGATAGAAACGATGCATACAGAGTTAATTCCATAATTGTGTCTCGTGCTCACTTTTTAAATCAGTACTACAACCAGCCTGCCTCACTGGGGGGACTAAATTCAATCACATGGGTTTTTGTGGGGGTCTAATAGTAGGACAGGAGTCTATTTAAGTGGAAATCCACCCTGGCCACCAGCCATATTCCAGTAGTGTAAAAATGTTTGCCTTTTCCAAAACTGCAATTGCTATAAAAGGCATCTCTTTAAAACTGCATCAGCAGCTTAAGTTTTATATCCTATTAACAAAAAGAGATCATGTGTTGTGTGTGGGGGATATGACTGTTTTCAGAATGAACGCAAAGTAAATTTTGCTTGGGGATACATGCAGATGAGAACATCTTCAAGACCATTACCGTAGGTGGCAGGAGAGGGAGGGGATGGAAAATATCACTGAAGAAAAGCACCCGTATTGTCTGTTGACTCACTACTCATTAAAAAAAAATAATTAAAAATGTATAATGCAGTCGTTTCGACTGTCTTGCAGCAGGGGCTGAGTGCAGGGCTGATTGAGCTGATGCCTTCTGACCTTTCTTCTCACACTACTCAAAGGAAATACTACCAAAGAATTACAAATATTACTCATTCCTACTAAGGGTTGAAGAAAAAATCTCTATGTGTTAGAATTTTGCATCAAATTCCAAGGGTGAATATAACATGTATCTATTCTTTACAGAGGATGTCAACAGCCCCCCCCAACACACACACACACACTCCAAGAGGTCAGTATTCAGCGACCGTTGCTGTATTCCTATCTCCAGTAGGTGCAGTATACACCCTTGGCTTACTGAGGCGGTGGAAGCTTCAACTGGTAAGTGTCTGCAATTCCAGAGGCAATCACATCTAGACTAACATGTGCGTTCAGGACAGTGGCAGACAGAGGTCAAGCCGGGTTCATCTCCTGTCTCATTCCTCCATCACACCCAGAGACCCCCCCTACCAGCACCGCCACCACCCCAACCATTCAGTAGCAACAAATGTAATGAATCCATCACATCAATGATTTTTTTCATTTGACACATTGCTGCGGTAGCACTTGGCAGGTGTAGGTAATTTTAAAATATGCTGTATTTCATTAATGGCTAGTGACCGAGCTATGTGGGAAAATAGTCATCGTCATATAGTCATGCTGACAAACGTATGTGTTGATCAAATAAAAATGTATATCTGCCACAAACATCTCATCACTTTCACGCTCAGAGCAAAATAAACCTTTTTGGCGTAGATTATTAATACATTTATTAAGACCACCGATACTGCCCCATGGCCACTTTTCACACTGCTTTTCATCTTGAAGAACATCTGAGGGTACCTGAATGTACTGCATAGGTAGTAGTTAAGATAGTTTTGATTTTGTTTGTTCAGGTTTGAAGAGCTCTCTCTGAGATGTATGTCCACAACGGATGTTGTAATTTTGATGAACTGATTCGTTGAAAAAAAATGCTGCTAAGTTGGCAGAAAGTTAGTGAAAAACAGAGCATGTCATTGGTAATCAAACTGCTTGATAATATGCTGAAGGCATTTTTTTTTTCATTTTATTTATGTAAAGATTTTAGGCTGATTTGAAGTGTTTGAGGAGGCAAACGTTATTCTGTTGCCAATAGAAATTCAAAGCTGAAGGCCTGAGTTGAGAACTCACATTCCCTTTAAAAAGAAATTTAAATCTCTTTACCCTTCAGAGAAAAAAATCAGAGGTGGTTTTGTCAACATGGAGTGTTTCCCCACAATCCAAACTCGAGCCTAAATCAGTGTTCGCGGATTGACAGCGTGGTCACTCCTAGAATCTGATGAGGCCTGTCATTTCCCTCTAAACCCTGATGAGGACTGGTCCAAAAACACGTCATTAGAATATGAAAGAAGAAATAAGGGGTCAGAAGTTTCCTGGGTGGCTTTCATACAAACTTTTCTTGATTGGGACATTTTGTGACTGTCATTTCCTCCCCCGATTCCATGTCCCTTGTTGACGATTTGAAGCGTCTCCTGATTGTTTGTCGGTGTCCAGGGCGATTCACGGTGCCCATTCTGCTGTTGGCTCAGTTGATGGGAGGCGGCCAAATCAATCCTGAACTGTCAGAGGCGACGTGGTGCAGGTGTGCGAAGGTGGGAGGATGGGGGAGGGTTTGAATTTACATTTATATATGAATGTAGATGCCGGCAGCAGCGCTCCCATCAACATGTTAAGACGTTGACATGCTAATCACAGGGCTAGGGGATGCCACCTGTCCAGTGAGGTGAAGGGAAAAGGAAGTCTGGACAGACACTCTCTCTCTCCATCTATCTCTCTCTCTCTCTCTCTCTCACACACACACACACACACACACACACACACACACACAGGGTAACATGTACTGCCTGCTCCTACAGATAACTACCTGCACTAGCCGTCACTCCTCTGACAACACACAATATTATGCAAATAGGCATCTGTGTAACAGTGTTTCTGGTGTTCGCGTTGCCCACATGGCTGTGCTGACTGCTGATCAACTTACTTACATTCCTTTTGTACGTCTACAACCTGTCTTTCTCAAAATCTGGCTCCTCCAATGCAAATTTGTCCCCCCTGTCTATTTCATCGTCTAAATGGTCTCTTCATTTGTCCCCCTCTTCTCAGGACTCCACTACTTTCTCTTTCACAGTCCTCACTTTCAGCACCTTAAAGTGAAAGAAATTTTTTTTCTTCTCATTCCCATATTTCCCATATCTCTTATTTGTTCAGCAGAGTGATCTTTGACCTTTTGCTGCTTCCTCTCCAAGTCCCGCCCCCCACTATTACGCGCGCTGTAACTATCAGTGAAACCAAACCATCAGGCCAAACTGATAAGACTCGACCCCAGTCTGACCTTTAAACCTATGAACTTTCAATTGACCTTAAAATGCACAGAGCCAGTCACAACAATCACAGCTGGAGCAGGGTTTTGGTAAAACAAAGACACATGAGCCGAGAAAGGGGTTTTATGTTTACAAACTTTTGATTGTGAGGTTTTGATGAACCCTTTGATTGGAAAGTGTCATTTTTCCCCACTATTTTTTTATGCTTGTGTGTCGACTGAAGTACCATATGGAACCTTCATTTGAGAGACCAGAACAGAATTTAAATTTTAATTTTATTTGAAACACTGTTTCTCACAATAAAGATGTAACATATACTTTTTGTGTATTTTATTATTTCACCTCTTTTATGAATGGCTTAATGTCAGTGTCATGGCTGTGTCCTAAATGCACATGCATGCACACACATACATATATACGATCTTGTGTCCCACAGTTGAACCTCACACTGTAGAGACAAGCCAATGGGCTGCAGTGATTACATCTGTACCCAGAGCAGGGCCAGAAAAACTGCCCTTTTTCACATTTCTATTATCACATTTGACCTTCCTCATCCTCCCTGGCCAGAAGAAATGAGCATTTAAGGCACACTTATTAAACATAATCTTGTGAAGTTATTAAAACAAGCCAGCTTACAGTGAGATCTGGCACAATTCAATTACCTGTGTAGCTGGAGGGAGAAGCGGACAGAAAGGGTGACGAGTCTTGTGCTTTTATAGAGCAGGAGGAATGGTGTAGTTAGCGTGGCTTCAATTAACACAATGGGGCTGTGGCGGTAATGAGCTTGCCTGTGATTGGCTTAGAGGAGAGATGGAGGTTGGCGGCTGTCTGCTGTCGGCGCTGAGGGCAGTGTCGGGGGCCATGGTGAGCTCATACTTTCTTGTCACTCACTTCCTAGTTAGTTCCTGGATTGTGGCTTTTCCATTACAGCTGGAGTCAAAGATATGACACTGTCATTACAGAGCAGTGAGGAAAAAAAAACTGCAAAGACAATTTATTTCATTTTTAAGAAGCTCTATGTTATAAATTACTGTCATTTGCTTGTTTAATTATCTATTATCTCACTTTATGCTATTTTTAGTTTCCTCTCAGTCTTTCATCATTGCAGGTCTTGTCGTATTTAAAGGAGCTTTTCCTTTATCCTATCATATTTGTCTTTTAGCCTCCATGACACTTTCAGTATCTTGATGTAGCTACTTCGTGTGTCTATGTTTTAGTATCTTGTTAACATACCTCCAGTGGCTCGAAGTACATCCTCTGGCATCCTGGAATTGTGTAATGAAATGTTTAAATTCCATCAAAGCAGATCTCAAGCCTCTTTTTTTTTGTTTTGTTGTTTTTTCCCTGCGCATCATATTGCATCGCGGGGGCTTATGGGTCCAACTAATTTTCAGAGGAAAAAGTAAATTAAAACTTGTTTTACAAGCAACAATATTCCTGCAACAACTTCTTCAGACAAATAAAACAGGGTCCTTGGAGTGTGTTTTCAATGCACACTGGACTTGTATGCAGCTATGAAAAACCTCAGAAATTCTCAAAATACAGTGGAAGAACAAAAGGTTGGGAAGGCAGTGAAGTTACTTGATCGAGGGTGTGATCACAATAGGCTTTGCTATGTGTTAAATGTTGAGAAGTTTTATGATATATACATTTTTGAAATACCCTATCGTACCCAGTGTATAAAAATGCTTCCACTCACCCTGGTCAAATCACAATCTTTTGAATATCAACTGCAGTATGTTTTTAACGAGAGGTGTATAATTATCTGCCTCTCAAGCGTGTCTTCATATCAAATCCAAAAATAATGGTCCCTTTAAGAAGACATTATGTCTTTCAAAAAAACCTATGTAGAGACATGTCGTATTTTGACTGACAGGTGCCTCAGCCCACCATTCTGAGCATGTGGTGGCAGCTCCACTAAGACCTCCTCCCCTTTGCCTAAGCACCCCTTCATGAATCAGTAGGTGATGCCGCAGATGCTACACACAGTTAGGGTGACAATAATGAACATTACACCGGATAAAGAGAGACCTGTTGTGATCTTCCACAGCTGTATTACAATGCAGCTCTGTTTGTCAACCGACTGGCACTTGCCAATGTGTCCACATGCATGTGTATGCATCTCTATCAACATGCTGCTGTGTGTGAGTGTATATCTGTTTACCTCTGTTTGTTCCAGTGTCTCCTGCTGCATGCTGGGATCTGTGGGTTATCAGTGTAATTGGATCACCTCCCTGTCATCTTGTCCCGGTGTTTGTTGATAGGCCCTGTTTTAATTTGGCCTTTGTCTCTAATCTGTGGTAGCTGGCCCTCACCGCAGTAATCCCTCAGATAAGTGACAGACAGATTGGGTATCTGAGGAGCAGCAGCCATGTGCCCTGGCCCCGTTTGTAAGCCTCTGTAAATACAACAGGGGGAGGCTATTTAATGGGGTAAGCAGAGTAATATGGAAGAGAGAGAAATGGATGAGGCAGTGTGCACTACTGAGCTGGGTTTCTCTAAGAGAGCTCAGACACTTCACTCTGAAGTCAAACCAAGGTCAACAGAAGGTGTCTGCTAAGGTCAGAGGGGCTCCCAGCATTTTGTAACTATTCCTCTGGGTGTCACTCCCAGCGAAGATTACTGCTGAGACTCACTATCTCACAGCCAACATTTTAGACCATTTCAGCCTAAAAGCCTCTACATCTGACTCATCAAATCTCTTGAAAGGAGTATGACGAGACTCATCTGCTAATGCTTTAACTTTTCCACCGATAGTATAAACTCAGACTTGCCACAGCATGACTATTTGGTTTGGCAGATTTAAAGCTGTGGTTACGGGGCTTTTACACAAAAAATAATCATTCACAATTTAATATTCAAGAACACTGTAAGTGCTGTGGAGTAGTATCATACTTGTTCTCTTCTTGTAATCAAAAATTCTGGCAGGAGTCATTAAATGTATTCTTTGATTATTGTCCTTTTTGCAAAGTAAATTTTCAAAATAAGTCTTTCAGTCCAAATAAAGCAAGAAACTTTAATGCTTTAAGTAATTATTTATGTTATTATGAAAAGCCTGTAGGAAATCTGTTGTCCTGCATCCACTGGTCATTAAAAAATGATGATGTTGATCATCATGCACATTTATGAGCCCAGAATTGATATTCATTACCATAAACGGCCACCGGAGAGGAACTGCATTATCACAGCTCTGACCGTGCATGAGCGCTTGACCTTGACCTCAACCGTGTCTTATCAAGATGTTGCAAAGGACCGTGATTTCATTTTAACGTGATAACTTTGACTTAAATAAAAACGTTTAACCACCGAGTGATGAGAAGATATAAGCACTAAAATTAGGAAAGTAAGTAAGTCAGTTGCAAACAAGCAACAACGACTCACACAAGAATAATCCTTTTGTTTGTTTGTTTTACTCAGGCTATGTGCTTGGTACACCAGGTGTGCGGCTACCAGCTAACTAGTAACAGGTAGATGGTGTGGTCTTTAAAACCCGACAACTTTTAATTAAACCTGCAGTAATACTTCTATACATGTTTCCTGCTCCAACCTCCCCCTCATGTACTATTTCTGGAGTTACAAAGATTAAAGTTAACAAAGATTTCGTGTTCATGTGTGATTCACAAGAACTATAACAATTATCGTTGCTCCCTAAGATAGGCTGTACGCCTGTTCTGCCAAATTAAATGTAACTGTTAAACCCATTAACTACAAATGGATCGTTCAAGAAAGAGCATCCCGGACTGAGTCACTACACGGGTAAATGACATCAGCACCACGGATGAGAGACAGCCAATAGCAGCAGCAGTCCTTAGGCTGCAGAGCTGTCTGGCAGATTTTGGCCGGCCTGTTGTCACAGGATCCTGGCTGACCACTGCAGCATCTGAGTGTCAGGGTGCGAGCTTGAAGAGAGGATGCAGTCAAAGTTTCGTTACAACGCCCCCGGCAACTGTCCTCCTCAGTGAGAAAAAAAGAGAAGAGCGAGCGAAAAGAATCTGCTGTCCCAGACTCGTTTGGAGATGAGCCTAATTGAATTAGGGCAGAATGAGCTCATGGAGGAAGAGTTCACATGCTTCGTAAATGCCTGGAGATCCGTTACTTAGTCTTGGCAGGATCCTCGGCTCTTTTAAGCTGACACTAAAACCACTGAACACACTGAGAAATGACAGACATCGAGAAGGGAACTCAACCTCTTTTCCCACCAGGGATTCCAGATTCATTCCTCTGGCACGCAAACATTCTCAAAATGTATAGTTTTTTCTTTTTTTGTGCACATCAATTAACGGGTGACACTATTTTTTTCTGTACTTTTTCCTTTCATTAGTTTTCTGAGCATTACCATCTATTCACAAATAATTAACTAATTAATTAATTTACTTCTCAGTATTTCATACATGCTTTGTTGTACTTTTGTTTAACTGAAAACTAAAAGATATCTACATTTTTATTTGTTGCACCTTTACATGGCACTGTGTACACGTATGTATGTCCAGGGCTGTTGCATATATTGGACTCTGGTTCTCTGCTTTATTAAGCAAACAAGTTAAACTTAGGTAAATTGTTTTTTTTAATTTAATTTTTATTTATACTTCCACATTTTTAAATGCATTAAAATGAAAAAAAAATCCAGAAACCTTAATTGTAGAAGATATATTAGACAAAATACATTGTGCTTATTATCTATCTTGGCCAACTGTCTAAAACATATCCCTTTAGTAGGCTTTTTGGTTGAAACATAACATTTTGTATTTCTTTCCCTTTATGATGATCTGCGTCCCCCTACCCTGATTTAATCATATCCGTCCATTTGATTGCAATTACAAATCCCCAAAAAATTCTATTTTGGGTTTGAGGAAGAAATTTATCTTGAGGAAACAGAACACGACAGAAAACCCTTCCATTTTAAAATCAGCACCCCAGTCTCTCTGGATAATCCCCTGGATATTCTGTTTTTCATCAGGAACATTTCTTTTAAAAAAATTATAATTCTGATGAAAATCAGTGACAGTGAACATTGTTGAGAAAAGACATGCTGCTACTCAATTTTTAAATTGGCATAAATTATTAAAAAAAAAAAAATCCCATTCACCTGCATGCTACTGGCAAACAGGGAGAACTTTTGGTGGCAGATATCCTAAGGAATAGCCCGATGGGGAATAATTCAAAAAAACAGTAAGATTTATCACACTGCTATTGTAGTCCATGCAGCAACTGAGCTTGTACTTTCTTCCTGGGAGCTGACACCTCTGACAGGTAGCTTTGTCTTTTGTCTGTTCTTTGAGCGGACGCCTGGTTCATGTCATCTCCGGGCTGGCTGCTGCACCGGTTCTGTTTGCCCTGTCCTCTCCAGCAGCAGCAGGGATCGCTAGCCTGTTTGTTTTAATCAGCAGTGTGTTTGCCAAAGAGCTTACCTCAGGAGATGGGAGTCCTTGTGTGTTCTCCTGCGATGCAGAGAGGACGAGGCCAAGTACAGTCATACTGTAGAGTCCTAAATAGTGTAGGCTGCCATTTTCTCTTCAGCTTTTCTCAAAAATTCTTTCCTCAGAACACAGTAGAACTCAGTGAAAATGAAAAAGTATTTAAGTATCTCCATACTATGTAATATTCTCTAACTTTCAGTAAAAGACACATATCAGAGTTCTTTTTATTTCATTTACATTCTGGAGACTGTCATGTTTTATTGTGATATGACCTCTAATGGACACCTGAGGAAGTCAGGTGATGTTGTATGTAGAGCAGCCAAGTCCATTTTAGGCAGAGGTTGGGGTGGATGGGTCCACCAAATGCAGGGCTGTGACATGGGAGATCGATGCTTGTTTCACTTTTTTTTTTTATTGCAATCATCAACAGACATCCTCAACCTTAAGGAAGCATTATCTTTTCCTAAACTTAAAAAAAGTAGTTTTTGGACCTAAAACTAACCAAACTATGCCCCAATACTACCATCAGAAAGGCAGTTTCAGACAATGTTAAATGATCTGACAAGAACCCAAGAAGCAGCCTAAGGTTTTGGCTCTAACACTACTACAATAATGATTATATTGTAGAAAGTTTTTTTGTGCCACAACATTGCTCTTCTCATTACACGTCTGCCTTTGGCATTCACATGCTCCACACCTCTTATCCCTCCTCTTATTTGTTTGCCATTTCTGCCCGTCTGCCCGTCAGATTATCATCGGCCCTCATTTAGCACGTCTACTCCCAGCCAGACATACCATCTTTGGCATCACACCCTTCTGTCAGGCTGCTTCTCAATGGCATCACCTAAGCCCGCTATCCTTCCAACACCCCCTTTTGTCAGCAGCACAAAGTTGATCTATTTACCCACCATCCCACTGATCTCTTTCACAAACAACCCAAGCTAAAGGAAGGAGGGGATGCAGAGATGTCAGCCAGCCAGTCAAACAACCAACCAGCCAGCTTGCCAGCCGAACACAGCTCCTTTCCTTCAGTCAGCTGTAAAGCCCATCTGCTGGAGGCAGCATTAGATGCAATATCCAATTCAATCCCTTCCCTCAACTTTCCAGAAAGCTTTTAGCCACATTTTAGCACACAAAAGCTGCTGCTCTGGCCTTTGTAGCTTGAGCTTCTATTTAAAAAGGTGAGGGTGAGGATGCAGGGGGAAGAAATCAATAAAGTGTCCTGGCTCTCAATCTTCTTGGCCTGCAGTGGAGGTGTTTTAGTTTGGGAGGGGGAGGAAGGGCCGTGGCGAGAGGTGGGCTGTTTTTGTCATTCATAAGCTTTGCTGACAAATCCTTGACATCATTTGGCGGATTGTATCGATAACTTCTTCCCCGGACCGCAGAGGACAAATCGAAATCATTTGTCTGGCTTTGTTGGGGTGGCGGTGGTGGAGGTGTGGGGTTGCCGTGGGCAGCAGAGAAGGATGACGTCCAGGACAAAGCCAGCAGTGCCAGCCTCGGTTTGTGACATTGGCAGCTGTAAGCATTTGTCCTCCAGAGAAGTTCAGAGGTCACAGCGAGACGAGACAGTTGTGTCATTCTCTGCAATTTTTTGTGTTGACACAAGCTGGACAGCTGCTGTTCTTCACTCATGAACCTCTAATAGAAAGATGCAGATCAGTATTCATCAAAGAGATTTCCTTCTGGATGTAGTTTATGCTGTGACATGGATCACAACATCCAAAAATCACCCAAAAAACTGGAGGCAAATCAGAAAAAAATGACATCAATCGGCATGAGCCTTGTAATACTGACTGATATCCATTTTAATCCTAAAATGCATACAAATATGCACTCACACTCGCTCACACACCAAAAACACATTTATCTCTCATAAATATGCCCACTCACACAGATCTGTATTCATGTATTCTTAGTGGGGGCTGTTCCAGAGGGGAGAAAAGAACTCGCTTTTCCTGCCTGCTGTTTTGACAGTTGGGGGCTTGAGCGTCAAATGGCAAATCTCTTAATCTGCCCTTATTAATAAGAAAAACATGGGACTGTCTGATATTGTCACACACATTCCCATCTGCACTGAAATGAATGCAAAAGGAAAAAGCAAAATACTACCGTGGTATTAACGTTACGTAATTTTTTTTAAAATGCGACAATAAAAATGCTACTCTGGTGACACCTGGATCCAAATTGGCATGAGCTTTGGTGTTTGGCTTGCAAAGTATGCATGTGGGACTTCTGCTTAGGGAACAGGAACGAGACAATACTAATCGCCGTGTGTATTTGTGGCCCAAGGGTTTGGGGGTGGGAGGGTGGGGTTCTATTTGGGTCTACAAATGGGCAGACGAGCTTAATTATTTTGATCCATGTTTGAGAGCTGTGAAAGGTCAAACACTTAGCTTAGTCTGTCTGGATGGTCCACTACTGACTTTCTTGTCCCATCTTTTCTTTGGCATCTTTCAAACATCACAGCAACACTAACTACAGCTTTTTTTTTAAGAAAATCTCTGCCAGACATCACAATGCTATGATCAAGATCCCACAGATGTCTGCTACATCTCTTCAAAGCCTGAGAAAAATATACTTAGTCATTTCCCTAAAACGGCTCCATCCAAACAGCAATGTTTTTTCATCCACGGGTTTTGTGTGTCTTCCAAATTGAAGTGCTTAATTTTCTGCTTTTTCTTTGACAATTTAAAAGCAAATTCTGGTATTAAAACAGCTCAGAAGAAAGAGGAGAGTCAGGGTGGTGGGTTGTTTGGGGATGAATGGATGAAAGTCGGGTGAGAGAGGGTAAAACTTAAAAGATACGATCTGGAATAAAGCCGCCACCCACAGCTTTTTGAGAAGCATGTACCTGCTGGCAAATGCAGGTGCATAATAGATGCATTACACACGATTAACTGTATGAGCTGTGCTCACAGCAGAGAACGGCAAAGGTAAAAAAAAATTAAATAAATTATGTTCTAATAAACTATTAAGGCCATACAGTGTGCTGTCTGAATACATCTAAAACAAAAAAGGTTTTTATACCTGTTCTCAAGGGCCACACTTGAAAGCCTGTCATCATGGCCAAAGCCAGGCAGGATCCCAACGTCTCTCTTCAAAATCTACCATGTCTTTGTGTTTGTAACACAATTAATCATACAAAAGGGGATAATGGCATACATTTCACAATTCCTTTAAAAGCGTTCATGGTCATTTTCTTTGTACCCGAGCAAAGAGGTAGAAGTTTGGGAAGTATAAAAAAGTTTGAGACCTGTCTATGTTTCACACATAAACACAGCACTCCCCAATCAGAATAGTTTCTGTTTGTTATGATAATCTTTGTTTAAGGAATACTACGTTTTTATCCCAGCATGCACCAGGAACAGGAAAGTTCCAAGAAATCCGAAAGAGCGAACAATGACCTTTAGGTTTTATGGCAAAAAAAGATACTAGGAATTACATGCAATTCTTTTTAACAGAAGTTGGGTAAGATCTCATTGTGTTTGGTTGCTTGAAAACTTATGTCTCTTTCGTGGGTAGTGTTCAGAGTGATTTTGGTGTCTGTACTCGCTCTACAGGGAAGTTACAGCACATGCAAGTAACAATGTTGCTGATCAAAGGGGCCCTAACACAGAGTGGGCATGGAAGGGTATCAAAGGTCAGATTGAGAGACAAAGTGGACTTGCCACTTCATCTCATGAGCTGTCACTGACAGTGTCTCGCATCCACCTGCTTCAAACAACGTCATTCCCACTAACTCATATGCTTTTCATTGTCCTGATGCATTATTCATATTATAGCTCACCCCTCGCAAAGTCCAACATTTTATCATAATAAGAGTTTTGCTCGCTGAGGACAGGTTCTGTCTTTGAGAGTCGACAAAGACCTTTTATCTTCAAACACCTGCTCATTATGTCTTAGTGCCCATATTTTAAGGAACGTTATCTTTGTGGTCAGTGAGGAGAAAGGGAATACTATAAAGACTGTCAGAATATTACCTCATGTGTTTTTGTGACTATCCACAATGTCACCTTAACAGTCTTTGTGAAGGGGCATGATTTAGATTTGGTTCTCACACTCCCTTAAATGAGAAACATTTGCCTAATCACGCTTGTTCCTTTAACCTGTTTGATTTAACTGAAGCCAAGTCACCGTCATTCCTACAGCTCAGTAAAAACAATAGGATGTGATAACATAACTGATAGATCAACAACAGAAGGCTCAAGTTCTAATATGCTGGAATTTTCCTTTAAGAGTAGCGAGGAAGTTGCAGCATGAGTGGCAGGGACACTTTGGGCAAGGTCAGAGGTATTGGGAGTGACGAGGGGGAGCATCAGAGGAGTCTGCTCACCCTTCCCTCCCCCAACCCATTGTTGTGCAACCTATCCTCTAGTGCATCCAACTTCAATTCCACTTCAATTTTTATCAACCTTCTGCTCGCCTCTCAAGGAGATAGGATTCAAACCCTGACACACATTAGCCCCCCAGATTGACTTGATATTGCCACACCCAGGGGAGGCTCCACAAAAAAGGAGACCCACTTTCTCCCCCCAACCTGTTTCCTATCGCTCACACTCTTGCCCTCCACATCATGCGTTCTTGCATTTCTTATCCTCTCGTCCTCTTCCTCTGCACTCAGTTCTATCTCCATCCCTCACTTGTCCATCTTCCACCTCATTTTGTTTTTCCCAGTGCGTGTCTCCTTGTCAGTCAACTGTCTGTACAACATTCCACCTCCTCTTTCAGTGTGATGGACAGACGCCACTGGGTTCTGATGGAGTAATTTGCTTACGAAAACAGGTTGGCATCAAAAAAGGAGGGAAAAAGAGGACAGATGGCAGTGTTGCCAAGTGATTGCAATAAGAACAGGGATGAGAGAGAGAGAAACGTGTGTTGGGGGATCAAGGGGAGGGTTTTTCCATTTCCATTCATCACTGCGGCTGATGGACAGAACACAGACAATTTATTTTTTTTCGTTTTTTTCCTCCCCTGACATTTTTTAAGGCAGAAGTCATCTGTAGAAGCCAGAGCCAGGTCAGAGGACAAACTTCAGATACGAATAACACTGAAAAGCTTCACACAGTATTCTACTCTAACTCTTACACTACTGTAAGTGTATAGTGGGTATTCACTCCTTAACCTTTGCAATGTTAATTGTTGCTCATTTGAGCCACATAACCTGTCCTTATCTCTGTGGTCAACGAGATATATTTTATTGGATAGTTTAATGAAGTCAAACCCAAACTCACCTTTATTTGGAACAGCTGTACACCTTCTCATTTATGTAATGAAATTATGTAAAATTATGCATATAAATAATAAAGGTCAGGAGCTAATGTTCACATCATACATCACAATGAGGGGAAAATGGGATCTTATGGGAGTTTATTTGACTGTGACACGATTGTTGGTTGGTGGGTGAAACTACACACAACAGGCAAGACAAGAGTTTTCCCACTCAGAATGAAACAAAAAACAAAACATCCAGGAATCAGTTCTGCGAAAAGAAACACCTTGTTGATGAATGAGGTCACAAGCCTTTCTGAGTAATGTTGTGGACCTTGTTTATCCCTTTCTGGCCACAGCTTACCTTCTAATGGCTACATCCAGCATGAGCTGTCTCAAACTGGTTTCATGAACATAACAGTGAGTTTCGTGAACATCAGTGGCCTCCCCAGTCACCAGATCTGAATCTGATCGAACTCCTTTGGGATGTGGTAGAACAGAAGATTGGCAGCCTGAATGTGCAGCTGATAAATCTTAAGAGATGATGTGATGCAGTCCTGTCAACATGGACGTGAATCTGAAATAAATGTTTCCACAGTCACGAAAAATTGGGGCTGTTTGAGAAAAGAGGGAGGTTCTATTCAGGCTCCATGTACCAGTACTGTGTCCCTGATAAAATGCTCTGTTAGCACATATCTCTTTTGAACTGCAGGAGGTGGAGTAATCAGCCATAAGGGCTATTGTAAATGCTCATGCTGTAAGTTTTAACTTAAACACTGTTCTCAATTTACGTCAGCACCCCTGTTGAATAAATCTCAATAAAGCCCAGAAAAACAGTGGTGTGAGGGGGAAGTCTTGTGGTGCTTTCAATAAAAGCTGCCTTTGACCTTTTCATGCCTTCATTAGGATTTTGACAGATATGTTTTTGGCTGGAGCAGGTCAGATGATGCGTTTCTTTTGGTCCTTTTTTTTGTTTTGACAGCGACACATTTAAACCCACTGAAGTACTTTTCTTGAGAGACGGGCCAAAATATCCCCGTGGTGATCTTACGTTTGCTTTGACACGTAAAAGCGGCACTGTCATCTCTCTGGAGGCCATAATTAATGCAGCGATCCCAAGCTTGCTTCTAAAATTAAATCAACTAATGAAAAAAAATGAAATATGACTGTAGCATGATGAAATATATTACATACAGTTTATTTTTGGACTTTTGGCCTTTTCTTTTTTTTTCTTCCCTCTTAACATGAGTATTTTCTGCATACTGTGTTTTTGCTCTTCTCATCATGTTTCCACTCATAATAACTCAGAGGAGAGGAATCTGTCTGTCAAACCATTATAACATTTTTTTTAATAAGACAACTTTCATATAATGTGGGAATACCTTTTGAGGCTTAAATACATACATAGTGTTGACGAATCAAACAAGGGGCAGCCATCCCGCACATGTAAGGTACCATAAATGAGTATTCCCAGTATTTATACACACACAGAAAGCAGTGACCAGCTCATGTGTGGCTGTCCGGCCGGCTGGTGATTCCTCACAGATTGTATTGATCTGAGACACAGGCCTCATTCATTACAGGCTGACTAGCAGCAGATGAGCTGAGGCTTAATGCTGAGCAGGGCCTTTCTCTGTCATCTGGAAAAACCACAAGGGTAAATTGTAAAAGCCATGCATAAGTAAATGTGAAGGTGGGCTGTATGTCTTACTCAGCATGCGTTACATAACACACAACGTTCCCTCAGTGAAACAGGGACACTCTTTGTCCAAAAGTAATGATGTGATCATATATAATGATGTAGCTAGTGGTATTTTGCCTGTAAGGGAATGTTTCTGCCGGAGACATGCCTTATTCAAGATCAGAGATCGATTTCTCTTTGCTACATGTGGAAAATGCTGCTTCACATTGTTGTTTGGAAAGTTTTTTTTTTAAACACATACAACATAGATCGACTCACCCCATTTCCTATACCAAAAGGGATTTAGTATAGAGATGAGATATCAGTTAAAACAGTTGAGGTACCCTCTAAAATCTTTAATGTATCAACCTGAGATTTGCTGCATGGGAGAGAATTAGGAAGTGTAAAATTAATTTGATCATTTGTACATTTGTACAATTTAAAAAATGCAAGGGCAAATTCAACCACCAGATCATTTATTTAAGACGTGTATCCTGTGTTTGCATTGAGTATTTAAAGTCTCTTAAGCATTTAATAGTTAGTTTGAACTTAGCATTATCCTTACCAAAAAAAAAAAAAGAAAAATAAGAAAAGAAAATGTTTTTCATTTTTGGATGTCCGATTTGTTTAACTATATTTGGCATTTAAGTTGATAGCCACAGCTGGTATAAACAGTGAGATCTGGGTTAATGTGATTGGAAACCTTTATCTAAGTCTGCCATGTTGCCATTACTTGAGTTTCTGAAAGTGGAAGTCAAATTTCCCATTAACCCTGCACATGTCCTGACTAAAAATGTTCTTCATTTTCTTGATCAAAGACTTCAGCAACAAATACATTTTTGTCAGCTTTTCATTCCTTCTGCCAGCCACATTAAACACCTTACCTGCTTTGTCGTAAGTGGAACAGGAGAGCACAATCTCTCTGAGGCATAAATAATTCCACCAGATTTTCAACAAATCGGGGGCCAATGATGACTGATGGAAACATTTCAAAGCCAAAAGTTGACCTTTTGTCAAAGGTAGTGGATAAGTGAAACAACAAAATAAGTGTTAAATCACATTATTTGGGGTTCAGAATGAACTCTTTGGATATACAGTACGCTGATTACTGATCAACCATTAAAAAATTTACGTATTTTAATTTTTTTGGGTGAATGGTTTATTTTTGAACAGTTTTTACAGTTGTTTATGCTCTGCACTCAACTGTCATGTATTGGTGATTTTCCTTTCATAGATGCAGATTCATGACCATTTGAAATTAGCACAAAGTCAGAATTTAGCAGCATAAGTTCTTTCTTTAAAGTTTGCCTATTTCTATTTGTTTTAGTTTTTTTTACGACTGCCGTGATATATCGTTAAGTTAGCTATAACATGATTCTGATCATGATCAGATCTGCCTGAAATCAGCGCAGAGAGTCTGACTGACGATGCGTTTTTTCTGTGCTGGCCCAGCAGACTCTGCCTCATGCATGCACCTGGATTTCCCTCTGTCACATTCCTGTTTCCACAGTGGCAGGGGCCCCATGATCCCAAAGAGAAGAGCTTCAATCTGCAGAACCTGGCACAACTGGCCTTTTTGATGGTTCATTTTCTCCCCTCCATGTTTTCACTCAGTTCCATGGGCTACAGCATAAGAATGACTCCCGCTTAACGATAAAATCAATGTCATTTTGAAGCAGGAGTGAGAGGGAGGGAGGAGATGAAGGTGGGAAAGGAAGGTGAAAAGGGGGGAAGTTAGGGAGGCGAGTATATTATGGAGCTGGCAAATGTGCCCTCATGCCAAGGAGTCAATTTGAGTGAAGCCGTGCAATGTGACATCATTTACTCAGAAATCCCTAATTTGTCAGCATTAATATTTCAGCCCCAGCATCGCCTGTCACAGTATGCCAGAGATGACTGATCAATCTATAAAATGGCTGCAGCTAATTTATTGAATATTTATGTGCAATGTCATGTGCAGGAGAGCAGCAGAAGTTATTCCACTGCGCTCGGCTCTCATACCCAGGAACTTTTCTGAAAATCAAATTTTAGCTTTACAGAGAATATGAAAAATATCCACTGCTGCCGCATGACATGTAATACTGAAATATATCTACTTTGTTTCCCCTGAACTAAGTCACTTGCCTCCTCTAGTCAAACTGGAAATGAATAGTTTTGAGCTCAGATTGACATTGACTGAGTGGCAGAGAAATTTAGATATATTTTACTCAGACTAAGGTTGTGCATCCAGCACCCCAAACCTCCTGAGTTGTTTTGAAAAGAAACCAAAAAACATTATTTTAAATTTTATTTTGTTCATTAACCGTTTTGTTTACCTCATCATGGTCTAAATGTTATTTCAAAGCCTTCAGAGTAACTCTTTACTGTTTTGGTATAGAAATATCTCAATCATCCTGAAAAATAATGCTAAATATAGTGAAGTCAAGTCAAGTCAAGTTATTGTCATTACAGCTATATAAGAGTACACAGTGAGACCCCATGAACAATTTGGTGCTACATCAAACATTTTAGACAGACAGTGAGACAGGACAGGACAGAATCTATACACAACAGGACAGGATCTGATACCAGATCAGATTCACTCTATACAGTGGAAAATGTTGAATCTAAGTGCCTAAACAGAAGTAGCAGCGACTCTCCTCCAATAAATTTGAATTCCTTAATCTGTGTGTGTGTGTGTGTGTGACTGTGCACAGTTGGCAACAGATGACTTTTTGTGTCATTGTCTTATTCCATACATTGCCCCCAGTATTATGCCTTTTATGGGGATAGATTTTTAGCATAACCCACACTGTATGCAATTATTTACTGCCTGGTGATAGAAAAAAAAATCCCTCCATTTTCTGCTTTTGTTGGCAGCTGCACTGCACATTTACACAATAGGCATTTAGCACGGACAGCATAATTATGACAGCACATCAGCGCTGAAAGTGCTGGGACAGCGCCAAGGCAAAGGCTGCTCAAACCGCCATCCTTCAATGCCGCCCATGAAGATCATTATGAATGAAAATTAGAGCCGGTGGGATGTGGAGACAAAGTGTGAGGGAAAACGCCACAGCAGAGTGCTGTACAACAGGACATCTCTTAGAAAAATACTACTGGAGGAGAGGAGGGTAACAGTTGAAACAGCTCTTGTTTCCGCATGTATCCCAGGTAGGACTAAAGACACTCACTTGTCTGAACAGAACTGAGGGTTATGCAGCTTCCTACACATGAGCAGGTTCGCTGTTGGGCAGGAATTTGACATCACTTGCTGTCACAAGGTAGAAAATATGATGGCATGATATAGTTTGCACAGAGTGGTGATAAGCATATCATCAACTTACTGTTCATCAACTTATCTGCCAAAATGGTTACGCAATTACTGACAACATATTTCATTTTTCCCTACGATATGCAAGGCAAAGCATGTCAGGTGAGGGAAAGAATGGTTAATATGGAAGTTCAGGGGACGCAGGCGCTGAGACAGCATGTTTAACTTATTACCATATTTGCCATACTTAGCATATTTAGCCAAAACCTTGCTCTTTACCCTGATTCCAACCAAAGGGATTCGTGTGCTAAAACTTTTTTTATGTAAGTGGTTTACACTTTTTATGTAAGTGGTTCCCTTTTGATCCATTCACACACATATATACTCATACCCCAGTGGCAGTTGAGCTGCCATGCAAGTTGTTCACCTGACGAAACTGGGGTTGAGTGACAGTCCTTGCTGCCTTTTGTGCTGAACAATAAGCAAAATTCCACACGCCCAGACAGAGTTGAGACACCTGAATCTCTAAAATTGATCAAAGGATTCTGTAATCATTTTACAGTAGCACCAACTATACGTCACTGAGATTTTTGGGACAGTTAGGATGGATTTCCACTTCTGCAGTACAGGGCCCTCCATCCAGGTCTTTTCTCAGGATGCATTTGGTGAGCCAGCCGGTCAGCAGGTGACCGATCCTAAGATCACAATCCAAAGTGCAAATCTCTTTTTTGCACCACAGTTGGCTTTAGCCCCTCCAGTCCCTTCATTATATCAGCACTAATTACAAATTCTTAAACCAGTGCCAGACATTACAATAAGACAGTGCAGCGAGCATATGGCATAATATCCTATTAATGAACACTCTAAATTCAAACTCAGGTCAGCGCTATCACGCCAGAGAACGTGTCACTGATCCGATGAAAGCAGGAGGAGGGGGCCACGAGGGGGGTGGAAAAGGAGGAGGAGGAAGTGACCTTCTTCTAAAATGCACAGACTAATTTGGAGGGGGAAGGCAGCCCCTGGGGCCGTCTCATTGTTTTACTTGTTTAATTTTTTGCCAGCAATTATTGATATAATATTTTGATGGCAGAGCTGAGGAAGGAGAAGTCATTAAAAGGGAATAAAGGAGGGTGGAATGATTTTTTCCCTTCATTTTACTTTGCCATGAGCTGGTTCTACTCATCTCCTTTCTTTTTTTTTTTTTTTTACACTCCTTTTCTGCATTTTTCCTACCTGCCACTCTCCATCTCTCTCCGGGGGTAAAGTCAGGCTATTTGCATTCGCTGTCACAACAGTGTGAGAAACAAGTTGTGGCCATCTCACCGGCTCAGTCCTCAGCACGCTCAGCGTTTTAATGGGGAATGTCAAGTACAAGAGAGATGGATACCCCTCCCCTTCTTCCCCCGACCCTCCTTCTTTTGCAAAAGGGGGATGCAAATAGACGCATTTAGCATGATTGTGTCTGCAAGTGATAGATGATCCCAGTGGTGTTTTTCGTTTTGGATGTGGCTTTCGGAGTTAATCTGCCGAGATGACCCCTGTCTGAAGTGACGTGGGGGTGAATGCGGAGAGCAAAACGATGACAAAAGTAGCTAAAGGTAAAGGAGGAAGACAGTTCACCTTTATCTGAAATGGAGCAGTGATCAGTCCTTTTCTTGTCAAGGACTGAAAGGCCATCAGCAACCAAAATGACCTCGTGACTCGAGCTATGCATTCGTAACTGATAAATTGTACAATCCTCTTCATCAAAAATTCTTATGGACGTGAAGTCAAAACAACTCTTCTCACTGCAGCCCTGCTGAGGGGCTTCAGGGGCTCATTGAGTTACATAGAGGCGCTTCTCTCCACCTCTCCCGAGGGATGGCTCACTCTCAGCGGTCCCAAGAGCTGGACCCCTGCCCCCGGCCCCTGCCGAGCACTGCAGAGCTGTGTTTGTTTAAAAACCAGACTTAATCCTTCGCAGCAGCTGTCTCAGATCAGGTCCCAGTTCAGCGCTCAGGGTGGCAAGGGGAGGCACACAGGGCTGCAGGTGCAGACTACAGAGCAGATGCGACAGTCACTAAAATATGGAGGTGCTCAAAAAAAAGTCAGATGTGGGGTATGCAAACTGGCTAAGACAACACTATACACTGATAAAAGAGAGAAAATCTAAGAGTACAGCATGTATTACATTGTTTTGGGGCTTTGGGGCTTGTTTGGTAATGCTATGATAGTTGTCTCTTAAGTCTTAGTTAAATCCCAAAAATGTGATAAGTATATATATATAATATGGTTTTAATACTCAACATTTTCAAATTGTCAGACTCACAGTACAAACCACCCAGTCACTTTACTTGGTGTGTAGTGGCTATGATTTTGTGAGTGTTAGAGGGACATGACATGTACGGTACAGCTGGCAGGCCATATGAGAAGCTAAAATTAACTAAGGCTTATTTTGACAGCACTACTTGTGGACAGGAAATCAGGGTGTATTGGTATGCTTTCCCAGTTTCAGAGCTGCCTGCATGCACCCAGCAATCACTCATTCATTCAGCTGATAAGCACAAATGAACAGAAGGAGACAAAGGACTGCTCTCTGGGTATGGACTCAACCTGTAACAGCTTGATTAGGAAGAGAAAAAAAGGTCATCCTTGTCCAGGAGTAAACTGGATTTATTGTTGTCACGGCTGGCATGCAACAGTGATAAAAATGACCTCAATAAAGAACAGCACAGCCAATGCCATATGCAAATGATTCCATAAAGGCATAAATGAAGGGAGGGGGGGGTGATCACCAAGGTGGGTGAGGGTGGGAGCAGTGGGGTCAGTTGTAGCAAATGAAGGCCGAATGGTGCATACAGTGGCCCAGCCCATCACTCTTCATGTTCGGCTTTTATGTAGCTGTCCGGCAGCCCCTGCCCATGCCCCCTCTTCTCCTTCACTGGCCTTCTGGCTCACTGATAACGCAAAGGGCAGTGCCATGTGTGCTTGTGTGTGTTACTATACATATACTGGCTCTGCGGGTTTTCATGCACTTGTCTCTTTTGGCTGTACAGGTTTTGGGTGAATTGTGGTTGTGAGCAGTAGCTAGGCAGCAGGATCACTACAGTAGTATTAACGTAGCGATGATAGCTATGCTAATAGAAACCGGAGTCCTTCGAATTTGAGTCCGACACAGCCAATTTGGACTCGTGGACTTGCTGTAGGTTTTTGACATTTTTCCACTCATCCTAAAGTGGTTATCAGTCTTTATGGTAGTATGCATTATAATAACAACTTGCATGCTGCAATGGCCCTGCTCAGCTTCCTGGTGTAATCCAAGTCAGGTTGCCAGGTTTGGGGCCAACATGCCGGTACACACATCAAAATGAAAAAACGAACGTCAGACTTGCAACATGCCAATCCAGTACCAATATGTCCAATACAGGCATAATCCTGAGGGATACTGTGCTACATAGACTGTAACTGGTAACTGGTACTATAGCTGAACATACAAGTATTAGGTCCAGCAAGAGATCCAATTAATGAGTTATTTTTGGAGGAGCTGATATGCATCTTTGCGCTCCTGAGAAACACAGGCAAGGTGTTTCCCCAATGCATCAAGTATTTACGCTACACTAAAGATAAACACGGCCTGACTCCAGCTCTGAAGCAAACACAAAGAGATGACAGCGATCTTCTGATTACTGTCATAGAAATAGAGTAAATAAATGGTATTAACAAAATTGCTGAAATATTTCAATATATTTATATATTTATATAAATTTCAATATATTGTGTCATTGGACTATTACTCAGGAATAAATGGATCGCCATTCTGTCAAATATAAATCCCATGCATGAGTTGAAAGATTTTGACATAGCATAACAGTTGAGCCAATGCTGTCTTGACTGTATTTGGCTACCTAATGGAAAAAAGTAGCAGGTCTATATCCTAACAGTCATCACCACATGTCCTATTGTAGCTGAGGGTTAAATCCAACAATTATGAGCAGCTTCAGGAAGAGCCCCCCCAAAAAACAAAGCATAAAAAAGTTTTTAAAAAAGTAGTTTAATTAGTGAAAAATATGTTTTTGTAGTTTGACATGTACCTATGTAATAACAGCTGTTGGAGTTGTAGTTTTATTGGCAGTATTGTTTAAAATCATCCTTTTCAACTGGAGCCTTGTGGGAATAAAGCCTTTAGAAAACTGGATGTGGGACACCTGGTAAAGATGAGATATTCCACACTCTGCTGTGTGCCAAGATAAAGAGAAACCAAAGAATATGGAACAGCCAAGAAATCTGAGAGACAAAGCAGCAGATAGAAACAAACAGTCATATAGTGATAGAGTGTAAAACAAAGAGAGGAGGCTACAAATGAAGAGTGCAGCAATGCTGGCGGACATTGGCATCCCTTTAGCTGGCACACTAGCATGCCAAGTTGTAGGATTTACCCTGGAGCCCTTGGGCTTCGTCGTGAAAAGACGCGGTTGGCTTGAGGGGCCCCGCGGCTGGCTGCAGCCGTGGTCCCATTGTCTGGGCCGCTCACGTGGGGGTGTGTGTGTGTGGGGGGGGGTAGAAGAGGAAGACACAGAGGAGGAGGAAGCAGAGGAGGAGGCCAGAGGGAGAGCAGCAAGTGGTTCCAGGGAGCAGGGCCAACATGTAGAGAAAAGGAAAGAGGAGCAAGCTGGATGCCACTGTACGCTGAGGACCTGGGAGGAATACAGCATCTCATTCACTGGTACAGACTAATGTACAAATCTGTTCTTGGCATCTCACCTCCATATCCTTATACACCTGTTTCAGAACAGAAAATACTGGAAACTACCGCTACTGTCCCTGGAACGTTCTTCATATCTCTTTGTCTACATCTGAACAGGAGAGAAGCTACTTTATGATTACCTGTGACTGGGACATGCTTGAATCATAGCAAAAACTTCAGGACCCAGTTTAATTACAGTGAAGGCACACAAATAAAGTCATAATAATTAAAAGTATTGTTACATTGTTGGTACAAGCCGAAATTCAATATCTCATGCATTCAACTACATTTGTTTATCATCTTAATATGCTGTTTGCTGTCTGTTTTGTTGCCATTAGTAAGGTGAAAACAGTTGAAAACCCCTGATATAAATAAAAAGCAATGTGGTGTTTGAGGATCTGTGTGTGAAGCATGTATGAAAGGATGTGTTTGAGTGCAGATGCAAGCCAAACTAGACTTAACAGGTGTGGGGGCCATGTGGTAGGGTGGAGGCTGCCCAGAAAGAGAGAACACAGTCTGGCAGAGCAGCCCTTTTTGTGCCATTGGCCCCTCCCTTCTCTCAGGTACTGACAATTCCTTACAACTCATCCAGGCTCCACAGAAAGAAAACAAGGCCACATGGATTGGCTTAGCTTTGAAAATACCTGTAACGTACTTCACGGTTTTGGCAAGATTTTTTTTGAGTGATGCCCAAATGCATAGCTCAGGTATTATAGTTGTTGTTTTTTAAATATTGCGACCTTAAAGAACTAGAGTCTATTTAGTTATAAAATCATTATCATTATTTCCTTTTGTCATTATAGACCCCAGATGTATTCAACTTCCTGTTATACTAAACCATTTCTTTTCTCCCACTGGTGTATGTTGGTGTCTGAGGCAGCGTGTGTCATGCTGCCTGCACTCTGTTGTCAGCAGCCGGTGCATCAGAGCAGAGCTTTCAGGTGCATACAGACCAAAAGTCGACCACGAATGAGAGCTCGTCCGCTGGAGATCGGGAAAGCACATGGTCAAGTGGTCAACAAATGAAAATGGAAAATTGCAACCACTTGTTGGACCCGTTCAAGTACATCTAGGCGGGAGAGGTGGTCAGGTCATGATGGATGCCCCGTGTCCCCGCTGTTGTTGATATGATCAAAAAAAATGCCACGGCCACCCCCCACCCATCCTTCCTCATTCACCAGCATAATAGACAAACAGATGTGTGCAGGTGGTCTGCAAGCACAGAAAATTGCCTGAGTACAAAATTGCCTTTACAATGAGAAATTTTGTTTATTTGTTGTACAAGTCCAATCATGTTTTTGAGTCCAAGTAGATTGTTGGGTTTTGTTAAAAAAAAAAAAAAAAAAAATCGAAATAACAGGGATTTTAGTGTGTTTTCCAGTTAAGCAACAAAATAGGGAGATGAATGGTCCTTTAGGACATGCTCGCTGCTGCCCAAGAGGGCCAACTAAATATTACATCTGCATAATAGTGGAACACAGTACTACTATTACTTTTACAGTTGTGATTGGCACATTCCTAAGGCAGAGAAACAGCACACACAAACTGCTGGACAGGGAGCCGAGATGACGGGGCAGCTTGAGGTGCCTCTTAGGGTTGGCTGGAGATGCAGATTGGAAGTCTGGAGGGCCCAATGTGCAGACCTGGAACTGGCAGCAGGAGTCGGGACCAGAACAGGGAAATTAGGATTAGTGCTTGAAAAAAAAAAAAGTGGCTTGAAAGCGATGAACAGGGTTTACTGTGTCAGCGGTCTGGAGGAGTCAGAAGCTCTGAACTTGGTTTAAGTAGCAGATGCATGATGAGGTGATGACAGCAGCTGTGTGTTCTGGAATGTGACTCTCCACACCTGACTCACGCTCTGCAATCAGACAACAGAGAGAGAGAGAGAGAGAGAGGCATGACAATTAATTTCAGTTCCTTTTAAGAAAATATAGAATATACTGAGGAAAACATGAAAATTGGTTAAAGATAAATTAAACGACAAGTTATCAAAGTTTCCAAAAAAGAGGTAATTCATCCAGAAGCGAGCGTGATCATATTTGAAGAGCCTAAAGCAGATGTAAGTGGTGAACGCGCTGCATCTCTATATAAGTTAAGTCGAGTAAAATGTGTGTGCATCATTTACCACATGATTTGATGCAAATACTGTGAAATGTAGGAATAGGAAAGCAAATATGCCAGAATGGAAATTTAATGAAAACAAATGTTGGATGTGGAAATGCAGATGTAATCGTGTGTTTAGAGCACGTCGCTCTCTTTTTCTATCTACTTCTCGCTCATGGACACATGCACACACACAGAAACACACACACACACACACACACACACACACATACTCATACATACACAGATTCTAAGGAGATTGTATTTGCCTAATCATATGCATTTTCCACTTCATTTCCATGCTTTTTCAGCTAGAGGCACACTGCAGCCATCAGAAACACAACAATCAAAACGTTTATGTTACATCACCGTACATAATCACACTGTGTAAAAACTTCTAGTCTTGCATGCTCATCAGCTTTGACGATACAGGCACACACAGTAGGTAGATAGATAGATAGACAGATGCTGTAGCAGTAGGAGTAGTTTTATTTAATTCTAGTAGTACTTGTACAGTTTTGCTGCCATAGTAGAAATTGTTGTAGTAGCAGTAGTTGTTGTAGTAACTATTACAGAATTAATTAAGTAATTGTGTTAATAGTTGCTGTAATAGCACAAGCAATGGATTTAATAAAAGTTGTACCAGAAGCAGCAGCAGCAGTAGTATCTGCAGTTGGTTTTGTTGCTGCAGTATCGTCACCAAGCCTTCAGTGTAATTAAGCCAGTTTCACTATAAACAGACTTGATAGTGATGCAGTTGTGGAGACTCGAGAAATGAAACATTTTTTTGCTTATAAAATGAATAAAGACACACTGAATACCTGTAAAAAGTATCAGCATACAACACCCTTATTAACCTTGATAAGCCCACGTCAATGCTGACAGGATAAAAACTGTGATGGTCAAATCGGGTTGTTTGAGGACAAATGAACTAAAAAGAAAAACCTCAGAGGACCAGTCAAAATGAGGCGATGCTGCCAGTCACACAGCACTGTAGTCAGCAGTTAAGCACAGCAGGGTGGTGCCTTTTGCCCTCCTGTCAGCCTCCTGCCTCACCCACTGTGTCAGCCCAAATTTACCTTTCATGTCTCCTGTCTTACGTTAATTCCACATATATCCACCATGTGAGCATCTGTCCTGTCCTCGGTTGTCCTCATGTGTCAAAGGTCTGATCTTTCTCAACAGTACTACAAGGTGTCATACAATGACAAATCATGTATTCTTTACCACTTCAAGGTAAAAGTTGTGAGATAATGTTGCTGCTTCTTGCGCTTCAAATAAAAATAAAGTAATACCTTTCATGAACTTGACAGAGGTTCATTGGGATTGTTTAGTCTTTATAAAGGGGCCAGTATATGAAAGTGACACAGAAATTATGGTTTCTTCTATCATGCACATGCTGCATTTGCAATTTTCTTGCATAAGCAGTTTTACAAGATTTCAAAATTTCAACATAATGGTGTCTAAAAATTTAATTGTGATACATCAGTATACCAGTGTGGCACATGTCAAGTGACCACATTGGGGCCCTGACTGAGAATCTTGGGAAACTGAGTCATAGTCATTTAATTACATCCCATGGTTCCACAGAAGAAGCACGATGCAACAAGTCCTAAAAAAAAAAAGAGAAGTCTGAATAGCTTCTTGTCATTTCTGATTAGTTCCCAGCACTATCCAGCTCAGGCATGGTGAAGTGTGACCCACAGCAGGTTAGGGCAGCCTGGTCCTTCCCAGCTCAGAGGCCTCTTTAGGAGAGATATTGATGACGGTCAGGAGGAGGCTTTGCTAAATGAGCCTCAGCAATGAGCTGGAAAATGACTAATGTTCCCTGGGTGAGCCCAGAGTGGTGGGGCCTGCCTCACCACTGCCTGGCCTGCCTGTTTTTTATGACTGAGAGGGAGAGAGAACATGTACACTGTTGACTATCCAAAATCTCCTTGATCGAGTTTGTGTCAAAGATATGACCTTTTTGACAGTAGTCTTGTATGATTACTTGTACAAACTGGTTCAAAACTATTCAAATCAACTGAAGCCAGCAAAGTGCATAGTTAAACATGTTTTGCTTTTCATTTTCAAGCAGTGACAACATTAGAAATGAAATAAGTAATTTTACAAAAGCATATGATATGGCTGCAGTTTATAAGTAGCAAAAAATGCATGCGTGTATGTGGCAGGACACAAACTCAAAAAATGTACATACAGTACATGCCCCATTCACCTCCTGGATCTCTGAAGTTTCAGTCAGGACTATCTCCTTGTGCATAATTAATTATGGCTGGCACAGGGCCTTGTACCACGGGCAGAAAGCAGAATATGTGGACAGACTAATTTGTACTTACTGTTAGTAACTATTCGACAGCACAAATGAATCCTTGCAAAAATAAAGATTTTTGTTCACCTCCACAATGAGGACAGAATCCACATAGCTCCTCCTGAACCTGAGGTTCAGCAGTCAATCACAACATTTTCCCCAGCACTCCTTTTGAGGCTCAACAGTGTAATTCCCTGATAATTGGAGCACACACTTGTCTCCACCGCAGGTTTATTTTTATTTTAACAGATGGACCTGAATCATGTAAACTGCTCTGCTCTATTAAATCAGCCAGTAAATAAATGGAATAAAAAATTAAGTCTTAAACAAAAAAAAAGATTAATCCGCCTATATTTAAAATATGTTGCTGTGATGTCACTGTGAGGTGCTACTTGCTTTGATTGGTCAAATCCACACAAAATTTCAACATCAATTAATTTTCCAAACACTGTGAAAACGTTGTAATGCTTGACATAGTTGGCAAAGTCAATCGTCACCAGCTGTCAATTTGCTCGCGAGCTGCTGAATTCAAAACACTCACTGAGAAGTCAGCCACATGAGTAGCGCTGTATTCCTTTTACTTTATTTGTTGAAATCATATCAGACGCGATGGTGAGAGAAGAAAACACTCACGGTTAAGTGTTGCCCTCCTCCTGCTTCCTTCCTCTCTCCATCTTCTTCTTTCTCGCGCTCTCGCCTCCAATCCAACATTATTAGTGCCTCCAATACTCCAGAGGGCAAACAAACTTTCAAAAAATTCCCCATAACCCGCCAAGCGTAGCCCATTTTCCTCTCCATGCAATTAACTGCGCTAACATTTACAATAATATGATTACAGACACTTTGGCAAAGTCATGGGGGGAACGCGGGGCATATTAGGTATCAGCAAGGGGTTGATCGTAATGGTCGCGTTTCCCGGAGACTCACATTTTCTTTTACACGCAATAGTGAGAGCCACTAAATTCTCCTCAGGCAGTAAAAACCAATGCACTGGAACCATGATAACAAACACAGGCAACCACTTTCTTTCTCATCACTCTCTTATTTTCTTTCTCTTACTTTGGGGCCTGGTTTTTTCCCTTCCTTCCTCCTTTCTTTTCCTCTGCACCCTCTTAACTCTCCCCACCTACCCTCACCCCGTCCCCCATGCACCCCTCAATTAATTAAGTCTTTCACGGCCATGTAATTAGGAACATTAGCAAGTCATAAACTTGCCATGAGTCTTGAAATGATGTGCTGGCCCTCAGCAATTTGTTTGTAATTCCTTTTTCGTGAGACAACAGCACCATAGGGTCCCATAGATCATCCCAGGGCCCCCGACTGTGTGCCCCCACCCACCAATCCAACCAAGCCCGAGCTCCTTCCAGCCATGACAGGCACGATAAGAGGGTCCTTGTTGGGCTGAGAGGGGGACAATATGATGCCCAGGCTGGCACCCTTCCTGCTCCTCTCAAAAGACTACTTAGAACAGCCCGACACTGACTGCTGTCTGCTCACTGCATGCATCACAGGTTTTAAGTCCATCTTTGACAAACACAAAAATTAATTGTTTTGGTATTTGTGGCGAGGGGCTCCAACAACCAAACATTCACTTTACGTTTTCAGGTCAGGTCAGCAGGGTCAATAAGGAGCCCTGACTCCCCCTGCAGTGATGCAATGGGAGAGATGAGCCCTCCCTGTTTAATTGCTCTCTCCCACTCCCAACCTCATCTCACATGTCCCGAACTTTATCAAACATGCATCATATATTTCTTTTGTGGTCCTGCAGAGGGAAGATGACACTCTGTCACTCTTGCAAACATCAGAATTCAGATAACGTGAGATGTTCACAAGATTTGCTTGGGCAGACCAGGTTGTAAAATATTGTTTCCTTCTCCTTCTGGCCTCAACACTGAGAAATAATTACTATACTTAATGATAAATGACAACTACATACAATTGAACTGGAATAATATTTTATTGAGCCAATGGATTTTGTTCACTCTTCAAATAACCAGAGTGTCAAAAAGGTAAAAGGAGTTGGACCCACATGTAGAACAAGCCAAGCAATGATAACAATGTCCACATAAAAAAATCCAAACAAGAAACCTAAGAAACTCATGAAAAGCTGAAAGAACGGAGACACACTGGGGGAGAACGGGGAGCATAAACCCCAAGAACAGGAACAAAATGGCAGCACAGCACAACAGTGGGCAAAACTGGATATCTAAGCAACAACAACAGACGAAGTGACAAAGACAGAAGGAAAGACCAAGACTATATATACACTCCAGGGAGGTGGGGATAGTGAAAAACAGGTGGAACACATTAGGGCAGGGCAGACAATCAACCACGGGAAGTAAACAGAATGATTTTTTTTATGATGACTTTTAACGTTGGTTAAATTCCTTATTTCAACTTACTTGGTGAAGATTAAGGGAAGCTTGGTCTTTGAATAGTCAAAAGTGAGATAAAATAATAGACCCTCCAGAAACTATTTACCAAACCGACGCTCACATCCCAGCATGAACCAAAGTCCTTTTCTTGCCCCAATGAAACCACACAGACAACGCGGGATGTGAATCCTTGCCTCTTGTGTTAAAGTCCTGTTCTTGCCATTCAACATAACACATCCAGGCAACCATTACAGTTTGTCTGTTATTGAAAAACTAAAGCAGTACAAATTAGTACATATAAAGACATAATTTTGAGGAGACAGGATTGTTCTCATCAACCTTATTATGAAGACCTTCAGTCACTGTCTCTATTTCATCTTGTCATTGACTTGTTGTCATCAAGTCATTGACAAATACTTCAGTGCCTTGTTTCCTAGAAACAAAGCACTGAAGTATTGTGCTTTTAATAAAACCTTTTATTGTGATGGTTATTTCATGAAGAAGACTTCAAAGGTTTGATGTATAAAAGTGACGTTGCCTTGTAGACATAGAGGCAAGGTTAATGAATACAACTCAAACCTGAATTTTTGTTTTATTTTATATCTGCATCATTCTACTCATAATTTTACCTTAAACCAAGCACAATCGAGATCTTATTCTATTTTGGACACTGTCTCCCATTGCCTTCAGTTTTTCTGACTGATTCTGGAGCCTCCTCCATTGTGGGTTCTTTAGTGCTGAGAATGAAATCCAACACCAAACTCCCAAATCATACAGAGGCCTAAAAATTTGGTTAAATGTGTCTGTTTTCCTCTTTGTGTGTGAGTGTGTGCTGGCGTTTGAGTATGTCCAGCTCTTTTGTCCATACCGCTTCACAGACAGGTTAACGGCATCAAAGCTTGTGTGATTCCAGCACAAGCACTCTCATCAACAGCCTTATTCTCTCCTCCAGCTGCACCCTGACCTCCCAATAACCATACACCATTGTTTCTATTTACCATTTGCCAGAGATGGAAGGAAAACTGGAGAAAGATTGTGGCAGAGAAAAAGCGAGCCAGGCCTCGTATTGATTGGCTTCCACAAGTATTGAAACCAGATATTGATTTTCTTTCTTTTTTTTCAAATGGGAAAAAGTGCATTGTCCGACCGAAGGAGATTTCTATGGGGATTTGGGGAAAGAGGAGTTGAAATGAGCATCCGGTGCACCGTTGTCTCCTGTGGATTGTGTATAGGGCTGGGGTAATTGAATTGAGTGAACGGGGGCCTTCTCCAATATGTGCTCTCTTAAGAGTTTTGGGCCTGTCGATGTATCTCAGTAATATTTCAGTTTGAGGAGACCTCAAAAAGCTGGGGGAAGTTTTGTGGGAAACAATTCGAAGAAGTTGAGCTCATGATGAGAGAAATAATTGTTATTCCGGAGAAAAATGAGTTCTTCATGTTGACGATATTGCTTAGCTACTGCTGCAAATCAGTCAGATATGTTAGTCTCATTATACTCCGAGCGTCTGCAGCTTTACATCGGTCTTTGAAGAAACATGAACAGCACATTTATGAAATGTTGATTAAAGGACACAAATGTGAAAATGACATTTCATATCAAAGGTTGGGTTGTATCGTGATATGGTGCTTTCAATGTGTCAAACATTAAACTTCAGAAATTATTCTAAGATATGCTTCCTTATTTAAATAAAAATAGGAATATTTCCTTCGATCTTTTTACTTTTCTTTTAGTTATTTTATCCATGCTTTCAGGAGTCCAAGTACTGATCGTTGAATGATGACAATGATCACTGGCATCAGAGGGGATCTGTTAAATTCTTTTTTTGTACTTAAACTACAACTGTAATAGTTAACCCCTCCACCATTTATACTATGGAAAGTGTGAATGCAGACCGGTCAACTTCCTGTTTCCAGATGAAATATGTTGGATTCCCCAAGTGTAAAAGGAAAAATCACATGAATGACTAAATGAAAATGGCCACACAGCCCCTCTCTTGAGATTATATGACACACCTGGAACACTTAATGTGTTCCATGATCTCAATAAAAAGAAAAGGTTAAAGGATCCGCAGCTGCATAATTTGTTATTGCTATGGTTTCACAGTGACTTTTGTCAGGGGAAAATCCAGGTTTTGTAAATCTAAATTTCAGTTTTTATTTAATGTCACCTGAGAATGAAGACAAGAAAAAATGGATGATAATCATTTTCAAAATATGGACGATTTCCTGAGGTCTTGATAACAAATTGATATGGAAATATGTGGTAGAAAGCTGTTGTGTGGTGTTTCTCCACTTCACCAACTAAATGGCAAGACAACTATGGCAGCATTATACTTGAAAGACGTGTAGTTATATTTCCTCTACCTAGATTTAACAACTAAAATGCACAACTTTGCGTTGTGCGTTTGTACATCAGCTTGCATGTCTGCCTTTATGCACATCTGAACACCATTGTGAATCGCCTCTATGCCCACAGCCAGAGCCTCGGCTGCCTGCTTCTCATTCAGCCAGCGTCAGACTGCTCTCCCACTCAATTTGCAATTAAGACCAAATTTAGAGTGCTGAAGCCTGAAGGCAGGTGGGTGTCCACACAAGGAACATGTTGCTTAGCAACGGGGGGTGGGGGGGTGGGGGGGGATCAGGAGGGTGTACCTGAGCTGTAGGTGGCAGCTCATATGTGTGTTTTCTGTATCAGAGTTGGACATAGAGTATGTAGGTGTGCTGATAATGATAATGGTGTTATTAATTGGTTATCAGAAAGTAAAGTGCACCATTCTACTGTTATGGGCATTTCCCTTAACCCAGTGAATAGGTTGGGTTTTTTTATCAGCCTTTTGTTTCATCATTACAGTCTTTGTGATTTTTTTCTCTATAAAACCTATAAAAGAAAGCCAAGCCACCTGAAAACATTTCAGTAGTGACTTTAAATGTCCCATAATGATCTGAATGCAGCTTTAAAGCTTTCTCTACTTTAAGGAAAAGATACAATCTTTAACAAATGTTATGTAAGAAACCAGATGCAGAATGAAACAAACATTTTGAAATGATTTTACAAGGACTTGATGCACAGAGAAATGTGTAGATAGAAAAAGTGTTTCACCTTTCCTTTGTCACTAAAATGTTTCAGGGCTTTGTTAGGCTTAGCTAAGACAATGTATTTCCCTCCTAAATATGTATTAATCTACCGAAGAACAAATGTTGGGATGTTTCTAGCATCTAGATAAGCCTGATGTTATGTATCCAATACCATATTTTGACTCAATTATGATTTTATTTTGCATCTATTAAAAAAGGGGAAATAAATCAAAAATAGACAAACATGGAGGTTACAGGGAAAAAACTGCAGCTCTCCAATGATGCCTCATCTGTGTCACTACAATTTGATGAAACTAACAATACACTACATGAATTTTTATTCCACTCTATGCTTGGACTTTAGAATAGAATTTATGCTTCTAACTTGCTTGTTGCTCATCAAAAGCTGACAATTTTTTTCTCCTGTGTCTTTTTCTGCTGATTTCTATTTAAATTTTGCCTGAAATAGGTACAGTATAATACTATAGAAAGAGGTTCAGTGATTCATGCTACAGGTACATGTCAGGTTGAACTGTTTTATTTTCAAGCTGTTCCCTGGGGCATTTCAGTAATGAGGGAGTACAAATGATCTTTTTTTTTCTATACTAACCTGCTGTTTTGCTTTTGTCTCCACCGAATTGTCCAAGAAGAGTTTGACTGACACATTTGCTTCAATTTTAAGGCATTCTGGGTTTGTTTAACACACTTGAAGTTTCACACCCACAATTTACTCTGATACAACGCTTCATCTCTGAGTAGCTCCATGTCAGAAAATGTCATAGTGGAGCACATTTTCCAATGTTTACACTTCTTTGCGAGCTTGACAAGCTGAGAGGAATGAACTTCATTTCATTTGTGACAACCTAATATAATTTCCTGATCTAAAATTTGCGAAAAGATTCATTTACATTGCGGAGGGTACTGAAGTAACATTCTGAGAAATTCAATGGCCGTACTTTCTAACAAATGCTACTGGCTGTGCTTGTAGACAGAAAGGAGGAAAATTCTTTTCATCTCTGTCACCACACTATAATAAATCCTACCAGTTGGTGCTAGCACCAGCACAGAGGGGAGTGGAACTGGGGGAATAGTATTAACTTGTTGTGCATCACTCCCAGCTCCCAGCTCACTCACACTGTTGACTTTTGCTCCTCTTTCCCCACATTAATTTTAACTTCATGCATCGCTGTGTGGTAAAGATGAGCTAGTTGAAATCACACCTTTGACAGTAGCAGTCAGTTAACAATGTGCATATAACATGAGAATTCAGAAAATCATCATGATCCTGTGTTCTTTATAGCTGCAGTTTTGTTCTCATTTTAATTTTTTTTCCCACTGAAAACAGGGCATGAGTTCAAAACACTGGCAGCGCCCCTGCCCAACAATAACCGAGACTTAAACAGTCGGTACACATTATTATACAGCAGAGCACTATTCCCCAATCGGCATCATCTTCCATATTTGCATGCGCTTGGATGCAGAGAGTGGCAAATTGACTGAGAAAATAGCCATATTACCACACAGTGGGAGAGGGAGTGTATCATGTGCTGCAAACAAAGGAACACAACAGCAGTGGATCTCACTCTGAGCGAATGTCTGCCCTCAATTCAGCCAGGATATGTGCGTGTGTGTGTGTGTGTGTATTTGAGTGTGTGCGCATGCATGATGGAAGACAATAAGCAGAAATAATGTCAAAGATTTCTGATGATGTGTGGACTCTGAAACACGTCAAGGGCGAGGAAAAAATTGAGCTTTTTAATGTCTGATACTTGACTATAACAGCAGATACTCTGTTGGGCTGTTAGACAGGGTTATTCAGCGGCTTTTGGCTGCCCTGCACTGGTCACACTGTTGAATATCAGTTTGTGAAAGTAGTAACTGTACCTTTTGAAAAGAAGATAAGAAAATGCACCACTTGCAAATGAAACGTTGAATCCCTAAGCGATAAAAGACGCCCAGTTCTTTACCCACGAGTTACAGTCTCACTTGGACTTCCTTCATTTGCTAATATTAGCAGAGTTTGACATCCCAAGCAATTTCAACTCAGGTATCCAGACTGTAGCTTTAGCTTCACGCAAACTAATTTAGAATCAACAAATATTAGATTTCAACTCAAAGACCTCGGCTTGCCAAAATCAAAATGTTGGTGTAACCATGTGGGATAATGACGAAACATTGCCCATCTTGATAGCTGCTGAGCTTTAAAACACTGGAGTGGAGCAAATATTTGCCATTATCACGGCAGTGCAGGTGATGCAGCAGCACCTGGGTTAATGGGACATCTAAAATAATACATAATAATACATAATATAATACCTGCATACAGTAGATAGAGACACTATTTCACGCAGGTAGTCCAATGGCGTACATGCACAGATGCTCATGCACACACCAAGCACTACCTCATTAGCAACTGCCCTCCTCAAGCTTACACTGGGAAATGCTTGTACAGTTCAGCATCAGTGACAGCACTCAGAGGGTTTTGGAACACATAAGCTTCAGGTGTGAGAACCCCCAGTAAGCCTCCCATGTTTGGATTGCTCATTCCCTGCACTCAGATCTCAGAACAAACTTGCGCATTTAAAGAGCACCACAACACAAGCGATTCACTTTGAATCTTTAGTTTGCTGTGACAGTATGTTGGCTATATAAAACTCTAATTTCACTGGATCAAGATTTGCACTTAAACTGACCACAGTCTGACTCAGTGGATCCATGTCTGAACAGTTTTTTGTTTACAATGGTCAATAATTGAGCTCCATGTATACTCACTAAATTGAAGTTTGTGTTTGGCCTCCAATTGAAGGAAGATGTGAAAACGACCATGTGAACCGTGCTTGCTCCAGCCAATGGATGTGTGTTCAAATTATTTATATATATTGTACAACCAAGAGGTCGCAAGATAGATTCAAAATGATGAACAATCTAAGAGAGTATTTCTATTCTATTTTTTCTTACTTTTCTTAACATCTGCTCTTTTTATTCTTAAAATACTGGGGAGCTTTGCCTCCCAATGCACATAAAACCATTCAAATGAAAAAACCTCAGAAGCAACAAGTCCAAAAGTGAATTCTTGCCTGGGGTCTCCTTTACACACTGCTAAACTACTAAAGAACACTGCTAAATCTACTACAAAAAAGAAAGACAGGATTTGGTTTCGGTAAAGAAAAGATAAAATACAGTGTACAATGGCAGTTCCTGAGCCTGCAATCACTGAGGTCAGGGAAAGAGACTCTGATCAAAGTGGGGGCAATCACATTCTGGATTTTGGATTATGTGTCCCACTGTGAAGTATCTACATTGACCAGGACGTGTTGATTGGAATTCCTCCATTACTCCATTACAGAGAAAGGCTATAGCTGCTGTTTACTCATTCACTACTTACTTCCTCTTCTGTTTTTATTCTTGGGAAGAACTGGAGTCAGTGTGTGTGTGTGTGTGTGTGTGTGTGTGTTTGTGTTTGGGGAGCAGAGGGGGCATGTGTATTACAAAAGTCCTCAATTTCACACATGCTTAATCTTAAGTGAGTTTGGCATGAAGGGATTTGTGGAGGAGTGTGTGTGTTTGGGAGGTAAGGTAGGAAATGAGGGAGGAGGGGGAGAATTTGGGGGGGGGGGCGGGAACACTCCTGTTTAATGGAGTGACAGAAGGAACTTCAGTCTGCTGTCCGCTCTGTTTCCTCTTCTTCTATTTTAGCTCACTCTCTGTCTCTCCTAGTTTTCTTCTTTGCCCAGGCCTCCCTAATCATGGTTTCTGGCAATTTATTGCAAGAACAGTTGTCAGATTTCGAGGTACACATTGGCCAAACATGCACCTTTAGTAAACGGGCATGAGGCCAAACTGAGTTCATCCCTTTGTAATACCACAAAAATACTGAATTATTCAAAACTGTACCATTTTGCAATGATTTAATAACTTTAAGGTTGAATTGCAGAGTATTATTTTATGTTTAATTAAAAACAAAGAGGTTAGATAGATTATATTGAAAATGCAGGCCCCAGAGTACAATGCAATAAAACTGAGTTTACCTTTGATCACTGCAACAACTTTGATCATACCCGTGATATACATTAACTGCATGAACAAGACTGTAAAAGAACCTTGGCTCCACATTAGGAGGTACTGCCTTAACACGCAAGAAATAAGTTTGTGGGTTTTTTTGAAGATGTCAGCGGGTGGAAGAGCATCAGTAGAAGATTGGCTGAAACACAGCTGCAGCCATGGTTAGGAGGCATAAGAAGAGCTATGCTACTTCTAACAGAAAGCACAGTGGCATCCACAAAAGCTGATGATGTGCACAGTTTGTTTTTTACACAACTATGGGGTCAAGCATTATTGATGCAGACCTGACCATGACCACCACAGTGACTGCACAGTGCTGACTGTGAAACAATCAGGTGGGAGTGTGCTGATATGAGGCTGCATGAGAGTGGTGTAGTGGAGATTCCATTTATGAACGGTACCGTGAATGCAAGTTTGTTTGCTCAAATACTGAATGAAACGATGACGCCCAGTCTCAAGCAGCTTGACATCAGAGACATTTCCAACCTGACACTGAACCCAAACACACTGTTAAAGTCTTTTAAAGAAGAAAAAAGTGCAAACTGTGATGTGACTTAAATAGAAGACCTCAACAAAACTCAAAATGTTTGTTTTTCTTTGACTAAAATGACTTTTGTGGATGTGAGTCTGTGAACACTGGTGCCAGAATGAGGCACAAATGAATAACAAAAGAAAATAGAAAGTAAAAAAAGAACGGAAATAAGAAGCACAACACCGAAAAAACTTTTATTCCAGTGATATGATAATATCAGTAATATAATTTGTATATTCAAATTGGCAGGTGTATTACTATTAGCTATGTTAAAGCTACATGTCCTAAAGGAGATACATCACATGGGCTCTATGTGTGCGTGCTGATCAGACAGACAAAAGTAAGGTTGCTGAGGAGTGTGGGAGTGTGGGAGTAAAAGGAAAGGTCGGGCGGGAGTGTGAGAGAGGAAGTGTTTAGGTAGATCACTGAGCAACCTGATGGACTAGGCTGTGAAGCGTTAAGTGTGGGAATGACCTGAAACACACCATAACCACCACACAGCCCCACCCCAGACCCAGTGAACCACCTATGTACAGCATGTTGAGCACAAGGATGTGGGGGCTGAGTCCTGGGAACTACTTGTAATGAAAAGATTTGCATGTTGTTTGTGTACCCTATACCCTCCAATATGCGTGTACTGCCCCTTTGAGGGAGAACCTGTCCTTGTCTCTTTTTTTTCTTTTCTGACTTACTGTAGACTTACACAGCATGAATTACAGAAACTGGCAGTGGGTTTCGTTTCCGCTGACTATTGCTTCATTCCCTAAAGATCATAGAGACTGGTGACAAATTAAGGAAAACCCTAAATAAATGACGGCGACTGCTCGTCTAGCTACTGTTTCAGTAGGAAAAGTTTAAAAAAGACATCTGCATTTATAACTGTGAGAAAAAAAACATCACAAATAGTGTCGCTACTTGTGTACTCGCTGTGAATAAGCCCTCATTACAAAAATGTAGCAGTATGACCCAAATGCTTCAAAGCTTTGACCGTTACATACTATTTTTACAGACAAACCAACCTGAAACAATTATAAGCCTGATTCATCTCTCATCCATGAGTTGTAATGGTTTTGTCTTATCACAGTCAGTTTTACAGGCTTTTTTGGATTTGTCTTTGTTTTCTTTCAGTGAAAAACAATTCAGAGATGCACATTAAGTCAACAATTGTCCAAATTCTCAAATGCAACAGTCAATCTCACAGATCTCAAACCAGTGGAGGAACCATGTCACTGTTCTCAGACTGAATGATACCAAAAGAGGAGCATGGCTAAACTCTGCTTGTGAATTAAATTTAATCAACAAAAAATTATGCATATTTGATTAAGGTTTTATTTTCAAGGCACTTCGAACTTCATTCTTTAAATAATTATCTTTTTTATTTCCTAGATCCTAAATGATTTGTTTCAAACAGTTGCTTTCAAGCAATTTGCCCAATATTTTCACTAAATATATCTGGCTATGTGGTAATTAAAAGCCCTCTATAATGTAATAATTGCCCTTAATTAAAAATGTGTTAACCTCATAAATGTCAATTATCACTGAGGGGGAGGCTCCTTTAAAAATTTACGGTGGTTTGGGTGGATCTGGGAAAAATCTTCTTGCGTGAGAAGACCGGTGAAAACACAGTGAGACAGCCCTCAGCAGTGCCCTGCACACTTTGACGCCTCTGTCTGGTTAGAAAGCGAGATGCTCCGGATAAGATAGGGCCCAGCGATAAGATAAGGCAAGTCTTTTCAAAGTGATTTCCCGCACAAGCTATGTGCTGTATTCAATTTAGATGGTAAGATATGCATGAAATAAATTGGATTTGGAGGGTGAAGATAATACATTTCTACATTCGCAGTTGTTATTTTGAGAGCGATTTCCACGCTTGAGATTGGTTCAATTTGTTTATCCTGGCTCTGTGGCTTGTAAAATGACGAGGTGAGAATTTGGATGGTTGGGTCTGGACTGATGGTTGAGGAAACATGACTGTGGTGCTGAAAGATTTGTTGATTTTGAAGTAGGTCTCAGCAGTGCAAACCTTTATGGGGCCGAGGTAGATTCCCCTTAAACCCACCCTACTCAAGCCAAAACAGTGTGCGCTGTAAACTCAGAATACCAGTGTAAACTGAAGGCGGTGCTGCTAATTACATTGAGATCTTTGTACTTCTACCAATGTAATAAAATAAGATACTGTTGAGTATTTTGTTCTTGTATCAGCCCAAATATGATACATACACAATCTCTCATACCCCCTCTTCTATTGCCAGACCTAATGAAGAATTCCAGTTGCCAGGCTGGGCGGCGATGCTCGGACAGTGGGGATTTTTCATCCTGTAATGTTGGCACGGGTCATTAATTGTGCCTTGCCATGAGACCAGTGGGCTTGTCATTTGGGTATAGAACCTCTATACATCTCCTAAACTCCACCCCACTTTCTCTCTCTCTCTGTCTCTCTCTTGCTCTCAAACACACACACACACACACACATCTCCCTGCTCATCCTCTGGGTGTGTCAGGGCCTGGGTGGTCTCGACACCCACCCATGCATCGTGTGGAATGGACTGACCCACTTACTGTCACTAACGGATGACCCATCCTCCAGGGTTTAGACATTCATGCTAGCTGACGTGTTTTTGGAGAGGACAAGAGGAAGAAGAAGAAGAAGATATCCAACTTGGCCAGGACTCGTATTCAACTGTATAGACTGGATCTTTTGGTGCCATTTATATGGGTAGTGGGTTTGAATACATATAGTAAACCAATCATATCTGACTTACCATTTAATAAACGATCATAGATATGGTTTGAAGAACTAATAAAAATATGCATGTTTTTTTTCCTTCAACCAATCCAGCCAACTCAGAGCCACAGTTTTCAGTATTTGTTCTTTATCCTAATTGGTCAACACTCACTGGCATGCCACGGGACATGATATGTATAAATTTAAGATTTCCAGATTGCAACCAATTAGTTGTAAGGGTAATTTGTGCACCTTGGCACTGATTCTAAAAGTCTCTTAACTCTACTGCAGGGATGAACACTATTCCATTAACTCGTTTGGTGTTTGATGATGGTGGTGGAAAGCACTGTTTAACATGTTCTTCCAAAATCTCCAATAGATGCGCAGTTGAGATATGGTGATTGCAAAGACCAAAACATGTGATTTAACATATGATTTTCAAACTTATCTGACCATTCAGTGGCTCCTCATGCTCAGTGGACAAAGACATTTCTATTCTGTTTCCACACTCATTCTTCAGGTTTTTCCTTTAATTTGTCAGCTAACTGTGTGTGTGTGTGTGTGTGTGTGTGTACATTTTAAAAAACTACTTTTCAGCATAATTCCTGTTAATTTGGGCTCGTATGGCAAGAGTAGGCTGGTAGGTATGTGTGTATGACAGCTCTAAAACGCTAAGAATGCTTTTTACACATTCTGGCATCAATACTGACAGCTTATCGCTACCTCACAGTGTGCCCCAAACAAAGCCTTTTTGTCTGGTTTTTTTGAGGGCAGAAAGAATTCCCAAATAAAGGAAATGGGCTCTTAGTTTCTTCGGCATTAGGGAGGAGGACAAAGAAAGCAAGCGAGACAATCAGCGGAGACCGCGATGAACAATTTCAGCCTTATTTATTGGTTTTTGGGATTTCCACAGCTAATGTGCTGTGAAATGCAGCAATGGACATGGAGATAATTTACTAAACAAAACCTCAAGTAATTAGTGTGTGGCCAAATTCTGGAGAGCATCCCTTGGTAGAACTCCACTAGCTTTGGCTCAGGACTGGCACAGGAACAGGAGCCAAAGCACCAACTGCTTTTATCCCACCCTTTTCTCCTTAAGATCTTACCTTGCCTTCACATCATCCTTGCCCCTTTATCTCTTTGTCGTTTCCTTTTGTCTCATCTCTTTGCAGTCACAGTGAGTGACATCTGCCAACTTGTGGTTAACAAATTTGTAAGTCATACCCATTATTTATTTGCAAATAATATGCTCCATGCCTTAAGGCTGACGGCACTGTTCCTCCACAATGACATCATTTCGTAGCGTAGAGAGGGCCAGATGGGGCATGGTGGAAAGTAAGAATACAAAAAGGCAGATTCAGTCATAATCAAACAGTGTAACCAAATATTAAGCGGTCAATTGTTACAGATTATGAAAAAACACATTTTACAAATGGCCATGAGAACACAGTTGATTCAACTTTAAACAAAGTGTTTGAGTTAAATTTATCAAATTGTGCCTTTCACACTAAAAGCTAAATATATGCAACTTTGAAAGAAAAAATAATTACAAAAATATATTTAAAAGATACACACAATCAGGTCTTTCCTCTAAAACAGTACAAGAAATGTTTTGCTACAAAAGGGTCAGGTAGCCCTCTCTATTGTGTTTCTTTTTTATTCAGAAGAACCATAGCCATACTTAGAAATATATATATATATTCTTTAAAATTAGATGTTCCCTTCAGCTGGAGGATCTGATGGAAGTGTGAATATGTTACTGTTTGGTTGGTTAAAGGAAGGGGTAGTGTAAAACAGGGTGTGGGGGGGGGCTGGGGTTGTGAACATCTGCAAACTGCCTTGGTGGAGGCCAACTCTCCTCTTACTCCTGAAGCACTTCATCCCTACTGTGGCCAATTAAGTGAATTTCAGCAAAAGATCGTTTTATTAGTATTTGCCCATAGCCAATAAAATTCTTCCTTTGAGCACTCTGGAAAACAAATTGGCACATTAACCAGTGAATGACTAGAAGAGGCTCTCCTGCCCATGCCTCCAGGGCTGGCCGGGGGATTTGCAAGTGTGCCGATTCAGAGGCAATCTCTCTGCTTTATCATTCAGCCTGACAGTATGGGGCTGGAGTGCAGGACTCAGATGGGGGCGACCAATGCCAGATGTCAGCCATTAGCTCTTTCTCTCTGTCGCTCCTCTCTCTACATGCACAAATACATACACACGCCCTCCAACATCGACTCCCTCTGTTCCCTTTGGCAAGCCCAAGCTGTTTGCTTTTGTGGCCTGATGAGCCCTCTCTATTTATCTGTTATTACATTGGAATTGTCAGATCCAAAAACCAAGAGGGAACCCTTGGTGTGTGCCAGCACTGTTGGCTGAAGGTCAGTGTCTACTGCCGCCCTCCTCCTCTCCGTCCCCTGCTTTCATTCACACTTTCTCCCTCTATCGATCAACTTCTATATGAAGTGAGGAAACCACACAAGCTGTCTGTCTGTGTTTATAGCGTGTGTGTGTGTGTGTGCACGTCTGTGTGTGTACACTCCTTATTCCAGCTCCATTTGCATTAGCGGAAAAGTCAGCTTTTGCCGCCTACCATCCTCCCTGGCATACATGCCTCCCTTCTCCACCACTGCATCAGAAGGGCTTTCAGCAGTGCTAATGAGGATTAGCATGTTTGTGTTGTTTATATGTGTGTCACCCTAATCCTTTTAGCAATAAGCGGTTTTGCAGGAAGTAGGAGTAATTTATGCATGGCACATGTTTCATTGGATTGCAGATTGGCAGGTTGGACATAACATGCAGACTGGTGCAAGCATGTTGTTTGGCAATTAAAAAATCCCATCACTTAATAATCCACAACATACAAATACAGTACATATCTAAAATGTATCACCAATTAATACCACAGGTGGTCCCTGTATAGTGTAACCACAGAGGTGAAGGTTTGGCACAAAATGTGGAAACAAAGTTTGCTTCCCAAACTTTTTATATTGTAGGATGGTATCCTGAAGGAAAACTATCACTTATCAGAGTTTGGGTTTTGTTTTTTCATTGCCCATCTTTTTTTTTCCAGTTAGGAGGCTATTGTACTTCTAATTGCTACATTGCTGCAAATACGTCCAACAGTTTATTGGGATTATCATTTTATTTGGAGGTCAAGCTTAAAGATAGTACACCTGAAAGGTTGTAAATAATCCCTTTTTCCACAGGAACTTACAGCAGTAAATACGTTAAGTCGGAGTGGAACAAGGTCTGAAAACTGCAATGGATGTTTACAACAGATGTTCTGGGTAATAATTGGAATGTTCACATTTGTTTTCCCCCCTTTAATTAAGTCTGGCTAAACTGAGGTTTTATTTGCAGCCTGCCTTAATGTCTGACTGCTCATGTCTCTTGCTCTACTGGACCTATTTTTAGTGATGCCATTGCATTCTCAGCAGTTACTTTGATATGTTTGTGTAATGTTATTATTATGTAATGTTACTCATAAGTAATCAATGCTGCAATGAACTTCCATGTAAACAGGGTCAGTTACATTTTAATTGAAAAGTTTGTGGCCCTTAATTTAAAAGAAACATTTATTGACCATTACTTGTTTTTTTCTGTGTCTTATATAGGTTTTTATTGCTGTTAATATTTGCACTTTGCATATCTGTTTTTTTGTGTTTGTTGCTTTGTTTTTATTACAAAGCACGTTTTGACTTCTGTAGCATTTTAAAAAATACTGATCTCAATTAATTTATATCAGAAAGGTGTGAAAAGTCCAATGACATGGAAATATTTATGTTCCTTCATACCATTTGTACTATATACCATTCCAGTCACTAATTACAAACATCATATTCACTGCATGATATTTGAAGCAAGTATTTAAAGTGTAATTTTATTGTACAGCCTGCAACAATCTGTCTGTCATTTTGGTTGATAATATGTCAATAATAATCAGGTTTAGTGCAGTTTTAACTGGACTGAAACCTTGCTCATTGAAAAGGACCCTTTACATGGAGTCCTGGAAGAAGCTGTGGTATTGAACCCAGCTCTGTGGGCCAGTCGGTGAGGCCTGGTGGTTGCTATCGAGGAAAGATGCCAGGCCTGGGCTGTGGGCCCTTACAGTGTCAAGCCCTGTCACTCAGTGCATGCTGCTGCTCCCAGGGCTTTCATCCTCCCCACAACCCCGACTGACCCCCTCCTCCAGTCCCCGCAGGCCCATCAAAGGCTGATTTTCCACGCCAACGGGCCAGCCGGGAAGGCTCACAGCCAGGGACAGGTGGGAGGCAGGGTAGGCAGGGGAGGCTGGTGAGCCAGCATCTGAGCCTGCGGAGGGTGCTCGGCCCTGGCCAGTAACTGAACTGAAAATAGTTCTGCCCTGACTTGCAGGCCTGGAGATCCAACCACACACACACACACACACACACACACACACACACACACACACAGTTGGAGAATTTACCTTGCACCAACAAACACATACACCACTAGGCCATTAGATTTTAATGGGATCTATTCATTGATGTTATGGCACTCCTGCATCAATAAAACATTAAAAAATGTTGAGGCGACACACTTCATGAATCAGTTTAACAACATGCTATTTTGGCAACTGCAGTGGACATAACTCTGTATGGATTTTATAGACAAATACTGTACACTGCAATAAAGTGAGAGCCACATCTGAACAGACAAAGGCACATAACTCCAACTCATAACATTGTGATTTTGAATCTATGCTGGATTTGCTTTTGTTGCAGTCTTTCTCCAAAAATAAGGATAAAAAACAATGTCCATTCTCCACAAAGGGTTAAATCGGTATCACACCTGTGAGGCCACTCAAGCCATTGAACCTATTTTCCTCCCAGTCTCCCAGTCCCCCATCCTTTTTAGATTTTAAACTTCCCCAGCCACCTTCCATTTTATGCCGGTGTAAATGAGTTCCCCCACAAAATCTATAGTGCGTCTTTAAAAAGCGATAACTCTCATGGTGGTGCCGTGACATTGACCCGCCTAGCAGGGCAGTTCCGGTTCAGCGACCAGGCCTCATGCACGCCAAACACACACAAACACATACACGACATACACACACACACAGACACACACACACACACACACACACACACACACAGGACCAGACCCCAGGTGCACCAGGAGGAGCAGTTAAATTTCATCATTACCCTTTCTTCCCCATGTTGGGGCTTTTTATAGGGCCTTTTTACAGCCCGCTCTGAAGGTGCCACTCTGGTCCCAACGGTGCACAGGAGAGAGATAGATAGATGGAGAGGGACATAGAGAGGGGAAGATGAGAGGGGGGGAGCAGGAGGTAGAGGAAGGAGGAGATCTGCACTAAAGGTGGAAGAGGGAGGTGTGGAGGTGGGGAAGTGAAGAAGCGCACACGAACGCCTACAAACATGCACACTGTCAGGCATACAAGCAAAGCAAGTAGGGCACTGGGGATCAAGAAAAAAGAGAAATGGCAGGAGAAAGACTTGGTGGGGGGGCTGAAAAGAAAGGAAGAGAGAGAGTACAGAGGGAGAGGAGAGAGGGCCATCAGTTGTCAGTGTGACTGCTGGCTGATATAAAAACAGTGGCGAGGGTGGCGGATAAGGCAGATGATGAATGGGCTGGAGACACTCATCCATCCCACTGACGGATTTGCGGCCAGGGAGTCGTGTACAGACACATCTAAGAAAGAAAGGACTGTATGTGTGTGTGTGTGTGTGTGTGTGTGTGTGTGTGTGTGTGTGTTGGGGGGTATGTGTTTTAGGAAGGTGTGATGGACGCCTGATAGGAAGCTGGAACAAGGCATAAATAAGGTTTTCACTGCAAAAGTGTGTGTGTGTGTGTGTGTGTGTGTGTGTGTGTGCATCTGACTGTGTGCTCACAGTTAGTGAGTAGGTACAAGTCAGTCTTTCGCATGGATACTGGACATGCTCCTGTGCATGCTTCTATGGCAAACCCCTTAGTTGCAGAGCCTTGATGACAAGCCTCTGCCCTAGAAGATGTACAGGCCCATCCATATCCCTCACCGCTATCAGCTCTGTCCAACTCTGTTTTATTGCACCAAACAGTGGCCATAATGACACTAGGACTCTGAGCACGTCAGGGTAGAGTAGATCGATTGGTAAACATACACACTTGCCTAAGATACACTTGTACATCATTGTCCCGATTTTCAGGGAGGAGCTGTAATGGCAGTTGAATTATTGTTAAAGCTACACCAAACACTAGACAATGACAGTGTTTTACTGCACAGGGGAATGTTGTGCAAAAACGTATAATAAATGTACATGGCTGTTTTGATAAAACTTCATTCATTTATGTATGAGTTCACAGAACTGAAATATGAGAATGTCTCACACTCAATCCCACAGAGCGGACTTAGTCAAGAATAAAGGTTCAGTCGTCTTTATCAGGTAATGGTTAGTATATGGGCATTCTGTGACTTCTGTGGGAAATTCCTCATAAAATGCATCTGTAAAATTACATAATGTACTTCGGCATTCTCGTGTTCAGTGTTAGGCCAACAAAATTTAACGCCTACTGCCAGTGTTTCTCATTAAACCCTAACTTGCTGGGAGGGTGCACAGACAATAACATTGATTCGCATGTTGGGCACTACTATAAAATATAAATTTTAATTCCGTTTCTTTCAGCACCAGCCTCAGGTGCCTTACTCCCAATATGACTGTATTACACGCATTCCAAAACTTTACAATCCTTTATGGGGGTGCCACTGTGACTTTAGCCTTTTGACTCACTGGATTTTGATTTGTCATTTAAGGAATGGAAAGTATTTCTGATCAGTTTACCTTAACAAGGTTAAGTAAGAAGTCAGATTTTGTGGAAACATTGAATTGCCTGTGGGTGTGACAGTGAACGTGGTTGCATCCTCATTAATCTTCGCCGAGTAACAGATTGGCAACCTCTCCAGGATGGATCTTGATTTTCCTGGACAAGGTCAAGGTCTATGTGCTGTCCGGCTGTATCAAAAGGCAAAACTGTCTCTTCTAAAGGCATTTGTGCTGTTGCACTACATTGTCCACGTTTCAAGTAAAGGACGTAGAGACAAAACCTAATCCTTCCAAACTTCACACCTCCACACACCTTCCCAGGCACTGCATAAAGTGGAAGTAATTGCAGGACTGTCATTTTCCCTCATCAATTTCCCTATTTCACTGACAAGTGACGGTAAGCAGGAACTGACAGTGTGTAGGACGCTTCTCGCTTGCAGACAAAATTTGGAATTTAGCATGAAAAAATAAAATTTTGCTCGCAGCTATAAATATGACAGTATCCTGTTGTCTGGTTAGGAAGTCCAGATCTGTGGGTCTCAAGCCTTCCAAGAGAAGTTCAGCCGCACTGTTAGCCCTCATCAGTGCCAATGTTAGTACCTTGGGTCTTGTGCCAGCCTCAGCAGGCGCTGGTCCTCGGCTCGCACCCCATGCCCTGGGTCTTTGCAAACTCCCCCATGTGCATATGCTCCGTATGGTTCAAGTGCCTACGCCAATTTTCCACCATCTGCCCGTGCCCTGTATTTACACACAGAGGCAAGGTCTCCACTGGATAGCGACCACCACCCTTCACCCTGTCAGAGCAGAGAAATTTCAAATGTTAACTTGCAGCCCGCAGGAGCAGAGTGATCCACAACTGCCATGCTGAAGAAACAGCCAAATGCACTCACGTAGAGGGGCGGAGCATGAATTCACCTCTGCCATTTGTTTTTAGTTTTCCTTTTTTCCCCCTCCTCTGTCTTTCCCTCTTCCCATTTTTTCCCTTCCATGCTTCCCTGCTTCTCCACACACCTCCCTTTCTCTTCTTCTGCCTTCCCTCCATCTCCATTTAGTCTTCTCTCCAGCTCCATGCTTCCCCCTTCCGTGGTCTTGCAAATGGCTGTCTGCCAACGGTTTGTCTGAGGAGAGAACAGATTTGAATGAAGAAAGGAAACAAAGGAGGGAACAAAGAGGCAGTAAAAAGGTGAAAAACACAAAGAGACATATGCATGTTGGAGGTGCGCAGTTTGCATGCGTGTGTGTTTTTTTTTTCATTGTGTGTGTGTGTTAAAGGGTTTTTACTGTACAGTGGGCAGCAGGCCAAGACTAGAGGGTAATCCTTTATTTAGGCTTTACCACCGGGAATGTCAGGAATAAGTCAATCATGATGATGCATGCACTCTGCTGACGAAATGTACGCATGTTCAAAGAATATCTAGGGCTTGCAGATGTACCAGAACCCTGCTACAGCGACATCAGGGTGCAGTTTATGATGATAGGCAGATACACACACACACACACACACACACACACACACACACACACACACACACAGGCAGACGTGCATACATACTGAAAGCCATGGAGGCAAGCCCAGATAAGCAGATTATTTGAAGGAGGCATTATTCGCTGTATGAATGCAATAATTGGTTTCATTATATGGTGGGAATTTCAGCAACACTAAATGAAGAATTAGATAGCATTTGGTTTCCCCAAAGCAAGCTGGAGTTGTGCGTCCAGCTCACCCACCATGGACCTGTGTTTACATGATGTGTTTTGGCGGCCCTTATCTCATATCGCAGTTAGTGTGGCTGCTCCTGCTTCCATTTGTTTTAAGGTGGTATTTCAGTAATAGAATTCAATAATTCGAGGATATATGGTGCATTTATTCAGGCAGTGTGAGTGTCTGTGTGTGTGTGTGTGTGTGTGTGTTTATGTGTGCGTGTGTCCTACTTTTTTGTGTGTGTATATTCTCTCTGTCAGGGAAACAGTGGTGGGCGGGCTGAGAGGTGGGGAGGCCTACTTTAACGGTCTTTTGAAGGAGATAAATGGCTTACAGATGGCCCAATCAATATATTCAAATGAGACATGGAGTCCAGCAATGAGCATTGAGCAGAGCTGGGGGGTGGGTCTGATACACCTTAGGTCATGAGTCGACTACACAGCAAAGACGCAACCTCAGACTTTGACTCAATTGCATATCAATGTGGGTTACAATGTGGCTGATATGATCTGAACAAATGCAAAAATTAAATAAGGAAACAGTTAAATGTGCTTATAAGGCATAACTTACAAGCTTACAAGTACATTTTAAGAAATACGGCATAATACAATAAGGACAATATGTGTCAACGTTTAAGGGAATCTCTCATGCTCATTTCCCTGCCGAGATTTTTATTCTGTGATTCCACTAGAGAACCCCTGCATGAGTCACAGTGAAAGCAAATAAACAAACAAAACTCCTTACGTGCCTCAAACTGGCTGCCCCCTAACTGAAAAGGCAATATTAGCTGAGGTCTCCTCTCTCATATTTCAGATCTGGAATATGAGACAGACACAGACATCCGCAGCAACAAAGATTACAGCAGCATGACTCTGTTCAGAAGATATTCCACATACTACCCACTTATTGTGTACCAATAACAGTTGATTTAGTCTTTCAATCACAGTCTGTGTGTAAAAATGTGTCTATATGTGCCTATAAAAAGGTCATGGTCCAGTTTGACAGGTAATGGTAAATGCAAAGTGAAAACATAAACACTCATAGGGAATGAAGGTGTGAATGAGTGCAAAGACATTTATATACACTGTAGTATTTGTGCATAAACTAAGTCAGAGCTTGTTTTTTTTTTACTAAACTTATTATATCACTGTACTTTGAAAAATCAGGATATATCCCTATTTTCACAAAGATGCTCCAGAGACACAGCAATTTTATGATATTTACCAATGCACAGTTTAGCTCAGCCACTGTTCCTTGACTACTTGTCTTCTCTGTATGGTTAGTCTAGTTTTTTTAATGGGTCACACTCACAACTGCTGGTAAGCAAGTATATATGACTGCAAATATTAATTATACTGGCTGGGGATTCTACATCAAGTATCTTCAACATGTGAATCCCCTGCAGATATTTTCTTCTATGATTTATTTATCATTTTGCGAGAAATAAGAGAATAACTCATTATTTGATCCACATTCTGTCCAAGAGAATTCTGGTTCCTAATACTTGCACAGGATCCACTATCATGTGCCATATGGTTTTGAGCCAAAAGATAATGAAAGGTGATAATATAATACAGATAATGCTACAGAGAATAACCCATATCCCAAGAGATAAAGTTGTTTACTGACAAAAAGCACCTTGTTGAAAAATGGTTCAGGAGTGATTCGGCCAATATGGAGCAAAAAAAAAAAAAAAAAGAGAGAGAGTGGACATAAGCCCAGTATAAGCAGTGCTTGAGGGTGGTGTTATTGGTGGGGGGGATTCCCTGGGGGAGGAAACATGGTTTCACAGTCTGGAGATAACATCCTCATGCAGGCTCCAGCTAGAAACATAAGGATCCACCAAGACATTACCCAGGTATTTTATCATGCCCTATCAGATCCCATTCTCCCTTATCAAGCTTTACACACACTTAAACACGGATACCCATTTCTGGGCACATTGCTCACATTCAAATATGAGAGGAGGAAAGGAGCGGCCACATTTTCTACAAGATGGAAGAGGTCTGGTGGATTTCTTGTTTATTTTATTTATTTTAAAAGGAACAGAAAAAGCCAAGTAAAAAAGTCATTTGATCTGTTCAAACAATAGTTTTATGTGCTGAGGTTCTGTTTTAGTAATGGGATTGTGTGTACAGATCCCAGACCACTTTCAGCTAATTTTGTATTTCATGTCCATGCAGTTTAAGCTTTCCTTGTGTCCTAAAATGCCTATGATGCCAAAGAGCAACCAATGTTCAGAAATAACATGCAAAATGCCTTAAGAAAATGTATGTGTTATTCATATGCCATTTGGTGATACCAGGTCTGCCTACCATCCCAATTCAGTGAACTTTTTAAAGAATCAATGCCTTGGTACCTCTGGTGAAGTAACAGATCTTAGTACAGTTATCATAGGGATAATTGGTTTGTTAGAAAGAAGTTCCACTAAAAAATAACATAGTATTTGGATGGTCAAGAGCAATCAGGACACTGTTTCCTGGAAGACTGTCCGGTTTTAAAGCTTTGAGCACTACACCTACTATCTCAAAACTGCTGCACAACAGGATTATTATCTGAGAGGCTGCATATCACTAAGAGGTAAACATTGTGATCATTTGTGTTACCAGACCCTTTACTGAAATGTCTAATGGTGATAACTAAGTCCCAGTACTTCTTTCCTGTTACATGGGTATATTAGATAGGGAAGAAAAATCTTTGTAAAGCTTTATCATTCACAGTGAAAACTATTTCAGTTTTTTTATTTGATTATGGTTCCTATGTCTGTGCATTAATCTACTGACGTGCTATTTTTCCTCAATCTAGAACTTTCTTGTCATAAAGCCAACAAAATAATTTTGTATTAAATTGCATTTGCATAAAGCAGTGAAGTCCCATTACAATCTGATAGTCAATTAACGGCTAACTAAATGCCAGACAGAGGCCTGCCAGAAAACACAAGAGCCACAGACTTTGCACTGCAACACACATTGGCTTTAAAGCTAATGTCTCATGGCAGCTCATCAGCTGTAGCACATTTTAACAACTGTCAACTGTTTAAAAAACTGTCAAGACCATTTAGCATAGATGCTAATTTGTTCTTATTATTCAAAACCAATGCTAATAAAACACTGTCTATAATTAGCAGGTTTGTTTATAGCCTATTTTTTACACAGCATTCACAGAACTTCTCTTGGCTCAGCTGTCAATCAAACATGTACTGTACATGGTATGCCCACTCAGAGGCTTGAGGACTAAGACATTTCAGTACCTGCAATGACCATTCTTCTACTTTTCTATATATAAATGTTGAACTGAACTTTTAAAAATTCAATTTACACATTCAGTTCAAAAATGTATTTTGTCATTTCAGGATATTGGGCTCACTTTTCAGTCACAAAAACGGGAACATATAAATTTACGAAAGGCTGAAGAAAACTCTGGCTGCTAACTCGAGATCTGGAGCTTAAATATAGGGGGATTGGATTGGATTGGATCCAGGTGCAGATGATTATTAGCAGCCACGCCCACAGCACTTACGCACTAGAGGAAGAGGAAGGGGCCAAAAGAGGCACAGGGAGGAAAACCCACAGCCCCAGGGGCAATAGTAATAGTGACAGAAGAAAACAGCCTATAAACTGGGGATGTCCTGGCAGAGACACGACAACAGGGAGTGTATCATCCTGAGTCACAAAAGACCTGAGGTAGACTTTCACTTTAAGTGTTAAATTATCAAAACCATAAACAACTATAGAAATTAAATGCAACCTCCATGTCACTGCACCAGCAGTAACAGTCCATTGAATGAATAACTACACACCCAGAGAGCAGGATGACCAAAGCATTTAATTAGGCATATATAGCATCAATTCCTCATGCATTAGGCGGCTGTGATGGAGACCAATCAATGTTATCGTGTTTCAGTATAGACGAATTTCAATCATTTGGATTGGGGGCTTGGGGGTTTCTTTTTTATACTTGTGCCCGCGGCCGCACTTGCAAGTATTTATCAGATATGCAGAGATTGCAGGTGCATCCCCCAAGCCAAAAACACAGGCTATGAAGCACTAACACTCCTTGCCAAAATGTGAAATGTACCATTTATAGCTGTCTAGTTATATGCTAAGTGTGTTTAGTTGGAGAAAAGCTGCTGTAACTCATCAACGTTAGTGATCGATGTAAGGGCCTGTGACTGTCAGGACACCAGATGTGATCCTTGAAAGCAGACGTGATGATGGGCATGTTGGACTGCCTCACTGGCCACTCAGACGAAAGCTGAGCCAGGTGCTTAGATTGTGAAGCTCCAAGGCATGAACAGAAACAAAATTAATTTACTCTCCATTCTTCTATCCAAAAAAAAATCAAGAACAAAATATTAATTATATATTAATCTGACAAAATAAAAACACAATTTAAAATAATTGAATTCAGTTTTCCAATTTTCAGTTTAATTTTTCATGTGGAACATTGAACTGATAAACAATACACAAGCTCCTTTCTGATGTAACAACAACAATTAAACAGCAAACAGCACCTTGTGATTTTGGGCTATAAATTAAATTTATGGTGATACTTATAAAACCTTATGAGCACACAGATAGAATTTAAAAGGCTCAGAATGAGGCCAAAATGGAATCACTAAGGTTGGATCTGTGAGAGCCACAGGAAATATTATATTGTGTTTGTATGTGTGCATGTGTGCATGGAGTATTGTGTGTGTGTGTGTGTGTGTGTGTGTGTGAGAGAGAGAGAGAGAGAGAGAGAGACAGATAAGGTCACATGTCATAGACCACATTAACAATAGTATATTTTGGAGGAGAATAAAGGCTGCCCCCACACACACACACCTTCCACGCCTCCCCACTCATCATCCGGCAATCTGCTTCAGGCTTCAATCTCTCCTTGACCTTAGACCTCAGGTACAGCCAGGTGTCGACCACCCTCCCCCTCATCCCTCCCTGCCCCCCGCCTTCTTCTCACACACACACACACACACACACACACACACACACTTAGGCTCATGCATGCAAATGTTTACCCAAGAAACTCAGAAACAAATATTTTTGTGTATACTCTCCCCAGTACACCAACACTATATTACCACATGCCCACAAATGTATACTTAAACATATAAAAACACACATATGCATTGCACACATACAAACATTCCGGTGCTGACATCATCACTACATCATATCCTAAGTCTGTTTACTGCACAAGAAGGACATTAATGCAAATGGTAGTTTGATTTTTTTTTCAAATTAAAACAAATAGAACCACAAACACACATTCATACATGTACGCATGAGATCAGCTTGCATAAACACATAAAAAGCATGCGCACACATATACACACTGTCCACACACTCCCTCAGAGGGGTTTTAAAAAATTAGAGTAGCTCAAGTGGGAAAACAGTATCCATTTGTCTCTGGGCTAATATGAGAGTGGCTGCATTAGAGACAAATAGCATCCACTTTCATTTCCTTTATCATTGTCAGGCCAATTAATAGGCCAAGGATTCTGTTACTGAGTTACTAGATGGAGGCGAGGCACACACACATGCACGCACACACACACGCACACGCACACACACACACAAACACACACACACACACACACACACACACAAAGAGAGCTCTTTCAGCTGCTGACCTTGGCTGCTCCTCCCAACACAAAAGACCCCAGAGATGGATGCCTCTTTGGAGAGCACTGGGTCTCTGGGAGGGTACCGCTTGCTCCCCCCCCGGACACACACACACGCACTACCACATGTATACACATACATTCAAGTGCATATGTACACAGATGCTCAAGGATCGACAAACATATGTATATGAATTCTAGGGTTTAGTTAACACTGTTCAGCTCAGGATCCAAGCATCTTTTGAAGCACAGGCATCATTTAAGTGTCTGTTGTGAAGTCCAGAAAAACACTTTTTTTAACCAAGTGAGGCTAAATAATATTCGCAGTTCTCATGAATTTGCCATATTGACATGTATTGATTGATTCACAGCATCAACTCATTCATTGAGCAACAAATAAAAAAACATTCCACCTTAAAACTTGCTAGTAGCTTTTGAGTGGCACAATAAATTTTTTTTTTTTTCTTCCCAACTATTGTCAACTAGTAAAGATGAAAAGGCAACAAAACAGCACTTCAGTCATCATTCACTCTTCTGATGGTTTCTTTATTTGTGATGCATTTAGAAAGAAACATGACAAAGCCAGCCTTTTTAAATGTGGACAGCTTGTGCTGCGTCCATAATGCCTGCTGGGAATGAAAGCTAGCTTATCCATGTGTTTATAGCCTGGCTTGTTCGATGAGCTTGGCCTCTGCCTGCACTGCAGCATTTCCTCAGAGTGGATGTTTCCGGTGCGACTTTATTCAAGTGAGGAAAGAAATTATTCAAAACACTAACTTCTTGTGTTCATTTGTGTCATTATCACATACCTGTATGGCTTAATGCCACACTTATATTTATTATAGCCTAATACGTCCATGGTACCATCTAACACTATTTAGCTTGATATTTGTCTGCATGCTAACCATAACCCTAACTCCTGAAGACAGTCAAACAGTTGATGGGTGGTCAGTCATAGTTGACTAATGTATGTAAATCCGTCACCGTAGGAACAGAGGTTACATAACCTTTCAAATGTGTCACAATTTAACCTTGCACATGCAGGCATGCCCGTGCATCATAGGTAATGGTGGTACTTAAACAAATAGCACTATACCTCGCCATTCCAGTTGTGGGGTCCCATAGCGGGGGTTCACTGCTCTTTGATTTAAAGCTGCGCTGAGAGCGATGGATCGCCCTTCCTGTCTTTAATGACACCAAGCATTTATCAGTCATGTAGATTACAATGTCACTTGAGTGTCATCTGGCAGATAGATCCAGCGTGAGGAGTTGTGGATTCAACACACCCAGCACAAGCACACAAACACACATATTTATCATTATTGTTACCATTATAGTGCATATATGTACTGTGGACTATATAATGGTGTATAGGTAGGATACCTGGGGTGCCACCCTACCGTTATTGTCCAGTCTGATGTATTGATTTAGAAATATAAAATATAGAACTCTAAAGTTGTAGAATTCAAAGACAATAAAGACAATAAATTGCTCTTTACTAATGTGTACTTACAGTATATTGTCCAGGTTGGTTATTTAATGTCTCCATATTTTGAGAAAGGGAATCAAAACAAAGTTTCTGAAAGAGCTCCAGTGTTGATAGGAGGTAGGATCTGAACCCCCCCACACCACCACCACCACCACTATCACTACCCCAAAAAAAGAGAGTACATTGGTTTTTAATACCAAGCAAGCAACTGTGCACTGTCTAACAGTTCATCCCAGTTCCTTTCAGTTCATGCTTCCATCATGTGCATCCTTTCCCTGCATCTCAACATAAGTCACAGACGTGAGTCAAGAGGAAATGAGGAAACATGTTTTCCAGAGGAATGAGATGTTGTTCTCCTGAACTGTCATCTGAAGCGACATCCGTTTCTGATGACAATGACACTGCCGGATCAGCCCCTCAGTCAAACTTAACCTTCTGTTTAAACTTTCGATGGCTCGGAATTTGCATGTGCACATATGCACAGCCAATACCACAGTGTGTAAACGGACAGCACTTCAGCGTCACACTGGCAGAATCATGTTTTAATTTCGGCTGCATTTAATTATAGTCTGTTTCAGATTTGATTGATTTATTTTACATTGATTAATTTCTACACAAATAATTTACTTGCCCAAAATAGGGAAAGTTGGTATTACCTTACTATATATCTCATATCAAACTAGAGTTTCGACCAAATCCAATGAATCTGTTATTTGTCCCAAAATAGAAGTGTGCTCTTGATATGTTCTCGTGTTCAATCACTATCAGATTGCCAGTGAAGGGGTGTGTCATTCCAGTAAATGACCAAACGTGAAGACTGGTCACTTGTATCCTCCCTCCTGTCTCCATAGAGATTCCTCCTCAGTCCACCATCCTCTGAAGCAAAATAAGGGAATTGGAGCAGTCTTAATGATGGCATATTTCTGGGTCACACCAGGCATGACAAACAGTCAGGTACTACCTGCCTGTACCTTCACTGCCAGCATCTTATACGGTGCAGTGATAGATTACACCACCTCCCTCCAACACTCCAAATACAGTTCCACTCTACACCATTACAATGCTATTTTTTGCAAAAATATTTGAGGCTTAAAAATATTAAGGCAAAAGGTTTGCCCAAAAGATTAAACTATACATATATCTGTTGTGTGTCTTCAGTGGGCCACAAAAATTGCAAAAATTGTAGGGAAGTCAGAAAGTAATCACAGTGTTATTAAAGCATTCTCATGAGAGAGGAACATAGAGTAACCTCATCATTTAACTCATCCATATTGTTTAGTTACTGTGCAATGTATCAATGTCCTGTTAAGGTTTTTACCTGAAGGAACCAGACACTTGAGTGAATGAAGTTTTTTTTTTCTTTTTTTTCTCATAAGCAGTACCATGTCTTTATTGCATGAATGCATGGACTTCTTCCTCAGACACTAACCCACACACACACACACACACACACACATTCCGTTAACACATTGATGAGCCTGATATTCAATCAATGAAGATTAACTTGCTTAACTTGCCTAAGGTAAGTCCCCTCTGTCCATTGCTTTTTTACTCAGGAAGGAGCCCAAATACGATTATGCAGAGGGGGAAATTATGCCAAGATGAGTAGAGCTTAATATATGGTAATTATTTGACAGGATATACTTACACAGCGATTAGCATATCTCCAAGACGAGACGGAGATAGAGAGCGGAAGGAGAGGAGAGGGAGGGAGAAAGAGAATGCAGGGGAAGACGAGGGCTCCCTGATAAGGATTTCTTTCTTTCTCTCTCTCTCTGTCTCTCTCTCTCTCTCACTCTCTCTCTCTCTGTCCCTTCCTCTGACAGAGTGTCGTAGGAGAGTCAGCGTAGGCAAACTGTTCATCCATATGTACCTCCTCTGATAAGCCATCTCTATAGGGGCTGGGCCAATGGTAAGAAGACCTGACGTGCCTGGCATGCCAGACAAACAGCACATATCGCACACATCAGTCATTTCACACACTCCAACTGTGCACCAGTACTGCCACACACACACACACACACACACACATTTGTAGTGCACAAAAAGGACATCCGGAAAGGTATGGTGTGTGTGTGACAAAATTCATGTATGGCATTTAGCTGACATGTGAAAACAGACACACAGTCAGCTAATATTCCTCTTCACAATACATGACTGAACATTTGCTGAAACACCCAATACAGACACAGCACAATCCATTACAGTGTGTTTGTGGGGCGGTGTAGTACATACATCTTACTGTCTGCCTCTGTGTCCTATCGGCTTGGCCCTGCCAATACTCCCACTGTGTAGAGTATATTTGACTAATGCATACTGGCCATGAGGATAGATCCGTCACACGCACGCATGCACACATGCACGCAAAGACATCTGTAAGCCTCTTACGATAGCTGCACAGTGCACAACATAAGACATCGGTAGTCCCAAATGTCAGCAAGAGGTAGCTGAATTTGGAGAATTTAAATACAGACAGAAACTTGTCCTTTTCAGTTTTAACTCGATATCTCTGCAAAACATTTTTGGTGAATAATGGTGTAATATAGCCTTCCCATTTGCAAAAATCGCAGTGCAGTTTTTGATTAAGTTTTTAATAACCTTTTCATGTGAAAAAATAACAAACAAACACAAACAAATTCAGGTATTACCCACAACTTAAGTTACCTGAATGCTACTACTATTATTGGAAAGCAGAATGTCCGTCACTGCTGTCTGGAACCTCTGTGCATTGAAAAATTATGAAATATTAATTAACCATTGTAAAAGACTACATTTTATGAAATGCCACATTAAATAAAGATCACCTTAATGTGTGGGGGTGTTAAAGGTGAAAGCTGGAGAGTGTAATTTCCTTCTGATTGTAATGATTTTCTTAGTGGTGTTTAAAAGACACAGATGGTTTATTTGGTGAAGTTCCCATTATCACCTGCTGTGTAGCGATATCCATCCAATGACTCGAGTATACACTAAATATCTTCCTTTTGTTTAAGTGAATGTACTGTATGTTTGTTTGTTAGCCTATGCACCAGTGTGCATACATACAGGTATGAGTTATGCGTTGTAACATTTTCTTTTGTGCTGTAACACTTAAAATAATCTAACTTCAAAGCATTATAGCATTTGAATGAAATTATGTTTGCCTGTCATTCTTACATTGTTATGTTATGTATTATTAACAAATGAGGACATCAAGAAGAGATTTGCTCATATTTTGTCTTCCACCCTGTCTAAAGCAGGCTGAGGCTGACCTTGTCCCACCACAGCCTCCCAGCCCTGTTTAATCATGCTAATCATGCCTCTTTTTGTCCTGACAGAATATTTATTGGCTTATTTATTGTTAATCACAGGCAGCCTCGTGTCTGTTCCATCAAATCCAACCCCCCGCCCCCCATGATTCCGTCCATCATATCCACACAGACGCACACACTGTTAAATGTACAGCTGAACCCCTCTTTCTGGATGCCCCTGGCAATATCTCAGTTGGTAAGTTAGTGAGTTAGTCTATTGGTCAGCTAGTCAGTCTGTCTGTCAGTGTGATACTTTGCTAGTAATTCGGCCAATCGGTCAGTCCGTCACTACGTCCATCTGTCAGTCAAGTCAATCAGACTGTTTTTCAGGTAAAGTTGCTTTATTCATTAAATGACAAGAATATGGGGTGAAAATATTAATCTGCATTTCTGTGCCTTCGACGTGTGACATAGGATGAATCAGGGAAAGTGTCCCAACCTTAATCACTACTCATACTTGTAAATAGCAATGAATGAAATCATATTTGGTTTTGTGGTCTAATGAAATGACTACTGGGTGGTCTAATGGGAAGTGTAGGCTCCAATGTTTTTAGAGCTCAACCCATACTGTGGACTCAAATCAGAATATCCTAACCTTTGCAGCACTGATCTTGACCCCTTTGTGAAAGGGGCAATGTGTTAGAAGTTGTCAGCTATTGGAATTATATGACCAAACTCATGGAGGGAACAAATTCCTAGAAAGTTGGGGTGTCTACTCCTATCATAAGACACCCCCCCAAATGATCTACTGTATCAGTGAGCCAGTGAACTGTCAAAAAGGTCTATAAAGTTTTTACCAGCCAGAGAGGGGGGGGATGTCTGTAACACAAGTTTGCAGCTGATTCACAGTTACTACTTCTTCATCCACTCATAGTGGACTGAGGTCAGAGTGGATGCTGGAGTGACTTGCTATCATATCTTGAGGTAAAAAGTGATATTACAAGATGGAACAGGACAGCTGGTTAGCAATGCTAACGTCAGCAGACATCTCTGAAACACAGGTCTCCTTTTACAGAATATCAAAACTGTACACTATTGGTAATCTTTGTTCATGTTTGAATGTGAACTTTATCACGGTGTAATACTAAGTTGCTGCAATAATCATATTCATATTATGCATCACATTTCTGACACTGGTGCCCCCATCTTGTCTAAAACAACAGATGTTGACACTGTCTACAGATACCAACATATTAATGGATCAAATCTATGTAAAGAGGCTTTCAATTATGGTAAAATAAATAAACAGAACTCATATTGACACTTTGGGCATCCCTTGCAGCTACAGGGTTCTGTAGTTAAGAGTTGATTTCTTATCTTGTGCAGGTATAGTATGAATGACAAGCTCTGTGGATGATGTGTGTGCATTCATTTGGATCTCATTCTTTGAGAGCATGAAGCAGCCATTAGTCAGTCAGTCAGTCCGATGGTCTCCAGTGAGTCCTCAGATGAGCCTCCCTCAGCTCTCTGTGATAAAACTCCGCCAAATGCCGGAACACATTATTCCATCAAACATGAGCTTTTAGTGGGATGATGGCCCCTGTTACCCCAAACCAGAATAACACCAGGTAAATGACTTTCTAAATACCCACACATTGTCTCCCTCTCCATTGCCCTGTCTTTTCCTCATGCTGTCTGGCTCTAATTGAATCAGCACAGACTCAGTGTATCAATTCTAACTTTGCTATTGAGATTTAATCGGGTGTGCAGGAGACCAGCTTGGCGGGCTGAGGGGTCCTTTTGTGAGAGGCCCATCTGTTAGTGACACAAGGGCCCCAGATCTGGCCTGGCTCAGAAACAGAGCAGGGGTGTGGGAGGGATGACAGGATGGCAGGATGGACCGTTTCCCTCGATGCATCTTAAAACCTCTCGCCCCTCACATCTTGGATGTCTGTCTGGGCTTTGGCTGTCAGAGCACACATAAACACATACAAAGAATTGTATTAGTATATTTATGAGCATATAATTTGCCAACCTTTGGCGGTTTATCATAATTTTGATTTCACTTATAATGTCTTTCCATACCATGCCGTCTATTGATAAGTATATCATTATAGCCACCTTGTTGATTGCTGTTATCTAGGAACATTGCAACATCATGAAAAAGAAATGCCCCATGTCCCATGCGACAAAAGCAATCAGACCATGAACATTAATTGGAAAAGAAGACAAAGGTGACCAGTTATTCAATTTTAGAATTGTAGAATTCAATTTAAATAGCCAACCTGAGCAATATACTGTAAGTACACATATTTAAAGAGACAAAAACTCTTTATTGTTTTTGAATGCTACAATTATTCAAACTGTCCATTGTAAACATCCATGTCTTTTTTGCCAGATTGTCCACTTAGTTCCATGCCTGTAAGCTTCCACCTTCTGTCCACCTTTAACTGCACCTGTCAAGGAAAATGTGTACTGGGCCATTGTTTCATAGTCAGGGTGAGGGTGATCACTCTTTGGTAAGGTTAAATAATAATAATAATATTTATTAATATTATATATATATTATATTATTATATATAATAATCTGGCTAAACTCTTGGCTTGTTTACTACTCTGTCAATCTTCTGATCTTAGCACTTTGGTGTTTTCATGTTATGAAAGCGAGAAGTGATGGCAAAGACATGGAAACAAGATCCATTTTGTGAAAAGCAATGGTTATCCTTTAATTATACAAATACATATGATAAATAAATACATATAGTCAAATAACATAATTCAAAGAGTTGAGAAGGAGCGAGAACATTTTTTCTGTGGGGGATGTTGTTTCTTAGAAATACATATATATATACAGATATGGAAACATATAAACAATACTTTTAACATTGACAGCACGTACACTATACTGTTGCGGAAACATCTACCAAGCAAATACCATTATGCTCACAAGTGCACATATGGCTCATATGTATTTTGCACAAATGCAGCTTGCAAACAGGACTGCACACGTGTGCAACACACCGTAAGGCAGCACACAACGTGACTGAGAATATCAGCTTTTTGCTACGACAAAGAAATTGATCGTGACAGCATCCATACAACACGCGCACACACATATACACACTCCCTGTGCCTTTATATCCCCCACTGCCAGTCATGTATACTGACAGATCTGTGTGTCTTTGTGTGTATGTGGAGAGTGGGGGTGCTGTTGGTCATACTGGCATTGATAGGTTCCAGCTCAGCATTCCCATCATTCACTGGGGTTATGACCTCACTGTAAATGGCCTGACAGCAGGGAGGAGGAGTGTGTGTGTGTGTGTGTGTGTGTGTGTGCATGTGTGTGTGCTGAGATGTTCATGAATAAGTAAAATGAAGAACCATAGGGTACAATACCAATGGCCATGATAGAGAAATAACCATTGTGATGTGAAGATGACAAAGGTAAAGAACAGGTTGAGGATGATGACATTTGTGATCATGACTGGGGTGATATTGAAGAGGAGGTAGACTGATATTCAGACCCAACAGTCATTTTGTCACCACTGCATTATTCAGTCTGACACTACATTACACACCAGCAGATTTATTTCTCCATTCCTTTTTTTCTGATTTTTCACTTCAGCTAATTTTCACATCATTTTGCACATCTGTGACATCATCACCTCTAATTTCAAAATGTCTTCAAAGTGTCATGAATGCAGAGGATCCAAACACTGGAATAATCTCACTTTTGTGAGTATTCTGAGAAAAAATAGTCAAATGATATCGTTTAGAACAAAACCGATGACGTAATAGTCACCTGCACAAACAATGAGGGATCAGTCACTGGTTGATAGATATCCATGCCTCATTATAAAGTTTGATATATAAAAGAATTGTATTAATGTCATTCCATCCATTTCTGTGTCAAGACATCTAGCTAAGATGGCTTCATGCTATCTAGTTTCATGGCCACTGGACAGAAGGATCCTATGTTTTTAACTGAAGATAATTAATCCATGATATCAAGGAGACATTTAGACATTTGAGCATTAACATATTCATTCAACGGAGATTGGCCAACATGCTGTCAGGGCCTACTTCCACAGCCCTGCTGTGAGTCACCTAATCTCACGCTGACAATGATTTGACTTTTCTTCCTTGAAAACAGTTCATTACAAACTGAGTTTAAATTTTAAAGCACTAATCGTCATTTTCGTTGATAGTGACAGCATTGTACAGGCCAAATTAATTGCTGATATGTTTGAACATGAGGTTGATGGGAAAAGAAACACAGTCAGATGATCAGATGGGATGTTAAAATCCCTGGTCAATCAAAATGGCCAATGATAAAATCAGTTTTCAAACTGTCTGTTGTGAACATCCATCAGTCAGCTTCCTGCTTCAACCTTTACCAGTATTCCATGCCAGATATGTGGCATAGTGTTGCTACAAAGAGGAAATTTCATCAATGTTACCATGTCATGTCATGAGAACTGAGATTAAGTAGGATGATGAAACCATTCACTGCAGGGGTTTTTATGGAGTCGTGATCTGTGTGATACAACATGGTAACACCACTAACTTCCTGTTCCACCTGCAAAGGTGCTGATTGGCTCAGTTGTCTCTCAGGATGAAGCCCCTCAAGGGACACTTACTCACAAGGCCTGTTGGTTTGTGATTTAAAGCAGCAGGAATCCACCAAAGATGCTAACTTTGATGCAAGGAGTAAGAGGACAATGGTGGCTCCAGTGACGATAGTGATAGTTATGGTAGTTATAGTTATATAGTTATAGAGTTATGGTATAGTATATGGTATACTATACCAGGAGTTAATGGTCATGAAGATGAGCTGCCGTTTTTCCTGTTTTTTTGTTTTATTTCTGTTCAAAGAACCCTGTTGACCTGGAAGAATTTCCTCACATCCCTAAAGCAGTTACAGGATGACTAAAAAGCGCACACAAATTAGCACAATGCACAGGCAATGCACCTCAGCTGGCCTCCACACCCCAGCTGACACAGACCTGACCTCTGTTGTGTGTGTGTGTATGTGTGTGTGTGTGTGTGTGCTTGTCTGGCTGGTTGGCCATTCTCGGGGTGGTCTGTCACTCCACTCACCTCTTGCTGCCAACAACAGAAAAGAGGAGGTGTGTGTGTGTGTGTGTGTGTGCATGTTTGGGGATTGGGGGGGGGGCTGTCTGACATGGTTTAAAGGCAGAGAGGGAGGGTGGCTGGAGGGTGACATCAAGGCACGTGTGTCCAATTGTACTCACCTCCCGGAGTTGCCAGGTCAATTGAATTCACATTCAGGATAAATGATTTGCAAATGATATACAAACAAGTGAGTGTCCCATCCTTAAGAGGATACAATACTATGTTTGACTGGGCTCACTGCCAACCATAACTGAAGAAACTGACCAAACTGACCAACCAAATATCAAGTATGCAAAAGTGTCAACGTAGTATTTTTTTATCATTATATACAACTCGGGATAACACACAGAACATAGCATTGTGTTGTATTTGATGTATAAATATATTTATACTGCCTCTGTTTTAAATAAACTCGGAAAAGAAAGCAGTACTCTCAAAGTTGGTTTCAGGTGAGAAAATCACAACTGTGTTATCTTATAGAGTAATATATTTTGGTAATATTGGTGTCTACAGTAAAACTTTATTGACATTAATCCAAAATACTGCTCCTTCAGGTCACGTCAAGGAAACAACATGTATACATGTACGAATGTTCTGGACAAATGTATAGCACAGTCGTAATTGACTGAAATGTCTGTTTCATTGGCAAAAGTTGCTACAAATTTACTGAAAGACTTTCAGACTGGTGTGCATTTTTGTGTGTTTGATTTCCCTGTGTGTTTTCTGTGTGTGAATGAGACAGAGAACGAGAGACAGAGAGCATCAGGCATGGAGGAGACCCCCTTCTGGCTATCCTCTGAGGGGTTGATGATACTAAAGACACTGGAGTGTGCCCCGGCTGTGACCCACCCACCCACACACACACACATACACACGCACCAACCCTCCAACCATTCTGTTCTCTTTACAACTTTACAAAATAGGCTTTTAATTTAGCTGGGCGGCCAGGGCGTGTGGGGCCCGCCAGCATCAATCATCATGAGGAGGCTGAGAAGGCCAGGCTGTCCCCTGGGCCCTCTCACTGACGAGGATGCCCCCCCCCCACACACACACACACACACACACACACACACACAAAAGCATACACACACATGCACAGAGTCAACACACTTCTTCCTTCTGCTCTTTTATACAGAGACTGGTTTGCGAGACCTCAAAACCTTATCATTCTCTAAAACACACACATACACATGCACAAGCATGTGCATGTACACACACAAAGACCCTCCATCCCCTCCAGGCTGCAGATGATGAGACCAGACTGTTCACAGATGGGGAATGGAGGGAAAATGTGGAAATGAAGCATCTCTCTTGCTCTGTATTGTTTAATTTCTTATTGTTTTTTAATCACAAACAAAGCCAGACTAAACCACATGACAATAGACATATAAGTGTGTTCGTTGTGTATGCAACTTAACCAAAGTCTACTTTCAAGATCATTTATTTTTCTTTCTCTTTTTGTGGACTTTTTTAGAACCCTTTGTACAATCATGTTCTTCTCTAAGCCAATTTGTATTTACATTGCAAACATTCATTTCCATTTTGGGTTCATGTACCTACCTTCTTTGTTAATTGGATTTGGATCATTTCCAAATGTTCAGTGTGTACCCAGCAATAATTATATTCCCAAAGAGATCTGTATGAATTTTGTGACAGACTTTAATGTCTTGTCGGTGCATCACTTATGTGACACTGATATTTTATAACATGTGAATGCCACTTCCTGTCAATAAAAATGTCAGTGGCACATTATTGCTTTAAGATATTGGGATATGAGTGTTTTCTTGCAAAATTTATGCTTAATCATTTAATTTTGTTGTATTTAATTTTTGAAAGCCCTTACTCTATGTGGAAAGTGTTAAGCCACCTTAACATTGTTGTGTAGCTCCAACTCCAAAATGAGTAGTGTGGTGAGAAAAAAATTCAGTGCAGCAGAGGTTTGCATGCGTTGCTCATGCTGTGAATAAATTAAGTTAATTAATAAAGTGTTTGGTACTTCATGTTGGAGTAAGTAGTATAGTAGTGGACTGGAGTAATTGAAAAAGTTCTCCAATGTAGAAAAGCTTATTTTTCACATGAGTAACTTGAAACAATGTTATCATGGTTAACTAATATCAATGTCAGTTAACCGATATTCTAAGCAATGTAATCTGATGTACACTTGAGAGCAGCTTGAAGATCAGAGCTGAAACTACACAATAATGTAAAGGTTGCTTATTCCTAGCCTTCAATTTTGCAAAAAAAATCTACAAAACTTTACATAGCTAAATGTATGTTATGATCAAACCAGTAATGCATCGTTAACATTGTGAAACGGAGCGTACAGACCACTGTAACAGTTTCCAACAGCAGCATCATTTCAATGCTTCACTGACACCACTCATTGCATGATCTAGCATGCTAGACTGTCAGTTAAATTAACCAACTATTGTAGATACCTACTGGCCAAATAACAAAAAAGCACTACTATAATGATGCAATTTTGTACTGTGTTCACAATGTTGCATGGGAATCTCTATTATTGTTAGTGAAAGGGACAGAAAGGTGTCCCTTGCAAACAACGTTTATGTTTATATGTGTTGCTACCAAGTAACAAACCCATGTGACATCACCCATTGGTTTGAAAACTGCTGATTTGAAGCCTGAAGTTTGGCATTTTGGCTGGCACCATATTGTTTTTTTTAAAACTAAACAATACCATGATTGGATGGGGGTGGACATGGAACAGAGTCAGGGGTGGATCTGACTGAGAAACAGTGGACACTGTGCACACCCACCTGCACCAGCAACCTGACTGCACCTGAATCCCAGCTGCTCCATGCAATGTTGCTGCTGGTAGCATTAGCATCCATATCCAGGTAAACTTTACAGCGTTATAGCAAAGTTATTATATTTGAAGTTATCTTACCTAAAATAATGCACATTAATAGTGACAGCGGGCTGTCAGTAGCATTGATTAACGATAGAAAGCTATTAGCTGTAATTTTAAAATTCATCAACTATAACAAAACGATAACATTGTTAGCATTGTTGGCATCTGACGTATCATTTGTTCAAAAGTCAGCAGATCAGCAGATGGAAATTAGCTCATCTTGCAGCATTAACATTACACAACAAAATGCTGTTATTGATTAATATGTATTCTAAAGTAAAGTTCAACAGTATGAGTGTGCATTAATATCAAGATATTAAGGCAATTTATGTTGGTCTTAAATATTTACCACCTTAAATATCTTAAATATCAAAAATATTGATAAAGGAAACCATCTGGAAATACCAGTGAAGCTCATATCATTCTGTTTTACATCATGCTAAACATCGAAAGCTAGTGACAGTGGTTGAATGGGAAGAAGAATTAGATGGAGTTTGACCATCACCATCAGTGCTCAACATCCCTCATTCACTCTCTCTCCCTTTCTCTTCTTCGCTGTGTCTCTCCACCTCTGTCTTCCTAGTTCGTGTGTAATCAGATAAACAGAGCCGAGAGGTGAGATAAGGAAGGGTCTCCCTGGGGTGCTATGTCGCTCCCTCCTTCCCTTGCCTCCCTCCCCACACCCCTCTCCCCACCACCGCCCCACCCCACAGCTCTATCTTTGCTGCCGGTGGCGATGGCGGTTTTAGTATGCATAGAGCTAAGCTATCTGCTCCACTGCACCTTGACTCCCCCAACACAAAAATACAACCCCGTTCACAAAACTCACCACCACAGTTTTCATCCTTGCACACACCGCTGCCTTACACACAGACCAACACCACACACACACACACACACACACACACCACCATCACCAATGCTAGGGAAATATTGTTCGTAGCCATCATAAAGAGTCAAAAACACCCACACACACATGCATTCCCACAACAGGTCTACCTGAGAAACCTTGTACTTTAAGTCAGATGCTGTGATCTGTCACTCACAGGAATCTGGAAAGAAAGTGGTAGTAAAGTGGCAAAAGCTCTACCCTGCTGATGAGGGGAACACATGAAAACATCATTAAAACCAATGACAACATGACTGTTGTTACACTGATAAAAACCCACACAGAACTGATTGAGAAATACACAAAAATATTGCGAGATCTAGCACTCAACATTCACTTTCCACCTACCAGTTTACAGACCTCTTTAGCTTTAAAGGTCTAAACAATGGTAGTAAAAGCAAAGTATCTGTATGGGTCAGATATCGTCCTTATAAAAACACACAGGTCTATGCTGATTAAACCCGGAACTCATCTCATAAATCTTTCCATTAGGACTGGTAGATTCCCACAAAGTTTACAGCAGCAGTCATCACACCAGTTTTTAAGGATGGTTTACCAGACCAATTTTGCTATCGGATATTCATCTACAGACCAATTTCTATTTCACCTGTTTTCTCAAACAACTTCTTGACAACTGGTTGGTTTGCCTCATATCTTCAACGTAGAGAGCAACTTGTTAAATGAATGATAAATATTCAACTCCTCAATGTGCCAGAATGGGTATTCCACAAAGTTAAATTCTGGGGCCTCTGATTTTTAGCTTAAACATACATGAAGATGATTTGCCATTGTGCTGCAAAAGAGCTAGTTGTCAAATGTATGCTGATGACACAGACATTTATATATTAGTTAAAACTCTTGTGTAACAGCAGGTATTTAAAAAAAAAAAAAAAAACAAGTTGCTAAGTTTTGATAGTTGTATCAATCTGTTGTTTACCAAACTGATTTTAAATGTCTCAACATTCTTGTTCCAGCCATACTTTGTCCATATGTCACTAAAACCCACTCCAATAGTATAACCACCAGGGGATCAGCAAGTGGCAACTGCAGAGTTGCATGGCGAATAAACACTTTTGGTCAGTCATCCTTTACATTAAAAGTAATTCATTTTTGGAATGCTCTATCAACAAAAATAAAAACCCAGACAGATCTGAAAACATTATTGAATAGGTGAAACATGGAGTGACATAGAACCAAACCTGTGATCAGTGATCACTGGCTTTTGTCTGTTTTGTGTAATGTGTTATGTACTTTTTCTTACTAATGTATTCTTGTGTATTTATGTCACAATTATTTTAAGTAGAAAAGCCTAACAAGGGATAGAGGTTGCAAATTATACTTGGCTAGAAACCCTGTGCAACACATCTGTATCTTGTTATTGTAACCTGCTACAATGTTTATGCTTTGTTCTGGACAAATAAAGTAATAAATGAATAAAAAGTAAAATCAACATGCATGAACCTGCAGAGCTGTTTATAATACTTATTCTGTAGCATCGGCAAAAGTTGGCCGTACCTCCCATATTACAGAGCACTTAACACAGTCAGCATGTCATGTTTATTCTGTGAACCCAAATGTTGTCACAGCACAGTAAATTGGAATCGTCAGGTGAAGTGATGTGTGTGTGTGTGTGTGTGTGTGTGTGTGTGTGTGTGTGTGTGTGTGTGTGTGTAGCCTGGGCAGCTAATAGCTGGTGATAAGACAATGGCAGGTTGTTTGCTGTCTCTTTCTGTGCCGCCTGATCATTAAAGGTAAGCTGCCATCTGATGGAGGCAGTCTGGACTTACTGAGACTATGTGTTTTTGCACATGCACCTTCTTGCAGGCATACATGTCTGTCTGATGTCTCCCAGAAATTACATTTCTATACTACTAAACTGTGACAACAAATATGTGTCACTGGCTTGATAATGATCAGAGGCATCATATTTTTTTAATCAATGAAGCAAAGTATTCAATACAGGCTGTGACGTCACCAGCAGATGGTTGAAGTCGTGGGCGTAAACTAAGTGCATAACACCAGAGGCCAGGATCTGCATCCAGAGTCATGTTGGTGGTTTTAGTCATTAAAGACACATTGGTTAGTTAAAGATTGTGGTTTTGGTTACATGTAAATAAATATATGTCTGAATTCACCATAAACTTGTCCTGTATCAAACCAGATCACAATCATTCACTAACCGTAACCAAGTGCTGTGAGATTCTGAATATAGCCTAACCATAAAAACACTTAATAACGCTAATGACAATTGCTACCAGTAGATATTGTACTGCAAGGTTAGATATTTTGACTGAAAAGTTGCAAATTGCCATGTACTTAAATTAACAACATTAAAAGAATATGTAATAATGTTTCCTACAAAACATATCTGCTGATGTTTTTTAGTTGTACAGAGATGTAATGTCCAGGAGACAGGATTCTTACTTCTATCTCTTAGCTCTTGAACCTGTAAATCCATAGTGTGTGTGTGTGTGTGTGTGTGTGTGTGTGTGTGTGTGTGTGTCTGTGCGCATTCAAGCTTTATATCTGCCTTTATACCTGCTCAGTCAGTGAAGTGGAGCTGCAGCTATCCTCCCATAGCTTTGCTTTGTTTTGTTCCTGGAGAGTGGGTGTGTGTGCGTTGTTTTGGCAACGGCTGGTTAAATGGCTCTTCCCATGTCTATTGCATCTTCTGTGTGTGCGTGTCTCTACTCACCGTTCAGTCTTCCAAAAAAATATGAACCAACACAAAACACCAGCAATGCAGCCAGTAATTCAATCGTGCTTGGACTTGGTTTTGTGCTGCAATTCATGGAGGGTTGAAAAAAATGTCTCTTTCCACTTCCATATGCCCAAAACTGCATGTAATTTGGAATGTCTGTCAATCTCATTTTCTCATGAGATTGACGATTGAAATTTTACCTCAAACTTATCATCACAATCTAGATCAGGAAGTGGAAGCAGCTTTTGCATTTCACTTTTCATAGTCCAATGTGAGAAATTGTTGACAAATTTCGACAAAAAGGGCTGCAGGTAAGTTACTGATCTCCATGCCGATATTACACTTGTACATAGAGTTCGTAAGTGCAAGTACCAATGTTTGATCCATCAGGTCCTACATCCGAGGAAAACACTAAGAAATAGAGGTTGTACATTAAAAGGTGGCTAAATAGTAACATTTGTCCTGCTGGAACTTAAAACCACAAAATATTGCCTACATGCTAACAGAGTGCAAAACACTGAGTCACAGGTTCAGGTCTCAGAATAAAGCAAACTTGAAGAAATTGCACATTGTAGAGAAATTGCTGTGGCAAAAAAGCTTAAACTTAACTGTATTGCTTCCCGGAATCTGCATGAAGACGTTCAAATTATATGACGAGAAGTTGCCTAATAAACTGATTTGATTCAGCTGTGTCTGCCTAAGTTCAAAGGTTGCCATGGTGATGTACAGGCCACAGTTCTGACAGGGGGACAAAGGCAGAAGTAAGGCAGAACTACAGAGGCCAACACCTCGAACAATTTTTTTTTAAAAATGTAGATAACATGAAAAAAAATAAGATATGGCAGTGTGATGTCTCTAGTAAGTTCATTTATTTGAGAGATTTGTTTATTTTGGTAACCATGGCAACAGTAGTAGTGCATGCTGGGAGACAGGGAGCAGTTTTCAAAATGCGGTCAAGATCAGCTAGCAGCTCGTGGATTAGCAGCCTTTTCTTCCTCCCTCTTTGCTAAGGCAACGTTTTTTCACTGTCATGGACTAGGTTTCCAATCAGCGAAACACTCTCAAAAAACTCCAGAACACAAATGATTTTTGTGTGGTTTAGTGTACGATTCAGCTATGTTAGTGCATTATTTCAGTCATGTTGCTGGTATCAGAAGGCTATGCTAAATGATGTTTATTTGTTTGGTAATGTAAGCATCTTTTTTGTGTCTTCTTTACTTTCAGTTTCACAATATTTCCAGGAAATTTCATGAACATAAATCATCTGTGTTCTGGAGTTTTTTGGGAGTGTTTAGCTGATTGGAAACCTAGTCCATGACAGGCAGTTTAAGAAGCCTCCACGTTTGTTGTTTGGCTCATGAGGGAGACAGCCTATTTAACATAGGAAGTATTGAAGGAGTTGAGGTGTCCTCAGGTTGTTAACGGTCTAAGTATTCAGAAACCATAAATTTTATTGCTTAACGAGCCTCACTGTGTGAACCAGTACAAACCGCACGCATGGCTTGAAAGCTTGCAAGAATGACTGGTTGGGGTAGTATATGTATTTGGAAATGGGAGATGTGCTGCATTTCAGTGTCTCAAAGGCAGCCAATAATTTTCACTCACTGTGTTCTGGCAAGGCTCAACAGGCATTTCCTTGAGACAGAGGCCACCTGAAGTAGACCATACAATAGATGACTGACAGGTCTCTTCATGAATGCCTGGAAACACCAGCTTACAGTTGTCAGAGAAGAAAAATGTGTCATATCTGTCCCCTGATGGTTGTTTTGGATTCTTTTGGTTTTTATTTCCTGTTTTGTAGTTTCTCTAGTGTGTCTCCTGGTTGTCCTGTCTTTGTGATGTCTGCCCTGCCCTAATGTGTTCCACCTGTGTCTTATTAGCCCTGCCTCCCTTGGTCTGTGCCTTTGTCTGGCTTTTTGCCCGTGCTATTCAGTTTGTTAGTTTTGGTTTATGCTCCATTCCTTTTGTTGTTGTGTTTGTCAGAGATGCTCCTCTGTTTCCCCTGAGTTTTCTGGATCCTCTTTTCGTATCTGCCAGCTAGCACCTGCAGTTTTCTTTTGTTAGTTATTAAACTACCTCTTTGCACCTCCCTGTCTGTATTTTAGGTCCCATAACCTTGAAACCCTGTGATAAAAAAATGTCAGTTCTCTCTAAAATCTGTATGAACAAACTTCTGATGAGTAGTTAAACAATCATGCTTCACTTTTAATTTACAGTACTGAGTTTAAATTATTGCAGTGAAAATGAAGAAAGAATTTCAGTAAAGTGAAAGTTTCACCCTCCTCAGTGTGTGCACCGTTTAAAACATCACCTGAACCAAAGCCTTCAGCTATGTGAGGGTATGTGGAGTTTGAGAAGACATCAGAATCTAGGCTTCAACTGACCATAGCGAAATTTCTAAACCAAACACACACACACACACACACACACACAGAGTGCCAGTGGCAGCAGCTTCTTTGAGCTGTGGCTACTACTGGCTGGGACTGATGCAAAGCTGCTTAACAGAACTCATCTGGGATCAGTGACAGATGGACAACCTGTCCTGGAGGCCTGGGCACCACCACAGCTCCAGGAGACAGGTAAACCTGTTCAGAGCCCCGTGGAGCCCCTAGGACGCTTATAGTGTAATCACTAGATTTAACAGTTGAGGCATGCTCGCAAAGATACTTAAGATGCACACCAACAAACATACACCTGCACACTGCAAACATGTGTTGTCTGAAAATTCACATGCACCATGACAAAAGAGTCTGCTTCTTTGAGCCTGGAACCTCCAGGATGAATTGAGGGGGCTTTGAGGATTCTACATGTTGATATGGGAGAATCTGGTTTCATTTCACTTTATGGAATAAAAGAAGGTACGGGAAAAATATTCATGTTACATTTTACTTTGCTCACTCTTATGACATTTTCTGCAGTGCTCACAGCCTACACAATTACTGCCCCGATGCAAATCAAACAGAACAAAATAGACTTGGACCATGAAAATATACTTCAGGTTGCATTGACACACCAGAAAAACGATTTTGGAAGCATGAGGTGGACAAATGAAATATGTGGCTGAAAGACCTCCTGCGTAAATTAAGATCTTGCCTCAAAATCAGCCAATTCAGAAATTTTGTTTGATTACAATTAATGCCAGTGATTGTGGTCTTTACATTCAGTAATCAAGTGTAGTCCTCAGTCAGGGATGGAAAAAGCATGAGAGATGTGAGTCTCATTGCTTCAGAGTTTTCAGACACTGAGCTGAATGAGTGCTCTGGAGTAAAAGACAAAATCAGAAGTCACAGCTGAAGTGTCCAACCTGAGCCTGTTATCATCGAACATTTGGCCTACTGGCCATGCAACACTGAGAGTGTGTCTGGGAGTGGGGTGGGTGGGGGGGTCACTTAGCATGCCTGCTGGGTGGGGCTTAATTAAGGTAGATGGAAACCTTTTTCGTTTTTACCAAGGCCGAGGCTAGTTTTAAAGGTTAAGGCCACTGTTTTTTCAAAAAATTTTGTTATTGTTAAGTAATCCCTCCTAAAAAACAAAACAACAGATGTATCCCACTGACAATTATTTGTGTATCCAAAACCTGTTTTACCTGTGCCACACAGCTCTTGCTGACCAAAAACTATTAAAACACACATATCAAAATGAGCCACATTTTCACACTGGAAGAAATTTATCCACTAAATGGAACACTCCACAGACTAATAATGGTGATGAGTTTTAAGTCTCTGGAGATGACACATGTATGTGGGAATAGAGTTACTAATATAATTTAATTTCTTTGCCTTTTTAACATGTACAAAGAGATTTTTGATTTTATTAGAAAATTAGCACCACACCAGGTTGAAAGAACATCAACCACCTGATTATCAATCCCATTCATCTAGATTGAGCCTTTTTTGGCACTGCCAGTAAATTTAAAAAATACTCTGAAGTAAGCATGACTATGCAAAAATGTATTTATTGTAATGAGAATAAATATAATTTCTTAAACCTAACTCACTGATTCAGTGGTAATTCTGTATTAAGTGTTCATTTTCTCAAGAAAGTATTGTAACATAATGTAATTACCCTTATAATGGAAATTATGTCAGAGCAGACAATGTATACCTAATCATTTGGTTTTAGTCTATCTAGCTAACTCCTGCAACACATTTATTGTGATTCAGATATCAGGTCACTATTCATACATGAACCAGCAGCATCAGATCCCATATGGGTGGATGGACAGAGAAAAACAGTGCTACCCACAGAAACTCCTGTACAAGAAGCCTACAAGAATCGAAAAAGATGTCACGGTGATGGCTGTGATGTTTGATTGACAGGTGATTCCAGGGAAGTGCAATGCAAAAATGACCATAGCGATAACTGCAGTAAGGATGGAGGCAGATGTGTGGCAGACACACACATGCAGGTTGTCCCTCAAAACAGCAATGTCTCTGTGGCCTCCGTGTCACCATGCTGCCTCGCCCAGCACTGTACGCCACGTTGCATTTCACACTCGCTTTGCAGCCGCCAGTTGAGTCATCAGCAGCTAAAGGATGGAATTAACTCCATTGCTGTCATCCTTGGCCTCTTGTCAAAGGCTCTTAACTCATTTGTTCTTATTTTTCTGTTGTTTTACGTCCAAAACGGCATGTGTGGCAATGTCAGGGTGGTGTTGGATGGGTATGTGGGGAGGGCAATAATTAGTGTTGGTATTGAAAAGTAATAACAGTATGGATTAATGTGGGAGAAGTGGAGTGGAGCGCATCATCGAGTGAGACAAATCCAATGCTGGGAATTGGCAGACAAAGCAAGAGGCAGTCAATAGGGATTATGTGGAAGCTAAGCCGACCCACTTTGGCTGGGGGAGGGTAGGTGGTGTTGGGGGGGTGCCTTGACGGTGGTTGTGGCAGCTTTTGGACTGGCACGATATACACTCATGCAGGTCGGCTCGCCATTGCCACCGCCTCAGCAGATGTTGCACATGCTCTCTCTTGAAGAGTGTGGGGCAGAAGGGTGGAGATGGCGCACAGGGGTGGCGAGAAGGTGGGGGAAGTAGGACGGGCATCTTGCGCCCTCTATTTAGCTCTTGCAACTCCTCCCACTGAATCCTCCCTTTTCCCTTTCATGGGTCCATGAGGCCCTAGATCTCTCTGCCCCCTAGGGGAGGTTGTGCATTGGCACTGCCAGAGCCGGAGTCCGTGCCAGCTGGGCAAATACCCAAGTTGTTGACAGAATAAACACCTTGCAAATAGAAGCAGAGATGACACAACCTCAGAAACAGCGAGCAGCATGACTCCTGCTACATCAGCACGTCTACACTCGCCCCTTCACCACATGAGGGGAAGGACTGAGTTAGGTCGATATATCTGTTCTGCCTCTGTATAGAGCTAATATATTTTTATCTCCTGTCTTATCACTCCGTTGTCCACTATCATTACATGTATTTATATCAAAATGTAAAACCATGTTTAACATTTAGTGACACTAAATGTTGTGTAACTTAACCAAACTGTAGCAGTGAGTCAGAAGTCAGAAGTATCAGAAGTAATATCAGAGAAACTCTATTTAGGAGAACTCTCACTCTCTGGACTTCCTGATTGTGTGGGGACCTTGTATAGGAGTCCACAAGAATGCCTGGGGACTTACTTACTTACTACGTTTATGGGGTAATTTTTTTCTACCAATTCATTCTGTTTCCAATATAAGCAGTAGAGACAATAGATATTCCATTAAATTAGGTTTCTGAGGCTTTTCAATTACAATATCTTTCTTAGACTATATGTAACGTTACGCCATTTAAGCCAGGAATTTTCCACTTTGGTTTCACACAAAGCCGAACTATGAAATAGTCTTGTATGATATAATACCATGGCCTTTCAGCACTTTTATTTTAAAAATGCTCATGGTGCTCAAGGTACTGTGGATGTGGGGGGAGCTACGGATACACAGTCGAGTGAACGGTCACCTTGCATGCGGAGGTTTCCATTCTGAGAGATTCAAAGCTGAATCAAGTGTCTGGGCTTCATATTCACCTGCTTTGCATTTGAAAGCAGTATATCACCTGTGTGCTTCCAGCTGCATGGCATGTGGTCAGCAGTTTCTGTGAACTTTTGGAATGGATCACATTTTTGGCCTCAATAAGCAAAAAAAAAAAAAAGAACACAAGCCACCACGACACCTCAAGGCCGCTTCGACGAGTGACATCTATGCTCCCTCTCATCCTGTACAAACCACTCACTGCTTGTTCATATCTCTGTCTTCCTGTAAGTCATTTGTCAACATGTGTTTAGGCTTAGTTCTAAATAAATAATCTAATAAGATATGAACACCCTCATTCTGTGGCTTTCTTTCAGCAAAGAGAAGAGAGACTAGGAAGGTGGCTGGGCTGGAAGATTTATCCATTTTTCATTTATTTATTCATTCATTCATTCTCTGCCCATTTTCTCTGCATATAATTCTTTAATTTTTATGTTAATGGCCACATGGGGTGGTGGCCGGGTTTTGATTACATATCTCCAGTGGAGATCCTTGGATGGCTTAGCCCGCCCATCCAAAAATAGCTGTGAAATCCGCCGAAATAATAAAAGGGTGGCGGGAGCAGCGGAGGGGGGCGGGCAGGAGAGGTGGATTTGCAGCAGCTGAGGCTTTGCATTCGAATGGCATGGTCTGTCTGGAGTGAAGGGACACCCCCCATCCCCCCACTCCGTTCTCCACCACCACCACAACACCCAAGAGAGAGAGGGAGAGAGGAGGTGTTATCGGGTCCTTGCAGCCAGAGCCCCGACTTGTTCCTGAATACCAAATGTGGCAGAGGACCAGAAAAGTGAGTTGTCTTTGTTTTGTCAAGTGTGCCATGACAAAATGCTGGGGAGCCCCCTCCTCATGACCCCTTCCCCTCCCCCACACCCTCGTAAACACACAGACACACACACACATGCTGGTGAAAGTGCATGGCAACGGGACCTTCTTGTTTGACCTACTAATTATCTTTGCTTAAATACACACAGACACATGCTCAGAGAATGGTGACCTGGGGGTGGGGGCAGGTGTCCTCACAGGTAAGTGTCCACAGTACCTTAAGTACATGCTTTTTACATGGGAATAGCAGTCCCATGGCAATGACCACCATGCACACATACTCCTGGTCAGAATAGGTAGAACCACACATGCAGAAATGCACAAATACACACAGCCTAAGCAGACACACAAGCCACGTACTCTTGGGAAACGTGTTTGAACACTCATACACACACACAGCAAACCTCTATCTTCACTCCAACAAGTCCTGCTAAATATTCATGAAGCCTGACAACAACAGTGTCCTCTCTCCCCCTGTCTACCTTGTTCTGTCCCTCGCTCTCTCTCCGGTGGTCTTTGTCTTAGTCTCTTGTCTATGTGTCTGCTGTGTATGTTTGTGTGTGTGTGTGTGCGCGTGTGTGTGTGTGTGAGACTTCAGAGGGCCTTTGGAGGGTTTATTATTAAGCAACTGGTTGTTGTCCTCTGATAGCCGTCAATGACATGAGCACATTCAGCTGTACATCACATGCAGTATCTCACTACTGCACACACACACACACACACACACACACACGCACGTATGTAGGCTGCAAAGCATGTATCTGTGTATGTTCACACATGTTGGACACCTATGAACAGGCTATACCCTGTGTGGATGCCCTAGCATGGCCGAATGTATCATCTCGGAGGTGTAAAGGATGAGTTACACTCAAAAGGAGCTTGTTCATGCCGTCTGACCACGTCTAAAAGTGATTATAGCTGTTCCAAATGGCCGTACTGAACGGCAGGATCATGGCGTTGCACTCAGTTGGAAACTGGAAAAGTGACAGACATAGTTGTATGAAAAAAGAAAGCTTGCCTCTCAGTGATACACAGCTGTGCAATCACTGCTGGAAGTGGCTGTGAATGTCGGATTATCAGTTTTGGAAAGTTCCTGAAATTGTTGAAATAAATTTCCTTTGTAGACAGGTTCAGCAGTCCAAGCACCTCTCTCGGAGTATACTGATGCCTTCTGATTGTGTTGTCAAGTGAGAAGCAGTGTCTCTGTAGAAATCTGCTAACTAAACCCAACCTGATGAAGCATTTTTTTTGTTTTGTTTTGCTTAAAGCTTTAGGTTTGGGTATTTCCCCGTTAGCCTGTTATTAGCATAAGACGGGAATTAGCATTGCCCTGGCAAATAATGAGTGAAGTAGAGAAAAACAGGTTTGGCATTGCCAGTTGGTCATGTCTGAAGGTACAGGTATAACTCTATTGAAGTGCTTGTTGATAATTGTCAATGATATTTTGTTAATTTGCAGATTTTTTGGCTGTATGTATATGTGTATGGACAGAGGTCTGCTAAAGTGGTGATGCAGTACCTTTGCTGAGATCTTTAAAACAAACTGTGCTCCTGCCTGCATCCTGCCTGCACCCCACTGCTGCTCTCTTTCTCCGAACAACTCTGTGTCCTTTATGTGTCTTTGTAGTATCAATGCAATGAATAGTACAAATGGGGATGGCGGCGTACACTTTCAATCTCTCCTTAAATGCTTTCATGGTTTTGTAATCAGTGGTATACATCAAGCAATGAGTTTTTTTCAAAGACAAAAGCAAGCTTGTGAATAAAGCTTAAACCCTGCATCATCTGAAATTTCCACACACCAGGCCAGTGACTGCTGGGCACAATATTCTCTTTCTTTCTTATTCTGTTTGAGAAATTTACAAAAGTTGTGGAATGCAGCCTCCACAAGTCCACCATTGGATAGAGGTTCAGAGGACATTAGGCAATCCTGCCAGCAGTTTGTCAGACCTGCCTCTAAGACATTTTTTAGTAAGCACTGCACTTCTGAGTGTATGATCTGCTGCAATTTCCATCATATGCATTATTTCACATTACAGTTATATTCCACACAAGGCTGTCGTCTAAGGCATCTTCCACTTTTGTGGATAGAAGCATTATCTTGCTTTATTTTTTGCTTTTCCCTGCCCTCAGACATTTCATTTTTTGATGGGTAAGCTGTCGTGAGCTCCACTGTCTAGCTGCCACGTCTGATGTCCTTGAGTTGTCCCTCCCAGGTGCACAGTTAGCTGCAGTATTCCACCCTTGTCTGAAGTGGATAATTCACAGACCGCAGTGTGGACTGCTTTCACTGTTTTCCATTCCTAGAAGAAAACAGTTCCTGTGAACACTGTGGATATTGTTTCTGGACAAACACATAGCTGTTGTGTTACTTAAATATAATTTTCAAAGGTAATGGTTTCGGTGGGACTTAGGTTAGGGTTAGGAAACAGCATTCTGCCTTCAGAGACTAATGCTGGTTAGCATAATTGCACAAGTATTGAATCAAAATGATAAAGAAGCAAAAGAAAAAAAGAGTTGAATACTTCTCAAACATGCATTACAACTACCATAGCAGTGGTAGATAAATGCTGCTAATATCCATCAAACCACTTTGTCTGTCTCACTGCAAGATACACACTCACAGACAGGGTAAACAGGCTGCCCATATTGTCTGCATGTGTTTGTGGGCATGGTGGCCGAGGTGTGAATGTGTGTCAGATGGTTCGGTGGGCAGCCTGGCAGCTAGCAATGTGGTGCTGCCCACACCTGCAGGGAGCAAAACACACACACACACACACACACACACACACACACACACACACACACTCTACTATCTACTATCTACTATCTGTGCATGAATGCATATGCACACAGTAAACATGTACTGATGAAATGAAGGTATTTTGTTGATTTCCTCGCACAAATGATGAATATGATGAGAATCAGTGTAAAGAACTGATGAATGGACAGATAGTTTCAACCACAGTAAGATACTTGAACAGGGAAATATCTTTTACTTTGAGTGGTGGCTGAACATGAAACATTGAACATGATTCATAGTTCAATCTCGGTGATTGATATGTATCATATATTGTTCTGGACTATTTAGGAGTGTGTGCATATCTCTCGATCCATTTTTGTGTACTGTCAACTGTACCCAGCATGCACTGAACATCTCCAGTGACACATCCCAGCTGGCTGGTGGTGACCCAAAAACTTTTTTGCTATGAGGTCACAATGCTAACTAGAGAAATCACATGCCATCAAATTAAAGGTTCAATGTGTACATGCCAGCCTGTTCACCTGCAGACCCAATTTATCAGACAGCTCAAATAGTAACATCTCTCTGGTGTGAATTGGTATGTTGAGCAAGAAAGTTTTTATGATTGTGTTGATGTTTTTTCTATTTCTGGATATTTTTTTGGTTACTTATCTTTTATCCGTTTGCTAATCGAGAAAACAAAAGTGTGTAAGGTGTTTTTCACAAAAGACGTGTTTGAGACTCAGGCCATTTATTAATAGTTTCCAATTAGAGCTGCTGCTGCCTTTGAAGTAAGAGTGTTTTTTGTCATTGATTCTGGAATTTGTCAGCTTTTTGTATGTTGCTCCACTTTCAAATTTTCATTCTTCCCTGGCCCTCATCAGTGCTGTCCCCCTCCGTCTGTCTTACCCCATCTCTCAATCTCTTTTTCTCTGTCCCCATCCTCCCCCCTCTGTCTCTCTGTTCCCTCTCTCAGCAGTAAGCCCTCTAATCTCTCCTGTTCAACTGCCTGGCAGACACATGCCCTCTGTCTGCAGAGCCAGTGGGGATGCTTCCTGTGCAGGTGTACCACCGAGCATGCACAATAGGTGCGGTGAACATGGTGAGTGTGGCACCTTTGGTACAGTAAGCAGGGCAGGTTGAACTGGTATGGTAAGTATGCAGGGTGTACTGATATGCATGGTGAACAAGGTAAACAAGGCAATTGCGGAAGTGGCAGATATTGGGGACGTTTATACATTGAGAAAGTTGATGGCAAGGGATTTGGTTGTTATGCGTACGCTGGGCAGGGTGCACATTGAAACCACGTTGGGGATGGCGGGCGTGGTGGGAACAGTGCGACTGGCAGATGGTGGGCACAGTGAGTATGGTACATGGCAGACACTCTGAGTAGAGTGAGCATGGCAGGAATGGTAGCCATGGTAGTGGTCACAGTGTGACCCAAAGCTGGGTGGCGGGACCAGGGACCAAGGTTGCCAGTCGTGCCTGGACTCATGCCCACACTGCCTGACCAACATGACGTTCCCACTCTCCCCTCTTGCTGAGTCATTAGTAATTTCTGATAGTTGGTAGCATTTCCCCCCTTGTTGCTGGCATCTCTTAATCAATGTTAATTGGCTTGGAATTAGCATATGTTAATTAATGATATTTACTTCAAATTAAAGGTATGAGTGGTCCCAGAGGGTTTCCTGTTCATCTAATTAGGACCAATTAGCTGCAATTAACACGTGTAAATGAGATGGTACTGAGTCCAAAACAAACAGTGTGTACATGCAGGCTGCTGCCCAGCATCCCTTGTGTTGCTGAACATGCTCTGAGCCTGTATTTTCTTTTGTAAATGTGTGTGTGTGTGTGTGTGTGTGTGTGTGTGTGTGTGTATACATATGCACTCACATTACATTCATGACGGTTATGTGTGTTACTACAATCCTGATGAAACAAAAAGCCATTCCAGCTCAAACAAATAACCATTCAGGACCTCTCTGCTCCCAGTTTTCCTGCTCACATCCTCAGCGCTTCTCCTATTTTTAGAGCGTGCTGCCAAACTAATTTGTTTTACAGACCTTTCTATCAAGTGAAGAAAATCCCGGAGGTGTATTAATTGAAATTCAGTCAACGGCACATCTTGTTTTGGTCTAAGGAACCACCAGCCGTGCTGAGTGTGGAGAGTAATCTCACACAGGGAAAATTGCCAGGAAATGAGAAGATGTAAACAAGGGAGAAGGTAGAAAATAAACAGAAGTCATTCAAGCATCTATGGCATCTCACCATACTCTATTAAAAGTATACTGCCTGTTTTAGTTTTAAATTGTTCAGTATGCTGATTGGCTGACTACCTTTCTCCCCATTGTTTGTTTGGCTGCTCAGCAAGCCAAGGTATAACACAAGATGTGTCCCTCTTTGTGGGTATCAGAGAGATAGCTATGTGGTTGTGTGTCACAGTATGTGTCTCCTTTTGTGCTGTTTTGTAGCTACTTGTAAGTCAGTGTCACCATCAAATAATAGCAGTAATGTAAATCAATGCAAATTAATTTAAAAATTTTGACTTTCCATATACAATCTTTGATGCAACTCTCCTGGTGGATGAAAGCTAAAAATTACTTGCTGTGTATGTCCCAGTTAGATTCTACATACTAATTGTAAACAATAAATACTATATACTTAACTTGTGTTGTTTTTACTTATTAATATACAAGAAATCAGCATATTCAGCTGCATAATATCAACAGAAATGATAGTTGTGACAGGAATAAAACCAATGACAAATAATAATCATGCAGTTAAATTAATACTTCTCTGACATTGTCAATCAAGGCTGAATATAACTGTATTTGTAAAGGCAGAATTTATGGCAGAGGTTTTGTACTGGATTACAGTAGACTGTGCAAGGGTACAGTTGGTTGTTCTGCAGGGCTAAGTTTACCCACTTTATTTTTCTTCTGTCTCACTGCTCTTGTATCTGGATCACAGGTCTGTCTGGATGAGGAATATCTACAAAGAAGTACAAAATAGCATTCTCTGCTCTCAGTGCTCAGCTCCTAAAGAGACCTCAAGCATTGGCTAGAGTGTTTTGGCAGACATAACGCATCTTTTTTATTCCAACTGGGTATTATAAGTTCTTCGTGCACGTCCCTTTTGAAAAACCCCAGACTTCAATTATCCATCCAGCACCGGCAAGGTATCAATGAAGAACGGAGTGGTGACATCTGCAACTTTCCACACTGTTCTTTAATGATGAATAGATGCAGATTATATTTCTTTTTGTGTTATTTCTGCTCCACTGTCACCCTCACCCAAACCCCCTCCACCAACCATTCAGGTAAAAGAAGGTGTCTTGTTGAAATCCCTCCCAGCTCAGAGCAGTGCCTAATCTTGAGTTAGTGGTTCTGTGCATACAGCGTTGACAGGTTTCTATCTCTCTCTCTCTCTGTAGCATTTGGCAGACTCCCTTATTAGTCTCCAGGTTTAGCTGCAGGAAGCGGCGAGATGCTTCAGCATACTTACCACTATAACAATCAGGGGGTGGAGGCTGTGGGGGTAACATTGCAGGAGGTTTTGCAGCTGAAAATACAGCATCCGCCTCCTTTGTTGGGCGATAAGGGAAAGGTGGAGGGTGGGGGGGTGGAGGGATACATGCACACAAGGAGCGATCTTGGGAGCTGAACAAATCTCAGAGCAGCATTATGGGTTGGTAAACATGAATGCCATAAGAGCCTGCAGGATTTGCCAGTTTCCTATTTTCTTTTTTTTTTCTTTTGGAGGCCTGGAGTGCTCGGCACGATGATGAGATGGAGGTGGTGCGAGTTGAGAGATGGAATGAGACAGACAAAATGAAAGGCAGGGAAAGAAAGAAAAGGGAGAAAGCAGACAAGGGAAGTGAAAGGGGTGGGGAGCAGAGGAATAGGACACTGACTGAAAAAAGTGAAAGGCAAAAGAAAAGGCACAACAGAGGAGGGTATGAAGAAAGAGCAGAGAGGTATCCAAGCACATAACAAAAGCTGAATTTAGTGCATTTAATACACCTTCACTCACCTCCATACCAACAAGGTGTCACTCCAATGTGATTGTCCTCCAGCTCAAAGGTTTGGCCTGTGGTTGCAGCTGGTTGTAACAAAGCTGTAGGCCTTGTGGAAGTTTGCAATGATAACACACCCTCAGCTTTCAGCAGGATATCAGCCTATGATATACTGAATGGTGAAGCTCAGCTTTCTACGTGGACTCCAGGCCCCGACATTATATCAGTGACATTGATTTTGCACATTTACTGCATGTGATACTGTGGGACATATCTGGCATGTCCCATGCATATAAAAGCAAAGAGTAGCAGCCAGTCCAGTTGAGGTCCCCTCTGCCCATAAGCACACAGACGTATTGGCATTTGTTGCTTTATCCACATCTATGCTCCACGTTTCTATGATCCACTTTTCAGCAGCTAATTTTCTAATCCTGGAAGTCAGAGTCGCCCTCAAACATGCCAGAGTGGTATGGTCAGAATTTCCCCATCATACAGCTTTAAAGCCCACATAAGTCCAGGTGCAGAGTCAGCCATACAGTGACTTCATGTTTACACCCACTGGCTCATTTGTCATAGCTCAGGGTGTAGTCTGAAATGCAAGAAAGAAATGCATCAATGCATGATTTTGGTTTGGAATAATGGAAAGTGATGGTGGTTTTATTCATAATCACCCATGGAATTCATTCGATGTAAAAGTTTTTCTTTTTTCATTTTCCATTTAATCTTTAAAAAGTAGGCTACACGTTGGATTTGATGATAGAAGCACATCTCTGTGCATACAAAAGTCTTTAATCTGCAGTGTTTGTGTTTGTTGTGATCTTGATTTGTTCTGGTCTTCGTCTTGGACGTGGATCTCCTTTGAAGCTGTTCTTAAAAAAACTGACTTGATGTTCTTCTCAGCAGATCTACATCCACAACAACTGACTGAGTTTAAAGCATGTATTTGGACTAGTGGGAAGAAGTACATAACAGCGGCATCCCTGCCAGTATTCACTGTTTTGGCTTGAGGGAAAGGAGAACTCTCACCCTGCCGTCGGCTGCTCGGCGGAGATAAAAGATGCTGAGTTTTTTTCACCTGCGTTTGTCTCTGCCACTCTGTATCTAGGAATTACACCAGGGAGCTGGTCGATAACGCCACTACAATCAGGCTCGCCACAGTGAGTAGCGTGTTCTCCTTTCAGGGCTGTCACAGAGGAAAGACAATGCAGCACACCTGTAGGCTCCACCGAGAGCTTCCTCTGTTTTATTGTCAGCTCAGCGCACTGGGACTGAGGCATGAGCTGCTGCTCGCCCCTCTGGATACTCTCTTACATCGCACCAAAAAAAAAAAAAAAGACTAGATACAGTCTTTCTGTAAGACATGCACTGCATGCTCACTCATCTGTTAGATGCAGTCATGCAAAATGGAGATGGCTGCTGTGGTGGAGGATCATTTCCAAACACAAATATAATATTCAGCAAAACGGTAATGTTGACTGTGAAAATTTTCACCTTAAAAAAAATCCTCGTGTCTTCACTTACCAACTTTTTCTGGACCTTTCGCATACATGTCATGGTCTTCCTCAGTTGTCTCCACATTGAGATGCTCCTGTGTGGCAGGAGTGGGTGCTCCGAGTCTCTCCCTCTCTCCCTCGCTCTCTCTCTCTCTCTCTCTCTCTCTCTCTCTCTCTGTCTCTCTCTCGCAAGGGAAGGGATTTGGTTGATTGCGTTAACGCAGGGCACCTGGGTCTGGTGCCCTGTAGTTTACTCGTGTGGGCAGTGTGTCACTTTTGCTCAGGCTGTGCTGAGTGCTCATATCTCTGTGCTGCTCCTTGCCCCTGTTTGTCTGTTGGTTAGAGTTTCGCAAGAACCAATTTATACTAGTCACCAGCTTTTGCAATAGTAACCTACTAGTCATCACATCCTTTTTTTCTGATTCACTGATTCTCATATTGGGTTACTGGTATAAAACAAAAGCAGCGGTGATGACAGTCAACGTGACATACACCGCCCAATATATTTCCCACAGGACAAGCAGAGAAGGGACAAGGTGTAATTTATTTACGTTATATGTTAGATAGCTGACACTTACCCTCAGCAGTTGCAATGTTCTGCAACTAATTCACCTGTGAATGGCTCAATTGTTTCATTTATTTATTTAAAACACAGAAATATGCTGCTATTTGGCCATATTTGCCTTTATTAGAGAGACAGACAATGCAGAGCCGACAGAAAATGCGACCTCAGATCCTTTTTTTTCATTGCCTAAGCTTTTGCACACTTTTAACACGTCACATTTAAAAGTCTTGTTGTAAAACACACAGAATGTGATGCGTTAGAATTAATAGCATCTTCATTAATGGTTTTTAATTTAGCAGAAAATAATGAACAGGCTTTCTGCCTTGACAATGTCATTTGAGTGACAGGATGACTGTTGACATACAGTGATCAATAGTGATCAATAAACCAGTATTATGCACAAAGGATTGTTGTGATACTAGGTCTTAATGATTGTTGTAGAAACACTGTGTACATCTGATGTTGGCTGAAATCATATTAACTATAGTCAACTGCGAACCATAATGCTGACAAGTGAAGTCAGTGGTGTCAAACCCATGCTGCCGAGAACTGCTAAATGTGGTTTTGCTGTTTTGTTGTTCAGGACAATGGATTCAGTTTGTGCCATTGGAAATGAATCTTGTTCTGTTCCAACAATCAGTTGGCTGCTGAACAATGCTGCACTCACAAGCTGATCTGTGTGAAAATGAAACCCGGGACTTGCAGATGCAGCCAACCACCTCTGATGGACCTCTTAACACTGGCACACCTGAAAGACAGACAACTGGTGAGGGAGCTAGAGAGAGGTAGATGGTAGAGAAACACAGAAAGAGAGAGACGGTCAAGTGCTTTAAACCTGCTGACTGGTGGACAACGCTCCAAAAACCCAACCAGTACATTCAATGCATGTTTTGGAAAATAGTAATTTAATCTCTGTTTCTCCAAAAGACATCTTAGCTAGTCATAAAGTACGCTTCACTATTCTTGTAACACATCAGCTGGCCTCAGTATTTATTTATTAGTCTCAACTGTAGTTTGCAACTGCTCAAGGGGGATTAATAAAGTTGTGTTGTGTATCATATCATCTGAATGAATGATAGAGCATCTTCCTCGATCATCATTTCTGTCTCCTTTTCCCTAAAGAGCTGCGCAGTCTAAAACAAACTTTATTATCCTCAGCAGACATGCAGAGTACATCCATTGCACCTGAAAAGCAGAACAGTGTGAAATATAGTTTTATTGATGTAGGCTGCTACAACCATTACAACACACTACTTTCCAGAGGTAATGCAACTTTTGAGGCTGCACGCACCTGTGTGTATACGCAAACCAAAAAAAATTAAAATATACTCTCTATTTTTTTCATTTCATTGCTGCATTTAAACTACCAGCGATTGCAAGAGAAAAAGATAAAACTCTTTGCTTAAATTAGTTTCATTTTTCTCAGTCTCTCATTTTGTTTTCCCTTTCTGTCCTTGCCTTCCAAACCTCTCTTTATTCCCACCCTGCTCGATCTTTTCATTCAAGTACTGGATTTCATCTTTTCTTTGCATAGCCATAATCATCCAAAAAAGCTTGCAACTTGTGAACTTGAGGAGCACTAACCCTCCCCGCCACCACCACATTCCCTCCCCATGCCAGGAATACATATATTTCCAAATGCAGAGAGACACACACGCTTATACTTGCACTCATGCAAGAGTTGCAGGGATCTTATGCATTCATGGTCTGATGATTCCGATAATCCAAGTTCAAATACAATTCCTGGATCACAGGATTTAAATGACATTATATAGAAATTAGATTTTGCATCTGGAGCAACTGAACCTCCCCCGATCCCATCTCTTTCTAATTATGCTACTTCCCCCTGAATCTGCACAAGACTCTTTATTCTGCTTCCCTTTTTGTTCATTCTGCTTGAATACAGGCTGGGATATTCTCTAGCAGCACAATGCATTTATTACAATAGAAAGTAACCCAGGAGCTGCTATATATTCCCAGTGATGGCTCCCCAATGAATTGGCAGCGTGTTTGATTCATGGTGGGCCGCAGTGTTACGGAAAGAAGAGGGGGGAACCTATCCCGTCATCTACCTGTAAATGACACAGTGAATATTTACAGGAGGAAGCCCAGTTCAACTGATTCAACTCATTTTACATCAACTTTGGAAAGTGTTTAAAACTATACCATAAAGGTGGTACCAGTGATATGAACTTCCCAATGTGATGCAGGTATAGATGACTACTAAGGTCAATTTCCAATTTGAAATCTTGGCTTGGGCTGTCTGACCATCACCTGTACTACATCAAACTGAGTGCTGCTGTGCATTCAGTTTGAAGGCACTGAAAAAGGTAAACAGAATGAAATCAGCTTCTCTCAGTACACATGGACATAAAGTCGCTCATGTCACCAAAAGCTGTCTGAATGAAAGCGATTTATTGAGTTTTATATATTCCTTACTTCTGCTTTTACATGGAAGAGACATGTACAGGATAAGGTTTCAAAGGCTCTCCAGAAATCCACCACTAATTTTCACTTTTAAATCTGCCTGAGTAATTACTATCACATAACTATCAAACTTAGCCAGTAAAGACTGGGTTGCTTCGAAGCACCTCAAATGCCATACAATCAAAATCCATGTAAACTGGAAGTTATTACTTCCAGATGTAGAGGCGCTGAAGTTATAGCTTTTGTAGATATAGTTGTGTGTTTTCTGCACACATCAAGAAATATGAGTTTCAAAGTAAGACGTGCATTTTTAGTGGGAAATGTTTGATGTTTTCATGCATTTTTAGGACATCAAAATAAAAAATCCAAAATCATGCCCCCCCCCCCATTTCGGTTTCGTACACATCAGTGGCTATCAGCCATTTCAATGTTTGTCATAACAGGAGTGTGGGGCTGTGTGCTGTGTGACCAGGCTGAGATGGACCCAGATAAAAGGATTCTGCCAGGTCCTGATTAGATCTGCTCCCATGTTTGTCTTCCAGTGTCAGGGATTACATGATTTGTGTGTTGCAGGGTGTTAACACTCCCACCTACGCACCATAGGGGAGTGCATTCCAGCAAACTCAATGCAAATGAAGCCACCATCTTCTCTCTGCTGTGCCCCTGTAGCTTGTTCCACCCCCGCCTACCCCCAAAATGAAGCACCCTGAGGTGCTTCAGATAATTTCCCCCATTAACAAACTTCATGATTGCAAATAGGCATCAGAGAAACAGCCAATCAATGAAATGCCAAGTGTGAGATTAATTTGTTTAATAAAGGCCAATTTATTTTATATTGTAAGATTTAGTGGGAAATGAAGGGTGGCATGTTTTCTAGTACAGACTACTTTTTCTGTCTTTTCTACAAACCTCCATGTCTGCTTTTCAGTATTTGTAGAAAAGCTTACAACCATAGTTACAGATAATATAGCTGTGTACTTGTGGGAAGATACATTTTTGTTACTTTGTTCCTATGTTTCCATATATTGCTATAAATAAAGTCAGTCATTAGTAAATGCTGCTGTGCAAACAAACATAGTTCAAATCCACAGATCATGTTTTTTTTTTTAAATCTGGTGGTGATCCTAAAGAGTTAGGGTTAGGATTAGTAAGTGTGAGTATTTTAGTCACTGTTAACTTATGACAGTGTAGTGTACTGTTAGCCAGACAGTCCAACAAAGGGGGAAAGATGCATGTTAATAGGTTAAAGAGCACAGTTCAGTATCAGTATCATGAGCCTTTAACCACCATTAACACATCAAGCTAAAGGTTTGTTGAATCATTAACAATGACTATAACTTGAATGTAGGGGCAGTGATCACATTTTGTGTGTTTAATACATAGAAATAAATGTGAACCTACGTGGTCTCATCATCCTCTGGCACCTCCTCCTCCCTCAGGGGCTCAGGTGGAAGTCCCAAGTGGGGTCAAGGTGGGTGCTGTTCTCTGAAACTACTGCTGACCGTCAGTTTGCCTTGCCAGCTAATTTACAGCCCACCGTCCTCCACACTGCAATGTCCAACCCCCAGCAACCCCCTCCCTCCAAACAGCACTTTCCCACTGTGCACACTCTCTCCCTTTCCCTCTGCCCCTCTCTCTATTTATCTCTATTTCTCCGTTTTGTTTTTTTTCTCTGGCTGGGTGTGAAGACGCGAGCAGCAGCACGCTCCAGCAGAGACAAATCAGACTTGCCGGCCATGTCATCGTAAAACATCCCCCAGGAAGGTTGTGACCTCCTCACCCTTTCAACTCATCTGCAGGCATAGCGAGTCAGGAGAGGAGGGGGGGCTCTCCATGCAGCAGCATAACTACCTCATCTACATCATCAAAGGGGGGAGATTCGGGAAATGATGTGAACTGAAAAAGAGTTCAGTGACACACATGAGCGGGGATGGAAATATGACTAAATACTGTGCATGCAATGCACTGTAGAAAATCAATGTAGGGGAAATGCCAATAAATACCAGATGACTGTTAGCAGTCACCTTGCTCCTGTGTACAGTATTTATATCCTGGTTAAAGGATCACTGTGCTCCCTATACACACAGACCTTATGGGGACTGCCTGACAACAGTAATATATATATATATATATATATATATATATATATATACTGTATGTTTCAGACTGACCTGTTTCCTAAAATAATTTTACAATAAATTACAGTATATATTATAATTATATAATTTGTAAAATATTATTTAGGATCACAATACAGAAACATTCATTATGAATGTATCTGTAGACCGTCAACACAAAAGCTTTATTATCATTGTTATTTCCTTTTTATTTCTACAATAATTCCTCCTGGGAAGTAAACCATGGGCAAAGGAACTTGGCTTTATTTGCAAGAATGACATGAGCAGATTGATAGTGATCATGACTGTGTGGGCTAAGTGCAGGACTGGAGTCAGTATATGGTTGGTCTAGCTTTGCATAAAGCCTGGAAGCAAGGAGACAGCCACTATGACTGGTGGCACCTCTAAAGTAACTTGTGTTTTCTATGTTTAAACTGTGCACAGACAACATGTTTAAAATGGCAGTTTGTAGTTTTGATGTAAGTGCTGGAAATATTTCTTGGCACACAAGTCAGTGCCTTGCTCGCGAGCAGCTTCCTGAAGGCTTGTTGTCTCAGTGAGGTTGCCGGGTACAGCACCATCATACCTGTACAGACACCAAACCCAAACCCCCGTTACCACTGACCCTTTATCTGGTAACCAAGGCTACAGCCTGAGATGCTGCACACAAGCAGTGGGTAGATGGATTACTTTGTCAAGAAACTGTTCCAGATCAAAACTCCCTGTGAAACTACAAAATGTATTTTCTTTTCATATTTCTTTGAACAAACAAGGAAAAAAAAGGTTGTTTAAACTGTAACTGAGCTTGAGAGGTGATAGTGGGTATATTTGTGAACTCTGAACAGAGCCATCACAGCTTTCCCCTTCTCTAACCTTAATGCTAAAATATGCTAACTGCATCCTTACCCCAGCTCTGTATTTAACACATTCTGTAAAAATGACGTGATGTTGTCGTCTCAGTTTTGAAAAGTATAAGTAAGTATAAGAATAGTTTATAATAAGTACATATGTACATGTGTGTGTATATATATATATATACTTATATAAGTATAAGCAAGTATAGGCATAGCTCCCCCCCAAAATTATGTTGGACTGCTCCTTTAAATGTTTTCAGATTATTTTGAGGTTGAGGGAAACCTGAACTCTTGTTTGAATATTGAGAATATCAACAGTGACTTAGTGGACAAGATTGGACGTGATAATTAACCAAACCCACCATCTTTCACTAACAGTAGCCAACAGGCGCTACTCTAATCAGCAGGAAAACATTATCTTGTAAGTGCCTTCTAAAATGCATATTACTAGGTTAAGATTAGGAAAAGATTTTGCTTATAGATATCAATGTTCCCTACCAGTGAGTGAAAGGATGCAAACTGTGTTTTTATCAGGTACAGAGGAATTCAGAAAAACACCCATTTATGGAGGACCTCCTGTGATTTAGAACATGGTGGATGTTCAGACTTTCTTAAAGACGTAGTATGTGATTTCTTTTTTCGTAGTTTGTCATGTTTTTAATGCCTATGCCACTGCTTTAACTGCTCAACTCGGTTGGACCCATCATCGTTCTTCTCTCCTGGAAAGATCACCCTACCTCTCTTAAAAGGCATATACAATCTCTCTCTCTCTCTCTCTCTCTCTCACACACACACACACACACACACACACACACACACACACGTTCAACCTCATCCAGTGTCAGACTCCCTGTTGCTCTAACCTGATGGAGCCATCAGCCAGAAGCCAGACAGGGAGCAGTTGTTCTCATGGTCTCATCCCTGCTGCAGAGCCTTGACACAGGGAGAGACAAACAATTTGGCCTCCCTCCCACAGTCACAGCTCTGGGAGCCAGCAGGGGAGGCAACCAGGGGTTGCTGTGTGTATGAGTGTGTGACAGAGAGAGAGGGAGAGAGAGAGAGAGAGAGAGAAAGAGAGAGGTCCCTTGGTGTAGGTGCCTTTCAGTGAGTGAAAAAGAAAAGACAAGTCATATTTGTGAGAGTGAGCGCAAGTTCCAAAATGGCAAATGTCAGATACAGACATTGGGATCTATTTGCAGCCAAATAACGTGTTCCATGAATGTTAAGGGCATTTGCTTTCAACAAGTGGGATATATTTCCACAATATTCTTTGCATATAGACAACCTCTCTTTTGTCTTTTCCAGTAGTGGAAGCAGGCACAGCATTTTTTTTTTTTTGGTCAGCTTTCAGTATTACCAAAGGCAAGGTAAGACTTTGAGGCTTTTGACACAGGGGCCAGGACAAAGGGAAATGGGGTCGTGTGGTGAAATGGTTAATGTGAATCTTAATAGAGGCGGCAATGTCATTATCTCAAAATCCCTCTCGATCAGGGGGTCGCGCTGTCGACGGCCACTTTACATCCCGAGCGTGTCAGGCCGAGAGACTGGGGGCATGACTGCCAATCCCATCTGGAGGATTTGTGTCCTCCTCCACCAAATTCAGTGAGCGCATGCAGGCTCATAAAGGTGTTGAGAATTGAGGAATTTGTCTGGGAGACATGGCCAAAGTCAACGAGCTAGTTTTGCCTTTTTCGGCTGAAGAAGGAAGGGAAGTGGGTCAGGGCCTTGTGTGGCGGCTAAATCCTGCCCCTCTGTCCACTGAAACAGGCCTTAGCAAAGACAGGCTGCCTGCCCTTAAATGAGATGAATGCTGTCAGATTTACACACTGCCACGGTTTCAACACAACCCCTGATAATCCCTTCCCAGAAATAAATTGTCCCATTAAAATGAAATGTTGCCCATATAGGTTTAATAAATTGAAAACGCTTGTTTGAATCCTCGGTAATTTGGACGGAATCCCAAGCATATAGCAAAGGCTCTAGCAAAATAAGATTATTTGCTGTGTATTATAATGTATGCAGCAGTTTTTATGCGACCAAACAGTGTCAGTGAACCCCCCAATGAAATGTGTGCTTATTTATATGCAGTTATTCAGGTATGCAGTAAATTCCAATTACTTCTTAAGATTTCTATTTAGCATGTGGGGGAAATGTGACAGGGAAGCTCTGTGTTTTGAGCGGCATTGTAAATCTTGTTAACTCTTTGCGGCATATAGTGAGAAATCTGCATTCATGTCAGGGAGTGAGCAGTGCATACGATTTTAACAACTAGCTAATAGTTGCGTGTGTGGGGATGAGTTAGAGGGCCCTGAAGTGGGTTCAGCTAATGCGGCGATTTCAAGGCTGATTCTGGCAGATTTGTATGTGTGATGACGCTTATGTTTTTGTAACACTATTCAACATTTTGAAATTTGACAATATGCATGAATGCATTTCGTGTAGGCCACAGGCAGACCATCATGGGACGCCCCAACCCCAACCCCCACGCACACATGCAATTGGATTTTTAAATGAAAAATTGATTTGGAATTATTATTCTTTTTGAAACAACTGATTTCCCAATGTCTGAATGAATGTCAGTATAATGCCATGTAATGTAATGGCCAGGGATAAATTTATAGGCATCTCCTGGGACAAAGATAACCCTGCTTGGCTGCTCAGTTGATTTTGGCTACCCTAAAAGAGGAATGGACAAACATCCTTGGTGTGTTTTTTGTCATAATTTGGTTATTTATTCACACAATTTGCTCTATAATCCTCGTTTTTTTAACTGAAACTTATCTGAGGGTCCGCTAACAATGTTGTAATGCAACAATAGCAACTGATGACGTGAATTTCAGTCAGTCATCATCATTTGAAACCTCAGGGGCTCATAAGTTGACATTAAATTGATGGCATTTTTTTTAAAAAGAAATCAAATTACAGTTAATTTTATTTTCTTGAAAAGATGATTTATTACCCTGCACACTTGCGTACTGCAAAATTCATTTGACGACTTGCAGTGGCTTGTGGGTTTGTTTTGGAAGGAAATGCTGCAGTTCCAGCAAACCAATGTCTTGGTCTCACTGTGTGTGCGTCTTTGACTATGTTCTAGGTCGACTCAGGAGTTGTCATCATTGGCTGACAGCTCAAATAAAAGCTAATAAACAATTTTATTTATTTAACAACCGTAATTATAGTACACTGCTGTTCTGTACATTTGCATACAACAACATATTAATATTACTTTGTTTTGGTTGTCTTGCTTAAATGCCTCATCTGCTGATGTTCTTGTATTATTTGTTGTAGCACATCCTATTGCTCATGCTGCTACTCTACTTCACAGTCTGGCCTACAATAATATATAAGAGCATTGTGGGGACTGCACAATTTGAGGGTTGAGGGCCTTTTTTTCACTTCTGTTTACCAGCAAACCCAATCCCATGTCGAGCTGAGACATGGTACAGTTTAGTGGTGTACTTGTACATGTACATGTTCAACTGTGTTCAGAATTAGGCCCATTATTTATTTATTTATTTTTGCCAAACCAGATTATTTCAGTTATTGTAAGGATCATTTATTGTTGTTCTTTTTGTGTACTACAAAAATCCACCAATTTTACATTTCTTTATGACCTGTAATAAGGTGAGGAAACAATGCTCAAGACTAGGACCAGTCCTGTTTGTTTTGTTTTTTTTTATCAAAAGGCCAGCACTGGCAAATTCATTTACTGCTCTAACTGTGTTATGATCTACAATACGAGTTGAGGCTGGATGCTTCTGCCCCCCTCCCCGCCAGTACTCAGTCCCCCGTGTTGGACCCCGGGGGCCCTAAATCCCGCTGCTGCTCTTCCCTGCAGTCCCCCTCTGACGTGCAGCATGCCGAGGCGAGCAGCGTTTTGCCTATGCATTAGCCATCCATTTCCCCCGGCTGACACCTCTCCAACATAAAACCGTAAGGCAGAGGTAAAATATGTCTCTCCTGGCGAAAATAAAGCTTTGTCTGCCTGCTGATCTATTGGATATAAAAATAAAGCCGCGGCTTTGATGCGGGCTTTACCTTATGCGCGCGCCTTTGCTTTTTGCGCACACAAAAGCTCCAATGAAGATGGATGGTGCGGGACTGGCCGCAGCGCGTCCAGCACAGCAGCAAACGCTCACTCTTGTCCTTCCTTCCACCTCCTCCTCCGCTTCCCCTCTCCTCTCACGGTGTTGTTCGGTACCGAGCTGTTTGCGTATTGATCAGCAAGTGTCGATAATTATGCAGGGATTTCCAGCTTAATCGGCTTTGGAAAAGTTCTGCGCGTTCACATTAAAGAATAATCAGTGGCTTCTTGATTATTGTTGATGCCAGTGATTTTTTTTTTTGTCTTTTTCGTGGAACGTGAGAACATTTCCAGTTACATGAGGACAAGTGTGATTCCGGTGTATTTGTTTTTCGTGGTTATTTAGGGGAAGATTTGAACACGAAACAGGGGTTTCTTTTGATGTTTTGCTTCAACGTTCGGGCCTACAACTGCGTTTAAAAGATGCACTTGCAAGTGTTCTCCCTCTAAGGAACTACCGACATTCAAGATATACAATAAGTAGGCCACGAGATACCCTGTTCTAACTTTCCTCTCATAGTTTGACCCCTAGGATATATACGACTATGTAAAACATATAATGAAGAATCACTACGAAAACATCTTTAAACTGATTTAAAGTTACGCTATAACTCATTGATTTCCCTTCTATCTTTCATCCACCAAAAAGCACGAGGGCACGTTCAGTCCCACAGCACCCCACAAAAAAAAGAGGTTTTGATCGTCACAAAGTGGTTCAGGAGACAGCAGATTTTTCAAATTCATTCACAGCCTTTCGTTGCATTTTTATGTATCCATTTTGCCCCACTTATTTTATTTTACGATGACAAGGTTTTAATTAGAATTTAGGTTTTATTTACACCTACTGCTCTAATCGAAGAACCTTTAAGACCATTTTCTTCTGGGTTCAAAGAACCCATCGATACGCTTTTCCACAGGCCCTGTTTGGTGCTGTAAAATGCCGTTTTAAAAAGCACTAAATGTTCCAGCTAGTGGTAATAAAATCACTTAAAATGGCTGTTAATAAAAACAAGGAGAATTGATTTTCCTTTTTGTCGGATTTATAACTGCAATGTCAAAATCAGAGGTCCTGAATAAACATGCGCTGCTATTTCATCGTAAATATCCTCATTCGCACACCAATAAGAAAAAACAAAAACAAAAAAAACCAACAACAGCAGATGTATGGTGAAGCAGCATCCATGGGCCGGTCTGATCTGCTCGGCTGAATATTTTAACACAGGTATCAGCAGCGGCCAGTTCTCCCGCTCTCCATGCTTGCGGGCTTTTTGATTTCAGAGCGCAGAAATCCGCTGCGGTGGCTGCAGCAGCCGCAGCTATCTGCCGCTCTGCAGCCATGCAGCCCGTCCCCTGAGCATTGGCCAGCGGGCGATAATATCTCAAAGGGAGTGGTTATCGCCACACATTATATTATAATCATTAGTGATCCTAGCCCTTTCACCCCGACTGCAGAATAAGCGCGGAGTACCATTAATCTAAACTAGGGGAAGTGCTTTAGAGGCTGTTTCCCAGCGCCCTCATATATGTTCATTTTTCAGTGACTTCACATGAAAAAAGGTGGATTTTTTTTTTAAATTCTGCTTTACAGTGAAGGTTCTCAGTGTCGGGTCAGTGATGGAAATGACGCCGTTCTTTGTGATTTGTTCTTTTGATTTGTCCTTGCATGAATAATATTTGTCACGGCGTGTGAATTTATTTTTTGTTTCGTCTCCTCATGCTTTTAAACACAATCACAGACCATTTTATGTCGAGAAAAAAATACAACCTCGGAAAAACCGAAATACATATTCGTTTATTTATTTACTTAATTACTTGTTTGCCATGGGCTTATAAATATCAAGTCGAGCCTGAATATGCTGTATTCTTACACAACGCCGGGAATTAGTTTGAATTAATGACGTTTTAACATAACAGTTGAAAAATAATGTCATATGCCTGAATCCTCCCGTTTCCCTGATTGAATTCGCCCCCTAGAGGAGTGAGTGAGCGGACTCTTGTGGTGGTGACGGTGGCCTTGTATTTGGGTGACCTCCGAGTCTCATGCTGGGTTACAGTTCGGAACCAAGTCCCTACACACACACACACACACACACAGACACACAATGCACAGTCATATGATCTCCTTGAGAAAATACACAGGCAGTGAAGACAGCAGTGGTTGTAGCTGTGGATGGTTATGGAACTTGGATCATGACAGCCTCTGAATATCGGCTCGTGTGTGTGTGTGTGTGTGTGTGTGTGTGTGTGTGTGTGTGTGTGTGTGTGTGTGTGTGTGTGTGTGTGTGTGTGTGTGTAGATGGAGTGGGGGGTTGACTGACTGAGAAGGGACAGCTGTAGGGAGATGATCTATAAATCCCATTGGATTTCTCTCAGCACAGGCTCGGACCGGAGTTGAAAAGTCTGGAAAATGTTTGCGTAGAGTTGCTGTTGGCTCAATAATCCAAGCTGAGTTCACATCGGCATATGCTTGGCCAATGACCCACGGGGGGGGGGGTGCAGTCAATCAATGGGGACTCTGCATGCTTTACGTTTGTTGCTGCAGCCTCCCCAGTCTTGTGGGTTACAGCATTACAGACTCCGTATTAGCCCCAAACCTGTCAGCTATAAGGGCCCTTTCTACTGAGCGAGCATCGTGGACTGGGATGGACGGACGGACGGAGACATGGATAGATGGATGTATGGATGGGTGGATAGATGGATGGATATGTGAATGGATTTCTGTCCTGGGAGTGTTTGATATTGCGCCCGAGAATAATTGGCAGACTGTCCAAGGCATGGGACAGAGAAATGCATCTCTCCCTTTACAAACTCAGCTCAGTTTATGAATATAACGACAAACTTTGCGTTAAAAGTGCGCGTTTTTCCAAGCAAATTACACACAACAAAGTTGATATATGCGATAGAGGAAGTGGAAGTGTTCTGTAGTAATACTAAATTTCAAGATTATTTTATATTTTTTTAAACAACGGACCCAGATGGCTGTTTTATTTATTAGCAAAATGCGCAATTATTTCTTAAGATTTTTTTTTTTCGTTTAAAAATCGTCTTTGTAATTTCATGTTAATACATTACATTCACCTTCGGATAATTTTCCTTATTCCACGCGGCGAAATTTCCCTAAGTAGGAATAGAGATGAAAAATTATCCAAATGATATTAACTGAGTGAGTTTCACAGAAAAGGAGCTGTTTACTCCTAAAATAAGCCAGAATGATCAATGAGTCTTATTATGAATTATGAATGCCAGCGCCAGTTTGCAATATTCTTTAGTAAAGAAAAAAGGGAAGAAAGAAAAACAAAATCCTGGGGAGAGAGAGTGCAAACAGCAGAACAGAGCATTGGACCGGTACACCCACCTCCCACCCACCCCCACCTTCACCCCGGTACACTCAGTTGATCAAAGCTCCAGTCGGGGTTGATGTATTTCTCTGTATTACGGGAGCCACCCCCACCCCCAGGACCCTGCCCGGCCCCACTGGCCTGTCTATGAGGTCACAGCCCCCGGTTTTCACAGCCTGGCCACCCCCGGGAAACTTCTTGTAAAGGGAAGCAGACTCTGCCTCCAGTACCTCCTCCTCAAAATTAAAACACCTTTCCCCACCCCATCTAATCACCAGCTGGACTCAGTGTTAAGTCTTTACTCCAAAGTCCTCTCCTTCCTCTATAGCCGAGCCCCCTCCACACGCTGTTGTTGGCGACTTTGTGTCACTAAACTGAGCCTGGAGGAGAGAGGGGAGACAAATAAACGTGTCATGATTAGAATTAATGATTGCATGCATCTTCACAGCCTCATTCATTATCTCAGATTAATTATGTCGCAGTGTACCAGTTCACTTGTCTGCACTTCATAAACCCCAAATCTCCTGGGCTGCTTTACAACACTATGGCTCTGATAAGAGGAATATCCCCTTTCTTAAGCGTGGTAGCCTGGCCTGCAGTTGTACAGAGTTTGCACACCTGATGAACTAAAACAAGAACATAAAAAATAAAATTTGAAAAAATTATAGAACCAATAAACAAAAAAAACACATTTCAGATTCATTTGCTTATTTCGATTTTAATTTAAATTGACTGTTATTATTTTAATTTTCATGTTTTAAACAGGCCTGGAGAAAGGCCTCAGGCCATCAGATCCATCTCCAATCAATGTGAAAATTGAAGCGGGACAATAAGGAAGGAAGGAAAGAAAGAAGAAGTTTGTTTTTTTTTCCCTTAACATGAGCACAGATGCTGTGCCACAAATTCCAATTTACAACTTCTGTCCGCATCAGAATGAAAATATGAGTGAGAATAAAATCTATCGCTGGCGAGGGATTACAGTGGTAAGGTTAAAACCATTTTTGCATTTAATATTGTCTCTGCCTGGAGGGGAGCTGAGATATTTTTAAGCCTATAGCCTATATTTTGATTTCCTTCTGTTCGTGGATTAATCTTCCTCTGTGAGCCTGGCCCTTTTTCTCTCTCTCTCTCTCTGGCTTATTCTAAATCAGGCAGAGATTATCCCCACTGACAGACTATCGAGGCATCTTCTACACGTGGAAATAACAACAACTTTTTGTCGTTTACATGCTGCGTTTACAAGTTTTGTGTGGTGGCGGAGCGCGTGAGGCCTGCAGACTGCGAGATTTCTGGGCTCGTTTTCCAGGTACTCGTGTCGGTTTTAATGCAGAACGAAAAAAAAAAAGAAATGTGAGTTTATGTTGTCCAAAACCGGAATATTTTAATTGCTGACTGCCCGTCTATGCAGAACGATGACCCATCAAGTTGGTGCTGCATGACCCTCACTGCATCTGTGACTGAAACATAACCAGACGCTCAGCAGAATGGCAACAGTAAGGGGAGAAAAGAGAAGAGAGAGAGAGAACAACAGACTGAGGATCTGATAAAAACAAAAGCAAAAAAGAAGAGAGAGAGAAAGGGAAAGAGAGAGGGGGAGAGAGAGAGTCTGTGTTTTGAAGCCTTATCTCTTTTTCTTCAAGCCAGTAACACATGTCCTGTTGAAGGGGTGCTCCCCAGACGCCGAGAGGCAGCTGGACGGGGACGGGCTGGCGTTTTGCATGAGAAACAGTCCATATGCAAGAGGATGCTGGCGTGCTACTGGTAGAGAATATTGGGCTGGGGAAGGGGGGGGTCCCTGCATCATTTAAAAAGCGCGTAAAGAACGCAGCGACTGAGCTCGATTCCACTTTAAGACGAACAAAGACAAATACAACATTTTCTCCTTGAATTTAACATTTATTAAGCCACTTTCTCAAGAGACCACGATACAGCAGTTCGAGTAAACAAACGTTTTCAAAAATGAATCACTCCAAACTAGTTTCCTGGCGAATGCAAATCTTGGTTAACGAATTTGTTCAGCGAGCATGTACACTTTATTTTCCTCCAGACCAGATGATATTTTTTCAACGAGCAAAAAAAAAAGGAAAAACATCTATAATTTCTTAAAGACTTTTGGCCTGTTAATCCTTAAAAAAGAGACTTGACTCATCTTTACCGATGCGAAATAACTAATAATCCAACAGGCTGTTATCGCCCATGGTGCTATTTACTTAAGGTGGACTTAAGTGGATTGGACCTCCCTAATGAATTGTCCGAGGTGTCTCGGCCGCGAGCTCCTGACGGGCTGAGCTGTCAACTTTAGAGCCTTTCTGTCTTTCACTTCCACGCTTCCTCTCTATCGCACCAAAGAGAAAACAAGCTCAAGTGCGCGACCGCCGATTCGCGAGGAAACATTCGTTAGGCAAATTGGCGTGGCCGCCTGTAAACGTGGCACAACACTGGGATGAGAAGATAACGGTAACATCGTATCTCCGCAAGCCATCGCCTAAATACTGGAAGAGCGGTTCTGTCGCTTGCTGCTGCGTTCATCAAACACTGAAGCATTTATATACTGAACGTACAGCTGGTTTGTTGATCATAAAAAAACCCTCCAGGTATTCTTACGTCAGAAGACAAACATGTCCAAGTCGTGCGTAATTTTCAAAGTAACTTTACATGAATAAACAGTGCGCCATGCAAATACACTGAGCCCCCCCTCCCAGCTTGTCCATCCAGTAGACGCCACTTTATCTACCTGCTCGGATCCCTCCTTCATGTCCCTCTCATGCCCAGAAGACAATTTGCTCAGCAGCTGAAAAGTGGCGTCTCTTCCCTCCGCGCTGTTCGACCCTCCGCCGCGGCTGCTTCCTCCAAACACATTCACTTACATATGACAGTTTGCAGGGAAATTCTTGACAATTGGTGTCTTGAGTGTGCGGCATAAATAGCAGGCAGAGCTCTCGCTGGGTTATGATGGGGCGGCTTGATGGTTGCTGGCATGTGGCGCCGCTGATTGGTCGGGCCGCGGCCTGACGTCAGGAGGCTGGGAATAAGGCTGGGCTGGAGCTTTAGGAGCAAGACAGTGTACTGGAGACCCAGCGCATCCCAGCATACACACGGTACTGGAGACCGAGGGCATCCCAGCATACAAACCGACTACTACCAGAGCCGGCGGCGCTATACAAGCATCTCCGGCAACCACAAGCTGAACATCAAGGATCATCCGACAGACCGAGGGGGAAAACACTCTTGCTTTTTTTTTTTTTTAATCTTTTGGGTGTGCGATTTTGTTTCTCGCTGGCTTGTGAACAGTGGATACGCTGCCATGTCAAAGTACACTGAATTATTTATAGGCGCGCGTGTCCTGTTGTGTGACAGCTCTACCCTAAAAACATTTTATTAGACGCCTCTTCCAGCAGTGACTGGCACACGACACTCTTCTTTTCGACCGATGCATCACTTCGAAGAGCGCCGGGACAAGCAAACTGGCTCCGTTCTTCTCGCCTGAGACGATCTGCAGCTCCCTGTGTTGAAATCTACATTTTTGGTCTAATCGTGCATTTTGTTCCGGATGCTGTAAAGGACTGGTTCATTTATTTATTTCCTTTTGGCTTTTCCACCTGAGAGAGAGAGAGAAAGAGAGGGGGGGGAGGACGCTGCCGCCATCCACTCCTGTCTGTTTTCCCCCTTTGGACGCTGAGCCTTTTTACGCATGCAGGGAGAAATCTGTGGTGACACCTGATCGACTGGCTTCTCCGCGCACATTGACCCGGGAGCTCCAGGCGAATCAGGGAGGGGAGAAAGCAGATACTCGGTCAATGCTCGGCCTGTGCTGTTGATTTTTGTTTGTGTGCGGTTGCTTCATTTGGGGGTTTTGTACAGCCCAGCCAAAGCCATGGTCCACTGCGCCGGCTGTGAGAGGCCTATCCTGGACCGCTTTCTGCTCAACGTGCTGGACAGAGCCTGGCACGTCAAGTGCGTGCAGTGCTGCGAGTGCAAATGTAATTTAACGGAGAAATGTTTCTCACGAGAGGGAAGACTGTACTGCAAAAATGATTTCTTTAGGTAAGCTCGGAGAAGGTGACAGGAAAAAAAAAACTTGAACAGTGTTTCTGTTTATAAATATGTCTGGTTTAATGTCAGGCGCCGGGCAGGAAAATCAGCAGGTAAACATTTACGTATGACTTTAGGAATAAAAAACAAAAAAAATCCCTGCATAAAATAGGACCAAGTATTGCCTTAGCGTATTATAAAAATAGTTGGAAACAATATAGACATTAACTAAAAGGGTAAGTCAATAACACGTCTTGTCTTTTTATAGAAGTATTGCAGATCATTTTGCTGTGGCTTCGCTATTATTTACAACTTACAACTACTGCTATTCTTCATCAATCATCAGGAAAAAGCCAAGAAATGCTTATAAACTCTGCCTTTTTCAAACTGTTCAAAAATAACCTTAATTAAATTTTAAAAAGCATAAAAGATCAACAAAATAATCAAACAAAATGTCTTTAAAATTTAAATCTTTATTGCACCCAGTATCTACAGTGAACTCGGTGTATCTGTTTATTTATTTATTTATTTCTCTAAATAAATGAATAGACCGACCGGTCCGTGCCTGTAGGCGTGAATGAGGTCTTGGAGGCGATAAGCTTTGATTAAGAGCGAGTAATTAAAAGCTTGTTAATTTGGATTCTTATGCAAAACAACAACAAAAGAGAGGCAGCAGCATTAAACGCGTGTGCACTCGCTTTCTCAGCGGGGAGGGGGCGGTTTGTTAGGAAATCGAGGAAATCACACTTGGGGTGTTTTTTTGTTTTTTTTACAGCGTGTGTGTTTGGAGGGGGGGGCATACAGGATCAAACCCCCGGCCACAAGAGCCGCTGCCCGGTGTGTTTGCTCAGTCCGGCTGAGGGGGACGTGATAAGTGGATTTGAATAGTAAACTAGTTGAAAAGATCAAGTCCGCAGACAATGCAATCACAGACGTGCAGTCAACAAGCGGTGCACGCCACTCAATACACATTGTTTAATGGTAAAGTCAGTGGCATGGGCTGCAATTTATTATTCTAAATCCAACCTGCTCTGACAGAGAATTCAAAGAACTAGACGGCACTGGATAGCCTTAGAGGAAACGGCAAAACTTTGAAAATGAAGAGAGAAAACTGTAATAAAATAAGAAAAAAAATATCACTTCAGTGGGTAATTACATCGTGTGCCCCTTGAAAAAAAAAAGAAATTACGTTGTTTTAAAACTAATTTGAAAAAATAAGACTGAGCTGTTATTGTTGTATTTTCTTTTACATTCAAATTATTTATAGATGTACTTTCCCCAAAATGAACAAATAGTAAAAATGTGCTAACTTTAAAATTATTATTATTATTATTATTATTATTATTATTATTATTATTATTATTATTATTATTATTATCAAAATGTATTTTGGAAATAGCACAGCTCCTAAAATACGTAAGTTTGACATGAATCTGTTTTCTTTTTCTCCGGATTATGGACATGTAGAGTCTTCTTTCCATCATTAAATTTTAAAATTAAAAAAGAAAAAGAAATTAGACCCCAAATGTTCAAAGGGCAAAGAAAAGGATGAGAAATCAAGTGTGACTTTATGTCTACCGTCCTGTTTTTATCTTGAACTAAAATGAACTAAACTGTAGCTCTATCCTCACCATTTCCACCTCAGCACCAAAACCTGCCCTGATGTTGATTGTAGTTAATCAAAAATGTGTTTTTAAAAAATATTGTTAAGTACTAATTTTATAACAACAATAACCACCTGCGCTGTTTTCCCTTCTGCAGGCGGTTTGGCACGAAGTGTGGCGGTTGTTCGCAGGGCATCTCTCCAAACGACTTGGTCCGGAGGGCCCGGAGCAAAGTGTTTCACCTCAACTGCTTCACCTGCATGATGTGCAATAAACAGCTCTCCACCGGCGAGGAGCTCTACATCATAGACGAGAATAAATTCGTTTGCAAAGACGATTATATAAGCAACACCAGTGTGAAAGACACCAACCTCCTCTCAGGTACGTAGCGAACCCTGCCAGTGTGTGTGTGTGTGTGTGTGTGTGTGTGTGTGTGTTTTTGTGTGTGTGAGCACGAGGCGGAATAAATTGTGATGGATGTGATGTGTTCAGCCCCGCAGTGGCTTCATCATTTCCATGACCAGGACTTAGACGGCTTTCAGAAAACAGAACCCAACAAAAACACAGTACGCTGCCTACTGATCATACTGTTACCTAATCTATATATTCGCGTCACTAATGTCTCTCACGCCACTGTATATGATTGTCTTTATGTGACTTTGTTGTAAGGGTTCGTTGCATATTTATAGATATTCAAATCTTTTAGCTACAGAGTCGAGAATAAGAGAAAAAAAACGACGTCCCTGTCGTTATACAAGCGTCTAAATATATAGTTCAAGGTGTAAATCTTAAATTTAGCTTTTAGAAAATTCTATCTATTTTTATTAATGTCAATGGTAGTTTGCATTCCCGACTTGAGGTCATAGTTTAGCCACCTTTGATTGACCACTACATCACTGCTGCCAAATTCAACGGTGATAAATGTAGTTTGAAAGAAGAGGATTTCTCGACACACCAATCCCCGCTCATGGTTTAAATGGCCCCTGTTGTTCTAATTTCCACGTGTAATTTCTTTCAGTAACAGCGTGCAGCGACCCGAGTCTATCGCCGGACTCTCAAGACCAGCTACAGGACGACGTGGTCCTTAAGGACACGGAGATAGCCACCCTCTCCGACAAAGAGACGGTCAATAACGAGAACGACGACCAGAACCTCGGAGGCAAGCGTCGCGGCCCGCGAACCACCATCAAGGCCAAGCAGCTGGAGACGCTGAAAGCCGCGTTCGCCGCGACCCCCAAACCCACCAGACACATCAGGGAGCAGCTGGCCCAGGAGACCGGCCTCAACATGAGGGTCATCCAGGTAACATCCACGTTTAGCATTCAGCCTGGCTTCTGCAAACTCCTACAGCTCCTGCAGGAGGGCGAGAGCGTTCAACCGGATTACCTCTTTTATTTTACTATGAATTAATGCATTAACCGATAACTAGCCGTCTATTAGCCCATATTTATTGGCATATGAGGTTGTTTCTGAAACTGGGCACCATGTGGCCCCCCAACAGAAATATGATGTTCAGTAGTAAATCATCAAAAAGGGATCTTATGGTTGCCTGTGAAGGTCTGAAATATTATCAAAATGGAATTCAGGGGATACTAGCAGGTTGGGGAGGTGGACTCCCGCCTTTTTTTTATTTAATCGGGCGTTACGAACTCATTAAAAGGTGTGATGTAACATCTTATATTTTATGGAAAAAATATCCCTGCCAAGCTGCCATGACCGTGCAGGCCTCATCCTATCAGAAAGGCTCCACCTCCCCCATCATCAACCCCACCACCACCTCTCCTCCCCCTCTCACATCTTTCACCCCTCTTTAGAGGAGGCCTCTTGCCTTCAAAATGCGCAGTCACATTGAATTCATTAAGCCCCAAATATTGGCACGAGGACGAGAGTTGATTTGGAAACGGGTAATTTATACGGGTATTTTTGATTCTTGGCGCGCAGGACGGGGCAAAGTCGCCAACTGGCGTCGGGGCTGCTGGGAGCGCTGGGAGCGCTGGGAGTCCTGGCACAGCGCTGCCATCACGTTTTGCGACCACATTTAGCCATGCTGTGCGCATTTGTGGCCAAGTGGAAAGGCAGAAATCTGTTTCAAGGGTCTTCAGATTGTTTCCTTAGACCTCTGAATTACAGCAGGGCCGCATCAATCAGGAAGCAACACAGACAACTGAAATTACATTATTATTATTACTATTATTATTATTATTATTATTATTATTATTATTATTATTGAGAATTTATTTATTTATTTAACTTTAACTATTGGAAATAGATTTTTTATATAGTCCAGACGAAGGGAAAATTTTCTCTGGCCTTCAGATACATAGTGTCAAAAAGGAATATCGCTTGTTACCCATCTAGAATGATTAAAGACTCGCCACAAGAACACATTTGAGAGAAGCGCTTCTCTGGATTTTTGTTTTTATTTTACAAACAGTTTTTTTTATTCTTTTCTCTTCTTTCTGTCTTTTTTTGGGAGAAGAGGTTCATAGAGTGAATAAGACTGCAGGGCAGATCAAAGGTAAAAAAAAAAAAAAAAAAAGGTTTAGCATAACAGATTAATAGCGATGAAGTGTGAGTGAGGACATCGGGGTATCTAATATGTATGAACACGAGGGAGAAAAGGGAAGAGTGTAATTAAAGGAAGCCGGCCTATAGATTAGGAAATGATAACCTCCAAGAGCCTGGTAATATATTGGTAACAACCCTCCTATTAAGTATTAATTGGAGATTTTAAGCCCCCGCTGCTGTAGCCTTCAGTCGGAGTAAATGGAGGGTTAAAAGACCATTAGGGAGGTTAGATGTGACTCTCGCTCCTGTAAAGATAATTGGGCGCAGTCGTCTCCACCGCAGAGCCTTGCGGGTTTAAGGCACCGGCTCATCACTTCACGCCGCAAAACACACAGATTGCGCGGTTATTTACTCCAGCAAGAGGCCAACGTGGCCCAGGCGCCAAGGTAAACATTGCACCTAATTACACCTTTCTTTTGAAGGTGGGGGTTGGTTACACGGTGAGGTTTATTTACACGTTCACAAAAATTGCAACGTGGCATTTTATTTGTTTGTTTTGCCCCCACACATTTTTTTTTACTGATATTTCTTCCACCTATATCTCACACACCAAAGCAACCCTCGGCGCCTTCTCCATCATCCCCATTTCTCCCTCTCCTCCCACCTCCCCGCAAAGAATATTGACATGCAATCAAAATGGCGTCAGCACTCTACTGCATCAGCTCTGAGCAACACGAGGTGACCCATATGTATGTATAAATATACAAATATCTGTGTGCGTGTGTCCAGGTCTGGTTCCAGAACCGACGTTCCAAAGAGAGGCGCATGAAGCAGCTGAGCGCGTTGGGTGCCCGGAGGCACGCGTTTTTCCGGAGCCCGAGGCGGATGAGGACGCTGGTTGACCGACTGGAGCCCGGGGAGCTCATCCCCAATGGACCCTTCTCCTACTATGGAGGTATGGTTGCAACATTCTTGTCAAAAAGAAGAAAGAATCGTTTATTCGTTTGTTTTTTTTTATTCGTGTGAAATGTGTAATTCTTGCTTTCTACACTGTCTTTTGATTTAGACTCACTGGGTTAAGTCAGACATTTTATTTAACATATTTATTGCTGAAAGTATTTGTATGTTTCCTATTAGCATTTTCCCCTCTGTTTCTGTGTTCCCCACTGCAATGAAACAATGCACCTACAGTGTTGTATTTAATCTCATTTTGGCTATACCTCACCAGCAATGACAAATAAGAAATAAACTGATTTCATGTAGGTCTTTGCTAAAATCAATACTAGGCCTATGTGCTGTTGATTTTCTGAGCTCTTTTCATAAAAAAGTGCATGTTAATTTAGTACACAAAATTACAAAAACATGTCTATAAACAAATACATAATGTAAGTTTGAATATTCAGCTGTAAGGCTCTCGTGCTTTTTACAACCCAGCCAACAGTGATATTGTTCAGTTTGGGTCACCTCCTCCACAGCCTTCTGCAAACGAATGGGCGAGTGAGTTAAGTTTGAGTGAAGTTTGCTCACATCTGAGTGATTTGATTCCACATTATACCTTCAAGTGCTTTCAAATATCAGATCTTTTTCAGAGAATTTCATTTGTTCTCCAGCCTTTGTCTATTCTGCTGAAGCAAAACGTCTAATAATATTCTGCTGAACTTAAAAAAAAAAATCGGTCTCAGTAGGTAGAATCGCTGATGAAATGGCCCCCACTTTAATTAATTTTGTGGCCACGTTGTTCTCCCCACCCAATTGCAGTTTTGATTTAAGTGTAACGTGCACTGTGACTAATGTAGCATGGCGAGGGTCTTTCTCCCCCACTAATACAAATCAAGCTATGTATATTCAATGAATTCCTCAATGTCTCTGGAATTATTTTTGCACACCCATTGTTCTCAGAGCTAACACAGATTTCTTCTTCCTCTTCTGTTTGATCTGCAGATTATCAGAGTGAGTACTACGGCCCGGGAGGGAACTACGACTTCTTCCCTCAGGGTCCTCCGTCGTCGCAAGCCCAGACCCCAGTCGATCTTCCCTTCGTGCCCTCCTCAGGCCCCACGGGCACCCCCCTTGGAGGCATGGACCACCCCCTGCCAGGCCACCACCCCTCCAGCGAGGTGCAGCGCTTCTCTGATATCATGTCCCACCACCCGGGGGACTCTCCCAGCCCAGAGCCTGGAATCCCGGGGCCCCTGCACAGCATCTCCTCTGAGGTGTTTGGCCCTAGTCCACCCTTTACCTCACTGTCTCTGAATGGCAGCGGATACAACAACCACCTGTCCCACCCGCCCTCGGAAATGAATGAGGGCACTGTTTGGTAGCTTTTTGAGAGAGCAGACTTTACTGGCGAGAGATTCTGTGATGGAGGGTGGCGAGGTTTGGTGTTGTTGGGGGCTGGAATCGAGAACAGGGACATGGATATTAACAGGGTTAAGGGCAACACCATTGAATCTTTTTTTTTTCCTTTTTTCTTTTGGTGTTTTCATATTTATTTATTTATTTTCCCACATGGTTTGTTGATCTTCTTCGTGGGGAAAGCATATCTGGCATAAAAATTATGCTCAAAAACATTGTCTTCAGTATTGTGTTTTGTTGTTACGATTGCTTTTGCCCACTCCCTGCATCCAAAACTGGACTTACAAAAAAAAAGAAAAGACAAAAAAAAAAAAAAACAAAAAAATGAGCAAGACTGCTGAACTGCCCCTATTCACCCCCTTTCTTTGGGCCCCTGGGAAACCCTGTCACCCCTCCTGAGTCCCGTCAGTGGCCCAGCATAATGACCAAACCCCCTAACACTCAAAGGTCGGGTTAGAAAACAACCCTTTCGAAATCTCCTATAGTATGTTCTGAACATGAAAACATCATTAGCTACTGTCAAAGACTTCAATAGCTTTACAGAGAGAGAATAAAGGGGCTGAGGATTGGTTGTGTGCTGACCTGGCACTGTAGTAAGGCTGAGCAGCATTCAGACTATGTTCGAGGCACTAGACATGTCCCTTGTATTTATTCAGAAGCTCCTCAGACCTCTTTGCCTCTCAAGGCTCTGCCATATTGACACTTAACCTTTTTGACACTATGTTTCTGAAGGCCAGAGGAAATGACAATTTTCCCTTCGTCTGGACTATTTTTTTTTTCCTTTTCATAATTTCCACCGAATCTGAAGAAGGCCGCCTTCAAAAGGCAAACAGTAAAACCCTCTATGGATTGCAAACCCTTTATTTAAAATGGAAGTGAACTTGAAATGTTGAAATGAAGTCTACCTTCTAAAAATCTTCTACCGGGGTTCTAAATATGGGACTTAGAACAGTCAACTGTTTACGTAACCTATTTAATTCAGGAGTCCAGAAGTCTCGAACACCATGTTTTAGAACCTCTTGATCCATATAAAAATGTTCCAAGCAACCAACCAAACTTTTGTATTGATTTCATTTATATTGTATGGAGATTAAAAAAAAACACACATTTGCTGGGGTTGTGGTTCACTGTGCTAGTTTGTACAAGATGTTGTTTACAGAAAAAGGTTTAAAAAATACAAATAAAAACATAAAGTAGACATTTGCCAAATTAAAAAAATAGCACAAACACTGTTTAAGTGCTTTGCACCATTATCTGCAGAATGTGTTGAGACAAAATGTAAGTGTTAAAAGGAGTAATTGACTTCTTAATTTTTTAGTCTGCTGACGATACATTCATAAAATTGTTAATATAACATACTTAGACAGGTTTTATTTTTGTGTCTTTGAAGGAGAAAAATCCAAACTATTAAAAATTGATGGTCAAATATGCAGCTAGTAGCTGCTACATCTCTTTGAATATCAAGCCCTCATGATATGTCTTTTAATGTTCCAATAAACCTAAGCTTATGTGACCTCCAGTGCATATTAGACCATTCACTGTATAAATACAACATGTTGACAAAAAATGTGTTTCTAATAAAACTAGAAAATATGCTCATGAATTTTTTGCAACACATTTTCTTCGGAGCAGCTACCTGACAGGATCCCGTCACATTGCAGTTGTATTGTGCATTATGCAGTGTGAGTGTGGGCGTGTATCACAGGGCTCTCTGTGAGGTACTTATCAGGCCAGTGTCACTCAGTTTTATAATGAACGCTTTTTGTCTACATGTCTCATTTTCCATTCACTTGGAGTGTGAAATAATTGGCCCTTGCAGACGTGGTGACAGGTAAACATTTGTTAATTCTGATTAATGGGATTAAAAAAACAACGACATTGGAGTGAAATTGAAACGGCAGTTGGTGGGAAGTGATGAAAAGACACGCAAAGAAGAAAAAAGTTGACAGCTTAAAAGCTTTTAGCAGAGTTGTAGAGACACACTCTAGTGTCATGTTTCACAGTGTGAGATTTGTGATGCTATTTTCAAACTGTCAACAAAGAATTTTCTCCTTTTTCCCTACTGCAGCACTGCATTCGACGCTGATTGCTTGAACAGCAGTTCATAGACAAATAGGGTCAAGAATACAAAAAAAAAAAAAAACAAAAAAAACTTTCAGCCGTGGAGGCATTCTGTGGACTGGCTTGCTGCGGCTGACACAAGGGGGAGCGAATTCACAACTAATGCTGATTCCGCTTCTTTCCCCAACCACACAGACTCGGGCCTCAGATTCTTCCATTCACTCACTCGAGCTCGTCAGCTAATCATAAGCAGTTAGCTGTGCAACTGTGAAGGACAATGGCGAAATTGCCGTGACCACGGCTATCCTGCTTGTTATGCTTTTATTAGTCTGCTCCTACATTAATATTCCCTGCAGCTTACTGCTCTCGCAGTGTGCACTGGCGGCTGAGAGGGACTTCTCCCAACTTATTTCACTGAACACAGCTGTAATAATAATCAAGAAGGCCAAACACTGAGGCGTGATCTTTTGCAGCAAGGATGAAAAAAATTATTCATACTCGTGGGGAAATGAGTCGGGCAGTAGAAGTGTGGTGTGAATCCGGAGGAACCTTTATCTCCCTAACCCTTTGCGTGCATTTAGGACTGTATGGCATCCCAGTTTTCTCCTCTGCCTCCAGACTGTAATCCACCATGAATTAATCATGGTCTTGAGTGTTAACCAAGCTTGGGGAGGTGGGGGTGGAGGGTCTGTGGAAGGATATAGGTCTCTGCTGAGCCCTTGGGCTTAGCCCCCCCTGTGGTAACACCATGCACTGGCAACTGACCGCCCCGGGGCCACAGCTCTTTAAATTCAAATCTCCTATTGATCGCTCATCAGCTGTTGGTGCAAACTGACCTTGTAGTCTAACACTGGAAAAATAAAACAAGCCTTAACAGCATTCGATGGCTTTTAAATTATATTTTAAATCTCTGAGTCAGGACGTTTGAATAGTCCACACCCCCACTGGGATCCAAAATCCTAAAGGGGACAGTATGTGCATGTGTTTGTGGATGAGAGGTGGTGATGGGGGGATAAATGCTTAAAGGCAGGAGTGTGTGTGTGTGTGTGTTGGGGGGTGGGTGGGGTGGATGCACAAAATGGTTTAGTTTAGGGTACAACAGGGGCCAAAATATTGAGCCAATAGGAAGATCAGGCCCAGCAGGCGAACACTGAGATACTTGCATTCAAACTGAGAGGGGATTTTTTTAGAGCCCCTCTCCATATGAGAAGCATTTGGCTGCTAGTTTTAAATGCAGAGTGGCTCAGCTGGAAGCATACCCTCTTCTCAGAGCAAACGTAGCACAAGCACACAAACACATGGCACCGATCCTTGTTTCTCCTCAAACAAATGACACATGTTGGGGGAAGCCAATTTCTTGGCCAGGAATGAGAAAATGCTGTTAATCAATGGAGCGGGCTGGTTGATCGTTGAGCCACATTTCCCTTGCTCAATACGCAGCGAGAGGTTGATACAGCGATATGAAGCGACCTGATAAGCTGACCACTGCTGACGAGCTGTTTGTTTTGTCACCTCAGTACTCTATACACTTCCTCCTCCTTCGCTTTAAGACTAAATACAGACATGTGAAACACATGGGACCATATTAAAGCAACGTGTCATTTTATCACAAATCAGGCCTGATTTCTTCTTCGAGGTCATTTGAATGCCAGAATCAAAAAACTTTATGTAGTTGCCCTAAACATCCACGCTGTAATAGGTCTTTATAATATGTTTTTTATTAGAAAAGTCTGGTGGTGCACAGAAGTTGATGCATTTTGCACTTTTTTGAGGAAGAAAAACAAGTGTTATAGCCACATTGGTTGAACAGACAAATTAAAGAGTGGCACCTGGAAAAAGTCACACATAATCAAAAGAAAATCGTAGGAAAAGACAAAACAGAAAGAGAAAGTGGTAGAAAGAGCTAAAAACGGTAGTAATTAAAAAAGAATCTTTTGATACAGATAAAATGTGTGTGATAATTGTTTCCTGCATGAATAGAGTTTGGTGCCTCCAAACACCTGAGCCAGCAGGAAAGGAAACAAGTGAAGTAACATGTGATGTGTTCCCGTGGCTTGGGAGGGAAAGATTTTATGTACAGTTTAGTAAGAACTGCTTTATCAGGATTTTTATTGTAGTCAGGGCACTGTAGATGCAATTTTTTTCAGGTCATGAGACCATGCACTGCTTTCCAGACACAAAAAAAGCAGGTTCTTGCTAATATGTAATACCCAATTATTCAGGTAACTTCGCTTTCCCACTCCAAATAGCCAGGAATAAACTGGTAGAGAAACGCTGAATCCTTGATTGATTGATTGACTGAATGATCAATTGATGGATTGACTGATTGATTGGCATGTTAAGAAGTGAGATTTTCAGATATTTAGTCCAAAAATACTGGATGCATAAAACTGATTTGACCCCTGACTCATGGCCAGAGCTTCATCCAGCTCTTAACCCTGGTCTTGATCTGGTGCTCATGTGATGTCAATCATAATGTCTAACCCACGTTGTTCTGTGTTAGGCTAATAGCTCAGAGTGAAACGTCTGTTAAGAGTGTGTTACTGTGTGTTACCATGGTATCACAGCCGCTCAGATAATTTCAGTCCAAAATAATGATTTGAATACTGACAATGAAAACACATGTGCTGTGAAAAAGACAAGGGGTAAAAGGTGAGATATTAAGAATGACAACCTTTGTGCTAACATAGCGTAGCTACTTTAGTTAGCTTCGGAGACCTTCCAAGTTGAAACAACCACGCTGCTGTAGATTTAGCTTGCAGCTGACATAATGGAAAACAAGTCCGGAGCATAACTGAAGTTGACACAATTTTTTTTTTGTTTTGTTGCATTCACAAAAAACTAAGTTTTAACCATATTGTGCTTAGTTCTGCATTTCGTAGCTTGCCATGAGAAAATGTGCATTAACGTACCTCTAATTTGCTATTCATAAACAGTATAAAACTGACTGTTTTACTTGTAATTGGTATGTTACCCATTGAAGTACAATTTACATAAAGAAATTGCCCATGTAACAAACAATGTGTTCACCCAGGGAGGAAAGTATTCTCGTTTTGCAAAGTGGAAAGTACTAATTTTCCCCTGGAGGGTGTCCTGATGGTATGTGAGGTCTGTAGGTTGGCCTGATTAGCACAGAGCATGGAGTGTGTCTACACCATCTGACCCACTGAGTGATATTCATTTGTCATTCACATATTGGAGACCAACTGCTGTGTTTTTTGCTCAGGGCAAGGGTTTTCTCAATGAGTTGTTTGTGTATGATTGCACTGGCAATTTCCCATCATGATATTACATGGAATACACACTCCAGCACAAAATCTGTTTTTAATTTACACAAGCTGGTTGTTGCATGGGTATATATCCTTTCACGAATTGCGTATTTCATTTCTGATTGGACATGCATGCACTTTAATGGGTAACCTGTGCTGTGTACAGTAGTCACACAGTTAAAAACAACAGGATCCCTACAGTTCAGTAAAGACATGCTAAGTTGAGCTTGTCTTTGCATTTTTTTCTGCAAAACAATACATCATCTGATCTCGGAGAAATAGGAAATTGCGTATTAGCAGCAATTTTTTTTATTTTTGGTCTCACAATTTCCTGCCTGTCCAGCAGTAGTCCTTCTCTTCCTGCCTCACCCCAGTCTGAGCCTAACCTGCCTGCACACCTGCTCCCAATTCCCTCATCAGCTCCCCAGTATATATACTTGCTAAGCAGCCTTATTCCCTTGATTGTGACTGAGATACACAGGCCTCTGTGGCTGCTTGCTGATAATTCTTGTCTCTTTCTTCTTCTCTGTGTGCTCCCCTTGGGTTTGTCTGTCTTCAGTGTCTGTCTGCCTGTTGCTGACTTTTATGAATTAAGACATGATTTTAATTTTACATGCTCTATTCTTTAGTCCAGTCATCCTTTCCTGACGCTGTATCCAACACAAAGTCACCCCAGCATGTAAAAAGACTAAGTCCAGGGAAATTCAGTTCCCATAACATCTTGTTGGTGATCCCCGGTCAACAAAAATCCTGCTGATGATACTCAGTATGACATGACAAACCATAACTACATCGGTAACTTTGTGATATCAACCTAACTGTCCTACTGTCTTGGTGACTGTGACTGACAGAAGTGAAACCTACCTCAGCCACCTTTGACATTCCCAAATATTTCACAAGTTTTTGTTTGGATAAAAGGTCAGTCTTGTGGCAGCTTGGCTGGTTGCCTTTTTCCATTTTGAGAGGAGTCCGTGAAGGATCATGTGCCTGTCACTGCAACTCCTTCTGGTTAGAAAGGGATTTCAGGGGAGAAGGTGTGAACCTATGGGCACTACACCCACTGGGTGTAGTTTGCCATTGGCACGCACATGAGCAGATGCAGTTGGGGCAACTGCTTATGTAGTGGAGGAGACATAGTTGTCCACACGCTCTGTAAACCTATACAGTGCAGTTATCAGAGAAAATGCCTGCAGTTCATTGGGAGCTGGACATTCTCACTGAGGGAGAATTACAGAGAAATTAATTAATTTTCATTTTCTCACTTAATTCATTTTAAAGACAGAAACAGATAAAATGAGTTGGTGTGTTGTACTTTAGACAGGGGCTGGAAAGACACCAATGGATGACATTAATATCATTATTATTATTATTGCTAATATTACTGATTTTCTTTCCTATTTATGCTTATTCCTGGGCAATCAGAGGCCCAAAAGGGTGTGTAGCACTTTGAAACATTAAAATGAATTTACCTAAAATGTAGGCATTTTGTGTCATCTCCTGAACGGTGTCAAAATGTTGTTCACTTCTTCTGTGAGTCACAGGATTGAAATTATGGGTAGAAAACAAATAGAAAACAAAACAAGAAATCCATAACTTCAGATTTGGACGCTACATCTCATACTTTAAGACACAACAAATATATATTAGAAGAAGGAAACCCCAAAGCCAAGACAACAATGCTCTAACACTATTTATAATTGTTCACTGCTTATAGCGCCTCCTGGGCAAATTGATTTTTGTTATTTTCTGCCAGTCAGCATTTTCCACTGTGGCATTGTCTGAGTACATTTGAGCGAGAGGATAAATGCACCACAGAAGAAAGCCCTTATCACCCAAATACACTGCAACTTCAGCTCCAGGTGTTCGCTGCCATGTTACTGTACCCAACGCACTTGGCCATGTTGCTAATTAAAGCAATCCCATGCTTATCCTGAGAGGGAAATACCTGGATTAGAGGGAGATTTGCAACTCAAACCTGAGACATGCCTAATCAATTTAAAGCCATTAGACAATTAATTCACTTTGGTGGAGGGTGGATATTGCACACGCACTAATCTGGCCCCTAAGTTGTCACTGTGTCTACTGATGAGTACTGAGTGCTCTGGGTACATATACAGTGACGAGAATGGACAAGCAACCCATGCAGAAGGAAGGAATAAACAAATCATGTTTTCTGCTTTTAAGCATCATATCATCAGGCATTGGTGGATTACATTACAGTTACGAACAAAACAAGCTGACTCAGTGTGAAATGCATAAAAAGGCCAAATGAAATGTTAGTAATGTTAATTCTACATATTCAAAGAATAATTTAATGGAATATTCATTCAAAGTGGAGTTCATACTCGTAAACTTCTATGGGTTTCTATGATATAGTTTTCAGACACTACACCAGCATGGCAGCGTAACATATACTGTCAAAATCAAACATGAATACAGTTAAAAAGGTATTGAAACTTAGCAAATAGAAAAACTTCAAGTAATTTGATTTAGGATTAATTATTGGTGAGATTCTTACTTCCTCATTTTTTAATTAGATAATTAAATCATATTTCCTTAAAGGATGAAAGTTCGGTTTTGTGAACTGTTTGACAAGATAACCTAAAATGAAAATACAATTTCTTGCTTCTTTGCGTTCCCATTTTGTAGCAGTTTGTAACTTTCTGACTGGCCACCTCTTCTAACATGCAAGGTGATACTAAATTGAGTAAAGGAATTCTCTGATGTATGTTGTTATATCACAGCTAACAACCAATCATATTGCTTGATTTGAACTATCTGTTTGTATTATGATATACAGTAAGCACCTATATTCTTCTTTTCCGTTCAGTACAATGTCATGGGACATTTTCCCATATAACAAACATCAAAATTTTAGATAGCTTGCAGAGAAGGGAAAAACTGACGAATACTTGAGAAAGACCCATTTTAAGCTTTTAAGCAGATTTTTTTTTTATTAAAAAAAAACATTCATTCCAATTAAAGCAGCCCTGTGCAAGTGCAGCCAGGCAGCTCTGTTATTCAATTCCATTAGAATGAACGATGCAGCGGCATGCAGCCATGCAGTTAACAGGAATTAAAACCATAGGCAAGATGACGGATTACACTAGAACAGAGGTATGTTTCTCTGAGTGTGTGTGTGTGTGTGTGTGTGTGTGTGTGCATCCATGCAGACATATACTTTTTTGGCCTTCTATTTTGGCAAAATTGTACATATTGAATATTTTTACAACACATGTACTTAAATATTAAATCAAGATAGCTTGAATACACTGAAATATGCTATTAGGTCTATGCTGTGGCATGGCTTCAGTGTACCTGTCAGTATTTGCCAGCTGTAGTTATTGCATGATGTATGGCTCTGTTCTTGATGCATGCATGACAGTTGGCAGTCATTAATCATGGTTAGAAGATACGATATGGTATAGGGGCCCCTTTTCTCGCTTGTGCTAAGTCTCATATAAGTTAGGGTGGTGTTCTCAAAGTCTGATCTGCTGCGGGGACGGTGACATGCACAAAACAAATTTCATATCATTCAACTGGATGAGAATGCTGCTTTGCAGTGCTGTAGCTTGTAAACACACGCTGGGCTTCCACTCCTGCACATTATCAAATCACCTTTTGTCTTTGTGTTTGTTTTTAGTGCGGAGGAACTTTCTTTCTACTTTTTTTTTCTTTTTCTAAACTCCCCTTTGTTCTGCCTCTCAGCATCATGTTTCTTGTAGACGCGTGGGTGTGACAGTCAGGACCAGCCTCACCAAGTGTGTCTGCTGGTAAAACAGCACTGTCGTGACACACCCACCCTTGCAGAGTAGACTAACCATGCATTTAATTAGAAACAAAAGCTGGAAATAATTAATTAGATGGCAATTCCTTTTTTTTTTTACCCTTGCCAAAGTTTATAATGGAGTAGATAGGCTGCCGGAATTTCACAGAAAATAATTCATTAAAATTAAAAGTGAGAGGAGGCCACAAAGACAAATGGTCACTGTTCCACTTCAGTGTCCCTCATCGTGCTTAGAAATGTTTAGGTGTTCTCTTGGTGCATGCACTCATACAGCTGGTGGTTCAATTCCCCTTGAGAACATGAATATAACTCACCAAAAACCGGCTGCTGTAGTTATGTTATCATGGCAGACGTGATGGCCTCACCATCACTGAAAACTAGTGGTGCATGTCTCTGGACAGTCTCTCCTCAAAAGGTGCTCATGGTGGTGCACCGCCACAAACCTGGACTCACTCTATGTAAAGTGTAACTGATTGTCATTGTCATTGTTTGTAAAGTATGGTGCAGTCTGCCCCAACTCTGCCACCAGAAAGGGGATTGTTTTTTTTAAATGATAGGGAACAGGCTTGAATATGCGCTTTAAAAAAAAAAAAAAAAAAAGATTCAAGTTTAGTGTAGCATGGCCTGGACGACTGTAGAGCCATGTTATGGTTGAAATGAGATAAAGCATAAATCCATGTAATTATAGATCTTGTTAGAAATACAGAGGCTTATTTTATAGTTTGAGTCGTTATTGTTGTCGCAATGACAACAGCCATTAGTACATGAGCCCTTCTTATACCATCACCAATACTGGTCTGGAAATATTTTTTTTTTTCCTGAACATACTGAATGTTTATGTTTGATGCATCTTAACCTGTTGTTTATTAAAATGTACTGTAAAAAGCAAATGGAGATTAATGGCTGATCCAACTTGAGCTCATTTTAGCAACAAGATAAGAACAAACAAAACAGATGCAAGAGAAAGGACACATTTACACTCCAATTAGTGCTTTTAAGGGCCCGCGCTGTATCAAATGCAGAAAACGCAGCTTGTAGTCTCCTCCGTAATGAGTCATTGAACCATGGTTTCCAATGGGCCTCCTCCGTCACTGTCATGTCCACTGAGTGCCTCAGTCACATTCAAATTGTCCCTGGGTCCACAGACATTGATAAAGGGTCTGCTCATGGTGGGAAGCATGCAGGCTAATTCCTCAAGGCTGGGCGGAGGCAGACCAGTCACTGTCCATCACTTCCCTGTTATTTGCATTGGCCCCAATCAGCCCAGAGTGTTGATCAATGCACAGTCAAAGTGAGCTTTCTTCCAGTATTAGGAACTGCTTTCCATCACAGTTAGGTGCACCCCAGCAATGTTTTACCACTGAATAGATGTTGATAGAACTGCCTACTCCAATGTGGTAAAGCTGTGTAAAGGTGGCACCAACATGGAAGCTGACCCAGCTATAGATGTCTACAGCTGCACTCGCATTGCGTTGTAAAATCAGTAGCTAATATCATGTTTCGAAAAGTGGATTTTATCTTGCACAAGGCTGAGATTGTGTTCAGACACTTGTACTGCATTTACTCTGTGGGGTCCTGACCGTCGTTTCCTGGTAGATCACTTCAAAATGTCAACAGCAAATTTTACTTTTCACCTTCATATCATTGTCACAAAAGTAGCAACTTCAAGAGCTGTGAAGTCTGTTGTCATTGCGTGAGTGCTCAGCATTGTCTTATAAAATTCCTGGATGTATTACTTCTGGAACCTATTCAATCTTCTCATATTTACGTGCACTATGCCAGGAGCATTTGACATTGCGATGGGAAACCATTGGCAACAGGCTGTGCGGGGAAAAAAAATACTTTTTTTTTGCCTGTGTTTATTCATATTTCTGTTTTAATTTCTATATTTACTATTTGATTTTAAAGATTTGAAATGGAACTTACATTGACATATTTATCATACTTGTACTGCATTTATTTATTTCTTCTTTCTTGTATCTGTGGCTTTCCGCCATCCTGCTCCACCTCCCCATCCCATCCCCTCTTTCTCCCTCTGTCTCTCTTCCTCATCACTCCACTTACCATGTCGTCCTGTTTCCTAAAGTAGCCAGTTCTGGTTGATGATTTACAGTAAAATTGCTTATAAAGTGGAGTGGAAAATGTTTTGCAGACCTGGCAGCTTTCAAGTCCTGTGCCCATTTGTCACTCGACATTTCCCTTTGTGTAACAGCATGAGAATTAATTAGGCTGCATGGCGGCAAAAGTTTATGGCTATAATTTATGGGGAGAAGAGATTCCTTGGACACCATCTTAGACCTGTGTCAATTTATTATTTTTATTATATTGCAGTGTGTGTGTGTGTGTGTGTGTGCGTGTGTGTATACACAGTTTGCCTTTGACTCGTGAATGAGGTTCCTCCCGTGTTGATAGCAGTAAAGCAAGATTCATTTGCGGTACTTGGGGTTTGTGGCAGGGCAGAGAGATTCACCATGACGTACAGACAAGCTAACAGGGAGGGATAAGCAAAAATAGACTCCGTATTAATACATTCAAAAGCACATTATGCATAAATACAGCTGCACATAAGCATGCATATTGCCTCTCCATTCTTCTTTTAGTAACCACACACACACAGTGGAGCGAAATGCCTGGCAGACTGAAATTCTGTTTGTATGCATGAAGGTGTTAACATGTAGTGTAGTTGTGTAGTTTGATGGCCACTGAAAGAAAAGACTTCCTGTGGCATTATGTTGGCATCAGGTCTCAGTCTACCAGTGAAGGTGATATGGTGTGCCACCAGTGTGGTATGCAGGGGTTGAGAGGCATTACCCATGATACTCTCTCACACCTCCACCAAAAAACCCATGTTCCACATGAGCTTCTGCTGAGCCCGTTAGCATCACCCTGCTGCCCCAGTACACTGCAGCGTAGAAGATGATGCTTGCCACCACTGTGTGACAGAACTTCTGCAGTATGGTTCTGCAGATGTTGAAAGATTTGAGACTCCTGAGGATGTATGTGACTGTGACTTTTCCTGTGCAGAGCGTTTTACAGCTGGATCCGATAGGACAATGACAATCCAATCGCAAAGCAAAGTCAAACTGTCCGGTCACTGTGCCGATGATTCCCTTGCCTTAATCTCTGCTGCTGGTCCTGACAGTTCCAGTAGGTTTTTGGATGGTTCATCATGGGGGCTCTTCTGTAGGAAGGACCTGAAAGGTCAAACAGAAATACAAATCTCTGATAAACGTGCACAACCTCACATTTCTCATGCCGATTTATTCATTTATTTATTTACGTGTTACAAATGTTGGTTTACAACTACAAACTGAATTAATTTGTAAATATATCTCTCTTCAAGTTCAGAATCTTACTACCTTAATTTGAGCCCATACAAATAAGGCCCTGTTTGAAAATAATGCAAATGATCCATTCACCTTGAGGGAAATGTCCTCCCTGTGTCTCCCCGCTGCATTTGTAGAATGTCCATGTGGGTCCTGTGCAACAGCAAAACAAACACAGACACACACACACACACACACAGACACACACACACACACACACACACAGAGTAGCTCTTGGAGCTGTAGAAGGAGGTGTTTGGGATCAATTGTGGATAATTGGGTCTCCACGCAACATAATCTCACATTAGTACAGACAGCTGTGCAGCAAACATGCACACTTTCTGTTTACTGAGCGTAGAGTTGGTGGTTTTGGGGTTGCATGAATGTAATCTAAAGAAAACAAAACAGAAAATACTTATTTTGCATGTTTCAGCACTGTGTGTGACCCACACCAAACCCTGTGGTATTTCTACTGATGATTAACATTGGGGTTATGCACATATGACATCACCAACCTTATCTCTGTCATTTCCCATCTTCCACCTGAGAACACACACACATACACACACACACACACCATACAACCAGCTGTAACTTTAAAAAAAAGCTGCTCATACCAATTTTGTAATCAATGCCCACAGAAAATGGGATTCCTCCGGCCGCCGGCAATTAATACATTTGTGTCCTTTTTTAACACTAGTGAGTTGAGCTTGAAATTACCAATGACTGGCTCCTGCTCATTTGCATATTTATTGCGGTGGAGGACGAGGTGGTAGTGGTGGCGATGGCGGTGGTGGTGGTGGTGGGGGATGAAAATTGGGGCGAATGATTGATGTGGAGTTCGCCTCCTGCATTACAAACAGCCCATTATTGGACAGACAGAGGAAGAGAGAGAGAAAGACAGAGAGGAGAGAGAGAGAGAGAGAGAGAGAGACTGGGAAGGACTGAAAAAGAGAAAGGGAGGATGAAGAGCAGTCTAGCATACAGCTGATTAAAGTTGAAGACTGTGGGATCGGTCTGCGCCGGAGGTCCTCCCCCCCCCCCCACTCCATATTTTGCAGGGAAGATGGCCAGGGCGGGAGCATTAAAGCCATGTTATAATGGATGTTGACAAGGAGTGGACCAACAAAAGCCCAAGCCTGAGGATTTGCTTGAAAAGATTCAATCAGACATGTTTTCACTGCGATTAATTGGCGGACTCAGAGGGGGAGGGACGTGGGGATGAAGGGATTGGTGACGGAGGTGTGAATGAGTGTGATTGTTCAGAGCACAACCCCCATCAACCCCCAACCCACTCCCCCTTTTCCTCACACACCCCTGTGCTTCCCTCTGTCATTTTGAGCGATAGTTTGGAAATGTCCTTTGAATGATGCTAAAGAGCAAACTCCTCCGCCCTCCCACTTCCCTCCTCCTCCTCCCCATGAATTATGAGTATTATTTCAGCGAGGTGGGATGTGGTGAGCCAGAGAACAAGACTACACCACTTTGATTGGATATGACCTGCCTCTACTTGTGTCAGATACACACACACACACACACACAAATGCACACAAACTGACTGAACTACTGGTATGTGTGTGTGTGTTTGTGTGATGGTGTATGATTAGCTTAGACAACCATGTCCTGATCATGACACGTCTCAAAAAGGTAAAAGTGGTGTTGTTGACTTAACCCTATTCTCACACCTCTGGTCACCTCATTTACGCCCACCCACATTTTACGTCACATTTATTTCAGGGGCTCGGTGTCATTGAGACATTATTGGTGTTGATGCCTGTTTTGGTTTTTCATTCAATGTGACTTGACACGATGCGTGCGAGAAAAGAAACCAAATTATGTTAAAGGCAAAAGTCACCTTTTGAGAGTCAAATTTAAGGCCTGATCTCACCAGCATTTTAAATGGTAAAGTTTGACAGTGGATTCACTCCCATAGGAAAATCTCCACAAATTTTTTTGAATTCAAAAATTTACAACAACCTTTTTTGAAAATTTCCATTTGATTATATGCTGCCTCTTTTTGTACACAGTAAAACATGACCTTCAGTGAATATGAATTTTTAAATCTCCTGCTGCATTATGAGCAGTTCCTTTTCCTTTTTGCCATTGTTAGCACATAAGGAAGCATGACATTAGCATTTAGCTCAAAGCGCTGTTGTTTGTATGTCCAACCTTGCAGTGATGCCAGTATGGCTGTAGGCTCATCTTTTAAGAATAGATTATTATGTAGACATACAGTATATACAGTAGATTTCTAAGCAGACATTAATTATCAGGAGACATCTGAGAAAGGGACATGACTTTTGAAACTAAATGTGCCAATTGCAGGTCAAATTGTCTCAAGATGTTATTGTCTTTTCATGGTAATTACAGTGATGTGTCAAACTTAAAGATGTGAAAATAGTAGCAGAGTAGAAGCATCTCTAAGGTGACCCAGTAATAATCTTTCCACCAGGTTTCACTGTCTTCTTATGCACCTGTAGTACCTTTTGAGTCAGAGAGCATATTATGCAAATCCAGATGTGACATAAATTCTGCAATGACATTAGCACTGTGATCTTAAGCTTGGGGGAGGTAGGGATCCCAGGCAGCATCTGTGGCTGCTCGTTCCTCCTCCCAGCGTGTATCTCCGCCTCTCCAAACTTCAGATCCTCCTCAGAAGTGTTGCAGCAAAGTCGGCTTTGGTTCAGGGGGAGGAGGAATAAGAAGTGGGGCAGAGAGTGCGCATACAGCAAATTGGCAGCTCCATCAAATTATGCCGGCATTAAGGGGGTTTCGCAGGCGTAATCCACACGCCAAAGCCAGCCCGCCCCTCCCTCCCTACAACATTTAACTTTTGTCGAAGCAAACGCCACATTTCATGCTCTGCCATTAATCTGTCAGATTACAGGTTGCAAGCAGTTTGAGCAGGGTTTGGGTGGGGGCATAGGAAATGGGATGAGGGGTTGATTTGCAATGAATTCCCTCTATCTTTGTTTAACGTTGGGAGCTGGGTGGTGGAGGTAGCTGCTTAAGGAAGGTACTGCAGAACTGGTTAGAGCCATGTGTGATCTTGGTTATGAAACCAAAACTTCTGCAGACTGTCATGCTGAACCATCTCTGCTAGCAACTAACATGAAATAGGTGTGAAATGAGTCCCAATCTCCCTCTGTTTCCATGTTATGGGCTCTTCTCTCTTATATAGCTGAGGTGAAGTGATCTTCCCGGGGTATGCTTTCAGCGGATATCCCACCTGGGGACTCCAGTGGAGAAAAAGCAAATTGTCGCACTGAGTGAGATTCTCCCCTTTCTCTCCTGGGCATGGAGGACCTCACAGTGGGGATTTGGGAGGATTCAGGCGTGGTTTCTTGATGGAGTTCTCTGTGGATAAAATGACACATGCAGGTTTTAAAGATGCACCTGCATGGGGGGTTTGTGGCCCTCACCAACTGCTGTTTAACTTAAAATATTTGTCACTCAGTGTGGTCTGTATCAATATAATAAACAGGATAATGTGACTAAATGATTGGCTTCACTGGTTTCTGTTCATGTCCAATCAGAAGCATGTTGCTTCAGAGAACATTTTTGATATTTATCTCTTATTTGGCTCATGTGGTCAAGTTTAACGTATATCAACATATAGGCTGTTGCTTGAAACAGATTCCAATAACACAATACCTCAATAAGCCAAACACTGTCTCTCTGAAACTCTGTCCAAAAATGTTGTATTACCAACTTACCGCTGATAATATATCTACTCATAACCCCTCGAGATGAACATCTGATTTTCAGGACACATTTTAATGAAGTAATCATGAGTCTATGCTTCTCTAATGAGAGTCTTTCTAAGAAGGACTAAGGAGAGAGGACAACTGCAAGGGTCATAATGAGAAAAATCCCAGCATGAGTCACTTGTTAAAATGCTAAAAATGAGCTACACTGTGGTTTCTCTGAGAACTACCTCATGTTGCTACTGATTGATAGTAGAAGTATTGATGTTCAAGTTACACACTAATACACCTAACCTGACCACTTCCTTAACCAGTTCTTCAACACTTTAACATCACACTCTCACTTTTGTATCTGGGAGACAATGTTTAGTTTGCATCACATCTCCTACAGTCAGTATTGCTTTTAGTGATTAACCTACTACAACCCTTCCCTAACCCTTCCCTAACCTTAACCGAGTAACCTTTACTTAGTAGATATAAAAACCCTGAATGGCTGTATAGCCAATAGTTTAAACTTATGTTACTGCATCAAAGACATGGTAATACCAGAGAAAACATTAGGTCACCAATGGCACTGGGTTCCATTCCCTTGGGTACTATCCAATAGGTGATGGGTCTGTTCCTTAAAACAAAAACTGTCAATCTTATGGTGCTAGTGGAAAAGTAAGAGGCTCATAAAATCAGTAGGATTCATCCACTGGGCAGAAAAATTAACAAACCTAACCATACCTGACACCATGTTACTATAGCACGGCTTACACTGCTGTCTTGCTTAGGGGTCATTGTTATTTCATGTTGATGCTGATTTTAGTATTTATGATTTTTAGTATTTATGGTTTTCATGCATGTGAAAGACAGAAAAAATAATAATTTATAAGGAGTCGGGTCTGCCCTGATGGGGGTTTTCCCTCACTCCTAGGGGGTTTGTAGAATGAAAAAGTGAAACTGGCATCTTTCTCAATATGGTGTCACATGCTACCACTGTCAGTGCTCTGTTGGGAATGATTTTGAATGTGTGTGATTACACCATAGATCAAGACAAATAATAAATCACCTACTCACTCCCCCCCTTCTGTAGATATGCATTCTGTTGGCTCCACCTCTGCAAACATTGTACCATCTCTATCAGCCCTTTCGCCTGTCTCTCATGTTCTTTATCTGTGATTTTGTTGCAGCCTCAGCCCTAATACTCTGCTCTATCTCTGTGCTGTTCTGCCGGCATGTACTGCACACAGCCTTCCGTTTAAAGAGATGCAGTACAGATGTGTAATTCTCTGCCACCTCTTGTTTATAGAGCGGACTTCCTGTACATCTATCTTAAACTTGCAGAGGTACTTTCTGCAGTGTGACTGCTGTATTTGTAAAGTAAGGGGAAAAAAAAACAAATGTCAATGACTTTGTCTGTTTTCTATATCTGTACAATATACTGTATATCTCTAATATTCGATGAAAACACAAGATGGATTTGAAAACATTTCAGCAGCACTGAACTCTTTCTTTTGACAATGTGTACATGAATACAGTATGATTCCAGCTTGCAGATTTGTAGGTGGTAGCATGTAAAAGGCATTTTTAATATGCTGTTTGCTGATTTGCAACCAAGGAATGGATATCTAGACAAATTTGATTTGTTTTTGTGAAAAGCCACATTTGGACCGTTGGATGAATAAGGCCAATAATAGTGCAGTTCGAGGTCCCTTCTGCCAGTCAGTGTCCTCTTTTTTTTTTAAATTACATGCGTTTCAAGTAATGTCAACAGAGCCTTGTTAGTATACGAAAAGATCTGCAGAGATTTGGGATGGACATTGTAATGCTGCATCCTTTCTGGTAAACTTAGCAGGCTATGCTGTTGCATAACCACAAAAAGCAAATTACAGCACAGTAACTCCTGAAATGGCATGATGTATGTACAAATTTCAAAGAAAGAGTTTCGAGGGGAGGAAGCTAATTTCATGTGAATCCTAAATGGCTTGCGAAAGTGTATCATGTACCAACACTGCAGACCTCGAAGGTTATAGGCAGCTTGCTATACACCGAAACGTGATTAAAATGTATTTGCCAGCATTTCAGACTCATGGCAAACAGCTTACAGAAGCGTCACAGTGTTGGAGAGCCTCACTCCTCCTCAGGAATGCCAGGGCCTCTCCGATGAATTTCCCTGTGACTCAGTTCCAGAGCTCCGTCACCCCTCCTAACTGATCTTAACACAGAGAGAAAAAAGTACTGCTACAGGGTCAAGACTGCTGGTTGGAACCGCATGGAACAAGTCTTGACTACTTAAATCCGCTTTGATCTGTGTTTCCTGGAGAGGGGATTGTCTGCTTGGTCCTGTGGTAACACTTTTGTGCCAGCCAGTGCTCTTTGCATCATCTCCCCCTGTGCGAAAAAGTCTTGCTTTGCCATCCTCTCCCCTCTTTCTGTGTTTTGGCCTATCTCACACTGGCATGTGCACAGATATGCGTGCAAACACACATTTGAAAATCCACATCCGCACATTTTTTTTTCTGTCAAACACATTCACTTCCTGTCTTTCTGAGCACCCCCCCCCCGTTACTCTTTCTCTCTCTCTCCATTTTCTCTTTGACTTCCACAGACACTAATTCCCTTTCTTCAAGGACAAGCATCTCACGGCACATCATCTGAATAAGACTTTGAGTCGGCGTGGCCTCCCAGGGCTTAAGTCCGCAGAGCCCTTCTTCCCGATCCCCTTTTTAATGTTTTAACACCAGCCTTGTGCCGTCAATAAATATTAACATCCTGAGGGATGAGATATGCTCTGGTTAGGCTGTCTGTTCACCACATGGATCTCAGGGTGGCTGTCTCTCCGCTGATACTGAGGAAGTATTGTTGAGCTAGTGACCCAGACTTTAGAGCGAAAAATCAAATCATCAAACGGGCCACTAGATCAGGGGATATCAAACTGTTGTTTCAGCATGGGTGGGAATATAAGAATATTTTTGCTGTGTCTAAGACAAAGACTTGATTTGGGCTTCAGTTCTGACATCCAGAACTGATTAGCTTCGAGAACATTTTTTCATCACATTAACTGAGATAGTACACTTGAAACAGAAATGTCTTTCATAAAACCGAAATCTGTTCTCTACAACTGTTTCTGGAGATCTCCTCTGTAGCTGTCTTGTTGCAAAAGTACCATGCTGTTGTTTGTCCATATTCGGCTTGTGAACAAATAAAATGCACAGCATTAAATGTGTTCACTCCTGAGTGGTGGCACGTGCGTTACTACACTTTGGAGGGGTTCATGTCCTGACTCCAGCTCTATATTTAACACAGAGGGATGAGATTGATATTTTTCTTCTCATTTCACTCACAGGTAGGAAAATGCTTCCCAAAATGCTGAATTAATTTTCTTTTATCCAAAATCCATGGCTACGACTATCCAATCAGTATGACTCTATGATATTTGGCTGTGTATATTTTGAGGCCACTTCAGGTCGATAGATTTTCTACTGATGAATTTAGCTAGTCTGTGCTTTCTGGTTGTTTATGTATCTGATTATTTGTCATTGTAACCAAGTACAAGTTAGCATGATACAAACATTTTCAGCCATCAAATAAGCAGTTTGGCCAGGTTTTGGTCTCAGAATCAAAAGACCACAGAATATGGACTGACTGTGGTAAAAGTAAAAGAAACCTTGCCGAGCCGATAAACTAGGATTATCAATGAGGGTCTTCCCTTCTTTTAATTTCTCACCATCTCTGTATGCCTGGAACTTTTACTGACTTCGAAAATAGAGAGATCACTCAGCCCAGCCATGTTAAAAAGCCTGATTCATTGATAAAAAAAAAAAATCTAGGAAACACAAATGTTATCAGAAGTGCCCTCTTGTAATCAAATCAATACGTGAAGAACCTGAAAACACTCAGGTTTTCTAAGTTTCAGAACACATACAGTACAAGCCTTGGCCTGATGACTGCAACTCCAGCAGCCACCACCACAGGATAATGTCACACTCGGTCCTCTTCCCTTGTCCCTGACTCCCAGCACCCACCTCTGAGCCCAGATTCATTACATGCTGTGGCCAGGGTATTAAGATATGGCCGCATTAACAAAGTTGTCTCTGTATCTTAATTGAATCTACCCCCGCCAGACCGAATCTGGATTATGTTTACCTGAAATATAAGCGGCTCGGCAGACGGAACACGGCCCCACTGATAAAACACTGGGTTGCCCCCCCCCCAATCCTAATCCCCAACTGTAATTTGTTCCTCGATGGATGTAGCCGCAGCGATGGGAACCTCTGATTGGGATTCATTCCAAGAACAGGGAAAGCATCTGCAGGTAAAGTTCATCTATTAAATAGTGATGGTGTGTGTGTGCGTCACTGTGTATGCAGGTGGTTCACAAACTGTGCATGGATCTGCCTCTAACAGTCGACTTTGAACAATATTCAACCGCCTGTGATTCTTTCATTGTGTAACAACTGATTTACAAGTTCATTTGCAGAATTCACAGAGGCTTGTCTTTGACTTCCAAGATGATCTGTATGAGATTTCTGAAATACGGGTTCAATTCATTCCAAAGCAACCCAGATTAGGGAAAGATCACAAGTCATGGTTGAAAGAAATCAAGTTTTGGTGTCCCTCTTTCACAGTGGGCAATGATTGAGAAAACTTAAAACTTTTATTTATTAGATTTAATTCATTTTTGATTGAGCCATCTGTGTTGGCGCCCTCTGTGCATCAACAGAATGGATCTCAGCCAAAGGTAAGAGGGGTTGCATTTTTCCACGTGGGACCATTACCTCCATCATAAAAGAAGAACAAGAAGACAAATCAAAACCAGAAAAAAATGTCTCATGACCCCTATGAAATATCTGCTCCTGACCCAGAATGTTTAGGTCAGCCAAAGACAATTTTTGTCTTTACAATTTTTAGCAGCTCAAATAAGACTTACTGCTTTGCTTTGATGGTGGACAGTATCTTTGTGGAATAATGTGACTTGAGTATTGTTAACATCCAGTTAAAACTGTGATATAATTCTAGACACATGCGGTATTTTAGCTGAAAAAAGCAAGCTTGCATCTTTTAGACTCATTTATGATAATGGCAACTGCAAGGACTTGCCAAGGCGTGGATAGAGCCAACGTGTAAGACCACCTTGCTCAAGGGTATACGCCACCCTGGGACTGACACTCCACGTCCCTCGGCCTAACACACACACACACACACACACACACACACTCGCACGCATTCACAAAACATTAGAGCATCTAATACACAGAGTCTGGCTGAACACCAGAGACCTATAGTGGCACAGTTCCTGTGAGTGTGTGGAGGATGGACATGCCACCATCAGGGGGTCCTGCATGAAGGATGGGTATGGACGGAGATGGTGTACAAGGGAAGGTCTTTGTCATCTTTGTCCTTCACAGGACACTGTCCCCACACAACCCCTTTCCTTTAACCCCCAACCCACCCACCCACCTCCTGAACTCCCACCTTTTCCCATTCTCAACTCCCACCCCCTCTAAGGGTAAGGCAGGAGATGAGATGTGGGTGTGGGATGGACCACGACAACATTACTTCATAAGTATTCTGTGTGATTATGCCAAATCAAATGCCTGATGATTATTTATTATAAAAAATTGCCTTTTTAGGATTTTGCAAAAACACAATAGTTATATGCCTATGTAAAGGAAGGGTTAGTAATACAAAGTGTTTTTTTAGCTCAGCTGAAACCTCACATTAGCTGAAGCTGAACTTTAAAATATATTTTTACACATACCAAGGACTATGGATTTTGTCCCCCATCACTTACACTGAACGAGAAGAGTTACCAGGCCTGCCCCAAGAGACTTCATGAGAGACATTTGGTTTTCTGTTTGGACTCATTTTTGGTTCATTTCCTGTTTTATTTTGGTAATGATTTTTCTAGTTTACTTGCCTTGCCCTAATGTTTCCCACCTGTGTATCTTCATCTCTACCTCTCTGGTATATATTTTTAGTCCTGGTCTTCCCCTTTGTCTTTGTCAGTTGTCCCCTTGATGCATTGTTGTTCCTGGTGCATTTCTTATGAATTTATACTTCCTGTCCTCCCAGTATTTTCTGCATTTTGCAAGTATTACATTTTCTAGGTTCCTTGTTCCCTCCTTCAGTGTGCTGTCTGCATTTGGGTCCTGCTACACTGCTACATCACCATTACACCAGGGACACTATTCTTTACAACCTTTTCAATTCATTATCTCTGGAGACAAGTGTAGCATCTCAGGTGTCTGAAAATTCATAACACATTTTCCATAAACTCATTTTCCTCTCCTGGCCAACAGGAAGTTATTCATTCGCCCCTCCCTCAACAAATGTTTATGTAAAGCATGATGATGGATGAGAGTGATAACACTCAGAATGTGTTCAGATGAGTTGAGACATTTTTTGTACCTTTAGCTTCACAATAGGCAGATTAATTTGATGTGAGCTGATATGGATACATTCTTTTTTACACATAGATGCTACTTTGATATCGCAGTGGGATAATTTAACAAGAGAGATTTTCACTTGGAAAGTTTGGGCCTTTGGACCTACTACGGTGGTTAAAATGTGAAAACTAGAAACTTGGTTTCTGATGTGACAAAGGTAGTATTTACCTGTACCTGTTTTGGTGTGCAATTTCCCCAAAAGCAGTGTGATTGAAAGTTTTGGAGGTTAGACTTGCCAAACAGTCTCATTACTATGTAATTTTCTAAGTGTGTGCAGTCGGAGCATGCAAAACACTTATCTTATCTTAACAGACAACCATGCTCTATGATTTTCTTAACTGTGGTTCCTGTATGTAAAGAAGTGCTGTCTGTTTAAAATGTTGCCATAAAAAAATATAAAACAGTATACCATCATGTGTTAGCTGCTGAATTAGAGTCCTCTCACATTAAATTATGATTTTGCTAAATGAGTCACTGTGCTGGTGCTGCCTATGGTTTAGCTAATGGATTTGAAGATACATGCATTAAATCACTATGGTTTTCTTAATAAATAAAGAAACATGGTTGTTAAGTTGACTCCAAGAATTTATACGTCAGTCATTAAAAGTCAAAAATATGTTAGAGTTGACTTGAGACTCCACATGTTCAGAACTGTTCAGTGGCATCTGTGGAGCTGCCAAATGTAGGAGAGCAGACATTTGAGCTCAGAGGCTCTGATGAAATACAGTGTTCAAGTGATTGTAAACTGTGGACAATGACAAGGGATAAATATATATAGTGTAAATTTGCATTGAGGAAGTGGGGAGCAGAGTGGTTGGAACTGACTCACAGCTGCCAGTTTATTAAGTACATCCAGTTAAAACAAATGTAGTCTATATATATAACAGTCTTGCATTAAATCTTCCCTTGATGAAGGTCATAATTTTCAGTTTGTGCTGAAACTGTTTTACAGAGGTTTTGAATCAACTTTATAGTCATTTTGTAGGATGTAGTTTGTGGTGCTGTTGAACTGCATTGCATTATACAGAGAGGTGCCACGATTATTTAGTGGACCCTCACTCATATAAATGATGGGCCCTGACTTGGCCAGGCTTGGCCAGGCCAGGCCATGGACGTCTCCTGCCTCCATTTCGCATGCATAGCTAAATAAAATGAAGTACGTATGATTAGCTGAAATGAATCAACAGCCTCCAAGCCTGTCACAGTGAAAAACTCATCCACGTCACAGAGTAGCAAAAGTTAAGCCTTTTTTTTCTGCGCTGGCATGCTACCCTCAGCAGATAGAGGAGTCAGACTAATTTTCACATGGCCCTAATTCATTGCTGAGAACAAACAATGCTTAACACAAATAAAATACCAAAAAATACTAACGGACAAAGCTTTGTCCAAAAATAAAAAATGATGGCATAATGTACAGGTATAGGTTTGGTTAGTGGTTATCGAACCAGTTACTCCAAATTAATGGAGTAAGGATTGGAAGGTGAAGGTGAAATACAACGCGCATCAATTTTAAAGATGCTGAAAATACAGATTTCTGAGTGTTCCCTTAGACTGCTGCCCACTCTGATTATACAAATACTCTTCAGACATGGAGAAGAGCTAAACAAAGATACTCCAGCATGTGTACACACTTAATAGTCTCAGCTCTGAGATGGAGGGGCCACTTTGACAGCTTCCTCACTCTAGACCTTCCACAGGTGAGGAAACAGGTGCTGGAGGCTACACACAAACACATGCTCCCCGCACACTAACCACACATTCTTATCTCAGGCAGGAGGGCTTAAGATAGAAAACATGCTGTACAGTAATTACCACCTCCTTCCCTCCACCCACCTCCCTCTCCCACCCTCCCCCATCTTCTGCTACTTCTCCACTCTCTCATCTTCTCAACTTTCCCATCTTTTAGTTCTGTCACCACCACCGCCCCCCCCCCCCGCCTGTGGGACATCTTCATCCTCCTCTCCCGTGTTTGAGCTCATCCCACTACCTCCTCCACCTCCCGCTGGCCAAGACTAAGCCATGTGTAGCCTCGCTGCTGGGATGTCGACGACAGAGAGACAGAAGGCCCCCCCAGGGCTTCATGGTGAGTCAGGCGCAGTTGGCGTGCACTTCATGTGATGCCACCTATCCTCAGGTGACAACTGACAACACTGCATATTCTGCAGTTGTGCTAACCCCCCCCCCTTCCTGGTTCCCAGCTCTGTCTCCCATTCCCCCCATCCTGAAACAGATGCTTAGGACGAGGGCGGGCGCCAGTCAGGGGGGACGTGGGTTAATTGGGGTAGTACTGGGGGTTAATTTCAATTAAAACTTCAACTAATGGAGGTCAAGGAAGCGTCTGCAAACACCTGATTAAAACAAATGGTCCTGCCAGTCAAAACTTTATCTTGGTCAGCCTCCGGCAGAGGGTCCTGGAGTGAGAAAGAAAGAACAAAAAAGGGGGAGCAGGCAGAGAGAGAGAGAATGACTAATTGGGGAACACTTGTTAGCGCAACATCTGCATGGAGATCAGAGAGTTAAGGCTGTGTGTTTTTGCTTGTGTGTCTGTGTATGGGTTTTTTTCAGGTGCAAGCGATTAAAGATTTAAACATTTTCTCATCCATTTCTTTTTGTAGTTAATTTGTGATAAAAGTGTTTTTCACCAGCTCCAGAACCTCGAAAATTCTCGAAAAGTCTCAAAGTGACAGAAATTGTAGATTTTAAATGTGTAAGAGGAAAGATTTTTGTTGAAAACGTTTGTCCTGATGGTGGGAGTTGAGGAAAGGTCATGGGGTTGCATAAACGCCATCCAGCGTGGGGGTAAATGTGCTTAGCAAATTTCACTGGCAAAACTCGGAGAGTGTAAATCTGACATTTACAGTCTACTGTGAAGTTTACATTTTGGCCTGAGGCTGAGCCATAAGGTGCCGGAAATATTGGCAAAGTTCAAAAGTGTGTGAGTGCAAATATAGAAAACTTGATGTGACGCAAAATAAAGACTGTAATTACATCTAAGGGAATTTAGCTAATGATTTGAGTTATTTTATGCAAAGAAAACTTCTTCAAATCGCCAACAGAGAAAATATACCAATGAACTATTCAGTAGATAAGATGCTTGGCTTATTGTAATAGAAATCAATTCATTAATCCTGTAGGGAGCATATGTGTTGAGCAAATACCATGGGAAACCAATCTTTATTTCAGATCTGGACTGCTTTTTTGTGCCTGCTTGCTCACAACAAACAACCAATACTGTTTGTCAACCAAGTTGTTTTTCTTTTTCTTCATTGCAAGTTTCTGTCATTTCTTTCCTTTCATCTTTCTGCATTTATAAATGCAGACATAAAGCCTTGGGATGAGTGTCATTTTTCCCCCTAAACGAAGCATTTCTAATCGCCATCCTGAGCAATACAAATATGCAAATATGTCATCATCTTATCAGAATCAGTATAAGGATTCTCACAGATAAGGTTAGATTCAGTCAAATATAAATATCTCACTGACTTACCAATAATTTTTCTCAATGTAAATAAAATGCAACTGTTATCCATGTCTTGATGCAAACATCATTTATGCTCACGAGTGAATGAACAAGGGGAGGGGTGGGGGTGGGAGTGTTATCCTCACTGTACCCAGGCTTGCTGTGCCACCCTGCTGCCAGCCTGCTCTGTCAGGCATGCCGCAGCAGCTTTCGACATCTGGCGCTGGGCCTCAGGGAAATGGCAGGGGACGGGGCGCCCCGCCGCGGCTAAATATGGCGCAGGGTTACGCCACACGTCCCTAATCTCTTAGCCACTGTCTGGCAGCTCGCACCACCACTTTCCCAGATCCCTCATATATCAGCACTGCTAGACATCTGCACAGCCACCAAGGCATCTCTTTTAACTGCCTCCCACCATCTTTTTTTCCGCTTTAGTATCAGTTTCTTCACTCATCCTTGTCTACTCTCTGTTAGCTTCCCTATGCCCTCCACCTCCTGTTGCACTTTTGCTTTTTCTTCTTCCTTTCTTGTTTGAGTTTAAGTCATTAACTCATTTTCATCTTTCATTTCATGACCATCTTCCTCTTTTTTTCCTTTTTTTTTTGAGGACCACTGAAATGAATCATTTAACTCATCTAGTAATTGTCAGTTTGTGGCTTTCAGTCATGGTCAAGCAGCTCAGAAAATGTCCTTCAAATTTCTTTCTTCTGCTGCTTTCATCTTGCCCTTTCCATACTTTGCTGTTTTCACTCTTGCTGATGCCTTTCATAGTTTTTCTATTTTAAGCTGCAGTACAGTTTGTATGTAAACATCATCACACTCTTTCCTTCTCCACTCTCTTATAGTTTGCATTAGCCTGAACACCCCCCCAAACACACACACAAACACTGAGACAGTTTTATATCTGTTCTGAGACAGGTTTGACCAATCACAGCCAATAATGTAAAATTAATGGATAGCTTTGGTGATTCAAGACCTATGGCAACATTCTCAGTTATTCAGTTGCCTTGAATAAAGCCAGCAGCTGACTGCATGAAAATGGACCATCCATTCATCCACCCATCAATCAATCCATCCATCCATTTTCTTCTGCTTATCTTTAGCTGTTTCACAGGGCTAGCAGCCTGAGCATGGTATTCCAGATCTCATTCTCCCCAACAATGTTTTCCAGTTCCTCCTGGGGATTCCCAAGGTGTTCCTCGGCAAATTGATATATATTTATATGTATGTATTGTCCCTCCTGCAAGTTCTAGGTCTACTCCAGGACCTCTTCCCAGTTGGCCCTGCCTGGTACGCCTCCAAAGAGAGGCACCCAGGAGGCATCCTAATCAGATGCCCAAACCACCTCAACTGGCTCCTTTTGACATGAAGCTTATTCCAAGCTCCCCCAGAGGTCTGAGCTTCGCACCCTATCTCAAAGACTGAGCCTTGCTACCAAACAAAGGAAACTCATTTTGGCTGCCTGTGTCTGGATCTCACACTTTTGGTCACTACTCAAAGGTGGTGACCATAGGTGAGGGTTGGAACATAGACCAACTGCTAAATTAAGAACTTTGCCCTCTGGCTCAGTTCCTTCCTCACCACAATGCGGCAGTGCAACTCCTACATGAATGAACTGAAATGGTCATGCTCCATAATTCCAGCTGGCTGTCCTGGTCCAACGCAAGATATCCCAAACACTCCTGGTCAAACTGCAGCGAAAAATGCTGTTGATAATTATAGTGGCACACTGGCTGTGCCTGTGAAGAGCTGGGGTAATCACAAACATCCTCAGTGGGAGTCAGGAGTCAAAGCTCAAAATCAGTGATCTCACTTGTTGTAGTCATCCTCAACGGTGTCTAGGATTTGTTCCAAGGCTTCAGCAACATAGAAGCGTCTGTGTGCCATCTCCTTCAGTCAGCGTATCAAACAACCCAAACTTGTGCTCATATTTAAAGGTGGCAAATTGGGCATTTTCATATGTTTTCTTGCAATGCAATGAGCCAATCACGACTGGCAAATTACCATAATGTTATCGTTTGGGCCATCAGGAGCTGCTTTCTGCCTCAGAGATTGAGCATGTGCATTTGAGTCTTTGTATTCCCCTCACATAATTTTACAAATAAAAAAAAACACTTTCTAGACTGTTGAAAGTATCAGAGGATGTTTTTTTTTTTACAATTTCTCTGACAATATTTTTCAAAATGGTTTCGTGAAATTTAAGTTTTATATCGCTGGCAGGATTACAGACCCCAGAGTGTTCAGTAAATGTTAAATGAAATTCTGTAATTTTGTGACTCATTTGTTATTATTAAATTGCTGCATTTTATCAGATGCAAAACATAAAAATATCAAAGCAAACGGACATTTTTGTTGTTATTAGCATATATCTCTGTATTACTGCCATCAGCTCCAACTGCTGCCACCTTTTAATGAGTGTAGGTCATGTACGCTTCACTATGGGTGGTTCCTATTTGCAACTGTTATTAAAAACTAGCTGGTGTTATGAGATGAGGGAACACAAACTGTGAGACAAAGCAATATTACATTTTATATGTTGAATTTTGATACATTATCTAATTCTACTTCTCCAGACAGACTGACATAAAAGCAAATCACATAAATTTGGTTGTGTCAAAATTGAAGCTTTTAATGGAAAAGGAGTAATTCTTTCATGAAAACTGAATACATTTTTTCATATATTTGTGATTTTCAGAGTATAGCTGTGGCCAGCAGCTTCATTTTGGGAAGATGGATTAGTTTGACATGGTAGGGTCAGGCATGTACAGCCAAATACAGGGCTGGCTGCTTTTCACCTGATAATAAACTTATAGTTATCATTTGCTTGTATTAAACTCCAGTACTGGGGACAATGCAGACAAACAGACACAAGGCAGGGCAGATGACACGGGAGCATGCAGTGATGGTGGCAGGGGCAGGTGGGGAAGAAATCCCCAATCAGATTATAAAAACTGGGGAGGAAATCCCCAATCAGATTATAAGAAGAGGTGGTAGAGGGGGAGAGAGAGGAGAAAAGCAGCTCTTTCTAGTGTGTTTCTGTTGTAGGAGAGCTGTCACTGTGTGTAGTTTTAACTGATGGGATCCCAGATCTGTGGCTCACCAATCATTATCCCTTGTCACAAATGGAAAGCGTTGGCACAAACACACAGGGGCAGAGAGATGGAGAGACAAGGCACTCCTCTGATGACAGCATGATATACTGCACAGAGTCACTGAAGGCTGTGTGTTGGTCAGCGGAAAGATTAAGATCCTGCATACTCACGTAAGGAACTATTTATCATCTTTTCATCTCAGATGCATTTGGACAGGTAAAGAAATCCTCTGTGTTTTCAGGTTGAGTCATTAAAAGCTCTGTGTCAGTTGACCAATTCAGATGTAGACACAAACATGCAGTACAATAGGGTTTGCACGACCGGCATGCCACATAAAATGCGCCACAAACAATCTCCCTATTCCCTATTCACACTAGAGGATTACACTAGTGATTTGTAATTTAACATAATATTTCAATTTCAACTCATAGTATGGAGTACAAATGGATGTGATAAGATTTTCTCACCTGAAATCTTGAAAGAACATATTTCATTATATATGATCCTCCATTTGAGATTTTTTTTTTTTGTTAGGCTATAGACCCGCTATTGATTTTAGACTGACATTAAAACTAGAACGTTTAATGAACCATAGTGTCACCAGTAACAAGTGTGCTAAGCAATAAATATCCCTGTTTGCCTTGATTAAGCTACACAATTCAACTTGCACCTTGTATGAATAGAAGTGGCCAAAAGTGTTGGTACCCATACACCTAATTGAAACAACGCACCTGTGAGGCTAAACAGCTCTATAGAACCAGAGACTAGGTTCGGAGGAGCAGTTACTAGGCAGTAACAGACCACAGACCAGGCGGTAAATGTAAATGCCGGCTTGTTTATAGACAGTTAGTAAAAGAAAAGAAAAGAAAACGGACCTATTATTAACAGTGCAATATACATCAAAATAATGTAATCGCCTTCTGCTATTTATCTTAATCTTAATTTGAGGAATTTACCGCTGAACACAGACCACAAAATGGCGGCGTAATCAGATTACGTCACAGCCGACGCCATTTTAGGTCAAACTAATAAATCGAACCGTTTACAAGTAAATACTGATTTAACAGAACAGTAAGAGAAACAATTGACTCACCAAGTCCCATTCAACTTAATAGCATACAACCCTCGGCATGGAGACCGTGAAAAAGTTAAAGAAAATCGTCCACGAAACCATAAAAATAAGTTTTCAGCATCCAAAAGGTTGTTTTTTCAGTTTTTATCCCTCGTGACTCTTTCCCCTTAGCTGAAAAAAAATCGCTCTCTCCTCTCTTTTTCCTGTTGTCTCTCACTATGGCTATGTGGCACTCAGGCTTGACGATTGGTTGTTAACGTCACGCTTGTTAAAGGAGCAGTACAACAATATGTAGGCTATATATATATATATTTTTTTTATTATTTATCAATTTTTAACCTTGCAACCTTTTTTTCACATCACATTAAACAGGAACTTAAATTATTTATTTATTTGTTCAATAACTTAAAAATTAAAAATATGTTTTGTATTCAACTTTTAAATTTTTTAAAGGCTTTTTAGTAACCTGGGTTACACACTAGACTGATGCTGTTTAAGGTCCATGGGACCATAGCCAGCCTCCCTGGATTTGGCCACAAGAGGGAAATGGACCTCTGATTGAACAGAGTAATAGGTAGAAAAAGAACCAAGGAAAACTTCAAAACAGACACTCGCTGACCTCCAAGACAGCACAATTATATCAAAAGTTGAACAAGGTATTGACAAGATAATGACCCCAAAACTAAAAGCACTAAGAACTGATGACAAAACAGTAAACCATACTGAAGTGACCTGCTATGAGTTCTGATCTTAATCCAACTGAAACTCTTAGTTGGGTGAAGACACCCATCAACAGTTTGCCTGAGAAGACTTCAGCCAAACTACCAGCTTGGAAGTGTGTAAGTGTCATTCCGAATTACAGAGAGCACACGATTGCTGTGCTTGCCTCCAAAAGGGTGTGCTACAAAATATTAGTTCAGGTCTCAATATCTCAATCAACAGCTACAATTCTGTTCAATTCCATTTCAGAAAAAAATATGTTTTTCTAGCCTCATCTGTATGTTGTGAGTGTATAACTTTGACAATACCTCTTGTTATGATAACGTGCTGTCAGTCTTTCCTCTCTGTCAATGTTTTTATCTGCTGTTTTAATTTCTGCAACACTCCCTGCTCTACAACATACTTTATCATGCACCCCAGCCCACCTTTAGTGACCCCCCCCCACCACCACCACTGGCGACCCACATCATGGCTCAGACTCCTATTCTCCACCGATTCCCACCCATGATAGTGTTGCTAATCCTGAATGGAATCGCTCTGGTAAACCCACCATCACTACACGTCTCCACCCTGACAGAATGAAGATGATGAGCCTGAAATCTGCTATCTGTGGTGGAGGATTTAGATGTTTGTGTGTGTATGTGCTTGTGCGGTAGGCTGGGGTAGATGGGAGCATGTGTTAACAAGACTATCTGCCCATCCGAGTGTTAATGTGTGAGATGCCAGCTGATACAGTAGGACAGGGTGGGCTTGTCTCCCTTCATGCCTACCTGCTCACCAGTGCCAGTCTGTCCTCCCTGTAGAGGCTTTGCCCTTCGATCTCTCTGTGCTCAGGCACAGGTGGCACTCAGTGTGCATCAGCACCCCAGCCTTCCTGTGTTTGTTACAGCTCAGACTGTGTGTTGCTATGTGCGTTTGAGCGTATGTGTTAGCCTCAACTTTGTGACAAGGAGGATAATCTCTCATTCCCCCCTGCAGGTGGTACCGTGTGTGTGTGTGTGTGTGTGTGTGTGTGTGTGTGTATGGAGGGGGGATGCTGGACCGATGTATTGGTGTTATACTGTATCAGGCAGATACTGGCCTTGTAGTAAAGCTTCAAATATCAATAATCTTTGTCACAACATTTGCTCAAATGACATTTTTTATTTAGTCCTCTTAGTTCTGCAGTGTTTTAACCTTTTTAATCCAAATGTTATGGAGTAAAAGCTTGCAAACTTGTTTCTTGCTCATCTGATCCTCCATGAATCTCAACAAATGAACGGGTTAAAAGTGGAGAGGAGTATATCTGGAATGCTAGCTGCTGTCAGTTGAGCCCTCTCGAGCTGCATGTTGTGGGCCTATCAGTGAAACAAGAGGGTGCTCACCTGAAGACCCTAATAAAGTGTTTACCCCTACCACCAATCATGTAAGTGGTTATGGTGAGGAATTAGTTAAAACAAGTTTATCAGCCCAACTAATATTACAAAAGGGAATATTTCTGCTGTTGAAATTAAAGATTGGTATAACATATGAATATTAATCCAAATGTATCAGTCTTAACAGTATGAACTGAACTTGGCTGAACCCTTGCATGGCACATGGACGAAGTGGCGCATGTGTTTGCAGCTCAGCATCACGTGGCTTCTCTCCATACCTACAGTTCCTTGCTCAATCCAGCCTGTCCTGGCCATCTGCAACTGTGGGCCCCAGGCAGGAGAGCTTCAGGCTGGGCATCAGGACCCCCCACAGACCACTGGTGGTGCAGTCGTACAGAGAGAACAGCACGTGTCGGCATGTTACTGTCCTGAATGAGGATTACACTGACTCATAGTACGTCCACAAGTAACTTCACAAATAGTGAGGAATAAGTTGATGGCTGTTTATTAATAAATGTTGGCAGCTTATTGTAATGGAAATTGTAGATACTCTTAAATATAATAATATATAAATCCTTATAATAACTTTGAACACACTGTAACACTGTTGCTCATTTGCCACTTTCAACTGTTAGTGAACATTGTTTCTTATAGACAATAAAACCATAACCACATATTTACTTTCGTAACCATTGTAGTGCAGATCTTCTAACCTTAAGGAAATTGAATCACTGGGCACAACTCCAAATACTATGTCTGGTTAACACCAGGCCACTGCTCATCACCTGGCTAATACCATCCCCATGGTGATGCATGGGGAGGGCAGCTTCATGCTGACATGTGACATCATGTTAGAATTGAGGTAAGGATTAATGCAACCAAATACTGAGGTCCTTCAAGAAAAAACCTGCTCCAGAGTTCGTGTGACCTCAAATTGGAGCAATGCCTTACCTTTCAGAATGACAATGACCTAACAGAGCTGCCATTTTGTCATTTTTAATAAATAAGCTTTAAAAAAGTTTTAGAATTATATCCCCACTTTGACATTATGGGTTATTGAGAGCAGATTGATTTGCAAAAATGGCAATTTTATCCAAAGTGTGGGAAAAAAATGTATTTGAAATGAAAGTTCAAAGCTGTTCATCTCGAAATCATCCTGAGAAAAGACAAATAATAAATATGAATAAGGTATAGTTGGTTTATAAGTTAAATTGCAGAAAACTTACAGATGTAATATTCATCCATGTCATGTTATTGAAAATTACACTTTGGTTTATTCTCTCAGGGGGCAAGTACTTCCCTTTACCCCTCAATGAAACTGTAGCTAATACTGATGGCTCACATTAAAGACAGTCTAGCCATGCCCAGTATATGATGTATACACTTCACGAGTGACCCATATTAATACTGCAGGCTTCGGTTAATTTTCCATCCAGTACAGTTAAACGACTGAACCATGACCTGCCTTTGCATGACCAGCTCTGTAAATGTCATCCATATGGCTTGCTCATTCATTTTCCACAAAACAAATTCCCACAAAAGACTGACTGTAAGTGTATTTAAAAGGCAAAAGCAGCCAGTCTTATCCCACCCTCATTTTTCCCACAAGCTAGAGGTGCTCTTTTAATTTCCCTCTCTGAAAGGTCAGTCGCAATGTTCTCCATCTCCACCTTAATTGATTCTTTAAATGCAGCCTGTCTTGTGCAGGTGGAGTCAGGTTGGAAAACTAGAGTGGTGTTTGCCTACCTTTAGTCATGGTTAAAGGCCTCAAAATGGTTACCCATCTTTTCCTAATTGTATTGGCTGTGTGTAAATGTATGCTCACAGAGCTTCAAGCCTGAATATGTGCTCCTCTGGCATATCAACATCTGGTCATAACAATTTGCAAATGGAAAGAAAATAGCTTTTTTTGCCCAAATGTGGCAGGTTGAGCTTGTTTTCTGATAAATACATTGAAAGTGGACTGAGTCTTGGTTGTACTAAATGTCAACATTTATTAGAAGAACCCTGTGATATTTTCCACTGGAGGCACTGTAATTTACTAAACAACTGATACATCCAGTGATATCTGCAAGCCGGCAAACAGCTGCACCTGGAGGACACGGTTCATGTGTAAACACATGGAGAAGGAAACTATTTTTTTCAAATAAAAAGCTTTATTAATTACACTTTCTGCTCAATATATAGTCAGGTGTACCAGCTGGTTTAGGCAGGGTCATATTTTGGGATAAGTGAGAAGGTTGTCACCCATGATGACATCAACTGGAGGGGCTTCGAACAACCGACATGCACTTTTTGAAATGATGATAAGACCAGTGCTTGTTTTTCTTTGAACACACTAACACTGCACTAATGACCTGATGCTGAGAGGTGGCTGCATGCAATTACTGCCTTTCTAGTTTTGTAAGCATCTCTCCAAACAGTAAGTCAGTGTATATACCATAAAGATTGTTTTTTGTCATTTTGTGCTTCTCTTAAAGACTCTTTTCTGAAATATTTAGGTTACACTTCAGCTCATTTTAATATTGACACCAGGTTGTCAACATAATATAACAGTGAGCTACACTTTTGATATGATCAAATTCATTGAGTCCTCTCATCTGTGAGCCCTCTCACCAATATATGTCCACAATTTACTTTAGGTTTAGCTCAGGTTTGGTCCACAAACTTCTAACTCAAGAGTTTTCAGTTCCAGCACAGCTGATCCAAGTTACTTTAATCAACTCTGAGTATGTTCCAATACTGCAATTCACCATGGCAACAGGTAAATAAAGAGCATTAATTTTTAGTAGTCATATACACTCCTGCACTGATAAAAAAAACCCTGACATGCTGATATAAAAAAAAGGGATGGAAATAACCAAACTTCCCTTGCTCTACATTGCATCATGACTATGTCCTAACATACCACATACACGTAACATGCTTGCTGACAGACTATAGGCACTGTAAATGACATGACACAGTCCAGAAACTGAGTAAAGCTAAATAAAGAATTACAAGCAAAAATCATTTGGCTGTGAAAACATCAAGGATAAGAGTGGATCTCTGGTCTCAGGAACCAAAAAGTCCAGAAATGGTCCAAAGTTGAGGTGTTAAACCTGAGGCTCCATCTTAATCTAGTAGAAGCGACCTTTCCTATCCATTGCTCAGCCATGGCCAATTTTGCACAACTGAGTTCAATCAAGAAGGAGTTTTGTCTTTGAAACGTTCCTCCATCTGTTTGCAGGCTCCCAAATGTTTGTGAATGATAATGGCCATTAATTTGGTTTTTACTGCATCACTGTCTGTGAGAGGAGCATCTGGAGCATTTAGTCACACCAATAAAATGCATGTATAGACAATGAGGCACTCAAATTTGACCATAAAGCTTCATCTTCTTGCGCTTGCTCGGCCATCCAGTGCAGCTGCACAGACAAGTTGGTTATGAAAAAAACTGGTTACTGCCTTCTGTTACGACATTAACTGCTCTTTTGCCCATTCTTTCTGGCAGGATATTCCATAGAAGGGAGAGTGGAGTCTGGTTCTGCATTTATCTTGGTAAACTGGTGGATATCTTTTTTTTTGGAGTTTTTAAGAAAACAAGATTGTCCAGATGGGAGTTTGCTCTTCTGATGTTTTGCAATTATTTGGAAGGGTTGGATGTTGGCATCCATCTCTGATTGCTAATTGGATGCGTCATTGTATAGACTGGTCTGATTCCATTTACAATCTTTCTCTTTTGAAATGGTAGGGCAATTTAGAAAGAAATGATCCCATCATTTTCATGGAGTTTGTTGTGATTAATCCCAGTTCTTCAGTCCCCTGATCTTTCCTTTAACACCACTAGTAAGTCAACCATTCAGGCCGCTCCAAACTGTGGTCAGGTACACAAAGCTTTTTCAGACTTACCCAAGATGACTCAAAGATGTAATTGTTGCCAAAGGAGCTTTTAAATCCTGGATTAAGTGTCTGAATACTTCTGTAAAATCTGAGATTCAGTTTTACATTTTTGATAAATTTTGTAAAATTGAAAAAAACATGTTTTTAGATTGTTACTATAGGTTACAGAGTTTAGATTGAAGGGCAGAAATGACAATTTTATCCATTTACAGTCCAATCAACAACACAATGAAGCATGCAAAAAAACCAAAAGGGTTTGAATACTTTCTGAAGCCGCCGTGTGACATGCAATACAGAAGAACTGAAGCTAAAATGCCTTGGACTGGAGCAGTCATATAAATGTTTTCATCAACCATATTTTTTTCATCATTTCACAAGGTAAATAAAACCCCACACTATCTGCCTCTTCTTATTGTGCCGAGACAACAGCGTCATTTCCTAAAGAAGTGTCTCTCCATTTGCTGAGCTGTTATGCCTGCCTGTGACCAGTGCAGCTGTTTCAGAGCGATGAGACCAGTGAGCTGTCTATTGTTGATCTACTAATCAACTCACCTTGCAACCTATATTCATCTTCAGCCAGCCCTTTAGCACTTGGCATGGCTGCAAATGAACCAAAAACAGTAGCTGCACATGGATACAGCTGTATCTGCCCATGACCAACTGCTTCACACTTGTTGTGCTTGCAAAATTGAAATGGGACCCTTTGTGTCAGTGATGTGTGTATACTGTACATGTGATGGAAAACTTTTGAGCTGAAGGAAGAAGCTTTACGAGATCCAGGTGACTTAGATCAGAAGCATCTACTGAAGCTTGGCCAAGGGGAATGGAGATAACATTCCATGTAGCTGTGTAATGATATGCAATCCCAAATTCCTTCCTGGTATTTTAACCTCATGACATGTCATATGTGCTCCATGACTAAATAAGGTTATTCTTCATGGAACCATATTAAGACACATCCATACTTGTGCGTAGATACTATTTGGCACTTCTAATCTTTAAAAAATTAAGCCACATTTTACCTAACTCACATGGATAGCCCAACACCTCTGTAACCAATTGACCATGAGCCAATGAGACAAAGGCTGTTTGTTATGGCTATCTACCTTATCATACCTTCTATTACATACAAAGGGTACAACAACCTTGGTTGCTAAGGCAACTGCCATTTGGGAATGAGCCAGCTGAATTCAACAAGCAGCTCGAGACGGACGCATTGCACTATGCATTTTGTAAAGTGACCTGTTAGTGACCTGTGGACAAACTGCCTTATACTAGCCTGCCTAAAGACTTAAATACCTGAAGACGGAAAAATTCCCTCACAGTAGTAAATAGAATTGGATTTTGTACTGCAAGGTCAGATATTTTGACAGGAAACTAATATGTTGCTTGATACACTTATTATACACATATTTGTGACTTGCACACTTCCATAAATTAACACCATTATATGAAAAATGTAATCGCATATTGTTGCCATTTAGTTGTGTGGAAAAGGCTTGAAAGGGTTGCACTCAGGGTCAGTGTGGTAGTGTTTGAGTCTGATTCACCACAAATGCAAACAATAGCAGTTTTTGTTTCCTCATTCATTTTCTCCATGCTCTTTGGATCCCTGTGGTTGTTGCTTCGTGAGGCACCTACTGACCAAAGCAATCTTTGAATGATGATTCTTGTGAGCCAAACAGATTAATGATGCTCATCAGCTCCTCTTCACACACTAGCACTGACCCACTCCTCAAAACTTCCCTCTACCAGGTCCTCCATCTCTGCTTATCAGATCACCATTTGTAATAGTGTTGCTTTGACTGCTACAGCCCTCTTTCAGCAGCAGCAGCCCTGGGTCAAGTTTCATCTCCAGCACAAACTCAAAAACATGACATGCAATTACTGCCTCTCTAATTTTTTAACCCTCTCTCCAAACAGTAAGTCAATGTATATACCATAAAGATTTTTTGTATTTCTCTTAAAGACACTCTTTCTTCTGAAATATTTCAGCTACACTTCAACTCATTTTAATATTGATTTAGCTCTGGTTTGGTCCACGAAAGAAGCCTTGAAACCTTAACCTTGAAAATAGAAGTTTGAGGGCCACCTACTAGCTTTTTCTAGTAGTTGGCTCATGGTAGTAGAAAGATTTTGCTGTAACAAGTCATAATGATGAAGAGAGTGAAAGGTGATTGGAGGCTTACAGGAATATGGTTTAAAGCTGGAACCTTCTTATGGTGCAGAAATGCCTTTAAATATGTAAACTCAAGCTTCTCAATACCTTGAATTGAATATCAACAGATTAGAAGTTTGAACTCTTACGACCCCACCCCCCCCTTTACCCACCCTTCCAGTAGAAATGCTGTAGCTGTTATCTCCACATAGTAATTTGGAGAAACCCCGATCCGGCACCACAGGGGAAGCATGCCCAACAAATATGATCTATGGCATACAAATGAGCCCTGTAATTTATTCATAAATCATCATGGCTGCCTTTGCTGGCAGGGCCCTTTTTAATTGTCTTTGATTAACAGTGGCGGGTGCTGGAGATAGGCGTTCGGCTGCGTACAGGTCCCCTTTTGTTCTCGTGTGGCATCGCCAGCTTCCCAGGGAAATCATGTGTCAGAGTGGAAGGAAATCAGGGGCTCAGCTTGATATCCCTACACTAATATGTGTGTGTGTGTGTGTGTGTGTGTGTAGACTCACATACACTTCTGATGTACAGACTCACATTTGGCAACCTTCAATGTTCAAGCATGCACATGAGTATAAAGAAGGATGCATATATTTGAGAGACATGCACACACAATCTGTTAATTTGCATGTATGAACACAGCAGAGCACAGCATACAGTACATATGCAAAAGCATACATATTATACATGCATGTAGCCAATGCATATGCACATATGCATGTAGCTGTTAAGACATCAGACATCATTCACTGTCAATTCTGACATGAAATATGATTTGACTCTTCACATCCCTCATACTTGGTCTTCCACCACTGAGGCATGCTTTCAGAGAAGAGAAGGAGTGTGACCAATATTGGGATCAGGTTGCGGAACAAGAGGACAAATACTTTTATACTTAATATTTTTCCTGCAGAAAATTACAGTTACAGAATTACAGAAGAGAAATGTCACTATGACTCGTCCCCTCAGTTCAGCCATAATAACACTTACATTCAGCCAGAATTATCTTCTTCTGACAGTAGAGGTGTGTCCTTGACTATTTACTGTGTTATGGTTGAAGCTGTTCTGTGCTGTGTCTTGCAGGTATCCCCGATCAAATAACTCCTCCCCCCTTGTTACCTGATCTCTTGCACCTGGCGGCAGGTCTCAGTCTCTCTCTCATTGAAGCCAACCCCAGCAGTACTACTACCAGCCACATCTCCACCCAATTGGACTCATGCAGAATAAGCTGCTGCACAATTATTCATTTGTTCCCCCCATGATGCACACCTCTGGTCTGCGAGCAGTTTATTAGAACTCTATTCAGTATGCAGTACATACATTCTTTGACACTCCATCATATCAAAGCCAATAAACAAGTGTGCTGAAATTGAGTAGCCAGACACAATGCGCTGTATTGATCAAGTGTTCTTTGTTCTGTGTTCCGATGTTCATTATCAGTGGGAATATCGTTTCAGCACATAGCTTCAGTCTAAACGCTTTCACAAGATGCATTTCCTCATGTTGCCAGAAGAACTCAAAGCAAATATCACATTGATCTACCAAGCAAATGTTCCCGTGAAATGTCATATGACATACAAGTGCACATATTTTGTCTTACCCTTTTTTTAATGGTAGTATTCCCTGTGCAAAAGAAGTACATGTTGAGTTGTACTAAGGCAGACAATGTAGTCAAATTTAATGTATTCATATTACTTTAAAAAAAAAAACCCACAATATCATAAGATTACTGCCAGGGTTTTACAGCTTCTAAAGGATTCTCATTAGGTTTAATAGGAGGACATTATCACAGCAGCTAAAATGACAGTGTTGCAAGATGTAAAGTATGTATGTGAATACACACAGACATCGCCATGTCATATATTAAGCCAACATAGTGCTGTTTTTGAATGGCCATTTAATTGCCACTGTTGGTTGAGCTATTTTTTCTTGGACCAGCCAAATTCCTTATAGCCTATACCTTACAATTTTGGAAAAAATTATTGAAACATGGGAATTGGCACACAGTATAGTTATAAACTGAAGCTAGCTGTGCTGCAGCCACTGTCTGAAGGACAGAATTGAATGTGTAAAAGTTGGGAGTCGAGGGAGTGTGAGGATATACTGTAGGAAATGAAGGGAATGAGCTACAGTCGAAGGTCTAGCAGACCTGGGAAGAAAAAGCTTGTTCTGCTAGCATGGCCAGCTAAAATATATCTCATCCTATATGCCTCCTCACCTTCACCACTAAAGTCACATTCAGAATAACACTGACATGGTGTGAAAGAAAACACAGCCCTCTCATTCATTTCAATGAGATGGTTGTATTGACAGAGAAAGTGTCGATACAGAGTACTGGCAAAAAAAAATGTTTGTTCATAAAGTTTCACAAAAATATGTTTTAACCTCATAATGGTACAAGATGAAACCTTAATGGAACACCATTTTTATTTGGAATTATTTGTCATGAGGAGGACATAATTGTCCCAGATTGCACCAGATTTCACTGCAGTCCAACCAAAAGCATCTTATTGGTGCTAAAGGAAATGTTGAAGGATCACCAAAGTCATTCGGCCAAACCCCAAGGCAACCATGAATGCCTGTAAAACAATTTCATAGGAAACCTACATATATAGTTGGAGCAAAGTGGCGAACCAGCATAGCAAATAAGAACTCTTTAATGTGAACCTGTCGGGGAAGCAAAGATTATCTTGGTGTCTGTTTAATCTAAACTGACCAACGGAATCACTTCATCAAAAGCTTAATACACGCACTCTACATGTCAGGAATACCGCGCATAACCACTTGATCCCTTGTGTGTGTCCACTGCACCTGTTCTGTTTCAATTTGCCATCAAAGGACAAAGAAGGCACTTTTAAGAAAAGTACAGACCACCTGAATATCTCTGCCACACTTTACAAGGTTATGTTGCTGAGGGGAGGTTGAGGGTTATTCAGAGCAGCTTGGCTCTGGCTACAAATGAGGAAGGAGCATTAGTAAAGGTGGGACAGGTTGCCATCTTCGAGTGAGCATGATTGATGTGGGCACCGCGGCGCGCAGCGGCTCTCACGCCAAGCCCTCGCCTACTGTCGCCACAGCAACAGGCAGGAAGAGGAAGTGAGCTGACCTCGGGGTCATCGTGACAAAATGCTTAACAACAGTAGCAAAGCACTCTGGGTTGTGGGTCAGGGTCGTATGCGTGAACATAAAGAACATAGGGAACATGGGCCTACTGCTGCCATGTATCATTTGGATGCAGGGAGTATACACGTTGCCACTTTGCACTGATTACACAAGTTGGTCATGTCTCAGAGAAACAATGCAAAGCATGTATCTTTTATTTCATATGCATTATTTCATATATTCATGTGGACTTTAGTGTCTCATGGTAAAAAAACGGTCTTGGTTCCTTTACCAAAACAACAGCATTAGTGTTGGGGTTAAAAATGCACCAAGGATGGATTTCTTGTTATTCTTGGGGTAAAGACTTCTGTCACTGTCACAATGGTTAGTTTTTAAATTTCAACTCATGGGGAAAAAAAGCTTGAAAATGGCTTTGGGCAGCATCAGCCTACAAAACCCCACACTGCCTGAGCCCTTATAGCTACAGTACATGTATAATCTATTTGCTGTGGATGTGCATTCATGCCTTTTGTATATGTTGCTGTGTGTCCTTCAGACCAAACTCAGCATGCTGAGCAATAGGTAGCAGTTAGCTGGATTTTATATTCCGAAGCAAAGCCAGGGGAGCCAGACCCTGACCTCAGCCTCAGTCACCCAGAACCATGGCTACAGGCCTCATCTCCATAGGAATCAATAGACTACAGTAATAATGGTGATCTATGGGGCCAGCATCAAAGAAGGCACTGACCTTTCCAGGGTTGGGGGGGGTTGGGGGATGACCACCAAGCTCCATGGGCGCGTGTGTGTGTATGTGTGCGCAGAATAAATGTTTTGTCAGAGAACAAAGCTAGTGGCTGTGTGTGCGTAACATACACCCTTGTATGTACACACAGCCGGTGCCCTACATGAATATAAAGCACAATGCGTGCATATATTGAGACCACCGCCATCAGGCTTTCATTTACACATGAAATAGGGACAAGTTAGGTTTCCCACTTCATAGCTGCCTCAGCTGCATTTATCGAATACGTCATTTTGTTTGATTTGCCATTTGAAATTATTTATTTTCTGTTCTTGACTTCATTATTCAGAAAGTCACATTTCAAATATGGCTTTTCTATTTAAATGAGGACGGAGGCTGGAGTGCCTTAGCTTCACAGCAGCTTCTTGTGGTACAGATTATTGATAAGATAAAGAAAAACATTTAGTTGTTAAAAATGGGGGCTCTTGATAATCATGTCGGAAAAAACACAAGACACTTTGAGAAGATACTTTATTCTATTTTACAGTTAGAGATACGATTTTTAAAACAATCAAATATTCCACCCAACTTCCCATGGCTTTCATGAAGATGTATGTACAGTGAATTTTACGAGATGAGATTTTGGAAGGTTGATGCCACTTGTGGGGTTGGGGATTATCTTTTCACTCTTTATTTTTTCAGAACCGCTCTTCTCCATTGTCTGGACCCACCTCTCTTCTCTCATAGCTTCATTCCTCCTGTTCTTCCTCTGTGTGTCCTCCTCCTGATTTCCACTTACAATAATGGTTACACATTTCTTATGTGTTTACTTAGCATGAATCAAGATTCATGAGAAGGGTATTTCTTTACCGCATGGATTATGATTTACCGAGGGGTCCGATAACTCCTCAGAACCAACTGATCCAGATTCATGACGGGGCTCAAGACAGGTCATAACTTCAAATGAGTCATTCAGTATATAAGTCCCATATTGTGTAAAGGGATTTCCATGTCTTTTTTATTATAAAGCATGTCCAGTTGCTATATAAATTCTGTGAAAGTAGCAAAGGAGCCATCAGGATTTACTAAACTTTGTTATGTCACAACATAGCAGTCACCACCATCACCCCCGTCCCCAGGACAGCCTACCTGGTCAGAGTGTCCAGCCTTGCACGGTTTGGTTTCTCTGAGTGTTTACCTTTTAATTGGCTTGATTTTTTTTCTGAGTTAGTTTGCTTTCCATGAGTTTCATCACATTACACTAGAAAGCCACATGACATTACCTGTGATTGGCCAGAAAACAGTTAGCACCCTTGTCTTGCTCGAGCTGAAGAGCAAAGAATGAGAGAGATGATGTAAAAGTACACTGAAATGGTTTTTGGTGCTTAGTCGTAGTAGTAACACCACCTTAACCAGCTACAACAGCAAAAAGCTACTTACAAATTGATCCATTGGTTTTCATAGAACAACAGTGTAATTTATATTAATATATCACTAATGTATAAAACTTTATGAAAAACAATTTAAATGTAGATATTTAAAGGACATTTTGATAATGCAATTTTGGCACTTACATAAGCAGAATTTTGAATGAAGAACTTTTAGTTGCAATTAAGGATTGTGTTATATTGGGAAGTAATACTGCAGGGATAATTTCATATAACCAAGGCCTGTGTTCCTCAACTCCATTATGTCAAAGGTGCAAGCTTGCTGGTATTAAATGATCAGTATTGGACACGACCAGGACACGATCAGTTCAGTAATGTTGACACAGCAGATTTTTTGGAGTGCCTTAGATCTGCCCTCTGTCCATTTCATTCTGCTTTAGTGCATCATTAACATTAAAGGGGAAAAGATATTTGCAAGGATGAAATCATTTCCAGGACAATGTAAAAAAGATTGATACGTTGATGAAGTTCATTCATCAGTTAACAAAACTATTTTAGTAATATTTGTATTTTATGAGCTGCGCACACACACACACACACACACACACACACACACGCACACAGGAATATGTGCACTTCATCAAACAGCTTGGTACAGCAGTTCCTCGCCTCTCATCTCCAGGCCTCCATCAACACCCAAACCCCCCGGCGCCTCCTCAGCACCTCCCCCAGCCCAGGGCCTCTCTCTGGGGTCATTATGGGCTCTGACATGCCCCGCTGGCTCTATGAATGTTAATGCCCAGTGGAGGGAGCTAGGGCTCAAACACACACACACACACACACACACACACACACAAAAGTGAGAGAGAGAGAGAAAGAGAGAGAGATTCATGCAATCACAGTCACACATTTCTCTGCTTTTATGGAGTACGTTCACAATCTGAACAGTGTACACAAATAAATACACATGCATACAAACATAGGGTACATTGTAGCCAGATCACACAGTTCCAAAGGGCGACTGCAGTCACACACAGTCATGTACATGTGGGCAGACACTCGCTCACACACAGTCTTGCTATCTCATCAGAGATCACACAGATGGCAGATAGCCTATCCATGTCATGCAGGGAGCCCCGGGCTCAGCAAAGAACCATGTTAGCAGAGTGATGGAGAGTTGGGAGGAGCAGGTTGTTGGGATTCAGAAAAAGATGACGTAAGACTCCTCCGCCTCCCTCTCTCTGCCCTCCTGAGGGCCCTCGATGACTCCTTTTTGTCCCCTTCCTCCTTGGATGTTGTCTTATCCCTTCTCTTCCTCCCCTCATCCTCCTCTTCAAAACAGATTTGATGTCTCTGCTGAGGCCACTTCTTCATTTTCACCTCACTACCCTTCCTCACCTTTGCTTCACTATCTACATCTAACTACTGTATAAATGGAGGAATCGCTGTCAGTCCTTCTCTCTGTCTGTTTGTTTTTCATTTTTCTTGACAAACTTCAGCCAACTTTAAACTTGGCGGGTGCATTGCTGAGGACAGAAGGAAGAGCAGTGTTGACTGTCATCATCAATCACAGTGTACAAACTTACTACAATATTTGAGGGTAATTTGGATGCACCACTTTTTTGTTTAGATCTTTGTAATCCGGTGGCTGGAAGAGTAAATTGAGGGAAACGCATGAGCTTCTCCACTGTTTCTTCACCAAAGCATCTGGAAAAAACTGCTTCAAATAATTCATCACGCACAAATGAAGAAGTGCAAAGTAATTTTGACAAAACGTCCATGTCCACCCCAAACAATAAAAACTTTTGGATACAATGACCAGTCATCAATCTTTGTGTCCCCCTGAAAACTTGTTGCAAGTGTGTTTCTAACTTTGCTTTCGTTCATTTTACTACGTTATTTATTATAGTTTTTTCTGAAATATAATGTATTAATATTATATATTAATATATAAGATATTTGCCAAATTTGCCTAATATTAGCTACCTTTGTCTAAATTATTGGATAATGTTCAGCCTGTCTCGTCATCTTGCTGTTTCTTGCCAGTAACATCAGACTTTTCTGCAGATCTAATCACTTTCGTTGACCAGTTATTAATAACTGATCCACATAATGGTCAATGATGGCCTCTAGGAATGTAAGGCTCAAGTTGACATTAACTACAGTTATCCTGCATACATAATGCAGATGAAGAATGTATGATCTTTACTTTAAAGCACACGTAGAAAAACAGATCCTCACTCAATATGTGAGAATTTATCTTCAAGTGTACTTCTTTCTGTACCCCATAATACACGCATTTTCCCTCAATGCAAACCTGCGCTTCGTTTTTTTCTTCCCACCCAATCCTCCTCTTTTTACTCCCACTCTTCTCTCCTCCCCATTTCTTCTTCTCTTGCTCCTCATTCATTTATAGTTCTTGTACTTTCTCCTCTCCTTTCTCTGTCTCAGTCCCACCTCGTTCCCTTTCTCCTTTTCATTATTTTCCACCCTCACCATGCTCCTATGTCTGCTCTGCTCCTTCCCTCCTCATCCTTGTCCTAACATTTCCTTGTCACCCTATCCACTGTCTCCTCCTACCTCCCCATCCTCCTCCCTCTCTTCTTCTCCTCCTCGTTGAGTATTCTGGAGTCGAGACGATCAGTCGCTCCACTAGAATAAGAATTCCTGCATTATTTGATCATCAGAGTTTATTGTAATCCTTGACCCTGGCCCTGCATTTCAAACACAGATTGTGGATTAGGGTGCTTAGATGGCCTGTGTGTGTCTGTGTGTGCCACACACACAAAAACACAGAGGGAGCAGGACAAGGGTGCCTGTTCTATTATGTTATTGTTGGGCTATTGTTGAGCATGGCACACACACTGTGTATGTGTGTGTGTGTGTGAGAGAGAGAGGATATACAGTATAATACAACATGAATCAGAAGGCAGATTAGTGTGAATCTTATTTATTTAAATATCCTTGTATACACATACACACAAACTATGAGGTACTACCACAAAATTTACAGTGCAGGAAAAGTATCTGTGAAACTGCGGTCTCGGTAAGAATATTTTAAAATTATATTTCTTTATTTCTTTATTCTGGTAATTTTCTGTTGCAAACTTACCCTTTTGAGGTCTGGTACAACCACAGCTTGAATCTTGGAATATTAGGACAGTCTGCTTCCTATGTTTGTTTGTTCAGTGTATGTCTATTGTGGGACTTGAGTTCCTTGGTGTGTGAGAAAAGTACCAGAACATCGTAGTCATTGAGAAGTGTGGGAGTATGAGGAGTTATGTTACTCAGGTCAGACATAAAGTGTGCAGATAAAGCTGAGACTGCAATTATTTCACCCACACAAACTGATCCGCCGTTTGCTAAATTTGGTGTTTGCTGGCATGACATGAAGTAATGCCTTTTTGTTTTTTGTTCTTTCTTTTCATGGAATCCATTGACGTTAAGAAAAGGTATTGATTGACGCTAGACCTATCCTGTAATTTGGAAGACTAAACACTGGATGAAATGACAAATTGGGAGTGAAAAGTGAAACCAGAAGGAAAATATATGTCGACCATCTGACTTCTCCAGCCCCCATAAAGCACACCAAAACAAGCTGAGCAGAAAGAAAGACCAGCTCCATCCAAACACACACACACACACACCTTATTGACACCTCTGACAACCAATAGCAGGACATTTTTATCAGCTTGTACACCAGTCTTACTTTCCCAATAACTTTGACAGCTTTCCATTGAAGTGTGCAAGATAGAGAGAAGGAGAGAGAAACAAAAGAGAGATGGAGCTGCTTTGAGAAAAGAATCACACACATCCGGACCAAATAGTGCATTGGTAAGCCAATTGAGTGAGAGAAAAATCACTCCTACATGCATAGTGGCAGGCAACGGAAATTTCCCTGCAACCCCAATGACTCGCTATTAATAAATGGAGTAAGAGCCTAATGAGAACAGAATCCTCTGGAGGCAACTCATCTCTTTCTTTGCTGCCCTCTCTCTCTCTCATCATTCCGTTGTTCACAATCATAGGTGTTAATAAAGTGAACTCCATTTGGGTGTCATGTCAATGCTGGTTCTCTTCTGTCGTTGTTCTTGTCAACCTTACAGGACAATGGTTTTGATCCACATATTAGACCAGTATTGTTATTTATAAATAATGGCTTCTGGAACAAGTTCACTGCAAAGTTTTTGTCTGAATCATTTCCATAAAGTATCAAATTGTGTCTGCTCTGGTATCCGAAGAGTACTGAAAATACTTATATCAAAATGGAACCTGTTATTTTTGCAGAAAGGCAAGTTTTATATAGTGTTATATAATACTAATATAATATAATATCAGGTACATGAAAAAGTAAGCAGCATTTTAATGTTGTAGCTGCTCATGGTATAGCCAACAAAGTTTATTAATATTTGGGTAGAAATGTAGATTTTTATCAAAAGGAAATGCTAAAGTACAAGTACTTCAGAAGTATGTAAATGGATTTATTTTCAGTCAATATTTATGTCAGATCATTTAGTTTTAAAACCTGTTAATAGTGTTGTAAGTTTTAGTATGTTAGATTTTTTTTCTTATGCTGTAATCTTTGCAAAAATTGGTGAAATTTTAATATGAACTCTATATGGGCACATTCACTGGTACAGTGCTCTGTTACTGTATTTATTAGGGTATTGTCTTTCATTCCTTTCTTCATATCTTATATTAATAATTGCTCACACCTTGCTTTTGTCCATACACAGCTTGTTAAGACAGCACAGGCAAGGTCAGCTTCATTTGCTTGCAAAATAATTTTGTTAATGATTTCAGTATAAAGTCTGGTATTTAAAAGAAATTGTGCAAAAAAGTATGTAGAAGTAGAATGTATTTGTTGAGGAAATCATTTTGTATGGCTTGCAATGAGGCGTATTTATTTTGTTGGTTTTCCTCCGCATTTCTCCCTCTATATTGCATCGTGTCAGCTTTAGTTTGTGTAACAGCAGTGCTGCTAACCTTACCCTAAAGATTCATTCATTACCCTTACATCATTTATTCATTTAATATCTTCTTTTCAGGGATAGCTCCATGGATACCACACACTATACCACAGCACTGGCCTAAGCCAGTCTGCATTGTCTTTTCCAATGGGCCTTCATACAAATACAACTCACAAAAATAACACGGAGAAGAAACAGTCATAGCAGTCTTATCTGTCTTTTAAAAACTGGTTCCCCATGACTTTAAAGTAGCTCCCACCATCATCCATGTTCAGTTCTGTTGGTAGGAATTCCATATATTGGTATTTCAGAACAGAGAAGGACCAAAGCAGGTTTTATTAAACAGCAAAAGCAAGTTTGCAAAATCAAGAGCTCCTAAGTTCACTATTAGTTCATATAACGAAAAGATCCAAATGTTACAAATATGGAGTATATTGGAGTGCATTGCAGTGGTGACATAATAACACAGCCACACAAAACTTCAGATCACTGGAGATTTTCTTAAGAAGCTTGACTAGAAAAGATTAAATTAATGGTTCAATCAACAATAAAATGATAAATCAGGAAAACAATAATCAGGTAACTCACAGCTAGATAACTGTTAGCTGCAATAGACTTGATAACAGCAGTAGCTGAATTCAATGGTGGGAACAGACACTGATGTTAGAAAGACTGCTCAAGGGTCATGGATAACGTCTTTCGATGCGTCTTTCTTCAGTTTTATCACTGTTTATATAAAATGTTATGGCACAGTTTTCAATTCAACCTTAAGTACAGACCATATAAATGATGATATTAAGTGTGTGCAAGCTTCAGTTGTGCATCATACTCTCCTATGGAGGCGGCTGATGAGATGTTATTGTGTTGTCATATCACAGTCCTGTGCTGGAACACCCAACACTGCCATCTAGTGGAGCCTCAGAGGCCCTGCTGTGCAAAAGACACAGGTCTTGTCCATACACACACACACACACACACACATTTGTGATAGTACAACCAGCCTTTTCAGAAGATTTTGTCCATGGGGCTCATACATCCTGTAAATGTTAGGACAATGGTTCTCAAAGTGGGGTCTGGGGACCTGCAGGGGGTCCTTTAGGAGGATTCCAAAGGATCCTCTACAAAATAACAAAATAGGTAATTTCACGATAATTTAATTCATTATAGCAGTGTTAAAGAAACCTTATTACAACAGTCAGGCTTTTACATTTTGCAATGGTGATCATTTCAAAAGTGTGGACACATTATTCAGCACTAAATAAAGAAACGGTTCCCGAATGAGTCTGTGGGATTAGATATTACAAATGGTAGGTCCAGAGATGTGATGCTCTACTGTCTGTTTGCAAACATTTCACAATTCTTCTGCTACAGCAGCCACAGTGAATCTGCCACACCAGAGAACATCGGTACTGCTGTGCTATAAATGCCATGTGAATATGCAAGGCTGCATTTTTAATTGCTCCGCGTGTGACTGTGTATTTTGTGTGTATGTGCAGTGTGTGCTTTCTGAACTGTATGCTTTCTGAATTGTGACTAACAGGGAGTGTATAGGGGCTCGAGTTAATGAGGTTGGGTGAGCGATGGGGGGGCTAACGCTGGTCTTCAGGGGCCGATAGGGCCCACTGGTTCTTCTCCTCTCTCGCAGCAAGAAGGGAAGGGAGAACACATGCACACACACACAGGATTTAATTTGAATCCAAATCTGTATTATTTGCATGATAGGAAAGGAAGATGTGAACCAGCGCAACACTGTATCATTTGAGACATCAGCACATTTCTTGTAAGCAAACTACAGTCAGTTAATATGAAGGAGGGGGAGAAACACAAGAACGGAATGAGAGAAGAAGAGATCGTAAGAAAATGTAGATGACAGAGAAGATTTGAGTGAAAACACAGAGGGGGGGGGGTCTTGGTCTGAAATCTCCATATTTCTCCATCAGCTGCAGCCTAATACATCCCACTGACTGAGTTATGAGAGGGACACGGGCACAGCTGCAGATTCACAGAACAACTTCTGTGCGTCTTTGAGTGACTAACAAAAGCCTGTTAGTCCACTGTATGTCATTCTAATGTTTAACTGCAAATGCATTTTGTAAGGAATGCACCGCTGCTGGGATTAGGTTTCTTGTTAACATAATGAGGAAACATTGTTAATTAGTGTATCTGGCAAGTTGCAAAGCAATGATACTGAGCACATCAGCGAAATGTTCACTGGCAACATATTTTACCTGTTTTTCAATACCTGCTGTTGCAGACTAATATCTGCTCTTGGCAATTAAAGTGTAATTTTTGTACTTGCTTTTTACGCTTCTGTTAAGGAACTCACAGCACTTGACTAAGGTTAGAGAAAGGTCATGGTCTTCAAGGAAATAAAAAATGCCTCAACCCGGGCCCTGACAACAGGCAGAATCAAGAACCAGTGTAAAAGTCTGATGATTTGTACAACTACCATCCAACCCATTATCCTTTCAGTGATTTGTACAAAATATAGCACGATAGCTTTGTATAAACCAGAGGTACTGGTAAAATAATCCAGACAGCAGTTACATTTCCCAGCAAAATATATTTCACAATAAAAAAAAACAAAACAAAACATACTTGCAACCATATATGAAACCTTACAATGGACAAAGGACTTTCTTTGTTATGGAAGTATGCTACAACATATAGAATAGGTTTAAAAGACACATGAATGGTTAAATATTTTTAAAGAGTAGGACTGAAGAACACTGTATTTTGGCCTGAGTAAATTACAGAGCATGTGTTTTGTGGTTATAAAGTCACCCACTTCAACACTGTGGCTCACTGATGTGTTTCTAATAGCTTTTGGACGACGATGGAGCTCTGTGGCACAGAGGAATAGGATGTTTTACCTTGTAATTTACAGATATATTATACTTGCATCCTGAACTGTCAGTGTAGCACACCTCTTACAGGATTAGTCGATGTGCAGGTCTAATCTAATGGTGGAGCTTGTTTTTGTTTGAATTGTGTCCTCAAATTGATGTTTGCAGTATTGATGATGACTGATTATTGTAATATTGATACACCTTTATTGAAGGACAACACTCCGAGTTTGTTTTCATCAGCCTCTCTCTCATCACAACTTCTTCTGTTTATGCCATGTCCTCTGTCCTCTGCACAGACTGAAAATGACCCCTCTCACTCCCTGTTCTCACTATCTCCTCCTCACTTCTCCCCTCTCTTCCCTTGACTTAACCTCTCCCCCCCTCTCATGCCTCTGATATTTCTCTCTTCTATTTAAAGGCCACTAAAGATCAAGCTTTAGAAAGACATTTCAATTTACTTACTGGCCTTTGGAAAGCACCTCCGGTTAGATTTGGATGCCACGGTAGAGTTAATGGTGTATATCTGTTAAATGGCAAGCGTGAGCCACAGCATCGATCAAATCTGAGAGAGAAGATGGCAGTAGATATAACAGCAGGTACAGAGCATTATCCCTCTGTCAAGGAGAATGGAGACTTCTAGCAGGTGTGGATTATCTGTTTTAGCGCAAGCATTTCATCCCACGACTCCTTAAAACAGAAGGGTCTTCCTGTTCCCAGCTCTCCGGCACAGGGACAAGGGTACAGAACAGCCAACTGTGACTTTTTCACTCGATTAATCATCAGAGAAAGCCCACAGGCTTCAGGCATCAATAATTTTAAGGGAAGGGGGATTTACAGTAAAGATTATAAGCATGAGAATATCTAAGAATATTAGAAAATCAGCGTTTTTTTTCTCCTTTTGCTTAAATGCTTTTGCTTGCCTCAGGTGTGCTGACCCCTCAGTTGACAAGCAACATGTTAATGGATATGCAGCAGAACAGGCAGCAGCAGCTCCTGAGTTGCTTTTCAGTTTGCTTCAGTATATATATATGGGCTGGCAGTAGCCACAGGGAAGAAGCCAAGAGGTGTCCCGGAGACAGAGGGCACAGCAGTGTACTGCATCTATGCTGCAACAACACTCAGCCTTGTTTTCACTCATATCTATCTATTTTTCACTGGTATGTCCACAAATGCTTAGTTTTTTGCTTCTTTTTGGAATGCAGCTTTCTCCACACTTGTGCAGCCATATCCAAACTAACTTCACCTCCACACCATAATCACTTGCATTTGGGTGACAGGGGTTGTTAATTCAGTTCATTTCATTTAGTTGAATTTGATTAAATCACCTCCATTTCCCCAGTTGAAACACAGAGCCAATCACAGCTCTGTGAACGGGATTAAAGAAGTTGTATAAATCACAACATTTACAACTTTTAATCAGCCCACTTCCTCTGATCAATGTGAAAAAGTCCCTCAATCCTACATATGGAAAAAACTAACTGGAATACAGTGTCACAATGGCAGTTCAGTCAGATTATTGCTTACAATGTACAATAGATCGTTCCATTCGGTGCATTTGTTATAATTTCCTTAATTTATTGCGTTAAACATAGGGATTTCCAGAATAAACATGATCCTATACAAAACAGTGAATTACAGTGTTGCTATGTTATGGTATTTACCTTACCTTATTTACCACTGGACTTACTCACACATAAGTACTGGGTCAGAACAAAGTGTCCAAATATATTGGGCTGCTATTTCTTTTATTATGATAAAAAATAAACTAGCCCAAAGTAGCTTTGTCAAGTTCGAGTAAACCACCTGATCAAGTAAACAAGAAAATCTCAGCTTTGCCTTTGCCTTAGTCTTAGAAATAGCCTCTATTATACACTATTTACATTACTGATTACTGATTAAAGTTTTATAAATGTTGTTCATATACATTTGTTCACATGTCCGTTTAACTGTGCATGCTGTTTTACTAATTACATATTTATTGTAGAATTGTATTGTATTGTAGAAGATAATACTACAATAAAGGATCTATTTTCCTATAGGCGCCAAGCCAGTGTCAGGGCGAAACCCAATTTTTATGTAATTTTTCTTGGGTGCAGCTCTATTCTTTTGAATCTGCATCCTGTTTTCAGGAAAATAGAGCCCTCAATGTATGTTATGTTATTTCAACATCATTTTGATCAACTTCCAAAATCAGATCATTAGATTACGTGTGTAGTAATGTCTATTTTTTTTAATATAATAAAAAGTAGTCGTGATTGTAGTTGTATGTGGATACTGTGTAGTAATTTCTTAGTTTCTGAAATCTTCTTTGAAGGCTTTTGACAGAAGCTCTTTTTGCTGTCCAGACAACACGGTCTGTCGAAATTTCTCATTTAATATTAAGATGAAGCAACCTTAATTGTTCCCTTTCTGCAAAACAGGTTCCGATCATCTTTCAGTTAAGACATGACGAGGTACACTTGAACAGCACAGCTCGCAGTTTAAGAGGAGGGTTGTCAGCGCTCACCCACTCATGTCTGTGGGCAGCACTGGCCTCCACCTTTACAAGGCCAGCCAGCATCAACCGGGACAGTAAATATATAATATAAATAACACAAGCAGCTAACACAAGCGACAACATCTGTTTTCTTTGATCTCTCTTTCTTCCTCTCTCTATCTTTCTCTCTCTCTCTCTGTGCTCCCACTGACACACACAAACACACACACATACACACACATGCTGTTGAGCGAGAGGATCCAATCAAGGGCGCTCCAGCTAAAAAGGGGAGGGTGGTGGTGTGGTGGGAGCGAGGGGTGTAAGGGGTGTAATTTCAGTTTCATATGTTTCTCCCCCGACTTGACAATACTTGAAAAACAATGAGAGTGACCCAGTTGCAGGATTCCAATTAGTATTAGATATGCAACAGTTGAGATTAGAATGCGCCTCTTCCCTCAGTAGGGGTGGGGGGGTGGGGGATGGAAGGGTGGGATGGGGGGGGGTGGGGGGTGGGGGGGGGTGCTCGCTGCTCTGATTACCAGCCCGAGCCCAAGTGTCGGGTCGTGATAAAGACTTGTGTGTGTCTGTGCGTCTGTGTGTGTGTGTGTGTGTGAGTGAGTGAGTGTGTTGGGGGGTAGAGAGATAAGGAATCAGGGGGACACAGCTGAACATTGACACACTAGCTTACCTACACACACACACACACACACACACACACACACACACAGATCAGTCTGTCCCTTTTGTCCGCCTAGGGAATATTTATTTCTAAAATAGCTTGACTCCTCCCCGACGGGAGTGGAGGTTATTTTAATCAGTGGAGAGGGAATAGAAGAAGATAGGGTGCTGCTGCTTCTGCTGCTGTTGTGTGTGTGTGTGTGTGTGTGTGTGTGTGTGTGTGTGTGTGTAGGGGGACTCTCTCTGAATTGGGTGAAGCGAGTAGCTGGCTTCTTTAGCTGGGATGTTCTTAGAAATGAGAGACAGAGGAGCCTGTGTGACCTTGCTTTGCGGCTGGTGTTTGGTTCAGAGGATAAAAGTAGGATTGAGCAGAATGCAACTCTGAAGGTCAACGCAGTTGTTAATGGATTGAATTGGTCATTGTTTCACAAAGAACTGTAGAGTGGAGAAACCACTGTAATGCACCTATAAAATACTAATACTACTACCAGCACTATAGTTGATGTCAAATCAGAATTGCTTTAATTTATTTATGTAAAATTATAGTACAGCTGTTTGTGTTTTTAAAAAATCTATATTTAACAGTCCAAAATCTGAAAATGAGCTGTAAGGATAGCAAAAAAAATCTAAAATTTTTAGGTTTGATAGCACCACTCGCCAATGCTGCAGGAGCAATTCTACAGCATAATGAGGATGTTTACTTTTGATGGTATAAGGGCATTTTTCTGGTAATTTGTTTGTACTACATTTTGAAATCTGGACTTTCTCTTCAAGTGGTGTGTTGTGCAGTAACCCAAACAAATGTTAAGTTTTGTTAAGATAGATGACATTGTCTGGCAACTCATTCACAGCAAAATACATTCATTAAATATACACAACATTCATAGCCCCTTCCCTCAGGATAATTAAAGTTCCTACGAACTGTTGTTTCAGTGGGGACAGTTGAGAGTCCAGTGGTTAATTCAAGAATGTGATGTGAACCCCCAGAGAGGGATCAGTTTGGGAGTGTAGTTCACTGATGAGGACCATGTGATATGGGGGAATGCTCAACAGCGAGCAAGTAAGTGGATCTTGATTTGCTGTTTCAGAGGTTAAGAATGAACTGTCAAGCTCAACTTTTGATGTCAGCATGGATAAGACCTGCTTGAGGTGCGCGGAATCAAGGAAAGGTTAAAAGTCTTCAACTGAGCCAACACAATCTGCAGATGAGGAGCTTGTGACATTGTCTGAAACTCCAAAACAACCGTAACTAAGTTGACCTTGAGTTGAGATTGCTTTGTTAAACAGGATTAGCAAATGTCAGTGTGCAAAGGGCTGCCTATGAGACAAAAAAACAAAGACAAAAAATCGTACCCACCTTTAAATCCTTTTCAGTGACAGACAGAAGTAACTTTCTGTTTTGGGGCAAAAAATTTCAAATATTAAAATTTGGAAACACATAAATTGTTTCAAAATGTAAGGGAATATGTCACCTCTCTCATCATTTGTAAATATGCCCATGTTTAAATTGAGTTTCAAGCACCGATCAATCAAATTGCATCAAATTCATCATAAGGACCAAATCTGAGCTGCCATCATTTGCCTCATAATCTCTGACTCAAGTGTAGAAGATTTAACAGACTTTTCTGTAATTGGTCGCCAAACATTTTATAGTGCAAAGTATTAAGTCCTGTCCTCTCTCAAACTTTTCCACTCTGCAGCTCAGGCCCTGGATCATGTTACACACTGACAGCACATCCAAATCAACAATGACAGTTTAGGGCCACAGTTTTTTGTCCATGCTCCTCTTTTATAAGTCCATAACTTGGCCTGAACCCCTCCAGGCCCAAAGCAATCAGATTAGGCTATCATGTCAGCCTTAGACCTTCAAACATATCTATACATTCAATTGGAAGTGTCACTGACTGGTCTTAGCTGGAGCTAAGCTCTCTGCACATGAGCTGAGCAACGTCTCAAAAGGGAGCCCTTCAGATGGATCCAGCTGTTAATATATGCCTGCTTCCCCCGATGAGATTCTGAGAGGATAAATAGAGATGGGGAGGATTAGTTAGCTGGGCCACAAGGACAGGATCCAAATTAGCACCAGCCTCAATCACCCTGTCCAACCCCCCCACCCCCCAACCCCTCGTTCCCACAGTTTGCTCATCCGGGTTTGTTTTCTTGCACTGTCATTTATGTTCAAGGCTGATTGGCAAGGAAGTTCTGACGCGTTGACATGGTCAATTTGGCTGCTAATTCGTGCCTCAACATGCAGAAAGTCCAGTGATAAACACCCCCCCCATTCCCCACTGCACCCCTGTATGCCTCTGCCAGATTACAGTTTAGTCCTCATCTGAATTACTGCATTTACATCTCAAGAAATAATTTTATCTAGTTGTGCCTATGGAGCTCTGCGAGTAATTTCAGGGTGACCTGCATGTGGTTTAACGTAAACATGCAGAGTTATGCTATTCTGCTTCCCAGTGGAATAATTCCAAGATGCCCTATGTTAGGTTTGTGATATGATAACTATGATAAATTCTTAATGTACAGTTAAAATGCTACTCAGCAGTTTGCATGTGCATTAGTATATTTAGCCTTTGTGGGACTCTGTTTCACCATAATGAGTAATTTCAGCACAGGAGGAAGTGGTCCACACTTTGTTGAGCATTTTGATTGAATATTATTCATGATTTTTGTGTTCAGTGTTTGTGATCAGTCACAAATAAGCCTTGATGCCTTTAAGCCTTAGTATGTGTCAAATAACCTGGGTTGTATAATGTAATGGCCGAGCGTTTCTATCTGTTCCAAATGGCCACAATCAAAAGCGTGGCAAAAGCCTGCCATCATAGCTTCCTCCTGGCTTCATCCCACTGCTTCCCTGATGATGAACTCTGTGTCTTTTGCATCTTTACAGTCTCAGTGTGATGAATCGTAAAAAATGGGGGTGACAATGAACGGGTTTTTTTCTCTTGCTTCCAGTTATGCACCTCTCAAAGTTTGTCAGCAGGCTTCAGTAATAATTTATTGCACATTTTCTTTTTTTAAAAAAACCAAGAACATTCATTTGAGGTTTGTAAAGGATTGTATCATTGTGTAGAATTTAGGTTTGCACAGGAGAAAATGTTAAAAACTAATTTTGTTCAAATTATGAAGATGTCATGATAGGTCATCACAGACCAGTAACACAACCAAGCAATATGTTTCACTGTGTTTCTAATAACTAATAAATAACACAGGTGAGAGGCGATAAAGCAACAAAAATTCAAACTAAATTTTACTGAAATTTTACTCAAATTAAACTGTCTTACAAAGTTTACCAATTTCATAGAACAGCTCTAGACCTACTGTGAATAACACAGTGAATTCAGGGACATAATCAGAAATGATACTCAAATATAATTTTGATTGCTACACTAACATTCAAAGAGTAGTGTGATAGTTCATTTTGTTCATGACATCCAAGACCATTGATTAGTTGACTGACAACAAGACAGAAGAATCCTTTCATGTGCCGTTGCTATGGCGACCATTACCAAAATAAACAGTTTCTAATGTAAAAGCCTCGCAATGCACAGACGAGCCAACTGTGGTATTTTCCATCCTGTTTCACTTGATTAGTTCTTAAATAGTGGTACTTAATTCAGCTCCTAACAGCCTCACCTGCATTACAATCAGCTTTGTTTTTAATGCCAACACACCCTGATGATCACCATCAGGAAATAAAGTGAGACTCATGCGCACCGACAACAACAACAACACGAACGAGACGACGACAAGAGCAAGAAGGAAAGCATGACCACACTCTTGTGTCTCGCTTCTTTGTTGTTTTTGTCTATCTCAGCACGGTCCTGTGTTCCTCGCCGTGAACTGAAAATGGTATTTGGGAGACAAACAACTTCATTCCTCTGTGCATCAGTAATTAGCTGTGGAATTAACGGGCTTGACGTGCCTCCACAGATCAGCCGGCCCTCCAGGGAGGCCTGCAGGTCCAGGCAAGCCGCATTTCCAATTATTGTGTTGAATTGCTAATTTAGTTATTGTGCCTGCCGTAATTGTGATGGGTATTGGGTGTGCGATTCAATTTGTTTTAAATATTTGTGGGCCGGCAGATTGGTAATGGAGCTGACCTATCTGCAGGCCCAGTGTGAGAGTTAGGAAGAAGAAGAAGGGGAAAAAAAGGAAGGGACTACAAAGATGTTGTAGTCCCCATCACACACACACACACACACACACACACACACAGTGGCACACACTGTCTCAATCTCATTCTCCCTCGCTCTCTCATCATCTTAGTGTGATCTGCTTCATCCCTTATAAGACTGTTGAAGTTAAAAAGCCTGAAATTTAGAAAATAGAAAAATAGCACTTTGATCATCTTCAGGGTGCAAGGCACAAAGCATTAAACAGGGAGAACACTGAGGGCTTTGGTTTGATGATAAGTGTCACGGGAGGCGTCGTCGTTTCTCTGCCGAGATATTAGGGCAGGAGAGTTGCTGCTGGTGCAGGTAGCTCTGCTCCTGGTCCGATCAGGACGCATGTGTGGAAATTCCAAAAGAAATGGTCTGTGGCTCCACGGGTCATTATGTGTGATGTATTGGTTGGAAGACTCATTGGTGAGTTTCGTGGATCACAGGCAGTTTATATGTACAGTAAGTCACATCAAGACACAAAAGAGAATAAAGTAATATCTTAAAAGTAATAGGTAGTCAGATGTTAGTTTAATTGATGCACCATCAGCACTGTTGCTATGGTTATATTGAGCATAATAAACAAATTGCATGAATTAAGGCAAAACACTTTTGATTCAAACTGTATTTGAGGTGTCCAAATAAACTGTGTTCTTTGTCCACCAGTGAAAGATCAGCTTCCAGGGACGTTTGAGTTAAGTAATGTTTTACTCTGAGCAGACAGTTGACAAAATTTACTCTTTTTTTCTAACAAAAATTTCATGATTTTCATAATTTTACATCTGCATAAGACTGTGTACAATTAACAGTCTGGTGTCCTCTCTCTAATTTAAAGGACATTACCAGTTTATTTGATGAAAGCCCACACCATACCATGAGACCAGTGATGCAGCTTACATTAAAATCTGCAGAACTCTTTCAATTACATTGTGAGTCAGTTTCCGCAGCATTGCATTTCATTATGAATCTGGTTTTCCCCTCTTACCTTTCACATACAGCTAAAGTGTCATTTTCTATCATCAAGTGATATGGAGAGAATATTCTGGAGTCCTCATCATTGAATAAAAGAGGTGTTTATGTGTAGGAGTGTTTGCTGAGGGTGTATTTGAATTTCACAACAGTTTAGAGAGCTCATTGTGGAAGGTGGTTGCTCACTTTGTGTGTGTGTGTGTAGTGTGTTTGCATACAGTGTCCCTGCTTTGATCTTAATGGTACAGCACATGTGTTTTTCTGTCCTCCTGTCACCCTGAGGTCAAAATGAAAGACTCAGGTCTGAATAGGACCACTCCAGGTCTTTGAAATCTCTTGTCCAGCCTCAATGGAAATACTGCAAGTACACACTCTCTCTCTCACACACACACACAAAGTCTCATGCATGTAGACACTTATACTGAGCACACAAGTACACATTCGCACGCACGCAGATGAAGCGAAAACAGCCATTAACACCTGGCGGGTGTTTGATCATCAATTAAACTACATCTCTCTCTTTTGCAGGCTGTTTAGTCTCCGAGGTGTTCAGCTTTGCCTCCTCAATCGAGCTACATCACCATAGAGGCAAAAGGGAAGCCTGACCCATACCCCATATCTCCAACATCCAAGTTTGGTGCAAATTGGTTGAAAACTTTGTACTGTAATCCTGCTGGAAAAATAAACAGCCACAGGTGAAAATATAACATCCTTGGCAGCAGTAACTAGCTTTAATTAAAAAAAACAAAAACAACATGAATGTGTGTATATTCTAGGTTTGAGAATGGATGCTATTGGTGACAGATCCTTTGCATTGTTCCCACTGACTGTGTTCATATCCTTAGGTACAATGAGGATATGATTTTATAAGGGCAGATGCAGTACCATTTCCAATCCAATAGGTTTATCTGAACACAACAAACTGACAAATGTAAAATAAAGCTTCATGACATAGGACATTATTTTCATTATTTTAGTGGCTACTCGATTTTTGAGGCTGAAGCAGATGTCAATATGCTTATCAATCATATTTTTCTTTTCTTTATTTAAATATGATTTTAATATGGACATTTATGACAAGGATAAATTTAAATCTGTTTCGGTATGAGCACTTCCTGGCCTTACATTAAGTTAAGATGAGGTGCTCTTGGGATGGGATACAGTGGATACACAATCACAGAAAATTCCAAGGTTCTCTCTCTGAAACAATTAAAATGCCTTTGATATCATGGCATGGTAAAATGTGACCCATCCTCATAAGGATGCATTAAAGCTCATTTAAAAGACCAATGAGTTGGGCATTTTACACTTACAAAACAACATTTTCAGTGCTCTCTGGTGGAGAGAAATAGAGAGAAATATGTAATGGAGACTTGTATCTTTGGCATTTTTTAGGCTTACATTTCTTATAGAATGAGATGTCTGATACATAGCAGACACCTGCATTCACTCAGCTCATTAACCAGACTATAAAGGCCTTGTCTTCACTCCACCACACTGCCAGATAAGTCTGTTTTGCTATAGTGCCCGTTGTCTTCCCAGTATCTACTCTTTCTGATTCAGAGTGACTTTTTTTCTAGGGTTTTTCTGCTGGTAATTTTCAAGCAGCTTTATCTTGGCAATTTAGCATTAACCTATATTTTTTCCCGTGTACTCCCTGTTTATTCCCTGTGAGCCTCGCTGAACTTCTCTTCCTCTGTGCCTGAGTTCAGCTTTTTGTTTACAGAGACCATTCTGCAAGCCAGCCAGCTCCATGCCTGCATTGCCGGCTCCTTGGCTTTTATCATATAAACTCCTTTGGATTTTTACCAACCTGTCGCTGACTCTGCTTCGGGAACTGAACTAAACCAAAACCTAACAAACAATTTCTTTTATTTGCCCTAATATCAAATTAAAATGCCATTCAGGAATCTGACCTCTTGTAATGATACATTTTATAAGAGCTCTAACTTTTTGTGGCTTCCCATTTGCATTAAAACAAATAGAATCCTATTGTGTGTAAAACTTCAGAACATATAAATAAAATCTATAATTCTGCAAGAGGAATATTAATTTTGCATATGCTTTGGGACTGAATGTGTGAAAACCTGTTATTTGTGTTTATATCATAATTGTATCATAATAAAATTATTCATGTCAGTGTCACACAACAAAGGTTTGACATGGGCAAACTGGCACAATAGCTTAACCCAACCAAACACATGCTCATAAATTTGTCCATGTAAGTAGTTGCACATGAAAACATGCACTGCAAGTGCAAACACAACAAGCAACAGCATTTTATCATGACCAACCAGCCTCATCCTCTGATTTTAAAATGTTTACTATCTTACCACTTGCTTCCTTCCAAGTGACAAACGTGAAGCTGACGTAGTTTTTCCCAAGTGCTGGAAAAGAAGCAACGGGAGGAACGGGAGGAAGAAAGAAGAGATGGAAAAAAAACCCACTGCAACAAAATGTAGGAATGACTCGGATTAGACAGGTAGGAAAAAGGACAAAGGAAAAACAATAAGACAAAGAGGAGAGGTGAGAGAATAAGAGAGTGCCTGGCAGCTAAGGCAAATGAAATCAATTTAAAAAGCATTGAAATAATTGGTTTCTCAACAGACTGGCAGACAGGTAGCAGACAGGTCTACCTACCTGTTTCTATTTGGCCTCATAAGCCGGAATGCTGGAATGACAACATCAACACCTTGTTTTTATCCAGACTTGTTACAAAAGGGAGCTGTGAGGGTGTAGGTGTGTGTGTTTGCTGGGCAAATCAAAAAGGAACCATATAAAATGAAGAATGTTTACTTGAATTACATTCAAAACCAACTCCTGTGCCCTTTTAACTCAAGCTACAGTATGTTGAACTGGAGCAAAAAGGCCCTTTATACTCAATAATAGGGACAGAAATGTAATCAAACCAATGTGATTGCCCTGTGATTCACGCCAAAATGCATCTAATCTCATATTAAGATACATTAATCTGCTTTATAATTGACATTTTAAAAATAGCACTTATGAATTTAGCAGAGAAAAGGGGAGAAAAGGCTTGTATGGTCAATTACAACTAACACTTGGGCTTGGCACAGGAGCCATTGGAGACTAGCCATACATATTTAAATTACACAGAACCAGAGGGCCTGATTACAGCAATGCTGAATTTAGAAGCAGTAATTGTAGTCACAAGGCTCACAATGATGCTATTCATGGCCCCTTGTTGGAGGAAAGAGGGCTCTCCTGACTCATCTGTGTAAATTATGAAACGATCCTCAGGTATCATATTGAGTGACACAGAACCTGTATCATTCCCGTATTGATGTATTTTACATGAGTACACAGGTTCAAGCCCATGCAAAAAAAGAAATTCTACCAATGAGGAATTTAAAATGTTTTTAGTTCTACTTGATGTTATAGGCTTGTATGCTGTTATACCTTGTATGAAAATTAATTTCAGTTTCTTGACTGATTTGTGCAAAATGCAGTATCTGGACTCAGATAAATGGACTAAAATAAATAAATTAAATAAATAAATAAATAAATATATCATCTCTTAATTCTCAAAGACTTGAGTTAAAATTCCAAAACAAAAACAAAATATAAATGCCACATTTTTTCTGTAATATATAATCTGGATCTTTGTAAAAGAATATTTCTTAAATTGAATTAAGTTACACAGAGAACTGCAATGAGAAATGTGTGCTACTATTCACTTTTAATTCATAGCAGCTGTTGCTATGGCATCGTGTTAATGTAATAAAGACTTAAAATGGGATACCATTTTAAAACAGGGTGACCAGCTTTTTGTGGTGGAGTGAACTGTTTCAGTTCAGCACCACTGCAGGAAGCATTGTGTCCTCTATGCAGAAGCTGAATGTAATGGTGTGGTGTCCCCCCCCCCACTCCAAACATTACTGTTTAACCTCTGACCTTTAACCCTCACCTTTTAAAACTCTAACCACAAATTCCCCTTAAGCTCACCTAAATGTTTAAGTTGCCAAAACCCAACCCTGGTTGTATATTTGCCATTGCCACAATCCTTTCCTAATACACTGGATTTAGACAAATGCAATTAAATGTAATCCAGGTTTTTACAGAATGGACCATAGTTTTATTCAACGTCGGAGACAGCTTGTGAAATACACTACCTTTCTGCTGCCTTTACATAAAAATGTATTTCTTAAGTTTTTATGTGGCTGTAGTCAGAGAGCAAGCTTTGAAACAAACATGCAAAAACATCCAATGTCACTCTGAATATGTCACACCTCTACATGCTTTTAATGACAAAGAAAAACCAAACATTTGTCATCAGAGCCGGGCAGGCAGCCTGTGGCCAGGAAGCAGTTAACACAGAGGCCTCAGCTACAAAGGCAGACCGCGAAATGTCACAAATCAAAAACTCAAAGTTTCACAGCCACTGAGGGGGAAAAGAAAAACCACACCACAGCCACACCACGATATTGCCTTTTGGTCTTGACTTGATAGGGGCAAAATGCATATTCATGAAGTAAGCAACTTGTGATCCCAAACAAAGTAAAGCCCTGGCTTAGGGAGATTGGGCCCGCCGTTAATGACTTCTTCGTTTTAAGCCCGCATAAGAAAGCCCCCCGATTTCCCCGCGCTTGTAGTCCATGAGAATATTTAATACCGTTATTAATCATTTTTAATCCGTTTGCTTTTAATTAAGAAACAGCATGTTGCTGTCCTATCAGCCTGTGCCAGCGCACAGATTAATTGTAGCTTAAGATAGCCGGCCGTGATTGGTGTAATGTATTAGCTAACAAGACGCCCGGCTTCTAAAGATACTTGTACACTACCTTGGGAACTTGGCACCACTCCAGGGCCTCCCCCTCCCTCCCTCTCTCACTCACTCTCTCTTCCTCCTCTATCTCTCGTCCCGTGTGTCTTTCTTGTTTGATGCCGCAGTCAGGCATCTTTGGGAAACCTTCTCTCTCATCTCAGTATGCTGCTGTGTTTGTAGCACCATTACTCTGATGGCAGGCCAGGCTATCCCTGATGAGGGAACATGGTGGAAAGGAGTCTTTCATTTTGTCCCTGGCCAGGGGCGATACTCTGTAACCTATAGCCCCCGGTGCCAGGCACTGGCATTTTTTTTTCTAGTCTAGTTCAATTTGACTCTCTTGGCCCCATGTCTGGATTAGGATGTCAGGAAATTGTGTCTTTATGGTAACAACCTCATTAGGCTGTTGTTTAGTCCTCCTGTCTTTTTTTTTTTGGTAAGTATGATTGTGATGACACTGAGGAGACGGCTGAAACAATAGGGAACACAGGCACCCTGAAGGAGATGGCAGTGTTGCGATGTGATGCCAGAAGGAACATTGTCAGTGATGGCACACTCTTTTCGTGCCAGTCTGCACAGTTTCTCCTGCCTTTTAGTGAAACGCATGAACAGAGAGGCTGACCCAGTCATTTGTGACTGAACAGCCAGTAGTACTGTGCTTAGAATCTTGATTGTAAGCTTTATAGACTGATAAACATTATACTATATTAATAAAGGTTTATATCATTATTACAATCCACACAGAGACATTGATTACATTCAATTTATTCTTTAGAAAATTATATATAAAACTTTTTTGTTAAAATTGTTCCCACCTTTATTAGAGTTCAACCCCTGGACTGTTTGTGCACTCTTTGTTTATTCACCTCATGCAAACTGTGTTTTTGTTCATATCGTTAAAATTTTGTGTTCCACACTCATTTCTTTCTATTTCCTTTTGTCATGACATTTACAGTGGTCATTTGCATCTTTCCTTTGCCTTTTATTCAATCATGACACTGCAAAAACCGTTGTCCCTGCTGAACGCCCCCAAAACGACATCTATTTATGTTCAAATGACAAAGCCCTCTAGTGGTCATATGTATTATGACAAGAGGGAATGTGGAATGTTATTGTTATTCCATAGCCTTAGCCAGATCTATTTTATTGTAACCATGACAACAAAGATCCTGTAACCTTAACGAGGTAATCATTTAAATGCAGATCATACTCTTCACCTTAACCTAAACAAGTCATTTTGGTACCTAAAACAGACCAAACATTTAGCATAGTGAAGTCACTATTTTTAAAAAAACTGATTTATTTGTGATTTGTAATGCTAATGGTAGAGACAGATGATATAGTGCATTTCTTGTCAGTGCCTTTTAGAACGGCATGTAGATTTGCTGGTCTGAGCACAACTTCAGTCATCCCTCATGGTCCAATTTTTAACAGCGTCTTTGACTTCAACCCTCCATTTCCTATAACTGATTCTTTCCATTTGGCATCACAGGATTCCCTAATTTCATTTATACATCATCTATATAAATGTATCAATGATGCAATTTGCGAGAAACAAACCTGATGGTTCAGAATGTCATTTTTTTCACTGTCATTCAAGATATGCAAATAGTACACCATTTGACTTCAGGCTAGCCCTGTCAGCAGCTCAATCTTATTTGCCAGCAACCGCGCGTTCCCCATAATGAGAAAGAGGAGACATGACACGACTTCTTGAGACATCTCTCCTCTTCCTCTTCTGCCCCCACCTCTGTGTCCTCTGTGTGTTTTCCTCCTGAATTCAGCAGATATTCAGCAGGCCAGCCAGCTTCAGGGCGATCAGCTGATCTCCGAATTAAACTGTGAATGGCATGAAGTTGCTGTGCTGCAGTTCTGTGTCAGTCCCACGGTGAAGAAAAGGTGAAAAACTATCTCAATCTGCACTTCAAGAACTTCAAGAAGTTACAAGTTTAAAAAAAGGAGGTAAACAAAGATGAAGAAATAAAGCTAAAAAGTAAAAATGCATTTAAAAATAAAAAAGGGAACAGGATTGGCTGCACAAATGTTGATGCATGACAGCAGAAGAGAGGAGAACAGATTCCAGGTCTGAAAGCAGTGATGTGATTTGCTAATTGAGATCGTGGTGGATTTCTGAATGGTTTAATCAATCAGCTGATTAGAAGAAGTGGGGTAAGACAACCCACTTTAAGCTACCCACCCAGCATGGCAGACAGAGAAAGTTGTCATGTAAAGTTAATGAACACAGAGGAGAATCGACTGTCTGAAGAACCAGATATATTCCCCGGAAGTTGGTCAAGACCATAACAGAGCCAAAATAAGGGTGGACTGCTATCAGTTCTACTTTGTTGTCAACTTTTGTTATTTTTGACAATTTTGGAAAGCTGGTATGAGTCCTGCTGCTATTACATGGCATTTTGGCATTTCATTTACTTGAGGGACAGCATTTCAGTATACAGTTATAGAACAAGGGTACAAAACAATAAACACAAAGCAAGTGAACAGTGAAACAATAAATGCAAAGTTTTGAATTTGGTGGTTCTTCACTGCACAGGAGCAAGGTGCGGAATAATCTGTGAAGATCTGAACTACAACTCTGATGAAAATGGAAGCCTGCCACAAAAAAAAATCTGATTACACAGTGCATGTGTGTGTGTGTGTGTGTGTGTGCACATGGAGCTGGGTGTGATGGTAATTTACTGTATGAAAGAATAAATAGACGGCTATTTTCAGTACTAATCTCAGCATCTGCCTCAAAGGGACTGTCTCTCTTTCTGTCTCTCTCTTTCACTACAACTCTCTCTCTCTCTCTCTCTCTCTCTCTCTCTCTCACACACACACACACACACACGCAGAGTCTAGTCTCTCCAGTGAAGAGGAGCCCATTGTGTGTGATGAGAGTTAGATTGGATGGCTCCCCAGGGGGCTGCTCTCCATTAGCAAAGGTGATCTAACAGGTAATCAGCAGATAATTAAAAGGCTTCACTTCTCCGATGGGAGGGGCTGAGGGATTCACAGTTGTGTGGTGTGTGTGTGTGTGTGAGAGAGAGAGAGAGAGAAAGAGACATTGAGGTGCACACACACCACACATGAACTTTTGCATGTGTAACTGTGTCTACGCAGTCATTTCTGAATGTCATTAGGGCAGGAGGCTCGTGGTCGTTTTGTGTTATGGTGGGACATGCATCACTTTTATAGACACCCCATCCTTCCTGTAAAAGTATCTTCGAATACGTTATGTACTGTCATTAATGTTGCTAATTTATAACGCTGTGTGGCACTGTTGTAAAGGTATCAAGATGGCATTAACTGAAACTACATGACTATGCTGTTGCTGAAAACTGTATTTTTACTTTTGTTGTTACCTGCTGAAGTAAAAACTAGTGAAACCTGAAATCATACTGTCATTTATTAGCGGCCCCACACTGCATTTTGGAATGGACTTGTGTGTTTTTCTTTTGTTTTCTTCTGACAACATGGCTAGGAATGTGCCTTCGCCGCTGATGTTTTTGCTATGCCCAGAAGAACCTACAGTGTCTCTTTTGACATGTGGATGCAGATTTTCAAAAACTGTTTGCTGGCTGATTTTCTTCACACTGCCAGACACAGGTGGTACAGGTGCTATTGCTGCTTTGAAGAAGCATTTCACACTAAAAGTTAATGTTATTGTGAAAAGACATGAAAACGCAAAGAAAGCAAACGCAAGTATCGCATGAGGCTGTTGCACAGTATGTAGCCGCATTGCGTGACCTTGCCTCCAAATGTGGATTTGATGATAAAATGGATGAAATGATCTGTGACCAGCTAACTGAACATACGACCTGCGCCAGTATCAAAGCACGGCATTTGCTTGAATCAGTACATCCCCATCTATAGGCATCTAAAAAGAAAATGCAAGTAGCTTCCCAGTGCTTCTTCTGCATCCTCTCATAACTGTTTCATATGTTGTTCTGATAAACACATGGCCAGCTCTCAGTGCTCTTGAATCATTGTGACAGTATTTCCAATTTCTAAATTTGACATTTTTCTTGCCAACAAACTTGTAGTCAAGGTGTTAAAAAAGTAAATATTGATGCTGAAATAACTGCACTGAATCACCACTGTCAATGACATATAAAGATAGTGGATACAGTATACAGTAACTTACTATTGAACTGAAAATAGCAGTGAACATCACAATGTTCAAAACAATAGCTTACAGCATTTACTTACTGTTGTGTGGTGTGCCTGATGGTGCAGTTGCTTAGCTTGGATGTAAATGTGGCAGAGAATACACTAGTCAGTCATGACTGAGGCTTTGGAACAAACAAGGAACAAAATTATTTAAAATTGGTACATGATTAAGATGTCCACCTCCACCTCCACCTGCAACTGTTCTGGGTTTTGCCTGAATTTCCACTGGTATACTGTAAATGTAATAAACATCCAAATGCAGGACAATCAGAATGTTATCTGTAGATCTCTGCTGCACTTATAGGTTACTCAATCTGAAGGTGTCTGCAAAAACTGTAGTAAATGGACATAACTGATTGGAACAGGAGGTAGACAGGATAAACACTAATGAATGTCCTGACATGATTTTTTTTTCTATTAATGTGCTATTTCCTTCCTCATGAAGACTGCATCATTAATGATGAGTGTGCTATAACCAAAAAACGAGGAAAAAAAATCAAAAAGGCAAAAGTAATCATTTCCTCATTTCCTTGTGGTTTTAAAACGTTAGAAAATAGTCCTGCCAAAAGTAGTTTCCTTGATGGGAAAACTATGGGGATATGACAAATTATGAGGTGGGACTGGGATGAAAATGGAAAATTCTCAATGTTTTCACTGTGAATGACATGATAAAAGAATCAATCCAATCAATCTTCACATAACTTTTAAACATGCACATGAATATTGACAGGCTGGCCTCCCCTTACACAAACAGAACTATGAGAACATTAAACTGTTTGATCTCTTTACACTGTATCTCCTTTCTCTCCTGAACTCCTGAGAGAACAATGATTGCTACTGTGTCACTCTTGAAATAATAGAACAATCAAGAGAGACCATGGGGATCACAAGTCACGAGAAGTGAGCGAAGACAGCTTCTCTTCAACAAAAGCAACAAATGTCTCTCACGTCTCTCTGCTGTACTGTGTTATTAGTGTGTCTTTTGGCATATCCACACACAGTACTTGCCAAAAACAAGCATGTCATCGACAGCAAAATCAAAGAAGGCAACTCCCAGTGCACACAAAGAAAACCTCGAAGAAATTCTAATGAGTGAAATTGTCACTATTCAAAATTTGTCAAATTTTGGATTAATCTCATTGGTAATATAAACATGTTCCATTTATTTCTGTGTACACACTCAACCATACAAAGACATGGCTCTCTCCTCGCTGTCCTCACACATTGTGTCCACAGTAGCTCCTGCCAGAGAGGGGTGTGATTAAGCTGATATTAACAGATAGGTCAATCTCTATTTTCTGCTCCACTTAAAGCTTCACTGCTGTAAAAATTGCTCCCTCTTCCTGAGAGGAAGCACAATACAAACAGGGAAAGAAAAGACATGTGCAGGTGTGTATGTGTTTGTGTGTCATTGTGTGACATCTACATGTGGCAGAAACAAGTTGAGGCAAATCGATACTTGCCAACAATGGGTTTGATCTGAGGTAATGGTTGAAATGTTAGATGGATGTCTATTAGACTGTCACAAAACACACACATGAACACATTTAGACACATGCGTTTGTCTCACCGTACAAAAACAACACAAGTTTTAAACATGTTTTTATCACTGTATTTCAAGTTTTGGTGGCAAAGCTGACCAAAAAGAATTCACATTGCTGCACAGTGATGCTAATGAACTAGGATGATGAGAATTAGTGCAACAAAGCAAATTGGAATTATTATGACTATTTTATGTCAAAAAGGTGAAAAAGCCCCTGTGATTTATACTGTATATTAACAAAGCAAAAGATCTACATAGTTGGAACTAAACTTACAGAAAGGTTGTTGATTTTGTGTGTGTGTGTTTGTGTGTATATGTGTGTGTGCAGAAAGTGCTCACAGGCAGTATTAGGAGCCGTGCAGGGACACTTTACACAACATAAAAAACAGGGGAAGTGATGTAATTCATATAATTAAAAACAAGAAGAGAATTGCATAACCTATAGAACTATATATCGGGTATTAAATGGGTAGTGATAAGAAGGTAATGCTCATGTTCATAATGACCTCTGCATTAGTGTGCGTAAGAGACTTTAATTTATGTTTTCAGGATTTGTGAAGATGGTTCCATGTGTATTTGTACCTCCCTCTGCCTGTGTGTAAACCAGTTAAGCCCCTTTATATGATATGGATATCATAAGACGTAACCATGTACAGTGTCATACAGAATATTCCATGAATTGAATATTTCAGCATTACACTGAAGCTCTGTATGTAGTACACTCTTCAGCTACATCCTAAAGGAAATTTGGATTGCAAAAACAAGTGGATAGCATCTTACAGGATAAGCGACTCACCCTTGCTGAGTCATCAGATCACTGAATTTAGACTCAATCATGAATCACATTAAGTTTTTATCTCAATATCTGTAATGTATACTTTTCTCTTGCATGCATTCGTGATGGTTGACTATCACAACCATAATTTCATATTATTTTGAATATCTGAATCAAATCAATAATAGCACATTTTCTCCTCTGTCATATACAGTATTCAGTTACACTAAAATTGCATAGAAAATTGGCCTGACAATACATATTTGGTTACTGTGACTTAAACGTTACTGGCAAGCTGCCAACAGGTCCTCCTTGGTGACACATTAATGAATAATTGGCTGCTGTCTATGACAGATAATCAGTAGCCTTTTCTGGCAATGAAAATGAATTGAGGAATAAGACAATTACATATTTATTTCATTAGTAAGGACCCCAGCATCAAATGAGATGAAAATCAATTGTTTATGGAAAAAAAGAACAAATAAGTAGCGTCTGGCTGATGGAAATGACTAATGGGATGGTGGAGCAGAATGTTGGTTGTTGTGTAGAGAAGGCTTCTACCGTTGCCTCTGTGCGTGGCAGACCCTCAAAATTCTTCTTTACAATGCAGTGACAATTGACCATTGCACAGGTCTTGACACCTTTGCCGATGTACTGTATGGGCGGTAGGTTTAGAAAGGCAGGAAGGCCATGATTTTAATTAAGATTTCTGGCACTTATTGACTGGCAATTGACCCGGCGACTTTGATGAGGAAGGAGTGTCCGGTGAATGATTTTCAAAGAGACTGTAGTTTGATTTCACCATTACTCTATCTGGAGTGACAGCGATCTGACAGACTCAGTTGCTGAGCCTTATCTTTACTTAGTGGCCCTTGTCTACATTAAGATGAGCAAAAACTGAATGGCGGGGGCTCCATTCAGAATCGAAGCAGTGAAGTGACGTGGGTTTCCACTTAATGAAGATATACTGGCATTTTTGAAGGGAGAAAATGCGTGTGGAATATGAGCTGAGAGAAACACAAACTGTAATCAGAGCGGGATTGATCTCTGCATGAACGCTGATTGACACATTTCTCCCATGGGAGGGTTGCCAGGTCATCAGCATTAACATGCATATGCAATGGTCAATTTATGCAAACACCCCGGAAGGCAAAGGAAACCCAAACCAAAAATGCTGGAGCGCACACAGTCTCTAACTTGTACAGAAACATTTGTGCAGAAAGCATGGAGCCGATGGGGAGGTGAAAAGATGGAGCATTTAACCTCAACTATAGCGCATACAACGATGGGCTCAAGCTGTATGGTTAAATGCAGGCGTTTACCTCTGTGGGTGGGGGGGTATGAGCACTGATCCAAGGGGTGTGTGTATGTTTGTGTGTGTGTGTGTGTGTGTGTGTGTGTGTGTGTGTGTGTGTGCGCATGTGTGTATGTGTGAATTTGCAAGCACATTTCCCTGCATCTGCATGCTCCCACCCATGTGTCCATGGGGTATGAATTTGTTTGCTGATATGCATTTGGGTGTGTTTATGTGTACACATGCACACACACACACACACACACACACACACACACACACACACACACACACACACACACACACACACACACACAAAAAGGGCTGTTTTTAAGTGTCTTTGCATGCACACATTTGGCAGAGAGGTGGGGGTTAAGCTGGTGCCGAGGTTCCTGTAATGAGTAAGCATTGGGTGGCCAGGGCTAAGATAAATGGTGGGGGCTTGCCACTAGTGCAGCAGTCAGCAGGATGCACCAGGGCCGCAGGCTTGTTTGTGCCAAATGGAGCTCACAAAATATCAAAGGCCAGCCATCCAGAAGACGCAAGCGTCTGACAAATTTTAAATTAGCCAGAAAGAGAGAAGGGGTTGGAGGTGGGGGGGGGGGGGGGTTGCGGGGTGAAAGTGGAGGCGGGGGCGGATACTGGGAGGTGGAGAGAGACAGAAGGTGTATAATATGGAATGATGGGAAAAAAAGATAAGAAATAGACAGATGGGATGTAAGAAAGTATGAGGAGATGGATGAATGGAGTGGACAAGAAGAAAAAAAGAAACTAAATTATGCAATCTTTAGTCCTCCAGAGATATCCGTACTCCCTGCTCTCCTCCCCATTGTCCATTGTTCTTGTTTGTGCCATGGTAATCGCCAGAGCCATTATCATCATTAGCGAGTGAGGCTGTTATTATTCCAGCTGCATAGTTACAAGAATTTGTCAGTCAGGCTGGTGAGTAGAACACAAACATAAACACACATACAAATAGCGCAAAAAAAAAAAAAAAATTTTGTGCTTGGTGAGTACACACATACACACACAATCATATTTATATTATAGATAATATGTATTACAGTTATTGTTGTTGTTGATGATGATTTTATATAATTTACATAAAAGTGTTGCTAGTATTTCTGTCATTTGAAAGATCAGCGTACAGTGCTTAATTATACTAGTATATGCAACTGTTCCTGGTCCCTTTCTCTCCCCCTCGAGAATCAGGTGAGAATTTTCTTTGTCTTTGTTACAAAGAGTGATTTCTTTCACATTAAATGCCATCATATGCTCCACTGCTGATATAAAACCAAGTATAATTGAAGATTTAAAATGGTTTCTGTACAGCATGACAACATAGAAAGGAAAAAATACAACAAACAATAATTTATTCACATACTGTCAGTTGTGCCCTGGTTAAACATCAGCATCATTATAAGATGATCCTGATTTTTAACATTTTCTCTTAATCGGATACAATATAACTCTATGGCAATTGACAGACACCCTCAAATTCAGCTATAATCTTAGTATGTTGTACACTTCATTCCTCGTCCCAGTGATTGTCCCGGCCCCCATTTCTAACACCCCCCAACCCCCCTGTTGTCTAAATGAGACTGCTGGGCCCACCTAAAAGAATTTTCTTTTACTAATGCCAATTTATGGCCTAGCCAGAGCTCTAATCTTTTCCTACTCATTACACACAATTTCCAGGATGTTCAGCCAGGGTGCTGATTGGTTCTTTGCGATGTGTGCAGCCAGGAGTACCACGATTGTTCATTATTTATTTGTTTGTTTGTTTATTTATTTACACCGATGCTCCCAACCTCCCCCATGCACCTTCTTCTTTCCCTGTTTCTTCTTCCTTCGACCACATTTCACTCTCATTGTCTGCATTTTGTTTTACAAATGATCAAAGTGGCGCTAATGTGTTTTCCGACATGTTTTTTTTTTCCAGAATAGTCTGAAGATTTTGTAAACAACAAGTATCTTTAAACAGATATGTTGGAAATCCTTTTTTATGAATTTGTCTTGTGGTAAATATTCACCGCTAACCAATCATGTTTTCTATAACTTATGAATTTCCTGTGCATTGAGGAATTGTTGTCAGCATTACAAGTGCTCACTCTTACATCCAAATAAAGTAGTCTAGATAATCTAGCTAACTATTGGTTTGCTCATAAGATGCCTTATCATCTTACATTTCTTGCCCAAGTGGACATATTTTTAATAACTTCACTTGTTGAAAGTTCTCCTGCAATTACTTTGGTGGGTAAATTCTTATCATAATCCACTGAACATGGAACATTGAAAATAAAACACAAGTTTTAATAAATGCTCACCACTTCTCTTTCAATTCACATTAATCTGGTGCAGAAGGATGAAGTATAATCATCACGAAATCCCAAATTTTGATAATGCAGTTTTTATTTTAGCCATTGTGCTGTCATGGTGTGAGTGCAGCTCAGCTCTACAACCTGCAATGACATTTAAAAGTAAGTACTGCAGGATGTCTTTTTATGAGAAGTTGTTAAGGCAGGGAAACTGTTATCTCGGTTGGAGTCAAGTGTGCCTGAGGAGAAAACATTTTAGATTGACCTGTCGTGATACTTGCAAAAAATCCCTTTTATGAGCAAATGCTTCCTGAACAAATAAGAGTCAAATACAGGTGGCTCAAACTAGCCTGTGCTGTCTCCCTACGCACACACACATACACGCATCCACTAATCTCACTTCTCAGCATCAGTCCCAACAGAAAGAACACGGATACCCAGCGGTCCATGACTATCAGCAAACAGGACAAACAAAATTAATTAAAGTGCCACCATAACTGACTCCTTCCTGTCACCTGGTGCAGAGAGGTAAAAAAAAAAGTGTCAGGAGATGATACACTGTCATGTGGCCTACATGGCGGCAAATCGCCTCATCAAATATGCATGCATGTAATCATGCCCACAACACAGAGGCAGTGTGTATGGTTCATTAAAATTCAAATTTTTATGGTGATCACACATGCTGACCTACCTTGAGTTCAGGAATCTCCTAATTTTCACTTAAACTACCTTCAGGTTAAAAATGTTTCATTATTTCTTCATTTATTGGCAACAGTGAGAAAAAGTAGTTAAATCTGAAACTGGACTAGGCTTTAGGTTCAATAGATTGAGAGCACACACACACACATGCAGAGACTCCACTAACAAAATTAAGGTTTCATGGCACTCCCGTGGTACCAAATGATAATCCTCATTGCTTCATTACTCACCCTTAATCCACTGTTCATTACCCTCAGCATAGCCTTTGTCAGTCCCCCACTGGCCCATGTAAGTAATGCTATATCATATCTCCAATTCCAATCACATTCTTACAACTATCTAGCAGCAGTTATCATTGTTGCTGAACACTCCTATGCCCGGTTCCTTTCTAAATGGACAAGAGAAAGGCAATGCATAGATGGGAAAGAGGAAGGGACAGTGGAGGTAAAACGACAAGCTGACTTCATATCAGCACTGAGATTACTACTGCTGAAGACTGGGGTGCAAAGAGTTGTGGGTAATTGTCATGTTTTTCATTAGCAGTTAGATGAGGATCTGAAGATGAGGGAGGAAATGGCCTCATCATCATCGGTTTGTGTGTGTGTGTGTGTGTGTGTGTGCGTGTGTGCGTGTGTGCGTGATGCAGGCCTGTGCGCTTGCAGATCACACCCTTGATCACAACCGTCCCCGCTCACTGCAAAGGGAACAAATTGTTCTCTCTTTCTCTCCAGGCCCACTATATTCCACCATTACCTCAGAACATTGAAAGAAACAAGCGGTCCTAAATGACAAGCTGTAAGATTGCAGGAAAAGAGTGAGATGGAGGGGAAAAGAGAAAAAAAAACGGTAGCGAGGTGGGTGTGGGGTTTCGAGGGTGTGATGCCAAAAATAAGACAGGAGATGAGGAAAGAAAATGAAAAGAAATGTCTGCCAAAATTGTGATGAGACACCAAAATCACACAGGCCAGGATGAGGAGGGAAAATTAGAGCAGAGGAGAAGTGAAAAGAGATCGGAAGAAAAGAATGGAACGACAGAGAGAAGCTTAAAGCTTTCTCTCGGTAACTTTTTAGGACATGTTTTCCAACCATGGGGGAGTGCTCTCTAGTGATCAAACCAAAGATTTTCCATGTATCTTTGTGGCAGAGAAGAGAAGCCCGATCACAACTACAAATGTAAATTGAATTCTCCTATAAAGTGTCATCATACTGTAATTTATCTCCTGCGCAAACTTGCGCTGATGAACCATCAAGCACTTTGTTATCCAGCATAAACTTTCTCTTCTTTTTCCCTATTGGAAAAGCTAAAACAAACTTCTAGCAAGTGCTATTGGATTATATATGCCAGCTTTACCTTGCCAATTAAAGGTGGAGTAAGCAATTTTAATCCAATAAACTTTTATCAAATTCAGTGAATATCTCCTCACGGTTGGAGAACTGTGCATTCTGTGTGAACTTCTGTGTTCTGCCTTCTGTGTGGAAAAAAAAAATCTGGTGTCCCCACACAGCCCTGGCTCTATAAATGGGAAAAGAAAGAAAATGGCTTGGATCAGGCCACACAACACTATTCAAGCCAGTAAGCAACGGGGGGCTTTCGTGTTCGTGCACAGGAAAATGGATAGTGCCAATTTAGGGATTACCAGTGGAAGGTGAAGGAGCAGTTTACCCTTCCATCCCTGCCAGACCATGTGGAGTTTTGTATGGGATTGGGACCACAGGCAAGGAACAAGCAGCAACGTTAAGGCGAATGCATGGAAGGAACGTCGAGCGGCGGCACTCTGACGGTGGTGTACCACTTTTGACAAAAAGTGCAAAGAAGGAAAGGAACAACCAAAGAGGAGAAGGTAGAAAGTCAGAAAAGTGAAACCTGAATAAGCGACTTGATCAGGTTCTTACAGTAAACCTCAGCTTTGGTGGAGGTCTGCACTCTCATAACATAGTCTGGTTTGTATTAGTATTTTTATTGTTTGTACTAGTTTTTTTTCTTTGGGGTTTATTTCTATCATTTTCTTGCATTCACTCATTGCACCCACTACACTCTGTGTATGTCTATGTAAGATGCTTGCTTTTGGTAGTGCTGGGCTGGGGAAGGATAAGGCAGCAAACTGACAAACACAAAAGGCCTTATCAGCACTTCTCTTTTTTTGCCCCTCTCTTCTTCCATCGCCCCATCTCTCTGCAGTGTTAGCACAACAGCTTCAGAGGTTAGCACTCAATTAAGCCTGGCTGTTCATTTACGACCATGACAAAGACTACTGTCTCTCTCCCTCCCCTCTTTCTCCCTCTCTCCTCTAACCAAACTTGTAATTACAGTGTTGGACAGCGTGCTCCACACTGACCCACTGTAAAATATGACCATCAATTTGGCCCTTATCCCTTCATCACCGTTCCTCCTCTTCCAATGGGACCGGTAGACGTTGCTCACCCCCAGCCCCTTCCAACCACCGCTGGCCATTTCACCCCCCCTTCACCTCACCCCTCTCAACTGCCATGCTGCAAAGCGTCAAGATGAGGAATATCGCTTAGCACTATCTCCCTGTAATGAATTACACTTTCACTTTTAACCCCAGACAGATATCCACTTGAACTTACCTCTGCAAATCATGTTTTTTTTCTTTTCTTCTACTTCATCCCCCACCTCCACACCCCAACAGCCATCCCTCTTAAAAACCACATACACTAAATTAAAATATTAAGTCAGTCCATTTAGAAGTTGCTGGTGCAAGCGTTTGTGTGATGGGATGATTGATAGGAGGTGGAGGGGTTATGAGGAGCTGTGTGTCTGTAGGGATATATACTGTATATGTATATAATTTCAATAAAGCAGTGAAGACTGCTGTGGTGTAATTTGAGAGGGACTGGGGATTGTAAAGGTTAATGTAGCTCGCCGAATAGAGCATGACTAGTAAAGTCAATGTGTCTACTAGACAAGCACATCGATACTGGATGATGTTGCATTATGTTGAGTGACTTTTTTATGTCCAGTGCCAAAATTTTATTCTCACTTTCTACAAAACAAATTAGGGAAGCGGTAAGGTATAGTTAGGGCTAGGCTGCTAAAACACTTGGATAAGGATAGGGAAAGATCATATTTATGCAAGGGCCTATTTTCACTGGGGATGTGCTTCAAGGCTGAAACATATAGTGTATAAGGTTTATGGATATGACAAAACCTTACCATATTTTAGTTGTGCTAAAATGTCAGGCTAGGCTGAGATTTAAAGGAAGCTAACATGAATACTCATTCCAGGACCACTGGTTTAGGCCTATGGTTATTTGTACACACCCTTCCAAATCTTATGTTGTCAATTTACTTTGAAAGTGAATTCTATTCATGGAGGTGTTAAGTGAATTCTATTTTTTTTTTCAGTCTTCCTCCGACAAAGTTTCCCCTATTTTGTACATACACTTTACCTTTTGCAAAATGTACAAAGGCAAAAGAGATTATATTGCAACTGTCCTAATATTTTCCTGTAAAATACACTGTTGTCTGAAAATAAAGAATTAAAAAGAAAGAAAGAGCTAGCAATTGACAGCACAGTGCAATAGTGTTGCGATGGTGCAATTTTCTAGTGAAAAAACTAGGTATCCATCAAAAGTGAGTGAAATTACTGTACAGGTTTGCAAGTGGACTCACAGACGGGAGCCTTTTTGTCTGCTTACTTTAATTTACAAAAAAGTAAATAAATATCTTTATGCCCTTCCACTTTTAGAATCTGGGATTTTCTCCCATTCAGCAAGGCAGCAAGACTTGTTTCACAGTCATAGTTCCATAAGATCCCAGAGGTGGTTCATGGGGTTGAGGCAATTGTTCTGTACAGGCCTGTCATGTTCTTCCACACCAAACTGGGACAATCATTTCTTTTAGCATTTGGCTTTGTGCATGGGGGCACTGTGATGTTCAGATGGGAAAGGGACAGACCCAGACACAAACCTGGAATTGCAGTACTGAATTATTGTCTATATGCTCTAGAAGTGTATGGACACTACAGATTGTGGATTGGGATGTCTACATACTGCTATATTTCATTAACTTCATGTATTTAGAAACTGTTGATAAGGGACTTTTGAATTACACAGGCTTCACCATTGACCATCAGCTTTTAGTTCGGGCTTCTGCACTCTCTCCTATCTAATGGCTTTGAGTAATAACAAGTACTAACCTTAACCCCAATAAAGATACACGATACGATTACTGTGTGTGTGTTTATAACAAATTCAATCAGCCATATATAAAGTCCTGATTTTAGATAGTAGACATCAGTGGCACAACAGGATACAGAGCTGCATTGCTTAGTGAGGACGTGCCACTGAGAAGACCAATACAGAATATCAAGGCTGGACTCTCACGCACATACACTGAGGATGAGTGTTGCAGACACAGCTGTCCATAGGACACACAACTCCATATGCCCTAGCCAGTGGGGGAGTGGTAGTCCTCCCAGGCCAGCTAATCAATCACTGAGCCCCCCCGTCCTGTAGAGGTCATCCTGGCTCCACAGGGCAGGGTGCAGAACCCACAGCACTGTGCCAATAATCGCCATTTCAGCTGAGCCACAGTGAATTGCAGCTCACCATCTAAAACTTATGGGAGGTCAGAAGGAAGAGGCTGTGACTGAGTTTGAAGTACAACTGAATGGCATTTTCAGACCTTTTTGAAACATAGAGAAGGTTTGATGATTCACGTTAAGGACATGAAGGAACCACACAATCAAGCAATGCCCCATCAAAAATTGCTGAGTGCTTTGAGGAATTTCTAATCATCTGGAGAAACTTCTCAAACATGCCTGCAGGCTGGAAGGATGGGCCGGAAGGATGGGTAAACAATACATTGGACATTAACATGACAGGCATTGTCATATCATAAAAGGGTTAGCTACTTTTCATCATAGGTTTTGAACAGTTTCTCTGTAAAGACTGACAAGATTGTCAAGGTTTGAGTACTTCTTATTTTTGACAATTTAGGTGTAGATGGGCCCCAACATGCATTATTTTGGTAAATTTGGCTGTCTGAGGAAGTAATTAAGACTCCTGTAAAAATGAAACTACATACTGATTTGCTCAGCTGTACAAATGTAAGTCCAGCAAAATGAAGTACATCAAGACAAGTAGTGCAAGTCTGTAAAAAGTTTTCCATAAATCATTTCAAATGCTTGCCTTTGGGTGTAATGGAAAGTAAATCTACTTCTGGGGGGCACCTAGTCAACTTGCTGTGATAAAATAAGTAATTTAACCAACATTTTTGTAACTGGTGTTAAAACAGTACCCATCCAGGACTAGTCTATGGAGAGATGAGGGACAACAGGATCTGTCCCTGTTCTTCCCACTTGAAATGGCTTGAGTGAGACATTTCGTGTGTCCACTCCTCACTTGTTGGTTTCATGTGAACATCTCATACACCAGCCCCATACAGTCAAATCAAATACCCATCTGGTCTGAATATGTCATTCCAGTTTGAACAGTGTCTTTGATGTTTGTGGATAAGTGCAGAACTTGATTCAAATCCTTGACAGTAGCTAATTCTCCTTCAAGAAGTTCACATATAGGGTCATTCGGCTGCCACTCCTCCCAGTGTCACGTCCATCTGGCCTGGGAGGTGTAATAGCCCTACTAATCTCCCAATAATAGCAGCGGGACTGGGGACATGTCACCAGGGGACCACAGACCCACAGTCCTACAAAATCAATACTTCACGCCCCTCGTGAGGACCCTGCCACCCAAGGGGATGTCAATACTGTTGATTGGGTATTAAAGAACATTTAATCAGTGTGTGTGACAGCAAGAGAGAGAGAAAGGGGAGGTCATTGATGGCGTCTGTGGATGCCCAGAGTGTCCTGCGTATATTAAGCGCCCCAGGGAGGTCCCAAGGTGATGTGCCATCCCTCCTGACTATCGACAGGCACCATGACAAACTGTGTTCTCGTTTGGCTGCAGTCTGTTGTATTAAGCTTATGTATGATGAGAGGACAGATGACAGCAGACTCGTAGGCATTAATTCACTTTTTACCTTTATATAGTCTTAGGTCTACAGTTTTTTGTGGCCATCAACGGAAATATGACACGTATCTGAATAGCTCATTCACGCAGCAACTATTCAATAAAAAGACAGCATATTTAAAATACATCCTGAGAGATAGATTATTATGAGTATCACCACATAATAATTCAGTTTGTTTTTTTCTGACTCAGGTGAGAGGTTTTAGTGATTTAGCTGGTACAATTCATGCCAATAAACCTTGTAAAACTAACCTTGACATCTTGGCGTATTATTAATGTTGTTCTGATAGTAAATTAAGTTTTTAACAAAAGCTAAATAGGTAATTGGTCAGAAATGATTTATCAGAGATAGGTTCATCCTGCAAGTGTTTAAAGAAACACATTTAGAGAAATACACTTGTGCCTGGAACAAACCAGTAACTTAAGGATGTCTAAGGCAGGACATGTCCAAATATGAATTATCTAGCCTGGTCAGAAAGGTACTATTCAGCAAAGATGTAAAAAACAAGGTGACTAACCACCTCTACATCAACATCTACAGCTGTCAATTTCTATTCTGTCAATTCTATCACCAAGATGTACCTACCATAGTGATTATATTATATTATATTATATTATATTATATTATAGGTGTATGTGAATGGGACACGTACTGTGAGAGAGTACAATCTGCCACCCAAACTTTGCTGATAAACAGTTTCCTGTCTTTTATGATACTGGGAAGTGGTGATTATCTGTCTTTCACGAGAGACAAAATCTGTTCATTAGCTGTTAACCGAGTAATGCTGACAAATGTTTTGGCAGAGGTGCTTTGCTGTGTTTGTTCACTCAGGTGTTGAAAGGGTTCATGTTGACATGTTTTTACACTGACAAGCCAATAATCTATGTACATAGACAATACCAAGGAATAGTCATACATTCATGATGGAAGTTTGTCTGTTTGCTATCAACATGAGTGAAACTCAAGCGCCTGGCCAGCTTCCATTTTCCACCAGCATTATGCTGTGGGTGCAACTTGTCTTACCAGAAAAATAATGCAGTGTTTATTCCAGTGAAGAAGAAAAACCCTGCATCAGGATTTTGCTTGTTCTCACCTAGCCAAGGCCACAAGATCAGCAGTGTTCTTGCTGTGCCTGCTGCCTCTGTGCCCCGCTGCCCTCCTACCCAGCCACCACCATCTGTTCCCTGGCACAACCCTCTGCCCCCCATGCAGGGCAGACCCACAGTGCTGACACCCTGACACCACACACTCATGGGGAAGAAGCATGTTGGTGTGTAGTCATCCACACATGTGGCAGCACACTCAGATCACTAATATAAGTGTGCAAAGATCATTAAAAGTATATTTTCAACAAACATACTACAGAATTCTGCAGAGAAAATAACTACTCAAACTCAACATTTTTTCATTTTACATTTTTTAAAATTGTATTTAACAGTGTTTTTTTTTAATGTAGAGTGCTTATTTAAATGTGTATATATACAAATACATATGTTATACATATACCCTATCCCTAAACCTGTCTGTAACATGAACCCAAAAAGAAAATCTTAAATCTCAAGAAGCAATTTGGACCTGTGGGGACCTCAGTTTTATTCTATGGTTGATGTGTATTACATTGTAAGTCCTCACTGGGATATCAAAATACACACACACACACACACACACACACACACAGACCTAAGTGCATGCAGACAACAAGCCCTGCAAGGAGCTGTGCTGCATGCAGCTCAGGCTCAGCCTTCACATGGTGTCACAGTGGGCAACAAGAAGGTCATCAGTACACAACTGGACAGAAATGTGCATATTCAAACAGGCAGACGTGTTTATGTGTTTTCCGGGCATTTGCTCTGAGCATATCGCTGTGGCGATACAAATGTGACCATTTTTCTAAATAACGATAAAGAATAATGGCAGGACTTTGAGGACTTCAGGCAGTAACTGATAGAATCACCTGATGTTGATAATAATGGCAACTGGTGAATATCAGCAAAGAGGTGATGTATGATGATAGTCTGCAGATGGGTGGACAAACTGAGGTGAAATGAGCTTAAACTGTACGACATGCTTTCAGCAAGCATATATGACATTTGTGCACAGTACGGCTAGTGATAGAAATACCTTGTGTGTGTCTGCATCCTTGTGTGAAATGCTTGTGTGTGTGTGCGTGTGTGTTGAGAAGTGTCAGAGCTCCATAAAAAATGGCGTTAAGGCCACTGAACTCATTTGCTTTTCCCCAGCTTCAACCCTTGACCTTTGACCTTCAAGGTCACATTTGCCTCCCTCTCTCCCATCTCCATCCATCAGGCTCTCTATCCTATGAGGGGGGGCATCTTTGTATCCAGCCCACCTCTCATCGCTCACCTCTTTTGTTTTAACCTCTTTAGCCATCACTCCTGGAGGGGGTGGGGGTGGTTTATGGCCCTGGTGTGTTATGGGTACTGGTGGGAGGGGGGGAGGAGGAGGAGGAGGAGGAGGTGGGGCTACAAATCTCTGACTCGCACCAAAAGCTGTCAGTAGCGCCCCAGGGGCCCTCAGGCGTCAGCCAGCACGGTCACCTTGGATTGGTGGACATATGAGACTGAGACACACACAAACACACACACGTACACACACACACACACACACACACACAGATTCATGCTTGCAGATGCTCGGGTGAGATAGCAAACAGAGACGACTTGGCCATGCCCATATGATCTCCACCTTCACACACACAAACAGATGCACACATGCATACACATCGAAAAGCAAGCTCTGAGATTGTCACTCTGTATGCTCTCCTACTCAAACACACACACACACACACACACACACACACACACTTCCTCTCCCTGTCAGAAACTCGATTAATATTCTAGAAGAGAGGAGGGAGGCCAGCTTGTGTTTACAAGGATTACTGCAGACTTCTTTACCTCCCCATTGCCTTCCCCCCCTCAGCACCCCACACTCATACTGGGAGGTCTCTTTTCTGTCCCAGTTCCTCAGCTGAGTGCAGCTGAGCTGTAGAATAAAATCAGATAACCAGATCAAGATGACTGTGATGTGTTTGTTAATGAAATGGATGGTTTTTTCCCCTAGTTCCTCCCTCCTCCTTCTCCCAGATGTACCCCTCACCACCACCACTATCATCACCACCAACACCCTGCTGTGCCCTGAAGCACCCTGCGGCATGGCTCCCTAGTGAGGTGTCGGTCAAGAGGGCGGAGTTGGGTAAGTTGGGTTGGAGGGGTAATGGAGTTGGAGGTGGAAGAGGGAGGTGTTTGTGTGTCAGTGGGATGGCCCAATGGCCCTTACTGTTGGGGGGGTCATCAAGCACCACCCAGCCACTCTCCTGCTTGGTGGCAGCTGTGAGGTGAGTGCATCCTTCACAGGCACCACAGGGGGTGGAGGTGGGTGATAGCATACATAAAATGTGAGTGTGTGAGCATTTAGCCCCATTTTGACCAAGCAGCAAAGTATGGTTCAGCGTACACATTTATTTGTGCTACCCTCATCAAAAATTGTGAGGTACGGTAAGGTACCAAAATAACCAATCTGTACCATCCCACTTTTTGGCACCCTTCGTGAGGGGTACTGAAGCACAGTGGTCTGGTACCTAAAGGGTACCAAGACTCACAACAGTCCCTCGATTGGTCAACGGAGACTGCCATGTGACAATGGGAGGGGGGCCAGCCTGTAGTTTTTTCTCAAGCAAAACTTGTTTTCTTCCTCCTGTGTAGAAAAAATACCGTACGTTGAACAGTTATCCTCCATTGCTGCTGTTTGTTTACTGTGTTGTGCTTTTTGTGGGCTACACAGTGTTGTGTAACACTATTTACTTAGCTGATGTGGCTATCACCACACCACCTACACACCCCATGGTGGAAACTCCAGATGAGGGTGCACCGTTCCAAACTGTGACGTGCCGTGCCATACTAAAAAGTACCACTTGGTGGAAATGTGGCTACAATGATGTCTGACAGTGAAGAGAAGCAGGTCAGAGTTTCAGTTACAGAATATTTCTCAGAGTTAGACTTGCACTGGAGATTGAAATGTTTGTTTTGGTGGTGATAAACTTTATGCTAATTGAAAAATTAATTAGTGTTCAATTTAGTTAAAAATGTCTGACTTTGTCATAGAACTACTCTGATTTCATACAAAAACTGTGTTCTAAGTGCCCCCAAAACAGAATAGAAAAGAGAAATATGGATAGGCAATTCCAAACCAAAGGAACGTAATACATAGCTGTATTATAAGCAAGTGAAGTCAAATTTATTGATAAAGCCAAATGTAACAAGTCACAGAGGTAGGTACACAGCTGGGATTAATGAAATGAATTTTAAGTTTCTGCTTAAATGACTCAGCAGAGTCAGACTGTCTGATGTTGGTGGGGAAGTTGGACCAGAGGAAAGGGGACAATGGCGACAAGGCCCAGCAGAAATCAGGAAGTGCTAGTTTTCTTCAATGTCATTTAATTGGCTTTGCGCTCTCTCATTTCTTACCCTGCTCGTGAGTTTTTAGCGATGTTACATTGCTCCCACATCTCAACGAATACTTGAGTTTGGACAGTTCTTCCATAACTGAAAGAACTTGTAAGCCTTGGAAATCACACCCCTATTGAAATGAAAAAGACTATCCCCTTAAACCATGCATACCCACCATAGTAAATTAATCTATATAATATAAGGCAAATATCAGCTCCATATATCGGTGTAACCTTAGATGTTATCCAGCCTGGCACTGAACCCCACGACTTGTCTGAGCACATCAGTGGAGCGGCCAGTCAAACACCCAGTGCCAAGCCAAGACCAAGCCTCCCTGCCTGGGTGAACCATGCAGCTCAGCAGCACAGCAATCACACCAGCCTTACCAAGGGCAAGCGGGGTGGGAATACGGTGATGTGTAAATACAGTGATGTCAATGTGTTTTTATACACACAGTCAGGACAGGACCAAAGCCAAATTTCGAAGTCTGCTTTTGTATCCTGTTGCGTTTTCTGTGACACATATTTGTGTTTCTCTCTCAAAATCATGTCCCACAACTGTATCCCAACGTAAGAGCAAATGAATTGCTTTTTCTCAAAGGTGTTTTGTTCTTACCAACAGTCAATTTTCAGAACCTAATGAACTCACTGAGTTTGTTTATGTTTCCAGAATAATTATAGGCTTTTTCAAATATGAAAACTTGTGCAAGGCAAATCTTTTGGCCATCATGTACAAAATCAAGTGTATTATTCACTGATCACAGGTACTGTATAATCTGTCTGGTCTGTTACTGGTGCTTCTATCCTGTGACCCAGTCAGCATCTTTAGAATCGAACGACATTACATTGATCTGTTTGTTGATGCATGGTTGCATTATGCTATTTACTAAGCTGATGTTGAAAGGATTTGCATTATCTCCTTTGCATTTTTCATAAAAATGTGAATGTGTTTTGCTGCAAATTTGATTAATGTTAAATTTTGATCTGAAACTAAAAGTATACAAACTGGAGTTGTTGTTTTTAAAACTGCTAATAGTTTGTCTACATCAGGGATGAGAATAAAATATGTTAATGTTTTCAATTATAATCTAATGAGAACCAGAGAAAGTTATTGTTAATATGGAAGTCAAACTTCTTAATGATTTGTATAATAATACCCCATAAGTGTTATTATAAGTGGTTATCCATTATTATATATGAGCAATTGTAACATTATTCTATCAATACTGATGATACAATTTATACATTTAGAAACCTACTTATACATTGTAGGTACAGTTAATTTTTTTTTCAGAAATCATCTTAAATACACTAAAGCAATTAAAATATTGTTTTAGAAATGCACTCATATTTTGCTGTAGATGCACTTTATCAATTTTGGATATGAATTATGTACTTATGAGTTGAAATTATATTTTATGATTTTTCTTAAATAAAGCCCAACTCTGTAACATTTAGAATCTACCTCCACATTGTGAAAATGATTTAAATTGAATATACATTTTTATCCCACAATTGCATTGAAGTAAAATAAGAAGATATTAAAAAACTGGATGATTTTTTTGTCATCAGTTCATATGCAACAAAGTATAAGGAGCATTATCTGTCCAAAATGATTTAATCAAAGCAACACTGCATGTTATGTTCGTTCAGTAGGTGATGCCACTTCTGCTCTTTTTCTTTTTGTAAGTGTGTGTGTGTGTGTGTGTGTTTCAGCCTCCTTTAACAGACATTTTACCAGCTTGAAACATCCCCAAACCTTCTTCAGCACAGACACATGTCGAGGCCACAGCATTGCATCCTGCAAAGTCTAACAAACCACCAGTAAGACTGACATGCTTGTGGTGCACAGTGGCACAATACTGATGTGTCATCTAATTTCACATCACACTGTGCTATTACAGAAAGGGAAGAAGAGAGGATAGAGTGCCAGGATCGGACCGTAGGAAAGGTACTGAGGAAGAATGGAAATTGGGGAAGAGAGAAAAAGAAGTGTGTGTGTGGGGGTGGGGGGGGGGGGGGTAGTGGGAAAGAAATCTCTGTCTCAGCAAAAGTTTTCATTAAAATTTTGAGACAAATGATCTCTGTGTCCTTCTCCTGAAGCTGCCTGGGGCGTCATGCTATTTCTATGCAAATAACAACCTCACGCCTTTGCTCCTATTATTTCTGCTGGAGCTGCTGCAACATGACCCAAGAGAGAGGGGGAGGGAGGAGGGAGAAGGGGGAGAAGGGGGAGAAGGAGGGGGGCATGGGTGATATGAAATGAGAAATAGAAATAAGAAGGGAAAATGAAGTAGAGGAGGAAGAGGGAGAGAAGGAACGGCAGAGAGGAGGAGAAGGAGGGCAGAGGAGACAGTCAGACAAGCATGGTGTGTGTGTGTGTGTGTGTGTGTGTGCAATGGACTCACTGAGGTGTGAAAATATATAACACTAGGAAAGAGAGAGAGAGAGAGGGAGAGATGGAGGGCTAAGAACAACACAAAGACACGGCCATAATTTGTTTGGAGGCTGCCTTTCTTGTAATATATGACACCCTCAGCACGGGTGCTTCCTCACAGCGCACTATTGTTTAACTGTATAGCACTTACGACACTATCAGGACCAGTCCATCTCTTGCACACACACCTCAGGATTTACGTACTGGGCCATTCCACTGCTGCATTCTGCTGCAAATGTAACACTGTGTGAAAACTGAAGCAGCAGATGAATGAATTTGCAACACAGTACATGATAGGATTGTACACTATATTCAGACTGGTTAATGTGACTGTAGTCGCATTTTTGAGGTGATATCAAATGCTTTGAAGTGACCATCTGTCCTAAAATGTCAAAATAAAATCAGAAATTGTCTGGGAGAAAAAAATATTTTTTTCAGTTACATAAAGGTAAAATGTGTGAAAACAGGTTGCAATTTAACATTTTAGCAGAGTAATGTAAATGGTAAGTGTAAGTTGTTATCACAACACCATACAAATGCAAGGGAGTTCCTTACCTTGTACTCAAGACAGCCTCAATTTTTTGTGCCATGGTTTTCCATAAGATGTTGGAAACTTTCCTCTGAGATTCTGCTCCGTGGTGACATGATTGCATCACATAATTTCTGCTGATTTGTCAACTACATGTTCATTCTGCCAGTCTCCTGTTCTACCACATCCCAAACATGTTCTCATGGATTCAGATATGGTGACTGGGGAGTTCACTGAAGTTCACTGAACTCACTGTCATGTTCATGAAACCAGTTTGAGATGACCTTTGCTTTGTGACAAGGAGAATTATCATGCTAGAAATAGCCATTAGAAAAGGGTAAACTGTGTGAAGGGATGAACGTGGTCAGCATCAATACTCAAAAAGGCTGTGGCATTCAAATCATGATTGATTGGTATTAAGAGCCCAAAGTGTGACAAGAAAACATTCCCCATGCCATTACACTGCCAGCAGCAGCCTGGACTTGTGACTGACACAAGGCAGGTTGGGTCCACAGCTGCAAAAAGTCACTGCAACGTCTACAGTAATATAAATCAGCAGAAAAATTGTGAACAAAACTGTAGTGTGTGCATGCTGTATTCTCAGCTTGCAAATTAAACTGTACAACTGTCATATAGTATAAGGTATAACTAGTTTTCACACACAGCCAGTGTTGGTGTCTGATTGAGCAATAACCAAATATCCACCATAACCAAGCGATTTGCTCTTGTGTTCTCGTCAGATAAGTGAGGGGCCGATGAAAGGTGGAAGACTGTGTGTGTGTGTTGTGTGTGTGTGTGTGTGTGTGTGTGTGTGTGTGTGTGTGTGTGTATCCATCCACCTGTGCAGATGGCACCCTGCCGGCTGACTCACCTGCTGCCCTGCGGGGGGTAACTAGCTAACAGCGCTGCTAACCCAAACAGCTAGTGAACTGTAAAACAACTGCAGTCAAAACATCAAGTCGATTAGACGCTAATTACGTAAGGTGCCATATGGTGCAACTGACCTGCATAGCCCCAAAAACACATGACTGTGTTTGTGTGTGCCGGTGGAAAAAAGGGAGGCCTGTGCTGCCTTGACACTTCCTTGTTAGTTATTTGCAGCAGCAGACGGAATCCATTATATTGAACAGGGTTTTTGCAAGTCACTATAAACACAGAGCTAACACACACACGTACAGGGATAAATTATCAGTATACGTCACAGGTAAAGAAAACAGATTTTACCTGTAAGTGCACCAAAGTACATAAATAGAACCATTTTACAACCAAAATGTAGCCACATCACCAAAATTCAAAAAAGAAAACTCTTTCTCAAATAACTCTTCACTTTAGGAAATGAAATTTGGGATCATACAGCTAAAAATGGCAGAACATGCTCAGCTGTTTAAAGCTAATAATCCACTATCCAGAAATTTTAGCACATAGGGCAGAGGTCATTGGCGTGCAGGAACCTGCAGCATTAGTGTTAGGCATTAAGAATTTGATGAGATGTACAAAGAAGGCTGGTTGATGATGATCATAATAACAAGTGTGTTCACTGGCTACCTGGCACACCTGCATCTCATCACCTGCATCAAGCACACTACAAATAGCTCTGTTCCTTTCCCACCCTTTGCCAGATTATTCCGTTGCTTCTTGGTCACACTCAAGGCTAGCATTACCACCACTTGATACGTTTTTTTAGTTCACGATCACGTAGTGGTTCCTGGTATTCTCCAATGCCTCATACCTGCCTCCTCCAGTGTAGCTTCTCTGATGTTTCATTGGCCCGATCAGCCTTCGAGCTGCCTCCACTCCGCGTGTCCGCCTGCTCTAAATCAGCCCCTCCCTGAACTCTCCCATGGGATCACTCCTCCTCGCTAGCAATTCCCCCTTATAAAAAGACTCTTAATCAAGCATTCTTTACTACAGTGCCCATTAAAAGAACTCTTTTCAAAACTGACAGCTGGTCTGTGGTTGTGTCGGTTATCTCCTCTGGAGTCCAACAGAAACTTTTGCCAACAGTTTTGTTCAGAATACTAACAGAATTGTATCATGATGTTACATTTCCACAGTGACAAACACAGATATAGGCATGTCCCTACAAATACATCACTATTAACCCTGACTGACAATGTGCACCATCACACAAACATCAACTCTCCATGCCTTAAAGCTAGCCTATGTACAAAGTAAAGGCAGGACAGTAAAGGTAAACACACATATACACACACACACACACACACACTATGCCTTCTTCCTCCCTCTCAATCCATCTGCTTCACGTTTGCATTTCATGCCTGCCGGCATTTTTTTGAAGTGGCAATACTTTGATGCAGACTGAGGGATACATTATCATTATTTCAATTTCCATGCTGAGGTGTTTTGTGTGTGCATGAGAGAGGGAGCGAGAGAGAGAGAGAGGCACAGATAGGAGGACAGAGTGGAGTACCAATATGCTGTGTGGTGAGGCTGTCTTCATAGACCAGTGTTTGTGTGAAAATAAAGACACTGAAGGAGAAAGGCAGAAAACAAAGAGATTTGGGGGGTGTGGAAGGTAAACAGAGGGGAGAACCATCATACAGAGAAGGGAAGAGGAAGAAGAAGAAGAAGAAGAAGAGGGGGCAGAGATAGGTGTGCAGAGGAAGTGGCATGAGAGAGATAAAGGCAGCAGCAGAGTGCATTGCATTTTGACATGGCCATTCTAAAGCGTAAGCCTCTCCCGCAGCTATCTGCTTTGTGCTGGGCTCTTCCACTTCTATCTCTCCTTCTATTTCACACTCTCTCTACCCACAGCCCTCTCACGCTGTAGGTGTGGCCATGTTCCAGGGCTGGAACTTGTTAACTCTACCTGATTAATATACAAAAGATCATGATGTGATTCCTTCCACACTTGGTAGACTAGTAATAATGTGTCTTCTGATAATAAAGTTCACTGCAAACAAGACTGTGAATCTTTGGTTGTAAAACAATATATTATTCATTATGACAGCTGAAAATGAGTTGATGCTTGATTTTTCACTTTATTCTTCTCAAACAATCAACACCAGTGACATATTTGAAACAAGCACTGAGTTCAACCCTAACCCCCTAACTCTAACTGAAATGTCTGATATGACAAGTCTGGTATCCAGCTAGTGCCAGCTTGTCCATGGTTTGATGATGAGTATTGTCTGCCATCTTTACAGATACTGTGTGAAATAGAAAAGACAGAGCAATAAACAGGCACAAATGAACAAGCTCCATGTTATAATGTTCTCAGGAATCCTCCCCCTCTCTTTTTTTTCCTTCAGTTTTAAACTCTCTCCATTCCCTCCTTCTCTCCCCCTGTCTCTTAATTCAAGGCAGAGCTGCTGCTGCCACAACCATATTTTAAGTCTGACTCAGTGGTGGGCTCCACATTTCAGGGGAAGAAACAGAGATATTTAGGCAGTTTCTAAAGCTTGGAAGAATGATAAGGCTACTTAGCAGTGGGGTTCAGGATTTAAGAAGTCTTTTTTCCTGATGACATAGAGAGATGCTTTCTAGGAAACTGACAACAGCAGTTCTATTTATTTTTTTCCTTATAATGTCTTTGGACATTATTAAGTGTCCAAACACTGCAGGTATAATATGTAGATTATACAAATCAATACAATTAAAAGTGAATTCTGTTTCAAAGTGACATTTGGTGTAACTTAATATTGTCACTAAAATGTCTCTCTTGTCTGTACACATATAGTCTTATGAGTTCAGGTGTTGCCACATTACTCTCTAATGCTTGAATTTCATAAACACGGGACAGCATATATAAAATTATAGTTGTCAGCCCAGGGGATTATCAGTTTTCAGTTTATACTTCCTTCTATTACTGCCTCTCCCAAGGCAAAGACTTGCAGAGAGTTAATAATATGTCCATTTTTCTAAAAAAAACATTTGTTAAAAACCCAATAAAAGTGCAGAATGAAACTGCAGCCCCAGGGCTTAAGTTTAATGTCTGGGCTGCAGAAACATTCTACTTCCTGTCTGCTTGAACCATCTTAAAACAATCGAAAGTAGCGATGGAATCCGGGGTATCTTCCTGTAGCCATGTCTGTGAGAAACACATAACACTCCACTCACAGAGGTCCCTCTGATTCCTCACTAGTGCCACCAGCTAATCCATCTTATTGTCCAGTGATTTTGTCTTTCCCATCTCGACAGAAGAGAGCTACGCTCTTCTCCATCAGTCTCTGATCTGGACCCAGCTCTCGTCCCTTGTAGCATTGCTCCTCCTCTGCTACATCTTTTTGTCCTCCTGATTTCCATGGTGATGTCCGTTATTCATGCTGCATGCAAGCTTGCTTTAGTATGATTAGCTGGACCCTGGTGTAAACAATGCAACTGTGAAGTCTTAACCGTGTCAACAAAGTTTGTGATTGAAATTCTAGTATGTGAGATACATAGAGTCCAGTATTTGACACCCCCTAAAGAAATAGGAAACAATTAAAACTGCATTTTTTATATGGTCCTTATATGGTTTATATGGTCCTAAGGTCACTAGAGTTCATCTGACCATCACCGTAACTATAAGTCACTAAAAGCTGCTATATAGATGACCTATCTCACTGAGTGTTGCTTTTCTTTAACAAGAGGACAGTCCCATATTAACCTTTTAGTCACTTTGCAAATAAATTCTAGATATAGATTTCCTCATTTAGTGGATACAAAAATAAGAAAAAAGTCCCTCAAGTGTCCTATCAGCTGTGAACAATGTTTAAAGGCATTGAGTGATAAGCTTGTGCTCTAGCCAGAGGCAAAGCTGGACTCACCCACAAGTAACATGAACTTGTTTGTTTGTTCTCATTTGGTAAACTTACAACACTAGCAGAAAAAATAAGAAATCAATCTGTATTTTTTCCTTCAAAACACCTCACACATTCAATCCATACATTTTTTTATCCTACTTCCATGATATAAACTATTTAAAAGCTACCATCTTAAACTGAGGTTAGAATTGTTCAACCTCCTCTACAATTCTGAACAAGGGTTTGTTATTTACTCTGCATCTTTCCATTCATTAAAAGGAACCAGAATGAATCCTAAACTATTACAGCTCTGTCTTATCAATGCTGAAGTTAATGACAGCCATAAAGCACCACCATTCTCAATCTTACATTTGTTCCCTCTGGATCACTATCATCCATATGGAATTCATTAGAGCAAATATGACCTGACCAGGTGTGTGAGAGAGAGAGAGATCATATGCAGGGTCTTGATGCGACACTTGGTGTGACTATTTGCAAGTCTAGAAAGATTCAGAGACTGACCAAACCCTGCTTTGTTACCACCAATCATCATCCACCTCACGTCTCCCTCTACAAATTTCAGGGATACACTAAGACTGTCAAATAAGTGCAGAAACTGGTCATTACCAAGGAAATGAGAGGACCCTTTGCTTCAGTGTGTGGATTTGAAGAAAAGGCTTTGGAGGGTGGCCCTGCACACACAAACAGCTGCTTAATAATAATGCATTGTTTATGTGCAGTTTGAACCCACAGCAGATCTTCCCTGAAGGAGCCTGGACTGAGAAATTTGAGATTAAAGGTACAGGAACAGTTGTAGCAAGGTTTAATTCAACCAGCCTCATCATCAGTGCTTGCTCTCTCTTATCATTCTTGGAAGTTATAACACAAGTACATTTAAGCATCTTTATCAACAAAACCAATGTTCAACAGTAATACATTATAGTGTTGACAGAAATTACAAGCATTAAATGCCAGAATAATAAAAGTATTAGGGATAGAAAAGAAATACTGCACATTACACAAAAACACAAAGAGAAATAATTTACAGGGTGTCTCTTTGATTTAATCTTTGTAATGATATAGTTCATACGTGGAAAAATATGAGATGTAAAAAAAATGACATTTATGGAATTTGAAATATAAACAAATGATTCTTGAATCTTCTGGAATCTGAAGATTAGAATCACAAGGAAGCAAATAGGTCTTTGTTACTTCACTGTACTATTTGAAGATTCATTTAAATCTTGCCAAAAACTTGACTACTATTATAAAAAATGCAGTTGTTAAAAATAGGTTTTAAATGCCTCTCATTGTTATTATCTAACAATAATCAGAACCAAGAGAACATAGAGTACAGAACATATAATTATAAAAAGCAATTCCACAATTAACTGTAAATACCACAATTAAACTGTTCAACTGTACATTAGGCCCATCTGTTTCCATAGTGGCATCTTAAAACTGTAGGCTGTTTTGATTTGTTGCTGAGGTGTCTGACTGCAAATTCAGAGCCCACTGCTTTAATGCCTCTGTGACCATTATCTAAACTAAACTAAGCTAAATCAAACTAAACTAAAATCACTTTTTTTGTCTCAGAGGCCATCACACTTGATTCAAATATGGATAAACTTCATGATTCCCCCATGGGAGACAAATGGGGACTATGAGAGGAAGAAAGCAGGATATAACAGGATGCCGCCATGATCTTGGCTAAAGTCCAACACCCAGTTCTACTTTACCTTTATTTAGTGCCATAATTAGAAGAAAAAATGCATTAAAGACTTAGAATAAATGAACCATAAAAAACAGGAATATAGGTACAGTTTTTCAAGCAATATTCGGCTTATTTCCTTGGTACCTATCTTTGGCACTGATGCAATGACTAGCAGAAATTAACTGGTTTATATATTATTTAATTTCTTCTTACAAAAAATCTACATATGTTTGATTCCATGTTGCACACACAAACTCCACTGTGTCTGTTTTATGTGTTTTTGAATAATTACAAAATGAATTATCAAATAAATGCTTAATGGGTCTTCAAAAGAGATTGTTTTTTGTAATATAATATAATATTAAAATTAATTTTATGCTTCGCAGGTGCATTTTCTGTATTAACAACACACACACTTGGTCATTCTTGCCACAGCACTGGTGGAGAACAGTTGCAGCATGACAAGATGACTTCTGAAGAAAAAGAAGGACACCCATAGGTGCTGTTGAGGTACTGCAAATCTCACCCACTCACTCATGAATATGAACATGCAGGTGGTGACCAAATCAGACAAAAGAGTGTCTATGCTCATTTTTTTCTGTGCTCAAAGATACTTCAAAGCTCTTAACTACTGACAAATCATTTGATTAATTTTTGAGCACACACTCACTGCAAGTTGGTGAGGGACTGTCATGGGCTTTGAATGAATTATATATCAACACATTGTCAGGTTTGGACTTTATGTGATTCAAATACAAAATATACAATAAATCATATATATTATGTCCCAATGTCAAATCATAAATTAAAAAAAAATCACATAGGCACACTTCCCGCTGGGCTGTGCTTTTGCATAGCCAGGATTTGCTTCTTCTGGTCACTGACTGAAACAGATTCATTGACCCACAGAAACACACGCTACCTTGACGGAGTGACAGATTGGCAGCAAGAGAGTGGGACAGTCCTTTTGATTTTGTTGCCCCTCGATATCAAACCATGTCAAATGTGCCCTTACAGTAGTGACAAAGGACCTGTCTGTCCATATGTTTCAGCATGATAGCATAGAATGAAGTGTGGTAGGCTGGTATCCCCTTGTTCTCCCTCACTCTGTCGTTCTTTCTCTCACTCACACACAAACACAGACACACACCTCAGAGGTACATTCTTTGTCCAGCATTACAAGTCAAAATGTTCCCTTTATTATAAAACAGGTCCGACTCGTCTGATTCCCCACTACATGATAAGTGTTAATTAATCCCAGCCAAACACAATGCATTTACAAATGGGGTCTATATGTAATGCGGACTGCCAAGTACAAGCAGATGCGGATTGACATTTTTTGTTTTCTTTTCCATAGCTGTTGGGGAAAATTATAGAGCAACAGTGCTGCTTCGCTGTTAATAATGTTCTTTTTTTGTTGGGAACTACAGGTCATCGCCTTTGTTTGAATGCTATACACTAAATACTAGGTGTATAATGATGTACAGTACTTGCTCATTACCTGTTTGCACTTGTTACACAGTAATGGAAATTACACACAAGCTAAGTTATGAATCAGTAAGTCATTAGCTTGAAATTCAAATCTATTTTCATACCATGTTTTGCTCATTTAAGACAACTGTCGTGCAACAGCTCTAATACTCCATAATAAAATGCAAACAAGGCTGCTAATGTTTCTTTCAACTTTCATTTGATATGAGGGCAGATAAATTGTAAGATCAATTTTATAATTAAAATAAATATTAAAGGGAAAATTGTTTTTTTTTCTTGTTATGATTTTAACAGCATGGATGCTGACTGCTGATTGATAGAATGGTCTTGCATGAATGCCTTCAAAGTGTTGCTTGTGCTACTTGTTAGCTTGTAGTCTCCAGTTGTTGCACAAAGATATGTGGTTGATTTTAATAAAAGTGACAATTAGTTTAATGGATTCTAAGTCATTAGTCGGTCATAGTACTCTGCGTAGTCAAGAATGTACAAGGTCCAGTCACTTTTCTGCCAACTATCATTCTCTATGATGCTTCATTTACATATTTATTGTTGAATCTACATTGTTTGTCAATGGGGACATTTTGAAAAAGTGTTATCTTTTCTAACAGGATCTTTAAGAAGTACGAGGTTCACCTCCATCTAAGAACTTTGCTCCTCAGACAAACCCTTCAATATGTCGACTCTATCCTGTTCCTGTTGTGTTGATGCTTATGGTTTTACTATAACTTTATCACCTTTTGATATTACTGTTCAACCATGTTCATTTTACAACTGCAACTACAACTGCAGTAAAAGTAATTACTCCCCATTCAAATTAAACTGATTACTCTTGAAGTATATAATTCTGATTGAAGTATATAACTGTTTCGATTATCAATACCGTTTTGGTAAGTATAGAAAGTTTCTTAAATATCTTTCTCAGTAAACGATACTTAAAATTCAGTTTTATAAAAATTGTAGCAAAAAGGGATTCAGCTGTAGGTTAAGTTGCAGCAACATCTGTCAACCTGTTTACAGCCAGGATGAATCTTGTTGCTTGAGTTTCTTGCTGTGTTTGAGCTATTTCAAACACATCCCGAGATCTCTGCTTTTAGTAATGTTGCTTTGTTACTGTAACAAACCGAACCAATGGCTGGTGCAACTACAAGAACAATCCAAATTTCAATATGTAGTTTAATATCAAGTTTTAGTAAACTGTAGTATGTAGCACTGCTGAGTATGCCAAATGTTATCATTGAAGTGTAGTGAAGTAAATTTCTGGAAGAAACAGTGCAGGGACAATCTTAAAAGATTTTTTTTAAATATAGAAAAGCAAAGGTTCACAATGTGCACACAAGTACAAACAGAGGACTCCAGTCTAACATTAGTGACACGTTCAGTCACTGATGCTCTGTGCCATTTTGTTTAGCATGGAAACTTTTTAAGACCTGTCACTCTGAGGAAAGAAAAAAGAAGTGTTGTCAACGGCTTGAAGGATATGGGAGTTTATTGAGATGGAAAATGGCTGCTGGTTAGTGTCCTGGGCTAAGTAAATGATATAAAAGCCAATCCCAGTGTCTTAATGGCCTTCATTCTTCTCTGAGGGGGTGGAGGTAATTATAAAGTTCATTACTGTAATGAGATAGGCAGCGTTTGAGAGAGAGCCATCAGTAACTGGACCGAGACACAGCGATACAACTGTTGATCAAGTCGCTGGAACAGGATTTGAGTGAGGTTAGGACAAGTTCTGATGATGTCATTTGTTCCTGAAATACTTTCTCAGCTGACATGATGGATGACCCTGTAATCTTACTGGTGGCGCCTTAAAATTTCTTTTGCTTGTGACGCATGATTTGTATCGTCATTGGCATCCTGCAAGTCTTTAGACCTTGACAAATATTAACTTTCAAAAATGTCAAATGCTTCATGTATTGTATCATATACTCAACATGGCTCTCACTAATAGATTAAAGAATATACAGTACATTACATATAATATAAATCAAAAACCAGCATGGCCAAATTCTGTATGTTTCGATTTTTTTGTTTGTGATAAGTTACAATGTTAATAATTACGTTGTGCTTGTATACATTATGTTATTACGACAAGCTAAAATTCACAATAGTGATTTTACAAGCTTCCCAAGTTTAGCAGGCTGTTTGGAAATTATGTCACATTACTCATTTGAACTAATGTGTTCAGTTTGTTTGAAAGTTTCATAGTCACAATGTACTTTTTCATAAAATAAATTGTTGCATTGTCATTCAAATGTAATACACTGAATATATCAGTCAGTGGCTCTGTCACCTTTCATATTCCCATGATTTCTGATGCTAATTCTAATTGTCCTCAGTTGAATAGTAAATTAGGTATCAGCTTGAACTGATACCTACAGTTCAGGACAAAACTAGGCCAACACATGCACTGTTTATAAGGTTAATAGCCTAATAGCCAGCTATTTGCGATGGAGTTATCACATCAACAAAGCCAGAGAAACTATTGTGGCCTCTGTAGTCTTTTAATAAGCTTTTAATGAGGAAGTAACGCACTGTGTAGCTGAGCTGACAGCATCATCAGTGAGGGGCACTCCACTGCTAAAAGTCACTGATTTGGTGAGTGACAATGCTGTATATCAGTAGAGTCAGTTTACTTTTGATTAGTTGTTAAAGATTATTTTGTATATACAATATACTAAAGGCAAAAAACTATCAACCAGACAGGGATTGAGACTTCAGACTACAGTTACAAAAAATAACAGATATGTAAATGTTAAGAGGAGTGAAATGATCTATACAGAAATTCAGTCAAGTTTATCCAGGCTTGTCCCTACCTTGCAAACAGGTGCAACATCCTCTAAAGTTATAGTTAGTTATTCATAAGTAACACACAAACCTGTAGCTCATGTGATGATGATCAACATGTTGAAATATGAAAGGAATGTCTGACTTCACTATTGTATTTTTTTTACTGTTTAATTATCAGTGATCCGGCAAACATCCTCAGCTTCTTTGACTTCACCTATGGTAAACTTTTTGTTGGTAAACTCTGGAACGTACAACTTTTTACAAATTTACCAGGAAGGCTCAAAGACATCATTACTTTTCAAACTCATTACATTTAATGAACTCATTTTCGCTGTTAACTCAGCCACATTTACCTTGAGGACTAATGCATAAAACAGTTCTTATGTGGATAAATTAAAACCAAACTGTGAAAATTGACTTATGCAGAATCTATAAAACTAACACTTAACTCAAAATCATTTCAGTTACAGGTTCGTTGTTGTGCTGTGAGACGATTAACAATAACATTTAGTCACTCGGCTGTGCTAACACACACACTTGCTATAATGCTGGAAGCTTGTATGTTGGTTGCTCATTGATTTATCCCCCAGAGACATTTGGCGTACAGTAGGTGTTACTTTTAGACAATGGTAACAGCCATGTAGATAATCCTCATTATGTTTTATTCATAAAAAGTCCTTAACTGTGCCATCCCACACATTCAATTTAAGGTGTGTTCTCATGGTCGCAACATCCGTGTAATCTGTTGTAACCCTTTCTTAATGTATAACCTTTCCCTAAGTGAGATATCTATGCTGCTGATCATAGGTTTGGTATCAAGGATATCAATATCTGTTCTATCTATTTCTGAAATAATTCACCATTATTAGGTTTCTCAAGATAAAATAACACACAAGTAAGCCTGCATTACAATGAAATCATGATGCTAATCTGCTAATTTAATGGGGAAGAGGACAACAAAGTTGATCCCAACAATAACTTCTGTTTACAGCAACTCTACAGCTTCAGTGTTTCTCTCCCTGTCATTATCACCAGGTCTGTTGAGGTTTCATGGACAAGTTAGTTTAGAAAGGTCATAAACATGTTATTTTGCTTTTTTCCAATCTACAAAGATTCTGTCTCACACACCTGTCTGAGGCATTTAAGGGACATCTTTAAATTAGGGGTTGTACAAAATAACCTACAGAAAATATCCTGGGTTGCATTACTATGAAGCACAAAACAATGTTGCAATCTCCTAGTGTGCTTTTATAACCATACCCTATTGTAACATTTTTTATTCTTCTAATAGCCATAAATTTCCACTATTTTTTCAACAGTCTCACCTGTGTGAACTGTTTTAAAGTTTTACTTTGAAGCAAAAGAGAAAAAAGGAACACTGGAGTAAGAAGATGGACTCAAGTGGCTCTCTTTTTGTCTGCACGAAAGAACATAAAGCTGAAATTTTGACTGCGACTCAGTCAGTATAAAATATGTCTGATTTCCACTGTGAATTATACCGGCTTCTGGCAGCTGATTTATTGAATAGGAGGGCTACATTTGTAATAAAGCATAAGAAATTATTGCCCGGTGTTAATATTGGAGATTTGATTGAAATGGATAGAGGGGCCGTTGGAAATTGGACAGTAAATCACTATGTTCCAGCCGGGCTTGCTATTCTGAGAGGCTCGCACAGATATTGACAGATAATGTGTTTTTTTTCTTTTGCTTTGATTGGTCATTATAGAAACATTTTTTTTCATTCGCATTCCTACAACCATGATAGTGTTTTAATTGTGTGAATTTCTGCTTCAAGTTTAAAATTTGCTGAATTTTCAACAAAGCTCAACAACTTAAAACTTAAAGTTACTTAGTTACTTAAAGAGGGGTAAACGGTAGGGCCATAGCTTCCACTAAGGACACTGAGGTCATGTTTTAAGTAATATTTTTGAGAATTTGAGGGCTTTAATCCAATGAGACAGAGTTGACATTCTGCAAATACACACAATGGGTGTTTTAAAGCAAAAGAGGGACATTCGAGGAAATATGCTTATCAAGTTTCTGGCAGAGTTGAGTGAGAAAATTGATACCCTCCATGTCTGTACTGTAAATATGATGTTAAAGCCAGCAGACAGAAAACAGAAACTAATAGAGGGTGTTTAGAGAGAGAATTTTGAGAGTGTTCTGTTTTCATGCAAAATACCTCGGAACCAATGTATTATGTTTGCCTGCATGTCATTGTCAACATGTGTATGCTCTCCCAGCCTTCTTGATGACTGAAGAAAAAATATCACAGTTTACAGTGTGGTTATTAAGAACAGACATCCTACATCCAATCCTCTGCATTGTGTATTTGTAATACACATGTACCCTCCACATATTGAAAAATGCAGATTCATATTTACTGTGTCAATAAACCCTTTACAATAGATTTTAATTGTCTGACTGGTAATAGAAGGGAAGGAGCGGAGAGCAGACAGAACTTGCTGCTGTGGCATGAAGACGTTGTTAATTCCTTCCCTTTATCAGACTTGGTCGACACTGGCCAATCAATACTCAGTGTAGGCTGATTATAGTGGGATACACCCCTGCTTTCCTGAACTCTGTGCTTCATCCTGATCAACAGGGTTCATCAAAGGGATTCTAATATGGATTTATGAACATGATTTCAAGAAAAGTATATAGTACAAATTCTAATAGTTGAATGGTCATGAATGCATTTAAATTTCATTGTATAATGTTTTATGAGTGATGCTTTAGTGTATCAGGAATCATGGGTGCATGATAATTCATTAGTACCACTGATGCTGCAGTCAAAACAAGACATTTTCATGTGTAATTGAAAATACTGTATTTTAATGGTCAGGATGGTTTGAAACATTAAAAATTAAACCTTGACCCAAAGTTCCAGAGTGCTTTTCCATGCTTACTCTGGCCTGCCTTAAAATGACAGAATATTCTTCACTTCCTGCCCTCAGCAATTTAACCACTTTGGCCAAGAAAAAAATTACCTTTAGGAAATAGATTTCCTTTATTCTTTTTTGCAGTTTGCTAAAAGAGATGCAGTTCAATTTCCTCACGTTCTCAAATCTAATATGTTTTGTGAAGCCAAAAATGTCATGGACAGACTGTACTCTGATGTATTGTGGTCAGAAGGCAGTGTTCTTTGGCTTAAACTCATACACAGTTGGAAAAATGAGCAATATGAGCTTCATTAATGACCTGAGGAGGACATATATATATAAAACAACAACCATTTCATCATTCATGTATATTAAAAAAAATTTAAATTTCCTCTGTTAAATACAAGTGTCTTCATTTTGAAAATGAATAATACAATTTGGTTGATACAGCAAGGTGTTGGTCTAAGAGCTGGGAATTTTGAAAGCTCAAAATTACACCAGGCATCTTCATCTTTGTTTTTTTTTTAACAGTCCCAGTCCCTTTAATGCCCTCTTCTTCCTTAAAAGCATTTTGTTTAAGCAGGAAATGCATTCAGTAGCAGAAGCAATTGCCCTCACTGAAATGGCTTTTTCAGCAGTTTGTTATACTGTGCACTGTAGGGCTCAACTGAAAAACACTCTGTCCTTTTGTAGGCATGTATACACTCTTGCATACATTGCATTTGTGCATATATGGCATCTCCATCTGGAGCCTCAGATAATACAAAAAATATTGCATGTATCTTTCTGCCTGTCCATGTCTTTTGCACAAATGGAGTACAACAGAGATTACTTCTGAAAGCATTTTATTAAATATTTGAATGTGAATATAGTTTGTATGGCCTTCTACAGTCTTGCTAACGTAAGGAGTCACCTTTTGCATCTTTGTTTTTCATTTGTGCATGCTGATACTGCCCTTTCTTTTCTTACATTTCCAGATTGTAGTCTACCTCCCTACATCACATCTGGTCTGATCTGAATAAGTCTGAGTAGTCCCTGAATATTATATCACTTTTAAACTTCCCAACCAAGAATAATCTTACAGTTACATAAAAGGTGCCAATTGGACTTTAGCTCAATATATTAGTTATTTAATTTTCAATGCTGCTACAATGAAGACTCATGCCTGCCATTTTTACGTGTGACATAGATTCGGGTTTGCACCAAACAAATCAGTTTTTTTATTTCTTCATGCAGACTTCAGGCTCAGTTTGCGACAAGAACAGCCTCTTTTGTCAACTTAAGAAGGTACCACAAGGCAGGAGGACTGCAAGACAGGCAGCAAGAGTGTGAGGCTGGTGAAGATTCATTGGTCTCACACACACACACACACACACACACACACACACTATGTGTGTATATATTTTCCGCATGGCAAAGGCTAGGGTTCCAAACTGTAAGAGGATTAGTGACTTGAAAAAGGTAGCCGTCATTTAATTGAAGGCTTACCAGCAGCCAGAAAAAGGCTAGCAGTCAAAGTGAAGGTATAACCCAGCCCAGAACATCCTGTTGAGACCACATTTGCCAACATCCATGTGTTTCCTTATGCCTGCCTTGCCCGCCTTCTTCTCAACCTCAGAGGCACGCATCATGTTTTATCACTGAGCTTCAGCTTCTTAAAGACGTTTACACATTTTGCAATTTTTAATCTCCTCAGCTCACTAAGAAAGGTGCCTTCAACTCATAATATTCAAAAGCTGTGATCTTTGCAAACTGCTCAGGCCCTGAATCCCTCTTCCCTTTGCCTGGGAGGAAACCAGGCCCATGTCAAGAGTTTATGATACATGAGGTGCTGTATCTGTCTTTGTGACACTTTTACTGGGATCACAACTACCCATAGCCATACAAGCACAGCCTGCCAGTGGGTCCTGTCATCACATTGTGGACATTCATCCCCACAGTATTTTGACACTGGACCCTCAAGTTAACTTGGTGTGTGGGATCAGTGTGGAGCATGTCGCCACCAAACCTCAGCTCATAATTTTAATTGTAATGTTTACAGCTTTCATTTCATTTAAAAGTAAAAATGAACACAGTCTGCATCACCACCACCACTGCTGCCACTAGTATGCTTATACTACAACTGTTATTATTGCTGCTGTTTTTCTTATTCAAATGTGTCTGGGTGTTACTCAATAAAACTATGAAAATGTTGTATGATGACACATCATGGAGAAGAGAAGAATCATTAATATTGATTTTGTCATGGTCTGCCCCTAGAGCTCTGCACTCTTGTTTCTTGTCTCTGTAGTTATTTCTTGGTATCTTCAGTTTGGATTTACTAAGAGTATGAAGTAGTTTTCGAAGCCAGTCCTGGTCCAGTATTTAACTAATTAATTAAACTTGCCTGCATTGCACATACCTTTCTGGAAGACCTTTCTCCATAGAAAGGTCTTCCAGGGATGTAGGAGACATCTTGTATTCAGCAGTTTAACTACCAGGTAATTGAAGTTTTCTATGGAAAAAAATATAGAGACAGACACAAATTATGGCTCAAAGCAAAGTATTTTCATATATCTTCAAACATGCTTTCAGGGGATCTCAATCGATTTATGCAGTAATGATTCGATTTAACTGATCTCAAATTTTATCTGAGGTTTGTTTCATTCTGTTGTTTCTGAAAGGTTTTGAGTATTGATATGCATCTCTGTGTTATCAATGCATCAATAAGTCCCTTAATATTGAAACATATACAGATACTACAGCCATAGAAAGTGTTATCACACATACTCATACACACATACTACATATACACTATTGATCTAAGCCTACAGCCCCAACCACACACACACACATACACACATACAGAATATCTGACTAAGCCCTAGATCCAAATTGCTGGATGCAGTGGTATTACACACAGCCAGGCTCTTCAGTAATGAAAATTACAGTGTAGCAGTCATTATTTATGGCTCTATCAAATCACACAGCTCTGGCTGCTCTGCCAAAAGCACCTGGAAAGCTTGTTGAATGCGAGCCTGCAACAATTTCCAAACCTGTAATTGTCACCATGATACCAGTGCTGTTTGCTATCGGTATTGATCATCACACACATATGACTACTTATGGACACAGAATTGGCCAATAGGAATGGATGTGGACCCGCGACCTTTAACACCAGTTTGCGACCTCTCATCACGTCTACCCTGGAAGAATGGAGACAATGTTTTATTCATTCACATTTTGAGAGAGTGATTGAGATGGGCAGATGAACGCATTGATTTACTGCCATTAACTCTTAGATTTTGTGCAAGTTTGGTTTTGGCAGCGCAGTGTTTAAAGCGCGGCAGATGGTGTGATTTTAGAACTGGTGGTTACAATGCCAAAATGATAGAGGAATATCATAATCTGTCTCGGCAATCAACATTTATTTATAAAGTGAAAATAATGAATGTTTCATACTGTATATTTCATATGAAAGTGTTTACTGCAGATATTTTTATAAAAAAGGATTGGTGAGATGTATTGGATGCCACTGGGGAGGCTCTAGATTTTTTGTCTGGTACTAAATAATTTACAAATTAGTCCTTATACAATAATAGCACTAACCCTTTGCAATATGCATTGACTTTAACACTAAAGTTCACCAAAAAAAATTACAGAAGGCAAAAGGAGAGTAACTCTGCGCCTACTCCTAATTTATACTGTTCAGTACTGTTCAGTTCACAAGTCATTCATATAATGTCACTAATGTGTGTATTTTTAGATTCCATTAAATGAAAATGTTTTAGTGTGTCTGGTGTGCAGCCTATGATGGAAGCTTTATAGACTCTCTCCGTCCAATCAAACCAACTCATGGTCCCATAATGCCACTGTATACTGTACAATATTTTACTGTAGCTAATTAGCTCACAATGCATTCAGTATTAAGGACTCCCTTAAGTACTATTCAAGCCTTTTTTCCCAGCCAATCTGAGTCGTAAGCCGAGTCATTAGCTCAGGCCTGTGTGCCATTGGTTTAAAATGTAACAGCCAACGGGGGACCTCGTCAGTCTAATTCCACAGCATTATTGGAATTGTTTTCACAACACTGATCAGATTATAGCTCAGTGGGGGCCTCTTACAGCATGGTACACACAACTTAGTCCCCTGGGTGGATTTAATATTTAGTTGTTGGAAGGGAAAATAGTAGAAGCCTGCTGTCTATACCAATCTACAACAATCCATACGTTGGTCAATTGCAGACAAGTTTTATTTTTTCAAATAGAAAAGATTTATCCAGGAGTAAAGGGTAAGGGCAGACATGCTTATCTAGGCAAGTCGTCTGTTAGTCACTGGGCCTTTTCATCCTCCTGGCACTTTCTGTCCATCCAGCACTTTCATCCAGACTAAGATGTCTAAACAACTACTGGCAAAATTGACAACACATTTGCAGTGACCTTGTCATAAGACAATTAAACATTAACAACGGGAAATTATTGACTAGTAAGTGACTTGATAAGTGTGCCTTGTTGCTTATACTCAACCAGTCTTAAGATGTTTGAGAAATACATATACAGATTTGATTTTTTTTTAAAAATTAACTTATTTTTGATGCCAGTTTTATTAAGGGAATAACTGGCTTCATCATATTTTATAGTTAGAGTTTATACATTTATACAGTTAATTGCTATTACTTTAGATATTGTATTTCCCACAGCAGCAATTTGGCAACTTTACAAACTCACTTATTAAAATTGTTTCCTTATTATGTTTAACAGAATGAAATTCTTCCAATTTTTAGTTTTGCTCAAAACGTAGGTTTCCTGTCAAGAAATGTATAATTCAACATCAAATATTGATATTTGCCTCAAGACATTAGTCGAACTACAAATCATTCACATCACAACTTTATTCTGACTGTGCACATTATTCTTAAAAAGATGTTTTGCAAAGTTGTATCATCTAATTTTACCTTTATTTTTATTCTAAATCCTTATTCATTAACTCTGCTAAAAAAAACTGATAAAAACATTTGTATTGCTAAGACTGTTAAACCATAATGAGTAGATTATACAGACCACGCTGTCACTTTGGTGCAGCCCTCACTGTTTCCTTTGTTGTGCTCACACTCTATGCCAATGTTTATAATTGTGCGGCTGTGATTGGCATTAATGGAACCAGATCCTGCACATTTGTATATTTCAGTGGCTGTTAGTGTGATGGGACAAGGTGTGAAAGACAGTCCCAGCCGGTTTGTTGTTCTAATTTAACACCTTCCCGGTGTTCTCACTCCAGTGATGAGGTTCAGTCTGGATTTGAGGGGATGTGAGGATATGAGTTTGACTTGTAAATTAGACTGCAAATATTCAGTGCCATTTTATTGAAAACCCAGATAATAGTTGTATTACATTCTTGTTTTCAATGGAACATGTTACTCTCCCGTTGATGCTACATCATAAGGATGGATGGAATTCTGAAGGCACACACTGAATAACTGAAACAGCTTCTTAAGTTGCCAGAAAAATGGATTTAAGTAAACTTAAATATTACAAAATATCAGCAAAAATCACTGTCATTGCTTTAGTATTATCTGTCTGGATATGCAGACAGATGGAAAATTCAATTCCAATATAGTGAAATTTAATTGAATAATAGAAGAGTTTCCACTTACTATTTTATGACTTACAGTTCAGTGTTTAACAAACTGCTTAACAAAGACTGATAAAATCATACTGAGCTTTGAAAAGGAGCTAAAAACCTGTATCCCTGTCTTATGATAATTCAATTTACTTTTAATATTCTAAAATAATATATTATGTCCTTATCCTTTATTCTTTCATATTTTATGGCATGTTATTTATCTCTGTGATGCAAACCTGTGTTCGTCTCCAACTAAACCCATTTTTAATCACTCCCAGAAGCAGCTTGTCTTGCATTCTTTTTATCAAACATTACTGAATAAAGTGATTGAAGCTGCTGGTTTTTGACCTCAGCACTAACTGCAACGAGGAAAAAGAAAGTTGTCGTAATATATTATATATTTATTCAGACCCTATTCTCTCATTCATGTTACACTGTGTTATATTCTTAAATCATAAGCTATGTAAAGGGTGAATCTTTGATCCAGCCAAGGTAGGGGGGGCCCTTATTTTTTTCAGAATACAACGTATCTCATCCAACTCTTCATGACTTCCAATTTTCAACAGAAAAACAAAAAACAAAACGTGTCCCTACTGTCATACTGTAACACGGATGCAAGCAACTGTAAGTAAATGAGCATAATGGATTTTGACACCCATATTTTACAGTGTGGTACTTTATTGAGGTAGCTTCTGTTCATAGCCAGTATGGAGATGATGGATGATTACAACCAACAGCTTTCACACTGAAAATGTACATATGCACTTTCAATATTATCTTAAGAAAGACTTGAAAATGTGTCGCTGTCCTTTAAATTTAAAATTTTCTTTATTTTCTTTGTGAGCATGGATTTGGTGGTGTAGCCCCACAACTGAATTGGGTTTTTTTGTTGTTTTTTTGTATCAAATCTTGTCCACCACAGCCTGAACTCCATCTTTTACAAGTCAGTATTCTCCACCATGCTCTCAAGCCCCCCACCTCCCTTGCTCTTGCTTTATATGAGCTGCTCTCTCCTCTCCAAGCTGCCCGCGCTGTCTTTCTAGTGTCTCCTTCAGACTGCTGCTTTGCATGCTCAGTGACAGCCGATCGATATCCCGCTCTCAGTGTCTGGTGAGCCAGGCATCACCGCTGAAATAACAACCACTCGGCCTGTTTGTATAGAGCAGTCTCTCAACTCGTCCAGGGTACTTGGGAAACTTAATGCAAAACAATCATTTACAACAACAAGGCTGGCGGAGAGCACTGCTGGGGTGGAGCTCATTCATGTAGGAGAATAGATGTTTGACTGATGTCTGGGTGGCCTTTAAATGACAAGAGAGGTATGTTAAATGATTTGGATTGATAAGCTCAGCATGACATCCTTCATAATACAAGAAAACGCTGCATACTGCAGCTGAGAAAGAGACACACAGAGACCCTCCAGGGACAGACAAGAGAGAGCCGTGGGATGGCGGCTGTGTTCCAGCACTTATTCTGATAATACAACAACATACTTCTGATAATGCAGCCCAGATGCCAGAGCTCCAAACGCAGGTGCTCAATGGGCTAGTGTTAATTGCTGCTAATTGGTGTAGCAACACATCAAGGCATATGTGGTCTGTGTGTATTACAGTGAGAACAGAGGGGACTGTCAAGTGTTTCAGTGCAGGGACTATAAAATTTTCCAGCAGCTCTGTGTTCTGTCATGATGGACAAAAGAACAGGCTGTCAACAGTACTTTTTGTTCATGTGCTGAAAAATGAGACATTTGTTAAATCAAAGAGAACATAAGTTACCTTTTCTATGTGGCATATGTTTTTCTCACTGTAGCTGGATGAAATTGTGTTGTCTGTATGAGGGTAAAGTACTGAAATATAGTTTCATATACTCTGGGATTTGTAGTGGTTGAGGTGATAGATACGGACATCATTACAACCAGAGATTCAAAGGAGTCAAGGAGAATGGTTTAATACAGTAATCAATAATTATTGATGAGCATTTTACTGGAAACTGTTTGTGGTCTGAAAAGATAAAAATGAAAAGAAAATGCAGTTTTAAGTACAAGATAGGACTTCAGCAGAGACATATGCAAAATGTAGGTAATAAACACAAATGACAACACAAATGTTGTGGTTTATATAGGAATTGAAAATTCTAGCTTACTACTTAGAGTCTATCTTTCTTACTCACTATTTATGTCCATGCTAATTACACACCAAGGTAAGTATATTCAGTCAGTTGTAAAGAAACACTATTATTTAATATATAACTTTATTTGAGGATGAAAGACGACACAATATCAGCCTGATGATGGCCTGATCCGACAGATCCTCAGGAATAAGAGCATACAATACACACACAATGTCACTGTATCATGTGAAATTGTGCAAGGCAACCACAGCAGGCATGTCACAGTTTTTTTTCCCCTTCTCTCATGTAGTTTGACAACTTTTACAAACTGTTCTTTGTTGTTGACCCAAGGTGCACATTTCTGCATGCATCTGTAAAAAGTAAAAAAGTAAAAAATGTTCATTAACTCAAAGTGTGAGGTCAGTTTGCATGCATAAACAGTGCACATTAATATCCCATGCTGGTACTCTCAACTGGAGAAGTTTAGCCCTTGGCATTAGTGACTTTTAAGGAAACATTTGTTTACAATTTTAAAAAACAGGAGATGTTCTGTGAGTTCTTTGTTAGATATAAGGCCATAGGACCAGAATCATTCTAAAAATGTTTTTCTCTTCATGCTAGACTGGACTGTGAGTGAGTCCTCGCACAGAGCAACAAAATAGATGCATCAAATCCTTTTATTGTTGGTATGAATCTACAATAAGAAGCTAAAGATATTCACAGTGTGATACAGACAGACTCCAAGGTTGAAAATCAGGACAGGATAGGTACTGCTCAAGAAATAGATCCAACTTCATACGAACTCTTTCGTTTGATCTTAATGATAGCCATTGTATTGGTGCCTTTCACAATTATTTCCGCTTCCTGCAACCTGCTCTGGCTCGCCTGGCTGCAGGCCTGGGTGCCTGGATGCAGCATACAGCTTCTTTAAAGAGCTTGAAGGGGTCTCGGAGACAGAGCAAAGCAACAGCCAGTGAGGAATAGAGGAGGAGAGGGTAGAGGAAGAGATAGAGGAGTGGGAGGAGGAGGGGAGCTGGACAAGATGAAAGAAACAGCTGTATACAAATGACAGGCTTCCATACCCCACCAGCACCAGCGCCAGTAACCCCCCTCCACCCCCCCCACCTGCGGTGATGTTGCCCTGTGCGGTCATCGAACAGCTTCAAAGAGCCAGGCAGGCGAGACGAGGCAAGGCGAGCGGGCCGAATCCTCAAAGCGACAGCCTCCCTCTCCTCCTCCTAACACCATGGCCTCGGATACACAAGCGCAATCTGCCTCATCCACGCCACACACCCTCCTCACCCACTCTGCTGCATATAAAGAGTCAGGAGAAGAACTAGAGGAGGAGGAGGGGGAACGAAGTGACTTTATCACAGCCATATACTCAGAAGAAGTGACAGGCCTGAGGCAAGTCCAACATGTGTGGACAGTGTACATTTTTTTATCCTTTTATTTCTGACATACTATGAAAGTCACACGAATGCTAAACTGACATCGTATAATCATTGTGATATTATATGTTAATTACATGTAACTACAGACCAATTGGCTGATTCCACAAGAGCATTTTCAGCATGTTGTGGTGTTTCAGGTGTTCATTTTTTCAGGCAGCTATTTTTTTCCTGTGGTTTTCTCGACAATATTAACTTTTACACACAAAAATCTTGCTTATCTTATCTTGCTTTATTCATAAATTTTACGGCCACTTTGTGGAAGCAAAACAAACTGGATACACAATAATGACATATCCTCACGGTAAGTTTAATGGCATGTTAGCAAACAATTGTTGATTTGCACAGTGGGTAAACTAACATTCAGTTGGAGTCGTGTTTGTGTCCAACTGATAGATATTAGTCCAGTATTCACATGTATTTCTGTTTGGTCATTGCATGCTTGTATAATTGTAAACACATCTTGATTTGAAAATACTGGACCATATTACTGATAATGACACACCGACAGGATGTTCATTGTGATGAATTGCCCGGCTCAAGCAGGATTAAAGTCTCTACAAGTTGATTTTCATACTGACAGAAATTAAATGATGCAAATGGCTAGCTGAAAATGTCAAAACTTCAGCAACACCTGTGCTGTAGAGAACAACTTAAGTGTCAGACCAGTGTGTTTCAGCCTGTGTCAATGACAAAGCACATTAAAAATCATGTGCTTATGAAACAAAACAGTTGAAAAGGTTAAAATGTAAATATGTATATAAAGGTCAGCCAAATATAAATATACACATATTTATCAGCCCACACATGGCCTGGCTGGGAATATTGTCATATGGCTTCAGGCTACTCACATTCCCAATCTGGCAGTGTGGCAAGGTGGGAACCCAGTAATAGGTGATATCGGATTTGGTCCAGAAATAAAAGAAGCACATATGGGGAGCAATAATCTAGCTCATACAGAGGCCTTTACCCTAAATGCTTATGACGCATACTTAAAAACCACTTCATAAAGTGCTACAAATTGTATGTAATATATGAATATCATGTAATATTTAAGGCTCCAGAAGAGTGACAAACTGAAACCTGTGATATTAATTTGTCAATCAAGAGAAACACACATTTAAACATCTAAAACACAATGTTATGACTTACATAAATGCAACACTGCAGTAGTATAATAACAAAGAAACCGCATAAAACATAGTTGATGAAAGATAGCCAGAACTCCCTTTGTTTCTAATTATGACTCTTGAAGTCCAAATCTGTCAGTATCAGGCTTTCAAAGACTCCTGTGAATGCAGTATTACTGTGCAGTGGAGGGAGCTTGCATAGGTGTATGTGTGACAGGCAAGGAAAGAGACTGATGAGGAACAAAAGCCAATTTGTCTGTGAAACAGACCAACCTGAACCCCTCCTCTTCCTCCTCCTCCTCCTCTCCACCATATCTGACTATGCTGATCAGGAATGACAGTGCTTGGGTGCAGGCCAGGGCCTGCTCAGCACAGGCACATGATGGATATGGACATGCTTTTCCAAAGAAAAACACAGCAGGGTAATCAATGAAAGCCATGTCATCTTTTTTAAGATTTCCAGGATACCATGGATGATACCATCTCTTTCTTTTCTTTTTTTGTACCAACTGAACATCCTTACTCTGGATGATGAAGAAGGTATTTTGATCTGAGGATGCTCAAGAAGAGAAGCTCACACCACTATATATATATCTGTGTGTGTGTGTGTGTGTGTGTCCATATGTGTGTAGGTGTGTGTATATATATACACACACAGTACACATGCATGGACACGCCAACACCAAGCCCTCACTCACTCAGTCCCACCCTTTATTGGCCTGGGCTGGTAAATAAGGCTGGGTGTGTGAGAATCTCATTACCGCAACACAAAGCAGAATTTCCTCTGAGGATTGCTGTGTGTATGTGTGTGTGTGTGTGTGTGAGAGCGAGAAAGAGCAAGACAGTGCTTGTGTATGCAAAAGTGAAATAGAGCGAAAGTGTACATGTGCAGCCATGGCTATCTCAGAGTGTAGGCTATATATGTGTGTGTGTGTGTGTGTGTGTGTGTGTGTGTGTGTGTGTGTGTGTGTGTGTGTGTGTGTGTGTGTGTGTGTGTGTGTGTGTGTTGGGCAAGCTCAATCAGCAGCAGGCTGATGGGGAGGGAGAGTGAGGCAGCTGGGGCCTCCAACCCAGGCCTTCAATTTCCCTCCCAGTCCAGCCACTGGAGTGTGTAATTACTATGGGGCCGGCCTGGGGGCTGGCATGGAAGTGCAAACACACACACACACACACACACACACACACACCCTCAGTATCCATCCTACCGCAACCACTACCAACCCCCAAGTCACACACCTCCCACTAATAGCCCCCACACACCCATGATCTCCAACAAGCAGACATATACATAGACACTCTCTCTCTCCCTCTCTCTCTCTCACACACACATACGCACACACACAGTTAAGAAACATGTCAGCCTCCCTCCCTTGGCCTGTAGTTTATCCTGATGCCCCATGTTGCCCTGGGGTGGCTGAGCATCTATGATCCGCGACTGAGAGCACACTATGAAATCCCTCTCAGCTCTCACTTCACAGACACTCTGGAAAGTATCCACCTCTCCAACATGACATAAAGTATAGATTTCATATTAATCTGCACTATATTTCCTCTTGTGATTTGTTGCCAAGTCAGTTGTGTTTACCTTGGCATTAAAAAAAAGTATTTTTGTAGATTTTTCTTTTATGTGAAAATCCACAAGAGAGTCTTTTTCCTTGAGCCTGAAACCATTGCATTAACACGTAATTTGGATTATGGATATCACATGTTAATATAATAAATGCAGGTGTAAATGTTATGTGAATAACATCATCCCTTAGTGCTAGCAAATGTGGTAGCTGTAGCTAGCAAATACTTCCCCATAAAGTCCACTGTCCATAGCATTGCTTCCTTTGTCCTGGGACAATGTTTGTTGATGAGTGTGTGTGTCTGACTGACTGGCTTATTTGCATTTAAAAAAATCTGTTCACCGTGCAAGCACAATGGAGATGAATGCCGATTAAACCAAGCGTAGGTACAAGCGCAAATTGTCCAGATAACGTATCCAGATACAGATCACAGGTTAATACCAGGTCAAAACTGGAGTCCTAATCAGCACTTGGTGATCATTCTATCTGTATAAATTTGGCCATGTATAGACATTTTGACTCCAGTTGTGCATTATCCTGTTTCACACAGAAGTGTCAAACATATACCATTAACAGATCAAATTATGTAATATGTCACATATCTGAGTGTTCTTTGGGAGGGATGTTGGCCCATTGCCTGCATCATTTTTCAGAAATATGTTGCAGGAAGGTATGGTAGAAAAGCTTCCACCAGGGGCCACCTTATGGTATCCATGGTCCCTCGAGGTTCCAGCTTCACCAGGTAGAAGCAAATCCATGGCTGGTGTCCAAGAGAGCACCTTCCACCTTAGGAGGTCTGATCATTTTCATTGCCCTGTGCACAGAGCTATGGTTCATGTATGAGGTATGAGATTCACTCAGTTGTTCAACTCACAAGATGTACAGTTTGTCATCCAAAGATACTGGCTATACTGTAGCTAGTGTGAAAATCAACATCTTCCTGTCTTAGAAGAAGAAATAATGGCTTGGAACACAATCAGGAATCTGATAAAAACATTAACATTAATACAACAAAATAAGTGGGCATTTTGTCACTAAAGGGAATGTGTTCGCCAACTCACTTATCGATGGCTATGAAGAGCTTCTTATTCTGCTTTGCCTCTTGCTCAGTTCCACTGGGCGACACTACGCTACAATGCAAATGAAAACACACTTTTGTTCATTCAAGCTTGAATGAAAAAAAAATTAGAAATGATGGTTTCAGTAAGAGCTAACTAGTATGATAACTTACCTCACTCAAACTTTGTAAGCTTTACCTTAGAACTAATGACATTGCCTTTTTTTTTGCTTTGAGTAAAGGTAATCCGCTGGAAAACAGCTACTTATTTTAAAATGCAGACGTGTATTGTAAATGCACTGGTGTCATGACATACATTTATATCAGGGGTATTGTAGGCTCAAGTACAGTGCCTCTTACCACTATTCCTGTCAGCAGTCAAAAGTACAAGCCAAGCCTATGAGAGGAGTTTTTGGTGACCACCATATTAAATGCATGTAAATGTATTCATTGGTTTGCAAGACTCAGGCAGTGTAAACTCTGTCCATTTCTGTCGCTATTGACTACAGACCAGGCCTTGTGAACACACTAAAATGCTGGTCGCAGAATAAACTGGTTGAAGCTTAGTGTATGATCATCCTCTCTTCCAAATGGAACACTACCATGACCAGCATCACCAGTGCACCTCATGCCAACAATTTCAAAAGCAATTCTGTAATATTTTGCAGAATTCATCCTTCATCTAATATTTAAGGACTGGATTTAAAAGTTCAATACAGCCTGCATGATTATATGCTCTAAATACTATTCTAATGTAGATGTAAATCTAGATGCAGAATGAAACACTGAGGACTGTGCAGCCTTGACTCGCTGAGTTGTCCCTCTAGTTGCTAGTGTGAAGCTGCAGTTACTGAATCGGTGGGTGGGATGTTTACACTTGTTTCAGCACACTCCAAACAACAGACAGTCTTGAGAGAAGCTCCTTGATATACTGAAAGCACATTTTAATAGGACACACACTTACAATATGTGCCTCATGGTATCTAACAGAGACACTGGGTGGGTTTCTTCATGTTTTAATGCTCTTACTGAAAATGTGTAGCTTGTGTTCCTGTGCGTGTGTGTGTGTGTGTGTGTGTTGTCGCCCTTGTCCTCCTCAGCACAGCAGGAGCACATACACACTCACCGGTGGGCGCTGGGACAGGCAGACAATTAAACAGGTCAGCGTGGGGTAACCTCGGCCAGCCTGTGGGGGGCGGTAGACACACAGCTGGAGGTAGCAGGACGGGCGAGAACAGCAACACCTCGGACGGACATGCTCTCTGTTTCACAGGCAGACACTGAGACACACACACACACGCACATACACACAAACAAGCATGCAGTCAGCAGGAGAGAAAGATGATTAAGAAGTTAGAGAGTGGAGGATGAGGACCACTTCTGGACACTGACCTAAACCCTGAACCTGAAATTACACAAAGAGAGTACTTCACACCTCAGACACAACTGTAACAAAATTTACAAAAATAATTAATAAATCAATGGAAAAGAAAATAATAATTTCCTCTCTTTAAGAGGTATTATTCTTATATTATTACTTCATAGCTACAGAGACATAATGCCCCTGATAAAAAAAAAACTCCTCAAAATACACAGTACATACATATTCAAATCTTTTTAGAGCAATGCAGTAAAGATTTAAGACATATAGTTTATATATATATTTCAGTGTACCCATAATTGTTCCTTAACCCCGCACCCCCACCCCCGTTGCTTGCTAATTCCTCTTGGGAAAATACTTTACATCTTTCCCTTTATCCCTTGCTCCACTGAGAGTGTATTTTCTTCTGCTGCAGAGATGTTACAACAATTAAGAAAACAGGTGCCTCACAGTGTCTGAACAAACTTCAGCCATGGCTCCTCTGTGATAGAAGCAGATTAAAACCTTTCTCTGTGTTTGCGTGGTAACTGATTGCCAAGGCAATGCTATTCTTGTTTGCTGTTGCAGCCGAGGCGGAATTACCTCGATTTTGTACAAAATAGTCAATTAAATTAACTGTGAAAGGCTATTTATTTTAACCCGGGGATACATTTTTTTTTCTCTTTTTCTCTCCTCTCATAGATGTTCTAAGTGGGGAGGGAGAAAAGGCAGCAGAAGAGGAGAACTTGGCAGTAGAACAAAGAGGGAGGATTCAGAGGAAGTTTCAGAGCTGGAGGCATACTGCCATCAGATGGATAAATGCCAAAACTGCAGGATCATATCTGACTAGATTTGGGGGCTCACTCATTTACTGTTACTTTCTTTTCCTTGAAATTTACGATTTTTGTTTTCATCTGATTTCTTTTGATTGATTTTGTTTGTCTGAGCAGTGTGATGCTAACTTCCCGATTTCAGTTCTGGTTTTGTAGCTCTGTCTGGTTTACCACTGAAGACACTATTTCTACCTCACACAATATCTCCCTCTGGACACGTTATCTGGATAATGATATCTTTTCGTGGGGCTTCCAATGGGATCATCCAGTAATGTGGAGCTGAATCAGGTGTTCCAAAGATTGAGGGCAGGACTCTTCAGTGGATAAAAATACTGGAACACACTGAATGATTTGTGGCCTTCAAAAGTGAGACAGACAAATGTTTTAATACTACTGTCCTTTATTAAAGTAACACATACAGTCAACCTTGAATATGTATATTTGTCATTAAACATCAGATGAACAGGATTTCAAGTCAACTGGATAATTGACTGGAGGGCAGGAGTTGCCAGAGCCAGTGTCAAAGTGCCACACCCCATATAACTATATTCACATCAATCAACAGATTTTCTGACTGAAACTTGTATTTTTATGTGTGACTTTATCACGCATAATCAGGAACATAATAAGGAAAGGAATTTTTTTTAAAGGCTCAATGTCTCAAGTCTCAGTGTCACCACAAATTTTCGATGAATATAGCTAAAACATAATTAAATTAAATCCTAACATACAACCTGTGAACCAAAACAAATCAGGTTTCTTTGACTGTATTTTTTTCAAATAGTGGACTCAACATCAAAATAATAAATAAACCAAACAATCCATCAATCATGGATTTAAATCTGGCTGCTTCAGTAAATAAGCATCATATACACACTGTCACACATTGTGAGGGAGGTGTGTTTTATCAATAACAGATGCATCCTAAAACCAAACCAAAACTGACAGACAAACACAATGCAGCATCAGACACATAAGAGACTGCACACACGCATGCGCACACCGACGTCTCGTTAAATGAGGCGTGTGATACACTGTAGTGGAATGTGTATGACAGTAAGACAGAGAGAATAATTGTGACTGTGAGATAGAGCAAATGATGTGCTGGAGGGAAGTAAACAATGCCAGTTCCTGTGATAGACTGCAGAACACTTTCCATCTCATTGACTTTGAATAATTTTTTCACATCAAATGCAAAATAATTACATCACAACAACTCATGTTGAATGCCCCCCCGTCTCTGTGTGTCTGAGTGTGTATATGTCTGTACATTGAGATTCATGTTGGTCATTGATGTCAAACGAGGGGTGATGCTAAACTTTTTGGGCAGACTTTGACTAATTGTGAGACCCTGTTCAGACTCTTGATGTAAGCAGCTTTATATGGGAGACCATTAGAAAATTAAGGTTCTGCCTATCATACTCTACCTGAACAATGTCCAATCCAATTTTAATTGTGTAGCACTGAATCATGGAATAGTGTACAAGGCACTTAACAGAGTAAGGTCCAACAACGCAAGAGAGAGAGAGAGACCCAGCAGTCCCTACCATGAGCAAGCACAAGGCAGTGGACAGTGGGGAGGACAAACTTCCTTTTAACAGGCAGAAACCTATGACAGAGTTGGGCAGCCATCTGCCTCAACCAGTTGGGTTGAAAGAGAGATGGGAGAAAGAAGGGGGACAGGTAGAGAGGAGAACAAGTGGGAAAGCAGGAGAAAGAAGGAGGGGGGAGAGAGGATAAAATGGGGGTGAGAAAGAAGGGGATATAATAATAATAATAATAATAATAATAATAATAATAATAATAATAATATAATAATAATAATAATAATAATAATAATAATAAGTATTATTATTATTATTATAGTAGAGGTAATCAACCTAACAGTTCACGATGCATTATGTATATATAAGATGCATCCTGTTCATCCCATATATCCGGTGCTCACCTTTTTGATCGGGGCAACTGCATTGCGAACCGTTAGGTTGGGCACTGAGGTGAAGCAGTATATAAATATAATGCAATGTTACAAGGACCACGCGGTGATGGCAGGTCCTGTATTATCACTCCGCGATATTATTCATTGCGGAGAGTTCTTTTAAATGTATCCTCCTCTGTTAAAGACTGCAAAACACACTGCGAACACAGGATACACGGTGTTTTATTTTGGAAATTGCCTCGTTTCTAATAGGTAACACGGTCAATCGTCCCGCCCTTACCGTTGGCTGATTGGTTTTAAGACAGCTATTCTGCGCTCTGGTTGGCTTAAAATTACACAACACAGTTCCGCAAATCTAGTCTGTTTGTGTTTTGGCGTTTTTGAAGAGAGACCCTCAAACCACCACACAAGTTCAAAACCCAGCAGACTGTCAGCGTCCAGCACCTCGGTTCGTAAGTGCAGCCACTTGGCAGTGGCATCTTGCTGAAACGTGACCAGGTTTCAACTGTGTCATTTTATCACTGCAGTGGAGTTCTATCGGCTATGCTAGCTAGCTGAGTTAGCAGCTGGGTCCTCATCTACCAATATAACTTTAGCATTAGCCAATAGCCATATTGTCTTGTCTTGACTTGAGAGTTGTCATGAGTACTGCCTGTATGGGTCCGCTTGTTTTTAGTGTTGCAACCACAGTGGTGCTAATTGAATAAATGTTCAGGACAACAAACCGAGGCCAAGATAGCCTTTTCAGTATGCTAGAGACGCTCATCTCTTATCTGTCCAAGGTGACGCTGTTAACTGCATACAGCCCATACACTCCCCTGTTATTGACATTATAGATAAAGTGCTTGGTCACTGTGATGGTAGTTTATACACTGGACTTGTTTAAATACGCAAACTCTGCGAAAGTATATGACACCTGAATGTTGCTTCGCCAGTGGCGCAGTGCATCAACCCCTTTCAGTAGTCACCAGCTCTGTTTAATTATGGTCGCTCTTTTTTTTTGAACGTGAAGTAGGGGTATGTTAATGTGTGGGATAACTGTTAGAGCATTTAAATTTTCTTGAAACCACTTGAGTTGATGGTAACGCATCTTTCTTCCAAGAGGAATCAGTCATATCAGACACATTAGCTGCTGCATACTGATGACACATGCTAAATTTGGCACATAAGTTTTGTTTTGATAGATATTCCCATAATGTCCATTCATCCATTATCCAATTATTTGGGTGGTGTTCATTGTGGCAACATACCTCAACACCGGCCACATCCTGCAGCTCCTCCTGAGGTATCTTAAGGTGATCACGGAGATAAAGAAGAGTTCCATCAGCATGGTCCCGGATCTGCTAAGGCAGGTCTCTTAACCATTTCACCTGTCTGGAATACCGACAGAGCGATGTCATTGGGTGACATCACAGTCAGATGTTGCAACATCTATTGCATGTTGTCTTCATTTACTGAAAAAAGGCATCTGTTTTACTTTGAGCTGTCCTGGATGTTTTGAGTTGCTGACCTAGACCCTGAGGGGGATCTCAGACACTGTAGGAAGCTTATTTCACTTGCCGTATGTCACACTTTCAATTTAGCTTAACTTAAGAAAGGAAAGCTGAAGTCTTCAGTCAGTGTTGACTGCAATTTTTGTTGTTGAGATGTACCATGTTACACACATATTTCTACTTTTTTGTCTATGTTGATTGATATGATGCGGTTGACAAGAAACACCACCCTTTTTATAGACCACAGATATTATGATGGACTGCATTAGGTATAGCTAGGTGTTCCTAAGAAACTGGCAACTTAGTTCACTGTAAATGCAGATAAAGGTCACCGTGTTTATTTGACCCCCACATATATGACGTGGTTTGATTCTTCCCGTTTGTTTACCCTGGCTGAGTATGGGGACATCTTAGCCCACATCTTACAAATAAAACAGTATTGAGAGTATTAAGAAGAGCTGATTCAACTCGGCGGCTAATTTTTGAGAGTGCTGTTATTGATGTTTCGGCATTCTTTTGTGTTTACCAATACTTTTTTGGATACACGTCTTACAAATTTCGATACTGCCCCATTTTCAATGCCGTATCGATTGAGAATGTTAAACTTTCAAGCTGCTTTTGTTAATTTTTTTTATGAATTCCTCAGCTATAGCAAATGCATTATCAGTTTTGTTTGCAAGCTGTTCTAATGTTTAAATGTCTCTTTGTACCTTTTCAGAAATAGGAAAAAAAAAGGAGACAAAATGGCGTCGGACTCTCCACGCAGACCAAGTCGCTGTGCTGGAGGGGTTTTGGTGCGAGCACAAGCTGCCACGTGAGGACAGAATATATTTTATTAGAAAATAATCCACTATCACTCCTTTTTAAAATGATTTCCCCACACATATTTTGTCTTTTTTTTAAAGAATAAGACAGGTTTCTGTCATGTTAAAACTGCAGCATAATTGTCAGTACATTGTGGTAACTACAGCTGTGCAAGAATCTGATGTGCTGGCAAATGCATGATCGTGAGCTTTCTGCTGTCACAGGGAGCAGTCTTACATGGAGAGTGTGGTGACCTTCCTGCAGGATGTGGTCCCCCAGGTATTACATTCATTTGTTTTATTCACACACACACACCAACACATCAATAGCTGTAAGTTGTATCCCTCAGAGTGTCTTTAGTATGAGGTGGGGTCGAGGTGATAAGACAGTGACAGAAAGAGTTTAATTGGTGGTAGCATTACAAAGTTGCTGATTGAATGGCATCTGACAATGCACAAGGATGCACACGGAAGACTTTGTCAGCATAGAACTGTACAGCATTGTGTTTGATCAGTGTATAACATACACAGCAGTGATCATGAGATATCAAAGCTGTGATGTAGATAATACCGGTGTGAGCCATTACGATGCATTCAGATACTAGATACTGTCTTGCCAAATTAGAATACAGTAAAAGAAAATTCAATATTTACCATTGTTAATTTAAGAATTGCTGATGCAGTAACTTGTGGTAAAGGAGCCCCAGTCAAGTACTGAGTGTATAAATGAGCATTCTTTTCAGAAGTTGGACATTTGTTTATTTCTTTTGATCGATCTTAGGAAATATGTGACATGCAGTATTTCTTATTTAATTCTAAATTGGAACAAAAAAAAGTTTGAAACGTTTTATGTGTAATGAATATAGAATATATGAAAGTTTACCTTTTTGAATAAAATTCTGAAAGAGATTAGCAATATCTTAGATGCACTAGTACATCTTGACACGAGACTGAAGAATATATAATGTATAACAACATATAGGTTGTTAATTCCAGCCCTCTGATTAAAACCCGCAGGAGTGTCTCATGAAATTTTGCCCCCAGAGGATCACTAGTGGTTCCAATAATAAACACACGTTTAAGCTTGTGTAACAGTCACATTTTAGTGTGGTTTTGGCACAAAAGCTACTTGGTTAGGTTCAGGATGTGGTCTGTCTTACAGTAAGTACTTCTTTAAGGTTAAAGGAGCTTCATTGTCATGGTAACCGTAATAAACACACAGTCAAAGTTGTGGAACGATTATGGTTAAAATGATGGAATATTGGTTTCAGACGGGAAATGAACAGCGGTCTCCTGTGAAAGTCCTGTGTTTTGTTGAACCATTCCTCCACCTCAACCTTCTCTTTGTGAAGACTTTGTCCTTCACCTTCCTTCCCCCTTCGCTGCCGACCTTTTTTTTTGTTTACAATGATTGGGAAGTATTATCTATCTCCAACAAGTTTCCTCACCTTTACAAACTGAAACCCATATCTTACCGAAAAGAATGGAGTATTTGAGGAAGAACTAAGGCTTTGTGAAGTTTGGAATTCACTCTTAATAAAAAAAAAATTTAGAACATGATCGGCAGCAATTCAAAGTAAACACAAATTGTAGTAAATTTGTTAAACTTACAAAACAAGTGTCTGTTGAAAACAACAAAATGTGGTACAGGTCGAGGGATTTCAGTATTTTAACTACTTTAACTAGCATCTGAATGATCAGTAGGATCTTTGAGTATTGAGTTGTCAGCCAAAACAACATTCTGTACACTGTGGCTGTCAGCATTTGGTCTACCGTCAAGTCGATGGTACCAGTAACCTTTTTTTTTAAATTGTTGGTTTATTCTGTAACAAATTTGCTTTTACTCATAAACTAAAGGTGGCTAGTAGATTTTTGCATTCATGTAGATGTTATATATTGTTGTTGTGCATGTTTTGCTCATTCTCTTTTTCTGTGTTGACGCTGCAGGCATATACTGGGGCTCCACCCACTGATGAAAAAGAGAAAATAATTTGGGTTCGATATGAGAAAGCTGACATCAACGGTAAGTCTTTGTTTTCACTGTCAAAGTGAGTTGTTGAGCATTGATTTTGTGTTCTGTGAATATAGTCAGATGTTTGTAAATGTGTAATTCGTAATTTCTGTCTCTTATAATATAAGAGAAATAATTTAAATTTACATCGTTAAATCAAAGTTTGGCTACAACAAGATGGGAGTACCCCATCCACACTATTTAAGCTGCTGTGTTAAACTGACATCAATAAATTTAGTGAACTTGTGACTAAACTTAATCATGTCTCGCTTTTTTTTAAAAAATTTTTTTATTTTATTTTATTTTAAACCCAGACACAGCCCGCAACCCAGAGTTCATGGAGATGCACAGTGGCACTACTGACCCTCCCCTTTGCCTCATGATTGGCTACACCGATGGGATGCAGATCTGGGGCGTATCTGTAAGTCACACACCCAGTGGGCCTGTAAAATTCTCTCATCTCATGCCGTGCTCATATTTTTGCTATAACTTTTCCTGACAGTGACAGATTCTAACAGATACATATGCTGAAAGATTTAGACCAAAATATATGTGATTACCCAGTAACCCTAACCCTTGTGCATAATTGCCTCGAAAAGCCCCCAAAAGGCTGACAGACCAAAAACCCAAAATAACTTAAAGCTTTATTTTTCAATATATTGACCCACAAATACCAAAGTAAAGTGTGACTTCCAATTGTGGAGCTATTTTTCTGTTAAAAAAAATATGATTTCCTGTTTAATTGAAATGTATGACACGTGGATAATTTGCACATATAACACAGAAAAATCCTAATGTGCTGTGGCTGAAAAAACGACTTTTCCAGTGCCCTTGTTATGTAATGACCATCCGTGACCAAACCACTATTCAAAGATCCTGTGCATCTTATGATTGTGTGGCCATTCATGAACTATATTAAAATGCTCTGCACTGCGTGCACAGCCAGTAATTGCAACTTCGTACGGCTGCGTGCACCACCAAATGCTAAAGGTCACCAAACCAAATAACTCGCCATATCGGTGGACGCCTTTAAAAATTGATCATGTGTTGTTGTGTAATGTACGGGTTGAAAAGCTAAATGCTGTTTGAGTTGTTTTGCTGACCCCGGGACCTGTCAGGACACGTCAGATGCTCTCCCAGCTGGTTGAAAACACCAGTGCGGCTATGATGTTCAAGTAGTAGGTTTGATCTGGATATCTATTTTTGTGCATGATGTCCATAAGAGGACACACCAAAATGAAGAGAGAACCTATAACGGCCAGTATAGGTGTATTTATTTCAACATAAACATGTCTTTTTAAAGGAGGAGCATCAATCCCTTACATTACAGCCTAATAAGAGTTGAGAAGTTATAAGACACCAAAAAAACAAATGACATATGTATGAGTGTCAAAATGCAAGGGTTATTCAAAGCAGACTAATGTTGATATTGTTTAAATATGCTCTCTGATTGATGTCCTGACTGAACGGGGTTTTGTGCTTTTCACTGTTTAACGCCACTGCATTTTATTGTCCACGAGGTGGCGGTGTTGACCACGTTGTGGGACAGCGTGTTTTTCTAAGAGGAGCGCTTGGCTGTAACACAGGTCCCAGGATCTTTTTTTTTTCCTCTGATCAAAGGCAGAGGACATAATAAGAAGGTGGACAGATAAACATGTAGACCGTGCACTGCGTTGTGGCCAGTGTTGTCGGCGGGCACGATTGAGGTGCAGCCAATCTAAAAGTTGTCAAAAAATTTTTTTTCTCTGTTTCCGTGATTCGCACAAGTGTAAATGAACGATGGACGTAGCACGTTTTGACCACTCAAAACACTTTACCCACTTTACGACCTACAGGCCGCTGTGCAGCAGTTGTTTAGAGTCATAGACCAATTTGTTGTACCACAATAAGTATTGTTTGCAGGGGTAGCGCACTGTGTTGTATTGGTAGTCCTTCGGACATTGTGCCTACCCCCTTGTAAACACGATTTCCCAGATTTAATTTAGTCCATGATACCGTTTCAGCACAAAACGGAATGCCATCGTTCCATTTACAGCATGCCGCTGATGTAATGTGAAATGCGGCCACACGATGGAGACCTTTCAGATGAGTTGGAAGAGACGGTAATGATGAGGGTGATTTGGTTTAACGCAACCTCTGTTATCTACACGTCAGATTTGCACGAAGAAACTGTACAATATTTTAATAAACAAATTACAGCACAGGTCATAAAAGCAAGGTGCGTTTTTGTTTCTCATTTTTTTGTTGGGGGGTTATCGTTTGTCGCGCGTTGAAATGCATTTTTCTGTTCAGACACGTTGTCAAGGCTTTGCCGATGTTAAACTTCAAAACCCTTACCATGCAGCACGGGCAAGAGCTCCCATTTGGGGAAAGTTCACTTTGTTTAAAGTCAGTCTTGGAAAATCATTAGAAGATTTTGTCTGCTCTGCGACTTAACAAATTACCCACAACCCTGCGCAAAGGCTCGGGCTCGACGAGTATCACCTTTCATGTAGAGGCTGTCACTGAAACATGCAAACTTCACATACATCCTGTGAGATCTAAACACACCAAAGTCCTTAATCAGTCCCTTTATAAACATCCAAGGGCCGCGGGTAAAAGGACACACTCTTCCCTCGCCCGTGAACACACACATCGGCCACTGCGATGTTGCAACTCCTTTTGCTGCGAGCAGATTTGCCGCTGCAGTTATTATGGCAGAGCAGAGGATTACAGCTGTTTTAGCCACACTACACACACACCCAGTAAAATATAAGCTTGGCGAGGCTGCTTTGCCTTTCAGTTTCAGGTGAAGAACACACATATTCTGATCCGCGTGGCTCGCCCTGGCCTGTTATCACACGCTGTCCTTCCCCATTGTTTTCTTTCGGTTTTGAAAGTTTACGGGACGTTTCTGGGCTGTGTTTTTTTTCGCAGGCTTTTAAGTAAGCACTGAAGGTGCCTCGGTTTCTGCCTCTTGAGTGGCTGTGAAGTGTTTGTGACAGTTGCTAAGCCAACACCCTCTGTAATGGCCCTGCGGAGTATGAGCGTACACGTGTACACAGACGCACGCTTTCACACACCCGTGAGACGGCGACTTCTGACTAGTTACATGGATGCTGACAGAGGTGTTTAGGCGATGAAGATCACCGTCGCCTCACGCTGGAGAGGTGTCATCCACCGCAGCCTGATAAGAGGCAGACTGTCATGGACTAATTGTCTGTCTGCGTACGTGTTGTGATGAAATTACCTGCTTTGAAGACAGGTGTCTGCGGCAAGTGTCTGTGTTAATGCATGTGCAGTGATTCTGAAGCTGTTTTATAAAAATGTTCATAATCCTGATTTAGGCCCGCAAGATATTAATATATGGTGTAAAATAAAAAAAAAAAGGAAATTTAATTGTAATACAGGTACTGAAGCTGTTGACTTCTAAATCTTCATTTAAAAAAAATGCATTAGTGATTTTTATTTGATAGCACCAATAAAGCTTTTCTGCTGAAAACTGCTGTCTCGAGAGGTATTGCATGTTACCATAAAATGTGTTCTGTGTTTGGCCTGCTTTTAGCTGAGAAAAGGGCAGCTCTGTTTGTCCATGTGGTATTATATCTTTAATTCTGTGGTGCTGACACAAAAATGTCCTATTTAGATATTAAATATCCATATTATAAAAATTAATTTGTACATATTTACCAGTTATACAAAAGTTGCTGCAAAAAGCAATAAAAAAGTAGATAAAGCACAAAAATAGATGCAAAGCACTATAAAAACTGAACATGGTAATCATTTCTAGTCCAGTCCAACAAACCTTTTTTAAAAGGACAGCTAAAAACTTAATTCATTATGCAACATAGAAATTTATAAAATTGTTAGTGGCCAAAATTAACTTAGTTTTTTTTGGATCTCTAAATGCTGGACTTATACCTCTTATTATTTTAATTTTTTTGTTATACAGCAAGTTAACTATTGAGTAGTGTCATACTGTAGACATATTCTCCTTCAGTGTGTCCACTGGATCTGTGTGTGTGTTTTGTGTCATCAGCATGAGCACTGTGTATAACTGAACGACTGAGTGACTCACCCCACCTCCGAAAAAACCCAGCAAATACCTGTTTGCTTTGCATCTGAATATCACAACACCGCATCCATGCCAGCTCACGTACTCTTAGAGTTTTAATGCTGCATGTTGCGAAAGCCCACGAACAGGCACCTGTTAACTGTGTGATCCCCAAAGCACCTGCTCCCTCCAGGGCTCCAATATGTCCAGCACTATCAGCGAGCATACTCACTTGTGAATATGGCCCAGATATCGCTTCACAGCTTATGGCATTACATTTGAGAGATTAAAACAGAGGAGCAGACACTGTGATTCCACAAAAGCATCCGAGCCACAAATGAAATGAATATAATGAATAACTGTGTGCAGGGGAAAACAACTTTGAAAAAAAAAAGCAATTGGGCATATTGCATACGCCAGGCCACTAATGTAATGGTGGGAATGTTGTGGATGGCAGTAGATGTCACACAGAGCAATGTAAGATGAGGATGAGCAGCGGGGTAATGCACAATAACCCGGCGCATTAACCTCCGGCCCTCCCCCCGTCTCATTTTAATCCAGCAAATTCCATTATTCCCCCCTCGCAGGTCCATTTGCCTGTATAGGAATCCTACCCCAGTGCCAGCCTCCTTTTATTCCTGCTATCAGTGCTCGCACAACCTGCTTGTGTCTCCGGTGTTAATCTGCCGCTGCTGCGCCTCAAGCACTTTGAATAAAAACACAGCTCCCCAATCCGCCACTTTGAAAAGGCTACTAATTGCACAAAAGAGCGATCATCCCCTCAGATGGGTTTAAAGACTTAAAACAAACAGATTAAATCACTAGTAAAGTGATAATGCAGGTCTCAGTGTAATTTAACGCAGAAAAGAATAACAAAAGTGGGGCATTCTGCGCTTAGTACAACGTGCCATTACACACGCCAAGAGCCACACAGGCCATTGACCTAATATACCGGCATCACATGTGAACACATGAAGATGAAGCTGAAACTGAGCCACACACACACACACACACATCCATTAAAGTGCTTTACACTGTGGTTGTAATTCTGCTGTAATAAAGACCAGAAATGCAGCAAACTTTCAAATCCTTCTCTAATGACCTTTTGTGTTTATCCCTAAATGGAATTTCAAGCCTGTGCAAATGTGCTGGAATGCACTTGTTTGATCAGTGAAACTGTTTGATGAGCGGAAGTTTTACTCGTGAAAAACCCCCCAACAAAAAACAAAAAAAAACAGCACTTACATTTAACATCCGCCATAAAACCATCAAACACTTTGACAAACAGCTCCTGATTTTTCATTTCTCTGCCTATTTTTACATTTAGGGGTGTATTTTCCTCCCATTCATAACTGGCTCCAAGTTGATAGGGCTAGATTTTCTTTGGATCCCCTGGAAACAGAGGGTTTTCTCGTGCTTACAGAGACATCATGGGCTCCTGCCCACTTGGCATTAACCCGTATCCCCAACCTTTCCTCGTTGGCTCTATCGCACTAAGTGTAGGAAGCTCGTTTCCACAGCCGATGCCGCTGGCCCTTTTATTCTGCCCTCAGTAGATTTTACTTTGTGGTTTGGCTGGAACTCCTACCACCAGACCGCCCTTGTTCCCCATTCTCCTCCTCTGCCTGCCTGTCGTCTCGCTGTATGACTAGCCGATTCCACACAGTTGGAATAGATTATTTTTCTTGCAGTGTGAACAAATAATTATTAGTCCTTGTTCTTTTTAGCTCAGCAGAAATCTCCCTGGACGTGTCCCTCTCCACATTATGGAGTTTATAATGCATGCTGGTGCAAAAATAAGCGTTTATTGATACTAATTCAAGGTGGTGTTCACAGACACACACTGCACCAGACAGCAGAAGACCCAACGTGATGCCCTTAAAGGTAACCTGTGGGACTCAAGTGGTGCTGTGGAGCTGTTTGTTTGAGCACTATGTGCCCTTTTGTATGCGCAAGAGTGTGCACGTGCACGTGTGTGACGCAGTACGCATTGCTACCATTGGTTTCACACGACTCTACCTACTTTGAAGTGGCTTTAATGTGTCAAGATATGTGGTAATGCATCAACAAAGGCAGTGCAGAGGGTCGCTTTGCTGGTAAACATGAAAAAAAAGTTAAGGATATAAATTATTCAAGAACTCAGCTTTGCAAATGTTTTATGGGAAGGCTTTCAGCACATTTGTTTGACCTCAAGGGTACACATAACGCCTTTGCTAACAGTGACTATGAGCCTGATTTTTTTTTTTTTTTTCTTAACTCCACACGGCCCTTTAAAACAATATAAAAATATATCTGTAAATGCAGCCGCAGGTAGAAAGCATATCTGGGGTGCATAATGCCTGGATAAATTTAACCTAACCTTTAAATTTAACTGTTAACAAGCACAGTGCCTGTCCAGCTTTTACATTGTCTTTAATTCAAGTCATTTCTTTCAGTTGGCAGGGGAAGCCCAAGAGCTGTTCTCGGTGCGCCACGGTCCGGTGCGAGCTGCTCGCATTCTGCCGGCACCTCATATCAGTGAGTACCTGCTTTAACTTAACCTTAAAGCTTTGATCACTATATTTGCGTGTTTAATTTATAAAACGAGTAATACTGTTGAACTCTCAGTGGAGACTTTTAGTGTACCATGAGGGTCTAAATGCTGGGTATGCCAGGCGCAGAAGTCCATTTCCTACTTCCCCTGTATTAGTTGTACAGAACAAGGGTTATGCTGGTTGAATGACGTAGCTGCTTCTATTTAGTCGAAGTTGAGAATGACACCCTTGTGAATTGAAGTTTCAGATTAAAAGGGAATTGACTGAGTTTGTGAAATGAAGCAGAAGTTGGATGAGAAGTCTGCGGAGTTAATAAGCTACAGTGAATAGTGAAAAAATAATACAAAAAATGTAAAAAAAAATTTTTAAAAAAACAGCCAAAAAACCTACCCCCACTAATGAATGTGTTTGTTTACTTTGCACAAAAGAAATGAAAATGAAAATGAGTCCCCTCATCACTGTGAAGTTGCCAGGCTATCACCGGAGACCCAAAAAACAGACAAACGCTCCAATGTTCTTGAAAGAGCCATATCACAGTGCTCCACATTTAGTAGCTATACAGGAGCAATAACACAAGCTCGGCTGATTTTTTTATCTTCCAAATCCACAATGGTAGGAGGGATATGTACAATACCAGTATGTGTTTAAAAAAACGTTTCCCACTTATAAACTGGAGTATATTTCTGCATCATTTTAAATTCTCTGTCCTAGAAAAAGAAAACACATTGGTTAACTTGATTTCACCATTCAAGGTCGACACTTAAAATTAAATTTTCTATGGCTCATCCTAATGCAGTTTTGGGTTGTGGGCATTATAAGTGGTGCTATATCATTAAAATTAAAGAGTGCTCCATGCAGCCTCATCCTAATGTTAAAGTCAGTCTACGATTATTGTTGGCCTGCTCTTACTCAGTGGTGGAAAGCCTCTGAAGTCAGTGCCTCTTTGCTGCCAAAGCCCTGCTGGAAACCTCTCACTGTGCCGTCACTGTTCTGTTGGAGAGCTCTCTCTTGAACTGAACCTTCTCTTTAAGGTTCTTCAGTGTTTTGTTAAGGTAAACATGCATTTTATCGATGCTATTTTCTTGTCCTGTTTACATACATTGACTGTAACCTGCGCCATGTCTTTTTGCACATTTTTTCTCTCTTCCTCATGCTGTATCTGGCACTGCCTAATGCCATTTTAGTTTCCCCAAACATTAAAAATGAATCAGAATTTCGGATTACAGCTTCTCTTAAAAGAGCAAGGGCTTCTTTGAAGCAGCCACTTTGCAGCTAGATGAGACAGTTAAACAGGGGGACCTCTAAAATAGAAGAGTAGGAGATGCCAATTCTTCTATCAATAAACAATAATGTAATGTGACCAGAAGATGTGTTGCATTAATGGTAAGTGACAAAAGTCATTCAGGGAAGGGAAAGTCAACTAATGTATGCAGACGTTGACAAGGAAGGCTGGAGAAATGTGAGTATGTTAAATATTAGATTACAACAGATCATCATAAATGAATCCTTGGAATGCATTAAGCATAACAAATAGATGATATCTAAAAGATTATTTGAGAATGGATGACTTCAGTGTGGGAGTGGTTGTGTCTTCTGCCATCCTTCTCTGCTGTCCGCCTTCACCCTTGTTTCACTGGCACCATGGACCCACTGCACTGTGACAAGTTTCTCTTGAAGGAGTCAATAAGTAACTTTCCCTCTACACGTTTTTTTCTGCCCATTTTCAGTTGAATTTGTTTTAAATTTGTATTCAAATCGGTATGGACAATTGACTAATGGTAATGTCACATCTGCTGAGATTTGCATTAGCTTGTTATTGTATTCTTGAATATTTTTTTTGCTGTCTGAGGTGATAGCAAAAATAAACATTGACTAAATACAAAAAGAATGACATGCATAAAGTTATTTTATTTCCCATGCGGTCCAGTGTAAAAGGGATTTTTTTTTAAATACTTTCTTAGTCCTATCCATTGTCATTCTGTGTCGTCTGAGAGTGGCGTTTCAAAATCTGACCAGATACTTCAAAATGCACAACCAAAAAACAAAACAGTTGATTGTTACTTGTTTATAATCCACTAAGGCCACTCTTGATGTACAGTATTCACACATTCTCATCAGTTTATTTGCACCTGTACGGTTGGGACCGTTGAGACCTTCTGATTGTTTGGTGAATTTAAATGACCTCACTTGATACCGACCTAGCTCCGCCCAGCATTAGCCCTAGGAGAGGCCTAATTGGACACAATAAGTGGAAATGTGTAAGTGCAGGTGTACAGAGTTTTTATTTTATATCCAGAAATCCACTCCACTTACTGGTGATTTAGCACTCCCTTAACACTGTCACTTAGGTGACATGCTGGTAGTCACCCCTAGTAATAAAACCATCTTATGTTATATGTTTTTAGAGGGTCATATATGACCATGTCATGATAGGTTCCAGAGTGCATGCAACCTGAGACTGGCTACACAGTTCATCTTTCAGCATGACCTGCAGTGGCACAGCCAAAGCCATAGAGCATTGAAGAAACCTGAAGATGGCAATTTAGAGATGCTTCCCATCCAGCAGGACCAAGCTTTCGAGGCTCTGTATATATTTGCAGGTCTAAATTTAAGATGTTAGTTTTCCATTTTTAACAAATTTGCCAAAAATTAAAAAAATGTGTTTGCACTTTGTCATGATGGATTATTAAGTGTAGCTTAATGGGCTAAAGTGGCAATTTTATTTGTTAAAAGGACAACATAGTGAAGTGTGCAGTGAAGGGGGTCTGAATGCTTTCTGAGGCCACTGTAGTATAAATGTAAGCAAGGATTTCAGCTGCCACTAATACTTCATCTGCTTAATGTTGGCTGAATTGGTTTATCAACAACATTGCACCTTTAATTTTGTTCATAATGTCCTCTCAAATAGAGACATGTTCACAGTGATGGCGAACAAATGATTCACTGGATGCACTGTCATTTTCACACTGGAAAGTTGAGTGCTCTATGAAAACCAGTGTTCATCTCCTCGAAGCTGTGGTGCAAATGGTTTAGTTGTTCCACTGATTCGATCCTTTCCAGACACAAAGTTTAAATTTCCTCTCTGCAGGTGTCAATCAGTGCTGTGAAAGCCACCATGTAGCCCGACCGTTTTTTTTTGGTGAGAAAATCGCCTTTCTGTTCTCCGTCCATCTTCCGCTCCTTTGGCAGATTTCAGCAAGAGACAATGGCAGCATTTAAAGAGCGCTGGAAGTGGATGAAAGCAGACCACAGTAATAAGAAGCAGCAGATAGCCTCGACACATGAGGAGAGCAATTCTCTCAGCAGAAAATAAATATGAATTGTACTACTGAAGGGAAGGACACTGATTGCAATCTGCTAGGGCGCAAACAGTGTTGCACTGTGGTGGGCCATTAAAAGGCCAATTGTCCGGGGATGCAAGGCTGCGGGTGGGTGGACTTAGAAATGCCCGAAAATAGGTGTTGAATATAATAAGGCAAGGTTCCCCCTTCCTAGAATAGGGAAGGAAGTGCTGCTTTTCTAAAGGGAGTAAATGCGTTTATCCACATCCTCTCTGGAGTTTGCAACTTATGGTCTTCCGTTGTCTTGCAAAATGAGCCAACATTGTTCCCTCGATTGGTAACAAATGAGCATTGAGGAAACGCGGATATCTGTATGTACTGTAAGTTTTTTGTCAGGCCATGTTTTTCATTTTCTACCCATCCGTGTACCCATCCTCGCTGTGACATTCAGACTTGCAAAAGTCCCCATGGAACTCAGCAGTACTCACTACTTCTGTTACTGTCCATTAACAGTACTCCTGTAGTAGTAATGGAATCAGGGTTTCTAAGTTCATGTATTGTTGCCTTTTTTCCCAGTTAGTTTTTTGGGTTTTTTTTTTGCGAATGTACCATTTCACTAAGTCTCAGAGACTTATATTTATGTTACAGCTCAATATCTTGAGTGAGAATGATGTCTGATGACAGAAACATAGAAGAAGAAAAGACTTTGTCGGGTGTGTTAAAGGCTGGTGGGGAAGGCACTGTTGCTTTCACGCCATACCACAGGAACTCGGGCTGATTACTGTCAAGCCTCAAATTACAGTCCTTTTTAAAGAGTAACATCTTCTTCAGTCTGAAATCCCCCATCCCCTCAATCCTCCCCTCCTCCGCCTGTCTTCAGGAATGACACAATTAAGGAAAATATGGCCAAAGTCCACTTAATGCAACATTTTTCTCTCAAATTTTTAAATATGCCTGCTCAGTTTTTACCCTGCAGTGGTTCCACCTTGAAAAACCCCAAACCGACAAGGAGATAGATATTCAGAATATAACTTATTTGAGTTTTGTTTGTTTGTATTTTTCCCTGGCATTTCCTGGAATTTTTTTTTTCATTATTGTTCCTCAAGCTTCGTCCCAAAAATCTTAAATGGTAGAGAATCAGAAGGTAAGGTAGAACACCAAGTTCTGTACAGCAATGGGATTCGGCATTGTGGTCCAATAACTCGCAAAACAAGGCCTGATTTTTGGGTATGGGGGAGGAGGGGGGGTCTCCCTTCATCCAAAATGTTTGATGACTGTAACTGAATTACAGAGCAACAGTAGTAATGCAATCAGCAAGTTTCCTGTCAGGGTAATAGGCTGCTTGTTGAATGAGGGTGGGCAGCACTGGAGGCCTCACATGTCCATTTAAAGAATGTCCTTCTTTGTTGTGTGCAGATCATTCTGTTTCTCATCTGCCTCTTCCCTGTGACTCATCTTCCTCCTCAGGTTCTCTGAAGATGGACAGTTTCGCTGACAAGAGGCCCCTGCTTGGGGTTTGCAAGAGCACAGGGTCCTCTGGGTGAGTTCGCACATCATAATGATGCTGACATCACTTCCTTGTGGTCCTCTGCTGTCTCCTTCCATGTGCTCCTGTGAGTCCGGCACATGCAAGATTCCAACCAAATATGATAATAGTTGCAAGCCACTGCTGTGGCTCAGAATTGCTACCGAATTCCCAAATAGATTCCTTTCGATTCACAAAGTATGTTATTCAGTTGCATTCGATATTGAACACAAGCACATCTCAAAGGGCTTTAACCATATATATCAGGGTAAAAAAAGATAATGTTCCACGTCAGTGTATAGACTATACATTTACCATATTGATCTTTTTTTTTAAAAAGCTTTCTTGACTTGGTTACTAACCTAGGTTTGGGTTTGGGCAGTCCAATGTGGCGCTCAACAGTAATCCACGTTGTTGCACGCATTTTGTTGTGCGCTTGTGCAGTTTGCGCTGCAATGACATCATTAGCCAACACTTCAGTGGGTATCCACTGCCTCCTCTAAGGCAACTCACTGGCTGAACAGATGTCCAGGGAGTTTGTGGTTGTGGTTGTGTGATCATTGTTTTTACCGTCATCATTGCCATGGAGACCAGTTTGACTTTCCAGCTTCCACCTGCTCCAGGCTAGGTGTAAAAGTTACACCCAGGCACCACACACGTAGGTGGTACACTGGTCATAACCATTTCCTATTTCCATTTCCGTTTAGATGTAATGTTATACCCAGCCATACACCTAGGTGGTGCATTCTGCTCCTTGCCTCTGCTCTGCTCTGTCGAATGAGAACCAAGTAACACTGTAAGCTGAGGTCTGACTGGTAACATTTCATGTAGCATTGCAAATTCACATTCATTCTTTCAGTCTCAACCCTCTGCTCTTTTCCAGAGGCACAAGGAAATAAAGTAACCCTAAGGCTCTTGATACTTAAATGCCAAGGTAACTGGATATACTGTGACCCAGTGAAAGAAATACTTTGAGATAGAAGTACATCTTTATTGGGCTACACTGTCAGTGCTTGTGCAATTGAGTGTACACTGACTAGAAGGAGGAAATAGTAAAGCAACCTCTCATGTGTTGTATTTCAAAAGTATGAAAGGGAGAGGAGTTTCACTCTTTCAGTGTTAGGACATACAGAATCTTATATGTGAAAGAAATTGTCTGTTTATAATAAGATACATCAAAGGTACACCCAACTTCTTATTATGAAAGCCTTCATATGCACCCAACTGGAGCTGAACCACTGATGTGGGCTTAGTAACTGTGATTCATAGTCCCGCAGTGGTTGGAATACGAGTACCTGAACCCCCCCCATGGGCAGACAGAAGGGAGATTAAACAGATGTGTAGATCCCTGAGATTTTTCTGTGTTTTAGACTGGGGATGTCAAGTTTTTGTACAGTGAAAGAAAGTAAATTTTAAACGTGACAGACCCCAAGGCATCCTGCGCTCGGCTCCTCATACCCGACCCATACTCTCCCCTCATTCCCCCTCCTCCATTTACCAAATGCTGCTCTTCCAGAGCAACACAAAATTTAACTCAATATATCCACCCAGGGAAATGAAATAAGGAAGTCTGACTTCAGCTGGGCCCTGATGGAGACCACCTTCTTGATGTTTTCCAGGGACTGCCGCCCCTGTCTCTCTAACGCCGTTACGGTTGCTTCTGCTTTTCCTATGTCCTCACTGACTCTGAGACAGGCAGCGTTTTGACGGTTTGGCGAATCACCCAGGCGTCGCTCGACACTAATGCTGAAAACATGCACTGTGTTGAAAAGCAGAAACCCTGACCTCTGGCTGAATGGCACAGCCTGGTTCTTCCCCCTACAGAAATGCTTGGTAAATAACACTCTGGTCAAAGATGAGAAGGAAAAAGGCTTCCGGGTGCAGCGCTGTACTTTCCATTGGGCCTGTTCATAAACTTACTAAGGTCCTCACACAATTTTTAGCATATAATCATTTTGAAATAACAGCTTTTGTTAACCACCAAAAAGGATGCCGTCTTGACACTTAAATGGAAAACAGATTGGAGTCTTGGCCGCTACAGCAGTGCTGGTTTAGAAGTTGGTTCAGTCAGCTCTAGGCTTAGATTACAAGATTTGCAAATTAAAGGAAAACCAGAGAAGGGAAAAAGCATGTGTGCTGAAGCCCTGTACTTGTGGATTTCCAGCCAGGCACACTCAACATAATTTTATCAATGGAAAGGATTATGCGTTAAGTCCAAACAATGTATGGATCCAGTGATTTTCTTGACAGTAAAGCTACATATGCGTCCTTTTCACTCTCTGCACCAGTGCCAGTGGGCTTTGGGAATTAGCAAAGAATGCTGGTGCCATTGCAGACCTCGGTATGTCTGCTCACATTTCTGGAAAGGATTTGCGTTTCCTTCCCCTACTCGTGTTGTTATTATTTTCGTTCAGTTTAATTACATCCAAAGGTATTAAAATTCTGGGAGAGTTGAGGTCGATCTCTCTGTGAATGCAAATTTCATGGCCGGGACGGACGCAACTTAACTGTTTACGAGAGTTTGAGTGCACACACAAGTTCAGTGATGAATAAGTGTGCTTTGTTCTCCAGAGTTTGGGAACTGTCACTGACATTTCCAGTCCCCCCCCCCCCCACCACACACACACACACACACACACACACACACGCGCACAACATCTCCAGATGCTGAGAGGATGTGGTCCTTTTTTCTTTTAACCAATCTAGTCCTCTTTCACTTTGTGGATTACTACTAGATATGCTATTTTGAGGTTCTGGCTAATACAGATGGATACTCTGAGCAGATATCATGGTCACCACTGAGGCCATGGATATGTTTTTTGTTTTTTTTTTTCCGGGGGACTTACTGTGTACTTCATGCCATAAATGTCCACTATCATTCCTGTCTCATGCTGTTATTTTTGCTTTGTAAGGAAACCCACCAATTGTCATTTCAACGGGCAGATTTAACTCATTCTAGTTTCAAATTTCCCCCCTCCAATTTTAAAACCATTCTATCATCAGCTGACCCACGATTTTCAGCTGAGTTGAATTATTGATCATTGAGATTGTGGAGTGGAAAATCTGTGGAGTTTAACAGCACTAAAAGTGTGAATTTCTGAAGAAATAGGAAGTCGGTGTTGTGGATTTGGCAGCAGTCATGGTGGACTAGTGGTCAGACATCATAGCTGACGTGTCGTTCAGAACGAAGGTATAATTGGCAGTGTCGCAGCAGTGTGACATGCAGTGTCTGGCCTGCAGGAAACATATCACAAGAGAGACACTTGTGTACGACCACAACTGGAGAAGCACCGCAAAAATGGAAGCACATATTTTACGTCGAAGATGATCCCTGTGGTGTTTTTTTTTTCTTTTCAAAAATATGCTTTAGAAAATTTGGATTGTGACAAACTGAGTAACTTTTATCATTATCTTTCATTTTATAGATTTTTGAGTTAACCCAACCCAAGCATCCCATGATGCAAAATATACAGTACGTGTAGAGGCTTCAGACCTGATTTCCCTCTGCATTTTCTATCTTTTAGAAAAACAATATCCTTGCAAGCTCATGTGCAGGGATTTCAGTTTCCAGTCCAGCATGTATCTTATCAAGTCAGGTGTTCTTTCATGCTACAGGACACAAGACACACAGACACTGCAACGCGATATCTGTTCATTTTAATTCGAGGTTCCCGCCCACCATGTTGACATTAAATGCACAGGCGAAGGTAAGTGCACAGCAAAAAATAACTTCATACTCCCGAGGATCTGTATTTAAACCTGCTTTAAACCCTGTAATGAAATAACGCAGGTTGTTAATTACATGGTCGCTAGCAACAAATTCCACTTAGCCCAGGCAGACACACACATTTGATGGCAACAGCCCATTGTGGCACTAAGCCTGTGTGTTTCAGTGCATTTTCATAACAGGTTTTCCTCTGTGGACCGGATGTATCTGTCTTCTAAAGTGTATGAAATGGAAATCATCAAGCATTTGTATAAAACGACCCACCAGATTAAGCGGATTTGGAGAAGTGATGCTTTTTATCCACCATGAGGTTATGTTGTTCTTCAATGTCACATTATGACCACCCACGGGCACACGCACACACTTGCTAATGCTCTCCAAGCCTGCGCTTAGATGCAACCGTCAGTGCCTCAGGGAAGTTGTCCAGTTGGCTCCATATTCATTTAAATTACACTTTTACTGCCGTCCCGATTGCTCGTGAAGCTGTAGGGACCATGTGGTCATGATGCTCTGCGTTCAGAGAGAACATCATACCCGGAAAATCTCTCTCCATCGATCGTCAAAGCTGGTCTTCAATGTGAAGATGAATTGTAATGCTTCTTTGTAGAAATGAGAGTAGCTGTAATCTGGTCTTTCACTAACCCCCTCTTTCATTTACCCGCACACGTACACATGCATATGCAGTTGTTCAGTGCATAGGCAGGGCTGCGAGGCTCAGGCTTCATTCCAGAGCGTTTATTTTGACTTGCATGTCTGTTTAATGTCTGTCGAAAATGTGTTCTGCCTCGCTAGTTTTCCCCCTTTAAATAGGAAGTCAGATTAGACTCAGTAGTACTGGAAGTGGTGGATATAAACACACCCGACAGGCTGAATGATTAGTAATGACTTTTCAAACTTTTACCACATCCCCATTCCCTAACCGAGGCCTCTGTGCTCAAAGCAATTAATATTTTATTTTACTTGAGTTTAAACTTTCCCTTATCCTCTTATGTAGCAGTACTTATGTAATTTTCTTTGATTTTAGAAGAGAGATACTGGTCCAGGTTGCAAGTTCCCAGTTGCATTGCCTGTGTGAAAGCTTGACACTTGATAAATATGGATTGTGATTTCACTTAGTGTCTACTTTCTTCCTTGTATTTGGGCCCGATCGGTATTTGACTTGCAGTCAACCTGTCATGGGTTCACCTTCCCTCTGGTCCCCTAAGAGTATCTGCAGATTGCTGCTTTGATCATCCCTTCTCGTGCAAAACTGCGGGGCCATATAACTCTAGCGCTCCTCTGACAAGAAAACATATGCCTTCACAGCTTGTAGAGTTGTTAGGCTTTTTTTTCCCATGAATGGTTTTAATTGGTCAGTAACCAGTCTGACTTGACTCATGTGGTCTGTCGCAGTCTGTGGCCCCTAACTGACAAAAAGAACAGTCCCGCTAATTTCTTTTGGCGAAAGAATGAGACTGGTGTAAAGATAAATTACATTATTATTCCATTATTGAGAGTGTCCTGAACTTCCAGCAGCTGGGGAGCTTTCTCTTGGTAAAGACTGGGAAGTGAGAAATAATCATTAAGGCAATGGCGCTGAACACACGTGTTGTATCCTGGCTTCAAGCTGTCCTCCAGCTCATATCCTTATGCACAAGCAGATACAAGACAAAGTTAACTCGTCATGTTTCTAGATGCAGCTTTGCCAATGTCAAAGCGAAAGAAAGAACCTCTCCATGACCAGATGTTTCTGGCATCAAGTGTTTTCACTTAACTTAGGAAGTTGGGACACGGGTCTAAAAGGGTTAGAATTTATGAAATGCAAGCTATAGTTTGTGTAATGAATATTAATATCCACTTCACTGCTGTCAAGTGGAAGAAAGGGAATAAACTGAATTTACGGGCTGCATATACAGCGGCTTCAGAAAGTATTCAGGTTTGGTGCACTCTCGAGCAAGTGTTCCTCAAGTAGTTTTTATTTGACTGCATTCATTCCTCCCCTGAATTCTGTCCAGTCTCGCTGTCCCTGCTGCTGAGATGCTCCCGCTGTAGCAGGACGTTGCCACCACCATGCTATACTGTAGCTATAGTGTTAGCCAGGTGATGAGCAGTGCCTGGTGTTCACTTGGCATAGTGTTTTGAGTTTTGACCAGAGTACGGAACAGTATTCTCCTTTTGTTTACAAAGCATACTTGGCGGAATATTTTCACCACTGTACAGAAATCTTCACATAGATTTTTTTTTTCTTTTTTTTTATTGTTACACAATTTATCGTTTGGGACTTCCTAAAAAAAATCAATCTTCTGTCTTCCCTTTCTTGTAGCCAGCATAGACAGGTATAATGCTTTTGTTTGCTGTTTTGCTACACTTGCAGCCATAATGCATCGCTTTAATACATAAACACAAAGAATGAGTAAGAGTCTGTACATGCTCACACAAGCCCACACACACACACACACACTGCAGTGTGTTTCTAAAATGCTGGCCATTATACTCTGTGTGCAGCATTTAACAGTGAAGGAAATGTATTTCTGGCAGCTCTACAGACTCAGAGCTGTGGTTGAACTTTTTACCCTAATTACTTTCCTACTAATGCCTGCAGCTTGCCGGAATGACTGTGGCTCCCTTCAGGCCCCCAGCAGGCTCTGATGTGGCCAGTGTGTGTTGTGTATGGTGGTGCTGGGTTTGAGCTGAGAATGAAAGAAGTGGGAGTGAAAAACAAAACAAATACCAGGAGAGAGTAGGGAAAGAATGTTGCAATGATTATTATTTTTTTTCTCCCTTCCAGTTGTCACAGAATTTTAGATGCAGATATGATTTTCCAGACACACTATTTGCTCAAAAAAATCTGAAAATTAGAAAATGGTATATTTTTCCGTGGTCAGCACAATTGTTGCCTCACAGCAAGATAGTTCAGGGTGTGTGGAGTCTGCACAGTCTCCCTGTGCCTGCATGGGTTTTCTCCGGCTTCATCCCACCATCCAAAGACATGCCAGTTAGGTTGAGTGGTGATTCTAAATTGTCTGTATGTTTGACTGCGAGTGTGAGCATTTGTTTGTCTCCATGTGTCAGCCCTGTGATGGACTGGTGAACTCTGCACCTCACCAGATACTGGGAGCTGGGATTGGCTGTAGCCCTCCTGTGACAAAGGATAAAGCAGCAGCACGCATGATGGATGGATATATTCATAATCCAATGTTCAGTGATATTCTGTTTCCTGTTTCCAAATTGCATTCCCATCAACATCAGCCGTACTTTGTATTTTAACAGTAGTTTTAACAGTAATTGTTCTAATGTGCATGTATTGCAAGAATTTTGCCTCAATTTAGCCTAAAATTTGTTTGATCAAAATTTGATCAAATCAAGAAATCAAAGAATAAGTAAACAAGACTGAGTATCACCAAGAATTTATTGCCAGCTTGCTAGAGACTGATTTCGGTTTGTACCAATCATCTTGCATATTGCCTGTCCGGTATCTGGCCTTGCCTCTCCATTTTCTCCTTAATTTCTCGAGTACCTTCTTGTCCTATCAGAGGAAGTAAATGAGCCGAGGCCTTCTTTCCCCCCATCTCCTTCATTTTGTATCCTTTCAGACCCAAGGGCCAGTTTGAGTAATAGTAATTGACACATTGATCTAATAGGGCCATCATAATAGGCCTGTTACTGAGCTGGGGAATGGTGCTCGGCGTCACCTTAACATGTGCAAGGACTGACATCCAGCCATAATCCATAATGATAATTGTGATTTAGCCTTGCTTTCAACCTACGCCCCAACGTCCCCAGCATCAGGAAATCTTATTACATCTGACCCCGCATTGCCTCCATTAGAACTGGGTCATTTGTTAAAATACTGCAAAAGCAAAACAATTGAACCCTGTGCCATTTTGATTCTATAATAATGGGTTATCATTGTCCCTTTGAATCAATTCCAGGGGCCCATTTTTCGGGATAGAGCTTTGAATTGGATTGATCTGACTCTGATAATGCTGAAATCGATGATGTAGCCGCCTGAAAGTAAATTATCGTCGGCTGAAATTTTTGTATTAATCTTAATGCCTTGGCCCTTGATTGGCAGCGGTAACTGGGCTCACAGTTTGAGGACCTTTGAAATGTTGACGCAGACGCTAGCCATCAGGATGGAAAAATGAATCAGGGATTGTTCCAAACTTTTTTTTCTGTGGCACCTCTTTTATCATGTCTGGTACATTTTCTCTGGAACTGGAGGGAGGAACACACTTGCTTGTGCAAACATCCAAGTAGTGTCTCACTCACACACACGCAGGCACGCACACACACACACACACACAGTACATGTGCAGTCCTGGAACAGCGTCTTAGTGCCGGGCTCCGGCTAAGAGATCTGAGGGCTCATTTGGCGCCGTTTCTGTCCAGACTCTGGCTTGGGAAACGTTCAATAGCAAGACACTAGTGCGTATCTGTACTTCGAAATGTCTGTATATTTGTGCAAGTGAGTGTGCACATGTGAAGCATACACTCCCAGTGGGTTTAGCTCATGTATCAAGATGGTTGTTGGATATTGTTGCAGCAGCTATTTCATCTCGCATCTCTGGGTGTATATTCCTGCCTTTGTCTGGATTATGAAAAATGAATTGTGCAAGAAAGTAGTGCTTCTGATGTTAACTAATGTGTGTGCGTGTGTGTGTGTGTATATATATGTGTGTTAGCAGTGCTGGATGATGGCTTTATCACTGGCTGATGGAGTCCTGTTTGTGTCTGTAGTGTCAGCTAAAGCTTGGAATCACGGTCCTGTGTCGGCTCAGAGTAGCAGATTCTTTGACAGCTGTGCACGCAGTTTGCAGCCTGCGCTCCATTTGGCTGTGTTGAAACCATTATTGTAGGCGGAGCCTAAAAGCACACGATGACCTGCTGTTTTCTGTAACTGCAGTGATGTGGATTTGTGCTATGTTATGTCTGAGGAGAGGCGGCACAGCGATTTTTCGTTTTCAGTTCAGTGATTAAATGCATTTTTATCTATCTTCACTGACATTTCATATAACATAATGATCATCCTCCTTCACGCACTAAAGTCCTCTATCTACCAATCTAACCACTAATCAAAGAGAGGCTATCCTAATGTTGCAATATATGCTCCTCAATTTTATCTGATTACAACAGCCAATTACAATAGGTTGCTTCCTCCTCACATGTCATTAAATTCACGAGGCTACATTCCTACATTAGTCTCTGTTTTCATTTCATGACACAACTGCACCAGCACTACCACTCGCTGTGCCTGTTTTATTTCTAGTTCATTAAAATGCATGACAGCATTAAAACTTATGTATCATATATACCTGGACAGCTGCATATTTCCTCAAATGCTCAGAATTGCAGGCTTAAGGGTCTGGTCTTTATATTAAGTGTAGATGGGGTCATGGGAGATATCTAATCGTAAAAACAAATTCCAACAAGCGCTTACAATGATGTAATTTAGTTTTTGTCATTTTTTTGGACAGACATTTGAGTCAAAAGGGTTTGAAATAGACAGCCCTCGAGCCACTTTATGCTTTTAAAAATAAAGTAAAGAAGTATACTTTACTTAAATTAACTTCTCAAGTTTATAGTTTGTGTGTTGGTCATGATGATTGGGTCTTTAAAAAAAAAGAAGTCAAGGGCCAGAGGTTGGGAAGTTTTGAACCAATGACCTAACTTTTGCTCTTAAAAGTCATAGAACCTGTTTTTCCTCAAGGGCGCTGCCAAGAAGCAATATTCAACCAATCTTTTTTCACATTCTTCCAAGTTCGTCTCTTCATTAGCCAATACATACAGCACAGCTTCCCCAAGTCTACAGCCACTAGTGCCGGTTGGCGTTTGCTGCTATATTGAAAGAAAGGCTCAATACATGCCAAGTACTGCACAAACACACAAAGACAATGCCAAAACGCCATGTTTGAAAGAAGTACGGGGTAAGAGGAAGGGGAAGAAAAAACTTGAAGGAAAGGCTGATTACTCTGTCAATAGGTCCATTAATGGCTTCCTGCATTGGAAAACTTAAGCTGCATTCAGAATGACAAAAGCACTGTTTCCAAAATGTGGCCTTCTCTTTCATTGTAACGTGACTATTGTGTTGATGCAGCAGGGTGGGATGTGATGCTGTAGATTAAGTATCTCAGCAAAAAATTGATCAATGCAATGCCACTCTGGAAAATTGTGCACTGGCCAGTTAAATGCAAATGCACATTTCAATTGAAATACCTCTTTGTCTTTACTGATTCAGCTGAGGGGTCTAGTCAGCTTCAAACAAAGTGGTTTGTATGAAGTGTTACCTAAATACCCTTAAAGATGGCGTGAAAGAAGCCTGTGTGAAAAGACAAGGGTAAAGACGGGATACAATGTACAAATGGGGGTTTTGACGTACATGTTCCGAAAGCCTTGCCTTGAATACATTTGTGGTGTTACACTTGGTTGTTTTCACAAAAAATTACAGAATTCATTGGGTAAAGACTGAAAAGAGTGCTTGAGCGATACGTTAAAATCCCTTCTCATCCACTGTAACATGCCTGCACCGAGTATTTTTAGCTACGCTAGCAGCATGGCTGTAGTAATGACAATGTCAGTCGGTTGGTCTAAGGCTTTGGTCCGGAAAGAAATATCTCAACAACTATAGGATGAATTACCATGAAACCTTGTGTAGACGTTCACTGTCCCCACAGGAGGCCTCTTAATGACTTTTACAGTATAGCCTCTTGACCTTTCATCTGGCAGAACTAATAACATTCCCAGCAGCCTAAGCTGTGCTTTGTGCTTTGTGCTAATTAGCAAATGTTAGCACGCTAACATACAACACCAAGATGGGGAACATGTTGGACATTATAGCTGCCAAACATGTGAACACATTAGCATGTTGACATTAGCATTTAGCTCAAAGCACTGTTGTGGCTATGTATACCCTCACAGAGCTGCTAGCATGGATTGAAACTGTCTTCTTTTGACATATTCAGTTTTTCATGTAAACTAGCTTTACTCAACAGCACTAGTAAAATCACGAGGTATCACACATTTCCCTTTCCTTACCTGTGAGGGTGTCCAAGGATTTTTCACTTTGATATTGCGGTCATTTAAAGATGTCTTTGCTGCTGATGTTATTCTCTGATATGTTATGAAATTGCCTAAGTGTGTGCATGTGTCAGGGCTCTGAATGTGCAAAGCAGATGTTTTTCCACCATAAAGAAAAAACGGAGCAACAGTGATGATTGGGAAGGCAGACAGACCTTGACACAGCAGAGTCGGTCAGTGGAACAGGGTGTGCTGCAGGAATATTCAACATGGCTGAGGTCATCTCTGTCTTGTAATGGATGAAAGTCTTCCCATTATGAACTCGTCATTTGAATAATGTCCAGATTTCCCTCTGGGACTTGGCAATAGATATCTGCTGTTTAAACCTGTTGTTTCCTAATGGTGTCTTGCACTCTTTCTAGTCAGCAGGAAGGGGGGATTCCTCATTGATCAAGTTGTCAAGTCAGCCAGTTGAATATCACAGTCGCTATATAAATAGTATTGGCTTCCAGCTGTTTTGTTGTTGTTGTTGTTCTTTTACAATTTCATGCTCCTTTTTAATCGGGAACTCCATTGTATGCATTGTCACCTCCATTAGGATCTGAATCTTGTTTACGGGTAAACTTAGCAGAACTTTAAGATCCAGCCAGGCCTTCCTGTTTGTCAGTGCTAAGACCGGTGAATAATGCAACTGTGCTCCGTATGCACAGGCAGACTAAATAGACTGTTGAAAGCACTTAGTCCTATGGCTCAAGAAACAAAACTAACACCACATTTCACCCCTGCATCCTCAGCCAACGCGGCACCACGGGCCTCGCCAAAGGGTGACAGAGAGTAGAAGACCGGTAGAAGCTTTCCTCACAGACTGAGGGAAGGGGCACAGGGGACGGGTGGAGGCAGTGGCGGTGGCGGGGGAGCCTTGCCTGATTAAGATTTATGTCTAAATTTTCCTTTGACATCAGCTGCTGCCTGCTGTGGGATAAGCTCCCTCATGTAACCCTCCTCTTTGCTGTGTTGAGAGAAAGGCTTCTAGTAAATGTGTTGCATGACAAAGCATTTCCCCTTTTGCCCTTCATTTTACTCCCTTTCATTACGTGGACCCTTAGAAGGGGTAGGCCAGTGGGACATGGTTGAAATAAATACTGTATATATTCTCAAGGGAGCTGCCGAGGGAAACGTTGAAGAGCTGGTTAGAGCAGAAAGCTGCTGGATGTGCAGGCTTGATGGAATGCTTTATGATATTGTCCTAATAGTAGATATGACTTAAGTACAATACTGTAGAGAAAGAAGTAACAAAAAGAGAATTCAGCCCTGTGATGATAGGAGTTCTCTTTTATCTTCTGTGACCGACAGAGATAGTAGCAATTTATTATTTATATGACCACAGATACATACAGAACTTTTGTTCTGAGAGAGAAAGTGTGTAAATGACAGTAGGTGGGTTGCAGTTGCGTGTGCAAGAAATTTCAACTATCACACCGCTGGTGTGTAGACAGCTGTATGGCGGGAGGTTTAACTTTTTTAATTGTTTTGTTAAAGTTAAAGTAGGCAATGAGCAGAAGCCCAGTAATACATGATTTCCCTGTAGTTTTACTCCAAGACAAATTTTAAATGTTGGTGAACCTCATTATATTTGGATTTTATAATCTTTCTCAGTTGGTTGCAGTGTTATTAATGTGTGTTATAAAATGTCTATTTAAAATATGAGTTATCAGTCATCTAGAGCGCCGTGCCCTCAAGATACTTGAGAACTGCTTATAGTATTCATAAACTCAGTCTATACAATTTTTGTTCTTCCTGTTTTGCAGGACAAGCCCTCCCTACTGCTGTGCTGACCTGTATTCTCTACGGACAGGGGAAATGGTCAAATCCATTCAGTTCAAGACACCTATCTATGATCTCCACTGCAACAAACAGTATGTGGGACCAGCTGGGCTAAATAAAAGTCAGACACATTGCGCGTTTATTTTCGCTGTATTAACAGACTGTTTTCTCCTTTCTTCCAGTATTCTCGTTGTGAGCCTACAAGAGAAGATCGCAGCATTTGACAGCTGCACCTTCACCAAGAAGTTCTTTGTTACAAGTAAGGACTTTAGACATGATTTTATAGACTTGTGGCATATGAAAAGATTCTCAGCAAACTGCGCACCCAAAAGTAATAAAGTCTTTTAGGGGAATATAACCCCTGTTACATTGTCTAACCTGCTGGCAAGAAAAGGAGGAAAGTTTTGTTAAGATGTTGAAGAAACTCAGTTGTTATTTAGATAGATATAGGTTGTCATCATATGCAAAATATTTTATTGGCAATCATGTATGCATGAAATCCACCACTGTTTTTTTTGTTTTTTTTTACCATATACAGCAGTGCAAACAAACAGCGCCTTTTATGCAGGTTAATACTATTGCCAAAAACGATCAGCGAATGTCAGGGTGGCATTACTCACGGCAAACAAACACAAAGCAGATCATCGGTCCGAATGCACACAGCGGCAAGGTCTGCCTGTAGTGCATCGTGTTGTGACAAAACTGCTTTTATCAAAATATGATGCGAAGCCCTCCGTTTTAAGGCCAACACAGGAAGACTGTTTAAAACGCAGCCCTCGCATCCTCCTGGCTGTACCTGCCACATCTGCTGAGGGATGCTGTGAAAGAAAGGCCAGACTGTATTACAAGGCCATTGCTGTCCACTTAAGTCATTGACTGGAATAAACTGACCTTACTGGCCGGCTTTAATGTGTCTCCTCTTTGTCTGCCTGCCTTCCATATCAGTGTCTGGGCCACAGGAAACCAAACATGCTCAATAGTTATTAATCGTTTCTGAATACGGGGGCCTCCTCCTCATAACGTTGTTTGGTCTGTTTGGGCCCTAAAAGCAGTAAACAAAGGGTTTTCGTGATGTGTGCAGAGCTCTGCGTCAGATGAGCCGTCCCGCCATCCGCTTCTCCAGGGACATGATGGTGGAGATGTCATGTTGTTTTATGAGCACTTAAAGCCCGTCCCATGTTTATGTTCTTGCATTGCGTTCGAGTGGTGTGCGCTGCGAGCTGGGACATGGTCACGACCAGCAGCAGACTTGCTTTTCCTGCTCATCTCGGTTCGTTGGCCTTGTCTAGCCTTACCGCCTGAAACCAACACCCAGCAATCATGGTTTGGTACCTAGTGGTATTTTCGTCCAGCTAAAGGAGGTCTGTGGCTGCTGGTTGCATATTAGTTCCGTGTAAAATTATTAATAATCACAGCACTTGTTTCTTTGAAGCAAACTAAGTACTGTGCCTGCTCTGACTAGTCAGCCTTAAAGTTTTAAACAAACCTCTGTGTTTGTGGAGCTTCTGCTGGCCATCCGGGGCCAGAAGATTTAATTGTGAGTACGCTACGAGCCGGTCGCAGAATGTGACACTGTTTGTACCATGCGTGACAGTGAAAGACTCGTGCTGCACATATTCTTGTGCAGATCCACTCCGTTTTGAACACACATCTCCGCTCAGTTCTGTTTATTCGTTGCTCGTTTACTGCTTTTTTCCTCCCCGTGTGAGCTTGTCTCACTCTGTCCGCCCTGTTATGCATCTCGCGCTGATCATCAAATGTGCAAGGGTTGAAAATAAAGATTTTGTTGGTGAGAAATGATCTGCGCCTGGTGGCCTGCCAGGCCTGCCAGGCCTGTACACTTGGAAGGGAAACACAGTGTAAGTGTATTGTAGGGCCCTGATGTACAGATTATGCCAAAAAAAAGTACTTAAAAAAAATTGATATACAATATCAGAATATAAGAATCAGCTGTTGACAGGCTCACAAAAGTCACGACAATAGGTTGGAATCAAGCAGCGTTCAGCCCTCAGAAGCCTGACCCCGCTCTCTTTTCCTTTGATTCCACCCATCGTGTCTGTTTCCTCTCCCCACTCAGCTCCCTGCTCTCCACCCAGGATGTCAAACACATGTTATCTCACCGCCCGGGCTCCCCTTGGCCTTGGAGAGGCACAAAAGGCTTCTCTGGCGTTACCAACAACCCTTGTGGCTTACCTCAATATCCCCTAACCCCCACTCACATCCCCTCCAACACGGCACACTACATTACTGTCTGCCTCCACCTCATCTGCTCCCAGAGCACTAAATTATTGTCAGCAAGCCCCCTCCCACCCACCCACCCACACCTCCATGCATTAGCTCAGTGGATTTCTGCGTGTGCGACGAGAGGCCGCGTTCTCTAAATGTGTGTGATCTTCATTGGCTCAGCGTTTTGTTGCCCGTGTGTTTAGGCATGCTGGAGCTGAGCTCTGGTGTTACTCAGATTGCTCTGTGTTGTTTTGTTTCGTCTTGTAGTTGTTTACCTCCAAATCGTATTGAGTTGAAAAAGAAAAAAAAAATCTTTCCTACACTGTCCAAGACATTTATCCGTTCGGGGACACGGGTTGTTGTTTGTCATTCGCTGTTCCTGGTTGCTATTTTTATTTCCGCTGACAGCATGTCTTCACGTGTGTGTGTGCGTCCCACAGGGATTATTTTGCTGGTCAATCAGCAGAGGAGCCATCCTCAATTTATTGGGGACCACAGTCTCCATTAGGTCATACTGTGCACACACATGTACAGACACGTCACCCTCATTAGACTCCCATTTATCTTCCCAAACAAGAGACTCCCCACAAAACACATTAATGGTTTTAAGATAGTTACAGACACTCTCCAGGCAGGAGGCTTATGAAAATCCCAACACATGTGTTTGTTTTTTTTGTACTGGCAAACTTTTGATGAGGTCATTCACCAAAATGTGTATGAACATTTATTTCTACGGTAATTATTGTTGGTGCCCGTTTTAATGTGGCTGTCTTTGTGTCTTTTCAGGCTGCTATCCCTGCCCTGGCCCCAGCCTCAATCCAATATCACTGGGGAGCCGCTGGCTGGCCTACGCTGAGAACAAGGTGGTCTATACACACACACACACACACACACACACACACACACACACACACACACACATACGCTCATCCATTGTGGCAATGCCTTATCAGAAAAGCAACATATTTACAAAAAAAAAATGCATTTTTATCTATTTTCTGCCTCTTTAATCTCCCTGGATAAACAACTCGTTCCAAGAAGAGTCCACTAGAGATGATAACATTTTGAAACTCAACAGATGCTCAGGAGTTTTCTCTTCTCTTCTGTTTAATGGGATTGTTAAGTATTTCCAAAAAAAACCCCTGAATGTTGGATTGCGCACTTTGCAATACATTTAATACACAATAGTGTTTTGGTGCTGGCCCACTCAGGTAATTGACAGATGGGACCACTGTTTGTGTGACTGCCTGAGGATTTCCAGAAATAACAAAATGTAGTTTTGCAAACAGTAAGAGTAATGCTGGGACAGTAGGAGATATATTTGAAATTGAATCAGTCCAGATTGGCTGTTTGGTTGCACAACGTTTCTTTGAATGCAAAACCAATTTTCTCCAAAGGGTAAAGAGGTGAACCTTTTGGAGGTCTGAAATCTGAGTTAATTTCCCCAATTCTTTCTCTTAGTACATCTCCTGTCGAGCTAAACTGCATATGTCTTGTATTTATCTGTAAGTCTTTGTGTCTTTGCAGCTGATAAGATGTCACCAGTCTCGTGGAGGAGCATGCGGTGACAATGCACAGTCCTATACAGCTACAGTGATCAATGCTGCCAAAGTAAGTGACAAGAAATAGACACATTTAACTGTTGTACCTATTGTATTATATGGTTAACCTTTTTACTATATCTTGTATATACAGTATTCCCTACATACACTACATGACTGAACAGAGCTGCATTGCTTAACATGCTTGGAAGCAACATGATTTATGATACTTCATATGTCACGTAGGAATAATAGCTAGTATTAGTTAATGTGAGCAAAAACCCACTAAATGTGAAAAGGCTGTGTTTTCAGGCCGTCTTGGTAAAGGCCTTCAGCCACCAATTCCAGGTCTTTTTTACTGGATATCAACGCAAATGCAACTTTGGGTAAATCATGTTTGAGTCCCAACACAGCATCCAGTTTGTTGAAAAAGCAAACTTTAGATAGTACAGTGTACAAGTAGAAGAACCTGGGGTACTTTTTATTGCATTTTTCATCGTCATTGAAATTGATCCTCGGTCGAATCTTGCCACAGAAGGACTCACTTAAACTCTTCAGCTATTATCTTAGAAAATTATAAATGAGTTGTCGTTTTCTGGCTGTAGTCTGGCCACTGCTCAAATCCAAAAAAACACCAAAAACACATACTACGGTATTTCAGGGCCTGCCTACACCATCTGTAAATGTGCTGACATTGGATCCACCTGGCTCTCCTAGCTAACTGGTGCTCTGCTTATGAGACACTTCATCAAGCTATCTTTTTTTTTTCTTTGGTACCACTGTAATCTCTTTCTCTCCAATGGTCTTGTTTCACTCCGCTCCACAGGGGAGTGACTCTAAGATGGTTCACTAACAGCCAACAGCCCCCTTTGATACCAGATGACATCCATTCCCGATCCGATTTAGCTGCTCGCAAACACATGCTAACCTTGCTAGCTCCTCATATGGTTCTGGTCTGTTTCTCCCCTCGGTCCCAGAGGAAGGTCGAATTGATTTACAAAGAGCAAGTGTATCCCCTCCCTACTTAATGAGCGCTAACAGCTAGTGTGAGAGAAGTCTCGTTAGCAGGCTAATGACGGTGTACATCAAAGAGACCACTGTGATGGTAACAGACCCCATGGTAAGGGGTAGACAATGGCGGGGGGTATTGATATGCAGACAGGCAGTCTGCTTGCCTGCTTTCTCCTCATTTAGGACCATATATCTCAATATGGATGACAAGGTATCTCCTTCTGGCTTGCGGCGCGACACGCTGGCTCTTAGTGCTGACGTCCAGAGACATGGAAACAAAAAAAAAAAAGAAAAAGCCGGGGGTGGTGGTGGCGGTGGTGAGGGGGGTTAGCATTAAATTGTAATGGCTTTTGTTTATAAGAAGGATAAAAGAGAGAGTGCAACAGCTCCAACCAACTAGACTATCTGTTTGCCGCAAATCACATCAATCCCGTTACCTATCACGCCTGCATATATGATTGAGATAGCCCTTTCACATAAATTAGGTTGTAATTTGTTTAGATGGCGACATCGGGCTGGAAGTGTGTGCGTGTGTGCGAGTGCGTTCATGTGTTTTTCAGACATGATCTGCTTCCAGAGCCCCCCTTGCTCTCCACTGGCAGATCAATAGCCCCTGTTTGGACTACCACTAAGAACTCCACAACTGCAGTGATTAGAAAACACATTAGTGTTGATCAATTAGGAGCCAAACGCCTCACTTAATAATTGATGGCTCTTGTGGAATTTTACAAACACACACACACACACAGGCAGCAGACACTGTTAGTGTGCCTGGCCAAGTGGCAAAGAGAGACAGTGGGTGATCCTCAGACCCAACAAACGCGAGGCGCCACACTCTATTGACAGGGCCGCCTAGTCTGAATGCCTGATTACGCTCTCCGGGGCCCCTTTGGCGCTTACACACACAAAGACACACAGTCACACGCATTGGACTCCATTAGCCAAAGACAGTGTAGTAGGTGAGATAGACTCCACTTAAGCAGCACTATCCATTTCCCTCAATCGAGCCACAGAGGTGTGTTTGAGCCAGACACCCTGGCTGGGCCTTAAACGGACACAGAGGAGCCTCGCACACTCGCGCACACACTCACAGTAATACATGTATACACACGGGTGTCTGGTGCGGCTACAGAGCTACAAGTCATCAGCACTGCGAGTTATCAGCAGGCATCAAGTGACCGTGGCGCATGCACATAGAGACACAGATTGCACACACTCCCGCGTACCTAGCAGTTCTCCTCTTCACATTCATCGCCAGTCAAAGGTATCAAACTAAGTGGCCTACAAGTATATCACATACATGCAGAACATTTTACATGGGAATATATTATATCAGGTGTTGAAGAGTACATTTTATCTTTTTTTCTCCTTTCCTCCCCACAGACTTTAAAGACAGGTCTGACGATGGTGGGTAAAGTTGTTACTCAGCTGGCGGGTACTTTACCTGCAGGAACTCCGGACGAGGAAGGCACGCCACACAGCACGGGCCGCCGCAGCCCTCACAGCCCTGGCGTGGTCACCATTATTGACACCCACAGCGTTGGTGAAGGACAGGTTAGTCACATGTTGTGGAATTTTTACCTGGAGGGCAGCAGCGAGAACCCTGTCAGTCCTGATTGTAAATTCATTCATACAGTATGTACAGTTATACGCAATGCAGACATTCAAATGACATTTTGAAGTAAATTTGTACAAACGTATTCATTTCTGTAATACTTGGGTATAATTCATCAGGTGGATCAAATTGTTTTTCTTTTTTTTTCTTTATGTGGCAAATTAAATATAATTAGTGCAGATTTGTGCCCCTTTGTAGTGTGTAAAATAATAGCAAGCTCACACTGAAAATGGACAGTATGTAATGTTAAGACATTTAGCACTGTCAATTTTCGTGACACTGCTCAAAGGTGGTCGATAAATGACCTCAGCGGCTTCTTGTGCTGGGGTTGAGGAAGCGCTTGGCAGACGAACATGGGAGACATTGGGTGGTTGTGGCCATTTCAAGCAGTCTGCCTTTTGACAGAGAATTTCGCAATACAGTTCTAATGTAAACTGAGCAGTTTCAGAACACACAATGTACTACACTGTGGCCTGCACGGACTATAACAGTACGCAGTTATGATATATGTGAAGCATTAATAATTCATCCTGTATAGTTTAGTTTATATTTTCAGTGTTTCATTTTAGTCATGCTGTGTGCAAGGCCCAGCCCTTACGTTGCACTGTGACTGCGGGGCAAGATGGATTAGGTTCTTGAAAACTCGACAGGCTTCCTCACTGCATCATCCCAGCACGACCTCAGACTAAAACTGGTCTGAGCTCACTCTGTGTGCTCTGCGCTCCCTTTTCGGATCCGGCTCGGTGGTTAACCAGAAACTGTTACCAGGTGACCAGCCTTGTTTAATTGAATGTCAGCTTTGCTGGCAACCCCTATTAAATACCTACACCCCCAGCCCCCCAACTGGGTCCTTTATATACATAATGCATAGATATGCACACATGCGCTTGTACTTCCATCTTTGTGAGGACACTTGTTGACATAATGCTCTCCCATAGCCCCTTAAACCTAACCTCAACCATTACAACTAAATGCCTAACCCAAGTCTTAACCCTCAAACAGCCCTTTGAAGGTGTGTCAGAAACTGAGGACCGCCCAAAATGTCCTCACTTTCCCAAAATGTCCTGACTCCAAAGGTCTAATACTCAAACACACACTCACACACACATACTAAAGATTAAACATGCACCAATTTCTTTCTTGGCCATTTTCCTCTCTGGTCTTGTCGTGTGTGACTCAGGTAAACATAGCTCTGGCCTCTGCGGCTTGGTGGGGAACAGGAAAATCTCCAAGGCTGGCTCTTTTTTTTCTTTCTGTGGCTTGGAAACACTCAGGCTCATTCACCTCCGTCTGCACAACTCAGCGAAAGGTGTGACTTTAGATACACTGCGTGTTTTAACAGCCAAACCTTCAGCCACAGGCCCGGTAAGAGAGATGCTCTGTAAACATTCGGCTGTAGGTCTGCAAGGGCAGTAACAGCACATGTGCACCGTGTATCATATACGGTCTCGACGGCGCGTTCGTCCATTTCTGTCTAGATAAACAACACAGCAAAAAAAATTAGGCACTAAAAGTAAACAGAGGATACTTAAAAATAATGCTGTGAATGTTTTTGTGTAGTAAAAATCTAAAAGGTGAGGCACTGTCGCTTTATCGCGGTATTTTTCATACACGTGCTGAGGAATTGAATGAATTTAAGAATTGGCTTTTAGCGTGTGTCCTACAGAGTGTTCAGCTTTGTAATGAGTTGTTTGAAGTCGTACTTTTTTTTGGATTGGTAATGTATCGTAAGTCCAAACAAAATATGACCACTTCAGTAATTTCTTTCCAACATCTGCTTTTGTTGTCATGTGTACAATTTGCCAGAGATTTGGTCATGTTCGGCCGTGCAATGTGTTTTTGTTGGTTTGGTTGTTTGGACTTCAAAATTAGCTGTTGCACTCTCCTCACGTTACAGTTGGCTTTCCTCCCATCGGAACTGCTCGGGTTTTTTTTTTTGTCTGACCGCAAAAATCAGCCTTTGTCCCCAAGTGGACAAGCCGTTTCCAATTAACTGATTTGTCCTCAAAGGTAGCCTGTGACAGTCTGACAGACACGCCCACACGCGCACACAAATATTAGTATCATGAACGGCATGACGTGCACCTTAACGTCCACAGAAATGCAAAAAAACTTTCATCCCCCAATTTCCTCAGCCATTCCAGACCATGATTAATCACACTACAGTAGCTGTCACATTTTTAATGAGCCGTGTTAGCATAAATAGTACACTTTGTCAGTGATGCAGTCGCCACACACGCGCTCGCCTGCTTTCTCCTCTTTTACGCGGCGACTGTAGCCGCCCTGTAGCCAGTGTGTTGTCTTATAAGCTAACCCTAAGCCTTCAGAAGCAGGCCTGCACTCTGTCACCATCCGACACACTGTAACCATACACTGGCCATAAACACTGACTGGGCCAGGCAGGGAGGAGAACGCTAGGAGTGGAGGAGAAATTCAGGGTGAAGGGGAATAGTAGGGTAGAATGGGGTGGGGTGGGGTGGTTGCAGGAGAGAGAGAAAGAAGATGGGGTTTTGGGATGTGATTTCTTTGGAGAAATGGTGAAGGGCAGGAACATGATAGAGGTGGGATCCTGTATCAGTGTGGCAGTTCGGGATATTCCCATCTCTTTTCCCCGGCTTTGAAATTCCTTATTTGGAACAGCAGCCTCATAACAGGCAGACACACACACATGCGCGCTCTCCCCTGTGTAACAGGCTCGGTTCTCTGGAGGACACTCTTGTTTCAAAGGGCTCCGGCAGGGTTCCCTCACAGAACAACATTGTCTGCCTGCAGTGTAATAAAAGTGATCTGCTTCATGTCACCAGTCCTTTCCTTCTCTCTGCTCTCATCCCCCCCGCCTTTTTTTTCTGCTTATTTTCTTGCTTGTATTCTGAGATGAAGCCTTTTACTTTTCAGAGGCGGTTTCTTGTTTGGACGAGCCATGTTAAGAAAGTTAACTCTCAGCCAGCCTTCCTGACATCATTAATGCAAAACTGAGGCCAAATTGATTCCTGTGTATATGTACAGCGCAGTCTTGCCCAACGCGGCCTCATGTCGAGGATTATTTATAACCTTTCTTTGCGACGAAAGGTGTTTTCTGCCACCTCCCGGTCTTGGCTCAGCCTTTGTTGGACTCTTCCTGGTCTGGACAAACAGACTTTGCACAGAGGTTTAGGACCAGCCACTGGGCAAGCCAGTGTCAGCTGACGCCAGTTTCTGCCTGTTTACGGGAAAAAACCCACTGTCATGGGGTATTGTCAAACCCACATGTGAAAAGCCACATCATTTGCCAAAGTAAATTTGTCCATATTTTCGTCTCAGTTGTCGGACCATAATGCACCCTCACTGGTCTCAGTGCAGCCTCTTACTGAAGGACCAACAGTGATGCATAACAGAGAGATTTTTAATGAAGAGTTTGTTCGTCCTTTGTACTTTCAGGAAATATGCCTAACTGCTCTAATGCAAATTATTTTGAATATTGCTGTGGTAGCGAGGGTTCCATGCAGATGTGGCGACTAGTTGCAGCCTCAAAGTTCACTGCAGTTTTGTTTCAATTAGATGTTTTTCCACCCTCACTGCTGAAGAACATATAACTTCTATTTTACACATAGTCATCATTGTCAGAAAAGTAGGCCCCAGGGATTTGGATCCAGTGCTGCAGATATTCAGACCAACTCTGTCCCCTGCACCCTCAGACCAGCCAGCCAGAGCAGCCCGACCAAAAGTCACGGCAAGCAATGTGATGGAGGGAAGAGAGCTGGTGTAAGAGTTAAGCTAAGTCAACTTGGGCCTGAGGCTGCTCCTCTACCCAGCCAACTTCTGGCTCATGTCCGGTCCCTGGAAAATGAAACAGATGAGGTGGGACAGAGGCTCACTCAACAACATGCAATTGGAAGCTGCTATGCTCACATCTTTGTAGGACTCGACAGTGGGATGGGACTTTTTTGCGACGCTCAGCGCTCGAACCCAGTCAAAGTGGATGGACAGTTCACCAGACACTGAGCTTTTAACGTTAAGATGTCGACCACGTTATCAGTCCAGAGAATTCACCAGCATGTTTGTTACTGCAGTTCACATTAATCTGCATGCAAAGAACGTGCACCCAGTCCCATTAGTGGTAGTTTTTGTTTGTATTTATTTATTTTTGTGAGCAGCGGAGAGGCATTTCATCTGGACTTACCTTGAATCCTATTTTTCTATCCACAAGAGGGCAATGGCACATTCAGAAATGAGTTTAACCTCCAGCTATTTGACTTGTGGAGTTATGTCAAAGAACACTGCTGAGTGTGGTGATGATATCAGACCCAAACCAAAATGTGACGAGAAATCCTTCAGCCGGGGGGGAAAGTCCCATTCTGGGTTTAATGTTCACATTGTTAGAAAATGATTTGGACTTTCTTTGTGTGTGTGTGTGTGTGTGGTGGCGGTGGTGGTGTGTGTCTGTGTGTGTGCGCGTGTGTGCGTGCGTGCGTGCATACACTGCAGGTCCTGGTGAGTGAGGACTCGGACGGAGAGGGAGTGGTGGCTCACTTCCCAGCTCATGACAAACCCATATCCTGCATGCAATTCAACCCCAGTGGTAAGACGCACTCGCACACCCAGTCACTCGCTCACAAACACGTACGCACACATTTACTTCTGAGGAAGGAGCTGAAATACTCCGTGCAAGTTGGGAAGACAGAAAGCAGGAGAGATTATGTTTCCTGGTTGGTTAAATGAGACCCTGGAATGAGCCTGAATCAGTTTAAGAAATCCATTTATTTGGTTTGCATGAAAACAATCTCCTCTGAACATTAGTGGTTGGATAATGCAGCTCGATTAATGTGAAGGAAGGCTTTGACAATGGTTGTCCCTTTTTTCATGCGGGGTCAGGTATATTAACATCTCATTACTTTATAATGCAAACTAGCTTAAACTAACTGAACAAAACCTTTCAAAACACTGAAAAATTGACTTGTATGAAATGACATGAAAAGATGTGCACACTTTTGAATATGACAGTGCTTCCCTTTGTCTCCTCTCGCCTCCTTTTGATGTCTCGATCTGTCATTGTAGTAACGTGTCCATCCAGACGAGTCTGTCGGGGAAGTTTTTTCAGACTTAGCTTCCCCCTCAGGCTTAACAAGTATTGCAGCCAGTCTGCCCAGACTGAAACGGTGCTTTGTACAAAACATCTCCCCAGCAGTACCCCAGCACTGGTTTACTGTGTACACAAATCTAAGTCAGATTGCTGCACAGGTGAAATGTAGTAAGTGGTGAAAAGTTCAATATTTAAAATGAGTTACTTAGGAATTACTGATGCTGTAATTTGTGGTAAAGGAGCCCCAACCAAGTACTGAGTGTATAAATGAGCATACTTTTCAGAGGTTGCACATTTCTTTATTGTAAATCCTTTTTTGATTGACCTTAGGAAATATTTGAGATAAAGTACTTTTCACGAACTATAAGCCATAATCACCAAAATGAAAATGAAAAAAGCGACTTCAAATATTTTACTTCACCTGTAATGAATATAGAATATATGATGTGTACCTTTCTGAATGACATTATGAAAATGAAATTGTTCATGCTATTCTAATGTGTTGAAATGCAGCAGTACATGTGCTTTAGTACTCATGAACTTGTAAGGAGAGCTCAGATACAGAATCTACAGTGTCCCACTCTGCACACTGTATGTGCTGACTATGTATAGTTTCTTGCTTTGCGGTCATTTTGTTTTCAGGCTGAGCTTTCTGGTCACACGGTGGAAGATTCTCACAGTGACCAGTTTAAGCCCAGTCACTGTCAGCCAGTTAATATGCTTGTCCCACGCTGACCAGGTTTACTCTGCTTGACCTGTGTTATGACTGAGGTTGGTCATCTGTGCAGGTTGCTGTACGCAGGATGATGCTATAAGAGAGGTATTTGCACATGAATGCATTGACTTTAATCGTTATGTTTGTGTTAAATGTTTTGTCGTTCCATGAAATACTGGAAATGTTTTGTTGCGTAGCCCATTATGTGGAATATATTATGGAATATTTACGAATTGGAGGGTGTGGAGGGTTTTCATGCCCACTAAACTTTCTGTTAAACTAAGGTCACTCAAGTGACTCACTGGTCCTTGAGACAGCTGACAAAAGTCCAAATTATTTCTTTTTGTCAACACTGTGCTGATCTACACGGTGAGCGAATGTATTAGTGTGGGTATTTTCCTCCATCATCCCCTTTCCCACTTTCTTAGCATTGCTGACCCCAACCTGAAAACAAAGGGACAGTAGATGCTTGTGTGTGAACAGGCTATCTCGTCAGTCTGTGTGTTGGATGTGTTAGGCAGGGTTACGTCCCCATACTCCTGTGTGTGTGTGTGTGTGTGTGTAGCATGTGGTCATGTATTTTATGTGGAGTGTGCGTTGCGTGTGCACGTGCAGTTAATAAAGAAGCTGCTGAGCGATGGCTCTCACCCCGTGACCTCCAAGCCCCAAGAATCCTTCACTTACCTAGACTTATGACTAAACTTAGCAACCCTGTCTGAGCGGGAATGGGATCGTATTAAAGACAGAGACAAGACAAACCCCCGTCCTCTCCCACCCTCACCTCACCAAAAATCACATGCGAAACATAACCCCGCTCAGCGCAATTAGTGGCGCAGAATCTGCTCCAAACTCCACTGAAGTGCTGAAAAATGTGCTTAGGTTTTCTCTTTATTAATGAACTAGGCTTTTTGAAATATTCACCATTTGAAGCCCTTTTAGTTTCTTAATAACTAAAGACAGTGCCAAAATTGCAACTATTGGTGATATCAGCATCTGCAGAACATGTTCTTGCTTTTCTCAACCTTGCAGGTTTCACTTTTGGAAATATACATGACAACGCTGGAAAAGGAAAGTTCAGAGTAAAGATGTGAAGTAGACAATGATTTCTTGCAGACTTATATATATATGCTGGCTCACTTCCAGTTGCTCTGAGGCACAATGCATCACTGCTACTGATGTGTTGCTATGTGAATCCATTCATCCACTTGAGATGTCTTGAGTTGCCGACAGTCTTCATCAACATTTTGGTAGCCAGTTGTCGCCAGAAACATTAAAGCAGCTCAGCTGAATTTGTACAGCGTGAACTGCAAACTACAATCACTGTACATCAGCACTATGAGTAATTAATGTTCACAGAGTTGTTTTGAAGAAAACATTAGCTTGTTCGCACACATGTACATACCAGATTAACTTTGCTGCCAGTAACTGATAAGCAAAAAAGAGTTCTTAAAGAAAATCTTCATGAGTCTGTCTTAAAACAATAGTCAAGCAACCATAGGAACACTACAACAGCTTGTTCCTGCTGTAATCATTCCTTTTTTTATTGTGGCCCTTAAGAGATCTTTTCTGAAGTTCTTCTGAAGCTAATGCGTTAGCAGTTAGCTATTTTCCAAAGTCTCAGCCTTTTCTCTTACGTACAAAACTCTTTGTACTGTCTGTGTACTGTTCATCTGCCACAGCTCAGCAAGTAAAGACTGTCCACGGAAGCACAATTTGCTGGTGGATTACATCAGACATCAAACAAGGTTTCTAGTGGAGACCAAAACATAGCTAAAAGGAAAACGAATAATGTTGCTACATTTTGAGCTAGTTTAGACCAAAGTGAAATTGTGATTTGTGGTCTAATTCCTTTTTCCCCTTTAACATTCAAGCTGGGTTTTGAAACAAATGCCCTCTCAACAAAGCAAAAATGCAGTAGTTAGTTTCAGTGGACTGTTAGTTGCTGAGTCAGCAGGCTGACAGATTCCCTTGTGACACTTTCCACAGGGCACAGTTAACTTCCAACTTCCAAACACACTTTCAATCTTTCTGACTCATTTACTCTGAGCCACATCTAAATAACTAATAAATGTTGAAATTACAACCAAGAACAGCACCAGAAGTGCAGTCCAAAAACACACATTGCCCCCCCCCCATTGCAGTTAGGGCATGTAATGAGATTAGGATGAATCTTAACACAACCATAGAAACTCATTTCCACCGTTGTTCTGCAGGACTCCTTTCATCATTGTTTATTCTTTTATCCATTTTCATTTCCAAGATGCCTGTTGTGGAGTGTCCCATAATTAGAGGCCCCTTGATTCGATCAGAACCCAAATACTGACTGACAGGTTCATTGGTGTGGCTCTAAGTGAACTCTTTCCAAGGAGTTAGGGGAAGTGACTTTTACTGAACTACCTTCCTGGCCCTGCTGAGGCTCCCTTCACAGTGGTCAAGCTTAACATGGCAGAAACAAGGAGGATAGACTTACCAGGGAACAATGATATGACTCAAACAGAGCCTGGAAAGCCCAGAAGTTTTGGCTGGGAAGAGTTATGTAAGAAACCCCAGTGGCTTGTGTGTGTTGGAGACTCTACAGAGGGCGGACCGGTGGCCGCCAGTTCTTGGTGTGGCGGCTGGCGCTTTGCGGCGCTTCGGTGGATCTGTGGATCTATTCCTAGTGGTGTAATTAGAGGGACGCAGATGAAGTGCAGTGGCAAAGCACTCTCTTTAACAGCTGCAATGTGTGTGTGCTTGTTTTCTTTCTCGTCTCGTCCTCTTCACTCGTCCTTAACGATCCTTGACTTGATTAATAGGTACGGTGCCAAGGTCAAAATACACTCGTGTTTTGATGGCAGATATATTGTCCAACAACTTGTGCATTTCTTTTTGACTATGAGTGGCACTAGATGGAGTGATTGATCCAGCAACCGTGCAAGGCAACACCCTCTGGTTTTTATTCTCTCAGCACTCTAAATCTTCAGTCCTGCTCAGTCTGGGCCAGGGTCAATTGTTGTATATATAACATTACATCATTGTTACAGATGCATTAATGTGTGAGCATGATTTTGGAATTGTAGCCTATCAGGGTGGAGCTCATACTACTTTATGTACTGTTGGGTGGTTTAATATGTTAAAATGCATCATATTTTACAATGTGATGAAAAGGGCTTAATTTCCACTCGGGTTGGTGACACATTTTCTTCCTTACTTTTCCAAACCCCGTTTGTGTTTTCCACAAATTTTACATTTTCATATGCCCACTGATATCTCTCTTGCCAGTGTCCTGTCAGAGGTTGGTATAAATGTGTAAATCTATCGATTACTCAGTGGACAGTTAAGTGGTGAATTGGTGCGGTGAACAATATCGTTCACCTTTTTTTTCAGTCTCCCAAAAGCCACTCAGCTGCCACAGAGTCACAGTTTGATCCTTGCAGAGCAGTCTAAATGTTCTGAATATGGAAGTTTTGAATACCCCATCAAAGCCAGGAGTCATGGCAGATGGATCAAGACTGAATCTCTCTCCACACGGAACTGTCCCATAAACCATATCCCTGGTTTAGTAACAGGCCAGTCTAATGACTAGCCTGGCCCGTTGAGCCTGACCATTGAGGCAGCTGTGCCATGAAGGCAGTTCTCTGTGGTGTAATAACTCTGTCTCTCCATCTTACTGATGTGTGAAAGAAACCAGGCCGTCGCCGAAAAGCCCTGGACCCACACGCACATGTTGAACACGAGGGGAATTCCCACACACAGGCAGCCTCACTTGGCCACACATTTATAGCCACACATTTAGCATGGATTGAGTTGTGTCTTCACACCAAGATGGTAATTAGCACTCACAGCCTGCTCTGATGTGATTTACTGCAGCCTCTTTTCAGTATTTTGACTGGGGACAACATGGGCTGCTCCTCCGACTCTTTATTTTACTGAGGCTATTGTTGTTGTGTAATAATGATAATGTTAATCGTCATGTCTCTGTTTTTAGTCACATAATGATTATGTCATTATTGTTAAAGTGTCGAAGCTCAGACTGGTACCTCAGCTGTGTTTGCAGTTATGTAAAAGTTAAGCCTTTGCTAGCAGACACAGACCAAGAATTCACTCTAAACCATGCGTTGGCCATTCTTTGTGATATGGATTCGCCTGTCGACACAATGTGGTTTCCTTCTGTGTAATAAATCAATAGAAAGGAATACTATGACAGCCTGTAAAGGTCCAGTACATCCAAAAAAAAAAAAAAAAATGTTTCCACTGTTTTTGGATGGACATTTAAGACAAGCCTTCAACTGAAGAACATGTTCTGAATTTTTTTTCTGAAAGTTTTTGAATACCCACTGGCTGAATTTGTAGGAATTACCAAGTGCTGTAGAATGAAACAGGCTATTGAGCACAATCAAAGAACTGTGTGATGACTTTTTTTTGTCAAGTTAGTTTTGTTCATCTTAGGTTATAAGACACATCTTCCTGGCCATGAGCCAGAAGCTGACCTTAGAAACTGTGCTTGTTTTGTACAAGGAAAACATAAAATTTATATGATATACCTTTATATAATAAATCAGGAAATGAAATATAAAATGTGCATTATAATATATGATATGCATAAAGATAAATATTAGATGTATAATTTTAAAGGCTAACATAGGTTATCCCACGTAGAAAATCATTCACTTTGTGGGCCAGTCAGCAGCAACATTGTCAAAGTAAAGATGATTTGCAGAGCCTAGCATGTCCTGAGCTAATTCAGTAACTACTTTTGGCGGCGATAGTTTTGGTTCAGAAGAGGAATGTTATTCATTTTTGATCTGAACACGTGGCCCAGAAACTCAGACCACTCAGACCATAAATGCCTTGAAATGGAAGGTATTTTTGTCTTCTGCCTTTGTGGATGACTGTGAAATAGCGCCGCAAACAGCATTACAGGTAGAGAAGAAACAAAAAAAAAATCAGGCACTGCCGGAACATCTAACTCTTGTAAAGACTGATAAACTTATGAACTTTTAGCCATGCCAGCTGCTCAAGGAGCTCAGCCCATAGCCACAACAGAGACAGACCATATGTTTCCTAGTTCAAGCTGATGCATCCATGACAGTGTGAAAAACTGAATCAACAAGTATCCATAAAAGTGCCATGTATTTATGGAAATTAATTTCAAAGGCAGATTTTTTTTCACTTTAGTTCAGTGTATCCCACAAAAATGCATCTGTGATAAATGGTAACATGGCCTGAGCTACGGAGAGTGATTGGTCAGCCACCATGACTCAGGGCCGTTGGAAAGCTTGGCTGAGAAAGACTCTCCACAGCTCCCATCTTGGCCGACGCTCACCACGCAGCAGACACCTCAGCAGTGTGGAGTCATTCACATCCCACACAGTGCGGCATCACACAGGTCATCTGGAACGTCTTTTCAGTATGTGTGTAGGTGGGCGGCTTACTGAGGAAGAGGTTGAGTTGCTACGTTTCTCATTCCCATGAAATGAGTTTGGGTTTATTTGTATTGGCAACAGTTTCCTTGGCAAAAAAAATAGAGATTAATGATATGACCTAAAAATCTCAGTTACAATTTTATTTCATTTTTGATTCTCTTTACACAAATTAAACACACATTAGTTTTTAATTTGTAAAAGTGGAAAAAGGACCATCAGTCGGCCACAAAAATCTCCCAAAATGACAAATTTCATCCTCAAAATGTGGAAGACTGAAAAACTTAAGCATAAGCACCCAATGAACAAATGTGCCATCTCCTAACATGCTATCCAAATTTTTTAAGTCTAGATTTCTTCAATCTGTGCACATTATAAATTAAGTCTGAGGATGGTACCACAAATATCCAAAATAAATGGATAATCTGTCCATTTTATTTTGACTTTTTTTTTTTCAACAAAAATGTGAATTTTTGCCCTTTGGTTTCCCAGAAAGAAAGATCAGAAGTTCATTAAAATGTGCGATATATCCTCCAGTACACCACAAATTTCATGACAACTTGGCTAGTTCATCTCAAGATCGTTTGCTTTCAAACCAAATGATAGATTAGCAACTGACTAACATCCTTAACTCCCGCTGCCAGAAAGACAAATAAATGAGCCACACTTTATTTTTAGTCCTCGTGCTGAGCATCTACAAGAAGTATGTAAACATTTAGTAAATGGTGTCTAACACACGATAATGTAGCGTTTGGCAGATGTTTACTGTGGGCACCCACAAGTGGAGGCCTGTAGGATGACGCATGACAATATAGTAACGAAGGGAAATACAGTAAAACACAAAGTAATATAAAACTCTCCATAGGAGAGTTATAGTTGTTGACAAATCCTGTACATTAAAAAGCACTTAAAATGTTGCTCGGGCTCTGTACAACAGTGTACAATTTAGTTTGCCAGATTGACCGTGTGATTGTTTGACAGAGGGTGATGAAATAATATTGTAATAAGCCAAATGAAGCACTTTCAGTTTTGAGAATCGGAAATCTTAGAGTGTGCAAAAACCTAAATCCGAATTAACTGCATTTCCTCATGCAGATTCATTCCATCTTCTCATCACACAGCTAATTTTCCAGTTGTTTTTCAAGTCAGTGAACAATCGGTGCCCTGTGAAATCGTACCTCTGACCAGCGGCTGTGACTGTTTAATGGGATTCCCTTCGTGAACAGAAGTGAACACTGGGAAGTTTAAAGAGACCATGCAAATGCAAGGAGCTTACCTCTCCAGCCTCACTGTCTGTCTGTTTGCTCACTAAGGGGATTAAGCGCTGGCCATTGTTCAGTAATTCTTTATCAGGAGATTGTGGATGGGAGCAATTTGTTTTGGGGCTTTTTGAACATGGCATCAAAAGAAACCTGGTGTAAAGTTCTTTCTAAGCTGCTGTGAGAACATGTTTGTCCCATATTGGGAAAGCACAGATAGAAAAGTAAAAATATTAGGATTGACTGGGTATTTGGATTAGCGGCAGACAATTGGGAGCTGTGGTTTTGTTGGATGAACTCTTGCAGGTGAAGTAGGAGCTGATGCTTCATTAATATTTTTACCTCCTTATGCAGCCCGTAAATCCCTTGCTGTACCCGTTGGATGGCCTTCTGGTGTATGACAAAAAAAAGCCCACCTTTCTCCCCTCTTTTAAACAACCCCAGCAGGAAGTGTGCAAATATGTAAATGCCCCATAAAAACAGGCATAAGTTGTGTGTTTTCCACTTAAGGTGATGAAAAAAACGAGCCCGGAGCTCTGCCTTGAGAACAGTCATGCTTTGTGAACTTGACCGCCACGCTGCCTGCACCTTATGTGTCGGCATGACTTTAAAGCCAGGCGAGTCGTGCCCTGTTAAAATGTGTAACATAGTAATATCAAACTAGCAGCTTCTCTGCTAGGTTGGGCGCACACACAGGCACACACCTTTTTTCTCATATCTATTAATATCTAAGTGCACAGAGGTGGTCCGCCTGTGAAGTGCACAGAAAAATAAAACCCTTGGTTTCAGCCCACTGTACATCAAATGAACCGTAAGCACCTTTCCCCCTTTTTTTTCCTCAGTTGTTTTCAGTGTTTTTCTTTGCAGCCTACACCCCCCCATTCATTCTTTCCTTCCCTCTCTGCCCATGTCCTTCTTTTCCTCTGTAGAATAAAGTGTTGATAAGGTTACAAGAAAGTTTGGAGAAACCTGGCCTTCCAGGTTCAACATGAATCTTGAGCACTTGCCATAGTTGTGCACACCCAGTTGTCCCATTCCAATGAGGGATTGCTACCATTTCACACATATTTCTCTGTTGGCCTTCAACTATCTTCTTTCCTTTGATTAGAAACCCGGAAGATAATAACAACCACCAACTTGTAGAGACTCCAGTTCAATTATCAGCTAAAAATAAAACCAGTTTGTGTTGATATTCTAAAACAAATATGTAATTAGTCCGGCTGCAGCTCCCTGCTATATTAGAGGTGGTTGAGTTTGGCTTGGTCGCATCTGACTAACCCTAATACCTACCCTGCTGCCCAGTGGAAATAAAACTGCTCGTATATTAGTGTGGTACTGTGGTGGTGAGAGGATTAGTACGGTGCTCTCCTCCGTCCTTCAATTAGCACTGCAGCCAGTAGCAGAACTTGCAGTGGTTAAGAAAAGAACACACTAATACCTTGGGGAGCTGTGTATACAGAATAGAATGCAGGGTGATGTACAGTGGCTTCAGTTTTTATACGCTTTACTTTGTCGTAGATTTAAATGTAAATTGATAAAAAAAATATACAATTTTGCTGATCAATTTACTCTAAATAACCCATAATGAAGTAATACATTACATTGCAGAGACCCATATATGGTGGTATTCGCAACTTGACTTCTTGGGTAAGTCTCTACAAACATGAACACCAATGGTAGATCCTCTCAAGCTCTGTCCTACAGGAAGTGCCTGTGAGCTGCCATCTTCAGGTCTCTCCACATTCAGTTTATTCTAAGGGGAAAGAGCATTATCTAGGCCATTAGAGGACAGTCAGAGGATTTTCCCAAAGCAAATCCAGCATTGTCTTGGCTATATGCTTTGGGTTATTGTCATGCTGAAAGGTTAACCAACTGCATAACATAACATAACATGTCTCTGCTCGTTGGTTTAAATTTTTTCTATCCCATATGACCAGAAAATGTTTTTTCTCATGGAACCTTTGAAAATGCTCTTTGGCAAACTCCAAGCGGCCCGTCATATGTCTTTTAATCAGAAAGGTGTCTGTCCAAGAACTCCACCAGAAGGGTTTGATTGATGGAGTGCTGCTGAAATGGTCATCCTTACAGATGGTTTTGGTTGGTTAGAGTGACCATTAGGTACCTGGCTGGATAGCCAACACCAGGAGAGGATCTGGTGCTTCCAAACTTCTTCCATTTATTAATGACTGAGGTTACTGTGCTCCTGGGTACAATCAAGTTACACTCAAATTGTTTAATGTCCTTGCCCTGATCTGCGCCAGTGTTGGAGGTCTACAGAGAATCCTTGGAAATCATCCTCAGTTTTTCAGTAAGAATTTTCAATTTCTGATTTTTAATAAATTTTATAAAATTAAATTTAAAAAAGTCATAAAACACATTTTCCCTTTGTCATTATTATTAGGGTATATGTATATGTGGGTGCAGATTAATAAAATTACAGTTTTATTTTCTTCAAGTTAAAAGTTCGACACCATAAAGTATGCAAAAGAATGAAAGGGCCTTTCTTAAACCACTGTATGTCCAACATATGTGTAAGTACGTAGAGACAGTCTTGTCCTTACCCCCAAATTGGCAGCCCTGAAGACAAAGCACTGTCTTACGCTGGATAGTCTTTCATTTGAGCGTTGGGCAAATTTGCTCTGAAGTTTATGCATCCTGGTAACAGTAAAGCTATCTGAATCCCCCAAGTACTACATCTTGTAGGCTTTATGTCTTCCACATGGTTATAATTTGAGATTTTCCCGATTTTCAAAGCTTTTTTTGAGCCTAGTGTTGTTAATTAAAAAGTGGACTAGTTTTGTTGTGGCCTTTTGTGTTGCCAAGTAGGGAAATCGCTGCTTTCTTTGTTCCATTTCTCTCCATTTCTTTCTTTGCTTTTCTCTCTACCCCTCTCTCCTACTCCATCGTCCCATCTGCCTTTGTCAAGTATAAAGCTAGCCCAACCACTTTGTAAATGAAACATCCTCCCAGTATTAATGGGATTGAGCAGATGTTTTGTGTTTGGATGGTCAGAGATGGGACAGTAAAGCCTGCAGCAAAGCAAAACAAAAAGATTTTTGGGCCAAAAAAAAAAAAAAAGCAAAAGCAGATATTTATGGAAATGATTATATCACTTCCCACATGTCCCATACAGACGCATGTCTCGCGCACATGGCAAATTAGAGGTCATCCCTTCCACTTTAGCGCACGTCTAAGTGCGTGTGCCAGTGATTTTGGTACTAAAACATCGTAAATAACACTGTAACCCCTGGGACGAGGTGTTATAAATAGGACGTGTCAAACCGTGCTCCGGCCAGCCTCTGGTTTCCCCGAAACCCTCTTTTTTCACCCGCCGAGCGGCTCAGCTACTTTTTAATTTGGCCTTCCCGCGGGCTAACCAACTGACGCCTCTCGGCGAGGGCCTCTGTATTTCAACAAGGCCACAAAAGCCCCAGTCCTCGGGCACTCGCGCTCGCAAAGCTCTCCAGCCTTTCTGAGCTGTTACTTTTTTGGAGCCCAGACTCTACCATCAGCAGAAGAGAAACTCCGGCACTGGCCAGAACGCAGCAGCCAAGTCTCATCTGTCAGAAACCCAGAGGCCAGACTCTCCAGCCACTGAGTGGGCAGGGCCCATCCAGTACAGAAGAAAGAAAGAAGAGAAAAAAGAAAGAAAGAGAGAAAGAAAGAAAGAAGTGTAGGGGAGAGAAGGTTCAAGAGCGAGAGGAAGCTCCCAGATAAACAGGCCGCAGCGCCTCAACTCCTAATCACCCCGCGCTTCCGTTTCCAGACTCTATAATTAGAAGTGCCCCGTCCCTTTTTTCTCTGTATTCCCAGTTGACGCAAACGCTTCTTGTGGCTTGGCACCTCGTTTGGGGCGTGGGTTTTCAAGAGTTTACAGGCCCTGGGCCTTAGCTCTCTGGCTTTCTGGTCGCTCTGATACAGCATGAATAGCAAACCACTGTCTTAATGCACACTTCACTTGGCCCCTCTTCTGCTTTCCTCCCTCCACCTCTGATAATCTGTATGACCCATCGCTCATCTGTTCCGAACCTCCCTCGTTCCCCCTCTTCATCATCTTTAAATATAACTGTTCTTCAGTCATACACAAGTCTTTAAAAAAAAAACCCAAAACTTTCAACTCTGAATGAATGTGCAAAATTCAAATCACCCTTGGCTTTTTTTTTCCAGAGAGGGAGTGTTTTCCATCTCCCTCGCACGTGTTGCTGAATCCGTTTAATCTCATGCCATTCCAGCCTCCTCTTTTCACATTTGACATGCCACCCAATAAAACCCAGCCACTAATTAAAACCCACTGCAGCCTCCACATAAAAGATTCCACTGGGAAAAACTCAGAGGAACATTACTAATTACTTTAATATCATTTATGTCTGGGAGTCGTCAAAAAGACAGAGATTTGGACTTTTTTTTTCAAATCTTACACTTTGTATCCGTAAGGCCTTTCCAACATTTTGAGTTACTGCCTGATATACAGATTTGTTTTTACCATCTCATCCAGAAGGCTTCTGGGGATGGGTTTTGGGTTGCGCTTGAAAAGCAGTGCTGCGTTTTTCCTCGCTGGGCCAGTTTAGATCTGGGTTTGTTCTGGTGTGGTTTGTTGAGCATGTTGTTTATGGTGAGGGCCTATACTTTCTGGAGTTTGATGAGCTTCAAATAAAACGGGACCAAATGAATGGGCCTGTCAGTGGGGGTTACACTTGTGCTGAGCTGCGGTTCGGCGTTTCAGTGATTCTCAATTTGCACACACACACGCATAACCATACACGGATGTATGAATACATAGATTCTTTCCTTTGCAGACACTCATCATCTTGTCTGTCCTTGAAGAAGCACACGACTCGAGCCCTGCTTTTAACCAGACCAGGCTACCATGCAGCGGAAGGCTGCTTTTTATGACGGCGACAAACGATAGCTGGGGTTGTTTTAATGGGCTGGTTTGTTTGTTTTAAAGGCACAGTAATTCTGTCATGCCATCTAGTGTTGACTGCCTTTGTGTAAGCCACTGTAGTGATGGGCAGTTTAAATCTTTTGGTTAGCCTGACTTTGTATTGGTTTAGCAGTATATCAGCTGCAAATTCATGCTGGTTAAATTTAGAGTAACTTAAGTCAACTGTGACTGATCACCCCCACCCCATGAACTACTTAAAATAAATAAATATATTAAAATAGTTTTACAGATATACAGTGGGGGCCAAAAATCTGGGACTCAGGGCTCTATTTTAACAATAAAAGTGCATGGAGCAAGTGCATTTAGGGTGTATCCAAATCCCCTTTTGCTAGTTTTTACGGTGGGGGAAAAAAAGGTTGGTGTGCCAGAAGCATGGTTCAAAAGGGTTGTACATCATCTCTCAATTAATCATGGCTATGTTATGGGCGTAACATGCAGTAAACCAATCTCCATCTCCCACTCCCTTTAAAAGCCAGATGCGCTTGCACCTTCACAGATTGCTATATGGGCATTATTTGCAAGGTATTAAGAAGGAATGCTTTTCTGCAGAGGCAATGCATGGTCTGCTTGTGTGCAAAGTAGGTGTGTGGGCAGAGTATCAACAGCAGTGACCCTGTGTGTAACAGGCAGAGGGTATGCATGGCCTGCATAGCCTAAGTAGGCACATCTTACTGGCATGTTGATGTACCTTTAAAATAACCGTAGAACTTAAGTACTAAGTTCTAAGCTATTGACTTCAGACCAGGTTTTTGTCGCAGTACGTCAATAATGTGCCCGACCACATTTCATTTTACGACCAACACGCCCATGGGCGCTCATACGTGTGCAAGTACATTTGATATTTAAGGAACGTGGGCGGTGGACCGGAAAGTGACAACTGCGTCAGCCTGAAACCACTTGCATCCTGCTTGGTGCCACATTTGGACCATGGTGCAGTAAAAATCACTCCTAGTTTTATACTTTGGTATCAAAGTATACATTTGCAGTTGTAATCTCCTACTATGGAAGACTAAACTGCATCACACTGGGCTGGTAAGGCTAATAAAGACCCTGGCAAGAGGCTGCATTTGAAGACAGCCTATATACTGTTGTGTGTATGTGTGATTTTTCTCCAGTGAATATGTCGATTTGATGTATGGCACTCATTAGAAATCCTGACGTTTAGTTCTGTTTTGCTAAAGCGCCAAGCTCAGCCTTTTTTGCTCAGCAGCTGGAGGAGGAGCCAAAAGAATCTTTAATTTTAATGCAGACAATATGTTCTAGACATGGCTTTAGTAGATTCTCTTAAGAAATACCAAATAACAGAAGTAAAGAAGCATGTAATTAGAAAACAACACATTCATGTGAAAACAAACAGTACATATACAACACTATTCATAACACAAAAAAGTGACCACCAACAAAACTCTGTGAGCACGATAACCTGTCTATGCCGAAGCCAGCTGGTTCTTCTGCTGATGACTGTATGTATCCTGTATTTTGTAGGAATGCTGCTGGTGACTGCCGACACTCTGGGGCACGATTTTCACGTCTTCCAGATCCTCACCCACCCATGGGCGTCCTCGCAGAGTGCTGTTCACCATCTCTATACGCTGCATCGCGGGGAAACTGAGGCCAAGGTCCGATACACACACAAACGCACACACGCACACACCACATTCATCAAGTTGGAGTTACCATTGAGTGTTTACAGTGGACAGTTTGAACTTTTGTCAGATAAGGTGCTGCCAACCATTGGCGCCATTAAATGTATGTTGAATGAAGGTTCCTGTTCCTGGTTCCAATTCCTGTTTGCTTTGTACATATGGATGTACAAACAAGTATCACTGGAGTACTTTGAGTTTGAAGAAAACATACAGCCATGATAATGTTTTTTGGCAGATTCCAAAGTTTCAAGGAACATCCCAAGTATTACGCTGCAGAGGAGCTGTTTAGGCCCCTACGGTGCGTGACGTAGATTCGCTTATGCATAGGACTATAGTAGTACAGTGGCTCAGAAAAGTAAGAGCTATTCTTAATACAGCGTACCCTAAAACTGATATCTGATTTTTTTTTAAATTTGTTTTGTACATAGCCATTGTTTTAAGTGGTTAAAATATGTTTTTCACTGACCACGTGCACAGCAGTTCATGGCTGAGTGGCTGTCACTACTCCTCTCTGCCTTTCCACAGTGGGAGTGCACTGACCAAACTTTACTGCAGCTAATAAACTGACTATGCATCAGTACCTCACATAACCCCACTTCAAATAACCAGAACTATCCCATTAACATATTTTGCCCCTCTTTTGAAATTCCCTGTGTGTTCACAACTGTGACATGCAGAAACTTTGCAGTGCAAGGTAGAAGTGCTTACTCAACAGAAGTACTTCAGGCCTTGTTCGGTTCAGGATTATTGACTGGGAAAATACACGCATCACACACACACACACTCTCACAGCCTGCCTATAGTTAATGTATGACCAAACGGCAGGTCCGCTGACCGGCTGCACACTGAGCCTGCTTTGATCCAACCTGTTGTAAACAGTGAGTGCTGGCCTCAGCCTAGTGCTTGGACCAGAGGTTATCACCACACACTCGCACACACACACTCGGACACACACCGGAGAGCGATAAAGTCTTCAGTGAGGTGGGTGGAGAGACGCCTTATCTGTCTCCAGTGGCCAAACATGCGGCTGGCTGTCAGTGACCCGAGGCCAGGTACACAGACCTGCAGCTGATAACAGCTGGAAGGGGCTGAAGGAGGACCAGAATGTAGATGAGCTTAGGCAAACTGGAGAGCACTCGTCCCAGGGGTTACAAGGATAGCACTCTGGTACTGCTAAACTTTGCAGCCATGCAGCTATGATGCCAGTGTTAGGGGTTCATGGAGGCAAATTGTAGCAATGCGTTCATATGCAGTTAAGCAAGTGGGTTATTGTCTCTTTAGTCTTTGTGTACATGAGAAACCCATTTGTGGCAATGGGAATAGAGTGTAAAAGAAACCGGATTTCCCTTTTCAACAAAAAGCTGGCCATTTATACATGAAAAAGAGTCGTAATGAGCTTTTAGGGTTACAGGTCAAAGATATCAGGGAAACTGATTGATGTGACAGCAGTATATATAACATGCATAGTACTGACAAATCTTCACATTCACAATTAATTAATTCATACTGATATCCACTTATGTCAACAGCTGCCTTAAAATAGTATTGAGGGTAAAAATGTAGCTTCTCAAATCCTTTGAGCTTTGAAAGTATATATGGAATTTTAAAAAACACAGAGCCTATCCCCTCGGCTAGGCTCTTTTCATATACACGTACACTTCTTAGTTCTAAAGTAACATGAGGGTTAGCTAAAAATGTGATTGCTGACCCCGGAGCATGCTCTCTGATCTCCTTTGAAATATGATGTCTCTGAGGAACACGTACAAATGATTGATGATTTGATTTAGCAATCTGATTAATTCTTGCGTTAAAATGTTCCATTTCAGTATCATAATATAAATGATTTGGCAAAAAAAAGTAATTTGTATTGGCACAAAATATCAACTCTTGGCTGCTTCAGTCTTATAAATATTGGTGTTGGCCTTCAAAACTCATATTGGTCAATTCCAAAATGATTAAATTTGTATATCAATAGTATTGTGTGTTTCCACAGAATTTGAAAGCTTATTTACAGATCCAAACTCTCCTCTAAAATCCATTATACTTCCACTCACAATTACAACATCGCTTCTCATTGTTACAGATTGAGACCTCAGTTAACACTCTTGGCATCGACAGTGCGTGCGATATACATGCTGTAAGAGGTATTTAGTCAGTAAAAATTAGTTTTGCCCAGTATATCAAAGGTCAAACACACTGACTGGCTACTGTCTGATGTTTAATCCCAGACCCAAAATCTGCAATTTTGCAATACATTACAGGTCCAGTCCACCGCAATAACGTGCGTTTGCTTTCCTTGTTAGTGACTTCATCCGTACCCTCCTTTGCCTCACATCCTCCTTGTGTGTTTTCAGTCTTAGCTCTCTGTCCATCTTTGTCATTCTTTCAGCGTTCAACTCAGGAGCAGAGCTGTCTTATCTCCCTCACTGGTATCACTGATTTAAAAAGAAAGAAGGCATTAAGCATGCCTTCTTTGCATCACCCTGACTGTCGTGGATGTCATCAAAGTAATCTTTGCACAAGGACAAGGATTCCAGCTTCACTGGAATGCGCTACGTCCTCACCGGCGCATGCATGTGACCGAATGCGGTCACATTCCGCCTTTATAAGATAACGTTCGACAGCCGCGTGACATCTGCATTGTTGCCACACTGTGACTGTGCATTTACAGCCACCCTTCAGGTAACCCCCTGCCTGATAAAATGGATTCGACACTAAGGGCCAGGCAGCCATTTACAGTTGGAGCCCTGACAGGTCCATTATGAGCAATTACAAAACACACAAAGTAGCCCTTTCTGATTTCCGTGCCATCCCTAATCAGCCACAGCAGAGGTCAGGCCTCCTCTTTCACTCATCTTTGTGAAGTAAAGTAACTGTCTGGTATGCAGAGGATACCCCATTAACTGTCATTGCTGGGGGCAATTACCTAGTCTGACCTGGCAGAAGATTAGAAAGGCCTGCAGGTACAGAGCTGTCTCTCTGACTGGCTGACTTGCTTGCTGGCTAAAGAGTTAGACATTCCTTGTCTTAACTTTCTCCAGGACCTGTTCCTTTCATTTTTCTCCAGTCTCGTCCACTTTCTCCTGTCCTTTTTTCTTTCTTTCTATTTTTATGTCGAAAGATGGATGCCGTTTCGGCACACTATCACCTCATCAGTCTGTCACCTCACTCCTTTGTCCTTTTTCATTTTCTTTCTCCCACTCTCCTGTGCTTGTGTTGTCTCTTGCAGCCTATCTGTCTGGTTTCCTGCATGTCTAACATGCCCAGGGAGATCCTATCTTCTCAAGTGTCTGCTCCCCGAGAGTCAGTTGCTGTTTGAGCAAGGAGGACTAACAAAAGGACACCAGCGGCCCTTTAGTTTTTCTTTGTCATGTGTTTTACCACCAAACAAGCTCATATCACATCGTCACGTTTGCCAAATGCTATTGTCCAGTCTTCTCACCCTCGTCAACTTTTGTCATGCACTCAGCATGATTTGTTTATCTTGTGTGATAAACACTTCCCCCTAGTCATGCTAATGTTCCTGGCAGACTGGAGTTTGATGCCATTTATTATCACTGTGCATATTTGTTTATGTCAAGTGGCGTAGAAAATAATACAGAAAGGAATGCGCCTGTTTTCAACACATCCACGTATTGAACTTAACGTCTGGACAGTGTAGGGAAGTTGGAGGGAGCTGCCGCAAACCAAACCTGGGCCAAATTTGTGAGAGGAAGTGAGCATATCTGACTTTTGTTACAAGTATACTGCCAGGGGAAAATATAGTCGTCCATGCTGGAATTTGTTATCAACAGGTTGAAGCCTCAGTTACTAACCTTGTTACTAACCTGGCACTAAGTTACCACTGCAGAATGACTTATCTTGCTCCTGTCACTTGCGGTTATGCCTGTTTTTACAACTTTTTTTTTTGTTAATGCTGTTCACAAACTTCAAACTGTTCTTTTTTCATTGGGTTTATTGAACATCGAGAAAATAATAAAGAAACTGGGGCCCTGTCGTGATGGGTCTATTTCATATACACACCATGTTTGTCTGAGGCCAAATATGTCACCTGTGCCTGCAAAGCCACAGTGAATCTGGCCTTGTGTCTTTTGGGGGATATTCTATAATACTCACAAATACAAATATGGGTTTATTTATTTTTTTAAATAATATTTTAAAGCTAATAGAGGGAAGAATAGAACAGCAACTGTTAACTTCTTTTGGTAAAAAATTTTAATGAATTGCTGCCATTGCTCTCAGAAAGGATAACAATTGTATACAATAATATGAGAAATAAGAACCTTTTGAATTCATGTGTTTAAGCCTCAGCATCATCAAGTAGCTTATGGGTATGTTGAAATGATCGCGGTATAATGAATGTTTGAGGCATTCAGGAATCAGGAGCATGAGAAGATTGCCAGCAAAGTGAATGGAAATACAGTACAACCAGGTGTAATGAATCCATCCATCTTCTTGTCTGCCCACTGTCTGTCTCATCCACCCTCTGTCCCCTGACATCTGCACCTGTTCTGTCTCTGTACAGGTCCAGGACATGTGTTTCAGCCAAGATAGTCGCTGGGTAGCAATCAGCACCCTCCGCGGCACTACCCACGTCTTTCCCATCAACCCCTACGGCGGTGCACCCTGCGCCCGGACGCACATGTCCCCTCGGGTTGTCAACCGGATGTCGCGCTTTCAAAAGAGCGCCGGCCTGGAGGAGATCGAGCAGGAGCTGAACAGGGCCGCTGCACTGGGAGGAGCAGGAGGAGGAGGCATAGGAGGAGGTGGCTGCATTCTTGGTGGAGGAGGAGGAATTGGGGGGCGCTGTAGTCCCATACCGGGCCTGTCCAGCAGTCCTTCAGGGTCTCCACTGCATGGTGAGGAGCTGGTCAGGGGGGTTATGGATGGGCTTCACCTGGGTATATTATAGCATGAAAAGAAGTCAGACAGTCCACAGAGAAAACCTGTTAACCTGATGACAAGTCCAAATTTCATATAAGTAGCTTTCAAGTGTGTTAACTTCAATTCAAGTCAGTCGATTTATCGATTTAAAAAAAAATCCCCGTTTGAAATACTGTAAATAACTCACTGTAGTATTGATACATTCATGGCTTCTAGGGGTCAGAAACATCAAAACCAGCAGACAGATATGGATCTTTGCCTCATAAATCCAATAGAGAAATACTAGCATTTATTCAGAGTTATGCTTGTGTTCACCTTAGAAATGTGAGTCCAGTATTTCACTCTTAGCCCAGCATTGTAGCCAGAGGTAATGTATGGTCAGTTTACCACAGCGGTTTTGTGAGTGCCAAATAAATATATATATACATCTATATATATATATATTCTCTGCCAATGAACGTGGTTTCTTGCCAGGAGCAAGGTGGTGGTGATAGGTGCTAGTTTTTCCAGACAAGAGTGGCGAGGGACTCGCTATTGGAAACTAACTGGACAGGCCAGGGCTTTTGTGTGTCTGTGTGTGTGTGTTTGTGTTTGTGTGCGCGCGTGCACGTTTCCAGCGACTGGTCATCTCAGTAGCCCTTTTCCAGGGACTCTGAACTGTCTGCCACAACCTTGCCTCCCTTGTTTGTCAAACACCATTGCAGGCCACAATGCACACTGTCCGTGTGTCCCCAGCTGACATAGATACACACCGATAAACACACACTCTGTGTTGGCTGCACTGCTTGACCCCAGAGGTGTTACTCAGTGTAAAATATGGCAGTTCTCATTAATCGCGGGCTTCCTGGAATATCCCTGAGCTTTGCTAGGTGTACAGCCTCCAGGGCCAGGTCCAGAGCTTGATAAACACTTCAGAGAAACGAATGACTGGGAATTGACCAGTGGGTAATTTTACATAGCATAGCACAATGCACTGCATTTTAGAGCTTCTTTTGTATGCTTATTGCACAAGAGGGTTTATAACTTACTGGAATGGAAACCAGATCTGTAACCCACCCTCCCAAAAATATATTGTAACAGTTCAGGATGAAATAACATTTGTAGCACATGGTAGTGTCAAGGAAAGTCACTGACTTGTTAAATTAACGTAATAGAGGCAGCTGTGCAATATATCCAACAGAAGATCTATTTTAAATTTATTAGTATATTAGTTTCCAAAACTACATTTAGTACTGTGTAGGTTTGGCCAAGGCGGTGTATACATGTACCATAGTATTAAGGATACCCAGAATCCTCCATGCTGAGTAATGTGTTTAATCACGACTCCTAGAAGGGGAGTTCATCACTGTGCTGAACCAAATGTCAGAGATTTTGTTTGACCTTTTCTCTTGAAGTTTACTTCCTGTTCATGTCCTCTTGTTGGGTCAGATCTTTATAGATAGAATTTTTCAGGGATGTGCTAAATGTGCTCACGAGTTGTAATATTTCAATCTTAAGGCCTCCGTCTTTGTAAGTTTAACTCTTGAATGCACCGGAGTTCGACTTGCACTCAGCCCTGCTATTGGTAGCATGTCATGCTCTGGATGAACTTTACAGTTTAAAGAGATCCTCCCTGGGCCGAGGCACATTGCTAACAAATAAATGACTGATCATTATGTTTTCAGTAATGATGGCAACATGGCTCGGGCAGAACCTCTGAAATGAGTACCATCTTCATCTGGTTCTATCTTAATGAATAAAATCTGTTCTCACTATTCATTCTACCACAAAATTCAAATCTTTTCAAGAAAAAAACTACAACCAAACAAACACAGAGAACCAAAGACATAATCTGTTTGACAGTTTGACAGTGACAGAAAACTTTATTCATATCACTCATCCCTCCTTTCCAAATTCATTTCATGGCCACAATACACTTTTTTCCCTTTAAGCTGCTCCAGGGCTCGGTTCTTTTAAATTAGTCTTGTAGTCTTCATATGGGCCCAAACAGGCGACAGAAGTGGGTTGGAGGTGGGGGTCAGGGTCAAGTCATATTGTTGTTTTGCCTGCACTGCACCCCTCGCACCCCTGCTTCCTTACTCCTTCCTGTCTTCCTTGTCTAGACCTACCCCCCCCCCTCGTAATCCCAATACCCAAATATACACTCATGCACACACGCACACACATTCCTCCGTACTGTGAATGAAAAATAGGCCATCAAACATTAAAAGGATGTCCGACTGTGGAGCGTCGCTCCGTTGCGATGAGAGACCAAGAGGGACAGGTACATCAAAGTGGTGCAGGAGGTGAAAGTGAGTGAGCAAAGTAATGAGGTGCAATTGAGAGAAAATGAAGGAGAGATAGAACAGGGGAGAGCGAAGGCGGGGGGGTGGCAGACACAGGGAGAGAAAGATAAGTTTGTAGTAGCAGCGCTGAAAGCCGGGGTCTCCGGGAGCGCGGTCGTAAATCAAACTTTTGTTTCAAAGGGGAGCATTAGGGCCACCTGTCAACAATTAGTCCTCGCAGTGATACCTCACTGAGCGTTGCATGCATGAGTGTGTATCTGCGCACTCGAGGAAGATAAACTATCTCCGCGGCTGATCTTTTTTTGTTTTTTTTTTTTTTGGTTTGTTTTGTCATGTTAAAATGGAAAAACAAAAGGAGCAGATTAAACTAAAAGACTGACAGTTGAGTAGTGAACTCAGCTCTTCGGGACAGCATTGAAGGTTTTCAGAACTCTCCCATCTTACGGCGTATAATATAGTCCACGGGAAATTGAAGTCAGGTTTCACACACGCTTTTATCAAGGTGTTAATCTGTACCATACGGACACTGCCTCGTGTTCCGATAAAAGGTCCCTTACTGTGGGAGGCGTTGTTCACATTCTGTATACTTTACACCACATCAGACATGTTTGTTAAAGCACCTGCACCTTTTAACCCTCGCTGCAAAAAGAAGACGGATCATGTGTAATTTAGAGAAGTGGTTCCCAGACCTTTTTAAAGCCTGGTGGCGCTTAACAGTGATTTATTTTTTTCCTTTCCAAGTCAGTCCTCCATGCTCTCACCTGTGCTACAGAAAGAATCACACACGTACATGCACACCCCATTTTAAGCTTGATGAGAGGTTATTTCTAAAGAAAAAATGTGCTGACTTTGACAGAATTTTCAGTTGTTACTGTGACAGCTGACATTTGCGATTGGTGCGTGTTTGAGAAACCTGTGTGACCAAAAGCATTACCGTTGCAACCTCACAGCCCCCTTAACTTTATTATACACATCCCCATACAGGTAAGTTATGCAGTGCAAGGACTGTCACAGCAGTGGTGAGTGCTTCGCTGATGCACCTCCTGCCCCCCATTAAAATAAGGATCTCTCAGGTTATTGATACAGTTAAGTATCATTTCTCAACTTGACTATAGTTGTAAGTGTAGCCGCACTCTGTTCTGTTTGCCTGCTAAGGTAAAGTCTGCGTTAAAACTTTGATACAAAGAAACGGAGGACCATTTCGAAAATGAAGATGTTATTAAAACCAATCAATTCATTGTAGCAATTAAAAGTCATCCGATACTCAATTTCTATCTTCAACTGACCATATTAGGTCGACCATCAAACAGTCCTAAGGATTTCATGTTTGTTTCCTGTTGTAGCTCTATCAAAAAAGTAGGTTAAATAGCTTAAAAAACAAGATTACTTATCTTTCGCAAGTGTAATAATCTATTTCTAAAGGTTCTTGCAGTATTTCAGACATGGCTTTCTTGAATGGCCCTTTTTTGTAGCATACATTTTCTGAGGCTCCTCTGGGTGTTGCCTCTTGCACCAAAACAAGATGATCCACACCCTCAAAGGCAGGCATTATGTATTTGTGTGGTACAACAGTACCAGAAAGCACATAACACAGCAGGTCATTAACAGTTCACCAGCGAGATCTCTGTGGGGTAAGGTCATGTAGGTCTCCTGGTGTCTGTTATTTGGAAGATAAATTGGCTCCAGCGCATCCTGCCACATGTAAATTTAGAAATCCAGCCCCCCTCTCCCCCCTTCTCCTCCACCACTACCGCTGCCACCGGCGTTGATAAAAAACTCCATAATTTGCGCAGTTTTCACCGGATGCGAACGCACTGAGTCACGTTTGCTTTTGTGTCTGCCTTCCGCCTGTTTTTGCGAGTCGGGTGTGAATTTTGGGCAGCAGAGGCAGTTTTCTTAGGCTGGCAGAAAAGCAGCAGGGTGAGGCAAGCCAGGGGCCGGGCCACCTAGCCACAACAGCTGCTCTGTGATTGTCGCCAGTGAGGACAGCATTGATTTTTGGGAAGGAACTGTAGAAAAGTACACATCCTTTTCAAAGCTGCCAGCCCAGGCCGCCGGCGCACCTAAAAATAGAGGCTGCAATTGGCTGTCTTCTTGTCACTGTTAAAATCTGGGATGGCTATTTGCGTCCCTGTATACAGTACATTTTCTCTCCCAACTTTTTTTTTTTTTTATTTTTTTTTCTCCAAATCCTTGCCTCTGTGTGATCAAGGTATTGTCATTTGAGGTGATGACCCATAATGTGAACGTCCCACACTGTAAAATGCGGTTTGTCTGCGGCCCAGCGCATACAAGGCTAGATTAGTAAGTGCAGTTTCTCTGCGCAGGGCAGAGGTTAGTGAGGCTATAGCAGGCATATGGCAGCCACCGAGTTTTATTATTCAGATGTTTTTCAGATCCAACCGCAGCACTGTATAATGCAGCAGTGTGCAACGCAAACAGGCTTTGAGCTCTCCAAAAACAACTTCATCATAATACTCTAAAAACCATCTTTGATTTTTACATTTGACCTGGGTTCATATTTCTTTTTGAAGGGCTGCACTTTACCCTCCAGTGCTGTAGTTGGAAATGAGGGTTTGATCTACCGTTTTTGAGTCGTTCTTTTTTTTTTTGTACTTCAGCTCTGAAATACTGCTAAATTCTGTGCTTTCCCCTCTTGCGCGACGCCTTCATAGCACTTCGTCACGTATGGCATTTTTCAACATGCCGTGGGTGTCTTTTGTGTGCGTACACAGTGCTAGTTGTACACCTCCCAACTGTAAAACATCAACACAGGGCTATTAGTCAGTGCAACAGATTTGTTTCCTCACCCAACAGAAGCCCTGGTGGTCCGATCATGGGGCCATCTGGGCCCTGGCGCTGGTTCAGAGAGAGAGGGGGAGGCCGAAAACAAGGTGTGACGGGAAACTGTTAATTCACTTGTTGATAAAGGGACACTTCCTTTCTGCTATTAGAGGCTGATGGCTTGCTTATTTGGGTTTGGACTTTTGTTTTATCTCGCCTCCCTCCTTCCCCCGAGCGCTCCCCTTCGTCAGTCATCGTCCTGTGGTGAAAAACACCAATGCTGTGTAGAGGTTGATGCCAAGGAAACATTACCTCATAACTGCTGGCGTGTGACACGTATGTACGCGGCCTCACCGTGACCCTGTTTGTGACAGTATGGTTACCGTAAGTTAAACAGTTACAGAGTATACAGTCGAAGATGTGGAAATCTCCGTTTTGCGCAGGCGGCGGGTGGATTGGTAAGAGGCGAGTTAGCATGTTCGTTTCAGAAAATGTGTAAACAGCGCAAGGCGGCGAGATAGATGGCTTGTCCAGATTTCAGTCATCATGATGAGCTGTCTGCCGCGGATTAGTGTCCAGCCAGAGACAGAGCTAACCAGCATTCATAAAGCCACCACAGGCCCGCATGTGCACCGTGTTCTTTAATTTTAACTGTGCTCTTTCATTTTGCCTTTTTATTTTCCTTTTTTTTTCTTACTTCTGTGTCCCATTGTTGTTGCTCAGACCTCACCACTCTCTGCCGCTACTAGCCTCACCTCGGTAACTTCTAAATATATATGTGTGTGTGTGTGTGTGTGTGCGCGGTTAGAGCGTGGGTTTCATCTGATCCAGTGGATATCTCCAGATAGTGGCTGGTTTGGAGTTTTCACTTGTGTTACATCTACATTACTTCATCAGCTTCATAGTTGTTGGTCCTTTTCTCTATATTTACTCGAAACTTGAAATTAGTTTAAAGTAAAAAAAAAAAAAGTCTAGTCTTATAGATCACCACACGTATTAAAACAACAACAAAAAATCAGTGCGACCTGAAAGCTTTCCTTCTCATTGATTTGTCCAAAACAGGCCCCTTTAGTCAGACATCTTGTTGTCATGTGTACTTGTGTACCTGCTCACCCATTTGTGCGCTTTGGTTTTTCAGTAAACTGAAAGCAGGACAGCGTGTGTGTGACTGACCCACGAGAACACAGTGGTAGGATGGTCTGGCTTATGCAGCGACCAGCATTATCTCTGCCTCCCCTCTCTTTGACCTTGTCCCACATCTTACATGTATCTGTACACACGGAGAAACATGAGGGCGCGTGCACTGACACTCACCCCTGACATGTAGCTCCGACATTTCATTCTTTTTTTCTTTTATTCTGTGTCTTAGCGGGAAGCTACCAATAAACAGGAACAGCCAAAGAATGATGGAATATTAATGGGCAATAAATGTCTCCCTCGATGTGCTAAAATAACAATAAGAAGTAACTGCAGCATTTATTATTTGGCAATTTGAATGAAATGAATCAAATGAGATGTCTTTTGTTCTTAGCTGGGATTAAATATATATATGTGTAAATGAAAAAAACATAATTAAGGAAGTCATTAACTTATGTGTGGATTTGTGCACGAAAGCTCGGTGGCGGCCCTGTGTTTTAGTACCAGAGTTGTCCTCCGTGTGGTGCTGTGTGGTCAGGATTCCCGGCCGCGTGGAGCGGCAGAGGCAGGGCAGCCGCTCCGAAACTCCTCAGAGACAGTTGGACGGGGAGGAAAGCACTCGCACAGTTCAAGCTGTGCGAGTGCTTTCGCCTTGATACGAATCTAACAACAGAGAAAGAGCGGGGTTAATTTGTCTGGCTTTTTATTTCTTTTTCGTTTTTTTTTTTATGACTATGTCGCTTCCTCCCGCTAAAACAAATTGCAGCCCTTTTTTTTTTTTTTCCAAAGAGGCAGTTTGAAAACTTTCCTCTTGAATGCAGAGACCTCTCTCGCCCATAATCTTTGTCTTTCTGACATTTTCTCTCCTTTTGTGTTATCGTGTTTAGAGGGTAGCGGAGGAAGTGAAAACCTTTCTTTTTCTTAAGTTTTATATGAATACTTTTTTTAACTGCCAAGAAGATGCTTTTCTTTTTTCTTTTTTCTTTTTTTTTTTTTTTTACTTTGAGCAGTGATTGTTCTCATAAATCACGTATTTTATTGGACACACAGAATCCAGCATCACATGCAAATCCTTCCCCGTGTATCTTCATAATTTGACCTACAAATTACTCTTCAGCAGGAAAAAGGAAAGGGCGCGTAGCTTTGTAGAAGAAGCAGATGATCTTTAACCTCCACCTACTATTCAGTCAAAGGGATTAGGGAATGTACATTACTCAGTACATTTGATTTAACAGTAGTGTGCCATCAAAGGTAAGCTAGCGGTAGCGGCTCCTATTTGTTGCAGGCTCTGTCAGTAGGCTTCTCCCTGTGGTCGGCAGAGGAGCCAGAGCCCAGCACGGCTCGAGTCAGTAAACGGAGAGCTCAGCGCAAAACCACACTGCAATCGAACAAGCTGTTTACCCTGAAAATTAGCCTTCCCCTGTACTTTCAGGGCTTTTAAAGCAACCAAAAATACACAGTGCGAGGAATATGTATCTTGGCTGGCACTCGGGCCCCGTCAGAGACCTCTGTCCTTTTTTTTGTTTGTTTTTTCATATGAACCCTAATAACTCAATCTCAACAACCACTAAACCCTCTTAACACTGGGTGCATGCCACTGCACTCGTCATTATTTGATTTGCAAAATTGTAAGGTAGAGATAAAGAAATAAAGCTGGCTTGCCATTACACACAGGCACACTTGTGGCTTCCAGCTTATGGCCTGCCATGTGAAAAGTGCACAGTCTGAAAAGCCAAAGCTTTCCATTGTCACAAAATCAATGGGTTTTTACAACATGCATTTGTTCTGTATTGTGTGTGGATCTTCTTTTTACATTTCCCTTTTATTTTGTTTTGTTTTGTGTCTTTTTTAATTCCTTTTTGTGTGTATGTGTGTGTGTCTGAACCTTAAAACCTGTAAAATTGTTCATCTTAAGCTTGTGTGGGGGAGGAACAGGTCTGAAGGCTTGTTGAAATTTCTGAGTATCTAGTGTATGCTCAATATAACACAAATCTAGTATATATATATATATAGTTTATACATTTTATACTTTACACCCACTGATCGTTTATAGGTGTACAGTGGAGTGCTAACAACTCTCACGAGTCACCAGTGTGTCTGTGAAACACATTCATACATATTTAGTGAAAGACAAATTATTGTTGATGGAAAGTTGAGGTAATCAGAACTGAAAAGTGTTTTTGTTATGTTAATTAATTCAAGGATGAATGTACTTTTGTTTAACTAAATGCAGCTTCCCAAATAATTTGTGCTAACGATATCTGAGCGTGATACATCTTAAGAAGCATCCTGAAAAGAAAACCTCGTCCATCTTTACGCTGAACTGTCCTCTTCCCTCATATCATGTCGTAAGTGTTTGTGACATGCCATTCATTTAGACCAGGACACTGTCAAAACTCTGCCGGCTAAATTCGGATCAAAGCGGCCTCGCCGCCGTTAAGCAGTTTCTCAAATAGAGCTTCTGTCACAGCTGAATGTGACTGCGATGTCAGTCAGTCAGCATTAGATCGGGGCCTTTTTTTGAAATGGTGAAATCAAATTGGGTCTGTGCGTGCGACTGCAGCGTTTGAGGAACATGAGGTGGCGGTGGATGTTTGATTATTAATGCAGGTAGAAGCAGACAGCGCTGCTGCGATTATAATAGTCAACAAAACACCAGTCTTGTGATGTCAGGATCTTGAAGGACTCGCTGAGCGATTGTGTTCGGCCTAATGATTTTCCTCATGTTGCTCAGAGTGTAAGACGGCCGTGACGGCAACACAGGCACATCATTATCTCCTCTCTGCCTATCTTATTGTTTCCTCTGCTTCGGACCATGGAGTTATAAAAGGACGCAGACAGAGAGACTGACGCAGCCAGTCTCCTCTCTGATCAGCTGGGAGGTTAGCTTGGGAAAACTGTTCTCATTCAGTGTTGCGATCACATATTGACGTGGGTCCCACTTGAGAATTAAAAAAAAAGAACAAGTTAGTGATTCCTTAATTATCAGTGTTTTTGAAAATACTTTTCACATATAATAACAGTTCTTTTCTTAACGTTGTGTTGTAGTTGAAGATTGATGTGATGATTTTTTTTCTTATCATCTGAGTCTCTCTAAAAACCTCAATTGAGCGACTGTAAAGAAGATGAAGTAGTCGTAGTAGTATTATTATTTTGTTGCCACATTTTATGTGGTATTTTTTGGCAAATGGTTTGCCACATGAGGTAATGCAAAAATAATTACACAATTCCTCAGAATAAATGTCTTACAGATACTATGGGCATGATCGTGAATACCAACTCAAAATTGTTTACTTTTATTTTATTTAAAAAAATTGAATGTCTAATATTTGGCTGGTCGTATGTAGTCTGTCTCTATGGGTTTACAAATATGTCCGTTATCATTAGAAAAGCAAAATTAATGGGGTAATACTCATTTTCCACTTAAGATTTTGCATACTTCTTGTGGAAGAGGGTAGAAGAAAATACAGTTTTTAGGATGTTAGTTTTTTCTTCTAACTTTTTCTTCTAGCTTTTTCTTCTTGTAAATTAATCAAGATGTTGGAGGAGCTTCTCGTGCTCTGCAATATTCTATATTCAGTATTCTGTGGAACCTGAATCTGATTTTATTTTTTCTTTTTGGCTCAGTTCTAACCAATTCTTGCATATCTAATACACTTTGGTTATTATCTGATTTTCAAAAGCCAAATTTTCCTACAACTTTCTTTCTCTCTCTCTCTTTCTCTCTCTTCCTCTTTTTTCTCTCTCTCTCCTGCTCTCTAAATTGGTTGGTAAGAGTATGCTATGTGCATCCGTGTATTTGTGTGCAATACTTGCCTCTGTCTCTCTCTCTCTCTCTCTAACCCCCCCAACACACACACACCCACATGCTTTCCCAAACATCCAATCATTGGCCATAACCCGACCCTCTTTACTGTGAGGTACTAGCTCCTTGACCCAAATCAGATGATGGCCATACACACGCACACACACACTCACACACTGGTGAACACACACATATGGTTAGAGTGTGGGTGTCATCTGATCCAGTGGAGCAGTGGACCCCCCCCCCCCACCCCAGCTCTTCTTGCTGGCGACTCAGTCCTGTCTGATGAAGCCTTGTAAATACTGACATGCTGTAAACTTGTAGATCTGATTTCAGTGTGCTCTGTGTGTGTGTGTGTGTGTGTGTGTGTGTGTGTGCGTGCGTGCTCGTGAAGGTGTGCATTTGCGCGCATCCCATTTTTCTCATGATTGCGTTCGGCCCTTTGCTGGAAACGTGCATGCGCGGTTTTGTGTGTGGACATGTTCCACCTCTGTATTGCTGCAATTTTTTTCTTTCCTCTTGGCCGCTGCTTTTTCCCCTTTCACGACAACACAAATGGCTCTAAGCTCCGATCAAGCTGTTTGTTTACCATATACAGCATGCAACACACTAAAATCTTTCTTTTAAGTTTCAGATTTTATGACGACATTAGAAAAATCCTTTCCTGGGAATTTTATTTTGCTGTCGTCAAATGTCTTAAAAAAAACCAAAACTATTATTTTAGCTCCTTGACATGAGAAACATCAATAAAAATATAAAGCGTTTAAAAAATGTTCCCAAATAGGGCTGTTAATAACAGCTCCCTGTTAGCTTTCGATTTGGGAGCGGGGGACCGGGCAGGAAGCCATTTTCACACAGGCCGGCCTGACCTCGACTCTTAACTCTCACTGAAAATAGCAGAAGAGCTAGATTGCTGTACAAAGAAAAGAGAGTGGTTTGGAGGGGGGTCGGGGGGGATAGATCCCACCGCCACAATGTTACCTGAGAGAAAAAGAAAAAAGGGAAGGACAAGGGGGGGAAAAAAGACCTGATGGCTTTTCCACCAGTCTTCTGATTCCTTTGCAACAGTAAATCTTGTGAAGTTTATTTTCTTTGCAGCATCTGTGTTTTATAAGGGCTCTTTTAATTTGTTTTTACTCTGTCCGGTGGGGGATCCCCACTCTTTCTTTCTTTTTTTTTCCCTTCCCCTTTTGTGTTTGATTCTTTTTAGCCCTCCCCGCTGTCCATCTCTCCTTCTCCTCCCTTCTCTCTCGTTTTTTTTTTCTCTCACCCTCTCTTTCCTCATCCTGTGGAAGTGAGTGTTTCAGTAATGATACTTTGGGGATCCGGGATGGCAGAGCGGCTTTCTCCTCCTGCAAAGAAAGACCATTTTCCTCCACTCCCTCCCCTTCATTCTTTCTCCTCTCCCCTACTTTAATCCCTCCCTCCTTTAACATGTCTGGGAAACTTGGACTATCAAGGAATGAATGGTAGAAAGTGCGGACAGATGGATACTCTTTCACCGATACTGGTTTGTTATGAAACAACTATTTCAAGTATTGGAGCCAGTTTAGTACCCGCATTTCAGTACTTTTTTGTTAGTTTGGGCAACATGAACATGTTCATATAAGATGGAAAGTAACACAAATAGCATACTTTATCTAAATAAAATATAGTTCAAAACTTGGTCAAAATCAGTATAATTTTTGGCTCCATCTGTCTGATCATATTGATGACTTTAGTTGTTCCAACGAAGTCATGAGTTGTGAACAAGTCAGAAAACTGACTCAGGCTCTCATTCAGACATTTACATAACGGGTGTGCATATCTGAAATCGGCATGCCTGTGCATAAACGAGCCAAATAATCTGACCAGTTATGCAGCGATTACTTTCGAGGCTGGACCGTTTTGGATGTCAGAAGTTTGACCTGTCAGGCATGAATATTATAACTGAAGAATATGTTCCACGGTCTGAGTTGCAGTATCATCCTCTTAGGTCTCTCCTTATTCCCAGAGCATCAGTCAAAATGTCACCTGCCTAACCTCCTCCCTCGACAACCAGCTCCTCTCCACTCCTTGCGTTTTTTTCCCTGTTTTTACTGTGTCTCATTTGAATTGTTCTGCCAGAGAGGATATTTGAGTGTCTGCGCGGACACACGCAGTCTTCAGAGCTTGTCCTTTCGCACGTCCACCGCCTGCTTGTATCGGATGCAAATTGGGTATTAAAAGAGGGGAGAGAAACATGAGATAGCGTGACCCGGGGCGGCTGAGGAGAGAGAAAAAAGCGCGAAGGATAAAGCGAGTGGCTTAATTCGAGAAGAGAATGCAAATGCTGACGAGGCAGGGAGGGATGGGCGGACGGATTGGATAGAAGAGAGCTGGATGGATGGTCGGATTAAGGGAGAAAGAGAGATGGGGGTCAGGTGACGGTGTGACTTTTTGGCAGGGTCAGAGTTTTTCTCTGGACGACGGCAACAGAGCTGGATTTGCATTGATGGATCTTCTTTCCATGGGGATGTCATGTATCAGTGCGAGGGCACATCACGCCCCGGTCATTAATCAAATCATAGCCTCTGTCTAGAGCTATCTGTCTGCCAGACGCTTCTCATCTGTCCACCTCGCTCTCTCAGCCTTGTTCCTCTCTGCTTCCTGTCCACATGTTTTCTCCACTGAGTCGGCCTTTTAAATGTATTAGACATTATACTCAGATACCTCAGCAATAACTTAAGATGCAACAAATCTGTGAAGCTGCATCTCAACAGGTTATATAAACGATTATGATACTAGAGCCCTAGCATTGGCAGTAGTAGTGAGAGCATGTTCAGTAATATCTTGACATGTATAGATTTAATTATTTCAATTGGAAAGCAATTTTAAGAGGAAAATGTATGTGCACGCAAATAATGCAAAAATATGCATCCACCATGGCTTCATACACATGGTTCTGTTTTATACGTTGCAATCTTTTGTGAAATTGTACACACATGTGCAGGCCTGACCTCCATCACCACTGTTTGCAGTAAGTGGATGTGGATACAGCCTTAATCGGTCATTTGCATATGTCTGCTCTCTCGATGAAAATCACACCAACGAAATTTCAGTTTCACAAGTGCACGAGTCTTTTCCAGCAGTGCCAAAAGCAGACACCCTCACACGCTGCTATCATTCAGTAATATTCCCACTTCACAAATTCAATAGATATTTGGAGCGGTATCTTAATCACTGTCCCCATTTGACTAGCTAATATCACTCATATCCATATCTTGCCTACAATAAAACCATAAAAGATAAATGGACATATAAACGGGAATGATGAAATACAGGAATAATGCTTAAAACAAAAACAATAAAAAAGAGATTGATTTAAAATTCATAATGCATGTTTTAAGATATCTTTAATTTAAAGGTGCACAGATTAAAAATGGGTAAAATAAAAAAAAAAAAACACACAATTAATAACACATATTAACTTGATCTTTGCCAGGTTAACTTTTAACTTTTGAACTTTGTCAAAGAACAATTGTGTGTTTGCAAGTGTTAATTATTGTGAATTAACTGTGCATACTGAACAATAATGATCACATTTCAGTGTGTATTACTCTTTCAAAGTTACTGATTTGAACTTTATTTATCTTTAAAAACACAAGAGGACATTCAGATTTCCTCTGCCTTATGAAATATCTGCATTATCATGGAGACAGAAATGGGGGGGGTCCTGGAATTCAATAACTTTTTTTTTTTTTAATATCATGCAAGTTTTGCAAAACCTTGTGTTTATGTTTTATATCACGTCCAGCTATTTAGTTCCAGATAAAAGCCACAGACGCTCACATATTTTTTCCACTTGATTCTTTTTTTTAATTTGGGGACTTGATCATGTCATTATTGTGTTCTTCATAGTCACTAACTCCCCTCATGCTTCTCCTCATTCTGTCTGCGACCCACCATGACGTACACGTCTACCGAGACAGACGTCTACCTTATCCGTCCAGGCTGTCTTTTCACGTATCATCTTCTGCCGGGACGTGATCTTCAACACGTTTCACACCCACTTGTCTTCACCGTCTGGGGGTTTGACAGTTACAGACCCCTCGGCTTTGAGTGACAGCACAGTATGATCTTTTGGTCAACAGTGAACCCCCTGTACACCTGTTCTGCAATCCACAATGAGTAAGGTTTTTTAAGAGCGGGGGTCTGATGGCATTAGAGCGATATCTGTTTATGATGAGGATCCTAAATTCATCAACACCCCCATCCCCAGTTCTCACCCTCCACTCCTCCGAATGCCAAAGTACCATTATGGCTTTTCAGGCTGCTTCCTGTTCAGATTTTTTTTTTTTTTTGTCTGCCCCCCTCAACACAAAAGGTGGCTGCCCGGGCTCTTGGCGTGTAGCGTTTTTTGAAATGTGAAGGGCTTTCGGGAGCTGCCCAGCTACAGACGTCTGTTAGTCTGACCAAGAGAGGAGCAGGGGGGTAATGAAGGACAGGTTTGTGTAATCCCCCCCTCCCCCTCTCCCTGCCGAAGGTCATGCAGCATTGTTGGCCAGCGGAGGTCTAAAAGACAGGCCCTCGGAGAAGCACAAAGCGGAGGTTTGGCAGGACTAATGAAACTCAGAGCTACACGTTAATGATCTAAAAGACTGGACCAAAACACTCAACAGTCCCTTTCCGCTCGCATTCAGCCTCCTCTTGATCGCTCCTTCCAAATAATGACAAGGCACTCTCCTCCTCTACCTTTATTGTAACCTTTGATGTCTGCCTTGTTGTCTTTGTCTCCACGTCCTCCCTCCTTTTCATTCCTTTATGTTACGCGGCTGTCACTCATCTATTAAGGCAACAAATGGAACAAGGAAAACATTCAGGGAGTGTATTATGGTGCATGCACGGGGTTGCTCTTTATTTCCTTTGAAAGCACTTGAACTTGGAATTTTCCTCGGTCTGCCCATTGAATCAGCAGGATACAATTTACTGAAGCTATTGCCATAGGATTGCAAACATATTTGTTTTATAATCCACGTCTCTAATCCCCTATAGTTGAATGTTTCTGTTTAACTGTTTCTTCTTCTTCTTCTTTCCTCATTGTATTGAAACGGACATTAAATAAATATTGAGTGTGAGATATGGTCAAAAGCGCCTACAGTGGCCGGGACAGCTCAACGCCCTTAACTTAAAAAACACGTGCTGCAAACAGACACAACACAACCAAATAGCCAAACACGCTGCAAATGCACTCAACAGAGCCAACCGACTCATGCACCAGGGGAGTGCAGATTAGTGAGGGTAAAAAAAAATATTTTTTAGATAATTATCATAAGGCTGCAACATAACAGAATATGGAAAAAGTGATGAGGGGCTGAATATGTAATGTGTGTGTGTGTGTGTGCGTGCATGTGTGTGTGTTCGTTCGTTCGTTGAGCCGGTGTGTAGGGTCCGTTGATTGGCCTTGATTAACAGACTTCCAGGCACTCAAAGCAGAGCTTGAGTTCTTGTAATGTCGCATCTTGAGCTGGTTATTTCCAGTCATCCCGCAGGAGGCCTTGAACCCAGGCTTTTGTGTGTGTGCGTGTGTGTTTGTGTATACATGCCTTTCTATGCTTATGCAGACAACTTTTAGCTCTTTTACATCGCTGAGGACATGTCGCACTTGTGAGAACCATTTTGGTTCGTCCTTGCGAGTTTAAAGAGCTGCTCGAGTGTTAAAACTTGGCTTTTAGGGTTAGAAGTACAATTGGTTGTCAGATGAAATTTTTTAATTTCATTCCAAGTGAGCAATGTTTAGAATTAGCATCTGTAAAGACCACTGAACTGGAAAAGGAACCACTGAGCACTGAAAAAAATGAATTATGGATAAAAGGTTGTACCAGCATTCACGGTGTGCTTCTTGGTATTTTAGAGCCATTACCTTGGGAGGTTCTCAATTGAAATAATTGTCTATTATTCTATGAAAAGGACCTTTTCTCTGTCCTTGCTGTCCAGGGAACATCCAGTGCTAGTCACTGAAAAACTTTTAATAATCCCTTTTTTTGTCTGTGTGTTTCCAGCCAAGCTCAGCAACCAGGATGCATACAACAACTTCACCAATAACAACATGGGGAACCCGCGGCTGTCCCCGCTGCCCAGCCTGACCGTGGTCCTGCCTCTGGCTCAGATCAAGCAGCCCATGACCCTGGGCACCATCACTAAACGCAGTGGGTAGGTAACACCCACGTACGCGCACCGCTGCCTTCGTTCTCCACAGGAAACCCAGTTGTGGGGCACATAAGCCATACAGCTCCAGTATAAAGTGAGCCAATTACTATGGAGAATCAATAACTTAGAAGTGCCCCTCTAGTTATAGACAGTCATACATGTACAGTATTTCATTTTTTTCTTTTTTAATACATTTCAACAGTTATAATTCCTCTATCATATGAACTGGTGTGTCACCACGACAGGTGCTATAAAGCAAATATGAACTGCTTCAACACATTCAGAAATGAATTCAGAGACTGGTTTAAAACTATTCAAAATTAAATTGCATTTAGAATTCTCATGAAGACATTTTGAGCACAAACATTCATGCTTGAACTTATAAAAAAGTAGTTCTGACCAAATATTATTGACTCAAAGTCTACTTACTCGATTTGCCCAGGTCAAATACCAAATACTAAATTTCATTTAGTGTTTTAAATGTGTATTTTATATTAACTACTTTTTTGTATTTTACTGGAAGTCATTCACTGTCTCCATGTACACCTGGATAGCAGGAGTTATCGACAATTAATTGACTGCTAACAAAGGCTGAACTTAGGATAAATCAGGTGTTTCATTATTTTTTGTTCTCAAAAAATACAGGGCAATGAAGAGACGTGACAATAAAGATGTTACAATATGCACAGTAAAACACAAGAGCAAGGACGGTTCAGAACTGAACACATAAATGTGATTTGTTAAATCTCTTTAACAATCCTTCGCTGCTGGTTCTGTGAAAAGGAGAATTAATATGTAACCTTTGTGTACTGTATGCATTGATAGCTAGGAGTCTGATCTTTTCAGTCCCTTTCAAAAAGTAATCCAAATACAGCGCACCACAGAGTATCCCACTGGAACCTTTAAAATGTAATGTCATCAGATGCGGTAGGTGGAAAAGGGTTAAGAGCAGCCTACTTGACATTTTAACCATGGCCAAGTAAAACTTAACATATACCATATTGAATGTTGTCCTTTTCCATTATGCACGTTGTGAAAACACTATTGTGTCAGCAGTAGCCTTGCGCAGGCCAAAGCTTTTCCAACGCATCCAGCTGAGGCTCATGGACGTCTTCTGTCTCAGGCCACCACTTTTTTTGCATAGTGTCATGAAACACGGCACAAAGGCAAACTCATTGTTAGGCTGCTCGGGAAATGGTCTAAGCGCGTCATTCACTTCAAGAAAAACAGTAAACCCTGCCAATCAATCAAAATCATATTCTGCAGTGCATCCATACCAGCTTTGAATTTAGAGTTGAGTTTGAGTTTTAAACATAAACTGCCATCATGCACCTCTTTCCTCAGTCTTTTTTTCCGCACTTGGATCTTCGCCATGCATTGAAATTTTGTAGTTTTAAGACCAACAGCAACTACAGGCCTTTGCTAAGTGCATTTCCATACAGTACAGGTGGCTCCACAAATATGGGCAGATTTTAATATTTTCATTTAAATGTAATTTTCATGCCCTGTTTGAATGGGAAATGCTATAATGAGTCAAACAGACGGCAAGGGATTTATTTCCCCGCAATATCTGATGAGTGAGCTTTGGATGAAAACAGGGTGATGAAAACAGAGACCCGATCCCACGGTCAACGCAAACATCGGGCCATTTTCCAAATCATTAAGATGCAAAGTTGATTTGGCTTGTAAAGTTTGTTAGTGCTTATGGGCTCCTGTGGTGTCCTGCTCGGGTGCATTTACGATGATCCCCTGGTACGGGTGTTTTGCATTTGGTTTTGCAGTCATCAAATTTAACGTCATACAAAATATGTCTGATTGATTGTAATTTAAGGCCTTGAAAAGTTAAACAATTCCCCTTTTAACATCTTAAATATTGCTTTTTAATAATCTATAGTTTATAGTTTCCTTAGCAATGGTCTGATTGGTGAAAAAAAGGTCAACTCTATTTCGATGTTACACGCTTTAGGCACTCATTGCTTTTTATTTCAGGTCAGGTTCAGGTGTTGATCATTAAGCTGTCACTGCCGTGGAGTTGCGTTCACCTCATGTCATCTCTAGCAGTAATCGTTTCGTTCATTCATGCATTGATGCTCTTCTTTTTTTTCTGTTGCTGCCACATGCTTATTTTTTAGTGTGGCACAATTCTTTGCCACTTCGTCAGTTTAGTTAGCTATGATACCCAGGTTTTGATACCGAGATGATACGTCTCGCAATACATGAGTTTGAGGAATAGGAAGAAACCCCAATTTAAAATAACATTTTAAAATTGGAGTAATTTTGTACTCTCAGCAAATTCAATCTAACATATATTAATATTTCATATACTCAAGCGGAAATAATGCTGTTGTCAGCGACTATTTTCAGCTGTGCACTGATACATATGATAACTTAGGTCACCTAGTGAGATGCCCTCCTGTAATAACAACCCATAGTTTGCCTGTGCAGCATCACATAAATCAGGCCTTGTCAATTTGGGTGTTTTCATGAGATTTGTTGATGATATCAAGCTGCCTCTGTATGTAAGAATTCTACAAATATTTCACATACCTCAGCCACCGTACCTGGTCATAAAACACCTCAAACAGCTTTATTAGCTCTAGGACATTATTGGGCCTGGTGGGCTGCTTCAGTACTCCTTCATGCATCCATCCATCCATCCATTCAGTCCAGAGGAGGCGTCAGTGTTAATGCAACAGGACATGCAGCTGTGCGGCCTGCTCCTGCATGCACACAGCTGCACCGATACGCCACACACACCCGCGCGCGCATGGACATACACACATACACACACACACACAACCACACTGGGTGAGGCAGCAGGTTTGGCCCCTAGAGTGGGGGATGCTATCGTATGCTTTCACGCTATAATTGCACAGGAGGCACCATCTGTCTGTCTATGCAGCCAGCCATGTCCTTTGTGTGTGTGTGTGTGTGTGTGTGTGTGTATGTCTGCATGGTTGTGTAGACAAATGACAAATTTTGGTTTGAAACCATCACTGTGAGGACATTTTGGCCAGTTGTCACAACTTTAAACAGCTGTTTGAGGATTGGGTCTTGGTCTAATGGTTTAGCGTAGGGGCAGTTTTGGTTAGGTTTGGGTTTGCCTGGGGTTCGATATTTAGCTGTGATGATTAAGTTCAGAGTAAGTGGCTTGGGAATAGATTATGTCACTGAGTGCTCTCATACCTAACATAACACAAGTGTGTGTGTGTGTGTGTGAGAGAGACAGAGAGCGAGAGAGGAGCATCCGGCAGTTGTGTTTACACCTGTATGAGCAGATCCCTGTTGGCAGGGCGGCAGAGGAACACACCAGCTGCTTAATCTGCATTCCGTACCAGACTGTCATTGTGTGCGCTGTCCTGTGACACACACGCAACAGCGCACGCACGTACGCATACAATGCTGATGGAGCTTTAACCCAATTTGTGTGACCAGGCCAATTGCAGGGATGCATTCATACCCTGGTGCAGTTTTAGACCACCAGTGTGCAAAATGTGCTGCTGTTTGTCTTCAGAGGCCTCAACGTTTTAACTTCAAAGAAAACCTCAGTAAGTTCATGCAGAGCCCCCTCCCCTCTTAATTTAGATTTTGGTGTTTTCCTCTGTCGGAGCCCAGGAGGTAGAGTCGGATGTGGCCCAGCATCCGCCTGATAACCCCCCTCCAGAAAAGGCCAGGTCAGGGAGTGGAGGAGCCCAGCCAAGCTTCTGCTAGTCCTCAAAGTCTCCTGGGAGTTCTGAACATGGAGAGGAGTGTCGGCTCTGACCCGGCCTCTTGTTTCCTGTCAGCCAAATTTGGCACAGGGGGGTTGGAACCCAGATGAATTAAATCCAGAGGAAGAAAAATACATTCATCAGAGAAATCCTAAAGGTTTTCTCTTGGTGAAATGTCACTGTCAAAACTTAATCTGTGAAAAAGATCAAGAGAGATATTCAAACAGTCCATTCCCAGGAAAATCCACTTGTCCCTACAGCCACAGAGTTCCATGAGGATAGATTTAACTTGTCAAAAGCCCGTCAGTGACAAATTTGGGATTTGCAGACAGACAAACTATTGCACACTTATCCCGTCCGCACACAGGCACTTTAACACAAGGGAAAATCCAAATGGAAAGATTGTCACACATAAAAAAAACACAACACTACCCCTGACCAAATCCCGCTGATGACATTTTCAAGCAAGTGCACGCTGAGTGCAGGCGAGGTAAAGAGAAAGACAACAGCGGGAGGACGAATGAGACCCTGTGACCTGCCACAGATGTGCCTTCAGATTACTGTAATACGTATGTAAGAGCCATTGTTGGGCAGAGCCTCGCTGAGACCAAAAGCTAGAAAGGGGCTTTAAGAGTGCAGTGCCCAGCATCACATAGCCGTGACACCCAAACGGTTTGCGCAAATCACCTCACTTCCCTCCCTTTTTAATAGCCCGGGCGGAGCTGCTATTAGAGCCAGCGGGTTAAGAGATAAATGTGTGAATGACTGTTCCCCGGGAGTGGGGTCATTGCCCTTACAGGTCGATTACGCTCGCTCTTTTCCTCTCTTTCCTGCGTCTCTTCCTCTGTTTCTGCTTCCTCTCAGGAGCACACCCACTAATAGTTTTACACCCCTTTTACTCCACTGACCCATGTTTAACTTGTGTTTGACATGCTGCTGACCTGTGGGACTCCTTTCCACCCCGAATCTGCCAAATCAGGCGCTGTGTCGCATAACCGGGCGTCACTGTGGTCCAAACCGTTTACTGCCAACTCAGGGTGGTGGACAGTTCTCCCGAATGAGTTTTGACATTTTTATTTGTAACACTAAAGCTTAAATGCAATGCATTTCAATGGAACAATATGTCTGTGTGGTTTTCGGTTGCAGTTGTCTTGATAAAAGCTGAGGTGGCCACTCTAACCAGTGAATCGAAAATTCTCTTTTTTCAGCTCATGATTTTCCTTTTAAAATAAAATAGATTGAAATGCATTCAATAAACCACACCCAGGCTAGTATAAAATGTGCATATTTGCAGAAAATAGTTTTATTTGTCCTCGCAAAATGGCCCATTTACATTATATTACACGTCTGGATTCAGTCCATGGCAACAAAAGTTTAGAGTTTTCATTTATCTGGCAATTATTTCAAATTGAATGTGCCAGAGATAGAGACCATTTTGCCTTTTTAAGATGGTTAGATGATAATAGAACAGACAGGGAGACAGAACAAGGTGGGGCGGCGTTGGGGTGACATGTAATAAAGGTAAAGAATTGAACACGTGCTACACCACCAGATCTTCTTTATCCACCCCAGGAAATCACACGCTGGTTGTAAGCCCAAGCTCATCCCAGCTGCTACGGTCCAAGCTGCATTTAGGGAGAGTATTGTGAAGGTACAGGAAGAGTTTATTGAGAAAAAAGTGTTGCTGTTGATGCTTTGCCGAGTCCCAATGTATTCACCATCTGGCTCCTGTTGGAGCAGAATTGAAGCACTGGGGTAATGGATCAACAGACAAAGCTTTTGCTAATGACATGTCGAGTGCACAAGAGTTAGTCAACTTCGTTTCACCACGTAACTGCTCGCTAGTTCCAAAAACATTGCTCAACTTGGGGCAATACTCTTCAAATCGTGCTTGACCCTTGACGACTGGATGTAGAAATTAAAGCAGCTGTTGGAAGAGCATTTTGTCATGCTGCTGAAAAGTAGCATTCGTGTAACATGGAATGGGCCATGCCAGAAACAAGGATTCCCTTTGGTGTTCTCAGGATTTGCTGAACATCAGCACGGGAAAGGTGAAGCCAAAGACAGACACATGGGGAATGATGCAATGAAGTATTTTAGTCAAGAAAACCAGGCTCACAGGAAGAGGACTGCGAAAAACAGGAGAGCGGAACGAAAACCACGTATGAAAGGAAGACCACCTGACCGAGAGCAAAGGAAGGGAAGCCGTATGTACAGTATGCAGGGGTGCTGATGAGGTAAACGGCAACAGGTGTGTAGGTAGGTGAAGGCAGGTGTGGTGATAGGGAATGGCGAACAGGTGCGCAAGTGAACGACGGAAGTCAGGTGACTTGGATGGTTGAAAAAGTCTGGGGACATCTGGTGGCTAGATGGCTAAATGGCAGGAGAAAGGAGAAATTAACAGAACTGTGGCGGGAGTCATGACCATCATTTGGCTCAGATTTTTACTCTCCACAGTAGAATAACTCAAACACAAATTTGGCAACATGTAAAATATTAAATGATCAAAAATGGAAAAATTCGAATAATTTGCAACTATATCATTGTGCTATTTTCCTGCATGTGTTTTTGCGTTTTACCTTCCTTAAAAAACAGAAATGTTTTTAGGCGACGTTTGACATGCATAAGCCAAAAGGACTGCATTATTGTTTTTGACTTCGTAACTCTCCTCCAACTTTCCTTGTATCGATTCTACTGCTAACAACTCCGTTTGCTCTCTTAGCCACAAACAATTAATTCAACAAACTATATAAGTTCCAAGAAACAAGGAGGGAGAAATTCAAAGTGGCATGTAGTAAACCCCAAAGCCTACTTAGCCTTTGCTCCCACCATGGAGATCTCACCCCATTTGTCCATCACTCCCAATGGTGTCCATCCATTTACCCAGCTGGAGGCCCAGAGTGGGGGCTCAGCAGGTTCGATGGAGACTGTCCACCCCCCTCTGCAGCCCTGTGATAAGTGGCAGTTTACCAGGGGCCTCCATTACACCGACCAGCGTGTTCATTTGTCAACTCGCGCTCCAGGAGTAAGACATTCCAGGGCAAATTGTTGCTCCCTGTCTCCCAGAGGAACATTTTTCTACACATCGATGTACCAAGACTAATTGGAGACTGTGTGCTATCATTGGGAGGGCCCGGGCGGATGCGGCGAAAGCGATAAAATAAAGAAGTGCAGCAGAGTGCTTTGTTTGGCTGGGGATTCTGTTTTTCATGACCGGGGGAGGTTGGCTGGCGGGGGACAGAGTTCAGTCTCATCGGACCTTTATTGCTGTAGGGAAAAAGCTTATTTACTGTAAACTGTTTACAGAGCTCTGTCACTATCTCTGGACATGCAGAATAAACACAGGAACACACTCCCACTCCTAATGTCTTGTAAACACTAGAAACACGCACAGACTGACAGAAATACACCATGGAAAAGACACTACACTCTGGATGGCTCTCTCTCACATACGCACACAGACACACAAACAGTGTACTTGTTAATATAATCACAGCAAATACACGCGCTTCCACAACATTTACAAGACAATGCCTGGCCATAAATATGAGTCGCATGAATTAAGACTCCTTGTCTCAACAATGCCCCAGCGCTGTTAGTTTTATTGGTGTCCCCAGTCGTTATACAAACTGGATAAACTCTTCCTACGCTTTCTCAATTTCAGCATTCGGAGCAGTTTCTCACCATTCCTCTATGTCGTATTTACACGTTTGTGTCGTATTTTACGACCTACATGTTTTTGCACATGCACCCAGTCCCGTCAAAATTAAGGGAGAGAGAGAAAACATGATAGATGTCTGAAAAAAAAACAAAAAATAAAACTAAGTCCGAGGACACGCTACATCTGCCAAATATATGGTATCACACTTTACCGAGCAGCTCAGGCAGATGAGTCATCAGGCCGTCCCGCAGGTTTTCAAATCCATCTTAGCACACAGACGTTCTGTTTCCTGCCTCATATGTGTTGTGCACTTAAACAGACACATCAGAAAGTGTGTAATGTGAAAAGTGTGTTTGCTCAAGTGTGCTAGTTTAATAATGGTTTTTCCGTCTATCTCTGTATCCCCCCCACCCCTTCCACCCCCACTCCCCTCTCATGAAGACCCTACCTCTTTGGGGCAGGATGTTTTGCCATTAAAACTCCATGGTGAGTTTTGCTTCTCCCCTCCTTGGCTCCCTCAGCAGCATGCAACTGTACACTCCGCCACAGCACACCACCTCCTTTACCTCTTATTTTGTCTCCTGTTACATTTGCAACACGTTCTGCAGAGTTTGTGCAGTCATTCCTCAAGGGGGAGAGAAAAGAAGTTTTTCTTTTTTTTTGTATGTGTTGTTTTTCTTTTTGGTATTTTTTTTTTTTGTGAACCTTTCGATTTTTCTATTTTTAAGTGTATTTGAGCTTTTACAGTAGGATGATTCAGGGACTATAGCACTTAAGTGAACAAAGGATTTCTGAAGGATTTATAATGTATATGCATGTATATATATGTTTTCTTTGCAGTTATGTTTTACTTTTAGTTTGATTTTCATTGATGCCTGTTTTTTTTCATGAAAAGGCTGCACATATGAAGAGAACCCAGCATGTGTTAGGTCTGTATCTTAGGTGGTAGTCCAGAGGATATGTTATAGCTCTTCTATAGCCCTTCTTGTTTGGTTGCCATGTGGTTTCTTTGAACCACAAACTTGAAAATGAAATCTCTGTCTTCTTGCCTTTCTTTCTTCCTTGCTGTTTAGACCCTCCGTGATGTTTTTTTCCGGGAATAACGCCTTTGTCTGTAACACATATTGTTCAGATTTTCCTTCAGCCCATTTTGCTTGCATTTTTTTTCCCTCTCAGATGTCTATGTTTGCACGCAGTGTTGTGCCTTGTCATATTCTGCTATTAATATGAACAGCGTCTTGTGTGGGTATGAAAATGTGAGTGGTGTGTTCTTCTCATCTACAAAATGTGTTTTGCCAAGAACTAAAAGTGAACTGCATCAAATAACAAATTCTTTTAATCACAACTGAAGAGTTTTACTTGAAGAACAGCTCCAGGAATATTTTATAGTAAGCAGTAGTTAGTTGTTAGTTCCTCACTCTTACAGCTCTCATCAACCCTGTTTACTTCTGTGTTGAGCAAAGAAAAACCCTCTGATTTAAGTTATGCATTTAACATCAACAACAGACATTACCATACCAAAGGTGAACACAGTTGGAGTGTTTTGCAGCTAAAGATCCAGATATTTTTATCAGGAGTTGGTGAAATGGACCTTTCATTTGTCGGGCAACCAGACACACCACTCCAAAGGAGTGCTAATGACATCCCATGTCTGCATGATTTGTAATTAGGAAATGTTTGCTACCACGATTATTAACTATAAAGTCATTATGTGGTTTATGTGGCCAAAAGTTCATAATTGTTCCTCTTCCCTAAAAACCTTGCCCATCTCATAATAATGACTGTAGACTTGCAGCCTTGACATAGGATGAAATGAGGTGTTTTTTAAAAGAGGTATAGTTGTGCTCAAGACAGATGTTGACCCACTTCTGGATCCATTCACATGTAAGCAGGGATGGACTGCAGAGGATGTGGTTACTAGTGTGACCCACCTAGTCAGAACACATCAAGAGCATGCTCAAACCTATGACTATGTGTTGCATTTGTTGTATCTAGCTTGGCTAGATACTTGCACATCCAGCAATTAAGAGACATGCACATGAATCTTTACCTCTGGCAAGGAGGTTGTTTGTCTGTCTGTTAGTAGGATTATGCAAAAAGTACTTAACCAATTTTCTTGAAACTTGATGGAGAGTGGGGGCATGGGCTAAGGAAGAACCCATTATATTCAATGAAGTAGAACAATGGAGCAGTATAATCTTATCTTCATAATAATTAGGAAATAATTAACTTCCACTTTTAAATTGTGAGCAAAACTTCAGTTTGTTTTTGTTTTTGAAATGCTGAGAAGCAAATGTTAGAGGTCACAGCATCTTCTTGTTCAAAGAACTTTATCTTGTGCAGGGCTGAAGCCAAGTCTCTTGTCAAAGCCGTCTCATGGAATCAGATGCTTACAAGCTTTTAAAAGAAGCCCCATTATGACAAAGTCACTTATGGAGAGATGATTGAGTGGCTTAGTAAAGTGAACTTTTCTCCTCCCTGTTGACTCCATTTACTTTAGAAATGAATAGCATGTGGTGCCTTCCCTGCGTCTTGGGTTTCATCTTTTGTTGTGGGCAGTCACTCATGCTTTTTAATTGAAGCTTTTTTTTCCTTTCAGTCGTCATCCACCTCCTGCTTAATCTAGGCCCTTAGTGATTTCCGAGCATATACTTTTCAAAGGTAAACATCATTAGCGTCAGAATCTCGACCCTCACAATAACTACTTCCCACTCAAATTTGAGCTAGATAAACCTATATTGTTTCTCTAATAGTGTATGCCTTGAGTCGCGAGCTATCACAGGCCATTTGCCAATTTCTGTCTCAGTGTTGAGCATGCCTACGCAAAACTCAGAGGTACCTTGACTTTAGGAACAAATTTTAGAAACAGATCTCTGTTTTCTTTACTTTTTCCAGATACGACAGACGATCATGCCTTCTTGAATTTCCAGTTCATGTTATAGGCTTGTATATTTAACGGAGTTAATTTTGGAAGAACCGATTAAATATATGAGCTTACACCAATATATTCAAGACAATTTCCACAATCTCACACCAAAAGCTGTTTAATAAACTTGCATGCCGAGTATGGTACACAATGTAGAGTATAAGGCATAGGAAAAGGTAGAAAAACAACTAAAGTCTTGTTCTCCTTGAACATTTGACGCCCATTCTCCAATATTCACAGAGTTTCCCCAGTGGTTGTCATCAGTGCTGTGTATTCAACACAGCCCCAAGGCTGCCTGTTTTCCAAGGGCTGTTGTAAAATAATAAATGTGACATTGAAGGATGTGTCCTCCACATGACTTCCCTCCCTCTTTTGCTCTCCCTGACTTGCTTTCCCTTCTTGGTCACAGTCTTAATACTGGCTGTTTCTGATATTAACTAACCATATGGCCCAGAATCAGTGCAACAACAGCCATATAGCTCTTTGTCGCTGGATGGCCAGCCAACGTGAGCTCTATCATATTTGTTTACCGCAAGGGCCCTGAAAATAAATGGAAGCTGCCACTGGACTTCCATCCCCCCTCAGAGGCGCCTCACGTTAGCCCCGGACATAGTAATGCAAAGAGACTTTGATGGTTAATGTCACAGATTGAATTATGCCCTTGAGGAAAAGCTATTAGCTCAGTCAAGAGTCCTCATTTGTTAAATTAAAAGTGGAAATGACATGTGAGTAGTCTTTTCAGTGAATTAAAGTTGCAAAGAAAATGGATTCCTTTCCTTGCTAAAAGGCAACAGTACAAAAGGGGGGGGGGAAGATATTTGCCGCTGCAGCGGCATCCACTTCCTCCTGCTCCCAATTTCCTGTTAGTATGTTTACGTTATATAATTTATTGATATTGGGTTACACTTTGTGTGCCATTTGCCAACCCACTCCCCTGCCACTGGTCCACTCCAAGAACTCGGTTGCTCCCCCCCATATGGAGAGCAGAGTTAGGCCCTCGTCTGCTGGAACTGTGCCTCTCTGTCGTAAGGGCAGAAACCTCAACACTTTCAAGCCACTTCAAGTGAGATCAAGAGGAAAAGGATGATTTAAAACACAGATGAATAAACTTTAGTGGTCACTGTACCCAGAGGAGATGAGAACCAAGCTGTGATCTCTGGTACTGTTGGCAAGCTCGCCAAGAGCTGAGGCCCCTTCAAAGAGGTCCAAATCCAGCTCATCAGCTATGAGGCCACAGTGTAGAGCCAGTATTATAGCTTGCTATCATGGACTTACAAGTATACACATTGTTGTGCATGATTACATACTCCATGTGTATGTACTTTGTAATAGTATATATATATAGAGATATATTTAGGCCAGACCATAAGTATTTGGTCAGTTACTCCTTATTTTTATCCTACAGGCTACATATTTCATACATACATATTTCAAATGGAATGTGCTGAAGCATAAATTCTGAAGAAAAGAAAATGTAACTGTCCAAATACAGTCTGGACTGTATGTAAAGGTGTGTGAGGTCATTATTTGTGGTTTACAAGGTAGTCTGTCCTTCCCCTAATGACTCAAAATGTATTAATCTCTACTGTGCCTACAAAAGACTTGTTTCACTGTTTTTTTAAGGAAACTTCAAGGAAACCAGATTCAGATTGAAATAATATTTTTCCTTGATTTCTCATTTGACTTCCATTCATGTCCAAAGTCAACATGGAAGACTATGAGGAGGTTAGAAAATCTTCCACGACACAGTGTAAGTCGCTGTGTGGTATATTCCTCAGCCCCAAGCTCTCACCCTTGAAAACCAACATCAGCCTGATCTGAAATAGGATTTGTGTTTCCTGGGTTATTGAAACCAGCGAACCGCAGAGTCTTTGAGGGTTTAACATATTTTCCAGCAACGAGAGAGATGGAACACCAGAGTTTATGGCAATCAAACACCTCACCAAAGAAGAACTTAGACTTTGCTGGTCTCTGGTAGAGGAAAAGATTGAGATGCTTTTCCTTCTCTCGAGCAATGAATGGAAATAATATGGTGTCTTGAGTCCAACAGGTCCCTTGTTTCCCCTATTCCCTCACCATTAAACATACTTGTAGTCATATTCACTTTAAAGGAACTCAGTAGGGTTCTTAAAAGTCTGTCTGAGTGTTAGCAAGATTCCATAAAAATTATTGGCCCAGTTTTCTTGAAACTTAGTTAAGGGTTGGGGCATGGGTTAAAGAAGAACCCATTAAGTTTTGGTGTGGATACATCCCCCTCCCACTCCCCCCATTGATAAAAATGTAATATTTACTACATTCCAGAAGTATTTGCTGTGTTCAGCCTTGGCGGAGGTCTGCGATCTCTGAGTGCTTTCAGGGATATGACTATTTTCATTTCTTTCACATTCTGTGTTGTTTTGATGTCCAGGATTGTGAGATTAAAAGCCAAATAGATGGGTCATTTTTAGGGAAAATCAGTAGTGGAAACGTTCCTTGGTAGCAAGGGGATAGCTAACTGTACCTGTTCGTTAAATGCTTTATCTTCTGGACACACTAACAGACGCATAGGCCTGAGGATGAGCTTGGGGGAGAAGACAAGGGCACCCTGGAGTTAGCCAAGGCAATATCCTGAGTGTGACTTTATCTCCCGCCTTCATCTTCTTTTCACAGACAGGGCTTACTGTGGATATTTGGTCATTCAGCCTTCTCCCCTTGACCCAGCACTAATGAATACAAGCTACAAAACTTGTATAGAGGTCTTTCTTAGAAGCACCTCCACCTTTTCCTTTTTTTCTGATCTCTCCCTCCCAGAGTAATTTATGAGGTGCTGAGAGTCTGAAGGGAGGCAACAGAAAGCAGAAAGGTAATTTTTCCAGCAGCAGGTCTTTCAGCACCCAGTGGTGTGAAGGTTAGTTGTAGTAAGGGACTACTACCTAGGAAGCCTGGACTTATTTATCTATTTATTTATTTGCAACCAACTTTAGGAAGCAGCAAACATTGTGTATAGTGTGTTTCATTCCTTGTCAGACCATTTTATATATGCCAAGTTGCACTGCCTATTGGATAGGAAAGTAACAGCAGCAGCGTTTTAGAATTGTGGATGTAGATTTGCCAGTGCTGCCACCTATAGGCATAAGAAATAATTATGGTTGCTATTTTAACATTTGCACCACCTACAGGCAATGACACTTAAAGCTGCAATTTTGATGTTCTTTTTTATGGGTATTTTCTTTGTAAGTGATTAAGATTTCACATTTAATAGGTTAATTAATTAGAAAATCCTAACCATCTAATAAAACCTAAAATAAACAATAATTATCAGCATCATTAGTGTTTGTTAAATAATATTCATGTTCTGGCTTTAAAAAAAAAACAAGTATATATTTTCATATCTTTAGGAGACAACTGATTTTTCATAATCCATTGTTTCTGTAAACTGCGTCCCCTTTTCATTGTCAGTAAATCCTTTGGTTTCCTTGCCTATAGATGGTGCAAGTTGGTTGCACTATAGGCCTGGTGGCAGGTGCTTTGCATCAGTAGCATTAACTTTCTCTGTTGTTTGTTATGTTGTGTGTTTTTATTTGCTCTACGTAAGCCAAAAATATGAAACATCTGCACAAGGTTCTGGGTCAGGAAGCTTTAACTGGCAATACAGAGTCACAGAATCTAAGAAAAAAGTGCAGTTCTTAGTCTTGTTTAGCCTTGTTTTTTTTTTCAGTAAGTGAGTAAAGACAGAAGTAAGTGTGTTTCTGTCATTCCAGTGTGGTTTCCAAAGGTCAACGAAAAGCACCCCTGGGGGAGTGTGTGATACCACCATGGGTCTTCAAGCCCTTAGCCCAGCTCATACCTGATCTGCTGTGACCACGTTTTACTGTCCAGGCTGGTTATAAGGCCAGACAATAATGCCAGACCTTGCTACTGTTTTCTGATCAGTACCATATGGGGAGCCCTTTTGCAGCTGAAAACCCTTTCTGTGTTTGCTTCCTCTCAAGCAGTCCTGACATGCTGAATAATCCAATAACTTCTAATAAATTCTCTTCTATGGCCACCACCAAGTGAGCCAATGAGTAAACGGCAGTTTGGATGTTGCTGTTGTTAGATGCATTTTCAACTGAGTGATAATTGCTATGTGTATTCATTTAAAATATCCTTTAGATTATGTGGATCCAGTCTGACTTAAAGGTGTATTGGTCCCTGCCAAATGGAAGATCGACAGTAATTAGTGTTACAGCTGCAGTTTGATTGAAAGAAATGAGGAGGCTTGTGTGATTTTTGCCACAGAGACATTTACTTGTCTGAAGGTAACATAAGATCAAAACACACTCCAATGTAGTCTTGACATGAATACTCTGTCTCAAACATACCATGCTCTTTAGCTGGGAGGATGAGCGACATTGATCGAGCAGTGCTCAGGACTTCATGAAGCATATGTTTTCTTCAGTTTTGGACTGATTTTGATTATTTCCTCAGCCATCTACATTTGTGTGAGTGCAAAGTCATTTTTTTCATTGACTGCTTCCAAGGCGGTTTTATTTGCAGGCATTACAATTTCCCCTTGCTTAGCTCCTTGCATGCAGAGCACTTCCATGACGTTTGTGTTTATTGTTCTCAGATGTCACAGTGTAGTTTTTTTGTTGTTTTTTTCATATACTTAGCTCCAAGGTGCTCCTTTTCTCTTGTTATATTGTTAAAAATCCATACTTCTCCTAAATCAACTTTTTGTGGTGGTTATCCTGCATGGAACAAATGTTAGAAATTTTAAAACATTATCTAAATCCTTATATAAGAATTAGACCATTGCTGAATATACTGACAGCCCTTAATGGGCCCTCTCTGCCCACTTGTGTTATTGGCTCCGTTTTGTAGACAAACTTTCCTGGATTGCCTTCCAGAATAGCATAAAACATGTGAGTAACCAAGGATGGGCAACAGGGTTTTGTGGGAAATGTGGTCTTAATTCCGAAAAACTGGCAATTTAGCATAAGCTAGGAGAAAGCAAATATTCCCTCTCCATGGTCTTCTTTGTTTGTGGTAATTAAACCAGTCAAAGACAACACATACTTTTGAGTTTAACATCTTAAAATGTACAAATGCCGCAGGGAGTACCATTGAGACCCCAGACACCGTCGAGCAAGTTAGCTTCATCTTAACTTTGTATTCTTTTCCCTCTTGAAGCAAAGCTAAGCCACCCCCACAAATCTCCCCGAGCAAGTCCAGTGGAGGAGAGTTCTGTGTGGCCGCCATCTTTGCCACGTCTCGCTCCTGGCTCATCACCAACCCCAATATGAAAAGAGAGAAAGGTTAGACCATGCTAGCAGGAGCTTTTCATTCTTTCTAGTGTCTGTATCCTGGTATATCCTTTAATGCAGTTTCCTCCTCATTATTAAGAAAGTGCATTTTTTTAAAAATGATCACTGCCCTCTTTTCCATCCTCCTCACAGATCAGTCTAGGCAGTCAGTTGTCGACTCGCTGTATATTGTCAGCTGCTACGGTAACTTGGTTGAGCATGTTCTGGAGCCACGGCCAATTAGTACCGCACAGAAGATCAGTGATGATACACCCTTGGAGCTCAGCACCTGTCCGAGGGCCTGCTGGACCCTAGCCAGGTAAAGCTGTGTTGATCACTCTATTCTCAAAAAAGGTGTCAATGACTCTCGCAGTTTCACACTTCATTTGTCTTTTCCGGCAGGACTCCGCAGTGGAATGAGCTACAGCCACCCTTCAACTCCAACCACCCCTTGGTGTTGGCCTCAGACTTGGTCCAGTACCATCAGTATCTCCTGGCTGGTGAGTGCTAAACACTTTTTGTGTTCGACGAGTCACACAAAAAAGTGTTAACAGTATCAAGCTGTGTCCAAAGAGTGTGTAATCCAACATTTTGCATGTAAATGAATGCAGACACTCTTGCTTCTTTAAAATCCATATGTATAAAAGTCACTCTGGACCTGTGGTTTTCATTTTATTTATGACAGAAATGTAGTCAAGATAGAAGGAAAATAAATGCTTAAGGCAACTGAATGTGTTTAAACATGTGTGGAACTTTCAAAAAAAGGCAATGTGGCAGACAGCACTGTATTCTGCTACTTGCAACCCCACAAATCAGACCCAGAGACACACAAAATCACCATAAAATTTAAATGCAAAGACTGCACCAGTTTTCACCAGGACTGTTTCAAATTTTGTCAAACAAAAGCCTAAGCCACCAGAAAGACTTGAAACATACTATGATCCTTTTTTTCTTCTTAAACTTATACTTCTGATTTTTCTTTTTTAGATTCTAAAGATTCAAATAAAATGTTAACCTCAAATCCAAAAGTATGTTGAATGCTTTCTGCAAAAAGGAGTTTAAATACCAGTGGCATGAATGGTTTTAATGTATTTTCCTGGACTGCATGTACTACATGTGTTTATCACATGTATGCATCATAAAATATAGGTCTCTGTATGTTTTGGTTGCACATGATCACATAACCATGTATGTTTTCTGTATGTTCCTCATGCATCATTAGTCAAAGGGGTAACCCCTAGTCCCTACTGATTTTCCATGTTGACTATGTGTACATTTGAAAGCTAGTCCTCAGCCTCTTATTGGTGCCACATGCTGAGAAGAGACCTTTTCAGTCGGCAGCCATAATGTTTTCTTACTCGAAGATTTCTACCCTCACGTATCCTCAGAGTCCCATCAGAAATAATCCTAACTCTTCAGTTTGGTGCTGCACTTTGAATCCATTCTTTGCTCGCCGTACTACTACGCCTGCTTCAGGACATGCTAGCACGATCCTACATGATGTCACACACGGGCCAATTAGCTGACACCCTAAACTCCCTCTAATTCAATAACAAGTACAGAGCAGCGAGCACTTTAGGTTGTTGTCTGGAAGGCCGCTTTCGTAAAAGTGCAGAGTGCACACGGATGGCCACACACGGAATCAATCCACCCCCTGAAATAGGCTGCCGTTTCCAGCCCACTCCATAATTATAAACACACAAAATCTGTAATTAGCTCGAGCGGGTGCTCCAGGGCAATTGGTAGCTGTGTTTACCCTAATCTTTGTACTCGTCTCTGTTGACTTCTGCAGTGCTCCAGGTCTAACTGGTAGGATATTTTCTCAAATTAGTGCTAATGGTCTCTCCTAGTGTCAGAGCGATGAGGACGCGTCGGAGTGACGGGCACGGGCGTCGGCCTATTCCACCATTCTCTCTGCCAGCCAGGGAAGGGGAACTGTCTGCATAATGAGAGAGATTCATTGCATTAACATTTATATCCAATTAACAATAGCCAGATAACACTGCAGCGTCTCTTTATTCCCCGAATCAACCCAGTGTGAACTGATGCAACTTCAAGACGCTATAAACATAATTGCTCAGCCCTCTGCCCACTTCTTGTGCTCCTGCCATTATCCCTCGGGGCCCAGCGTCCTGTATACCGCCGCCACCACCGCCGACTGGCTTACTCTTGGAGTGCCACCTTGCATTTTTTGCGCTGCGCCCGAGCATGCACGCTCAACATCCCCTTTCTCGGCATGCTCCCCTTTTGCCAGCACTCTCCTCTGCTGTTTCCTCCGGGGGCTTGGCATCGCAGCTGAGAAGTGATCCAGGAGAAAGAGTCGATTTGACCTTAGGATGAATTACACCACGGCGGTGCGCCGCATGTTCGGCCCCCTTGTGCTGAGCATAAAGATCAGGCTGCCAGCGAGGAAGCTGAAAAGACATGTTGTTTTTACTTGCAGAGCAAATCGTGATATCTAGGTCTAATTTACATTGTCACAAGACAGAACAAAAATGAGGTGCTTCAAATGATAATAATTTTTACTATTAGACAGGAAACAGACATACTGAAAGAGTTGAAGAACGAGGGCAAGAAGTCAATCGTTAAACAGAGGAGTCTCCAGAAAGGTGGTGCGAGGCGAAGAGGTGGCAGCGCTTGATTGACAGGCCATGGTCTCCGGTCTCGTGGCTCTATATTGGATGACCCAGGCTGATTAAAAATGCAGTATGCAGGGAATGGAATAGGAAGGAGAGAGGAAGGGCCAGGGTCAGGCCAGACCGGAGCCTCCAGGACGGGATGATAAAAGGCAGTGGTGGCGCCACTTCATGGTCACTATCTCCACCTGTCCATCTGCAGCAGCTACTGGCAGCACTCAGCCCTGCAGAGGATGGCAATGCACAGCGCTGCCTTTGAGAGATAAGGAAGGAAGAGACACACATTACACAGTATGCTCACAAATAAAGGAGATGCTGTAGTATGATCTGGCTTAATAAGAGCGGACTCAAGCCAAGGCTTAGTATTTGGGGAATCCTCTATCTGTGGGTGAAGTGGAATCACAGGACTCTTGCCCCAAGTCTCCAGAAGAAACCATTTGTCTATTAGGCAAGTGTGTGGAACGGGCAAAAAGTGTCAGAGCTGTAGGTGATGAGAATGAGGGGAAAAAAACCCTTTCTTTAATCCTTATCATAACAGTTTCATACCCTCATTAGCTACGTTCTGGCTCTTTATTCACATTCAGCTTTTTCCATGTTTTTTTTCTCTTTATTTTTGCTCAGTGTGATATTTACCTGGCAATCCGCAGTATATTTTCTGACACCTTTTCCCCTCACCGCAAAGTTGCTCTAAAGCAAACAAACCAGTGAATAATTTACCGCCTGGATTTCTGGCTGGCTCCTTTGATCCTTGTGATTATGGCAGCAACAGTGGCTACCCTTTTTTGGCCACAGCCCCCCCCCCCTGCCTCTACCTGTCATATAATGTGCTAATTGTGGAGACTGACTGACTCTGCTGCTCTCTTGGGACCGTGAGCCCCATGACAGGCCAGCCACAGTTGCCTCGTCAATAGATCTAATTGCTCCGAGAGAGCGAGAGGCCGGAGTAAAGCTCTGGAGCGTCAGGCGTTTGGTAAAGAGAAACCATGGCGCCATGACTGGGTCAGTAATCAAAGAGAGGCAGAGAAAGGATGGGGTAAGTGTAAGTGCTGGGTGAATGAAGGAGCTGTCAGTCAAATACACCTTGAATGATATATAATGACTAAGCTATCCCAGTCTGTCAGTGTGCCAGCACCTATCTGCCAGAGCACTACTCAAAAGAGAAAAGCGAGAAGAGAGGAAAGCGAGAAGAGAGACAGGTGGTGCAGTCGAGAGAGTGCCCAGCAAGTATGGCGGGGTCAAGACAGACAGAGGAGAAATAAAAGAGGAACAAAATGAATCTTTAAAAAATACAAATGAAAGAGATAAAGCAGAGAGAAAAGTGAACAGAGCAGACAGCCCAGACAAGACGGCTATCCTCTGTCCACCGTGCAGCCAGCTCTCCAGATCTATCAGATTGTTAGGCCCTTATCTATCCCTGGAGATCAGCCTGTCCGGCCCCTGGCCCCAGGCCCTGGGAGGTTGGGCTACATCAATACCTAGGCAGCCCTTTGTTCTTGTTCTGACTCCCTGCTTCACTGCTCTGGCTAACAGGCCACTGGCTACCGGCCTTCAGCACAGCAAAACACCACTCTCTCCACAGTCAATAAAGACTGTGACACAGACGACTCTGTTCTCTGTTCTCCTGCGGTGTGGGGAAGATTGGGGTTTTTTTTCTGCTTATGTGCGTATGCAAGTGCAAACCATCAGTGGTGGTTATTAGCGAGAGACAAAATGAAACTCATTCATTCTGTATTCTAACGAGGCATTTATATTATTCATTAGAAGTTTCTCTAAGTCATCAACCATCATGAAGAAATGAGTTTTGGTTCTACTGAGTGACGCTTTGGTGCGTATATTTTTCTGCGCTTGCCGGTAGCAGTAGATTTTATTTTCAACACTTAACCCTTTCAGAAAATAACTACAGGCACATACACAGGCAAAGAAACACACACAACATGCATAGATATATAACATAACATGAATCTCACATTTAATCAATTATCAGACTGATTGCTGATTATCTTTCTGTGCATTGACGAATGAATTGCTGGACTAATCTTTGACGCATTGTGTCATCTCATTAGCTCATGTGTCATTCACATTATGAGTTCCTTCTGAAATAGTCCAAGAGTTCATGATCGGAGCTATAAAGGCATCATAGCGTGATAATTATGGTCAAAACATCCAGTACAGTCATCCGAAATGTCAAAATTTCTGTACATTCCAAAATGCAGAAGAATAATTTACCACTCTCTGGCCCACAGTTTGCTGAACTTGAGCACGTCCTTTCCTTTTCCTCTCTGATCATTTCTAAGTTATGGCACCGTGCTATTTGCATATTCACTGGTCTTTCTTTAAATCATCAAAAAAAAATATTTCTGCTGGATCATAGTTTCTGACTCCTCTCTTGAGTGGCTTGCAATAGGTTTGCACTTTTAAAAAATAAAAATTACTGTCTGTGAAATTGCATTGACGTTTTGTCTCTTAAGAGCCAGTAATGTGCGCTGTAATAGTGGAAGGCAGAGTGGCTGGCTAGCCGGACACTAAAATGAGTAAGATATGACTATAGCTGCTGGGGTCGGTCTGGCTCCTTACATGCACGCTAACACACAAACACACACACTATTGCGCAGACACCGAAAGTTGTGTCTTTGCTTGACCCATGGGATGACCACTAGCTCCCCGCATTGGAGCTTGGCCGCAGCTCTGGCCATTGAAAGCCCCCCACTCCCACTGGAAACCTGATCTAGCCAGTCCACCAACTGCTTCAGAACATCAATAATTAATTAGGGAACAGCTATTGGCCCCAAGGGTCAGAGAGCAAGGAGAGAGAGAGAGACAGAGAGAGAAAGAGAGAGAGAGTGAGTAGGAATGGGGGGGTTGTTTAATAAGTAACAGCACAGGCTTTGTTTTTCTCTCTTTCATTTGAAAAGGACATGAGAAACCTTCACTGCCCCCCCCCTCTCCAGCCTCTTTTACACGGCGGGAATGTTGCACCTTTATCCTGTCTCGCTGTTCTGTATAAAAGGCACAGACACGGAATGGGGTGGGCATTGTCCCGCCTTTATGGCAGGAGTCGAGGTAGTCACGGAGCCGGTTGCAGCCAGGTCAGTCTGGCCAGCGTGCAGGGACTGGACGCAGACACCGTTGTCGTTATGTGTTACGCCTCTGACTCCAGAACGGAGACGTACTATCTAATATCACGCTCTGGGGGCAGCAATATGTCGGCCCTGTTTGGTTCAGTGTAAACAAGCAAAAGCGGCATAAGGAGGGGTCGTCTTAATGACAGTGTAGCAGGATCCCCGTGTAAAAGGGGCCTTCTAACTCAAGCCTTAGCTCACTTTCCTTCCATTCTAGTGGTGGGTCATTAAAGGGTCAGTTCTCCCAATTACTGTGCTATTTTACATTTCTGCAGCTGGCACTTTTTTTCTCTTTTTTTTAAACTATCCAGGTCTTCTGAGCATATTTGCTTTTTCAAACACAGCATTGCATGCAGCGAGAACTGCTGCAGAAGCAGGCGTAAGAAATGTGCACTTTATTGAGTTGAGTTCGTTGGAAAAAGCGTGTCTGTGTGTGTTATAAGAATACCTCCACCAGGGGTAAATGAACACCTGTGTGCGTGCGTGTGTGTGTGTGTGTGGATGAAGACAGGAGCACCTCCTGTGCTCCAGATGTGGACTTGACAACTTTATTAGCCACTTCTGTCTTAAACCAACCCCATCCCTGAGGTGGGAGATGAAGAAAGGAGTGATTCTACACATTAGGCCTCATTCTCCTTGCCTTCTTATTCAAACCTGCAAGAGCCCCATCTGTCTCTCTCGCTCTCTCTCTCTCTCTCTCTCTCTATAACACACACACACACAAATTCCCTCTCTCACTTTACTATACACTTGCTTTATAACACACACTGGCATGCACCCATGTGTCCACGTGAGAAAAAGACAAACATGGGACCCCCCCCCCTCGTCCTTTGATCTTTCTCAAATTCTCACCACTTTTTCATCTTAGAAAATCCCACTTGACACCGGTTGTCATCCATTCATCTTTCAAATGTAAAGGTTGTATTTGAGAAAAAATTTATCTCAATTGAAAACTGATTTCAGGCCACATCCATTGGTACTGGCTGTAATTTTCCTTCGCAAGTGTTTTTATGTAAATTCCCAATAGTAACATGTAATTCACTGCCTGATTGCTATGTGGGTGTCACATTTTATAACATTGGTTTTATAGCGTTGCACTTTTTGGCCATGACGATATCGGCAACTAGAACAAAATATTGGCATTTGTCGGCTTCCAAATGCCAATATCATTATTGGGTATACCATCATATAATCATTTGTGTGTATGTGTGTTCTTTTCGCTCAGCGATGCCTCCAGGAAGTCCAGGCCCGATCACACGTCACGAGTCATCAGACAGCCTGGCGTCGGACCACAGTGGCCAGGAGGATGAGGAGTGGCTCTCTCAGGTAGGACATCTACCTTGACTGACATTAAAGTGACATTAGGTTAGTCTGTCCCAAGCTCACAGGTGATTAACATTACCTGAAAATCAATCATCTCGTCTATTTGTACAGTGATTGAGTGAACAAAAATAAAGGTAAATGGGCATGAGCACAAGGAATGGACATCCAAATAGGGCTTCTTACTTTGTGACTTCTTCCTAATCACAAACACCATCCGAAACTGTGCTGAAACAGTCACAGTATTTGGTCAAGGTATGTTAGAAAAAGAAAAAAAAACAAAACAATACACACAATCTTTCAGCTTGGTTAACCCTAATAGCACTTATCTCTGGTGCCGGCAGGTAACCTGCTACATTTTCACCATCAATAATTCCACTGCATGCATAATTTATTCGTCGAAATTCACCCCACTTAGCTTGCGAAGGCGGTGGTTCATATCTGCCATGATATTTTGCCAGGAGCAAAACTGTCCATTGCACTAACCTGGATGTGTGCTGAACAGGGGTAGTGTTGCAGTGGTTGGACATGTGACAGCAGAGGTCATGTATATAAAAATAAAAAGTCCAAACCAACATCAAACATGGGCTTCTTGTCAAGTTGTACACTGTAGTTGAAATGACTATGACATATCCAGCACAATAGCTTGGCGGATTTAGAAACACTAAATACATATAAGCTCGGTTGAATTAGAGTCCAAGTACTGCCTCGTGGATTTCATTATATTATATCAGTGGCCTTTATTACATTATCAGTAGGCATTTTGGCATTGGGTTGGGATTTAGGATTGATCGTTCCTCCCCTAATGAAATGTGAGGTTTGTGACCCTCCATGTCAGTGCTTCAGCACACTGCGGCGTCGTGCCATTGCTGCCTATCAGCATTACTTGCTTTTCAGGTGGCTGTCAGGGAACATAAAGACATCGGGTCTCCTCATCTCGTCTGTCACTGTTGATATGATGGAAAGGTTGTGATGTAGATCAGTGCAGCTGATGGATGGACATATTGTTCAAGATTCCAGTCTTTCCTAATACACAAATAAATGTATTCCAGGCCACATGTGCAGAACACTAGTCACTATTTGTCCCTAATTGTAGATTATTGTGAGCTTTTGTGATTATTGGAAATAGAGAAAGAGAACAGACGGAAGGTTGGGCATACAGAGGTATTTGAAAGACAGCATTTCCAGTTATATTCCAGACATGAAGACAAAGCAGCTGAGAAAGTATGTTTTGTTTCATCTTTTTTTTATGAAGATGCCACCTAAATGGAATGTTTTTAAAATAGCTCGAGAAAAGGATATCGGCTATGCTAACAGAAATATTTTTGTGATGGTGTAATTCAGCTACACCAGTCTCGATAGAGCCATAATCACTGCAGTGATGCCCCTTGAGAACCAAGGAAGGTCACACCTCCCAACCAAGTGGCCACCAGTGCCATCTCTTCCCCTCCCATGAAAGCTCTATGATACATAGCACATAGATTCATAGATTAAGAACAATCTGACATGCACTTGCATTCATCATAATGCTTTGCATGTACATATTTAGGCCAGCAGCTGTTAAACATCTGCTGCTGCAGAGGCCCATGCCTGGACAGTCCTTTCTCAAGCTCCATGTTTTCGAGCTGTTGATTGTTCCATGTGTTGTATGTTTCAGTAAAGAGTCAGGGAATGAGGATTCCCTCTTAGCGCTGACATTTCTTTTTCCACTGCTGTAAGACCTACAAATAAAATATGAGATTTTGAGGCCAGCAGAACCAGTGATGAGTGGGTGTGCCGCAGCTGCTCCTGATTCAACACCCTTTGGATAAATGCAGCTTGGATGAATGAAAATCCTCATGGACATGATGAAAGGGTAGACATTATCAGGCCAGTTTTAGATTTGGAGATTTTTAGAAGATAGATAAGATTATGCTAAGTCTTGCAAAGTATGAGGAGATCCCAAATTTCCTTCTGTTGACCTCAATGAAACTGATACGTTGGGGTGTAACTTATACTCATTGGAGCTATCTGATAATATTAGTGATGCCTCTGTGTCAATGTCAGACTTGGCTGGAGGCATCGTTTTTCGAGTTGTTCAGCCGTCTCTACCATTCTTGTGAATGCAGTATCGAAGAAAAGCCTTGACAGAATTTCTAAAAATTTAGCACAAACATTCACTCGGACTCAGGGATGGATTAGAATGGATTTTAGCAGTCAAAGGTCAAGGCTGCTGCAACCTCACATCCTTTCATTATGACAACATTTTGCACAAATGTCTAATAGGATGAACTGATGGCAATTTATTTTCAAAAGGTCAAAGGTCATGTTCAGTGTAACATAACGTTGAGTAAAAACACTTTTCTGGCCATTATTCAAATCCAGAACTCAGGAACAGACGGGGAGATTATGCCCATATGACTTTTGGCCAGATGCTGAATGGGTGACACCAATTTGGGTGCCCACCTTGAAACTGTGCTGATGGTGTAGATCTTCATCCATGTTAGAGGCTTTGTCTGCTGTCATGGCTGCAGTTGTGTGTTCTAGTCTTCACTGCACATGTTATATAAGTCTGTACAGACATGGATGTAAACTGCAACTTGGAACTGTGGCGGTGGCGTCCAATCGCCAGGCGGTTGTTACAGTTTAATATGGTAGAGCATGCTGCAGGTGTGCGTTAGTATAACAACAGACAGTCCCAAGGAAGGACTGCGTCATTACAGTAGGGAATGCGCTTTTTTTTTATGCAACTGTTTTGCCAGTCAATTCACACAGACGGGCTCAGTAACCGTTGCAGAGAGGTTGTAAGGGTAAATCTGAGGCAACATGTCACCAGCTCCTTTTGATGAAACGGGAAAGGGGAGGGTGATTGGGGGGGTTGACACTGGACTGTAACATCTGGACTTTCCATCCTGCAGCAGAGAGCACCCTGGCAGCTGTACAGCTCTGCGGCTGGGCGTGACATTGATGGTGTTAACTGGCAAAACACACACACACACACATTAAGTGTCAATCCTCTTTCCTCCTTCTGTGGCCTAATTTGTGCAGCTGTGACAGACCACATACAGTGGCTTCAGAAAGTACTCAGAGCCCAACATAACTACACAATTTATAGTGTTGTATATTTAATTGTAAGTTGATAAAATTACAATTGTTGAAATTCTCTGCAAATTTATTCAAAATGAAAAAAAATATTCACACCCTTAAAGCAGTACATCATAGAAGCCCCTTTGGCAGCAGTTACAGTTTCCAGTCTTCTTGGTTAAGTCTCACAAGCTTAATGCTGAAAAAGAATTAACTTAATACTGACATAATATTAACAGTCACCCCAGTCATAGGTCACATGCACTCTGGAGAATTATCCGTTCCTGAGTTCTACCAACTTTAAATGAATCTGCAAAAAATATATATATATATTATATATATATTATATATTCTGTTTTTCACTTTGTCATCATAGGTTATTTAGTGTAGATTGATGGGCAAAAATGGCATTTTTTTATAATCAATTTTAACTTAAATCTACAATGCAGTAAACTGTGCGAAAAGCAAATGGGTATGAATACTTTCTGAATATCAAAACGTGAATAGGCATATGCAGAGTAAACAGTGTGAAGCCAACGTCTCTTGTCTGACGTGTTGGCACCTGGCAGCCAGAGTGCAGCAAGACTCTGAGCTGAGAGCTGGGCTGAGGTGAGAGACAAATGTGTACGGAGTAAAGATAATGAAATGTGAACAGTGAGACATCAAGAGACGTGTTAAGTGCTGCAGGGAGTTGAAAAGTCAGAGTTAGCGTGGGAGAGCAGTGAAAAGTGGGAGTCCAAGGCAGGGGATGGTTCGTCGGTAGATTCAAGGCAAAGAGGAGATGGAGAACAGAGGAGGCAGTAATAGTCCAATGTTTATGCGTCACCCACTCCGCAGTCCTCTCCTATCCTACTTTCAGCCAACATTAGTGCCACTCAGCTCAAGCACCCATGGAGCGCCTGCCATGTCACCACTATCTCATTTCCCCAGTAGGCCTCACCTCATCCTCGCTGCCATAGTATTGCTAGTGTCACACTTCTATTAACCCTCTGGGAAGGCTTCCCATCATGCCGCCAGCACTCCCAACACGCGCAAGACCTTAACAAGATCTGACAACATCCTCATCAGGGTTCGAGTGGTGCGGGAGCACAGCAGGCTTTTAGTCGGACGCCATGTAACTGGGTTCATCTGAGTGCTGCACGGTGTGCTTGAGTTTTGTCACATACGGTAGATTAACACCAAACCACCATGTCAAATTTAATAACTCTTCAGGTATCTGCCATGACTGCTGATGACTTAGTAGATGGTCTGTTGGACTTTTCCTCTTTTGTTATGATGATGCTTTTGGATATATATTCATCTGATTTGGTACAGCTATACATCATCACTTAGATGATAAATTCGAATGATTTTTTTTGCTCACTGTCCTCCATGTCCATGAGCTTGACGTTTTGTGTGTGAATAGGTGATTCTGGCATTGTTAAGAATAGCAGAGAAGAATATAAATGCCGACCATTTGTAACTTGGGACTTAGTTGTGCTGATACACTTGTGTTGTCCAAAAAAAAAGTCAGTAGAACCAAACATTTCTTGAAAATGTTGGCCAGTTATGGTAATATCATAAATGGTTGTCTTCCCTCACATACCCATACCTTTGTATTTCCAGGTAGAGATTGTGACCCATACGGGACCCCACCGGCGTCTGTGGATGGGCCCCCAGTTTCAGTTTAAGACCATTCACCCTTCAGGGCAGACCACGGTCATCTCCTCCTCATCCTCGGTGCTTCAGTCCCAGGGCCCCACCGATGTTCCACAACCCCTCTTGGACTTTGACACAGATGACCTGGACCTACACAGCCTCAGGTATTTTAAAACTAAATGATCTGTTAATCACAGATTTCACCAACACTATCCCTCAAGCGTCGCACTTAATCGTGAGAACAACAACCCAGATCCAGGGCATTCCTGGGATCAGATCCAGTGAAAATGGGCATCGGAGTCCCTAGGATGTTGCATATGTATATTTCTTTGAATTAGTCTTGTGTTTGTAACAATGTATGTATATACGGTGTGCGTGCAGGATCCAGCCAGTACGTTCAGAGCCAGTCAGCATGCCGTGCTCTTCGGGGCTAGTGGCTGATCGTCGAGGACAGTCCAACATTATGGATGCAGGATCAGGTAGGACACTTAAGTAATTTATTCTAATCTAAAGTTAATCATTAATCTAAAGTTTGAATACCTTCCAAGAACAACAACCGTTAATTATGATTATACATTTTCAGATACTGTGCATATTACCGCAACATTATTACTCTAACTACTTTTACTACCAGTGCTCTATGACAGTCTGCTGCTGAGAAATGGAGATGAATTTAATAGTAAAGAGGTTTCCTTTGGTGTCCTATTGTGTAACACCAGCACAATACCATACAAGTAAATTATAAGTTGGATGTCATTTATACCAGCCATTCAGCACTTTTTTTTGCTACGTCTTGCATATTTAACCGCTTGATTTCTGTTATTTTAGTAACAAAATCCAAAAACATTTTAGTGTAGTTTTCATCACGGACAGGTTAGTCTCATTTTTCTCTTCATTCATTTTTAATTGTTAAGTTTGGGGTTTTTTTTTAAGTATTTTCAGGTTACAGCTGTTGCAATCTTTGTGTACAGCAGCCATGGTTAAAATCGTGAATCTTGCATAACACTGAAAAAAAAAAACAAAAAACAAGGTTTGCATGAAGCTAATCCAATCACACGTAGAGTGGATTTCCTCTCTAAAATATGTCTTTAAGTCTCAAAATTGCAATGCCATGATGTGGGTCTTGTGAATGGGTGTGGTTTGCAGAGAATACCTGATGCGGGTGAGAGAATCATCACTTATTGCGTGACATTATATCCTGTTGCCTTTTGTTTGATAAAAGAGATAGACGCACGGCTGTGGCGTCTGTGGCATTATCTGCTTAGCCCCGTGACAGATGTCGCTCATCTGATCTGCCCTCACGCCGACAGATACAGTAGCCCTCCCAAATCAGGTGTCAAGAAATATTTTACAGCTCGTGTCACAAAAACAGCGCACGGCAAATAGTTTCACACGCCTCACCTCTCTTTTTGTTCTCTTTCTTATTCTGTTTTTCAACACATACCAAGAGGTGCTTCGCCCCACACACACGTGTAAACAGATAACATGGTTATATTTTGACCTTGATTTATTTACCACATTTTTTTTTTCTTTTCAACTGGCAGACAGCACTGTCATTCATCAACATAGTTACATATTAAGCACACAAGTAATGATTTTGTTCAACTGCAGTGGGCGTTTATTCTTTTTCTGCTAGTCTTATTCCTTCCTTTCCTAGACTTTTTTCAGTGTGTAAATGTAGTCAGCGAAAAAACATTGGAAGTCATTAATTTGTGTTATTATTTAAAATGAATTGACTTATTAAAACGTGCATTTATGATGCATCACTAATTGCACAGTTAAAAAAGTTTCCCCAAGTTCCATGTCAACACTCTTTAACTGATCGATTTTAAGACAAAATCAGAAAAGTAATTTTAAAGTGTAAAATTGGAGGCAGATGAAGACCAGAACATTTGCTGTTTCTGGCAGTTTCCAGACTCTATATATTTCATAGCATCAATAACAAGGCCATAGAAAACAACTGGTGTTTTTTACTTTTTTCTAATTCATGTAAACATACCTTAGATTGATTATGTAAATTGAAAATTTTGCAGTGTCTCTGCAGACATTTACACACACACATGCATGTGTTCTCAAATGAACAGGTTCAATCAATAGATTATTTAAAATGGCCAACTTGCAGATCTTGCCAGCTTCTTTTGAAACCTTATTTTCAGCCTCCTTCGGGCTCCGAAAGTCTCGGCTGAACCCTGATAATGTGAGGCTGGAAGGGGCCCTGTGGAAGCTGTGTCATTAGAAGAGCACTGCGTAATTATAAAGAAATAGGTAATAGGTTGTGTTCAGACAAGTCAGCTGATGTCTTTACCTGTTTCCCCTTCACCTGTTAAACTACAGCACCCTCTGAGTCTGAGCCTTTGACCTTCGCCCTCTTTCTCCTGCACCTCCATCTGTCTTCCACTGTCTGCCAAGTATCATATTTGTGGTTCTTCTGTCTCCAGCCAGTGTCCTCTGTGTTTTCAGTTTCCTCACTAACTGGTTCAGAGCAGAGAGAGACGGGAGGGCAGAGCCTGGCCGAGGGATGGAGGCGATGCTTATCTTTGTGCGTGTGTGTGTGTGTGTGTGTGTGTGTGTGTGTGTGTGCGGCGCGCGTGCAGGGAGGGTTCAGTGTTGTGTCCTGCCACTGCCATGGCGCCGCCTCTTATCACACACATCACCTTTGTCTCACCCTCTGAAGAACAGGCCTCTGTGTGGCAGAACTTACCAATATGACTTTTACAGGCCTACAGGCAACATTTTCAATTATTTTATTTTGCCTCAGAGGTGCAGACAATTAACACATCTTTAAATCTGATCGGTGTCACAGTCTGATGAAGTATTTGCATGTCCACTTGTGCTGCATTTAGGAAAAGCTGTTTGAGCTGATTGAGTTTGACACATTTCTTCTTCAGATTTAACTGACGACAGATTCTGAAGGTTAATAGCAGCGACATTTTTGGGCTTGAAGCCAGCAGACAGATGGTTCTGTTGTTGTTGTTGTTTTTGTTTTGTTTTTTCAGCCATATTTCCCCTTATTATTGCATAAGGGTGTAAAATGTAAAATAATAGGATCTTCTCATGATATGATAAGCTGTGATCCTGAATTTAAGTTTGAAACAATTTATGAAATTAACATGTAAAATAACACCCTTTTCACATCTTTCAAATGTGTCATAAATCTCCAGAGGGATGAGTCTTTATATAACATTACATGTGAAAAGTTTTTGTGCTGACATTGCTATCTGCAAAGATCCGTCACTTAGAAGAAAAAAAGGCATGGAAATAATTCATGTAAATTTATTGCACGCGTAGCGATGTATATAAAAGCGCATCGGCTTTCATGAAAAGTAGCTAATTGAAGCGAGTTAAAGCAGCAGATTGCACACTGATAGCTGCATGTCATCTAGTGTGTGCATAGTGTAGATATTGTGACATAAAAATCTGTTGACCGCCTTGTGCTTCCCAGCCATTTCTATTAGAATAAAAGCATTTCCTTGGGCCCAGTGAGGCCATAAAGCTGCAGTTCTCCCAACAGTGACTCACTTACAGTCAGTCAGTCTCCCCAGTGTCTGCTCCCATCTTATCTCAGCCCATACACTCTGCTTATCTCTGCCTTCCCTGAGGTGATGGGACGCCGTCTGCATTGGACACGCACACGCACACACCCACACACAACACACACACACACACACACACACAGAAACAGACTTTATGTGGTGCAGTCCTTCCAGTTGTGCTTTCTTGACTCAGCATAATTGTCTCTTATGAGGAGCCCAACACCAACACTATTGGCTCACTTTCCACCATCTGCAATATACAGGATCAATATGAAGTTGTTATGGATACCCCCTACCCACCTTGCTGTGGGGTGTGTTTGTGTGTGTGTGTGTGTGTGTGTGTGTGTGTGTGTGTCTGTAGAGGCAGCTTCAATCCCGGCTAGACTATACAGTGGTATTCTGTGGCCCGGGAAGTCGCATCAAGAAAGAAAGAAAAGGAGACAGACCTGAAAGAGAGATAACACTGCAAGACTGAAAGAAAGACTCTTACCTGTGTGTGTGCGCGTGTGCACGCACACTGATAAATCTTCCAGTCCCTCTCCGCGCTACTGTCGTCGTGTTTTGACTCTGCAAAGAAAGCCACCCTGCTCCAAAACAGGAAACAACAACCTAGTGTCGGCCAGTTTGTTGTTGTCTTACTCAGCATGTGTGCGTACGTATGTCGCCCGTCTTTGTCGCCACATCTTTGCCCTCGATGTTTGTCTCCATCTGTATGCGAGTGTATGTGTGTGTGATTTATCTGCTGCCGTGAATCAGTGATAGTGTGTTAGCTGGCAGCAGAGCAGAGCAGGCAGGACGAAAGGGAGCTGGCTTATCGCAGCTCACTGAAGACACTTTGGAGGGCTACTGGACTTTAACACTGGTGTCTGTGTGAGCGTGTGTGTTGTGGGTTAGACTGCTGGTCAACATCGACGGCAACTGCAATACCCATGGATGCCATTAAATTAAACATTTAATTTCGGAAGCTTCAATCCAAAAGTGTCGGTAAAAAGTACCGGCCTCCCAAAACTAGCATTAGTTCAACCCTGATGTTAGTGTTTTCCTCTGGTTGGCCTATATGCGTACAGTCTATTTATGTTTGTCCTCGAGACATCAGTCTGTAAACAACATCCTATAAAGCAGGGAGTTAATCGGTGTAGGATCAGCAGCTATCAGCCATTAGCCACATCCACCTCACATTATCACAGCTCGGTTGGCATGATCTTCTAGGAAAGGGAACTATCACTCTGCTGGATTTGTTAGAACAACAGAAACACTCGCAGTTGTACAGCACGGCTGACAATAAATTGTTCTTTTCATTAAGAAACAACCAAGATGGCAGGTGAGAACTCCCCAAGTATGTTGTGTGGAGGTAGCCCCTCGGCTAACAGCTGCAGAATGTTCCCTTGTGGCAGCGGGGCGAGGGTGGTATCATCTGTTGTGCATAAAAGCAACAAGCCCTGCCACCTCATTTCTTTCCGCTCTCAGATTTATTTCCATCTACTCAAACCATCTGAAAGCCCACGATGGTAGCGATAGCGATACTTAGCGATTGAGCGATCAGCTCAGTTAGCCCTGATGCCCCGTTTGGAAGCATTTGCATTTGTTCTTTTTCAGTGCCTCACCAGTTTGTTGTTAGGAAGAGTAGTAGGTTGGGCCTTTACTGGCACTCTGGTGTCTCATAACAACAAATGTTGTCATGACAAGGCAGATTTGCAGAACGGAAACCAACATTTTTTTGATTTTACTGACATTCATCTCAGCCCAGGGTTAAAACTTGGGTTTAAAGTTAAGGTCAGAGTAAAGAGGGGTTGGCAAATGAATGCAGCCATTAAAAGCTGCTAAATAAAACTTTTCTCACCTTTTTCAAGGCTCTCTGTGGTGTGCAATGTGTTTTCCATAATTCCAGGCAACCATTAACTCTTTTGAAAGGTTTGGGGTGCTGAATGGTATTACTTTGGCAAGAAACTAAAACAAAAAAAGGATATATCATTTGGATTTGTCGAAAATAAATGAAAACCATTGGTTGTGAAGTTTGGAAAATCCAAAACTCTTTATGTGAATGTGTATGTGTGTGTGCGTGCAAGAGTGCACCTGCTAGCATCACCGACACAGTACCCCCTTGTTCCAGCGACCCACCGCCCCTGAACCATCATCAGCACCACCCTGAGGCGAGAAGGGGCTTTCCCCCGGTGGTATTGTTCTCACAGAGGCGGAGGAGAAAGAAAGGGAAGGCTATGAATGAGTGAATTAAAAAAAAAGTTGAGGAAAGAGGGGTTTGCACCCCCTCCTTCCCCAAACACACTTAGCCTGCCATCTTTCCCCTTCCTCATCTCTCCTCCCCTTCATACCTGAACAGGCATTTAAAAGACTAGGCACCTGTGCTGTGGTATTCTGTCTCTCTTTCTTTTTCTAATACACACATACCGCAGTAACCTATACCCCACAATTACCTCCCCGTCTCATAAAGGGCCCTTGTATTTTTGCGCTATAGCGGCCACTCTGACAACAGTGATTGTGCGGGCCAGAAAGATGCCTGGCCATCCGATCTCTTCCTTAAAGACAAATGCCCTCATTTCCCGTGGACCCCTCCACCCCCCCCCCCCACCCCCCAATTCCTCCTCTCCTGATGTTATTTTCATCAATAGGCACCTTTGTCACCTTGCTGCCATTCTGCCCCTCCACCCATCCTGTCCACTGCCTCAGGGTGTGTTTGGTGACCTGTTGGCTGGTGACAGGACATAACAGTAGAGCTCTACAGTCACCGTCTTTCCTTTTTTTTTTGTCATCATACCCAAACAGGCCAAACGGAACCACTATGCTATTATCAGGAAGAGGGGAAAAAAGAGGGAGAAAAGTGATCTGAGAGAAGAAGGAAGGGACACATTTAAGTATGGTTCGCTGGCTGGCCCCGGAATTCCCGGAACATCTCCTGGTGGCTCTGAGATGCGAATTCCAGACAGAGATCAGTTTCTCTATGGGAGTCAGAGAAGAACAGAAATTGAAAGTTGTGAATGCCTGTAGTTGCTATGATGGCACAAAAAATAGGATTGTTTTGGAACTCAGTGGAACATCAGGGAATTTGTAAAATTTATTCAGTTCTGTTGGGGAAGTATCTTAGTTAAGCTTCTTCACCTCGTCACCACGACCGAGTCATCGTAGCATGAACCTGTGGACCACAAGTCTGATCTTAAATATTTTTGGCAGCATTTTTGACATATTATTAGTGGAGAGATGACAGGAAATGAGGGAGCGAGAGATACAACAGTGACCCTTCCAAAGCCATAATCTCTTATTTAGTCTTATTTATTTATTGTGCAAATCAGTCCACAGACAGGACTCTGGTTGGACAGCCATGCTCTTTGTATGCCAAACATCCACCCTAAACTCCTCCTGCTGACTTTGTTTCCAAAGATAATTGATTGTTCATTCAAAAAATACTTTGCCAATGGCTGCTATCCATTCAGTGATGATGTTTCCTGTGAAGCGTATTTGCTGTTCCAGTTTGGAAATGTAATCTCTAGGAGACAAGGTTGGATCCCGGGACAGACTGGAAACAGAGGATGTCGCGGTCGGATTTTTAACTCCAGAGTTGTGATGCGATACATCTGCGATGAACTCACCCATAGTGGCCTGCTCCAACATTGTGTGAAAGGAGGTGTGTTTTATTGCACCTGTCATTTTACAGTCACGAGAATGAGATGGGCAGCATGGATCCTAATATATCTGTTAAAGCCATTCCATAGAGTTTTCCTGTCCTTTCTTAAGAAGCTGTCAGAACTTTCTAGACCACACCATAGCTGTCCACCTAGTCACTACGCTGGATGTTTTTTTCATTTGATCCCATACTGATCCTTTCCCTACTTTTCTTCAGTATCAACTTGTCTGTCTGCAAAAAACACGCAGTGGTAACTTATTGTATGTGGTTAAGAAAGGACGGTACGCTGAAGAGATATTATGTCTGGCCCTGAGGTTTAAAGCCGTGGAAGGCAACGGGACGACGTGTGGATTCAGCTTCGTGCTCGCCGCTTCCCTGCTAGCTAACAGCTCTCTGCACACATCAGACCGATGCCTCTGCAACACAAACAGTGCAGATGAATTAGTGAGCAGACTCTCTGTTTCTGCCTTGTCTCTTCTCACAGTAATAATTAAAGTTGATGTCTGTACTTAGTCGAAGCATCTGCTACCGACAGTCTGTGTCTAGCTGTATGGGTTAGAAGTTAATATTTTAAAATATGAATAGCGCCAACACCCTTTGTAAGTACTGCAGGTTCTTTTTTTAGTGTCCTTGCTCAACTGCTCAACATTTGCCTAAAAAAATATATGTATCATTTCTTAGACATTTTGCATTTGGCAAAGAAAATAAATCATTGGTCTACTGTCTTTTTTTAACTGGGGAGTGTGCCTACAGTTTAGCTTATAATTTGTACTTTACAAAATTTTACATTCAAATAACCAACAGTGTCGCTCACTTGTTAAACTTAAAAAAAAAATCTAAGTTCCAGGATACATGTTAAGCAGCCCTTTATGCAACATGTAACATCATTGAATGAAGAATCAAATCAAAGTGAAAAGAATAAAAATGAATTGAACCTGGACCTTTATCAAACTAAATCAGATCTTCTCAGGGGGTTAGTGCACATATAAAGACTTGTTAATCAGTGTCTTGCAAAACAAAATTAGTGTGGAGCTCCGAATGTAAGTATGTGTACTCTATCGAACTGGACACAAACTTCACACAGCGCAGTTCAAAGCATCTTATGGCTACATTAGCCACTGAGACACAAATCTGGATTTCATCTTCGCTTCTGCTCTCTTCGCCTCTGTTTTCATTATAGCGGTGTGTTTACTTTCAGCTTTTGCACATGCTGGTGTATTGATATGTATTTGGTGTGACAATGTAAATGAGTCGATGTTTGCAGGCCATTGAGTTTTACTGAGCTTCTTCATGAAGAGTACTACCTATTCAAGTCTTTATGGACTGAACTTTGATCGTGTCTTTTGTTGAAATGCTCATCAGTGTGTGCTGCCTTTAGGCGCTCTGTCAGTGACAGTGTGAATTGATTAATTGTTCCCCTTACCAAACAAAATTGAAAAGAAGAGAGAGGTCTGGATTGTCAGACTCATCTTAACCATTTCTTCCTGTCCAAATCTTTTTTAAATTTTCCATTTTTTACATTTAAGACTTCAGGAAGTGTGTCAGCTCGCGCGCGTGTGTGTGTGTGTGTGTGTGAGGCTTTGGGGACTACAGGGAATGATGGTTTAGCCACATGTGGGGATTTATGGCCAGTGTGCGTGTCACCGAGAGAGATCAGGGTGTGACATGGATTGATATGAGTGCTGATCAGGTTTTTGTGCTGCTGGTATCTCTCTCTGTCTCTCTGTCTCTCTCTCTTTCTCTCTATCTCTCACTCTCTCACTTTATCTGTATATCTGTGTGTTTTTTGCATTGGTGCACTTATAATCTGTGAGAGCTGGAATGTCCTCCGGCATTAGTGTTATTCAGCAAGTGCATGTGTGCCTGTGCATCCATGTGACTTTGTGTGTGTGTGTGTCTGCTTGTGCAGTGCCAGAGGGCAGTGAAGACTGAGCAGCTGCTCTTTATAGTGACTGAACGGACACCAATGTGTCGGGCATCTGTCACGCGTTCACCCCGCTTCCTACCCACTGCAGTGTGTATGTGTGTGTGTGAGAGAGAGAGAGAGACAGAGACTGAGGGAAGCTGTGTTGGTGTGTGTAATCATGTCATTCTGTTTCCCAGTGATTTCATAATTATGTTTAGTAATTATAGCATTGTGGAAGAATACAGATTTATGTATTTTTAATTGCAACGGAGAAGGAAGAACACATGATGGTTGGGAATGTGGATTTCATGTGTGTGTGTGTGTGTGTGTGTGTGTGTGTGCGTGCGTGCGTGCGTGCGTCTACCAGCTGCTGAAGCAGAGGAACATGTTGACGTTCCACGTTCGCACACACACAAACACGTCCGCACATTTGCATGTTGCAGTGGTTTGTCACAGTGCGAGGGGTGAGGAAGCCATGGCCGCTGATGCCACCCTTTCATTCCCATGACCTCAATCTGTGGCGGGCACCCCGCCAGGCCAGCCATCCCTCTGTCTGCTAGGCCCGCCGCGGCTTCCAAGATGTGAAGGGGAAGTAATAGAACAGCTGTACGCTGACCTCGTGCGCAGTCTGATATACACGGGCGCAAAACGCAACTGAGCGACACGTGAAGTTTGAAGTCACACAGGAAACCGCATGCACACATATGTGGGTGAAAGTGGACGCTTTAAACTGGAATAATACCAACACCATTTCTGCATTTGATGGTTTCACTGTCACCACACAGCAAGAAGCAGGAGAGTACTAAGAACCGGAGCCTCTCTGTGTGGAGTTTCCACGTTCTCCAAGTGCCTGCGTCGGGTTCCTCGTACCGAGGAGGTACCTTGACACGCACGTTAAGCGACGACTCTGCGACATACGCCACATCAACAAACCATACGCCACTCGTTCACCCAGGTGTTTTCGATTGCTGTACCTGCTGACGCGTCCTCCCCGGCCTCTGTGGGCGTGTTGCCCTGTCTCTCTCGTTTAGAGCCACACCGACATCTTTCTTTCTTTCACTTGACGGAGTTTCGGTGACCTCGTGTTATTCCCAGCATAGCTGTGCCCACCATTAGCTCTAATCAGCCATAACTGAAAACACCTGTGTGCGTGACCTTTATGTTTGTGAAGGAATGCAGTAAATTAGGAAAAAAAAAAAAAAAAAAAATCAGACCTGCATCTCTGAGCCTTCCGCAACACGCGCTGGTCAGTGCGTGGGCTGCTGCATCTCCTAAATGTTTTAACAATGGCGCAGTCCCATCACCCTCCTCTGCCTGTCTATTCGCTGTGTCTCTCCCCACCCGAAATCACTGGGGACAAGCACAACACATCGGGAGTGACACATCTCTCCTTCTTTTTTCATCCTCCCCGCTTTACTTCTTTCCATCTGTTCCCCTCTCTCCTTCTCTCCGTCCAACTCTTCCCCTACCCTTTCCTCTTTTCCCCCTCGCTCATTGACACTAACCCTCTCTGACAGTGTCTCCATTCTGTCGCGCTCTAATCCACCTCTGAGAGGTGTTAAAGCGCTTACTCTCTCTCTCTCTCCCTGTCTCTCTCTCTCACACGCGCGCGCGCACACACACACACACACACGCGCGGTATCGCTCGAGATCCCGTAAGGTATCGATCTGTCGTCCTGCTCGCTCTAATGGGATTTTTTACACCTAAGCATCAGAAATGCCTAATGCATCGCTTCACAGCAGCCACACACGCTCACACACACACACACACACACACACACACACACACACACACACAGAGGCGCGCGCACTTCCACAGACAGAGATAATTACCGCAAGCGGGCCGAGCCTCACTGGCAAGTGTGGTAAAAAATGAATGGGGGACAGAAGAGGAGAATGCACTCTACAGCGTATGCATGACTCCCTCAGCATCTGACTCATGTCGCAGATGTTCAGTCTATCTCTTCATCACACACACGCTCCATTTCTCTGCGTGCGGCTGTGAAATGACGAATCTTTTCACACAGCTTTTAAAAGGCCGACCAACTCTAAACTGCATCTCTCAACTTCAGATTCTTTAATGTGCTGTGTGTGTGTGTGTGGGGGGGGGTATACAGTATATACTGTATGTAGATATTATATTTGCTGGGACCTGGAGCTAATCTGGAGCTAATCTTTAAGAAAAGCACTGGGTCCATGGGCTGTAGCTGTTGCTCTGTAGTGGAATCCTTGCTGTGCAGCAACCAAAGTTTACGCTAGCTAACGCTAGCTTCTGATGAATAGGTTGGTGGTTCATCGGAGGGGGATATTGATAATTATCACCAAATATATATGCATTGTTTATGCTCTGTTCTTTTTATGCCATTATTCAATATCAGTATCAGAGTGGTGTATTGGTCACATCAAACTGTTTAGCTCAATACATTATGGAGATATTACATCACAATTAAATTCTATAGTGACTATACAGACGTCAGTAAATGCAGCGAGCAGCTGCTATGTGTGCATGTAACTTCTTTCAGATTTCCCAATCATCAAAGCTTCGAGGATTTCTAATGATGTACTAAACCGTGGACCCGTTTCACCTGGTCCTGCCTCTCCGCAGGCCGGCTAAACGGATCTCACCCTTAATTTGAGCAGGTTTCCGTGGACATTGATCGAGATGGAGCAGAGACCTGGCACTTTTATGTCGCACCCGTTTCGAAATTAAATGCGCTGAAAGTCAGAGCCCCAAAGAGCTGTCCAAATGCTCACGGTCTGGATTGTATACTGCCGATATTGGACTTTTGTTAAAGTCATGTGTCATCTTTAATCATGGGCACATAACGGATATGTTGCAGAAAGATGAATTATATATTGAGGTCTGTAAGCTGCTGTTTCTGAAGCAACACAAGCCAGGGTTTCACCGGACTGTGTTGTAGTGGTTTATGAACTGTTTCAGAAGCTTTTGGGTAAAAGCACTGGTTTTAGTTTCTTTTTTTTTTTTTAGAAGAAAAAAATAATAATAATGGGAGGATATTCATGCCCGCTCAATTTATTCAATATAATTTGCCTCTGGCTAGAAAACAAAACTCACTGTTGACTTTCAGAACAAAAACTTCTCTTATTTTTTCAAAAGTCTTTCTTTCTTTCTTTATCTTCATTGCCTCTTTCCTTCCTTTTGTTTTTCTTGGTGTCACCTCAGGGCTGACCAGGTGGAGGCCCACTGCAGCCTCATTTCCTCAGCAGGTGTGAGTGTGTGCGCCACTCTTATCATCCGTGCTTGTGTATGCGCGCGTGCGTGCGTGCGTGTGCACGCGCATGTGTGTGTGTGTGTGTTTGAGCGCACATTAACGTAGATGCTATCTGTTCACCTGCTCCCGTCTCGCCACAGAAGCGTCCATTGTGTATTGATGCTCGCTAGCAAAAGGCCAACCCCCTCCAGGTGACAACAGGTGTTGTGTTGTGGTTTGTGTGTGCGTGTGTGTGTGTGTGTGTGTGGAAGGATAATATCAAGGAGGATATTGTTTATGCTGGGGTGGGGAGGGGTGGGGGGTGTTGGAGGGAGAGGGGAAGAGGTTACAGCCTTTCTCTCCTCACCTGGAAATTATGTCCTGCCGCCATTTTACTGGAGTGTGTTTCCAATCACTGCAGGAACGTGAGAAATGTCCGCTTGGGAATTCCTCCCCAACTTCCTGTCTGTCTTTCACTGTTTGTGAGTGCGCGCGTGTGTGTGGGTGTGTGAGCGAGCGTGAGAGCGAGAGAAGGAAGTATCTGTGTTTGATTGTGGATGTGTGTCGAGTCTGTGGCAGTGCCGTGTTTCTTGACCGTCAGCGATGTAAGCTTAGTTAGGATTTTCTTGCGTTCTTCCTGATCAATTAAGAATTCAATTTTGTGAACAGTTTTGACGGGAACTACTTTCCGCCTAGTAAAGAGTAGCATTATATCCTGTGGATAACGTTGACAGGGATTCTGGTACTTTTAGTCCAGTAGCATTTATTTTCCTGTACAGCTGTGTGGATTCCTTTTTTTGCAGCAATTAACATATTTTGACAGCTACATTTGCCAGCCTGCAACTGTTTTGCGAATAAGTTTTTTTTTTGTGAGGGTTTATTTTATTTTATTTTATTTAAACTTGTGGTTGCTCAGGGAAAATGGCAACCGTTTGGGAAGGAGCAATTTTGATGTTAAAAGTTCTACATGTGTCATTAATTTATCAAAGGGGCGTGCTGCCAGTTTTGCATTAGTGTCGGTAAACTAGCAATGGGAAGCGCTATTCAGTCTGTGAAAACAGGCACAGTGTTCTGTATAATGTCATCTTTCTCAAGTGACATCAGGCTAATCTTGATTTGGGCTTCAAGCTACAGATTTATAGCAGGACGTCTGTGACATGGGCATCTGCAAAAAAAAAAAAAAGAAGAAGAAAAGAAAACGTAATCACTGTGCATTATGGGTAGTGTAGGACCCACTGCATATGTAGCTGCTAATGTCTAAAATCGGCCTCAGCTACCATTCTAACAGTTTTTCTTTTAAATCTGTCAACACCAAGTCAATGAAAATAATGAAATTATACTATTGAATTGCTGGAGTGCTCCTTCAATCTCAAAGTGAAGGTGTGTGTGTGTGGGGGGGGGGTCTCTATTTAAAATGTATAAATGGAAATATTTGTGGCTAAGGATATTCAGTGAAATGATGTTGTTATATAATGATTATTTCAAGTATTGTGTTGCACTCTTACATAAATCTGAGTCAGATCCTTTTTCCTCGTCTCTAAAATAATTGAATAACTTTGACTACATTATACAATTTAAACTTTGTCGATAACTTATTTTTCCAGTAATTCAACTTCTTCCTGATTAAAAAAACACATTAATGAAAATTTTTTGAAAAAAGTTTCCATTTGAGTAGGGCTTTTTGGTTCTGTATTTTTTTTTCTGTTTTTCTCTTCAACTAATGTGTTTTGTGATTCACTTCTTACAAAAAAACGCAAAGACAGGAAGGAGGAAGGCCACGAGGAGAGGGTACATCAGCAAAACAACCATGATCTGCACGAAAAAAAAAGAAGTTATATGGGGAAAGAGATTCAAAGGTTTGGACAGGGAACGCACACCTTCCCCTCTCTCTCACACACACATTTTAGACGCGGGCTTTGTCGCTGATGTGCAGCAGTAGTGGCAGCACCAGCACACGTTAGCATGTTGTGGCTGCAGAGCTTTGCATCTTTTGCTGAAGATCATGGCAGAGGCAAAGTGACAGCTTTCTTAGACAGAGCTGTCCTTTTCTTGCTGCTTCTCCAGTTTGTCGACCGTGTTTAGACAGTGGGACTGCGTGTGTCTGACGGTTTCGCCGTGTTGCTACACCGAGCAGGTAGTCCAGAACATTTGATAGACTGTCTGCTTGCCATTTTGTCAGTGCTGCAACTTTTATATGCTTTATTTGTGCACTGCCATATCTCTCTTCTCTGTCTCGCTCTCACTCTCTCCATCTTTTTCCCCTTTTTTTCTATTTTTGAAAGCTCTCTGTCGTCATCAGCCATCCTCTGCTTCTGTTTCACTTATTCCCCAACTTCTTCTCCTGTCTCATTGCTGTTATCGGCAGCACAGGAAGCTGTTGTTTCCACAGCGCTGGAAGTTAACATCCATCTATCTGATGACAAGAGGAAAGGCTCCAGATGTGAACAGCTTTCTCCATCCATCCCTCCCTCTCTCCCTCTTTCTTTTTCTGCCTTTTTTTTCCGCTAGCTTTCTTTTCCCCCAGTCAGAGATCAGTGTCTGAGTAACGCAGCCTGCACAGTCTAGATTTGAAGCTTGATGTTTTGAACCAATTTCTGGCACCAGCGCTGGCCTGTTATTACAGATTAGATCTCCCTCTGTCAGCTTGATTGATAACGTAGTTGTTGTTTCTTTGGTTTCTATGCTGAGTTTGTGTCCAACTTCCTCAGTATGGTTTTAGGAACTGCTAAGTGGAAAATAAAGGGCAGGAGACAATCCTCTTACATCGTCATCATGCAAATGTTCACACATGAAATGCTTACCGACTTCATGAAAGCTGCTTGGAGTCTGCAACTTGAATTTGCAGGCTCCAAGCCGGCTTTCATTTGTCTTGCTGAGTTGATCAATGAGGGGAAAAACGAATTCAAACTATTTTAGCATCAGGTTTCAACATAACAAAAAATGAAGAAAAAAAAAATTGAAGAGGTTTGAAAAGCTGAATACTTTCTGAATGCGCTGTAACACACTGAGAGTCAAAGAGGTTGTAAACAAGCCGAACATGCCAGATCAGCTCGAGCTTCATTGAGAGGTGAAGGGATCACGGCAAAAATATTGTGAATAATCCTTGAAAAAAACTTTGTGTAAACTGCGGTTAAGTGCGGTTTATGTTGGGATATCAAGTGGACACACCCTCCCCCATTCATTCTAGTATAAAATGCTCACTAAGCAAGGTGCTGAGCTTTCTCAATTTTCAACAGCTTCCTCATTAAGTGCCTTTTTAGTGAATTTTATGCATTTTATTGCCCCTAATAGGACAGTTTATCATAGTACAAACAGACAGTTCACAGCATTTGTGAGTCTCAAAAAAAGAGAAGTTTTATCATTTTACAGCTGTTTTTTAATTATGTCAGCAGGTGTCTCGTGATTTCTAATTTTACCCACTGCTCGTTTCCTGGGGGCTCAGTAAAACGTGTATTTACAATGGACAATTTGGGTTATAGCCGCACTCATTTAGAGCAGACTCTTGCCTTTTTAGTCATTGTGGTCATTTTAAAGAAGAACACCATGTTGTAAAAATAATTCAGGTTTGATGCAGCAGAGGAGAAGCTTGTTTTAAGGTTTAAACGGTCTGACCTCTTTTTAACAGCATGTTTTAAGATCTCTGCAGTTTACTTGGTGAGTGCACTGTCATTATTACCGACACGATGACCAAGGCTAAGAAAATAAGACCCAGGCCTATTTCGTGGCATTATGCTTGTTTTCCTTTTTTTTTTTTTTTTTAATGACGGTGTGAGAAAATAAATGTGTATCGATTCCCCGCAACCTGTGTGCACGTGTAGAGCCCTGTGCTGCCATAATTCGGTGTGGCATCGTATCTGGATGTCTGGTTCCTGTTGAAGTCAGACCTTAATCTCACTTCAGCGGGCTACAGGGCAAAATGAACAATGAAATTCTGCATAGCTTTACCTACCAGCAGCCTGATGAGTGAGGAAAACTGAGCGGCAAATTGTGTGTGCGTGTGTGTGTTTGTGTGTGCATGTGCATGCCTATAGTGCCTCAGATTAAGTTAAAATACAAGAGCGGTATTTGGTCGAGGCCGGAAATGTATTCAGAAGCATAACACGAACTGAGAGAGCCCATTGCACACTAACACATACACACACACACACGCACACACAAGTACACACTGAACATGTGTTTCTAATGAAGGTAGTGTATGGGAGAGCTGGTCAGCCGTACAGTATGAGGTCATCTGGTGGGGCATATGGATGTGTGTGGAGTGCTCTGACTTATCATCTCACTCTACAATACATACCTGGGGGAGTGGAGACGCACTCACACTTACAAGCTGCGTTTAAAGCCCTCGCTGGTTTTAGGTGTGTGTCTGCGTGCGTGCGTCGCGCACACACACGTGCGCATGTTTCTGGTACTAGCCATCAACAGCAGTTCTGCCTTGTGTTGCTGAGACTCTATTAAAACAACTGCACCCTTTCATCTAAAGGCTATGCTTTCAGACGCTCTGCCTGGCTTTGTGTGTTTGTATATTTGACTGTGTGTGTGTGTGTGTGTGTGTGTGTGTGTGTGTGTGCAAGCATGCTGTCAGCCACTGGGCTAACAAACACACTTAATAGAATTACCCCTTGGCACGGACAAGAAAGGGAGACGGGCGGTACCTCGGTACGCTGTCTGTCTCTATGTCTGTCTCTTCATCTGTGTGTGTGTGTGTGTGTGTGAGAGAGAGAGAGAGAGAGATGGGGCTGTTGTCACTGGCAGCTAGTCGTGGCATTTCCACGCCTGGCTTCCACTGTACCATTTCCATCCATCCTTCCCTCCAGCATCCCCCCCACACACATACACACACAATCCCTGTCTTGCTCTTCTGGTAATTGGGGCTTTCCCTTATAATTATTCCATCCAAGCCCCACCCCTCCCCTCCAGGAGAGGCCTGATAGCCTGGCACCTCAGCTGCAGTAACAAGCACCCTTTACCCCCCTGCGGCTCTGGCGCTTCCCCCCCGAGGTGAGGGGAGTGGGAGGTTAGCTTAGCATCAAGGCTAACTAGGCTGTGGAGCCTCAAAGCGGGCCCTGGCGCCGGCCGGCCACATCCCCACTGGTCAGTCTTGTACTAATCCAATAAACGAGCTGCGCGGGAGGGCAAGTGTCACACACTCTGTGTGCGCACACACACACACACACTCTCTCTGTCTCTCTCTCTCTCTCTCTCTCCCACATACACACTCTAAAAGTTGTGACAAGCTGCCACTAATTGTGTTCTGTCTGTCCCCATCTCCTCATCCTTAGGGCTCAGAGAAATTCCTCAACCAGTGGGTGTGTGTGTATGTGTGTGTGTACACAGGGTATGTGTAAGTGTGTGGGTTTGTATGTTTGTTCTGCTCTCTATTGTGTTTTTAGTCCATCAGTCTGCATGACATCCACGTTTCACTCTGTTAGTGCTTGAATTTATTATTATTTTTTTAATTTTAATGTTGATACAGTTCTTTGAAATATTTTACATTATCAGTTTTATATTATCAGTTTCAAAGGTCGAGTGTGCGTACATTAAAGTGTTCAAGCTCAGTTTGACCAGCAGAACCTCTCTGAACATTTCACAAACTAAACCCCAAACCTTAAGGCTAACTGAGGAGCCATAGTGATGAGGCCTGGCCGAATGGTTGGACGTACAAAACACAGGACTTTTACATCACACAGTGGGTTTACATCCTGTGCGCTGTTAGGTTTAGACTATATAAAGTGGACCCATTTGCAGTCCAGTAAATCATGTGCCAGGCTAGGTGTGATGCAATTTAGTAAGAGCCATTACATTTAGCATAGAAATACCAGGCTTTCCAGGATTGGTGCCAGTGTAGTAGACGCTTGGAACAGATGTTGGACTCCTCCACCATGTTTAGAATATCTAACTCTAATCCGAACCCCATGGGAGTGAACAGACTGATGCCCATTTTCATCAGTATGAGTAAGTAAAGTAAAACTTACTTGTCTTGATTCTCTTTTAAACCTTTTCCCTGGGTCCAAGATCAAATACGTTTGTTTGGGGGTTTTTTTAGTGTTCCCCCTGGAGGCTCACCACTGTGTTCCAGGTAAAACTTGACACAATGCTCAAAAGAAACTATTATCAAACACCGATGGCATAATCGTTTCCGACATATTTAAACCCTTAAAGAGGAAACCTTTGACCGAAGAATCAACATTCTTCTCACCACAGGAAGCAGCAGGCTTTATGGGAAATGTGGATTTCATTTGCTGACGCACCAGCATTAACAATACCATTGGCACGAGGTAGAGGCTGCCAATATCTTCAACCACACCGCATTTGTTTACCATAATTGAGTAGCACACAGTTCATTTGTGAGTGACATATTGATGTTTTATGCCTCGCGTAGCTCCGTTTAAACGATGGCCATCGAAGACAAACAAAATAAAAATCACTCTTTACAACCGAGACTTATAAATAGCTTCTATATTTCACCAGAGTCATTCTAGAGCGGTACCTGGACCGGAGCTGAGGGAAATCAACTGGTGCCCACATGAAGTCGGAGAGGTGTTTGTGTTGCTGCAGTGACGTATGGCCTCTCGGCTCACTAACGTGCTGAGCTGTAAATGCATATGAAAGTGACAAAATGAGGTCACGCAAAACGACATAATACGAGGTCCCCGGCTTCAACATTTGCCTTTTAAATCTAAATCTTCTCTTTCTCATTGCTTTATTAATGCGCACCAAATGAAGCTTTTTTTTTTTTTTTTGTAGAACAGCAGCTGCTTTGTACGATGTCTGATAAACAAATATGACCTAACAAAGCAGTAAGCGATTCAAGTCTTTCTCTGCAAATCAGGAACACATGGCAGACACACGAACGCATGCACACACAAATGCACACACGCCCATGTAAGGACACGCTGATGACACACAAGCCAACAAGAGCAGAGACTCTCAGGGTCTTTTTTTTTTTTGTCCTGTGTATACACAGCTCGCTGAATACATGAGGTGCCTGGGGTAGTGGGAACTTCTCACATTAGTTTCACACTCATTACCTCCGCTAAGGAGGTTATGTTTCCATTGCTGTTTGTCTGATTGTTTGTCTGTCTGTTGGCAGGATTTTGCAAAAACAACAGATATTCAGATTTTATTTTTTTTATATGCCAGAGTTGCCTCTTTGGTCTAACTTACAAACCTTTTTGCGAGTGATCCGGATCAGTATCGAGATCCAGGAATTTTTCTCTCTTTTTTGGAAGGATTCATTGCGGCATAGGCCAAGACTTGACATTTTGAGTGATATGTCCATACATGCATATAGATTTTCACTGAGACAAATTAAGGGACACTACCTCTATGCTCTCATGAAAATGATATTAATTCTAATGCAATAATATTATAATATAGTAATCATAATAAAGTAATGTTTACTACATTCCAGGAGCATATGCTTGAACATATGTTGAGGGGATTTCATGATAATCGGTAGAGAAATGCACATTATAAGACACATTGAGGTTAAGGTTTTCAATTTGGGGAAATCATCAGCCTTGGCAGAAGTCTGAGTCCTCTGAGTGCTTTCCAGTTTTCTTTCTCTCTTTTTTTTAATTCACTCTTTTATTCACTCATATCCATTTCCTTGCTCTGTGTCCTACCTCTCTTTCCTTTCCAGTGACACAGGTTTTTTTCATCCTCGGTCAGTTGCCTTTAAGGTGGTGAAGCCGCCGTTCTAAACACACTCACATCCATGCCCGCACACGCACAACTCATGACACAATCTCACCACAGGAAAAGCCCTGAGCCAGAACAGGCAGGAAAACTCTGGAAAACCAGGATACAATTTGGCACTTATGGAGCCTAAACGATTTCCTCCTGGGCGTTGGGCTCAGTCCTACTGGGAAAAGCCAAAAGACCGGCAGAGAAAATTACATCCGGGAAAATGTTTATGCAGCACACTCAGCTCCCTTGCTTTTTGCCCCGCAAATGAGTGATTATTCGTCTACTCTTAACCTCTGAGAAAGAGGGGGACGGGGTGGGGTGGGCTGGGGGAGTGGGAGATTCTTTCCATCATTAGCCTTTGGAAGGGGTGGCTACTGGCATAGCTTTGCTTCTTTGTCACAATGTGAACTTCCTATTTGGCAGTGCTGGAAATATTTGAAGAGCACTCTACGAAATGTTGAGCCCTCTCTGTGAAATAGCACTGGTTATACTGGGGTAGGTGGGTTAATTGGGGGAAAGTGTCCACACAAACAGGGACACACACACACACACACACACACACTCATTCAGAGTTCACCCCATGTTTAATCTCAGAGTAGTTTTCTGGGTCGAGTCATATAGAAACATTACTTTCTTAACTGCAAATCCGAAAGAAACATCCAAAAAACGAAATATTGATACTGACTTAATTGTCATAACTAAAAGAAGTAAAAAAAAAATTAAAAATCAATAACATTATAAACAGAAAATGATCCCTAACACAATTCCCATTAATCAAACACAAAAAGGTGATTGTGGATGCACTTGGTTCATGTCTTCTGTGGTTCAGGATGAGCTTTGTCAAGCTTTCAAAAGGTTCTGCAGTGTCTTGGTAACCTTGGTGTTGTTGCAGCACAGCTCACTATGAACAGTCAGTGAAAATGTTAACCATCCCAGAAGTACACAGTTTTGTTTCTGAGTAAACTAGAATGTCCCGAACCCCACACATTACCTCCCACTGTTGTGAGCTGTTGTTCACTGTTGATGTTTTAGGAACCCGCATGTTTGCAGATGTTACTCAGCATCACAACAACATCATAAAGTGAATCTTGAAAATATAAACATATGCAAGATTTGAGATAAAAGGTTCGGAGATAAAAGCTCGAGCAAACTGGTTAATAAGGCTTTAATAATAACTTTCTTTGACCTCTTTTCTATACCCACCTTCTCTATATATCCATTCCTTTCTTTCTCACACCATCTTGCTCCACACTCCAGCTCCAGCACTGGCAAACTGATGCAATGTCATGTCAAAAGATACTGTGGTTACAAATATGGTAGTTAAAAAAAACATTGGCCATCTTGAGTGGCAAATTAAAGCACTTACTGTCTCCGGGCAACCCCGCATGTGATGATCACGGTACATCTTGCAGCATGTAAGCTTCCAGGGATCAGCACTGACAGAGGAACAAGCACAACTAGGTGAAAATGTTTCTGGTTCACCCCAAACAGATTCAGCTGCCCTGCCAGTTCACTCGTAGCTATTTTCCATTCAACTGTCAAGCACATTTTGAGCAAACTCGTTCACAGTAAATAAAATGTCATTTGTGTGTGTTTCTGTCAGCTGGGAGGCTCCTCAAGCATCAAAACAAACTAGTTAACGACTATGTAATGTCGGGCCAGATTAAACCACAATGTGACATTCGTGATGCCGCGGTATGTGGAACGGTCTGATGGCGAACTGGATGCTCAGTGTTTTGAATTAGGGAACCGCAGCGAACTCCCACTGCTTTGCTTAAAGAGCCACCTACCGCACCTGCGACCACATGTTAAGAGGCAAAACTAGAATTTCCAATTGTTACATTTAATTGGAGAAATCACAGCAGCCGAGTACGGAAGCTGAGACCTCACCGTGGTTACTAATCATTTGGTTTAGGCCCTTATCTCAAGATCATAGCTAACCCTGTTTCTCTTCAACTGAACTCAGAACATATTTGTGTCCAGAGTCCTGTCTGTGGTTTAGGCAACAAAAACACTTTTGTTAAGGTCAGGAAAATATCATGGTTTTGTTAAATGTAAATAAATACATAAAAGTCAGGGTGAAGTGTTCTCTTTTAAACCAAACCCATACTGTTTCCCTAATCTTAACCAAGTTCTCCTAGAGTCTAAACATAACTGTGGAAAAAAATGTAATAATGATGAAACATTTGGTATCAGCGTATTTGAGGCTTTGGACTTGTGAGTTAACATATATTCCTCACCCTAATAGTGAACATAGTCCAGTCTCAGTGACATTTCCTACAGTATATATTTGCTGTTGAAAATAAGGTGTATCTCATGATTCAACTATTTCATTGCGAAATTGACTTGACTATTTAGGTGTTTAAATAGCATCAGCTCATCAGGGAAAAGCCAACGATGAGCAAACAAATGCAGAATCACAGAAGATAATGTGCTTCTGTGCATAAAATACTGCACAAAGAAGTTGTGTCAATAGTTTTGAAAATGTGCACGTGTACTCATAGGTTCAGGGCCTGTACTTATACTGTAATGACTGGTGAGATTAATGCCTTTATCACCCAGTATCACCATGGATATTTAAAAAAAAATGTATTAAATACTCAACATGTTTGATTTTTGGAAATGAAATTAAACACTAGGATGTTATTGTGAAATAAGGATATGGTATGGCTGAGCATCCTGTTTTACAAAAGCCGTCTACATTTTAAAGACAGCCAGCCAGAGTTGTTCATTTAGATTTTAACACAGCGTGAATACATCATGAACCAGCACCTTCCCTCCTCCTCCCTGTCGACTCATCCGCACTATTAATTCATCCCAGGAGGCCCTAGGTGTTGGGTCACTTACTGTAAGGAGGAGGGAGAGAGCGAGCACATGATGGATGGACGCACGGGAGGAAGGAGGGACGGAGGGGCGGGCGGGAGTCGTGGGAACTGGCAGGCATGACTCCGCTTTTGTTTTCTTTTAACAGCTCGTTCGCACATCACGTCTTCAGATGCAGGCAAAAGCAATTTGTCCTCTCCGTCTTCCCCTCTCCATCCTCCCCTCTTCCTCCCTCGGCCTTTGAATCATTCTCCAGCTGGGTCCAGTTTTGCTCATGCCGTGTCAGGGTGTCTGTTTGCATGGTTATGTCTACGTCTGTTCTGTGTGAGTGTGAGTGTGAGTGTGTTTGTGGTACACACATATGCAGCAGCCTCAGGACCTTGACCAATTCCCAGTGGAAAAGCGTGGCGTCTCTCTCCGTCAGGACATCTGGAAGTGGGCATTTTGCAGTCGGCAGCCGCTGCACTCTGACTTGATTATATTATCTTGTTGGGGCATGTGTATGTGGGTGTGTGTGTGTGTGTGTGTATGTTTGTCTGGCGTGTGTGTGTGTGTGTGCTGTGTGCATGCAAACTCACAAATCACACATTGTGGATTCATATACACACCTACTAGATGATAAACTAATAACTGGTGTGCGCATGTGACTGTACGTGTGGGTGAAGAAGGCCTCTCAAGCTGTCTATGCCTGTGTGTGTGTGTGTGTGTGTGTGTGTGTGAAGGGGTCAAGTGGTGATTGCTGATGTTGTCTGCTTTAAACACATGTTTAGCCAGGGCCCACTCAAACGTTTGGCAACCATTAGACAACTTCCTCTCTATCTTCCGGAGTCAGCTCTCTACGGATTTGTGTTTGTGTGTCAGTGTATGCCTGTAAGTATGCGTTTCTGTGTGTGTGTGTATGCACGTGTGTGTGTGTTTGGCTGAATTTTGCAGGTGTGGACACAGGCTCAAATGTGTGCAAAACAGATTTTTTTAGAAGGTTGAGGTTTTTTAACGTGCAATGATGCAAAACTAACTTAAATGCACTACAACTTGTTTTCTACAAACATGCACGCACACGCACACACACACACACACACACACACACTTATGAAGCTCAGTCCAGACATCTCTCTTAGAGCTTTGTTTTGCTACAGGATCAGCGCAACTGTGAACTTTACATGCAACTGTGGCCTCAGAGGTTCTCACGCACTCACACAACATACACGTACACACACATAAACACATGCCCACGCACAGACACCTAAGGGCTCGGTTGGTCATCAGGAAATGAAAGGATCATTTAGCTTAGAGGGAGATGAGAGGATTGAGGAAGAGGTGGAGGAAGAGGAGGAGTGTCTGTAGTTTGATGCAGATTCCTGCAACAGAGACAGTGTGATTCACCAAAAAGAAAACACAACAGATGAGAGGAAAAACCTCGCTTGGAGCTTTATTTTTTATTTTTTTTGTGGGGGGGGGGGTTCTGAGGATTTACACGTAGCTCATGTAGACACACACTCAAAGCATATGCACACACCTCGGAGGCTTGTTATGCCTGCAGACAGTTAGCGCTGAACACAGGATTCCTGGATTATGAAAGTTTTTGTAGATAACGTATTCCGGAGTGAGAAACCAGATGCATTTCGAAATTTCTGGATGCTTTGCAAATCGGTATGTAACAGAAGGAATATAACAGTGCGTTGTCTGACTAGTGTTACACACTCACTGGATGTCAGAGTGATTCTCACGTCACGAGGAGCCTATAGTTTGTTTATTGCAAGTCATACAGATGTCATTCTAGTTTACATAGACATAAAAACCCTGTGCTCTTTGAAGTTGCAAGAGACATAAAAAGACAGAAAAAAAATGATGAAGCAGAGGGTGAGATATCTTGACCTGTAATCTCTCCAGTGAGTTAAGATCCAAAGGCACAGCTGCAAACTTAATTTGAGCTTGAAGGCGTCCATTTTTGGAGCAGTGGCTTCTTTCTTGGACGGCGACCTCTCAGTCCGTGGCAACATGAAAGTCGCTTGACTGTAGGGAGTTATACTGGTGATCCAGTCGATCGCGGGCCTGAGGCCTGGTGGCTCCTTTGTTGTTCGTGACCATCTGACTCAGTTTCCTCTCAGCTACGGCGTCATTCTGGATCTCCTTCCAGACCTCGCCAAAGTGGCGACATCGCCCAGTAACTAATAGCGACGTACATCTGGCTGAACTGAAGATCTTGGAAACTGCAGTTGTTCAGAAATGTCTCCAAGAGACGCTCCTGACTTGTGTAAAGCTATTATTCTCTCTCTCCAATCTGCACTGAGCTGCTCGGATTCCATCCAATGAGCGCTGGGAAACGAACCCTTTTGATGTGGGTACAGAGAAGCTACCAGCTCAACAGTCAATTATGATCGCCAACAGGAGGTCAACATCTACTTTAATATGTTTGCTTTATAAATGTATTCATCAGAAGTCTGCTAATGCTACCAAATAAAGAAGTGTTGCACAATTTGTGGGACTCTGAGCAAACATCGCGCCTGACTCGAGGTTTACAGCTTTTTATCTTTTCTAATGATTAGCGACATCATGTAACTAATCGGGCCACATTTGAATTATCCTCATCGGGTCAATAATTTGGTCCTTAAGGAGGTTCAAAACCAACAGATGGATTACTGATGACTTTCACCCCCCTTAGTAAGATGTACTTAACATAGTCCTAAGTGGCAAGACATTTTTCCGCTGTGGCAAATTTGATAGCATGGCCTTTCTTCCGCCTGACATGTTTACAACCCGAAGAGCATAGGTTGCAGCTTGATGCAGTTATGTCAGATTTGTTGTGTGAGCAAAAGGTGGAAGGCAGCGTTCAACAATAGCATGTTACTAACCCACCTATCGCGTCCCACACATGCCTACTTTATTTACATATTTCCTGTACATTCAACAAAAGTGATTGGCCGCGATTAGCTTTCGATACTTGGGCTGTAATGAACAATGCACCTCGAGGCCACAAGTGGGGCTTCAAACTCTATAAACCCTAGTGGTGTGATATAAAAAGTGAATGAGTATGTGAATAGAGCTGCAGTCAGGCGGTATTGTGGTGTGCTCTTTTAAGAGGGCGCAGAGAGGACATGGACAGATCCCACCGGGCATCCGAGCCGCATGTGTCTCCGTTAACATTCACCTCACACACCTGATGTCGAGTGTGTGCGCGTAGCTTTTCATGCCCTATTTAGCCCATCACTGTGTGAAGCAGCGCCGCGTGTAAGCAGGTTTATTTGTCACACTACCAGTGGCCTGGTATGAGGCCGAGGACGGCTGCACACGTTATTAGTGTGTCTGCAGAGACCGGAGGTGAGTGTGTGGCTATTTACATACAGCGTGTACGCAAGTGTTTGCTCCACAGTGATTCTGTTCCTCCGCGTACGTGTACGTGTTTACACTTCAGCCTACATGTTTGTACTTCACACACGTGTGAGAAAAAGCGTGCGCACGGATGTGTGCGCGATCGTGGTTTCACGGCCATAAACATGTGTGTCCATTTGAGTGTTTATACAGAGGCGGCGTGTGTCTGACATTTTTATGCCTGTGTGATATGTTTATGCATGCGTGTTTACACTCCTCCTGACGTGTGAATATGTGTGTATCTTTGTGCACCTATGCATACATGTGAGCATAGCTCTGCGTGTTTGTGTGTGTGTGTGCGTGCGTGAGCCTCAGGTGCGCCAGCCCTAGCAGCTCCACATTAGCTCTATAACCAAGCTACTTTGACACCTTCACATTCAGACTAGCGTTCAGCTGCTGGCTCTGGCACATCCAGGACCAGCTCGACCCCATGTGAACGCTCTGTCACCTCCACTCATGCTCACTTATGTGTGTGTGTGTGTGTGTGTGTGTGTGATAGAGAGAGTGAGAGACGGACTGAGAGTGTTTGTGTGTCTGCACCTTTTTTCATGCACTTTACATGCAGTTCCTTTGATTCCTGTTGTCTTTTGTGCATCCGCCCTCCTCCTCCTCCTCCTCTTCCTCCACCTGGAAGTGGTTTTTGCAGCTGCAAGTTGTGTGTAAGGTTTTTCACACCTTTTGTATGAGTGTCAGAGAGAGAGAGAGAGAGACAGAGTGCAAGTGCAAATCTGCTCGTTTGTACATTTACGCGCAGGCGCCGCGCGCGCACGCGCTTTGCCTGCTTGTGTGTGCGCTGCATCTCCCTTTTACAGTGTCCTGTGTTGGCAGGTCGATGTGATGTTGTGTCACCTCCATAGACACCCAGTCAGCAGTGCCTGCTAATCTGCTTGTACAGCGCGCTGTGTGTGTTTGTCAGCCAGCATGCATATGTGAAAAACACTACAAAAGTGCTAGCATCGAGATTTTGGAGCGTTTGTGTGTGTGCGGTGGCCTACATGTGCCACCACAACATTTGACAGCGAAGATGAATCAGACTGAACAAACAAGAAAAGCCCTACACATGTGTGACCTAGCAGTGTTCCTTCCCTTTACACTTCCATTTGATTAAAGGTTCTTTGTCAAGAGACAGACACACACACACACACACGTTCAAACACACACTTGCTGCTGGCAATCATTAGAGTGTATGGAGTGCCTGCAGGCAATGAGGGCCTTTTTAGCTGAAACCATCTCTTTTCTTTCTTTTTTTTTTCTTTCTGTGTCATTGTTTTCTTGATTTTTTCTTTCCTCCATCATCCTCACGCGCTCAGCCAGGGGCTCTGGGAGTGCCACTTAGCTGACACTGTCGCACACAGCACAGGAGTGTGTCATCATTCAACGCATACATTTTTTTTTCAAGCCTTTTTTGAGGTGGTGTTCTGTTGAAGTTATTCAGTTGCTTTAAATATGATTTCATACCCAACGTGAGTAATGGAGAGTCAGTGTTTCTCAGAGAATTTGATTCATGCCAGGATGAGCGACGTTGGGCATTTTCATATCCAGTTGCTTGGGTATAAAGGAAAAGGTGTTCAAGTTCATCAGATCCCCCTGTTTCAAAATGCCCCAAATCTCTGTATACATATTATTTTGTGTGTTTATACCAAAGGCTGTTTATTACTTCTGTTTTTTGTTACTTTCTGCCATTTCTATAAATGTTTTAGTTTATGGGGTCTCTAGTAGAGCAGGCTTTGGGTCCATAGAAAAAGAGCCTTATGCTTTCCAACAGCTGTTGTTTATAAACCAAATTGTAAAAAAAAATGAACCTCTGCAATGATGCCAGTGAGTAAATGCTCAATGGTCTTAAATACAAAATGAGGTGGAGATTGAAAATCCTTTGAAAGATCATTCTGATTTATTGCAGCTTGGGCCTTTTACTAGTTTCGGTCATAATTTCTATTGGTATGATAAAATTGTACTTGTATTCAGAGTAATTACTGAGAACTGGGAGCACTTCGCCACGAGTCCAGCGGGGAAGTAGTAAGTAAGTAACCACAGTGGGCCAAAGTTAAACCAGGAAATAAGGCTGCAACTGTGATGGATGTTTACAGCTGACGGCCTGGGTAATAATTTGACCATATCTACATTGTTGAAAACAAACAAACAAGCCTTTAAGACAATTTCTTAGCAATTTTATAGGAAGTGTACACCACACTGGTGGTTTACATGATAATGATGGCAGCATATGGAAAAGAAGCGGTTTTATCAGAGGTGGACAGAAACACGCTGACTGATAATCAGTTTTAACAAAACATAGCATCATTACAGAGCAATGCTTCATAGTGTGTGTGTGTGTGTCTGTGTCCCAAATGCTGCTTGGGTGTCTGCCTGCCTTGTTAACACCTTTTAACACGCAACTCCAATTAACCCTTACCCCCCTGGCTACCCATACACACACACAAGCACATAGCACATTTTACAGCCACACCTCTAACCTTTATATTTATAACAAGAGCTGAATCAACTCCAGCATGCCAGAGACCTTCCAGTATCCAGTACAGTCATAGCCTTGCTTCCTTTTCCCCCCTCAGTTCACATCGGTGAGTGAGAATAGAATAAGTGTGAATATTGCCACAGTCAGACAGTGCTCTTACTCTCTTTATTTGTTTCTATTACCATGAGCTGCACCTCTATGTTCATATTTCTCTAGTATCTCCTGTAGATGTTTTATGAATTTTATGTCCAAGAATGACAGCATACTGTATATTGCAATGGCTTTGCAAAGCCTGTTATGGGCGATGCACCAACCGGTGGAGTGTACACTACTTGAGAAGACAACTTTAAGGGAAATGCATTCCCAAGGTGAAACTATATAGGCAAGAAATTTGGATTGCTGGTGTTTAGGATAAGTTTTATATTGCCAGAGCTCATAATGTTCTTTGGAATTCCATAGCTTTATGCGGGAAACAGCAGCAACTGGTAGAATGTGCAAGCAGTCTCCCCATATGACCATTTCAGGTTAAATATATTGTGCAGATGTAGTAGTTTCAGGTTCATGAGCTTTTAAAGGGCAGTGTTTCTCATGATAATTTTTCATATTCAGTGCCAGCGGGAGCTGAAGACAGTGATGTCAGTTGGTCTTGCCATCAGTCCGATAGGGGCATTCCCACAGGATACTTTCCAATAACTTTGGTGACCTGTTGACCTTTGTTGTTGTGTAAGCATCAGGTCACAATTTCCACTTATACTTGAGAAATACCAAATCCAATGGACAGATTGCTGTGAAATGTGGCTGTGCACATTCATACAACCTTTACACATTGACACTTTGCAAGCTCTTGCAAGTCAGTGTTGCAATCAAAAGTATCTCAGTGTAATAAATAAATTGTAGGGACATTTGCTCAACATATCGATGCCCCCCAAGAGATACATACATATGACCTCACTGTCGCCCTCAGAACAAGCTGAGCTCCGCGACAGTTCAGACTCCAACAAAAGTAAAATCATCGCTGCATCGCTCGTTGTGTCAACACATACTCCTGCTTATAGTGAACACTGTGGCACCTCTAAATGCCCCTACAGGAGTTTTACCTGCCACACTCACTGTGCCAACGTGTTGATCTGTTCTTTGCCAATCTGAACACAATCTTTTGGTATGCTATAATATGCCTGATAATAAAAATGTGTAACAACATGAATAGTATTTCCAGATTGATATTATTTTCAGGCAGGTGAAGCATTTAGATCAGCAGCCACATATGCAACCCAGACTGATGAAACTGTGGTCGGGTGGGGGTTCTTTCCGGGTGGCATGGTGGGATTGGTCTTTTTCCTTCTCTTCAGTGAAACAGGCATAAGGACAACTGACCTCTTTATGACCAAATCCCATTGTTCATATGACCCTTCTTGTGTGAACAGGCTGCTCGCTCTCTTTGCTGTGCCTGTTCTTTGTCGATCCACAATCATATCCTCCATTATTCTCTGCCTGTGTTTATGTGTGCGTGCATGCACATGTCACTCAGGACATACAGGCATAAAAAAGCCAGTCAGTGGGGTCAGTTGGTCGCTCCCCCTTGCACCCCGAGTCATCGAGTCTGACACATTGTACACACACACACACACACAAACACCACCCTTCTACTGTCCCTGACTAGAAAACATATGGAGCATGACTAATGGCTTCATAAAGACATACATACACACACTGTAGATACATTTTTGTCCTGCAGCCACCATTGTGTTAATGGTGTTAGCCAAAAAAGCCCTTTTTTGCAACAGATGTGCCTCCGTGCTTCCAGACCCTCATTTGACCCAAATACTGTGTCAGTGCTAACACGCAAATGCACACACACTGACATTCTAATGTCCGTGGCAATGATCCCAATTCGAATAAAAAATAAATACTGACCAGGTCAGTTGATATTTGATTGCTATTATATGTATTTATTATTATGCTATTATATATATCATGATTATTGTTTTATATCATGTATGCTTCTCTAATTAAATCATCACAGGATGAAATCAGGATCAGGATCACTTTAAGCCTTTGCGTAGGACTTGATGGAGATGCTGAGCTACCAACATACAGTTTCATGCTAAACGACACACATGCTGTTTCATTTTGATGTGCATGTGTGTGTCTGTATGAAACCATCCTTCTGAGGACATTGTGATTTTGCTGGTTTTCGCAACTTCACACGGGCTGTTTCAGGGTTCAGGCTTCATCTCAGGGTTCCGGTTAGCATTAGTTTTACGTTCGGGTTAATGTGACGGTTAAGGCTAGATTAATGGACTGGGGAATGCAGTACGTCTGACTGTCGTCAAAGCTAATGCAATAGTGAGTGAGCGAGTGTATGTGTGTCTGTGCCCCACCAGTCCAGGAGCCAGGCGTCTCGGCCCTCGTCAGCCCACATCACTGTCAGAGAGCCGTTAATGAGGGGCACATTTATTGCTACATTAGGGAAATGTCACTACACACACACACATACACACACACACACACACACACACACACACACACACAGACGCACACTCTCCTTGCACTCTGGTGCCCATGTTTTCAGTCCTTTGTGCTGACTTTACAGTGGGCAAAACTTGTAGCAATGTCCAACTTTGAGCCAAATGTTACAAAATGGGTTTTTCTCTCTCATGTGTCACAACTCTGTCTCCTCAACCATTATTCACTGAGTGAAATTGTTGACTATCTTTTTTCCAGTCATACGTTAGTTGCTGAGTCACACATCTACAGTCTACAGTCATATTTTATTTGTCAACAAAATGGTCTTTTATGAAGCCGGATATAGCCATTGTGGCTTGTGCTTGACACAACAGCATTTGCTATGTATATATAGATATTAATTATGTTGATTGAATTCAGTCAGTTGCAGGAAATAACCTTTAGAGTCATTGTTTGTCATGTGGCCCAGGCGGTTCTTTCTCAGTGATGTGGATGGAACGCAGGTTAGGTAGCCAATGCTAATCTTGAGTCATAGCCATTTTTTAGCCAGCGCTACCTTAGCCTGCCGCCTCACCCTCTTGCTTATTTTGACTGAGCGATGATGCTAATCAGGCAGCGGCACACTGCGCCATACGCCACCACTGGTTAACGTTAGCCAGGCATATTATAATCCACACTCGCGCTGTTGTAGTAAGTGAGCTGTGGTGACAAGTCTCTAATGCTAATAAGTAAATGAATTGTGATTAGTGAGTCACGGATGCATGTGTCAGCCTGCTAGCCTGGTGGACTAGTGCCGGATCACTGGCTCAGCTATTACCATCCTACTCCTGTTATTTCTTATATGTTGCGCATATGAGTTCTGACATTCATTCACCCTGCCCACACTCTCTCTCTCTCTCTCTCTCTCTCTCTCACACGGTGCACTGGCCCAGCCTGTTGTTGTGTCTGCTCACTTGGCCAAATTGAAAGTCTGTGGTGCATGCAAGGGCCGTTTGAAGTCCGCCTCGAACGCTGTGGCATTAAATTAGCGATAGCAGCACAGGAGGAATGCTGGAATACATGTGCATGTAAGCAAACACACAAACACACACACACTCACAAATTGAGACGCACACGGAAACGCGTCTCTCAGGTAACGGGGCTTACTATCCTGAAATGAAACAAGTTTATTCCCAGCCTCTGTCCGTCGTGGAACCTGGTGCTGATATGAGTTCCTGTTGTACTCTCCCCCTCCTTTCCCTCCATCTCAAGGATAGTGAGTAATTAGAAACAGATGGAGCTGAGACTCATGTAGTCAGACTGTTATTTTAGCCCTCTGCATGGCCACTTTTATGCCCTCTCTTTTCCTCTCAGGCCTGTATTCCATATTCAGACACTAATTCCTGACCTTAACACAACACAGCAGCCTTAATATTTGAATATGTTACAGTGATCGCTACAAGTTGAGGTCCTCTTTGTTTTGAAAACACACTGAAGGAGATATGACTGGGGCTGCGGTGTGCAGCCGTCACTGTAAGAAGGAGAATTACATCATGGGAAATAGGAACGGTTGCATTCATTAGGTCACTCCTCGTGCTCGAGCCGACATCCCATTTTGACATCAAAGGGTGCCCAAAAACCACTGACACTGGATCAGCTTTGCCTTCATTTCCTTCAGCGTCAAGATTAAGATCAAAGGGGATTCTAATCTGATTCCAGGTGGGCACTTAATAGCAACTTTTACTTTACCTTCCTCATCCTGAGTGTGGCAGTCTGTTCAGGGTTATCTGCAAAGTTTGAATTTGGTGTGCCAAATTACAGAGAATAAAAATGCTACCAAATAGTGTTACTATATCAGCTGTAGGGGCAGGACGAGAACCAGATGGTTAAAGTTGAGGAGGATCGCACATAGTTACTTAAGATTCGGATTGGAATATTGGGTTGCAAAATTTAGGACCAAAGATTTGATATCGCAGAGGTTCCCTTCCTTGAAATGCAAAAATGATTTCCAGGATTTCTCATATGAACTACATTATTTAAGAAAAAAACAATGGTGGGGTTGTGGTGTGGTGAGGGGGTGCATAAGAGTGATAAAGGCAGACTGATTTTATTTTCTCAGCTGACAGCTGTTTGCCGCTGATGTTGGCAGTAATTGTTCAGTATGTAATTAGAAGCATTTGTGTTGCAATGCCTGTCGACTCACTTAAAATGCAGTTAAATGGAGAGTACGCAGATGAGTATTGATAAAATGAGACACACAATAACATTTCTGTAAAACATTTCTTTGCACGCACCCAAACACACATACAAAAACTACTGTTTAAGTCCTGAGTTTCACTTGCCATATGTAATGTGTTCACTTTATCAGATTTGTTTCTTGATGACTAAACAGGGAAGATGGTCATAGGTGCCACGTTGTTGCTAGTGACCATGCTTGTGTGATCTGTTTCTTCCACACTTACCCAATCATGCCCCCCCCAACCCCTCCCACACGATATTAAGTGAGCAGCATCTTAGTCACGTTTCTTTTTCCAATAAGCGGGATGTGAAATGGTGCCTGGCTCCCAGATAATGACACATATTGCGGTGACATTAATGCCGGATCAAAGGGGCGGCTGCTTCATGACATTTCAGCTGGGGTAAACAAACGCAGACAGGCCTATTACCGAGCGAGCAGGGCGAGGGATGACTACCTCCCCTCGATGCCCAGCCAACCACCCCTACATCAGCAGGGTAAGAGGGCACCAACAGGAAAACAAAACAGTCTCATTTAGTTTGTCTGTGTGTGTGTGTGTGTGTGTGTGAATGTGTTTTTCTTTTTTTTCCAGCATGCATGGTGTTTCTGCATTTCCACTCACGGTTACAGTACTTCCAGCTCATCTCCTTTTACAAGGCGAGGCCATTACATAATTACCCACTGTCAATTAGATCACATCCTGTGCAGCACTGCCGGCTGAAGCCATGTTAATTAATCATTGGTCCCCAGAGGAAGTTCCCTCTTGCTGATGTCATGGCCGCCGCGGCTGCAGTTGGCTGGAATCAAACGCCCGTCTGTCAACTCGGGAGACCGAGAGGCAGGGAGGGAATCCCTCCCATCGTCTTTGATATGAGAGGAGTGTAAACAGTGTGTGTGAGTGTGTGTTTATGTGTACTGGTTCTCAACTGTGATGTGACTGAAAGATCAGTCAAACATTTTTTGATAGCCTTTGAGGGTTTTTTTTCTTATTTATGCATATTAATGATGTTACCATTTCAACTACTGCACACAGTGATGTTTTTGGGGGGTTTTCAATGATGACATGCAAAATGATATTGTACATACAAACAGATAAGTCAAGTCATTATGTGGCTTGCATTGCATTAATACATCGATAAACTGTTTAGATTTTATTGTTTTTAGAATTTTGTTGAATTCCTTCTATTAAACTACATAGATTGGATAGTGGAGTTGGGTTTTCTGGGGGGTGGGGAATTCCACAGTTCAGTTTTTGATTCTTGATGTTACTGTGCTATTTAAAGGTGAGCTTCACCCATTTTACATATCAGTCTGTTCACAGGCCTTTACCACTACGTATGTATGATGTCACTTGACAGTTGGCGGGTCTGTTTACTAATGCTGGAGTTCAGTGCCCCACTTTGCAAAGGCTAGTCCGTGGGTGATGGTGTGTCATGTATTCCCAAAACACTTAACCTTTGTCCCGTAAAGTTAGTGATTTAACTTTTAAATCTAAAATGATCCAAACACTCGCCCCGCCGTGATTCAGACGCAAAAACTGAATGGGAGTGAATCAAATGGGATCTGTCAGTTTTATCCCGGTTGTTCATGTGTCTGAGTCGCCCGTCTTTGCAGCGACACAGACGTGGTGCTGCATGTAGTTTTGATTAATCTCTTGTGTGTGTGTGTGTGTGTGTGTGTGTTGTCATAATCTTCCAGTGCCATGATCAAAGCAGGTAGGCCTGTGGTCGCACTCACACTCACACACACACACACAAACATTCCTCCAAACGGTTGTTACATGCCAGAGTCAAATTAGTCCATGGACTTTTTAAGTGGCACAAAAGGTTCAAATTAGAGACAGGACTTTGAAGCCGTACGATTTGCAGGGATAGTCTGTAGCCCCTCGTGGTTTTGGCCTCCATATCATTCCCTCAGAAAAGAACATGCTCACATCAAAGGTTAACTGGGGCATGTGTACTGTAACTTGTCACCAGCATAGCCCTGATTTCCAAACAGCAGGGAATTGGGACAGAGTGGTATGTGGGCCAGGAAGAGGCATAGTGTGTAATTACATCGGGATCTGTGGGTCGCTCAAGCCCTCTGACTGCATATTACAGATGGAGGTCGGTAATTTGATGAAATCACATAGATTATTGTCCTGTAGATCATGTTCATATAGTAAGAGCTCACCCTAGAGTATATCTATACAATGGTGCATGATAAGAGGCAGGATTGCAGACTGTACTCATCAGTCGGTGGTATTAGGTTAGTGACAGTTTATCCCACACTCAGGTTATACGCTTAGTCTTTATTTTGAATTGGTTTACATACTGTATTATCTGGAAGTGCAGATTTGGTTAAACACAATAAACTGATTTCTCGATCAAACTAATGTTTTTTATTTTATTTATTTCAATTATTGATTAGATTGCTTGGTCTATAATATATCAAAAAGTCCTCAAAGGTGGCATATTCAGTCACTTAACTATATAAATCTGAAAACTTCTGGGAAAAAAATCTAAAGCAGTGGCCATCTCAAAAGACAAAACTACTGTATAGTCTGAACTGACCCTGGCCTTTAAAAATAAATTAAATAAACTAGATAATCTAGAGGTCGCATTCCTGTCTGTGCCAGCATGTGTTGTGTTTGGGTACGCGTGGCCTGGTGCCATGGTGTCGGCCCTCTGTGGTCTTGCTCGGCAGCATATGGAGCCTTTGGGTGCTTCACAGAGCCACGGGCACTCTGCCGTTGCGGTGGCTAACAGCATGGCACTTAACATCAGCTATGCTTCATCCTTCAGGAGGCTAAGAGAGGAAAGGAGAGGACGGGGAGATGAGTGGGCCTATGTGTGTGCGTTTAAATGCCAAAGAACATTTTAAAAAAAGGTCTGAAATTGTTCACATGAGATCAATCTTCTTATGGCGATAAACATAGAAGCACTGAGGTTAACTGTGAAAATGAGATGCAGGTGGGCTTCTTCCCCATCGCTTCGCTGTGGCGGTTTTCACTCTGACATCAACAAATAGTCGCAGGATTGGTGAGATACGCTTGAGCCTCCTGTTATTTTTACTATTTTTTTCTCTGTTTCCTCCCACAATACTGTAATATCACTGAACAATAAACAGTAGCAGAAAACACAGAAGAATTGTTTAGTGGGATTAAAGCCAGGATTAGATTAATGATGACATCCAAGAAAGTTGAGTGTAATTTTTTTTTCCTTCTTCCTCCCGCCGACTCATATTTCTGTGGGATATGAGGCTGAACATCAGGAGTAATGTTTTGAATCTCGTGAAAAATATCTTCACTCCATATGTCGGCAGCACTGTCCAGCTTTTTCTTCACCTATTTCAGCGTGTGTGTGTGAGAGAGAGAGAGAGAGAGAGAGAGGGATGGTGTTATCTCCATCTTCACCTTTCCTGACACTTGTGTGGCTGCTCATCAGTGGCTATGTGAAGTGACAGGCCACATCCCGGGGCAGCTGGCAGGAGCTGGCGCACTGCAAAAGAGCAACACAACTCCATAGATACACGCACACAGAAACGCACACACACACACCTCAGGCCGTTTCTCAGTCTTAATTCTTAAACGCATTTGCTCCAGTTCCTGCTGAGGCGCTACAGGGAAGACTGTTGGGGGATCGAGGTGAGGCAGGAGGCATGGAGGACTAGCTCTTCACACACTATTACCCCTAACGCACACATATGAACGCACATAGACACAAAGTTACTGTATCTGCTCCCTCTACCGACATACACATAGTTAAAGTTGACATAGCTGAAGGGACTGGGCTAGAATGGGCTGTTAGTATAGCCAATGCACTCTCGCTGGTAAATAGGTGGGAAAGGTGACAATGCCCACTGTCCACTAACAGCGTGCGCAGCATGGGATGTTCCAAAACACTTGCTGAAAGAATAACAGAGGGAAATCCCTTCCCTCGAACCCAAAGAATTTGGATTGGACACTCAAAGACAAACTTATTAGAACTTGATTGTTGTCAAGGTCACTGTGACCTCACAAAACACGTATTTGGCTGCGACTCGCCCATTCGTACATTAATTATGGCAACATTTCACACAAATGTCTAATAGGCTCAACTCGCTAATCCAAAGGGTTTAAGGTCAACTTCACTGTGACATCATTGTGTTCTGCAAATGTACTTTATAAGTTACACTTTATATGTTTATGACTTCCTACTGTTGTAGTTTTTAGATCAGTCTGCTTTCTCAGAAACAAATGAAACAAATTTAAATTAAAAAAGTTAAATGGCCATAACTTAAACTCAAAGTAACCAAAGGGCTGTATGAACTCTGTTCTGCCTAAACCCTCCCCCTACTCCAACCCCCATACCCTCACGAACCAGACCTTTCAGTGGTGTACCCACAGACTGGTGCAGGATACTATTAGCTCTAATGGATTATTATCAATGAAAACAAAAGCCCTTCCTGAATATGAAACACATATGCCCACCAGTTAAAACGCAAAGTGTATAACATTTTCCATCCCAACACACGTGTACTGTTTGTTCTACTGCGCAAATCTTTTTTTCTCACAAGACTGCAGATCACACTTGTGTTTGTATTGATAACCTTGTGGGAACTTGAAAATTAGCCTTCAAATATCACACTGAATTTGCGAAAATTAGCGGCACCTCCCCCTGCCCTCAGCTTGGCCCTCTGGGATTTCCAGAGAAAGAATGAGCTGGGGCCAAAGATGAAAGTGTCTGGGGATCTTGGCAAAATCAAAAACAAATCTCTGGGAGCGTCGGGGTTAACCCTTTTGGCCGTCGACAGCTTTGAAGTGCTTGGCCATACAGTTAATTGTCAGAGTCGGGATTAGAAAAAGGTGGTAACAATTTAACTCAGGCAACGAGAGGGCCGAAGGCCACTGCTCGGGCCTATCAGGTGTTTGCAGATGTTGTGTGTGCCTCAGGAGAAGCGACAGTGAACTCCTGGATATGAGAGGAGCACTTAACCAACCCCATAATGCTTTGTTTGCTCAAGCCCCCATCCCATTGTAATTGGATGGGAGGGGGAACAGCAGCCAGCTGATTGGACAATTGTTGCGCTCAACTGTTACTATTTTGGATGGTATGCTGGCCTGTGCAAATGGTCCTTCACTCTGTTTTCCCTCACACTGAAAACTTGACTATTTCCATTCCTGTGCATGGATCAAGATCCTGATGGACGAGGTCCTCAGCTGCCAAGAAAAACAGGAGGAGTGCATGTGGATTTCTCTGCCCATACACTATTTATGTGTCCACAGTGTCCTCTTGATGCTGCAGGGATATAATTTTTTCCATAATTGAAGAACTTTTAGAGATTTCAAGTATACCCTTACTTAAGTAATCTTGCTATTGCCATCTGATGGGTTTGTTTAGTCCACAATGATGCTGATATCTGTAACAAATGTTACCGTCCTCAGAATCAGAAACAACTCCTTAGATGTTGAAGGGTCAGTTGCTGGCCCAAATGTTTCTCAGCCAGCAAAAATCAGAAATCCAATGGACAAAAATGGTGTTCAGTTGGCTCTGTGAGAAGTCTGCTCTATCAGTGGCATTTATTTTATTTACCTTGTGCTCGCTGAATCTCTGCATGCCCATAAAGCAACTGAAAGGTGATAATGAATCACTATTAACATAGTTCATAGGCTCCAATTACAATACAAAGGTAGGCGATTGCAGTATCACAGGTCAGATGCCTGCATAGACCTGAACTTGCAGAAAATTCATATATTCCTGTCAAGCACTGTGGAAACGTCCCTCCCTGTTTATTTCTTTGTCTGCCCTGACTGCTTCACTGTCCTTTTTGTTGTGCTGTGGTGTGTTTGTGACTTGCTGGCACCGAAACTAGCTGTCACCTTGGCTTTCTGTTGGTTCTTTTAAGGTAAATCCGTCCGTCTTTGATCTTGAGCTGAGTTTGCATTTAGAATGGATTTGAAGCCCCAAGACCTTGGCGTATTTCATGGATGTGCGCTGTTCTTTTTTTTCCAGAATGGGCAGCGGGGGCGTGGGGGGGGGTTCTATCTTTTGGGCAAAGATAACATGTAAATCATTATGGATCAATCAAGATCCTTCTGAGCAACAGTCTATTTAAATGCCCAAAGTTGCCCAAAGGTTAACTATTTCATCACCCATCACATATGGATCATCCTATTTCCATGATTTTCTTTCATTTATAGTCAGTAAAAGAAGTTGATTATGTCCATGTACAGCCGCAACCCTAGACCCCACTTCTTTTCCACTTTCATTTGAATGACCAAAGAATAAATCAGCCCCATTGATGATATTCAACTACTCTTCAAAACCCTGGATTACGTTCTTTTAATGCTTGATTTTATGTAAAATGCATGAAGGTTGCTCATGCTTTATGCTCATTCACCACCCCAGCATCTACCTTTCCACCTCACTAAAGGTCACACCACTACCTGCATTGGTACCTAACTCTGGCACTGGACACTTCACAATGAACATCATCACCCTGGATACTGGAAAATATATGATTGGAGAACATTTCTATTCATTGCTATTCAAAAATACACAGATTCACTTAAAAAAATAGACTTGTAGTTCTGGTGATACGAAGCTTGTCACACAATAAGACAATGATCCACTCTGCTGAGTACATTAACAGTGATGGCAGTAAATGCATGTGGCTGTGTTTCGGCTGCCCAAACACAGGCTCTGACAGCCTCTGTAGGTGGTAGTGACAGTTGTATCCTGTATCACTGGTCCAGGCTTTGTGTTGAGGCGTTAATGGCGGCGAGGCTGAGTTTTTTATGAGGCATTCATAGTCTCAGGTTTGACTGGCAGACAATGTGGATAGCCACACATGACCCGGCCCCCTGCTGGGACGGAGAATGGGACCGTTGTTTCCAAAACATTCTGCTGGTTACCGCAATGGTTGGACCAAGATATGGTGGCAATATTAGTTCATAATTCATATGAATACTATTCAGTATAAAATAATCTATTCCAAAGGCAGTATTTGTTGTAGGTTTATTTTATTTTATTTTATTTTTTACAACCCTAACTGCATTTATAGTGCAGGTTTTCATTACACTGCTTTTTATTAAATGATCATATATTATTGGACTGGACTAATTGCAAGCATTCAACTTGAACAGTTGTGACCTTTGCACTGGATTCAGTACAACATAGCAGAAGTGTGTTATTAGAACTCAGCTTCACACCATTTGTAACAGTAAAATATGAGCCCAGACTAATGTTAATTTTTTTCATCAGTTCATCTGCAGTGTTTCATTTGAAAATAATACTGTCGATGAAATGTTCAGACCATTGTGAAGAAAGCTCGTAATGATTTCCCTGAACCAAAGGTCACACCTTTAAATGTCTTTTTTGCCATAGCAACAGTATTAAAAAGAAACAAGACAAAGCAAATCCTGAAATTTGAAAATGTTTCACATTAAAGCCTGATAAACTACATTCAACTGATTTTTAACTAATCATTTTCATCTTCACATTTAAGAAACTGCAAAATTATTGTTGGACATTCTGCATCATAAATAACTTCAACAAGTGATCAATTATAAATTAAATGATTTTCGGTTAAATAGCTGGTGCCTGACTAATAGTCTCTTCATTGCAGCAGTGTATGGAACACCAGCTCAGAATGTCAGATGGAACTTCAGTCCAAACGTGAACCACAAGCCTTAGAAAAAGCACACATCTCACTCACACTCGGAGTGATGACACCCACTATCGTTGTCTTTCCATATGTTCTCTATTTGACTTGGAGGAGCCTGGCACCACAAGCCGGAGCTAAGACTTACTGTATAAGCTCTATGTTTCCGACCAGAGCCCCGACCCAGTCATATGGTGCCAGTCTAGCAAGATATCAGCATGACACGCTGCCTCTCTGGCACCACAAGGTCCATTTGGCGGAGGGCTTTCAACCCCCCCTTCCCCCAACCCCCATTCAGTATCAGAGCATTTCTTTCACTTTTTTATCTCCTCCACACACATCCCTGCTGTATCTGTCCCTCTTCCTGTTTATTTCATTCTCACAAGGGTTTCTCATTTTCCTTCTTAAGACTTCTCCTTCTTGGTTCATTGATAGATTAACTAAGACTTTGGTTTTGGTGTAAATGTGTCTCTTTCCTGACCTTCCTGATTTAATTATCTTGTATGCTTCATTGTTGTGTTTTCAGTTGCTTTAAAGGTTGTATTTTTCCAGCTGCATTTTATATTAGGTCATAAATTTTCCTTCAATTCTTGGTTTTGTTAGTTACCATCTTCTGTTTTCTTTTATCCCACCATTTTTTCTTCCTTACACCTCCAATCCTCCTCTACCCCTTCTTCCTCTCCAACATCATCCATTCTCCCTCCCTCTCTCTGTGCGTCTGCCCCCTCCCCCGGGTTCCCCATTGGGGGTGTTGTTTGTAAAGCATTATAATTTATAACGGAGCAGAGTGGATTTAATTTCAGTGCGCGGGGGCTCGCCAGCAGGGCGCCAGCCTGCAATCAGGGGAATCAGCAGCTCGCACAGGCCCTGCAAGCACATACACATGTGCACACCCATGCGCGCACACACACACACACACACACACAGCAGACCTCCACATAGAGCCAGCTAGAATGGAAAGTATTATCAGTGGCCACAAACGGACAGTGTTTCTCGTCACCCAACTCCCTGGATGCTCCCTCCGCAGCCCGGCACCTTCTCAGCTTCACTTTCAGCCCTGCTGCAGCTGCTCTCACTCTCTCTTCCCCTCTCTGTTTCTCTGTAATTTCTCTGTCTGCGTCTGGCTTACATTATCTGCATCTTCCTCCCCTCCCCTTTCTCTCCCTCTCTTACTCATTGTCTCTCATTACCACTCATTACCTATTTGTTGGGGGGTAAGAGGCCTTCTCATCACAGACTCTGCTGCCGTCCAAAGACAATGAAGGTTCAACTTGAGGTCAAATCCAACTATTAGTCCTCCTATGTCCCCTGTCAAATATTTGCCTTTGCCCCCCCTCTCCATCCGTTCTCTTCTGCCCCTGGGGGGTGGGGGTTGGGGGGGGGCTTTTTTCCACCCTGCCCATTTGCCAGTTGCAATTTCCCCTTCATAAATCCTGCTTCTTTGGCAAACTGTGCCAGACGGTGGGATGAGCCTTCCTCACAGAAGGTCAGAGACCGAACAAGAGGAGGAGGAGGAGGAAAAGATAATGTTTCTCTTTAGCTCGTCATTTTGTTTCGCAAGTGGACGCAACTGTCAATGGGACAGTGACCCTGGAGGCTAACAGGACAGATAAAAATGAGTTAATGTTAGCTAAATGGGCATACAGTATAGAGCTAGAATTGGATTTAACAGTACTTATGGGTTGTGATTCAAACTTTCCCCTCAAAAAAAAAGGCTTCTTCACTTCTGCCTGTCATCTGAAAACCAGTCACTGTCAAACAATTACCAAAGGGCAACAAGGGCAGCACTCCATCTGTAAAGAAAACACTCAAGGTGAGGATCGAGTTCACATAGACATTATTGTTAGGGGTTTAGGGGGCTAGTGCTCGGTACAATGGAAAGATTAAGAACTTCATTTAGTCATAAAATCTTTGGTTCCAAACTGAGTGGAATCATTTTGAGCATTTGCTTGAATGTGTGTTTACTACACGCTTGACACTGTGCGTCTCAAGCTCTTTCATGTTTGTGGTTGTTACTTTGTGCCGGTCAGAATCCACAACCAGATGCAGGTTCAAACACTACATGGGCAAACTGAAACTACTACTGAAAGTAGTGTGAGTTCACCCCAGAGGTCGCGTTAGACCCTCTTGTTGTTGTATTTAGCACACAGGACAATGTGAAATATACAGAACATAGAGATAATGCATTTTTAAGGGCATGGACAGAAAAGATAAACAGAGACCAGAGACACCTACCGTGCCATCACTCATCATATCAACCCCACATTAAGCAGAGGAATGATTTTTTTTTTTTTTTTGCAGTGGAGGGCACTAAAACACCACTGCCATTCTACCCAGTCACAAAAATGTGAACACATCATTTTAATAGACATAACAAACCATTTACAGGCAGATGACTTCTTATGGTCTTTTATAATTTTGTTCAAAAGGCCAACCCTGCACTGTACTGCCGCCAGGCTGAAGACTGGAATTACTAGCACCACTTCAAGATGGGTGTGTGTGTGTGTGTGTGTGTGTGTGTGTACGACAGGTGGTCTACATGTGGTTATTGACAGGGATGCATTGTGGTTGACCACAAAAATCTGTATTTATGTATTTCTTTTATTTCTATAAATGTTGCGCTCGCGTTAATATTATTGAATTCTCATCTTTCACCGTTGCGGGTGCCAGCTGTAACTTACTGTAAGTGCTACACATCACTAACCGCATCTTGCTTGTATTAGTTTGCTGTGTTGCTGCTGCGCTTTATCCTCTGGGATGCAGATAGTTTTAATCTGAGGTTTTAGCCACTGTGTTGTTCTGTTCCTGCTGTTATATTAGGATGATTGGACATCTGCTGTATGGGGTGGGGGGTGTGCTGAACTGGGAACACTAGTCCCATCTTCAATAGGACATTTGTCTGACATTGCAGCAGCATCCTCGTCCCACAGTGTGAGACACTTGTGTGACTGTGCAGTCCGTGTCTGGTGCACATGTGTATTGTTGCTGTTCACTGTTGGGAGGTTAGCACCATCTTTCTCCATTTAGTATAATTAATATCGTGCCTTTCCACTCTTCTTGGATTTGCTCACCTTTATCTAACCCCAGCTAACGACTACAAGAAATGCTTTATGAGCTCAGAAGAATAACATACAAGCACGACACACACACACACACACAGAAAAAGGCTTGACATCAAAAAGCCACAATTAGCTCATTTATATCTGCTGGACATTTCTGTACCACATGAATTGAACAGGAAGCAGGTCATTTCTCTCCCTGTTACATGCTCCACCAGCAAAAGTTCAGAGCAAGGGCTCATCTCATAAGGCTCCAATGTGAGCTTTTATTTATGCATTAATTTATTTATCTGTGCATATCTGACCAACCCACCACACTCCACTCTGTCTTTAAAAAAATGAAAGACCATGCTCAGGATTATTCATTTGGCATGAGATAGAGATGAAGGGTGAAGTTTGGCATCATTTACAATGACTCGGTTGCTGTTATGATGCGGTGTTTGATCTGAGGGTAGAGGTTGGCATGTTGGTGAAACAGATTTAAAAAGATACAAATTTAGTCTTTACATTAAAAAAATTGACACCCCCCCAAAAAATAATACAAACAATCATATTATTATTATTATTATTATTATTATTATTATTAGTATTAGTATTAGTACTAGTAAATTTATCTATAAATACAAATACATACAGGTGTGATCGAGTTTCGTTTGTAGAACTCATAACATTGCAAAGGTATAGTTAAAGAATTTGACAGTAAAATCTCTTTCTCTTAAGAAACTGTCTTTTTTGAAAGTAGAAAAATACTTTGGATGAAAAACATTTTGTATCCCCAGAGAAACTTTGGGAAACATCTTTCATTCTCACAAGGGTTCTAACTTTCCATTTCCTAACCTTATGAATAACAAAATGCTGTTTTGCTGTTATCAAGTCCATCTCATGTATTAAGAGGTCAGAGGTATAATCCTCGCGATTATATCTATACCGTGACGCCACACATTTACATCATGAAATCCGTGTGTGCTTGACATATTGTATGCTAAAGTGTTAGCATGGAGCCCATTGATGATTTTGGTGGAACAGATAAAGTTAGGACAAAGATAGTAGGCCCATCTCCCACAGGGTTTTAACATCTAATAGTAGGAAATCCACTGTTTGTAATTTGATTATTCAAATAATGACTGCCTATCCTTGTGTGTGTCAATTTCAAGGGCCCTGCTGCTGTGCATGATGGGTTCATAGGGATACTGTACTGAAATGTAATGGCGATATTCTTAATGTTATTTGCTGCTCTTGTGCTTCTTCTGCTTTTACAAATCAAAATGTCTGCGCCTCATCCCTCCTGTCTTGCTGTTAGTTTACACTTGTCTTTCCACGGTGGTCACTGTTTCTCATAAATGACCCACTGTGGCACATAATGTAACTCCCCTGTTTCACTGAAGTGATTCATTAATGGTGGAGACCCCCTCCTCTGGATTGATTTGTTTATTCTGACAAACCCGAGTGTTGCCGGGCAGATTGTGGCCACCAAAATCCCTGCTCTGCCAATGGAAATAAACCTAATGACCTTCGTTGCCTTGCCAACTTCTAAAGACACTACTGTGTGTGTGTCTGTGTCTGTGCGCACACACACTAATGGCTTGTCTTGTAGTTCTTTCATTTAAGTCAGAGTTATGAAGTGTTGTGGAGGCCTTTTAGGTTTTAACCTCCCTTGGCAGCAGTTAGGATCTGTATTACAAAGGTTAGGAGGCTTTACAGTCACTCATTTTTGCTTCCTTTTTTCTTATTGTACACATATGTACACACACACACACACACACACACACACACACACAGAAACACTTGTGTGACGCTGCGCTAGCCATGGCTTTATACATGAACTATACTCAAATTTAATCAAAAGCCCTAATGGGTTCTGTGTGGGACGTTCCCTGTGTGTGTGTGTGTGTGTGTGTGTGTGTGTGTGTGTGTGCGTGCGCGCACGTGTGTGTGTGTTTGTTGGCAGGCCAAAAGGGGGGCCTTAGAGGCAGCAGCAGTTGATTGGAAGGCACATGTGTGATGTGGCTGAGAGATCAAACGCACACTCTTGATGAATGTGAGAGTGGAGGGAGGGCAGCGCTCTTTTTCTCCACCTCTGATCAAGGTTGGGGTGTTCTCAGTTCATTACACAAACACACACACAAACACACGCACATGCACATACACAAACACTCCTTTTATGGAATGAGTCATTGACAGTAAGAACACTGGTCGAGCACTTTATATTTTGCCACTTATCTACATTTCTGCTGTGTATGTGTGAACGTGTGTGTGTGTGTGTGTGTGTGTGTGTGTGTGTGTGTGTGTATGTTTGTGAGCTTGTTGCCAGTAATGAGGTCAATCTCCTGTGTGGAGCTAAAACCTCTGTGTGTCTTTATCTCTGTTACATGGGCAGAGGATTATTCGCATCACCTCTCAGCACCACTTTCACTCCCAACCCTCTCCCACTCTACCACCATAACTACACACATTTAGCTTCTTCTGTTGCCATTGACTTACATTTTAAAACAATGAATTGATTCCAGAACCATACAGTGTATTGGCTGATATCTCCTCTTACTATTCCAATAAATCCATCTCAAAAAATACTCTTCGACATTATAAATATTAGAATAAATACCTGGTAAAAAATAAAATAAAATAAGCGAATCATTTTTGTCACACTTTAAATTAATTACATATATATATATGACTGGCTGAATGAACTCTCTGACTGCCAGCAGTTGTACCTGAACTTGAAAAACAGGTACAAGGTTTGTCCACCTGCTCTCGATCCAAGAGCAACTTCCTCTTGTCTCCTCAAAAGCAGCACAGCAGCTGCACGTTCCTGTAGAAACGATATCTATATTTTTGAAGTATTTGTACAGTGTCCCAGCTTTACCAAGATCAGGTTGTTTGTCTGTCTCCACTCCTATCTGGAGTGGAGCACTGTTTGAGTTCGATGCGCCGCTTGTGTTCCCGCGCATGCCCATGTGCTCCTTTTTTGTTGTATGGCCACACAAATATCCGCACACAGCCTGTCTTCACTCTTTGCAGTCTGTTTCACTATAATTGTTAACACCCACCCACCCCCGCGCCGCCCTCTGTTCGCTTCACACATGACATGGCCCACCTTTTCACCCATCTGTCGGAACTACCGCGTATGAGTGTGTGCGTCGGGAGCTGTCATGCGAGGCCGGAGCCGTGTTGATCAACGGGCCAAGCCAGTGGCATATGGCCATGTCCTGGGGTGCCGTGGCATGCAGGAATGCAGGATAGCAAACTGAACGGACAGAGGCTAGTGCACATACGGATACTGACGTGCCAACATTGCATATGCAACTCATCAAGTGGAGTTCCAAATACCCAATTCTCTCTTTCTCTAACCCCCTCCCCTCCGCATACCAAGTACTATCATGAGTGCCAACACCACTGTGACATCTCTGTGCAAAGTGTGGGAGGAGTTGTCTGTCGAGAATGTAAATGGGGTTTGCTGAAGTCTTCTTGGTCCGCCCCCATTTTGAGCAGCCAATACCAGCTCCTCGGGTTGCACAGCCGGGACGTACACAAAAACCACTCTGCTTCTCCAGACTGTTAGCATGAGAATCATAAGGTGCGAAAGGCGTCAGTTTCCCTCAGGGTTCAAGAAGGTCCAGCTCCAGCAAAATAAGGAAAAAGCTTACTTTCACCGTCGCTTTGTGTGATTGGTTGTCGCACTTGTGCTGTGCTTTCTGGAATAGAATTTAGTGTGCTCAAATCTGAATGGAATACACAACACACTCCTTGCTTTCCTCATCACTTATTCATATAGGTTGATTTAATGACTCTATGGTGTGCGTTTTCCCACAGTGTATGAGTGCTGACGCTTTATCTAATGGACTGGGTGTACGAGCCATCTCTTTCTGTGCTGCTCTTTGCTGCCCTCTTGTATGCTTTCTGTTTTCAGAAAGGCTAATATCATAGGCAGGGATTAGAGCATATTATTATTAACATATTCTGTCACCACATGTGAATGGCCACCTAGGCTGCTTACCCTCTGCCAGTAGCACCAGACACACTTTGAAATAACAATCCACTGATCTTCAATGATGACCCAGTGTGGCCCAACATTTTTCACTATGTGCAGCTATTTAGGTAAATGAATACCTATTACATTCAGTGTACCAATTTGAAAGGAATGCATTTTTACCCAAAATAGGTCCCCAAAAATCGTCGCTATATCTACAGTAACGATAATGCTAGCTAAGCACCTACCGAGACAGTTTTGGAGATTAGCTGCATTTACAGTAAAATCAAAATGAGGTGATCATAGTGAAAGCAGTCTACTTTGTTCTTTAATTGTGATCCAAGGTTTTCTCGAGAGCTGAAGTTGATTACATAATGCTAAGCACATTGGGAGCTGGTATGTGTTGATGTCGCATCTTCCTCGCTTCTGACATCATTAGTCCACTTCATGTACCTGAGCAATCAGCTGGAACATCTGGCATTTATCAGTTGTTGTTTCCTGTCATCTCTTACCTGCTCCCACTGAAAGTTTTAATGCCTAACCATGAATATATATATTCATTCTTTTGCTCAGCTGGGATTCAATAACATTTTGAATCAGTAATGAGGATCAAAATCAGTACAGTTCTCCTATCTGACTTTGCAAATTAGCAGAAAGTGCAGTGAGTCCATGCATGCACTTTCAGGTGTCACTTGTAACAACTGTAATCATTTGTAAAACTGAAAGCGAAATATTGGGATGCCTTCTGCTTTTTTTTTTTTTTTTTGCATATTTGACTCACTCACTGACAGTAATCCCCCACCCCAGCTCCTGTTTATTTTACATCTGTTTAATAAATTACTGGTATTTTATTTTCTGCTTCAGCAGCAGTAGTGATTTATTTTCTCGAGCATAATACAGACTTTTTCTCCAGATTTGAATTCAGTGATTTTACAGTTTTATAATGACGTTTACGATGGGATAGAACATGAAAGCAAGTAGAAGGGAGAACTTTGCATGGCGAGCGATAAACACTTCCGCTTCCTCTCAAGCCAGACATTCCTATTCCTGAGCAATTTGTTATTATTTTACATACAACTGAATAATTGTCTGTTTTGGGGGTGGGGGGGAGTGACTAGAATTTACTGGTGTTGTACTGTCAAAGAGCAGGCCAGTCATTGGAGGACCAAGTCCCTGGAAGAATATGGGTAAAACAGAAATAATTAGAAAGATGTTAATAATAAATAATAATAAATTAATAAAATCATATTTTTCATGGCTCCAGAAGCTGGGAGGCATGGTGACTTGCCTCAGCTTTATGACATTGCCCTCCACACCTTAGCTGCCATTTAATTATTAGCAAGGGGCGGTGTGTATGTGAGTTGTGTCAGTACTCAAGTCTTTTTGACACAAATGTGTTCTCTGACTCTCCCCTGAAGAAACAAAGGGAATGTGTGCATGTGCGGCTGCATTTGTGTCTGATGTTGAGCCTCAGAGCCATTGTTTCTCACACAGCGGGGCACAGGGTCGATTGCCAGTTGTGGAGCATTATCAGCCTCCCTGTGTTAGCTTGTTTGTGTGTGAGTGTGAGTGTGTGTGTGTGTGTGTGTGTGTGTGTGTGTGCAGACATGCTCTCAGCTGAGGGAGCTGGTTCACGGACCGGTCAGAGCCGCCTTATTTCCTTTTAATTGACTTAAGATGGGCAAACAAGACCTCAGCAAGCACACGGTACCCATTACACTCACATACGAGAAACGCACAACGCCAAGATGCACACTAATGAAGCACACATACTGACACACACGCACATACAGCCACAATTGCCTCTGCGTGTTAGCTACTTTACAGTTCCATCAGACTAAATGAGAGGGTTGTGTTTTCTCAGTCAGCACTGCTGCCTTCCAGCCTGCTGTGTTTCTGCCAGAGCTCATTCACTTAATCTTTTTGGTCACCTTGCTGCATATCGTCCACCTTGGTTTACCTACACATGTTTCACGCCAAAGTCACTATCGGGCGGGAAATTATCTTATACCTTTGCAATACTGAGTTGCATATGACTGGTGGCAAGCTTTCCGAAGCCCTCGCTACACGAGGAAGATGGAATGTTTCTGGATCGAAATCTTGGCCTTCGACAGGGGTTTCTGGCTTCAACACTTAGGCCTGTCCCTAACTATTATATGTTGACTCTTTTTCACATAGGATTTGACAGTTTCTGTCTTTTATTTACATTGCGAAAATGATCAATTTCAAAACTTAAACTCAAGCTAGCACAATGTTCAACTCCATGGCTGGAGTTCTGACCAGCAGAAGTCAGAGGAAAGAGGCTTCCATCTGCACAAGTGACCCCAGTAATACCTGTGCACAAAAACGCTAGATTCTGTATTTCTCATAATGCATCTTTATAGCTTTTTTTTTCTGGTAGACCCTTCCTTCCTTGTCAATTCCTTTTAAACTCCATACCCCTGTACTGTACTGTAATGCCGGCTTGAAATGAATTAGTGTTCCCCGGGTTTTTTCTTTATGTGAGCGGTGCCTGATTCATCTACCTGCTGCTGGAGGACGAAGAGAGAATCACTTTTTACAAACTTCTATCTATCAGCATCTTCAAGGGCCTGCTGCGTCTTTATCCATAGCTGCACTGAGCTTTGACGAGCTGCATGTCTCATCCACTCATATGCCCTCTCCAACCATGGATATGCATGCTAAGGGACCAAAAGGGCACACACACACACACATACACATTATATGGCCCGCAGAGATTTAAAACCAAATATTTTTTGTTTTTTATTTCCTTTTTTCTCTTGCAGGTTATTCCTAAAAAACAGAAGCTCCTCGCCCTGCAAATTACCATTTCAATTTACTTTTTCTTTGCTTTTTTTTCCCTCACAAGCATGCCTGTCATTTCCATTGCCCCTTCATCCACCCATTCGCCCTTCCCTCTCTCCCTCACTACCCAGTCATTGTTTTGTCATTGGTGTGAGAGAGAGAGAAGAGGACAGGAGAGACGAGGAGGAGAAGGAGGAAGACAGGAAGATGGCCAACTTTCTACTTTTCTGTCTTTCTGTTTGTCTGTCTGATCATTTTCGTCACAGCATGGCTCAGAAAATTAATTAATGAGAAACTACTTCTAATCAACAAATAATTTAACAGTAAACATTCAATAACACTACCCTGTCTCATACAAAACGCATGACTATCACACCAGAGACCGGGGTTCACATGTGGGCATCAGAGTCTTGTTTATGGTTTAGGCATCAAAGGCTCTTTAGTTAAGTTAGTTTGTGAAAGATGGTGGTTTTGATCAATTATTATTATTATTATTATTATTATTATTAATAATAATAATAATAATAATAATAATAATAATAATAATGTAATTAATCATGTTGTGTCTGCAGTCACAGTGAATGTCTGTCTGTATTAAAGCAGACCATGATCGTTTCTTAACCTTAACCAAGTGCTCTGGGTGTTGTAGATTGGATATGATAAAATAAATTATTTAAATAAATGTTAAAGGGGTTTGTAAAAACAGTTTTTAACATATTTCATTACTAAAGACAATTTCCCAAAGCCAGACAAATGTTTTCTTCTACCTCAGTTGCTGTCCTTAGGATGCTCTGGCATTAGTGATGTCATAACACTAACTGTTAACAGGAGGTAGTGTTAAATGGTTCAGTGCTGTGGAATCCCAAAACCTGTCATCCCTTTCCCGCTGCACCATCATCCTCTATATAGCTTACAGTCTTCAAGGCTGACCAAGATACTCGAGCTGTGTGTTGTCACAGTGTTAGTGCGCAGGAAGTCCTGTAGAAATAATTTGCTAACACTAAGCCCTGCAGCTATACATGCTGTTTTCAAACCTCAGCTTACTACCACTACTGAGTGCTGTAGAAAGGCAAAAGACAGGTTGTGGACTTACCTGAACCCTCGTGAATCAGGCTCACTCTTCACCATGTTTCCACTGTCTCTCTTCACTCAAGCTGATTGGTGGAAACTAGGCCCAGCGTCAATGGCTGCATCACCAGACCTGCCCTTGTAGCTTACAGCTCTGAGATGGTTTCACTTCTTTATAGGTGACGTCATATAAGCACAGCTATAAGGACAGGCCTTGGTTTAGATGGTAGTGAAGGCTGTCAGCTGTTCCTCGGGTTGGTGGTTCAATACCCCCAGCTTCTCAAACCCAGCTGCTGGAGATACACCAGCCAGGGCGTTTTTAATGCTGGTCCAAAGCCCAGATGAAATGGGAGGATTAGCATGAGCAACCTATTACAAATCAGAATATGTAGATGATCACCCCTAACAGAGGCAGCCATAAAGGGAAGATATCAAAAACACAAGCAGAAACTGAGCTAAACCACTGAAGGCTATTTAGGGTCTTGACAATAGGAGTTTTCAGCTGTTTCTCAGCACATCAGCATCATTCATATCACACGTTTTCTTCCTTACTCTTTTGGTGTCTGTCTCTGACAGGCTCGTTTTAGACTAGAAAAAAAAACTTTTTCCCCAAAAAAATTCAAAAATTTGAATCGGGCTGTTTTGACTTTGCATTCAATTAAATAATGTATTCATTTCCAACAGTGACTACTTTCACAGGGTGGTGATAGTCCAGTCTGTTCATTACATGACTCACCATCATCATAAACATATAACAGAAATAGTAGCGCACAGAAATGTTGCGATGTTTAATTTTGGTCTGAGAAACTACGCTGAGCAACCACATATATTTACTGTCAGCCACCTGATTCACGGTTTGATGGAGCTCTCATGCAGGCATTGATGTAGTCTGTACAGTGTGCCATAATTTGTTCAAGTCCTGAGGTCATTGAAACTGTCGAGGTGTGTGCTTAAAATCAAAACAACCATCACTGCAGTAGAAGTAACAATGAAGCGCAATTATTTTGTAGATTAAGAATGCAATTTGATACTGTATTCATTGGTATAGTTTAGACTAAACTTTTAGCATGGAGCCCAGGAGCATATGGGAGATTTAATAGAAGAGATTTCTCCCCTACTTTGTGATGTTCTCCTATTATTGTACATACGGTATGTGTTGATATAAAATGACTGTATGTCAGACCATTAGTGTTGCACTTTGAGATCATGTTTGGTGGTTTTTCAATAACTGATACATTTATCCTGTTTCTAATAACCACTTAAAATCCTTCCAGTTATATTTCTCTGTATATCTATAAAACCTAATTTCATTTGCAAACCTGCTTTGGGCTATTTGTATTGTTTCCAGTGAAAGTTCCTCTCATACATTAAACAGTGTATGTTTTACCTTGTGCTGGGAGTTTTGAAGTGTGTGCCTGGACCTGCGTACAGCCACCCGCACTGCATCATCTTTTCTCAATCCCAGCTCATTTGAGCATCACGACAAACTTCTGTGTTGTGTGTGAGGACAAAGGACAACCTCACGTCACGGCACGCTGTGTTTGTGTGACAGCAGGCACATAATGAGAGCCAAGACTGGTGTTTGTGTGCTTGTGCGTTTTGTATTATTTATGTATTTGGATGAAGGCGTGTTTGAAGGGGGATCTTTGGGGGTCTTTGTTTAAACTAAATAAATAACTAGTTGTGGGATGCGCACACACACACACTCAGATGCATACTCAATGGAATTTAATTTTCCAGTTATTTAATATAGTATGTTTTGATTTATTTTTTTATGATACATTCACATAGTTCACTGTATTTTCATCGTTCCAGTATTTCCAGATGTTGACAATGTGGTAACATTGTATTATGACTCATAGCTTTCCTCCTTACCTCTCCAATTTATTTTTCTTTAAATTATAAGGTAGCGTTTCTTTAGTAGCCCTACTGCTTTATTTCTTTCCATGTTATTCTTTTTCGCTATGTGTTCTTGTATGTCCTGTTTTCCAGAATAACTCCCCCAGCACTGAGATTTATTACTCTACATGTGTATAAAACTTCATTGTGTACAGTGTGAGGAGTTTTTACGTACGTTATTAGTAAGCAGAGGACATTTTTTCTTTTAAGGGATGCATGTACCCGTGAAAGGGAGGACTGCCATCACCTGAAAAGTTATTGTCCCGTAAAGAGTGACTGTCCTCACCCATATGTAAAGTCATGAGTCCCCGTATACTTGTTAAAGTGCATAAAAAGCTACATTACCTGAGTGAGTGCTGTAGCATGAATGGGACAGCAAATTACCCAAAATCTCAGACCAGCCCCCATGTGAGCTCTGCATAAATACAACGTGAATGAAGTGCAAGACTGCGTAGCCTATGTGTTTAATTAACACGTGCGGGTACCAGTCGAATCGAGAGGCTTTTATATTAATCAGTCCAGAATATCAGAGGTAATTGTGGGTGTGGGTAATCAAATATGGGAGGTACACCTAATCAAAACATCAAGTTCAAGTGAAAAGTTGTGCACAAGACTTACCTGAACATGCATCTACTTATTTTAACCCACAGTACAACATACAGTATTGATGAAGTGCTTAATACAAATAATAGGTATGTCTTTAAATATTTACATAGAAGGAACTACTACTTACTATATGTATCGTAGCATTTGGTTGTAAAACTGTTAGCTTTATGCTGCAGTACTTTTTAATGATTGTTTACCAAGATGTATGCCGTGGTAAACATTTGGCCACCATGTCCGTTAGCAATTATTTTACAGTGTTATTTTTCATGTGCTGCTCATTTATAGTTCAAAGCTGCACTGAGCAAAACATTTCTGGCAACAAAGACCACCCAGCTTAAGAACGTTCAACTAGTTAACTCTGACTGACAGAAGGAGCCACATTGATTCAGGAGGCCTGAAAACCTGAACCCTACAGACACCCTGTGTCCCTGAGTTCACATTTCACAGTGCACAAGTTGGCATTGAACTCCTCTCCCAATCTGAACCATTACTCTCCACTTTGTAATCAGCTCCAACAATTATAACCTCGCAGTGCGCCTCTGATTGCTGTCCGGGTGTATTTTGGACTGTTCTGGGAATCCAGAAAAAACTGATACTGGTCCCAGCAGGACTCTAGGTTACGCACATTTACAGTAACCCCGTCTGTCTGTGTTTGTGTGGGTTGCTGCTCGTTTGAAGTTCTCATTCCCCACCAAATTACAGTGCTGCCATAATGAAGTATTACCATGCGATTCCAAGGCAGACCAGTACAAAGAGTTCAAATGTGTGGGAGGGTGTGTGAGTGCTGGACACTTGAGGTGAAAGTTCAAATGGGATGCCCAAGCTTTGCCAAAGTGTGTGTGTGCCTGCCTGTGTGGGGTATTCTTGTGTGTGTGCGTGTGTGTGTGTTTTATGTGTTTTATGATGCAAGTAGAAAAAAATAGCTTTTGTCTGCGATGAAGCCCCACTGTGCCAAGGCAAGTGTTTGTATGTGTAACAATGCGTATGACTCTAACCTTGCACTTGCGTGAGTCTCCTCCCAGTTGTGTTTCTAAATGTGTGGATCCACCAGCCAGCTGTGACAAAGCTCAGTTTGAGCCATCTCTCTCTCTCTCTCTCACACACACACACTTGGAGGTGCAGGCATCTTTGGCTGCAGGCTGTGCTGGCCTCACCTACGGCCTCCCTGGCCTGCTGAATGTTGCATGAGGCCCAGCCACCTCATACATAGTGCATTAGCACAAACATGCCATCAGATAAAATACATAGTGCATTGGCACCTGCGCTTGCCTGCACTAACAAGCATCCAATCCATTTTTCACTAACACATGCAGCGGGATGGCTGCTTTAGGACAGGGAAGTAGACTGGGAGTAGTGGGTGGGAATGCTTTTGTTTGTCTGTTGGCGATGCTGAAACTTGTCCTTTATCTCCCATACGGCACACTTCACTACAGGCTTGTAGGATTTTTGTTAAGTTGCTTTTACTTCTGCTGCTAATGTGGAGTACTGAGCATTTACTTAAAGTCGCACTAGCAGATGTACAGTGGCTGAAGTCAGTGATGTGAAAAATGGTGATCAAATTGATAAACCAATAAATAGTTATCCATGAACCCTAAACCATAAAACCATACAGATTAGTTTTTTTAAATTGTATTTATCATTAGTCTCTTTCAGCTGATAATTTTCTCCATTCATCACCTTGTGTCCAGCACCAGGAGGCACCTGATGTCTCTGATAAAGCAATGACACACTACTTGCCCAGCACCAAACATTCGACATGGAGAGTTAACCTTAGCTACTGAATATAGTCAAGCATTTAGTGCAGGAAGAGTTGTGAATACAACTGTTTTCAGTTTGCCCCCAAGTGTCCAAACAGTCAATTAATGCTACTCTTAAGTAAAACAGTAGGTTTAGCATGAATAGTAACCCAAGCTTCTTACAAATAGCTGATAGCTGTTGAAGGTACTTGAGCCTTTCTAGCCTCCAGCTCCATCCTCATAGCACACAAGATGCTGATAGCAGCCATGCTGTCGCTGTGGCTGCTATCAGCTAACATATCTTGCTCCCCGACAGTGACCTATCTTGCTTCTGCATTATGGCTATCGTGCTAACAGCAGTGGGCCATGCGCCCTTTAGCAAGTATCCCCTACAAAGCAGAGTCTCCTAAATGAAAACCATTCCCTTCTGCCTGCTTCCCGAGCTCTGCTCAGGGACAGGAGCCGTGGGGTCAGCAGCTGGTGGAGGATATGGCAATTGTTTATGAAAAAATGCTTTCTCAAGCCCACCAAAAACACACATTTGGGGGGAGAGGTGGGGAGAAACCCTCTGCCCCTGAACAGCCAACAGCTGGGAAGGGTTGGGAGTAGCCTGGAGGCTGGCAAGTCGTCCCCTCCCCAGTCCAGATGGGGGAGGTTAGACTGAGGCTAGCTGCAGCCTACCCTACCCCCTCCCCAGTCTCCCCTCCACTTCCCAAACTTCCCATTCCCATTAAGGGGAGGCTGAAGATTGCGGAGGAAGGGAAAGGAGGAAGAAAAGCAAAAGAGCATGACTGCTCTGTTTTTCACCCCCCAACCCTCCCTCCGTCCTCAGCCTAATCAAATAAAGCAGGAAGCTTCCGAGACGGAAGAGCAGTGTTTATTGATATTTGCGTGAGCTCCTTCACCCCCTGTCCTGTCCCTGCTGTTTATTTTCTATCCACCACTTTTGAAAATCCTGATATTGTCAATGTTGTTGGCTTATACACATTTCTAACGCAATGTTTGAAAAGTACTGAAGCATACAGGTTATGTTTTCTTATGTTTCTTTCAGCTTCTTACAGTATACCATTATCTTAAATTGAGCCTCTGGGAAATTACACACCAACTCGACATCTGTTGCAAAATGGCTATGACCAGTCCATTTATTGTAATAAGAGGGTGTCATATGAAATGAAATGGCCTCAAATAAGAATTGATGACCCTTTCCATCTATATCATTGGTCGGGCATAAAGGCCTGCACGCTGCTCATACTGGAGCCAAGAACAGCCTGTTGAGAGTATTGGGTTACCACTCTGTACCTTTTAGTGCTTAAAAAGTTGAAATAGCATCTTTAAGTAGCTCACAGACTCAACTCAAAAGTGTCCTTTAAGTGGAAAACTGCTGGGAACAGGATAGGGTTCTTAATTCAGATCTTATGGAGAACCGTTCCAAGAGAGAAGCTCCAATATCCAGCACCATATCATGCTAAGACACTCTTCTGCACTTAGCGCCATCATAAGTCCTCAATTGGACTTGAAATTGATTAGCTCCATACATGTCTTAGCTGTTTGTCTTACATGTCATAACTGTTTGACCAATATTGAAATAATAAACATTGCGGTAGAGTGCTGAACCCAAGTCAAACCCCCAACACTTCCTATGTAAGCGCATGAGCATAGACTCCAGCAAGTTTCAAACTTTTATAAGGCCATGTAAAACCTAAGAATAACCACTGAGTAGTTTTACTGATGTAAAAATCTTCTGCACAACCATTTGAAAGGAAACCATATTAATTTTAAAGCATCATATTTTTTCGCACTCTTTATTGTTGTGATACGCGGTGTCGAAACAGATTGTAGGTTAGAATGCCAAAGTCGGATGTCAGTTTTCCGAGACCAGTATCCAGTAGTCATCGTTTCAACCCTTGTAAAACCAGTTTGGCACTGCTTAGAGCATCTGGTGTTTGAATGGTGTGGTGATGAGAAGTTGCCTTGAGTTACAAAGGGAAACTTTTTTTTTCTTGAGCTGCCACTGTGAGAGCCTGTCTTGTTATTTTCAATGGTTCTTTTGTTGGAGGTCATTGAGAGGCGACCGCTTCATTTCCCCTCAAGCCATCCATGTGTGTGTGCACGTGCTGCTGCTCTCTGACATATCACTCGTCATGCCATTGTGTGTGTGCATACGTGTGAGTGTTTGTGGGAAGACGCTGGTAATCCAAGCCTATACCTGCAACCCTGTGGGCTCACTGCTGACTGCTTCCTAAAGGTCAAAACCCATGACCTCTGGAGTCCAGAGCAGATCAGTGTCCTGGGGTGCTGTTGTCTCATTCCTGCAGCCATCCCAACATACATAACAGAGAACTTCCCGTCCACTCACATACACACATATACTATGAGGCTATCAGGCAGGAACAAATTGTGTGTGCACAACCTAAATATAGACACACACTTGGATTAATGCAAATCTTTTTGGAATTATGTAGTTTTAAAATATGCCATCCCACCCGTAGGCCACTTCGGCCTTGGCAGTGCTGGACTCAGTCTTGACACAACCATGACAAATGAAACATCTATGAAAGCTCTGAGTCCCCTGATTCTGTGTGTGCAAAGCTTTTGAGGTTCACCTGATCACTGCAACAGCTGTTGACCCAAATTAGTTCACACTTGTGGCTATGGCTCCAAAGGCGTATTCATACAAAAGGTACAGCAGGTCCTAGGCCCTATTTGTACCTGCCATTAACATGTGTGTTGGGTGGTCCAGTCACAAGTGGACAGCAATGTCATTTCACGACTGGCATTTGAATGAGTGACTACTTGTGCTTGGATCTCACTGCCCTGCTCTATATGCAAATATGTACGTCGGTTCTGTTTGCAGAGATCAAAACGTTGTTGTTTTTAACCAGTGGGAGGCAGCAATACACTTCCTGTGCCTAATTTGCTGGAAATTTGAGAAGAAGAGGAAGACATTAAAACAATACAGACTGGGTCTGTCAATGGTGTGCTCCAAAATCACCCAAGATGTTGGTCACACTCGTAAAATATTTCAATGGGCTTTTCAAAACTGTCACACTTTCAGAAGTCAGGTCACAGGATTCGTGCAATTTGTATTTGTTTGTGAAGGAGTTTGTACTTACGCTTACACAGAGGACATAAGTTGAGAGGGCGGTCCTTCAGTGTGGCTCAGTATGTATTCCCATTCACCCTGTTATTAGATTGTGGCCAAAGGCTGCCACAGGACCTATGTTAATGCCACGTATAGACAGGGCCTCATATTCCTTTTTAATGCCAGAAAACAAAACCATATATTTCTACCTAGTTTTTCTCTCTGTAAAGTTATATCTTTTATATTGATTCTGACTTTTTGGTTGTAAAATTTGAAGAGTTGCCTTTCAAAGCAGACGAAGCTCAACACATACGTATATGTACTGTATATTTACACACACATGCACATGTCCTGGGTAAAAATATTTGTAAAATATAATTAGGAAGTAATAGAGGTTGGACTGAGAGGGGTGACAGTTGCAAAGTCAGGAGTCTGTGTCGGAAAGGCCTCAGAGTGATGTCATGTGTATGTACCAGTATGTGTAAAAAAAAAAATATATATATATAAGAATGGCAGTCATTCAGGACTTTGTTAAAACAAAAGCAAAACAAAAGGCTCACTTTTCTGTACCACAAATATACTGAGGCATTTCCAGCTGTGCAACACACACACACACACACACCTCCTGTTTTCGACGAACATAGAAAAATGGAGAAAAAAACAGTTTTGCAATTTGGACATCACTTCATATTACCTCAGAGTAGCCTTCCTTAAACCCCAGCTGTTTGTCACTTTACAATACACGCGCACACACACACACACACATATATACACACATGTAATTTTACCCTTCCAGGTCACCCCCTCAGCCTGCACTCCTCCGATCCCGTCACCTATTAACATATGTAAGAGTGACAAGGTCTCACCTTTAATGAGAAAAGCCAGGCCGCCCTGCAAGTCCATTAGCCTTCAGCCATGTTGAATTAGACACAGCACAGCCCTGTGCTTTCTTACACTGCTGTGTAACACTCAGCAGTGCTGCTCACTTACACAGTGATGCCATGTCATGTATTTCTTACCTGAACTTTAAATACAGAAGCATCATATTCTATTATTTGTCATTTATTGAATGATATTGATATGATAATTAGTGCTGTTTGGATACTTTTTCAAATATTTCTCAATATCTAACTCTATCTGGAAAAAAAACAAATAAAAAACCAAACACAAAACAAAACAGGCCTATAGGCTGCCTAAGCAGCAACTTACTGTGATCCCTAGTTAGGTTTTAATGATAGGCAACATATAGCAGCTGTAGTCATTATTTCAGGAGCAAAGGAAAATCATGTTATGAGGAGAGTTATGTGGATAGATTGTACAACAGAATACTGGACCTCGATACAGGATGCTGAATGCTGTTTGTTTCCTGTTTGAGACCAATACTTGTCATTGTTTCTTTTATCCATGACCGACCTACAACCTCAACTACATGTTGACTGTGTAACCATGGCAACAAAGGTCCTCTAACCTTAAAGAAGTACTTATATTAATAATTAAACCAAACCCACCATCTTTTCCAAAAAGCTAACCAAATCATGATCATGTTGCATAAGCTTAATCATGTTTTTATTAGAATAACTATAATGACAAAGGTCCAATATTCCCGCTACTGTAAGGGCACCATTTCAAGAGACAATCGACAACCAAACTTATCGTGCAGGTTGGAAGACTTCAAAGAAAGTGATTCTGCTAGTTATTCTAAAGCAATATACTAATAAACATATCTCTGTATCTGTTATGTAGCCCCTCAGTTTAGCCCCTGAATATATGAAACAGGCAGTCTTAGCTCAGCCCAATTTTTTGTCTGGCCAAACATTCATTAGCCTGCTGAGACACACCCCATGTTTATGAGCACCACCTCGTCCTCTCAGTGGTGTGGAGGTTCTGAAAACAAACTGTAAATGTGCATGAACATTTCTGAGCCCGAATCTTATCTGGAATCTGAGAGGACAGCACAAACATCCGCAGCAACAGAGATTACAGCAGGGCTCTGAGCTTTTGTTTTGCAGGGATTACTTTTACATATGTTCATCTCATTATTTTGTAACGTGGGCCACATTATGGATATCTGACATAGTAACATATATGGTCTGTATTAGTCTTATACTCTCTGACATTATGTTTGTGATTATTGTGCTATTATGTCAGATACTATGTAACATTAATACATTGTAATTGCATTTAAAAAATCACAATCACAAGTCCACATAATCACAAGTACCATGAAGCAGTTTCATGGCACTGTAAAATTAAATTGTGCTAATAGGACAAGTCTACTGAGTGGGAGTCCAGCCTGTGTATATTGCCGACATACTGTAGTTGATCATTTTTCAGTCTGAGGCTGGTTCAGTGGCAGGCTACTGTTTTACAGAACACAAATCATTATTTAGACCCAAAACTCTGATTGAAAATCCAGACAGGAATCACAAGGTTTGGTGTTGGCAAGGAAAGCCCACTAAACAGGACAAAATTATAATTAATGCCTATTATCACTTGGGATCACATCCATGCCTTCCCGGAAATTGTATTAACAAACAAAAAAGGGGAAAAAAAAGAAAGGAAATGAAAGAAACAGTAATTGTTGCTGTATCTTTCATGTGGCAAGCTAGTAACTCACTCAGGGCTTATTATCTATTTAACTTTGTTAAAGAGCAGTTGATCATTGTTGGTTTGAATCTCATAAGTCTTGTTACCTTTACCGAAATATAAACTGTGCACTTGATAGACATGTTCAGCATCTTATTTTTATGTTTTTGCTATTTAATTTCATCATCGATACAACCATGGGAAGCCATGACAATACATTACTTTCTTATACACAGTGTTACACTGGAAATATATTGACTCAGTACTTTAAAATACAATCCTAAACTAAAAGGTGGAGATTTGAAATGCTACAGCATCAACAGCATCAGCATCAAAAGTATGAGGTTTATTCCTTTGTACTGAAATATATCAAAAGTGCAGTATAGAGGAAAAATAACTTTTAAAAAAGAAGAAGAAGAAGAAAACCAGTGGTCAAAATATTTACCATTAATGACACACTCAGTTGACAATGCATATATCTATATTTCCTTACTTTAATTTGCAGTTTTAAACTTCTCAGTCTCGCTGCAGATCTTCCACAGAAAACTAGGTTCTCTGTAAATGAGCAAATTACATTTGCAGAGCAAACGGAACGAGCAAATTACACTGTGATAAATTAAATCACGCTGCAATTTGTTCTTTCACTTGTTACTGCTACCTCTTAAGGCTGAAGAAGAAAAGACAAAGTAATTTTCGAATGCGCAAGTACAGTTTCCATATGCATCTGCAAATGTGTATAATCTGTGCAATATCATAACTGATTTCAGAATGGTGGAAGCTCAGTCAAGGACAGCTTGACAGGCACACTTGTGGCTAGTTAGTCACCCATCACATATCCTAAGATTACCCACAATGCTCATATACAAACATCCAAAAGATGCTGCACAACCACTTGATGGTTGAAGAAAATGTAGCAAATGATTCTGTACTCTTACTTTAGTAGGATTTTAACCACTGGACTTTTAACTATTGTATACCATTGTATTGGTAATTTTTTGAAGTAAAAGATCTTTGTACTTCCTCCACCTCTGGTGCCGACATGTTTTTTCTGGCCTTCAAAAGCTGTTCACAATGACACCTTATTTGGAGTAACTGAACAAACCCTTTAGCTAGCAAACCTGTGCTTGGTGGTCAAGCAGGTAAATCCTGAAATCACTGTAATTAAGTCACTTTACAATGCTCATTGTTTCAGGTGATATAATTATGGAGTTTTGTGGTTATTTACCTAATGTTCTGAGCACAGATGCTAACAAACAGAGCATATGGAATTACTTCACAAGCTGTAAGGCAAACCTTGTACTGTATGTTGTGTGTTTTCTGAGAATTCTTCTCGGGTGATGCAAGGCATGCGTGTGTGCATGTGTATGTGTGTGTCTGTTTGTGTGTCTTCCCTGTTTGCTCTGTGAATCCGCCTGTAAACAGACACCTATGAGCAGCTGGGCACTTGGCTCCTGCACAACTCCCTCACAGAGAGGAGAGGAACTCATGACCTCCACACACACACACACACATACCCAGACCAAGTATGCATGTGCACCAACAAGGGCTACATCGCCACACACAGACACACAAACATCCATAAACACACAGATCCACTTGACAGCACACTCTCACACAAACACATTTCCCTCAGCTCCCACAGGAGACAGACGCTGCCATGTTTACTGCCTCGCCGGAAACTTTCACAGGAACAAGCAAAAGACCAGCACCTATCTCTCTCTCTCTCTCTCTCTCTCTCTCTCTCTCTCTCTCTTCTCGCTTCTTCTTCTTCTTTCTCTATTGCCTTTCTTCCAAACTTTTTTCCTTATTTTTTTTTCGGACATCTCTACATCAACACTTTGGTCAGTTTATTTGTCCAAGGCAACAGCTCAGCAAGTTTTATTGCTCTCCAAATCTAAATCAGGAGGGGGCGAAGGGGACAGATTTCCGGATGAACACGCCAATGGACACACTCAGGAGAATGTAAACCGGGCTTGGAGCATAAGTGATAACAAATAAGAGATGTGCTCTAGCTGTGAGCCGTACACTCCAAATGTTTTTGTTTTTGCTCTAAAGGACACAGAGGAGTCTGGCTGGAGCTTCAGCCAGGAAAACACTCCAGACGCTTCCAAACACTGTCGTTCACTCTGTCTCTCCCTCAAGAGGCGGCTTGTCCCGGCCTTCACTCACTCAGGCTTTTTTTTTCTTCTTTTTTTTTCATCAGTGGCTGGGGTACTAGATCTGATGATTCACTGTGAATAGAGCAGGAAGAATAGGATGGCTCCCTGGGGCCAGGAGAACTAGTTATTTTCCCCATTTATAAAATAATAACAAGTAGACTTTTATTAATTAAACGGTCCTTTAAGCAGCTATAGTTACATTGTGGGTTTTCCTCGTATTCCAAAGAAACGAATACAAGGAAACAAGAAATTGTTGGAAATGCAAAAAGTCCTTGGCTAAATAGAGCAGAGCCTCAGTGGACATATTGAAAAATACACCATAATAATCTGAACTAAACAAAATTACAACTGTTCCATTCTACAAAATGTGCATTTTATTTCTTTCCTTTTTTATCTTACTTGCAACTAGCTGTAATTCATTGGTTGAACAATTCTGAGATAATTCTGCAAGATACACAGTGGTCATGTGTAGTTTCTTATTTTAAACTGTGGAGTCAAAGATTCAGGTAGAGGAGATCATTTTCATGTGAACTGTCATGAAATGTAATCTCACTTTTAGTGTCTTTTAATGTATGATATTATGGCACATGTACACAAAGACACACACATACTGACTGCCCTCTCTGGTTGTGCACACACACACACACACACACACACACATAACATGCCCCCCTGTTAGTGATGGTCAGGAACTTCTAATTCTCTGCATGCGCGTCTCCTCTCGCTCTCTCTCTCGCTCCCTTCTCCGGCACCCTCTTTTCCACCCTTCTTTACCGCACCCTCATTTAAAGTCTCTCTCCCCCATATCCTTTTTTTCATTACTCTTGAACAAAGTCTTTCTTTATCACCACTGCCAACAAAAACCAGCTCTTTTTCCCCATCAGCATCAACAGCTCTCTGTAATAACACTCCCGATTTGCCGCCGGTTGGAAACTTTCATCACTGCATATCAAAGACAGAGAGCAAGATTGAGAGAGTGTGTGTGTGTGTATGTGTATTTGCACTTCATGGTGTGATTGTCTTTAGTTTGTCACATGTAGATTTAGACCGCCGTCGTTGCTTTAGATGGTATGGGACTGAAGAGTATCTCCTAATCATCATTTAGGATGCGCATGCGAATTTACTGTAAATCTGATTCACGCACTGATTCTGTCTACAACAAAACTGAGTACACCCCTTGTCAACTGTCAACATGTAACTGTATTTGTTTTTAACTAAGGAGAAAGGTTAGATATATAAACTATTATACAAGGGGGTTGTAATTAAGAACCAACTACAACAAGTCAGTTTCTATAGAGAGAGTCCAGTTATTATTATTATTTTGGTTAATATTCGGGATGTCTACCTTCTATTTTTAATGACACATTCAATCCTCCTGGGCATGGATGATACCGGTCTTACAAATCTGTTCTGCCATTCTTCACAGATGATTCTTTTCAGCTGCTCTTTGCTGGAGGGGTTTAGTTGCTCTACCTTCTGCTTCAAAATACTCCAGAGGTGTTCTGTTGGATTCCAGTCAAGGGACACCAGTGTGTTTGGTGTCATTGTCTTGTTAGAAAATTCCTCTCCTGCCAAGCTTATTGAGACTTTTCATTCAGAATTTGAGTAAATAAACTTGTAAATGTCATTTCAACTACACAGTTTGCTCTCATGCAGCCCCACATCAACACACTCCCACCTCATTGTGAGCCGTTGTTTTGGATGCCGTCCGTAGAGGCTTTTCATTGCAAGGTTGTGTAAATAGCGAACCCCGGATGGCATTGTTTTTCAAGCATTTCCACTGTGGCTTCAGATTGCATAGGGATTCTGCAGTCTTTGCTGGAGTTGGCAGAGTTGTGACAATTTCCCAAGCTTTCCAGAGAAAGAGCTGCTCAGGGGGAGCAACTCAGGGCAGACTGTCTCTGCTGCAGGTCACATTTTATTTTATATGTTAATTTTTCAGCAACTTCAGATGATATTTCTTGCTGTTTCTTTTTAATAAAGTCCTTGAGCAAAGGCTTTGGTTTCATCCTAGCAGGTTAGCACAACAAACACCAAGTACACCGACCATGTGATAGATATGACCATATACTGTACATGATTTTCTAACAGCTACATTATATTCTGTTATAAGCCCTTTTGCATTTGCATTTCCATATACTCCTAAAAGGGTTACATGTAGGTGTTACTGATCACAAGTACATATTGTGTTGCAACTGAGCCATAATTTGTGTCAACACTCACTAATCCAGTCACACAAAAACAATTCAGTTTCAAGAACACTGAATTATGAACAAACTGTAGCATTCTGTAAGTGTCTCCCTAGCCTGACTTTTAAGTTTGGAGGTAAACATGATGCTTGTTCTGTCCGTACTATATTGTTTATTTGTCGTTTTATTAAATTTATACATAGTTACACATTGCCTTTATTATTATTTTTGGGGTATTTTTAGCATGACAAGAACAACGGGATCTCATAGGTTCATTGACATCTCCGTGACCCTTAATGCACAACACACTCACTGCTTCTGCATTTGTGTGAACCAATGCTCTGGCGGTGTTGCGATGGGATGGGGGCGTTGCTCCAGGGCCAGGGTGAACTTCCTGCTAAGGTGTAAGGGATAAACAGAGAGAGGGATGCTGGGAAAGGGCGAGGCCGTGTGAGGAGATGAGAGTCTGAGCCCAGCTTAGACAGCCTCCTTTCAGAGGCTCCTGACATCCCTACCGGCGATCATATTCTCCATAGCCTTAACACAAAACTCTCCCTCCCGCTCTCACACTTTTTTTTCCATGCTCCTCTCCGTGTCCCCCGTTCCAACCCTGAGCGCCGCCTTTATGGAGGGCGGTTATCGGACCACTTGTAAAAGCCTCTATCCCTTTCATTCTCTCTGGCTTCAGCGTGCATCAAAAGCAGAGGCTGTTTAACAGCGCTGCAGGCCACTGCGGGTCACGGCAAAGGACAGGCTTTCTGAGTGTGGAAGTTCATAGGGCCTTGTGTGCGAGCACAGGCTGAGAACAGATTTTGATACAGGAAAAGAGTGATATTACAACACAACAGAAGTAAAACATTTTGCACAAAAAAAGTTGCTAGATTAATGCATCACTGTAACTATTATCTAACGCAAGCCACAACAATGTCTTATTGACAGAATGAAACAGGTTCATGGTAAATGTGATTAGATGCGACACATTATGATTTCAGATAAAGAGAGATAGTAGCCCATGTGTGTCTTTTACCTCTGATGTTATTCACGGTACACTTTGTTAGTTTGAAATATTTATTTTACAGGGTTTGTGAAACTGCAAGAGCTTCACCCGCCCAACATTTTATTATGTAGTTCCGATTAGCTGAAGCATGAGATCTGATATATGTTGTCTTGAACTTCACCAAGAAAGCCATGATACCTCACAATGGTGTGAAGTCTATTTCAGAAACTTCTTTAAAACACAGGACCACAACATTGCACTTAGAACAACTAAGAAAATTTTACATTTTACAAGGGCCCAGATATCAAATTTGTGGAATGGATGCTTTTAGGATTCTGATTATGACTCTTTCTAATTAGTTACTGCTATACTTTCCAGTTTTTGATTAAGTTATGTTCATTTTCATTTATGGTTGACTCTTGGACTAATCGTGTGATTCCTCTTTGTCTCTTTTCCACATGGTGTCTTCATGTCCTGGTCTCATGGTGATACAGGTGAGTGCCACACACAGACACACACACACACACACACACACACACACACACACACAGCTGCATGACAATGAACCACACAGTGCTCTCTCTCTCTCGGCCCCTCCTCATTTTCTGTCAGGCCCTCAACACTCCCACCAAGGGACCCTCCATTCTGTCCCAACACCCTGTCATTATTTTAATCAAATGCAATTACCGCCGTTCTTGGGACAATTGAGTTTTGTTGACTGCCCTTTTTCTGTTACCCCTTGTCCCTGCCCCAGCCTGCCCCCCGCAGCCCACCACAAAACACATACACAACAACTGTCCAAGACAAGAATTAAAAGTCGAAAAGTCAGGGCAGCCATGTGGGCTTGAGAGGATGGGGAGGGTCAGGGATTGAAAACACACATTGTACTGGGGAAAGGGGGAGGGTGTCGTTGCAGGGGTGGAGAATTTGATTGAAGTGTTAAGGGAGACTTGTATTTGGCTGGCCTGTCAGGGCCCAGTGCAAAGTGTGTGTGTGTGTGCCTCTGTGTGGTTTTATCGTGCCATCCAATTCTTTTGGTTGAGAGGTGGGCGAGGGGCAATGGGGTCTTAAAAGGCCGTATGATGCCCTTTGTGATTAGGTGTTGCAATATGCAGCTTTGACTCGGTCCTGGCCCCTCCCATTATGTTTGCATGACTGTAAAATATGATTTCAAATCGTCTCAGAATGAAGGGGAAAATTGGTAAATGGTGGAGGATGCTTGTGTGTGTGAGGGGGGTGGGGTGGGGTGGGGGGGGCTGCATTTGGGGGTAGGGGTTCAGCTGCTGAAAAGCCTCCTGTGTTGTAATCAGCAGGCTGAGCCCCCCAGGATGGGGGAAGGAGAGTAGGATAAAGACTGTAAGTGTTCTGAAGATGTGACCACCGCACCGCTGCTTCTTTTGCCTTGGGGGCACTAGAAAAGTCTTCACAGATCTGTCATTTGCCAGACACAGACCCCAACACCCAATATCCCCACCCACCCACACAGACACACACACACACACACACACACACACACGTACAGTACATCCCTGTTCTTCCCCCAGCAATCCTCAGGATTCTTTCCTGTAACTTTGGGTGACCTCCACCCCAGTCCAGACACACAATAACCCAGCAGATCCCTCAGCAACCCCCTCCTTGTGTGAGAGGACTTAGCCAGTGTCTCAGAAACTTATGACTCGCCTTCAGGTAGACTGCAACTATGTGTAAAAGATAAAGAGGTCAGGTAAGAAGCCAAGGAGGAGTGAGAGAATGCTCGCCCTGCACAATGAACTCCAGCAAGAAGTCAATATACTGTATGCAAGACACACCAAAGGGTGGGGGAATTCCTCATGCATGGCCACTAACCAAACATGAAATGTTTATGTTGTCCGTGTGTGGGAGGGTGTGGGACGGGGTCGGGGTTGACTCTGATCCGCATGCGGTGCCTCCCACCGATTCATGTATTCTTGCATCACAGGGTGGCAGGGCGAGACGGCTGCCATCCCCTGACCAAAGATACGGGTATTGAACAGGACAAGACATTAACATTTCACCAGCACCTTTCTTCCCCCCTTCTTTTTCTCACCCTCCCTCACCTCTCTTTTGACATGGCGCTGGCATTCCCCAGCGTGGCAGCACACTCACAGCATGCTGGGGGAAGTGCCACAAGCCAGAGGCAGAGCTACACAGAGACGGGAGTTAGAGCAAAGTGAGCTGAGGAGACGTATCTAAGCAATAGAAATTGTGCAGGCTTCATGTGGCAGAGGAGCCTTGGGCAGCCGGCGTTAACCCCGGGCACGTGCCTCTGACAGCCTTTAAACATACTCTTTCTCCTCCCTCAGACCCCCCCCCCCACACACACACACGTTCCCATGAATGATCTGTACTCCGCTGTGCAAAGCATGACAAAAACCAAGCTAACAAAGCATTCACAGGCCAAGCAACGGAAGAGCTTACCCAAAAATGACTTTTTAGTCTATGTGTTTTTCCTCTACTTTGTAGCTGACATTGACGCTTGCATGCCACATGCATCCATTTAAGGTCACAAATTAGTAGTTCTTTCTCACAATTTTCTTTGTCCCTTAAAGTGTAAATGTTGTGTTGGTCATACTTTTTTGGGTACTGTATTGTCAGGGTGTCACTTACATGTGATGATGACTGGAAACAAGTTTTGGTAGAATGAATGTCATTAGATTCAAGTTACCCACCCCTTTTGGAGATTTTTTTCTATTTTTTTCTTATAATAGCCGCCTCCGAAAAGTGTTGGGAATGGTGGTGTCAACAACATCCAGAGAAAGAGCATTCAAAGTCGAAGCTGGAGAAACGTTACTTTGGCTCATAAATAACAGGGTCGATGCAGCCTTTGTTGCGCTTTCTTCATTTCATTTGGTTTCTTAATAAAAGACTAGAGGTAGCTCAGGCCAGAAATAGGGTGTGCTGTGCCCAGCCCTGACCATTGGCACTGTTTACTTTAAGTATGACATTAACACCCAGCGTACATATGTTAAGAGCCCTCTGAAAGTACAGTGTGCGGTCGAAGCAAGGGATTTGTTCAAATTAGGCTCTTAAAGATCATGTAACATAAGTGGAAACAAATGTGGATGCCTCTGCCATGTTATTCTTCCGATGCTCCGCCAAAGCCCTGGGCTTCAAGACAGCTCATGTCTCAACCACTGAGTGAAAGTGAGGCAGAGAAAGACAGAACTCCAGCTCTTTTTCTTGTCCAGAGCTCTTTTACACTCAAAGCTTGTTTTATGAGACACCTAGGAGTGTTTAGAGAAGGCTGGCTCTCAGGCCTCCATAATGCAGCCTCTGAGAGTGTGTAGGAGGGCCAAGTTATGCCTAATGCGCAATGTCCATTGAGTCGTCTGTTATACATGGTAATGAATGGTGGTCAGAGAAACAGTGTCCTGTATCAAAGAGCTGAGCTAACACGCCTTTCTCACGGAGCCAGAGAAGTGGCTCTTTGTCATGACGGACGCCTGCTATCGACTCCCAGCATCTCACAAAATATGCCCCATTGTTGGTGAAGGCCAACTCCGTTTACAACTCTGAACCGACAGCATTCCTGAAGTCAGAAACACCAACCCCTCCTCCTATGACTTCCAAGATTGCCGGCAATGGAATACAATTACTCCCAACCCCCCCCCTTGTCATTGAGTATTGTTTTCTGTGTAATTGTGCATTTTGCAAATTCATCTTTGGGTTTACTCCGTGTGACTTAAATCTACAACACTATAGACTAAACCAAAAGTTTTTACTGGGACCCGAAAAGCGCCACCAAAGAGAATGGACAATTACATTATAGTGATTTGAGACACCATGAGAGAAAATCAATTAATGTTTTCAGATCCAGATCATTTCCCAAGCTTTGATCCATGACCTTGGCCTGTTCAGCTTTACATTTCTGAAAGCACTATCTGAGCTGAAGGCAAGATAGAACAGAAACCACTGCTAGCATGACCCTGAATTGCGTTGATTCATGCTTTACTTTGGTTGTGCACGTTGTCATGGCAGTGTTACTATTAAAGGGCCTGGTTCAGACAGATTTCTTGAAACGTTCAGAAGGGATTTCACATGACAGCCGCAAACTATAGAAAAATATACTGTATCACATTTCCTGAAGACACAGTCTGATGTTTTGAAGCTTGGAGTTTGATTTTATGTTATGCTGTCAGCTTGGTCATTTGCTGCAGCCACAAAACCCTATGTGCATGGAGCCTAGGTGTGACACACAACTGGCAACCACTGAGTTTTCAAAATGGCCACTATGACTCACAGATGTGAAATTAGCGAGAGACAAATTGGGCTACTGGTTAGAAAAAAAGGAAACATGTTGGCTTTTTTTCTTTTTTCAGTAGAGTCACAACTTTTTTTGAACCAGCAACTATTTCCCATTGAAGGAATTCAGATCTGATCAAATCATCAGAATCAGATGCGCCTCAGTTAAGTTGCCAATGTCCTTTAATATAGTAGTGTTGCGATGGTGGGAGGGGGGGTTGGAGTTGTTTCTTCTCCCAGTCTGGAACGTGCAGTTCTCAACGAGAGACTTAACTCCTCTATGTCTGGAAATAAGTGCAGTAAACCCTTAGAAACCCCTAGGGGCTTCTTCCTCTGTGAAAAGGGTGGCAGTGAAAATGGTGCTAGGGAAAAGCAGGCGAGAGACTCCATTTTAAAAGCCCCACCACCGGCACCCCATCCACCATCCACTCCCCTTTCCCTGTGTTGGTAGTGTTGAAATGTTTTTCATCAGAAGGGGGCTATTTACTCGACTCCAGCCCTTGCACGAGTGTGTCTGCAAGTGAGAGGGAGAAGCAAAGCTCAGGAAAGCATTTATTTATAGGTATCTGAAAGCTGCTGGGCCCTGAAACTCTGGGATGTATTATGATGTGCCAGTGGAGAAGCAAAAACAAAATCCCTTACAACCAGATCCAGTTATTTTTATCACTTAGGTTAGCTCCCAGTTGTGCTCCATAAAAGCCATGTTTTCACCTCACCCCTTTCATCCATGTTATTTTGTTAGTGCAAACAGTGTGTTTTCAGTCTGCTCAAAACCCACGCAGGTGTCCAATGAAAGCACATATGCCAGGAATCTCTGCCCTGCAGGACAACTGTTAAGACAGTATAAGGTTTTAGATTGAAAACCCCCTGCTTTTAGTGAGGCACTGACATCGGAACTGTACGGTACTTGTTAGTAAGCATGCTTTAGTGCAGAAGCTGGTAGTTCCTAGGTCTATGTCTGTCATAGAATATAGCCTAAATCGGATCACTAGCCCTGGCGCTAACAACTCCAATGATGAAGTCAGCACCTCTCAACATTTCACCCCTTAATGGAGTCTTCACTGCCTTTGTCCTTAACCATCCATTTCCATTAATTATTCAGGGGGAGAAAGGAAAACCGTTTGAGTGGGTAACACTGATCCAGTGTACTCTACCAATCTATGCAGTGTAAGTAATAAAATACCACACACTCAGACGACACAATAAAAGAGATGGAGACAGAGGAGATGCTTGTTAAAAATGTAAGTAGACGGAAGCTTCCCAAAGACAACAAAGGGAGGGAGGAGGCGGCGGCGGCTCGGGAGTCAAAAGACACAGCAACGACATCTTAGTGTCTGGGTTAATCAGCAAAACAGGCCGATAGCAGCTGGTGTTTCACTGTAACCACCCAGTCCACGGAGGGCGCCTGTCTCAGCAGAGGCTGAGTCGATGTGATGCTCCCTCCGTGCAGCTGAGTGATGCTAATTGGGATTAGCGCCCATTGCGCTAAAGTGACACAAGACATTCCAAGGCCAGCCCCTCCATACTCCACTTGCCACACTGAGAAACTCTGCCGTATGTTTTTTTTTTCTGAGTTTGCCCCAGGGCCCTGAAAAGATGCAGGGCACAGAAAATAAAAGCCAAAGAAAAGAATCAGAGTGTTTTTTTTTCCTGAAAGAAGTGAAGGACAAAGACACGGCTGCTGTGCAACATGGTGCCAGTGCCTAGGCTGGAAAAGGTCATGATGCACTTTTGAACTTTCACTCTTCCTAAGGCTGACAGAGGGGAGGGTTTGAAAATCCATAAGACATCCTGCAAAGATGAACCCAACCCTGTCACAAGATTCAGGTCTTCATTGACAAGAGGCTTTTGCACTCTGAGTTTGATAAACCCACCCAGTTGGCCGGTGTGAAGAGAGAGGTTGGAGAGATGATGATTTTTTTTTTTTCCTTCAGATTTTGGAAGGAGGGGAGGTTCTTCTGAGGTATTAGATCCATGAACTGGGAGTGCTGTATTGAATATTTTATTGACTGTCTGCTTGCCCGGTGCTGACCTGCCTGACATGCTAAGTTCCCGGCTCGCTGGAGACGCCATGTCGCTTCGTATCAGCCCAGCCACCCGTGAAGCTCCCCTGCATTTCCTGTGAATAAACTCGCACACAGTGGGGGAGGAAGAGAGGCCAGGGCACAGGGGCACTGGGGCTGAGATGAGGAGAAAACCCACAACACACACACACATTCTTTCTCTGAAGAACAACACACACAACCTTGGCTACAGTATGAACTCCCTTGGTCAGAGCCTGATGAATCCTGTGAAAGCACCCAGTGAATTGAAACAACCTGAAACCTCTATTTTAATTACAGCTTCACTGTCTATAAAATTTGCTGCACCAAGACAGGCCAGAGACCGCTGTGGCTCTCTGCAATTAGATATGAACATGATGAATAATCCAGCAATCCCCACATCTAAATGACAAAATACATACAGCAGTGTGTCACTGACCTGCAAAATAACCCATACAAGCATTTTCTGATCTGGGGCACCCACTGGCAGGGCTACGTACCCCACAGTTATAAGGCAACTAAAACTACATCATTACAGTTAGAGAAAAGATTGTAGTCATGATATAATAGACCTAAGAGATTGTATGCAGACTATGGCCATTCACGTCAAGGTCTGACACTTTGCACACCAAACCATCCTCCTTACGCCCCTCCTCTTTGCTAAAGCATCACACGGTTACACTTCTTGTGCCTTTTCTTCTTAGAATAGACTGACCGCATCCTTTGGAAAATTTAAACGTAGATCTCTTTTGAGCAAACAGCCTTTGTTCAACTGCAGTTTGGTGTGATGATCCAATGCCAGTGCTTTATATAAATAACTGAATATTTGAAATAAGAAGGCACAATTGCTAAATGCTAACTATAATATTAAAACACACAACACATGCAGTAACAGTGGATTGAATCCCATTTATGACAAACTGCTTTAAGTGTTCAGAAAATCTTTTAAGGAATCATAATCTCATCATACCCATATTCGATGGCATGGCAGTCATAAGATTACAGGATGACATGGAAATATGTATGAAAGCATGAGTTTGAATATTATTTGTTATAGCAGCCTACAGATTATATTGTAATCAGAGTTGTCTTTTTCTATAAATTTACACAATCAGGAATGCCATTTTTTTCACATGACATGCACAACATTAACAGGTTGAGAGTGACACAGGCTAGGGTGCTCAGGGGGGTTATGCCCCCCCCAAAAAAAAAAAGAAGAAAAAAAAAAAACACCACCACCATCCCCATCCCTCTGTCTCCAGCTCATTACTAGCAGTGGGGCTTCCTAATGTGTTAAAACTCAGTGGGGTGGAAACGTCAGCCAACGGACTTCAGTGTCCCAACGGTCATTAGTTATTCATGCAAGCACTGGCCTCTCCCCAGGACAGTGTAACGTTGACCCAGGAGGACAACAGGGCCCAGAAAAAAATGACCCTGCATCGGGGTCACTCAGCATTTTAGGCCAATGAGTTGACAAACGGCAGCATCGGTGGCGCACTGTGCTCACTTCTGCTGCTGAAAATGTGTCACTCTCCAGCCCCATGTTGCATTTCCCTTCACCCCCAATCCCCTTTTTGTTTACCCTTTAGCATATCCTAATTACCGCACCACTTGAATGGTGACACAAGTTAGCACAGATATTACTGAGCCGGAAATATAAAGGAGAGAAAACCGGCAGCATCCACCCATGATGTGACTGGATGTGACGCTCGAGGCCAGAGCCTATAAAAGCAGAAGTGACTGATTTTTTTTATGCTAAATTGTATGTTTGGGTTTTATATGAAGCTTCTTTTTTCAAATGAATATTTCTCTTTTCAGACACTAAGTCAGCAACTTTATTCAAAGGGAAATTGTTTCATTCATTTCTATATTGCTTGTAGAGGAAAGCAACGCTTATTGTAGTTTTACCATTGTTATATGTGTTATCTTTGCTGTTAAGTGTGAGTAATATGGAAAGACACTGAGAGACTGATATAGATGTACTTTCGCTCAGGAGAAGAAACACTGAGGTCACGTTGAGTTTAGTGGGTTTATGAAGAATTGGATAAGGTTGTCTTTGTGGTGTAGGGTAAAGGCAGATATATTTTAGATTTCAGTTTCAATAGTTTCAAGGCTGTGAGAGAGATCATTTAACCTAAGGCTGTTCTGATGAAAACAAACAGCTCACACAAAGAGTCTACCCACGTCTAAAGGCAAAGCTATTTATGTTTGTACCAGATGGCAATATTTGCGCATGGCGTGAAAGGCCATATGTGTATAATGGTACATACTTTTGGACAGTCCCTCCTCAAAGGAATTATTTCACTTGCTGTGTGATGTGGTGGTGTCAAATTGAGGAAGTTACAAAGTTTTATGGACAAAATACCCATGAGGAGGGCTGTTTGGGATGCTGTTCAAAAAAATCAAACCTGAATCATAAACGTTTTGGGAGTTGGGCTTTATTGTAGACTCCTTGCAGTTCATGGTTGGCATTTTAAGCCTTAAGACATGGTGGTGTCTAAACTGAAAAGTGAATAAATGAGAATCAGACTTCGTACTATTGCTCATGAATGGCCAAATGCATATATTAAGCGCTAGCAGAAAATATGTGCCTCTTCCAAAATGATCTCATTATTGGCCTGCAAAATGCCTCACTGGCCAAACCCTGCCCTGATACCTCATCTCCTGCTTACTAAAATCCATGTCTTCTCTTATTCCTGTCATCTTTTCGTCTCTCTACCTCACACTTTCAGTTCCACTTTGCTGCATCCCTCAAAGCCATCCCCATCCTCTGTCAACACTCCTCGACTTTCCTCTCATGCTATCCTTCCCTGTCTTCCAGAGTCCTCCATTCCCTCCTCGTTGCTCTCCCACCCTGCCTATCACACAGCTGTCAGAGAAACCCTCCAAACTTGTTTGTTTTCCTTGCTGTTGTACTCATTTGCCAAAAGCCCAAACCACCGAGCCCAGATGAGATGTTTTACAGTTGGCCAGCTGAAGGAAAGTAATTTTTAGAGATTGAAGCTGCAGTTGGCTGTCAGTTTTTTCATGCACATTTGTGACCACAGCGGATGTGATTTACCAACCAGGGTGTGTTTCTCTACTTGGCAATGTGACATTTTTGACAGTGTTGCGGTGGCTGTGTTGTCCGATCTTGGTTGTGGAGAAGTGGGAAGAGCTCAACCGCCATAAATCAGAATTAAGCATGACTCAGCTTCACACATCCCTATGGGATAGATTTATGTGAGTAATGCAGCATAATGTTCAGAGGCTTCTTGGATATCTGGACATTTGTGGCTTGAAGTGACTAGTTACTCATACCTTTTTAAATTTGATAGCTTTATTGCTTTATCCAAAATTTGCCTGTTAATGTCAGAAATATGTGTTTTCACCTAAATAAACAAAATGTAAAACAGTATTTAGGCCATTATCGGACACTATATCTCCAAATCTAAACTTATGAAAATTGAAAAGGTAGAATAAAGATGAAATGAAAAAGTTAGAAATCCCTGAGAGTCGGCTTTTATTGGTTCATTTGTTGAATTTGTTCAAATTCAGCTCCATTCTGCAAAGGCCAGATATATGAAATCACCATAAGTATAATAAAAAACAATCACAAGCTGTGTTCAAGAGTCATCCTATAAATAGTGGATGAGGCTGACTGGCACTGACTGACACTGGTTCAATGTAACCCTGCTCTTGACCTGCAACAATGAAATGGGGCTTGGCAATATTTTTATGTGGTCATAAATAATTGAATTCACCACTTAACCTCAGCTATTTTTCTTTGTATTATCACTATTTTGCATGTACATATACTATGTGTGGTGTGTGATTATTGTACCTCATTGGTTATTTAAGTTATTGTATTTTTTATGCAGTTTCATCTCTTTATGGAGTAGAGAGCCGGGGTGTCAGGAAAGTAGACCGGAAGGCAATAAACAAGGGGAATGTAAAATTGGCAGAAAGTTGCATTAGCTATGACAAGGAAGAAATCGGTGTTCAACATTTATACCTTACACAAAAATCTTACAGTTCAGTTCATCACTCAACACCTTATTCACAATTATTTAAAATCTTTTTTTTTAATCCAGCGAATGATGAATTATTTCGAGAAAGACACTGAAAGACCACACACGCCACATGTAGTTCTAGTACGACTGGCCAGATGAAGGTCACCCCATATAGGCGATAATTGAAAAGGTCCCCATCTGAGATCTTTTCAGGCAGTCTAGGACCTAAGCACAGATATGATGCAGACATTTGCTAAGAAAGTGACGCTGACAAAAAAAAAAAAACGTTTTGTCAATAAAAACACGAAAGATAGAAGTCCCTCCTCACCAATCTAGCGTTGAGAAGGTGTGGGTGGAGGGCATTTCTAAACCTGTCGGACCATCCAACTATCAGTGTGGATGGAGTATAAAGCCAGTTTAAGCGTGACATGGTTTGGAGCAGTTTCCCAGTTTCTTCATTAACTTTCCTTTATCGCTCTAAGGCTGGTGGTCTCACCTGAGGGCCACCACCAGCTTGTCTTCTTTCCTTCCCTCAATATTCTCGTCTAACCCACTGCTTGCAGCAAGTCTTAGTAGGTCAGTAAAGTGCCGGTGGTACTCTGTTGCCTCATCACTATCCATCCACACCCTGCTACATAATCAACCCTCTCACCATCACACGCCTCCACACCACTGCTGCAGCCCCCAGTCCTTCCACTGCCCACAGCACACGGAGCATTCACGGGCAGCAGCACCAGCAGGGTTCGAGCTGTCAGCAGTCACTATGAGCATGAGACTGACAATACAGTTTGTCTCAGTGAAAGACGCCATCGCTGTTTATTGTCTCCATCTCTGACATCTTTTTTCATGTACATCATCACTGCATATGGAAGTTATTTTCTTTAGAGATTCCAGTTAAGATTTCAAGCAAGAAATCTTGCTTGAATGTGTGTGAATATCACCCTTGACAGATTTCTGATGGGGACTTTTCATTAGATTATGACATTTTAATATCAGTACAATTAAACGAGAACACAGCCGAGGAAATAATACTGACCTGAAAAAAAACGCAGTTCTTGTAAGTCTTCTGTGGCTGTGGAAGCTTTGGGAAGCCTGAGAAAATAACGTTGAGGTTTTTAAGAGGAAGCCTGCATTAGAGTGTGGAGTTTGAAAGATGTCAGAAATAACCTGGCAGGGAGAGGCACTATCAAGTTGCAAAATGAGAAGTGTAAAACACCATAGGGATAAAAGTCAGGATATCTAAGCCGCTTCTGCATTTTGTAGCCTTTTATGTATGTGCAACTAAATTGCTCCACTGTCTTAAATCTGTTTGTTAAAATAATTAGCAAAATGATAATCATTAGTTTTATTTATAAATGTAGGCAAACAGCTGTGCTAGCCCAATGGCTCCAGCAATTTAGCACTGGACAAAGTTATTAGACTGCCTAGTGCAACTCGTAAAATATGCTACTGAGCTAACTTCAACAAACTAGTATGATCCAACTGTAATCTTGGGTCTCTCATGGTCACATTAAACTCCCTCTCTGCTAATTGCATTGACACTCACTATAACACGTCTTCCATCACTCCAGGATCTTAACCTCCCTGGCCTTCCCACGACCACAACACATTTCCACACACACTGTGGAACAACAAGCATGGACAAACACCATTCGCCACTCAGGAGGTGTCCCCTCCAAGCTGCCACGGAACCACTACCATCCCAGCGTGTCAGAAAGCCATTAAAAGCTGGCCTCCTAAAATGGATTCTCAGCTCACCCGTGTTGCTTCTTCTCTCAGGCCATATTTAATAAATAAAGCCACTGGCACTCTCCGTCTGGGCGAGAGAGCTTCTGCAAAGTGTGGGGGGGCAGTGAGAGAGTGAGAGGGTCACTATTATATCTTGCTAAAACACTCCAAATGTAATTCAGCCGCAGGTCAGAACTTTAAAAGTGCAAGCCAGTGTGTGTCCTGGGGTGTGTGCCGTGGCACTGTATGTGTGCGAGAGTGTGTTAAAGGGGTTGCTTTTTAAAGGGTTTTTAAAAGGTTTTGAGGAGTGAAGGTCAGGTGATGGAGAAAGCGTTAACATCAAACCTCTCTCCTCTCTCGCCGCATCTCTCCATTCTGCTCTTCCCCTCCGCTGCCCATGAAAGTTTGATGTTAGAATTAGGTTGTTGACTCATCTCGCACCTCTGTGCTCATAGTATTGACAGGCTGCCAGCGGACTGCTGGGCGGGCCGAGATAGCCACTGTGCACCCCCCCCACCCCCCCAGCCGCCTCACTGTCTCACTTTCTCTCTCTTTTTTTCCCCCTCTCTCCTTTTTGCTTCAGCATCAGCCAACAGAGTCAGAAGTGTTTTAACAGAGCTTTAATGGCCTCGGCCCCGAGCCTCACCTCCAGCGCACGCTCACTCAAACACACACACAGGCGCACGCACGCACTGTGGGTTGGAAATAGCTTGCTGGTGGTGGAAAAAAGTGTTGAAGAGAAAAAAAAAAGAGAGAGAGAGGGGGAGAGCTTGTTGTGCTGATGGAGGATGACATGTCCTCCTTTTCTCACCCCAAGCTCCCATCTTCCTTCCTTCTGCCTGCTGGCGTATATGACCAGTCTACCTGGATTTTATCCTTTAGTTTTTTGTTTTTCAGCTTTTTTCACTCTTTACATCAGTCTGTGTTGCTTTCGCACTTTCATGTTGTTGGATTTTCAGGATCATTTGATGTATTTTTTTCTCTTTTATCTGTTTTCCCTGTAATACTGTAAAATCCCACCATGCTCTTGAAGTACCATGAATTTAGTTTTTTGTCTTTCCAGGTGCAAGCATCACTGACATAGAGGTCACCCGTTATCACTTTTGTCTCAAATTTGCTTTGGCAGTCTGACTTCACTTTAACTTATCTGGCATCCATTTCAATAGAGAATGCAGTTGTGATAATTGGCTGCCAAAATAGCAAAACAGCTATAGCGTATTACCTATAGGAAAACATGGTTTCAAAATAAGGTCGATATAGAGGAGAAATTTTCATACGTCCACAGATGCATAGTCATTTGCATAATCTCTTTCTTAAATATAATTTAAACAATTTAAACCATGCCTTTTGCAGATATTACAGTAATACGTACCCCAAACAACAGTGGCATTGAATATTCCTTAAAGCATGTAATTGAACATAATTTGGGGTTTTCCACAGAACTATCCAATATTGACATGCAGTTTGGTGATGGGGTTGGATTATGCCATTATAGCTGTACTTTGTCTGTTGAACTACATATGGGAATTCCTCTGTAATTTTACATTTTCTAAGTAGACATGGCAAATTTAATGTCACGTTCAGTCATTTGTGTTGTGTTTCTCTTCAATGACCAGCAAGATGTAGAACGATAGAAGGAGCCTGTCACTGTCTTTTAAACCTCAATGCAGTGCATTACAGTCTCCTCCACCTCAGATACGATGGAAGTGATGCAGTTGTTAATGAAGGTCGAGTTTCATGAATGTTATCAACTTGCAATTTTTGTCTTTGTGGATTTTCCACTCTGACTTTCAGCACCATTCTAGCGGAAACTCCATAAGTTCTTTCTTGACGGTCTTGTCATGAAAACAGTCACATTTACTGGAGCTACAATTTGTCATTGTTTGATGAGGTTGCACCCTGACTCACTCTTTCCTTTTCCCTCTTGTTTTTCTCTGTTGTTCACACACTCTCCCACCCCCCCACCCCACAGCCCTCCTTTGGTTCAGGGTTGGAGTGTGCATTTGTGTGTGTGTTGAAGGGTTTAGCTGTGATGAGTGCTGTGCTAGCAAGGCCCAGCCAGAGGCGACGCTCATTAACAGAGTTTAGCCACACAGGCGCTGAATGGGACAGCTTGTTGACACACACAATGGGATCAACTCGCTCACACTCACACAACACACACATACTGAGTCATGGCTCCAGCTTGACGCGTCATGCCCCCCTCTCTTACCCTCTTCAAACTGTGTGCGTCCGTGCGTGTGTGTGTGTGTGTGTGTGTGTGTGTGTCAGAACAACCCATCCAGTTAGTTCATCGGATGCCCTCTTTCCATCACCTTGCACTGTCGCACTCCAACATACAAGCAGGTCACATGGGGCATGCACCCTTGCACATACATGGATCTTCAGACAAATATTACACATGTAATTTTATTTACGTATCAAATGCAAGTATTCACATTTCTAGGAACTTTATATGGATACACATCCACACACGCACGCACACACACACACACACACAGGAGCACAATACATCTATTGTCTTGTAGTGGCAACGACCACAACTTTCCGTCACAGATTTCAGTGTCTGCAGTGAAGTTGTCTCCTCAAGGGTTATATCATCCTCAAGGCACCCTCTTAATCCAGCTGCACACAACTCACACACACACACACACACACATACACACGTGCTTGGTAATGGAATAAGCAATGCTAATACACAGTAAACTGACCAGACAGTGCTAATAGGTTCTTTCACTTTGGCCTGGTTTGGCTGTCACATGGCAGTAGGACAAGGCTCGGTCTTATGGCCACATCCACCCTGCCGGATGGGACATATCAACTCCAATTTGGCCCATCGCCGCCTTTAAGAAAATTCATCAGGCTCTCGTTAAGAATGAAAGCAGCCTGTGTACCAGGAGCCGGGGCAGATGGGAGATAAGTTCAGGCTCCCACGGACAGGGAATATAGAAGGAGTAGTGCTGTGTTTGTATGAGGGACATGGGGAAAGGACACTTAAGTTTAGTGTGTTTGTGAGAGATGCAAAGTGCACAGGCTCACTGGTACAACCAACAATCCAAAGATGAAAAATGTTCAGTTTACGATCAAACTAGACCAAGAGACCACCTTTGGTGTCAGAATTTAGTCAAAATCCCTCCATTAGTTTTCATGTAATGCTGCTAACAAACAAACTGAATGAACCAGAAATATAACCTCTGTGGTAGAGGTATAAAAAAAAGACACCCTGTTTCTGAAATACAAGAAAGTTATTGACTTAATACAAAGTAAAGTTCATCCTGACCTCGTCAGGTGTCTGCAGGAAGTCACAAGTGGAATCATTTTCATGGACTTGTGGACCAAGTAAACATTGACCCATTTAAGGCGCCATTAGCATCAATTTTAAGAGCAAGAACAATCACACATTTTGAGTTTCATGATGTATTTCTCACAATGAGGTCATTGTTGTGAGGTCATAGTCTAAATTCTGAGAATAAAATCAGAAATGCCCGAGAACTGTTAAGGTCACACTTTTAACTTTCTTCTCAGAAGTCTTGAGTTTACCCTCCCAATTCTGACTTTCTTCTTTCTTTGACCTGATTTAGTTTTGGAGATATTCTTGTTTTGTTTTTTTTTCATGTGGTCCTAATCCTCATCTTTGTGAAATTCAACACCAAAGCACCAAAGAAACACACAATCTGCCAGTTAAAAGCTTAGTGCACAAGCGACCACTATGTAATCAGGGCCTCTGGCATCCCTAAGTCGCCTTTTTCACTGTAACCGCAGATGTTATTTTTGCTCTTGGAGTTTTGATCACCACTGTTTCTGATCTGTAACCTGTGTGTGCACCCACTGGTGTGGAGTGTCAGTAAACAAATAGAGAGTAAATTTGCAGTACGTTTACAGTCCATTGTGGGGAAGTTTCCCTTCATTACTGTTATGGTGTTGTCTTTCACTTTGAGTAAGAATGAGAGAATAGATGTTGGCAAATGGCATTTTTTTTAAGGGTATGGTGTAGCCCATTGTGATCATGTCCACTCCGGTCTCAAAGCTGCCCAAAGTTGCCCACAGACAGCAAGCAGCCACTGCCAGCTACCTCCTATCTTACCAGCCTGCTCACCACTGGCTGCTGCTGTCCACCACCCACCTACTATAATCTTAACACACAGCTAAATTGAGCTGGGAAGGGCCTCCATTTGTTCTTAAAACAGCCTTAGTTCTTTGTGTCATGGATTCCACAAGTTGTTGGAAACTTTCCACTGAGTTTCATGTTGACGTGATTGCATCACATTGTTGCTGCACATTTGTCAACTGCGCATTCATGCCGCCAACCTTCAGTCCTACCACATCCCAAAGATGTTCTACTGGATTCAGATGACTGAAGTTCACTGAACTCACGGTCATGTTCATGAGAGAGCTTGTGTCCACCCAAGATTTCCGTTCTTTGCTGAAAAGAGTGGAACCTGATGTGGTCTGTTGCAGCTCATCCACCTCAAGGTCCAACGTGTTCAACGTGGTCCATCTCATTCTGCAGTGTTTTTCCGTTAGCCATCATTGTGAAGTGTGGTTATCGAAGTTACTCTAGCCTTTCTTTCAACTCAAACCAGTTGTTCTCCTCTGACCTCTTTCATCGATGAGGTTTTTTCATCCTACCACGTGATTGGCGTTCACATGGGTACTACACTGGATGTCTGCATTGCCTGTCATATTCATACATTTTAGTCAGGATGCACAGCCCATGGGTCAGAACCTTTGTGCTGCATGTAAATGTTCTCGTTGTGGACATGAGCAGATAATGAAATTTATATCACATAGACCCTCTCAGCCACACACATCTGGAAAGCATAATTTTGGCTTTTACGGTGATGGTTTGTAGATTTATTTGCTGTGTAAAGTTCCTGTTAAGGCAAACCCAACCTGCTGATTCACTTTCTACTGGCCTGCCAGTGACAAATGTTTGTGGTGAAACAGTTGTCAGAGATGCAATGTATTTGTCACCGAGTCTGTGCTCCTGAGAGGTCAATCACAAGCAAAGGTTTCAGAAGTGAACGACAAAGCATTGGATCAGAAAATGCCGAACATGGCTTGTTTTTAAAGACACCATACATTGTTATTTCATGTAGAGAAGCAGCACATCATCAAGATAAACAAACCTTCCGAGTAGTAGGAAAAGATGGTTGTGATTGCCCATGAGCTGACGCAAGTATGCTCTCAGATTTTGAAAAAAAACAACAAAAAACCCCAACAAGTAAAGCAATATAATTGTTTTTCGTGTACTGGAGTGTATACTGTTCCAGTGCAGCATGGAATGCGGTTAGATGTCTCCAAACTGGAACTGTGTGTCTCGGGCCTTATCTTCAGTTATTGCCATACACAGCCGCCTGATTACTGAAGTGAAACAACCACCTCCTCTCTCTTTCTCTCTCTCTCTCTCTCTCTGACTCACTCACCATCTCTCTCTCTCTCTCTCTCTCTCACTCACTCTCACTCTCTCTCTCCCTCTGTCCCTTATCTCCTCTCTATCTATCACATTCCTCCCTTTGATCAATGCCAGGGGCATGTGTGTTCGCGAGCGTGCGACTGAGATTATGGACATGTTATCATGTGTACTGTGTGTGTCCGTGTGGCGAGTGTGTTTGTGTGCATACCAGATTGGCCATGCTTTGATCTCCCATGCAGTGTTGTCTTTGAACTGAAGAACTGTGTATGACAGGGGCTGGTGTTAAAGCAGCAAGGGCCTTCAGCTGATAAGGCCGGAGTTACCGCAGCTCCACAGTGACAGTGATAGGCCTCCTACAAGGCTGGGCTATTATCTTCTATCCAGACCAAACATACTTTGACCAAACAGTTGGAATGAAATGAAGGGGAGGATGTTATTTGAATATATTAAGATGATCATATTCACTTTTTTATACTATTTTTCACATAAACTTTCAGGTCATAAATAGTACTTTTTAAAGTACTTTTTGTCTTTTTTTAAGGAGTGGGGGTTCTCTATCAATTATGATTTTACCTCTTCACCGTATTTTGTTGAATGCTTAACTTTAGGGCTTTAGGAATGTTCACATAAATATTATTGTTTAGGTCATGTCACCTGACTGGTTCTCTTTATCTCTGACAGGTCGGTGTTGTGCTTTTGCCAGAAAAGCTGGCCAGCTGGTTATCAAAAAAAGTGTCTTGTTTTCAGCGCGAAAACATATCAAGGAAGTTGTGTTAGCAAATTCTCATCATCATCCCCTTTTCATTGTCCTCTAGGAAATCAGTGCACTCGATGCATATTTGAAATTAATTTGAAAAATGAACCGTGTGCATCTTATCTGTTAAAGTCAAAGGAACTTGATAAGGGCCCAACAAGGGTCCAACAAAAACTTCAGTGATCAGGGACATCAGATGCATGATCCCAGATGTTGCAAGATAACTAGTTGGAGCAAGTTGTTTCATTGGTAATTCCCTTAAGACATGAATGCAACGTTAAAGTGTTAGCTATACGCATGGGAGCACCTTCACCTTCACCCCCACCCCCACCCCACCCCCCCACATGCTTCTCATTTAAGGCATCAGGCTTCTCGGCTGCAGTCCTGACCTCCCTCCTCAGGGTTTTATGAGGCAGCCATTAACTCCCTGCTGGCCCTCCATGCACTGCTGGCCAGATTTATAGTACCATGGAGTCAGGAGTGCGTGTGTCTTAGCAAAACTTGACACTTTGTTGATTATCGTGAGGGCCACCCTTACTAGCCCAGTGGGCACTGTGGGATAAAGTGCGTATGTTGCCTGGCTGTCGTTCACCCTGTGACTGTGATCCATTAATCTGTAGCATTTGTGTTAGTGAGCTAATGGTTCCAGCCACAGCATTAGCTGGGGGGGTAGTGGCTATTGAGCAAGGTTCCCACCAAACAACAAGCCACTGATGTGCACCCTCTCCCTCTGTCAGCAAAAGTTCTTTGATGGTGATGAAAGTGACAATGTGAAACCTGCCTGATTTCCTTCTGAATCTAAAAATTCAGGTCTATAACCCTCAAAAATAATTCATCATGCAGGGTCTGGTCCTTTTCCTCACAACCTCTGTTCACATACTCATACACTTGCACAAGAGACAGGACACTATTGTGAAGTGATACTCAGCATGCTTGTGCTGGTTGACAATGCTCAACAGAGCGAAAGACGCCCAGCAACATTACGTGGGAGAGTTGAGAAAGATTCAGCTTTGCAAATGCACCTCACTGCACAGTATTTAAAACCAATAGCATTGTGTTTGATTAACTGATAAGAGGAATCACTGACTTGAGCGCAAATATGGTCACTGCAAGTCAGTGTGGCTTCATTTTGTCATTATTACATTTAATCATGACAAAGTGTAGGTATATATATTTGGAGCAAGTAAAGTCCAGACCCAAAACATTTGGACAGTGACAAATTTTTTTGTTCATCAAGTTCTGAGATTCAGCGCATCCAATCTGAACAGAAGAAAAATAAACTATCACGAATCGCTGCAGCGTGGCTGACAACGATGGCTGACCTTTTTCCCTTTAAATGTGGGGTGGCATTCCGAGACTAAGGCGTTCATTTTGTGTCAGAAGCACTTGGGAGTTAGAGTCCCAGACTCCCAGAGTGCAACTTTATGTCTTAAGGCAGAGAGCTAACACCTAGGCACTTAGCTCCATAGCATCTCTCCCTCCTCCTTTCTCACCCTTTTACCCAAGTGGCATCGCAGTGGAACAAGAGGTGGGATCACAAGTCTCAGAGGTGTTGCTGGACCTGTCCACAGCCTCAGAGTGTGAGTGGTTCCAGTGTGCAGCCCTACAACCCTTTTTTAAGTTATGGGCATTTCTATCAGTTGAGAGAATATTATATTTAGCAAAATTATTGCTAAGATCAGGGAACAACCCCTGAAGCTAACAGGACAAGATACAGAGCCATCAGATGATCAGGCAGGTTGTTAACAAGCCAGTAGCATAGAGTATCTAAAACGTTTCATTTGGAGGTAAAAATGTAAGTGAGCACACCCAGGATGACTGTAATTATCCCTCATTTCACAGCAAAAATATGAGTTTTCAGTTTGTGTGTCAAACTTCAACCAGGAAGTTAGCCTTTAAACTGTGGTGGATAACAGTTGTGCAGCAATTTACTGTTTTTCTTCCATTTTCTCTTTTATTGTCTTGACTTTTTGTGTTTCTTGCCTCGTTGAACTTCTTCTGAACCATGCTCCAATGTTCCCAAATTATCTTTTAACATTTTATCCTCTTGTCTGCAGTGTGTAAGCTGTGTACTTCTTTTCCATACAATTTATTATTGGGTTATGATTGTGAAGCACTCCCTCGATGTCAGCTTAAGAAAGGTGATGTACATATTATAGCTCTTCCAAAATGGACCAATGGAAAACCTGTCTGACCTGATGCACACCAATTCATCTTGAAAAGACAGCCTCATCTGGCCCAATTCAATGCTATCGACCCCAAATAGAAAGAGAACCCCAACACTGGTGACAGCTTGATGCACCACATGACCTGCTGAACTGATCTGCTCTTTCAAAAATGACAGACTTTCCTGGCCTGTCAATAACATAGCATTTGTACTCGAGGAGGATTTTTTTTGTTTGGTTTTTTGTTAGCCTGTGCAGAAAATTCTATGTTTCCTCAAAAAGTCTTCCTGTAAGTTCTCCAAGAAAAAAAAGAATTGTCTTTCTGGAAGTCGAGAAAGAATTCAGGAGTTGAAGGTCAGGTGTTGGTCATGTCCAAAAGGCTGATGCTCTCAGTCTTATGGCAAACACAGTCATGAGCTTTAGCTGGTTCACTGGTAAGTAGGGGCTGTAAAAGCACTCTCATGTGCACAGGTTTACACGCAAAGTTGAGGATGGCTTGTTGTGGGGCGCTGTAGTACAGGCTAATGGTTTTCACAGAAGGATTTGCAATCAGGTAGCATGTCTTCTCCATTATGTCTTGCCTCCTGGTTACGTAAGTGACAAATCTGCGTAGCTTTTCTTTCCCTTTTTCCCATTTCACACCTTTTCAGCCTGCCGGAGTTTTGGACCTATTACATTTGGCTACTGTGCATAAGTTAACCGTAATAGCTTTATGCCTACTGGATATTAAAATGGCCAAAGTCATGCCCAGGAAAACATTAATTATAGAAATCACCATGCACTAACCAATATAACATATGACTTGCATATATGGACCATATAGGAAACTGTGTGGTTAATATACTTATTTTTCCCTACATGCAGGCACATGCTTTTTACTGTACCACATCAAAAAACTCACTGTTGCATGATGTTTATGAAAAAGTTTAGACCGCAGTGTCTACATTAATTGCTGTTATGCTTGGTGGCACGCGTTTACTCACTTGATTTTGCCTTTAAGACAAAGCACATTTTAGGTTTACAACTACACTTAAACCATCACTTGTGCCTTTATTGACACCGTAAAGGAAATCAGCTTTAGCGTCTCTGTCTCTTCCGCCAAATTATGGAAATGTCACAGTTTTCGTCTGACTGGCCCAAGGGGCCTTGAGCATTTTGCAGTGCTGTGAAAACGAGACAATAACTTTTGCTGTTCATTACAGAGGAGTAGCACAGCAGCTCTGGATTCACAGAACTGGGACAAAGACACTAATCTTTGGTGCTTTCCCTCAGTGGCAAGCTTTCGGCACAGCCTGTAGTGCCTTTTAGCTGAGCCCAGTTCTGCATAGAAGGACTGTGTGATGGTGAAACACTCCTGAACCTCCAGCTCTAATCAGACTGGTGACGGTTAAAGACAAAGAACCTTCTCTGAGTCAAAGCAGCATCTGTCTGCTTGTGTGTGTGTGTGTGTGTGTGTGTGTGTGTGTGTGTTTGTGCACGCACGCATGTAAGGGGGCTGATGGCCAAGACAGCTTTGATCCCAAGGCCTTGTCATGTTTATGGGGGTGTTGAGAGGGGTAAGCCAGGCCAAAGGAACAGGTCACAGACTATCAAGGCAATGTGTGTGTAAGGTTAATAGTGTGTGTGTGTGTGTGTGTGTGTGTGTGTGTGTGTGTCCATGCACCCTGGTTGTCTTTACTGCCTCTTGTACATGCCTATACTCACACACTGCCATTAATCTGAATATTTTCAGAAGTCCTCAAAAGGCTTTCAACCATCACTTTAGAAATAAATACTGCCCATTGCAGCTCATCACCGAACAGGACTTGAATTATTAAAATGTATCAGTCTCCTTGACAGACACTTGCCTTAGTGCAAGTGGATGGCTCGGTCCTCACCATCATCACCATCATCAACTTCAGGACATAAACTTGTCCACAGGAATAGGGTTGGATCTGGAGACTTAACGCTTTTTTGAATATGTATTGTCAAGAATAACAGACCTGGCAGGGTACAGAAACAACACTGATGCTGCAGTACAGCGGGATAAAACGGAAATGTTCATTGAATAATACAATGGTGGTAAGTTCTTAGGTGGGTGGGGTTGTACTTGGAAAATTTGGACTCATATCTGCAATATCTTGGCTACAGCCCAGATAATGGACTGTCTTTTACAAAAAAAGGGATCTGTCAAAAAATGTATTTATATACCTCTAAGGTGTTAAAGAGTATTGTTCAGCAACAGTACCAAATCACAGGTATCGTATAGGCACCCACCGCCCCCCCCTCCACTTTGCGACTGGACTTTGACTTTGCATAAAAAGCTTGCTTACAAAAGTCTCCCATCCTTCCAGACACAATGTGACACAACACCTTTGGCGAGCTGTTTCAGTGTGGAAATCTGTACTGTATGCAGTGTTGGCTGAAGGCTAAAGGAGGTAATAGGCTTACATGTCAGGCCCACTGGTTAGCTCCTTCTAGTCAAACAAAGAGCGATTATCCCACTTTTTAAGGGAAGGATGGAATGCGCTGTGCTGTACGCAGCCATTCAGCAGGAAAAGGGGTCAGGATAAGTTGTTGTTATGTGATTGTGGAATGTGTCTAAGAGGGTGTGTGCATTTTCTGTTTGCGACGGTCTCTCAAGTACATTGCATCTACTAGTACATGTGTTTCTGTGTGTTTGTGTGTGTGTGTTCAGTCGAGGGTGAGCAGCCACGCATGGCGCCGAAGCCTCCTTATTCTTGAATTCCTGGTAAAGATGCTTATTTGAGCCCCTCTTCGTGTGTGTGTGTGTGTGTGTGTTCATTCTGAGTGAACTGACTAAAGCTGCCCTTTAGCCCATGGCAGTCTCTCTTCGTCTTCTCACTCTTGAGTGGCCACACACTAAGAGGCCATATCCACTCATAACAGCACAGGGAAAGACAAGGACATGAGTGAAGTCGCAGCAGCCCTCTTCTTTGACATGAACTGTACTTTTCATACAAGGCTCCACATTTACCATTTCAAACCCTGACAGGTATAATAGACAATGTTGGAAGTGATGTCTTTTCACTCATTCTGTTTTCAGAAACTGTGGCTTCGCTGTCACGAAAAAGCAGCCACCTCTCCTCATTCTGTGCTGAAAAGCAGTGCAGACAAATCACATGAAACCTTTGTCCAGATAGCTGTTTTAGTTTCAAAAGTTGGACAAGGCACCTTTTAAATTACCATACCCATGCTCTTTTTGCAAGTTATGGCTCCTGAACTGCAAATTATAGCATATACTTATTTCTGCTGAACATTTTCAAATACATACTGTGCAGTTTTAGATGCAGTCCACAGTGGACCTCAAGCCTTTTCTCAGTAACTTAACTATGGCACAAAGGAACACACGCTTTCCAAATCAGTGTGCAATTACACTGCATTACTCCTCAAGGATTTTTTTTTGGGGTTTTTTTTATTGGTCACTGTAAGGAATTGCACTGATTTAATTATATCAAAATTAATGGAAACCAATAAACACTTTGGTTTGGTTTATCCAGTGTGTGTTTTGACAATGAATCATGTATGTTTGAATATGACGATTTAACAAGCCTGTGTGTGTGTGTGTGTGTGTGTGTGTGTGTGTGAAGGCAGCTTTGCTGTCATGTGACAACTTCATGTCATCAAGCCAGAGGGTCTAATGTCCAGCCTGTCTCCATCTGTTGCACACGTGCACATTCACACACACACATACACACACACACACACACACACACACACACACACACACACACTCCCTCTAATGTTCCATTGTCAGTTCACTTCTTTAATGTGTGAATGCATTTGGACATGAACAAGCCTCTTCGTCTCTGTGGTATTGCATTAGTTTGCTGTGATGTACAAACATATGAATATTTTGTGAAGGCCTCAATGCATGGGTTAGACAGTCTCAAAAAAGTAACCAAAAAGTAAAAAAGGCACGAGTACTTCAAATAACCATAGAATTTGTCTATATTTAAAAGTCCTTCGTTTTACGTGGCAAAAAATGGTTAATACGACCTATATTAATATGTGTGTCTGTCAACCTGCACGTGTGAAGTAACTTGACACAAGTTTAGATACGTTGCATCAACACTGAGTTCATGTGTGCATACGTCTGAGGATGTTCGTGGTTATGTATGGTCGGTGGCACTATGGGTAAGGGTAAAAAAAAAAAAAAAAGAAGAAGCAAGAAGAGCCTCCCTCTGCCTCTCTGTTTTTCTCCTATTGGCTGAAGAGTCTGGAAATGAAATGTGATCCTCAGAGTGAAACATCAAACAGCTAGCAGCTGCTGGGCTGTCAGGTCACCAAACGGTCAGAGGATGGACCGTGGCCTCCTGTGTGTGTGTGTGTGTGTGTGTGTGTGTGTGTGTGTGTGTGTGTGTGTGTGTGTGTGTCTGGCCGCACACATGAGCAGACACGCATGCATGGTTATATGTCTCTATCTGTTCGAAGGTCTTTCAGTCTGTTTCGCATGCCTGACATGTTCCTTTATGAATGTAGCTTAAGTGTTTCATGGTCTTTCGTGCGCTGTGCAGTACAGTTTTTTTGTATGGCTGTGGGTTAAATGTCCACTACCTGTGAAGCCCACCTTTGTGTGGCGCCAGATATATATGTCTGCCGTTATGACATGACATATGTCTCATCATGGACTGAGGCTAGGCGCTAGCTTAGCAGTGGCGGAAGAGAAAGACGGTCTGGTCTGGGCGACGGGGCCAGGCATTGAAATGCTGTCGGGAAGTGTATGTGTGTGTGTGTGTGTTGGGGGGGCTGGAGTTGGGGTATCAGGGGCATCTGTCTTGTTTTTGGCATGTGGAATGGGTCAGTAACCGTGTAGGCAGGCAAGCTGAGTGGCTGGCGTGGCCCAGCCAAAGCAGATGGTGGGGGGGGGGGGGTCACAGCGGGGCCATTCCTGTGTTATCTATGCCACATGTACATGACATCCTGACAGCAGAGGCAAATCTATAGGTGTTCATCTCCTACAGCCGGTTGGACAGGACAGCGTCTCCATCTTTGGTGCTGAGTGCCGAAGTATTCCTGTCTTGCGTTCACTGAGCCGACATGTCAATCAAACATTAAGGTCAGTTTAAGTGTCTGCTGTAATTTTAAAGTAAAGCTATGATGGTAATTATCAACATTTTTTGTAAACAATTAGTGAAGTACAGCGTACATAACCCTTATTGCCAGACACAACATTAATATCAGACAATTCTATATCCGATCACATTCAAGTTCGCCAATAATATCGGCATATACCCTGCAATACCCTGCCCTTTTTTTGTAATGTGAGAGATATCTCAATCGCAGCATGGTGTTTTAGCAGCTTTGTTGCTTGTATTAGTAGAAGTTGCATGCTGGGATCAAATAGCAGACTTGGATGTAGCATGTAAACAGTGAGACAGTGGCAGTAAGCAGTTTCTGTCCAGCCAATGACCTTTCCTGTGGACTTTCCTATCGGACCTCCTATTAGCACCTACTGCTAAGCCAAGACTAGTCCTTATTAAAACTTTTGGTAGTGCTACAGACTAACCTCAAGGGTGAAGGGAAGCTGATCAACTCCCGGGCTTGACTCTGAGACCACCGGCCCATGCCACATTGTCCTCTGAGGCCCGGTGTGTCAAGAGCATTTGTTTTTGTCTTGTTTCGGTTTGCAGATAATAATTGAGAGATATTTTAGGGTTGTACATTTGCATGAATTCATACCCACCTCCCCATACTAATCAGGATTAAAATGTTGGCAAGCCCTCATTTATTTTGTCTTTCTCTGTAGTTAATCTGTTGCCCCCAGTAATAATCTGCCCTACAGTCACAGATGAAAACAAATCGCACAGTAGGGAGAGAAACAAGGCCGAACCTGAATATGAAAACAGCTGGACAGGCAGCCGTACGGCAACCTTGAAAAGTGGGTCTGTATAAAACATTACAAAAGCCCTGAGAGACACTCAGCCAATACATAAAGGACACTGTCTGCTCATCTTCTCTCCTCTTCTTCCTCCTTCCTTCCTCTTCATCCCTTTCTCCAGACTACTCTCTTTTTATATTCCTCCCGAGGTTATTCTCTTCCTCTTCTACACATCTGCTGTCTGTTTCTTCATTCACTCTTTTGTTCAGATTTTTTGCCATTACTTTTCAAGTGATCCAACCTAGTTTTGGGGATTTTTTTACATGCTAAATGCTGAAGTGTCTTCAGAGGTTGCTGAACAGGTGAATATTGAAGGGGAAAACTGTTCTTAGTTTTTTTTTTTGAAGATTTTTTTAATGAACATATACAGAACTGAGCTACTAGTTCATTCAAATTAAATCAGTTTGACATTAGAAACCTTCTATTCTTGTCTTGTCCTGCCACAGGGAATCCACAAACTTTATGTAGACAAGTTATAAACATTTTTAAACATGAAAACATTCTAGGTGTATGGTGTGATCCTGTATGTAAGGTGATTTCTGGCATTTGGTGTCCTGGACAAGCAATGGCAACCCTCGGTTTGGTTCCAACGTTATTTCGTCTCATGTTATGATTAATATCTTGAAATAAACACTAGTATTCTTATTATCTTTGTTTTTCTTATATTCAGGATATGATGTTGACATGGAATGCATTTATAACCTGATAATTCATATCCTTGCATGATTCTAACATAAACCAGGTTTCTGCTTGTATGTGCAGGAATGCCTGACTTCTCTGTCCCTACTGTTTTTTATATTGTCTTATAGTCTGAAACAGCATCTAGACATCCTCCTCTACCCCGCCATGAACAAAACATTAACGTTGTACAGTTTTCAACCAATGGCAGCACTTTAGAGGAAACTGTCACAAAATGTTCTTGGCTGGATCTGCATCCCTGAATGTCTGTGACTGAGTGAGTGATGCAGATGAGTGTCTGATCAAGTAACACCATTGGTCAGCAGAGTGCTGCATGAATGACTGAAGTGACACGATTGGTTGAGCGGCCAAGTGTTGAGGTTGCCATCAACACTCTCTATTACGTCATCAGATGGCTTTTACAGGCTATATTTACAGATATAGTTTCATGCCTACTTTTTGGCCCCAAGTGACAGATCAAGCAGCTTTTTGCACAAACCTTGGCTAGTTTCTCTTGTAAAGTCACAAACATTACCCTCCAGCCTAGGCACACCTCCAGCCTAGGCAGAATGGGCAAAATGAAGCAATTTGAATTGGTCCATTTCACATACACGTTTTGAACATAAAGCAACATTTCCTGTATTGTTATTTTGAATATTGTAATTGTTATAATTAGGTGACGCCTTTATTACTACTACTATTATATTACTTTGCACTATATTAGTGCAAAGTAGGTTAATTACAATCATTTTAATTATTGCTTTATATGCAGATTTGTTCTCTTGATTAATAATTTGGTATACAGACCAAATCATAAATCTGGATCATAAGATTATGAAAGAAAATGCTTATTATAATTTCTATGTATTCAGATCTTCTTTTATTCAATCAGCAGTATCAAACCCAAGCATATTCACTTAATGTCCATTAAAGAAAAGCTAAAAAGAACAAAATGGCCTCAAACTGACCAGTCCAGCCAAAACACACACTTCCACCTGTGCCTGCTCACCATGCAGAGTGGCAGAAAATTGTTCATCAGTCGTTCAGATATCTGCTCCAGTCTAGTGCATGCAAGCACTTTCTGGAATCAACTCGGCGGCAGTCAGCCAACTTTGAAGTCGGTGGCATTCCTTTGTCAGGCGAGCTTTCAGACACTGGCAGCCTCCTCACAGACACTCTCACCCCCTTAGACAAACTTTAATTAACTTTTGTGTGCACGTCTGAATCTCCCAGCTTAACCTTTGACACACTGCCTTACCTGAGCACTGCCTCTACAAGTGCCCCCCACTAACAGACAAAGGCCTGCATAAAGACAAGATTAGCTGCTTGCCATTGTCTCCTCTGCTCGTCTTATTGGAAAGGTCTTCGGGGCTCCGAGCCCAAAAGGCCATTCAGCAGGCCAGAATCAGGCACTTGAGCTTTCAGACTGGAGGCTAAGGGCCAGCTGGTAGTGTGCTTGTAGTTAGCAGTGGCTCAGAGATTTTGGACCTAACCTTGTAAAACCTCTCATGGTGAATAGAAGTGGAATTATGTTGGGCAAATCCCTAGGTTGGAGTTGAGAGTTGTGTTGGTGTCTGTGCACGCGCGCGTGTGTGTGTGTGTGTGTGTGTGTGTGTAGCTCTGTCTGGCTCCGCCGTGGCTGCCTGAAAGAGGTTTGGACACTTGGATAATTGCTTGGACCTGACGCCGACCATACACCCTTCTCCCCCTCACAAAACCATATCCGCTATATCAGCTTTATGCAAGTTTTTTTGTGCTTCTCCCTCAGTGTAAATGTACGTCTGTGTGTGTGTGTGTGTGTGTGTGTGTCAGGCAAACTATAGAGAAGACTCATAAACCCTAGAAAGAAAGTCTCTTTGTAAGCTGTGTGCGTGTTTCCAAACTACTCCTGACCTCACTTAGGATCCATTCAGCTGACCAGAGCTGTGAGTGTGTTTGTGTGTGTGTCTGTGTGTGTGTCAGCAGGGGGAAGTGGCTTCAGGGGAGGCAGCTTTACAACTGACACTGACAAGTCGTTTGGCACTCCAAACCTTCCAGTCTCGCCACTGTCCTTGAAATTGGATCAACACGACAGGATATGTCTGCCTCTGAGTGTGTGAGTGCGTGTGTGCATATGTGTGTGTGTGTGCGTCCCGTGTCCGATTTTTCTTGTCTCTTGGATCGCCTCCCTTCTTGAAACCAGTATTTCACTCTTCAGTCGCCTCTGCATCATATTTTCTACCATTGTCTCACTCCACAAATAGACAAAAACTGAGGTCAGTTGAGCATTTCCTTGGCAATTACCAGATGCAGGAGCATAGGTAGAGACGGTGTGTGTGTGTGTGTGTGTGTGTGTGTGTGTGTGACACCCATAAAACCAGACTGGTCTTTTCCAAGCACTTACAGATAATCCCCACAATTAGCCACAAAGGCTACAGAGCACTTTGATCAGCACAGGACAATGTGGAACTCCTCAAAGATATGCTCCTCTTCCATCGCTATCTATCTCTCCTCCCCGTCGCACTTTAGCAAACTGATACTACACACCGCATCTGTTCGGAGGAGGAGGCTCAAAGATTGGAGCTCTCCTTCCCTATTTCCTCCTCTCTCTCTCTCTCTCTCTCTCTCTCTCTCTCTCTCTCTCTCTCTCCTCCCTCTCTCTCTCTGTCCCGCTCCCTCTCTTTTCCTTTTTGTAGGATGAAACGTGGCCTTTTTAATGTCAGGCAGTTTGGGGTTTGTGATTACAGCATGTACGGCAGTTTGTTTATGGGTTGAGTTACTGTTGAGAGGCAAAGCCAGGCCACACAGATATTTGGGCAGGCTGAGAGGAGGGGAAGGCGAGGAGATGAAAGGAGCGGAGGCTGAGAAAGAGATAGAAAGAGGACAGGGATGTGATGGGGGCGATAGCGAGCAGAGCATTTTGAGGAAGGCAGTAAAAGAGGGATGTTTTTAAGCAGTGCGGCAACTTGAATCAAGCCAACTTTGTCTCTTGAATATGTTTTGTAGGAAACTGGTGCTTCCTGGATTTCATTTTATATAAAAACCAGACAATGTTTTTGTTGAATGTTTCTGCAAACACAACGTTTAATACTGGGTTGAAGGTTCTAGCTATAATTTTAAATACTCTCTTTTATTGAGGGAAAAACATGGTCTCTCAGTATACATTTTTTATGATTTTAAACAGAGATGGTTACCTGCTGTTTGTTCTCTTTCTATTTAAGTACATTTTAGAGACATTGGAGTCATGAATTGCATACTGTATGTTTGAATTCATATCCATATATCATCAGCAACTGTTCCTCTTAAAATTACACTTCCTTCATCTTTCAAATGAAAACCTGCACTGCAGCCAGGCAGGATCTGTTCTTACTTTTACATTGTTATATGTGAGCAAACAACATCTTTAATAACACACATCTTTCATAGTGGCAGGGAGCCACAGTTGCATGCAGACAGTCCTCTTGGATGTTAAGTGCTATCTTGTGTGAGACTTTCCACCTGTTAAATTCTGCTCTGCAAAAGTTTTAGCAATGAAACATAAATGGAAGAATTACTGGGGCTAAGAAGTTGACGCAGTTATTTTACAGACACAGTCATATCAGTTTCTGGTATTTAAGATTTTGTCAACTTAATTTATGTTATATATGCCTATTCCTTCCAACTAAAGCAAGTCACTTTGTTAAAGTTAAGGAAAGATCGGGCGATATTGAAAAGGGACTCGTCTGCAGCATGAGATCGGATTTAATATTTGAAAACCATGTGTTGCTGCAGTGGGATTGAAAAGTCTGAGACCACATTAAGTGGTACCCCACTGTATTTTAAAACCATAATTTTGTTTCCCAAACTTAAAGTGTTTCAGTAGATCTAAATGTAACAACAGGTGTAACACAGGATGTAAACTCAAATCTTGTGCTTTGTTCTTTGGGTCACCCAAAGCATGTCCCTATGTTGCTAGTGAAAGCAATTTAGACAGAAAATTAGTAGCATTTCATTAATTTTTGTAAGGAAAACAGGGTTGATGCACCACAGAAGTCAAGAACAGATGGCAGGGTGAGAGAGGGGTACAAGCAGTTGCTATGCTGAGAAAGTAAAAATGGCATGTGAAAGAAGAAATCAAAGAGAGAGACTATGTTTTCAGTAGAGCTGTACTTGGAGAAAAGTGCTCCTCAACCAAGCTCGAACCAAGACATACACCGGATGCATGATTAACACATCTAAAAACACACTGTCATGCCCACACACATACATTTATGTATGTACACTGTACGCTTATGTACACTGGAATGTGCAAACTTCACCACCCACTCAGACATATGCACAGTTTTAGGGAAGCAACTGAACACATACACATACACATACACACACACACACACACACACACACACACACACACACGGATTGTACAGCAAGCCTTACCAGGGAATATGATGACTCAGTGATGACCCCACAACATCTCTCTCCTCTTTCACACTCCTCTCGTCTTTTTCTCAGCCCTCCTCCCTGGCCGTTCACATAACCCTCCCGGACTCCACAGGGGAAAGGAAAGGGGGATGAGAGAGGAGAGAGGAAGGGTGGGAGGGGAGGGATGAGAAATTACAAGCAGGGGGTACGATAGGGCAGACTGTGTGTATGTGTGAGTGTGCAGAAATAGCCCAGGGTAAACAGAAGCTAGCATGGGAACTTGACCATCTTAGCACTGTGCCACTGTCAGAAAGCCCCACCACTTTTCTGCACGTCTCCTCACTTTTCCCGTCATCCTCTCATTCTGCAGTGTAATGTCAATAGTAATGTATTGGCATAATGTTTTTTTCCCAAGTGGACAATGGTATATGTTGTGACTTTTATACCATGGTCCAGGGCACAATGATGGCAACATGCATGTAGCAGTATTACTACCAATGGAATTCTGGGGCACAATTCACCTTCAACCATAGTATTGTTACTTTGCTAACATTCAACATTTGATGAAAGAAATCGTAACTCAAGGTCGTCTTACAAGGTGCTTCTAAGCTGTGGTTTGAGTTTCTGAGCAATCTCCATCTGTTGATGAAGACCGTAAGATGCAGTTGGAACAGAGCGCAATAAGTGGACCTTGAGTCAAACTACTACTTCCAAGGTCAAAAGTCACACTTTCCCCCTCAATACTGAGCATTTGATATGCATTAGGACAGACTCTGGCATCCATATTGGATATGTTATCTAATGGGAAAGCTGTTTGTTATGCTTCTACATACTGCTCCTGTGTAGTATGGTATCACATTCACACCGCAAAACAGCAGCAAAGTACACACTTTTTTCACAAAGAAGCACTGGTGTCCGAATGCCTGCACTATTTCTGTTGTGTGTGTGTGTGTGTGTGTATGTCCCCCACTCCATCTCAGGTACTACACACATACGTCACAGATCATTTGACACACAATGAGTTTAGCTGCACAGACCAATTAACACACACAACCAAATACACACCATCTACACAGTATATAATATGAAGACCAATGCATTCATGATTTTAACTGAAATACAGTCTGGATTTCCTTTGCACATTATAGTTTGTGTTTACTAGTATGCATATTTGTGCGGTGAAACTGGAACTGTGTTGTTGCTTATTTCACAGCGACGGGTCATCATTAAGTTGCTGTGGCTATTTTACATCAGACAACAGAGAGGGTGACAGACAGGGACAGGGGACATGGATAGAGTACCACAGCCCTGGGAAAGGACAGATAAGGGAAGCAAGTGGCCGAACTCTGGGTCATTTGGCAAGGAGGGAGAGTGAGAGCTAGCTGGGCATAGCCTTGGGAAAAAGTGGGAATCCCCGGGAGGAAGGCAGCATTGACCCAGCAGGGAGAGACTTATGGGGCCTGAGCAGGAGAGCAGCGAACACTGCTGGGAACCGATTCCCTCATGTCCTGCCAGGATGCTGCCTTCTCCCTCGACCCGCTCTGGGTTTTTTGCACTGCAGCCCTCATCCTGCTTCAGGTCAGGGGCTTCTGGGTAACTTCCCACCAAGTGGGCTCCCTCTTTTCCTCCCTCTGTCAGAGAGCCAACAGAAGAGAGTGATGGGGATCAATGGATGCTGAAATTAGTCGATGACTTAACTCTCGCTGTCACTGTCCAATCTCTCCAACCATCTCAATTTTCTTGAGAAATAGTAGGGTACTTGACATGTGACCATCACTCATGAAAATAAGACATTATTTCATTGTGTCTATATAGCTTGGGTCCCTCCATATTCTAAATAATCTGTCCTTAGATGAGTGACAGTTATCTTTTGTTATCCATCTATTCATTTTGTTTTATACTATGCTCATATTCTACTGATATTTTATGTGTTTCATGGTTTCTGACATCTTTGTTATTTTCTCCAACCTCATACTGCTGCAGTTTCCCATCCTCATGTGAAATACACTAACATGTAGTTTTACAGCTTTGATACCTCGGTATGCACAACAGATATAGTGGCCTTGAGACCAGAGAGTCACAAGTTTGATGCCCAGATGTGTACGGTGAATCTGGATGGAGATAGGGAAAGGGGGAAGCACTTTTGCCACCACTGAGGTTCTCTTTAGTATGGCACTTCACTGCTAAAGATTCCAGTAGAACTGGTTATTGGCCAACAGAGTGGACTGTGGTTGCCAACTTCAAAATGTGAGTGTACGTAAGGCCTGCAAGCAGAACTTGGCCAGAGAAGTATGGGTTAAAATATATTAAAGGTGGAAAGCTTAACAGTATATGCTGTATCACATACGCACATACTCCCTCTTTTGACTTCTTTCTATTTACTCTTTAATGTTCTACTGAATACACAGTGCTGAAGTCATCCCAACATTTTGTATTGCTTTATTGCACTCTAGAATTTGATGCTACCTTCCCACATTCCCCGCTGGGATCACAGCAGTTTAAGGCAATCTAATCTTATCTTGTGTGTCTGCACTTGTGAATGGTACGGTGCGTATTATCTGTGGTGTTTACTGTCCTTGAGTCTGAACTGTGGATGAACCTGGTCAAATCTGTTTTTATGATGTGGCCCATTTTCATTAAAATGGCTCCCCCCACCTTCGCTCATAATTAAAAGGCAGTGGGAGACTGGTGGTACCACCTCATATACCAGACCAGACAGTACCTGGCCTGGGGGTTACCATAATGTTTACACACCCACATAGCTACCGCACAGGAAGGACTTCAAACAATGACTTTTAGAAGGGTGATATTAATATTTTTAGATTGAAACTACCCGTGGACAATATTCATAGGTGAGAGTCAACACGTTTTTGGACATTTTTTTGTCCTCTTTCAGATATTCTATCACTGTCACTGTTGGTTAATGTTAGCTTGTTAGTATTTGAAAGCAATACATTTATATATTATATATATTAACCCGACCTCTTACCAGTGTAAAAAAATATGAAAAGAACTGCTATTGATGATATTTGCATTTCTGGCCACATAGTCATTCGGTTGGTGAGCTTTTTTTGTTCCTCTTGAGGACTGGCCATGTCTAAATAATGCAACAGCACAATGCAACATACAGTATAATAACAATATTGTATGATAAGAACATTTTTAACTATCTAAAACACAAAAATTCAACAATTACACCTTTCACATATATTATGCATTTTTATGATCAACTATGTTACCGTAGTACCACATTCTAAACTAGGACTACTACATCAACTTGACCAATCAGGAGAACATACTCTGATTTGACAGGATGTGCCACATTCAGGATATAAAAAATATTGAAAGCTCATAAAAAAATTTATACTTTCAAACAATGTAAATGGTGACAGAGTCTGGCATATTCAAAAATGAAAAGCAAAGGACCAGGTTGGCTTGAAATGCCAAGAACAAGTGCAGCCAAAAGAGCTTCCTCACTAGCATCCATCCAACCTGAATAAATGCTATCACTTGAGGAGAAAGAAAGATTAGCCACATTCATGGTTGAACTCAATAAGCCAATTTATCTAGATTTGTCAAAACGTATTGTAAAACAACAATTTTCTCAACAGCAGAATCACCCTTTTCATATCATACCTTTGAAATGTTTCAGGAATTAATGCATTTAATAAGCACTAAATTCCATTTGCAACACCCTAAATGCAAAAACCGAGATATCGTTTTCCGCTTACGTTATCCAGTGGTCACATGTATGCTTGAAAAAGTAGTTTTCTTGTTTGACCAATGCCACATCTTTGCATGAAAAATTGAAATTGCTCATCCCGCTGACACGGTGCACATGCACAACTCTGCCCCCATGCTTTATGGCCATGTGAATTGGTCGTCTCTCTGTTGAACACTGCTGAAATGTGAGGTTTTGGTGTTACAACTGTTGCATCATAGAGTGAGGGCTTTGAATAGAGGCTGTGAGATCAGACCCTCCTGTGCAATAACTTTGGGAACCAAATGCTGAAGAATATGGCAATTAATGAAATCACTTGACCATCACATTTAGATCATATCTCAAAGAGCTGAAGTATGGGAAGGTGGGTTTTTCTTTGCTATGATGAGGAAGGAACTTCCAGCATGTGTCCAAAATGGGTGGTAAGATTAATGCCTGAATGCTAATATGTAAACAAAGTGAAGATGCCTGAGTACTTCATCACAAAATCTAGTTTAGGCACACATGCATACTGTATGATGTTACCCAGAGCATGTTTCACATTAAGAAGGATGTTTGAAAAAATTTAATAAATAACTAGTACACTCCGCTTCATCACAACATGTGACTAACAGGTAAGTGGATGTTAAAATGACCTTGGGTCAGACTGCCCCTCCTCCTCAAAGCATTAGCCACAACAACAGTCAATATTAGTTAGATGTAAGTGAGTCAAACTTATGATGAACATCTGTTTGTGAATGTGTGTTGATGTTATAGTAGATCAAAGCAAAGCAGTGGGTGATGGAAATGGTGCTTTTTTTTCTGGGTCTTCTCTGTTTGGGTGTTGGATTACGTCAAGAGCCCCCAGACCCCAGAAAGGCCCATTACATGCTCATGCCTTGGCCTTGTGTAAAGGGTCTTGCCGTTAGCATTGTGGGGCTTCCTGTCTCTGGGTGTTTGTGTTTAGGCAGGTCTGAGTAGATAATGGCCCTGGGAGGCTGAGACATGGTGGTGTAATGGAGACAGATAACCTAACTTCACTGTAAACATCTGTCCGTACAGTGTGATTCATAGTATACACACATATAGACACACAAACGCACACATATGAAGGTGTTGAAGTCTACTAACCTAACGCGTGTGAATATTGTGTCTCCGATGTGTCTAACTTTTATCCCGTATGGCATTGCTTCAATTTGTTTTCTGCCCTGTGGAGGTTTTGGCCTTTGGTTCTGACAGCTTGGTATAAACAGTTTAAATTACGCTTTTCCACCAATCAAGGCACTCTAAATACTGGAAATACTTGTGACTGACTACATAATTATGGAACCAAATAAATATATGCCAGAGTACAGTACTGAAAAACTAGTGTATTGTTACAAGCACTTAAATGGCAGGGACGTGTAGGGACGTTTGTGTAGCTCTTTTATATTATCTTATTCATTTTTTGGGTATAACATTAATGTGTCCTTTCACATCCCAGTACTCTGCTTCAAACCCACCACCCAACAGGAGTTGGAATAAACCAGCTTTTAATCAACTTTTTTTGCAAACAATGCCTTTTTTTATTTTGGGAAATGTGGGCTTTGGGTCCTCTGTTACCCTCATACGTGGCCGTAAGGTTTCCATGAACCATCTCTGTGTAGGTCAGCAGAGACATTTACCTGATTTTCAACAGAAGTACAAGTCCGGCATCGGAACATTTTTTGTCAAGCACATACATAATCTGCGCGCAGCTCAGGACCTCAAGGAATTACACTGATCTTAGACGAGTCAACATGTAGTGAATTACATTTAAAGCCAAGGTTCAGTACCAGTGTGCCCTTCATTTAGCGAGACATACAGTAAGGGTATGGGCACTGAGATAGTGTACTTAGTGTAGTACTTTAGTTCCCTTACATTAATCACACTTAATACTTTGCCACAACTGCAGTTTTTCCCTACTGTCTAACCAAAGTTGAGCTGCCATGCACAGATATTGTACTAGCTATGGAAGTTATACTTTTTTTCAAAATTGTCATTTGAAGTAGCCATGGCTACTTTGGAGAATCATCCAGTATTGCCTAAATGTCTGTTTCTGTTCAGCTAATAGGTTCTGTGTGCATTAATTGCGTTGGTAAAAAAAAAATATTTGTTGCCGTTTTGCTGAAAGCAGAACTCATTTTTCTCCAAAGGGATTAATTTAATTGTGTCTTAAGTCATTTGAAGGTAGTTTGATTCTTCTGTTCGGTTCTGACAGCATGCAGACATTTAAATCCCCTTTGTTTCTGGATCTGGTGTTCATTTGTTTAAGCAACGGGCCCATGTGGTTTGGTTACATGCACTACTGTGCAACTGAGATGATCCTGCCTGGTTATGTTCGTGTGTCTACTTGCATGGCCGTTTCCTTGTGTGTGTGTGTGTGTGTGTGCGTGAGTTCACAGGCGTGCATGTGTGTTTGTGGACGCCAGGCTGTCTCCAGTGGAGGAGGCCCAGTGTGTCAGTGTGGAGGTGGAAGGGGAGAGCAGGGCTAGCCTCTATAAATCAGGCCAGATTACAGAGGTAGAGAGGCCTGCTACTCCCTTCCACTACCCAGCCTCCTCTGCTTTATGTCAGCCAACACACACACCGTTAGAACTGGGTGATTTAGTAGACGCTACCCTAGCACTGGATAGGTTGGTAGCCCTTGTCCTAGTCCTAGACCATAGTTGGCATTTTGTACTGTAAAATCCTTCATAGCACAGTTTTACTTTATGTCATGCTGACATGCTCTATTCCCTCCATGTTTAATTTTCCCTAAAAAGGAACAGAAGTAATAATGTATGGATTTTCTAAATTGACAAGCATCTTCCTTGAGCATTCAGATTTTCAGTATTCATGACGGGAGAAACCCAGAAGAAGATGTAGCAATTCCTCCACTGACAGTCGCCCACAGAGCAAGCTGAATGCAGCCACAAGACATGTAGTGTTTTGATTAAGGGCTGGAGCCACAATCACACATTTCACAATGTTCAACTACAGCTGCAGTATGCCACACACACAGATACACACATATATATACATATATGGTGGATAATTGATAGCAGTTGCAGTGGGTTTTCTTTATATTTTGTGAACATTTTGGTGAATTTTGTCTCTTTTAAAAGTAGTTCGAACTCAGTGTCCAGTTACTATCAACCTGGCAAATTGAAGTTTGCTCAGTCATCATGGAGTTGACTCAGTTGTCTTCATGTGACCTGTGAACAAACACTGTCCTTGAACAATGTTAGGGCTTATGATACCCCCCCCCCATATACTGCTTCCTGCATGACCAAGTTCCATATTTGCATAACATATTTGGTGAAAACAGCGATATGCGGCAGCATCCTAAAACCTAAAATTGAACAACCTGAGCTCCCCGTCAGAAATTAAATCAGTGCTGGTTCGACATGTCGAGCTACTTTTTCACTGTCCCACAGCCCCTATGAAAGACTTGATGGAGCTTTTTACAAGAAGCTCATGCTAGCTCCTGACACACAGAATAAGCAGTTTATTCATCATGGACATCTTTATTCTGCTATAATAATTTGTCTTTGAAGCCACTTGGCAGTCACGACTGTTTTTGAAGTTTTTCTGAATCAAGGCTCTCACCAGATCTTGTCTTTTTAGTCCCGGATAGGGCTTTTAATGTGCCCATTCTTCATGGCTGACACCGAGAGTGATTATTTGTTATGTTTTCAGTAGCCCTATCGTTTGGGCAGCTCAGATCACCCGTCTATATAATCCCTTTCCAAAACCTTCCAGTGTCAAATAATGGTTTTCATGTTTTTCTTTCCTATTTTTGGGCAAAGAAAGCCGGCAATATGATGTTATAGCCTTTCTTTCTCTCTGTTCTCTCTCACCATAGTTTGGAATTTAATTGTGTTTTGACAACTCTTTTCCATGGCTGGCCCAATTATAGCCTCCAGTTGGGCTGGTAATGATAGTTGTTAATGGGGTGAAAAATGGACGTGCATCTCTGACAGAAACCATAAGCAGATCCTTTGAAAGGGGAAGCCGGAGCCAAGGAAAGCACAGGCAGGAATGACCTCGCTGTGCTCCCGTTCTCTGAAGGCCTTTATATAGCATACATGGCTCTCAGCTTCTTCTCGAGAGCCTTTACTAACCTAATATGTGTGTACGTCCTCTGTTTAGTCCATGTTGTTGGTAGCAGCAGTATCAGAGCTACTGTATGAGGCCATGGGAATGACTCCGAGCGAACTGTCACACACACGGACACACATTTCTAAATGTCGTCAAATTTCTCACGCTTTTTTCCTTCCCTTCCACTTGCTTCTCCTCCTCCTCCTCCCCCTTTTCTGCCCCCACTCCATTCTCTTGTTGCAGGGAAAGTATTGATCGGCCACTTCCCAAAGTTATTTTTAATCAAACATAAACAAGGAATCCACATTTCCTTGGGAGATGTGGGGTTGCCCGAAGTGCTTTGCTCTTTCTTACAGTTTTCTTTATGCTCGAGGGAGGTGCTGAATGGGAGAGATGAAGCAAGAGATGTCAGCGTGAGGGCTGTGCTACACAAGGGTGGGGGGTTGGGTCCGGTGGGTGTTTAGAGAATAACACAAGTGCCACCAGCGAGTGGGAGACGTGGGAAGTCCGGCTTTAGACTCATTTAGTTGTAGCACATCCTATTATTATCCCTCGGACTATGCGACAACGCTGACCAGAAGAGACCCTAAACACACACACGCTCAGTCAGAGTTCTCCCCTCTCTCACACAGACTCAGGCCAGGCCATTCCCAAGTCTTATTTCTTCTGGACTTTATGGGAACACTTAAATTTAGCCCTGGCAGGGAGTGCAGGCATAATAATCAAAGCTCTTGTCACCAGGCTCCCAGTGCTAGGTGGTCTGGCTGCTCTGGAAAGAAACTCTCACCCAGTGGAAGACATGTTTCCTTCTTTGCATGCTGGCACAACTGGAATTTTTTTTTTCCATCATCCTCAGCACATGTAAGCCAGAGCTAGTATAATTGACACCTCTGAAACACACCTATAAAAGCACAGGAATGGAGCTTAACTAGTGCAGGGTTTGAGCTGGGATAGTTTTAGACCAGGGTCAGATTCATCTCATTTGTAGAGGTTTCAAGTCTCATCTAAAGAAAAGGAAACATAGGAGAAGAATAGAAATTTTAAAATTAAGATGAGTGTGAGTCTCACCAAATGAAATACAAGGATGACTGTTTTAACCAAAACCATTAAGTTCAGTTTTTCCTGCAGCCTTCCTGTGTGTCCACTATAGATATAGGCTATCGACTACACCCTCTGTGGAAACGAGAGCGTGGATTGCACGAGCGTGTACATGTTTGTTTTCGTGAACAGCACTGGGGATTCAGTATTCACTGAGAGAAGGGAGTTACATTTTGATCTGAACTAATACAATCCTCTACCATATCCTCTACCCAGCCAATCACTGAAAATCTAACTAAATACCTGCAGAATACTTCCACTGTTCAATACATTTACATCCAACTTTGTGTTTTGAATACGTGTCACAGCAAGAAATACACTGCAATTGAATAACAAACACATTGCACTGTTTTCAAAGGGTACCAACACTTTACTGCTGCACTTAAACATCAGATTGCTGCTGTTGCTGTTTCTGCTAACTAATGTCATCATACCTGGGGTTTTTATGTCTACTACATGTTTTACGACAAAGACAGCTTTGCATTATACAGCGGTGTTGTAAATGGTCCTTTACTTGCTCATGTGTAAATATGGCCATAGAGAAGAATCACCTCTTGTAAGATTCAAAAAGGTACACAGGTATATTGAGATACTACATTGCAGGTAATTATGTAAATAATAAACTGCTGACCTAGTGTATAGTTGTTAGTGCAGTGATTCAATTCACTGATTTATGTATATAATCCAAGCAGGGTGACAGCTGATTGCAAAGCACCAGTGACAATACAAGTGGCAGCAACACGTAAAGTGAAACTACCACACTTGTAAACTTAGTCCTCATCGTCTACCCTGGTGCGTTAGTGCATGTGGGTGTGTTACATACAAGGTAACGATGATGTTATTCACAGCGTGAAAGCCCCCGTGAGGTCAAAGGTGATGAGGTGCTAAGGAGGTCTTTGACACTTGACACACACACAGTCGCTGCCATGGCTCCCTACAGAATGAAACTGTCACCACCTGGAGTGTAGGACTAATTAGCCCATGATTTGTGTAATATACTCTCTTAGTGTGTGGTGAAGATGTTTTTCTTTCAGTCTTCTAACCAGTCGGTTCTCTCTTTGTCTCTTTCCATGTTGCTGTCATCTCGTGGATCCTAGCAGGTGAGTGCTCTTTTCTTTCATATTTTCATATGATGATGCTCTTTCAGAAAGGGACAGTTCATCCAAATCACAAAACATCGGCATTCTCACTTATCCCAGAGTTCAATCACACCACTTAAGTAGAAACTAAACAATTTTATTTGCAGATGATCTGAGAATTCTGCTGCCCCAACACAATCTCTCGCCAGAAACAGCGTTGTGGTTATTTCGGGTTAACCCACCAACATTCTTAGTGATAGGCGCCATTTTCATTTTACAGTAGCTCCAAAGGAAAATCTGTCACGACAAGGGCTGCGTGAAATCCTCATGAAATGGTGAGGTCATGAGGTCACTCATTAACAGTATCTTTAATGGTGACCTCTCGCTGCATTAGTGTAAATAAAGGCTCCGGCCAATAAAACCATGACTCATTCCCTCCACCACTGCTCTCAGAAAAACATTTAAAGCCTTCGTCTCCTTAACTCTTTGGCTCACAGTTTGGGATGACCCCTGACTGTGTTGTGACTTTTCCCAACACTCTGTTTCAGAAGAACATACATCATAGTAAAGATGGGGGCGTGTTCCATTTTAAAGGGATGCTGTGCAACTATTCTAAAGGGACTTTAAATGAGACAGTAAATGCGTGGTGACTCCACTTAATTGCTGCTTCTCAAGAAATGGATCCATTTTTACAGTTTCATTTCCACATATTTGAAAATCACAAGGCGCATTGCGTGAAGGAGACCACTTTGGAACTGTTGGAAAGCTGTACTCAGCTTGTGCTAAGATTGGCACCAAACATGACCCAGACTGAGCCCTGTAAACAACATACTCACTGTTTTAAAGTTACTTATACTGGACATCCGCATCAAAAGCATCAAGTCCCCAAAGTGCCCCCCAATCATAATTCTTGGTTTTCATATTTTTTTTTCTGTGCTTAAAAAATATTAAAGTTTAAGTACAATGGAAACAAGAGATGTGAGCACAAATGACAAGACCTCAGTGTCCTCAATGATTTTAAATAATCCTGGTCAAAATTGAAGGTGAGTTATCGTTGCTAGCTTTGGTCAAACTGACTATGTGCACATCTCAGTAGTAAGTCACCTGAGCCTAATCCCTGCACAGATGATGTCATTTCTGCATAACTTCCCACAGCATGAGCAAGGTTGCGTGTTCTGCTGGCCCATACAGCTTTATTGCTCTATTTGTCACTGCCAGTACTTTAGTTTTTTTTTCGCCCTCACTCCCAAGGTGAAGAGGAATGAATGATGGCCGACGGACTCGGCTTTCTTCATTCTTCCTCTTCTCCCTCTTCTCCGTGAGAAAGTCAGGGAGGATGGAGGTAAGTCAGGCTGCCCATCAATCCTTCAAGGGAGAGAGAGAGAGAGCGAGAGAGAGAGTGTGAAGGAGTTCTGAGGAAGTGAAGGTGTGGGAGGCTTGGTTTAGCCAAGGGGAGTCCCAGCAGGAATACTTACACACACACTCACTCACTTACATACACACACATACACACACACACGTGCACAGAGGAAGAATAACACTCATATATCTGGCGCGTCAACAACTGGCCTCTGTTTGCACAGTGCTGACACCAGCGTGGCCGAAACTGCTACTGGAGTTTCTCATCACCGTCATTTTGCTGTTTGTGTGCGTGTCAGTATGTGCACAAATGACTGCTTAAAGTCTGTGTGTGTTGGCCCGCATTTTCATCTGTATTTGTTTTGCACTAGTGCACATGTTGGCGATCCCCTGAAATGTATGTGTGTCTGCGTGTGTGCATGTGTTTGTGTTTGCTATTAGCCAGACTGACTATTACCCAGGCGGTTTCTTAACTGCCAGTGCAACAAACCATTTGAGCTACTGTAACATTTTTTTAGCCACACTTGCAGCGTGGTTGCAGCGATGACAGTGTCAGCTCAACTTCCAGCTTTGGTTTAGACTCAGTTTGGTGATCCTGTGACTTCTCACATAGAGGAAGGGTTTCCAGGGTCTATTTATTAAAAATCATTTGTTGTAACAGTGTCTTTAGTTTTATCTGCTCTTGAACCAGTCTGAGTAGGAAAATCGATGTTTGGTTGCATTGACAGCTCACAGATATATGAAATCTTAACGCAAAATGTTTTGGGGAATACTGCTCTCATGCCACCATGAACCGATTTAGAGGGAAATCTCTCTACTGTTGAAAGGATTTTCATTAGAATAATAAACATTTTTGGTTTAGAGGGAATTGTCTTAAACATCTATGGGATGGCTTGCCTTAAAATTAGAAAATTAGGTGTAATCTAGGAACCAGGTCAAATTTTTAACCTGTCCATTTCTTTGGTTTATAACCAAGCACTTTTATTGACAAGGACATTCCCATCACACTTAGCTAAACTTTGTAGTTTATAGTTTGCGTGTCAGAGTTGCAAACTCACTAAACTTAGATACACATTTCTTGCTAAACATTAGCATTTTCTGCAGGACAACTACTACGAAACATATTTTACCATTTTTACATTTACCCTACCTTCTAAGGACGAAAAAATTAAAAGAAAAACAATAACCGAGAGCCTAAATGCTATCCAGCTTACAATTTGGTTTTCTTTTCAAAGGACATTGCAAGCTCATAGAGCCTCTTGTATGGCTGTAGATTGATCGTCCTATTGTTTTCTGTTTGAAAAGGGATCACCTCTGTGAGCAAGCCACCTCTTCTCTCTGTCTCTCTTTTTTCTAACTGGACTCCTGCCCACCTCTCCTCTGTGTGGATTTAACAAAGTACATACAGATCTACAAATTGTTGTTATGTCTGTGTGTGCGTGTGTGTGTAGGAGTCAGGATTGCCTTTTTGACAGATGAGGTGGAAATGCCTGCTCAGTTTTTTTTTCTATCTGAGAAGTATCAAGTGTGGTTTGTTTTGTGCACTTTGCATGAGAACACTTTGGCAGCAGTTTGTGAAGCTACCGGGTCTTTTCTTCTTTGAAATTCTGTGGAGAAGTGCAATGAATACTTCAGCTTGAGGTCTTGCAAAGTCATCCCCTCCAAGGCCGTGAAAAGGAGCTCCACTAAAAGTTATGGCTCCCAGAAAAAGAAATCACTTAGCCGTGTTTGATCTTCCCCATGAAATATGCCGTCAGAGAAGCATTTCATATAATCCCATACTGTTCATAGCCGACGCGCGGGCCCTATGACAGCCGTAAATTACAAAATGGCCGACCTAAGCAGGGGGAGCGAGAGAGGAAGAAAAGGGAGGGGAAGGATGGCAAAAACACACATTGGTAACCTAGCATCACCCCCTCTTTTGCTCCAGCTCCCCATGGGATCAAACAAGAGGGAGGATTTAGACAAGTAAATCATTTCCTTAAAGTGGTGAACTCTTAGGGCCGGCAGCATGAGTCAGACGCGCGTTCATATCAAGTGGAGGCATCACAGCAACACTTTGCCAGAAAGCCTGGCTGCTTCTCTCTCACACTCTTCCTGAAATGCTGGAAAATATTGGACTTTGAAGTCCCGATAAGGCAAATTCATCACATTCTCTTCAGCTGCTGTTCCTGTTGAAGCCGAATAAAACCATTAGGTCTGCTTGATGTTTAATGTGAGCTGCCACAAGTTGGCGAGAAAACCCGCCCCCCAGTAACATCCTTTCAACGTTTCACGCAAAATACTTTATTAGTTACACCACGATCATTTAGCAGAAAAGCTTGTTTGTGTTTACGTTCATGGATTAGCTAATGTTTTATAAGAAATGTGAATGTACTGTGTGTAGTATATGTGATAATCATTTGCAATACTCATTACAATACTTATTTTTCATCGTATGTTCGACAGTTCAACTGCTCTGTGTACTTTAAGACTTTACTTAGGCTGCAACTCACATGCAATTGAACCTTCATCTTTTTGGCCTGCAGTTTTCAGTGTAAGCAAGTACACTTGAATTTTCAGCTGTAAAAAATATTCTTTTCTAGTTTGCAGTTTTTTCTAGTTTTCGACATTGAGTCAAAACCACTAAGTCGCTACCAACTGCCAAGGTCAAAAATGAGCTTTCATGCTCATAATTTTAATTATTTCTCATACATAATTTGGTTTTCTATTTCGATCTAATTGTCATATATATTCCCCAAAATAAAAATCTAAATGTAGTCTAATCTAATCTAGTCTAAAAATGAATAAATAAATAAATAATAAATTCTATTAACTTCTGTCACAAGTGAGAAACCTTTCTTAAATCACCACTTTCACCTTTGTAGTGTGACTGTAAGAGATTTTCCCAGAAACATTTTGTCCAAAGACTAAGCGTGTTGATTCACAGCCCCGCTTTAACATTTTACAGAGATTCCCCTCCCCTGTCTGCCCCCACGTTCTTTTCTCATAGTGAAAATTGAACTTGTGACATTTATAGCCATGCTCTGATATTATTGTACCAGCGTGTTCAGAGCAACCCTCCTTTGAAAAAGCCTGTTTTTTCTTTTACAGCTTCGCCTCGCACTCCTGCCGATCTTATGAAATTCCTGCGTGCGAGTGTGTGTATACGTGTCAGACGTGGGAATGTTTTATCTTTCCCGACTTATCCTTTTTCACTTAATGACTATTCCTCCAGACGCCACAGCCAGACGTTGTGTTAAAAGTGAGTTTTCCTCCTCGTGGTGTAACGCAATCTAAGCCTGGTCAAAGAACCTGACAAAACTGGAGACACTAATGTGTATGTGCATGTGTGTGTGTGCCCATTGCCTGTACCCATGTGTGGCTGTACAAAGTGTGTCTGCCCATGTGTGTGTCAGTCAATGTTCCACTACTGTGTGGTGTGTGTTGTGTTTACTTTCTTACCTGCACGTATGTGTGTGCGTTTCTAGTTTGAGGATGTTGTGAGCGCTGGGTGAGAAGAAGCAGAGCTTGGATCTGCTTTCCATCACACTGAGCTGCCCAGGGCCAGAAAAGCCCCGACTTCACACACATACAAACACACACACACACACACACACACACACACACACACACACACACAGACACGTTCTTACACAGTGGATTAAACCAGCCAATAGCAAAACAGCAGCAGACTTCACCAAAAGGCCAAACATGACTAAACCTCATAGGGCTGCACTTGTAAGATACAAAAGCACAAACTGCACCTCACTAAAAATAGATGACATGTAATGTCGTTTGTAATCCGTGATAATCCTGAAAATTTTTATAAAACTTAATGTCTGCAACTCTGTCACACAGTAGTGAGTCATCACACATGCAGCCCACGAAAGCTTTCACATTTACCAGTCTGTAAACATGGTAACTGTGACCTGATTCCATACCGCATCATAGAACTTCAACATGTAGTGCGTTCACACTGGATAAGTGACAAAAATGAGTGCACTCAAAAAAGTATGTATGATTTAGAACCGTGCTGTTGATGGGCATTATTGTACCACAGAAAAAAATCGCAATAAAAACGGTGTAAGAAGAGCCACTTCTAGCTACATGGGATTAAGAAAACCTGCAGGTGATGGTGTGGACAGTGCCAGAACACACATAAATAAGTGTTTAAACTTGTTTAAACATGTCTTTACAAAGGAAATACAATGTGAAGCCTTATATGCTATGTCTGAATTATCAATAATTAGGCTTAGACTTGCAGCTAGCTTATTAAATACGCCATTTTTGAAGCAGCATGCATCGTGAAATACAGAAGTTGTTGCTTTGAGATAAAATCTGACAGAACTCAAACTTTATGAATGTTGGCATTCACTTACAATAAAGGCATGTGATGCAGAGTTCTGCATGTCTCCGTCATGGCAACTGACATCAGCCAGGGGCGCCCGTCCTGTAATAAACATGTCATGTCAGGCTTATATACTGCTCCACGTACCACTGACAGTATGTTGAGTTGTTAGAACAGCTACAATGCACAAAAAAGCCATAAAATCTTAAAGCCATGATCACATAATGAGCAGCTTTCTACACGTGAACATCACTTCTAACATGGATAGTTCAAAGAACTCTCTGATCTGTGCTCTTGTGGTCACTGTACAACTGCTGGTTAAGCTTAAATAAGAGAGACGCAGATAAAGGGCAAATTAAAACCATTTCATAGAGATTAGAAAGGCACCGTCTTACTCACAGCCACACCCCAATCGGTGATGTCACAGCTGGTGTTTTTCAGAAGTTGTTCGAGGGCAACACAGTTGCAGTGATGTCATCAATTTCAGGTTTTGAGAGCTTTGACCCACAGAAAGCAGTTCACCACTGCTTTGTTTCTATTATTTTGCTCCTCTGTAATTTCATGTGCAGCACCTTATAAAATGAATGTTATTAATCAGGCAAATTCTATTATTTTTTACATCTTGAATCCACAATAATGAAATATTGTTTAAAAGAACTAACAAAAAAAACTCTTTATAAAGAGTAACTTTGTTAAAATGCTGAACAGAGGATGGTTAAAATTATGCAAGAAAAATTATCAACATCAAACTCTTCATATAAACTTTTCAGTCAAATAAGCACACACCTTGGGCAGCAGTGATCACAGTCTACATTATTCTGATGGAAGCTTGCAGTAGATCTGTCTGCAGAGGGCAGAGGAACACATGTGGAGGGGGTGTGTGTGTGTGCATGTGCATCTGCAGGATATAGAGTCATCACACGAGTTGAAGGCAGGGTGCTGAGAGCTGAGCACTGCCCTCCTTAACCAAAATAAGCCTCTGATGGGTGTGTGTGTGTCTTTGCGTGTGTGAGTGTGCCAATATTTCAGTGTATGCGCTCACGCTGTTTTGCAGATGAGCGTGTAGAACTGTCAGACCCTCTTCACCCTCACGTGTCATAAGTCCCATTAATAGCGCACTGATCCATACAAGCTGTTTTGCCCCCATCCCGTTCCCCCCCAGAGGACGCTGGTGGTGGTGGTGAGGAGGTGTTACTTGTGTATCATTTATGGGTTTGTTTTCATTTACATTTGTCTCTCATTAGCTTGTTTTGGTGTGTTTTCGGCGTGTTGTGTTTTGGAAAGGAGATATATCCCCACATCTGTTTGCCCCCACCTCCAAACCCACTACTCCCAGCATCACGTGCGCCCTCATTCCCACCCCTCGTTGTCCCCCAGTTGCCCCCAGCATGCCCCTGCTACCCCACTGAATTCATCAGCTCAGCCCACCTCTGCGTTGGGACAGGAGTACAGGGTCCCAGAGGAGGACTGGGCTCTGCTCATCCACCCAGCTTAGCAGGGCAGGGATTGGGTTTAGGCGACAGGTGCCAGAGGGACCAGCCAGTCCCTTCACAGCAACACACGCACACCAACACACACAGAAATACATACACATTGAATCTGGCTATGCCTTAATCCCCAGCCAGCTGTTGCAGTTGCTAGCCCAATCAGTCTAAAGTGTCGAGCACTGGTGTGTGTGTTTGTGTGTGTGTCAGGGTGGAAGGAGGTGTGTGTGGGGGTCAGGTAGCTGCTACACATGCCAGTCATCCTGCAGTCCATAGAGCTTGAAACCGGACCCCTGTCCACCCGATGATGGCCCAGCCTGATAGATTCATAACACATGTTCCCCTGGCACTGTCAGCACACACACACACACACACACACAATAATACACCCTCATTCATTATCTTCCCCCTGGCTGAGATAGGCCCAATCCTATCACAGTCCACCCCAAAGGCCAGCAGAGGTGAACTGGTGCATATTCTTCTGTCCTCTAACCCCCCACTTCCCAGGCTGGCACATCCCTGTGTGACCCTATAGACATGGGCTAATCCATCAGGAACACGGGGTGGGGGGGGTTGGTAAGGGTTATGGAGGGCACTGTGTTTGCTGTCAGGGTGTATCGCTGCCAGTTCATGGCTCATGTCATCACTGGGGATTCTCAACATTCAGCAGATTAATGCTGGACGGTGCCGAGGTTATCCCCAAACACTCACACAGCCAGAAGAGAAACAGTCTAAATGCCCAGGCCAGTGTCACACAAACAGGCTAATATTGGTGTGTGCTCAAATCTATAAGCCTTCAAATTTTCATCAGATAAAAGCCCTGTGCTTGGTGCATTTCGTGACATGAGTTCTTTGTAGCAAGGGTGATTAGTTACATTCTGTAATTATAGTAACTATTTCATAGTTTTCACTGGAGAAGAATTTGCCTCATCTTTCCCAGAAGCCAGTGCATGCATGCATTTTACGGAAGACAGTAGAGTTTATTAAAGTTTAGGATTGCCATGTCAGATGACATTCTTGACTGCCTTTCTTAGTCTTTTATTAAAACAACGTGATGTATCTTCTCAGCCAATAATTAGTTTGACCAAACTCTAAGAAGATACAGAGCCAGTTTCTCAGATTAGCTGTGTTTGTTGTCATCAGTGGTTGACACTGGCCATTGATGTAAATCATAACAAAAAAACTGACCTACCAGCAACATGGGGCCAGGAAGCACTCCTGGAGAGGAGTCCTACTTTGTATCCAGGGGCTCAATGCAAAATATAATTAAGATGTCATGTGTTCTCTACTGTCTGCATGATACTAATAGGCTACTTGTCTGCACTAATGCACAGAGAGTGGGAGGAAACAGGGTCAAGGTTAGGTCACTATTGCCTCCGGTTCTGCTGATAGGTTATGGTAACCAGGAGTGTTACCTCCACTGACCGTATGTCACCAAATCTTTAATCTTTAAATTTCAGTATCACTTCAATATTAGGCATGGGATGCTGTAAAAAAAAATCATCATCATTTGAGACTCTGGGGTCGTCAAACAGATCAGTAAGACACGGACTGTCCACAGTGCTGATTTAGCATAAATTGGCACTGTGAATGCATACATTAATGTGATTATTATTGGATCATATTCTGTACTTTTGTTTCCTTATCATATGTTGACCTCTGCTGTGTAGAATATCTCTTTTCCAAGGTAGCTTTCACAGGAAGTTATTACTTTAACATTTTGGGTTTGTCAGTTGTTTCCAACAGATATATAGCATTCCAACCTGCGATCACTCTGACCCACTCTTGTTTGACACAAAAACAAAGTTATGAGCTGTTAGCAGCGACAAACATAGAGGCAAAGATAGGGATGAGGAACACAAAATCAAGGATCTTGCAGATTGCCACAATCCCCCTCCTCCTTGTCATAAATTGGCCTTTTCTTTGTGACAAGAACACAGTTACAAGAATACAATTCTCTCTTGTATATACACACCAGGGCTGCTAATTGCCGTCTAACGTGGGTGTCTGTAAAGCAAATGCAAGTCTTATGATGAGTCATATAATGCATTAATTTCATGTCATTCATGGTCACGAGATGAAAAACCATTTATGTAGACTGTGTCCAAAGTGAGAACAATTTTCCACAGCATTAACTTGAAGGTGCAGACTGTTGCTCTTATGCTCAGAGTATGGATTTTTAAAAGAAGTGATCTATAAGAAGAGAATCCTTTCCATTTGTTTTGCTTCCCAGGAGAGGCCCACTGCCGGGCTGAACGGCCCTTTCTGTATGGGTGTCAGTGAAAAGCAAATGCAAGTCTTATGAGGATGATTCACATAATGCGATGATTTCATAATGTTGTTAGTCTATTATGTGATCACAAGATGAAACTCTGAGCTACATCACCAGTTCATGTGGACCATTTCCACACATCATGCTCGCTATGAATATGATATCTGTTAAGAGCCACATCAATGAGATGTGTTAATATGATCCACTCCGCAGTCACAGCCTGTGCATTATCCGGGCCCTCCTTTCCCTGTCGATACCATGGCTGGCGATGCTCCCCTGATAGTGTTTGCTATGAAAGAGCATAGCAAGCTTATAATATCAATATTGGGGGGAAAAAATCATATACTCAAATGAAGTTGATCAAATTTCACATTGACTTTTTTCTGGATGTAGCCTGGCTACATCCAGAATGGTAGTGACTTAACTAGTCTCCTTTCAGAAGTGGAAGTAGATCCAGTGTCAGTGCTTTTAGCCCATATTCCCAGTCTCCACATAATCAATGCAGTTTGACAATCAGAGGCAATTAGCCCAAGAATATCTAAAATGATAAGTATAATATGTTCTTCCCTGGAGATAATTCTTGTCAGGGTGGAAAAGCCTCCTGAAACAACAATGAGAACCATCACACTCCAATCGTGCCCAGACTAATTAGTTGGTTTCACTGTTTATTAAAGCCAGTTCAGCCAGGTGTTGTCATATTTAGAAACTGAGGAGCCAAATTATAACCTCACCTTTTTATGTCAGCAGTGGGGGACAACAACTTCCTGACATGAAAGTTTTTCAGACCACCAATTTCTAAATAAACCAGGCTTTATATCCTAGCAACCTGAAATATTCTATATCTGATTAGGTTATCCACCACTTTCCATTGCACATTTCACTTTCACTCTGCACAATTACCATTACATATAGAACAATTCATCACCTTGCTGTCACTTACTAAACAAATCTCTACATAGAGACCTCATGCAATGAAATTAAATGTTGGCATTGGCATTTAAACTGGGCTAGTACTACTACTGCCACTCGGCTAATATACTGCATATCACTCTGGATCATTCTTGCGTTCATAGCTTCCCCAAGACTCATGAGTGTCCTGCCCAAGTATTGTGGTTTAAATTCAGAGAGGAAGTTTGATGTTGTATCAGTATTAATCAGGGAGATGGCTTTGATAGCTAGCTAGCTAGTGGCATCAACTCTTGATCTCCAACTGAAAGCTGCTACTTGGCTTTGCAGTTGAACATACTCTGTGCATGTATAGTTTATAGACTGTACAGACAAGTGTATATGTAAGTGAGTGTATGTGTGTGTGTGTGTGTGTGTGTGTGTGTGTGTGTGTGTGTGTGTGTGTGTGTGTGTGTGTGTGTGTGTGTGTGTGTGTGTGTGTGTGCGTGCGTGCGTGTGTGTGTGTTAGAGAGAGAGGGAGAACTGGAGAGCCCCTGAGTGCTCTTTGTGCTAATAAAACAGCAGCTCTATGGGACACTGGACACCCTGGATCAAACTCCATCACATTACTGAAATATTACACCTCCTCCAGCTAAGGGCCTGCACCCAGTTGATGTGCTTCCATGTCAGAGGTGTGTGTGTGTGTGTGTGTGTGTGTGTGTGAGAGAGAGAGAGAGAGAGAGAGAGGGAGAGAGAGAATATCCTAATGTGCACACAGAGGTGTGTGATGATGCCCACGTGCAGCCTATTTGTGTTTACCCATGGTGTTGTGAGTGGCTTCACAGCCTCTTAACAATACACTGTCTCTGCCTGCTGTCTAACTGCCGGCTTTCTCATCGATCCCCATCCTGCAAGGGGGGATATTGTAATATGTGGAAGCTGTGATGTCTCTTTGCTGCATCACCACACTTCCAGGCACTGCTTTGTGAAAACTTCCACAGTAAAGTAAACTCAATCGAGACCAGTCCCCTATGCATTTCAGATACTTACACATTATAGAACCTACATTATAGGACTTGTGAAAGTTTTGAAAACCAATATTTCCAGATTCAAGTGAGAACCTATTTTGTCAGTTTTCAGTATTTTTGTTGAATAAAACTGAACTGATATTTGCATTAATGTACATGAGTACTTGACTGAAAATCATATATCACCATCCATTTCCCATATATATCACCATTCCATTTCCCATAAACAACTGAAGAAATTATCAATTTGTAATGCTGACTAAATGCATTATATATCACAATCAACATATTGAACGATATTGATCAGACAATCCTGGGTTACTTTTTCATTCTGAAGAGTTTAGTTGTTTTTGTCAAAATAGCAACAACAAATTACACAATGTCAAGAAATCCTGGATCTGCACCTGGATCCAGATACTATGTAAACAATACACAAAAACTGTGCATGCAACACTTCCCTCACATGGACTGGTATTTATAAAAATAGAAAGGAATTTAGAGACCTCACGCATACTCCAAACCATGCAATAAGGATGGTTTTGAAAATGCGCCCAGTTTCACAATGACTGAGGTTTGAAACAGAGAAACAGAAAATCTCGGCCACTGAGTTTACTGAACACACAGTTTTAATCATATATCAAGGCCAAGGCTTATGAATTTTTGCTTTATAGTACTGGATCAGCACCATACTTTTCAGGATTCCACCAAATGCCATTAATATTTTGTAACAAGTCTTTCAGATATATTGAGGGTATTTAAAAAGATTTTGCACTTCCCTTAAAAGTCCATAGTGGTCCAAAAACAGAATAAATGTACTTACTTATTCCTACAGTAACTTGCAGTGGAATAACCATTATCAAAGCTGTCGACCTTTGCACGAGCACACTGACCATAGACGCTTGTAATGAAAAATAGTTTCTAATGTGTAGGTGTGTGTGGGTCTGCATGTGTTTGTGTGTCAGAGAGGAAGGGAGTGGGAGCAGGGGAGTTTATGGGAAGTGCAGAGATTTAAAGCTCCTCTCCCAGCTCCTCCTCACAAGGTCAGGACCTCAGCGCTTTGATCCCTCATTAGAGGGCAACTAAAACTTATAAGCCACATCAACCAGTACTACATCACCAACACACAAAGAGAGAGAAAGCATAGCATCCTTAAAGCTTGAATGGACTGATGTAATGAATCAGCATCCAAACAGAGGCGGTGGAAGGGGACAAGGCATGGGCTGCATTAGGAGTAGTAGGAAAAAGTAGCACAAACTACTCAGAGAAAGTGCCAGTCTGCTGATTTTATGATATGATTGAATATCAGCATGTGATATGGCATATAAGATTATGTTTGGTTAATTCCATAATTTTTGTATTTTATTTCTGGACTCTGTTCTACAATCAAGAGTAAAATTCCATGTGAACATTGTTGCATTAAAATGGCCAGATACTGAATCATTTTAAAAAATGTCAGCTGTTTGCCTTTCCAGAGTTTTGGTATCAGCCTTTCTTTTTCAACTCCTTCTGTAGCCACAGAGCAAAAAGCAACAGCAAGAAGCCAAAAACAAAGATTATCACTCCTTACCCCAGGGGGTGAGGACAGCAAGCTGTTGTTGTGAATCAGTAATGATCCAGATTTGCTTGTCAATCCCCACACGCCACTGATGAGGTTGAGGCATGTCTTGCAATTACAGCACAGAGAACAGAACCAAATTACATCAAATTACACTTATCGCGTGTCAGATCCTTAATATAAAGTGGGATTAGATGGAACTTTAATCTTATAGTCTTATAGTGAAATTGTCACATGGAGAGACAAAAGGGTAATAGGATTTGAAAGACTAGAATAATCTGTTTACAAGTTCAAATACAATTTTCAAACAAAACAACCATCAGTTAACAGAGTGGGAAGAATGAAAGAATATTAGACTATAGTAAAAGCAAAAGTTTTGAATTATCTGATTGGCAGTTCCCGTACTTCTAAGGTTCTGACATCTCCTGCAGGAGACAGCTTTGTTAAATTGTTATGAGAAGCCGGTAGCCCCCCACTAATGTTCTTTTAATGTAATTAATTTCTTCACTGAAAGCAGATATTAGTGCCATTAGTTAAACCAAGATTTTCTGTTAATAAATACAACTATATCATCTGCAGAAAAGTGCAGTTGCAATGACGAACAACATATTTTTCCAAAGTGAATTTGGATTTTAACACCATTACAAATGAAACTTTGTAATTTGAATTTGCAAGTAATAACAGCTAAGCGTACTAAGAGTGCAATTCTTCTGCATTTCCACTCCAACACACTACAAAGATAGAGACTGTCCTCTTTTACAAAATGACCCCATTGGTCGTTTGTGCAGCACCTTATTACAACCCAGAGTTATGTTTTGTTAGGGGGCCTCTGGGGGGCCATAGTAATTATGACAGGAGCAAAGGAGGAAGTCAGGTGATGTAGCATAAAGACTGACAGTGTCTGGGTTAGAAAAAGGGTTGGGTTGAATGGATGGGTCAACAAAGTGCATCTCTGTTATTTCTTTTATCCATGACTGTTCCACAATGTTAAACATGTTTTTATCACTGTACGATGACAAAGATTGTCTTGTAATCTTAAGGAAGTACTTATTAACTCAAACCACAACCTTTTGTTGTAACCATCTCCCCAGCTGAAGGCTGCACTACCGCCGTGGCCGCCGTGATTATGTTTTGACAACTAAAACTAAGGTTAGGGAAAGTTGGTGGTCACGGTTAAAACAAACCAAAATTAAATATTTTTAGGCGACAAAATGCCAAGTCGGGTTTTAGCAGTGCTCTCAGACCCTTTGTGAACCCTAGGGGCTTCTGCAGTGGCATCTAAACATTGTGCTACTTCAACTATTTAGCAACAATGATGAATCTCAATGACTGCAAGACATCACTTTCCAGTTGTTTTCCCTCTCCTTCTGAGATGTGACTATGTATGCTACGGATGCCACTCTTAGAGTAAGTGGAAAAGGTAATGTTACAGAATATACCTAAACCCAGCATAAGAACTCAGTACACTATAGTGTATACATATTTAAATATGATACACCTGTCATTACAATCCAAAACTGGCAAGAAGATTGACCTCCTGCCATTTGTTTATTTATCAGGAGTAAAACTACCTTCTTTTTTAAAAACCAAATGCATGTTGCCCCTTTCTGCTACATGTCCACTGTTTCCACACAATCTAACGTGTACAAGAACTTGATTGTTTGACTGGACTGCTTTCACAGCTTTGCCCACTGAGTAACGAGTGCTGCTACCCAAACTGAAAAAGTCAAAACTCCAAGCCCAGAAGATCTAATTGAATATGCACTGGAAAATTAAACTCATGTGAGTGATTCTGAGTCGACATTCAGGGACATTTTGGATTCCCACAGGCGCCAGGGGAGGTTAGCCGGGTTAAGAATCTTAGCGGGCCAGCTAAAGCCTTTTGGAGCAGATCCTTATTAATCTCTCCCACACCCCCACCAAGACATTAGCACCAGGTTTAGGCCGATTTACCTCGCCTGATAATGCCCCCGCTAGATCTGTCAAATCACAAACATACATGCAAAGACAAACACACAGAAAACCATTTTTTTCTAGAAGCAGCAACAGCAATTCAGATAGTTTCCTTCTATCTTTTCTCTTTCCTTCCCCTTCCATGTTTCCCTTTTCCTTCTGTTTACTTCAGTGTCTGATTGGAAGTAGCTGTTTTGCCTCCTTCCTTCCTTCCTTGCTCTCTTCCTCCTTCCTTCTTTATATACTCATTGTTTCCTCTTTTTCCTTTTCTTTTTTGTTCTTTTAATCAATCATCCATACTAAACTTTCTTTTCTTGATGTACAAGTTCGTGCAACCATCCTTCTTCATTTTCGACTTCCTTCATTATTCATTTGCATTCTCTCATACATTTTCCTCTAATTCTTTATTGAATCTATCAAAGTTACTTCTGTGCTTCCCTGTTTATTTTGCCTTCTTTCATTTCCTGCTTTACTTCTTCCTTCTTTCTGTTCTTCTGCTCTTCCTTCTTATGGCCAGGCTTCCTTTGATAATTTCCCATGATCTCCCCTAACTTTTATTTTTGTCAATCACTTCTGTTTTTTTTTTATCTCCACCTGGGGTGGAGGTGGAAAGATGAGCTAGACAGAGAGCGAGAGAGAGAGATTTCTGAGTCCCTTTCACACCTCCAGCGCCCAACCCACCCTCCCAGTCAGTGACACCCTGTGTGTTGGAGGGGTGAGTTAAGGCCCCCTGGCTATCCTGGATCATCCTCCGTGTAAGAGCCTTAATGCTGGTCAGCGCTACAGGACTACTGTCTGCACTGACACCAACAGACACATCACTCACACAGTCTCACACAAACACGCACACAAAATGCAATCATGTGATAACCTCGGAGGAAGCAGCTCAGTGATAAGGAATAGAATATACATTTTTGGGGTGTGTGTCATCATGGTAAAAATTTAAAGAATTTCTCTTTCCAGACATCTCCTTCCAAGAACCAGATTAGACAGAAAACAATGATTTTAATGTCTTAATCAATTAAGTCATTTATGAAGCAAAAATGGCAATCGCTCTTTGGCACGCCTTTAAGTATGGAGATTTCCTTGTTCCTGTTCAATCCTAAAAAGCTTTACTTTTACTTTACTACAGTGTACTTTATGGCGCACTTCATTTCTACATTGTTCAAGCTTTGCCATGTTTTTTGTATAATATATAAATCATCCTTTTTACTGTTCTGACGAAGAAATAGGCTAGGGAACATGGAGTTTGACAGTTTTTGGTTTGATCACGACAGGCGGACAGATAATCTGCTGCCAGAGGCGGAAGTGTACTACAACTTCATTTAGAAAAACATCTTGGTCAGTCCAGAGAGTCACTGGGGAGGGTGTTGATTGATGTGAAATCTCTCTCTCCCAGGGTGTGGATTTATAGTGTGTGTGTGTCTGTGTGTGCGTGGTGTGTGCGCTTGGGTGCAGGAGGCAGATTAAAGGGGCAGGCTAGCTGCTGTGTTTTGGCCAGGGCTTTATGTAGGCTGCTCCTATAAAGCACCATGGCCATGAAATGCATTTTATTGTTGCTTAATCCTCACACTGTGGCAGAGCCCCATTTCACACTGGATTCTGGGGGCCCATGTGAGTGCGTATGTGTGTGTGTGAGTTTGCGGGCTCACACTCCCCGGGGGCCGTGACTAATTGGACAAATTTGCACAGCAGGGGTGGAGGCACATGCATGGCAGGAGATTTGATTAATGGGCAGTGGGGCTAAATACACACACATACATGGAAAAGATGGCACAAAGATAGATAGATGGACAGACTGTTGGTAGGATATAAGAAGAGAACATAATTTTGGGGGGGAAATGGATATCTTGAATTTTTGGGGGGCTTTTCTCAATATTCATATTTGTTATGTTGCAGCCCAAACTCATTTTAAACAATTTATATTTTCCCTCGCCACTACACTGATACCCCAATAATGACAAAGTGAAAAGTGAACTTTAGAAAATGTATGAAACTGGAAAAAATTGAAACATCACAGTGACATAAGTATTAAGATGCTTGGTCAGTACTGGATGTGATACAGAATGGCACACACCTGTCTGTATAAGGTCTGACATCTGACAATGAATATCAGAGCAAAAACCAAGTCATGAGGTTGAAGAAACTGCCTGTAGAGCTGGCTGACCAGCCAGACTGAGCGATCAAGGGAGAAGGGCCTTGATAAGAGAAGTCAACAAGAACATGATGGTCTTTCGGCATGAGCTGTCGAGATCCTGTGTGGTGATGGGAGAAACTTCCAGTAGGATAAACAGCACTCCTCGAGTTGGGCTTTATGGGTGTCCAGAAGCCTTTCCACAGTGGAAGACACATGGAAGCCCATTGAGAGTTTGCAAAACAGCTCCCAAACAACTCTCAGACTGTGAGGAACAAGATTCTCTTTTCTGATGAAGCCAACTGCAACTGTTGCAACTGAGGCCAGTTACATGTTTCATGTGTGGAGTAAGCCACCGCTCATCATCTGCCAATGGCTGAGGGTGTTTTCAGCAAGAGGAACAAGGAGACTGTTCAGGGTTAAACTTTTTTAGCATCAGGCTGCAACATAGCACAAAGTGAAAAAAGTGAAGGGGTCTTCCTGAATGCACTGTAAGACTTCAATACAGATAATCTAACATCCTCACCCCATCATTCCCACCAAAACGCACTCATTTCATGCTCCACACTCACCCACTCCCAGTGCAGCAAACTGTTGTGTACTGGTGTGAGCTGCCTTGTTGACTGGTTTTTCTCTGCTCTCTTATTACGCTGCTTTGATGCTTCTCCTGACACTTTGGTTAGAGTTTCCAACACCACAGCCATGTTGTTTAAGGACAACGCTCCAGGCGCGCGTTCACGTATCTGTGTGTGTCATACTGAACGTGTGTGCATGCGTGTGTGTGTGTGTCATAGAAGGTCAGGACGGTGAACCAAACAACACAACGGCCACACCAGCATCTGGGCCCCAGCCCGTAGAGTCATGGTGTCGGGGCAGTAAACACACACATACACACACTCAAACATGCACACTACAGAAAATCAGTGTCACATTTAGGTTGGCTCTCTCCCAGTCCTTCCCTGTCATTTACTGTATTAGCTGTGGTCTTGGTGCTGAAATGGCCCATTATGTGGGCTATGTGAGTGTGTATGTATGTGTGCGCATGGGAATGCATATGTGTGTGTCTGTTTGCATGTATGAATGTGACTTATTATATTGTGTGTGTGTGTGTGTGTGTGTGTGTGTGTGTGTCTGCCGGAGTGAGTCAGAGAATCGTGTGTGACTGTGTGTGTGTGTGTGTGTGTGTGTGTGATGCTGTTGTTGTTTGTCTCCCCACACCGCCACAGTTCTGGAACGGCACTGGCCACACACCCTTTGATGTGTGTGTGCACGTATGTGTGTTCGTGTCTGTGTGTGTGCGTGAGTGTGTCTTGATGTTGCGGCCACAGTGGATGACAGGACGTCCTGCTCTTTCTCAGCAGGATCCTTCCTGCAGCTGCCTGTACACACACACACACACACACACACACACACACACACACACGCACACACACACACACAGGGCGCATCTGCACATGGTTACCTCACCCTGCTGGCCTTTTTCATCTTCTCTTGTCTCTCTTTCGTTCTCATTCTCTCTTTCTGTCCAGTGCGCTTTGTCAGGAAGTGACATCACTTCTCACGATTTCTTTGTCTTACAGCCTTACACTACAAGTCTGATTTAAGTGGCTTTAAAGGCATCCTAACATTTGGCATTTGCTGAAAACCAAAGATATTTAATTTTTTGTATTTTCAGTATTTCAAATATGGTTCATTCATATTAAACTATTACAATGCCATAAAAAATTATCCACCCCACAAATTGTATTCTCATCAGGGTGGAAAAGCCCTCAGAGACACATTTAGACCACCATGGGATGCACACACACATACACACTCATACAAAAAAAATACATTAACCCCAGACTAGTGACTAACAAGCGGATTGAAACCCAGACAAAATGAAATTTGTGTGTGTTAGCGGCTCTTTGAGGCAGGGTGACCCTGCAGTGCCTGCGCTGATCAGTAGAAGGGGGAAAAACGGAAGCACATGTGCCTTTCTTCTTATTCATACTACAGAACAACATTTTACTTATGTTTTCCAGACGAGTTCACAACAAGCACACTTTTTAAAATTGCATTACGGGAGAGCATTACGCAGAGTTAGCTTTTGTTTCATACTGAATCCATGACTCTGTGCTTAATTCCACCATTTGTTGCGTCTAATGGGTGCTGGTCATTGGTGAGCTGGTGGAAGCCAGAGTAGGGACTTGAGGTTCATACAGTTTTATTTGAATTTACTTGATTCATTTATTAGTTTTGCAACTTTCCTTGTTATGAATCACGCCCATCCTTGATACTTTTACTCCTTCTCTCATGCCAGTCAGGAATAATCGCTTGCCATGGTCAGTATTAAAGAGTTCACTCGGCATATCTACAGTAGGTGGATAGAAATAGAATATGTAATATAGGTCTTTGTATTCTAAACAAATACTCATTTATAGAAAACACCCCTGGACCAGATTTTTATAAAATAAAAAAAACCCACATACATCAGTCAATGCACAGTATATATTGCACCTGATATTTCAAACAAACACACACACATACACACAGTGCTGTAAGTTTTCACTCTATTTAGTGTCTTTGAAGGGAAACAAATTTGAATCCTTGCATTCACCAGCATGGCTTCACAGCTCTGTCACGCCCACTGCCATTCCCTCTGATGCTGCCAGCGATAGCATTGGTGTGTGCCTGTTTTTGTGTGTTTGTTGTGTGCGCATGCACTGCATGTGCGTGTGCACCGGTCTCAGGAGAGGCACAGCTCGTTGGTTTCTCAATGGAGGCTGTCTCCTGCAGTGTGTGTGTGTTTGTGTGTGTGTGTGGGTGGGTGTGTGCATACGCGCTGTGAAAACAACCTGTTGGTGGGTTGCATTATATCTTGGCTTTCAAGTATATGCAGTTTCCTATCAGCTCAATCTATCTAGTTTCCTTTTCCAGATCGCTACACATGCACATGAAAAAACATACTTAGCCCACTTGCATGTGAGTGTGTGTGTGTGCACATGCTGCCCCTCCAGGATTTATTGTTGTTCACCACTGTGGCCCAAAGTAAATGGATGACGTAGCAGCCATGGTCTTTTTTTTCTCCTTCCATTGTCTGAGGATCATCTGGAAGTGTTTTAGATGCTGAAGGCTCCTCAGTGCGGGATGCTGTGAATCATTCAGAGACTCCCCATAACAATATTTCCATTGTTTATTTGTTTTCTCTTTCTCTCTGTTTTCCTCTTGTCTGGTTTAAGGAAAAACAAGAGGGAGATCGAGAGAATCAGAAGATTATTTTCCACAAGGATAAAATTGTCCTGAGTCTTCTCTGGTCAGTGAAATATCATAGATGTTTTTGTTGTTATTTGTGTCCTTTATACAGCATACAGTTGATTTTTTTTTATTCAATTTTTTTTCAAATTGCAATTAGCATCACCAGCCACGACCAGTGCCACAACAATTCCATTGACTGTGGCTTCACTTTTCTTTTGACGTATTACTACAAACTTTACCGAGCTGAAGTCATTGCAAGACGTACTGTCTTTTTGGAAACACAACAACATTTTGGGTGCATGGAACATAAAATCCAGTTAAAAATGATTTAAACCAATTTGCTACTTTTTTAAGTAAATGGGCATTTTTCAGAGAAAATCTGTAATAATAAAATGAAGTGGAAAATGATGAACTTTATTAAATTCAGAAAGGGAATGTAAGGGAACTTAATGCAAACCCTAAAGAAAGAAATCTATTAGTGTGTGTGTGTGTGTGTGTGTGTGTGTGTGTGTGTGTGTGTGTGTGTGTGTGTGTGTGTGTGTGTGTGTGTGTGTGTGTGTGTGTGTGTGTGTGTGTGTGTCAGTGTCAGCAGCAGCTTTTAGGACATCCTGCTTTTGTACAGGTTCCTATCAGTGTGCTTGGCTTCTTGCTGTGTAGGTGCATTGTACTGTATATGAATCTAGCCATTATTCTGCGAGAGCATGTGTCTGTGCGTGCATGTGATTGCTCATCCCTCTGTGTGTGTATGTGTGTGTGTGTGTTTGTGTTGGCTGTGGCCAGAGGAGATCGATGGTCTGTAAAGTGGATTCCTTATTGGCCTGTTTGCTTTGGCAGCTCTTGAAAGAAGCCCACTGATTACACTCCCAGATGTGTCACACACACACATACACACAGGCACACACACACACACACACCACTGTTCACTGCTGCTTGCTTTCATGTCTGTGTATGTTGAGGAGGAGGGGGAACATACATTCTTACCATCCTTTATCCTTTTATGCTTTTGCAGGTTACATCTTCACAAGGACTCTCTCTCTTTCTCTGTCTGTCTGTCTGTCTCTCTTCCTCCCTCTCTCTCTCTCTCTCTCTCTCTCTCACTCTCACACACACACACACACACACACACACACACACACACACTCAATGAAGCACATAAAAAGGTTTGATATATCTCACTAGTAAATATTGTGACAATGTTTGGTTCATCTCAGGTTTTGTGTGTGTGTGTGTGTGGGATGACAAAAACTCTAAAAGACACATTAGTTTTTACTTTGCGCACGCTCTAATGCTCACGCTCTCTCATCAGTTTGATTGAACCGTGCATCGCTGGAAGGATAACTAGTTAATACAGATTTCTAGAGAAGGTCTGGACATCATAACTGAGATGAAAATGTCCATTTTTGAATCTCAGTGACTTGCACTGTTTGGAAAGGCCTGGGAAATAGTGTAGTTTTAAGCTGTAACGTGATGTTGAAGATATTTCAAGACAAATGTTTGATCCTCACAAAAAGTCAGTCTTGTTTTTATTAAAAAAAATAAATGATGTTTCGTAGTCAGTAAAGTAAGCAAAAGTATTAACAAATCCTAAATCTGTTCTTAGGCTAAATAATTTAGTCTAACGTTTATGATTTATTATAGATGTTCATAGTTACTTATCATATCTTAATTTACCTAAAACATAAACCTCAAAATTCACTTGGAAATGTATTATTATTATTATTATTATCATTGTTATTACTGCATCAACAAAACTTGTTAAACTAATATAACTGAAAAACTAATTTAACTAAAACCCCCTCCCCCAAAATAAACAAAAACAAAAAAATTCATTATTACAGATTTGGATGGTATTTTCTTTAAAGCACTACCTATCTTTTTAAAGTTAAAAAATGCTATATTTTTGTAGTCTATGCCATGAAATTGGTCAATTATTTGTTCCTAGTGGTCCATTCTTGGGGATTTGGGTTTAACGCCTTTAAAATCTTGGTCTATCTTTTGGAAATATCCTACAAAAAAGAGTAACTTTGACATAAGATGTGTAATTTTGTTTCTACCTTGCATTATGTTCTCATTATTTAATTTTTATTCAATTTTAGCTTTCCTGTATGTCAGACAGTGGATGTGCATGGAGGTGACAGAGTGGCTTTGACAGCATCTATCTGGGTAATGTGGTTAGCATGGAGTCCCTGCCTCCGACCAGCATGTCATGTCAATATCAATGTAAAGCTGCTTGACTGCTATGGAAGATGGTGGGATAGACAGGGGGTAAAAGGCTTTGGTGTGTTTGTTTAGTAGAGTGAGGATGTGTGTATTTAGTGACTTCTAAGTGAGTTCAGTGTGTGTGTGTGTGTGTGTGTGTGTGTGTGTGTGTGTGTGTGTGTGTGTGTGTGTGTGTGGCCCAATAAAAGCCTTGCTCCTGACATTTTTACTGCAGGTAAGTGGAGGGTGAATTTATGGTGCTTGTTTAGAGGCCTAAGGAGGCTTGGTTGGCCACGAGCTGGACACACACATGCACACTTATTCACACACACTTTTTTTAAGTTGATTTTTCCAGCTCTAGTTGGATTCATATTCATGCCGTCTGACAAGTCCTTACACAGAGCTGAAACCGCACTCTCCGACCTCCTGCCCTCCGTTTCTGCTCCTCGCTGTTCAAGCTGGTCCAACAGGACCCTGGCTGATGACTCACAACCCACAAAACAGTCTTTGCTTGTGGAGCCGAGCAACTTGTAAACTACATGGTGACACTTTGCATCAGAATGATATTATACATAAAGAAAGACGCAGGGTTACGTTGCAATGAAACACAACACCAGAGAGACGTGGGGATGTTTGAACATACATAAGAGGAGCGAGCCCCAGGCTGCGACAGACAGAGAGCAGACAAATGGCTTTGGAGAGGCAAAAACAAGGAGATGAGAGGAAAGAAGAGAGGAGGCCATTCCCAGGTGGCTGCTTGGCTTCCAATACAATTTTCCCCAAACTTGATGAGGAAATGAAATGGGCTACCCCCTCCCCTCCATCCAATACGATTAATTCCCTGTAAGATGCTTGCTTTTAGACCCAAGAGAGAGACACGATAATGGAGGATTTATTCGCTTAGAATGAAGAGGCTAGTGGAGTAGGGTTGGCTGTTTCACAGTGCTTTCCTCTCCACCTCGGCCTCTGTTGTTCTCGCTCTTTCCCCACCCTCACTTTCTTCACTTTCGGTCATACTCTCTTTTCTTACCACCTGTGGTTGCCACGCAGGATTGAGTACATAATACCTTGGCTTATTGTATATCTGGTTAGATGGAGCATAAGTTGTCTGAGATGCTGCAGAAGCTAAAGAAGACCTTAACCTGCTGGCAGTGCAACTGTACATCTCTCTGTCTATCCCCTTTGGCCCTCTCTCTGGTGTGATAAGGCCAGCTTAGGGACACATTAGGCCAGACAGGGTGTTAAGATCAAATGGGATTGTGGAGGATTTCCAGCAACACAGGGCTGTGGCTTTGGTGCTGGGAATCCTCTTCCCTCCTCCCCTCCCCGAGAGGAGGCAATGCACGGTACAATATTCATTGCAAGTGTTCGCACAGCACGCGTGGAGCATGGAGCATGACAGTTCCGCCAAGTCTGGCAGCCAGGGCTGAGGGAGGCTGAGAATGAACAGTGATCTCTTTTTTTGAAGTCAGGTCTAGGCACAACAACAGTTGAACTTAACGATCTTTTATAATGAGGGTTAACACTCAATCAGACCTGCTTGTTGGTGGATCAAATAGCTTTGGAACCCCCATCCCCAACACCATGCCTGTAACTCCTATAATGCAAACATCCTACAAGGTACTGCAATGGCCGCTCAAATATATATGCAAGGGCACATGAGAGTGGGCTTCTGCAGGGTAGTATGGCTCCTGCTTCCACTTCTGCTGTAACACAAATGCAGCATTTCTACCGTTTGTCTTGCGATCATCTTTCAGAAAAGATAAAATTATTGCCACAGTTATAAATCCTTCCCTATAAATTTAAAAACAGCTTGGTCGCTTTTTGCTCCCAGATAAGCCCTTACACTCCGGGAGCTTAGACTCGAAATGGCCTTCATGGATCCTGTTTCCTCATATTACTGCAACCTCAATCCACATGCCCCCACCAATGCAGCCCCTTGTTGTTTTCTCTCTAAACGCCCCCCTGAATGTAATGATCGATCATTTCAGGCTCTGGAGTAAATGACAAATGCTATTTTATTTTTCTTTTGAGGCCAGTCTTATGATATGACAGAATGCCATTCCACATAATGCCATCCCTGCTATGTACAGTACGAGCAAGGTTTCTACAAACACACACACCCCACCACCACCACCCCATCCTGGCTTTTGCTGGGAATGGGTTTGGGGAGGCAGCATTGTATATGAGTAGGTCTGTTTTGTAAATAACACTAAGGTATTTATTTGTGCTGTGTCGCAACTCCAGTAAACAGTGGACAGCACCAGTTTAGATTTGGATTGGACCACTTCCCAGAAAAAAACCCGAAGTGAAGGGGTGCGGGGGTTAGATCGAGGGGAGGCGAGAGACAGACAGACAGCAAGGAAGGAAGTGAGCAAATTCTGAGTGATTGATTAAGGCTTGTGACCCTTTCACACACGGTCTGAAATGCGCAGATGACGAGGCATATACACACACACACTCCCTCTTTCTCACATACACATACATGTGTATACACAGGCGGCGACACACAGGAACCCTGTAATTGAATATCGTGCAGAGAGCAAACATTCTCCTGTAAACATATCATCTGTCACCTCTATAGCTTAATCCATATCCTTTTATGCCAAATGGAGAGAAACACGTGTGCACACACACACACACACCCCTGCAGCCTGTCAAACAAACAAATGAGGCCGGAGTCCCTGTGAAAGTCATCACCATGACCATCCCAGCTTCATCATCACGTTAGCCTGCTCCATTACACAGCAATATGATCCGGCCTGAAATCAATTAGCTGGCCATGCTAGCACCGTGAAGTGTACACTCCCCAATCTTTGTTTTGGTTTGACGGAAAACAATGTCTTGCGCCCAGAAGGGAGTTTGAATTGTGTGGGTGCCACGTCTCTGACCAGATGAAAGATGCTTTGTACCGGTTCTGTGATGACGCTGAATATAGGGGAATTATGATCCTGGCTTTGGCTGTTTGTTTATCTGGGTTATAGTTTTAGAAATGTATTAAACATTTCAAATAACAGTTTAACAAATGGATTATATTCATAATACTGATACGGTCCTTATGGTCCCTAGTGTGCTATCATATCATCAGCAGTCAGGAATCAGAAACAGCTATCAGGCAGCCATGTAGCTTTGAATGAAGAACCCCAAAGATTCTTGTTTCTGGATGAGTTAAAAACTTTTGATGTGAAATATTTCTGAACACTTTTGGCATTAAGAAAGCCTCACAGCCATGGTGGCGCAAAACAGGCTGATTAACCAGTTCCACCAGGACCTCCCATTGTGACTGAACAACTACAACCTTTCCCAGTTCAAAAATGAACTATCACACTCATTTATTTAAATGAAATCAATGTCGATCAGTGGAAATGCTCTTGCACTGTTGCTAGTGTCCAGCTTTGGTGAACTTCACCAGTTGAAATCTGTGTGGACAGTGCTGATGTCTGAGCAAACACAGAAGTGCAGAAGTGCATCAGGCTAATTCATTTTGTAATGCTATTTTCTGGTGTAACCAGCCACTAAGTTACAATGGGATCACAATCATGTCAACCAACTTAGAAGCTTCCTCTGATACATTTTTTAAAAATAGCAAAGCAAACCACTCAGTCAGGTTTCAGCCCAGCCCCTTTTCATTTTTCTGAACACCAGATGTAGCAACCCTTGACAAATGTATGTGCGATTTTCAATCCAGGGTAATGAGCATCAAAAAGGTTAAGGGAGAGGTCTGCAGTTTGCGGTTGAAGTTAAATTTTGGAATTGGCAGAGGTAGTTCTAAGTGTTGCACCAACCAAACACCCATATTTTGACCCGAAATGAATTGAACTATTCATGTGCACAAAAACACACTACACGCATAAGGATCGTACATGTGCTGTGTAGGTCATACATACAGGTTGTCAGTGCAGGCCTGCTCATTTGTCAACCAACACACCCTTTCAGGGATCTGCTTAGTGTTAAATATATTGGCTCCCTCTAATCAGTGACCCCTTCAGCACATTATTAATGCCCTGTGGAAATCAACAACGGGACCAAGGAGAGGTCTTTTCCAAGGCAACTGAAATTTCCCTCCTCTTTACACCTCCACACCCTCTTCTCCTATGACATTCATTAGTGCAGCATAACCAAATAATCCAAAGACATCTAAAGCTAGATAGAAACCATGTCAGAGTGACCGGATGGGCCTGATGGCCTGAATGCAAAGCTCTTGGGCTCAAGTGGTTAAGAAGAACCAGCACTTGGTTTACATTGTATGTGCCATTGTCAAAACAAGCATGTCAATACAGTAGGTTCCCTAATCAATGTCAGCTGTTTTCTATCAACATATTGAATTTCCTCCTCTGGTGCTGTTGTGAATTTGCAGTCAGCCTGAATGAGTGATGGCCTTCTTACATACACCAAACATTATCTGAGATATACAGTGGATGTCGATGAACTCATGTTTCCTGCTTCAAACAGACACACTGTTCTCAGTCACTTTAGAACCTCTTTTTCCTGCCTTTGGACATAGCCAACAGCACTAGCCAATTAAAAATGCCCTCTACTTTGGTACGGCTCTTTCACAGCACTGTTCTGTCACAAGTTCTGTCACAAAACTCTATAGTTACATAACCTTGTGTATTTTTAAGTGGATATATGGAAATCACAAAGCTTTCTTAGTGGCTATATGGTATAAATCTTCAACACCACTGTGTTGTTGAGTATTGTATGTTGTCTATAACCACCATAAGTTGTCCCCAAGAAAATGCACACATAGTCTATGTGTGTTTACCTGATCTGTTGCATGCAAGCATATGGCCCAAGTACCAATATAACAATATACTACAATAAAACAGTATACAGGTCATATATTTACTATATATACACAATAGCCGTGTCATTGTCAAACCCTCTCTATTCAAAGCCTTAGTGTGGTGTAATGATGGTGATAAGGCCTGGTTCACAGTTGGCTTTCCAGTTTATCCACAAAGGCAATGGGTGGGTTTGAGGTCAGGACTCTAAGAAAACAGTTTATGTATGGACCTGTTGGAAGTAAGCTCTCCTCTAAAATCATGACTATGCTACAGGATTAAGATTTCACTTCATTGGAAATAAGTGGCCTACCCCATTCCATGAAAAACAGCTTCAGGCCAAAGCATGTAGACAGGCTAAAGTACTTACAAGTAGATTTCTGTCATAAAATTATAGTCTACAAGCCCAAGCTGAGATAACCATGATGACATAGCTATGACATCATTAGTGAAGTGTCCCTTGAATATACATATAGGACTTGGTTTTTAATTTTACTCAGTGAAACTTAGTATCTCAGTGACTGAAAAGTAACAACATCCACATTGTTCCATCCTTGTGTTAAGAGTTACTTAAGACTATATGGTAGACGTAGAAAAACTCTGTACATTGCAGTTTTGTGTGTGTGTGAGAGAGAGAGAGAGAGAGAGAGAGAGAGAGAGAGAGAGAGAGAGAGAGAGAGAGAGAGAGAGAGCGAGCAAGCGACAGAGGAGAGAGAGAGAGAGAGTGCGTGTGTGTGTGAATATGGGATGACATAGTGCTGAGACAGACACATACAAGCCATAGCTTGCTGTTAAAGTATTAAGCCTGATAGTGAGCAAAGCACTGCTGCTGTCTCATTTGACATGCCGTGAATTAGCTTAGCGGGCAGTAAGTGTGAGTGTGTGCCTGTGTGCTGATGTCTGTTTGCTGGGCGAGTCTGCAGACTTGTTTGCAATTAACAGCGTACAGGTTAACGCATCTTCATATGTGAATGCCATATGTTTTTAGTGTGACTGTGGTGACTGTGTGCAAAAATGCGTGTCTGTGTGTGGGGTAGTGAGTAAAGTGCCTTGAGGCAGACCCTGGTATTGATGGGGATTACTAACACTTAGCTGACACCACTGAGACTGCAAAGGGAGTAAATGATTTAGAAGCATTGGCCTTAATGTAATGAAAGAAAGGCCATGCCTGTCAAGAACATGCACACACACACACACACACACACACACACACACATACCTACCTATGGGTGCTAATCCTGTGAGCTTACATCTCCATTAACACTAACCCTGCACCACAAACCTACTCCGCGAGATAGCTAGCACTCTCAGTGTTTCCCTGAGGATATCAGAGACACTCTCTTTCACTCTGTGTCTCTCTGACGCACACATAGAGACACACACAGCCTGAGGGGGTGTCAATATGGGTTCACGGTATAACTGCAGACGTGTGTGTATGTGTGAGTGAAACTCTATTAAAAGTGGTGTTTTTGTGAAGTTGTCTACACAACATGAATGGTTTCATTGTACACGGATATGAATGAGTGGATGTACTCTGCCTTGACAACATACTGAATTATGTGTACAATATAGCATTAGCCTGATATACAGCGCTTACACTGACCTTTCCAGGCCATCTGACTCTGATTTGACAGATGGGTCCTCCCTGCCCACAGTTGCATAAAAGAAGGCTGATTGGGGTTTTTTTTGTTTTTGGTAGATTTTGTGTAGATATAATTTGTTCAGACCCAAGCCTTCTCTGTCAGTAATGTTATCTAACTTTGCCTGTTACTAGAAGAAACAGATTTATGAACTAAGTTCGTCCAAAGTCCCCTAAGAATTAGACAAGGGGCAGCAACAACAGAGGCAGGTAGCAGAGCACCATCATTTCTAAACAGGTAAGGTGATGTAACTATCATGTGCTGTGGATTTAAAAATAATTTAGGTCATTTCAGTCTTAAAGAAATATCATATTATTGATGTTATTTCACTCTATAGTACTTCCTCTCAAGGCAGTAGCTGTGCAGAATTTTAGTGCATGCAGCCTCTGACTAACTCACTGCTTTACAGTGAACAGCACAGGTAGCTACAGCGATGCTACGTTAGCATGAACAAATGTACCAGATTATATTACAGAGAGCGGTTCAGTACAAACCGACAGAATTTGGGAATGCTAACTGGATTTCCTGTGGTCAGTGTGCCTGTACTACTGCAGAGCAGACTGACACCTGTAACCATGTGTAATTGTACACAAAGATGGTGAGAGCTGTAGCCTCGAAATGCTCAGAGGACATGATATTTAAGAATGTCTGAGACAAAAATGTAAAAACTAGACTGAAATGTGGTTAGTTTATGTGACTCAAACTGGCAAATCAAAGGACTAAAATTTCACTAATATGCGTTGGTCAAAAGACTAGGTTTAAAACCAAATGAAAATCTGATGCCATAGCTAACAATAAAATACCTCCTTTTTTAGATGTCCTTCCAAGTACCTATTAGTCACAATTGTTTCCAGCTTGTCATTGTGGTCATCAGTTTTACAAACACCATGTAGCGAATACTGCAGGATCCCAGCATAACCTCTCAACAAATTGCAGCCCAGTGCAGCACTACCGTTAACTAGTCTCCAGAACAACCATGGAGTTGACTCCAAATAATCTCTGACACAGTCTTTATTAAAAAAATGAACAATATAAGCCTCACAAAGAAAGAATATGTTGCAAAGACACTGGATCACATTTGATTTTAGAGGTGTTCCATTGTTCCCACCTGAACTACCGTACCACCGTATTTATGATCTGTTTGTTAGCAACAGACTGGTAATGTTTTCCCAGCACCTGACCCTCTAGTTACACCACACATACGCCATTACATATTATATAGCTGCCATAATAAAGGAATTAGTTTGATCAACCGCCTTGCACTAAAGCCTAATTGAATCAGCACTAACCAGGCATTCACGTCTCAACTGCACAGGTAACTGAGAAACTGTGGTATGAGGCTTCAGAATATTATACCTTCACCTGTGTGTGTGTGTGTGTGTGTGTGTGTTTTGACTTCTGTCCTAGGTGAGGACATGTTTACAGGCTGAAATTAATGTGGCCACCATTCTCTTGTGTAAAAGGCTGTAATTCGACTTCACCAAACTTTCATCATCACACAAACCTGCTGTAAATTGCTCATTTTAACCTGATGAATGACTCCTGTTCATTAGTAAGTTCTTGAATGGGTAAGTATTCATGACATCGTTAGTATCCCCCAAGAGCAAAAAGAGGACTGTGACACAGCAGAGGTGCAATTCCAACTAATTTACCGAATTCTGCAGTGGTTGTAGGGAACCCAAAGCAGTTAGAAGTTCCGGCCGACATAATAAAAAATGTGTTGCTAAAGTGAAGCGGTGATTTAGAGAGGACGCAGTCAAGTGGATAATACAGTCATGCGGATGGAAGAGAGGATATTACAGCAGATGACGTTATGCTGCCGGGTGTTATAACACAGGATGTTCACGTGGGCAGCAACTTCCATTAGAACAAATACTATTGACCTCTATTTGCCAAAATATGCCAATAAAATGGAAAGAAAAAACAGGTAACGAAACCTTTAAGTCCATTTATTAAGCAAATATTAACTGAGCATTAATTAAGTTTGTTGTAGGTTAAACATGTTTTTCTGTGAAATTGAATATCTGCAGTATTAAAGTAAAGCGCTGTATGTCTGTTAGAGAAGCAATTGTGATGCACACGTGTGATGCCATGTTCAACTATGCCAATCCTAAGCCCCTGTTGTAAAGGTACACACACACACACATCCTGTTGCAGTGTGATTAAATCTTTAAGGAAAGTAGCGCTGGCTGGAGGGATGAGTAGGGCCAGTATGTGGGGGCTAACAGCTGGGTGGAGAGTGGCTTTTAATCCAGCTGGGTTTTAACATGATGGAGGGAAAACAACAATCCAGGGTGTGTGTGTGTGTGTGTGTGTGTGTGTGTGTGTGCACGTGTTGAGTCCTCCTCCTCCTCTTGCCAACAACACATCCTCATGGCTTAAAGACAGAAAATTAAAAAGAATAAAAGGAGAAGTCAGTAAATAGTCTCAGAAGCCATGGAGAGATACAGCGCATGCCCCTTCACACCAACACACTGTGTGACAGGGTTGATCTAAATCAGTAATTGGGACATTTTCAAATGTTTGATGAGATCACACTAAGGTACACATGCTCTTTGCTGCTTGTATTGTAGCAATTTAATTATTAGTACGGTTACTGTTACACATTGCCTGCACATGTTGCATAGTGAAAACAGCACGTTGGCAGAGCAGCAACTTCACTCCGCTGTGTCTGTGCAGTATGCGTTCAGGCTGAGTATTGAGTGTTGGTTGCCCTTAATTAGTTACTTAAGAGCTCAAGGTGCAATTACTGCAATTACTCACATAAAATAGAAGCAAATAGAAAGTTTTTCTACCTTTCGAAATAAAAGCCTCAGATATAAATGCTGCTAAACCAGAGGGACCTTAAATGCAGAACATAAAATAAACATTGATTTAGATGTCAGTTATGAAGGCAACCATCGAAGCTTCCACACATTCATGTAAACCTTTACATAAAAAAGCTTCACATTTACACAAATTTAGCGTTAACAGAAAAAATGTGCAAATATTGACTGACCTTAAACAAAATTTAAAACTATTGAACATCACCACCATCAGTGATCGGTAGTTTTAGTCTAAAGCAATCAGTATCAGCCCTCAAATACCCATATTGGTCGAAGCCTTGTCTGATAAACCTAAAGCTCTTCCTAACTTTCTGCCAAGCTCTTATCATCCAGAAAAGCCACTGCAGTCAAAACCTTTGATCTGCCTGGCTTACTGGCTATCAGGGAGCAGACTACTGTGTGTGTGTGTGTGTGTGTGTGTGTGTGTGTGTGTGTGTGTGTGTGTGTGTGTGTGTGTGTGTGTGTGTGTGTGTGTGTGTGTGTGTGTGTGTGTTTGTGTAGCCTTAGGCCTGGCCAATCTCAGCTCCGCTGCAGGCCAGTGACAGGTGCTAATGCTGGGGCGAGAGGCTGCACGGGCCTCCGTGCTCCCTACTGTGATAACGCTGACCGACCTCCAAAAGCACACAAACACTCACACACTCACTCTGTCTGTCTCTCTCTCTCACACACACACACAAGGGCTTAGCTTCCTGATAACTTTGCTGCACTTCAGAAGCAGCCTCTATGTGTCTGCGTGTGTTGGATTGATTTTTCAAAGGATTCCCCTTTAGTGCCAGCAGGCCTTCCATCAAAGCCGGCAATGAGAGAGAGAGTGTGTGTGTGTGTGTGTGTGTGTGTGTGTGTGTGTGTGTGTGTAACAACACTGTGTTTCGCCTTACAGGTGATATTATGTTATTATGCCCTGCACGTTGGTTGATTTAATGCTGGATAAGTGCAGCGTGTGTGTATCTGTGTTTGTAGAGGCTGAATTGAATTTTGTAGCTGTAAAGGCCGATCTGGACATGACAGCTTAGTGTTACGGAGTGAAGTGTGGCTCATCGCTTCTAAAGGTACAACCTGCTAAAACCTCCAGCTGACCATTTGGCAGAGGTTTTACATGCCTATATTAAATCAACCCTCTCAAAGCTGTTCAGACAAGTCCCATTGTGTGTGTAGATATGTCAGATGGGAGAATTTAAACACATTCTGCCCAGGCCCTCATGCCATTCATTGCAATGACACTATATGAATTGCATTCACTTTCTACCAGACCTTAAATTCAACACTGTCCAATTCTGTCTAACCAGAATACACAAACATGCTGGTCTCTTCACATTGCCTCTACCTTTATATTTACCCTTCATCCTCAAACTATGTCCATCCATGTTTTCTAATCTGCACCTCCAGCATGTGCACAGAGATACAAACACCACAGACAGATCATGCACACAGAAGCCGCTCTTTCCAGGAAGAGAGGATCCTTTCTTTCCCTCGTCTACACTTTTTCCTTTGATGTCATCCTGTCTGCTGTCTCTCTGGGGTTTTACTGATACCCACAAGACCACTAGAGAAACATTCCTGCGTTTGTTCATGTCCACTTGGCAGGGAGAGAGGGAGAGAGAGAGAGAGAGAGAGAGAGAAAAAGTAGGAATACAGTATTCAACCTTGCTGATTGGTTCAGCAAACTTTCTGATTCCAAGAAGTTCTTGGAATACTTTTGAGTGCCAATGACTTGATGAAGAAAAGTTAGCGGTATTGAATGAGACAAGTCATAAAATCTTCAGTCATATGAGTATATTCAAATTTTACCTAATCTCTTTTAGGAGACCATTAAAGTTTCATTTAATTTGCTTGAAAATAATGTGATTTTCCATCATTGAACTAATTTTATCAATCCCCTGTGACAAATTTCCCCATTCGGTGCGGAAGTAGGGAAGGACACAATTTAATCATGAGTCAGCACTAGCTCAGGAGGATACCCTCATCACAAAGTAGTAGATCCTTACAACTACTACTGTTTTTGTTTTTTTTTACTAATTACAATGTGATTCCTCAAATAGACTAAGATGAACTATAACATGTGTTTCTTCCAGCTATTCTGAATGACAGGTATGATGTAAATGAGCATTAAACACCTGTAATACACAGTTTTGTAAATTCAGGATCCGGACATAAATCTTCTTCATCTTCATCAGCAGTAAAAGACAACACCAGCTGTGACATTACTGATCGGGGTGTGGCCAGAAGTAAAATATGCTTTGGAGATGCAAACCACAGAAGAGAAAGCCACCAGTAGTTTTCTTCCTTATGTTACTTCGTTCTGATTTGCCAAGTCTGTTTTGGAGCTTAAAGTCATACTTTTTTTTTTTTTTACATATTTCAAAGAGCAAGTTTTGCAGTTTCCCCCTGTTCCTAGTCTTTTATGCTATGCTAGGCTGAATATGGCCCATTTCTACTTTTGTACTTAAATTACATTTTGGATTTTGAAGATTTAGTTTACCACCTGTGCAGGTCGTCCCACCAGTGATTGTCTAAATGGTATGATGTGCTGATTCAGTTCAGCCGTTTCTGGTGCACCACTCTCTGTGACGTACTTCCTGGGTGTTAGCAAGGAGAAAAATGCTGATAGCTACAGATTTGAACTGCAGGAGATGATCAGCTGAGACTGAAGCCATGAGATCGGGTGTTTTCATATTGATCTTTCGGCGCGCCGAGTCACAGGACTACTTCACCAACATCACTGCCAAATCATCTGTTTTAGCATTCATCCCCTCTCCGTGCTTGCAGGCACAGTGGTCAAATGAACAGACTAACAGAATAAAGCAGTTGTTTTAGTGTCTGCATGCCTGCTTGCCTGCCTGGCAAGCTTATCACACACAAGCACAGGTAGAGAGAGAGAGAAAGAGAGAGAGCGAGAGAGCTGTTGCAGACTCTCTGGCTCCAAAGCACAAGATCTCCCTGATTGCAGAAATTATGGCAGACAGAAGGGAGAAGAGATTAAGATACAGTGTAGGTCTGTGTGGATTTGGTTTGACAGGCATGAAGATTGTGTTTTGCTTACACGTTGTTTGTTAGGTGTGTAATGTTGTGACTCTAAAGCAGCTGATCTGCTTGACTCCAGTGGAACTAGTGTGGAGTAAATTAATTTACTGTACACTGTGCTTGGGGAGAAAGGTTAGGGTGATATGTAGTATTTAACACCATATATCTGTTTGAGTCTTCCTGTTCAATTGGGATACATTTTGAGGGGTTTTTTCTTGGACAAAAATGAAATAAGTTTTAGATGATTAGAAAAATGTATTAAGGAATGTATTAACATAATAAAGAACTCTTTATACCACAGCTTTCCATAATAGTAGGTGAGATATGTGGAGAGGAGGGTTAGTGTGGGTCTGGACAATCCAATGCATTCAGTTCTGCATTTAATGTGAAGAGTTTTAAATTTGGGATTAGAAATAAATTGGTTAAATTAAATTGATTCATTCATAACAAAAAATGTCAGGATAATGTCTGATCCTGATTTTGCTGATCGGTTCAACACCAACATTTTTATCCTATCACAATGGCACAGCTGATCGTGGTGCGTTTGGCCATCCCTTCTGTGATCAAACTGATATGAACCCATATGTGTTCGCAGGGCCATTTGATGGACGTGGCGTGACTCTGCTCGAGGTATGCGGTAGCTGGCCAGAAAGCTTCGGTGTACCGCGGCACAACATTGGATCAGCAGATGCCAGTGACGAAGGCTTGCGGGAGAGACTGGCTGACGCCATGTCCGAGTCCCCCTCCAGGGATATCGTAGGATCGGCTACAGGTCAGTGGAGAATGGACACTCGAAGTTACACTCACTCACTTAAAACACAATTACATATTTTCCATGAGCATAAATTCTATTTTCTGTTTTCTAAATTTTTTTCACTGGAGGAAGAATTTCATGTAGATCTTAACAGAAGATTACTAAGTGATTATCTACAATCCACAGGGATTGCCACCATTGTGATGCTGCCACAGTGGCATTATTTCTGCTGTGGTTATTCTAATTTCGATTTAAATCCCAACTGTTGTTTTACACTGATCAGCCATAACATTAAAACCCCCTGCTCAATATTGTGTAGGTCCGTTATGCGACCAAAAAACTGCTGAGCCATCAAGGTATGGACTCCACAGGACCTCTGACATTGTCCTGTGGAATCAGGCACCAAGACTTTGTATCAAATGTTTTTGAATCTTGTAATTTGGGCCAAATGCAATCCATAATAATGTACATTCACCCAACTGTCTACGTGATGTAAAAAAAATGTGATTCATCACCTTGAATTGCCCCTCGGTCCAGTTCTAACACTCACATGCTCCTTGAAGGAGTTTTTCGGCAGTGAACTGGGGTCAGCATGAGCACTATGACTGATCTGCAGCTACACAGCGTCATACACGGCAAGCTGTGATGAACTGTGTGTTGACAGCATTCAGGTTTCCAGCAGTTAAAGTTTGTGTCACCAGCTAATTGGTTGTCCTTCTTTGGACAACTTGGTAGGTACTTACTGCTACATGCTCAAACAAGACCTGCTGATCTCAAGATGCGTTGATGACAAGCGTTGCTCACAATGGCTAACCCTCTAGAGCAAACCCCACTTTATCCATTCTTCTGACTTGTGCTACAACACAGTCAGCTCAGGTGTGACATCAATCCCAGCTCCAACTTCTGAGGTACATGGAACACTGCGTTTCCTCACCACTAGTAGGATGTTCAGGTTGTGTGTGTGTGTGTGTGTTTGCCCGCTAGGTTTTGGCATGTCTGCACACACCTTGCTTTACTTTGAGGCTTCCTGCCTCTGTGTGTGTGTGTGTATATTCTTGTGTGTTTTTGTGTGTGTGTGCAGCAGACATGCCGTTGGCCCTGACAGTCCAAATGGTTAACTCATTTAGGAAGCGCCAGTGCTCTTTCTCTGCCCCCTCCTTAAGTGAACAAGAGTTTCTTTGATTTAGATGTGTGTGTGTGTGTGTGTGTGTGTGTGTGTGTGTGTGTGCGTGTGTGTGTGTGTGTGGGGGGGAGTTGGGGGCTCACAAGGCCCTAATGGTTTTAGCATCGACTATCACTCCCCCCAACCATCCCCAGCCATATCCAGCCCAGTACCCCCCCACCCCACCCCACCCCAAGGACTTAACCTCATTTGTAGCGCGCTCTCTCTCTCTTTCTTCTCATCACTCCCCCCCACCTAACCCCACCCCACCCCGTGTTTCTTCATTAGATTAGATGTTGGAGACTCCCGGACACTAGCAGTCAGTCTCCTCTTGTTCTTGTTCCCTCCATCGCCTCGCATCTCGACCCCCCCTTTAATGCAACACAAAATTCATTACTGATCACATTACATCAAAATACACCCATGATACATACACACAAACACACACACACACGTACACTCTTTCCTGCGCCCTGAGCTGTGCTGAAGACATCATCCACAGGGAATGTGATGGACTTGCTGGTTCCTCCATCTATTCATACAGACAGAGAGGCTTCAGTCTCTGTTGGCTAATCTAATAGCACAGCACTTCTGCGAGGTAACATATAGGAATCGGTCCTTTCTGCTGCGAGGAGGAGAGTGACATGGACGGTCAGGAGTTGGCCTTTAAAGGGAAGGAGGACCCGGTGCTGCCAGTGTCACCTGCCATCATTTAAAGTATGATGGATAGGTACAATTTGTGACAGCTTTCACTGGAACTACTTTCTAATCAAACAAATAGTTCCTATGGAAACTATTGAGAGTGTATTTAATGGATTATTGGCAGTAAAAAGGAGAGAGATTCTGGGAAAACAAAATGAAAATGTTGTTTTCAGTGCAAATAGATTTCTCTTCACCTGTTGTTTTGGAGCAGAGGCAGACATTGCAGACACAGACATCGTAATGAAGGGTTAAAGTGAAACAGAGTTTTTGCCAGAATTGTGGTGTTTAATTAATTTTTTATCGTTGGGATTTCCATGTTAATATACGTGAAATGTGAAGTGTTTCCGTGGTGAATTGAGCTGCATATGGTGTGGTTAAAGGCGCCGTGAATATGTGTGTGTCTTGGCGTGAGACGTAGATGGGCAGAGGCAGATGGTATCTTGCTCAGTGTCTCCATTTGCCAGGAGCTGTGGCCCCAGTGCTTAGACACGCACGGCACAGCGGAGCTGCTAATACAGACCTTGAAACAGATTACAAACAGGCTCACACACACACACGCACTCACTCGCCTCACCTAAACACACGTTCACTTATCATCTATCTACCACCGGCCTTGGGATCCACGGAGGCAAGAACTCCAGCAGAGAGATGAGTTTACAAGAAAGTGTTTTTTTTTTGTCTTAACAATACAAAGTCAACACTGCCCACCTCTAATTAACTACAGTTAGTAGTTAATTAGATAACTTCTGTCATGCTGCAAAATATATTCTTTCACACAAGCTAACTGTAAGCCAGTGGAGACAGTAACAATAATGGCCATGTGACAACTTAGAACACAAGTTACTGTATGTCCATAACCACATTATATCGGAGCATGCGGAGAAGCTCAGCTCACCTACCCCCAACATGCTATAGTAGACCCATGTTTCCATTTCCAACTGTTGAGTGAATTTCCTGCAATCTATTAGTTAGCTTCAACTGAGTTTGTTCCCATCTATTAGAAAAATCTCTTTGCCAAGTGATAATCTATAGAAACAAATGTGCATGGAGACTTTTCCCTTCTCTCTACGTGTCTCCTCACACACTCAGGGGATCGCAGAAGCTGGGAATGCTTGCTGATTTAACAAATCACTGTCTATCTGACTTTCTCCTCCAGCTCACACACACAAACACACACACACACACACAGACACACTCTCTCGGCAGATTCACAGGGAAAACAAAGCCTCCAGTCAGTGGTAACGGGGCTCTCACGCTACGGCCAAGACCCAGCGTCGCCAGCTCGGAGGGCAGGTGACACTCACATCGAAAGATGGATGGATGGATAGAGGGAGAGGGAGAGAGAGAGAGAGTCACTGACGACTAAAACACACTGAGGATGAAATTAGATTTGCCTCCAATGATATAATGTTGCTAACTAGATTTGGCTTATTGGTGCCTGCCTAACATAAATTCCATTGAAGCCATATGGAGGGTGGACTACCGCTCAACACGACCTGGTGTATCTCAGCTGGGAGCAGCTCCAGCTCAGGGACAATGGCACTTCTTATGCCTGTTTATTTGCATCATGTCATCTTACAATATGCATTAAAATAAGTGGCAAGGGTATTTTTACAGTGTCTCCATGAACCCAATCTGACTGCAGGAACTAGGGGGCCGTTTTAAGGGGGCCGACACCTTTGTTCATGTCCCAACCAGAGGAATGGCCCCTAAAGGTGATTTACGGGGTCACTTTTGAGGCCAAAAAAGGCCCTGCTCCAGGTTAGGGTTAGACTCCCGGGCAGCCCGTGACACTGATTGGTGGTTACCTTACACGGTAGGTGAAGACAGAAAGCAACAAGAAGTGCCATTTTTAAAAGGCAGCAACTGCAAATTCACCAATACTGCTACCATTTCAGCTCCCTGTTGGCAAATGCAATTCTTCTTGGGCACGCTAGGAATTATATTGAAAAATTTGCAAGATAAATTTGTACATAACTCCGTGGGTCTAGTGATTATTGCCTCGGCCGTGTAATGTGCATCCTTTCAAGGTAAAAGAATTCTGCTTAATGGTTGTTGACATTGTTGGATTTTAAAATGCTGTTTCAGTATTTTGTTTCTTACAGACTTTACATTAAATTACATTTCAGAAATATGGATCCCATGTTGAGATTTGTGAAACCTATTATTGTCCTGGTACAAATCCATCTCAGAAATCTGTTCCAGTGTCTGAGAGCTTCACCAGGATTGTCCTGGAATGAGTCTAAGTTGACTATATTTGTGACTCACTGTATCATCACTGCTCATATGGCGAAACTAGATAATCTGTGGTTTTACCTGAATGTCCTGTTCCCATGGTGCCAACAGTACTCTTTGAATTTCATGATACTGTGCATTTGTGTGGGTTGGGTTTAGCCTTGTTGATTGATGGATTTCTGAAGTTAGGGTGCAAGGGACCACCCACATCCACTAGGCCATAACTGCCTCTTGTTTGCAGTTACCTAGGTGAAAGAAATTGGAAGGAATGATAATGATAATAGAAATAATAGCAAGACTGAACAGCGCAGAACTCTATCAACAACCTGACTCAATGTTAATATTTAAGGAGGGGGGGGCCTTACCAGCACCAAAAAGCTGAGAATTTTTCCTTCCGTGTGTGTGTGCATACATGTGTGTTAAAGAGTGTGGGTGTGCGTGTGTTGGTTTTATTACCTCCATCAGTTTTGTATATATGTTTGTTAGATATGTGTGCGTGTGTGTGTGTGTGTGGGTGTGTCTGTTTCTCTCCATAATACTGTAAGGTCTCGACTTAACTCTATCAAATACCTCGAGATCATTTATGTTATGATGTGGCACTATATACTGTAAATATAATTGAACTGAATATGAATGTGTATGCATTTGAAGTATATATACATACACACACGTGCGTTATGTGTGTTGGTGTGAGTATGCACTAAGTGTATATGCACATATGTCATTGCATGTGTGGGCCTGTGTTTTATTAGCTATACCCTTCACATACATGTATTAGCAGGATATGCATGCAGGGCCTACACTTGCGCGTGTTTATGTACAAGTGTTTGCAATTACTGGAGTTCGTGTGTATGCAATCAGCATGTGTGGGTGGAAATGTTTCTATTAACTACATAATATCATGCGGTGAAATTTATGCTTAAGTGTGCCTGTGTCTGTGTGTGTGTGTGTGTGTGTGTTTCAGTGTATTTCCCGTACCCATGTGACTGGCCCGCGCTGCTTTAACATGCTCTTATTATTTATGAGCTTGCAGGCGGTGGTCCAAACAGGCATCCTGACTTAATAATCGGTCATTTGCTGTTGGAGCCCTGACTGTAGGCTTTTGGCTTGGTGACACACTATATGTATGCTTTGGGAGAGTTCCACTTCTGCTTCTGATGTTATCACTTCAGAGAAAACATTGGCTCCGTGACCATATGCTGCTCTGGGTGTGGGTGAAAAATGCATTTAAAAAAAATAAAGAAGAAAGGGGAAATATCTGTTGATATAATTTCTCAGCGGTAGATTTTGAGGGTTTCCTCTCAGACATACGACGGTGTGCATGTTTTTGCAAACATGCGAGCATGTTAGTTTTAGCACTTGACCTTAAAAAACATCTTAGAGAAATGGCACGGTGTTACTTATCTCTCTCACCCCATTTACTAATCAATATTAGACCAGACAGCATTGTGCTTTAATAGCACGCTATTTTTCCATTTGGACCAAGTGTTCCCTTTCCATTTGATGAATGTGTACTGTATATTACAATAACCTATCAAATGTAGTGCTTTATTGTTTTAATGCCACTGGCAACTACTAAGAGGCTGTAATCTACTGTGTGCATCTAACTGGTGTTGGGCTCCTGACTGGAAAAATGCAATACATTACTCATTACTGTTACTCATTTCTAAAACACCAGGGTTGCTTTAGTTATTGGTCCCCATGGGCAGTAATTGGTGCAATGACTCATTATTTTTCTGTTGATTGTCCAGATTTCAGGCTTATCTTCAGAACAATGAATTTCTCTCCAAAGTGCTCTGCGTCTGTGTAAAAGATCATAAATTTGCTTAATAGAGAATATTTTATTTGCTTGTGAACCAGACATTGAAATTTAAGTGATTCCCGACACATTTTTTTGGCATCATTTGTCATGCACCGATAATGGGGAGTGAAAGGTAAAGCCATACATTGCCTTGAACCTCAAGGGGCTTCACAGTTTTGTCATTTTACATTCAAAATGCATAATGTTGCTGGTTGACTGTCATGCTGCGAGGTGTATTTAACAGTGTCATATGTGTGGATAATTCTGTTTAAGCAGTGCGTCATACTGCTGTAAGGTCCAGACAGCACACACACACACACACACACAGCACATATGACTGTTTTAAAGTTACTGCAGGTCTAACTAACAATTAAACCTAAGTTAGAATAGCTATGTGCATTGTACTAAGATTCAAGTCCATGCATATCAATGATCAACACCTTGTATACTTAGTTTGCAAATAGGGCCTTGCACCTAGCATGTTGCTGAAAAATAATGCATCGCCTAATGTAAATTTTTCCGTCTCCAAGTATCCTAGTCTTACAATGGCCATTTACCGGCAAAAGTTGTGCATTTTATATTCACGTGTGTTTTCATGGAATACACACTTAAAATCTAGACTTTATGTTGGCAACAACTTTAATTGAAATGAACATTAGTCTGCCCGTTCAACAAGGAGAACAAAAACCAAAGCCTAATAGTCTTCCATGCAGCCTTTACTTTTCATTTAGACTGGTGTTGACACCATTATGTCAGAGCCCTGAGGTTATCTGAGAATAATGTACACCCTCCAACCAATCAAAATCAAACATTCTTTGTAGCTGTTGTACAAATACATATACTGTATATTCTTGTCACAGTTAAAAGGAAAGTTTACAGCTGTGGTCTATAGATTATCCATCACATGCAGGGAAAGTTGGATCTCACTAAGTAGAAGGCAAGCTAGCAGGTTGAAGTACAATAGGAATAATTAGAATAATGCACTTCAAAATAGATGGATGATACACTAACTGAGCACTTTATTAGAAATTATATACTATACTATATTGGTACTGGGTTGTTCCACTTTCTGCGAAACAGACTGAACAGCCAGTTCTTTGTGTCATGGATTCAATAAGATGTTGAAAGCATTTCTTTTATACTCCGCTCAATGTTGACATGTTTGAACCACATCATTTGTGAGTGGGGAGGCCACTGAGGTTCACCGAACTCACTGTCATGTTCATGAAATCAGTTTGAGAGGACTTTTGCTTTGCGACATGGAGCATCATCATGCTGGAAGTAGCTGCCAACTGTCGCCACGAAGGGATGAACATGGTCAGCAACAAAAGGCAGGCTGTGGCATTCAAACCATGATTCATTTCAAATAAAGGCCCAAAGTCTGATAACAAAACATTCCAGGCACCAGACCACCAGCAGCAGTGGCATGGGCTGTCGACACAAGACAGGTCAAGTCCGTGGATTCATGCTGAGATGCTTTTCTGCTCACCAAAGCTGTAAAGAGTGGTTATCTAAGTTACTGTAGCCTTTCTGTCTGCTCCAACAGGTCTGTCCATTCTCCGCTGACCTCTCTCATCAACAAGGTCCACTGAACTGCTGCTCACTGGGTGATTTTTTTTTTTTTTTCTTTTTTTCTGGGGGGGAGGTTGTTAAAAATGTTAGTAGATAAGCAGGTTCCGAAATCTTTAAACAAGCCCAGGCAGCAACAATTGTGTCACAGACAGACTCACTAAGAACCTTCTTTTCAGTTCTGATGTTTGATATGACAATCTTACAATAATTTGAACATGGTATCCATATGAGTCTCTTGTCAATCCAGCTGTCTTCAAGTCATGCAAAGAAAAAAAAATATTTTTTTTCTATTATATAAAAATGAATAGCCTCTTTAAGTCTGGCTATTATGTAAATCATTCCATAGAAAATTTCATTAATTGGTCCATTAAGGAAACATGGAAACTAGACTGCACGCCTTTTCAGACAGCTGTGTGATTTAATGGTTGTACACTACATCCTGTATTTGAATTGGCCGCATACTCCATTCACACAAAGCCACACTATTATCCTGCCGACTGACTGGTTTCTTTGCTATTCAGCCTTGTTTTAGTACACTGATACCTATCATAAGAGCAACAACACACAGGGGCGGGTGGACTGGTATGGCGTACAGGCTTGGAGGTCCTTCTTTTCCTATCAATCACTATAGACATCTGCTGGCTTTAATTATACACACACACACACACACACACACAACCTTATAGTCACGCACACCAACAAGAGCAAGATGCATGGAAGCCTTGCATATTAACTCGGCTGGTTGACTCTCTTATATACACTGACAGTAGTGAGAGCACTGTCACAGAGATATTGCATAAGCCTTTTTTGAACTGCAGGATCTAGGGGCCTGTTTTAGGGGCCCGACACCATTGTTTCTGAATTATTGTCGTTATTATCATTGAATTATTCGGGGCCAAAATAAGGCTGTGGAGTAGGTGCTTCTGTGCAACCCCGAAAAACCAGTGGTCATTGCCTGTTGCTGTTTGGTGGTTACCCCACGCAAGAGGTGACAACAACAAGGGACAGTCTTCTGCTCTCACATCTTGTCGCTGAAAACGTACCACGCAACATCTCGCCTCCCTGATGATCCTCTGAATGATGCCCTTCTCAGGCACGCTCAGAATTATGTTGTGACCAAACCGGACCGAAAATTAGTGGCTCCGTAGATCTGATGCTTCTTGCTCCGTGGTGGAGACACGGCGCCTGAGAACTGCTCATTACGGGGGTGTTCCTGTAATGCTTGAGCTACCAGGGTCTAGCCTCTAGTTCCTGCGGCCTTTTGTTTGGTCAAACCTCTGTGATGCATATCCACCTTACTCCTTCGAAATATGTGCACAGTTAGTTTGATTTTTGCCAAGCTGCTGCCTGGACTGTATTCATTGTCAGAATTGTGCGACATCACTGTACTTCAAGGCAGTTTTCCCGAAAAGGCCACGGACACGAACAAAACACAGAACTTTAACGCTGGAGACCCAGATTCCTGCATCCCACCTGTTGTTAAGTTTACCCTGGCAAATCACTTCAAGTTAGTAGTTAGTTATCTTTTATCGTTTTAATAATATTTTGTAACATTTGTAACTGAATTGAAAAAAATTTAATCAACTTTATGGTCATTGTTCAAGACAGTAAAATTCAAGTGCAGCTCCCAACATTTAGCATAACCACGTGTACGATGAAGTGTGATCTCTTAATGTGGATTGCACCTCGCCTCCATACAAACACAGGTTTATATGAACTCGGCTGCTGCACCATTATAAGGTCACTGCCCTGCCGTGGGCAAACAGCGACAAAGAAAAAGATACCGGCCGGTGGACGAAAGCGAAAACACATCTGAGAGTTGAATGTGTCCCCTTTTGGTTTCTTCAGGTGAACTCAGTGTAATAGTTTTAAACAAACCAGTCCAAGTCCTTTCAGTCTGTCCAGAGAGCTAGCTGGATAAATAATGAATCAGACATGGCTACTCAAAATGTGAGTCCAACCATCCACTGAAGTCTTTTAGTGTCAAGCATTTCAATTGGCATAAATGTGGCCACTCTTTCGCTAACGGCGGTCTCGCAGCTTCCGTGTGTATAGCTGTATGTATATTGTACATAGCATAATTGTGACTATGATCTCAATAGCAGGCCTAATGTACAGACTGAAGTACTCACGCAATGGACCACACACACACACCATTTGGATACTTGACTAACTCAAAACTATTAGTTAATCATTTTGTGAAATACCCAGAGGGCCATGTTGTCCCCACGCTTTAACCAAAGAGAGAGAAGAAAGCGAGAGAGGGAGCAAATGAGTGCACTCTCTCCCTGAAAGCTACTCAGCAGTGCTGTGACAGACAGAAAGAACAAACGCAGGCAAGAAAAGGGGGGGGGGGTGACATCAGGGACCAAGTGAAAGAACAGAAAAAGGGAATGCGATGCTGGCTGAGGCCGGAGAGTATGGCGCTGTGGTGCTGAGAGAAGAGATGGCGAGTGAGGAAGCAGAGTGTGGTCATTATATCTGCCCTTCAGCCCCCCCACCCCCACCACCTCCCCAACCTCTCTCCCTCTCCATGTCGCCAGTTCAGAGTTTGAGCTTAATGTGTGGCGACAGTGTGAGATGATGAAGAATAATTCCTGTATTCAGAGCTGCCAGTGCTCACCCCTCCTCCTCCTCTTTCTCCTCCTCCTCCTCTTCATCATCCTCCTCTTCATCCTCTCTCTCAACTTGTCTGACAAGTCAGGCCTGGATATCATTGTATCATTTATCCCGGCCTCGCTTCTGCCACTCTGCCTCGTTTGCCCAGAGGGAAGTGTGAAATGTGTGCATGTGTGCAAGTGTAATGTGTGTGTGTGTGTGTGTGTGTGTGTGTGTGTGTGTGTGTGTGTGTGTGTGTGTGTGTGTGTGTGTGTGTGTGTGTGTGTGTGTGTGTGTGTATTTACATGTGTGAGGATCTCAGTGTGTGAACGAAATTGTGTCTTTGCATGTTAGTGTCACTCTGGAGCTGTGTGTATGTCTGTGTCGGGGGGGGGGGGTTCTGGCTGACTGCAAATGGGCTTTTGTGGAGTTTTTTGGAGACTGCACTTAACAGCCCGCTCAAGGGAGACACACACACACACATACACATACCTACACACACCCAGGGCTGTAAGGATTCACAAAAAAGGAGGACGAGCGAGAACAGAGTGAGAGAGAATTAGGGCAAGAAAGAAAGAGGGAAATGGTGAGAGTGGTGGAACGCACTTTTTAAAGCCCCGCTCCCGCTTCTGTTTTGGGTCGGTGAGGCAACAAGAGGGCTTTAGACACACTTTGTGCAGAGCATCAGAAATGGACTCGTGGCTGAGGGTGATCCACTTCACCCAATCTGCTTCACCACCGGCGGCGGCTGCACACAGCAAAACACTTGTTGTCACTGCTGCTTCTGTCACTCTGCTGACTTGAGCAATGAACTCAGTCATGATCTGTGACCCGTCACTCAAACTGCATCCAGGCCATTTTCTCCAAACTGTCACTCCAGCTGATACTAGTGGCTTCCATCGCATGATGCTTGAGTGGTTCGGAGTTTGGACTTTGTGGTATAACATCTGTTAGTATAGTTTTTTGATGGCATTGCAGTTCTTAGGTTTTTGTATAAAGCCACTAATCCTTCATTCTGTTTCCTTTTAAATTACAAGTTTGTGCATATAAACTGATTTTAAATGTGAAAGGGATGCCCCAAGAGAACATGAGCCAGTCTCTCACTCAAAGCAGCTCTTGAACACACTTACTCCTGGCTGAATAAGCAGTTGTACTTTTTACACAGGCTACTTTTTGGTCAAACAGAGACCAAATACTGTATCTTGATACAGTCATTTGTCAATGCAACTATAATAATTCTGCTGTGTTGCCAAAAAAGGAAAACATCCCAGCTAATTATGTGCTCCATCTGTATCTCTTGAGCAACCAAGATTGTTTATTAGCTACTTTCCATCTTTATTATGTCGTGAAATGTTATGTTTAACAAATTTCCCCAAGAAGACACATTCTTGAATAGCTGGAATGATGTACGTTTTGTCCTTAGTGTGAAATGAGTGTGATGACACACTCTTAAAGTTAGCTTTTTTTGGCAAAAACTGATTTTTGCAAAGTGGTTCCATTAAGCAGTCTCACAATAATTATGTAATCCAGCAAAATGTAGAATAGCCACCATATCAGAGATGGACTGCGATTATTGGAACCAATATCATTCTGCCGGATAGCAGCACAGTGTTTTTTCTCACACATGCATCAGTCCCACCTCAAACAGATAATGCACATTTGGCAATGCATGCACTCAACGCACATGTACACGCACTTTCCGCTCACACCCTCTCACCCAGACACCCTGTCATGTAGACACATATAACACACACATACACACACACTCTCTCTCTCTCTCTCTCTCTCTCTCTCTCTCTCCTGACATAACCCTGCATGGGTGTGTGTGTCTATCAATAAAATATGATGGAATGAATAAGTGATAGGATACATAGTGGAGATGAGCCAGTCCAGCTTTCCACAACACTAGAACTTCCTGTCAACAGAATGTCCTACCATGGACAGTAGTATATGCACACAAGTCCGCCTTCTAAGAAATGAGTTGGGGAGAAAAGAATAGAATATACAAGGGCAAGTTCTTAAATGATTTAAATAATTGACATAAAATAACTTAATTGATCAAAATCTCCTTTATCTTGGAACTGGCTGTTAGAAAAGCCACAGTGACATCATTAAATATTATCACTTGCACCAGAACCACACCACTGACTGTCAGCACTTCAGTTGCTTAATAATACATCCCCTAATATGCCCAACCCTACCAAGAAAAGTCAACAGCTTCATATATCATCATGTAACAGCTCTGATCAACACATTATTGATATCTTTATATGATCCCAGCAGAGAGCCAACATCACGTACAAACTGTAAGCACTTTGTGTTGCCCCCATCCTGTTTGCTACCTCACAATGTCAGCCATTCCCACCAAAAAAACTATCAGGATTATATGCACTGCTTCTGAGATTGTTTGTCAACTAAATGGAGCAAAACAGTAGATTACAACCACCCAGAGCTGCTGCAGGCTAAAAGGCAACTTTTTCTATTTGCACGTTTCTTTGCAATTTTCTGACCTTTATATTTGGAACCATAGAAAGACCTACATGGTATTTCTTACCAGATCATCACATTTTTCTTTTGTCTCAAGAAACAGTGTGCCCTCAGAAGGATATCTCCTGTTGACTTTTCTTCTCTTTATCTTGATCCTTAGCTCTACTGAGGCATTGTTTCCCAACTCTCCTCTCCCCTTCACCTTCCATTCATGTCATCTTTAAGAACATAATAGAGCATTCAACCAAATTTTTTTTTTTCTTTTTCACATCAGTGCAGACCAGGTACACCATTGTGGATATATGCCAGATAAAATTTTATATTGCATTACATTTGTAATGTATTCCATGAGTATTTGCTGTACACAAAGATTTTTCAAGAAACAAACCAAGTTGCTCTGCACCCCCCCCCTCCAATTCACTTATTCTTCCTAGTGTGACATAGTATGCATGGCCTCCACACGCACGCAATTTATAGGCTGCCACCCTCTGAGACTCTTAAATACAGTCTACACTGGAAAACAAAGCATTTCAGGCCAGTCAGAAACTGTTTGACTGTAATGAAGACAGTGCATGAAAATTACATTATGATATCATGTTCTATGGGTCTACACTAAACCAAAGACTGGCAAGTCTTGCTGTACACTGGGGATCTGTGCATCCATGTGTCCAGGATGAAAGTTCAGCCATGATTATGCCACATTAAAACAATTAGAGCTGATATGTAAAAATCATCTGCTTCATGTTGATGCTATAGAGATACTGTTATCTCGCTGTTCCTCTCCCTGTCACTCAAATCCAAACAAAAAGCAATACAAGGATGTCTAACTCAGTAATTAGGAAATGAGCCAAATTGATTCTAATAATGAGCAGAATAAACAGACTGACAGTAATTTTAGAGGAAGATTACAGAAGATAGCAAGCGCTTCCTTCTACAATCGTAGCTATTTCTAGCCTCTGATTGACTTGTGTATGTTTTCCTTTAAAAGGTTGGAAGAAAGCCTTCAAATTCAGATGATTCTCTTCATTTGTTCATTCATTTTCAAGGATTTTTTTCAACAAGAATGATTATTTATTTATTTATTTATTATTATTATTATTATTATTTTATTTAAAATGTAAGTTTTAAACATTTAGATCTGTTTTACTTTAGTTGTTAAAGTCTAAATGTTATACATGTTATACTGATTCACCTTTTCTTGGGTACATATCACTGTGAACCTGTATTAGTAAAGAAAAATAGCCATATTTGTTGCTGGTCATCACAGTTGTGCTTATCAGAAAATGGATATGACACAACATCAGAACTGGTTGTCCAGCCCATGTTGACGGCGCAACACACAGTAATTCATTTTTATAAGCATTTATTGGATTGGGCATCACTCATGTCAAGCCCTGTGCATGCGACCCTGTGCGTCCTGGCAGGTTGCTCATGTTCGCCCACTGTTTTTTAAATGTAAACCCTCAATTTTTCTGCTCTCCTGACCCGTACCTAACCTGTTCAATGAAACTGTAAGTGTGTCACATGAAAGCAGATAAAGGAAATCATGTTTCTCAAAAGGTCAAACCTCAGGTTAAAAGCTGACCTTTTTCTAACCAACAACAAGCTCGCTGTTTATTCAAACCCAAGAATGATAGATTTGTTCCCCCGAAAAATAGCTTTTCTTAGCTTCTGCGTATAAATGTAATCCTTACATAATGGAAATTGCCCTTTGTATCCAGCTTCTCATCCACAAGCAGCGAATCAAAGACCTCTGCTCCTTTATACAGTCTGGTTGAACTTTTACCCTTTTGACCCTATGGCTGGCTGCTTCGTTGACTGGTTTTGAGTATTTGTGTGTACAGTATGTGATTGTGTGTCTCCCAGAGATAACCTGTACACAAGTACCCACAGTACATTGGCATTTCACTTAATGGGGCCCTGTTCATCGTCTTACCAGCTCTGTGGTCCTACACATTTGCTTTCATTTGCTGCTGCTCTGGTCTCACACTTGTTCCCTTGTGTGTTAATGTCTATGTCTGATGAACCAAAACTCTATTCAGACAGAAAAAGATAGGTCTCTTTTAATATTGAACAAAACAACATATATTTCAGTCATCTGACTCTTGTGTGACTGGTGCTGAGATGACTGTTCACATCAATTTCACAGTATGGTATTGCATCAAACTTCAGAAAAGATGCCCAGCATACGCAGACATTTGCCCTGATGTGCACAGCCAGGTTCGAAGACAGTGATCAAACTGAATCATCTTGTTTCATTTGAGGCCTGTAGCACACATAGGAACTAGTCAAACTACAGTAGCCAATCCAGAGAAAAACAAATGTGATGGTCTTTCATGCTAGTAAATGGGATATATCCTGCATCAAGACATTGACAAGACAAAAATGTTGTAGGGGGATCAGATCACAAAGCAAGTCTATGTGTCAGTCCAGAAGTCATGAGGTTACAAACATATTTTGTTGTATTTGGAGCATTGGTTGTGAATCTTATGAAGACAAAGAATTGCATTAGTCCCTAATGGAATTTTTTAGTGTTATAAAAGCTAAAAGATAAAGTGAAAAAGTGGAAAGATTTTTCAGATCTAAAGATATGGGCATTGGCTTTCACATACACCTCCTGTTTGACTCGAAATTAAGTGTTGTACCTAATGAATGTTGCTTCATTTAGAGAGACAGAGTTCGAGGCAGATTTCTGTGAGCTCAACAGCGGCCTTATCTGGCCTCTTCCTTTGGCGTGGCTGTGGGGCTGGTCAGATATGTGATGTGATGATGAGTGACAGCCTCCTGACGCTGTGCTGTCCATCAGTTTCCTCAGCGGACACCAACACCAGCAGCCTCTTTCAGCTGAGACCAGCCCTCCTGTCCAAAACCATGAACATGGCTCTCCCAACATGCTTGTCAAAGGACATCGAACCATATGTATGAGAGAGTGTGTCTATGTGTTCAGATTAGGTCATTTCGGTGGTCTGCAGAGTGGGACCTGCTCTCCACCACAGACAGTTTGTTCATGAAGTGCTTACACAAGCAGAAGTATTTAAATGTGCTTACTGTTGATGCAATGTCTTTTTAAAATGCTTATGTGAGCCCTAAAGCACTTTTTGATACATGTAGAAAAGAGACTTTGGGAATTTGCACAAACCCCACTCTCAATCAACAAAGATAATAGAGGTAGCTACTGCTTGAAACTAGATACTGACAAATAAAAGGGAAACCTTCTTCAGTGTTCCTGGACATGGACTTTACTAGAACACTGTTTTTCCAAATGATATTTTCTTAATTGGTGTGATGTTGGTGGTGAAGAGCTCTGTCTCATCACTTTAATTAATAAGTGAGTACCTGAGATTAAGGTATTTAATTTAATTTGCAGACGGTCTATACCCAATGTACATCCTGGACACATGAGCCTGCAGGACCTTGCTTTCAAATGTTCTGTAGTTGAAGTGAACTGTAGTAAGGCACTGTAGTTATTGTGTGTGTGTGTGTGTGTGTGTGTGTGTGTGTGTGTGTGTTGAGTCAACAGATTCAGCTGGAAAGACTCAATACTTCCATTATTTGCTACTTATATTATTCATTTGTCAGACCAGTCCCAGTGTGTCGTGTTTTTTTTTTTCTTGGCCCGTGTCTAAGAGCAGCAGTCAGCCTATAAAAGCATTTTAATACAGTGTCCAACATTGAGTCAGTCTTCTCTAGGTAAGTCAAAGCCTGGGTCACCACTAGGTTTTCATTAGTGGCCTAATTCAAAGCGGCCCACATAGAGTGTCAGGAGTGTCCCAGCCTGTTGTTGGTACCCCTTATAACGCACTCTAATGAGATGCCGTCGGGAAAGTTGTGGCCAGCTGTGTGTGTGGACCAGGAGTGCCTGAGAATACGGTATATGGCCAGAGAAGATAAAGAGAAAGTCCCCGCTCAAAGGCCTGAAATAGCACCATGAATCACTTACTTTCTCTTCATTTGTTTCTTAATCACGCAACCCGTTGAGTTCCATGATTCATGGAACTCGCTGCTGGCTGTGGTTTAACGTGTGGAGGTCAAGCATGAGGCCATTGTGCACTCCCAGTGGACTTGCGGGTATATGGGCTGGATGCTGTTGAGTGAGTTGTTACAGGTGCTTTAAGCATCTCTGTGCACCTCTGAGAGCCGTGAGGAATGATGTAGACTGGAGGATCATCAGTCAAGTTGTTGATGAATCCAGGACTGCAGCATTAACCTCAACACAAGTCCCTTTACTCAAAATGTTCCCTGTGAACTGGCAAATATGGGTGATTCACTGGAGCTGGATCCCTAGTGTTTGAGCAATTATAAAGTGAAAGAGGTTTCAGCATCCGTTACGTGGCTCTCTTCGAAGCCTGCGCATGCCATCTATTCTGATATGCTGTATATGATGTGTGTGTTGCCAGCTGTATTAATGTGTGCTGGCCTTTACACAGCAGGGTGTGTTAAGCCTGGCTTTTTTACAGTCCATCAGGATGATCTCCGGTAGATGTTAATGAGCTTTCCCACTAATGTGGGCTCAGTCTTCCAACTGGACAGCTTTCTAAGGATTGTGCAAGGCAAGGTCTCGCATAGTGATGCTGACATGATTTCCTGTGTGACACATCTGTAAGTCCTCCTTATTAATGGTATTTTTACATATATTATTTAAGTAGTGGACTTCAGCATCTTAATCTCTGGGGAAAATATATATATGTATTGCATTTGCATATATTGCATCTGCTTATGGTTCGAGAAGAACGTGTAGCCCTTTCTGAAACCTTCCGCCTTCCACAAGTAATTCTTGAATTTTATTTCCCACTGAACTCTTTAATCATGCTGTTTTCTGCAGCACACCCATTTGTTTATCATAAGTTCCTGTTGAAGTACAAAGCCATTTGTCATAATTTCCTCAGTTAATCTTGTCGTTCCACCTCGAGGTTGAGCGAGGCAACACTGAGGAAAAAACATGTTGGGGGGGCATGGGTTCAAACCATATATGGCATCGTGATGGAAAACATCATCGCGCTGGACTTAAGTAAAATTCCATTTGGGATGGGATTCCATTGCCATGAGTTTAAACGTTACCGAAGCAGGTAGAGACAAACCCATGGCATGTAGTACCATCACCTTTATGAATAAAATGTAGCTGGAGATAGAGCACAATCAATTCTTGGTATTTAGTGTTTTTCCACCAAAGTGCCTCAGTAGTATTTATGCACAATGACATCAGATACCCATGTGCAAAATTATTATCCTGGGTTTGTAGATATGCAGTGATCGCAGGCTTTTCTAACAAAGGGTAAAACGTCGAGGAAAACTTCCCATCTTTATCATGGGGTTGCTGGTTCTGCCCAAGCTCCTGCTGTTGACATGTTGAAGTGTCCTGAAGCAAGATAAATGAATGAACCGCACGTTACTCCCCTGAATCTGTTGCTGCTGCTCTGCTAACGTGCTGCTAACACTATGCCTCCTATATAGACAACGTATTATTGTTAAGTTCAACCATTTGGGCCCCATTTTCATTGTTTTGACGGCATCCCTATAATATAAAAATGACATTGTACTAACCTAGTGAGGACAGGAATCAGGATCAGTCAGACGGGTCAAATCCATCCCCAGGTTAGTGAAATTGGAAGGCAAAACAAAAGTGAACACTGCAATTTTCCTTGTAAACATCCATGCAGTTTTCAGAATGACTTCCTGGCTCATCTGTGACTGACTGTACTGGGACCATTACCAACATTGTAGGTGCTCTCACTTTCTGTTTTGCCAGACTTAAAATTTCATCACCATCATTTGGACTTTTGTAATTGTATTAGTGTCACCTCATTGTGAGATCTCAACATTTGTGAGTACAATTTTAGCATAAGCAAGACAACTTTAAAAAATTACTGGAATTTCTCTTTAGTTTCAGAAGACGGTTTGAGTATGAAAAGACGACATGCCTGTGAGTTTTATGGATACTACAGTGGAAGAGCAGATTTAGCCTGTGTGTTTGTATAAAAATCAAAGTGTGTGTGCTGGCATCTCTGTGTGTTTGTGCAAGGGTATAAGAGGATTAAGGCCTGTTCACAGTCGCGGGTGCAGACTGGACCATTTCTGAACATCCCCGTCTGTATGGCCGAGTGGCTGATGAGGTATTAACTTGCCACTGTGTTGTTATATGTGTCTCAGATTGGGTGAGGACGAGCCTCCCAAAAGCAGCGAACTTTTCCTCCTTGGTCAACACTGCAGAGAACTGCTCCACCCCACCCTGAACTCTGGCCTGAAAATCCTCCCTGTTATCTCTAGCTGTGGCATCTGCTGCTGTTTTACTGATAGCTTTTTCGACTCTTTATCTTGTCTTGGCTTGCTCTTTCTTTTGAAAATCTGGCCACTGGTGTCATCCCAGAATACAGCTACCATCCCAGCGGCCATGCACAGTCCGACACCAGCAACAGATTGACTTCCAAGACCGGGCGCATATATGTGCCAGTTTCTACAAAGCTTTTTCAGTGAAGAACATTTTATTTTAGCGACCTGTAAAACACATTTGAAATGCTGTTCCTCAGAGAAAAATCAAGCTTTAGTGAAAACTCTGCATATAGCATCCAAATAGTGACATTTAAGGTGCTGTTATCAGCTTTCATGTTCTAAATACATATAATTTTGCCACTGAAAAGGACATCTTATGAAGATAAGGTACTATAAATTAGCACAAAATATTTATCAGTCAGCTCAAATCAACCATCTTTTAAAAGGGCCATATCAGTCAAACCTGACAGTAGTTTCCATTTCTCCATTGGCCTCCCTCCAGAACAGCATTATCTACACATCAAGTTGGACAAAACAGCCTTGTAAATAAGCATATTACTTTACCTAGTTACATCAGCCCCAGAGGAAAAGATCGCCAACATTAGAGCGCTAGGGGATTGTGTTGGGGGCGTGAGAGGTTAAGACTTGTTGAATAGCTGGTAGTCATGACACAATGAGGTGGATTAGGCAGCACTAGAAAGGGCCTTTAGGGCTTTACTGGGGTGTTCAGCTGCTAACGGTGCCTACGATAACACTGCAACAGTGTAGATCCAGCTGGGCTAGCTGGGGTGGCTAAAAGGCTGGTGGGATGGGGGCTGGCAGTTATGACCAGTGTGGTTGGAAGCAAGGCTGTGGGGTAAGAACCGGGAGCCAAGGTATCAAATTTTTCCAAACATTTATGCTACACTGAGTCAAATTAAGAGGGATAGAGGCATTTTGCTCAAGATTTCCTGTGTCTTCCAAAGCAACGCCTAGTTGTGACACTGGAGGGGCAGTGGAATCGAGGTGACGGGTTGGTGAACAGGAATACTACAGGAGAGAGGTGACGCTCAGTCTCAGTGGCTCCAGCACTTGCCTCTGCTTGCCTGGAGTCGTGGCTGGAAAAATGATATCATTACAGATGACCCATATTCCTCCAGATAAACCTTGGTGTTTATGCAGTGATGCTGTATTGCGTTTATATGAAAGTACAGTTAAACTACTCAGTTTTGGCTGATCACATTTTCTTTTTCTTTTACAGCATCATTTAAACATGTACACTGGCTATGTGCCGCAAGACAGTAATATATATAGCCATACATCAACTTCTATGCTTACAGAGCAGTTTATTAGGAGCACCAAACTAACACGGGGTAATTCCTCCCTTTGCTCTCAAAACAGTCTCAGTTCTTCATGTCATGGATTCCACAAGATGTTGGAAATTTTCTTTTGAGACTCTGCTCCATGTTGACATGACTGCATGACATCATTCCTGCAGATCTGTCAGCCGCACATTCATGCTGCCAATCTCTTGTTCTACCGCATCCCAAAGGTGTTCTACTGGATTCAGATCTGGTGACTGGGGAGGCCACTCAAGTTCACTGAACTCGTTTGCGACAAATAGACATTAGATGATGGTAAACTGTGGCCATGAAAGGATACGTATGGTCAGCAACAATACGTAAATAGGCTGTGACATTCAGACCATGACTGATTGAAATTAAGGGCTGAAACTGTTGACAATTGTGTGTGAAAATCCCGCAAGATAAGAAAGTTCAGACATATTCAGACCACCCAAACACTACTAACTCCCTTGGAACCTCAAACCCTCAAAATAATTTTGAATTTTTTAAATTTTTAAGTAAATAAAAAATGTATAAAATGTGATGAGAGAAAAAAATTGTAGATATTCAAATGAGTTAATATACTTATACTCTTTGCTCATTAATTACTTAAAGAAAATTTAAACTACACAAGTCCCATACATTCAGCTCACTGATGTATCAATTTAAAGTATGTCCAGAAATATAATTGATATATACTGTATATGTATGACTTATTATCATTGTAGTTGCATTTCAGCTGCTAGCAGTATGTAGTATATTATTATCCTGGGTTTCTGTGAAAACTGTTTGAAATTATTGATTAAAAATGATGGAAGTTGCTGTTAAAAGAATTATTGGCAACATCATCCAATAAAGTGTCTTTAGTGGTCTTATATATCACAGCACTGTGAACCACCAGTCCTCAACTCTGCCCGGGATTACTGAAGCAGCTCTGCCCTTTGTAGTGTTGGGGAATTAAGGAGGAGGCAGCGGGCTGGGATAACACCACAGAGAGGCACATTGCGTGTTAGCCTGGATAATAACAGTGTGGTTTGTATTAGGTTTCCCTGGGCTAAAGTAAGAAGCTCCCACTTCCTGCATGCCCCCTCTCCCCATGACAAAGACAAAATCCATATTAGCGTCTGAACATCTGCAGGACGTATTAAACGCATAACACACGCTGTGGTTTTCTGACTGTAAGATCTGAATTTAAAAAGACTCTTGAGCTAATTTAGACCCCCGTGCTCATCTCAAGGTCACCGATGAGTGAGTTTTTGACAGAGTGCAGTGTGAAATGTTGCCTCAAACAGCAGAAAGAAGCGTGGTGCTCTGACGCAGACAAAACCTCAGCACTGGAAATTGTTTTAAACTGATACCAGAAAACGTCACAGCAGATTACAGCTTACAGACAGAGAACATCTCTGCTTTCATTTTCAACTGTACTGTTACACTATTTTTAATGTTGTTGCAGGCCACTCTGATAGTAGCTCCTCTTGAATATTCTTCCTGGGTAGGGGGACGGAAGAGATACAGGATGAAATCAAATGAAAAAAATAATGGGAGGAAAATTAATGAATAAATGAAATGAAACAAAAGCTACTACAGAATGAAAAAAGATAATAGGGAGGATGAGAAACACACTATGTGGTACAGAATTAGTTTGGAAGAACACTTTCTATTGAAGCAAAAACACTAAAAATTGCAGAACTTTTTTTTCACAACACGCAGTCGGTACACATTCCTTCAAACTCATAGATCTGTTAGGTAGGCTGGCCTTGCTGGTTGATCTTACAGGTACCTGAAACAACACAAAGTTGAAAAAACAGGGTTGAACCTAATTGCTGTCACCTGCTTTTATGCTTAGCAGCATTTCAGTTTAAAACCTCTTTTTCTTTTTTAATGGCGCCCTTAATTTTTTGGTTTTACAGGTGTCATTACAGAAGTTTCGGGGGGTGGGGGAGGGGGTATAACTCTATAAACTTTATAACTTTTTTCCCTAAACATTTTTTGCCTTGCTTGTTTTTTTTAAACAAAACAAGTCAATCTGCAAGCCATACAAGACCTATGCTGAAATAAAACAGTATAGATTTGGCAGATGTTATGGGAACCAGCCAAACATATGAGGATCAGAGAATGTGCACGCAGGACATGAGTGTTCATTGCCAAGGTTTGTCATACATTTTCAGTCTGTACTCAAAGTACTGAGGTTCAGTACCCAGCCCTAAGAGTGAGGGTGTTTTCTTCCTGTCAGGCAGAGCTGCTATATTAGCCTGTGATCCAGCTTGTTATGTTTTATAATGGATAAGCTGATGGCTCCAACTCAACATTGTCTCTCTCTCCCTCTCTTTATGTCTGTGTGTTTCTCTCCCTGCAGAGCTGCAGAGGGAGGGCAGCATCGAGACCCTCAGCAACAGCTCGGGCTCCACAAGCGGCAGCATCCCGCGCAATTTTGAGGGCTACCGCTCACCCCTGCCCACCAATGAGGGCCAGCCGCTCAGCCTCTTCCCCACCAACTTCCCCTAGCATCCGACCTCATCTCCGGGAAGCGCCACCACCGTCCAGCACGCCTGCCTCTTACATACCTGTCCACCCAGCATCACACTAGCACATGCGTTGAACTGAAGCCAAATCATGTCCAGGATTTGTGTTTCTCTGTGCAGTGTGTTTTTCGTTTTCTTCTCTTCTCATACAGCTGGTTACAAATCAGTGTGATACTAGCTACATATAATATTTAAATTTTATTCATTTGGCTGGATCCTAAGGCCAATACTTTTAATCATTTTAAATTTGACCATTTTAATGCCAAAATCATTCCAAAACTATTTCATTGTGTTTACCCTCAAAGTGTATTGATGGCAATGTGATGTCTGCACAAAAATATTGTAGAGTTTTGAAAGCTAAAGATGAACAGCAGGTTCACCAAATCCTAAGTGCAGAAAATTGAAAGTACAGATAAAATGCAGTTTCATCACTAAGTATTTGGGAAATAACTGTAGTTATGGAGGATTTGCCTCTATCTTCAATAATTAGATTTTTAATAACGGGCCGGTATCAGCCCAGCAAACCACTCTGACCCGGCTTCTTACCTTGTTGTGTTAAATCATAAACCGCTTGACACAGACGTTCCCGGAGACCAGCTGTCTGTCCTTTCCTCTCTTCAGCAGACGTGTGCTCTCTCCTGAGCCCACCATCATTTTTTGCCTGTGTGTGTGTGTGTGTTTTGAAGTTTAACGGGGTGCCTGTTGCCTGAATGAGCCATAAGAAAGGGAGCGCAGACAAGAGGAGAAATGTTTATTCCAGTCAGTGATGTGTAGCAGCTCCTTTTCCCTCCTTGTGTCTGTGTGTGCGTGCGTGCATGCATGCACACGTTTGCTGCTCTCATGCCCTCTGACTAAATGTTTTTGATTAAATTTGGTCCTTTCATGCCTTTGATTTTCATGTAATTACATTTGACAACAGATGCAGTAATGAGACGACACTATTACTAATTGGCTGAAATAATTTAGATGTTTACAGCATAATTGAGATATGGTTCTGAAATCATTTAGATAAATCCCCCTCGCAAAATCTATTCCAGACAATAAATTTTGATGAAGCATCGTAATAGAGGCCTGCATAGCTGCCTGCATAGATGCCATGTTGTATTTTGTATGTTAGCAACTTTTGACCAAAAAGTTTTTTTTCCTGCCTCCAGTTGCAGATCTATATGAAGATGTATTTTCCTTAAATGTCCTAGCTTTGTGCATAGCAAAAAGATTGACATTGATAATCAGAAATGTCTTTATCAAATATGCTTTGCCTAACTTTTTTCCCAAGTAGACTTAATGAAAAATGAAATGCACTATTTACAGACGTCGCCTTAGCAAATTTATGAAAATAATAGTGCACGATCCCACGAGTGTTGCTGGACTGGCTACATGTCAAGATGGCCTGGCTCGGCCACTACTTCTTCCTACTAGTGAATTAGTAAATGCTTGTTGCTAACAGTAAGATTAGATTTGTAAAAAAAAAAAAAAAAAAAAACAGACTTTTTCCTGCACTCTTGAAAGTAGAAAACAGTAAAACTGGAGGAAATGAAACTGTCTGTCTTTTTTCTCACTCTCCTTCTAATTGTGTTGTTGGGATTTCAACCACAGCAGTGACCATCAGCACATAGAACCAGTGGTAATTAGTACCATATTTGTAACAGGGAGTTGAGTGTTGTTAAAGGGACTTTTTATGGGCGAATTTGGCTCTTTGTTCTGAGAGAGTGTAGAAACGAGAGGGCATATTTGTTTCTTTGCTAATCCGCATGAACCTCGTGTATGATTTTTTTGTCTTTTCTATGTAGTAGAATATTTTCCTGACTGCATTTGACATGATGAAAATGAAATTAGATTAGCAATGGATTGTTCCTTGTATGCTTTATTTCACATCATCAGTGTGTTCACAAATGAACACTTATTAAAAAGCGGATCCCAGCTGTAATGAACATTTCAAAACTTGAAGACGTGGCCAGAGAAAACTTGGAAAAACTGGTTAACTGAATAACTTATTACAACATAACACCTAAAACATTTTCAAATTAAAAACAGTGTATTTGCATTTCCAGTCACATATGAACCATGTCACAATATGAGCTGCAGAACAGCACGAATGTTTCCAAAAACAGAACCATGTGTTAATTTCAGGTTGTACTGAAGACTCCCTAATGGATGAAGAAGAAATAAGCTCCAGCTGGCAGGATGCGACTCTGTCACTTCATCCAGAGCAAAGTTCAGCGTTATGCAACAAGTAGAAGAGGAAAACATCAGTTTGCACTTGAAACTTTTTATTTGATTTCAACATGTTAGCGCAAACATTTTTACATTGTTTGTTCATTATTCATTATTCATTATTATATGTCAAAAGTGTGAAATATGGTTGTAGGGGAAATGTTTTCTTTGATCATCAGTGCCACTTTAAAGGTTTAAAAAAAACACATCAAAAACAATATGGTTTGTGTTGAGCAGAGATAGCACAAACTGAAAAAAAAACTAAAAAACTAAAAGCTGCTGCAGTTTGTAACAGGCATCGATGGGGAATTCAGATGGGAGAAGCCACAGTTGGCTGTGTATTCATTTCAAGAGGAAATTCTAAAATGCTGAACTTCAAAGTCAGCAGCACTGTGTTCTGTCAGTAACTCAGAAAGATGTGTGTCCTGTTAGAGTCATGGACCACGACAGTAAATCCCTCCTTGCAGATTTAAGTCACTCCGGATAAGAGAGCCAGCTCCCTGAGATGGAACTGGAATGAACTCGAAAGTATCCAGGTCCTAACGTCTACTACTACCCCGACAACTACTCGGTCCACACTTGATGCTAATCGCTTAGATGCTAAACGATTATCAGTCATCTTGGGACTGATTGAAGTTATTAAAGTTCAGGCAAATTAGTAAGATGCGATTGTAACACATACGGTATTATCCACATCAGAGGATGACCTCATTTCTAAACAATTAGCATTAGCTTTGTTAGCAACGTTTTTTGAAGTTTTACATGAAAACATGTCACAGTTGTTAACACTTTAAGAATTCATGCAATACAATGCTAGCAGCTTAGCATACATTCACTTTAGCATTTACTGAGCTACTGTGTTTTTTTAAGCAGTTGCTGCATGCTACTATTATTTACAGTTTTGCTCTAAGTGGCCCTCATTCACAGCATCACTGATGTATTACTATATGTCCAAATTCAAATTAGTAAGAACATTGCTCATAGCATTTCTGTGTTATTGGGTTTTTTTTTACTTTTTCTACAGCAAACGGCTTCTTTTGGATATGCCAAGTGACGACACTCGGTTGTTCTCAACAAAATTAGAGTGCTGTTTTGCTCACAAGATGTGAGCCTATGTGTCTACTTAATCAGACATGTCAAATTTTGAATTAATTTGGCATTTTGAAACTTTAACCATATGAAATCATGCTTGAGGCCTTTTATCTGAAATCATGCAACTCATTATGAAAGTAAAGAAAGTATTTTACATTTACCATGCACAATGAAGTCCAACCATACCAAATACTTTGGCATTTTATTATATAGGTTGTGGTCAATTGTTCAGCATGGGAAAATCAGTTGTTTGTAGAAAATCACGTGTAGTAGATGTAGGTCAAATGTAGGTCCACACAAATCTGCGCTGACTGGCTGTCAGAAATTTGCTTCAACAAACTGGATCCTGTTGTGCATTCACCAGTAAAAGAAAGAGATCACACACATACGTGTGTGTGCTTGACTTGACTGAGATGTAGAAGAATCGTCTTTAGATTGATCATAGATCACTATACAACATTCAGGAGAGATGAACATTTATTTATAAGTGATGTCTGTTGCAAAACAGAAAATTGAACCAGCTAAAGCAATAATGGAGTGGGGGGGGGGGGGGGGGCAATGACCAAAATCTATGAACTCTTAACTTAATAGCTTGTTTTCTTTTTTTCCGTGCAGCTCAGCGCTCATTGCATGCAAGACTTACCCTGGATGATACCTCTGACTTTTCCAATCATGTCTTCATACTGACGCCATAAACACCATCCAGTCTGCCCTGTGAATGGAGAGATGTTTTCTGAGGACTGTGGGATTTCTTGGTGAGAAGTGCATGATTAAGAGAAATGATCATGCAATTCTGAGAGGTATGTCATAGACAGCTGTTATTCTGATGACAAGCAGATGATTCCAATGACCAGTGGATTATTTTTGGCAGAAGGTGCAGCAGAAAACACTGGCACATGGCTCAAGGCCATTTTGAAATGTGACGTGAACACAGCCCCTGTTACAGATTAAATTGAAACTATGATGGGAAATTTATTTTTTATTCGTACCGCTGAATTGCACTATTAAATCTGATCGATAAAATTTATATATTGCTTCACCAGGATTCCAATTAAGTTAATGATGCTGAAATGAAACTGTTGTGTTACTCTGCATCAGTCAACCTGTAGGCTACTGGCACTGAGTCAACCTCGTCACCTTTAAACTCAACATCGGTATATAGACCTCTGCAGTGTTAACATTTGCACCGAACAAAGCTGGAGATGTGCTCACTGATCTGAGCCCGGTGTGCCGCTGTCAACTTGGATGGAGATTAGATGTGAATCGAGAATATGAGCGGCGTTTTTGGTTTTCCTGGATCACTATCATCCGCCATCTTTATCCTTCAAGAAACGTATTCATCAGTGTCGATTTTTAGTGCTGTTCCGGGTACATTTTGATTCTGCAGGGCAGTTCGTAAAAAACACCAACCAGTGTGGACGAAGTAGAAAAAAACTCACCTCAACTCGACCATCTTGTAATGAGCCCACATTAATTCATACTGCGTAGCATAATCTGATAGAAGATATATGATAGGTGAGTATTTGCAGGGGAGTTACATTACAATGACTCACTCAAATCATTTAGGGACATTAGACATTATTTATTGTGTGATGACACACTTGCAGATGTTCTATTTTTGTTTACAGCGTCTTGAAGCTGCAAAAAAGAATTCGGTTTTTAAAGAAAATATAATATTCGATATGTTAGACACGTTCTCTTGCGACATAACTTGACATCTGAATAATTTTAGAATTATTTCGAGTCTCGACGCTTTAAATAATAATTATACTGATTATACAGGTGTTGTGACAATAATCCAAATTACAGTCAAAGTTGGCATTTTAAACGATTTGCTGATATCGAAAACTTTTTTTCTCTCTATTTGTTAATTTTTTTGTCTTAAGTCATGTTGTGATGTGTTGGGCTGTGTGCGAGGCTCAACATCTCTGTGAGTGAAAGCAGCTTCTCCCTCCGGCCTGCAGGTAGCCTCGGCTCCTCACATTGTGCACGTCCCCGCGGCTGCAGCTGCTAATTCATTTCCTCCACGCTGTCAACACATCTGCAAAACACACACACACGACCGTTTTTCTGCTTAAAAAACCGAACGTGAAATAGTAATAAATGTTATCAGCTGGATATTATAAAAACCTGAGTGGTGCCTGAACGTTTCCTGATTAAGAACAGTAAGGTAATAACCCACACTTTCATTTAGTTGGAAAAAAATCAGGGTTTTGAATTTGAGTTTAAAGACATCGCATCGAAATACAAACACATACAATAAAAAAAAATCAAAGAAAATTCAATTATTATACACCTAGGCTATTTTCATTTTCAGTTGGAATGAATATAGAACAATACCCCGAAAACAAATAAACGTACGGGAGGTGGATGAAGAGGAAAATAATACAGCACTTTACTTTTAAAATTTACAATTTGGAAACGTCTTTGTAGACAAATTCCCTCTTGCAAAGGTCTTTTTTCCAAAATAATGAGAACCATATATTTTTCCACAGCAGTGTATCAGTTTCTTGGACCTGAACATTTGTAAATCTGCAGAAATTATAGCTGCATGCATGTGATTTGTAGAAGAACACGATTCAGCAGAATCGAAATTTTGAAATTTGATGCACATACACAAAAGCACACCAAACACCTGAACATCGCTGCTGATGGTTTTCGGAAATCAGGTAAGCGCTTGGATAAAGGAGGCCCAACAAACCTGGCGGCGCTCTGTGGCCTGTATGCTCAAAGCAAGATCGCCTGTAAGACAACAAAGAATGTTTAGTTTTTTTAAAATATTAAGGTCACATGGAAAATTTGGAGACGGTAATTGTTGTGGTTAATGTCACAGTGACACATCTGAAGACACGCGTCACATCGAGTGGACGTTTGTCGAACCCATTACCACTGGATAAACACACACACACACACACACACACACACACACACACACACCACACTCCGCAGTGCGCTATGAACTCATTCACCTGCGGCCACACGGATTTTATTTCTTTTTAGCGACTCGCAAAGTGGGATTCAGGAGCACGCAGGGGAGCCCGAGGCTCCTTAGTACAATTTCGCTTTAATTCAAATAACTGAAAAATGATCCCAATTACGTAATATATGAAAATGATTACAGATGTAAAGAGTCGAACGCCAAATTCAGTCAAAACTTTCCATGCGCCTCTGTATCAGACTGTGGTTAAATAAGTGTGAGTGTCTGTAGCATGGAAGTGGTGGCTGTTGTGACGCCTGTGGATGTGACAGCTCCCTCACCCTCCCCTGGCTCCCCAGGGTCGCTATAGCGCCCCCACCTGGTGGTCTACCTGTCAGTCAGACACGCCTACAGCCTCCATGCAATAGCGTGGCTGCGGTTCAGATGCATGACTGGGAGAATAGGAGGGTAAAAAGGGGCTTTAGGGGCTGGCAGGTAACTGGATATGAGAGGTTGTAGTTTTTGATTGAGTTTGTCATGAAATCATGTCCAGAAGAAAGGTTTGTAGGTTATAGCAGAGGTAATACTCTTGTCCCGAAAAGAATCTCTTTCATTGTTCCAAATAATATGGTAGTAGGGTAACGGTGTGTGTGTGTGTGTGTGTGTGTGTGTGTGTGTGTGTGTGTGTGTGTGTGTGTGTGTGTGTGTGTGTGTGTGTGTGTGTGTGTGTGTGTTGCAGAGCAGAGGGATTGAGGAAACATTTTTGCTTTTCCTACAAGTGAGAACTGATATGTTTAATTTAGCAGGGTGAACTGTGGAGGAGCTGGAGGAAGTGGAGGAGATAAAGGAAGAGGAGGGCTTCTAGGGGGAGAAGGACGAGGGAGGAGGAGGAGAAAAAGAGAAAAGGAGGAGGAGAGGAGAGGAGAGGCTGGTCGCCGGGTTTCCATGTGACAAGGGGAAATATGAGGGACTTTGACAGGTCTTAAACGGTCTGGCGCCAAGGCCTCAGTCTAGCCGCTAAATATAGCCGGAGAGATGATGCAGGGAGATGGGAGGAGAAGATGGAGCGATGAAAGGAAGAAAGGAACAATGTCGAGGGGAGGAAGAAAATAACAATACTCAATTATAGACGAATATGGTGAAAACTGTCCCGTTATGTTGTAATTAGAGCGCCTTTGGCTCGGATCATTGACGCGGGGGCCAAATCACCGGGACAAAAGACGCTTTTTACGCACATTTTCACATCTGCACCTGTATTGTGTTGTACTGTATTGTATTCAGGGGATGGATCAAGGACACAGAAAAAAAACTTTAGTCAACTTCCTACTGTTACTGGAAGCGTCGTGCAAGCTGTTCATTCACTTTAAATACACCTTCAGTTTGACAGCTAACTGCGTGAAATAACTTAAACTGAGGCTTCCCAACTTGCTATTCTGACCAATTTCTGGACACAACTACATTTAATTTTTAAAAAAATCACTGTTCAATACCTTGAATTATCTCCATATTATTAAACTATTAATTTTAGAGAAAGTCAAGGGTCACAACTTCGGAATTCGAGCTTGTGTTTAATATTTTTTCCAAACTTTATTGAACGCTTTTTGCAGGATCGTTTTCTCTCTGTGACGACTGCTTCTCCTCTGTTCTCTGAACATATTAATTCCCAAACACGTCTAAGGAGCATATCTACAGTCTGTTTCCCCCAACACGAAGGATACGTTAATCTATCAGTGCCCCCGTGTAGCTCTACCAGCAGCTCAGAGCAGTCCTCCTTCGACTTAATGACTTTTAAATCGCGCGTAATGGAGATTTCTGTGCCGCTGAGGGCATAGAACAAATAAATGGCGAGTAATTTACACAAGCATTATTGATACAATTATCCAGTTGAGTATTCCGGCAGAAAACCGTTATCCACCTCCATATGTTGCTAATACTTTTTCGCCCAACGTAAAGCTCCACGCCTGCAGCTCAGAACGGCTAACAAGCCGCCGCTCCCACGGCGCTGCTCCGTCTCTGTCATTTCATAAATCTCAAGTTGCAGCATTCCAAACAAGTCAGCTGTCCGACAAAATTATAACAGATGCAAACCACACAGGCACGTGGAAGACATTCTTGATGATTTCACATTCTCACGTGAAGTTAATGTTCACTGGCATTTACCCCCCCCAACACCACCAACACCTGGCTGGCCGAAATACACTTTTTTCACACTGTCACCGAACCCTTGCTGCTGTTGATGTCTGCGCTGCGTGAAGAGGGCTAATGCTCCGGGGACTTGTGTCTGTTCTGAAGTGCTTCCTGGGCTTGTGGAAACTGTTTTGGCTTCACTGAGGTGTATTTGCGCGTGTGTTTGTGCCGGGGCTTTGCTCCTGTCTGTCTGGCCTGCAGACTCTTTTGCGCAGAGCTGTGTCGGTCTGATGGAAGCCGAGCAACAAGTGTGTAAGAAAGGGGAGATGTGCAAACATTTCACGTAACGTGCTGTATCTGACACACGATTGCTTGTCTGCTGAAACGTCCACATTTCACATTTAATTCCTTTATTTTATTTTATTCTATTCATCTCCTGTCTTTTTGAAGCAGTACTTTGAGTATTTAACTCGTCTGTAGAGCCAATTAGAAAATGAGGCCGTTTGATGGATTTTATGTTTAAATAACTAGGGTTTTATAAATATTATTGAAGACGTTTTATGGCCAGAGAGAGCTTTGTACGCCTGTCAGCGGAAGCCGTAGAGACGGCTGAGGTACAGAGGTTAATAGGAAATGCGCAGTTGCCTCTGACAGTCTCATTCAGAGAGATTATCACTTTTTGTTTCAGTTTTTGACGACGTGACGCCTGTAGCCGACATCACGGTCCATCCTGCCCAGAGAGAGCAGCTGTTTACACCCCACCCCCACCCAAAAAAAAAAAAAGTAACTCACATCTGACACCGAGTCATGACTGAGGCAGAAAAGTGGAGCGGAGCCGCAGATGAGGCTGCTGAGGGGGCCGGAGGCGCTCGCACATGTAGGACTTCAGGGTAAATAGAAAGAGACAAGAGATTGTTCTTGTTGTGGCGCATCAGCCGACTGGCGCCGAGCGGCTCTTCGACAAAACCGAGTCCAAGTTAATCAAGAGCTGCGGCGTTGTTGGCTTTTTTTTTAAAAGAGCTCAGTAGAGCGGATTGCGAGGGAGGCTGGTGCCCCCCGCCCCCTTCCACCCGTGGCTCCCGAAGTCCCGCACTGTCCCCGGCTTGACAAAATACAACCTGTCGGAGATTACACGCCACCACCGGCCTGCCCTCAGCTCTGACTGAGTACTAAATCATCTCATCGCTGCGAGAGCTTAGCGTGAAAATACAAACTATACACAAGAAAGGTAAAAAGAAATCAAACAGCACCGTAACGGGAATTATACAAATGCATTAACAACTCCAATATTTAGCCTTGCTTTAAAATAAAAAAAAATCTAAATATCCCATGAAGTGTGAAAGAACTTTATTCGCAGCTATACAAGGAAGAGTTTGTATCGAAGTTAGCACTCACCGCTTTCCTCCTCCCTGATTTCTCTCTCACAGTTCATTCATCGTCATTCATCTGCTTCTTTTTCCTCCGCGCAGCATCTGGATTTTTTTTTCTCTTTTTTCCGGCTTGTCTCTGTGTTACGCTGTTGCTGCCGCCGCCACTGCGGCTGCTGCTGCTGCTGCCGCCGCCTTGCCGTCAGCCCGATCAGGGAAACGCACAGATAAATGGCTCTCGCGTGGGGAACCTGGGGCTGTGTGAGTCTCAAGTCAGTCGACTCGCAGCTAAGATAGCCTGGACTGATGTGAAGCAAATCCAGAGCGTCAAAACAGCCGATAAGTTGGAATAATTACAAGTCTGTTATTATGGAGAGCGACCGGGAGAGCAGCTCTTTGAAATAATCTCCGGAATTCAGAGAATGAGCTGCGAGTCGAGGATTTACTGTTGTGAGTTGTTCTGAGAGACAGTGGTAGACGTTGATAACTGGAGCTGCTCCGCTGTATAAAGGTGAGAATTAAAGACAGTGGACAGGTTGGTTTCTCCGGAGGCGACATTGTAAAAACGCAAGCCGAGAGAGGTGATGCCTCCACCGGCCAAGAACTGAGGACTGACCCGGTGTTTGGCTTGGAAATGGGGGTGGGATTTCCCGATCTTTCCTGTCATTGGTTAATATTTTATTCTGTTGACATGTTTTCTTACTGCTAATGCTTCCGACACCTTCTTGTCCACCCCCTCCTCTTCTCCTAGAGTCTGGCCGGAGCTGTCAGAACCACGCCTATAGGGGCCCACAATTGGTCCAGAAAGCGTAAAATCAGCAATCAAAGGGGCTTGGTTCATTAGTGTTGGGGATGGAGGCAGGAAGGACATGTGAGATAGTCACAGATCTGCAGTGAACGGGGCCACATCTCTCCAGTCAGTGTGGGATGACTGAAGCAGAGAAACAGCTTATTTCTCTAAGAGGCACACAACGCAGCCGGGCTCTCCCTCCACAGCGCCGCTTCTAGTGACGGACTCGGCGGAGGAACCGAAGGAAAAGCACACCAACAACAACTCTGGGCTATTTTCTTCACCCTGATAACGCGTTGTGACAAGGCGCTGTACTCTTCTGTACAGCTTTACAGAAATTAACTGCTCGCGAAGCGCGGACCTACACTGGCTCAAGGTTGGGGGGAAATACCACTAAAGATATCCATTATTTCACTTGGTTTTTGTGGATGCACCGATGAGAGATCCAGTTTTTACAGGGACTGCAATGGCTTATCACCCTTTCCACGCACACCGGCCAACCGACTTCCCCATGTCCGCCTTCCTAGCGGCAGCGCAGCCTTCCTTCTTCCCGGCGCTTAGCCTGCCTCCCGGAGCGCTCACCAAGCCCATCCCGGACCACGGCCTGGCCGGGGCGGCTGAGGCTGGGCTCCACCCGGCCCTCAGCCACCATCAGGCGGCACATCTCCGTAGCATGAAAAGCCTGGAGCCCGAGGAGGAGGTGGACGACGACCCGAAAGTTACACTGGAAGCGAAGGATCTTTGGGACCAGTTTCATAAACTCGGGACGGAGATGGTTATTACCAAGTCCGGAAGGTAAGAATTACTCAGAGCTATAATTCTTGTCTCGGATATACCGAGAGTATTTCATTTTCATAACGTGACCGACAGTTGTCTGCTTATAAGCGGAGAATGACACACGGTGGCAAGTTTAGAGCAGCAAAAAAATGAAAAACCTTTACTCTCACGTTATTCACTAGTATCTTGTGCGTCAGGCCTTTGATAGTGGGTACTTACTCTCCCACCGATTATTAGCCCGTTCAACTATGAACAAAAATAGACAAGAAAACTACATTATACTACAAGAATACGTCACCTTTACCTCGCATTACGAGATAAATAGATTGTTTTTAAAAGGAGTTGTGGTCCCAGATTTGGGGAGTTAAAGTGTCTTCATTTATGAAAGCGAGTCATAGAATAAAACTACTTCAGTTCACTTTATTTTTGAAATATTTTTTTTGATAAAATTCCGGTGGGGGGTGGGGCGCTTTAGTTTAAGTTTTGTCTCCTAAACTGCATTTCTGTCGAGGCAGCAGGCTTCTGGATTTTATAAACAGGCTGTCACTACAAAACGTAGGGACGTGAAGTGGTGTGGTCATAAATATACTACTCAGCTTTGTAGTGTAGGCTTGGACAATGCACGGACACACACACACACACACACACAGTGTGGGTTTTCCAGTGTTGCTTGTTTGTCGCCTAATTGCGTGCAGCACTGGAGAATAATATCTGACAATTACAATATTTCCACTTGTCAAAGCTTCGTGTTTTTTTACTGCGTCCGCGGCGCCTTCAATGCCTCTTTTGTCACGACTTGTTCACGTCTCGCATGGTAATCTGGCGTTGTGTTGTGGTCGAATCACGGCGTGTTGACTCCCTGTGTGTTTCCCTTCCTCTCTCCCCCTCTCTCCCCTTCCAGGAGGATGTTCCCTCCGTTCAAAGTGCGGATAAACGGGCTCGATAAAAAAGCCAAATACATCCTGCTGATGGACATCGTGGCGGCAGACGACTGCCGCTACAAGTTCCACAACTCCCGCTGGATGGTGGCGGGCAAGGCCGATCCGGAGATGCCCAAGAGGATGTATATCCACCCGGACAGCCCGGCCACCGGCGAGCAGTGGATGGCCAAGCCTGTTGCTTTCCATAAACTCAAGCTGACCAACAACATCTCAGACAAACACGGTTTTGTAAGTCCATTTTTTTTTTGTTTATTTTTTGGTTTGTGTGTGTGTCGTCAGAAATGTTTCATATATTCGTACTGCATGGGGTGGAACACAGGGCAGAGTGGGTTTTTTAGGTGTTTTTAAGTGAAGATGAAAATTTAATGAAGTGTATGGGGAAAGTGGGTCTTCATAGCAGCAAAAAATAATCATGCGAAACAGCCAGGAATAATGGGCAATAAATCAATCATAACACGTAACACATGCAGAATGTAAATGTTTCTTTCTATAGGGAAATGATGGAGTAGGGGGGGAAATGTGCAAAAATAGGCTCCAGTCTTCTGACGGGCGTTCCAAAATATTCTTAAAAACAGAAATGGGTGCGTTTGAAGACGAGTAAGTCCTCTTTGCCTCGCGTCTTGGCGTCCAAAATTGTTAACACTTTGTCGCCACTTGACTTCCCACCGCCACCGACATACACAGAGCTTAGGTTTCCTTGTAAGCTCTCCAGAATTTTATCAGCCTGCATTTTCTCTTCCTGCGACCAAATATTCAAGCCCAGGCCCAGCAGTAGCTCTCTGCAGCAGCTTATGGCCTGTATAATACATGGCTGCAAACCCCAACCCGGCTCTCTTTTATCCCATTCTTTATTTTATTTATTTTTTTGGATGAAGGTTTTATTGGGAACAAGGAAAAATAACATTATATTTGAGCTGAGTGCTTACAAGGCAGGGGTTAAGTGGTATGACATCAAATCGGGTCACAGAAATGAGCTTGAGCGGCCGAAGCGAGTGTAGTATGTGTTGATATTTTGTGTACCATTAGGTCTATGGTTTTCCACAATACAACCTGGATGCTGCAGTGTCTGTGGTTTAATCGAAAAATATCCATTGTGTAAATATACGGTAGATTACCGTGTATTTTGGGCTACTTCACGTTTGTGTGTCCTCGTGTGTAATAATATGCAGGAAAAAAATAATTAAAAACTGCTAAGGAGCAAATGATAAATGTCTGAGAGTGGCAGGCAGAGTGTTATTCCGCCTGGAAACAAATTTAACATTTATATGTCAGTCGAAAATCATTTGCAATCGTTTATAAGAAGGATATATTTCACACATGCGCGTGTCATGTTTAAATTGTAAAGGTCGAATCATAATATTCTTGATTTGATCTGGAATCAACACCTCTGTTTATTCAGAGCGTTTAATTGCCGCTATATGCCTGACTTATGAATATTTTTATTATTATATATTTTTTCAAATTTAGAAATAGGCCATATTATGGTATAGGGTCAAATGCATGTAAAGTCTGTGATGGTCTGTGTGTCAGACCAGACCCTCAGGCTATAATTCCCTGCTGTTACACTGACTGTAGTGCTTTGTGGTGAATTTGAAATGAATGAAAGAGTGAACATGTGTGGCTTTTGTCCCGATAGAAACGGGATCAAATCAGATTTTTTTTTCTTTTTTGCTGTGGTTCCTGAGCCCTCGTGACAACATGTGTGGCCTGGTCAGGTTTTTTTCCCCTTACTTTGCCCTACACTAATTATAGACAAGTCTGCTTACAAAGTAATTACAACAGCATCGGTATCGATAGGCTGGATGATCCGCGTCAAAATATTCTGCCTGTCGAGGTTTTAATGCGGTCAGAGGCATAAAATGTCGTGATATGTCCTATAAAGCTGTGTGTGTGTGTGTGTGTGTGTGTGTGTGTGTGTGTGTGTGTGTGTGTGTGTGTGTGTGTGTGTGTGTGTGTGTGTGTGTGTGTGTGTGTGTGTGTGTGTCCAGACCATCCTGAACTCCATGCACAAGTACCAGCCCAGGTTCCACATAGTGCGGGCCAACGACATCCTGAAGCTCCCGTACAGCACCTTCAGGACCTACGTGTTCCCGGAGACCGAGTTCGTGGCTGTGACAGCGTATCAGAACGACAAGGTGAGTCACCGTTCACACATTTAACCAGTCTAATATGGCTGCTGCTACCTTGCAAAATAAATGTCCTACATGTGTCCCCCCCCCCCCACATTCACATCCACCCCACCCCACCCCCCCAAGTCCTAATCTTATTTTGTAGGTCGCCTAATTTCCCTGCAGAGGACTCCCATGTTCCACTTGATTTATTTAATTGCTGTTTTTGCCTTAGATTTGTGAGTGGATCGGATATTTCTGACTATGAATACAGATCTGCAGCTTCAGCGTTGTGTGGTGTGCGCCTTATCTGCTGTTCATGGGCGACAAATGAGCTATTACCTTCACCACACAGTGAATAAATTGGGCGTGTAAACACTGGAAAGTATGGTGTGTTTTGTTGTGGTCAAACATAGTAGACATAACTTGTATTTATTTTTCACATAACACTAGCGGCCTCTGTTTATTTGGATTTAATGTTTGTCTTATAAAAATACAGGGTCTTTGAATTCAGATTTGTATGTGTGTATTCTATGGCATTATTACAAGTCACTTCGCTGACTCTTCATCCTCTTCCATGAAGTTAATTGGAGCTCGTGTCCAAGAGGGTCGGGTGAGAAGGGGGGTCTTGTAAAAGTTTATGGCAAAGAGTCACAATCGATTATAGGGCATTTAAAAGGCTGGTCACCCTGCAGCCGCAGAGGGGCAGATGCTGCATGAACTCTCTCTGCTCAAGTGGCAAACGCCTGAAGCGTCCGTTTTCAAGGGCCACTGAGGAGTTTCCAGGAGCCCAGAACCTCCGTGCACCCCAACCCCCCCACCCCTTGCACGGCTCAGTGGCCGTATATGGAGCCATGTACGCCGGTCCTCTCTCACATCAGGAATTATATCGTGAAGCAGCACTGATCCAAACCGCATTATTAATTATTGATACGATAGTCAAGTAGTCCAGTATTGCTCCCTCTGCTTTTTTTTCTGGGGGAACGGGGGCTTGTTGGGCCCCATAGAGGAATATGTCGTGGCAGAATTTCTCTCCAGGGGCCTATGAGAATAACGTCCCATCATTGCGCTTTTTATTAATAATGCAAATCCGAGGTCTGCTGTGCGCTTCTGTTCAGCACGTTTCTATGTGTTGCTTCTCGAACAGCATCGGTTTTCTCTAAATATGGGCCCAGGTGAAGACAGAGGACTCGACTCTGGTTACAGAGGCCTACCTCCAAACTGAAGTATGTCTTTGTCTTTTTCCACAGATAACGCAGTTGAAGATTGACAACAACCCTTTTGCTAAGGGATTCAGAGACACGGGGAACGGAAGGAGGGAGAAAAGGTATCATACTGCAGCAAAACACCTGCAAAAATTAATGTACACACACGCGCGCGCGCACACACACACACACATCCAAGCTATCGTTACACCATTATTATTATTATGATTATTATATTATTATCGTTGTTGTCGTTGCAGAAAACAACTGACCATGCCGTCACTGCGGATGTATGAGGACCAGTGTAAGGCGGACCGAGAGGGTGCGGATTCGGATGCCTCCTCCAGTGAGACCCCGGCCGTCAGGGACACGGTCCACTCTCCGCTGGGAGCCGGTACCAGCCCACTGAGGTTCAGCAGACCCAGTCGAGGTGAGACACATTATTCTATTTCTATTATCATCACCACCTATATATATAAAATATGACTATGAAGGAAGATATTTATTTATTTATCTATTTACCCTAATTTACGTGAGTCTGTTTGATACATTTTAATCTTCAAACTGTTTGGATGTTTTAAAAAATATATATATATAATATTAATATTGAATTTGTTTGGGCCTATGTGCTCAACACCTGCCAGTGAGTCAAACTGACCACCTAAGATCCATCATTGTACCAAGATTATTTCAGGATTTATTTATTTCATTGAATTCTACTAAGACATATTTTTTAAACTTTATGCTTGGCAGCTATGTACATAAAATAACCATGACAACTGAATTTCTGCTTGAGCGTGACACCATTTAAATTTAAATTTGCTCATTAAGAATAGGTACATAAAACTCAAGGGTTATAGATATTTGAGTTACACATATTTAATGTTTTCATTTTTTTGTGTTTTTATTTGGTCTGATCCCACTTTTTTACTTCTCTTAATCTATCAAGCTAATTTAACAAGGCCCAAGCCTCTATTAGGCTTTAATTGCCCCAGTTATTTATTTTAATGTGCTGATGTTTGTAAAGTTTGCATACCCAAAACTGTTACACAGTTGGACAAATAATACAAAGAATATTTCATATTGCTCTTAAAAATAAAACTGTAAATCTACCTTTGAAATTCAGACCACAAGCCTGTGGTTGTCATTCTAGTCTGTGTATACTGTAGATTACTGCTGTGTATTTTTGTGTATGATAAAAGTGATTCCTGTGTTCTAGATGAGAAAACATGCACTGACAGCGAGCAGGAGCTGGAGCATCATGACGAGCACTGCACTGCCTCCAACAGCCCAGGACCTGAATCTGTGTCCCCTTACAACTCCCGGTGTGAGGACCGCATGCGTGACAGGCCCAGCGCGGAAAAGAAGGACGACTCCATATTCAGTATAAGGAACCTTGAGAAGGACAAAGTGGAGAGCAGGCATAGGAAAGACACCACAGACGCACTGACAAAGGACTCAGAGGCCGGAGGCATCAGTGCCAGTAAGGACACATTCTCTCCTCTCATGGTCCAAACTGAGAGCCCCTCGCACTTCAGCCCAGGCCACTTACAAAGCCTGGCTCTGTCTGGCCTGCATGGCCAGCAGTTCTTTAACCCTCTGAACACCGGATCGCCGCTGTTATTTCACCCTGGGCAGTTTGCCATGGCCCCTGGAGCCTTTTCTGCTATGGGCATGGGGCATCTTTTGGCCTCTGTATCGGGAGCAAGTGGTTTGGAAAACGGCAGCCTCTCCACCCAAGGCACGGGAGGAACCCCCAACCCCTTCCCCTTCCATCTGTCCCAGCACATGCTCGCCTCTCAGGTAAGGATGGTCATCAAGTCAGAAAATGATTTAGCTTGCCTGCACACCTGTAGCACTGAGCTGATGTCAGCATGGCATGAAAGTTGGAGCTTTGAAGTAAGAGTTTAGAAAGGATTAGGTGTCAGTTCTTTAGCTGTTAATATCAACCTCACCTTGCACATTTCAACTTCAGAAATGCTTACTCTTGCATGAATCAAAGCTGGCTTTAATTCAGTGATGAAAATAAATATGAGAATTCAAGCTAAATTTCATGTATTTGCTACCTGCAAACATTGTGGGACTGTGTTTATTTGTACCAAAACATAAGGCTTTAACAATAAGTATAGTCTTCATATCATCTTTTAAACATTTTATCAGGTGTTGGCAAAAGGTGTAAAGGGAACTGAAACTTTAAGGGTTCAATTACTTTTTGCTTTTGTATCAAATGTTGCCCTATTTTCACATAAGAAGAAAGAAATCTGTGTACATATGCACGTGTGTGTGTGTGTGTGTGTGTGTGTGTGTGTGTTGGACTTGTATTAGCTGGGTTACTAATTGCTAGTGATGATTTGACCGCTTGACTGGAAACACTGATGTGTACAACTATGATCTTTCCTCTTTCATGTACCAGGGCATCCCGATGCCTCCTTTTGGAGGTCTTTTCCCATACCCTTACACCTACATGGCAGCGGCTGCAGCAGCGGCCTCGGCCTCATCCCTCCCCACCACCAGCACCTCCAGCCCACTCTCTAGAAATCCCTTCCTGGGTTCGTCCCGGCCCCGGCTCCGCTTCAACCCCTACCAGCTCCCAGTGTCACTGCCTCAGAGCTCCAGTCTGCTCACCACTGGTTTGCCTGGCAGCCTCAACCCAGGCTCGGAATCCTCTAAACCAGGCAGCAGAGAGGCCAGCCCTGCCCCAGAGCACCACAGCAACCACAAGACAGGAGGGTCAAGTGGGAGGGCTACATCCCCCAAAGCCTCCATGAAGGACTCAGTGAATGAGCTGCAAAGCATCCAGAGACTGGTGAGCGGCCTAGAGGGCCAGAGGGAGTCCTCTCCAAGTGCAGACTCTCCCAAGTGATGAAGACTCTCTGTTTGGGATGAAATCTTGGCTTGAATACCAGAGGACTATAAGTGCATATGTCCTGTACAGCACATTACAGAGAGTGGGATGAGGGTTTGACCGATAAGGGTCGGTGAAGGCTGATAACTGATTTTTTTTTTAACAAAGCTGCAGTTTGGATGAAATTTAGTCCAAATACTTAAATTTAACCTTTTTAATTCACAGTATTGACCTATTAGAAAGAGTGGAGAGCCTGTCAGACAACATTTCCACTATGTGGTCATAAAACCAAACTCCTCCTTGAATCCCAGTGTTTTAGAGATAGCATCTTCTGAAAAGAGGCTGACCACTCAAGAAACTCTGGAGTTTATTTCTATACAGATGTAATAAAAAAATAATTGATTAAAATTATAAGTACATAAAATAAAGGTACAAAGAATAAAAAACAACAAATAATCATAATTCATTTTTATGTATTATTAAAACAATATTCTGAAGTTCAAAATGTCATAAAGACTAACACTGAACATTTCCACAAGAAAAAATGTAAGGAGTCAAACTTTATCATATCCCTTATGTCAGAGGTGGACCACACAAGGCCAGTATCGGCCCCATATATCGGTCTGACCTGCCTGAGCGCCTGCAGCCTCGCAGACTGAATGGCACACATCAGCGGAGTGTGTGTTAAGTTGAAGCATCTGAGCATCTATGCCGACAGGCAGGTCTCAAGCTGCATCCAAAAAGTTCTTCTTCTTCTTCTTCTTCTTTTTCTTCTTCTTTCCAGGCCTGATCATTTCAAAAGGGATGGAAAGTGAACGTTCCGTCTGCGAGAGAAAGGACCGCTTATCATTTCATGCCAGGAAAAGATAACATTGTTTCTGAAATATTTATGTAATTAAAAATTAAAAAAATCTGTAAATAAAGCTAAGATCCAAGAATATGCAATTGGAATTAATTTATTCAAGGCTGTATATTAGCGTGTATATATTTCGAATTTAACTCGTTGCTTTTTTTCTCCCCTACTCCTCCTTTCCTCTCATTTTACATGACCATATACTGTAAATTAAAGCTATTTAGCGCTTGTTGGTTTGAAAAAAAACTGTATGAAGCATCGCTGATTTTTAGGAAACGTGTGTGCCATGTTTTAGTCTGCATCCACCGACAAAATTAAAGAGGAACAGAGAAAGAGCTCCACATGGATTCAAAAAACACCTCAGGTTATTTCACTCCAGCCAGGAGACATTCAAAGCAATTCCTCCTATGGGCGCATCATTCATATCTATTCATAAATATATTTAAAGATGAAAGTATCTTGTTTATGCTGGTTGTCCGGGTATTTTTTTTTTGATTGTCTCACAATTTCAATAAAAAAATCATTGTGCTGAAAGCGTTGCAGGTGTATTATTATTATTATTATTATTATTATTATTATTATTATTATTATTATTATTATTATTATTATTATTATAATCATCATCATCATCATCATTATCTATTTATAGGAAAACAGATTTTATGGAGCGTTTTTATGAAGTCGTCTACGGTTTTTACACACTCGTACAGCGCGCGTACACACACGTGGGACAGGAGCGCCCCCTCTCGGTCAAATATAATAAATAAAATAAACAGGAAAAAGGTAGCTTCTGTCTTTAGTTTGTGCTATTTGGTTAGAAACTTTGCGTTTAATCCACGTTATTAAGAATACATTGAAATCAGATGGTGACATTTGGGGGTGAAACTTTTTTTGCATAAAGGTTGCCGCTATGGATGTTTTAAAAAATATTATTTTCAGTGTTAATTTACCAATGAAGTAAAATAAATGAGGTTTGATATATTTTTTTTTTACAGTTTTTTTAGTTGTTATATATAAGGAGGATAAGTAATATTACCATCAGCACTGTTATTTCTTATTTATGTTAATGTATTTATGTCTGTGTCCAGGTCTATTTTGAGCAGGTTCTCAGTCACCGTCAATCAGCATTTCCTTCAGTATTGTGTGCCTGGCTGTATTTTTAGAACGAGTTGAGTGATGTAAGTATTTATAGGAAAGAGCTTTCTCTGCTGTGCTCACACACATCCTCTGCAGCCGGAGAGCAACTGTAAACTATTGCCTTTTTCACTCAGCAGGGAGCTGATCATGGAATATTGGCATGCATAAATCCCCACATTAAATATGTTTATACTGATTGATTTTTAACAGAACAAATATGACATGATGTTCAGAGCAACAACTATCTGTTTTATTTGCCATTTTTTGTTTCGTTTTACTCTGAAAATATTCTAATCTATGTTTGTGTTTTTTCCAGTTGACCTTCAGTGCTTGGAACCAATGGTAAAGTATGAACTACTGTGTCTGTGTGTGTGTTGAGGCTTGTGTGAGAGCATGATGCAGCAGCAGCAGCATTGTGTGTGATAGACTGTGTATGTGTGTGTCTCGGTTTAAAGGGTTAAGCAGGGGGAGTTTAGGGCAGCAGACAGCCTTTTGTCCGGGACCCGGCGCCTGTCGCCTGCCTGCCGGCCACAGCCTCCACACCGCCCTGCTTCCTAATTAGAGTCCCCCCTCCTCCTCCTCCTTGCCCCCTCTCCCCTCCTCCCCTTCTTCTTTATTTTCTTTTCTTTCTGTAGCGATAATCACAAAACTCTCATTCTATTACAGGGGCCATTATTGCCACTCTGTTATCTTCAATTAACCAGAGAGAGGGACTCGACCTCGCACTCTTGGAGAAAAAAAGTATTTGTCTAAATCAATCAGTCTATGAGTGATCAATAGGCTCCTGTGGAGGCCCTATGGATCATGACTAATGGTTGGTGAAGGCTTGGGGTAAAAAGGCCAAGATTATTCACAACTTTGTTAAATGATCAGTGTAGTCATGTGTTGTTGTTTAAGTTTGCTGCAGGTCCATATAAGTTACAATTTTTTTCAGGTAGAGGAGACAAACAACACCTTCCCTGGTTCATGCTGTGTGAAAACTAAACAGCATCACAGAGGGCTGGCATTCACTTTCTATCTTATCTCCTGACTGGGTGGGATCTAGTTTCACATCAGTCAGTATGTCCCATTATGTATGTTACATACACACAAATATTTTGGATATAAGGTTCCCAAAGCTACACACCTGAATATGAGGTGCTGGTGGTTTATTCACAATGTTGCCATTCAAATGTTATCATTGCTTTCTTTGCTATTTCTACAATTTTTACATGTGATAAAACATATTAAACTGGAATTTAGGTTTGGTATTAGATTCATTATAATAGGTTATAATCCATAAAGTTTCACATTTAGTCGTAGAAGGTAACTAAACACATTGTCAATATTTACCTACTACGTAAGCCATAACCTTGAGGTAGTATTTCCATTTTGTGCAAAGTTATACTTTTACAGGCAAATATAGCTAAGTTGTACTCCACAACATCTGAAAACCATCTAAAGATGGACATGTTACATTAAAAATCAACCTATGAATAAAATATAATGCTACTGAGTAAAATGCTCAAAAGTCTGTTACATCAGTTTAAACGCAGTTTAAAAGCACCAATATGACAAGACAATATGACATGATGATTTTCAATACACATTACATACACATTAATGCATCAAAAACAATTAACTGATTTTCGAATGCATAAATATAGAACACTAACAGGCCCTAACCCTAACCATCAAATGAAATTTTACACCACACACTACTTATAATTTCCTTCCATTTCTAAACAAAACATCTATCAAGCAATCAGTTTTGGACTTCAAAATGCAATCATTTCAACTTCAAATAAGATCATTTCAAGTAGGAATATTTCTAATATTTATCTCACATACAGCCATACAGCTGTAGTTGTTGTAGTTTTAAGGATATGAAATACATTGATTACGCAAACATGTTGAAATTATGTGATTTTAAGTTGTTAACAATAATGAAATGATATGAAAAAGAAGAAAAAGGCTGTTGCGGACTGTCACTCTGTCACTGCCACTACTGATGACCCTTATAAACCTCCATCTGATCCCTGTAGATAGTAGACAACTGACTTTTATAACTTAAACAGACAGAAGGCAATAGTTGATATAGACAATTTAGATAAATATCCCCTTTTGCGGTCTCTCAGAGCTGATTAATAAACTCCTGAAACATCATTTAGACAGTGAAAACAATTCTGTAATATGTGCTGTAAGTTGCAACAAGTGGATTGGATGCCTTGTGTTTGTGAATGAAAGACCAGTATTGCTCCATGTATCAGTCTGACAGTGCTGGGAAACAGCCCAGTAACCTGTTTGGTGTCCACAGAGTGCATTTTATGGTGCTGCAGCTCTCCAGATTTCTCTCTCTGCTACTGACGGCCTATTGGGTGCTCAGCTCAGGTGCAGCCATCACACTGGTCCATAATGGAGCAGCAGGATCCAATCACAAGTGAGGAGGCCTGTTGGGGGTGGGGGGGTGGGGGTAAAACAGTCTCTACCCATGCTGCAACACTTCAACAAGCCACTACCTCAGGCACACACAAACCTTTTACACCGAAATGGTGGAAAACACAAAGTTTTTCATTTTGTTAATCATTTGATCAATGAAGATGTGCCACGTGTAAGTACAGTACAAATCAATCAGATGGGCCCAGAGAGAGTATATATATATATATATATATATATATATATATTTAAGGAGAGGAATAATGTGTAACTTACTTTGAAATAATTAAATCAGACAAGTAAAGGACGTGCACCATAAAATACTTAAAGTAAGCTTTTCTTTCTGCTTTTGTGTAAACGGTCATATTCACCTATCCATCCGATCTGTTTAGCCTTAGTTTGTGTTTCAGAATGTGAGTCCTGCTTTTTGGAGAGTTTGAAACTTTGACACCACAGCATGTAGGCCCGTCGCCCCCTCCTGGACACAGAGTATGGAAGGAAGCCCAGAAGTTTTCTTTTGGAGAACCCGACAAGATTTCACCCTGCTATAAATACTGCCATTATTTCATTTAAAGCATTCATTACACCTTTTCACTGTTCTTCATCTTGCCAGCACAGGTCCTCTTCCTTAAACATGATGTTCTTACCAAGATTTGAAACTAGAATACCAAAATACTGATACCTGTAGATGGAAAGTGAAACAGCTAATGCATGTCATTTTTAGTACTAGAAAAGTTGGTTGGTATAGAATTTTATCACTGCCAAATCTTCTTCACAAAAACCCTTTTCATGAATTTATATTTTTTGGATTATTTATAGTAGACCTACAATCATCAACCTAAAGATGTTTTAAAATGATTGCTTTATTCTGCATTGCTGTTTGCTTTTTGTGATTCAGGGTCAATAGTGCTTTGATCCTTTCCCAGCATGCACTGTCAACTGTAATGTCCAGGTCAGTTCTCTTGTAATTCATGATTTTTTTCATGTTATTTTCACACATCATATTATAAAATACTCTCTTATCAGAAATAGACAGCAATCTTTAAAAAATATATCGTTTTTTTCAATAAAAGTGGCAATTAGTTATTAGTGCATATGTTACTTAAATGATAACATACAAGCGAGCTTGCCCAGCACTCTCCACACCTGCAAATGGTCACATCTCCCCAAGTGTTACCCGCAAAAGAAAGAACCACTAGGTGGCATACTTACATACTTCACAAGCTTGAACAATGGCATTGCAAAATACTGGGCAGTACATTGCTTGACTACAACTGGTGTCAAACAAAGTAAAGAAGAACATGGAGCACAAGAAACAGCAAACAAATTTTCTAATCTTTATTCACATGTAATTGCAATTATAGATGATATTTACAGTGCATTGTTTGAATTTAAATTACTGCATCACTATTTTTTACCCGATTACATGAATGTACATGAAATACAGGAATACAGGAAATCATACAAAAAAGCTAATGATTTTTAATATTCATATATACACAGGGGAAAATTTTTTAGGACATGACTGTGGGACTTTGTTATGTGCAAATGGGTGAACATGAAAGTATATTATGTGGTGGTATTATATTTATTAAATATTAAGACCATGTGTTTATTCAGCTAGTACTGTTTATTTAGTGTTAATAAATATACATTGTTAATTCTCAGTGTGAACTATCATCCAAAATATATGTGAGGAATTTTGTGTGCGTGTGTGTGTATATATATATATATCAAAAATCAAAATGTAATGTAATAAAGAATAAACATAATAAAAATCATCCATCCATACATACATCATACATACATCAAACATTCAGAACATCCTAAAAATGACATATTATGGTAAGACATTAAACACATAAAAAAACATTTTCAGAAATGACGTAGTATAGTAAGATGTGACAAACATAAAAAAACACGACATATTATGGCAAGGTGTCCATTGACATTTTTGCATTTGTACAACATACTATATGACAACCTTTTTTTTATTTTTAAATTTTTTTTGATGCTTCTGGTGTTTTTACAACAACACATTTGTTGACATTTTTCGAGTTTTTTGCATTCTTATGACATGCCAGAATATTACCTTTTTTGCATTTTTAACGCCTGTGACGTCATGGAATATGTATAAAAGGGAAATCTCTGATGTTTTATGATGTGTTTAGAACTTTTTAAATTTTGACATTTTGACATTTTCGACATAGTATAGCGTATTTTGTGTTTTTGGGACATGCTAAACCATGACTGTTTTTGACATTTTTGACATTTTCAACACCTTTTATGCTATGGAGTTTTTACACTATTCTATCATGTTTTGGGGCGTTTTTAGAAATTTTCATTTTTCATTATTTTTTTACATTTTTCGACTTAGTATAACATGCCATTTTTTGTGTTTTTGGGACATGCTAGGCCATGACTGTTTTTGACCCTTTTGAAATTTAAACACCTTTTTTTTTTTACTATGGACTGTGTATAAAACATTGTCCTATGATGTTTTGCGTTTTTTTAGCCATTTTTTTTTTGACATTTTTTTTTTTTTTATACACAGTTTTTTTTTTTTTTTGATATCATTTTTTTTGACATTTTTAACACCTTTTATGTCATGGAGTTTTCATCACTTTTGGGACCTGATATGACACGCTCTATTATGACCTTTTTTGGCATTTTTAACACCTTTTATGCCATGGAGGGCCTATAAAACACCATTCTATGATGTTTTGAAGTGTCCCAAAAGTGATGAAAAACAAACTGTGTCGAAAAATGCCAAAAAAATGTCAAAATGTCAAAAAAGTCCTAAAAACACCTCAAAACATCATAGAACGGTGTTTTATAGCCCCTCCATGACATAAAAGATGTTAAAAATGACAAAAAAGGTCATATCAGAGCGTGTCATATCAGGTCCCAAAAGTGATGAAAAATGACAAACTGTGTCAAAAAATGTCAAAAAATGACAAAAAAATGACTACGAATAAAAAGTGCTAAGAACACCTCAAAACATCATAGAACGGTGTTTATTAGCCCCTCCATGGCATAAAAGGTGTTAAAAATGCCAAAAAAAAGTTCATATCAGAGCGTGTCATATCAGGTCCCAAAAGTGATGAAAAACGACAAACTGTTGAAAAATTTCAAAAAATGACAAATGAAAATATAAAAAGTGCTAAAAACACCTCAAAACATCATGGAACGGTGTTTTAAAGCTCCTGCATGGCATAAAAGCTGTTACAAATACCAAAAAAGATCAAAATGGAGCATGTCATATCAGGTCCCAAAAGTGATGAAAAAGGACAAACTGTGTCGAAAAATGTCAAAAAATGTGAAAAAATTACTAAAAATAAAAAGTGCTAAAAACACCTCAAAACATCATAGAACGGTGTTTTATAGCCCCTTCATGGCATAAAAGCTGTTACAAATGCCACAAAAGGTCATATTGGAGCGTGTCATGTCAGGTCCCAAAAGTGATGAAAAATGACAAACTGTGTCAAAAAATGTCAAAAAATGACTAAAAATAAAAAGTGCTAAAAACACCTCTAAACATCATAGAATGGTGTTTTATAGGCCCTCCATGGCATAAAAGATGTTAAAAATGCCAAAAAAGGTCAAATCAGGGCGTGTCATATCAGGTCCCAAAAGTGATGAAAAATGACAAACTGTGTAAAAAAATTTCAAAAAATGATGAAAAATAAAAAGTGCTAAAAAAGCCTCAAAACATCATGGAACGGTGTTTTATAGCTCCTCCATTGCATAAAACCTGTTACAAATACCAAAAAAGATCATAATGGAGCATATCAGGTCCCAAAAGTGATGAAAAATGACAAACTGTGTCGAAAAATGTCAAAAAATGTCAAAAATTGACAAAAAATTACTAAAAATAAAACGTGCTAAAAACACCTCAAAACATCATAGAATGGTGTTTTATAGGCCCTCCATGGCATAAAAGATGTTAAAAATGCAAAAAAAGGTCAAATCAGAGCGTGTCATATCAGGTCCCAAAAGTGATGAAAAATGACAAAGGGTGTCAAAAAATGTCAAAAAATGTCAAAAAAACGACAAAAAATAAAAAGTGCTAAAAACGCCTCAAAACATCATGGAACGGTGTTTATTAGCCCCTCCATGGCATAAAAGCTGTTACAAATGCCAAAAAAGGTCATATCGGAGCGTGTCATATCAGGTCCCAAAAGTGATGAAAAAGGACAAACTGTGTCAAAAAATTTCAAAAAATGACTAAAAATAAAAAGTGCTAAAAACGCCTCTAAACATCATAGAATGGTGTTTTATAGGCCCTCCATGGCATAAAAGATGTTAAAAATGCCAAAAAAGGTCAAATCAGAGCGTGTCACATCAGGTCCCAAAAGTGATGAAAAACGACAAACTGTGTCGAAAAATGTCAAAAAATGTGAAAAAATTACTAAAAATAAAAAGTGCTAAAAACACCTCAAAACATCATAGAACGGTGTTTTATAGCCCCTTCATGGCATAAAAGCTGTTACAAATGCCAAAAAAGGTCATATTGGAGCGTGTCATGTCAGGTCCCAACAGTGATGAAAAATGACAAACTGTGTCAAAAAATGTCAAAAAATGACTAAAATTAAAAAGTGCTAAAAACACCTCTAAACATCATAGAATGGTGTTTTATAGGCCCTCCATGGCATAAAAGATGTTAAAAATGCCAAAAAAGGTCAAATCAGGGCGTGTCATATCAGGTCCCAAAAGTGATGAAAAATGACAAACTGTGTAAAAAAATTTCAAAAAATGATGAAAAATAAAAAGTGCTAAAAAAGCCTCAAAACATCATGGAACGGTGTTTTATAGCTCCTCCATTGCATAAAACCTGTTACAAATACCAAAAAAGATCATAATGGAGCATATCAGGTCCCAAAAGTGATGAAAAATGACAAACTGTGTCGAAAAATGTCAAAAAATGTCAAAAATTGACAAAAAATTACTGAAAATAAAAAGTGCTAAAAACACCTCAAAACATCATAGAATGGTGTTTTATAGGCCCTCCATGGCATAAAAGATGTTAAAAATGCAAAAAAGGTCAAATCAGAGCGTGTCATATCAGGTCCCAAAAGTGATGAAAAATGACAAAGGGTGTCAAAAAATGTCAAAAAATGTCAAAAAAACGACAAAAAATAAAAAGTGCTAAAAACGCCTCAAAACATCATGCAACGGTGTTTATTAGCCCCTCCATGGCATAAAAGCTGTTACAAATGCCAAAAAAGGTCATATCGGAGCGTGTCATATCAGGTCCCAAAAGTGATGAAAAATGACAAACTGTGTCAAAAAATTTCAAAAAATGACTAAAAATAAAAAGTGCTAAAAGCGCCTCTAAACATCATAGAATGGTGTTTTATAGGCCCTCCATGGCATAAAAGATGTTAAAAATGCCAAAAAAGGTCAAATCAGAGCGTGTCACATCAGGTCCCAAAAGTGATGAAAAATGACAAAGTGTGTCGAAAAATGTCAAAAAATGTCAAAAAACGACAAAAAATAAAAAGTGCTAAAAACGCCTCAAAGCATCATGGAACGGTGTTTATTAGCCCCTCCATGGCATAAAAGCTGTTACAAATGCCAAAAAAGGTCATATCGGAGCGTGTCATATCAGGTCCCAAAAGTGATGAAAAATGACAGTGTGTCGAAAAATGTAAAAAAATGTCAAAAAAAGACAAAAAATAAAAAGTGCTAAAAACGTCTCAAAACATCATGGAATGGTGTTTTATAGATCCTCCATTGCATAAAAGCTGTTACAAATACCAAAAAAGATCATAATGGAGCATATCAGGTCCCAAAAGTGATGAAAAACGGCAAACTGTGTCGAAAAATGTGAAAAAATGTGAAAAAATGACTAAAAATAAAGAGTGCTAAAAACACCCCAAAATATCATAGAACGGTGTTTTATAGCCCCTCCATGGCATAAAAGTTGTTACAAATGCCAAAAAAGGTCATATCAGAGTGTGTCATATCAGGTCCCAAACGTGACGAAAAATGACAAACTGTGTCAAAAAATGACAAAAAATGATAAAAAAATGACTAAAGATAAAAAGTGCTAAAAACACCTCAAAACATCATAGAACGGTGTTTTATAGCCCCTTCATGGCATAAAACCTGTTACAAATGCCAAAAAAGGTCATATCGGAGCGTGTCATATCAGGTCCCAAAAGTGATGAAAATTGACAAACTGTGTCAAAAAATTTCAAAAAATGACTAAAAATAAAAAGTGCTAAAAACGCCTCTCAACATCATAGAATGGTGTTTTATAGGCCCTCCATGTCATAAAAGATGTTAAAAATGCCAAAAAGGTCAAATCAGAGCGTGTCATATCAGGTCCCAAAAGTGATGAAAAATGACCAAGTGTGTCGAAAAATGTCAAAAAATGTCAAAAAACGACAAAAAATAAAAAGTGCTAAAAACGCCTCAAAACATCATGGAACGGTGTTTTATAGCTCCTCCATTGCATAAAAGCTGTTACAAATACCAAAAAAGATGATAATGGAGCATATCAGGTCCCGAAAGTGATGAAAAATGACAAACTGTGTCGAAAAATGTCAAAAAATTACAAAAAAATGACAAAAAATAAAAAGTGCTAAAAACACCTCAAAACATCATAGAACAGTGCTTTATAGCCCCTCCATGGCATAAAAGGTGTTACAAATGGCAAAAAGGTCATATCAGAGCGTGTCATATCAGGTCCCAAAAGGGATGAAAAATGCCAAACTGTGTTGAAAAATGTCAAAAAATGTCAAAAAATGACGAAAAATAAAAGGTGCTAAAAACGCCTCAAAACATCATAGAATGGTGTTTTATAGGCCCTCCATGGCATAAAAGATGTTAAACATGCCAAAAAAGGTCAAATCAGAGCGTGTCATATCAGGTCCCAAAAGTGATGAAAAACGACAAACTGTGTCGAAAAATGTCAAAAAATTACAAAAAAATGACTAAAAATAAAACGTACTAAAAACCCCTCAAAACATCATAGAATGGTGTTTTATAACCCCTCCATGGCATACAAGGTTTTACAAATGCCAAAAAAGTTCATATCAGAGCATGTCATATCAGGTCCCAAAAGTAATGAAAAATGACAAACTGTGTCGAAAAATGTCAAAAAATGTCAAAAATTACAAAAAATTACTAAAAATAAAAAGTGCTAAAAAAACCTCAAAACATCATAGAATGGTGTTTTATAGGCCCTCCATGGCATAAAAGATGTTAAACATGCCAAAAAAGGTCAAATCAGAGCGTGTCATATCAGGTCCCAAAAGTGATGAAAAACGACAAAGTGTGTCGAAAAATGTCAAAAAATTACAAAAAAATGACTAAAAATAAAACGTACTAAAAACCCCTCAAAACATCATAGAATGGTGTTTTATAACCCCTCCATGGCATACAAGGTTTTACAAATGCCAAAAAAGGTCATATCAGAGCGTGTCATATCAGGTCCCAAAAGGGATGAAAAATGCCAAACTGTGTTGAAAAATGTCAAAAAATGTCAAAAAATAAAAGGTGCTAAAAACGCCTCAAAACATCATAGAATGGTGTTTTATAGGCCCTCCATGGCATAAAAGATGTTAAACATGCCAAAAAAGGTCAAATCAGAGCGTGTCATATCAGGTCCCAAAAGTGATGAAAAACGACAAACTGTGTCGAAAAATGTCAAAAAATTACAAAAAAATGACTAAAAATAAAACGTACTAAAAACCACTCAAAACATCATAGAATGGTGTTTTATAACCCCTCCATGGCATACAAGGTTTTACAAATGCCAAAAAAGGTCATATCAGAGCATGTCATATCAGGTCCCAAAAGTAATGAAAAATGACAAACTGTGTCGAAAAATGTCAAAAAATGTCAAAAAATGACAAAAAATTACTAAAAATAAAAAGTGCTAAAAACACCTCAAAACATCATAGAATGGTGTTTTATAGGCCCTCCATGGCATAAAAGATGTTAAAAATGCAAAAAAAGGTCAAATCAGAGCGTGTCATATCAGGTCCCAAAAGTGATGAAAAATGACAAAGTGTGTCAAAAAATGTCAAAAAAATGCCAAAAAAAGACAAAAAATAAAAAGTGCTAAAAACGCCTCAAAACATCATGGAACGGTGTTTATTAGACCCTCCATGGCATAAAAGCTGTTACAAATGCCAAAAAAGATCATATCGGAGCGTGTCATATCAGGTCCCAAAAGTGATGAAAAATGACAAACTGTGTCAAAAAATTTCAAAAAATGACTAAAAATAAAAAGTGCTAAAAACACCTCAAAACATCATAGAACGGTGTTTTATATCCCCTCCATGACATGTAAGGTGTTAAAAATGCCAAAAAAGGTCATATCCAAGCATGTCATATCAGGTCCCAAAAGTGATGAAAAACGACAAACTGTGTTGAAAAATGTCAAAAAATGTCAAAAAATGACTAAAAATAAAAAGTGCTAAAAACGCCTCAAAACATCATAGAACGGTGTTTTATAGCCCCTTCATGGCATAAAACCTGTTACAAATGCCAAAAAAGGTCATATCGGAGAGTGTCATATCAGGTCCCAAAAGTGATGAAAAATGACAAACTGTGTCAAAAAATTTCGAAAAATGACTAAAAATAAAAAGTGCTAAAAACGCCTCGAAACATCATAGAATAGTGTTTTGTAGGCCCTCCATGGCATTTTATAGCCCCTTCATGGCATAAAACCTGTTACAAATGCCAAAAAAGGTCATATTGGAGCGTGTCATATCAGGTCCCAAAAGTGATGAAAAATGACAAACTGTGTCAAAAAATTTCGAAAAATGACTAAAAATAAAAAGTGCTAAAAACGCCTTGAAACATCATAGAATGGTGTTTTATAGGCCCTCCATGGCATAAAAGATGTTAAACATGCCAAAAAAGGTCAAATCAGAGCATGTCATATCAGGTCCCAAAAGTGATGAAAAATGACAAAGTGTGTCGAAAAATGTCAAAAAATGTCAAAAAACGACAAAAAATAAAAAGTGCTAAAAACACCTCAAAACATCATGGAACGGTGTTTATTAGCCCCTCCATGGCATAAAAGCTGTTACAAATGCCAAAAAAGGTCATATCGGAGCGTATCATATCAGGTCCCAAAAGTGATGAAAAATGACAAACTGTGTCACAAAATGTCAAAAAATGACTAAAAATAAAAAGTGCTAAAAACGCCTCTAAACATCATGGAATGGTGTTTTATAGATCCTCCATTGGATAAAAGCTGTTACAAATACCAAAAAAGATCATAATGGAGCATATCAGGTCCCAAAAGTGATGAAAAACGGCAAACTGTGTCGAAAAATGTGAAAAAATGACTAAAAATAAAAAGTGCTAAAAACACCTCAAAACATCATAGAACGGTGTTTTCTAGCCCCTCCATGGCATAAAAGGTGTTACAAATGCCAAAAAAGGTCATATCAGAGCGTGTCATATCAGGTCCCAAACGTGATGAAAAATGACAAACTGTGTCAAAAAATGACAAAAAATGATAAACAATGACTAAAGATAAAGAGTGCTAAAAACGCCTCAAAACATCATAGAACGGTGTTTTATAGGCCCTCCATGGCATAAAAGATGTTAAAAATGCCAAAAAAGGTCAAATCAGAGCGTGTCATATCAGGTCCCAAAAGTGATGAAAAATGACAAACTGTGTCAAAAAATTTCAAAAAATGATGAAAAATAAAAAGTGCTAAAAATGCCTCAAAACATCATAGAATGGTGTTTTATAGTCCCTCCATGGCATAAAAGGTGTTACAAATGCCAAAAAAGGTCATATCCAAGCATGTCATATCAGGTCCCAAAAGTGATTAAAAACGACAAACTGTGTCGAAAAATGTCAAAAAATGTCAAAAAATGACAAAAAATAAAAAGTGCTAAAAACGCCTCAAAACATCATGGAACAGTGTTTTACAGCTCCTCCATTGCATAAAAGCTGTTACAAATACCAAAAAAGATCATAATGGAGCATATCAGGTCCCAAAAGTGATGAAAAACGACAAACTGTGTCGAAAAATGTCAAAAAATTACAAAAAAATTACTGAAAATAAAAAGTGCTAAAAAACCCCTCAAAACATCATAGAATGGTGTTTTATAGCCCCTCCATGGCATACAAGGTTTTACAAATGCCAAAAAATGTCATATCAGAGCGTGTCATATCAGGTTCCAAAAGTGATGAAAAATGACAAACTGTGTCGAAAAATATCAAAAAATTTCAAAAAATGACAAAAAATTACTAAAAATAAAAAGTGCTAAAAACACCTCAAAACATCATAGAACGGTGTTTTATAGCCCCTCCATGGCATAAAAGGTGTTACAAATGGCAAAAACGGTCATGTCAGAGCGTGTCATATCAGGTCCCAAAAGTGATGAAAAACGACAAACTGTGTTGAAAAATGTCAAAAAATGTCAAAAAATGACTAAAAATAAAAAGTGCTAAAAACACCTCTAAACATCATAGAACGGTGTTTATTAGCCCCTCCATGGCATAAAAGGTGTTAAAAAGGCCAAAAAAGGTCATATCCAAGCATGTCATATCAGGTCCCAAAAGTGATGAAAAATGTCAAAAAATGTCAAAAAATGACTAAAAATACAAAGTGCTAAAAACGCCTCAAAACATCATGGAACAGTGTTTTACAGCTCCTCCATTGCATAAAAGCTGTTACAAATACCAAAAAAGATCATAATGGAGCATATCAGGTCCCAAAAGTGATGAAAAACGACAAACTGTGTCGAAAAATGTCAAAAAATTACAAAAAAATTACTAAAAATTACTAAAAATAAAAAGTGCTAAAAACACCTCAAAACATCATAGAACGGTGTTTTATAGCCCCTCCATGGCATAAAAGGTGTTACAAATGGCAAAAAAGGTCATGTCAGAGCGTGTCATATCAGGTCCCAAAAGTGATGAAAAACGACAAACTGTGTTGAAAAATGTCAAAAAATGTCAAAAAATGACTAAAAATAAAAAGTGCTAAAAACACCTCAAAACATCATAGAACGGTGTTTATTAGCCCCTCCATGGCATAAAAGGTGTTAAAAAGGCCAAAAAAAAGGTCATATCCAAGCATGTCATATCAGGTCCCAAAAGTGATGAAAAATGTCAAAAAATTACAAAAAATGACTAAAAATAAAAAGTGCTAAAAACGCCTCAAAACATCATAGAACAATGTTTTATAGCCCCTCCATGGCATAAAAGGTGCTACAAATGCCAAAAAAGGTCATAATGGAGCGTGTCATATCAGGTCCCAAAAGTGATGAAAAACGACAAACTGTGTCAAAATATGTCAAAAATGACAAAAAATGACTGAAAATAAAAAGTGCTAAAAACCCCTCAAAACATCATAGAATGGTGTTTTATAGCCCCTCCATGGCATACAAGGTTTTACAAATGCCAAAAAAGGTCATATCAGAGCGTGTCATATCAGGTCCCAAAAGTGATGAAAAATGACAAACTGTGGTGAAAAATGTCAAAATATGTCAAAAAATGACGAAAAATAAAAAGTGCTAAAAACGCCTCAAAACATCATAGAACGGTGTTTTATAGCCCCTCCATGACAAAAAAAGGTGTTAAAAATGCCAAAAAAGGTCATAATGGAGCGTGTCATATCAGGTCCCAAAAGTGATGAAAAACGACAAACTGTGTCAAAATATGTCAAAAATGACAAAAAATGACTGAAAATAAAAAGTGCTAAAAACCCCTCAAAACATCATAGAATGGTGTTTTATAGCCCCTCCATGGCATACAAGGTTTTACAAATGCCAAAAAAGGTCATATCAGAGCGTGTCATATCAGGTCCCAAAAGTGATGAAAAATGACAAACTGTGGTGAAAAATGTCAAAATATGTCAAAAAATGACGAAAAATAAAAAGTGCTAAAAACGCCTCAAAACATCATAGAACGGTGTTTTATAGCCCCTCCATGACAAAAAAAGGTGTTAAAAATGCCAAAAAAGGTCATATCCAAGCATGTCATATCAGGTCCCAAAAGTGTTTAAAAAACAACAAACTTTGTCGAAAAATGTCAAAAAATGTCAAAAAATGATGAAAAATAAAAAGTGCTAAAAATACCTCAAAACATCATAGAACGGTGTTTTATAGCTCCTGCATGGCATAAAAGATGTTAAAAATGGCAAAAAAAAAAAAAAAACCGTCATATCAGAGCGTGTCATATCAGGTCCCAAAAGTGATGAAAAACGACAAACTGTGTCGAAAAATGCCAAAAAATGTAAAAAAATGACTAAAAATAATAAGTGCTAAAAACGCCTCAAAACATCATAGAACGGTGTTTATTAGCCCCGCCATGGCATAAAAACTGCTACAAATGCCAAAAAGGTCATAATGGAGCATGTCATATCAGATCCCAAAAGTGATGAAAAACGACAAACTGAGTCGAAATGTGTCAAAAATGACAAAAAATTACTAAAAATAAAAAGTGCTAAAAATGCCTCAAAACATCATAGAACGGTGTTTATTAGCCCCTCCATGACATAAAAGGTGTTAAAAATGCCAAAAAAAGGTCATAACAGAGCATGTCATATCAGGTCCCAAAAGTGATGAAAAATGACAAATTGTGTCGAAAAATGTCAAAAAATTACAAAAAATGACTAAAAACAAAAAGTGCTACAAACACCTCAAAACATCATAGCACGGTGTATTATTGCCCCTCCATGGCATAAAAGGTGTTACAAATGCCAAAAAAGGTAATATCAGAGCGTGTCATTTCAGGTTCCAAAAGTGATTAAAAACGACAAACTGTGTCGAAAAATGTCAAAAAATTTCAAAAAATGATTAAAAATAAAAAGTGATAAAAACGCCTCAAAACATCATAGAATGGTGTTTTATAGCCCCTCCATGGCATACAAGGTTTTACAAATGCCAAAAAATGTCATATCAGAGCGTGTCATATCAGGTCCCAAAAGTGATGAAAAACGACAAACTGTGTCGAAAAATGCCAAAAAATGTCTAAAAATGACTAAAAATAAAAAGTGCTAAAAACGCCTCAAAACATCATAGAACGGTGTTTATTAGCCCCTCCATGGCATAAAAGGCTTTTTGAAATTTTGACATTTTTGACACGAAGAGGTTTAAATTGATCTTAATCATAGTGTATCTCCAAGATCTGTTCAGTTACAAGAAAGAGCAACAATAGATAAGCGGCCCAGCTTCCAAATCAGACAGCCCTCATAAACCTCTTTATGAATGATTGAAAAAGTGGCCGGGATGTGGTAAAGCATATACTTTTCTGGAAGTAGGCCTATAAGAGTTCTAAAATAAGGTGGACTATCAGAACAGATAGAGCAGTGTGTACGTAGACAGGCAAAACTATCAAAGTAGTTGTTTGGTGAATACTAATATAATAATACATTTATTTTACCTGATGCTAGTTACAGAATTGTGTAACCTTGCTGGAGAAAACCCATTTAACCAAAACTATTTGCTCCCCTAGTTGACATGGAAGACAACTTAGAGCTTTGTATCTGCCTTTTTAAGTGCCTATTTTCACACACTCTTGGCATACATTACAGCATGATTTGGAATAAATATAACATGTTAGGGCTCTATGTAAAGTCTATGTGTCATGGTACATCCACCTATGACCTGCTGCTCAGGAGACAAATTACAAACTGAAAGATGTTGAACGGAAAAGCTGTAAATCAGAGTGAAGCCAAACACTGTGTGGCAGCTAATGAAGTGGCTGGAAAAGGCCACGCTGGGCCACCTTCATCTTGTCACTCATTACTGCTAAAGGAAACAGTGAAAGCTATGGCTTGAAAATGGCTTTTACTGTCCTAGGTCAAACAGCAGCAAGAACCTGCGGACTCCGCTCTCCAAGCCCAAATTACAAACACAGTATGAGCCTGTTACACATCCAGGCCTTTGTAAAAGTGGGCCCATGTGAGATCTGTGCATCTGACCCTCGAGAAATCATTTGCTCTGATGGCACAAAGAGACCTGGCCTCCAAATGCTGGGCTGACACTGAGATGAACACAGGAGATTAGCAAAGACTAACAGTCTCTGTCATGATGAACTAATGCCTGGGCCAAGTCAAAGCACTGAGACTAAACCCGCCAGCTCTTCTAAAAACATACAATTCCCCCAACACTTGTCCAAGCTCAGACACATGTAAAATACACCCACGTCTGCTTAGATAAACTCTGAGCTGCTCCACAGACAAGCAGTGTACTCAGGCTGGAGTTTGACTGATGCAGCTTCTTTGTTAGAAACAAAGACAGTATGCAGTACTTATAAGTGTTGTTTATTACTAAATGACATGGTAGTTGTACACATGACAATTTGGAAATCAACTTAAGCTCACCTTGAGATCATGTTCAGTGTGTGTATGTTATGGAAAGTAAAGCCACAGACATGTTCCCACTCTGCTTTCTTTGCAGTCTGTTTACTGTTTGATCGGTCACATTTTTGAAATCAAGCACCAGTTATGTTGGAATAAAGATGCTGATGGCTTTTATTTGCATTTTTTACTCAAAAGAAAATTAATGTCATTAATCAATAGATTAGCTTCAAATTGCACTTGAAAAGCCTCTAAATAAACATATAGACCATGACACACTAAGAATATCACCCATGACCCTGTTCTAGGTTTTATTTTGCTCAACAGCTACGTGTCTATCAAATTTGTGGGTTGTAGTCCTCAGAGAAATGTGTCATCTGTTTCAGGGCAACTTGGAAACATGACAAAATAAAAAGCAGGAATGGGTGTACAGTGGACACAGCTATACCGAAGAATTGATGGGGCACTACAGTAAAAGATATGAGTGTTATTGACAGAACAGAAGGAGGGTCCATACTATTCACCAATAACTGTAAAGACTCAACTTCAACTGTGAATCAAGAATGCTCTTAACTATAGCCTCCACTACCTGGTTTCACTGAAAATCATCTGTTCATTTATTCCTTCAAATCAAATCTCATCTGTTTTATCTATTCATCATTCCTACTCATAGCATCTCAGGTGCGAACTCTACTGAGGGATTGTATCATTTAGTCCTAAATTTAAAGTTAAATCTATGCACTGTCTTATGTCCTATTCAGGTATGGCATATGTGGAAAACTAGGCCAGATTCCACTCCTGTCAGCCAAGACAGGAATCAGAGACTGCCGTGGACACACTCACCAACACTGGACAGTTGAAGAATGGAAAAAATATCCATCTGAAATCACACCATTGTTAGATCACTTTCACCATATTTGAATGGCTATTTCCAGCACGATAATGCTCCATGTCACAAAGCATAAGTCATTTCAGTATCATGAACATGACAGTGAGTTCAGTGAACTTCAGTGGCCTCCCCAGTCACCAGACCTGAATCCAGTAGCCTTTGAGATGTGGTAGAACAGGAGATTGGCACACATGAATGTGCATCTGACAAATCGGCAGAAATTATGTGATGCAATCATGTCAACATGGAGCTGAATCTCAAAGGAAAATTTCCAGCATCTTGTGCAATCCATGCTGTGAAGAACTGAGGCTGTTTTGAGAAAAAAAAGGAGGCTCTACCCAGCATTAGTGCAGTGTTCCATGTGAACTGCTCGGTGAGTGTACACATCACCCTGCTTTTCTCACCATGTTCACCACAAGACTGGAGAAGTGTCTTCTCAGCTTGAGCTTCCGATAATAAATGATATTGCGTAGGCCCAGTCTTTGTTCATATAATTCAGGTGAAGGGTCATGGTATATTGGTAAATCAGTTGCATTTGTGAGCTTATTTTGAAAACTTTTATTTGTTTGGCATATTCATCATTGCCCAATATCAATTTTCTTTCATTAATAATAAGTTTCAGTGTTTCTCAAAGTAGTGAAAACACAGCTTCTTTTCAATCTGTAAACTGAAACATATTAACTGTCTCATTTAACATTTTCACAGAAAGTTGTGCTACTACAGTAATATTCCATGGTCCAGTTTTCTTTGAGTGTGTTCTTACTTAGAAGAAAAAATATAAATCTAGTTGTATTGATCTGTCTCACCAGTAGTCAGATATTCTACATTTTCAACAAAGGGCAAAGGGAGTTTTAGTTTTGGGATTTGACTGACTAAAAGCCAAGTCTAAGGTACAATCGATATTCCCACCAAAAATTAGACAAAGGGCAAACAGGAGTGTGAAAGATAGAGACAGATACCAAACATATGAACATTGTATGTAATAGATGTTGTGTTGGAATGTTGTTATACATCAGATTTCGCCACAAATGTTAAAATCAAAATTTCAATTAAACACCTACCCAATCCATCGATGTCTCAGTCTTATATGAACCTTCACATTAATGTGAGCAAATATTCTTCTTCTTCATGTTCTTCTTCTTCTCCTGTAACTCCTACTGTTTGTTCACCGTCTGAAATATTAACCATGCCTATTGGAAAATGTTTTAATTTTTCACTATTCACAAGCACAAAGTACAGAGAATATAACATAACCTGAAAACACTTTCTTACCAAATGCAAGCTGCAGGCTCCTCCATAACAACAAAAGTTTAACACAAGAGGGAATGCCTTTTGAAAAACATTTTAGATGACTGCTGACAAGTCAGTCACACCCAATAAAAACAGAGATATAGTAAAGTAAGGCAAGACAAACAACTGCCCAGCTTTTCCTCCAGCAGCAGAGGAACCATGGCCAAATACTCAAGAGCGGTTGCTCACACAAACTAGTCCCTATAAACCCCCCGAGTCCCATTTAACTTCAGTGACCCATACCAAACAATGGAAAAGACTTCATGAAAGCTTGTCCCTTTCACAAGTGTCTGTATTTTATGACTTTGACACAGGTAAATGCACACTGCTGTTTTACATTTAGTCCAGAAAGTCTTACAGTGACAAAGGTTCAACGACAGGGTTTTTTTAAGGAACACCACAATGTCTAGGAAAAGAGACCAGAAAGTCAAAGAGGTGAAACAGTGATAAAGATATTTTATTAGTTGCCTGCATGGGTTCAAGGTTACTCTAGTTTTGCATTAGCAGCATGCTCTTCGCCACATGTCGATCAGAACTGATGCAGAATTACAAGTTTCAGGTTTATAAATTCAATTCACTTCCAGTTGGTTCCATTTCCTCCTGACTGAGGTCTTTGTGTTTGAGTCCAATAAGAGCAAACCATCTTTGATCTACATCTGCTATTAGCAAACCTCATAAAAGGCAGTAGGGAAAGTCCAAACTCATCATTTCCACATTCTGCGTAAATGACAAAGCCATTTCTTCACTAAGACACAACTAAACACAGACTATAAGTTCTGGCGTATCCATGATTTTGGTGTAGGAAGAGGACGACAGGGGATTTTAGAGGTTCCATCATGGGAGGTCTGAGCAACAACTTCCACTGTTCTGGGCTCATGTTCATGAAGCTGGCAGAATAACTGGGTCCCATGTCTGCACTGTCACATGTTCAGGGATCAGAGAAACTGGAGGAGCTGCATTGTGTATGTGAGTGTAAGTAAGACTATGGGTTTGACCAGATTTTGAACCGGGCAGCACATGATGCCTACGTACCACCAGCCAAGCAGCTTCTAAAATCCAACTGAAATCAGCAATCGACCCTGACTCTAATATCATCAAGCTGCTCTCCAAATTAAATGGTCACAGTGCAAACATGGCACCCACTTCAAAGAACCCAAGGAACTTACCTCTGAAAAACAAAGGGCATGACACTGTTTCAATACGAGCACTGGGGAACGAGTGAGACGCCGGGGAACTGAGGTGGATCAGAGAGAAAGGGGAATATGAGATTCAGGAGTTCAGAACAATTTCATGCGAAAACCATCCCCCCCGAAAACCCCACAAAAACAGGGTCTCTGTCATTCAAAGATGCCTCTATATCAGAATACAATATCAGAATGTATCTTAAAATAACTCTGAGTAACTTCTCTATAATTGTACATAAACATTTCAAAAGTTTATTTATGTCTTAATTGACTGAAACAGTACTGAGGACATATCTTTAGCATCATCAGTGTTAGTAGCTTGTGAAAATATGGATATATTAACTAGTTAAATGATATATAATATGATTGTTTCTACAAAGTAAAGAAAGACTTTCACGTGCCAACTGAGTCATAGATGTTTACATTTAGCAAATTCTCCACACTGCGGGAGGAAACAACAAGCCAACTTCCAAATGTGTCAAACCAATGTTTGTGACAACATTTATGGGCTTTTTCGGAAACCCAAACCACTGCTCTTCCATTAATTGGCCACAGAAGATTAAGGTCTCGATCTAATGTGACCACACAGCTTAATCCCTCTGCATAATGAAGACATACTCTGTGACATATTCAAAAGAACACCGCAGCACATCACGAAGCTTATATTTGTAGAGTTGAAAAAAATTAGTGGAAGTCAGGAGCTTTTCCAGTTGCACTGAATCACCCTTCAGATTGAGAATTTCTGAAATCTCAAGCATAAGTCTTCAAAATATCCAGGACTTTTGAGTTGGAACCAGGGAATACTTCTGATAAAAGAATTCAAAGAATTAAGGTCCGCTGACGAGTTTTTTCCAGACATCTTAATGGGATCACAGTGTCTTTAAAGCAAACACAGATGAGAAGTCCCACAAATTATATGGAGGAAATCATCGTAGCTGCTAAGGTTCTTCGTGGTATGTCAGCAGATCTGTCTCCATGACAACTGGGCAAACTGCGTCAATAGATGTGTGATACTATGATACTGTTGAAAAATAAGGATGAGTTAGCAAATAGTCTGCTCAGCCCTTTGAAATCAAATTAAAAGACTTCACGATGGGAATAAACTAAGCCCAGTATTGGTGGACTGCAAAAAAGGTGATCTTATCACACAATAATTTAGATGTAAAAATCTGCTGCTGTTACCACTATTATCACTGCCACTGTTATTTTTCTTGCTGCAAAACAACTGGTAAACACCACTCTGACTTATTGTCACCCTATAAAGTTGTGATGGTGAATATGTTCAAAACTCAATGAATAAAAGTCCAGTCTTTTTTGGTCATCACCAACTCCAGGTTCTTATAAAGAATTTCAGCTGTCTGCTGTTTGATGCGGGACACAGCAGTGAGCAGTGGATTTTAAGAGCTTTCTTGCTTAAAACAGCTGCCTGCTGATGGAAACAACACCAATGAGTGCTGCAAGAGTGAACAAGAACAGAAAGCTGAAAGTTCAAAAATAATGAGATTAAAATTCTCCAAAGAGCTGAGAGGCTAAGAGTTAGTCAGCGAGTTTGTCTATGTCATAGTCCATCCATTGTTCATCTAAAAGATATCAAATAGTGTAGCAATAAAAGGTGTCACAAATAAAAAGTAGTTTTCAAGGTGCTACTATAATATAAGTGCCTCCATCAAAATGATCAAAATGAAGAATGTCAGATGATCATTCAGATATTTAATCAAATTATCAAGGCCTTCAGAAAAACAACATCATAATATATGCTATAGTATGCTTGTGCAATGCACAGGAGGTCAGTCATGAACAATAATACAGTGGAGGCCTGAGGAGGGGAGCCGAGACAGAAATCTCCACCTTGTCTGTGACGCACTGTGGCCACTTAGTGCTCAGCATTGGCCAGGAGGAGTGAAAATGACCAATCAGTGTTTCGAAATGAAGCCATGTGAAGAACGAGGGAGGGGGAGGAGGCTGACACTGTATCCAGCTAATAAGAAAGGAGCCGCCGCCATTTTGACTGTAGAAGACACAAGGAGGCCGAGAACAGAGGGCGAGAGAAACGTGGTGGCGTGCATTAGCCAGACCCCGCTTCCCCACCTCCTGCCAATTACACAAGAAAATGTTTTGCCAGAGAAGAGTAAAGGCCAGACTCCCCACCACTGTAAATGTGACACCCCCCCAGCCCCCCTCGCTCCTTTAGCCACCAGCCGACAGCAGCTAAGCTTCACTGCGCCGCTTTGAAGATGAATGGCAAAACCCAGCAATCAACATTTCTAACGAGACTAAATCACCTCAGTTGCAATTAAATGTATATCCAAACAGCTTGTCTATGACTATCTGAATCGTCCATTCCAACATGTGGAAGGTTTGTTTTGTAGCAAACGAAAATGCAGATCCACAAAATGAAATGGTCTGATCCCTGTGCCCTAAAGCAGGAAAGTGGCCTGGTTTTCAACTCTGGGTGACATAATAACAACACATTCTGCACAGTTACAGTGTAAACCATAACATAAAGCAATTCTACACATGATAACAATGTGAGTAATATGCAATCTTATGTTAAATTCAGAAAAAACAAGTTCAGAAAAGCTTGTATCATAATTCGGATCCAGGTTTATGAGGAGGGGGTCCAGATAATATTAATTACATACCTGAGCACAGTGTTGCAGAAATTAAATGTATATTTTCATATTTTTATTTACACTTGAAATTAAACATTTGTTGTGAAATCCATGTATTTCCAAAGGTTTTCATGTGCTAACAAATCTACCCTGGCTGCTCTGTAATGCTGCATTTTTCTGAAAATCCAACGGGTTTTTTTTAAATAGTTGATTTGATGTGTGCACTAAAGCACTAAATTTGGAGATACATGATTTTGCTGGATAGTGAGGTTGTGTGTGTTTAGTTTGATTAACATATTTCTATGGAAAGACGGCTAATTGCGACCTATAATGGTTTTCCAGAGTTTATATTTATGATGGACACAAGCAACATGTTGTCCCTTTTACAGCCATACATAATTTCAGTATATAGTGTTTGATATAAAACTGTATGCATTTGGGGATTCACTGAAGGATAAGTTGAAAAAGCATAAATTTGGTATTTTTTTTAGAATTACAGTACATTAAAGAATATCAAAATGATGGAAGGTTTAATGTATTAGGACATATAATAAGACATTTTAAAAGTGCTCAGAGAACCAGACTCAAGTCCTACTGGTGTTTGTCTCCCAGCGATTCGGTGACCACCAAAAGAAAGTCATATTTCCCACTCTAACACTGGTGTCAGTCTGCCCGCAGCTAAAACCTCCTCCTGCTCTGACCACGTGATGGTGGGAGTGTGTGAAGGTTCAATTCCCTTCCAGAGTCTCTGCTCAATTCTGCTGCTATAAAAAAAACACCCAAATCTAACATTTTGATTGCAGCAGATACTTGCAGAGGTGCTGCATGGGTCTGACACAGTGAGGACTGACATTCCCCCGGCGGAGAGGAGACTGAAGGAGCACAGAGGTCAGGCCGAGCTGAGAGCAAGCGGGAGGTAAGAACAAACGGAGACAATGATTAAAAGCACCTCAGTATAGCTATTTTCTAAAGTAAGCTCCGTCTTTTTTACTAGTGATTAAAATGGTTAAACTTTCTATGAAGTCTGGTGCATGAATGCCAAGCAAAATCTGTTAAAACAGAAATGTTGAGTTTGAGCCTTTCCTGAGAAAGAGGTTGTTTGGTTAGTGTGGGCGACCAGTGCTATTTCTGCAGGTTTTGTACCTTCAGCTATGCTAAATTCAGCCCTCTTTATTATATGCAGTAATATGCATGCCAATCTATATTATAATGCTTATAATATATTGCAAAATTCTCTGATACTACTAGAACTGAATGTTATAAGGCCCCTAGTTTCTGCTAATGTTGAATCTGCTAGACCTTACAGGCTCTAAATGAGTTCAACCTATTGTATTTTGATGGACTGTTATTGTCCCTGTGAATAAAGAATGAAGTATTTCATAATATAAATAAATAAATGCAGCCACATTATATATAACATTTTTGCAGAGTATGTGTGGCGTGGATAGACATCAGTACACTCAGCTAAGGACTTCTCAGACTTTACTGTATGGCTAATAGTTCAATTAACATTCAAATTAAATGTTTAGTGTAAAAATATGAAATAGTGAAATAAAAGGGAGGGGTGTATTGACTTTGATGGGAGTAAATTAAGCAGAGGATGTGATATTTAGAGTTAGAGTGAGAACGTGTGTGTGCGGTTGGAGAATGAAAAATGAAGCAGCCGCTCAATCTCCACTTTTCAGCAGTTTGGGAGAAAGTCGAAGTTGACTGTCTGTCAGCAGGCTGCATGGGAAGGCAGCGGAGCACAGCTGCAAACACACGTACGGACACACACGCGCGCGCGCGCACACACACACACACACACACACACACACACACACACACACACACACAATGACAAACGGTGGCCGTTCAATCGCTCAAGTCACCAGCCGAAATGTAAGTCACGCTGGCACCTGATTTATAGACTTATGCTTCATGTGCTGCAAAACCACAGGGGCATATTTCACCTGCAAATACAGTGCGACCTCCCCGCGTCAGTCATCCGCTGCATGTCTGCAGAATGAGGGCTGATGGTGTGCTATTACTGCGCGCGCACACACACAAACATAGCTGGTGCTGCAAAGTTTTCCCAGAATATTATTTTTTAAATGTTTTTACATGCAGAGCTGGACTGATCAGTGAAGGGTCATTGGAAGGCACGAATGAGCCCCTGATGCGTAAAAGAACATTTAGCCATTTTTAAGCAAACCAGTTTAGCAAGGGATATAATTTCTGTTATTAAGACTACTGTGATTCTATTGGTAGTTAGATTTTTTAAATAAAATCTTTGGACAAGACGTCCTCTTTTACCATGCAGTTACACAGGATTCGTTTTAAGATAATCGAAGTCAAAGACGCATGAATGAACAGAAATAAATATTTGTACAAATCACCCAGAATTGGTAACGTGATACCAATGTCACTGGATAATATACTGTTGGTAATAAGTTAATGACACACAATGATAAACTGTGACGGGTCACAGAAAACATGTAACCTAACTCTGACACTTAAAACTTTCTTTATTGTAATAAACCCGGGCCCTGATACTGTACGGCCTGCATTACAACCATCTTTTCTCACTCTTTAGGAAACCCTTTTAAATAACGACGATTTAATCGAATTCACTGGAAACAAGTAGGCCGTAGGTCGTTACGCAGTGTAGACCAATCATCCTTTTAATTAGATTTACATTTACCGCTTTTAAGATAAATTTTTATTTTCGTTTCTTTTTGTTTGTACGTTGAGAGAGGTTTTTTTTTACACATATAGACTTGTTGCTGATGTATATTTTCCCTTGGACGGATTACAAAATGCTATAAGGTGTAGTTTATTAATGATTTCATCAAAGGTTAATTGAAGTTGTTTTGAAAGTTGATTTTACTGAGGTATAAAATGTTAGTGATTCCCCTTTTAGGCGTATCAGCATGTTTTAGTGCTATATTATATTATAATTGCCAATGTTATTCTTGGAAAGTATCGCCTAATCCTTGAGGTGGACTGTTGCCGAAGGGTGATGATCATTTCCTAAGGCAAATTAACGCTGTGTTTATCTTCTTCAGCAAAGTAGGTCTTCTTTTTTCTTTTTTTAAAAAAGTAAACTGTTCGTTCCGTCATGATTTGGCACTGCAGCCATCATTGGTCTGGTCCATGTACCAATGGGACTCCAGGACACAAAGGCCGTGGCTCAAAGGCGGCGCAGTCCGCCTGTGAGCCACCTTCCCCGCGTCGCAGCGTCAGGGCCAGCGCGGCGAGAGAGACAGGAGGACAAATGGCTCTCCCCCTGTTGTTTTCACACATGAGGTGGGGGAGTGGGGCCTGTCAAACTGTTTAGAACCTATTGTACGTGCGGCAGTGCGTGTGTATGTGTGTGTATCTGGAAGAGAGAGAGGGAGAGTGACTCCAAGAAAACACCCCACTGAGTTCCCCCCTCAGAGCGAGTACTGCACAGGCGCAGATCGCAGTCGCATCGGTGCTCGCAGAAAGCTGAAAGGCACTAAGGCAGCCGAACCAACAGAGTGCAGCGACACTTCCCAGAGGACGGCCGCCAGAGTCCCGCTCCACAACAGTCGTTTAAAAAAAAAAAAAAAAAGACAGAAAAAAACGTGCAGGCGCCGTGGGAAGGGAAACACCCTGCTGGTCGTAAAGCTGAAGACAGAGCAGCGCTGCAAAAGGGATGGATTTAAGCAGATGACTTACTGCGTGAGGTACAGTGGAGACACGTCAGTGTAAATTGATTATCGGCTGATTATCTGCTTGTTTGTACACAGCGCAGCCTGTGTCAGGCGCGAACGCGTAGGAAGGAGACGGTGCCAGACAGGAGGGCGTTAAAATACAGTGTCATCCTCTGTGAGAGGGGTCAACTGAACTAACACTGCACGACTGTCTGATGTGGAAGGGTTTAGGCTGAAGGGTACAGGGCCCAGCAAGTCAGAATAAAACCGAGGCTGTCGTTTATATTTATTTTTTGTAAGTCTTTAAATTATCTAATAACATCAAAATGAAATAATGCTAAAATCATTTACTGATGCAAGATATATTTATTGTAATTGAAATAATACAACAATTTATAATTAGAACCCTATGTTATGTATACTATCTTACTATTAATTTATAACGTTAATAAAATACTAAAAATAATAATATAATCATTAGTATTAAATACCTTATTTTATTGTTGAAATATTGGCCTGTATATTTGTAAGCAGATGCCAGGTTGAAATAAGAACGTAAAAATTTCAATCAAAATTTTTAAATTAATGTTATAGGAGGATGGTTGTAGGATTTTTCAAGTTCATGTCTTAATTATCTATTTTTTATGTTGGGCAGAATTAGAAAGCCACCTTTCACTGAAGTCACAGTAGGAGTTTCTGGTGAGCAGTGAGCATTGCATTTATCTTTTTAAAATAAAAAAGTTGGTAATGTCAGGAATCAGTCAGATTAAATGACAGGCCTCAGTTTTTAATGTTTTCCATATATTTGATCATTGTTACAGTAAGTAGGCTGCAGCGAATTTTCAGTAAAGTGGATTAAAATGCTGTGAGACTAAGCTGCTGATTAGAGATGTTGAAGCGTGTTTTCGCTTTATTTACATATTTATTGTCAAGTGAGGTTTGCTATTTAGAGCTAAAAGCTATCCCTGTTCCAGGGCCTTCATGCCTCAGAGCTCCGGCTACAAAATGGCGGCAGATTGAAAATTGTTAGGCCTACTTGTAGCTGCCTCAGTAACGCACTTTATTTCATAGACAATATTCATGTTATTTTTTCTTAGCTTTTCTGACTTGTCATTTCAATATTCTGTGCACTACTTTTCTGCAGACCTCTTGATAGAATTTGAACAATGCGGTCAGCACTGAATTTGCTGCATGCTGATGGCGGCCAGACCATGGGATCTTTACCAGCAACGTGGAGAATAACAGAGGAGCATTTCACTAAATTTGTAGTCAAGTGCGCATGCCAGGGACACTTGTGTTTTCCTGAACCATTTCTCAACATGGAAATGCTCAAATTCATCTTCTGTATTTTTCCAGACTTTGCGGATCTGCGTAGGAACATTACTTGCACTTTCTGTCACTGCTGCACAGACATTACGTCTTCTTTTTTTAATGTGTGTTGCAACTTTTTACAAGCAGATTCATTTACAGCAAATATTTCTTGCAGTGCAAACAGCAGAGTTCGCGACTCCCTTGAGGATTTTATTAATTCATCTGATGCCCAGCACTTTGTATTTATTTACTTTGTTCGACAGAGTTGTGAGGTATCAATGTGCCACATAGTAGGAGTGTGCGCCCTAAATGGTTTTCAGGTTTGAATGTTCACAGCGACAAAAACAGAAACAGGGTTCAAGTTCACTGCTCAGTTAAACAGGACCAGTGAAAGGCCCAGGTTCACACTGTAAAAAAAAAAAAAAAGACTCAGACAGTTTCTCTGTCAGCCCTTATCTTTATTAGCTTTCACAGATGTCTCCCTCAGTTTACACTGGACGCTGCCTCTGCTCTTTCATGGCTACGAGAGTGGCCACTCCGTGTTTACAGGCCCACAGCCTCAGCGTCCAATCCTGGGGAAGAAACAACGTTGAGGTTTCAAGAGCAGGGAGAGGAAAGTGACATGTTTAACACTGATAAACTGATATGCTTGACGTATCTTTTTTTTTGTTGCTTCATTTCCATGCAAGATTGGTGGTTAAGATAATTGAAAACAAACATTTTAGGAGAGGGATTAGAACATAGAGTCAGTCAGAAATACAGTAGCTGAAACATGATCTGAAGGACATATTATAGTCAGAACATATGTCGGTTTGAGGACATTTTTAACAGAATGAATAAGTTTGAATATGAAAGTAGAAGAATGTTTTTTTTACCTCTACATTATGGCATTTATGTTCTTTGCATAACCTATGTGCCTACTGTATGTAAGGGCAGAAAAATGTGTAAATGCAGTGATAAAATTGTGGATAGTTTAAATTTAGGTAATAAGATATAAGATATGACCTTGGCCAATTTTACACATATTTAAACAAATTATTATTACGAGTTAGTGCTGCATATGAAGGGAGTAAAATGGAATTGGAAAGAATATTAAATATTATTTAAACCAATACAGAGAAATATTTCTCACATGCAGGAAAACACAGAATGCTTTTTAGGCAAATGTAACTTTTTCACTCTCATCATTATTAAAGTGATTTACACATAATTCAGAATTTTTGTCATTTAGCTGAGTGTAGGTTAATATTGAATTTGTCGACTAAGAGGTTCACAGTTCATACTTACGCTAATATACGGTTAATAACACCTCAAATTAGTTTGAAAGGAGCACTCCAACATAGTATGGCCAGTGTAAAGGCTATAAACAGCACATGTGCATTTGACCAGCGCTTGACAGCAGTGAGGTGACCAGTCGGGCATTTTCTACGGTTACTATGGTATTATGGGATCCACAACATGTATAATTTGCCTTGCTGAATCTGCATTATATCTGAAAAATGTTCAATGCCAGCTATTATGTACAGCAGACATTTCTCTCTGCTGTCAAAGATACTCATTGATAGGTATGACAGCTGGGTATTTTTCTAATCCTGCAGAGATGCTGCAGGACAAGGCTTCAGCTGTGACGGATGAATGTATGAGCCGGGTCCAAACCGACACGGAGACAGATGTCCTTCCAGACCAGTCGCAACTGGGCCTATCCACAGCTTCCGCCATTCCCAGCTCCAATGAGCCTGACCAGGTACACATGGAGACGTAGCATGTTACCCTGTATGACTACAATTCGTAGACTGTCAACTCATGAAGGAATCATTCTCTAGATTGTCAGTACTTCATTACATGGAACGATTGGTAATTGGGATTTTTAAATCACAAAAAGTGAAGGAGATGGAAATAATTTTGGTTTGATGAATATTTTTAAAATGATAAATGTTCCTCTCTCCCAGAAATTTAAATATTTCAATAAAACTCAGCAAAATGCTGGAGTGGATTTTTGATGTGTCATAAACAGCAGGTGATGATTTTAAGATGCTCAGTTATATGCAGATATTTTTAAATTAGATTTTTCTTGATGCATTATTTCTAACAGGTTTTGTTGAGTCTAACGGTGATTTCCGCTCTCTTTCTCAGAGCATTGAGAACATTAAGGTCATCCTTCACGAGAGGGAACTGTGGAAGAAGTTCCATGAGGCTGGTACAGAGATGATCATTACTAAAGCAGGCAGGTTCGTAAAGCAGCACGCCATCTCTCTATAGGCAGATAGACTGGTAAGCCATTAGTCAACATTTTTCAGCTCCTGCTTCAATTCAAATTTTGTATTTATAATTTTTCTTATCCATCACTACTAAGTAATGTTTTGCATGTAGATGGGAAAGAAGTAATAGAAATCTGTGTCCCTGAGTGCCTCCGTGGTAGCACATCTGACCCCTTAATTCCATTATTAAAGCTTACCTTGATAATTAATGGAAGAAGAAGTATGCAAACCCTTCACTTGAGTAAAATTAGCAACAACACACTGTAAAAAATCGTGCTACATGTTAAAGCAGGGACCGTTAAAATTTTACCTTATTATGCTTATTAAGCCCTTTTCCGTGTTCTATAATTATATATTCTATTGTATCATTTAATTGAGAATGAACCGTTCTCCTCAGAATGGACCTATTTGAGTAAATATACTTAGTTACACTACTCATTAGGCAATTAACACATCTTTTTAACTCTTCAAAATCTGGATTCTCTTCAAAGTTTCTCGAAACACCATGATGCGTTTCAACATTAATACCAGAGTTTACTGATCATAAATAGTGATTAAGTGACTCTGTCCTGAAAGAAAACACTTCCAATGGTTTTTCACCAAGATGCCAAAAGCAGCTTGGAACATTTTGTAGGTTATAGCTTGTTAGTCATACAACATTTTAAAAGCAGTTTATATTCCACAGAACAAAACCATAAAGTCAGATACATTTAATTAATCATTTCATTGCATACAATGAGTATCATACCTTTCTGTGACCAGCTTTTTAGACAGCTAATAGTAACATATGGCAGTTATAACATTGTCTTTTAGGGAAAGACAGGACGTTCCAGCAGCAGTGACTACATAATTGAAAACACAAATGACTGTTCGGCTTGTTGGATTTAATGCGACCTGAGGATTAGATAGTGGGGCCTTTGGACATTAACCAGAGAATGAGTACACTCTCAAATCAACCTCCACCTCTCTTTCCTCATGGGACGTTTTTTTTGTGTTTTTTTTCCATAAAAAAATGTAAAAGGTCACCACATTTTTTCTTTAATGCTGCATAACTGTGAGAGATGGGCTTTCCCTTGTCCAGCTGATAAAGTGGGCCCTCAATCCTTAAAGCCCTTTGAAGGGCTGTGCAGTGGTTTAGCTATGCAGCTGTGCTGGGAACCTGTCTGGTTTTACCTACAGTCAGTCTGCAGCAGACACAGCACAGGTCACAACAGAAACTGGCTTTATCCTTCAGAGGCAGTGGCTCTGAAGACCAGCTCACTATAGATGATATCAAACCAGACTAAATTATTCAAGTATGTTATGAATAGTGTATGTCAAGCCACTCACCTTGTTATCCTGCCAGAAGTTATTTGCTAACGTTGAAAGTGGTTACACCAAACGAGCATGTTGTAGCAGCCCAGTAAAACATGGCATAGCAGTGCATTACATTTGGTATTTGGGCATTTGGGCAGGTGTCAATTATTGATTACTAATCAGAAAAGAAAATGAAAAAAATAATAGTAATAAAACTAATAAGATCTCAACCAGGCTCAGGTTATCTCTCGGCACACTCAGTAACAGTAAAGTAATCCCTGATAAATTCATTGATTAATTCTGTCAAATCTACGATGTCACCCAGGCCAACAGTGACAAGACTGTCCCGTAATCACAGCCAGGTGATAAATCATTAAAACAGAGGGCAAGTTCTTCCTGTGTGTGTGTGTGTGTGTGTGTGTGTGTGTGTGTGTCGTAAGAGAGAAAATATTACAAAGATACATACAGTACCACCTTTGAAACCATGCCAAAAATGCTATATATATATATATATATATATATGCTATAAACAGTGTTACATTGAAGTACATTCTAAAATTTTGACCTGACACTAGCGCTGTACGAAAGGACAAGAGATCACCAAAGTTATTATATTTAATCCTGTGGGGTCATATCTGGACCAAATGTCATGGCAATCCATTCAGTTCAAAGGATATTCCAGTACTGATTGAAGTGGCAGACCAACCAAGAGCCATGATGCTAACATGCCTAAAAATCTTGCAATTCACTTCAATAGGTAAACAAATCCTTGCTTGTCTTTTCACGACACTTCTGTCCTCTTTAATTTTTCAAAACTGCATACTACTAAAGCATTAGTTTTGTGTAGAGGTAAAGAGTTGTGTAGTTTCAATTATTTGTCAATAATCTTGCAACTGTGCTAAGCACATTCTGAGCACAGGCATGGATAACATTGCAGAAACAAGGACGTGTTCAACAACTTTCTGATCTCTGGCTCATTTGTCCTGTACGTACAACTGTACAGCTGTGGCTGACAAACAGACACGATGGGTAAAATAATGCAACCAACCAACAATCAAGAAGGTAGAAAGGGATCCACCATGTCGCTGGAAAAGATCTTTGGTCTATAAAACATAAGAAGATTGTGTCTGTGACTGAGCCTTTCTGTGTGGAGTGGAAAGGTCAAGGGTCAGTGGAGAAAGTGTGAAAACGGGGGAGAGTGATGGCCAGGCTGAAGTGGCAGCGCAGATCTGCAGGGTGGCGCGAGCAGAAAGCCTGCGAGAGTGAGGGGTGAAGTGGAAATGAAGTAACCGTGTCAAAATGTTAAGTGTTACGTGTATCAATTTAAACACCTCATGATAAATTGACTGTAAGTTAAAACTGCGGGCAGTCAGAATTAACATTGTTTTGTGATGTTTTCAACCGTGTTTGAAGGCCGCTCCAATTCTTCTGAACAAAAGTCCTAAAACACAGCAGACTTTTAACAGATTGTGACCTAATTATAAACTAGGTGTTCTTCCTGTCACACACAGTAGATTTAAACAATTAGATAAAGAGTTGAAAGCGCTTTCCATTTGGTTATGAAATATATGCAGAGGTGTGAAAGATGAATGAAAGTTTCCCGTTTGGTTCCAACAAATCAATCAAGCTAAAAATACCCAATTAAAGAGGATTCCATATTAAAAACTGAAGGTCTTGACAGCACCACAATACAAATCTAAAGGTAAATTGTTATGCTATCACTGGGGGATACAGTTGTTTTTCTAAGAGTGGGTGGAAGGACTGACCGCGGGTTCTTAGGGCTGTATACACAATTCATTTCCGAAAGTGAGTGCCTTCCATAATATGTACTCTTTTCCATTTATTAACTGTCCACCTTTAGTAAGTGGCACTTCCATTAAATTAGTTTTCAAATAAAGATATAAAACTATGTAAAAAAAACAAGCAAAAAAAACGCCCCTTGATATAATAGAACAGAACAGTTCTGATAATTTCATTACAGGGCACATATATGTTAAAAGGTTTACAATTTTATACAATGAGCAATTCATATAGAAATTTTACTGCAAAACTGACTAAAAGAAACATGAAAACCGGCAACCCTTTTCATCATGTTCTTCAAAAAAGGGTTGCCCTGGAATGAAAGTAAGTTTGGGATCCACTGCTGTAACATGTAAGTTCAGAGGCGGCACGCAAGGAGATACAGATACAGAACAACCAGGCTGTCACCCAGGGGATCCCACATTTTCCCAACACTCTGAGATGAAACTAGCTCAGTCCACTCCCATGCAGCACCTAGCCGAGCCTGGACGACTTGTTATTGTGAGTGTCATTGTCCAGGCATAATCCTCCCTCTTCAAAGCACCCAGTGCAGCTCTTCCCTCACTCTGCCTCATTGTACACAGCCCGTCAAGAGAGCAGCGGCCGCTTGATAAGAGGAATCCGGCGCCCACAACAGGCCGAGTCTGCTAGGTTGTAGCGCTTCATCATCCCCCCCACCCCCCAACTCCTTTTGATCTCACTTTGGTACTGGAGATTCCCAGAGAGGGAATGGATCACTGGACGACCTAAACATGTGGGAATGTTAAGAGAAACAGCTGGCACAGAAACACACACACACACACCCTGACACTGATATCATACATACACTCTCCACCTTCCATTTCTCATGCTCCCCTTAAACTCACTCACTTAGTCACACTACCATATGTGTATACAGAATACGTGTGTGTACATACACAGACACACGTATACATACATGTGCGCATGCACGCACACATACACACACACATATATATATATATATGTAAGGAAGCAGAAGAGCGGTTCTTCCTCAGGTGACTGAGAATTTCAATGTAATTACAATGTAGGATGTGGTTAGGGTGCCAGCAAGAACAGTGCATCCCCTGTTACACAGAGAAGGATATTAGAGCAGGGTTGCTGTGCATAAACCCTCATTATAAAGATGAATGCACATTCTAGAGCATGGTCACCATGGTCAAAACATAGGCACCGGTCGGCAGAGATGTGGAAAAATGTGATATGCTCTGTGACATATTTGCCGTGTGCTCGGCAAGTGGGTGAGCATGTGTGGCATAGACCAGCAGAATGGCACAGGCCTGAATTGCTTGACCCCTAAAGCAAGGCGATTCACTGGCTCTGATATGCTGCGCCAGGCATTTTGCTGGCATGGTCGGAGAGAAGGGTCACTGCAAATCAATTGAGAGTTGTTCTGAGTGATCACTTTCATCCAGTGATGGAATGTGTGTTTTTTCTCTGGCGAGAGTGGTTTCTTCCAGGATGACAGTGCCCCTAACCATAGAATAAGAGGGGTCAATGAACTAGTGAGCTTGGTGAGCACAGTGCTGGATGGTAAACATAGTTCAAAATTAGTGGGCTTTTTGGCTGAATTTGCAAAACATGTGACAGCACTGTAGGAACCGGCTAAATTAGAATCTCTACAGAACCAAGACATGTTTCTACTCCACACCATCCATTTGTGTACAAGACTGCCGTGCATCCATTTTTATCTGTCTGGTGGGACAGACTCGTATGAAGCAGCCAGCGTAGTCCTTCACAAGGTAGTTATAGTCACACAAATCTGAGGGCCACATGTGTTGACACAGGCCTCCAACTGCTCCGTCTGTACGGTGTGAGTGGAGCCAGAGATGAGCAGAAGTCTGTTTTGAATGTTCCTCTAGGATTAACCCATCTTTCAGTGAGGATGATACCAGGACTGATCTCTTCTAATGATTGGATTTGAAGCCTAAGAGAGAGATTTAAATTACCTGCCCTCAACCCCCCCTTCTCTCTCTCTCTCTCTCTCTCTGTCTTTCTCTCTCGCTTATGCAAGGGAGTATTTACAGTAACATGATCAGATGGTGTCAGCACTATGACCCTTTGAAGAGAGATATTTGCACCAGGCAGTAAGTATGGAGATAGGGGGCTTCAGTGCCACACCACCTTCCCAGAAAGCATGCAAAGCTTACATAAGTGTGCGCTCCAGTGTTTAAACTCGTTGCGATGGGCAGCCCCAACAGATAAACTGCCGGCCTTTTTGACTGTAGCCTCTTGAGCAATGACAAGTCGGCTGTCTAAACCGTTGTCTGATCTGGGGTGCCATTAAAAACCACTTAGGGCTTTATAAGGAGGCACAGAGCCCTTTGCGAAATTTCCTTTAGTGCACATGGGATGAAAAAGTTTTTGGTTTCCCAGAAAGGGGTCAGGAAAGGTATCTCCCTTCATGTGTTTTATGGCCTTGACTGCTATATTAGCATATTTTGTCTTTTGTCTGGAGGCATTTAAAAGATGAAAGATGGATACGTTTTATGGTGTCTCAGTATTACAATTATGAGAGAGTTTCAGTCTTCTCCCAAATGAATGCCTGTGGAGAGACAAATTATTACCAGGCCACAAATTTCAAGATTTTTATAATAAGGACAAGTCAAGGGAAGCTTTGGCAAGTGGTTTCTATTCTTTAATTTGCTCAGTGGGATTATCTGTGTAGATGTGCAGAAGTAGGTTTCATCAAATTAATGTTCAGGTTAAGGGTATTTCAGGGTTCAAAGAAGGCAGCTTCTCACCCCGCCCATCTCTCAGTCCTATGATCTCCTTGGGACCTTGCTCATCTCAGTCCCTTCAGAACATCAGTGAGCTGCTGTCAGTAAGCTAATCGGATCTTGATCTGCACCAACCGTGACGATACTGCACTTATCCTACACACATACACAATGGACCACGAGATCCTTTTTTAAGAAGATGGCCAGTGCAGATTACAATGTGCAGACCTTTGATAAAAGCAGACTTCTGTTACACCTTGAAATTGGTTGCAAGTGAAAAGGTCTTCATCAAAACCCTATCAAAGTTTCCTAACCTCACCAACATCTGTTTGTCAATAAGAACTTATGTTTACTGTACCACATATTAGGCTAATCAATCAAAACTCAGTGAGAAGCTCTGTGACTATATCAAGGGTAACAAATATTTATTGAATTGTATGGCTGGGAGCAGTTCCTTTTTCAGAATATCACACTCTTATAAATCACAGCCAAACAAATGCAATATTCTCTAACAGCTTCCCTGTATAATCCTTTAACAGGAGGATGTTCCCCAGCTACAAGGTCAAAGTGACCGGGATGAACCCCAAAACCAAGTACATCCTACTAATTGACATTGTCCCCGCTGATGACCATCGCTACAAGTTCTGTGATAACAAGTGGTAAGTATGTAAGATCAGAAGTCAACTAAGGGTCACCCCAGAGCCTTTAAATTAAATTTGATTCTAATTCAAATATCAGTAGAAAAAAAAAGAGAGAGAGAGAGAGAGAAAAGAAGTCACACATGTTCACAATCTACATTATGAATTTTTCTTACAAATGAAAAGTTGAATTTATAAACAATCAGTCCAATATGGTCAAGGGTTTTGCTAATACAGTCATACTTGGGTCTGGTATGACCAGTAGCTGGTGGCTAATGTCAGCGTATTGTTGTGTAACTGACATGATGCATGCAGATCGTGAAAGGCAGACATAGAGGAGCAATGAAGGGATTTCTATAACAAACAAAACATACTTAACAAGTAACAAAAAGCAAGCAAAAGCAAACACCTTGCAGACACCGAAACCAAGAAAATCCAAACAGAGAGACCAGAGAACTTAAGGGAGCAAAACAGAGACAGCAGACAAACCAACAAAGCCATGCAGCAAGACCAAGGCTATATATACACACACCAGGGAGGTAGGGATAATGAGACACAGGTGGAACACATTTGGGTTGGGCAGGCAATCAAAACCAGGAAGTAAAACAGTACAAGACACCCTAGGAAATCATTACCCAAATAATACAATCAATACAATCCCAAAAGAAAACCAAGACTCTCTATATCTATGTAGATTCTCAGTCATCCAGGTCCAGGAACCAAGGATGTTGTCTTTCACATCTTCGCATGTGAACTTGATGTTCTTGTCCACAGCATTGATGTGGTCAGTAAAGGCATTGATCTCCTGGGTTTTGATGTGTCGTCCACATATCTGAACCAGTGAGTAGGAGCTCTGGCCATGTAGGAGAGTAGAGCTCTGCTCTCCACCTCCTCCATGTAAAGGTTTGCCACTATGGGAGACACAGGGGAGCCCATTGCACAACCTTCTGTCAAAGCATTGTTGAATTGGAAGTACGTGGTGGTGGGGCACAGGTCCAGAAGGGCTGAAGAAGCCTCTTGGATGAGAGGCGAAAGGTTTTCTTGAAAAATCTCAAGTCCAGTTTTCTTATGGAACTCTCAACCAAGACTCTCTATGCGAGTCTCTGGAGGAAAGCCATGACACTGTTAGGCTTCAGCATAGCGACAGATAAAAGAGGTGATATGTAGGTGATAGGAGGTGAAGCAGGAGTGTTTTTTGCTGTTTCCTGCTTGCTATCCATTCCACTCACGGTCAGTGATGTATATCAACTGACTCAAGAGAAACTGTATGTAGTACAAGTACAAGTAATGTGCCATTAACTTGTATTTGTCACTTGCGTCTGCCATTGTAAAAGGACTGTGGTACACAGCAAATTCAAATAGAGACCAAGCCAGACAGACAGACAATAATGCCAAAGAATTAACCAAAGATTCATTTTTTAAAAAAACATCTGAAAATCCACATCCCAGAAGAAAAAAGAAATGATTGTCAGGAAAATGATAGTAGACTAAGCTTCTAAAATATTTGTTTGTTTTAATTTTTGATTTATTTTACTTTTTTAAATATTGGCTGTAGCTCCTTACTGCAGAGCTCTGGCAACATTGTGCATGCTTGTGACAGAGAAAAAAAAGATGCTGGATTGGACTCCTGATATTTCTCCAGTTGACCCTGTATCTAGTGGTGATAACAATGCAATCATCCACTCAGTAGTATGCCGTAAGAGCTGGCACCACCTCACATTCAGGGGTGGACAAAAAAAATGCCAGGAAAAGCTGAAAAAGATCACAAAATCTAAAGCAGAAAAGTATAATTTTACAGCCACTGGTTTCTGATGTCGTGGCATGGCCTGCTGTTGGTGGGTTCTGGTGTTCCTCAGCAACACCTTGGAGAGGCATGATTAGTAATGGTGTTTGAGCAGAGGCCACTGCCTTCCAGTCGAAGGGATTTAATACTGTGAGGGTTGAAAGCAGTGCCTTTTTAATCCTGGAAAAAAATGTGGTAAAGGAGACTGATGTACTCCATGCTCTTTAAAGCAATTACAGCAGTTGCAAACACAAATACATATGAATTTGTTATTTCTGTCTCTGTCTCAGTCTGCTGCATGTCTCTCCATCTGTTTTTAGGATGGTGGCTGGAAAGGCGGAACCAGCAATGCCAGGGAGACTCTATGTGCACCCAGATTCCCCTGCAACAGGAGCTCACTGGATGAGGCAGTTGGTATCATTTCAGAAACTCAAGCTAACAAACAATCACCTGGACCCTTTTGGGCATGTGAGTACCTAGTAGTAGTATCAGAAATCAGTGGCCTACACAATATGGTGTACAAAGTGTACAAATAAATGATGAGTGAAGTGGTGATGATCTAACCTATATTAAACTGTATGTAAACTAGTCTAAATCAACACATAATGCAGTTCATAATCAGGTTTCAACAGGTGAAGTCCTTTTTGCATTGGGGTAAAGAAAAAAACATCTTAAACATACACTTATTTGTAATATTTCTTCCAGTTCCAAAATAATTCACTGATTTTTTTTACTGTCCTTGTAGGGAAAACAACTCCAAAAGTCCATTGTAAAATTTCATGACAAATAATGAATCATCATCTCACCCAGTGCAGCTTATGTGAAATATAAATATCAATAACAGAAAAATCAAAAAGCTGCTTTTCACAGGCTGATTTCTGAAAGGAAACGCAAGAAAATGAGGGTGTGCACGACAGAGAATGTGGAGGGAATAAGAGAGAGAGAGAGAGAGAGAGAGAGAGAGAGAGAGAGAGAGAGGTGAAGAGTGTGACTGTGGCAGCACTCCCCGGGGGGACTCTGGGATAACTTGTCTGAAGCCATCCCATCAATGGGCGGGCTCATTAGGTTCATAACCTCTCAGATCAGTGGCGGGGCCTGCTGTCAGGTTGAGTTGGGCGCCTGGCCAGTGATAAGGGCGAGTAATGAGAACAGAGTGAGTTAGAGGCCAAGCAGAGCCCAGATGACGCGCAGACCAGAAGGTGTGTAGAAGGGCAGTGCTTCTAGAAAGGGTGAAGGGACTCCCCTTTCAGTATTAGTTATATTAATGCATTATTAGTCCTGAAATACAGAAATATTTATTAAAATGTATTAATGACTAATTTATCCATTGTTCTTACTCTTCTTTTCGGTTCAGTTCAGAGTTCAGTACCAATTGCAAATTTTCTGTAACAATTACAAACAAACAAAACCAAAAAAAAGGCATCATGTAAATGTTTCAAGATCTGTGGTCTACACAGACTAATATTTCTCAGGTTCTTCAAAACAATTGGTCTTTGACCCTTAGCAGTCAAAACTACCTGTTGTTAACCAAACAGATATTCTATGATCTACGCTTCAGTAATTGGTTGGTATAAGAACAGTTTAAATTAACCCATATTTTATCATTGCCTTTTCCCAGAATTTCCCAACTTGGGATCAATAAAGTATCTATCTATCTAAACTCAACCAAGAGTTTTAGCTGGCTAATTCTAGCCAGTTTTTATAATTCCAATTATTCCCTAACTTTAACCATGCAGCAGGTGCCATGCAAAAAATACAAAAAAATGTTGGCAATAAACACAATCTTGGGTTTTGTAGATATGGGTCATTATGTGCTATGGTAATAAAACAATGCATATTGTCCTTTCAAGAACTCATCCCAGGCACATATGAGTGAAAGCAAATACATGTCTGGACATTTTTATATCAAGGGAGATGAAAGCAAATGCCTTCTTTAGCCCTTCAGTGATCTGAGGAAGGCTTCCCATGATAACTGCATTGAGACAGTCACCCAAGAGTCTCCGGTATCACCCTCAGACAGCAGTCAGACAAGAGAGCAGACAAAGGTCAGCAGAGAGCCTCTGGTGAACCCACCAATAGCTTATCTCTGTCTCCAGCCTGCCTCAGCAACAGAGGCATGTGAGTGTGGGGCCATTCGGTGTTCAACCTGAGCCTAGCTCCCTGTGCCCTCTTCAACCTCTGTCTCTCGTTGGGAGCCCCCTGGAGGAGAAGACTCCTCAAGAGAGTGTCTGGTAAATGAGGAGGGGAGCGGAGTCTGATGTTTATTGGCCCTGACAGAGCTGGACTAGTGATGACCCCGCTGTACTGTTGCTAACGCTTCACTGGGCACAGCACCAGGCTGTGGTGAGTGGATTGATGGTAGCGAGCCGACCTGCTGCCACCAAAACAACCTAAAAATTGGGTGAATTCAACACATGCTACCCGCTTTACTGAAACATAACATTCAGATTCCACATCAAGTGTGTTGGAGCTGAAAGACGCTGAGAAACTGTTCAAGGAATTCATTAATACTAACAACTTTGCACTTGAAAAGCTTTATTTTCATAAGGAATTCAGCAGAGAATGGATGGGAAAAGATTATGCTAACTATTTAGCTAATAATAATATCAAAAAAGGCATAGACTTACTCATTAAATATTCATTACAAGTCTTATGGCATGATTACAGTCTCAGACTGGTTCTAAGTTCAGAAGCTGTTGCATTTACAATGCATTCAAAAAGTATTAAAACCCCTTCAATTTTTTCAGCCTGATGCTAAAATCATTCATATTATTTTTGTTCCACCTCTATCTACACTCAATTCCCCATAATGACTAAGCAAAAACTAAAATATTTATTGATATAACTATTCAGACACTTTGCTGTGACACCAGCTCAGGTGCCTCCCAGTTCTCGTGATCATCTTTGAGATGTTTCTACACCTTTACAGAAATCCACCTGTGCTCAATTCAGTTGATTGGATGAGATATGGAAAGGCACAAAGCTGCCTGTATAGGGTCTGACAGTTGATGATGGATATTTTAGAGCAAAGACCAAGCCATGACGTAGAAGAAACTACCTGCAGAGCTGGCTGACCAGCCAGACTGAGTGATCAAGGGAGAGGGGCCTTGATAAGAGAGGTGAACCAGAAAGTAATGGTCACTCTGCATGAGCACCAGAGATCCTGTGCAGAGGTGGGAGAAGCTTCCTACAACCATCAGTCCACAAATCTGGGTTTTATGTCCAGAGTGTCCAGAGGTCTCTCCTCAGTGAAAGACAAAATGAAGCCCAGTTGGAGTTTGCAAAACAGCCACTACAGGACTCTCACACCTTGAGGAAGGATGATGATGGCAGCAACAGGGACATCGCGATTGATCAAGGTTGAGTGAAAGTTAAATGGACCAAAGGAAAGTACATAAAATGTAAATACGTAAGAGATAGCCCTAATGAAAACCTGTTCCAGAGTGCTCAGGACCTCAGACTGGGTCAAAGGTTCACCTTCCATCAGGACAGTGACCCTAATTGCACAGCCAAGATGACACAGGAGGGGCTTAGGAACAACGCTGTGAATCTCCCTGAGTGGCTTAACCAGAGCCCTGACTTAATTCCAATCAAACATCTCTGGGTGTAAATTGGTTGTCCCCATCCAACCTGCTTGTGAGGATCTGCAGAGAACAATGGCAGAAATCCCCAAATCCAGGTTTGCAGATCTCACACCAAAGAAGACTGGAGGATTGCTTCAAATAAGTACTGAGTAAAGGCCCTACATTTTGCAACACATCAAAATGTGAAAAAAGTGAACGTCTGAATACTTTTTGAATGCACTGTACCTATGATTGAGACATAAGGCATATTCACAGGGATGAAATGATTTGAAAGTGGCTGAAACATTCTGCTGATATAATAAGGAGCATCACCCCAACAAGTGCTGAGAATGAAGATAGTCGTCAAAAATTAATACCAAATGAATTTTTGCTGTTTGTTTACACCCCTGATAAATACCCCAAAAGTGTAGTATGTAGCATGGAAATATTATTTAGTGTCCACCTTAAGTACAATGTCATACTTGAAAATATGAAATATGGTCTTGTCACTGTTTGCTCAGTAGCTAACAGGAAATGGGAAAGCTTAACTTATATCCAATATTCATTTTACCAGCTGCAGCTGTGTTTTCCATTGAGTGACACTGGTAAGAAAAGAGTCTTGAGCTGTTCTTGTACTGATATTGTGCAGCTCATTTTTCACGACTTTTTGGCAGCCTCTGTAGGAAGGAGTGTTGTTCATTTGAAACGAGGTGATCCATTGATTCAACACGTATAAAAGTAAAGTCCAAAAAATGTTAAAGGTCAGGCCTGTGACATCTTCAGCCTGACTGATGTAACTGAATGACTGCCTGTTGTTTCCTCAGCAGTGTTGCCTGACAGTGGGTCATCAGGGACTTTAAAACTGTAATAAAAACTGTTTATTTTCCCTTTCAGCCAGCTGACACTGTCATTTACTTTGCCAGCGAGGAGTGACTAAATACACAAATAAAAAGGGGAATTAATTTATTAATCCTTACTGCAGCTTCTATGAGCCACGCTACAATGGCTGTTATTAGAGTGTTGTTGCTGCACTACTGTGAAGTAAAGTGTTTCCCTCTCTTCTCCTTCCTAGATCATCCTGAACTCGATGCACAAGTACCAGCCCCGACTCCACATAGTCAAAGCCGATGAGAACAACGCCTTTGGTTCCAAGAACACTGCCTACTGTACTCATGTCTTTCATGAGACAGCCTTCATCTCTGTAACCTCTTATCAAAACCACAAGGTACAGCAGCCAATGACTATACAATAAGTATCACAAAACTAAAATCTATTTTTAAAAATATAATATTTTTTGGCACTTCTTCTGTGTCACTCTCACACTGTGGATTGATGAAATTGAAATGAAGCAAATCCTGTGAGCTTGTTCAGGCAGCCCAACTTGAGTCTGCTTCTGCACTCACATGACTCCCCTCACTGCAACATATATCTAACATACCCTTTGCCTGTGGTTTCGTTTATACCAAAGAATGAGAGCTTTAATGAAATGTTATTTCCTCAGATCACCCAGCTGAAAATAGAGAACAATCCATTTGCCAAGGGATTCCGAGGTAGTGAAGAAGGAGATCTGCGCGTTTCAAGACTACCGGGGTATGTTTACACAAAAAAAGGAACCGGCAAAGTAAAACTCATCATCGAGAATCATCCAGCACACTGGAATACTCTCATAAACTTGAATTACTATATATAAATGAGCTTTACAGGAGTTTATTTGACAAACTGACTCTGTTTCTCTTCTATGCTGATGTATAGGAAAGAATATCCGGTGATTTCAAAGAACATGGTTCGCCAGAGGCTCATCTCCTCACATAGTCACCTTGCAGGGAAGCTTGGTGCAGGAGTTCTAACGGGGCACCATCAAGTCCTGTCCCCTTATCAGTATGAGACTGGGGTTCCCGTGTCTAACTCGGACCCCCAAGATCCCATCTCAAGCCACTTCCCTCAAAGCAGAGATCCCAGCCTTCTGTACCACTGCTTCAAACACAGAGGTATGTTCTCAGCCATCATTCAGCTTTGGCACAGAACTATACACAATGCAGCACAGTAAGATTTCTTTTCATTTTGAAACCAGTGCAGCTAACAATATCACTTTGCAGATAATACCCGACACCTTGAGCTTGGATGTAAGCGACCATATCTGGAGACATCTTCTGCGGGCTCAGAGGAGCACTACTTTCGTTCAGCTCCCTCCTATGAATCATCCCTTCTGTCTCATCCATACTGCACCGAGGCCATCAGCTCGAGAGAAGCTTGTATGTATGGCAGTATAGAAACAGAGTCTGGATCTGGGGCAGGGGACACGGATGATCTGACCAACTCCCCTTCAATAAATTGCAACATGTGGGCTACAATGCAGCCCTACCCTCGCTATAGTGTGGAGGGGGTCCCGTACCAGCCCTTCACGGCTCACTTCTCCAACGCTGCCACGGTCACCCCTGTGGTGCCACACCCCACATCATCCATGGTGTCAAGGTCACAGGGTGACTTGGGCGTCTACAGCTCTGCTTCAGTCCAGCGTGGTCTGCCCATCATACCTCCGTCCTCCTCCTCTTCATCATGTTCTCCGGCCATTCCAGGTTCCAGAGAAAGGCCGAGCCATCCATCTCTGTACCATAAGAAGCCAGGGTCGCCGCTCCGATCTCACAGGGATTTCTCAGCCTATCCCACGCAAGGCACTATTTCCATCCGGGATCCATCCTATCAGTACCAAGTGGGGCTGAGCGGTGCAGGGACTCACTGGACTGACAGCTAATGTGGACCACTATCAAAACCAGTTTTGTCCAACATACAAGTCCAAAATTAGCCAAGGTTTCCACTCCACTGCCAATGCAAAGCAATAGTAGTGAACTACAGTCAGAGTCATGGCCATATTGAACTTATTTCCATGGATTCTCACTCAAGCAACGGTGACATACAACGCTGTATCTGGTGAACAGTGGCTGACCTCCTCTTTTAGATGAGTACAATAAACCAGTGATCAGAAACAGTAAGGTGGTTCTCTTTCACACACACTGAAATGCAAAGTATAGATTTGATCAGCACGTGAAATACAGTATGTCAGGGAACAGACTTACTACTATCTCAACAGTCCTGGTTAGCTGATCTGAAACCACAACAAAGGTAACTGGGGATTCAAAAAATATATATGACTAAGGGAAAATTAGCATAAGTCATTCTTTCTCTCGAGGGCCATACTTTTATATAAATTTTATAGCCTTGCAAGGAAAACAGAGGACTGAAAGTTTTATCACTTCATATAGTGCTGTGCCTACGCAGACCAAGTTCAAAGGATGAAGCTGACATTATTATGCTTTTGCTGTTGTCAACAAATGTCATGAAATGTTTTAGTCCGTCTCTCAACACTTTATGAGTTCCCAACCCTCTGTGCCGCTCACTGTTCCAAGCCCAGTGGTTCCCACTGTATATTTATATCTTTGTAAATACTATATATAGTTTCTTTTTTTTTTTTTTTTTTTTAAACAAAAGGTTCACTCTTCATCTCGGACAGTTGGACAATGTAGTTCATAGGAAATTTTACTCAAACAGTAATTAGTGTATTTGCTGGGGGCTATTTTGAGCAGAATTTTAGTGAAGCAAACTTCATAACTTGCTTCAGGCAGTCAACCCGAGCATTCAGTTTCACCACATGGCGTACTCCCCTTCTTGCAATGTATATCAGCTGCACCCTTTTGATTATGGCAGCATACTCACTCTTTTGCTGGCCTAGCTGTAGCCATGCAGCTCACCAGAAATCCACTTTATGCTACTGCTCCCGCCTGCCCTCTTTTGCAAAGTTTGCTTCATTGTAGGGAGTGACGTGGACAGAGCCTTGATGGAAAATATCAATGCTGGATGTATTCTACATCCACATAACTAGGCCTGATTTGCAATAAATTACAGTGGCTGTGTTCGTGGTTAGGTTGTGACAGGTTTACTGTCAATAAATTTGGAGGTGGACCCAGAGTGCAGACGCAAAAGATTTATTCACAAAAGGAGGAATTCAGCAGTCTTTTCAATTGTTAGTCCACAGGAAAACCATCAAAAAATTTAGAGCCAGACTCAGTGGTCACTAGTAATGAGACTCAAATGGGGGGTAACAAAAATCAGAAGTTCAGTGAAACAAAACTGGCATGGAATACAAAGACCAGCAGCAATACAGAAAATCCAAAAACAACACAAAGCAAGGCAAATCAAAACTTACAAAACCCAGGGGAGAGATGTAAACACGAGAACCGAGCAAATAGATTGTACCCAACAGAAAAGGTGATGCAATACTATGGCAGGACAAATGAGCAGGCACAAACTGCGGGCAAAAATAGATGAACTGACAAACACAACCGGAAAGACCACGACCATATTTTTACACACCAGTGAGAGAGAGATAGCATGGCACAGGTGGCACACATTAGGGCGGCCAGACAATCAACCACATGAAGTCAATAAACCAAAGAGGCATTCTGCTCTAACTACAAATAAAACAGGAAACAAAAACGAAAACAGCAGAAGAATGTCCACAATTTAAACTAGAGTCCTATTCATTTTCAGGGGAAGACCATGACAGGTACAGTACCTGGGCAACAGTGTGGCTGATCAATGCGCAGTATAGTTTCCTTGTTGGTTTGGGTCTTTTCATATGATTTGTTGACAATGAGAAAAATATGGAAAATATGGCCGGGAAAGCCCGATTACAGCCGAGGTCCTTTGAATTATTCACATGCCAAAATGAGATTTGCGACACCGTGATGGGTAAAGTAAAAGTATGCTACAAAGTTGATCATATCAGAAAATAACAGAGAGAAATTTAAGATCATTGTACTAATATATGCAAAGACATTAAATTAGCAATGAATGTAAGGTAATCTTTTCCAATGGGGTACATATACCACAATCAAATCAAATGAAAGATGCACCACAAAGCTTCCCATTGTAGGATTTGATAGTGTATGGGTCTAATCCAAATACTTTCTATGGTCATTCTAGTTGGGTGTTACGAGCACTCACGTTGAGGAGTCATTCTAGTGTGGCTGGTGGACAAAGCCTGGCTCCAAACTCATAACCCCGATCGATATTCTAGTTAAAGCGGGTCAGCAAGGAACTCTCAGGCGGAACCAGATGGGAGCTTAAAGAACTGTCGTTAAGACATGTTGAGTACCGGAAAAGAGAGCTGCACACAAATCCCATTCCCAAATGACTTTGTTGGGGGACTGCAAATACAAAACAGCCTCAGCAGGCGGGGAAGCTGAAAGAAAAGGCTCTCAGTAGCATTACATGCAGTAGAGTTTGAATTTTTATCGACAAGGAAAGATTATTTGTCAGATATGTTGGTGATTTGCATTGTTCCTTTATTTTGTGTTGTTAACTTCAAGCTAACATTTTTAAATATACTGACATTTTTGCACACCTGATAAATAAACATTTTCATGTCTATAACAATTTTTTTGCCATATTTAATCCAAGACCAGCATTGTAATACTAAACTACATTATTTTATGTAGCATGTGAGAAAACCAGAGTTGCATCCCATCACTGATAAATTATTATTTTCTCCTTAAACCTTTTTAATTAAGCATAACTGTGAACTCTCTCTTACCATAACCAAGTGTTGTAGTTGCCAAACCACACTGTGGCTATAATCCCTGCTTGACCTTAGCCATACCATAGTTATGTAGATATTTTAGAATAAGAAAATTCGAAAAACACTGGCATTGAATGACGTCCAAGACACTGTCACAACAAACTACACACCAAGGTTGCTCACTTGCAAACACACGGTACACCCCTAAAGGAAAAATAGTAAAACTAAAAACCTACACAACATAAATATACCAGTCATAAGCTTTAAATACTAGAACAGTTATTATAGTGTTCTATCAACAAATCTCAAATCACACTGTTAAATAGAACCACCAGGTTTTAAAGTGGGATGAAATGAAAGCTTTGTGTGGGTCTACGCATATAAAGTACAGTATATGTTTGCCTGCGGTCATGGAAACAGTAACCTGCCAAAACTGCATTTAAATACAAACCTCCATTCTTAAATAAACTGGTAAAATGAATGCTAAAAACACATTGAGGATCTATGATGACATAGTTTCCACCCAACAAGCCTTCAAACAACCTCATCGCTGGGGGGTTTTCAGACGCCATGGTCCAAAAGTCTTAAATCCATGAATTTTTTAACTGCTACTTGTATAAAAGACCACCACTTGTCCACTACACGGTGAAACAAAAAGCAGCAATTATGGCAGGGCGTCCAATTGAGAAACTATCAGTAAATGTTGAAAGGGTTTGCAATTAAAAGCGATTTTGTTGAAAGGAATGTGGAGACAGCAGGATGAGTACATCAGCACACAGGGCACTGCTTTCTCTCACACAAAGCTCTTATTAGATCATGAGTTATGCTGATGGCTAGGTCCTGGTTCATGTCAGCACCTCTTTCTCTATCTCTTTCTCAGCTGTCGATGCATTTCAAGGGCTACCACTCAAATCAACAAATCATCAGGCAGCTCTCTTGAAAGGCCAAGCTATAACTTGCCTGATAACGGTGATCAGACATTCATTTAGCTGTCAAAGTACAGTTTCGGTCCGCAGTGTTAATCTCGAACCCGATTCGCTTTAAGGGCCAAACCAATGTTTTCGCAAAACTTCAGCTATGATTTATGTGTACTCTTTTTTGTTGACCGTTTTCAAATCAATGCTGTGCAGTTTTTCAAGTTCAGATGATTTTGTTGCTGTTGCAGGCAGTCGCCGGCTTCCCATTCATTTCAATATGGCAAAAAAATAAATTATCAGACTCTTGAAACTCGTTCAAGTAGGGTAATCTGTGGTAGTAAATATCTAGTCAGCATTATTCTTTCAATTTATTGTTACATTGCAAAAGAATACAAAGTTCATCCAAAAATCTAAAACACATCAGCATGTTTAGCAAAATGGTTAGCCCTATTATAAAGTATGTGATTTGCAGTAAATACAATAAAACATGCAAAACCACTGGTATGGAAACCTAGCCTCCTAGAAATTATGTTCGCATACTACTAAGACATCGAAGGGATTAAGTTGACTCACTTTTTTCCTTTATAGAAAGTCTGACATTCTTGCACCGCACATAAGTCAGGGAGATAGTCAGGGATAATGGCGGATGTAGGAATTTAATACCGGAGACGAGCGTTTGCATCCTGAGCTGAGTATGTGGGTAAGGATCAGTTGGTTGAGGTGGTACTGGAGTTTTGGTTAAATGTAAGTAAATGACACACATCCGGTCTCATACTGTAAAATATATGTTTTTCAACTTAATTTGGGTGAAGCTTCATTTTCCCAAAACTGCATTTGCTGTTGAATATTTGGAGGTTACTAATAAATTCCAGGAGACAGGGGTGGAAACGATCATTTAAATGAGGGTATTCTGTATTAATCAAGTTAACAATGCCTGAAATTGACTAATTATGTGTAGTGTGAACAAGCTAATGTTCCTCAGGATGCTATTTATTAGAACATTAATAACTACTGACAACATAACATACAGTATTCTATAATAGATTTACATATCTTCTAAACAAATTCATACATAGGCAAAATATATATACATATACTTGAAATGTGCTTCTCTCTTGGGTCTTGTTTAAGCTTCAGCTTTTAACATGGATGAGAGAGCAGAGGTGGACTGCTGCTGGTGCCAACCATATCTGTTAAAAACACAAAAAAAAATTATATCGCCTAAAAAATAAACTGGTGACATAGGTTTTAAAACATTTCAATCGAGGCCTTTGTATGAAAAAGTAATTTTGCAGTGCTGCAAACGGTAAATCCAAAACAACAACAAATGTTTAAAATATGGTAACCTTGACATTAAAAGGAAAGTAGCAGAGGATCCCTGACTCCAGTTTAATAGTTCACGTTTTTTACTCAAAGCATTAATAGTGCTTCAAAGGGCAGGGCGGGCATATTGAAATTTATGCTATCTAACTTTCCACATAAAACCCCAGTCATTCTCATTATAAAGAAGCCAAGTTTAAGCCCCTTATGGAGCACAAGTTTACTAAGTTTGAGTATGTATCTGCAGTGAGTGAACTCGGGCTTGCAGTCCATCTGGAAGTCGTTGTGGGGAGAACTGGCCATTCCACTCTCTCCCCTGCTTCACACTGCCCTTCCTTACTGTCGTCCCATAATCCCACGTAACAGCCGCTTGGGCTTGGCTGGCCCATTCCAACACACTGAGGGGCTTAACTTGGCCATCTTGTAAAAAAGAAAAAGGCCACTTTTTCGGCAAGCCGCTCCAAAAAGACACTTTAAATATCTGAGGGGGATTTAATATCAAGTCCATTAGGGCTTTTCTCGAGCCCTGTAAATAGTCAATTAGCGGATAATTCTGATTTGATCCACATGCAGAAAGATCTGCCATGGAAAGGACAAGGGGAGTCCGCGGGTTTTTCTTATTTGGTTCTCCTTCATACTTGTACCCACGTGCCACAAGTAGAGACTGACAATGTGCATTGGTTAACTAACCAAGTTGTTTTACTTTTACTCCTCATGAAACTGCTTCTTGTGTACAGAAAAAGAACAGAGAACACAATACTCACAGATGGATCACCAATATTGGCACTGCTCAGATGCTTGGGATGATTGAGGACTAGGACAGAAGGGCATGCTTTGGGTTCAAGGTTCTGGTAGTGGTGGCGGGGGATTGGGGTGGGGGGCGCATTTAACTGTGCTTGTGTCCCTTGATCAGAAATACAGCTGGTTGGCAGCCCTATAAACCAAAGCTAAATCTGTTGCATAAAACAGGATTCCTGGATTTCAAAGTGGCTTTGGATAAAAGCATCTGTAAAAACTAATAATCATTACATTTAACTCCTGGATTAGAAATTTAGAGGGGGGAAAGGGACAGATAATTTATTTTTTAACATTGGACAAAAAACATTTTACATCAGAGAAACTCACATTCCTCTGTGCTGACATAGAAGATCAGCACAGCAGGGAGAGACAAACAGAGTACAGAGTGTTTCCTTTGGACTTGTGGCTTTTGAAGCAAGATGAATCAAACCCAAATTTCTATCACACTCCTTACAAAACTAGGTATGCAGATAGAGTAAACCACTGTGGAGATATGGCAACATACATACATTGAAAAACAAATATCATACTCTATCTCCTCCAAACTGGATCGTAAATTAGCAGGAGCTGTGGAGCAAAAATGTTCTCTCAAGGATCATAAAATGCTTGAGAAATCAAAAAAGGGAAATTCCTCTTCCTGAGCATTTCTGTTTCAAACATTCTGATTTACCTGCCAATGTTATTCAATCATAATTGTGAACATCCGCCATAGAATTGTATGATTGGGGGGAATTCTTTCTAGTTAGAAAACTAAGGGTATACGCTGCATGGAATGTGCAGTGTATGATCAGACCCATTAACATCTGTAATGACATCCTCAAAGGCTGCCAGTAGTCCTCCATTGAGGGGAAAGTCCATAGAGTAGAGATGACAACCAATCCATAAAGAAACTCAACTGAGCCAAAACTTCAAGTTGTGAATTGCACTAGAGGGTCCACAAATTCACTGGTTCCTACATCACCAATTTGGACCTGTCCCAACACAGGCCACAAGTCAGATTTTGAATCTGAACTGAGTAAGGTCCATTTCTGCTGCAGCAGCAGGTCTGAGGATCCAAGTGTGGATCCAAGCAGTGGTGTGAGCAGCTCTGAAAGTTTGTTGTGTCATAATCACATGAGAGGATATATATATTCTCACACTTACTACATTTCGTTTGGTTTATGTTGGAGAAAGCTATCAAGTAAAGTCTAATTGAAAAGTGTGTGTGCCCGTGCATGCAGTGTGAACAGTGTGAGAACAGAACATAACAGGACTTTGACAGAAATGCCAGTCCAGTTTTTGATAAACACCACAGATATCAGAGAAGTTGTCTAACCAGCTGATTCCAATCAGCTTTGTGTGCCCAGCTGCACCCGGAGGTGGTGATGGAGGCCATGGTGATTGTAAGGGCACAGTTCTAACTGAAGGAGCTGCTGTCATACAATTACTACAGAGGTAAAAAAAAAAAAACATAGTTCCTATCACAAAACATTTTACATGCCAGTGCTATAAGGCTTTGCTGCGCACCTCTGTGAAGTTTTTTTGTTGTTGGGGTGAAAACTGGAAATGTGCCGTTTTCTCTGTTGTTTGAAATCCCTTTACACACAAACCTCCCCCTGTTCTTTCCCTTTAAAGAGCCTTAAGTTTGGTAAAATCTTTTTTTCCCCCATTCTCCTTGATTATAGTTTCATTCCAACCCTCCACTGAAGATGCACAATATCTGAAATATTTAAACCCAATACTTGAGACAAGTTTGCCTGTGGCTGCCATATTCATTGAAGTGGAAGGTTTAGAGATATGACCCATCAACATGTTAACTGGTGCTACGGGGTCAATATCTACAGTAACTGTTGTTGCCAGTTAGATAACTGTTCAAAGCATAACAATGGAGTCAAAATGTTTTTTCACCTCCGGGACTTGTCTATCTGGCTGTGCTTTTCCTCTGGCTGCTCTTTTTTTGTGTACTTGAGGGATTAATCTGATATACAAATACTATAATCCTTGTTCTCCTACGCTGTGTCTACTACAAGGTGTATTCTGGTTCCAAACTAGATGCTGATTTTAATTTCATCCTCTTGGCCGCTAGTGACTTGTAAAGTTAAGCCTCACCTTTAACAAATAACTGACTATCTGAATAGACACTGCCTCTGACAATAAAGCATATAATCCTCGTACAATATCGGTTACCAGTGTACATAAGCCTCGGAAGGGTTCTTTGATGGATACATTTGAGTTGCGGCTGAAACACATATAGTACATGCAAAGGTGTTTCCAAAACAAATGCATGACCTGGAGCTGTTTCGCTGTTGTTGGCCAATCGGACTCTGAATAATTCTAAAGGATTCTGCTTCCTTCCTTCCTCTAACCCCCCTCCCCAAAAAAACACATTTTGCTTGTGATTAAGGCAGATAAGTAGCCATTAGCTAAATGTTCCTGAATAGCGCGCATGCCATCGCCATCAACTAAGCAAAGCTCTGAGGCACACCCTTTGGATCTCTCATTATTCCCTTTAACCCGCTCAGCGCTCTTTCACCTCTGGCTGGAGCCTATTTGATGTCTGGCTTTTCCACAACCACCACTGCCGCCACCCCGACCAGATTCATTTCGGATTAGTGGGTCCATTCAAAGGGCATGACCTTAGTTAACAAACTCGACAAAGTAAAGGAAATTTCCTCAGACTTACGCAAGAGGATGTTGTGTTGATGTTTAGCCACAGTTACAGTATGAGACTTTTTTTAAAATTGCCAACCTCTGTTTTTCAGCATCAGCTGATGAACAGAGAAAAAAAAACTGGACTGGTGCAAAAAAAAGTGTGACAGTGACTCCTGCTTCGCTCGTGGGAGGAAGTATGATATCGGTGACATGTAGTTGCAAGGTAGTGATGAGACAATGAGGATTGGAAGTCGGAGAATGTCCTCTTGGAGTACCTATACCCTCTACTGGCTGAAATGCGTCACATCAAACTGGGATGAATTTCAGTCCTCTCGGGGAGGTGGAGCATATGCATTTGTCTTCGTATGTCAAAACGTCACAGTATGTGTTTATAAAGCATTATTCACTATTTGTGAGTAATTTCATAAAAAAGATTTTATAACCCTTTTCATTAAACAATGGCAACATGTTAAGCTTGCACATCTCTTCCCATAGACAGCTACAGGCGCAGTTTACTCACAATCCTTTACTTTTTATTCTACTCAATGACTTTCGCACTGTTTTTCTCAGTCACACTGTAGTTCAAACTGTACATGTAGATATTTTAGGCTTTATTTTCTGATATACTGACATATCTGTTTATGACATTTATGACACTAACTTGAAACATTGAAAGAACTGGAAAAATAGGGGGAAAAGATGTGCTATCGAATATTGGAACTTAACGAAAATTTCTGGGAAATCTAAATGTACGTTAATTCTGATGAGTGTTTAAAAATACTTTTTATGATCTATATGTCTCTGTGTTATTTTATAGCTTTACTTGTTTGTGGTTGTGTTTGTTTATATGTGAATACATGCTATTCTCATAAACTTTACATTTGCAAAATAAATTCTCAACAGTCCTATTTCACCAGCAAACTATAAATAATCATTGCCAGACTAATGAACAGCTACACGACTTCATCTTCATACTCTTGTCTCATTGAGAAAGAACAAAAAAAACAAAACAAAACCAACCACACACACATCAATGGCAGCTCTCCCAGAAAGAACACCTCCGGATGAGCCAGTTTAACAACTATCCCGCCAGGCAAGGTGGGACTCACAGGGCACGGTGGTCACCTACATCCCTATAAGATGTTTGTCCTCCACTAAGTCTGTAATCACAATGCTCTGAGCCTTAGAGCTTTATCTTTAGCTATCGGCCTGGTCCGGATCAAGTATTTAGTTTGATAAGCATGGTTTACCAGGGATCACATGCTGGTGACGGCAGGTTAGCCGAAGGAGGGACAATCTTCCTGGAGGTGATTAAGTACCTAAAGAAAGGCTGGGTGAGAGGCGTAAGACAGCGAAGCTCATCATTCTGCACGCTCTAATTGACTCCTTCCACCCTACACGGTAAATTACAGAACCTATGGATGGCCATGGTCATGCCCTTGATCTAGTTTTGGCAATAGGTCTGCCTGTTGAGAGTCTATGTACAGTACTAGTGGCCCATTGTGTTTTTTTGTCTTCAGAGATTATTTCAAATATCACACACATGCCTAGCTGTAGGGAGTCCTACAGCAGACCCAAGCAGATTCTGATAAATAACAATAATCTGAAATAAATTCATACTCAACGCTCATTTTTCATCTTGCTCAAAAGCAGCATGTCTTCACCCATTTGAATTTTTGTGATGAGTTTGGTATTTCAACTCCCCGCCAAATGTCAACAATTTGTGGCACCCTCCGCTCCAGTCTCATTCTCCCCCATTCTCTCCCTGTGTGAGAGTGTGACTGTGTCAGCGGAGACAGGCGTGCTGGAGTCAGAGCAGCTGCACCCCATCCTGCAACTGAGATGTCTGCGAATACCCAGCTCTGTCGCCAGCGCCCCGCTGCACTGTAGCCCCTGCTCCGTCAGTCTCCCTTCGAGCCAATTCTGAGTTATATTTTGATTGATGACAATTAGATTGTCCAAATGTTGGCATAAGACCTTCTGTTAATTCAGCAGAATGAAAACAAAGGCCACAAAAAGTTGTGATTGGTAAATTCAACTACACTCTGCATCTTCAAATTTAAATAATTTGAAAGATAAGAATGTTCAAAGATAAGTTTAGCCTGTCAAAAAGGGCCTCTACACTACTGCTTTTGCAATGTCATTAAAAACTGACAGACAAAAGAGTCCAAAAGAGAGGGCCTCCTCATCCTGCGCAGAGTGCATCAGTTTTACAGGAGGTGCGACCATCATCATTCAGCTGGACCTCGAAGAAAGATGCGTGTATGAGAAATTGCTTGTCATGTCTTACTTTCTTAATCAAGTCAAGTAAACCTCAGCTCTGAGGTCAAGTGACCGAGGTGTAAAAAAAACAGGCCTTGCTCTCGCAGCACAGGATCAGCAAATCTGGACGCCAGGTGTCCTTGCAGCAGGTGTTGGATTATCAGTCTGCCTTTCCAGGACACAACCCTGAAACGGCCGACTGGCCGGTGTCCTGCGAAGTGAGTGTACAGTAAGAGGACTAAGCACAGGTAAGAAAAGGTAAACTTAAGGATTTAGGTCCCTCAGCTCTGACTGCAAAGAGTCTTAGCAGGTGATTTGTGGCTCATCCCCTCTGGGCTTAGGCTGTGACGATCTGCCAAAGCTCGACCATCAAATCAGGTGTCTACTTAACGCAGCGCAGCCAGGTTGATCGAGGAGATGACTGAAGAACGGGTCGCACATCCTGTTAGTGTAGCTGTTTGAAAGGGTATTTAAAGGGTGATCCCATTATGCTGGATTGAAAGCTGCATAATGTGTTCCAAAAACAGGTCCAGGAAGGATTCTGACAGCAGCTTTTGGCAAGGAACCTTTACAGGACATATGCTAACATGTATCGAGCTTGTTTTTGTCACGTAGGATGGAGTAAACTAAAGTTGCGCTCTTCTGAGAACATGATTTACGACATGGCATGGAAGCCAGCAGCAGATGACAAAACTTTCAAGTAGTTAAGAAAGGACGCACGGTCATACAGGACAAGTATCAAGTTTCAGCGTGTCTCCAGACTTTTTAGAACATGACCGGTCTCAATTGCGAGAACCAGCCGTCTGTCCTTTATCAGCTCAAGTATTTCTTTAGTGTCTTGTCATGTAGCCCTTGGCTGCTATGACGAGGTGGTGAAGGCAAAACAAGCTGAGTGATTATCATCACCAGAGCAGGAAGGGTGGGCAACGCCATGCCTTCTATCTGCCTCGGAAAACATCCGCTGTCCCGGCAAACACACCTCCGCCCGAGGTCTCTGCATAGCGAAAGCAGCGATGGATGAGATTTTGAATGATGTCTCAGACATTCCGAACGAGGAGTTGGATGAAAGGGTGTGTCGCGTGAGGAAGTCAGAGTGTAGGAGCTGCTTTCTCTCGACCGCTTAGATAGCAGCTGCGTGGAGCCGAGCTTTGCTATCGCCGGCCCTCATCTCACAGACACACATGCAGCCCAAACAGTGTCTCGCAACATCTCAGATAGCACAAACAACATCCTGATATAATTACGCAATCAGAAAATTAACAAGACGGCGTGTCTACTGCAGCAGGCCCCTGTACTCTGCTCTGTTTGGAAGAGAGAGAGAGAGAGGGAAGACTGGTGGGAGGAGGGGGGGCACCACTCAGTGCAGGTTCTCTGAGGGTCAGGTCGCTCTGTGGATCCATACAGATGAATATCTTTCTGGACTGGGAGATAACAACGGGGAATACACGAGCTGTGGAAGAAATATTCAGCTCCATCGCTGAAGTAAAGCTGTGATGCATTAATGTTACAGCTGATTGAATCAAGCTCATTTTAACTACTTCATGTTCCGCTGGGTGAGATAATATCCAGCAACACAAATTTTTTTTTAAATTCAATATAAAGAATGTTAGCATTTTAATCTTAAACTACTATATAGCGGTCAGATGATGCGGCCGAGTAAATGGAACAATGGCCAGTATCACATCTCTCACAACATCCTGTTTTGTTTGACTGACCTCACACCCGTTAATCCCTCGAGTAAACACCGTACTTCACTTTAGTTATTTCTCATGTTTGCTGTCGCTGTAAATTTAAGATTTATGATAACTGAGCGTTATGAACATTCTCAAACTCCACTGTAATCGTGCGGACAAATTAGTGTCTTGTTTAAGTAACCCCTGTTGCATTTATGTGAAGTATTTATTGGGTGGAGGAAAAATTATTAGGACAGTGATCCATGAGAGTTCATTCCTCAAAGTCAATGAAAACAAAGGTCTGACTGCAAATGAATGAGTTCTCTCTCCTTTCAAGGCTTATCTTTTCCACTAGCACCCACTGCTGCTAAAAGGCCTGAAACTGGATGGGGCTTTAGCTGAGCGGCAGCTGTCAAGCAGGCTAAGAGGGCAAACATTGCACTTATATCCGTACCTACGTGCAAACACACACACACGCGCACACACAGAGACAAACATGTGTGCTCAAGCACAATTCAAAAGGTGAGAGGTAGGAGCTCTCCCTGGCACCCACAGGCTGCCTGCCGCCTGAGCAATTTTAAAGGTTTAAGCTCCACTCCCTTGTTTTTCCTGCAGCTTACTCTTGTCGCTCTCTGCATGTGTTTGTCTTGCTGCGGTGTCGGCGTGTGTGTGCCTACTAGGTGAGAGTGAGCGAGGATGTTTTTGTTCGATGACATTAGCGTTTATTTGGGGCAATCCCTGTGTTTGGTTTGCGTGCTTCGGGAGTTGACACACTTGGTGACTCAATTTGTCACGCAGTCAACAAGCATCACCTTCATCAACACTGAATGTGTTTTGCTTGGAAAGTTTACAGCTCGCACATGAACATGAACAGGTTTCGAATAATATACACTATCCTGTACATTGTGATTTTCACACCTCTGCGAAAGTTGATTCATAAAATTGGTGCAAACATTGGATTGTGTTTCAAACAGACAGAAATAATGTCATATTCACAGTTGTCAAATCCTCCATTTCCACGCATTTGGTATTAGAAGAATAGAATATAACACCGAGGCCTTGACGTGCAAACACACATTGACTGTATCTGCAGCAGTGTCATACAGACCAAGCAGTAAAGGTAGAGTAGGCGGGATGTACGGAATGAATGCGACAAAGTAGAACATTTCTGGAACATGCACTGATGTTGAGAAATAGCAAAGTGGTGTATCCTAACAAGCTGATGCACGTCAACCTGCAGTAACTGATGTATGGGCTTTAAACGCAATCTGTGGGTGCAGGTGTTTTGACACTTCGTGACGTGGCTGGCGTGTGTTGCACAATGTTTTGAATACTGTTGCGGTAAAGCCCAGGAGAAACTGAGCTGTGCACGTAATTCCTCAAACAAAAGAATACGTACTATACAGTCAAAGTAGGAGTCGCTGCACTAAAAATTACAGCAGCAGTTATAGTTTCGGTCTAAATCAGTTTCAACAAACAAAGAAATTGGCGACTGAGTGTGTATAGCGGTGGAATCTGTGCAGATAGATTGTAGCAACAGTTTATAATAGGAAGAATCCAAGTTTAAGACAGTACAACTAATGCAATTTCATAGATTTTCAAAATGTGTGTGACTGTAAGTCCCCAGTGATGCCTCTTGTTAACTAAGCAAACAGGCAGGGGCAAGAACCCGACACTGAAAATCAAAGCCATCACAACTTATGAGTCTTAGAGAGGAGCACTGGTGACATCACCTCTGTTAGCATTTTTCAAAATGAATCCCGCATGGCTTCCCTTCACCCAGTGGCACCGTGAGCAAAACACACTAGTCTGGCTATAATCTATCTCCAAGTGTTTATGTGGTGGACTAAAGCAGTGCCATAATAGTAAATGGTTGGTAAGAAAAAAAAAAAAAGCCCCGGCTCAGCCAGCGCACTCCTCTATAGATCAGCTGCACACAGAGCTGTGACTGGTCTGTTGCTGCCAACTTGTTAAATGGTTCATCCTCAGGGATAACCTGTGTGGGTTTAGGCACAGAATTGCTCCACTCCTGCCATGGATGGCATCCATCAGCTGGAGACTCTTGACCATCTGATTAACTTGTTTCAACATTCGCTCGTGACTTCATTACAGCAACAGCGCGGACAGACTGGCAAAACAAAAGTGACAAGACGAACTGAACCACGGGGGGTGCCTTGTTGTCTCCCGGCAAGCTGCTCACTTTGGAGAGCTTTGTCAGGACAGCAAATGAGCAGAATTGGCTTAAGAAACAGATGTCTCTTTAACAGACATCAGGGTAAAAACCTAGTTACAGCAACGGCCCAATGAGCGAGCCCTCTCCGGCTGAGACACTCTTCACCGCTTTGATCGCATGCATGGGGAAACAGTGCCCCGAACTGTCTGCCGTGAGTAACACAAACGGGAGGACTTTATTCTCCGCGGCGCAGCGTGTCAAGGGTAACAGGGCTCAAAGACTCAAGCAGGAGGTGGGCAAAGGCAAAGACAGCACGTCTGCAACACCTTCGTGTCACAGAGAAAGGATTATTGGGTTGCCCCACGATCAAGTATACACAGATGCACGCACGCAAAAATACAGACTGCCCTATTAACTGGAGACATAGCTATTACAAGCACAACAGGGGTGCGAGGGGCTTGAACCCCCCCACACACACAAAAAAAAAACTGGGTCATGATTGAAAACCACAAGAGGAGAGAATAAAGGAAACAAACTGGTCGTGGGGGGGTGGGTCCTCGTGTTCACCTGCCCACCCTCTTCACACACGGCGGCGTTTGGCTGAAATTTCACACAGCTGAGATGAGACTCCTCTTAAACCTCCTTTTGTGTTTCTGTCAATAATCATGTTTGCACTCACATGAGCCCGCGGCTTTAGCTCTGGTAAGTTATTTGCTGCTGCACCTCTACCACCTACAGGACCGACTGATGTATGTATTGCTGGCGCACGGGGATTAGAGTTAGCAGTTACTGACATGTTTTCTTTTCTTTGCGGCCTTTCATCTCCCCACTCAGCCTCCCAGCTTCAACAGCGTTTGAGCAAACACTGTCCAAGACAATAAGCATAAAAAAATGAGGTGAATGAAAATGAAAAAGTTGAAAAAAAAAAATTAGCACTTCCATAGCATAATCACACGGTTGCAGAAGTTATAAATTTACCAAACAGTTGTGTCTTCCATCACAGAAAACGATGTAAACCTCTCTCTAAATTTTCTACATTGTATCCATGTAGCATGTGACAGATGACAGTAGCTTAGCTGTAGCTTCACACCTATCTTCATTGGAGTCAAGTTTAATACCAGGACATTTCTGTCTCATGTAAGAGAATTACTCAAGCAGTGGGAAACGTCTGTTGATGGTGAGTCCCGTTCACCACTTGGCCATGTTAGAATTAAGGATATGTTCTACAAGAAAGCACGCCACCAAAATTTTTGAAAAATTTCCTGGAGCTGCACATTGATCTGGATTCCTCCCAAAAGTTCATCATCTCTAACATGTGCTGAGATCCACCTGCAAACCCATCCATCTGACATTTCATCTCCGTTTCCTCCTGTAAACTGCCCTGTCTTTTTTATTTCAATAAATATATAACAAGCTTTTGCAAGTATTATTTACATATTTGCAAAATGCATGCAATATATGCAGCTGCTTCATGAACAATATGAATGGTCCTTGCCCTAAAAGAACAACAATATTGTATCACATAAAATATCCCATATCTATATTCTCCTGGCAGGCGACCTCTTGTGGTTGTGTGAAGAAGGGACTGTCTTGGAATAAAGTCTGCTTATTTGTTCAAACAACACATATTATCATTCAGGGCCAAGGCGTACAATAAGTCATGAATACAAGAAGCGACAATGACACCAGCGAATGCAGTTCACGCCCCGCCTCCTACAGCACCAACAGTCAATATTGATTTAGTGTCTTTTATTTATGACACCTGTCCACCCCAACACCTCCACCATGACCACAATACTACCTCCACCTGTATCATTACTACGTTTTCCCTTCATTTTGAGCAAGTTTAATTTAAGCTCTACAAAAGGGTGGCAGTGACAAACAACTGATTTGTTTGAGCAATGGCCGCTGCACTCAACGAGCTTGTCATGCTTGACATGGAACAAATGTCCTGGACTGAATTCAGATGGTTTCTGCGTGGCATGGCTTTCAAATGCTGATTCAACCAGTCAGGACTGCTGTTAGGAGTACTAGTGCCCTGGGTAAAGCGCCAAATAGCCCAAATACCAAAATTCAGATGAGAGCTTGACCATCAGGGTCCTGGCATCCTGCCCTTTAAGATGGAAACACATATTACAAAAGCAACCTTCACGGTTTGATGCGTTTACGTCGTTCGCCCTCTCTGCCTCACCTCACGTCTATCCTATGCACTGTCAAAACACTTGGTGACACTGCGTTGCATTATATCCAATGACAACTACTGCTCCTGCTCATACTAGAAAGTATGAATGTATTTACAGGGTTTGTTGAATACTCATACACAGATGGAAATGTGCTGTAATTACCAGTAAGTGGTTATCTTTTTGATTGGGTATTGTGTTACATCATATAAGCCGTGACTCCACACGCCTGGTCATAGGGAACAGGTAATGGGTCAACTTTTGGGTTAAGGGTTATTAATTCAAGCATGTACAGTCCAGGTTTTCCCACCTGGCTTATTTCCACCATGCAAATACACCATAAATCCCCGTTAATATCACTTATTTATCATCACCGATGGATGGAGTTCAAAAGATTAAGGAAAAGATGCAGTGCAAGACAACGCTAATCATGTAATCTGCACAGTGGTTACCAACGGCAATAGACCTCTGGTTGAACTTCTCTGAACTTACTTCTTTGGGAAAAGCTCTCATCTATGCAAAACAACTACAAACAACACTAATGGATGTACCAAGGGTAGACTGAACAGTAAAAAATTGCAGGCCAGAAAGTGAGAACAAAAAATTGTAAGATGAACGCAGAGTCGGATCATAATTCTCTTTCGGTTCATTGCCCACCTGCAAATCTTTTGACATTATATATAATTATATACGCATAAAAAACCACACCTCATAGAGATGTAATGAAGGTAGGAATAACCATTAAATGTGGTTGAAAGGAAAAGGCAGAGACAGAGCTTTTTCTTTTCTCACAGGAAAAACCTGTGTCCTTTTATAAAAGTAACAGCATAAACACAAGCACACGCCCACACAAATGCACACTTACTAAGCCGCGCTTTCATTGCGCCACACAAAATCAATGGCGGCCAAGTTTGTTGAGTACATTTTAGAGAAAGTCGCTGACAAAGTCAGGAGGGCAAATGTAAAAAGAGATGGGCTTTGGAGTTGAAGACACAATGAATGAGAGAAGCAACTTTGAGCAGCACCTGTTATGGAGCAGGAGGTCCAGGGTGGAGGACTGGAAGGGACAAAGGCAGAGTATTATGCTGCCGTTATAAAGGGCAGGCAAGCCTGTTTGCTTTAGAGGTGTTGTCCTGGTCGCCCCAGCGGCTATGTATTGCAGGGACGCCTGTGGCTTTTGTTTTCTGACACGAACAGGGGGTGTTGAGAGCAAGCTGTGAACACTGATGCGTGACTGAATTCTTATTAGAATGGCAAGAGAGGGAGCGTCTCTGGAGGACATCTGCATCCTCAGCGCCCTGTCAGCTCCAAATTGCTCAAGGACCAGCGTCAGTAACATGCCATGGAGTTACAAAGATGACAGTGAGTTATGACAGCGTGCAGGATATCAGCAGAAATATTTTGTCTGCCATTTACAAGATCTCAGTGTTTGTGGCGGCATAAATAAACCTTAATCTCCCAATCATAGCCCTACCAATCAAATAACAGTTCCACTTCATTACAACTTTGGCAAAAGTCAAGTTATTGGCTGCCATCTCAGAAGATGTGTGACATCGCTAAAATAAAGATGGAGAACAAAACACAAACAGTTAGGTATAATTTTCCTACGCAATGAGGGAGCTCACCTAGTTTAATCTCCAAATTAGTGCAGATAATCTGGATGAACCACTGACTTGACTATAAACCATCTGATTGACTGATTGCATCCATGCATATATGAAAACACTTTCTATATGTCACCTCATTATTTGAAAGCCACATTTAATATTGGACATCCAACATTGTAACATTATTTATATGACAGAAAATAAGGAAAGTATGTGAGTCCGAACTCAGAACCTAGATCAGAACCTGGATCAGCTACTTACAAGTGCAATTTATGATTAGTTTTCATTAGCGATTCATCTGTTTGGTTTTTGATGAATAGATCATTTGATCAATAAATCGTAATGCCTGCCACTTTACAGATCAACCGATCATGTGTCATGTCACATGTGAGTATTCCTTAGTTCAGCTATTGGTTCACTCTTTGTTCTCTATCATTGTCTCACCATAATCAGAGCTCAGATGCGTTCCAGCAGAAAGTTCTGCAGTCGGTTTTGTTGCTATCTTTCTGTCCACACCTCTGTGTCAACCTGCCAGGCCGTCCACAATAAAACAGGATTAATTCAAAGTTCAAACGGAGGAGTAGGCGCGTTTGTGTGCACACTTAGGGCTTGTATTCAACACTTGCGAACCCTTTTTGAAGTCTGAGCTTGTGCATTCAGCCAGCGCTCCATTCTAAATCAGAAAAGCTGCTCAATGCCCAGCACGGAGCCCAGAGAAAGTGGAATTAACCTGTTCAAACAGAGATGGGTTGAGAAGTGTCATTCCCACGGCGAGGTGTGCCAGCGATCTTTGAAAGTGTGATGAGTCAGGGCAAGCTCTCGGGTATGTTGCCACAGAATTAAACACTGAGAGTGTCCTGTTTGATTTGAAGAGCTCCTGTTCTTAAATACTCTTGTCTGTCATCACTTTTGGATTCCACTAAGAGGCCAGAACAAAGAACTTTCCCGTCATTACTCTGTCGGGATTTTCCTCAATTATTCGAATGATTGTGTGTGGTGAGAATAGGTGTGAGATTATTGGAATGGGGGGGATATAATATGTTGTAAGAAATACAGCCATGTAGGGCCACAGCTCTGTCCAGGCACACATCTGTCAGGAGCCTCTATTTGCATGAATAATCCGCAACGGATTTTTCAGGGGGTTTTTGCATTCATAAGCGAATCTCCTGAAGCCGTGGCACTCAGGGCCCCCACACGTACAATATTTACCCTGGTCTGGACCACCAACGGCACAGCGCCTTCACTCCTCCCATTTCTCAACACATCACCTTGCATATCCGTAAGTCCCCAACTACGACTTGGCTCTCTGTTCTCCAGCTCTCTGACAGCAATTAATACCTCACCTTTCACCCGCGCTTTGTCAAAAGAAAGGCAATCCATCTTTTCAAGAAGAGAAAAGCGGAGAATTTAGCGGGAGATGAGTGAAAAGTTACATGCTTGATCTGCTGAAATATTTGCGGAAGGATTCCCAAATGTAGGAGGGCTTAAGCGTAACTGAGGGAGTTTCCCCACATCTGCCCAGGGTGAGTGGCAACAAACTGCAAACACTCCACCCTGGAATCATAACCATACTGCAAACATTTATTTTATATCACTTAATTAGAGTCTAATGCAACCTCATGGCCAAGCAGAATGCTGAATGTAGATATATTCTGCATCATTTTCACCATTTTTCATCACTGTTGTTTTTACAATTGTTATTTATGCATTTATTTGTGCATGGTAGGATTGGTTAGGAGGTTCAATCATAGCTTATGTGCAGAAAAAGACTTCAATACAACGAAAACTGCTTGCATGTATTTCTTTACCTGCGGAATAGTCCACCTGAGTGATCTAATTCAGAGTTTGCCATCACAGAGCAATACTCTGAGAGCTCTTCTGGCAATATTCATCGTCGCGCGCTCTTCCCTCGGGAACTTGCATTTTCACCTGAATGTTCACTTCTTCCTTTCCCAACAATTTCGAATCATGCAAATTTATTTGTTTTTTTGGACACACACCACACACTTAACTCCTGACGTGATAATGACGCGTCAGACACATTCGAGCCCTGTGTGAAAAAGTGCAGCCGTCTCAGCGGGGCCCATCTCCGGAAAAACAATGCAGGGTTGTGCTGCCAAAAAAAAAAGAAGAAAAAAAAAAAAAAAGCTGAGCGTGGCTCGGCTTTTGCTGTAGTGCAACACAGAGTCATCCGTCATTCATACAAATACACACAAATGCACATTCCTGGCAGATTACTTTGTAACAAGAACACAGCTGCTGTTTACCTTGAAATTGTCATGAGGTGAGATTAAAAAGTGGCTGCAGTGGAAACTTTCCAGAGTTGTAAAATCCTGTCTGTGAGTAACTGTTGTGTAGCCTTTTGGCATCTAATGATGCCTTTAAATGCATTGTTCTTTTACTGCAACTGGACTTCCCAGACTTCCAACTGGATTCTATTACATTGTCTCATCTGTACCTCAAACAACACTCCCCCATCAACTCAGCCCCCTGCTTTGTGTTAATGCAGGGCTGTATTCAATAGGAATCCCCATTAAGTCTCGAATGGGCTGATCTGCCTTTTTGTGACTGTTGCAAGCTTCACAGCCAAGCTACACTTTCAGGCACATGCTAATTTAACATCCAGTGGCAAGTGGATGATGCCTGTCGTGTTTTGAGTGATCTCAACCTTCCCTGTCATCTACATAAGACAGGTCCGTGACGTGAGAAGACTACACAGAACCTGTGTGTGCTAATAATTCAGCATGTCTTAGAGAGAGCTCTTTTTTTTGCATCATACCAGGCTAATAGGAGCACTGTTTACCGAGGTCATCTGCCAGGACCAAAACCTCGACTCGAACCAGAGTGCTCTTCCCAAATGAGAAGCAAATGTTTCTCAGGACAGATTTACGAGACACCATCATTTAAGGCAGCGCAAACTATGCAGCTCAGTGGAACATATGGCGATCAAGAGCAGGTAGGCAGTGGAAAATGGAATGGCCTGGTAATCAAGCTGTCAGGTTGCAGTGCTGTCCATGATGGTATGATGTTACTGTGAGGTTCTCATGGACCTTCAGACAATATATGATTTCAGTCTTAGAGGTCACATTAACAAGCAAGGCTGACTGTCGGGTTGACATACAACATACACTTACATCTTCAAAACAACCGAGCATCTGATCCTCAAGATGCCGACGCGCTTTTATGTCCCCATCTGAGGACTCTTATATCGAAGTGCAAGCATCTTAAGTTCACATTAGCGCCGTGACTTTTGTAGCTGCCACCTTCCGTAAAAACAGGACGACCGAGCTGAGACTTCAGCCACAACCACAGCTCTCTGGACAAAAGTGGTGGACCTTGCAGCCCACCAACAGACAGACATTGGCAATCCATCCAACAGCTGTTTAGATGAGAAAAAGGATGGTAGAGTTTTTGTCTGGGAACCATGAATCTCTGCACCCAATGTAATAACAATCCAGCCAACAGGTTGAAAGATATCTCAATCCAGACCAAAGCTGTTGACCAAAGTTGTGTTATTAGCCATGCTGGCATGGTTAGCATGGCTAAAACGGCAGAACGAATATGAGGAGAGTGGGGTATCATAACAACGTCTAAATTAATATTCTTAGCCTCATTTAACTCTTCCCTCTAGTGCAGATCAATCAATGCTATTGACTGGGTCATACGGCAGCCTCCCACTACATCACCAATAAAAGGAGTTGAACTGGATTGACTGAAAAAAGGATAATGACACAGTTACTCAAAAATCAATAATCATTTCCTACTCTTCTGTTCTGTCAGCACACATTCCTACTTTAAAGCTTGCTCTCTAAAAACAAAAAAACCTTAAAATTTGGACAGATACATGAACGTTCAAAATTATGTACAACTAGACTAATGAAATTGCTATACATGTACATGATAGTACAACAAAACGTTAAGCAGTTTAATGGATCTGAGTGTCTTATCTCTGCCAGTGTTCTAACATACATTGGGTAAGGTTGCATAAGTGGCTAATTGCTTGTCTTTAATGCTCTCCTGCTGAGACCCTACTACTATATGCACAACTAAAAAAGGCATCAGGCTTTTAGCTGACAAATGGTTGCCACAATCACACTTATAGTATTAACCAGCTTATGGTGTAAGCACACTAAGATGAGCCCAAACAATGGATGTCTATATCAAGATTAGTCAATTTATAAAACCACATAGGCAGATTAGGTGTCTAATGCCACTGACCCTCTGAAATAAATCTGGGTTTATTATCCAAGGAGCTCCAAACCTATGACTCAAGCCAAGTTCTAACAGCTGCTCCGACAGACAGATTGCTAAAGACCCTCTACTACCAGATGATCCGGTCAAACAATCCTTATCAGGCTACGCTTAAAGAAATCAATTTCATTAGGTATTCACTTGAACAACATTGGCCAAAGCTGTTTATTTTTTTCCCCCAAATCCTTTTCCAAATCCTCGCATAACAAGCCACTTGGAGGGTTTTATCAAAAGCAATGGAACGTACGCAATAGTTTGCGCTGTCATGAGTTGACATTCCTATTTCAACAATGTCCCAAGTAAATTTCATTTATACTTACACCTGATGTCATTTAATTGTCTGTTTAATGGTATTGTATGTACCTTCATATTTTTGATGCTTTTGTGGGAATAGAATCTAGTTATTACTTATTTAATTTCTTTTGAGTTACTCTTGGGAGGGTTTGGACAGGTGGGAAACTATTTTTTTAATTTGACATTGTAATAATCACAATTCGCAAATTGATATTTTAAAAGGATTATATTATAAAATGCAATGTTACACGTAATGCAGCACTGTAACGAAAACAAAACAGAGCCAGCTAATATATGTTAAAACTGCAATTCTGGCTACATGTACAGGGTGTTAGAGGGATTCTCCATTACATTGGCTGAATAATTATTTAACCAACTGTAGTTTCTGGTTTTCTACAACATTTAGTAAAATATATATCATTGCAGGCTATAGATACAATCCAATATTTGTTTAACATCTTAAATTAAGTAATCCATGACAAAACCTCATATCTTAGACATAAAACATTAAAAACTGAAATTTCTAATTTTGCATCAAAGAATGATCCCCCCCCAGCCCCACCCCAAATTTAAATGGAACTACTGAATTCATTAGGTGCTTCAAATAAATCATTCAAATGAAAATAATAGCCTTTGATATCCACTGGGGCATGAATATTTCATTAAAGGTCACAATATCAGAACTTGCAAGTCATCTGTGCTATAACAAAGCACATGATAACAAACATGGTGTCTGCTGCTATCCCTCTTATTAACTGAACAAGCTACGCAAGTAACTTTATATGGTTATGGCAGCAGGTCACATATAAAGATTCAAAGGCGTGGAGGGCTGATGAATATCATGTTTTGGCACAGATGACACAGTGATAAATGATGCGGGGGGGCTTATGACATTGATGACAATTTGGGATTAACGGGCCAAAATGTCAGTAGTAGATGATGCCAATAATGTTGAGTGTGTCATGCCCCACGCCAAGAGTGTTGGAGTCTATTAACCTGGCTGCATGCAGACTGAAGTTGGGGCATCTGGCAAGTGCACCCAGACAGACTCCAAATCTTTACATGCAATATGGTGTCTGTCAAATTCACAGCTGAACAGCAGGAACTTGAAACGCTTCATGCGGGTGTCCAAGAAAAACAGTGGACCATGGTGGTGGACACGAGTGTTTCCTAAACCCCTCGCACCAGAGGGGGGGAGAGAGATGTTGGGCTGTTGGGCTTAGTTCGATTCATACTGTGACCCAGATGGCCAAAAATGTTGAGGCTGTTTCACAAACAAGTCCTTTATCAAAATTTTATGTCTGAAGGTATTTACTGCGCATTTACTGACATGATAGAGCAGAAGATTCCACTTTGTACTGAACTGACATAAGCAATGTTTAACTATTTTTGGAGATTTACTGTGACGGCAAATAAAAGATAAATGTGCACAAATCATGAGCAGAGCTAAAGAACTATGGAAGGGGCTATTTAATGTTGTGTATGAAGTATCTGAGCTTACATCAGTGGCTAATGATGATTTAGACAGGGTGCGGGCCATGCCACACCACTGGCATTCAAATTTTAAATTGAGTTTCATACATGTTTTTTGTCATGATTTATCATCTGTCTTCCGTATTTCTGTGACAGATGCTGTTGCACTGACTAACTGTCAGTGTGACATATGAGCTTCCGACTTAACATCCCTGTAGATTGAATGGAACAGAAACTATGGTTCTGCTCTGCTAATTATTCCTGTTGATTTCAAATGTGTTTAAAATGCCACCATATTCCATACATCAGTAACATGTGTAATCAAATTATGGCCTCTTGGACAGACTTGACTAAAACTTGACAAAAACGGCAGACCGGCATTTTAAAATACCAGACCTTAACATTAGTGTATAATTCTATTATTGTTCTCAATTTAAGGCCATTGGTTTTGTCAGGATTATACCAAGATGACTGCATATGAAAGTACCACACAGTTTGGAAAGTTACAGTTTAACCCGAAGTTACCAGTCAATCAGGGTTAATCTTTTTAATCTGACAGGTCACAGAGATAATCTCAGCAGTGCCTGGCATTTAAAAATCTGATGGAACAAAAAGACTATACAGATACTACTGGATACTCCTGGCAACTGTAATGGTTTTGCAACACTGGAAGAGCCAGGATTAGTTAACTGATGAACAGCTGCAAGGAAGAAAAAAAAATCCATGATGACTGTCAGTAGAAAGCAAAGTTTTAAAGTGAATATTTCTGTTCTTGAAAATGAGGCAAACAAGAAATTAATAAAATACACATTGTCATGTGTCAGGATTGCATTCAATATTAATTAGGAAGATTTCCTCTGAATATCATAGTGGAATACCATTAATTGTGTACTGCCTATGTACTACATTATCGCATTAATACCTGTAGATTTGTTTTGTCTTGAAAACACAATACAAGTTTTTGAATTGTGGGTTTGAGTAACTCAAACCAAAGCTGCTGATAAGATGCATATTCTTTATATTCATTGAAAAGCTTTCATACCAAAAGTAACACTGCCACATGCATTTAATAAATACACGGCATTGCACGGCATGCGTATCTTAGAGGCATCTCCTGTCTGTAAAACAAATCGATAAAAAAAGCAGCTTAAGGATTTACAAATCACTGAGGCCATAGAAGCTGTGATACTTTGGACTGTGTCCCTGTTCTGTTGCCACTGTAAATCAGATTAAGGAGGAGTAGGAGTGGTTATTGATTGAAATATGCCTCCCGGCACAGCATGTGTCCGCTTTGCAGAAGTTGGAGGTGCAAGTAACAAACAACAAAAGAGAACTTTATATGCTTTAGGATATTATTCTCCCTTATTGACTCAAAGTAAAATATTCATTTTCGCCTCTTACATTTCATCATTCATAACTCACTCACACATAATTAGCCTTTCTGTTCCCTGTTGGTTGCTTGCTAGAACACATAACACACTGATCTAGTGTTACCAATGTGCGCACAAATGCTCCCAGGTACGTGTTTGACTTTTGAACCTCAAATACATGCAGGATGTGCACCTGAGCACAAGCTACAAATATTTCTGAACCCCAAGTTTTTTGTAAGATGGTTTGAAAGTAAGCAGGTGTTAATAGTGTAGGGATTGGGATTTCTGACATGTAGCCTACCTGATCTTGAGCCATATCTCCAGGGAACAGGATCTCCGCTGCAATCAAAGCTGTGGACAGGACAGGGTTTTGAGACAAACACCCTCTGCATTGCAGAAACCTGGTGACGGAACATTCCTCAGCGTTCCAGATTGCATTGTACACTGCATGGATGAGAAGTAGTGGGAAAGTATGTAAACTTTACTGGCTTGACCAAAAGAAATGTGCCATAAAAAGATCATGATGTTAAACTCAGATCAAACACGTTGTCAACCCACCAGTTAAACCATCATCACAGTAGGGCCGGAGAGCGGTCCTCAGGTCCTTCAGTGATGCGAGACTTTGGACAACCAGGAGTGATCCTGAGTTGTCTGAAAGCGACGGCTGATGACTTGCACAGCGGCAGCGGCGGGACACCGCTGCAGGACGACATCTGACGTCCCTCAGAAAAGCCAGATGTTGAGATTCACAAACGGCTCGTCGTAAGGCACCTGAGAAATCAGGTGGTAGTGAGAAAAGGCACATTTTGCTTTGAGCAATGATATTATGGAGCTGTGGTGAATAAATTGAAGCACTTCTCAGAAATTACCCTGTGCCACAGGAAGTAGTTCCTTTTCACACATAGTACAGTAGAGTCCCAAAGAGCATGGCCTCTGCTCTTTCACTCTCTGCAACAAGAAAGGGTCAGTCAAGTTATTTTGTTGCTTTATAAATATGCAACTGAGTATACATAAAATATATTATTCACAGTTCAACTTCCTTTTATATACAAACAAAAATCACAATATGTAATAAAATATGAAAATGCATGTGAAGAAAGGCAGACAGGGAGGTGCGGTGAGGTATTTAATAATCAAAACAAAGCAAAAAAAGAGGAAGCAATAGCAAAAACAACACAATGAACCAAGGGAATCCAAACTAGGGAAATGCAGGGAACACTGGGAAGATGTGGAGCAAAACAGTAACAACAGATGAACCGACAAAGACGGAGGGAAAGATCGAGACTGTACATCCACACCAGGGAGATGCAGGCTAACGAGACACAGGTGGAACACATGCGGGCAGAGAAGGCAATCAACCACAGGAAGTAAAGCCACACAAGACAAACTGGGAGATCACTACCAAAATAAAACAGGAAATGAACAAATGTCCCTGGGGGTAAGCCGTAACAGTCGTTGATGATATTTTCAATATATTTCACATGGGATCAGATTTGTGACACAGATGTTGTCCTTAAAATGCTGTAAATTATTTATGTTAAAATGATGATTTTCTTTGGGGTTCATTTCTCCTCACTTTGCATTAGCTAGCTTTTAAAAGAAAAGTGACAAAGGTTTAAATAAAAACAAAGGTGTTTTTTTTGTCGCTGCTACACTCAGTATAAATGTAGTATACTGTCTTGCTTTTAACAGATGCTGTTTTTCCTCTATACCCTCAGATTTTCACAGAACAAAGAAAAACAGAAATTCAAGACTATATATGAATAGTAGTGCACCAAACGCAATAGTTCACGCTGATTTGCTAAAAAAAAAAAAAGAAAGCAAACCTGCTGACCAGTGGCACATACCTTTCTTTTGGGTGAGGTTTTGTTAAATCTCTTGTGTTTCTGATTGCAACACCTCTGCACCTTTATAGCTTGATTGAAAAAAAAACAACAATATTTTTTATTTTACATTAGAATTACATACAGAATAACTGAAGTCAAACCTACAATATTCTATCGAGAAGAAAATCCTGTCAAAAACCTGTAAAACTATAAATCTTCAGGCTTCTCTTATGAAATCACATAGCTGTCATCGTGAAATACATCAAATTCATAATAGATGCAGTACATTAATGCTACACTTTGTTTTGACTGGATAATAATCTATCATCTGGTTTTCCCCATGTTTATAATTTATAATAATAATTAGGTCTAATTAACTTTCTGAGGAACCACTCTGTGAATGTTCTTGGGTGGCCCAGCCTGAGCCCTGACATGATCCTGAGTGAACATCATGTTCCATCCACCCTGACTGGAGGCTGTAAACACTGCTAAAGGCCCAAATCTTTTCCAAGCAAATGTGTACAACCTGACAATTACTGATTTTATTGCTGCAAAGCAGTAATATATATATTTTTTAAAAAAGACACTACAGCAGTTAAGCAATTAATTGCTGTAAACTCACCTTTTCGTTTGGTGTGTTGAGTTCCTGGACCATCCACTGCTTGACTAGCAGGACTGCATTCTGCTGCTCCAGCTTTTTGCCGACGACGCAAGACTTTTTGTTTGGGAGTCACAATGTCAAACTCAACTCTTGCGGGCATAACAGGTGTGGTGGGTTGCTTCTTAACAGCTTTGTGCTCATTTCCACCCTCAGAAGACTTTCCTGAATCAGTCCCCTTGCAGTTCACACTCTGGCTTAAGCTGCACTCAGTTTGCTGGCAGGAAATCGAGCTATCGTCCTGACCCTCTGGCAAATGATGTGCCTGATGAGCATTCTGTCGATCTCTATCTCTTTTTGAGCTGCACACTCTGGATGGTCTGCTCTTCAAATCTAGGGCCAACACCTTTAACTCACGATTTGCTCTGTCCTTGTTCGTCCTTCTCTGGCTGCTCCTGGTCTCAGTCTGCTGAAAACTGACTCTCCCTACATTCTTCCCTTCATAGCCTCCACCTGTCAATTAAAATTAAGTCACATAGTTTTTTTTAGCAAATACATATGGCACAGTCATGTTCTCCTGAGCTAGAATAAACAATAGTGTCAAAAAGAAGGTGATCACAGTAACTGTTTTTTGTTTTGTTTTTTTCAAAATTGGCTCTACGTAGCAACTGGCAACTGAGATTTTGACTTTCAGTACCAGAAATTCAGGTACCAGTGAGGCACTATAATATGGCAAGAATGAAAATGTAAAACTCTGACAACAATACTTTTTGTCCACATTTCGCCAGATATCACAAGGTAAAGAGTAGAGAAGGTGTTCAGCTTTACTAAGCGTCGGAACAGGATGTGCGTTTGCATGTATTCGTGTGGTGCGTCAGCATCGGTGACTATTGCCACATGATGCTGAAGCAAAAGCTCTCCCTGAGCAAGACAAATCCCTGAATCAATGGTTTTGCTAACGTGGACAAGCTGCAATTTCAACTTTTTCAGATACTGAAAAGGCAGCGAAGGGTTAGAGTTAGGGTTAGGGGTTAGGGTAAGGTTTCATTCGCCCAGAACTGAAGTTGGGCAAACAGCACAAATCTGCGGGATTTCCATTCTGTTATTTTGGCCAAGTTCTGATGGCATTGTAAGGAAAAGTGTTTTTTTTAGTGCAGCTGTAATGATTTTGGACCGATGGTAAAAGGCTGAATTAGTGTAATGGGAAAAAACACAGCCATTCGTGGCCATTACTGAGTCTTTCGGTAATGTGGGCTCCCTATTAAGTGCTTTTAACACACATTCGCTGGCCTCTCCACGCTGTGTTTTGATGAGGTTAACGAGTAGTCATGCACGATTACATATATAAGGGTCTGGGGGCGGGGGGTCAGTTGATGAGCAAAGAAAGGCTTTAAAGGAACACTTGTCTACTCTGCTCATCTGTGCAAATCACACACTGTTGAAGTTTTGCACCATAATGAGGCAAATCACGTCAGCGTAATCACGTTTAATCTAATTTTTCTGTCTCCCTTCAACGTACCGCGTTCGATGATTCGGCATTTACCATTGGCTTGATTAAATCACCTCAGTTCCTCACACTCAAACAATCAAATATGCCCATTAGGCTGGTGATTACACGCACGTACTGGACTGCACACGCACAGGTCACAGATAACCTCTTATGTGAATAAAGCGCAAAAGAGGTCAAGATTGTGAAATAACCTCTAAGGACATATGAATTTGGAAACGACAATGTAAATATGCATGTTTAATAGACGATCATATCTTTAAAACCGATGCAGTCTTGTACAACAGTAGAATAAAGCCCATCATCACAAAGGTTAATATGTAATTGAAAGATTATTTATGATAATTAGATTTAATTATAGATTATTATAATATTATAATAATATATTAGAATTGAAAGAGGTATTTATGACATTTTAAATTTAAGTCTGTTTTTTTGACGCTGTTGGATTTTATGGTGTTATAGAGAGAGGTCTTTCTAATATTTTGTCTGACCTGTTGACATCTAAATTTGCGATGACCAAATATAGCTAAAGTCCAGAGAACTCTCTCTCCCCTGCTCCTCGGTGCCCCGTTCCACATGCTGTGGAGCTGGATCTTCGTCCTCCAGGTGTACCGGCCGCTTCCTTGTTCCTCTCCCCTGTGTTGTCCTTGTCTCTCTCTCTCTCCTTGATTCCTCCTCCCAGGTGTGGGAATGATTTGCCTGGTTTTGCCTGTTCAGGACTTAATGGTGGAGAGGAGGTAGTGTGGCTCACGTCCCCACCGTTTGGTGGCATTTGAAAGTTGCCCCACATCCTCCAGGTTTGTAGTCTTCATATATATGTTTACAGTCTACAATGTTGTCTACCTGATTGTCCATACTGTCTGTCTTGAGGGTCTAAGCAAAGAGGGTATCATTTCTGTACTGACACTACTATGCAAAGATAATCAGACACCTGCTTTGTGAAACAAATATCTTCATCAAAAATACCAATTGTGAATGCATAAGGATGAGGATGAGGGGGGGAAAAAACAAGAAGGGAAGGCTTAATTTATTTTTATTGCAACTCGACAGAATTTACACGCGTGCTCATACCGGAAGCAGAACATTTGCGTATCCACGCGCTAATCCCACTTAAGTGTACGGCACCTCATTACGAAATTGGAGGTAAAACTGATAAAATATAGGTCTCTGAGGTTAAATCGGGCATGTCTTAATTCGTCCATGTGTCCCCTTCATAATTTACAACCATCATTAAAACGGGACTAAACGATGGCATGCTTTTTTTTCAAAACAAAGATGTTCTTGGTTTTTTTATTTTAATGATTTGTTCAAATTCACATTCAATCAGCGCAGCAGCTCCGGTAATGTTCGTTATGCGCTAACTGAGAATGGGCTTTAATGGCCTTAATATAATGTTCTGTCACACCGTGTAAGAAGCTGATTTGAGATGGGAGCTGGCTGAAGCTGAGGCCTCATCATTCTCTGTACACATGAAAAGTGTGTGGGCTAGCTGCCTGAGGCAGGTGAATTTGATTTTCCGTCTTGTTTGAGTGTCAGTTTCAAATACACATCTCTGGCGGGGAAACATTCCCCAGTGTTTTGTGCACCGAACAGAGTAGTAGCTTTATCTCCACGTGAGATATTCTGCTTAGTTCACAATACATCCTGTGTTCAGGTTGTTAGTTACCTGTTGGAGCGGAGGGAAGTTTCTGCCGGCATCTGGACAGTCTGCGGAGCCTACTTCCTGTCTGCCTGCTGTGTGTATCCACCTGCTCTTCCTCCTCACCTTGCTTCTGTCCTCCGCTCTCCGCTTTACGCCCCTGTGACAGCTCTGTGCTCTCCTCACCGGGTGAAATAGCACTCTGTCCATTAAAAGCAGAGACTTGCCCTTGCCCTTGGGCCTGCTCCGAGCTTAAACCTTCGTTTGACAGCAGGGCAGCGCTCTCTGTCCCTAAAACCGCCCCGCGAGGTGACTCTGCCTTTGTCTCTGTCTGTGGACTGCCTTCGTCTCCTTCGTCCTCAAAAAGTTCTGGGGTATAGAAGACGGTCTGGTCTTCCTCGGTTTCATCTTCATCTGGACTATCTGCAGAGGGTGCTTCACTGTCACAGCTGGGAGGGGCTGTTACTGTCGATGGCCCCAGAGCCGGATTGTGTGGTTCCGCTTTGGTTTCGCCGGAGGCGTCTGCGGCCTCTCGTTTCAGACGAGACTCCTCTATTGTCTTTTTGGAGAGGAGATCTGGTGGTTCTTCTTGTGCTCAGCCTGATCAGGAGCTTCTAAGTGCCGGCTGGGGTTACTTGGCCCTTTTCCTTCAAAGACTGCCTTCTTGAAGCAGGAGCCGATGGGCCTGGAGGTGAAAATGTGGTACAGAGGCTGGGCCATTCTTTTGGATGCGACAGCGGCTCTGCTGGGGAGCTGCGCGTCGTCTTCAACCGATCTGCATGAGGGAAAACAAAATTCAGTATTCCTAACAGTGAAAATCAGTTTACGTTAAGACTCACATAGAAGCTATTTAAGTTTCCCCACGAAATTAGATAAGTATGCACAGCACCACGGCTATTTTATAAAGACAGATAATAATGTGGGCTTCCGCTCAATATAACCCAAACAAAGGTCATGGGGATTTAATTAAAAGCAACAGTCCAACATCTGCTCATCAGCTCGCTCAAGCGCCACTCAGGCATGCAAAAGACCTTACAGTAATGAGGCAAGCAACTCAACTGATCCCATGGCCTCCACCCCCAACATCCACCCCCAACTATGAGGAGGAGGGGGTGCAGGGAGGGGAGGGGGCTGAGCCTGCCCTTCTACCACCCTTATCCACCACACAGAATTCAACTGAGTAAACAGCTCAACCTCGCCATGACCCCCACAGACAATGGCTGCTCACCAAGACAATGTGCAATCACGTCATCTCGGCATATTTTCTCGTGGTGATGTCATGCGCTCGCATCCTTGAGCGAAATAACAACGCGCTCCTTTGGACCGGCGGTATTTAAAACGTCGCAATTCATGGAGGAATGGAGAAGAGTTAAGAATAAAATCATTTACGCATCTATTTATTAATGGTTTAGCTACCGTTGAATGTAGAGGCATCTTTATCTCAACCCTGTCCAGAATGAAATAGAATTTTAAAAGAGGAACATTGACACAATGCAGCTTTCTTCTTGTGCATAAATATATACAGTATATATGCCAACTATAGTCTGTTGTAAAGTTTAATGACAATACTAAAACACTGAATGACACACAGGGATAATGACATATCCTAATAGTGCAGATTTAAAGCTCTCTTTAAAGAGTGGCATTATTAGATGTGCTTTAATTGAGAGGGGACAAACTAAGTTTAGCCTGAACCCAAATATGACATTACTATATTTTTTTAGCCTTGGATAATACTTGACAGATATTAAACTTGCAGGTGGAAAATGGCTCCCCCCCAACATTTCAATTCATCTCACCTGCGCTTTCATTTTGTCCAGTTTTCAACTGTGCAGAACTGAAAGAATGGAAGGCCGAGGGACTTGTGTCCCGCTGGGGTTCAGGCGGTGCGACACATGACCGGGCCTCGGTCAGACCCTGTCTCTCTGCAGTCACTGGGAAGCGACCGTCGGCCGTAGAGCCGGCTGCCTGGCTGTTTGCGGGGGCCGCCTCCACTTTCCGCTGCACCTGAGAGAACGCTACCAGAGACTGCATAGCGTTGCTGAAGGTGTCGTGATGCTTGACGAGCTGACGAACCCATTTGGACAAACCTGAGATTACAGACACATGCATCAGAGGGGACCGCTGTCAAAGCCCTTATAATGGATGACTATTGCCATCTAGTGTTCAAGTCGAGGGGCTGTGCGGTCCACAAGCTAGGCGAATGTCCGTGCACAGTAAAAGAGCACTGAGTACCTGTGATATACTTATTAGGATTATTCCTGTAACGGTCATCGACAAGAATTAGAGCACCCCAGTCGTTCCTGTGGCGGATACACCTGTAAAACGGAAGATTGAAGGTTTAAACATGAGGAGCGACAGCACAAACGTCAAGCAGATTGTCTTGCGATGAGACGACAGCAGCAGCTTTGCTTGCCGACACGTTGATGTTTCCAATGAGTAATTGAATTACACGAGTACTCAGTACTCGTGGGCCATGCTAGTCAACAATGCTGTGGAGTAACTGCGTAGAGGACAGGATTACCTCCCCAGGGCCTGGTTCAGAGCTCTGTAGGCCTGAATCTCATACCAACGATGGCCCGGGAGAAGACCTCTGGACTTGCAGTGCTGGTCATTGTACTTCATCTTCAGTTCAACCTGAAAACACAGACCAATAGTTAAAAGATTATTCAACAAGTTATTGCAGCTTTTTAAAAAATTTTGATGGATCAACATAAATAAAAATAACACAAAGGAAAAAAGGTTCCACCAGACATTTAACAAAATATTAATTCGCAAATCTGAATTTTTCTCCTGTTAATGTCAACTCTAACATTTTGTACTATAGCCTTAGTATCAATGTCAGATTACTTTTTCTTTTAAGCAATCTAGTAGATAAAAAAACTCCTCCCAAATCTTCCCAACCCTATGTCCTGATCTTTTTATTACCATCATTTGACTTTTACTGTACGTTTTAAAGTGTCCTTGAGTGCCCTATAAATAAAATGCATTAAGTTATTACAATTATCAAAATTGTTGCCAAAGAATCAGAATAAAAAAAGAACTTCCTTGCTTTGACTCCAGCAGGGACCTTCAGAGAATGTTGTCTCTACTAGCGGCTGTCAATTAATATTATAGACCAGTATATAATAGCGGCAGTGGCACGTTTCACAGACAAGTAATGTCTGTATTGGTTTTGTCTTGATAAATAAGACCATCTCATGTTGCAAACTGCAGTTTTTTGATGTTGCAGACTTGAACAAACATGTTCCTGGTGTAAATAGTAGATACTAGAAAAGAAAAAGAAAAAAAAAGTAAAGAATTCCCAAATAATGTTAAAATCTGTCTTAAATAAGAGGAATTGTATTTTCTGTTAGGGACTATGAGCCATCTACCTAATAAAACGCACTGAAACTCTAATAAACAAAAGCCACATCCATGTGGCATCACCTGTGAAAGTGTTTTGTTTTTTTTACAGTGAACTAATTTGATTAATATGGAATATGAAGAGGGACACCATGGGTGAGGGATCTAGGGCACACCAAACCCCAAACAAAATACTCCTCAGGGCCTGAGGCGGTAAGGTATCACCTGCCTTCACATATAGATGTGCTCTGAAAGGGGAACAAAGGGGCTAAAGAGAGGCCGTGACAGAGTAGAGTGGCGGTAGGAGGGGGCGGACAAGGTGGTCTATGCGACATGAGGCATCCCCGCACAAAAATGCCAGGAAGGCATCCATCCATTTGCATCTGTCATTGCTGATTTTAGCGTTAACCTTTCCGAATTGACAAGTGAAAAGTTCAGCTGCCGTCTGACGGGATGCCAGGCGGGGCAGGCAGCTGAACGGGGCTCTAACTGCTTTTGACAGGTACCGTGTGTTCGCCCTGAGCCACCAAACACGGGGCCGTGGCAGGTACAGCCTGTTCCCTCGCGCCCGTCACGCGAGGCCACTGTGGCCCCGTCTGGACTTGTGTACGTAAACAAACAAGCGGAGTCACGGGAAAGCCGAAATGTCGCCACAAAAGTTGGGCTATGACTAATCACACCTCACCGAAGAAGCGTGCAAACGACTGAGAAGCACCTGCCGCAGTGGGGAACGTCACCGCCGACGCTGGAAAGGTTCTGTAGCTCGTATAATGTGGACTTGGAACCAAAAGTTCTATCTGTAAAAGGCTGTCAGGCTGTCAATGGGAGGCGACTCATATAGCCGTGTCACAGTTAGTAAATGTTGCAGGCTTCATGGTGAGATGTTTGCCAACGTATGAGACACCAGAGCAGTTAAAGTATCCACTTCCAGACCCACAGCTGGAACACAAAGGCCAGTAGCCTGGAGTCGGCGGTGTCATCTAAATGCAATCACAGTCCGTTTCAGCGTTTGAGCCGTCACGTCCCCTGCTCTGTACCATGTCACCGCCCGATCGAACATGACAGGTTGCATATGTGAAAAAGCCAATTCTGGCTGCTAGCGAATCTTGCAAATGTGCAAGAAACCACAAGCTAGAAAGGATTAGTTAAAATGTCAGGAGATCACTCGCTTGCTTTGGCCTTGTCCTCCACAGCTACCTGTTCATCCCTAAAAACATATATTTGACCAGTAGGCATGGTTCGCAGCTGAGTGCATCTGTTTGAGCTACATTTTACGCAGGCTGTGTGTGTGTGTGCGTGTGCGCGCGTGTGTGTTTTTGTGCATCGGTGTCAGTGTGCGCGCCCCTGGCAGTCCAGGACATCTTGTGTCTGTCAGTGAGATTGCTGAGCGCCTCATCTGCCACATGGGGCTGAGGTGACAGCTGAGTGGCTCATCTTGAAGACAGCGTCTGCGTGTGTGTGTGTGTATGTGTGTAAGTGTGTGTGCATACAAACTCGCAAGGGCATCGGGCTATCACACTCCTTTCTGACATGCTCATGGATTAGCTCGCTCAGAGGCTACGCACAGAATGCTAATTATTCTTTAACAGATGCAGTGTCAATATAAAACATCCGTGAACGGTGAGGTCAAGCTGCTCAAGATATTACATATACATGAAGGCTGAAGCTTAGCACTTCTGCTGCGAACAGAAAACATCGTTATCAAACTTGTTCAGGCCTCTAGTAAAGTGCTTGGCGAGTGTGGTTTCATTTCAAACTGTAATTAACAGCAGAAGATCAGTGTGAAGACAACTGAGACGGAATGGTTTAGTCGTTTCGGTTGTCCTTGACCTCCTCTGCATGTGCTGTGTTCAGCCACTGACAGAGGTCTGTGCTCCCCAAATGCTTGTTTTGAAACGGTTTATATTTCTCAAACTAAGGTATTATAATGACAAACTGCGCGAACGCTACGTAGCCACTGTAACAAAGTACCGGAAAATGTCTACATTTTGCCGAAGGCTAAATACAGGGCTGAATATCCATCAGTGAGGGAGAACGTTGAGCAAGATGTTTTTCTAAAGCCGGCCTGTGGTGCTGACAAGTGCGATGCAAGTGGCGAGCATCTATTATCCAGCATTCCTTCTCCCTCGGCGGCTGATGGCGAAGCCAAATGTGCAGCGTCTTGCGTGCGCCCGGAGCATCCGTCATTCCTTCTTCTCGACGCTCTCCATGAACTCCGCAGTGTTTCTCCAAAATCCCCTTTACGTGCTCGCCGACCTCAGACGTGAAACGCTCTTGCGGTTGTCTTTAATAAAAGGACGGCAGCGCGCGGTCGGCTAAGCCCGTCATTAAACTGAGAGAGATGCTACATCAGTTGTAAGTATCTTTTTATTGCTTCTCAAAGCCACTTATCATTTGACTCACTCACGCAGGGCACGACTGTTCACTGCAGAGCATGCCATAGGAAGAAAAAAAAAAAAAAAAACTCGACATAAATTTAATACCACCTCTGGCGGTGGCAGGGCTTTCGCTGCAGAGGACTTTTCAAGTTCAAACTTTGATCTCTGTCACAGTAACACAACAGGCCAGTAAAAAGCCGTGCTACGTGCTTGGGCTGTGGCGTTTTAAGAGTTATGCCTGTCTGGGAATGCAGGACGTGCAGGTATCAAGAGCGCTGGAGTACTTTAAATCAGGAGAAGCCGGGGTTTTACACCTCTTATCCTCGCAGTGGGGTGCTGCCTCGTGAGTGTGGCACGGAGTGGATGAGACAATCAGTCTGGGTCTAGGCTGCGCTCTTAAAGAGGATGTGAACGCTCAACGCGCCACTGCAGGGAAATGAAAATGTGAGTGCATGTCATGCGTGTGTGTGTGTGTGTGTGCTGTGTGTGCTGCACTTATGGGAAGCACTTTCAGCATGAGACAGTATGATTTATTAAGATAAGGTGCCGATACAGAGCGCTAATGGGGGCGAAATATGGTTTAAGGGAAATAAAACTAAAACACGCCAACGCTGCCGCCGACAACACAAGAAGCAGCGCAGCTACCGCTGCTACTTGCCTTATTCCTTGCTATGTATTACAGCGCCGTAAATCTGCTCTCGCTGAGGTCAGAAAGAAATAATTACCCTTTTATTAAATAGGATATCGGCCTATGGGGAACTGCGCAGAAGCGGTTTAGACCCATCGTGAGTGTTTTACAAGTCGGGCAGCGAGGGAGAAGCGGTGAACGGGCTCTGTTGGTCACAGTCAAGAAAAAAAAAACGTAGCGCGCTGTCATGAAGGGGAAACCCTGTGAAAGGCGTAGTGCATCAGGGTTTGAGGCAGGGTTTGAGGCGGGGCACCGAAATGGAAAAAAAAACATTTCACACTTCACACAGGTATATTAAGGCTAAGCAAGCCCCTGTAATTGTATAGTTACAGTACAGTTGCTTGTGTTACGATATAAACTTTGCAGCCATTTCAGCAATGTTTTTGGAGTTGCACCAGGAGTCCTGTGACATCCTTGGAAAACACTGTAATCAGAAAGAGGGAGGTCTGTTCTGTTTTTGCGCTCAGCGCCGCGTGTCCTTGAGCAGACGATTGTCTGTGCCAGAGCGTGGCGGCTAGCTGCACGGCTCTCACAGTCATTAGTATCAGTGTCCCCATACTCTTAGTGGTGTAATGGGGTTAGCTCAAAGAACCCCGGGACTCTCTGGGGTCAACAGTACCTCTGCTACTGAAAGACGAGATAAGAGGAGGAGAAGAAAACTAGAAAGTTAAAAAAAAAAGTGGATAAGGGAGGATAAAGATGCAAAAAAAGAGAATAAGAAAAGTATTCTAGAAAAGAATGTATATGAACTGAATCAATCACAATCATAATAATCATTAATTAATTTATACAGTGCGTTAATTCTTGTTGCCCCTGTTTGCATCTGAGGAGGAGTCGCTCATTGTCACAGGTGAGGATGGCTGCAGGTTGTGTCGGGCACGCTGCACGCATGGCGCAGGATTCGTTCACTTGTGCTCGTTTCGCACAGAAAATGTAACTATAACTATAACTATCTGAAAGGTAATTTGAAGTTTAAATAAAAGTTTAGTGTCAAACATTTTTTTGCTAAAGATCTATAAACAATGTCAATATTGGCAATATTTTTTCGTGTATAGTTAATACATATATGAAACCCCATGTGTTGTGCTTATAATAGCTACGTCTTCAGTATATGTTGTATACTGTATAGTTAATGTTTGGGCGTCTTATTTAATGATTAAAGAAATTTCTTAAATGTAAAAGATCTGCTATTTCGTTATAATAGTATTGTAAATGTATGTAAAACCAAAATACTAAAGTATTGAGCACCAGCTCTCATGGTCAAACCATACATGGCAAGAACTCTAACGTGACTGCGTTTTTCCAGCACGCTTTCCACCTTTCACACAAAATAGAAAATTAAAAACAAAATCTGATAGTAACAAAATAAAAAGAAGAAAAAAAAAAAAAGAACCAACTATGCCCTGAAAGCTGACAGAGTAGAAACTGACAGCTTTGGCTGCACTGACACTGACAGAACAGGTTAGTGAAAGCTTCATTGTGCTCCGACAGGAGGATGTGGAGGAGTAGAGGGGAAGAGAGGTGGGAGGCGAGGAGTGGGGGACGACGACACACACACACACACGCACACACACAAAAACTTAAAGGTCAACTTTATCTGCTAAGGACGGAGCAGACACAGCAACATCGCTCTGGGATTTATTTTCACGGATCACCAAAAAAGGATGCTCTTATTTGGTGTGCCGTTGTGCGCGTTGCGTGCGTGTGCGCGGGCGGTATATTATTTGTCTTTGAGGTATCCAAAATTTTGGAACTTGGTCAGAATCAGTGAAGTAATGGCCATCTTACAGGCCCTGTTAGTTTTCATTTCAGATTTCAACAGATGTGCATACAGCACATTTTGTAGCTTTCTGAGTGCAGTAAATAATAAATATGTTATTAACTAAAATGTAAATCACATCTCTAGTTTGGGGAACCCTTGCAGTCTTAACCACAGCTGACACCGTTCTTACCTGGAGATCCTTGATGTTCGGGAAGGGGATTCCAACGGCGACCACCGCCCTGGCGTTGTCATCTGTGAAGTCGAGCCCCTCGCTCACTTTACCCCGACACACGGCAATCAGCAGCGCGCCGTCTGCAACAAAGCAATCAAACGAATCAAATGTCCTGTCTTCCAGCACTGACTGACCAAGTCACCAAGCGAGCTGTGTTTCAGAGTGACACTAGAAAAAACGAGCAGCTGATGCCAGTCTGACCTCTTTCCACGCAGTATTTGATGGCGTCATAGTAAATCTGAAGCAGCTCGTCGAAATCTCCCTTGCCGCCGCCTCGGGGCTCCGTGATCACAGTCTTCTGTTGTTCCAGCTTCTCCCAGAGACCCGTGTTGGTCCATCGATCCCGCAGCTTGTCCAGCATCTGGTGGAACCACGGAGGCCATCGCCTTGTAAGGACACATATGCCTGCACAGCTTTTGAAAAACTTTTGCTGAAAAAATCTTGAGAGCACAATGTACTCAACTATGTATGGCTAAATCTGCAAAAATATTTCTTTGTGCAAGAGCTGGCAAATATCTTCATTTTGCTTCACACTGACCAGAATAATAAGTTATTGTATGCAGGTTACCAGTGGAACAGAGCGCGGCTCAGGCCACGCCAAAAAGAGCAGCAGCCGAGCCCGACCCGAACCCGGCACGGCATTCTCTTTTCTGTGTCCAAATCCCAGCCTGACGCAGTTAATAAAAGATTGTTACCATGGTCACAGCCCGTCTGTTTACCACAGTGACATGTGCGGTATCAGAAATAATGTTTCCTATAGGTTAAAGACCAAGAAGTCAAAGAACGGGAAAGCTAACCGCGTTTGCTCCCGTGCCCTCAAACAGCACGGATTTCTTTCCTTCGCTTGCACTTAAAAGCTGCCGGGTCGAAAATGCCCCCCCCTCCCGTAATAAAATCACTGTTGCTGTGCTACTGTTGGTACAAAAAAAAAAAAGTCAGCGGCTCTCAGGGGAGGCGCATTGATCTGAAAGCCTTCATTCTAACACGGCTCCGCTGGTGTCTGCGCGGCGCCGATTATACCCTCGGATGAACGCGGCCTCAAAACCAAAGAGCAGCCCCACCGGCTCGGCAATGTTTCAGGAGGGTCGAGTAGAAGTTCTCGTCGTCTACAGTAAACTTCCCAACAGGGTAATGGTGTCGAGCCGTGAAGCCCGGGCGGATGGGGCCGCGAGGCGGCGGGGAAGGCGGGGAGCATTCACCGATATCTTTGCCCGCAAGAGCGAAACCTATGCCGCGTCTCAAAACGCCAATCGAAGTCAGACACGGAGAGCGTTGGCGGTTTATTGAATGCCAGCGCGAGCTGAGTCGTAGAGGTGAAATGAAGCATTGAGGGGGGTAATGAGGTTGATGCCTCAGCAAGTGAGGCCAGGGTGCCCGCATCAATAAAACATGGCGCGAATATGCGGCGCTACGTCAACAAGGTCTCCTTCCTTACACGCGCCCCTCGAATTCGCCAAACGGTTTGTCCTGCTATCCGGCGCGCTCTCGAGCAGGAGATGAATAACTCATGTTATGTACTGTAAAGGCAGATTGTCGGCTAAACAAACCTGCCGTTAGCAGCCAAGCGGTTCGCGATTTGATTTCGATTCGTATTGTGATCTTGTTTAATCGCAGGTCGAAACGGTTGCACACAGAAACAGATTTAGTCTTTAAAAATCTGCCAAACAAATGTGGTGCAGTGGAAAGCACAATATCTCCCTTGGAAACGTAGTGGAGTGGAAGTGTAAGCCGGGAGCTGATGATCTCTACATAAAGTAAGTGCCCTGCCCTGGAACACGAGGCATTGTGCTGAAATTCCCTGGTGCATTCCAGCGTGCGACGCACAACAATGAAATTACACACTACAACTGCAGGGGAAAAACAATCCTACACATCTGTTTGTGATGGAAAAACACACAGTAAAGAGTATAGCGTAAGTGGGTTTGTACATGAGGATGTTTCCTGAGAAATCCCTTCATGATCGCTGCCCCACCACCACCACCCCGACGGCCTAACGTTGCCTCGCCCAGGCCCACCACCCAACTTGTTCCGCGTTTATTGGTTTTCCCCCCTCCTCTGTCTCGTTCTCGACCCCCCCTCCCCCCTTCGAAAAACGAACTTCACGAGGTGTTTGCATCGACGTGCTGCGCAACAGCCGGTTGGTCGGCCCGGTTTTGCTCGCGGCAGACCGCGCCAGGTGTTGCGTAGTTTCTGTCTCCCCCTCCCAAGATGAAACGCCGCCCTAATTGAGTGAAACTCTATTAAACGGTGCTCGTGTGGTTGGGCTTAACGCTGCGTTGGCGGCAACGGCGCCCTGCTCATTTTGTGAGGCATTGCGGATGTTTCACTCGTCAAACTCGCAGTTGATTATGTTTGAAATACGAAACCGACGCTCAACTCCGCCCAAATTTCTCAGTTAAGCTAATCGAACCGCAGCGGGTGGGACTAAATGTTCGGTGCTGGGCCCCCGCCTCATTTCGCAGCCGCTCTCCTCTCCTAACCTTTTTATTACTTTACGCGCGAGACCGACGAACGTCGCGGCTCCGGCATTTCATTTCAACTCAGAGCGATTAGTGCAGCTCGGCGGCGTTAAAGCGAACTCGCTTCCTGCCCGCCAGTTTCGGACCGCGACGACAGCTCTCGCAGTCGCGAGGCAACACGAACGGGAACGAGCGGTATTTAGCACATTACGGGGGCGCAACAAAGTGTGAATAATTTATTGTCCTTTTCTAGGCATGGTAGGTGCAAGGCTCGGCCGCCGCCGGTGACACGGTAAAGTGGGCCAGCTCTTTGTGCCAATTGGGACAGGGCGGTGAAACAACCAGAGAGAAGCAGTGAACTGTAGTCTTTCTCGCACTTTTACCCCCCCCCCCCTCCCTAACACACACGCACACACACACAGTTACTATCTCCCCATCTTTCACCTCCTCTGCATCCGGCCTCTCTCGCTCTCTATCTCCTTCCCCATGTCCCCGGTGTCAGCGAGCTGTGTGGCGACACATTGCACCTCCTCTAGTGCCTGCTGAATTATGGAGAGGGGTTTCGGAGGCGACGGCATTAATGAAACATGCGGGCCGGGGCCACGTTTCGCGGCGGCGGGGCGCGGGGAGACGCGTTGTTGCGGGCGTAAATTATTCAGGCCCAAAATATCACAGCGGCCATCACGCCACGGCTGGTGGCAAGACGCCACCTGCCACCTCCGGCCTGCCACTTCTCCCCTCGTCCTCCGCGACGTCCCGGTCGAGCTGGTGGCGACGATGGGAACGCTGCAAAAGCACGTCCCGCTGCTCAGACCGACAGGAAACAAGTTGAATATAAAGTGTGTCCCTTAATTGCATACAAATATGTGTACAGGAGTGGATTTCAGTTTGTGCAAATTTATTTATGTTCCACGTTCAATACAGTATGTAGAATTATTTGTGAATTTCTCTCTTTTGCAAATCGGTTGTTTAGCTGTGATAACTCAACAAAATGTTGCTCTAATGCATTAAACATTGTGTTAATATTAAGTGTTAATAGATCTTCTAACATTCCATATTTTCTTGAGCGTAAAAAATCCGGTCTGTCAATGCCCTTTGACCTCCCTGCCCTCTCTGTGCAGCACATTTGACCCTCTCCGTTTTGTATCACTGAATAACTATGGATGCTCGACTTGGACTGTCACTTCAGACACAAGATGCGATTTGCACGCGCTACCTTGAGCTGGTGAACTTTTTTGTAAATCTAAAAACGTGGTGATTCGTCACTGAGGGCAGCAAACCCTCGCTGCTGGAGCTGAAGAATATATCCATACGAAGCTCCGTCTCATGTGTTGTTTTTTTTCCCCCCCTTTTTAAGCCTGAAAGCGTGAGCCTTCCAAAAAGGCCCCAGCTCAGTTTAACAGCGGTAACCCTGAAGTTTCCACTGTAAAAACCCGTATAAAACATCGCCTCGGCTCTGAAGAAGATCGGGCGCCGTACGCCACGCCGAGCAAATTGACCCGTGAATCTAATATGCTCCCAGACGCAGACGGGAAAAGTCTCACTCCGAGATAACGGCACCGAGGATGCCGCGGAGGGTGCGTGCTGGTGGGCGTTCCACCCTGCGGTGCGCTCTGACTTTGATTTGACACGCGCTCGGCGGAGCCCAGGCGCCAGCGCTGGGTGCGTCTTCACACAGACAGCGAGGCGACGTCACCTAATGGCCCTTATCTTGATCTCCTTTAAAAGCATCTTGTGCTCCCTGCCATCTTTTGCTGCCACTTTTGCAAAACCCAGCTTTTTTTTTTTTTTTTTTGTCTCGTAATAAACCACCCCCCCCCCCACCCCCCTCCCTCTCCTGTGGAGCACTGGTCCGTTCCTTTGGCGCTTGGGACCAGACGGCAGGGCCCGCTGTGGTTTTAATGGGCATTAAATGGGTGGGGGGTACTGAGGCTAAAGTGCTGCAAAACCACAGCACTGGTGCAGGAAAGTGTGTGCGTGTGTGTGTGTGTGTGTGTGTGTGTGTGTGTGTGTGAGAGAGAGAGAGAGAGAGAGAGAGACCAGGATTACTTTATGTGTCCATGTCTCTTAAAAAAAGACAGCAGGCTTTGAGTTTTCTTTGCTTTCATTTGAGTGCAGTGCGCCAATGCCAGTGCTAGGAAATTACACAAATGACAAAATAAGTGCAAATAATTTGCCCTTGCCCAAAAAAGGACAGCAAAAGTCGGACTTCCATTGCTTAAATTACTAATTTTTCTTCATATGTTGCCATTCTCGGGTATAAGAAGATAATTAACCGCAACGTAAATGTTGCCAATGCATCCCGCAGTGTTTTGTGACTGTGCATTTGTGTCTGTGTGCATCAGAGAGAGAGCACGAGGAGACGCCTCCACGCCAGCTGCGTACAGGAGCCCTCCGCCATCCGCCGAGACACGCTAAAGAGCCCGGAGACGACCTGTCCTCTCTGCGCAGCCGGCGCATACACAAACACACAGATCACAGAGCGGACGGGACTCGCCGGCACCAGCGAGGCCTCGGTGGGCTCCAATTAATACCCCGGCCCTTCATATCCCCTCATCTTTAAGAGTTGACTGCAGATTAAATATTTATGTATGCAGCGCAGAGAGAGAGACAGAAGACTCCTGCGTGGCTATCAATAATAAAAAAAACAAAACGGGATAAAAAAACATCCCACGGCTCCCTTGGCTGGCATCGGAGGCTGGCAAAAAAAAAAAAGGAAGGTAAAATGAGAAAACAATAAGGCCCAGAACGCGACCAAAGAGCAGAGTGACGAGGGCCGCCGAGGAAAACCAGACCAGCGCTCAAGAAGGGATTATGCAAATACGCCAAAGGCAAAATAGAAATTCCGCCGGGGGCGAAGCGCAACTGTAAAGGTCCGCCGTTTATATGGAAAACGACGCATCCATTCGTCATAACGCTGACTCATCGCGGCAAAACGGTGCGTCGGTGATGCCTGGCTTCCTGGTTGCGGCGTGTTTCCGCTTGAACCAGGATGTGAGCAGCCGTAGATAAAGCTTTGCCTCTGAAGTGCTAGGAAAAGCAGACAAGGTTTTTCCCTCCTGGAATATTGATCAAAACTGAAGATTTTGAATTCTAAAGAGGGCATTGAGCATTTATTATTTCGAAAAGGCTGCGCATGGCTGAACCCTAAAAAATGGTTTAGCCAATGCATCTCGTTCAAGCGGATATCATTTTACACATTTTTCGTGCGTAGCAAAAAGCAGGGAACTCTTCGGTTAGGTTCGACTGGTCCTAATCGACGCACATCGCAACTGCTGACAATGTGATATAAGGAGGGAATGCCTCGTTTTGAGGGGTTGCAAAGCAAACGCGTCCTCATAATGTAAAGATTCGAAGTGATTGTTTTTAAATTTTGTGACGACTTTCATCCCACGGTAGGTCCGGTGACCATCGACAGACGTGCGACGTGCCGTGCGGAAACACACAAACGATGATGAATGAAATCCACTTGCCCCCTTTGTCAGCTAATGTGACAAGTGAACTGCGGTGGACATTAATTATTCATGGGCAAAAAAATGCACGGCGAACAAAAGGGGGACAAAGTGCGTATGAGTGCGCTCTCAGAGGCTCCCTCATTAACTGAAAGAGGATAGGCTTCTGTGAGGATGATGGCATTTAACAAGAACCCGACAGGCTCCTCTTCTGGCCGGTGGCGAGCCGTCGTAGCGCACGACGCCCGCTAACAGCTGCGCCTGAGCGGCGGGCGCTGCTGGAATCCAGTCGCCGCTCGTTTTGCGGGGCCTCAGTTCGTGCGAATAGCCGGTTTGAGGTCTGCAGCGCCACCCGATGGCGAAAATGTGAAAATTAATGTTCCGCAGGAGAAAAAAAAAAAAAAGATCAAATCCCGTATTTAGACCGAAGAGACAATTCAACAACCTGCCAAGCTGCAGACTAAATAATGGATCTGAATCAAAGATCAAATCAACACATATATGATTTTGGGGCTGCATTACAGCATCCAGCATTTCTATTCATTTCAAATGCAACTTTTCTACAAATTGTGATATGATCCAAGTGTTTCATGCATTGTTGTTTTTAACTGCCAGAACATTCAGCGATGAGATGTTATGATAACAAACCAACATGGCCCCTGTGGCGGACTGATCAGCGCCAGTTTCCCGCCGACCGGGTTTCAGCGGGAGCTACATTTACCTTGTAAGACGGCAGGAAGCAGAGCACGCCCTTGGCCACCGCCTGGCACACGTGGAGCAGCAGGGCGCCCACCTCGTCCTGGAAGGAGTACGTCTCAGCATGCTGGAAGGTGGCGCAGAGCTTCCTGCCTTGAGGTCCAGCACCGACAGTGCCCACCCAAACCTGAAGAGCGGGCATCGCTGTTGTTCATATAACAAACACACCTGGGCACGATCGAGCTCGTCCGAAATATGAAATATAGTTTCATGTGGGCACAAACACAAAAAGCTCTTGGTCTTATTATGAGCCTTTTGCAATGCCTGATTAGTGTTAAGGTGAAGCCGAATCATGCGTCCAAATAATCCAGGTTTGTTTGTCTGGTTATTATGTGTGACCGATATTCAATGTCAGCTAAAAAACGTATTTCTTTTCCCCCTGGTAATTACACTGTAAAACTCCCAAAGAGCTCCGTCAGTCGGACATTCACATGAGTTTCACTGCAGTTAGACTGTGACATCTGCTGGACAAAAGTGGCATTGTGACGGATGCGGCGCGAACGCGGGGTCAGATTGTTTGATAAACCCTTGCTTTTTAATGCCCGACTTCTAACCGCTGCGACAATCACAACCCTGCATTCCCACGCCGATTTAACTAGAATAACACTGACGGCGACGAGCCTAACGTCACCGTCTGGGATTTCGGTGAGTCACATTTAAGAGTCGTCTTATTTTCTTGGAAGTCAGCGCTCAGGAATCGAGCTCCTCCTGCAGCGAGGACACGGCACAGTGCTCGCGCACGTTAACCCAGGCTCGGCGACGTGGACGACCCACCTGGGACTTGCTGATGACGTGATTGGCCTCCAGCTGGATGGAGAACTTCACGCCGAGTTCGGAGGAGAAGGAGCCCATGGGTGACAGGGTGCCTGACGTCAGCACGATGCTGTGAAGCGACCCGCTCAGGTCAGAGAAAGCCTGGGGGACACAAACACAGACGCACTGAGCCTCCTGGACGTGTTTTAATAGTAATTCATGCAGTCATTCATCATCAGAGATATTTAACATAAAGGGAGTGTGGTGAGTCAGCGGAGGTTGAAGGACAAGGAAAGCAGTCATCTGTGCAGTCATGTATAGACTTGAGTGATAGATCACCGGGCCTACATGACAGGGTCTGCCACATCTAACCTCTTACCACGGCCGGGTTCAGGCACCAGAAGCTGAGCGTCAGGACTTCCGTCTTGACCCGGACGCTCTGGCGCTGTCTGTGGCGTGGCCGCACGAAAAAGCCCTGGGCGTCGGGGACGTCGGGCGCGACCTGGTTCGTCCAGGCGTAGCTCTTCTGCAGAGCTACCCGGTAGTCTTCGGCGAACCTGCGGATACACGGAGCGGCGGGGGAAGCGACCGTTCAATCCCGTACCCCCGCAGCATCGCTCGTCTGACTTGCATGGGTTGTCTCTGACCTGCAGTTGCCCCTGTAGAGGAAATCCAGGACCATGAAGAGGTTTTTGAGGACGGTGGAGGTTGCCGAGCTGATGGTCGGGATCTGCACCATGTCCTCTTTACCGTTAACTACGCCGACCCGCTCCTCCTTCTCCAGCACTTCTGCCAAGTTTTTCTGTATTGTAACGACAAGTATCACACCTCAGTGCTTTCACCGTGAGTAAATAAAACTGTACTGGAGCCCATTTCACACCAGTGGAACAGTGAGTGCTAAACGTGTCAACTTTTTTCCATCCCCATGTGGTAAAGATGCATGGTGTACCTTCAGAATACCAAAGGTACCCGCAGTGATGCCCAGGCCGTGAAAGATGCCCAGTACATCCTTCCCATTCCAGACTTTGCTTGCAGTCTCGTATCCTCTTTCAGACATCAGGCTTTGGCTCTCCTGGATCCAGCTGCACACAAAAAAAAGACATCCTGAGTAAACGTCTACTCAACCGGCGCGCACGGCCGAGCAAACCGGATTGCCGATTTTCACCGACTTGATCAGGCTGTAGCAGAAGTCTCTCAGCGATTCGTGTTGGGACCGTCGGATGTTGTTCTTGACCATGGCGTCCAGCTCATCCCTGGACGTCAGCAGGCTGTTGTGGTCCAAAGTGAAGCTGGCGCTCTCCCTCGCGCAGTCCTCGATGTTGTGGGCTTCATCCAGCACCAAGATCTGACCCGCCAGGTCAATCTCCATCTGGTGATGGAGAGCGGAGAAAAGGCATGGAGGGAAGAGGTGCCGTCAATCCCTTGATGGGGCGCACGCCGTATAATCTGCTGCCGCGGCCACTTTCTCATCTCTTTGGCGTTGAGTGCTAATCTCTACTCACGCTCTCTCTGATCATCGGGTCCAGCAGGTAGTTATACGGGCAGAAGATGATGGAGGCGCCCTGCCTAAGTTCGCGGGCGGCGTAGTAGGAGCACGAGTGGAGCCGTCTGCCCAGTGCGACCAGGTCCTCGATGTCCCAGGCCTCGTGCAGTCCGTGGACGTGCTGCAGCGTGTACTGGTCCCGCATCTTGTGGACGCCATGGTAGTAGCGGCACGATCTGCCCTGTGAACGTTGTTTTTTTTAAAGATACACAAAGAATGGACAGCTTAGTTTAATGATAAACTATAATACTAATAGCATCAGAGCTGACAAGTTAAGATCCTTCAGTGGAAAAAAGGGTATTTGATGAATCCGCCTCATAGCTGCCTTTTTGTCAGACAAGACAGTTTAAAATATGTAATATTAGAATTTCATTCACTTCTGAGACGCTTTCACCCGAGGTGACGGTATCTCAGATGCTGCCTGTGATCAGGTGTACCTGCCATTGTCGTGGCTTACATGTCCCCGACACTCACGCGGCGAATGACGACGATGCGTATAGAAGCCGCGTCTCGTGTGCCAATTACTCTGTCAGCAGAGGTGCCTGCTTCAGACGTCCCACCCTGTCCTTTATCGAACAGCTCGAGGTGACGCTGTCGCGCAAGCGCTGCGTGCCGGTGGATTCGGTGACCCTCCCGGAGCAATGCTCTTCCCTGAGTGAAACGACCCGCGTCTCACGACGGCGCACTAAACCCTGACACCTTGCTGACACCGAACCCTTTCAGCCCGGTGAAAGGGGAGTTGGAGGGGGGATTAACGGCCACAGTTAGGGGCAGTAGGCACAGTTTACGGCAACCTTAAATGCGTAGGGGAGGTGTTTTGACTGAAGACGCCAGTGGCTTATTGATGTGAATCATTCTGCGTCTGTACGGCGCGGTAACCTCACACTGAACAGACTAGACCCTGAGGTGATGGGAACAAAGAGCGTCGACGACACCCACTCCGGAGAGGGGTTATGCCCGGGCCAGCTATTCCATGCGACAAAGCTAAACAATCACCACGGAGGCAAACACCTCAGATGACAGCTTAATTGTCCTCATTACTGTAGGTGCCTCTGCTTTAGGACAGTGTGAGGGGTTACAAGTGTCTCAAGTTGCTAAAAAAAGGCTTGGTCAATGGTTTGACATTTTAGCGCGTTAAAAAGACCCTGCTCGATCAATTGCGGATATTGTAACAGCCTAACCACTGCTCCGAGGCAACGTTATTGAAGGAATCTTGTCTGGTAGTAGTTACCCTTGGGTCCGTGTCACAGGATGACAGTGAAACTCTATAGCAAAGGTCACATCACGGTACACGATAGTGTGTGTGGTCAGGTGAGCGCGGCGTCTGCGGGGGTGAGCAATCGAGCGGGATTGAAAAGCTGCGATTCAACGCTGTGGGATAGAAGTCTCATCCGGCAAAGAAAGTAGACAGCTGGACGGTTCGATCCGGTCCGAATCGCTAAAAGCGGGCAAGCTTTTTGATGGAGACGTCTCCAAATCACCTCAAGCGGATCTTTAGCATCAGACGTTTGTCAGATAGCCACCTTTAACAGCGATAATAATGGTGATAATTTTGTGTGACGGAATGTGTGCGCCTGTCATCGTTCGTCCTCACATCCTTGGCCTCCAGCAGGTCCTTGCAGCGCTCGTTGCGGTTGGAGTGCGGCGCCACCTCCCGGTTGACGCAGGTGTGATCCCTGCTGGACAAGATGGTCATCGGCACGTTGGCGTACACGGTGCGTTTCAGCTCGTGGGCAATCTGAGTTATCTGTTTGTGGGTGCGCGTGCCGAAGAAGATCTTGGGGACCTTCTTTTTGCCGTCTTTGTCTTTGTCCTTCGCGTCATCTTTGGATGAAGCGCACGGGCACTGGGAGCAGGGTTCAGAGGCCTGGATGGAGAAAGAAGCACAAATGTTGCCTGGGAGTTCACAGCTAGATTATAAAATACATACATTACTTTATGAACAGCTGGAGTGAAGTGAGAGGAGTTACAATGAACTTTCAAATATAATATTTTCAGATATATACAGGTATATTTTTTCTGGACAAATTGGAAGGAATTCCCGTTGAGTTTTTACCGATATAAAAAGGGCGCGGAAGCATAACGAGCAGGCGCGCTTAAAAGTGACGTCAGAAAAAGTGCGCCTGATGAGATTACGAGCGGGAACGTTGCTTAGGCGGTCGGAGGCGACCTACGACTCGACGAGCGGTTCTCGCAGTGTCCGTTTCATACCGTACGAAAATCCTCAGCTCATTAAAGCCCGGCAGGCATCCGGCGGCGGCGCGCGTTGATGGATCTGTGCCGCACCGCAGCTCACTGCCGTCCATTGTGCTTACATTTAATTAAATCATGAGCGGACGCAACCAGCTCCGGCCGCTTCCAAATTAAACCCGCGCGTTGCTGCGTCCTTTACACCGGTCGGTATCGAGTAGTCCGCCTCATCGGTTTGCCCCAAGATCGTTTTTCACCCCCATGCTTCACAGCCTCGTTTCCGATGTTAGTGACAAAAGTTGGTTTGTCGTTGGAATCATTTTAAAATGCATACAGCGGTTATCATGTATGTGTATTGTGTTAGTCATCGGATTAGTGTGTGTGCAACACGAAAAGGGGGAAACATCTGCAGAACTACATAATCCAGACAGCGATATGATTTCGAGCACAAGCCCATTGATTCAAATCGCATCACGGAACCGTGATTGGCTGAGACGGCACTCATCGCTCACCGCATCCCCAATTATTATATTCCATTCACGTGCCCAGTTAGCTTAATGGCACACGCACGTGGAGGCGAGCCTCGGTCCGTGCAGCGACACTTTCTGCTGGCTGCTGCACTCGTGTCACTGTACTGCATGTATCAGATGACAGCCAGCCTACCACTCCGCACTTCTGCTGCAAGAACACATACATGCACGTGTTGCGCGGCTTAATTAAGGATAAGGGCGGCTGACTGTATTACTGAGGCATACTGAAGCAACGGTGGCACGATACTGGTGCCAATGTATTTATAAAGCCACTGTTAATAAATCACTATCTTGAATCGCGTTTTTTAAGTAAATGCCTAATCAATCACCACAACTCATGTAGTTATTTTCTTAATCTTCTAAGTGTTGAACAACATAGCTGACATACAGCTACACAACATATCTGAGCAGCTTTTCGGTGTAGCATGCTACAGGGCGCTACCAGGTCATCATCATTATCCACTGCCTCAGTTGGCTTTTGGAAAGAACGTCTTGTGTGCTCTTTTGAAAAAAAAACATATAGAGAGGTATAAAGAATTTGCATCTATACGTCCCGTCGCTCTCTGCACAGGCTGACCTTCTCGCGGTATGAAAGCCGATAGGCCGTCATTGTGGTGGCTGGGAAAATGTAGCTTCTTCATAATCAGCTCACAGGTGAAGTGTAGGTGGCACCATTTATGAAAGCGATCCTACTTATGTGTTGAGCCCTTTTAAGTGGTGTAGTCTTCAAACCTGTTCAGCGGTTCACACATCATTGACCCGCAGGCTTCTCAAATCTAGAACTGGAAGTATAATATCATTTAAGATTCGGAAGTTGGAAGTATATCGATACAATCTGCAGTAGTAGAACTTGTGATAATTTATCTGTACTTTATACATTATGTAACATATGATTAGGGTTCCTTCACTGCGTTCTCCACCAGCGGGCAAGTGCACGTTTGATACACACCAGGAGAACGGTACAGGCCTGACTGCTTGACCCACACGGCGAGGGGATCCTGTGGGTCTGGCATGGTTTGGGTGCACTCGTCCCCTCAGGGGACAGGGACACTGCAAACCAACACAAAGTTGGACTGAGCGATCACCTTTGAGGAGGAAATATTTGTTTCTTGCAATCTTGTAAGAATTTTTTTTTAAGTCCCTGCAAATTATCCCAAACGATGCCACGTAAGAATGATCGGTATGCGTCGTCACGCATCGCAACTTACGAATGGGATTGGAATGTAGCGCTTCTGATGACAGACGAGCGGCTTGGGTTACCCGGGCGGCCCAGATTTTTCCGAGCATGTTTGCCCATCAAATATTACAATGTGTGATGGAGTAGAGGCCGGCGCGGGCCCTCAGAGAGCCATCGCTCATAGTTAAGAGGGATAACGAGCCTTGAGCCCATGTGAAAAATAAACAGAGGTACTGTAGGGGCCCCAACACCAGTTCATGTTACCTTTCTCCTCTGGAACAGTTACGCTTCACAGCCCGGGCCCTGGGCCCGATCACCTTACCTGCTGCTGCCACATTAAATAGAGCCATCCAAATATCCTGCACCAAGATGGCCAATAATTACTTATTCATTGGCAGGAGTGGGGGTGGGGGGTGGGGGGCTGGGGTAGAGTAGAAGGGCTCGCTGATGAATAGAGGCCCTTGTCAGGAGCTGCAGCAGGAAACAGCTGACACAAGGGTATCCTTTTACACACCTGCCTTCCTTCGATGGCGGGGACAACAAGGTTTCAAGCTCGGCCCTACAGCCCAGAGCAGACACCCCGGGAAAAAGGAATGCAGATAACTGGCAAAACGGGCAAACAGGACACCAGCTCTGCTTGCAATGAGAATATAATGGTCCTTTGAGCGCGGTACCGTTTCGCCCCCGGCGTTGCTCCTCGGGCACTGCCGGCGCTCGAACAACACCTCACCTGAGGGAGCTGCAGCACTGATAGGCGCACTGTGCAGTAAAAGGCGTACTAAGTGTCTTTTGTTTCCGCCGGGTTCTTTCGGGTATGATGAAGCACTTGGTGGACCTGCACTGCCAGGTGTAAGCGTATGAAGTGGCTAAAGCTGTCTTGAGTTGACGGAACAGAGGTCAGCGGTGTCATTGAACACCCCTGGAATATTCACAGGTAGGCTTCTGTTGCTGCACACCCTGCCAACACCTGATAGATGGAAATCTCACACTCCGGGGGGGCCAGTCAGAGGGCACCGAGGGGCCGCGGGCGGCGGATCGCTTTAGGTATCGCTGGCGCCTCTCGCTGGACGCCAATTTGCTCCTCATTCCGCAAGCTTTCAAGGGCTCGGAATTTCGCTCCAATAAGGGTGGGCTTCGATACCAATAGCTCGGAAGACGTGACACCCAACACCCCCTCCTGCTGATATGACCGCAGCGTGCGGGGGAGGGGGCCGTGGCAAATATCTGCCCTCCGAAGCACCTGTTTATCCCTCGGGCGCAGTAACCAGTGGGTGAACCCCATTCAATATTTATCCCCGTGGCTTTCACAGATCAGCGGCCCAGGCGAGGCAAACCCTCTTAATTAAAACTGGAGCTTGCTTCAAAGGGCCCCATTCAGGCCGTCAGTCAGCGCTCGCGGGACAAAAGAGCCCGGGTCATGTAGCTGCAGGGGAAACCAGAGACGGACGCACTTTTTCGACTTCACTTTCCCTCCTCCTCTTTTTCCACCTCCCGTCGCAGCTCTGAATCCAAGCCACACACCTGTGGCAGGTTTCAAGTCAGACGCGAGAGTTCAGCCGTTCCTACAAGCCCTCCCGACAGCGTTTTACGGCTGAGCATGACTAATGAACCCGGTGGTCCTTCGGAACCCACCGAGAACTCGGGAGCATGGATTATTCACCAGAAACTGCATCTTGATACCTTTAAGAACACGGTGTCACTTGATGCATCTGATTTGGTTGCTTCTTACGGCAGCAAACGGGTGAACACGAGACGCCATACTTTTTTTTAACGTTAGGACCGAAGTCTTGCAACGGAAAAAAGGATTCATCGTAAATCCTGTGGTCTGCCAAATAATCCAGATTTAAATGCTAAAAAAACGTTTGATACGAGAATTTCATCCCGATAACTGCCACACAGGCACCCTTTAAAATAGTCTCAGTGGCTGGTTGATAAGCTCCGCCCAGCAAAAGCTAATGTAGTCTGATACAAGTGTCCTGCAATAAGCAGTTAATTTCTTGGCGGAGCAACACTACATATATATATGTATACACAGCTCATATACAAAACTAGTCATTTCTCAAGCAAAAATTCTAAAACTCACCTGGTAACAGTTTTTCTAACGTGAGCAGTTGCTGCTTTTCATTATTACATAAGACTAGACATAATACTAGAGTGAGTACTTTTGGGTTTTGGACTGATGGGTGGATAAAAGTCACGTAAAAGAAATGAAAACATCATAGAAGTTTATGTCAAATTAAAGGGTTGCCTTCATCAACCTCTTTTTTATAACATATGCACACCTGTTTCTTAATGTGGTATAGCATAGTAACTGTGTATTTCCATTGTTTTCCATTAGAACAAACTCACCTGATTGTAAGAACATGAATTAACTGCAATGTGACAATTTTTCTTTGTTCTTTTTTTTTTTGCTTTACATCTTCAATGACAGCCTCGGTCGTTATGGTGGAGTAGAACGCCACCCAGTGGTGGCAGTGAACGCTTCTTCTGAAGTGGACAAGTTGCCCAAAACCAGCTGTAATCTACATGAGGGTTATGACACGTCACATGGGACATGTACAGCTTTGATTAATATCATTAATGATGGTCGCCTGACGCAATTAATGTCTCCAAGTTACACCTTAGTACTGCGATGCTGATGCTGTGACAGGTTTGATTCAAAACTTTATATTAAAAATGCTAAAAATGAATATTTCCAGTAATATTTCATATTTCAAAACTATTTTTATTTCCAGTCTAAATGGACTGGGACCCAGTAGTCTTGCTGGAGGGAGTGTTGTTAATGAATAAAGTGGATCGCATCCACATATTTTGGTGCTGTATCACATCAGCCACATCATAGGTGGTCGGCAGTGACTGACTTAGATTTACAAAAATTATATAAACGGGCGTTTACTGTCCCCTGGTAAAACTTTACTAGGATAACCCTGCATCTCTTTCTGGAATATACTCACGCTGCATGGCGTGGACAAGCCGGCTGCAGGGCTGCTCTGCTCTGCGGCCCAACTCTGACCTGAAGGCTGGCTCGCTAACTCCGGCTCGTCATCTATGAATACGACTCCCTTCTCCAGACGCTGCTTCTTCCGGCTCTGAGAAACAAAGACGGAAACTTAACCAGTTGTGCCACAAATGGGCATTAAATATAACTTCACTTCATGATGTGGTCAGGTGCTTGTAGTTTGTTTGGATAATGTTTTTTTGTTTCGTTCAGACTTCTGCAGTCAGATAAAAATACAAGGTAGCATCATAGCACAGTTATGAGATCCTGCAGCACTGGGGACTGTGAGACCTGCTACCAGCTGTCAATTATGCAGCAAGGCATTTGGCTTACAGTTACAGTAAATATTGGAAATTCACTATAATTGTACATCAACACATACAAGGCATCTGTGATTACCTTGTGATCAGCAGTGCGGACGCGTTTCCTGTCTGGCTGGAAGTCGTCGTCTTTGTTCCAGTCTGAGCTGAGGGAAGACTGGAACTTCTCAGACAGACGGGAGGCTAAAGACTGTTTCCGGGGCCGGGGCTCCTCTTGTTGTAGCGCTGAAGCAATCCCCCCAAAAAATATTTGGATTACATACAGTGCATAAATTAAGCAGCCATCTAGCCATCAATAAATCTATATTTCTGATGGATGCATTCATACTTACTATGTTCGGGTTGCTGGAGGCAGCTGCTTTGCGCGCTTTGCTCTTTGCACGGTGACAAAGTGAGGTCCACGACAATAGGTTTGGCTGCTGCTGCCGCCGTGGCCGAGGCGCCGCTGGCTTTGCTGTGGCACACACACTGACAGACGGCGCTGAAGTCCGACTTCTTACAGTCTTCGGAGTTTTTATCCGTCTGGCTCTTGTCCACAACCGGGCCTCCTCCATCTTGCTGTTTAGCTGTCACCACACAATGGAACACAGGAATTCTAACATCATAACAGTTATAAGACATGATATAAAAGAATGTAAAGGATGTGCTGCTGGGCTGGGAAGCAGTGGATCTCTTGCTTAAAGTGTCTATTTTATGGTGATTACAACGAGCATGGTCTGCATCTTTCTTAAATGGAATGAAGCCAAGCTCTGGACCATTCCTTCCTCACTGCCATGCCTACTCTGTGTTGCAAGTTTCCAACAGCACACACGCATGAGTTTGATGTCACTGTTTTGCATCACGCTGCTGCCAGCGACAATATAAGGACTCGATAAGCTCGGAGGCATATGACTCAACTGTTCAGATGATGCGGAACTGGTTCTCGATTCCCATCCCCAATGTGATGCAGGCCATGTCAATAGAAAATCTGCGACTTTGGCTGTAATAACTTTGCGTTCCTTCCGTTTGATGCCTTCTCTTCTGTTTCGATGATTTCAGCCGGAGGAGACTTACCAAACTGAGCCCGCTGCCAGCCCAGAGCGGAGCACAGCAAGGCCAAGCTCTTTCCGCTCCCCGTGGGACTCTCCAGCAAACAGTGCTGCCTGTTGTTCAGCCCTCGTACGATCTGCAGGGAAGACACACTCACAGTCGACCACCTTTTGCACTTCAGCTCTGCAGTCTTGTGACGCGACAACGCAAGACACTGTTAACGTAAAGGCCAAACCTACGAATTGCATAGAGCAATCTCAGGTGAGAGAGGTTTTGTTTCATTCTGGGCGGGGTGTTTACACCTTTTCCACAAAACACAATGCAGACCAAGGCACAGCAGCTTCTTAACTCCATAAGTCTGTTTTCAGGTGAACAATACTCCTTGATGCATGAGGAGCAAATTATTTCCTATAAATTATAATACATCCACATGCACTGAAGTGGTTAGTCTGCCGAGTGGTGGCGCTGTTACTCACTAAATTCATCATGGCCAGCTGGGATGGATAAGCCTTGCAGGGAAAGTGGATCTTCACCCCTCCTATGGTGTATTCCACCTTAGATGTTGCCATGTTCCTAAGCTACACCGAAAATATTTCTGTGCTAGTGTGAAGTCGTCACCAAACCGGAAACTCGAGAGGCACCGACTTGTTAGCTATCGTAGCTACCGATGAGCACCGAGCAAGAGCGAACAACAATGTCAAGTTTTCCACCGTCACTTTGACTCATGACTGTCCGCCTGTCGAGTGGCAACGCCGGGCACAAGATAACAATATGACAACAAAACGCTATCACAGTATTAAAAACACGACCACAGGCGGTGTCGGTTCATCTCACTCTCCACAACAAGGCTTCCCGCTCTCAACAATCACGTTTGAGCACTTGACCGGAAGTTGCAAGCGGTGCGCGTCACTCCGCCAATCGCTTTCAAAATAAAATTCTTAATGCGAAATATATTTTGCGAATGTTTCGCAAAATACGGAAACGCGTCGCCGCATTACATCACTGATATCCTTTGTGTTGGATATAGTCTTCACCCAGCAAGTTTTCATTGGATATATACCGTTGCCAATACTGATGGCAGGTGACAAGCCTTATTACGCTCATATTCCGACGTACAATGTGGACGAAACCCGGCGTGGCCTACTGATGGCAATCTTGACATTAAAAAGCACAACGGAAATGATGTAAGTAAACAGACGCATGGTGCCGGGCCTTAAAGCACCATTGCAGTCTTTTACAGGAATGGTTATTCTGTTTCGTTGTGGGTTTTTTTTTTACCTCTGAATCCTGTTTGTTTTATACCACGAACATATTGTAAGGATCCCAATGGAAAATGTAACTTTGCCCGAAAGCATAGTGACGAAATTGTGATACCAAAAATAATATTGTGTACAGGACTGTATCAAATAGATTAAAGTCATCACCTGCAACCAACAGAATGTATATATTATTTTTAATGTCCAGGTTGTTTGATTTATTGTTATTTATTAAGTTTATATAACGACCTGTAAAAATGGCCAGAGCCAGTGTATACTGGCTATCATAGAGGCATTCAGCACAAAAAGGAGAGCGTGAGAAAGTTTGAACAAATTTTCTCATTATTTTGTGAGCTACATTATATGTTTTGTAGTTTAATCAATTCAAAGCAAAAAAAACCCCAAAAAACAAGCACTGAGAATTAGAAAGCACAAAAGGTGACTTGAGAGCTTTTTTATTTAAATATGTTCATTTCCAGGTAAGTGTTCTTCAGATTTGCATTGTACACATGCGTTTTTTTTTTGCTGTTCGTACAGTCATTTAACAGAGTAAATGAGTCGACTAAGAATTTGAGTTTCCTAAAAAGTCGCAAATAAAAATTATACAGGAATCCCAAGTAAAGTAAGAGACTGTATTTGCAGAGAGAACATGTCACACATTATCATTCCTCCACTGTCAATCAATAGTGTACAATATTTTTGAACCGATCTATAATGCTACAAATTCCTGTTAAAATTGCACTTACCACAGTGAAAATACATCATCATGTAACAAGATTTTACAAAGATGGAGACATCCGTCTTCTCTGTGTAATGGTCATTATTCTCTTGCAGTGAAGGTTTCCCATTTGAACCACACACTGTCTGTCATGTAACAAAACCATCAGAGGCAGAAAAGTTCTGTAGTTCTGTAAACTCTACTCAGTTTAATACAGATTCCCTTCTATTTGTTTACACTTAAATAAACTGATTATTTGCCTGGAAACATTCTCCATTTCATGTGTTTTCATTTTAGACTCCAATCATTCTAATTCATCATTCTCAAAAGGGGAAAAAACTTTTCCCTTCTCAAAGATATTTGTGGTCACCATTATAGTGCAAAGATATTCTCTTAGAAAGTCCATGCAGAGTGTATTTACTCACAAATGACCTCTGTGTGCGTACACCAATAAGGATACACCCGCGGCTACAAACGTGGGGGGTGTGGGGGTGGAGGATAATGCTGTAGAAGCCTTTCAATCAGCCTCAATCAAACACAACCAACAGCTGTTATCTTACAATCTCACTGCGTACAAGATTAAATAAGGTGGCAGGATGGACTGGTGACACGGCGATGCCACACAGTCCCGTCCATTGGGACCAACATGCGTGGTCGACATGACATCGCCGATGCCTCCCGTACAGTGGAAGCCTGGCAGTGACGAAACAATCACAAACACTGACTGTAAACAACGGGTTTCGTGACGGCCCCCGGTCCGAACCAAAGGATGTCTTTAGTTTTAGAGCCGCCAGGACATTCGGCAAACACGGACAGTCCGTAGTAGCACGGCAGAGGGCTGTTGAAAGGCATTCTCGGAAACAAAGGAAATCACTACGTGACGTATGAGCGAGTGGAGCGGGCTCAGGGGAAGCGGCTGTAAATTTCTTAATACAAACTACAACGACGTAAGATGAGCGAGGGAGTGGATTTATCCCCTTAAGATGCAGCGTGCAATTAAAACTGCAGCTTTACAGCTTCCACGATTTAAAACCTCACAAGGGCAGTTGTATGTCAAACGTGTGCTCTCAAAGGAAAAAAAACAAACAAACATGCTACAAACACTTACTACATATATTCATCTATCAATATACACAATGTAGAAGCTTACTGGTTTGTGACTGTAGCAGCACCTTCATATTCAAGACAAATCTCCAGTTATTAAATAAGAGGATAATAAAAATACAGAAATATGCTTAAACACAGGGTGTGCACACACGTGGTATCTGGAAAGAGTGAGGAGGGGATGAGGGCTGTGGCGGAGGTCATCTAAAAAGGGGTTTTCATGATTTCTTATTATACAATAAAATAATGTATAAAAATATATATTTATTTGTCTTAAATGAACAGTTTGCCTAACGTCGCAATACTTAGCTATAAAAGGCATAATATTTACACCGGCGTCGTTAGTCGTGCTTGATTCCTAGCAGAAAAGACGGGGAAGTGAGACACATTTAATCTGCATTTCAGAAAAGGGATTTTGAAACAAAGACCCAAGACGACTTATAAAAGTGAGCATTCAAACGAGTTTTGTTTCTGGTGCTGAGCAAGAGGAAGTCTTTCCGGAACCTGGAGAGCACGGCTGGGTTGAGTTGTGAGGATGTGCAGGAGAATCGCCGACATAAGGAACAGGAATGCCACGGGAGACGGGGGTGACAAAGGGAGGCAGCGATGTTTTTGTACCTGCATGTCTCAATACACGCACACCGTGGTCTTGTTGTGCTGTTGGAGAATTGGGGAGACATTACTGGACTCCTTCTGCTTCTTCTCTGCGTTGTGTTGGACCAGGGGCGGCCTGTTGGCAGTCCTGCGCCGGGCTTTCTTGCCCGCGTGGCCCGGCGACGACGTCGACGAACCGTCGAGAATTCTTTTGCCGCCGGGCGTCCTGCCACCAGCCGTCCTGTCAGTGGGACTGGACTGCCCGGGCAGCTCAGTGCTACCGTTTGGACACAGCGGAGTCAGGGTGAACAGATCGGGAGACGGGGACAGGTTCACGTGGTACAGGCTGCTGTTTCCCGACAGCCCGTCGCGTCGCTCCAGGGCGGGGAGGAGCTCGGACACGGCAGAGGGAGATTCTTCCTCTGACGGCTGCTGCGGGGGAACAGAGCGGAAGAAACTTCACTCACACATGGGTAGTGGGTAATGGTAATCACATTTCACACTACAACATCAAACAATTCAAACATCTGGAATCGGGGAAATGTTCTAACGTTTCCCAAACAGCAGCACACAGGAAATCGAAACAATCTGGTGTTCGGATTTATGTTATTACGCTTTTGACATGTATAATCTGATCAAACAGAGTTTCAAAAAACTGTGATGAAAAGTCATCGAGACACAGCCATGAAGGGATGGCGATGTTCACGTTTCTTGTCATCCCCTCCTCACCTGCAGGAGAGGAGTGTCCGCGCGGGATACGGAAGTGGGCGGACACTGGGACACCTTGGCCAGGTCGAGGAGCACCTCCTCGTGGTGCAGGGTGTCCTGGGGGGTGCCGGCCTCCTGCACGGCGATGACGATGGCGCTGGTGTTGTCGGCGCGCAACATCCGCTGGCGCCACCTCAGCAGAGCGTGGCTGACGAGCTGCCGGGCACTCGATACCCCGCACGATGCCTGAAAGCACAGAAGGCTGTTATTACACTGACTGAATCTGACGAGCATTATCGTGTTAAGATTATTAGTTACAGTATGATCACAGGGCCATACCTAGCTTTTCAACAACAGATCACAAGTCAGATTCAAAATGATTAGCCGCTAAAGACTGAGCCACCACTCACAAAAACAAGCCGATGCCGACGTGGCTTACACTCACCATCACCTCGTCGTTGTTCTGGCACATGGAGATGGCCTCTTGAGGTGGCACCATGTTCCACAGGCCATCGCTGCCCAGGATGATATAGCGGTGTTTTCTGGGGTCAAGGGTCACCACGCTGGTGTCCGGCTCAGGAGACACCACGAACTCCCCGCTGTAGAAGTCATAGCTCCACAGATCACCTGTTTGCAGAGCAGAGAAGCTTAACAAGAAGGCGCCGCTGGTCAAAAAATTGCACTAAGGACCAAGGAATTTGGAGTCTATTATATCTGATAATAAGTGATAGCTCCTTAACATGCTTTTACTAAACTGAGTTTTATCATTTTATCATGTTTTATGGGTTTCCCATGGTCAGGCAAAAAACCCCAACAAAACACTATTCCCAACATATATGTGCTCCGCCTTGTTGGCAGGTTATTCGCCGACATCACTGTGACCGATTTTCCTACCTAGAGCTCGGGCTACAGCCAAGAACGGTATCTGGTCAATGACCGTGCTACGACGGACCGGGCCGTTGTGACTCAGTCTCGGCCTCTTCCAGACGACCCGGTTTACGCCAGACTTCTTGATCACACTGTTGGCAGGTACAAGGGGAAAGAGAACAGAGACGCTGGCATTTATTTCAAGCCAAGCATCCACAAATTGCAGAAAGTATTTCACTCAGCTGCGGGTTAATAAGCACACTGAGCTACAAGTAGTGCACTCTACTACATCATCCCTGAAATAAATTCAAGTTTTATGAAGGTTATAATGTTCAGTTTTTCTCCTGCGATCCCATCCAGGGACAGTTAACTTTGCATATATCTTGGTCTACCACATTGCGCAATTCAATCTTTACTACTTTCATTATCAAACCTACACAGACGAATCAGCAGTTCACGGACTCAGCTCATGTGCTCAGAAACAACTCACAGGGAACACTGACAAGCTGAGTTGACGTAGTTAACTTTGCACCATCCCACATATTTAAAGAGTAATTGCATATCTGCGTATACCAGACCTAAACAGGCACGACTGATTGCTTTGAAAAGATATGTGGAACTCAAAATCTGCAAATTATGTCGGAAAATGTTTGCAGTCAGAGGCAGTTCAGCAACTGACTTGTTTCACCTTCTGCAAGCGAGAATCTGAAGAGTGATGAAAAGATCTATGAGTCAGCTGTCACACGCATACACTCCATGACAATTTCATAAACACTTATAAACACAACTGTAAACTGGGTAATTCCGAGTCAAGTCAACAGATTTTAGAATCTGACCATAGAGTTTCTCCATCTTGGATTTTGCATCTCGCTTCATGTAAACCTAAGGTTTGAAGTACCAACTTCATAGTTTGTGCATGGAGAGACTTTGTCACACAGGAAATATGTACATGTAATACTGGTGTGATATATTTTTTTTTCATTTTGAATGCCTCTAAAAATCACACATTTTTATTTCTGTCAGACATTATTTGCTATTACTATTGCTACTATTTGCTGAAAAAACATTATAAGATGAATTTTATATATAACATTTCAAAAGATCTATTGTGAGTCAGCGCAAAGATATAGTGGAATCCAATGTACGAAAAAGACTGTAACGCGATTTTGCAGACCAACAATTTTAGACATTGGTTCACTGATATTACTTTAGTTATCATCAAAACACCCAGTGGCCTATCACTTTGTCGTCTTATCAGCAGACATGCCACAGACAGTACAGTATAATCTGCCCCCTTGATGCTGATAACACTTTGAGCTACTGTTGTAGAAAAAGGCATTTCTCGGTTACAATGGCATCTTTGTCATAGATGGGTGGGGTGGGGGGGGTCGTGAAAACAAATATGCTGATACTACACCCAAGTCTGTCTTGGTCCCTGAACTACCCATACGTTTACCCAGAGTTTCCGACATCTGCTACAGTGTGCATTTTGAGTTACACCTTTGATTCACAGCCACAGCCCATGATCAACAGTCTGATTCAATGTGGGCCCCGTGTGGCAGATAAATCCGAAGTTTTCGCGTCAGCCTCCAGCAGCGTTTAGCCTCACCTCCCTCCCAGACCTTCAATACGCTCCCTCTCTCTGGGCAGCTCAGGCTTGTGGTCTTGCGTGACTTCCACAGCTCTGATGAATGGGACTGAGGGGTCGTCCTGGATCCCAAGAACCACCGCCGAATCCCCAACATGGGCCACGTACATACGGTTCCCTCGGATCACCACTACACTCGCCGTGGTGCCTGATGTACTGGGAAGGCCAGTGAGTGTCTTAGGCCATTCAGCTTAGAAAAAGAAAGACAGGAAAAATAAAATACATATTCACAGAGCTATAACAATCTACCACTTATAAACTGTTTACTTTATACCCCCTCGGGTACATTGAAGGGCATGTTTAACAGCACAGCAGAAACGTTAGGCAGAAAAAACTTTTGCATAAGAGTGATTTTTGTGTTGATCTACTGCAATCTCCATCAGAGTCCTGCTTGCTGTACAGGGCTTGACATTAAGGCCGTGACTTGTAGGTCAGTTCACTGGGCGTAGTCCAGGAGCAACTCTTTCAAATGTTATCAAGTCGTAGTAGTAGTAAGTCAATGACACAGTGTGTGTGTGTGTGTGTGTGTGTGTGTGTGTGTGTGTGTGTGTGTGTGTGTGTGCGCGCGCGCAACAGCTGACTTGCCCAGACATATCCGAGCACCTGAGCTGTCTGTTACCATGACACACACTAGCTAATGCACTTTTCCACAGTTTAATTAGTAAATATTAACGGGACATATGATTAACGCGCATATTGCGAGTCCAAAGAGGATTAAAGTACCGGTAGACTGTATTACAGCCAACTTGGTGGCACACTTGTAATTGGTTGTCCGTGCGAGCTGCGGCAGGCTTTGTTTGTAGTGAACCCTTGCGGCTGCTGCTAGCTTTGTTAGCTCTGCTGCCGCTGAGAGCTAAAACGGTTGGCCCCGTGAACCGTTTTGGGTGTAAACAGCGGGGAAAAGGAAATACTAAACACGGGAACACCTGTCCTTTTTTGACAGCGTGCAAATCTACGTATAAAAGAAGATGAGCTTCCTGAGCCCACAGAATCGTGTCATGTTCAAACAGAGGGATACGGGCTAAAACGGCCCCGTGGAGACAGCCCATAACTTAATAAGGTGTGTGTGTGTGTGTGTGTGTGTGTGTGTGTGTGTGTGGGGGGAACTTACGTAGCTTTTTCCACATCGCGTGGTGGCAGGCTACGAATCCTTTGCGAATGGCAGCGCAGACCTCTCGGTCACAGTCGGACCAGAACCCCCGCTGCTTCTTCATGAACTCCCACAAATAGTCTCGCGCAAACTGCGCAGCCTCGCGACCCCCGTGACCGTCGAACACGGCGAAGAACGCCACGGAACGGCGGGAACGACTCGTCGCTCTCTGCTGGGCTCGCGGTGGGCTCTGACCTCCCGGCGAAGATATTATCGCCGAGGTGTTCTGGTCTTCCATTCGCACACGTTCAAAGGTTTCCTCCGAATTTCGAGGGGACCCCGCGGCTTCACAAGTCCGATGTGGATGCGTGAGCGCCGCCGGAGAGTCGTCCGCACGGTCTCCCCAGTGCCCTCCTCCGGCTCACTCGACGTCGGCTCATCTTCTCCCGGCTCGGGCTCTACTATGATCTCGGTCACATCTTCCATGTATTTCCTGCCTCCTTGGTCGGTAAACACGCTCACTCGCATCAGTAATGCGTTTTCCATTCTCCCAGATATAAGTCACTCCCCGATTTCCTATTCGTTATTAGCATATACAATAACAGGAGAGTACAGTTTATGCTAGTGCTACGTCCTGCCTTTGTTTATGTTCGAGTGTAGTAGGCATGCTCAAACGCAGTGACGTCAGTCTGTCTTCTTCGGGCATGTGGCTTTGTCAACGCCTGCGCAGATGTCGCCCTCTAAGGGCTGGGACCGATATCATCATTATCCTTTCATCAACCAGTGGTTGTTATCAGCGCGGAGTGTTACCGATGTTGCAGTCGAATACTGTTTATTATCTCTTATTACATTTGTGTTTCCGGGAGCATATTTTAATCTGACCATCGACAAAATAATTCATCCGTTATAAATGTACGTTTATGAGGTATTTAGCGAAATTATGTTTTTATTGTTCTTTGAACAATTTGTGATTGCTAAAACACATTTAATTGCCTCTACTAAAATAAAGAAGTAAGTTATAAAATGCTCTGTCCTCTCATGTTATATTTCAACATTTCGATCATGTTTTCTTTATTATTATTTTCAACAGTATGTAATTTGTTCTTATTTCCTAAGAGTTCCTAGGAAATAAACCCAATGTAAACTGAAAACACCCTTTCTTATAAGGTGTGATAATGTTTTGGGAAAGAAACCTGTCTCCCTAAGTGTGTCATTGTATGTATCTTGAATGTGTTATGAACAAAGAGAGTTTAAAAACATGATATGTGGGTGCAGTTCGATTCTCTCAGCACAGTGGTTCTCTTTTCTTAAATCCTTATGAATTCTCCTGAGCATCTTTCGCCGACCTCATGACGTTTCCCATCGAGGTCAAGGAAAAACGGTTCGGAGGGAAGATCTCTTTTTCCCCCCTTCTTCTTCTTTTGTGACTTTTCGACCGCAGCTTAAGAATGAGAGCAATACTGCCTGGCTCCGTCGCATATGCTCTAATGTAAAATGTACATAAGCATAAATCCCAACAAAGCGTACAAAATGTGACATTTTTACTTTGAGTCCACAATGTTTTGTTTTTTTCTTTTTGCATCGACTGCACAATTACGTCACTGCGTCAGCGCCGGGGAATGTCTGCGTCGGGACGGGGGCACGGAACTGCTGTAGGGTCGACGAATAATCGTAGATGAAGGAGAAAGATGGAAATTAAATAGCGGTTTTTTGAGGGGGAGTTGGAGCAGCGACTTAGCGGCAGCGCGGACATTTGTACCCCCGCTTCTGAGCGAATGTTGCATGAGGACTCGCGGAGGAAGCGCTGTAGTCGCAGTGAGGCTAGCTCATGTAGGCAGAGTTGGGGAGGGCTGTAGCTGCTGGGGCTTTTTTTGGAGAGGGAAAACAACATGGCTGCGGTGGAGCTCGAATGGATCCCAGAAACCCTGTACAACACGGCTATCTCGGCCGTGGTAGACAACTACAGCCGATCGAGGAGGGACATTCGCTCGCTCCCGGAAAATATACAGTTCGACGTCTATTACAAGGTAAGACGTGCCGGTCGAGGGTCTCGAGGCGTCGCTTCCAGCCTCCCGATTGTGCGACTTCGCGTAGAGTTAATCAGCCGTTAGCCGAATATCGATAACGCTGTGCTAGCTCGTAAAGACGAAAAAAACGCTGTTTGCTGCGAAGTTCAGCAACGCTTGCAGTCAGACCCCGCGGCCCTACAGTTTGAAAAAAACACCAAGATAACTCGTACTTATATCGTACAATGAATGTTTGCGGAACGAGAAGCCTTTAACGACATCGATCCTGTAGCTAATTTCATCAGTGACCGACTGAATGAACTGCGCCCGCATTGTCATGTAACTGTTTTTTTTGGTGGGGTTGTTGTCAATACGCGGTCGACCCACATTTCTATAAGAAGCCGTTACTACGGCAAAGTGTGTTCGTTACAACACATCTGCGCTTTTTTTTTCGTGCAGTCAGCTGTCAATTTCCCGCAGACAGCGAGCCCAAAATAGCGATGTATTGAAACCGAGCTTTGTGAAGAGCTCCCACGTTATTCAGCTGGGGTTGATTGCCACATTGAAACGAGACGCGTAAACAATGCTGCTTTTGAACCAGAAGCCGGGCCAGGATTTTTTTTATTTTTAGAAACACCGAGACCGCGAGTGTAGCTTTTGTAATATGCTCCTTCGCCCCCTAAATCCAAATCTATACCTACAAATATAAGGTCACACGCACTTGGATCTGACAGGCGGTGAATCATGATGTACTCTGCGCATCTGTCGTTGTGGATGGATCCAGACGCCGAGACGCGCTTCTTTTATTGTTTTCATATTTTCAGCTGTAACGACTGAGTTCAGATCTCTTGGAATCATCAGAGTTGTAGTATCGCCTTATTATTTACCTGAAGGTGACAGTTTCCCCCAGGGCTCCAAATGCCATGTGTACAAATATTATTATTATTATTATTATTATTACTATATGACGTTATATACTTATTATATATAAGTGTCACGGCTCAGCTCAAATGCAAGGAGGGAGACGGACGAGAGTTTTGCAGCCAAAAAACGTTGTTTTTAAGAAACACAGCCAAACTAAGGAGGACTCGTGTGGAAGAGAGCGAACCCGGATGCACGTGTGGCTCATCCCCGCCGACGACCCTCAAGCCTCGAGCCAGCACCTGGAAAACGTCAGACGCATTAGAAATAGTTAAATTTAACGTACTAAAATGTTTTTTAAAAATTCCTTATGGCCTGAAAAGCACCACAGATAATAAGCATTATATGCCACGTTATGCAGTGAACATTTAAGAAGCATTCACGAGACCCCACCTCAAATTAGATAAAATACAATGACACGAGCAACTGTCAGTTTCTGAGCGTAGGAGAAGTGTTAAAATGCCTTTTCTTTTCAGGAGACGCGATCTGTTGACGCAAACCGTGGGATATCAAACGCCTGCTGCTTTACTGTGATGGTGCCGTTCACCAACACTGGGTCCTGGTGGCCGGTCCGATTCCGTTTACAGCATACATTATCTCTGGGCACCTCTGAGAGTGAGGTCAAGGCCTTACAGTGTTCGAGAGAGACCCAGCAGTTCCCACAATGAGCAAACACACGGTGGAGAGGCAGGCAGAAACCTCAGGCAGATACAGACCGGAAGTGGGGCAGCCATCTGCCTCGACGTCTTTTCCAGCGCTTGGCTGAATCAAATTTTGCACCTCTCACACAGCTGGCAGCCGCCATACATCACCCCCTTTCACACTTAGCAAAGGTGATGCACAGAGTCATCCATGATTGGAAGGGAAGGAACCCAATTTGACGCGTACCTCAGCAATGTGGCAGGTCGGGTCAAAGCACCGGTGATGACGTTCTGTCAACAAATGAAAATAGGAACCGAAAACTGCCTGTCAAAATAAGGCAGCCCCCCGGGAACCCAGAAAAAAAACAAATAAAACAAACAGGACGTGAACTTTGTTTTATTTGAAGTGTTTCCAAGCGGGAGGTTTGAGATCGCCTCGGAGCGCAACACCACACGATGATATGCAGCCACTTCAACTCGTTTTTCGCCCAAACGGTTGTATCCCAGTGCAAAACACTTGCTTGACAGTAGTGGCATGTGACAGTTTCTAAAGCAAAATGAAAAAAAAAAAAATACAAATGTAGCAGTACGTGTCTTTCTGGAGCTCTCTGATCTCTGGTGTCAAGGCCTGCAGCGCTTTAAGCTAAATGCTAACGGCATGCTACATGCTAATGTGCACCAGATATGATGTTTGCACATGTTCGTTGTCTTACTTTGGGGCGTTAGCGAGCAAAGCGCTGCTGAGGCCGACGTAAAGGTCGGATCTGTAAAACCTGCCCAGGCCCAACAAAAACACGTCGAGTCTTCACCTGTGGCTTGGAAAAAAAAGAATCACCCATCACTCTGACATTAAGGGCAACTTGACCTGATAGCTGCAGTTGAGAGACTGGTATTGCCCCCTGCACACACACACACACACACACACTCACAATAGACCCCACCAGAGAAAGCCACTGAATATAACAACTTCCAGCTGAGCGCATTTTGATGACAGGCTAGACATCAGCAATCTTTTTTTTTTTTGTTCGAACGGCCAAACAGCAGACGGCATTTTCAAAAGCGGCATCTAAAACGTCCGCGCTCACGCACGACAGCAACGAGGAGGAGAAGTGGGACAGGAAGTCCACCTGCGCGGCCGCCGGGGCCCTTCCCACCAGCGATTTACCTGCAGATTCGACACCGCGCCGCTAATGGAAGAGCGCGCCGTCGTCGGCGAGTGTCGCGCCCCGCTCTTAACCCTCCGCCTCTGTGTGTGCCTCTCCTCTAGCTTTACCAGCAGGGCCGGCTCTGTCAGCTCGGGGGAGAGTTCTGCGAGCTGGAGGTGTTTGCTAAAGTACTGCGGGCCTCGGACAAAAGGTAAACACGCAGCGGGGGCGAGCTGTGCCTGAAACCTCGCACCGCCCGCAATGACCCGCCGGCGCTGCTTTCGGGGACGTTTTTAACAGATGGTTAAAAAAAAAAAAAAAAAGCAGTCCATGCTGTATGTGTTTATCCAACCTATCAAGCGCTCCTCTCCTGTGACTGATTCGCAGTCTTCTCCTGCTCAGTTCCATCTGTTTAACAATCATTTGTTAAAAGCGACAAGAATTTGGTGAAAGAGGACGAATGTAACCTTGATGTGAAATAATTTGACGTCAAGGCCCAGTCCGAAATCAAACAACCTTAAGGTTAAGATGCACCGTCGATATAATGTTATCTGTGTGTTGATTCTTTTGACCTGCACCGACAGGCCTAATGTAAATGAAGCCTATCTCTGCAGGCTGGATGGTAGTAATCAATGTCTTACATCACCGTTGATCGGCACCTCACAGCTATCCTCTAAACTGGATCCTGTCGTTGTCCTCCTCGCCGCAGACACCTCCTGCACCACTGCTTCCAGGCCCTCATGGACCACGGCGTGAAGGTCGCCTCAGTCCTGGCGAACTCCTTCAGCCGCCGCTGCTCCTACATCGCCGAGTCCGACGCCCACGTCAAGGAAAAGGCCATCCAGTTCGGCTTCGTGCTGGGTAAATGAACGGGGTGGGGGTGTTTGCGCTGACAGCTGGAGGTGGCGTTGAGATTCAGGTGCAGAGAAAACTGATGAGCGATTAAGCAGAGGCCGTTCATTCCTCCCGGCGATGCAATCCTGAGGTTAGCTGATAGCGAAAACCCGACTAATCGGAGCTCCGCTGATTCAGCTAAGGCCCTTAATAATTTTCACAATTTCAAAATTCTACATTGGAGCATTCCGAAAACCAGGCCAGAGGCAAATAGCAATCGCGCCATGTTTGTTGATGCACTGGATGCGCTATGGTGTAGAATAGCCGCTGCGCCGCGTGTCCCGCAGAAAACGCCACGCTGTGCGGTCACTAAGTGTTGGGACAGTGACACATTGGTGGCAGTGTTAAACATCACATGCCATTGAGTCACGATGTGACATACAGCCATTACCTCTATGGCGATTCAGCAGTTAGCTCGGCTCCCCGGCTGCACCCACACGCAGGAACAGCTTAGGTCGCTCGCTTAGGCGGATAATTCTCGGACGCGCTCGTCCACGTCTGCGCCGGCCGCCACCCGATGGAACTGAAGTCATAAGTTTAAAATGCCTAGTTGCCTTTTCCTTTGCCTCCGGCCTATTAATATGAATGCATATTCAAACTGATTGCGTCTGCCGTCAAGCAGAACGATCTAGCGCCTGCCAGGGTTCCCATAGAATCAAAGGTTCACTTAAATTTTTTCAACATTTTTGCGGACTATGCGTAAGCTGAAGTTTCGTTGAACCGCCAATCGATGTCACCATACGCACAGGAAGTCTTATCGCGCCGCGCGGCAGACAAGGCTTCGCTTAACGGCAGCGGTGGAAAGACTAGCAGAACGTCCAACTGAAGCTGAAGTGCCGTTACGTTGTCCATGTTTGACCTCAGTGGTACTAAAAGGTCATTGACAGGGTACTCAGACCAAAAACTGGGGTAACAAGTGTGGATCGATGAGGGGGGGAAAAACATTCAATGTCTGATGTGCTGAATCCGCCTCCCCCTTCTGCTTCGGGGACGGCCGCACTGACCCCCGTCGCCGTTTGATTCCAGGTGGATTCCTGTCCGACGCCGGCTGGTACGGAGACGCAGAGAAAGTGTTCCTGTCGTGCCTGCAGCTGTGCACGCTCCACAGCGAGGTCCTCCACTGCTACCGGGCCGTGGAATGCTGCGTCAGGTCAGTCCCGGAGAGCCGGTACCGAGGACTCCTTTCAAAGATCCCTTTTGCGCAGATCGTGTCGGTTGTTTTCACTTTCTCCGGAATCCCCTCAATTGCTTTTAGTTCGAGTAAAATAAAGTCGTTTTGGTTTATTTAATTTTTTTAATCGTCGTTAACGTTCACTCTCGTTTTGCGCAGGCTGCTCCATGTCCGCAACGGCAACTGTAAGTACCACCTGGGGGAGGAGACCTTCAAGCTTGCTCAGTCTTACATGGACAAACTAGCCAAACACGGCCACCAGGCCAATAAGGCGGCGCTGTACGGCGAGCTTTGTGCCTTGCTCTTCGCCAAAAGCCACTACGACGAGGTAGGCCTCCCTTATCCCCCCCAGCAATGTTGTCTTTCCTGCACGATCGCACTTCCTCAGACACACTCATATTTCTGTCTCCACCCCCCCTCCCCCTGCCCGCCTGCACAGGCGTACAGGTGGTGTATAGAGGCTATGAAGGAAATTACTCCGGGGCTGCCTGTCAAAGTAGTGGTCGACGTCCTTCGGCAAGCCTCTAAGGTAACACACTCAGATTTGGTGGTCCATTTTTTAAAAATTATGTTTGAAAAAAAAAAAAGATGTCTACGCTCGGGCAGTAGCTTGTCGTACCCAGTGGGGAACCCCCCCTTTCTGCCCCAGTGAGATGTGACTGTGTGAAGTCGAACCTGTCATTCCGCTGCAGGCCTGCGTGGTGAAGAGGGAGTTCCGAAAAGCAGAGCAGCTGATTAAACATGCAGTGTTTCTAGCGAGGTAAGCCGCCGCCACGTCGCGAGTTCCGTCGTCGCCTCGCCATTGCTCTGCCGCTCCTTCTGAACGTTGTGTCTCTTACAGAGAACATTTTGGACACAAGCATCCGAAGTACTCCGACACGCTGCTAGATTACGGATTTTACTTGTTAAATGTAGACAACATATGCCAATCGGTGGCTATTTACCAGGTAAGTGGAATCACTGGCAACTCATTTGTTTTTTTTTGTTCTGTTCATTAGAAAGTGTGTGTCATAAGTGTCACTGCAGTACATCGAACTCAAAGTCCCCTTTTTCTTTCTCTGTACAAACAGACGGCGCTTGACATCCGACAGTCTGTGTTCGGGGGGAAGAACATCCACGTCGCCACGGCGCACGAAGACCTGGCCTACTCTTCGTACGTGCACCAGTACAGCTCCGGGAAATTCGACAACGCCCTGTGAGTGCAATGAATCTCGCGAACCCTTGACCAGCGAGCTAATTACAATCAAGACATGGGCTCCCTTGTAGACGGAGCACATGACGGTGACGAACACTGGGGCGTTCTGTTCCGTGAATCGCCGTACTGGCGTTATGCGGCTGCACGCTCGGGGTGTGCGCCTTTTCATGTATTTAAAAAAAAAAAAAAAAACAGGGATGATTTCAGACAGTGGGATGGATTGAAGGATGGCGAGGGGACGGGCAGAAGATGTTTTTGTGTTTATAAATAATCTCGAGACTGTCCTCTCTGCACACAAAGGGCCTCATTCAGAATCGGGTAATGCCCTGACCTGCGAGACCCCGGCTCTCTTTTGCAATGTATGAGCTTCAAAACAACTTCTCTCATGGGCGACGCTTCACTTTCTTGGAAGTGTTTATCCCGAGCAGAGGACAGTTTTTAAGCCAGGCCCCGGGTCGCGTGGTACGTTTGGGTCAGCCGCTGTGTTTTGTCCTCCAGATTCCACGCAGAACGTGCCATAGACATCATAACTCACATTCTGCCTGAGGACCATCTGCTGCTGGCCTCCTCCAAAAGAGTCAAAGGTGAGGCGAGTTTTTCTTGGAGACTGCTTGGACTGCTGCCTACTGTGCGGAGGGCGCCGCGTGAAGCATAAGGCACAGGCACTTTTAGCTAAGACGAAAGTAGTGTCGCTTTCTTCCTGACTGGTGCCATATGGTGTAACTGTACTCAGGATGTCGTAGAGACAGATCGGTCGCCTTTTACAACACGTGCACGCCGTTCTTTGCTTCTGCCAGCCCTGATCCTGGAGGAGATCGCCATCGACTGCCACAACAAAGAGACGGAGGAGCGCCTTCTGCAGGAGGCTCACGACCTGCACCTCTCCTCGCTCCAGCTGGCCAAGAAGGCCTTCGGGGAGTTTAACGTCCAGACGGCCAAGCACTATGGCAACTTAGGGCGGCTCTACCAGTCCATGAGGAAGTTCAAGGTGAATGGGACACGTGTGCGCGCGCTGTCGAAGATGCATCAAGATGGTCTACAATGCTGATTTTTTGTCTGTTCTCCCTAGCACGGCTAAGGGAGAAGCAAAAATCCAAAGGTTTCCCCCGGCTGCTTTGCGTTGATACTTTCTTTATGATCTGTCATCCATATCTCAATCATATATTCTCTATCAGGAGGCGGAGGAGATGCACATCAAAGCCATCCAGATCAAGGAGCAGCTCCTGGGCCACGAGGACTACGAGGTGGCCCTGTCCGTGGGTCACCTGGCCTCCCTCTACAACTACGACATGAACCAGTACGAGGACGCAGAGAGGCTTTACCTGCGCTCGATCGCTATCGGTCAGACACGGGGAGGGGATGGATGGGGGGGGGGTTCTTTTGTTTGTTGCATGGCCTTCAACAAAATAACGTTGCTTGGATCATTTAATCAGATGTGTCGTTTTCTTGGTCTGTGCCAGGACCTGGTACTGAAAAAAAAAGATGACTTAGTTTGTATCTTTACATAAACACGTCTTGAACCAGACGTGTGAAGGTCAAGCTAACATCCGGTGTAGTTCACTGTGCTGATTTATTAAGCGCATGTCAAAATACCGTGAAATAGTTCTTCTTTCATGATGTAATTCCAAAATGTAAAATATTTTTTCTGATATTTTTAATTTTGAGGATCATGGCTTATAGCTGATGAAAATAAACAGCGTGCCTCAAATATTTGCAATGATCAGTCAGAACAGGATTTAAGAATGAAATGTCCAACTACCGTAAAGTTTGTTCATTTATACACTCAGTACTTGTTTGAGACTCCTTTACCAGAAATTACTGCATCAGCAATTCAATTTTTTTTTCGCTGTTTACAACTTTTCTCTCGTGTCGACACCAGTCTGTAATGCTTAATGTCTCTCCAAGGCGAAATTAGCCATGGGGTGATATTAATTTAGCCATAAGCAGCCTAATCAGCTTGTAATCAATATGCAGCGACTGCTTTGCCGGTATTTAACGTTTGCTTCGTCCTCGCAGGCAAGAAGCTGTTCGGGGAGGGTTACAGCGGGCTGGAGTACGACTACCGAGGCCTGATCAAGCTCTACAACTCGGTGGGAAATTACGAGAAGGTGTTCGAGTACCACAACGTGCTGTCCAACTGGAACCGGCTGAGGGACCGGCAGTTTGCCGTGGCAGACGCGCTGGAGGACGTCAACACTACACCCCAGCAGACCCAGGAGGTGGTGCAAGCTTTCTTATTGGCTCAGAGCTTGGGCCCCACCCGCCCCTGTCTGGGCTGATTTTTTTTTTTTTTAATGAGGGATGAGAGATTTAAAAAAAAAAAAAAACAACTACAAAAAACAGGAAGATATGTGGGCGAGGACACGAAATAAGCCCAGATGTGACGCTTTCAGTTGCACACAAATAAATAGTAATACACAGTAAATTCAAGACTCGCTGGCAAGCCGGCTGGCTTCACAGTCAGCTGCGGCGGCCAGTGCGTGCGCACACACACACACACACACACATGTTTAGTGATGGAATGAAAAAAAAAAAGTAGAGAAGACACCGCTATCAAACCTCATCGACACCGACACGAACCACCGAGATGCGACTTCTGAGTGGATGCAGCTTCACCCCACAGAGCATACCGTTACATTTCTCCAAGAGAAAGAGAACACGCGACTAACGGGGGAGAAATTAAAAAAAAAAAAAAAAGACCTCAAACATCCTGTAAGGATGGCAAATGATCTCTCCTCCTCTCTAGTCTTGCTCGCCTTTTTTTTTTTCTTTTCTTTTTTTTTGTATTTTGCGCCAGTGTAGCTCCGAATGCCACGAGACTCATCACAGATCAGTGAAAACCATGTTCTCCGGGAATACGTACGTGATCTTATCTGGACGCCCGCGCGTGGGGGCAGGGGAGAAAAAACAAAAAACAAAACGTGTGTCAACCCACATCCATCAGCATCGTCACCTCGGCGGATCGCAGACGGGAGGTCGCCGGAATATTTGCTTTTTGACACTTGTACAGCAAAATAATACAGCAGATTGTACATTTACAAATTCAGCTGAAGGCTTGTCAGTTATTTTCGTCGCAAAGGAAATTAAAAGTGGACCCGAAGAAGACGTACCCTCGTTTGGAACTGCTTGGCGGAGAGAGAGAGATTAAACAACGGAATGTGTTTTGTTTTGTTTTTTAAAAAACAAGTGGGTGTATTGTTACACGCAGATTACATGCTTCACAGGTCTCGTTTTCACTTTATTTAATTTTTTTTCTTCTGTTTTTTTCCAACTTAGTCCTGACATAGCATAATTAAAACGCCAATAACTTATATGCAGAGGTGTATGTTTGTGTAGCCTTTCGTTTGTGCTGGCGGGCCCTGACTTCACAGAGGAGCCGCTCAACATATTGCTTTGATAACAAGGGACATGAATAGGAGTGAAAAGAGGAAGATGCTACTTGTACAGAGGTTTGCCAGCCTCCCTTTATTTGTCCATCCGAAGGGGGGCGGCTTCCTGTGTGAGCGTGTGTGCGTGTGTGTGTGTGTGTGTGTGTGTGTGTGTGTGTGTGTGTGTGTGTGTGTGTGTGTGTGTGTGTGTGTGTGTCAGTATTCACAGATAGAACTCTGGGTGCCCATGTGCTCCACCGATGACTACCAGCCTTACACCAGCTTGCAGTTATCTGTCTGTAGACGGACCCATACTTCTAAAGTGCTAAATAAACTTCCACCCTTAAGGGCACGACAATGGGGACCAATATTGTGTATTTGTGCGTGCGTGTGCGTGTGTGCGCGTTGCCAGCTTGTCTACCTGTGCATCTGGCCTTTCCTCTCCACTCCGTCCTGTCAGATATCCCATCAATGCAAAGTGTTTTTGTCTTTTGTTGTTTGCTGGACCTTGTTTTTCCATTGGTCTCCGTCAGTCGGTCTCAGTATCTCAGACCAAAATCCCGCCTGCTGTGTCCCTGCAGAGCTGAACTGCCTTGCTCGTATGTTTGGGCCCCGTAAAAACAACCAGTGGCGCGAGATTGTAACGTTTGAACGCCAACGTCGGCAAAAAGGATCCAAAGCCAAATCGTTCCCAGCAGTCCGACCCCTCGTTGGCTTCGCTTGTTGGGCACAGTTACCGGTCCTCTGTGTACATTTATGGGATCAGTTCACTCAAACTACATTAGAAAAGGAAAAAAAGAAAAAAGTTCTGTTGTTCCCAGACCCTTAAAAATGCTGTTTCTTTTTACATAAACATAACTTGCAACACTGAAAACCATGTGGTGTACTTAACCCTCGGCTTTTTAAAGTGTCGAAACAAAGGGGTCAGCGCTCTCTGGTGGATAAACTCATAGCAACACTTGGTTTTGATTACCTCAAACACATCTTTGGCATTTCTCTACCGACACCTCCTGTTATATAATAAGCTGATGGAGCATTTATTAGTCTAGCTCTGCTCATTGCCTGTTAATACAAAGCAATGAGCAGTTGAATCCCAGTGGTTTTACCTCCTCAGACGGTTGAAGACTTTCCTGAGGCATCGGGTGGTAAAATCTGGGGGGTGAATGTGATTTAGTGAAGCAGAACTGTGTTTTGTTTACTTTGTCTCTGGACGCTTGTGCGTGGAGACCCTGTTGTGAAGGTCATAGGTTGGGAACCGCTAATTTCTGTTGTGCAATGTTATGCAGCCATGCAGATCTCAGAAAAAAAACTGGAGGGAGAAATGTTTCTGTCGCCCTTTTTCAAGTATTTTTTTCAATGCTACAACTTCCATTTACTTTCATGTGCGGGAGCAGAAACATCAGAGATCCCTGAAGCTCGGTAAATCAGACCCAAACTATCTACATGGCTGAATACCATTGGATTTCTAATAATAGTTTGGATGAACTGACCCTTTGAAGTCGTGCGGAGCGACAACTCGTGGGTGTGCAGTCGTGGATGAGTTGAGACGAACGTGGCCTCCGTTGCTGCGTGAGAGGAACGACTGATGAGATTTGGCTCTCCTCGCTGATGGAAAACATAAAAAAAGAGAAACAAAGTCCAGCTGGAAAACTCATTTAGGCATTAATATTTGCGACATTACTAAAAAAAGAGAATGTGATGCCTTCGATAAGTACCCCACTGTGTTTTCTTTTTTTTTTTAATGAATGAAGAAAAGAAGCTTTATCTCGCTGTTGCTTCAGTGCTGTTCAGACATCGCCCCTCTATAAGCAGTGATGTGACTTTAGTGGCCCTCAGCTGAGGAGGTCCAGCCTTAGTCCCCCCCCCCCCAAAAAAGGACGCTCAGCTACACTCTTGGTGCTCTGGCTTCGACGGGGCTCGTCCCCCCCCCCGCCCGGATTAGATTTGTACCAACCGCAGATAACCGTTTATGACATGCTTATCCGCTCCTCCTAAAAATATTTCATAATTTTGCAAATATATAATGGCAAACCCTGCCCTGAGATACTCCCACACTGTTAACTATCGCATTGCATTCTGGTCTGCCGCGCTGGCGGTGGATTTTCCTCTTGAGACGCCTGTGAAAGCTTTTTTTTTTTCCCCCCACTGTCCAAACTCTAATTCCAAGTGTCGGTATCTTGCCACAACAGGAACAAGAAAAGAAAAAGTCCTTTTTAAAAACTGAATCAGAAATGTGATTTTTTTAAAATGTCAGTGTTTTTCCCTTATTAACGACCTTGAGATGCTAGCTGAATGATGGAATGTAGGAGATGAGGTTTGGCTTGATTATATCTACCGGTCGCCATTGTGATCGGCTGCTACTTGAAAGGGAATGAACTCGTTTACATGCTTTTTTTTGGGGGGGGTCGCGCAGAGGGCTCGCTGAGAACTTTGGACGAATGCTCAATAAAGCTGTGATCTCCCCTTTTCGCTCTCTCTGTCAAATCCAGGCGAGACGACTGACGCCGAATGTGACGAGGGGATGTTTCGCTGTTGTCTTGTTACTGCTTCACTGTTAGCTGCGAAAAAAAAACAACAAAAAAAAAACATTAAAACTTCTACTGTATCGTTGATCACCAACTCCACATGCATTTTTCTTCTCCTGTGTTCACGCCTTAGTCCAATACACATCCCAGTGAAATGAATGAAACGTGTCTGGGTAAATGTTGCATGCAGTTCTGTGTTGACCCGAAGCATAGAGGAGGAAAACCTTTATATGGGAAGGGCAAATAGTCTTCTGAACATATCAAGTACTTTTTATGGACAATCATTTTGTCACAAACTGGATCTTTATTGTAAGATCCTATAGTAAAATATAATAAGCAAAAAAAACAACAAATAAAGCCATGGGTGGGATTTTTTGTAACAGTTGACATGTCAATGAATATAAAAAATATCTTTCAAAGTCAAATTGTTATCAATCCTTTTAGTCTTTCCCATCAATTTGACATTCAATATGATTGCCACTGCATGAAAATGTAAACAAAGCCCTGATAAAGAGCCTTGATTTGGTTTCCTGCTGGACCACGGTGAGACGTAGGCGCTCACTAAAACTCTCTGGCTGCTTTTCATAAATGTATTCCCACCATTACAGATAGTCTTATCAGAAAGCTGCAGTGTTCAAGTATTTTCATACCTGTAACTGGCCTGCTGATATTCCTGTTAACAGTGTCAGAAGACTGTCTGACCTACAAGCCTCTGTGCCACGGCATTTCCCATAAATAAAAAACATAAATAATATCTATATGAACAAGATGAGCCCTGTCTTGTATCTCAGCAGGACTCGACAAAGTCAAAATCCGGTCATTTTCAGATATATTTCACCATCATCTTCCACCTCCTAAACAGCCACACTTTTTATATTAATGCCTGGATACATTCAATATGGTGGCTAATATTCTCCAATGAATACAATTTTTTTGCCTCAATAGAACAGAAAGTTATAATGCAGTTTGTTTTACCACACTTTCATGCACGCATGTTTCGCATGCAGCTTTGGAGAAAATTAAATGTAATGAAATAAACTCAGAGCAGGTAGAGAGGACAGTGTAAAGTTGAGTCTGCCGATTGTCTTTCAGTTCTTTTTCTCCTCCGGCTCATCGCTGGTGAGGTATTCAATGTGTGTCCATATGCACCACATCTGAAGAGAGAGCAGCAAGTACATGCATTTCAATCCAACTTTTTTTTGCCATCGTGTTCATGATTATCACGGGTTACTGGGCGTTTAAGGGCGAGTCCCTCACCTCTGCTGATAGAGCCAGCAGGCGGCCTGCAGCCAGCAGCGTGATCCCCGAAGCCTGGATCCAGAGAGGCAGACTGAACCAGCGGGACAGTACGTCGTGCTGGTACCCGTACAGCCACAGAGGGAGGCAGTGCAGCCCGCTCACCACCCACGTGCCCAGCGCTGTACGAAACCCTGACGGCGCAAAGTTCAAATGAAAGCACAGAATCTGCGGGACGTGTCGACGTCAAACTTATTTAAAGCCGCGGGCTCGTTTACCGTTCGCCATGATGGCCTGGATGAGCCGAGGGCTGGCAGCGAAGCTACTCTTCCACCGGCCGCCTCTGGCACAATGGTTGCACACAAACACGCACCACTCCAGTGCTGACACCAGCCAGCCCCACTGCAACACAATGCACGACATGACATCAGAAGAGAAACTAACAGTGCAAATGTCCCATCAGACAGTGAGGCGCTGTTTATGAGGAATAAGTAAACTGGGATCAGATTGGCTGGTTTCAGTGCAGGCTGCTGCAGCTGTAATAGGAATGGGATGTGGGGATCAGTTTCTTGGCAAACACTGGGCTTCTTTATATAAACTGATCATCCTTTCAATGACAGTGACCATTTGAGTTCTGATACGATAATCGTACAATAACATTCACCCCGGCCTAAAGCCAGCCCTCAATGGGAATGCGTGGATACAGCACTGTATGAGTTGTGGGAACCAGACCTTAAACAGCAGGCCCCACAGCATGCCCCTGCCGAGATTGTCCGCCACGACGTCCAGCCAGGCCCCGAACCTGGAGCTCTGGCCCAGCCTCCTCGCCAGCCACCCATCCACTCCTGCAGGAAACACATCATGACATACTGGAGAGACAAGATTCCAGCATGTCACTCCAGACGAGGCCTTATGGGGTTTAGAGGTTAAATGCAACCCAGACTACATAAAATTCCTAACATTCTGTATTCCAGCTAGGCAGCATACTGATCCTTAATCATCAATAATACCTTTAATTTAAAATCAGGTTCTCAAGTTGTTGAAGTGCTTCTTTTGCGCGACGTGATTGGATGCAGCTCGACGTATGCGGTGTTCAATATACAAAGCCTTGAACGTGGTGAACAAATTACACATTACCGTCAAGTGCTACGGAGACCGAGTAAAGAGGGACAAACGCAGCCGGGCTCTCGTAGGCAGCCCATGCAGCAAACACAAGAGCAATCCTAATATACCCTGCAAGAGACAAATAACACACATGAGAACAACCAAGTGAAATTATTCTTGAATTGTGTGACAGACGTATGACACTTAACATTTAGCGTTATTCTGTACGAAGATTGAGGTCGCAGAATCTATTCCAGTAGTCTGATAGGTATTTACAGCCACGTTACCGGAGCTTCGAGGTTGCACTGACGCTCGTATACGTCAATAGAAAATAAATTAAATTCTAATTCCGCCATGTGTTTCTCACCTATGATATTCGGCCAGTACAGCAAAACTTGGCGTCCCATCTCTACTCACTTACGAGCGGTTCGGGCTCATCCCGGAAAAAAAACGAGATGATGCAATCTGCCTTTTATACCAACCCCTCTAAGTTATCAAAACAAACACGCCGCATTTGGTGTAATATATCTACCGACATGTTCACACTATCCTCCTGTCGGGTCCGCAGCTTTAAGAGGATCCGTGCTGTGGGAGCCTGTCATGTTCGTCACAAGTAGGAAACGTTTCAGGCTACAAAGCTATCTGACGCTCAGAGCGCCACGCCAAACTCCAGTCCTAAATCTAACATTATTAACCTGGAGTTTTCGTACCGCCTGTGTGGTACATCTCGGTGCAAAGTAAAAGGCTAACCAATCAAACAGTTGGAAATGTATAAGGTTATCGTTCGTGTCTTGTCGAATTCGTGAACATCCCTCAATAAAACCAAAAAGCTATTGGACCAGCCAACGTTAAGCTACTACATTTTTGAACGGAGTTCGGTGTGATGCCTCGCCGTAAACACGACAAGGGCAACAAGCCGCCATTGACCGAATATAATAACGAAAATATTGTTATGTGCATATTGATAAAGTTGCACCTGATCACATAATAAACACCATATATTTAATTAAATCTAAAGTGCTGTACAATGTTCTTTCTTTGCTTCCCGGCCTCGCCGTTGTGGTGAACGTTAGCTGACGTTATGTAGCAGAGTAGCCACAAGATGGCGATACCTACATACGTACGCCCTACGCTCCACACACTTACACGTTAACAGCTTGGTATGACTGCGCATAAATGAGTCAAAATGCATTTTGGTCGTATATAAAAGCAACGGAATGCACCCGATGGAGAAACTGACGCTAAATTAAAACGCATTCTTCTGTCATTTCGGTTGTGTTTACAAGCGTTTGAAAGCGCTGATCAACTGACCTGTAGAGTCAGATCATGTGACAGAATGGAGGCGTCGCTGAAAACATTCACCCGTTCACCACATACACACACCACCAGGAACCTATTTCACAATAAATGGATAAGGCGACAAACTCCACTGGTCAACTCAGCTCGGAACATTTATTTCCTCACATTGCAATGAAATGAGGGGAGCATGGGGGCCAAAGAGTCGAGGATAGGATTCCTGTCGTATGACGAGGCCGTCAAGAGAGGTAAGCCGAAAAGCAAGCAATAAATCCACTCAGTTGCGCTAGCTTAGCTAAATGTCTGCTATTAGGGTAGCCTGGTGCATACAAGGAGGACGTCCTGACCCAACGCGAAAATCTAGCGATTTAAGTGGCCTTGGTTATTCTACTACGTAGACACTTGTCAAAAAATATCACACGACCTCTCCAGCACCGCTACGATTCATAACTGAATTCGGCATAGAAATATTTCAGAAAGCTGCCTGGATTTTATTTACATGTGCACGTTAACAATAGCTAAGCCTGTGTTTTCAGCTGTTGCCTTCCCCTGAAACACATTACATTTGGCTACATTAAGTAGCGTTTCACAGGTTATTAAATATGGAATCAATTGTCTTTAAAACTCAATTTATGGATTTATATCCATCCCGAAGGGAGGCGATTTTCATACCAATACCGAAATAGTACTGACTGGTATTTTACGAAGCGTGTGCCATTGCTAATAACCAATGTCACCTTAAATTGACAGTTTGTGTGACTGTTTAGTGTGACGTTCTCTCAGTACATGCCAGAGCGTTTCTCGAGGGTCTTAGGGATGGTCTGGCTTGGCAGCATTTTATTAAAATTGCAAAAACCCTTGACCATGTGGTAACTTTTTTGGCGAACGATACTCGCCACTTGGCTTTCATCACCTCGGCTCGCTACCGTTAAGAAATGTTAATAGCTGCGCTGCTGCTAGCGCACTTGTCTAGCTAGACAGTTAGCTGGCTCGCTACAGCTAAGTTCCCAGAGGGAAATGCCTCGAGACTGTTTGTTTTGTTTATTTATTTATTTATTTGCTTGGGCGGGCTAAACCTTAATATTCAGTGTTTGTGATAGCAGGCTGCCGGGTCGCTTCTGCTAAGCTGTGCACACATGAGCTAGCTGTGTTGTCAGGGCGTTTGGCGGAACAACAAATAGATGTGCTCTGCGCCGCTGTCGCTGCATTCAGGCGCTTGAAATTGCTCGTGGGCATTTTTTTAAACAGAGGAAGCACTGGGTCGATCTGTGATAACATTAAACGAGGACTCCTAGGCCTGTGTCTAATGCAACAGGAACATATCCTTAATGTATTTCACATCGTATAGACTCATAGGTGCACCTACTGAATCATTGTTGCTGTCATGTAAGGTTGTGCGCAGAAGCACGTACCGAAAGATAATAATGCACAAAACTGGATAAAACTATGTTGTAATTGATTGATGCACAGCCCAAGCATTGGTGTAAGATGTAGCTGAGCATTTATCAGGAGGTCTTATCCTTGATGGCCTTCTTGTTGCACTTTACACTTCCCGGGGGTTGGCAGCAGCTGACCTTTGTCAATGTGGATTCCAGGCTAAGAGAGGCTGTTACACATTGATCCAGGACTGTGTCATATCTTTACCAGTATCCTACAAGGAAGTGAGCCTGGCTAATTAATTCAAATGTTTATGATCTCTTACTGGTGTGCAAGTTAGTTATGATCCAAAGTCTGTAAAATTTTTGTTTTCACACAGAGGCCCATGCACAAATAAACTTGGACCTATTCTCTCGTACAATATCAGCTCCCTGCGGTCGCGGTTGGAACAGTCCTCAAGCTCCAGATTGCAATTCCCACTCTCATGATCACATGTGACCACACATGCACACTTAAACACGGGGGCGATGGAATAATCCAGCCACCCAACCTGATCTGACCGGTCACATGGCAGCATTCCTAATTCCCACAGTGGGCTCAACTGTGGCAATTATGAGGTCAGTTTTCATGGCAACTCACTCCAGTAGGTCACCAGTGGGATAATCGTCCGGGAGCATCGTGTTGGAAAGGTTAGGCTTTGACACGTTCCTGTTGTAAGCTCAGGATCACTCAAAGAGTTCCTTCAAGCTGAAATTTGTTAGGTTGAATGCACCTCTATATATTCTCACCACAACACCATGTGATCACAAGAATGTAGCCAGAGATGAAACTAGTATCATTGTAGTTGGAAAGGTATCGTGTTTGCTAACAATTTAAAACAGTGTATCTAAGCGTCTGGTGCTTAGAGATTGGCTAGTCCTTGACTGCTAGTCCTGTTAGATGAGCATATTCTTAAATATAGCAAACCTCATCAAGGTCAAGTTTGTCCTTTCTAAGTGGGATCAATTCTATTCCAAAGAAGTTATATAAAACATAATCAGTGTGGCAAACTCCTGATATGCTGATGATGTTTGGTAAGCTGAAGACAAAATAATTACAGCCCTGTAATAGTAGAATAAAGTTGCCTTTGACAACAGGGATTCAAAAACACATGTTGTGAAGAACCAAAATAAGAAGTGTAATTTTGAACATCACAGGTTAAAGGGGCCATATCTACATTTCTGCTTGATAGCTAATGTTAGCGTGAGCAGCTGTTTACTTACCTGTCTCAAAGAAACACCAGCGTTAACTCTTGAACTCTCTCTAGCTAGCATGCTAACCAGCTCGCCTCGACCTGGCCGGCCCTTCTCACCTCTCCCTCTTTAGCCAGTCGCTGCAGTGTCCAGTCTGCCCCGAAGACGTAGTGCCGCTCAGGGGGCGCGTTGCAACACCGTGTCTTGCACGCGCAACAGTGGCTGACGCTCTCGGCAAGTGAGCATCACCAACACCACGTCAGGCGGCAGACAAAATTTGCATACAGCACCTTTTTAAGCGACAAGATGATTGAGTTGGGTTCCCAGTTGATCATTAGTCCAGAAAATAAACAAGTGTGATAAAAAATAATTTCAAAGGGAAGTCAAAGGCACAAGACTGTGTACATAACTTTAAAGAGAAAGGTTATCTGAAGTTTGAATGTTCAAACAAACAGGTCACCTGCAAGGGTAAGGGGTAATGGCAGTGAAACACTTGTCACGCTAATCATTTTTTTTAAACCTTTTTTTTCCCTTTATTTTATTTTTAACTTTGCAGTGTTTCTTCCTGATTGAATATAAAAAGTTTTAAAGCCCTAAAAAAAATTTTTTATCTCACAGCCCTGGGCAGCCGTATGTGCTTATCATGTCTGTCTGCGTTAACCAGAACTCCCGTCTGACTTTGCCAGAAGTGTTGACTAACCTCGGTGGTAATTATGGAGCAATAAAGCTGTTGTGTTGCATTGAATATTTTTTTTCTGTAACGCTTGGCAATGCAGACATGCTTACAGACGTCTTCTTGGTTGAAAGGCTCCGTTAAGTGGCTACTTTGAGAGACGAACAGTCGCAGATCCCCAACGGCAACTTGTGTGAGCCCGGACGATTCGGACGTAGCCTGGATGTGTTGGCGTTTTGCGGCGAGATGTGCCCCTGGATGAAAAGCCGGCGTCTGTTTGTACGCGCTGGGCTGATGGGTGGGGGGAAAGGTGAAGGTGTTTCTGAAACAGGCTGCACATGCTATGTGCTCATAACGTTGATATGAATCATATCCTACTTCACGGGCTATTTGGCCCCTTCTGGTTGACCGCCGTGTAGTTGAGTAATGCAGCCGCCGCGGTCGTCACTCTTAAATGCTCTGACACGCAGCCCAACAGTCACCTGAGAACTGCAGAGCGGTGCGTTTCTGGTTGACCTCGGCAGACCTCGCCGGTGTGGGTGATGGACTGCTGCTGTGCATTTCTTACCCCCACGCTCCCTGGATGTAATTATAGAATTGTCCACTGCCGCCATTAAGGCTTTCAGTATGAGATAAGATAAGATAATCCTTTATTAGTCCCGCAAGTGGGAAATTGCGCCTTTACAGCGGCAGTGAAGAAGGACAACAACAAGAAGTGATGTTTGCTATGGAAACATGGGCAAGTTATCATCTAGATTGTTGCACAGAAAATCCATCTTGCGATTTGCAATTTTAGGGGGGAAAAAAAACCTCGTCGATCAGCCCTACTGCTCCACTCTGTGAATTTTTGCTCAGCCTGATGGCACAGATGCAGCCCACTGTAAACGCAGAACGCCACTCGCACGCTGTGGATACATGAAGCTGAGTAGTGACACCTTTATTTCGTATCAGCGTCGTGCGTAGATGCGACGGGTCCGACGGGGATTGGTGCCCCCGATCCGAGAGTTCCTCAGTCATTTCACTCATGGGCCCCCTGCGACTGGTATGAATCAGTGACACTGGTTCAGGCCGTCAGCGTTAGCAAGGCTGCACGACAACAAGGGGTGCGCGTTGTTTCTGCTCCCTTTCTCTCCCCACAACAATGCATCGCACTAATCTTGGCAGAATGCTGTAGCCTCATCTAAAATGGATAATGCCTAATTGTGTTTACCAAGTGGGCGCACTGCAGTTATTGTGTAACTATGATAAAGTACTATATTATAATAGTAGCATCCGATTAAAAAGCCTCTGTATGTGCTATGGCGGGATAGAGTCTGGTGCGATACAATAAAATGTGTTCTGATCTTCATCTCAGTCACAAGTACAGACAATCCGAAGAGATTTAAGCTCGTAACATGTACGTCTTTTTATCTTTTTTTATTAAACACACAGTTTTCATTTTAAGAAATGGCTAACAAACTGTTGCCAGCTGCAGGTCTGACTGCGAGCCACTTTCGTATCAATTTGCAGAAGTTGCGTGCGACCGCCAGACCCCCGTTGATGTCACGCTTGCCGTGGCTCCTGTAATAGCGGCCTCGGCAGCTTCTGGTTCCGTTTGCGGTAAGTTGTCAGGGAACAGGAGTTAAGAGCGAGACAAGAGAGTGGCGTTAGGCCAGGTTTAATGTGTTCTGTTCGTAAAGGCGGGCCCAGATCGGCCACGGCACCAGTCCTTGCGACTGGCCTGCTTCATAAAGGTGTAATTGCCATGGGATATTTTTAACAACAGACGGATACTTGACTTGTCATCATAGGTGTGGGCTGTTCAAGATGGCTCAGTTCTGTCATGACAATGTGACAGCGAGCCAGGACCCAGATACTGAAGCGGGGGAAGAGTTCAGCCGTCGTCAGCTCTGTTATTTGCGTCTGGGTTATTCCTACTGTGACATGTCAGACTAAAGTTCACTGACGCGTCGTCCTGTTAACGACGCGACCGTGAATATTCTGCTTTGATGTCGAGGAGGCTTTTATCTTTCCCTCGGAGGGCTCGGCTGCACCTGCTCGGTTTTCGTTGTTTTGGCAATCCACGTTCTTTCCCAGACGTTGCTGTCTCTGGACTACAGTCTGTGGCATAAAACTGAAGCCATGCCCTAAACAGAAGGGATTGTAGTTTCATTATGGCCGTTATTTTTCTACAACAACAACAACATCTTTCCAGTCCCTTTAAATAGCGGCCTCATGCTGAGTATTTGGTGTCACGGTGTCACGAGTGAGCTTTTCAAGAACAGGATTCCGAGTATGTCTTTTTTTTGCCTGCGGGCATTTCTGTTGACAGTTCGCCGTGGCCCTGTGTGAGCTCAGCATTTGCACGTGTGGCGCTCCAGGAGCCGCGGTGCTCGATACCGGGGAGGGGTCTCCGCGCAGGCCGGCCCGGACCGTTGCACATGGGACGGCAAAATAGCGAGCCGCGGCCGTTTGCTGCCACGATAGCCAGCATCAAAAAACTGCTGTGCGTGCGTGCGGATGCAATGATATGTATTTGCAAGAACTATTATATATCAAGGTCCCAGGCTGTCTGAAGACTCTCTCTCTCTGTGCACATCTGTGGAAAGTGTGAGTGTGAGTGTGTGTGTGTGTGTGGGTGGGTGGGGGCGGGAGGGTGCAGTTGCAGAAATCAGAACCCATTGTTTCCTGTGGATCGAATGGTAACCACTGCAGTTAATGCAACCCAGTGTCCGCCCCTTGCATCACCGCATTACAATACACAAAGTGTTCTCCGCGATCCGGCGCCGCTCTGTTTTCTCCCCCGTTTGTCCATCTAATTGTAACGACTTCGCCGTTACGTGGCAGCGCCACTGTGTCATCAGATCTGCCCGTTGAAACTTTTAACTCCCGTTCGCAAGCCAGAGCGTTTCTTTATTCGCCGTTTGGGGTAGCCAGAGGTCAGTGCCACGACGCACCGTTGTCTAACTGGTCTTCAGTGGAGCGAGAGTCGGGCCGTCGTGTGCGTAAACAGAACTGGCAGCCATAAGCAGCTGGAGCTGAATTTCCCGAACTTGTGCGCTGAAAAGAAGCCACAAATCAGCATATTTCAGATGCTTGAACCAAAGAGTGATCTCTAAAATTATACGAAAGGGAAAAAAAATGATGACGATGATGATACACTTATGTTTGAAAGAATGTTTCATCTTTAACTTCACGCCCCTTTAGAGATCAGTTTGTCTTCTACCCCCATACCTTGGAACACCTCACCAGCAAGCGCTTCCGATGAAGCGTGCCCGCAGCTCGAGCCGGTCTTCCCTCCTTCCATCTTCCAGCGACACCAATGGACGCGTAAATAACCGGCCCCTTGGGCCCGCAGCTGGACTCATTGTACACTCAGGCACATGAGCGGCGAGCTGCAGCGGCTGCATGAGAAACTGGTGCAGTGTGATTGGACCGCTCATTACCATCACATTACCGGCAGACGCTTGCTCGCAACACTGTGCTTCAGCGGCCAGGCAAACGTCAAAGCTGCAGGTCCGTAACATTCCCGCGGGGCGAATCGAAAGGACGAAACTCTTGACAAAGCAAACGGCTGAAGATAAAGCGAGCTTTATGAGATATCGTGAGCAGAGGTCCGCTGGCTGAATGTGCGGAAACCCGTGCGTCAAAATACTTTGCTGAGATCAAATGAGAGGCGAACATCAGCCTGCGCATCTTCCGTTACGTTTATGAGCGAGACAACAGAGTTGTGGCCCTGTAGGAATGAGGTGGCCTCAGCGTGTGCTTTTCTTTGGGAGGCTCATGATTGTGTTCTCATCCCTTGCGAAAAATATGCATTACATCTATTGTGTCGCAGCATATTCTCAGGACTAAGCTGCTGTGCCTTGGTTTAAAATGGTCCCTTGATGAATTTGTCCATCATGAGATATTATTTGCTCCCAGGGAGCCATCCTTGGATATAAGAGGCTTTCCCTCTCAATTCAAGTCCCTTCCTGTAGTGCTGTGCGATAACCCCTCTTCTCTTTATGCAAATGGTTAAAAAGCGCAGAAAGCATTCTCATCTGTCTTCACAGAGGCCCGAGCACTTGAGCTTTGTCCGCAGCGAAACAGAAGAGGCAGTAATAGGTGATAATTGTTGTGATATATGACTTAAGGAATCAGTCACCAGGACTCACCACTCTGTGGTCCTGCAGACAGCAGAATTTCCAACTAAATAAAAACAAAACCACCTTTTAATCCCATTAAAGGAATAGAGAATTGGCAGGGGGTAGCACCCAGCAGTACCTCTGAAGGTGAATTGTTTGTGTAATATTTTGCGGGACTATTTCTTCTCTGCTCATCATGACTTCATGAGACTGCCGGGCAACCAGCGGAAACTCCACTACTACAGGAAGTTCCTGAAATAGTCCTGTACTTTACCCCCCCCACCCCCCACCCCACACACACACACACACCGTCAAAACCACAACGTGGCATTTAGTACAGTACGGTTCATTGTACCTATGCTTGTCTGAAATGAGGGCATCTGCCCAAAAACGTCGAGTCCTTCCTCTTGATGCGGTTTTTCGTCACGCCGCTCGCGGTGGTTTTGAGTAGCCCGGAAAACTTGCAGAGGCCGGGTCCTCGCGGATCCTCGTTGTCAGCGGGATCCGCCTGAGCTGCTCTTATGATCTTCCAAGAAAATGGGATAACTTTATATAAAGCTCTTTTGTGATGCCAAGTCAGATGGACGCATTGATAACTTGCCCCAGCAGCCAGTCCTCCCTCGTTTTGACAGCTCTGTCTCTTTAAATTCCCCGAAGCCCCATCGGTTTCCTCATCGGACCCCGCTGCATCAATTCTGATTATTGCTGTTGAAAGCAGTTTCCCTTCAATTCATTTGCATCGTTTCATCCATCGGATCGCTTGCTTTCTTCAAGGAGGAAATGACCTCGGATTCAACACGGCGTCCTCCTTTAACCCCCGCCATTGCATCTTGACCGTTGCACGCTCAGTTTCCCTGCCGTACGGGCCACGTGAGATAACGCTGTTTGTGCAAGCAAAGTCGATTGCTCTCAACTCGTGTGTGTTTTTTTTTTAAAATTTTTATTTTGCCCGTCATATCTCCCCTCTACTCGTTATCTCTCGTTTATTGCGGTGCAGGAAGAGGCGAGAGTTTCCATCCAGCGCCTACATTCGGTGACACGCACCTACTTCGTGTTATTTCCAATTTGTTTAGGCGTACGCAAACCATAAAGGAGGGAACAAAATAGTACTTTTAAATGGTTGATTGGTCAAAAGCATTGCCCTGCCTACCTGCTGAACATCACTGTAAAGTATATGTGTGTGCAAGCTGCTTTTCTTTTTTTTTATTTATTTAAACCTGAAGCCAAATGAACTGCACCGCCCCCTGCAGGCTGGCGTCAGTATAGATAACACGTGGATATGGCTGACCTGAGAGCAGGGTATAAACATTTGGAACACTGATATTTATCACGTGTTTATATACGGGCTATAAATGCCGAATTGGGGCAATTGGGTAAAAAAAAAAAAACCAAAAAGTGTCACCACGAGTTTCACAGTAAATAGGCCAATCAACCCTCAATAGTAGACGTAGCACCCGCTTGTGCGCGTGGATCAGCTGTAATCAGAGCCGGTCATCAGGCTGCAGCCCGAGTGCTTTTCCACGTGACACGAGCGGCACAATAATATAAAATCGCCTGCTTCGTCATCATGTCATTATTGTGCCATAGGGATCTTAAATCGTGATGCACTGATGGCTCTTACTTTCCTGCAGGTCAAAACCGGCAGCAGATTAGAAAAAGTGTTCGCTACAAACAATGTGACGTGATTTGTTAATGGAGCGTTGTGGTCGCTCGGGTGAAATTAGGCTAAAAAGGAAAGTGGTGATGATGTTAATGAGCTCGCCCTGGCTGCAGGCTTCAACGTTACACTTCCTGGCATGACTGATGCAAAATTTAAAGACATAATGTAAATTGTACTCAGATATTTGCCACTGAGTGGCTTTATATATGGATTTATATCTTATTTTGCATAGGCAATTTTTAGGCTATAAAATGTGAAAAAAACTGTTTATATTTATGTCCTTTGGCACCTCAGCTGTATCTGAATTGCTGAAATTGCTCTTCTTCCTCTCATCATCAGCCCCAAATCTCAAATTCTATTTATATGAAACAGAGTAGAGCATCTTCTACAGAATGAATGAAATTTGTGGTCAAACTAGCCCCTTTTTGGAAATTAATTTTAGGTCAGTTGACATGTCGATGTATCACGTTATAGCGGATTCAGCGGGTTGCAGTGTCGGTGTCTCCACCTCTCTACTGTCGCCTGAGGGCTGGTGGTCCGGTCCACAAAGTGATGCTGTGACTGGAAAACTCCATCGGCGTTTGATCCGGACGCGGCGACAATAGAGCTGCGTGTGATTCGCGGGGGCAGCAGAGCAAGCGGGGCAATTGTTGTCGTTGCCGGGACTCAATCCTCGCATCACGCCCGCGTTGTGACCTGAAGTGGCAGCCTTCACCGGAGTTCAACTGAGGACAGACTCAGGAAGCGCCGCGTGGCGGATGCTGCTGAGGGTCACTGCTCCTCTGCTGCTGAGCACTGCTAGAAAATATGAATTGGTGTCATAAATTGAAAATGCGTGACAGTAACATTTCAGCTGAGACTTAAGTTGAGCATCAACTCCCAATTCTCTTAGCAGCTATCGAATTTTTAAGATGTTTATCCTCGTGGTCTCTTAAAACTACCGCTGACAGCGGAAGCCCTGCGGCTGCAGCGAACCTGTCATCTGTTTCGTATAATTTTGTATGATGGTATTCTCTCTTTGCCCGCCGGAGGACCCATTGTTCATTAAACAAAGGCGCTTTGGCAGAGACGAGAAAAATCAGTATTGAAGCACAGCGTTGGTTTGCGTCGAGCGCTGAAGCGACGGTTGCTGCGTCAGCTGCTTGGCCCTCGCTGACTGGCGGCGTCCGATCGTATGCAAACGGATGCACAACAGGGCGGCTGTTACGACCCGACACTTGAGCTAGAAAAGAAATATGAAATCTGATTGGCCGTTGACGGACGAATGAGCAGCTGTGGCCATTCATTAGTATTAATCGTTGCATATTGACCGTTCATGTGTCAGCTGAGTGTCAGCTCAGTGGTAAATGGATGGACTTCTGGTGACTTTTGGTTGGCTGTTAACCCTGATCCGTGTCATTCGTCACTCACCACCGCAGTTGTCGGTCCATCTCTAGACTGCAGCCTCCTTTTAAAAAAAACAAAACACAAGTGCAATGTGACATTACACACAATTAAACTGCGACTTTTCCGTGCAGTTGTCGAGCAGCCACTGATTATCTCTCCTGACCCTCTCGCCTCTCCAGTCACCGATGTGGAACTGAAACGGCTGAAGGATGCCTTCAAGAGAACCAGCGGCCTCTCCTATTACATGACCCAGCAGTGCTTCTACAGGGAAGTGCTGGGAGATGGAGTTCCCCCGAAAGTCGCTGAGGTAAGCCACGGTGATGTTTTACACCCAGATGACAATCAGCGGAACGTCCGGGGTGGTGGAGGTGGTTACTTTGAAATGACTTTTAGGTAACTGCCGAACTAATTCCGGTTAAATCAGTCTTCTCTTTTTCCAGGCATGTAAGGCGTAAGTCCAAACAAAAAGAGCTTTTAGTGCAAGGGAGTCACCTCACGCAAACTGGAGACGACTCAGGTGGATTTACTGAGTGTGTTGTGGGACGCAGGGATCACTATAGGCCCCAGCGAGGGGTTCTTATAGGGGCTCCTGTGTCATCCCGCTTTAATTAAATACAATGCATCCAGAGAAGAGATCCAGCACAGATCAACACTTTCCTGGATGCGAAAACAATAATCAAGACCCAGTCTTCCTCCAATAGCTTCACCCGGCGCAAAGTCCAGCTCTGCATACCACTTACAGCTCCAGACGTATAGACAGCCGTGGATCAGCCTTAAGCGTAAAATCGATGGGCCATCAGTTATGGAGAGCGGCAGTAGGAGTAGCCGACTCCGCCGTGGACCGAATCTTGGTCCTTCTTAAGTGGTCTACTACGCTCCAGAGCGAGCTGTCTGCCCGTACTGGAGCCGGCCAGCACAGAAATATTTAGGTGGAAAAACACGTATGAGCTCTGTGCTGAAAGTGAATCCCATCATACCCGCACATACAACATAAAGTAGGTCGTTACTTTAAGATGTGTAAAAGTATTATAGTAAAATAATTAGCATTTAGTGTGATTTCTGCACATACACAGTGCAATGTTTTGAATTTGTTTATGGATATAGTTGCAGACATAAAGGGATGACAAAGTGTTATTTGTGGTACCGTCTATTCTCAACCTGATAAATTGATTCATGGTGTCTACAATAATTGTTTGCATGATATAAAACGTGTCTGTTGTAAAGTGGAATTTGCACAACAGCTTTCCGTACATGTGTAAATTATGTGATCAATCTGATTTTAGCATTTTAAAATAGAGCATCGTAAACAGCGGCCTCGCTCATTAACTGCAAGGGCTTTGCGGTGTGATTTAGCACCTCTACTCTTTTTTTTTTTTTTTTTTTTACCTGTAGCTTAATGTTATGTTTCATAAAAGCGTAATAATGTATTCTGACTCTTCTGGAAGGGAGCAGGATTTCAGGCCTGGCAGTGCGTTGCATGCACTCATCAATACTTCGTCAATACGCTGTGGGAAAACCTGCACACGTAGCACTTGTTGGTCACTTCTGTTGACCGACGCGGTGGAAGATGATAGAAAGTAATTATGAGGAAAAGAAAGAAAGAAAAAGAGATCGGGGGGGCTTCTCACAGCGCTCACTTCTTCAGGATGAAGGCCAGTGTTCGTCATCCTGTCCTTCCCTGTCTCCTGCCCGGACCCCCCCCCCCGAAACGCAGCGCTCAACCCCACCGAGCACCACGGCAGGCACACGTCTTCTCTCCTCCTTTCTCTCCTGCAAACTGTCTCCTTCTCCTTGGTCGCCATGGCAGCGGTTACTGCGGCGACAGCGGTCCGGATGTAAGGTTACTGCTGGCTGCTTCAAACAGACACATGGCTGCCGCGCATTGTGAGAGTTCAAAGAAAGCCTGGGCCTAATGAGTCAGTCAGGCAGCAGATGTCCTTTTTAATGTGCTGGAGTAAAAAAAAAAAAAAAAATAGAAAGATCTATCTCGCATTTCAGTACGTTCTCCTTTTGATTATTTGTCAGTGTTCGGATAATGGAATACTGAATCACAGGTTTCTTTGTAATGGATAAAAATAGAACCGTGTTTCGAGCCGGAGAAGGCTCGGGTTTGGCTGCGGCGGCATTTAGCTGTGTTTCTAAACAGTTGGATCGACTGATTGTTTTCTTTGTAGACTACAAAGGGCCACACAGAGAGTGGCTTTGGGGTTGTTGTTGTTTTTTTCTTTTTCTTTGAATGATGTGTTTCTAGTTAATAAAACACAGTACCCTCTCATATCTTCCGTGAGATGTGTTTCGGTCACATACACTGCGCTATACGAAATAAATGCAGGAGGGCTGCAGTGCCGCAGCCGAGAGCGGCCGGCTCGGTGCATTCTCGTCCGACTAAATCGCTAATCTGTTAAAAATCGGTTCAATTTAATAACCTTTCCGCGACTAATCATTTCTTTTGGGCGGTGTTCAGTGAACATTCACCGAACCTTTACTCCGAGTCAGCGCTAAACTTTGAAAAGTTAACAAATTAATAATAATGTTCTGCTGTGTGTGTGTGTGTGTGTTTGTGTTTCCTAGGTTATTTACACCTCATTTGGAGGCTCATCTAAAGGGCTACACTTCAACAATCTGATCGTGGGACTGGTGCTTCTGACCAGAGGACGCGATGAGGAGAAGGCCAAATGTAATTCGCTCCAGTTGAAGTAACATGTGGTCTATGTGGATGTGCTGGATTCGTCTTGTTCTCTTAATTACACCCATACTTCAGCTCCATCAGTCTGTGAATGTTTTTCGGTCGGCGACAATCATTCAAGTTTCTCAGAAGGGTCGGACTTGAATAAAATAAACAAGTACCACAAAAGAACTGATTTGCTTGTGGCACATAGTTCCTCAGTATAAACTAGCATCATATTAATGCCGAAAGACGCTGATCCAGCCTGACTGAGTCTGATTTTTAGCAGCAAACTCACCTGAGTCACCTGACCGAGCAACGATCCGGCTCTCAGAGGCTCGGATGGATTTCTGACATGTCAGAAAGTTTGGTCAGCTACAGTAGAAGCCGTTGAAACATTCATGTATGCATGTGCACGCAACACAAGTTACTGTAACTAGTCTAGCTACGCAAGGGTCGTTTCAGTCCCTTTTGAGCTGCACAGAATGCAAAAGAGTCTTTTTTTTCCCCTCCATTCGATGCATGTGGAAACAGACTAATTCTTCAAGTAGTGGCACAAATGATTCCCCTCTTTCATGTGGTAAACCTCTTGTGTGCGCCCTTCTAGACCTCTTCAGCCTGTTCGCCAGTGATCTGGGTGGATACGCTGCCAGAGAAGACATAGAGGCAGTGCTGCAGGTCCTCGACGGAGAAGTTCCGACCTCCCTCAAGAAGTGCTTCAGCGAGGTCAGCCAACGCCACAGTCTCTCTTGCCGGCACACGGACGCACATCAGAACACACAGACGAGTCAACCATATCTAATATGGGACTCGATAACAATACCACTGCGAGGGCTGAAAAAAGTTCACCGTTTAACCATCAGTTATTTAAGAATTTGGAAAGGCAGCTGCAACTAAGTACTTTTCTGTCTTATGAATCCTCTTTTGATCAATCTTAGGAAGTATTTTAAGATACAGTGTTTCTGATTTTCATGAGACATGAACCATAATCATTAAAACAAAAACAAACATAAAAACAAATAATAAACTGCTTGTAATATTTCAGTTCACATGTGCAGAATTCAGGAAATTTGTTCATCTTTTTGAAATGAAATAATGAAAATTTAGCTTTGACCTGTACAGACTGATAGCTTGAGGATCACCCACATTCTCTTGACCCATGTCGTTCGAGGTTTTTGACATATGCTCGTAAAGCTTGCTAATGCAATCATTTCCTTGCATATTGTGTAAAATATTATCATTAGTTGTTAACATGTCCCGCATTTCAGTATAATTTTTTATCCCTTGAACGATACATTTTCACTAATTGTCGACATATCTGCCAGGGTTTTTAGATTTAAGCATACACCACAGGAGAATTCCTGGGAATGGAGTTACAGTCAGTCATTCCAGTACAATATCAACCATTGTTTAAATATCTGAATAGTTTCAATAAGCTTCGTGACGGGAACGTACAGGATGAAATGAGAATTGTGTGCTTGCGTGCTGCTGTGCCAGGGAGACAAGGTGAGCTATGAGCGCTTCAGGACCTGGCTGCTGCAGAACAAGGAGGCCTTCACCCTGTCCAGATGGCTCCTGTCCGGAGGGGTGTGTGTCACGCTCACCGACGACAGCGACACGCCCACCTTCTACCAGACCCTGGCCGGCGTCACGCATCGTGAGTTCATTTACACTCTGAATCAGTGCATATATCAAATATATATCCATGTATTCATTTTGTTATTGAAAAATAACATGGTTTCAGTATTGTTTGTGCAAACAAGTAAGTACAGCAGGGGTTGGACGTTGAGGTGGAGGGGGCGGCAGAAGAAAGCCTGAGGAGAAAAAACAGTACATAAAGGGAGTACATGCGGAGTAGCTGCCTGTAGTCTTTAAATAGCTCCCTCATTAGTCATATTTCTAATATGTAGCTTTATTTCCTAACTGTTGGCCCTAACTTAATAGCCAGGACTTTAAAAAAGAATTCTCGCGGTTGGGTTTTTGTGGACCTGCAGAACAGCTGCAGTCCAAAGTATCCTCTCCACTCTGCCATGTTTTGTTGATATGAAGCAGAGAGCTGCCCCTGATGCGTCTTCCTCCCTCGCAGAGTGCAGCTATCTCAAGAAACACCACAAATGGCCCACAACAGTTGTTAAAGCTCAGATGAATATCTGCCCCCCCCATCCATCTTCAATCAGTGGCAGTGAGTGCCTTGAGAAATGACTGACAGGCTTGACTTATCGCCCTGAGTCATTCTCTCCTTCCACTGCTGCTTTCTGTAGCCACTTCCTCTCCCGCTCTGCATCACGCAGACTGCACTAGTTCACATGGACAGCTCAGGCTGCCAAGGTCGCCTTCAACTGAAGCATTTGATTGGACCCTGTCATTCTTATGAATGACCGGAAACATTGGATGATATTCATTATTCTCCAGGTTAATTAACATCTTTCTGGCCTTTTTTTTGTTCTGTTAAGATCTCATCAGAAAATCAGGTTACCTCAAGAGAATCAGTATATTTCATTGCACTTTGATCAATATGGCAACTTATGTATTTATCTGACCGTTTGTTTATAGAAATTCTTGATGTTTTTAGGAGCCCTGCATGTTTTAAAGTCAGCACATGAAAAATTAGAAAACAAAAAACCAAGCATGCAGTGATACAGTTCTTTAAAGTTGCAGGCCAAGTAAATTTAGCCTGGATTTATTTTGCCAATTAAGGACAGAGGGCTGGAAAGAGCCTGTCTTGTCCAGAGAAACTGGACACTGCCCTTTAATCTGCCTGCTCCTAGCTTATCCTCTTAACTTCACGTCGCTGTATGTGTGCTGTAGAGAGAGTGACTGACGCTCTCCTGGTCCGCGACTGGTTCCAGAACGAGAACGTCAAGATGGCAGAGCTTATCGCGGCGAATCCTCCTCTGACTTGCTTAGCCTCTGACTCGGTCACAGTATCATCAGAGCGGAAACCCCTGCGTGAATAACGGCCCACTCCGGGCAGGATGGCGTAGTTAAGGACCGCCGCTGGGGCAGGGAATTTACTGTGACACATTTTGGCTGTGGCGGCACCTCTCTAAGGATGTTCCCTGGATAATGGTATGGTATCTCTGCTGCCACTCGGACAGAGTCGCACCTCTAGGTGGGTATCGGGGCCGGCAGCGGGCCCGCCGTAGCCACATAAGCGGTAAACGGACGGAACAGTTTGCGGTCAGTGCCGTTCTTAAATTTCAGCTCTGGTCACTTCTCGGCCGTTGTTGGAATAGTTCGCTTGAGTTCGGGCCGTCGTCTTGTTCAACTTTTCAAATGCCATGCTTGCGTTCAGAAAACAACATTCCGGCCGTCAGCGCCGGTGTCCAAAAATGTCAATACCCTCACGGACTGCGATGTCTTCTGTATCTCGCTGGTGGCGAAAGTCTGTAGGTTCACGTAGCTTACCACTAATGCATTTCAGAGTCTTTAGCGTTCAGCAGACTGTCAACGTGACACCGATGTGGCCTTGTGCGCTGAGCCGAAGCAGAAGCGAGAACGACCCCTGGGATTGACAGCTATGCAGGAGGCGATCCATACTCAGGAAGCGCTTTATGGAAGAGCAGCCGGACGGTCGTGCAGCTGTCATTAGGAATGTTCCCCAGCACAAATACACATTTCTTTTCCTTCTCATCGACTCGGACAAATCAGAGACGGATCCAGAAAGTTGCCGCTGTCGTTTCCCTCCCATCCGCTCGCGCTCAGGGGGTTGAGGTACGAGCCTCGGCTTTAGCGATGGGTTTTTAGCACAGGCCTGTCGGTGAGTGTGTGCTCACTTTATGGTTATTGCTTTATAGCTGTTCCTCCCAGGTTCTTGCTGAGTTAGCGGTGTCCAACTGAACTTTCAGCTGTAACGGTCGTCTCGAGTGCTCGTTCCCCGTCTCAGTCCGTGACCCTCAATAATTTATTAGCGTTATTTCCCCCTCATGTTCTGAATCATTCATTTTACGTGCAGCGCTCACGTTGAAAACATCCGAGCGAAGGGAGCAGAGTTTTAACGGAGGGAGTTAAAAGTTGATTGAATGCTTTCCGGTCAGGCCAAGGTCAAAGACCGTGATGTTCACCTCTGGACTACAGCGTACCCTGGAGCACAACCAGCATCATCCCCAGCTGAGAAACTGTGACCAGTCACTGCTAGAAACAACTGAATCATTTACCTTCGGTTTTTCGGTTTTTCGGTTTTGGGGTTGTTGGTTGTTTTTTTTTGGTCTGAAGCTTTCAGGAAGGTTGCACGGAAGCCGAAGCAGATATCAGCCAGGAATTGCCCGTCATTTCATTCACATGTTTTTGTTTTGACACCTGTCATATGTAGTGGCTCCATGCCAAAGGCTAGCTGGTTAGCTGCTGAATCCTATTACCTTAAGCTGTGGATTAGCATGTTGAAAGCGGGAGACTGGTTCACAGACCCGGGCCAGAGCTTCATATGCTATATTGGTCCGATCCGTATCACTTCAGTACAATTTGTGTCAAAAACCACCCAGAACCCCCGCCTCTGATTCGCTGTGGCGTCACAGTCGTAAACAGTAAAAACAGGTGACTTGATTTGTTGAGTTGGGCGTTCCCAGTGTGGCTGCAGCAAATAATTATTTCTAAGTGAATCACATGTATTTAACGCAATTTCCTTATTCAAATTTTAGCATTTTTATGCAGTTTGTTTTGTCCACCCAAATGCTAAAGATATCCAGTTTAGGCATAGAAATGAAGCAAATCTTTTCATCTTCACAAGCAACAACTAGAGGATGTCTCCCGAGCAGCACAATGACACGGGGAGAACCGATCTTTGTGATTGCATTCCTCTATTTCTGACTCTTCGCCTCTCCTTTTTGTTTTTTCCTGCAGTGGAGGAGTCGGACATTATAGACTTGGAGAAGCGCTACTGGCTGCTGAAAGCCCAGTCCAGAACCGGCCGCTTTGACTTGGAAACCTTTGTCCCGCTGGTCTCCCCTCCCATCCATGCCTCACTAAGTGAAGGTTAGAGACCATATTCATTCAAGTGCATCTCTCAGAGGCTCTTTGTTGCAGGAGTTCTCGTTTTTAATTATATACAGACAACATACACAGTCTTACAGTCTTTCGTTCTTTAATTCATTCCCTCGCCGGTGAACACGACCCTCTTAAAAGACTTTGTATAAATGTCATCTCCGTTATTGTTCTTGCATTCCAGGCTTGTTTCATGCCTTTGATGAGAATCGGGACAATCACATCGACTTTAAAGAGATCTCCTGTGGACTCTCTGCATGCTGCAGGGGGCCCATCGCTGAAAGGCAGAAATGTAAGCCCCGCTCTTCTTTGGAATCACTTCAGATAAATAAGTCCCAGAGGCTTCACGTAATTATACCGAGCCGTTTTTATCACGAGAAAGCGCTGTCTGTTTCTCCTTTGTAGTCGTTGTCATCTGTCAGCAATGGAAACATATTCAAATTCCTCCTAATAGACTTAAGCGCACAGTCCCGGCTGAAGGTGAAATGTTCGCAGCAGTGCTGTGCTTCATAACCGTATTTGTATTTCACCACTGCGTCAATGTCTGTCACTGCCAGTTTGCTTCAAAGTGTTTGACGTGGACCGTGATGGGGTTCTGTCCCGAGACGAGCTGCACGAGATGGTGGTGGCCTTGCTGGAGGTGTGGAAGGACAATCGCACAGACACACTCCCTGTAAGTGTACACACTGAAATTACTGTCTAGGCCTCTATGTATCTATTGGACGATAACGCTTAGTATGCCTTTTATATAGATCTTTTTTTCACAGCAGTATCTGAGGATCAGGTGCTCGGCATTTGCTGCATCACGCTGATTTATTTGTGTTACCTTGCAGGAGCTGCATAGTAGCGTGTCGGACATAGTCGAGGGCATCCTGAAGATGCACGACACAACAAAGGTGAGGGAGAGCTTTTAGTGACCGAGTCACCTTTGATGCCGTTGTCAGCAAGTGAGAGGACGTCAGCGCCACTTCGCCCCTCGACTCCTCCTTCAGCCTTCCTCCTTTACCTCTATGCTGTTTTCACCAACAATCGCTGACTTTAGGTGTTGTTTCACCCCTCAACAGTTGGGTCACCTGACCCTGGAGGACTACCAGATATGGAGCGTGAAGAGCGCTTTGGCCAATGAGTTTCTTAACCTGCTTTTCCAGGTTGGTGCACCCGCACGCATGTGCAACTCTGACTGATGTTGCTTTTGAAACGCAGTATTTATTCGTTGTCATTTTCTGCGTGTTTTCCACGTGTTTTTTTTTTAACGTCAAGGTCTGCCACATAGTCTTGGGGCTCAGGCCTGCCACTCCTGAAGAGGAGGGACAAATTATCAGGTACATACATGTCCTCATCATAACCACGTTAGCAGTACACAACTTTGAGGTATATACGGTCTGACCTGATGATCTTTGGCTGTGTGTTTGTGTGTGTGTGTGCGCGCATGTAGGGGTTGGTTGGAGCGGGAGAGCAGACATGGGCTGCAGCAAGGCCAGAACTGGTTCCTCATCTCCATGCTGTGGTGGCAGCAGTGGAAGGACTACGTCAAATATGTAAGTCGCATTAAATAGATTGAATTGTGCTGTTTAATTATAAGTACTAATAGTTGGCTTCATTCGAATCTCGATCGACCTCGAGCCTGCAGCCACTTCCAGGCCGTCTTTTGCCATTTGATGTCAACATCCCAGTGTGTAGCTATTGGGAGAATTGATTGTTAATTGGCTGATTCTTTTCCCAATCAATATTTTCCATTTGAAACTTCGACACTTCTCCTCAGCACACTTGCACCCAGTTTTTCAAGGTAGCAGTCGGGTAGGTTGTTCCGAGCATCTTGGAGAATTTGCCGCAACATCTCCATGTATTTAGGCAGTCTCGGTGTCCTCTGTCGTCATGCAGTCACAGACTTGACTCTACGATGTTCTGATCAGGGGCTCTGTGAGGACCAGACCATCTATTGTAGGAAAGACGCGAGAAATGAAAATAAACACCGCATTAATCTCAGATATCACTTTAAACAATGACAGGGCAGCCCCCGCTGTTGTCTCCCTGTCCAGGAGCATAAGGGCATTGTGGTGGAACAGCCATCCATCCTGAGTTCACTGCGGAGTCCGATGGCCACAGCCACCGTCGAGCCCACCCCACCGGACAGACTGGGAGGACTGGGAACCTTCAGCCCCATCAGCCCGACTGAGGAGAGGTCACCTGATGCTGTGTCCAGTGCCTCAGAGGCTACAGAGACTGGTCAGTCAACAACACTTTACATAGCAGTGAATCCCAGCGTGACAGTTAATGTAACCGTCGTTAACGGTAATTGTGTTTCGGGAGGATTTTTCTCGACCCGGTTGCATCCTCTCACCCCTCCCTCTGTTTTGCCCCTGTGTATCAACAGCCCTGAGCCCCCAGGTAGCTCCCTCTGCTGCGGAGAGCTGTTTTGCCCGTCAGCACAATGTGTCAGACAACAACAATCAGTGTTTTTCTGGAGCCAATGGCCACCTCCCCTCCCAGCTGGCAGCACAAAGACCCGGAGCCATCGACAACCAGCCTCTGGTCACCACTGACCCCATGAAGGCAAGGAGTGTGTGTCTGTGTGTCTGTGTGTCTGTGTGTCTGTGTGTGTGTGTGTGTGTGTGTGTGTGTGTCTGTCATATGCTACCTTATGCTTGTCTAATTGGAGATAAACGATGGGTCCCCAGAAGATGAATGCAAGTCTATGTAATGTCCCCAAAAATTAACTATGTAAATATGTGAGTGACTGAGTTTTTCATTTTTTCCTCTTAGGTTACTGTATGTTCCCATGCAAATCTTCCAAACTATTCCTTCAAAATGCAAATAAGCCAGAATATTTTGAGAGGAATGAAAAAAGAAAAGTTAAAAAAAACATTGTATTTCATTTAAGGCTGATGATGATTTTATGGAACAGTTTTGATGTGATTTTCAACCAGATTATGTGTCATGAGGGAAGTGGGTGTAATAAGCTTCAACCTTGCCGCTTTCCAGTCTGTAAAAAGGGTTTTTTTGGAGCAGTCTAAGTGTTTGCAGACCAGCAGACATTCCAGTTTCAGCTGCAATCTCGACAACCTCGCGGTTATCCCCCATCAGGAGGTTGTCAATGTTGCACAGATCGTGCATCGTGTCTGCAGCTTTGCATTGGCTCATGTTTAACATATGAGAGCAGTAAAGCTACAGGGCTTCAGAGGAGTCTCCGGGGGTCGTCTGTTCGCAGGGGTCCGAGGCAGCTGTTGCACAAAGCCGTGCATTTGACGTGCAGATGTTATCCAGACCCGTGACAAGAAACCCAGATTTCATAGCTTGTTTATCTTTCCAGCATCTGAATCCTCACCATGTAGAAAAGAAAGCAACATTGTTGTTTGAAGAATATTTTTTATTTGGTTTGACAGAATAAATGATCCGAGATTACTGAGTAGGAAGCGCTCCTCCTCTCTTGGCCAAGGCCATCACAGACCAGATTGTCTCACTTTTTTTTGTCTTTTCTCTACATTTCCTTCTAACAATGGCAGCCTGTTTGTACCATTAGGATACTGTCTGTGTTGTTATTTGTAATCCAGGTAGGCAGACTTGTGTCTTTTGTGCACGTATTTCAAATGCTGTGCTGCGTCCCCCCACCCCCCACAGGCCCCTACGTTAACCATGGAGGGGGGCAGGCTGAAGCGCTCCTTGCATCTGGCGCCCGGCAGAGACTTTGAGACGGTGCCAGAGCCGGTGTGGCGAGCGCTCTACCACTGGTACGGTGCCAACCTCAGCCTGCCGCGACCGGTGAGTGAATCCAGGCGAACCACTTCACAGCTAACGAACTTCACTATCTCCGTCGCACAGTACTGGGCGGTATCCACCACACGAGGTCCTCTGCGGAGGGCAGAGCTGTCAAACTTAAAGGATGATTCATGTTTATTGCCGTGGCACACAAACAAAATGTTCAATGTTAAATGGATAAAAAAGACATTATGACATAAGGGATGCTTTTGCATTTTGTAAAATATATGGCAACAATAGCTGAATTTTATTGATATCATTTTTTTTCATTCCATTATAGACATTATAGTTGAAATGGCCTTTTTCAAGTCTGTTTCTGTCCCCTAAATTTTGTACATGTCTCAAAAAAGTGGACTAAACTACAGAAGTGAAGCGACCCCACAGACGAGCTGTGGCCATAGGTCTGATCACTGGTCGTAGACTGATCGGTGCACCCCGTGGAGAGCAGCAACTTGAAACTTTTTTTTTTTTGCCCTCTCACCACCCGCAGGTTATCCTTGAAAGCAAGACAGGCCAGGCAGAGCTGGAGCTTTTCCCCCGCTACGTCCTCTTCCTCCGCCAGCAGCCGGCGACGCGCTCCCCGCAGTCCAACATCTGGGTTAATATGGGTATGACCAGCCTGCGAATGTTCCCACCGTATTTACCCCCACCAAGAGGTAATGTAAGACTGCAGCAAGACCAGAGCCGAGCCAATCGAGAAATGCTTCACTGAGATACCCCCACCCCTGCACCCCCATTTAATCTTCCTTTTTAATGGACTGATCCAGCCCAGGCAATGCTCTGGAGTGGGCGGTAGAGCCCATGAAGGGGAATGACCACTTATCACTATCAAACATGAATAATTCAAACTTTTCAATCTTCACAGACCTTGCCTTTCAAGTACACGACAGCCTTGTTGTAGTGCTCTACACTGACGCCAGGGTTTTAGCAGTTATACAAAATCCTAATGAAGACAACTTTACGATACGTGGAGCCACTCACTGTCACATCAGTTGAAGCTTGGTTTCAACTGCCTCTGTTAGCTCGTGGAATCATGTCCAAATCGATATTGTGAACGAGTATAAACTGAAATGTTGACAAAAGAAATGCAGTGACTAAGCATAAAAAAGGAGACAAGCAGTTGATCCGTTGTTATCGGGTTGGGGGGATGACATAGCAGTCAGCATGGGCGCGCTGGTCCGAATCGAGTCAACGTATCCGCTTTCAGGCCGCGGCTCAGATCTGACTCCCCTTGGCGCTTTGGCTCCCGTAATGACACATACTCCGTCTGAGCAGCAGCTTGTCATTGCAAGGCCTCGATGTAGACGAGAATCAAAAGTAGATCTAATGAAGCCTCACATTCCACAGGACGTCTCCCTGACACTCAAAAGTGTGAAGGATGGTTCGTTTTGTGAAAAATTGAATGGCAAGTCTGGGTTGATGGAGAAGACTGCGGTACGGTGATTATCGGTAATCGTGAAGCTTTTGTGTTGATTTAACAGGACTAATGTCGATTTGGTTTGTATTTGATTTAATCCAATCTTAGTCCACTAAGTTGATTGACCAATCAAGTTTACGCTGACTGACAAAATCGCCCTTTCTTGCTGCTTCCTTACAACTAATCCTCAAGCTGTTGTTACTACTGATGTCCACACGGGTAAATCACATGAAACAAAAAAAGACAAATGAAAAATCATTAAAAAACAGTTCAATCCAGTGTTTGATGTTTCAAATGTCCCTCTGTCCTGTTTTTTTTTTTATTTCACTAGCAGGTAATGTGCCGTCCCCCAACGCTCCTCTGAAGAGGGTGCTGGCCTACACGGGCTGCTTCAGCCGCATGGCCACCATCAAGGACATCCACCTCTACCTGTCCCAGAGACTCCGCATCAAGGAGGAGGACATGCGACTCTGGCTCTATAACAGTGAGGTGAGCCACAGAGCATTTCGCCACAGTCCCCGCTACTTCCGCCCCATGGGTTTGACACACAGATCTGTTTTGAGGTTGTATCTAAAAGCGCACACACGTTTCACACAGAGGGTGAGAAGAACAGGGGTCAGCTGGGGCACAGCAGCTTCTTTTTGTCCCAGGGTCCCGCGGCAGGTTCATACGACTGTGTCTAATGGTACTTTTTAAAATGAACCAGTGCACGGGAAAGGGCAACAGAGTCATTATTCCATACTTGTGATCAATGAAGATGGTATTAAAGGTGTTGGATGAATAAGTGCCCTTTTTTTTAAGTGTGTGCTCTCCTCTCATTGTTCTGCAGAACTACCTCACCCTCCTGGACGATGAAGATCACACGCTGGAAAGTCTGAAGATCCAGGACGAGCAGCAGCTGGTTATTGAAGGTAAGAAAAGGCCTCCCTCTGTCCTTGTTCCGTTTCTCCTCATAACCGAGGTAAGCTTTCCTAGGATTTATAATTGCGCCTTAACGAATCGATATTTCCATTGAAAATAGGAAATTCTGAACAATGGCGCATGAAAGTGGGAGCGAAATTGTTTAATTGCAGAGGCTTCTTTCTTCTTCTTCTTCCACAGTCAGGAACAAAGACATGAGCTGGCCCGAGGAAATGTCTTTCATAGCCAACAGTAGTAAGATGGACAGACACAAAGGTAAGTTGGAAGACACTGGAACTCACTATGCATTTGTACCAGAGCAGAAAATAGACGGGCATTAGTTTGGCGGATGCTAAAAGTGCTCTGTTACAGCCTGACATTGCATCTAAACTGTGAGGCAGATGGGAGACGACAAAATATAGTGATTTAAATGCATTCCGGAGGAAAGTAATTGCAATAATAGTTGTTTTTAGTCAGGGCCAGAATTATAGGGGGAAGGAGAAAGTGGATTCTCCTGTGCACAAGCAGATTTTTAAAATTAAAAAAAAAAGAATGCTTCATCTAAACAAAGTGGCACGCAAATTGCATGCCATGAACCAAAATAAAAAAGCTTTTCTCATTAGATATATTTTTCTGCATCAATGGTTTGGCATTTATAATGGATTTATCATTTCTGGCTTCCATCTGTGGAAACAGTCCCGAGTTGTTAAACAACTCTCTGGTTCCTTATCTTGTAACAGCTTGTCCCTCATGTGCATTATTTCTTATTATTTTTAACGTTCCACACAACAACAACAAAATATTTATACATTTTATATATATATTTTATGGCTGTTAGTGATCAGTTGGTAACATTTGTTACCCCGATATTTCTCCTCAGGCAAGTGTTTCGTTAAATCTCATCCGTAGCTCCTTATTTTCCAACCCAGTTCCTACAGAGAAAGGAGCCACTGGCCTCAGTAACCTTGGCAACACCTGCTTCATGAACTCCAGTATCCAGTGTGTGAGCAACACCAAGCCTCTCACGGACTACTTCATCTCAGGGAGACACCTCTATGAGCTCAACAGGTGCCGATTTAAGTGCATCTCTGTGGTCAGAATCCGAAATCCGTCGCTTTCACCTTGTCGTTTTTTTTAACTGGCCCGTTTTGGCGCACTTTCAGAACCAACCCCATCGGGATGAGGGGTCACATGGCTAAATGTTATGGCGACCTGGTGATGGAGCTGTGGAGCGGAACACAGAAGAACGTGGCTCCACTCAAACTCAGAGTGAGCAGTTTCATCACTGTCTTGTGTGGTCTGGTTTTGTCTCTTCGCCTCTCCGCCAGCTGCTTTATGTGCTGTGTCGAAGCATTTTTCCAAGGGGAGCCTTGAAAAATGGCTGAATGAGTGAAGTTAAACAGAAAATATTGATTACGATGTCGTCGCTTGCCTCTCCAGTGGACGATAGCAAAGTACGCCCCGCGCTTCAACGGCTTCCAGCAGCAGGACTCCCAGGAGCTGCTGGCCTTCCTGCTGGACGGTCTTCATGAAGACCTTAACCGAGTCCATGACAAACCCTACGTGGAGCTGAAGGACAGTGATGGCCGGCCTGACTGGGAGGTGGCCTCCGAGGTCAGAGATCACACTACTACTGTCTAACAGTGAAATGAAATGTCAAAGCTAGATACCCCTTTATAAATCCCCATGTTTTACATCAGCCAAACACTCAAGGCAAGAATATGATATAGTTGAATTATAACATAAAAATAAAACGGCATAACAGCAAAAGAAAAACAAACTCAACAATAATGATGGGCAAAAAAAACAACAGCGTGTAGAGGTAGCAAATAGTTATATAGAGCAGAAAAAGTAGTGTGTAGCAGTGGAAACTGTGTACTGTTTTACAGTACTTGGCATACTGAGGAGTAAACAGTCAATACCAGTCAGTCCATCAGCTCTACTTTAAATTACATTAGTAGTGTAGCTGTACTGTTTGTTTCTGTTTGTCCTGGGGGTTGGGGGATTTGCAGGATTAGTGGTGTGTGATCTAACCGCTCTGACTGTGTGCCCGCCCGCGCTCCTCCACCCTGCAGGCGTGGGAGAACCACCTGCGCAGGAACCGCTCCATTGTGGTGGATCTGTTCCACGGCCAGCTCAAGTCCCAGGTGAAATGCAAGACCTGCGGCCACATCAGCGCTCGCTTTGACCCGTTCAACTTCTTGTCGCTGCCCCTGCCGATGGACAGCTCCATGCATCTGGAGATCACAGGTGAGGAGACTCTGAAAGATTCTGAAATGGAGCTCCTTCTTTTGATAACGCAACCTGAATACATAGATATAAACTGAAAAAAAATAGACAGATCATCTCACTTTTCATCCTGTGGTGTCCCTGCAGTCATTAAACTGGACGGCTCCACGCCCATACGCTACGGCCTGAGGTTGAACATGGACGAAAAGTACACGGGACTGAAGAAACAGCTGAGCGAACTGTGCAGTCTGAAGCCTGAGCAGATCCTCCTGGCTGAGGTCCACACCTCCAACATCAAGGTACTGAGACTGCTCCGCCCAAAAGGCACATTCACCGCCCTCTAATGTTTAAGGTTCCCTTCACAGCCGCGGCGGAGGTTGGATGAGTTCATATTAACTGAGACGTACCGATAGCGTGTCTTTGTTTACCCACAGTCACAAGATTTGTGGTGGAAATTCTCCTTATACAGGGCGTGTGAGAAGAGCCGCCAGTATTCCTGAAAGAGGAATTGGATCTATCTTGACCCGTGCCACAGAGTGCTTGCTTTTGTAACATTGTACGCACAGCAGCTCTGAATGAACAACTGCTTTGTGTTTTAGAACTTCCCTCAGGACAACCAGAAGGTGCGTCTGTCCGTTAACGGCTTCCTGTGTGCATTTGAGGTCCCGGTGCCGGGTTCGCCGACATCGCTGAGCTCACCCACGCTGACAGGTGAGCTTGACCCCTTTGTATTTTCATCCACCATAGTAAGTGTGAGAATCCGCTGTTGCCCACAGTAACAGTCTCTTTTCTTTCTGCCTCTCGCTTTCTCTTTCTTTCTCTCCTGCCGCATCATTAGACATCACCCCAATAGCCAACGGCTCGGCGGGTAACGGGCACCTGGGCAATAAGCCCATCCTCATCCCTAACGGTGGGCCGAGCACGGTGGTGCCCTGCAGCCCCGAGACGCCCCTGACCAATGGGGTCACCAATGGGCACATCACACCAGTGCAGGAGAGCCCTTTCATTGGATACATCATCGCCATGCACAGGAAGATGGTGAGCGTAGTTTAACACATACAACGGACCGCCGTCTTTAATTTTAAGAATGGATGGAAGACTTTAAATATACTCCATCACTGACACTTAGGCAACAAACTCATTCCCATGACATGACGTGAACAGCTGCTTTGCAGCACGCGCCCTGACGTACATGTGCCTGTGTCCACTTTCAGATGAGGACGGAGCTGTACTTCCTGTCGTCTCAGAAGAACCGGCCCAGTCTGTTCGGCATGCCCCTCATAGTTCCCTGCACTGTCCACACCAGTAAGAAAGACCTGTACGACGCCGTCTGGATCCAAGTGTCCCGGCTTGCCAGCCCATTGCCCCCGCAGGAGGCTAGCAACCATGCCCAGGACTGGTAGGCTTGACAGTCTTTGTGCTAGGATAGGCTAAACACATCGTAGATCATCTCATCTGTCACTGAGGGTTACGAAGAAGATGTTCGGAAAGTCAGGAAATGATCCAAAGCCCCCGCTCCAGTTCTGCTTCTTTTTGGTGAAAAAAAAAAGGTAAAACTGTTTCGTAACACAAGAGAGCAAGTGAACTGAGCGCCAAGCAGTTTCAAATGATGACATCCAAACCGAGAGCAGGCGTGTGATCGAGGGCAAAAAAAAAATGTGGCCGTAACTCTTGACCCCCGCTCCTCTCTCTTATCCTGCAGTGATGACAGTATGGGCTACCAGTACCCCTTCACTTTACGGGTTGTGGGTAAGGATGGCAACTCCTGTGCCTGGTGTCCCTGGTACAGGTAAGACACACAAACACACAAACAAACGCATCTGAGGCATCCGGGACTTCAGTGTAAGATTGTCCGTTTTGATTTTGGCTGAATCTCTGAAAATCTCTCCTGTTGTCTTTTCACAAAAATTGATCATTGATTTTTTTTTTTATTATTATTTATGTAAGCCTGTGTATGTACTGCAGCTGGGTCTTTGTGTGTGTTTGTTTCCAGGTTCTGTCGAGGCTGCACGATAGATTGCACAGAGGACAGAGCCTCTGTGGGGAATGCTTACATAGCCGTGGACTGGGACCCCACCGCCCTGCACCTCCGCTACCAGACCTCCCAGGAGAGGGTGAGGCATTTATATCCAAAAGTTCAAAGGTCACCTTCAGTGTGATGTCACAATGTTCCTAAAATAAACAACACTTTTCTGGCAATTATTTAATGCCAGAACTCGGGTGCGGAAGGAGAACTCATGTTTGCATCGCGTTCGGTCGGATGCTGAATTGGTGACACCAGTCTTGGGTGCACGCTTTGAAGCCGCGGCGATCCGTCTGGTCTTCTGTGCTGCTTTGAGTTGAAGATGCGTGTCTTCAGTTCACTTATATTAGACTTGCGCAGACGTGGTTGTAAACTGCAACTCGACTTGCAAACGCAAGGTGGCAACTCTAGGTCTCTTTTTCCCCTTTTGGTATACAGTCTGTCAATGTTTAAATTACCTCTGAGGCTTGAGCTTTGTGTGTTCTTGCTTCTCCCTGAGGCATCGAACTTAAAGATCTGTGAGCGTGAGCAACAGCTCATTTTGTTTGTGCTTTTGTAGCAAAGACAAACAAAGAAAAAATCCCTAGTGGAAAATACATGGAGATAAGGAGCGGAGAGCGTTGCTTCACACTTATAGTAGTGACAATGATTTGATTTCCAGACTTTTCTGTGCACAGATGTTTTCGTTGTGACTTTATCAGTGCCTCGCTCAGTCCTTGTATTGTTGTGCAAGATCTGAGATAAGAAGTCCTGCGGAACAGAAACAGCTGTAGGTATGGATTTGGCCACACGGAGGCACCGGTGAGCCGGTTACTGCCCGGTTAAAGTGAGATCCAGAACCCGAGTTTTAATGTTGCTTCGGCTGGTTTGCGAGGCCTGCTCAAGTAAAGATGCTGTGGTTGGACATGCCGTACGAAAACCAGCACCTTTCCAGAGCGGCCGGTCTCCGCATATCTGTGGTCGCGCTCCCGCATCTTCAACTCATTCGCTATCCCGATCTCACGGTGTGCCTGCAGATCGTGGAGGAGCACTGCAGCGTGGAGCAGTCCCGTCGGGCCCAAGCCGAGCCCATCAGCTTGGACAGCTGTCTGAAGGCCTTCACCAGCGAGGAGGAGCTGGGAGAGGACGAGCTCTACTACTGCTCCAAGTGCAAGACCCACCGGCTCGCCACTAAGAAGCTGGACCTGTGGAGGCTGCCGCCCATTCTGGTCAGTGGCTTACGTTTTCAGTAGCAGTGTGCATTGTATGATTTATTGGCCCTACAGGCATCTCTCATGTGTGCTCTCCTCCCCAGATTGTCCACCTGAAGCGCTTCCAGTTTGTTAACAGCCGCTGGATCAAATCCCAGAAGATTGTCAAGTTCCCGCGGGGGAATTTTGATCCCAGCGCCTTCCTGGCTCCCAGAGACCTGGAGCAGCACTGCCTCCATTCCCGCAGTGAAAGTGAGGATCTGCTGAGGGTCGGAGAAGACAACCTGTCCTCCATCTCTGCCCCCGCTGGCTTCTGCAACCTCCCCAAAGGTGCCACACGTTTGTTGTTCATCATGTTCGGTGGTGTCTTAAGAAAGTTGTGAAATGAAGTAAACTGATGTGTGAATGAGCAGAGCACAGTTTATCGTCATCCAGTTGCGGAGGAAGCGTCTTTAACCGCGTGGTGTCCCGACAGCCTCCCCTGCCTCCAGCAGGAAGTCGGCGCCGTCTCTCAGCCGGACCAGCAGCCCCTCCAACAGCCCCAAGAGCAGCGGAGGAGGCCGCAGGCCAGGTCGGCTACGCCTGCCTCAGCTGGGCAGCAGACACCGCCTCTCAAACAGCAAGGAGAACCTGGATGGAGCCGCTAATCCCGAGGCTGAGCCGCGGGAGAGTGCGCCACAGGCAGACTCGGAGGGGAGCGCGGCGGCAGCGGGCCCTCCTGGATCGGGGGAGGCGGCCATGTCCGAATCGCTGTGCAGCACTGAGGCGTCCAGCAGCCACTGCGATGTGATGCTGGTGAACGGCGACAGCAACGGGCTGAGCTCAGACTGCAGCACCGAGAGCAGCGTGGACCCCGACAGCTCACTGCTGCAGCACAGAGACAACATGTGCCTGGACGCCATCTACAACCTCTATGCAATATCAGTAAATCACTGTCTTACAAGCAGCTTTAATGGGCTCTCTCAGTATGTTTGAAACAAGTCTGACATCATTCTCTGCTTTATCTCATCCTCAGTGCCATTCAGGAATCATGGGAGGAGGCCACTATGTGACATATGCCAAGAACCCCAATGAGAAATGGTACTGTTACAACGACAGCAGCTGTAAGGTAAAGACCGCAGAACAGATCATATACGTCTGTGTTTGACAGAGTAAATCATTTTGCGGAGTTCGAAAATGTCCATTTCAGGACTCCACTGTAGTGGAGCGAGTCCTGCTCGGATGCTATTATACCAAAGCTTGAATTTGGTTTACTGTACCTTTTTGTCCTCAACAAGTTTCACAACAATAAACAGTGTTACAAAGAAAAGAGGCTGATGTCGTTTCGGTAGGAGTAGCTTGCTTGTAGCAAATCATAACTGCTTTTTTGTTTGTTTGCCCCCACCCCCCTACCCAACGTTCAGGAAGTGCACTCTGAGGAGGTCGACACAGACTCGGCCTACATCCTCTTCTACGAGCAGCAAGGTGTCGAGTACTCCCAGTTCCTGCCAAAGATCGATGGCAAGAAGATGGCCGACACCAGTAGCATGGACGAAGACTTTGAGTCCGACTACAAGAAATACTGTGTCCTCCAGTGATTATCGCCCGTCGTCTTCCGTCAGCCAGCACTACACGCCTGCTCTCCGCTCCCTGCCGCCGCTGCCGCCGCCGCCCCGAGCAGGAAGCACCAGACTTTCAGACCGTTCTGACGAACCGCCACAAAAAAAAACTGCTTATGACCAGAGTCAGACTGTGTGTCCGCAGCACTTTCTACACTTGACTACCAACATGGATCGATGCAAAGGTTTGCCAAGACAACAACGAAGCCCCCACTGAAAGCACTAAACTGGTGCACTTTTGCTGAGCCCGACAACCCCCCCCCCCCGCACCTCCACCCCTCCCGGCCTCATGTGAACAACCCCCGCCATAACATTCATGTAACATATACTTGCATACTAACACGTCTCTCTGAATGTACGTCAGTATGGCCAAGTCATGAAGTGATGTTGCTTTGTTGCTGTGCATTTATGACTTGTGATGTCACAATGGGAGGGGGGAAAAAAAAAATCTGAGCCCAGATATCCTGCCTGAAGAAAAACAATAGTGAGACGGTATCACGGATTCCAGGCGTAAATGCAAAGCCAGTGATTGGATTCAGTTATGAATGCCAAGTGTAAACCAGGCCCAAGACTTAAAAAAAAAAAACAACCTGTGTGTTGATGTCATATTTGATGCCACAGGTCGGCTTGATGTTGAAATTCGGTATTGAATATGCTTTTTTTTTTTTTTTTAAAAAAAAAAGGTTCTCCAAAGGTTTTTATTAGCGATAGTGTCACTAAGGATAATAAGTCATCGCTACCTCATCGCTTCTCGCGGTCTGCTGGCCAACTGTACCCTAAAAGTCTGTGACAGTATTAATAATAAGAAAATACTTCCTTCCTGTGTAGGAGACATGGTACACACATTTCAGGAACCCTTTCCTTACAAAAAAAATCCCTTGCTCCCTTCTAAGGATACTTAGACAGGTCCTGATGTCAACGCAAAACTAGGCTTTTTCGTTCTCTTCTCTTTTTTTTGGCCAAAATTGTGTTTCGTCCTGCAGCTGCCAAATATCAGTAGTGATTTGTGCAATGTTGACCCGTGCGTGCGTGTCTGTGTCTGTAACTACTCTGAAAAGCTCGAATCTTGGTTTGCCCGAGGACAGGTGCCACGATTTCACAAGAGGGATGCTCAAAGAACGATACACAGCTTATGTTGAATACTTTTTTTTTTTTTTTTTGATACTGCACAAGCGTTGTTTTTATAAAAGATTCATTTTATTGTTTTAAGGCAGGCTTCAGGAGCGGATCTTTATCCCAAAGCCACAGCTACAGCAGAGAGGCCAGGCCCGTCCTCACAGCGCTGTCACAACATCAACCTTTGGCCCACTGCAATCTCAACCAGTGAGATTCAGACTCATCTGTCGTACTAATGTCCGTGCCCTCCCCAGGGAGAAAAAAAGTTGCCACATTGAGCATCCCTTTATCGCATTCAGTTTTACCTTCATTTTAAACGCTGTAGTATTTAAAGAGTAACGTAAAGAAGCACTCCACCAAACAGATACAAAAAAACAGGAATCCAAATTGAGGCAGCAGAACCAAAGATACCTTGTCAAAGCCCGGCTCTTGCGTTTAGCCGCAGTGCCACCCAGCTGCTGACTTTTTGGTTGGGACATTCAACTGCAAGTCTTCACACCTAACCAGTGTTGACCCAAGTGGCATCGTTTGAGGACTCTGCACAAATGGCCTTTATACTACTTTTTTTAAACATACGCAGTAGAATTCCCCAGGAACCCGTAAACAGACTCAGAGCTCGGTGGAGTCCTCCTTTAACAGCCGGTCTGAAAACATCTCTGGTTGAAAGTTCCCAGCGCGTTTTTCTGGGCATCACTGGTGTGTTCTGTTACTCTTTAAAGGCTGCTTATAAAACAGCTCTACATTTGCGTGAATGGAGCGCTTGCGTCCACCTTCTTGTATTTATCTTTGAAACCTCATTTTGACAAAGGCACCCTGCTAAAATATCTGCGTGAGGTTTCAGTAACACTTGATTTTCTTGGTCCTAAAGCTGGATTAACACCCCTCCACCCCGAGTCTCTCAGGCCCCACAGCTAATTTGAAAAATTGTCTCTGGGGGCCCTGTGTAAAGATTTACTTTTAACACCTTTAGAATTTCACTTTATTTTATAATGATATGGTCCATATTCCCAAATTCATTTGTGTTTAATTTATTTATCATAAAAGTAAAGTCCCGGTTTTGCGCTTGGGCCCCCTAATGGTTTGATCCAGCCCTGATAGGTCCCAGGGACATGCAAATTCATTGGAGGTTTTCCTAGAAAGAACTGCATGGTTTGGTGCAAGTTTCAGGGGAAATGGAGACTTGGATCAAGTCACAGTTTCAATTAAATGATTTAAATTCATATCTAGTGTAATTTTGGCTAAAGGGTAAATATTTATTCGTAAATATATTAAATATATAAGTTTGATTTTTGATTTTTTTTCTTCTGAAAATCCTGCTGAAAGCAGAAGATACTGGAGAAACCCTACCCACCTCCAGTAACCGTCTCAGAACTGCCTCTGTATTTTCCACAGGGTTACGTGCTCTTTCCAGGAAAAATTGAGGAAGTTATTTCAGCATTTTCAGACCCATGTTGTGTTAAAAAAAACTTCTGTCCCTGTAAAGAGAGCCGCTTGATATCAGCTGGCTTAAGTTCACTGTTTATTTCTACTTGGAACCAAAGTAAACAACGCTTGTTGAATCTGTTGAGGACTGTACTATGTGTCTGGGCCGTGGTTGGATCTGTAAAATCTTATCTGCATCACTGGACCTAATGCTTGTTTTTTTTCTCCTTTGTGCTGAATCGAAATACCCGTTCAATGTAAAAAAAAAAAAAAAATCTAAATTCTGATTCTCTTTTTATCTGAAGATTGATGTGACTGTTGAGGGGAGTTTGAAATGACCAAACCCTTGTTCTGCTCTCTGTGTGTGTGTGTGTGTGTGTGTGTGTGTGTGTGTGTGTGTGTGTGTGTGTGTGTGTGCGCACGTGTGTGTATTGTCAGTCTAATCACTGTGAACAGACAGCAACAGGGCGGTCAGCGTGATTTCCCCACTTCGTCGTCTGGACGACTCTGTGCTCACCCCTTTTTTAGCTGCTGTATTTATGAGAAGGCGGTGTCGGCATGGATGTACTCAGAGAGGGATGTGTCACTGAATGAAACTTTATTTTCCTTTGCAAAGACTATATTTGTTGAACAAATGGAGTGCTATTTATGTTTGCTTGCCCGGCTTCCTTTTTTTCCCCCCCTCCATCCTTTGCGCCGAGTTGTAGACCATGTCCGGTTTGTGCCCGTGTTTTGTCATCACATGGCTCAAAGGGAAAACTTTCACAGAGGGATTTGTCTCTCGAGTACCCAGTTGGTAATGTTTGCTTAATTTAAAGGTGCAATAGCTGTCGACTTGCTCTCTTCTCCGCTGGCTGTGAACGTGCCCTCGATCGACTACTTGTGTGACGCTCAAGCTTGCCACACCTGTAGCTTTAACTGTATTCGATTCAAGTTGGGGTTGAATTTCAGCACAATTTTTTTGTAATCCAGGAACAAAACGTTTTCTGCCCGACAGAAATGACCTTCAAGCTCACCCCCCCCGCTGTCTCCACCCACCAGAAGAATAGCTCAGTGTTGCAGCCAGTGCAATCTACTACTGAGCTGTCTGTCAGTGTCTGTAGCCTCTTTTTTTTTATTTAAGTTCATTTCTGTAGGATCTGAACCAGACATGTTAATTTAAAGAACCTTTTTTTTGTAAGGTGTTTGTTGAGAGAAAGTGATGTTGCACTGACATGAAAACGTGTACATAATTGAAAAAAATTGTGTTTTGTAAATAAGCCAATGAAAACTATGTATTTGAATATGAACTGTACAAAATACTGTACTTGTAGTTGTATATGGAGTGATACCGTTGATCTGTAACAAAATACCCAACCGACAAAATTAAATTCTGCAGAGGAAAAACAGTGATAGCGGACTGAAATGTGTTTTTATTTGTATTCTGTGTAAGGCAGATTTTAGTTTGAGCAGTGATGGTGTGGATTTAGTAAGCTCTTTGTTCTGGAACAAATGGACGGATTGCAATAAAAGTTGAAGCAGACGTTAATTAATTGTAATCACTTTGGTGATCCCTGATGTTTTTTCTTGGCACTCAGTGTGCCTGTGTCCTGTCCAGGTACCCCTTATTTTCCAAATACTCAGTCTTCATAAATAGAGAAGAAATCATGTTCATGCAGATGTAAAGCACAGCCAGTGCATGTCTCATGATTTGTTTTCCCCTACACCGTCCCCACCACTTCTCTATGTCCTGAACTTTACTTAACTGTTGATTTCAGATTTAATCTTTGTCTTCTTGAGGGCAAATTCAGACTAAACCCTAAACCACCAAGTATTCACTTTGTATTTATTTGCCAGGCAAGGATGGTCAGCCTGGGAAACTTTACTGTAGTTATGTTGATTTACGTGACATCAGCTGTGACCATGATACCATACTGTAGCTTGACAGAGCTGTCAGCACGGCTGCAGAAGCTTGTTAAATACAGTTGCACTTGACATTTCCCTCCCTGGGTGCAGACCGACCTGTGCTGCTGCTGGTGCAGTTCGTCTGCAGATGAGAGAGGAAACCACACACGTGGTCTCTGCAGCAGCTTCCACGAATGAAACGCTGCTGCTCAAACAGATGATTCTATCCTGCGCGCCATGTGAAGGGGCTTTTTTATTTTCTATCCTCCTGTATCCTCTTACCTGAGGGACATAGTATATTAATTCATTTTCACCCAATTATTAAGACACAGAAACAAAACCTGGCTGGTTTACCCTTTGATGTGTTCATCTTCAAAGGGTGTCTGAATAATATTGTACAGATGTACAATATCTGTTATTGTTAAGCTGTTAACAGCTGCAGTTATCTGTGAATAAACTAAAACTCTAAACCTGAAATTTAGTCTTTCACACATGTACTATACTTAGGTGTACTTTTAAAGTACCTATACTTTATACCATTAAAATCCCTGTGGACCAGAGGCAAACTAGTAATTTAGCAGATGATAATTTTAAAAACCCACAATATAAAAACATATACATAGCCAGTAGCTCCAGCATTAACATGATGATTACACCTTAATGCACAGCATAATAATGAGAAAATAATTATACAGCACAATGACTAACTTTACTTCTGATACTTTGACTACATTTCACCAATAGCACTTTTACCTACTTCAATATAAATTTAGATGCAGGATGTTTTCTTTTACGTGCTAATACAGCTACATTTACTAAAGGATCTCAAAACTTTTTCCACCACTTAGTCTATGAAAGTGAAATAAAATGTACCCTTCTTTTCACGAAATTACAAAAAACAGTAAGTATCTGCATGGAATAAAACCAGTTACGCTTGATTTAGAATGTGCCTCGCACTACACTGTAGTTTCACCTGAGACCTCAAGATCTCGAACAAGCCAATCAGTGATCGGTCACTGCTTCATCTTGTTCGCAGTCACTGTCCATGTAAGCCTTGTGTTTTGAATGTCTGGGAGATGGGATTTGGCTGTAGGTCAGTCTTCAGTGGATTGAGAGTCAAACCATCAACACGAGTTTACTAGGAGAGTGTCATATGCATCTCAAACCACCTGCTGCTACTCTTCATTTCCTCTGCTTATGTTGTGGTTGACATGCGATGAGAGCTCCTGCTGGCTAGAGACGTTCGAGGTTTACACAACACATGGTTGAGCTGTTGATGGGCTTTTTTTTTCCCTCCGTGGCTCCAAACAGAATAAACACAGGGCAGACCAACACAGACTGCTTCAACTCACCTGGACCAGCAGGTTTCTGATCAGCATCGCAGTCAGATAAACGATGGACTTTATCACACTGGTGTTTGTCAGAAAACACAGGTAAGACTGTTTTAAATTGTGATCAAGCACTTTATGCGAATGTGTATCTCTTCCTGCGTGTTCGTATTGGTTTGAGCTTCAGCCGTAGCTCCGTCCACACAGCACAACACGGCTTCTACAAAATTCATAATGTTGTATTCAGTGTAATTAAAAGTACAGCTGACTGCTGATTAAATTACATTAACGTTCTTTCTGCTGAATATTTCTTCAGATCAGCGATGTTATTTTAATGCCACGATACCCGTCTTCCAGACCAACTTTCACCTCCTTGCGTCCGAGACAAAATTACCCTCAGTGAGCAGATGATATGATGCCTGCTAATTGCACCAGTGAAGGTATGTGGCCATGTGAGATTTCAGGTGTTACAGGTACAGATTTACATGCAGCATGAGTTCACTGACACATTGTGAGAGCATTTGGAGCTGAGTGTTTTTCTGCTGTTGGTTCTGTCAGGTCAGCCCCTCGCCCTGGTCAACATACTCACTGGGGTTCTGTCCTTCACCGTCCTCATGTTCACACTGCTGGCAGTCGTGTTTCTCAGAAAGTAAGAAAAGCTGGAATTTCATCCAGAATTTCACTGGATGTCATTTGATTTTTGTTTGTCTGAGGTGATGCGACACAAGTCCAGATCTTTATATAATATTTTTGGTTCATCAGCTGACCCTTTTTGTTGTCCACAGTTGTCTGACCTTGTCAAGTAACAGCACCTTACATTACATTAATGATGTCTCCATTCAAGGTTCCTGGTAAACCGTGCCGCTGTCTCAGAGTCATCTTTAATGTTATTGGTTACACTTGTGGTTTACTTGTTGTGTGAAAAATGTCTGATGTGAATTCTGCAGAAATTCACCACGGGCTAGTCAACTGCCAGTTTGTTTGTCTTTAGATCAAAAGGAAAATATTCATTTCTTTTTTTCACATTTATTGTATGTCAAGATTTTGGTCTGGGTTTCAGTGACATTTTATTATACAGCAATAGCTGAGTTCACATGGTGTACAGTTATTGTACTGACATTTTTCCCAACACGTTATTAGCATGAATTTTCTGCACATTCTTCACATTTTGGTTACATGGGTATACGTTCTAACAACTTTGTCAGTGCTTTTTTTTGCAGTGATTTTTTTTGTATCTATGCTACATTTTCTTGCAGATATTGCTCTTTGGTCCGTAACATTCAGGAAATGCGGGGGGAAAAGTTGTTGTGGAATCCTGTCCCTCAGCTAGGAGCTCCCATCAGGCCTGCGAGGCCGATCCAAGCAGTGGAAGAGGAGAAGAAGGAGGAGGAGGAGGAGGAGGAGCTTCCTCTCCAGCCTCCCCTGCAGCAGAACAGCACAGTCATGTCCTCATCCAGGAGACTATTGAAAGGCATGCAACAGGTACCACAAGCGATTCTGTTCCATGTTATAATGATTACATCACATTTGTGCAGATTTGTCAGCTGCACATTCATGTTGCCTCCTTCCTCACCTTCTCACCTTCATCTCCTGTCCTATCACATCCCAAAGGAGCTCTACTGGATTCAGATCAGATGTATATTGTTAATGCTAATGCTCTCTTTTATGCCTGAGAAAGCATCACAGTTGCTCAAGACAGAGACCTAATAAGACAGTTCTGATGAGAGGTGGTTTGTGACTTTGATCTGGGTGGTATCAGTGTACAGGTGTTGGATGTCCTCTCAGTGTCCTGCAGTAATCTGCTGCCATCCTGCTCTGTTTTAATGCTGCACAGCCGCCTCTCATGACTCTCATTACATGACTATGTAATGTCATCTGTCCAAGGGTCCTCATTTCACGAAGTCAGACCTGAACCTGCTGCAGCTGATCAAAGCAGGGAAGGAGGGCGTCTTCTACCAGGCCAGGATGACCAGGGGGACATGTAAAGGCCACAACATGTTCACATGCAAGATCAGCAAGGAAGGTACTTGTCTAAAGGTTGAGGAACACAAGCATTGCTTTTCAGGCAGGGCGGCCCTGAGCTGGAAGTGACAAATCAATGGTTGAAATAATTGACATGGTTAATGATGAAAGGGATAAGAGAGGCTTTAACAGATCAGTCAGTGGTAAGCATTTCATTTCAACCTTCAGAGACAAAGAGTACTCAAAAAATGTGAAGCTCACAGCGTTTGGACTGCACCTTAGCTACATGAAACGAAAAGTTGTAATAAATTTGTTGAGATTTGGAGTCCTCATCAATTGAGATCAAAGCTGTTAGTTCAGTTGCAGAGCTCTGCTTTGATCTTTTTGTTTTTTTTTAACATTTCCCTCTGAGGCGTCCGTTCCAAGCATGTGGACACAGAGGTTTCCATCATGAGGAAACTGGTGCACCACAAGAACATCCTCCAGTTACTGGACTGGAACACCACTGAGGGTGAGAGACATTTATACACAGGCCCTTCCTAAATGGAACAAGGGGAACTAGCTTCTAAAATCTGCCACTAGTTGAAAGTTGATAGAGGGAGATACTCGAGGTGAAACATTGGATACGTGTCACCATGTATTTGCATCCACCGTGTATTCTCTCTCTACTGTGTTTTGCTCTGTGCAGAGCCTTACATCTTGATCATGGAGTATGTGAGCTACGGCACGCTGAGGACCTTCCTGCAGACCAACAGAAGCCACCTGAGTGCAGATCCTGAACTGCAGAGCCTCCTCACCATTGCCTCTTACCACATCGCTCTGGCCATGCAGCACCTGCGCTCCAAAATGGTAACAACGCCACAGTTTCATCCACCCTGAACAAACACATATTCATTTAGAACTGCAGGAGTTCTTTTTGACACAAACGCACATACAAAGTCTGTGCTGAGCAGCATTGGTGTGGTTTTCCCTGCAGATTGTGCACTGTGACTTGGCCCTGAGGAATATCATGGTCAATAAGTTTCCATGGGAGGTGAAACTGGCGGAGTTTGGCCTGGCCCGAGACTTAACAAGCATAACAAGTCGCCGCAGCAGCCGCTGGAGGGGCCAGCAGGTGAGACGATGTGAACCACACACTGAAAATATACAGTTGTGCTGTTGTTACTGTTTAGATTTCAGTTTTCTGGTTCACAAGTTCAAGTTCACGCCATCAGAACATCTAAATTTAACAGCTGACAATTTGTCACAATTCATTTTAACAAAATCGCCACCCTTTTTTTTTAAAGATCAGTATTGAATAAAACTGACACACCTGTCATTTTCTACCAGCCAATAAAATGTACATTAATCTAATGAACTGCTTTACACACTTTGAAAACCTCAAAGTAGATACAGGATGCCAAGTATCACGTTGTGCATTGTTTTTAAAAATGCACATGTGCATTCAGTATTCATTATGTGAGTTAATGAGACTTTCAGTCACATTGTGGCACTTTTTGAACACATTTTGTATCATTTCTGAACGCATTTGTGTCCTTCTTTGTGTCAAGTGACAATTTGAAGTGATAATTTGTTTCATACCAAAGTCATATCTTCAACTCGAATGAACTCACATCTTGTGAAACTGGGCTGTCATGAAACTGACATTGGCAGCCCATACTGCTGCAGACAGGCAGTGTCACGCTGGTTTGAGAACCAACTCTGTGTGTGTCTTTGTGTGTGTGTGTGTGTATGTTGAGAACAATAGTTTCAGAAAGATGTGGTCTTGACAGCGAAGACCGCATCATTATGTGACAGGAAGGCTAATCATAACTTCTGCCATGAACTCACTAGTTTACTGTGCTCATACCAACACACTAAGAACACACCGAAGACACTGTCATCTTATCGCAGTTGCAAATTGCTTTTATTGTTTCAAAATATCACCTGCATCTCTGTCATTTGTGGGGTGAGCTTCGGTCCTAGCAGGCCGGTGCAGAGCACATCTCTGAGTGAAAAATCACATTTTCGGTTGCGTGTGACTTGTGCAGCAGCGAGTGCCACTGCGCTGGTACCCACCTGAGTACTTCAAGAACAACTACTACAGCTTCAAGGGAGATGTGTGGTCCTTCGGCATTGTGCTGTGGGAGATGCAGACTTTTGGTGAGTTGGTGGCGCAGGTAATGGCTGCATGAGGTTAGACCGATATGCTGCCTGGTCTTTTTGCTGTATGATGGAGGTTCATCTCATTACACTCAAAGCCTGTAAGGAAATGTCTTTTTCTTTCTTTTTTTCTGCAGTTATGACTTCTTTTGTCTTCCTGTCATTGTCCAGTAATAACTTCTAAACATAATCTTTATTTAAAGTCAGTCATGTGTCACAGAGTATCTAGGTCACACCAACGCAATGTCAAGTAGGGGTTTGAGTGAGTGGTTTGAGTTTTAGCGATGGCCAACCAATCTAACAGTCAAATTAAAGGGTTGTTGTTCACTGAAAACCAATTTTTGCTCTCAACAGAAAGAAGTCGCTCACTCAAACAAAATGAAAAGCTGTGAGAAGTGAGCATGTATGAGCATGTATGATGAATGTCTTTCAGGCTTGAGAAAGGTGAACAAAGCCACTTCAGCTAGTTTAATTCAGTTTAAAGATGGAGCAAGACTGATCACAGGTTTGTTTCATCATCACGAAGACTGCAGCATTTCAATCATTGATAATTCTTTGCCAGATTAATTAATTCTTGCCTCCATACAAACCAATTCTGGCCTTTCTGATATTGCATTTTTAGGCCTTAACAACAGCGCCACTATCTGGCCGATTGGGTTCACATTTCTTGGGAAGCTTTCACACATACTGTAATTTCCAGTTATTGGGCCAGATTTCATGTTTCTACCTCATTCTAGCTCAAGGCAAATTCAGCATAAGATGACAAATGATAATAAACCAGCTAGACACAGATCATCACTACATTACAATGGATGTTAATGGTGAGTGGTGCTCAAAATTTTACAAATAATGCAGTGGAAAATAAAACTAAAATAGAACTAATAATACTAAACATATATTCTATTCCTCAGGAAAATTGTTGATTAATATTTCCTTTCACTCCATCATAAAATAGTGATAATAATTTCAGTGACACAACCCTTTAATTTGACTATGTCCCTAGTAAAAGCTGTTAACCCTTGTGTGGTGTTCATATTGTTGTTACTCAGCCAGCGTTTGTGGGTCTGATGGACCCGTTGCATCATCATCATCTGCGCAGAGTACCTTTTGGCCATCTTGATCGGTTGTGATAAGAAACCACACTGGCAAAGCTATATTTATAGTGTCCCGCCTCCAATTTGTTGCAGATAGAGTGTGAGAAAATAAAGATTCCCGCAAGACAGAGGGTCAAATGTGCGAGAAAATGAGAGCAGACAGTGTTGACAAACAATGTTGCAACCTTGTGTGGGAACTGCTTCTTTTGTGTTTCTGCACCTGCGGTTCCCACCTGTCTGCTCTCATTTTCTCGCACATTTGACCCTCTGATGTTCTGTGTAACTACACTCTGTCCTCCTCCTGTCTAGGCCTGCTGTGTGTGTGTGTGTGTGTGTGTGTGTGTGTGTGTGTGTGTGTGTGTGTGTGTGTGTGTGTGTGTGGTACACAGAACATCAATTTCCACACTTCTATTAGACCCGGACATCTCATATGTAATAGAAATGTGTATGGTGTGTGGTCTATAAATATGTATTCTGATATATGTTCTTCACAGAAAATGAGCCAAAGCCAGTGAGTCTCAGTTTGAAAAATTAATTTATTGTATCATTTTTCTTTTAATAAAAAATGAAAACAGGTCCCACAGACCCAAACACCACACAAGGGTTAAAGTATGTTTATTTGTTAATTTGGCTGAACAGACGCCTACTATAACACGGATTAGTGGCTTGATCTTAGTGGGATACAAGCATTTGTGACCTTGATGATTTCCAGTGTCTAAGCTGATGCTTATCTTTGCGAAATAGAGAGAGCATTAAATTCAAATCTTTTATGATACCTTCCAAAGACAGCAGATAACAGAAGTGAGGAGGTTTTATTTTATCAATTTAAACTGTCATGTCAGTGTATTTTATTTTGTAATTTAACTGACATATAAACATTACATTTTCAGGTACCTTACCCTACCATAACCTTGAGACATCGGAGGCAGTTGTGTACCACATTTGTATTGGTCATAAAAACATAAACCCTGAAGGGTGCAGACCAGAGATGTGAGTAAAAGCTCATTCAATTAAAACTGAATGCCAATCATTTATACATTTGCTTTCTTTTATTACTACTAAAGCTACATTTGACATAGATGCTCATAATTTGATACACATTTTTTGCAGTATCTGAATCTGATATTCCAAAAGGTTTACTGTAAATTAGCAGTGTTTCCCTGTGATAGTTTCAGAAACGTTATATCACCTGCCACTAGGTGTCAGACAAGAGCACCAGCATCTCAAACCAAGACATCTTGGGCCTCCCTTCTTGCTCTCTACTCGGTGTTACAAAGTCCAGGGAAAGCAGCCACTAAAAACACATTAACACACACGCCTGGATAAAGTTATCAATCATTAATCATGATTACTTAATGAAACCATATTCTCACAAAATACAAGTTTACCTTTGGTAACTGATTCTAATTAACTGCTATAATATCCTTTTCCTAGTTGTGTTATTATGTCTGCGAAACACAGGCCTCATTTGGTGTCAAGTATGACAGTGAGTTCCTGTTTGTTCACAACACGGTGACACATTTGAAATCATCTGAATCCCACAGACTTCACATCATGCAAGACTGTTGGCAGGAGCCATACACTCTGAGACCCTCATTCACAGACGTGATCCGCATGCTGGAGGACATCATGGAAAATGATGCAGTAAGATGTTATTATCTATAAAAATGAAAAAAAAGATAATGTGTGCCTTCATCTAGCATGTAGAGCTAAATGAAGGTTTATAATACTTGGTTAAAATCCTATTATGTTACACAATATTTTCACCTGTTCATTTTGAAGTCTCATTTATGTGATGTGATTGATGCGATGAGGTGAATTAATCTAATCTAATCAAACCCCATCAAACTACAGAAAACATACCAGAGAACAAACAGAACAGAATTTCTAAATCTTTTTAATGTTATTTCACAGTTTGATTACTGCAGTTACAGGACAAACAGTAGCAATGCTTTTAATGAATATGCCTTTGTGGTTAACGAAAAACTTTGCTGTCTTTTCAGGATTATGTGGAGGTTGAGAGTCCGCAGCTTCTGGTGAAAGATGAGGCTGAATATCAATAAGCTAAACGTCTACAAGCAGCCAGTTTGGATTAAATACGCAAACTGTAAATGACCACAAACAAACAACCCATCAATACTCATGTACTTCCCCCCTCAGATAGCAAAAGCATATGAACCATATTTCTGCTGGCGTGTTTCTAAATGTAGTGATTATTTGCATGTATTGTTGTATTCTGTGTGTACATTATTTTCTCAATAAAATCTTGTTAAGGATTATGATGTTTTTATGATGATATAATGATCAACCTCACGGTGGAGGACAGGAGGATCTATATGCAGAAAAAAAACATTTACCACGTGAGCTGCGCTCTCAGGACATTCTCAGGTACCTGGGCTGATTGGTGCGTTCAGGAACGCCCCCATCGTGCCTTTGCCAGCCAATGGGATCCATCCTGGGAACACGCGTTCTGACGACATACTGCCAGTGAGGACCTGGTCCCAATTGTCGTCTGTCAGTTGCACTGAGTTACTCAAAGACTATGGCTATCCGTGTGTTAGAGATAATCTTTTTCTTCTATTTTGCCTCTCACATTCCTATTACATTATTTATTGACTTACAAGCCCTGCTGCCTGGACATGTGTATCCCAAGCCGGTGAGTAGGCGGTGCAGTGGCGTCTCGCTACACACGCCGCCTGCAGAAGGAACAAACTTACAAACAGTTTTTATGGTTATAAAATAATTCACATTTTAGATCTTTCTTTCCTCCAGCTGAAAGATCTTCTGAGGTGGTATGCAGAGGAGTTCAAAGACCCTATGGTGCTGGATCCTCCGGAGTGGTTCAGATCCTTTATTTTCTGCGAGGCATTGTTGCAAACGCCCTTCTTTCCCGTCGCAGCTTATGCTTTCCTAAAAGGTCGGTTTTTTAAAATCAACTTTATAAACGAAGCCCACTACAAGGAGTGCCGCAGAAAATAAATAAACGCACTTCAGAGCAGCAGAGGAAAGCAGAAAACTTAATCTTAGTCTTCATTTTTACAGGAGGAACATAAATTGGAAACATCAGGATTAAAATTACCTTACATCGATGAATGGAGTTGACTTTGGGTACACACATAAGACAAAGTCAATAATACACCAATCAGCTGCAGCATCAAGACCAGTGACCAGTTCTAATGTTGTGGCTGATAGGATGATAGGGCACTACAAGCACTTTAAGATGCGATCATGTTTGTGCGTTGACTCTTATTTTTGTGTTGTTGTTGTTGCAGCTACTTTTTTACCAAAGACATAATGTGTTCTGCAGCATGGAACATCTTCTGATCACTCAGTGTGTTTCTCGTCAGGTGGCTGTAAGTGGATCCGTACTCCTGCAATCGTGTATTCCACTCATGTGGCCACCACACTGGTCCCGATCCTCGCCCACGTCCTTTTCTATCAGTTCCCTGTGAAACCCCACCCGGGTCCCCAGACTCCGAAGGAGCGCTGGCTGCTGGTCTCCATATATGCTCCATACCTGGTGGTACCTGTGCTGCTGCTCCTCACCATGCTGCTGTCCTCCACGTACAACTCCACCTCCAAGTCTGCACAAACATCAGCCAAGACCAAGAAGAAGAATTGACACCTCACCAGACTGCAGCTGTCTAATTTACTCTGATTTAAGAAAATATTTTTCTACATTTCTGAATGTTGCACATATGTCAGAAGCTGTGGGAGTTGTACTCCATAATTGTATTATAAGGAAGAAATTGCCATTGTTAATCCAGCCAGAATGAACACTTTTAATGTTACTCTTTATAATTGAACCCTGTGTTTGTTATATGTGTTTTTAACAGTACCTAAGTCAAATGAATAAATGTATAAATGACTCAATAAAATTATGTTTTTAATATAGATTCTGTAAATGGCTATATCGAAGTCTTCATCAAAACCCTTCGTACAAAAAGCTTTGGTTTCAAATGTTTGGGGCCATCGGTGAACTTGCCAGTTATGTTTTCAGCCACCAGGGGGTGGAGGGTGTACACTGCAGGCTACAGTACAGTAAACAATACATTTCCCCCTATGTTTTACCTACACGTGCTCTATTGTCATCATTTAGCCACAGCCGTGAGTAGTGCGCTTACACTGTATGCCTATTTTTACTTCAACATATCACAAAAATGTGAAATACACTATATGGCTATTTTGATCGCCTCTTGTTTCACCCCAGTTCTATTTGCTGTAAATATTTTAAGCATAACAATACTGTAGTAAATATCTGATTAATGTGTAACTAGAGATGATCCACATTCTTTTAGATCACTTTTTAATGATTTGAACTGGGGTCAAACTAAAATCCGTTTCCCACCGGAACGTCTTCCCAAACATACAGTCGTCAAATACTTTTGACCGTCCCCAAAATATATATTATTCTAACATAAGTACCATCTGGAGATTAGTCAATATAGTCTTATTTTAAAAAGCGACTTTTCTCAAATAATCCTCGAAGCTTTGGGAGGCGGACTAATCCTTGCGGCGGAAGGAGAGGTGCAAAGCAGGCCTCCGCGGAAGGATAGCGTATAAAGCAAGAACACGGTGCTCGATTTTAGTATTGTTTCGGTGAGCGGCAGGAGGGGAGGACCTGCCGTGTGTTGTGATGCAACAGAGCTGTACAGTCATAAAAAACTGTACAGTTTATATTAACAGGTTAATGTACAGTAGCTAAACGGGGGGCGGGTTTAGCCGAAGGCGACGGCTCGTAGAATCAGCTGTCACTTCAGACCTGACGGAGGAAACAACGAAGTGCCCTTTTTATGAAATTAATGCTCCCAGTGGAAGCGACAGTGCGTTTTTTTTCAAGAGGAGAGACGCTTCTTGTGGACTTGTCGTCGAAGAGGACAGATAATAAGGATTAACGCCTTCAGATAGACTACAGTTATGTGTTGACATTTGTGTTGCATCCCTAAGATTAATGTTAACTCCGGCTCGCTGATGTTGGCTAGGTGCATATGTTGCCACAACTTGCATATTGTGGATTAAAGCAGGTGAAATCGTTCTGTATAACCAAGTAACGTTATTTATTATATATCGCTGTTAGCATGTTCGCAGTGGCTCGCTACGGGCAGCAGCGATGACGCTAGGTGTAGCCACAGGGTTATGTCACCGTCAGGCTAGCTCGGCGTCTGCAGCTGCTTCGGTTTCTGCACGGTCATGTCCAGCAGGCTTGGCATCATGTAGACTGTGCCTGTGAACGGGTTTCCGTGACCGGGGACGAGCAGTGTTAGCGAGCCTCCTCGGGGAGTAATGCGAAGCTGGAGCTCAGCTATCCAACTAGGTCAAAGACGGACAGCTGGCACCGATACGGTTTTAGCCCAGAATTGTTCCTAGCAGAAATGCCCGAAGCCGTCTGCTCTGTGTGACATTAACAAAACATCCCGACCTTCGTGGAGGGCACGTGAATGCACCATGTCCCGACTGCATCGCTCGTTTATGCAATAAGGCATATCAGAGCAGCTTGTCATGAAATAAGCTCGCAAGAAGCGCAAGAAGCAGCATCACTGCGTGGATCGCGTAGCTCCGGGATTTCTTTTCTAAAGAGGAGAGCGACGTCCGAGGCTGTCCACCAGTGGTCCCCGCATCAGCTGGACCCGTCGGCCCATCACGATGGAGACGGTGGGAGATTTTGAGTACAGCCGAAAAGACCTGGTTGGCCACGGGGCGTTTGCTGTGGTGTTCAAAGGAAGACACAGGAAGGTAAATAAATGGCTCGCCTGCGATGTTTGCCTCCCCTCCTCTCCATCCCCACTTGCAGGTTAAAAAAAGGGAACGAGCAACCAGCTTCATTTGAGAATCTGGGTCAGGCACTGGAGGTGCAGGAGGCAGTTCAGCAGCACAATATGTGGGATGTCACCCTTTTTTGGGGGGGTGGGGGGGTGATAATATTTTGGGATTGTCCACTATTATGACTAAGCATCTACATCCGGGCTGATGCGATGTGGAGCCGTGCAGTGACAGGTGATTTTTGTCTCATTTCATTTGTCCGATGTCAAGTGTTCCCGTGTCGTTCAGTTCATTCATGAAACAGACGAGTCAGGCAGCAGTGAATGACTTGCTGACGTACCGAGGGAGGATGGAGAGCAGGGTTTTTGCCTTTGCCTCATTTGGGGGATACGCAAGCCTTCCTAATGTGAGAGCTGCACAAAGTTTATACATGCTGAAGTACTGAGACGTGTTGCTTCATTAACGTAAAGCTCAAAAACAGAATTAATTCATTCAGTTTGTTAGTGGGTGTTGGTTTTTTTTGTCACTGGACACTGGGATATGGGGAGAGGGGGTGTTGTTTGTGTATGTGTGACAGAGATGCAGGAGATGACATCACATTGCCCCCGTTGCTAATGGTGTGAAGCAGATGGCCTTGGATTCCTCAATGAAAGCCACATTAGAGCATCTCCTTGTCCCTCCCCTTCTGTCTTCCTCTGTGTGACTCGACGACTAACCCAGAGCCTGGAGAGTGAACCGAATGGAGGCCCTGGAAACAGTCGCTCCCTAACGGCACATGCACAACTTCCCTGTTTACTGTTTAATTCCCATCCCCTGCACGCCATTTAGCCTATTGATTTCCACCTCAGATGAACAGGAAGGTTAGAGCCACCTGCGAGCAGCCGATATGATGCAGAGGCGGCGTGGGACGTTCCATATGGGCTCTTGTTATGCTGTAATATCAAGTTATTACGCATAGGTTAATCAGAGTCAGAGGCAGGGCAATAAGCTAAGTGCATTAGCTGATTGCCCGGTATGCACATAAAAAAAAAAACGCTGCCAATTGTAAGGAAGCAAATCTCCATCCACACCCACGAAAACAGAGACAAGCTGCAGCACAACAGCGAAAAACATTTTCTTGAGTGTGCCAGTGTCTGAAATGTGAATAATCAAGAGGAGGTAAAGACCTTTCATCAAAGTCTCTCTCAGGTTTTTTTTTTTTTTTCCCTAGCATATCAGATTTTTTTTCAAGCCTGTGAGACTAAAGAGGTTTTTTTTTTTGGCTGTGACTCCCTCGAAATAAATTAATTTTAGTTGGAACAGAATAAAATGATTTATGTTCTTATAAGATCCCAATATTATAAGAAAAAAATTAGGTCTCACTCCGAATGGCGTATCGGGTGTATTAAAGCAGATACACTTGATGAATGGATGTGTGTTATCTTGGGTATCAGGTGAAATAATGAGATCTTATTTTTTTTTCATTGCCTTCCAAAGTCTCAACCTGCCCCGCTCTACAGAGGCTCTAATGAAAGACGAGACAGGGTAAAGATGCCAACTGATGTATGAAGAAACGGACCAGCATAGCTTAATAAATTTTAAAATTTTTTGTTTTTGTAAATGTCCATATACAATATAAACTGTGTTCGTACTCCTTCGGAGTGATGTTCTGCTGCCAGTCCACAGCGCCGCAGCCAGCGTCTGGCTGCAAAGTCGCAGATGCTAATCTCTCCGCTCCTCACGCCACTGTAATCTGCTGTGATTCATAAATGGGATCATGCCTTATTCTGGAAAATGAAAGCACGCGACCGTCTTTGCAGCGCGACTCTGAGCAGAAGACGTCGTGCTGCTTAACCCGCCCAGCCATCAGCAGGGGGTTTTGCCCGCGCTGCGCCCGCTCACCTCCTGCGCCTCTCGCCCGCTTGCGGGGTCACTTTTTATTTATTTATTTTTTCCCCCTACGGGTGTAGCGTGGACGGCTCAGTCACACTTGGCTGAACCGGTTTTGTCAGCGAGCTCAGTTGGCCGCGCATCACGCCAGCCTCTAGGCGGAGTTCACCCGCGGAACAAGAACATCTCCTATTAACCTAGATGCGCTTGCGAAGCATGGAATTCTTTCCTTGCCTCCCTTTCTAACCGCCCGTGTTGATTTCCTTTGACCTGCGTGTTTTTCCTTTTTTTTTCCTCAAGGACATGGAAGCAGTCTGGCGCTCTGCTTGGTTTATTTCAGCGCACTTAGCCGGGCCTTTTGCGCGTGCGGGGCGCGTGTCCTGAGTGGCCTCTCAGCTCACGTGAGCTCCTAAAGTTTCTTTTTATACTCGCTCCAGGAGCTCGCGAGGAGATACGCTAGGCCTGCGGGAAAAAAAAGGTGCTCTCTCTCCTCTCGCTCGGCCTTCGGCGTGAGCGGGCTGGCCCCCGTCCTAGACTGTCATCCGAGCGCCCCCCCGGTCATTCAGCGGGTCGTTCGGCGCAAAAGGAAGCGCAGGCGACCCCGCTGTTGGGAGGACGGCTAAAATTTCCCCTGTCCTTCGAGCCAGCGACGCTAACAATACATTTATTAGCGACAGACCTCAGGCACGCACACACACGAACAGACTCATAAATATTGTGCCTCGGTTCCATTTAAATGTCACATTGTTTCAAAATGGTTATATATTGTATATATCATGTCAGGTAAACATATAAAAAAAGCATAACAGATAAACATACACGTAAAACAGACGATGTGACAACCTGCCGTGCCCTGTGTTCCACAGAAGACAGACTGGGAGGTGGCCATCAAATGCATCAATAAGAAGAACCTGTCCAAGTCCCAGATCCTGCTCGGCAAGGAAATCAAGATCCTGAAGGTGAGCGTGACGCTCTGTGGCCTCTCTCGTGATCTTCTCGGCATTTCCTGATAGAAATTTAGGGAAGGGAGAGATCTGATTGGCTGCCGTAGCCCATTTCATTCTCGTGCTAATGTGCCTCATTTCTGTGCCCTTGTTTTGACTCAGGAGCTGCAGCATGAAAACATTGTGGCACTTTATGATGTTCAGGTAAGTTGTTTTTTTTTTTTTAAATCCTTTGTGCTCTGTATGAAATAGGTTTATATAGAGTGTGTCCACCGAGAGGGCGCTTCATTATCAGGAACACCGCTCTGCTTATTTGTGCGGTTATCCGATCAGCCAATCATGTGGCGACGTGATGACCCACACTGCGTTGACTGCGGTCACGGGGCCTGACTTCTGAAAAACAGGCACTCGTCAAAACTCCCTCCCAGCAGCTCTCTTGCTCGCCGAGGCGTCTGAGAGCCTGATGTGAAACTGCAATTTCGCGCATTTCTAAAAACAGACTCTTTCGGGATGCGACCTCCAACTTTTAAACGTCTTTATCGGGTACGCAATGTGCTGAAGCTGTGTGTACGCTGCCGCACGCTGAGTGCGCGGGTGGACGCCCAACTGGGGGGGCCCGCATACGCATGTTGCACAAGTGCGCAAAAGACATTCAACAAAATGTGTTTTGAAAATAAACGCACGTTGCCGGAGGCAGAATATTAGACCGCCTTTTTTTTCCTTCTTTTTTTCCAAAGCTTACTGTCGCCGGCATTCGTCCCTGCTCGTGGTGTTTGTGCCGTTGTAGTTCATTAGGGATGTTTTGTCATCTTCTGTGCAGAGATGAGTTGCTTGCTCCTGACTGACGGCGGGCGTTGCGAGAGGCTGCGCGCTTTTGTGGTGGTTTGCAGCCGCGCAGCTGAAACGGATGCTTGTACTGTATTTTACAGTTTTGCAACTTCCCAGGAGCCTCTGGGTAGCAGCTGATCGGATTCACCCCACCGGTTGAACGTACAATACACGATTTCCAGTAATATCTGGGCTTTGCTATAAAAGCCAGTGAGGAGATAGAAAAGGGAGAAATGGGCGGGGGGGAAGAATATCTCCACAACGATCGCACGGATTGCCTCGAAATTCCCGCTTCTCACGGGGTGCACCCTAGCGACTCTCTCCTTGCGGCTTTTTTCGGGCGCGAGACGTCGCATCGCAGGAGAAGTCCAACCCAAACAACCACCCAGTTTTCACAGTTAAGGAGTGTGACTCTTCTGCAAGCACGCCACCACGAGCGCACACCACATCCGCCTGTGTTTCCATTCACACCGCGCTGCTGGCGTGCGTGTGTACCAGGATACCATACACATGGCCGCGTTGTGGTGGTGCGAACGCAGAATAAACACTGAGTAGAAATACTTATGTTCCCTTTGTATGTTCGCTTTGTTTGACATAATGCCTTTAACACCCCACCCCACCCCCCCCCCAGACTAGCGGAGCACCTAGCACTTCCTGTATTCTTTGCGCAAAGAAAACAAGCGCAGTCCTTTCTCAGTACTTCATTCGTTTTGAATTTTACATCACAACGCCGCGGTGCATTTCGTCTGGGTTTGGCCCAGAAACGGAAATTCTCTCCTGCCGATTGTCCCTTTTTGTCAAATCATCGTGGGCAAAGCTTTTGATTGCTCTGTTGCCGAGACAAACAGGAGCATAAAGATATGAGTGGAGATTAGAGTCGGTGTAAAAAGGCTGAGGGAGGTTGATTATGTGGCGTTTTGGTTTGAGAGCCAGTCTTGACAAAGATCGCCACTGAGGAACATTGTGTTCTTGCCCGGGCAGGGGCCCCCATCCTGGTGTGTGTGTGTGTGTGTGTGTGTGTGTGTGTCCTAATTACACAAAGCACCGATGCAGGACTGACCTGAAGAGGGTTCAAGAGAAGTGAAAAAACAAAAACTGGGTAGAACATGTTCTTGGATACTTTCGGGGAGGGGGGGGGGATTTTGGAGCTCATTTGAGTTTTCCTAGAAATCCTGCAGCATGAACCTCCCTGGCCTCGGTCCACATTCCTCCACGGAGCTTTGCTTTCCAGATATTTATCTCGCGCTGGGGGAAAAAAAAAAAGAAAAAGGCGAAAACACCTAATGCTCGCCGAAGCACCGGAGACCACACTTGGGCTTGTGTCACGTTTCCCCACATACGAGCACAGCGGCTCGTTTCCCTTCACAGAGACCAAATGCGACGAGTCACTTCCTGTGCCCGGTCTGCTGGAAGCTCAAGGGAGAAGAGATGGGAACAGCGCGGGGTGTATTCTACCAGGAGATGCTCTTTAACTGTCCCCATGGGCCTTTGGGAGAAATTTCAGAGGTCGTGGACAAAGCCAGCTGACGTGATTTGTGAGCGCGAGTGGGTGTTTTTGTCGGTGCCTCCGCGGACTCGAAGTCGCCCGTCGCGGCCTGCCGCCGTCAAACCAGCGCGCCGACCTTGCGGCCCAGTGTCCCCGGTTTACCCAGAATACCGCATGTGACAAAAAGCACCTCCGCTCCCCAGCGCAGCCCCCCTCCACTCCACCACCCTCGCCCCATCCCCCATGTTCTTACATAACCTCGCGCTCCTGCAGTCGGGAGCGTGACGCAATAACTGAACAGCAATCCGGACACGGCGTTGTGTTGGCCCCGCGCGGACTCTTGGCACTCCTGACTGTTTTTTCGTGTTTTCGCCACCTAGTTTTTTTTCCAGTGCCCGAGTCCCCTGTTGTTGTTTTCATATCTCAGGATTTAAAAAGAATAAAATAAAAAAAAAAATCCTCTCATCCTTCCATCCAGCCGGCAGATTTGGTCGCTTACGAAACTGCTTCTAAATGTTACATGAGTGTGACACGGTTATGACAGGAGCGGGGTTATTTATATCGTAGTTGTTTTTGGAATATTTTTTGCGCTGGAAGGGGATGTGGCAATCAGCCATCGGTGTCCAAAGTCCAGTGATTTATTTAAGCCCCCCCACACACACACACACACACACATGCAGCCCATGTGTGACGGTACCCTCTAGGAAGTGTCTGTTCATGCATTAGAAAGCTCCAGCCGTTGTCGCCTTCATCACCGCGAGCTGTTTCGCCCTCCAAGGTCTCGCGAGGCAGAGGGAGGCGCCGCGCGCCCCCTGTCACCACCTGCCTCTTGAAATTCATCTCGCTCCTCAGAAATTAGGCAACACACCCGGAGTGAAGCGACTGCGGCGGCTGGGGCCGCGCGAAGCAAAAACAAATCAGCCTCCGGGCCGCGGCTTCTCTCAGAGGCGCGCTTCACGAGGGTTACGCGAGCGATTGGGTGAAAAATGATCCTCGGCGACGATGGCCAGGCATCCACGAGCGTTTGTTTCCTGTCTGCGTGTTCTGCGAGGGGACCGAGGTCAGCTACCCTCAGCCTTCCTGGTCTCACAAGGCCCGTCCCCCCCGTAATCACCACCTGGAGTGACGTGCTAATTTTTGGGCCGTTTGGGTCGCGGCGTACTTGAGGAGCAGTGTTTGTCAACAGCGCAGGAGTGGGCCTATCGTGACTGTGGCTCCCATCCCCCTTCTCTCCCACACCGTAGAATACATCCTCATTATGTAATACCCCCCCTGCAAGCCCCCCCCCCCAAACACACCTTCAGGCCTGGTTCCTACCTGGCATTAACATGCGTACAATGTGAACATGTGTTTCAGTTTGCAAAAAACCACGTGCATCCTCTCTGTTGGCAAAGAAAAAGGGGTTGTTGTTTTTACGCGGCCACGCGGGTCTGATGTCAGTGTGTGTGTGTGTGTGTGTTTGAGAGAGAGAGAGAGAGAGAGAGAGAGAGAGAGGAAAAGACGGAGATGGGGAGAATGAAGGGCCTCAGCGAATCAATGCGTCGTGCGCTGCTCCCTGACGAGATGATTTTACTCGTTATAAAGAGTAAAAAAAGAAAAAAGAAAATCAATAATGTTTCCATTAAAATATGAGTAGGCCCAGGCCACATATACAAACACCCTGCTGAGAGCACGTGGCCATATGCAGCCCAGTCCACCTGCGAGCGTGGTCCGAGCGATCGGATCGGGTCGCAGCGCGTCCTCTGTGCTGCGATCTTCCAGCTCTGTCCGCTCGGTTAACGTTAATGCCAGCACTCAGCGCGCACACAGTCTGAATGGATAGCGGCGGCCCATCCCCCACCCGCACCTGCCTAGTTGGGGAAAAAAAACGGACGGAGTCGGTTTCACACATGAACTGAGACCGTCCTCGTCGGATACGTCGACGCCTGCTCGAAATGCTCGGCCGGGGGGGAGGGGCATGCAGGAGACGGGGGGGGCGTCGTACTGAGTTCGGGCGCAACGGCTCTGGACTCCATTCGCGCGTCTGCTCGGTCGGATGTCACGCAGACTTTGCACCAGGCGGTTGGCGGGGTAAAGGCTGCCGTGACGTCGGCTCCAGCTGATTTGGACGTTCGCGCTCGCCCCGCGTTGCTCCGGGTACCATCTTGATAAGTTCAGGGTCACAGTGCATGTGCATTATGGGATTGGAAAAGGCTGAGCTACTTAACCAACTAAACAAACAAGCTCCTTAGCACGGGGAGGTGGGGGGGGTCACACGTCAGTTGACTCGCGTAGTGGCACAGTGACGCAGTGTTTGTTTGCATTCAGTGCGCTGGAGGCTGTGAGGAAATACAGGATTATTTTTCGTTGTCGAGTTCGGCAACAAAGCAGGAATTAAAGTCTACTTTGTTTAAAAAGTGCATCATCGCGGTATTTTCACGTGGCAGCCAAAAGCAACGTCCATTAAAAGAATAAGAAGCAACAAAATTGAATAGATTCAAAGCTCTTTTTGCATCTTTTCTGAGAACTTTACAACCGTTTTCTTTCATTTTGATTAAAAGGAACCAACAACTGAACTTAGCTCTTGTGTAATTGTATCTAAAAAGTCCCTCCTCTGGGGGTAATGGTTTTTGATGATATGGGAGTTGGAACTGGAGCAGCACTAATTGACGCTGATTCCTTGTCATTGAGAATTTTTTTTGTGGCTCATTAGCGCCTGTAACTTCCTGGTATAAAAAAGGACGTTAACGTTGTGTAGTTTGCTACGTGTTTGATCGGCACCGACAGCAAAGCGTGTTTTTTTACGCAAAGCCAACGTAGCGTCTCCTTCCTGGACTTGAAAACCCACTTATCCGTTTCCTCACATGGGTCTACGTCTTGATTGCCTTTAAAAAAAAAAAAGGGCAAATTACTGCATTAACTGATACTAAGCTCCAGTTTGTCAAAAAAAAAACAGCATGTGCATTCAAAGCCGGGGGGAGGGGGCATTATGTACTTTGGCTGCTGTCCGTGTGGCGGAGATGACAGCTGCTTCTGGATCGATGGCTTCTGTAACCGACTCTGCGTCTCTTCTGTTCCAGGAAACGCCCAACTCCGTCTTCCTGGTCATGGAGGTAAGTATAGAGCCGTGTCTGTCCTGATGCTCAGTGAATCAGAGCTCATATCCTGTTCTCATGTGTTGTTGTCACTCGTGTGTGCGCGCGGATGGGAGGGAAGGGGGTGTTGTTTTTCAGTTGTAAGTAATTACTTTACAACGTCGTCTTAATTAAAAAGTAACACAAGCGATGACATAAATTATTATACACATGCTCACTACCCTGAAAAAGTCATTTAGGACTTTATTACATAATAATAGTGTACCCCCCCACCACCACCACCAGCAATAAGGGCTATCTGTGCTTTTGGCAGGCTTTACCGCTCTCGTCCCCACCCCTCCCTCTCAGGCTCTTGTCCCACCCGGTCTTGTTTTCGTTCGCGCCGCGTCCAAACGGCCCCAGTTTGCCTCACCCTCGAAATGTTTCCCAACTTTCTCCACTGGCTCCGCTTCAGGCCGCTCAGCTGGCCGCGGGGGCCGAAAAACAAACCGTGACTGAAACCTTGTGTCGCTCACTAAAAATACACGCCCCGGCTTTCTAGGAATCGCGTTCTCTGAAAGACCTTCCCCTCGCGTCTTGTTGGTCTAAGTTTACGCAGCTCCACAGCATGCTCCGTTAATCAGCCTCTGGAATGTATCGGGTTAGGACCGGCTTAGGTTCTTTTGAGGATATGTACATTACACCATTTTTTTCCATCATGTATGTCGTCAAAGCTGATGCCCAGAAAGAGTTGGTTGTTTTTAGATATATATTTATATATATATTTTTTGCGATGACATATTCAGTATTCAGCTGTCCAGTGTTTTTGATGAATAACGCTGCACGCCGAAGCCTGACCTTCTGAACTTGCCTCGGGTTTGGCCTCGCTGGAATGAGCTCGCCTGGCTTTAACGTGAAAGGTGGAGCGACCCAGTCGCCTCAGGACACGCAGCACCATTTCCCCGGCCGTCATCGCGGCATCACGTGAAGAATATCTCTTGAAAGGATGCCGTTCATCCGCTCCGATAGAGCTCAAAGAATGTGGAGCTGGTTGGTGGAGCAAATCCTCACCAACGCGTTTCACTACTTTTGATTCAGCAGTTTCTTTCAACTCACCACGCCGAACATGTCCGTCTGTTCTTGTCCCTCTTGAGAACTAGCTGCCCCTTGAACAGAGGTTATCCGCACAGATAAAGCAAACAGCCATTCAGCAGATGAATTGACGAACCCGCTACTGTTATCGAACACTCGTGCGCACGTTCGTAGACGCGCTCCAAACGGATAGGCGCCCGCTGCACGCCGAACGCGCCCTCTCAGCTTCACACTGTTGAAACTCCAAATTTAATTGTTGCTGATAGTGACTGTTTGTCTCCCCCACACGCAGTACTGTAACGGAGGTGATCTCGCCGACTATCTGCAAGGTAAGCATCGCGTTAGTCTGTCTGCTGCCCACACACACACACACACACACACACACATTACTGCTCATCAAAACAAAGTCACTAATGCCGCAGATGAGGAAAAGCCACGTGACTGCAGCGGTTTGGAATGCATGTGATTGCGCCTCTATTGCTAATGGAGAGTTTGGGGAATAATGCAAGTCTGTATTAGGCCGGGACGTTAAAGAGCATGTGTGAGTGAGTGTGTGTATGCAGCCCTGCTTTTTATGTATGTGTGTGTGTGTGTGTGTGGGGGGGTGTATGTGTGGGAACCATTGCAGCTTTGTACAAAGAGTTCCTTCTCCAGTCGAGCCAGTCAGCACACTGTTTATCATTGTGGGACTTCATAACAAAGGTCAGCATTTTCAACTACACAGTAATAAGTCATCCTAAGCTCCGGACTGGACATATAACGCAAAGTGGTGTTTGGAAGCTGCAGTTTGACTCAGAAACGGATGACAAAAACATAAAAACGTCCAGATGTATAAATACGGATCCATCAAAGGCTAGTACGTAGCATGTTAACAGCAGCGAGGCACGGAATCAATAAAAATCAGCCCTCGTCGTAGCCGCCATTGCAGTACTGCTTCAACAACAAGTCTGCCTTCACCGCCGGTGGCGTAGCCATCTTTGTGTTGACAGTGATGTCATGGCTGAGGGATGTCTCGCTCCGACACCAAGGGGTCTACAGTTGCACGCGAGAAAACCAGAATGTCGGGTTTTCGCAGGTGGAGTTATTTCACTTCTCCCGGGGCGGAGGACATTCCTCATCCATACGCCAACCGACGAGTTCGAGAAAGTACTCTTTCACTTTTTAATGAAAAACACTGTGATGAAAACACCTTTTGAAAGACTACCATAAATACTTACTGTTTTCCTGGGCCCGCCCAGGTAACTAACGCAGTTCAATCGTACTTATTTTTGGCGGCATGCCTGTCTGCTTTAACCGATACTGTCCGTGCTTGAAATTACGCCATGATGTAAATTGTGGTCCACGCATCCCAGCTGTATATAGATGAGCCCATAAACTTGCCAAATGTGCACAGTATGTTATTACAGTTGCTGTAAATAGTCGCAGAGTTAAAGTCGGGTCACCTGCCGGAGTCTCAAAATCCCTCGCGGTGAATGGCAGTACGCCAGTTAGATAACCGCGCGTGGTCAAAAAAAAAAAAAAACACCGATTGTGTTGCTGGAGCCGATCCCTTATCACTGTACTTTTACATAATGTACCTGTTCTCTCATGCCTACGTTTGCACTTTTACAGAGTGGGTCACGGCCAGACCCGTCAGAAGAAGAGAGGTCCTCTTTTTATTGAGTCACGGCGGCGGTTGCGAAATAAAACCTCATGAGATAACCGCACTCTGGGAGACGCGACTGGCTCCCTCGGTTGAACTCGTCGACCATTGGGACTGCGCTCTTATCAGCGCTGGGGCGTCTGCGTTGACTCGGTGTTTTTCGCGGGGCTTGAAACGCTCTGCGGGTGACGGCCGTTCTTCGGGTTATGTAAAAAAAAAAAAACCGTTGCTGGTGAACGGTCGTGCGTCTGCTTACGCAACTTTTCCCGCGCCAGAAGTTGGTCCGCCGCCGTGGGCCGAGAGCAGCTAGCCCCTCAAATCCTAGATTAATGTTCACGAGCTTAGCGGTTTGATGGACGCCTGCACTGTAATCACAATGACTTGATAGAGAGAGAGAGAGAGAGAGAGAGGAATCCTCTTAGTCTCACATCGGATTAGACTTGTTTCACTACCGCCAGGGAATAGGACCTTCAGTGCCTCGATTTACACGATTTACCTCGGGATTATTACCATAATATGGTAATTATTAATCAACTGAGGCTAATTAGCACTTTTTTTGTCAAACATTCTAGTGTGGAAGCGCCCCCTTTTAATGAAGCAGCAGCTGCAGCGGCAAGTGACGAAGTTTTTAGCGAATGCGCGCTTTTATTGTACTTCCTCTCGCCTCGTGCGCCCGGAGAAGAGGTCACGCTGCTTCAGGCAGCTGGAAGCTGGAATGAATGAGATGAGCGGGCAGGCGTTGAAGGCAGCTATCCGGGGACACAGTTGGGCGAGAAGGGCGCGCCCTTATCGAGCAGTCCTGCCTGACGGAAGCAGGCGTCTCATTTTAAGATTGTCATTGAGTCATTGACCCCCCCCGGGTAACGCTCGCCTTCATGTCCCGTCTTCTCAAGCCAAGGGGACCCTGCGGGAAGAGACGCTGAGGGTTTTTCTCCAGCAGATCGCCGCCGCCATGCGCATCCTCAACAGCAAGGGAATCATCCACCGCGACCTGAAACCCCAGAACATCCTGCTGTCGTACATGGGCCGCAAGAAGTCCACCATCAGTGGCATCCGCATCAAAATAGGTAACCGAGTCAATGTACATCTGTTGAAACCGCATCTATAATTTTAAAATGTATTTGCAGTTTCTTGAGCAGCTTCTCTAATGTCATGCCACCTGTAAGTGGTCCTATGTTTGAATACAGAGGCCAGATCATCTTAAAGCTTTGTTTTGAGTGCAAGGCTATTTTAAGCACGTGTTACCAGTTACCATCTGTTGCCAGTGTTTGTCTCCCAGCCATTCTCATGAGACTAGTTTGTGTTACTGATGATAATAACACATGTACTGTCTGTTTTTTTTCATATTTCTGTCCCGCAGCTGACTTTGGCTTTGCACGCTACCTCCAGAGCAATATGATGGCAGCCACCCTGTGTGGGTCGCCCATGTACATGGTCAGTGTGTTTCACCACGTGTGTTTTGTGTGTGTAGAGTTACAGCTGAGGTCAGTCTTTTTTTTTTTTTTTTTAAACTACTAAACTAGCTTTCTCAGCAGTATGTGGCGTAACTCCAATTACGTTGGCGCCGTAATAACCTGCGACCTTTCCGCCCTCAGGCCCCAGAGGTCATCATGTCGCAGAACTACGACGCCAAGGCCGACCTGTGGAGCATAGGGACCGTCATCTACCAGTGCCTGGTCGGCAAGCCGCCGTTCCAGGTCAGCACTGTGTGCAACAAGCCGGAGACAAATGTGCTCGTAGATGTGTCTGTGCATCTAACGTCTATTCATGTTTGCAGGCCAATAGCCCCCAAGACCTGAGGATGTTCTACGAGAAGAACAAGAATCTGCAACCTATGTAAGTCACAAAAGCAGATGATGGCGTCTCTGCTCGCATGTTATTGGTGGCACGAGTCCAGGTTTGCCGGTGACGGCCTCGAGTTTGAGTCGCCACTTTGGGTCCAAATTGAAATATCTCATCAATTATCAAATGGACTGCCATGAAGCTTTGCAGACGTTCGTGTTTCCCAGACGATGAATCGATGACTTCCCCTAAATTTTCCTCCAGCCCCACCAACTGTCTGACAAACTGACATTTTCACCAGGCGATGAACCGTCTGATGCGTCTCAAAACTGATGTCATACAGTCCGACAGATAGCGACCCGGGCTTTATCAGATCCATGTGGTGCAGTCTGATCTGCAGTGAACTCGTTAGCTTGTCGTTCCAATTCGGAGGCATCCCAAGAGAAATAAGACGTTGACGTTTTCCACGCTCTCCTTGCCCAGCATCCCGAGAGAGACTTCCCCACAACTCGGTGACCTTTTGCTCGGGCTGCTGCAGAGGAATCAGAAAGAAAGGATGGACTTTGGTGAGTGCTGACATAAGTCTTACATGTATTGTTCAGGTTTGGCCTTACATACTTTGAGCTGTGTCTTGATGTTTATGAATGAAACGCTCCTGGTCTGTCCAATCCCTCTCTCTGTAGACACGTTTTTCAGCCATCCTTTCCTGGAACCGTCATCCACCATTAAAAAATGTAAGGGTAAGCACAAAAGGCTACACTTTCTCGTCGTGCAACACAAAAAAAATGTGATTAATCGCGCGTTCTCTCGCCGCAGCGTGTCCAGTACCGGTCCCCAGCACCTCCAACGCGGTGACGGATTGTTCCTGTGGCAGCTCTCCATGCATCCGCTACAACTCTCCACCTGTGAGTTTGATAGTTACAGTTTTTACATTGTAACCGAGCCAGTGAAACCATTAGTGCCACTAAGTCCACTGCCACTTATAAGAATGCCTTTGCACAGTGGCACATCTCATCTCACAGCAGCAGTGGGAATGCAGGGCGAGTCAGTTTTTCTAGGACGCCAGCGTTCTCTGTTACAGTGTGATTAAATTAGTCTGACAGTGAGCACTGCCACGCGCGGCGTCTCGTAATTGCACCATTTTTCGGAGCCGCATTACAACTTCGTCCTCATTTTCTCTTCCCTCTCTCTCTCTTTCTCTCCGTCTCTCTTGCTTTTCGAAACACAGTCTCTCCCGGACATGCAGACCCTAGCGGAAGACGGTCTGTCGTCCCCTCCGCTCGGTCCCCCCAACTTCCTGCAGCTGTCCAAAGAGTCCGCGGGTAGCACCAGCAGCAAGAACTCGTCCTGCGACACCGACGACTTTGTCCTGGTGCCTCACATCTCGACCGACAGCTGTAAGTGCTACCAGCCGAGCTGCACGCTGCACATGCTTAGCAGCTGCGCGGCCCCTTAAATCTGCTCGGGCGTAACTCACCTGCCTCCACTTTCTTTATGCCAGAGTCATTTCTTTTGTAGACTCTGTAGTATAAATGTAGGGGGACAGTATACTGTAATCTATCAGTAATCAGTCTGTTCTGTACAGACATCTCTGCTGATTAACAGCCATGTCTGCAATACAGATGTAATGAAGTCCCTCCCCTGCCGGTGAAACCGACAGCACATGTGCTGCCGAACTCATTCACACCACACATGTCACCAAACCCACGGCCGGTAAAATTAGACAGCTGCTAAGCATCTCGCGTTGTAATCGTAGACAGCGGCCCGCGAACAGTAGGCGCACGCACACTTACCCTCTTGACGGGTGAAATGAATCCCCGTGCTCTGCACCTGCTGCAGCGGACAAAGCTCCGGGACGCGTCGGCCAGCTTTTCGAGTTGCATGTAATCAGCTAATTACTACTTAATTATATGTTGGTCAATGCCGTTGTCATCATTCTCTCGTTCCTTTGCTCCCTCAGATGACCTACCGATGGGAGCGGGACGTCGGCCGTCCAGTGAGTTCCTCATGTGTGGAGGGTGAGTACGAGGCCGCGGTGACTAGTTCACTGGAATTTATTTTTAGTTGTGAAACAAAACCCCAAAAAACAGTCGTCTCACACTATACTCAGAATCGGAATCACCTTTATTGTCATTGTACGCAGTGAGCGGCTGCTTCATCCCTCTCTGCTCTGGTCTCCATCCTGAGCTCACGTGTAATGGAATATAAACACAAGAGCTGTGGTTAAAATAAACAACAATAACAACTATGTAATGGAAATGCGACACGATGTAATGAGTCGGATTCCTTTTCCCACACAGCCTTGACTTCACACATATGTGTGGAAGGTCATGCGATCCATTCTTCGTGTGATTTCATGTCAACAACTCTGTCATTGTTTCTTTGTGTCGCTATTTTTGGCTCCGACCTCCAAGGAAACAAACAGCCTCGTCTCCGCTTTACGCCAGATATCGCGCGCACCGACCATTTGTCACACAGGTATTCTTCTGACCAGCCGCTCAAATCTCCCAGATTAGTTACGACCCATGTTATGAATCAGACATGAGGAAAACAACAAGGTGGCGATGCGCTAAATAAAGCACCTGACCCGCCAGGGGCTGTGAGATAAGAATAGCCTCGCCTGCTTGCCAAAACTCATCTGCAGTAACAAACTGGGACTGTTATTATGGAGCCTCAGCTGTGTATTCAAAGATTTAAAAAAAAAATGCTTGCAGGTCCTGCAGCCGCAGTCCTTTAACACAACATCATTTACTGGCTTCTCTCTCCTCTGGTCTAAATCCAGGTGACCCCTGGTGCTACACAATTGCACCTCACGTATAATGTATTTTTTTTTTCTGCTGTTCCATGTTACTACATGTTCACAAGCTACAGTATACTGAATCAGTAAACCTTTGCTTCTTAATTTTCTAGTTAGGTGGGTTTGAAATTCAGCTTCAGGTAAAAATAGGGAAAAATAAATAGTTAAATTCATATATTAGGTATGCGCCTTTGATTGTGCTTGTTCTATTTCCTCTGTTTGGTCAAGAGTAAGTCTCAGTCATTTCCTGAAGCAGCTCTTTTTTAACTGAACCAGTAGGAAATACTGTCATTTGTGAGGGACTATTTTCAGCAACCTAATAGCGTAGTGAAGCAACATGTCATGCAGTGTGGATGGTCGGCTGGTTGTCGGCTGAGTATTTTTGTGACAGAGCAGTAGTTGTCGTACCTCCTGCACAACCTCATATCCACCTATTTATTTTCCTGCCGTTCCATGTACTGCATATGTATTGCATAGTTTCAGAAACCCTTTATATCTCCCTGCTTTCCAATTTGCGTGTCCAAACAACCTCTCTCCCCTCTTCCATTGCACTCTGCCTCTGTCTTTGCCGTTGCTCCGTCTATCTCATCATCCCCGTCAACTTTGTCCTCCCTGTGATTTCCTCTTAACAGCTCTTTCCATGGAAATAACGCTTCCATGCTTACATAAATGAGTTAATCATTGAAATAGGAGCGACCTTTTTTTTAAAAAATCTTAATCACAGGAGTCATCTCTTGCAATTTAGCAAGACGAGCCACGCTATCGGCTCCTAAAGCGCGGCCTTGTTTATCCTCTGTGCACTGTGCGTCCTCGCTTGATGGGGAGTTGGGGAAGGAGATTGAGGGCGGAAGAGCAGCAGTGAGTGGGGGGATGGAGAGAAGAGCAGAGTGCCTGGAGAGAGATTATCATTGTAAAGAAAGCAAGAGATTAGGGGAAAAAAAGGACAAGCGAGACAAGGAAAGCAAATTAGAGAGATGGATGAGGAGAAACAGGAGTGAAAAATGATTGACCCTCCTCCACTTGGGCTGCTCTGTAACAACCAGGTCAATGGAGATGCAGCTGACTTTATTCACTTCTGATCCAGTCTCTCGCCCTCTTTCCCCTCTTGCCTCCTTCAAAAACAGCAGCTGCTCGCTGACCCACAAATTCGCCTTCTCTCTTTTAACGAGGCAATAACATTCCTCTCCATGTTGAGCCCTGGCTGGGATCAATGAAGCTTTTTTTCGCAACCCGGAGGAAAAATAGCCTCCGTCATGGGTTACTGTATCAAATGTCCTCCGGATTGTCGCGTGCAGTCGGACAGCATATGGCCGGGTTTACGTGGTGAGGGCTCAGAGCTGAAGAAGTCCCACAAAGCATCTGCTCTGTGGTTCTTTGTCTGGACTAGTCTTCGCCTCACGTGTCCCTCTCCTCTTTCCCCTGGTGACCCTCCCAGCCTTCACATCATTACATAACACTGGTTTCCAACTGGTGCCGCTCTCTAACGGCCGTTTCCCCCCTACCACCACCCCTCCTTTTTTTTCTGCATCCTATATGTAAGCGGAGGCCCCTCGGTGGGTGACTCGGTCATGACTCTGTGTTCCAGAACATTTTGTCTCCTCCGGAATAACAAAAGAATGCAAATGAGCTCTGCACTTCCCCTCCTGTGTCTGTGGTAAACAGAGAGCCAGCCTTGCATGTGCCACTGGCTGGGCCCGCCTCTTGCCCTTCCTCCAGAAGGCTGAGCTCGAAGCTGATTGGTCTTGCCTTTGTGTTTACATGGAGGCCCGGCCCCCTTTTTTTTTTCACCCACGACTCCCCTCATGATCAGCCAGGCTAAACTTAGTTCCTTAACGTGCTTCTAGACTGAAGTAAACAAAGACCTCGGGGCTGCAGGAACAAAGTCGCTACACGCGGAATCCTTTTGTTCTGCTTCGTACACAAACGGCAGCCCTTCGGAGATCTCGAGAATTAAGGGCACCTCGAAGATGTCCGGCAGATAATGGAAGCGCCGGCTGCCGAGTCGAGTGGACCGGTTAACCGTGCCCCTGTCCTCGTCTCGCCCCCTCCAGGCAGCCGCAGCCCGCCCCGGGACAGACTCCCATGGTGTCCCCACGGGCGGAGACCACCCCCATCCCCGTTCCCACCCAGGTCCGCAACTACCAGCGCATCAAGCAGAACCTCTCCAGCAGCCCGACGACCACGCTCTACAGCTCGCCCAGGTAAGAGCTGCCTCTTAGTCCCGACTTAACTCAGCGCACGTCTTAGTGACAGGAAGTAAAACACATGGAACCGGCCCTCTCTTTCCATGTCCACTATAATGCGCCTCCTCGCTCGATTGGACAAATAGCGAAAACTGCGTTTTCAAAGGTAATGCAAACCCCAGGATATCATTTCGTCAGGCACAAAGCTTGCCTAAAATTGCATCAGCTCGAGTCCTGTGGCCTCCCAACCTGTTGCCGTTGCTGGGAGGATTTGTCATCACTTACGTGAAAACAAAAGCAGAAGGGAGGGGAAGAGAGAAAGGTGGCACCGCATTTCACGGGGAGATTAGCTCTTCCAGTCTGTTGTCTGAAAAGGAGGAGACAAGAGGTACTTTAGACCCTTAATCAGCTGTATTGTGTTGCTAATGTTTTTTTTACCATTCGAGCTCTTCATCGCGCTGACAAGCCGCGTGGGCCTGTTTCCATCTGCCGGTTCGCTTGCTCTGCCGCTTGCTGCTAAATTCCCCCTGTTGCGGCCGCAGCTCTCGAAGACTAGGATTTGTTTAATGTGTCTGGAGCAGCGGCTTGTGCGGTTGATCCCTCTGTGGGGGTTAGTTCCCAGAGGACAGGTAGTGTCCCTCTCACCCGGCACTCCTCGCCGTGCTCCCTTTGTTCATCTGTGTCCCTCTCGAGTCTGTTCGGGGGAGATGAAAGCGTTGACGCGCTGTCCCTTCGACCTACGAGAGGCAGGGAAAAGAACTTTCTTCATATAATGTACAGATCTTAATTTAGCGTTCCAAATAACACCCTGTAGCCAGATGCTAAGATAATGCTGTAAGTGTTGACCCATTTGGAGTTACAGAGCTTGCCAAAGAAGATTTGGCCTTTGTGCACCCGAGCATATCTACTTTCGAAATAAATCCAAATCCAGCACAGTTAACCTGTCACATGTAAGTGACGGGAGATGATCCTTGATATTCAAAGATCGAGATAATCAAATAATGTATTTAAATGATAAATTGTTTCAGATGTTTTCTGTCAAGCTAATGCACAAATGGACACAGGGATCCTACACCTTTGCAACTGACTGCAGTTGTACCAAATATTTTGGTATTGGTTTTGGGATGGGCAAATGAGCAGTTTGCAGCACGACGGACGGGAAGAGGGCCGGACATGCTTTTGTTTTTGTGTGACTCAAATCCGTGTTTAGGTCTTGTGTGAAGTGCTTGCTGCATTTACTAACCGGTGAAACTGAACTGAAATGAACCGTAGAAAGCAGAAGCAAGTCACTTGGGATATTTTTTTTCTGAACGTTACTCAGTAAAAGCAAGACTGACTGAATAACAGTATTTTTTGCTCATGGCTCTAAAAACAGAGGATTTTTTTTAAATTTAACATTGTTTTTTAAAATATTTGTGTTTTCTAGGTCTGGCACAGTGAGGCGCTCCAACACTAGTCCTATGGGGTTCCCCAAAATGGGCTCGGGGTCCCCCAGCTCCGCAGACGTCCCTCAGACGGTGGGCCGACGCCTCTCTACCGGCAGCTCCCGGCCCTACTCCCCCTCACCTCTCGGTAAGTCTCTCAATAAGATTTTTCCAGACACGAATCGGACCTGTGGCAAAAGTTCACCGTCAAAATGCTCGTGTTTGCAGTGGGCACCATCCCTGAGCAGCTGGGCCACTGCTGCTGTCACCTGCAGAACCATGAGCCGCGCAGCCGGAGCTCCTCTGGAGGTCAGTTCGTGGGCGAAACTTCGGCTGGTGTCCACAAAGCCTCGTCGCCTGGGTTTACGCTTCTCTCTGCCGCTTGTTCGCCCAGATATACAGCGAGAGTCGCATGCAGTGGCCCTGCGGGGGATCGAACGAACGAAGTAGCACTGGCATTAACTGCAATACTGAATGGTTGTTTTGATCCTCTGCAACATGACTCAATTATTGACAAAGTGCATGAGTCACCATGAGTCAAAGTCCTTTTTAAAAGTCTGACGCTGCGGTTGTGTTAACAATGCAGACGTCTTGCGACTTCGAAGCTGTTTGTGTCATGAGGTTTGCAGTCATGGTGACCTCAGTTCTTTTCTTTTTTTTTTTTTTTTTAAAGAGGGGCGCTAGAGTGTACTGTCTGTAATCACACCGCAGCCAGACAGCGACGCTATGTTCCCCTTTTTTGGGAAGTTGCACAAACTGCCCAGACAAATGTTTTGTGTTGTTCATAAAACAGATTTTATGGAAAGGTGAATGTGAATGAAGGTCTCATCAGCTCTCCGTGAAAATTTTTAGCTCCTGTTCGCATTAAAATTTAGATCTTAAGCTGGCTACAGCTGAGAGACAAATCAGACATGACGTTAGGTCTCCTCTGGCCCAAGACTTGCTTCAATTTACTGTCAATGATCGACAAACATTACTCAAATAAGTTGTAGTTTTTTGACACATTTGTTAGAAGCGGTACTATATGGGGGGTGTAGAGGGGGCTGTTGAATTAGAGTCCCTGAATGCATCAGAGTCAACCTTGCTCTACCTTCTCCAGGTTCCCCCGTCCCGTCCTCTCAGCTCCTGGGGGCTCGGCTCCAGAGCGCCCCGACCCTGACTGAGGTCTACCAGACCAGGCAGAAGCTCCACAAGCAGCTGTCGGACCCGGTTCAACCGTCCTCCTCCTCCTCCTGCAGCCACTCCCCTCAGCTCGGCCGACCGGCCAACCTTGGCTCCTCCCCCACCAAGTTGTTGGGCTCCTCGCCCCGAACGTCTGATTGGCTGCAGAAGTCCCCGCTGCCCACCATCATCGGTTCCCCCACCAAGGTGAGCGCGGACTTGTTAGATACTCTGCACGAGGCCAGTACCGAATCAATGAAATGTGTAGATTTTAAAACGTTTCTCTCTTTCTGTTCAGATCATTTCGGCACCGTTTAAGATCCCCAAAACGCAGGCGTCCTGTAACCTGATGGCGCTGGCGGACAGCCCCATACCAACCAAGACATTAGCAGATGCCCGGGATATCTGCGCCCACCACTGCAGCCCGTACCTCACCGGACGGCCAGCTGCCCCCGAGCCCAGCCGGACCTTCGGCAGGTAGGACTCCCTGAAAGAAACGCATCCTTGCCCTCATCCATCGTGTTTCTTTGCGTGACGTCGGTTTGTCCGCCGCCTGGTGCTTTGCTGACATTACTTTTGCCTTCCCCTGCAGGTCTGTTAGTACAGGTCGTCTGTCTGAGCAGCCAATCAGAATCACTCTGGGTGGACAGGCCTACCAGGGCAGCAATGAAAGCTTGAACACAGAGAGACCCATGGACACAGGTACGAGTACGCTGCTGCACACACCCTAGACAGAGTTTACCACAAGTTGCCTCAGTCCAGTCGTTTGGTTAATTTCAATTAGTGATTTTTTTCAAGAGAAAATAATCACGTTTTGTATTCCCAAAGCCCCTGCAGGTCCCAGTGGGCTGGCTCAGGGTGGGTCAGCGAGTCCCCGTACTGTTCTTTTCACCGTGGGTTCGCCGCCCAACAGCAGCACTCCTCCTACCTGCAGCCACCTGTGCACCCGACCACGCACCACCTCCGGTGAGGCCCCTTCACCCGAGCACAGCTGGTGTGCAAGCCGATTCGCTTTTAACAGTGAACGGGCAGGCAAATCGAGAGGTTGCCTCTCTGAGGGCACTTGTCAGAAGTGTTTATATTATGATCTATGCTGCGGAGCGAACACTGACAAACAGCACTGTGGGACTGCATCAGAGGATCGATCGCATAAGTTATATCTGCCTCGTCTCTCTTTCTTCCACTTCCCCAGTGGGCTCCAACAGTTCGGCCGGCTCCCTGTGCTCCACCAGCGGCAGGATCCACGTCGGCTCTCCCCAGGCATGGCCATGGGCTCCTCTCCTCCAGGAGGCTTCGGGGGTGGGCAGGTTGGCCCCGGCACAGAGGGGGCGCCCAGCAGTCTGCGCTATGTGCCCTACGGGACCTCGCCTCCGAGCTTGGAGGGATTCATCACCTTCGAAGCCCCCGAGCTGCCCGAGGAGACCCTCATGGAGGTGAGAGATGATTTTTATTTTTATAGGAGATTGGTGCATTCCTTTTTAAAATTTTCTTTTGCTATACATTCAATCTCCATAACTTCTGGTTCCAGCGTGAGCACACAGACACACTGATGCACCTGCGGATGATGCTCTCCTTCACTGACTGCGTCCTGGAGATGGCGGCTATTCGAGCCGGAGGGACGGAGCTTGGCGTCTCGGCGGCGTCCCTCTACCCTCCCCAGGATAGCGTGGTTGTTGACCAGATCAGCCAGCTCAGCAAAGAGTGGGGGTAAGGAAGCACCCAAGTCGAGTCCGGCCTTCGATGACCAACAACTAATGATATCATGCAGTCTTTGCCGGCCCATTGTTCTGTGATGTTGCTGCAGCGCTGAAGATTTTCCGTGCTTGTTGTTTACTGTGGTTGTGCTGCCCTCTACAGGCAGGTGGAACAGTTGGTGCTCTACATGAAGGCAGCTCAGCTCCTGGCCTCCTCCCTCCATCTGGCCAAGGCTCAGATTAAATCAGCCAAGCTCAATCCGTCCACTGCTGTCAAACAGGGTAAGGACATTTCAGTCCTCACCCTCCATTACTGAAACTGCGACCAGTGCATCAAACCAGAAACTGTCAATTTGCTTAAGATTCACTCTCTATAGTGTTTAAATGGTCATAAATACAGTAAATAACTTTCAAAAGCAAGTTTAGTTGTGTGGGGGAAAAAAAGCCTCTTGTCTCTCTCTCTCTCTCAGTGGTGAAGAATCTCAATGAGCGTTACAAAAGCTGCATCTCCCTCTGCCGGCGGCTGACCGACAGACTCAACCACTTCTTCTCCGACAAGCAGCGCTTTGTGGACGAGATCAATAGCGTCACGGCGGAGAAGCTCATCTACAATCATGCTGTGGAGATGGTGAGTCTCAGACACGCGGCGCAGAAACACAAAAACAGACAAGACAGACAAAGAGACAAGAGGAATTCAGCCGGGTGTGGATTCTTTCCAACAGGTTTTAAGTAACTGTTATCTATACTAGTTAGCCTAATGCCATGTTGTGTCTGTGTGCTTCAGGTACAATCCGCAGCCCTGGACGAGATGTTCAAGCAGACGGAGGACATAGCCTATCGCTACAGCAAGGCCGCCATGCTGCTGGACGGCCTGTCCAAGATCCTGCAGGATCCCACCGACATCGAGAATGTGGTCAAGTGTGAGTATGAGATGTTAGATGTGTTTAGAATTTTCTTTTCGGTACAAATAAAATGTGGATCAGATATGTCATATGAGTCACGTCCAGCCATTACTGCCATTTCTCAAAAAGGGGGAAAATACTTATTTGGCTTCATAATTAGAGAATGAGTTTGAAGTTTAAATATGTTGCAGATATTAACTGATAATTATTTATCTTTTTTTTAAATAGAGTGTATTCCACTGCAACTTAGAAAATGCAGTAGTTTCTAATAAGAGCTTGTTTTGTATATATTTCTTGCAGACAAGGCCAGCGTGGACCGCAGGATCTCAGCCCTCTGCTACTGCACTGTCACACTCTACGAGTAGTGGACCTTACATACAGTATATAAACACATGGACACACACACACACACACACTGGGACCACGCCCTAAGACTATGTGCTACCATCCTCACAGAGCCACTGTTCCCCTCCCGTAGCAGTTCGAGCACTTTCCATTTGAATAGGTGTCATCTGTATTTATCATCGGTTCTTTTCACTGACTGCATCACAGACTGAGCTGCGACCAGCGACTGATGCACAAATTTACAACCAAAGATGCACACGGATCCAGAAACGTTAGACTGAAATCAGATGTGGACATAAGTCATGCACTGTCATGTGCATTTCTCTTTTTTTGTATGCTTGTGTGCATGTATGTATGTGTGTGTGTGTGTGTGTGTGTGAGTGTGTATATATGTGTGTGTGCGCACGTGCATGCACGTGCATGCATCTTTTTACCGGAAGAAAAGCAGGACGGTCGGGACTATGTTGTGAGTTTTCAACAAACTCTCGCTCCACGTTCAGCAGTTCATCTTTTAAAATCCTGCTTACTATGTGATCTCAGTGGTTATTTACTCTGTTTAAGTTGTCGTTGTTCTTATTTATTGGTTCAGAAGAACATGGATGTTTGACTCTCCTGCCTATCTTGAAGACCTGAAGTATTGGAGTGAAAGAAAGTGGAAGAAATGAGCAAGAGGCTTACGGCCACTCACTGTAACAGCTCCAACTCAAAATCAAACATGGACATTTCCACAAAACACAAACCTCTGTTACAGAAAACTAGACGGCCATGAAAGCAATTGAACCTGTAATTTTGTTTTTATTATTTTTTTTCCTGTGTCGTTAGCTCAAGCACTTTACAGTGGATTGAGAGGAGGAGGAGGCGCGTAGCAGTAAAAATTCTGAAGGTAGAGATGTGAAGGCAGGGGGAAGGGGTTTTTTTTAATCAGTCCTGCTTTCACCCTCAGAATATAACTGCTCTGCCTTCATGATCAACAAGCCGGCTGCATACATTTGTCATGAGGCAGAGCAACCAGGGAAAACAGGTCAGGGAAACAGTGCAGTTCGATAAGTGAAATAAGAATATTTGGAGGGACTCGCATCAACCTGGTGTTCACTCTCCACCTTGAGCGCAGAGCTGTCGCTCATGAAAGCAAAGAGTACAGGGTTTCCCTTTCCCATGGTGACTCAGAGTGAGGAGGGGTTTAAGGTGAAGGTGGCGATCACTCTGCTCACACTGTCGCGAGGTCTGCCGGTTCAGCTCTTCAACCAGGACCTTCGCAGTGGTCGCATCCCCAGGGCAGCGTCCACTTTAAACCCCGACGGAGTGAATCTTGAAACCGGTTTGTCACATTACTTGACAAGTTACCTGGGTAACAAGTTTTGTTTTACTAAAAAATACAACGGCTGTTTATGTTGCGTCGGCATCAGTAGCTAATTTTTTTTATTTTTTTTAACAAAACTTGACGTTTGCAAACTTGTATATACTTGTATGTGGTTCATGCAACGATTCCTTTCTCCTGTTTTTTTTTTCGGGAGGGGAGTATGTGTGTGTGTGAGTTGAGTGAGTGTGTGAGACAGATGATCCCATCAGACACCCTGCCTGTCAGTCAACGAGCACAAATCTTTATATGTACATAGATGAATTTGATACGTTTTATTCATGTCTGCCAAGGGTTTGATCAGGAAACCTAGTCTGGCACAACAGGGGTGTGCCAAAGATTAAAATAAAAACTTGTGGCAGCTCTGAAACTTTCCAGAGAACTCTTTCTACCAGGACTGTTCATTGTTGCGATCAAGACACACACATTTGTTCAGCAGATCTTGCGAAGTTTTCCGACATGAGTGTGACGACTAAAGATTTTGTGCTTATTTCCCAAAATTCTGTGAGACTTGATTTGTCACAATCTGCACTGCCTAGCATCCCACTCAGTCCCTCCGCCTCCCCTCCAGTCGACTGCTGTCCTCCCAACAGTGTATGTACTGTATGTATACACACGTGCACTTGCCAGGTGTGCATTAAGGCCAGTAGTATACAGTTAATGATGGAAAAGGAGGTGCCTTCTTCTTGTGAAAACAGACGTAGGCCTGCTCCTCTGTACAGATGTGAATACGTTCTTTTTTTTTTCCATGTAAAAAGGTGTGTAAATGCATTCACGGGCACCCGGTGGACTCTGGGGCCTCTTTCTCGGATGTACTGTTCTTTTTACTAGACATATCTGGGTTTCCCTCATCCACATAAAGCCTTTCACTGCACACAGAGTGAAGAGGGGGGGGGAGTAAAGCTGACAGAAACCCGTCTGAATCTTCGTACCATTTTTGTCCACGGACTGTAACTGAAGATGGACTTATTTAGATAAAGCATGGGTACTGAATCTGTATGTTACCCTGTAGAACCTCTAGAATCTTGAATGTATGTTACCCTGTTGTTTTGTGCTTCTCCAGCTTGATCCGAATGCGTTTTGAAGAAGAACCCCACTTGTCAGTCACAGGCCGGAAAATTGCAACACTTTCCAAGTGCAGATTTTTCAAAGAGATATGTTCATGTTCTACTTGTGTCTCTCACCGGTGGGTGGCTCTCTTCGTTCTTTATGGAACCCGAATACAGTCTTTGTTATTAAAAATAGAAAAAAAATAATGTCTTGCTGTGTTTCTTTTATTTTTTTGGCCAATTATCCTCACAGCCTGCAAAGTAATGACAAAGCTTTATGGCTGCGTTCCAAGAACACACGTTGACACAAAGAGGAACTGTTTAACCAGTTTCGTTGCATATACTGTCAACATCCCTCTTCTAGATGTGCTGTAGTTTTTAAAAGGCAATGCATGTGTGAGTATAATAGTGCTGAGCTACAAATTTTATATTATTCAAGATACCACTGCAGTCCAGGTGAGAATAATAATAATAGTAACTATAATAACGCATTGTCACCCAAAAAATCGATACAATTGTCTGACGTGGATTTTATATACCTGCTTTGACCTGGTTCCAGATCAAGACTAACTAATACGCTGTCAATATTTCCTTAATGCTCATTGCTTGACTACATTTAAAATATATGTATTTACAGTGACAACATAAAAGCATCTGAGGACTAACTATTTAATATGACGGGGGGGGGCAATGGAGAGGCCTCTCAAAACATCAAAACAACTTCCTGGAGACAAGGACAACAGACAGGCCTCTAAGCGGTGCTTTATAATCACTGCCTGTGGCGACTGTTATTCGTTATGGTGGGAGGGGCTCAGCTGACACTGCACTGTGCTGATTGGTGCTTTCCCTCACCGACACGCCTCCAGGCCAATAGCTGACGCCACTGTTGGGCTTTGGCCGCTGCATCGACAAGACGTTATAACCGTGTTACGAGTTAGTGGTGAATTCTAAGACTGGAGAGAGCGGCGTGACTCTGAAAGGTAAAACTAATTTCAGCGTCGTGATCGACGTCACGCAGCTTTGAACGTTCAAACGCTTGCTGTAGCTTAAACAACAGTTTGCATCGCTGTTATGTACTGCTGTTAGCAACCGAGCTAAACCCAGCTGGAGTACCGCAATTCGGTAATAAACGCCTCCTTTATGACCGCTGGTTGGTCGTTTATAGTGACTGTTATACCTGTTTCACTGAATGCACTGTTTACAGTTGCTAAACGATATTAAACGTCACGCCCTCATTACCGTTACCAACAGTTCCCCACCCACAACTCAAACTATCCGGTGTTGTAATTTACTGCTCATCGGACCATGAAAGTTATCTGCAGCTTCTCCCAGTCCCACGAACGCCGACACAACGTCAGCCAAATGGCCTTTACTTCCTACCGACACGTGACCAAATGATCCAGGAGGTTGCACGTAAACAGGCGACAGTGAGATTTAAATGGACTGCTGCTGGGGCCATCTCTTCCCATCTGCCTGTCTGTGTTTTAGATGTCCCGGGAACAGCTTGTCGTGCAGCGGGCCAGGAAGTGCTTCCAGACGGGAGTCACCAGACCTCTGGATTACAGGATCCAGCAGTTGAAGAACCTGCTCCGCTTCATCTCTGAGAGACGGAGGGACATCGCAGATGCAGTTAAAAGGGACCTCGGCAAGGTGGGTCCGTCAAAAATGTAAACAAAAAAGGGATCCTGATGTTGAGGAATTTTGTCATGGTCAGGAATAATCTGGATATAATTCGGAGATTCATGTGACTGGACAGGCAGGTTTTACTTAAATGGACTATACAGCAGAGTTTATTTATCAACTCTCTTCCAACAGATTATTTTTAGTCAAACTGGTACAGCAGCAGCCCGTTTTTCAATTCATTATAGAATCGGATCAGAACCACACAAGCACGGGGACTGATCCCGGATTCCAGTCAACAGCGGGATTAGAAATTGCAGCTGAGTAAACATATTCTTTTTTTGTTTTGGCAAGCCTTCGGTTTTTGCAGGCTTGTTCTGTTTGCTTTCAAAGTCGTTCCTCGAGTTTGCTTCTCGTTTGGACAACAATTGTGTAATTAAATACTGCCATGTCGCTCTTGTCCTTGGACTCTTTCAGCATCTTGCTGGCATTGTTGTAATTTGTAAGCCTATCCCAGGGTCAAGTGTCACTGCTGGAAACATTAGATGAGAACTGTGAAGCGTAAAACTATCACCAAGATTTAAAAATGACCCTAATCCTAATGTTGGATTACTATTTCTTATCTCTATTTGGGAAAGTGCACTGTGTAGAAGACCAAATTTGACAAGCATGGCATAAAACAGTGATGTGAATGTGCAAGTGGGACTGAAGGACCGGGACTTGGCCTCGTGTTTTGTCCCCGTCTTCTGCTTTCAGAGCGAACACGGGACCGAGCTGTTTGAGACCCTGGGACTGGAGGGAGAGATCAAGCTGGCGATGGAGAAAGTGGCGGAGTGGGCGGCCCCGCGCCCGGTCGAGAAGAACCTCCTCACTATCGCCGACGAGGTTTACGTCCAGCCGGAGCCCCTGGGAGTGGTGCTCATTATTGGAGCCTGGAACTACCCCTGGGCTGTCACGCTCCAGCCGCTGGTCGGAGCTATCGCTGCAGGTACCACATACAACCATGTACACTCACCCAGCTCTTTATTAGGAACGCTATACTAATACCAGGTAGTTTCTCCCTTTTGCTTCCCAAAACAGCGTCAGTTCTTCATGTCGATACTTGTAATGTGTCATAAGTGGGGATTTAGAGGGATTACTTTTGTATGTCAGTTTTTAACCCCTTCATTGGGGTGTGTTTATGACGTAAGTAATGGTAGAAGTCGCTGTAATAAATGGCATTGTCGACTTCTTTTTCATCTTTCAGGTAATGCTGCAATAATAAAGCCATCAGAAGTCAGCGCGCACTCTGCCAAGGTCATGGAGGAACTCCTCCCTCAGTATCTTGACAAAGTGAGCCTCCTTTTAGTTTACATTCATCTACGATTAACATGGATTTACAGACAGTTTTAATGACTGGATATTCTTTTTTTCCCTAGGACCTGTACCCAGTCGTGACAGGTGGAGTGTCAGAGACCCAGGAGCTGCTGAAGCAGAGATTTGACCACATTTTCTACACGGGAAGCAGCACCGTCGGCAAACTGGTGATGGAGGCCGCTGCTCGCCACCTCACCCCGGTGACCCTGGAACTGGGAGGGAAGAGTCCCTGTTACATCGACAAGAGCTGCGACATCTCTGTCGCGTGTCGGTCAGTCTCATTTTTTCAACTGTCGTGAAAAATGTTGCGACTGCTATAATCTTTTTTTTTTTTGCTCAACCTAAATCTATTTTTTGCCATTTGATGATGATCATGATCTGCCTTTCGCCTGGTTCTCACTCGTACTGCATCAAAACGTTCTCAACTTTTCCTTGTAGTGTACTGGGTGCCTTTTGAGTCTGACGAGACAGGTCAGGATCAGTTTTTTGAATCTGTATGTGCTAATGCACCACTAAATCCAAAGCAGCTCTACATTTCAAATCAGCAGCAGTGCCCAGGAAGTAGGGTTTCAGGAGTGACACTACATAAATGCATACATAAAGTCGTATGAAGCCGTCTCAATTGTTTGTTGGGTTTTTTGGGGCTCTTTCAATATAGTCGCATTACTTGGGGAAAGTTTGTCAACTGTGGTCAGACGTGCATCGCTCCAGATTACATCCTGTGTGACCCCTCCATCCAGAGCAGAGTTGTGGAGGAGATTAAAAAGAGCATCAAGGTCAGTCTGAAATTAAGATTTGAGTCTGTAGGTTTTCTGGTCTCGAAGAAATTGCGATGTATTTTACCGTTGAACTGGTGTCACCCGCAGGAGTTCTACACAGATAATCCAAAGACCTTCGAGGACTACGGACGCATCATCAACCAGCGACACTTCAAGAGGATTATGGCTCTGATGGAGGGGAGCACAGTTGCTGTTGGTGGAGATGGTGATGAATCCCAGTGCTACATCGGTAGGTGGCATGTCTGAGCCACTGGCCACGTGTATGTTGGTATCTTTATATAAAGTGCTGATTATAATATTGTTGTATCCATAACATTTTTAGGAATCAACATCTAGTTTGTTTCCTGCCATTTTCTGACACTGCACTCGCTTGATCTTGTTCCTCAACTGTATGTCAAGCAGTGTCAGCGCATTTTGCTCTGATCTTAGAATGACCCTCTGCTTCCTGTGCGCCGGCAGCTCCGACTGTGTTGAAAGATGTTACGGGGGACTCCAAAGTGATGGGGGAGGAGATCTTCGGGCCGATCCTGCCCATCATCACGGTGGGCAGTGTCGACGAGGCCATCCAGTTCATTAACGACAGGGAGAAGCCACTGGTCGTCTACGTCTTCTCCCACAACAACAAGGTAACGCAGCACCAGTGGGCCCGTTTGTTTCCCCTTTAGTGATCCACTTTCTGACTGACTGTTTAATTTGCCTCTCCTGTCTCCTGTCTGACAAACAGCTGATCAAAAGGGTGATCGCCGAGACATCCAGTGGAGCGCTGCTGGCTAACGACTGCCTGGTCCACTTTACCGTCAGCGCCCTGCCCTTCGGAGGAGTCGGTGTGTGTTTGTGTGAACTCCTCAGTCTTTATCCTCCTTTTTTGTGTTCAGGAGCGAAAGCAACTAAACCCTCCGCCCACGCCCCCCCCCCCTGCAGGTAACAGCGGCATGGGCTGCTACCACGGCCGGCACAGCTTCGATCAGCTCAGCCACCTGCGCAGCTGTCTGATCAAGCAGCTGAAGATGGAGGGCGTGAACAGCATGCGCTACCCGCCGCACACCGCCAAGAAGCTGGGCTGGGCCCGACTCCTTCTGCTCAAGCAGGTCAACGTGTGCAGGCTGCGCCGCATGGCCATGCTGGCCATATTTACCGGCTTGGCGGCATTTGTGGTGCAGGTGAGGGAAGTGAAGTATACGATGCAACGTACAATCTCGGTTTCTCCGTTAACTTTTTTGTTTTATTTTTTCTTTTACTGAGAGACTATATTTCCCTCTAATGAGTGTTTCAAGTTGGTAAACTGTGTTTTATTTAATTGCACATTTTTATAGTGTAATAATCTCAATAACAATTCTATTTTTATAAGAAGATTGCCCAACTTGAACTTGAAGCTGCATGAGCCATATGTTGCCCAACAACCATTAGATGTCACTAATGACTAATGTAGAACCACAAGATGTGACAGTACAGTATATCCTCTAAGTGCTGCTTTTTTGTTAATAATATACATACATTGTCTCATTCAAGGTCTAAAATTATTTACAGTTATGTGTTATGTAACACACATACAAAAAAAACGCTTTTGGAGCATTTTTGTAAGATGTCTGGTTACAGGCTTTAAAATAACAACAAACTCATTTTCCCTGGATAACCACATATGACTGACCCACCCCCCACAACATACCCACAATCCTACAGGCCTGTACCCTCACACAACAATGGCTTTGTCTCCGGCAGACAATGTGTGGTGTTGTCCAGGAAATCCAACCACAGGATGCCCCCTCATCTGCCCTCACTTTTAATTACCCAGCATGCTTTACTCTCCTCTGCTAAATGGCCTCTTTTGTATTGGTGGACCCCACCACTTTTTTTGTTGACATCCACACTTGTTATGCTTGTGTGAGTGGTTCAAATGTCTCTGTATTTTCAAACATTTTGGATCTGTTTGCCATGTTTCCTGCAGAGATTCCTGCGCTGAGGCTGTGGAGCACGAACCGGTGGCTCACGCTGGACGATGCTGGGACCCCCGCGTGGACCCCCGCACTTTAGTGAAACGAGACGCTCCGGCGATTTATCGATCCCAACCATTTCTCATTCATGTAGACGTTTAACTGATTCACATCTATTTTCTGTTACTCCTTAAGCTGCTTTTAAATTTTTCATTGTCTTCCGTCAGCAGTTTTAATTTTAACCTGATAAACGCATATTTCACCTTTTTAACATGGTCATTCATCACAGTGTATCGTCACATCGGCTCTTTTAACTGTCCCAGTGAATAGCTCTGATTTGATTCATTATTTATTATTTCAGCTTGAAATTCTGGATCATTTTATTGTGGTTCCTGCAATTAAAACATCAACCAACAGGTTTTTTTAATTATAATTAATTGTTCTGCTCTTTGCTTGTTCCTCATTTTTCAGTTTGTACAGAACTCGGTAGAGCTGGTTTGAAAGGGAGGGAAATCTAAACAGTGACATATTAGTCGATGTTTTATAATGTGCCATATCAAAAACAAAGTTATTGTCATTTATGACACGGCAGCTGTGCTATTATTTAGATACATTGACCTCCGAGATGACACCCTGAGTAAAAAATTAGCTCAGCTGAAGGCTGTAAAAGAAGAAACATAAGCAACTGAGCTCCCAAGTAGTGTGTGTGTGTGTGTGTGTGTGTGTGTGTGTGTGGGGGGGGGGGGGGGGTGCTAATGTTATCAAGGGGTCCCAGTGTCTGAACGAAGCTCCTGGTTACAGTAACCAAGCTTCTCAGTAAACCGATCCCAGAGCTGCGCGACTGACGCGTGCAGTGGGAGTCCGCGAGCGAGCCCGTAGCGTGTCGGACATCTGAACCGCCTTCAGATCAGATCGGCGACGGACGCGCTCGCACAGCGTTTCGCGCAGCGGTCGCCGGACGCGTCTCACCTGAGCTGCCCCGGAGTTTGGTAAGTCGCGTTCTTCTCGTCTCCACGCCGTCGACCCCGAAACAAGACGTGAGGCAAATGTAGCAAATACATTTTAATATTCCAGCACTTTGTTTTCTGAAGTCGAACGACGCAGACATTGTTTATCCAGCTCCGTGTTGTTTCTGAAGCCTCCTGACTCCCTGTTCTAGTAGGAATTATTGTTTCGTAACGTGTGTTGTTTTATTGGCGAGACGTGTCATTTTCCAGCTGTCGTAATTTCAAGAAGCTGGAAATGTTCTTATGTTTGGCAGATGTGTTATTCACTATTTAATAGGGTTTTAATTGATCGTTTAAAAGCCCAATATTCAGCAAAAACCAGAGTAAAAATATGAAATATATATATGTAAAGAATTAGATATGAATTAAAAACTATACCCACAATACACGTGTGGTTGTTTTGTGACAATATATTGCAAAGTTTATTAAATATACACACATTAATGAGATTGAGCAGCGGGACAGTGTTAGGATGCACAGGAAATAAAAGTTATTTCACCACATTTTGGTTGTTCGTGTGTGATTCAGTATGTAATGGCCAATTATGTGCCTCTTCAATTCTGCCTGCACAGCCTTCCCCTGCCTGTAACACTTGTAGTGTATCTACAGCGGCCCCTGTTTTGTCTGTCCTTCAGTGTAGGAATGGAGAGACAGGCGCTGAAGCGGGCCAGGGAGGCCTTCCTAAACGGCCGGACTCGACCTCTGGAGTTCAGGCTGCAGCAGCTTCAAGCCCTGCAGAGGATGATCACAGAGAAAGAGACCGAGATTTCCACCGCTCTCAAACAGGACATCAATAGGGTAGGTGGGAGCGCAGACACCCACGCATAAAATTTACATGTTGGTGGCCATTTACTTTGTCTAACTGACTGAATGGTGGGTTTCCCGCAGAGCCAGTATGACACACCGCTCCTGGAGCTGATTGGCATCGAGAATGAGATCAAGCTGGCGATAGAGAAACTGGCAGAGTGGGCAGCTCCACGGCATGTGGAGAAGAACATCCTCACTATATCAGATGAGGTTTATATTCAGCCAGAGCCTCTGGGAGTGGTGCTCATTATCGGAGCCTGGAACTACCCCTGGTCCCTCACTCTCCTGCCCCTGGTTGGGGCTATTGCTGCAGGTAGGGAACCTCTCTGTGTCCAGTCCCTGAATTCCTGCCTATTGTATAATATTTAGCGACATAGACCTCAGCACAGAAATTTGTTTTAAAGGCCCTGCAAAGCTGCACCATGTTTTCAGTTATTCCCGATGAGACCTCTGCTCAGGTTGAATAGTTTACTTGAATTCTGATGGGGATTGTGTGAGGTTATCAAACATGCAACAATACTAACAGAAAAGTGATGGATAACTCATCCAATCACAGTCTGCACACATCCACACAGTCCTGAGAAGAGGGGCTTATGCAGGTCCCAGTGTTTCCAGAGATATCAGGTATTGTACCTCCAGTGAAATGGGGAACATATGTGTCAAAACATGGGCATTTAACTTTAATTTAATGATGAGGCTTCATGGAGGTTTCAGTAAAGTGCCTTTTTTTTCTTTCTCTCCTTTTTTGAATATAAAAAGACATTTTATAACTGACTGCAGGCAGACATGCAGAACACAGCTTTATTGCACCTTTTAGTTTATTGTTGTGGTTTTACAGCCTGCAGCTTGTGTATACAGTGAGCAACTAGCAGGTGGAGAAGTAGTGGAGAATTTAGCAGCTAAAGAGCCCTGTGTTCCCCTCAGATGTTGGTAGAAACTAAAATAGACCAAAAATACTTTCCATGTAGCAGAAAGCATGACTTTAAATGCACGGTAACATCTGCTGGATGTTTCCACAGGCAACGGCACATTATTAGGAGAACATTGTAGTGATTTGACTCAAGATGGACCTTAAGCTAGTGCTGTCCTCTAAGTTCACAAAGTCAGGGGAAATTCAGTCCATGTTTGAAATCATTTCAGGCACTCTTGATTTACATTGGTGAGTATGTGCACAGATGAACAGATAATGCCATTTTCACTCTTTTATCTGCAAATAACATATTGCATACAGCCATAATGTGAGATAACAGTTATCTCCTGCTAATAGAAATATCAATTTATGACTTCAAATATGCATCTTGGTCAAACTTATATTTTGCAACCATATAAAGTAAGTGTAGGAAAAATTGCGAGAGAAACATTGTGCTGTGAACTTCTACAACCCACCTCCGGCCCTGCATTCTCAGCCTCTGCTGGTCTGCTCTGCGTCACTCAGTGATCTCACCCCATTCACAGGAACCCGTGTTCTTTGTGTGTGTGTGTGTGTGTGTGTGTGTGTGTGTGTGTGTGCAGGCAACGCAGCTGTGGTGAAGCCGTCAGAGCTCAGCGAGTATTCTTCCCTCCTCCTCCGGGCGCTGCTGCCTCGCTATCTGGATAAGGTCTGAACTCCAGCTTCTATTGTTGAGGGAATAATGTGCTGTGAGCTGTAGTAATGTCAAAGCCCTGTGCCAGCACAATACAGTATTTCACTGAACAGCACTAAAGGCCAAGTGGCTGCTGTGTGAGGGGACACTGCTGTGAGGGGATAAGATACCACCCCTTGCAGGTGACTCTTTGTCTGTATTTTATTCTCTGTCTTTTACTTTATAAGTGTATTAGTATGATTAAATGAGAAGGATTTTTTTCTTTTCCACCAAAGTCTGGAGTTTGGGATTTCCATAATCATTCATTTATATTCTAATTCAGCAGAGAAAGACTATACAGGCATGGACTTGGTAATGCTTTGCACAACACTCACCCAGAAAGTGCTAGTTTTTGGGACCTGTCAGATACATCAGAATGGAGATACAGACTAACTGAACAACTTTTACCTGCCGTTTATTTTCAGGACCTGTACCCGGTAGTAACAGGTGGAGTGTCAGAAACCCAGGAGCTGCTGAGGCTGAGGTTTGACCATGTCTTCTACACGGGAAGCGGCACTGTTGGCAAAGTGGTGATGGAGGCCGCGGCTCGCCACCTCACCCCAGTGACCCTGGAACTGGGAGGGAAGAGTCCCTGTTACATCGACAAGAAATGCGACGTCAGAGTCGCTTGCCGGTAACGAGCTCATCAGAGCAGTCAAATAAATCGGATGGGGCACTAACGACATGTCGTTGCCTGTTGTTTAGGCAGTTTTGGCCTCATGCTTTGTGCTCAATATGCAGGACTACGTACGGTGCCCGAGAGGCAGCGCCTTTACCTGCTATAGGTGCTATGTCTGCAGTCCTGCATGTCAAGCATTAGCATGAAGTCCACCAGCACTGGTTTAATAGGGTAGAACACCCAGACCAGTGGTACGATACTTCAGCTTCATCTGCCGTCTTTTTGTGCAGCTCCACATATAATGTGACCTGCTCTAAAACATCCACACTGCACTTAAAGTACAAATTGAAGTTATCAGCACATGTTGATTTGCCATACCTGGTATGTGTACAGTCGTATCACTTGGGGAAAGTTTGTCAACTGCGGTCAGACATGCCTCGCTCCAGACTACATCCTGTGTGAACCCTGCATCCAGGGCCAAGTGGTGGAATGCATCCGACAAACTCTGCTGGTAAATGTTTGAACTCCGAATGGCTCCTGCCGGATATGTTGATGTTAATGACATTCTGCGGTCTGGCCTTTCATCGAGACCTTTTAATCCATCCCAGGAATTTTATGGCGCTGACCCTAAATGCTCACCCGACTACGGCCGAATCATCAACCAGCGTCACTTTAACAGGGTCATGGGTCTGATGGAGGGTTACACTCCTGTGGTGGGAGGCCAGAGTGATGCCTCACAGTGCTACATTGGTAGGAAGACATATTTTTTTCAACTCAGTTCAGATCATACAACAGTACAGCAATATCTTCTCTACAATCTACATTATTGTTTCATGAACGTTGTTGCCGCACTCAAAGCCCCGACAGTGCTGAAGGATGTGCCCCCCCACTCCAGACTGATGCAGGAGGAGATCTTTGGCCCTCTGCTACCCATCGTCACTGTGAGTGACATGGACGATGCCATTCGCTTCGTCAATGAGAGAGAGAAACCTCTGGCCCTGTACATCTTCTGCGCTGACAAGAAGGTGAGATGAAGCAGCAGAAAAACTGAATTAAAAAACTTTTTTAATGTAGTTTAATAGAACTTTTCTTCCTTTCCCTTCCCTCCTCCCCTCAAAGGCTGTTAAAAGGATGATTGAAGAGACCACGAGCGGAGGGGTCACAGTCAATGATGTAATGATGCACTACACACTCAGCTCTCTCCCATTTGGTGGTGTTGGTAAGACTTACTCAAAGTGAACCATTGTCTGTGTTGACTTGGATGGACTGCATCTTACAAATTTACTAAATGGGAAAGCCTCAAATGTGAAAAGATGAAATACAAATATGGCTGTGGACAAGATCAACTAACATCACCGTGTAAAATACAGTTTCCTCATTTAGAGGGACTTGAAAATGCCAATGATATTTGAAAACACATGGCCTGTTTGTGCCTCCTCCAGGTCAGAGTGGTATGGGCCGCTACCATGGCAGACACACCTTTGACCAGCTAAGCCACCAGAGGGCGTGCCTGGTCCGGTCTCTGGGCATGGAGAGCGTTAACCTGGCTCGGTACCCTCCTCAGGACCGCCGGCGGGCGCGACGAGCGCGGACGGCCCTCAGGTCACCCCTGATCGACATGTCCAAGAGGACGTTCATCTGGGCTGTCTTTGCCACAATCATCGGCCTTGGGTTGTTCATCACCCTCTTGGTCATCCTGCTCATCGCTGCTGGCCTCAACTGTACCTGCTGGTACTGGAGAGGCTTTTATAACTAGAGACGCTGCAACTTCCCCATCTTTGTATCTGAACACATACTGTTTTACACTTAGATATTTTAAAGTGAAAAAAGAGGATAACCCTTAGATCTAACTTTTATTTTCTTTCTTATTTTGTATCAGACAACGTCCTTGAGACAAACTTGGTTAAATACTGTACAAAAAAATGGAAATACGAGTATAAATATGCTCCACATCATCTCATTACAGTATTCAGAGGATTGTGTATGTGTTTTTGCTTTTTTTGTTGCAAAATAAAATGATTTGTGAATTCTGGCTCTTAATTTTTTTTAATTGACCGTTTCTTCCTCATGGACAGTAGATGGCAGCAGAGACCCAAAAAACAGTGTTAAGGGGCCATATCAACAGATCAAGGATAGAGCAGAACAAATAATGTTTATGTTACTCATGTTCATATTTAATGGCTTTTATTTAGTTTATTCAATTCAGTTATAATAGTGTAGTGCCAAATCAAAACATACAGTATCTCAGGGCACTTTACAGAGTAAGGACAGAGAGAGAATCTCAACAGTTGTACAATGAAACTGAGAGAAGATGCAATTGCAATTTCATCCTGTGCAGTCAAAGACAGAAGTCTAAAGCTGGTTCTGTTCAGTGTGAAAGATCTGCTGACTATACCCTCCCAAACATTATAACGCATTTTGACAAATGTGTTGCACTCCGGCATATCGCACTTTGAGGCATTCAGTTTGTGCTCTTTTGAGTCACTGAAGCTCGTGTCCAATTAGCATTGCACTCTCCCTGCTCCTCTGAGACGTTCTGCTAAGCTCTACACTGACAGTTTTATCACTTAATAGGTATGAGGATATCCTGGCCTGCAACTTGTAAACTGCTAAAGGAAACAGCTGCCATTCCAGCCCCAAGTTTCAGCTCTAACAGGCTCACTTCTTCTTAGCCCCCGGAGGCCCAGATTTAGACTGTTGCATAACTACACTAAATTCATGTTGACTTGGCCTGGAGATTAAATCAGTCAGAGATGTCAGTCAAAGACCTCCACAGGAAAACAATGCGCTGTTGGCCTCTACATTTACAGTTTTACTTTTGGGGGTGGATTTAAACGTCCAATCATTAAAGATCTGCTCTATCTGACACCACAAAGGGACTGTAAGAAGTTAGCCTGCATCATTACCCCACTTGCAGTCATTCCTGACTGAATGTGCTCTAATTAACTGGCTACATGAACAACACTAATTTGTGTCAATTAGGGGCCTCCACAACGGAAAGCAGATTAGCACTGTCAGTGCTGCTGCAGTTCTTACAGGTTCCTGAACATCAGGAAAGGTCACAGATCTCCGATCAGTCCTCTGTTGTTATAGGGTGCATCTCCTCAGCCTTGGGTGGATGTCGCTTATGTTTTCAGAGCATCATTTTGAGAGGTGCTCCACAATCACCATGTAGCTCATATTCATTTTCTCATCCACATGATGCCACATGCAGTGATTCATTTGCTGGTGGCTGGATGTGTTTGATTACTGGTGTTGCAACATCTAACACTTATATCTGTAGGCACAGTGTCTAAGCTGAAAAGAACAACAGAATGGATGCTAGAGAAGAGCTGCATTTGATCTAAAAATGGACTGCTGTCATTTCAGTACAGTAAAACTCACTGTTATTGAAGTAAAGAATTTATATGCTATTTCTAGGCACTAATGTGAAGAGTCACACAATTTCACAAGGTGTGAATTTCTGCTGAGATTTCAACAAGTGGCCTCATCTCAGTTTCCTCAATTTTGTTTAGTTTGTGTTGGACTGACATTTCAGGTGTTTTAGGGTATATATACAGTTTTAAGATTTCATTTTCATAGTTAAAAAAATTAAATCTCCCTTGTGGTTTCAATAACTTTCCTTAAACCTGATAGATTTTCCTTCCCAGCAATTCCAGAACCTTCTAGTTGATTGCTTTGGATGTCACAGTAAAACATTTGGATTATTATGAAAACATGTCTGGTTCTTCTTTCAGTAATGAATCTGCATGCTTAAAAAACCAAACAAATATCCAAGGTTTTTGAGCCAGTATTTCCTGCAGTGCAATGCCCCAGGTGGCAGGGTTGCTCCTTTTCACCATTCTTCCCATATTGCCTCACCACATGAATGTGATTTAAAAAAACAAAATAAATAGTGTTTATTTTTACAATGGACTATGGTGGAAAATGGAGAGGCTCAGTATGATGACTAACCGGAATGGCTTCTGCTGTCTACTGTCTTGTTTCTCTATTGACCCCGATGCCCTGTGTTCATCAATAGGCCTAATGGCTCATTCAGGGACATGCATGACAAACCCCTGGAGCAGGGGTGGAAAATGTAGGTGACACAGTGATCACTGAGGAATTAACATGAAGGTAGCATTTTAATAGAGCAGCTTGTCAAAGTGGTGCTAATTTTAACTACTATACTTTCCTACAGAGTAATTTGATTTCAATCAATGAATTTATGATAGATTGTCAGTTTACTTCTCTACATTGATACTGTATATCAGTGTCTCCTGAGAGTGTTAGTCTTTACTGAATAAATAATTATATTTCCATCAAACCGTAAGACCATATATTCATACAAATGCCACTCAGGTTGCCCTTAGGATATGAATTCCTCCAAAGTGCATTTAAAACATAAAAATACCACACTGCCTACAATGTGTGGAACACCTGTGGATTAATACTGGATACTTGAGTTTCATACAGGCGCTGTGCATGTGACAGGCTGACCAATCAGTGAAGCAGGTGCAGCTGTGAGATCCACACATGTGGAGTGAGATTTAGCTAATTAGGTGGAAGCAGGAGTCAGTTCCCTTGTCTGCCTCAGTGGTCATGCTTAAGAAAGCTGCATAGGGAAGTGTCTCTTTTCAACAATGGCATTCAGGGCGCATATTGTTGCGTTTGGCTTTGTGCTTGCATGTGTCAGGCTTAGTGATGCTCAATTTTCCGGGTGGAGAGTGCCAACCCACTCGGGGGTCGAAGTGCAGAATCCTGCAGAGTTGGAGCCAGTGCAGCAACCTGAGATAAAGCGCTCTAAGGTTTCTGTTCAACACGCCAAGGGGCTCCAGGTGAAGCAGAGCCAGCCAACGGTCGAACCGCTCTCCTGGAGGTTTCCGCCAGAGCCGGTGGAGCCGGTGCCCAAGCTTGCTGAGAACTTTGAATTGAGGCAGCCAGTGATGACCGACCGCGTTGCTGTGAGGTGTGGGGAAAGTAAGGTCCAGGTGGAAGTGAGTCAGGACCTGCTAGGCCTTGGCGAGCTGATAAAGCCAGAGCAAATGACACTTGGTGGTTGTTCAGCCACTGAGACTGACCACTTGGCTCAAGTGCTTGTCTTTGAATCTGAGCTGCATGGCTGTGGGAGCACACTTGTGGTATGAGTTTTGTTGTTTTTTTGTGTAATGCATTCACATTGCATGTTTAGACAATGTCAGTTTTTAAAACAATTTTCCTTATTCCCTAGATGACAGAGACATCCTTCATTTATGCATTTACACTGGTCTACACCCCCAAAGTGTTTAGCAGAATTGGCATCATAAGGAGCCAGCCGGCTGTCATCGGAGTGGAGTGCCACTACCCAAGATGAATTGAAATCTGGATCAGCCTGGAAAGACCCACTTCAGTTTGCTGTAGTACACTGAAGTAATCACCTTTTATGTTTAATGGCAAAGTACAATAAATTTGTTTACACCTCAAAACTGGTTTTAACTCATTTTTAACCACTATGCCACATTTATTTGCGATGGAGGCGCAGGGTTATTGATAGTATTTTTCAGTCATTTTTCCCCATACCAATTTGTGCTTTCCCTGACCTAAAACCTACCATATGCATTTTCAGTGTTCCTGTCCACGTGGTAAAGGTATATCCAATATTGACTCTTCTTTCAGCTCCGATTTCGGCAGCAGAGGTTAACATACATGTCTCAGTCAACCATGAGGGAAGTGTGATTGTTTCTATTTGGTAATCAACAAGCATTTATGTGTAAGAAATGAGGTTACAGAAACTGTGCCTCTGAGAAGAACTTCTCAAAACTGATTGGCATCTTGCGTGAAGATCCACTTGGTGTTGCTAATTGTATGTTACCATAGGAGCTCATATTCATGGCCCAAGGTCAGACAAACTAGAAGTTCCAGGGATTTTGCATGAAGACAAATTCAACAGCTGCCCCCATAATAATCACAGCAGCATTTACCAACAATTGTTCAGTTAACTTGTTGATCCTCCTGTAATTTAAATGCCATCCAGTGTGGTGTCCTCTTGACTTTTGTGAGAAAATGGAGGAAGTCAAGAATGTTTTTGCTTATCTGATAGACAGGAACATATTGTCCCATATAAGCCTTTTTTTTGGAAAGCAAAATATTGATGGTGAAAAAGAATCCACCAGAGGAGCAAGAGCTCATAAAATGGCTGCTGTAAGTTACAAGTAGTCATTCAGAAAGATTATCTTCTGACCCCACATTGTGCCATTGCTATAGTGTGAGCCACTGGCTGTAGTATGCTGAATTCAGACACAACCACCTTTCTGTTTCTCATCTGTCTCAGGCTGATGCTCTATGATACTGTTGGTGTGGACAATCCCACAGTCAGTTCTGGCACCAGACCTTTATGGAAAGCCTTCTCCCTAACTGAAGACAGTAAATACTATGATCCATAGAGAAATGATGATAACAGTAGTGTTTTTTCTTCTAAGTGAGCCAAGATGTGATTGTAACTTATATGGTATTTATCCTTCTCAGTTCTTCCTGGAACATTCCCTGTTCTCAGCCTACTATTGCTTTGTTGTTATAGGAAGTCAGACTTTATCAAACTGTTTCATGTCTGAACATTTCGTCCTTGCTGAAACCCATGTTGTTGACAAAACTTGTCACGGCAACATACTGTATCTTTGCTTTGTGTTGCATGTAAGATTTTCATGTGTTTTTCCTGGAAACTTTACACTGTAAACTATTCAGCAGCTGTTTTGTTTCATGCTTTCGCTGCTGAGAATATCAATTTTCCTCAGTTGTAATATTGGAGAGCTTCACAGTTATTACCTGGGCCAAGGAGGTTGTGTTTTCACCCATGTCGGTTTGCCTATATTTTCCAGCTGGATCCTGCAAAATGTACTGAACTGATTTGCACCAAACATGGTGGAGCGAAGAATCCATGGTCAGGATCCAGGAAAATTTTGTACCACTTCATGCACTGATGGTAACAATGTCGGGGCCCTTTTTATGCATATGTACAGTACACAGAAAAGCCTGCTATTTTGTATGTAAGTAGCTACTGCCGAAACTTTCACCAGAAAACCATGTACTCTTTATACAGCATGAGGTGTACTGAGGTATTTACTGCTGCTATATGGCTGTTATCAGACCACTTCATATAGTGGTTAGAGATTAATTTTAAACCCCATCAATATACACTCATTAGCCCATAATGACAGTGAAGTACATATAGAAATTTTTGCTGAGTGATATGAAGCGTTGTGATGCTGGGGATAGGACACAGAGAGCAAATTTGGTCTTAAACAGTTAAACATGGTTGCTATGTTTAAGCGTGAAGCGTGAGTTGAGAAGATCAACACCATATACAGTGTAAGTGAATGCAACTTTGAATGCAGAAAAACTGGCAATTCAAAAAATCTACAGAAGTAACTGGGACATTGCCATTCTTCATGCTTTGAGCATCACAAACCAAATGTCAGTCACTTCCACTGTGCTAAGGCAGCAGCATAAATCAGCAATAGTGGGTGTATCGGAATCTGGGTATATGAAACCATCAATGTGTGTACATGGCCAGATGTGGTTAGAGCTAAGTAAATTTGGTTGTATTGGAAAATTTCTTTTAACTTTCATGGCCTGAAAGTAACAAACAAGCCTTTCTAAAAAAAAATGAAGCATTACTCAACAGTAAAACTATGCAGCCATGACTTTGACAGGCCACCTCACATGATTCGGTCAGCACTGGGTACAATTTTGATTTGACAATTCTGCCTATATGTTTGTGTGTGTATTCACAGCTGTTGTTGGAATACAGGATAGCTATCACATCAGTTAACGTAACGGATTGTTTGTAAAGCCCCCATTCAAATGTGCCACGTATGCGCTGGACATGAATTTCAGCCTGGTGTATTGACTGGTTTGGACGTTCAACCATTGTTGACCATCTGTCAAGGCAATAAGTCATTATGAGTTACGTAGACTGATGGCGCCTCTGTTAGTCATCTGTACTCATTAGTGCATTGATTTGCTCAGATTAAGGTTGTTAGGCAAACAGCATAACATCCATGATTTCCTGAAGCAGGAATTTCCCATGTTTCCATTAGCTGCTGTGATGTCAGTCAGTATCAATGTAAATACATTTGTAATTTTGCATTTTTTTAGGTTGGCTTCTCACAGACACTCAGCAGAGATAGCCCATTATGATTTTAAGAATCTGGGGAAGTTTAAGAAGGAGTACATTTTTATAGCACATCATACTTTTTGATGGCAGTATATATTTATACTTGATGAGTCATATAAGTCAGTATATTAGGCTGTACCTAATGGATTGTTTTGGGAAACATGTAAATACATTATTTACAAAGTTCATTCTTGGCGATATTTGAAACAGTTTAAACCAAAAGCTAGCGTAACGTTATGGTACTCAGTTGTGTTTTTTAAATACCTTTTAGGCTTTTAGGCTAATGCTTCTGTTTGTATGTTTGGCAGTTCATTTAGCTAATAATGTTAACATGCTAACATTAGCATGAGCTCACTCTACAGCCTCACAGGACTGTTAGCATGGCTGTTGAGTCCAGTTATGTTACACTGCTAAGTAACTAACAGAAGCATCTACTGTAGATGATGACAATAGTGCAACACTGACGAGTGCATTGTTGTCATGGCAACCAACCCAACAAGTTCAGACTGTCAGATTTATGATCTCATAATTCTGCTATGATTTCTGCATCGGAGAGTCAGCTGTTGTCTTGTGTGTGGGTTGGGCTGTGTGGGATACTAAAAATATGATTTCTCTGTTATTTTCAGAGGTCTGGCACCTGAAATCAAAACATAGTGTGTTTGTGTGTGTGTGTGTGTGTGTGTGTGTGTAATATTTTGACACACACAGTTACACAGGGTTTGGTACATTTCATACATACAGGTGTATGCCATATGTTCTGCCATCTGAGATGAGAAAATAATCCACAACCATGCCCATAATGGTTGGGCTATAAAAAAGATGTCCAAAACTTTAAATATATAAGTAAATGGTACCACCTGCCAATCATACCTGCCAAGTGAGGGCCACCCACCAAAATTCTTGGACCAGGCAACAAGGGCATAATTGAGGCCAAATGTAACCCTGAAGGAGCTGCAAAACTCTGCAGCAGAAACGGGAATGTCTATCCATAGAACCACTTTAAGCTCTACACTCCATAAAGATGGACTATATGGAAGTGACCAGAAAATTGCTTTAAGGGGAACAAAATAAGAAGGCACATTCACCAAAAGTCATCTGGGAGATTCCCCAAACATGTGGTAATAGATAATCTGATCAGATAGGACTAAAATTTAACTTTTGGGTCATTGAGGAAAACTGCGTCATCTGTGGCACAAACCCAACACCTCTCATCACCCCGAAAATACCATCCCCACAGTGAAGCACGGTGGTGGCAGCATTAAGATGAAGCTGTGGGGGTGTTTTTCACTGGCAGGGATCAGGAGACTGGCTAGAACTGAAGGAATCATTGCTGGCAAGACTTGGACATTTAAATGTCTTGGCATAACCTTAGTGGTACTTGAGTGGGCAGAGTTAGGACATGACTTGTGCTGACTGCAGTTTTGGAGAAGCAGTAGAAGTAGAATATATATAAGATTAACATTCCCTGCCTGTGTGAACACACATGGCAGTATGGGGTTATTTTTGCACCTCCAGCTGTTCGTCATCACTGCACACCCCCAGGCAGTGACTCACACAGCAACACTTCACACTTTATTAATTTCTTTTGTTTGCTGCACTCCAAGCCTTTGTGAGCCTACAGAAGGTTCACTTCTTAGTGTGCTGGTCTGCGCACAGCACTGAATCACGTGTTATCATATTTTGCCAGCTCTCTGTCTCTCTGTCTCCTGCTTCACTTATTTCCTGTCGGGCAACAGTTATGACAGTTAACAAAGCCTCTGCATGGTTTGTAATCCCTTGCTGTTTCTCTTTCTCGACAGGAGTTCAGTCAAAGTTCGAGGTGTGAAGAGGACAAACGTCTCTCCACACTGCTCATCACATTTTTTCCAGTCTTACAGTATCTCCTGTTCTAAAAATATGTGTATTTGAGCAGAGTTTAGTGAGACTGTGAGGCTGAGTTTCACCAGTGTGTTTATGTTTCAACATGTTGGAACCTGTGTGCCAGCCATGTATGCTTTGCTTTGCTGTGTGGCAGGGTAATGGAAAGATTCACAGTTTGGAAGGGACTGCAACGTCATAACTGCAGCTCTCACTCACTCTTCATACAGCTGTTTGTAGTATTTGATGTTTCTTGTTTCACCTTCCTCAAAGTTAATTTTAAAGAGTCTGAAGGAAGTCGAAAAGGCAAGTGAGCCAGCATGCTTAGTTGAACCTACAGGGTTTGTCATAGTTGATTGGGCAAATGACTGAGCTGTTGTCAGTGCATGTCCGGCTGGATTATGGGAGGCCTGAGCTCTGGGGTTTGTGATGGAGGTTGAGGGGAATGTTCACTGAGGATGATAGGAAGACAACCCCATGTAAATTCTCATAATGGCCATAGTGGTAACTGATTCAGGTTTACAAGGCTTCTATTTTTTGGACTTAATAACTCAAATTCTGATTTTGAAGTCATATTAGGTGGTGAAAATGTCGCCAGTGTGCATCTCTGATCCCTAATACCAAGCGTGACCACTACACCTAAATCACCTTACAGCACTGTGCTGGGGGCTTGAACCCACAGCCTTGTATGCATTCTCATTGAATATGCTACAAATCCAGGCTTTAACATATCATTCTGTCACAGAAATGATGTTAGCTAAAGCCACAAGACTTGATGATGAAGAAGTCTAATTTGTCTTGTGAGGATGCCAGGACATGGACAAGGATGTTAAAAACAACTCTGACTCTGACTTAAAATACATAAAAAATAAATCTGAAGTCTACTGCATAGTTAAAAAGTAACTACTGAAGAAAATGTCCCAGCAGCAGTCACAACTTCCTCACTTCTAACATCCATCAGTCTGGCTATCAGTTACTGCAGTGTCATCTGAAGACGTGATTACTCTTGGCCCTACCAAACTTAATGTGCATGTCTGGATGACATTTTCGACTTTCTAAAGCTCTCCCCCATCTCTGAAAGTCGACTTTGAGGCAGAATCTCTGACATGGCACAATCAGAAGGTCCTTATTGGAGGAGTCTATAGTCCTGATTGAGCTCAAGTTTCACCAATGAAGCACCAGACGGGGCCAGAGCTCCCCAGGGCATTACCAAAGTGGGAAGGAAATACAATAAAGTGTCAAAGCCACTTAAAGTATAAATGCATTAGGTCCAGCTCCCGCGTTGCTAGCTTATTTGCAGCAGAATGATTCGAGGAGAGTTGATGCCAGTCATTTTGCATAATGTAAAAATGTAAGCATTTTCTGTCTGGGTCAACATAGTGGACATAAATTCTGGTGCATCAGACTCCACCCTGCCCATTACGGCCATTAATTCAGCTCTCTGTGGAAGGTCCAAGACACAGAAAAAATGAGTGATGTTTTAATGGAGTATGATTCAGCAATGCGCTTCATCACTCCCATCAGCCATTAGCCATTACTGTAACATTTTAAAATTTCAACACTTAAGTGTTCATACAAGCACGTCATAAATGACAGGCAAATGAAATAAACATAAATAAGAGCTACTGGCTTCCAGCATTACTCTTAAATGACAGTGGATCATTGGCTTGGTTGTATACTGGCTCAGACTGAAGTAATGTTTATCTGCTGAGAAATGACTTGACTTGACTGTAATCCCTGATCTGTTGATACATTTTGGCATCAAGTCTTCAGAGTCAGAATAACACTTTGTTAACCTAAGTACACAGCAAAACAGCAAAACGACAGCAATAAAATACAGAAATGAGATTAGAAAGCTCAAGAAGATATCAAGAAATCATTTTTAAACAATTGATAATTGTATTACTAATAATCATTACAGTACAACTAGTTGTAGTTGTGGTTTAGTGAGTAAGGTTCTGTGCGATGGTTAACAGTGTGCAGAGATATTGGTTATGATGTCATTTAGGTCCACTGCCCTGACGTCACAGTTTTACAAAACATTAACATGATGTTATAAAAAAAAGACTGAAAAGTAAGTAAGTCAACCATCGCACTACGTTTGTTGGGTAGGAAAACGATCCTGATGCAGGAATAAGTGAACTTAACTGGTGCGGTTATTGAACTAAAACAATGAGTCAAAAGACACTAAAAAGCTCGGAGAACTGATAGATACAGTATATCCTTTTATTGTCATTTTACATCGGTATACAACAAATTCTGTTTGGCAGCAATCTGTCACACTTAGCAGGTTCAATATTATAGATAATATTTCAAGTTTGTTTGTTCTTGCTAATGTCATTTCACCCTCCTCTGCCATGAGGCTCACATTTGTCCTGTTTATGTATTTGACCTGACGGAAGCAGAAGATATTGGCTCAGCAGTGATGGTCATTCCCTGAAATATGAACGTGCATCATTATGAAATAATAATGCTGGCAGTGGCAGGCCCGCTCAGTTTTACGCAGAGGACGAATTAAAAGTCTCCATCAATCACATTAACATCCTGCTTCCTGGAGTCCTCACTGCTCTGTCAAGGGCAACTTTAGTTCAAATCATTCCTTCCACAACAGCAGAAGAAGCTCATGAGGACTATGAATAACCAATGTGCTCCCTTAGAAACAGACAGTTTCCCAAAACTCTTCCTTCCAGGTAAATTTAAAACGTAGTGGCAAGAAAAAGTATGTGCAACCCTTGGAATAATCTGGTTTTCTGTATTAGTGGGTCATATAATATGATTTCATCTCGTATGAACAAAAAGTTTTATACACATAGTGTTCTAATCTTCCTCCTGCCAAGTCTGCTGAAAGGACAAGTGGTATTTTTTACTTGTTTTATAATTGATATGCTAACAGTGTTGCCTTTTTTAGACTTGGTACAGCCTGAAAGACAGATAGTTTTACTTTCTACCACAATAACCAAAGGATGGTTGTAAACTGGCTGAATTTGCACAATCCACTTCTATATCTGCAGAGGGCTGGGCACACGCTAATGTTTGTTGTGCTGCAGCTGCTTTTTAAGTTTAAAAGCTTTGTGGAAGTGCACAGAGACTTGATACCCAACACTGAGACAGAAGAGCTCATGTGTGACGCAGGGTTAATGAATGACAGACACATTAGAGGAAACTGCTCCCTTATCACAGCAAGTTAGAGGAATAACGCTACCATGGGCTGACAGGCTAATAAGAAGAAACATTAGAGTGCCTTTTCCAGTGACGGTCATTTCTTGTGAATTTCTTGAGAGAGGCTCAGAGCTCAGAGTTCTTCTAACAACATCAGCTTAAGTAATGCAAGAAAGAAGCAGACTGACTCTGTGGTGTTTTCTCAAACAGTTATTAAAAGCGCCAAGTGACTTATGTGTAGCTATAGGAGTCCTGAGTAAAAATATACAATATACAATTGGACCTAATAGGTAACATTAAAAAGACCTGCAGTTTAACACAGGATGAGGATAGTATCTCAGCTGCTCTGTTGTTCCATAAACACTATGTAACGCGATTGACATTGACCTTAGTCAATGCACAGTGATAATAAGAAGTCGTCCATCAAAGATATGAAAAGCAGTTAATACTGTGCTTAAGAGTTCAGAGAGAAGATGGTGCTGCTGTTGTTGCATCAGCCACAGTTAATATTTCTCATCAATTATGCACCATGAGGGGCTGCTTGACAAACAGTTCCAACCATACAGTGGACAATCAAAGTGTGTGAAATGTGTGTGTGTGTGTGTGTGTGTGTGTGTATGTATGTGTATGTGTGTGTTAGCACAAATTGCTCAGCTTCACATAACTTTGAAAAAATACCAAAAGTGTGTGACTTTGACACACAGATGAGAGATGAGGCCTTCATTGGCTTCAAATGAAAAAACTCTCAGAATGTTTAACAGTCAACATGTAACGTAACACAATGTAACACATATCTTCCACACTTCCATGACTTCGGTGCACACAAAACAGACACCTTGAAAGTGACCCAGTGTGAGTGTGTTTGCTTTTATCCTCATTTTTATGATTCATTGCACTGAGACTGCAAAGACACATGAGACACAGAGAGATCAGGGAGGCAGAGTGACATATTTAGAAGGAGACTGAAATGGGGCTTTTTGTCCCACATTCATGTTTTAGGGCTATTTTTTTCAAGCATTCCCAAGAATTATATGATTATTTTATTTGGACAAAAAGCAGTTTTATGTGCACTTCAGCAAAACCATATTGAAATCATATAGCTTGTCAGGACCCAAAGCAAAATCCACTGACTTGGGCCTAAATTACGACTTTTTGTGTCCCAGCTGACTGAGAATTGAAGTCATGCCGATTGAATCTCTTTGGCTGTGGTCTAAAAGTAAAAAAAAAAATCCTTTCCTAACCACGCTTCTTTTAGTTCGATGGAAAACATCATGAGGTCGAAGAAAGATGCGAAGGAAGGGAAAAGACAACCACACGTACGCTAGGCTACATAACTATCCAAATGCGGATGTTACTGACTGCAAAAGTCCCATAAGGAATTGTGGGAAAACATTATCTCCTTTCCTTTTGTGAAGGATGGTCCAGTTTACCCAGTGATAAAGGAGACAAGATAGGAAGCACTGAAGCAGTTTTCCTCAGTATTTCGTGAACTTGACCGGCTCTTATCATGGCAGCTTAGATACTTCTGGCTCATTTCACTCAGTTAAGGAACCTTCCTATGCAAAGCAAAACAAAACAAAACACCTTCAATCCACAGCCTTTGTGTTCCTCTGCCATCACTTGGATGGCAAGTGGCTTGGTGACATGAACAGCTTTTGCATAGTATGCATGATGCAAGTTCACCTTGTTAAGACTTTGAAAATGTGGATTTCTAGGCCAAGAGCTCCTTCTCCTACTCATTTTTCAGCTTCCTCTGCTGGCAGGGGTTGAAAAGCTGTTGATTAATCAGTGCACATGCACTGATGCTAATTGGGAAACAGCTGGAGGGAGCTGGTTGTTTGAGACAGAAAAGCCTCAGAGGCTCTGAAGGAAAGAAGCACAACTAGACATGCTACATTGGCCAAACTACTCAGTCTGTACATTGCCTTTTTTTCTTTCTTTGGAACTTCCACAAGTCAAACCATCATTGACTGTTATAGGAAATAGAAAGCAGTGGGGTTTTTTTCTCCCAAAGATTTTTTGTGCGTTAAAAAGAAGGATATCAAGAGAGAAGAAGGCCTAGTACAAGTACAAATAGCAATTGCATTTGTGCACAGTAATGAGCATGGGAAATGTCTGTCTACATAAGAGGTGTCTCAGGATTTAGGAAAATTCACTTTTTTTGTTGATAAAGATATTACCCTAACAACAGTTATTGACGATTATTAACTAATTAACTAGTGGCTAAATAGCTGTTATTACTCAATCTTAAATGTCCTTTGCGCCACACTGTTGTTTTATCAAACACCAAAGTGTTAATTCACTTAAATGTAATGATATTGGAATGTTTGTAAAGATATGTAAAGATATATGATTTGTCCACATTTTAAAAAATTATCAGCAAAGCTTACTGTACATAATGTTGTTTCTAGTGGTACCCCCCAAAAAAAAAAAAAAAAGCCAGTGGGAACATGATCTTTAATAAAGCTGTTGAAACTGGTGATACTTCCATGTAGAAGCACAGTGTTTCACATTTCAGCAGCCAGAAATGAATTTCATCAGCTGACATACTATAAATATTCATGGCTTGTAGATGAAAGAGAACTTTTTACTTTTTGATGTTAAGATGAATTTAAGGCCCTTACTGACCAAAGCAGCACAAAACTGTCACACTGTCCAACAATAGACTCAACATGTGTCTTTGTCTTTTTGTGAAATTCAACAATGAGGTTCTTTATATGAATTTTCAATGGTCCTTTGAAGGTCCGTTGCAACTTTGTTTGACTAACAATCAGCCTTGTTTCATTGTTTGTACACTGCATGTTAGCTGGTGTGAGACCCGGCTCTGTATCTGAACTTACAATACAGCTGCGCAGGGGAGAAGTATAGGTTTTAGATTTCTGCTGCATGTGTCATGAAAAGGTACAGTATGTTTTAGTCTGTTCCATTTTTCTCCTCGCTTCAGTAAACAGCTTAAACACACATCGAGATGGTGCTTTGTGAGCAATGAGCTGTAAAATATGTCAACATAAATAACAAATAAATAAATAAAAACACGAGTCATTAGATCCTGATCAGTTCCAGATGCAAAGAAAAAAACACTTTTGCAGTGCTGATACAGTATCTTGGTTTGGCACAACACGATGCTGAATTGACCCACGCTTAAACTATACGAGAGCAGTGCTGAAGTGGAAAACAGGGACATCGCTGAAAAGTCCATTTTAATACTAATTCTTCTTGGCGGGTTCAGATACTGTACGTTTTCTTTTTTCCAACCAATATAAAAACTAATATTATTATTTGAAGGGACATTTGTTTTGCGCCTTTTTTTCTTTGGTGAGCAGACTTAAGTGTGTGGCAATAGAGTAGTTCACTCTGGCTGCAGTAAACTGAGAGAGAGAAAAAAGACGCATTAGACTTGCATTTAGAGCAGTGAAGTGTTGCACGCTCTTTGTTGGATATCTCTGCCAAGAGAATTCTGGACTGCAAAACAGCAAACACTGACACAGATACACTCAGGGTGAGGCCAATAAATTACTCCATCAATAGAGGCTACATTCTTTCAAGAAAACACAGGCTGATCCTCCTCTGAGGTTGCGAAACCTTTGATGAATGCAGCCACTCAATGGGCCCTGTTACCAGCTCCATGATACTGAAACCACTTATCAGATAATCAGACAAAAACATTGGATGAAATATTTTGTGTTCTTCTTGAAGATAAAAGATATACATCAGTTTCCTCTCAAGTGCAGAGATTTGTTTATGTTGTAGCTTGGTGCAAAGACTGGAGGCAGGAAGAAGGTTGCCCGCCCGCTAGCAAAAATGATGAAAATCTTAGTGTCTTTAGTGTCTCTTTACATAAGATGGAGCTATTAAAATGTAAAAAAGACACTGTGGACACAAATAAAAATAACTTGGATGTATTTGGATACTAACTTGATATTTAACAAGATACATTTTGGAGTTCTGTAAGGTTAAATTCATATTTGACAGAGAGAAGAGCAGCTTCCTCGTACTTATGTTTTTGCACCAAGAGAGGGTAAACATATGTCAGCACATTTTCTTTATACTTGATTTGCAGACGTGAAATGTAAATGAATCCTATCATTTCACTGCAGGTTATGTAGCAAACTAATGTCCTTTCTAGCTTAACATGTACATTTTTTTGACTTTTGACATTGACATTTTTCATTTTCAAAACTTTCACAAAGTAAGAGTAAGTCTAAAATTTGACCTAAGGTAATGTTTTGGCCTACCTTTTGTAAGATAGATACTTATGGAACCTTTACATATAAAATTGAATGACATTCATTTTCTCATCTGACTTTGGCTGTTCCTATTAGATATTAACATTTTATCGAAAATTGTTTTGAGCCAAACTACAAACTATGGCTTGCCCTGTTCATTATCACTAGTTTCTGTTTCTGATTTCTTACCTCATCACCTTGACTTTTGCTCCTCCTCCCAGAGGAGATGGCCATTGTTGGACACCACACATTTCCTCTCATTTTCTCATTACTCCCATCCGTTCTCACACTTCTCCATGCCCTTGAGTAAATGTCTCCAGGGAATGCATTGTAGCAGCTTCCATTTTTGCCCTCATCAACCTCTGTAGTGACTTAGAGGATGATGAGTTAGACCACATTGAAAGTGGGGTATCTCAGATTCACATGAGGTAATCAGCAGTGGTGGTTGAATGGCCCCCTATGCTGTCAACATCTCAGAGGACTGCAGTCAGTGCTTATTTTCACAGTGTGCATGGTTACTGCACTGCTACACTGTAAATGAGTCTTGTGGGAAATATGAGTGTTGGCCAAGACATGTTTTCAGATCAAACTACTCCGTATTGTTGCACTCAACACTGAATGACAATTATTTAGCGGCATAAAGGTGTCAACTGACCATTGACCATTCATATATTTGGTCAGGATGGATCAATATATGATTAAATATTTAAATAGATATCAGATATCTAGTAATCGGATATGATAGAGGCTGTTTGGCACTGCTAGGTTCATGTTCCTTTATGTTATTTTGCAGATGTTCTCTAATGTTTAATTACATTTTGAATTACTGTATTTTGTTGTATTTTGTAAATCTAAGATTTTACCCATCTATAATGAATTGATAATCAACATAAAGTTCACAATACTACTGTGACAGAATGAATTTGCCAAGAAATACAGAAGGCTTGTCATTTTGAGGGACAGAATGAAGCACATTCAATCATGCTGATTTACTCGAACCTCATTTAAAAATGTAATTATCAGTATCAGCTCTCAAAAACCCAACACTGTTCAAACCCTGATATTTGATTTCAGTTTTCTCTGCGTCCCCACATATCAGTTCACATGCACTTTTGAACCCTGCTGGAGATACTGAGTGCTGCTCTCTGTTGTCCGTTCACTTTGACTGGAACCAGAGAATCCACAGTAATGGCATCATTGATCACTGGCCATCCTCTCTCTGTCGCTGCCTTCAAAGTCTCCATTGCCAAGAGAAAAATGAGAAAATATGTCTGAAACAGAAAAGGAATCTCTGACTAGGGGAGAAGCTTGATCTGCCCTTCCCATTACCCTCTGAAGCTTGATGTGCTTTTAGTCCTGCTGCGTCAGTGTTTCTCTGACCTTCAGGCAAAGATATCTGTGTGCTTGTTGAGGGGCCTCTGTCTCCTCGAAAAGGCACAGAAGCTGCTTCACTTGCCAATTTAATATCAAAAAGACATCAAATCATTTAACGGACAGACGCAATTCCTACATGGAGAGCTTCTGTACTGTGCATTTATGAATCAATTTTCAGTTGTCTTAAGTACTAGATATACAGTATACATTTCAGTGTGATATTAGTCCAGACATATTCCAGAACATGAAAACTCCTCCTAATAGTATTTGACTCTGACTCTGCCTTTTTTCTGATGTGTGATTATATGTATTGGATGTGATAGAGCAATGCTGATGCAAGTTGTTTAAAAATGGCCATTGTTGATCTGATTTTTGTCGTAAATTAAGATTAACTCTTAAAACAGAGTAAAACAGATTAGGATCTCTGTAGATTGAAGACTAAAACTTTCCTTTCTGTTGGGGAGGAGACAGAAACACCGCAAGACTAATACCTCAATTTGAAGATTACTGCCACAAGTCAGGACATGCAGAAAACAAATACCACTTTTCATCCTGCGTTATCTCCTTTCTTTAATGTCTTCAGTGACATTTATATGTATGCATAACTATGATATATAGCTGGAAAGAACACCTGAGAGTAACCTTAGACATGCAAAGATTCTGTTTTCACCACATGTATACAGCCATCCAGTGCATACATTATGCTAATGTTATGCATGGAAAGGGAAAGGTTTTGATATGTAATAAATATATCTTCTTTAAATGTCAACCAGCCTGAAAAGAAGCAAAAAAAAAACCCCAACCAAAAACAAAAAAATAATCGAAATAATTCATCATCAAGATTATTTAAACGCAATGTAAATTGAGATCACAGAGCAAGCAGGGCCACATTTCCCAGAGTGTTTCCTAGAGTGTATACATACTGTAGCCTACATTATATGTATACTGGCAAAAGCAACCAATATCTGGAATCAGTCACTTTTCTAAAAAGAAGCCTTCCATTCTTCGGTGTCTAAAGGGTACAACACAATATTGCATTAAGACGACTAATCATGTATGCATTATTACTTAATAATAAAATCAATATTTACAGGAGTGATTGTTAAATTGATAACCGCTTACCGAACCCGAATGTACTGTACTTTTAAATCTAATGCGGTTCCGCCCAACACCGTATGGACCAATCAGCAGCTCTGACACACAACACCTCCTGAATCACGAACTAATCACAATTCGTTTTTCATCACCAGCCGAGCAGTAAGTTGTAGCAGTCTGGGTTCCGACCACCTTCAGTCCACCAGAGCAACAAGCCTGTCCTCCATGCGACTGATGCGGTCTGTGTCCACAGGAAATGTCCGGAAAGTGACTCAAGAGGACAGGCAAGCCTGTCCGGACTTTGGTACTGGATTCAGTGGAAGTTTTTTGACCGACGGACCAGAGTCTCCTGCGCCTTATCCACAGCGTTAGGTAGGTCTTTTTTTTTTTTTTTAGCGCAGCTGTGCTGTTGCAATGTCCCCCTCCTCTCCTTCCCTTGCCCAGGACCTGCGACAATTAAACACACGTTTTGGCAAGGAGGGGGCGGCGGGGTGAATAACCGTATTGCGTCGTTTTCTTGCTTTAACGTACCCTCTCTTTCCTTTTTAATGCGTGTTATATAATTGCTAGTGTTTGGCAGGTTAGCCACGAAGGCTGGAAAATGATCACGGCCGATAGAAAACACACACACACACACACACACACACACACACACACACACACACACACACACACATATGAAGCCCCAACAAACGAGTAGATTTAGTCGGCTGTGTATGTTGACAGATACGCACCGTTACGTACCGCCCACGGGGGGGGCTGCGCGCTGAAAAAAGTATCACAAATCTGGACTGGCGGTCGACAAACGCAGCTCGGTTTCACACCTAGAATCGCACAGAAGACATTTTACGAATCTTGAGAGGCTGCCGTTTGACCCAGCCAGCACGAATTTGAGTACGATTCAACTTAAAGCATGTCCTCAGCACTGTTCTTACCAACCTCCCCCCCATCCAATAGGCAGTCCTGGGCGCGGTGTGGAGCTTTTCAAACGGAATGTAAGGCTCAGATTTGCTGTACTAATAATACTTATAGCAGTAATTTATTTAAGGCACCTCTGGCCCAGAGAATAAATTTGTAGACTCGTGCTATAGTAGTGGTATGGATGGAAGTGTGATATATGACGAAGTGAACGGAAGACCGTGACATTAACGGAAGCTGACTACGGCTTAGTGTGATTTACGCTCCTTTTGCTGACGAAGGGGGGACATCGTTTAATTCCAGTTATTGCAAACATGGTTTGCTTTGAGGTTGCTTCTAGCATTACTAGATAATGGAATGTGTTCTGGTCTGTAAAGGCAGCAAGGATTGGGGAAAAAATGACCCTGCCTTAGGTAATCACACTGGTTGAGCTCACGTAAAGTAGCCACTATATATCAAGATGAGGATGTATTGGTGTTAGGCTATTCTTTATAAAAATCAACCCACCCCCCATGAATTATTTTCTTGCCTTGGTCTTGTCACATGCTTATTGCATGTCAGACCAGCAAGTATGTAAAGGAAATACTTAAGCAGACTTAAAACTAAAGGATATGATTGTAGGCTGCTGGCTTACATGGATGAATGTTTATATAACAAAAAAACCAACACTTTTCAGCAGTCTGCAAATGCAGAAATATAAAAAAAGGAATTCCATAGCCCTTTCCATTGAGAGGGGCATAGACTACCAGAGTTTTGGTAGCCAGGAGCACATCTGCTGCGTGCAGGTGGTCTGGGGGTGGAAAAAGACTCAAGCCCAGTTGAATTCGGAGTATTTGTCGGTGCCGGCCCAGCTCTTTGGGTCGGCTTCCACAGCTGCGGCGCCGGATCAGTTGAACTTTGGGCCACATACTCTCATTTCCTCGTTGGAAAAGAAGACCCGCCGCAGCATCACAATTATTGCATTGAGTCAAACAGCTGTTTCGTGGCTGAGGCCGGCCAGGGTTCCAACTGCAGATCAAGGCCGTAATTATGAAATTCATCCAAAAAAGTGCCTGCTGCTCAAGGACTGAGGGCCCACGTTCATCATACCTCCCACAATAGTAATGCTGATGGCAGCAATGTCACTTGATCTCCAGTACTGCTTGTTTCACTGTGAAATGCTTGAGTGATGGATCACAGTTCAATTGTGCCCGTGCATTTTGCCTACTGCTACAAAGATGGCAACTTGCATGTTATACTCTCTTTTTTTTTTTTATTTATTGCATTTCTTGATGCTTAGTCAGTTGTGTGCTGAAACACTAAAGAGACAGTGTTAGGATTACATTGATGAGAACCAGGAAGAGATGATTGTTCATGAGCAATGTCCAGGAACAGTTGAGCTGTGTACCAACAAGTTGGGTGACCGCCCACACACTGGTCGCGTTTCCCCAGTGACTTGAAGCGTCTCACGAAGAAACGAGCGGACCTACATTATTATTGAATAGCCAAGTGGCAGGTGATTTCCCCTGCTCTGTATTCCCTTTTTCACGCTGTTCTTTTTCGGCTGTTGTCCTTAATGTTCCTGCACGCAGCAAGACAGGGCTCACCTGGATAATGTAATGGTCCTTATCTTACAGCGACAGTTCAGGTTATTATAATTACTGATGTATAGTCAGTTTGTTAGCTGCAGTCCAGGGTTGTCTGTAATTGTTTCTGAGAAATCACGATTTAGCATTTTTGGCAATGTGGGTGACCAAGGGCCAAACTCACAGATACTTGCATTGTGCTGATCCGCAGTGTCCCGAAACTGTCCGTTTTACACGGCTGCAACAAGCTGAGAGTGTATCGTTTCCATAGCAACAACCCTTAAGTCCTAGCTGTGGCTTTTCAGGCGTTATTGTCTCCTGAGACTCTGCGGAGTCTTTCAATAAAAGAAAAAAAAGAGAGGATCCAGCTGACCATGCGCAACTCACTTCATCCGTTAATGATAATAATAATTTGCTATGAGCTGATTGGCTGTTGAAACAGCGGATGTGTCTACTGTTACTACACTTGCGACTTGACAAGGTGAGCCTCAGCTGATGCCGTCACCTGGCTCGGGTCGAGCTGAGATGGGCATGTTGCACATTAAATGCTGTTCTGCCTGCTCGCTGGTCTTTGTTGTAAACCGGCCTCACATCTTTCTGTGCCCATGAGCCTTGGGCACCGTTGCTGTGGCGAGGAAGCCAGTCCGAGACGTAAATGGGACCGTTAAGAAATTCAATACGCTTTGTCATTGTTGTTGTTGATAAACGCCGTGCCACCGCTGCTGAAATCAAATCGGAAGCTGCAGATTGTGTTTTCAGTTTTCTCAGCACTGCTGGCTTTAGCTCTTTAGCTTAGCAGCTCATCTATCAGAATTTTGAGATGTGGGGGGAAAAAAGTAATTTTCACATGAAACTTGTTTAATTTCCCCCAAAAATCTTATGAACACAAGGTTGTGCCTTCAGTTGTTTTTTTTTTTTTTTTTAAATCAAGGAAACACATATTTCATAGCAGTTGTTAATCATTTGGCCCGATGATTGAACAAGGATAGCTTCATGCTCATACAAGCTGTAGAAAGTGCAGATGTGTTCCAGCTGTGACTCATGTAACATTATCTGTGGAAAAAATGAATGGGCGAACGCCCGAAATAGCTTCTTACACTTTGCAACACTACTGAGAGCCTCACAGCGTAGATGTTGTAAAACTGTGTGCAAGCAGCCCAAAGTCTTGGGGTGTCTTAAATGTGCAGGCCAGGTTTAATTGAATACATTTGCTATGTATTCAGATAACGATGAACTGAAAAGTAACAAGCTTTTCATGAGCCTCTAATCAAGAAATACTTATAATTGAAATTACATGAAAGATCAATTGGTCATCGGTATTGGTAATCATTTAATTTCATGTTGTTGTGCAATTAATCAGTTCAGTTCCCGGTCAGTGGGTTAATTTCTTGCAAAGGGGAAGCCTTGCCCAGTTGGCGAAACATTGAAACATGGTGAAACATTGCAGTTACCTCAAATGAGAAATGTCCATTTCTACGAAATGGTCTAATTACACCACTGTGGGCTCTGGGAACTTGTGATGGTTGTGACATTTTCTAAAAAAAAAAAAAATCATTGCAAAAATAAACAAGAGATTACTTGAGATTATTGTATAATCAAAGTAAGTGCTAGTTGCGTCACTACTGAGAGAAAACACAAACATACACTGCCCATATTAACCTTTTTTTATTTTGCAGGTAGGGTTTTCCCTAGGTTTCTTGGAGGGATTAGGCGCTGCGACACATTTGTGCATGATCGCACCGTGCACCACGCAAAATAACAATGGTAAAACAAAGAGTTGTAGTGAATCGACTTGAAGTGCAGTTCGTTCGATCTCTCACAAACTCTGACAAACTGGTCACAGCGGTGCTATGGCTGACTCAGCCGTCTGAGTTACTATGGCGAGTCTGTTCCGCTCCCGTTCTCATTCCTCTCTCTTAACTATTTTCTCTGACAGTTAGTGTTTTTCAGGCTCTCCTTTTGAACTCATCATCTGAGACAGCCATGATTGACGGATTTTCTCCCCGGGTTAGGGTTGGGCTGACCATCGGGACCGCCGGGAGAAATCCTGGTGGGCCTTTGCATCGCTGGGCGAAAAAAAAATCCATAAACTTTTTACTGACCCTGTCAGTCTCTTTACTGGTCCCTCTGCATGCGTCTTGTCATTTTCGGTGTGCATGAGAGTATGCTGTGTTCATGACACTAAAAAACTCAGCGGGTTTCGCTTATCGTGAATTTATTTTCCTCTGTGGAAGCGGAACATGTTACACCAGCCTCCAAAATTCCCTACAGGTCGGCTGAGTTCTGCTCAAGTCGCGAGTACTACTACTAGTACTAATACAAATACTAACCAGCTGTCTGGCTGCCTGCTGCGTGATGTTCTCGACATGATGAAACTATTCATCAAGTCAGTCTAACATTTGATCTTGTGAACTTGCCACTGCAGGAACAGAGGTGACACAATTGGAACGTATGCGTGCATGTGCGCTTTTCAGCGTTTAAACCAATGGCTGCAGACCTCTGGGTGGAAGTTGCGGGCCCTGTCACAACTGAAGTCTTTCACAAGTGTTGATAGAAGCAACAAACTGTCCAGCTCTTGAAAGCTCATTGCATCCCCTGACTTTGTCGCCAGGTGGAACGAGCATTCGTCAGTTAATCACTGGGACATCTGATTGATGAATCTTTAACCTGGCCGGTGCTCTCGCCGAGCAGAGCTGACGAGGAACTGAGAGGAAGTCACGGAGCGTTCCCTGCCCTTTCTTTTTATTCCCCTATCTCCGCCGCGGGCCTCTCGCACGAGGTGCAAATGTTATTAAGTGTCGATGTGGTTCGGTTTCACCGGCGCTCCGTGGAGAGCAGCTTCAGCCCCCGCTGCTCCCCCTAACAGATCAATGGGAAAAATATTGTGCGAGGAGGATACGATGTCAGTAACAGGAGAGATGAGCCTCAATTAATTTAACGCAAACACTTCTCAGCCCTGGTGTGAGGTGTAACGTGAAACCGCGCTCAATCTCAACCGCAGTGTGTTACCAGCCAGGCGTTCACGAGGCTCCGCCTCCGAAGGGCCTGCCGATTTTGACAGTGATTTTTTTGACAAACATACACAAAAATGGTTTGTGTTCAGTGTACCTCCTGGGCCCAGTCTGTTGTTTGGCAGTTTGTGTATTTTCCGCTCAGCCGCAGTGGAGTTTAACCACACGACATTTTCCGTCCATCTATCGTTTCAGCGGGACTCACTGCCTCGTTGCTTCTTTTTCGACATTTCGACAGAAATGTCTCTAGCGTCGCCGATACAATTTTTAATCCTTGTCCATTTCTGCACATTTAGTCCGTTTCATTGCAGTTAGTTGCGAGTTTACAATCATGAAGTCAATCCGTTTTTTTTATTACTATTCAAACTACATGTTAAGCTCAAGCACAGAAATAATAAGGTGCAATTCCCTGTCTTACAGTCATTTGCTTTGCTTTACCTTGCTTTACTGCCCTGCGGTTGTACCAGTGACTCATTCTGTGCTTGTCTTCCACATCTTTGTTTCTCACCTTTCGTCTGCTATCTTCACCTCCTACTCTCACTCTTTGTTTCCTGTCATGTCCCGCCAGACCGCACGCTGTTCTCCAGTGTAGATGAGCACGGTTGATCCCTTATAAACATGATATTAATCGAAAAAGGTAGTAAAGATGGTGGTCTCAGCTTTTTGCCCCGGCTAGCAGACTAAAGGTGTTTACAACCTGGCATGCTTTGTCACTTAGCCTTTCCCTTTATCGCTGAATCACAAAGCAGATGCTGTGATATGAGGTTGCGCGGGTGGGGCTGAGAGAGAAGACAGCGCTCGACGACAGGGAACGGAAGAAATAAGCATTGTTAGATCTGCTTAACCTTAAGAACTTTTTCTTTGGCGGTTACACATTTTCTACATTCCCCCAAGTGCAGAGGTAACGCTCAAAGCGTTTATCTGCAGCTTAGTCTTGTATGAGCTCCCGTGGGTGGAGGCGCGTTGCTGTGAAATGCCCCTAACTCGTATTACCGCGAGTTAACAGTCAAGGATATTTGCTTAAAAAGCGTCAACAGCTACTTGGCTCATTAGGGCGCGAGCGACCTGCTGAGAAAAAAGTTGGCAACGTGGTGTCAGAGGGGAAACAGATGGTGGATGGATGCGCTGGCCTGGCTCGGTCTGTTCAAACCTGCTGAAACAGATTTAGCTACATTACGGAATATGTAGCTACACATGTATATATGTACAGATGTTCACGGTGGATTTTTAAGAGTTTAATGATATTTCGTGTTTCTTTCCCCTCGTGTGCAGTGTCTCCTGTGCCATGAAGGCCGTGGGCTTTGTTTTCGGCTCCCAAGTCAGTTGCTGAGAGGAAGCCACTGTGTGACAATGTCTAATGACAGTTCTAGACCTGCCTTACAAGACCCTGAGGCGTAGCAAGTTAATGAAGTTTTGAATATTTTACAAGCAGAGGGGGAGATCAAACTTTTTGCACAGCCCACAATTGCTTATTTTTGTCGTGAAATTAAATCAGCACAAACTTAACGTGAGCAGAAGCACATTTTGTGGGCGCTCCAGGGGGTTGTGTTCGCTTCATTTCACATCAAAAATCAACATCATATGTCATTCGCCCAAAGGGTGGCCAGACAGTCGCATACAAATGTACTGTACATGCACTGCAGTAACCTGGTTGCTTTAAATCTGTGCATGATGTGATGAAATTACCATAGTCAACATTAGCATGTTAGCGGGCTAACAGTAGCGTTTAGCTTGAGGCAGCATTTAGCCTAAGTAAAGCTCCACAGGGCAGCTAGCTCGGCTGCTGTATGTCTGTTTCAGAAAGAATGGGTGCAGTTTTTTTGACACTTTGTCAGCTTTTTCAGCAGTGGGGATAGGTTTTCTTAGACTTGTAGCTAGATTTTGAGCTACGCAATTCCGAATTTGAGGATGTCATGCATTTGCTCACAGGTAAAATGTTTTTGCATGTGGATGGAAAGGTTTTTGTTGAGCCAGGAGACGTGTTTCTTCCCCCTCCCTGGTGATAGGGTAAACCAGGTTTTAATAAGGTTGTAGATGACTTACTACATGCCGCTATTTCCAACCTTTTTTTTAAAATCTAGGTCAGGTTAATCTAATAATAAATGCCCACCAGACTGAGTATGTCGTTTGCAAGCGAGGCCCTGCAGCGCACTGACCTGCTGTGGCTTCCTCTCATCCATCTCCCCCCCGCCCAACGAGGCAGTTTGGTCAGGAGGGTGACTGTGGCTCCAGGGTCAGTGCAGGAAAAAAAACCCCTCCGACAAATAAGCCGTATTAAGCCTGCAGCTTTTGCTTCCTAACAGCAGAGGGAATGCAGTCTGCCAGCCCACTGCGGTGTGTAGACTTCATGTTTTGGAAGTGTCTGTGTGTGTATGTGTATGGTCGAGGCTGCAAGCTTAATGTCGCAGATGATGAATGTGCTATGTAGAATCCAAGCTAGAGTGACATCTCGTAAGATGAGAAATTTAACTTTCCTTGGTTAAATGCATAAAATTGTAATTACAATCTCGTCGGTTGATCATCCAAGTCATTTATCTGTGGATTTGATTCAATTCAGTTACTCTGTAATAATTCTCCATAAAAGAGTTTATTGAGTGGTTCTGGTAGCAACTCCATTGTCTTGTCTTTGAGACAGTTCTATGTCAACTTTGATTCAAGGCTCTCTGGAAAGTGAAACTGCAGAGTAATGTTGGCTTAGGATCAAAAGGCCTGTCGGTGAAAGAGAATGTGGTGATTCCTCTTCTTGACAACTTTTTTTTTCTCTGTAAATTTGCTCTGAGATGCATTTGATGTGTGAGCATGACAGGCACAATGCTTGTCATGTGTAATTTTAACATCTGGGACATGAAACGGCACATTTGTTTAGGTTTTTCTGTTGACCAGTGAATTTTTCTCTGGTTACTAATCAGAACTCTTGTCTTTTTTGTGTTCTGTGCCACAATCCAGGCCTCATGGAGCTGGGAAGTCGACGCCTGCTGTGCACCAGGGAGCTCGATCCATTCTCGGGTCCCAGTAAACAACCATAAAGGGTGGGAACCTCAATTACCCCTCATTTGCGTTTTTTCCCATCCCTCCCCCTAAATTGCCCCCGTGGTGATATTGTCCTTGACTGTTTGTGGCCTGTAACATGATCGGCAAGCTGAAACAGAACTTGCTGGTGGCCTGTCTGGTCATCAGCTCGGTCACAGTCTTCTACCTGGGCCGCCATGCCATGGAATGCCACCATCGCATCGAGGAGCGCAGCCAGCCTGGCGGAATCCTGCCTCTGTCAGCGCTGGGGGGCAGCATGCGGACCACCTTGCGGACCGGCCAAAATCTCAGCACACCTTTCGTTTACAACAAGGACATGCCACTCATCTTCATCGGCGGCGTGCCCCGCAGCGGGACCACACTAATGCGGGCAATGCTGGATGCCCACCCAGAGGTACGCTGCGGCGAGGAAACCCGCGTCATCCCACGGATCCTGGCCATGAAGCAGATGTGGAGCCGGTCGGGCCGTGAGAAGATGCGCCTGGACGAGGCTGGTGTGACGGACGAGGTGCTGGACGCCGCCATGCAGGCCTTCCTGCTGGAAATCATCGTCAAACACGGCGAGCCTGCCAACTTCCTGTGCAACAAGGACCCTTTCGCGCTGAAGTCTTTGGGGTACCTGGCCAAAATCTTTCCCCATGCCAAGTTTGTACTCATGATTCGTGATGGACGGGCCTCAGTCCACTCCATGATCTCACGGAAGGTGACCATCGCCGGCTTTGATCTGGGCAGCTACCGGGATTGCCTGACCAAGTGGAATCGGGCCATAGAGACCATGTACTCTCAGTGCCTGGAGGCCGCTGATAAATGCCTACCAGTGCACTACGAACAGTTGGTCCTTCATCCTGAGAAATGGATGAGGACGCTGCTGAAATTCCTTGACATTCCTTGGAACGATGCTGTCCTCCACCACGAGGAACTCATTGGAAAAGCTGGAGGAGTGTCCCTCTCCAAGTAAGTAATGTTGACCACTCCTTCACTTCCTTTTTTCCTTTCCCTAGCCCAACCAACTCAAAGCCCTTGGCATGATTTGTAGAAGAAAGATAGTGAGTCATCAGGGGTCCTGTTTAATCAGATGAAATCTGTAGTCTGACTCGGCAGAGTTACGCTGAAATTTGACGTTCCTTTGTTGGCTCTGTAACTTTAGCAGCTGACTAAATCAGCGCTCATTGTGACTGTTTCTTTGTTTGTAGCTCTGGGAAAGACGTCTCCATGTCATTACATCCAGACAGAGCTCTTTCATTTCAGAGTAATTACAACATAGGCCTTCATGCCATTCCTTTCAGGAATGACTTCTTCTCTTGAAGCAGGTCACTCAAAGTGAAATGGCTCCATTGTTTTCTTGTCATTTCTATCAGGGTTGAATGGATTACCTTGTGATATGGAGGTCAACGGCCTCCCGGCTGCATGTCACTGTATGTTTAAACTAAGCTTAGGGTCCATTTACTTGCGTCCGAGAACTCTAAAGTGGTTATCGCCAGTGAGGACACACTGAATCCCTATCCATCACTGTGTCACGCTGCGATTCAATTTGAGTTTCCTTGACATTTGGGACAGTGCGGGAATGCAATTTCTGGAAACTGTCTGCTACATCTGTGATAACTCAAGCTGAGCAGCCACTTGTGTCGTGTCACTGATCATGTGTGTTGTGTTAACTTGCATGATAGATTTTAATCTGGGAACCTGGGATTTTTCTGCTCAAACTGCGCCGGCTCAGTCGACAGTGGCGCTTGCGTTCCCGCCCTTTTATTGTGAGCAATGTTTCTGTTCTTCAACTCCGAATACCTCACTGGAGCGGTGTTTCAATAAATATTTGCTGTTGTGAGAAGCCGCTACATCCGCTGGGCACACAAGCTCCACATGGTGAGCGGGGCCTACCATATATCACATTCCCGGAGCAATCGAAATGAGCTTAGACATGTCCACGTCTACTCAGCTCTATCTCAGCAACTACTTAGCCTGGAGGGGAGATAAAGTATGGATGGGCAATTAACCTGAAGAGGAATGACATGTGGGTAAGCAGTATGTCAAGTTGGAGTGAGGAATCACTTTGTGTATAATTGCAGTTCCCGTAGGCCTTGAAATATATCCATCTTATGTTTTCACTAAGCCCCCAGACTTTCCTTCATTACGTTTCATTCGAAAATGAAGCGTCCTGCTGCTGCTGCACAGCGAGGAACCTACTCATTAGTGACTTAAAGCACATGAGATTATGCTCGCGCTACTGTGCCGTCAGCAGGCTCTCCTAATGGCCCTGCCCGGTGTCGGAATTTTTTTGGTTTCAGTGATTCGGAAGGTCGGCCTCTGGAAGTTGTCAAGGAAACACCGGAGGGGCGCAAACCCCGTTCCTCGCCTCTGTCTGCCCGGGGGCCCCCGCTACCACCCCCTCCCTGCCACGTAGAGCCAGAACACACCGCGTGGCCTTCTGGAGATGATTCAGGCCGCATTCGGTTATTGTCTGCGTATGAGAGCACTCACGGTTTTTATTAGAAAGCTTAGCGTCCGTCGAGCAGTTTTTCTCCCAAAATGCCTCCTTTGCCTTGCGCTGCACACATTATCAACCCAGCCAACTTCCTCTGTAGTAAAAAGTGAAGGGGGGAATTTCCTTCCTCTGGCTGAAGACTGGCTACATATTTCATTTCTCCTTTCCTTCTTGTGTTCCATGACTTTGATCCATTGGACTAGGAGAAGCACCTGTGAGTGTTGACTTTTCCTTGCGCTAAAGGGGTGAACAATAGGACATCTGGACAAACACTAGTAACAACTTTCCAGTCCCTTTTTCATTAAAATGCCCCACTGATTGTACAATGTGGCCACTGTATTGGTTATAATATTGGCCAAATTTAGCTACAAATTTAGCTACTAGTAATAAAACAAAGATCCTCTCTAATTCAAGCTGACTAACAACTTAACAACCTACAGTACATATATAAAATTAAATATTTACTTACTGGTATCGATCAGGCTATTGTGATTGTAATTCTTTATTCAAGATGTGTCTCTGATTGCGCTAAAGGCCTTCACAACAGCTTAAAAGTAAAAAAAAACAAGCTATATAAATTAAATGCCCTTTTCATTTGTGTTAACATCTATTGGGAACCAATTTAGTCAGATCAGATTTTTTGCTGCTTTTTAAAATAAGTGAGATCACTACCTGTGTCTTTGCCATAAACCAACCTGGGGAAAAAAAAATCTCTTCTTGAAAACACTGCATGGCATGTTCATGCCGTTCAAGCGGAGATGCCATGGAGAATCTCAAGGGCTCTTCAGCCATGCTGCGACAACACTAGATCACTATAACCCAGTGGTAAGGGCCCTTGAGGTTGTCCGTGAGGATGCGGCGTCCTTGTCTCTCATAATCCTCTTTGATCATCACTCGTGTCCACTCGCTGGAAAATCTTCTTCAGCGTTCACGTGCTTCTAAAACAGATCTTGGGTGTTATGACACCTTGTCATACCACTGCTACAATTCTTGAAAAAGAATTTTAAAAAACCCAAACAAACAAAAAGACAAGATTGTTAGTCCCCGTCCAGGAGAGTGACAGAGCTCTTTGGGATCCAGATGGAGATCTTTGTCATTTGGTGCTCACGTCACCCCTCCAGAAATGGATTCCCATCAAATATTAATGAGCAGGGACCTTCACCAGAGCCTCCTGGGCTGAGCAGAAGATGGATGTGGAGACGCTGCTTTGTCCTGCATGTCTGCGCCTAACAGCCTAGTGTCAGCAGGCACAGTAAGAGCCAGAGTCCGCTATGCTTAGAGAAACAATGGTAGTTCCCTATCAAAACTCTAGACTCATTCTTATGCGAGCTGTTTTCTTACATGCTGTGGTAGCTGGAGCCCCCGTTTCACAGCATTCAAAGCCACTGACTCGAGCATCAGCGTGATTTCTGCATCCTTTTCTAGTTGGTGCAAAATGCTGTGTCCATCAAAGAAATTAGACAGGTTTCCTTGTTTTGTTGGTGCAGCTGGGTCAATCTCATCAAGGCGTCGCACTGTATCCGCTGCCCTGGTTCGCTTCCCGGTCAACGCGACCATTGCGCTTCCTGTCTGTCTGAGCCGAGGCACACATTTCCCGAAAGGAAAAAAAAAAAGAAGAGGTAGAAGAAGCCTTCAGGGCAGCACAGCCACCTTTTACATTCATAAACATTTTCCCCACCTCCTCTCTTGCACTTTGCCCTCAGCGCATTAAAGTCAATCCCCATGACACCTGGCAGACAAAATGCCTCTTGCCCACTGCAACCACCAGCACTTCCCTCTCTCTACTATCCCAAGGCGCTGCGTCTCTATCTGCACGAAAATCTCAATCAGCGGGCAGCCGGCCCCCCGGGCGGGACCTTGTCTTAGCATTAACATCAATTACCCGGCTTTGATTTAGTGGAAGCCCTGCCCGGCTGAGAGACTCGCTCCATTACTTATCCCAGAACAGGGAGGCATTCCATCCCTCCTACCCAACTACTCTATCCTCTTTGCCATCTTGATGTCTCTATCCAATTCTATCTCATCAGCTTTTGGTGATACAGAAAACCACAATGCGTAAAGAAGGCTCCAGTAATGAATAATTGACAAGCTCAAGGCCATAAAGAGCATCAGCCTGAAGGGAAGTGGTCATGTGATGGACAGAAAGGTCTGTTGTTGCAGCGCGTTCATTACAAAGAAATGCAAACCTCCAGTTTTTTTCAGTTTTCCAGTTTCTTGTAGTTGTATTGCTAATTGTTCGTTCTGAGAATTGGCCATGCTTTGCATTAAACTTCCTGTTTAATATGCTTTTTGCACGACAGCTCTTACATTATTATAATCGGCTAAAGATGTTTGATTTAAAAAAACACAACTCTAACATCTCAAAAAGACTGATTCAGTGGTAGGTTTTGAAATAATCAGCATCCTCCGGATTGTTTATGGAGAAGTTAGTTGATGTGTTAATGGCCAACTTGAAGTTGAACTGTTGAAACTACCTTTAAACGTTATTTTAGGTGTCACCCTTAGAAGCTCTGACTCCAGACGTCCAGGACTCAAGATTGTTCTGCTCTCTCTTTTAGTCTTTAAAGCTAACTAGGGCTGCTATTAATGATCATCTCCATGTCATTCGTCTCAGAAATGCCAGAGGTTAATGACAAATGCCTGTAGCAGTTTCCGAGGTAATGCATCAATCTGAAAGTGGGGAATGTTTGACATTTCGACCTCAGCAAATCGACTAGGTCGAAACCTAGCATATCGCGCGACCGCGTGTGCTCAGTGTGCAAAATTGAGGATGTGGTTAAGTTTAATTATTTGCTACTCTGCGCTCACATGCATAGAAGATTTGAATGCAGCCAACTTCCCAGTAGAGATGTTCTCATTTACATGTTTCCCCGTTTCTGTTGTCAGACAACAGAGCGCGTGTGAAAAGTGACTGACATGCGGCCAAGTAAGACCGCGTACTAACCAGCAGTCGCGTCGCAGCCCTTTTTAAGATGCTGTTCTGCAGCTGTTATAACATGATGCTGTCTGACAAAATTCCCTATATATGTAAGTTAATGGCAAGGCTGTGATTTCAGCTAAACAACATATACATGCACGATCACTCAGGACATCATTTCAGCTCAAACTGAATGCTATTTTTGTTCGCATTTTAAATTTTTAACTGTGGCAGCACTTTCTGAAATGAACTACCATTCGTGCAGGTGTGCGAGACTGGAGCCATTGCCCACTTGAGACCTCTCGTCACAGCTTAGGGCCTCAGCGTGTACTTGAGTTGCAATTAGTTCAGCTTGAGTGAGTTTTCCTTCTCAGGTTGTTGACTTTCAAGAATTTGTAGAAGCCTGAAGAGGGGAAAGTGTTCAGTCCCTCGCAAGAAAAAAAGAGTCAGAATAAATAATATTGTCTCGTTTAACGAAAACGCTGAAGCCATTCCTTTGAGGACGTTCAACGTCAAATTGCTTTTCTGCTCACCGCAGTTGTAAAGAGTGGTTGTCTGAGCTACTGTAGCCTTTCTGCCCACGTTTCCATCCACACAACTGCCGCTTGCTGGATGCTGTTGTGTTTTTGTCTCCATTCTGAGTCAAAACTCCAGAGACTGTTGTGTGTGTGTGAAAATCTCAGAAGACCAGCAGGTGCGGAAATACTAACACCAGCACGTCTGGCATCAACGATCATTCCACTGTCAAAGTCATTGAAATCACTTTTTTCTTTTTCTTTTTTCCCACATTCTGAGGCTCGATGTGTATTATTAGCTGAAGCCCCTGACCTGTATGTGCATGACTTTATGCACTGCACGGCTGCCACATGATTGGCTGATTTGATAATTGCACTCATAAGCATGTGTGCTGGTGTCACGCTTTTTTCTGTAAGCTTAAATATTCAAGCATGATGTAGATTTCAGTAGCTGAGTAGTTTCCCAAGATGGTAATTTAACAGTGGGTTGACACAACTGACAAGGGAACAACTCATTTCTGAACCGTGAGTCATTTGTGTATTCTAGTATATGTGGCAGTGTGTGTGTGTGTGTGCGTGTATAGAAGTGATCTTCAGTTCAAGATTCCCAGCATCTAACGCGATCGTGAAACTTAATGGCGTTCACAACACTCCGACTTTGGCTTTATCAGTTTATGTTCCACGTCAGTGCTTAGCCGCCTCTTGGGTTTTGATGGAGTTACCTAAAGTGGTTCCCTACCCATTTGTTGCGGAGTGGATATCTGGATCCCAGCCTGTCTCTCAGAAACCATCTCCACCGTCCTCCTGAGATGACAAAACCAGCTCACTCTATTAATCATGCAGGAGGATATACCCGTACAGTGTAAAGATTCAATTGCAAAGTAAATGGATTAGAGGAGAGTGAATTGCCGGAGCGAGGTATGGAGTCGGACAGGAAACATAAGGATGGGGAGGCCCGACTGCAGATGGTGAATGGATGTGTGTGGGCAAAGAGAGCGACCTGAAAGAGCTGGGGACAGCCAGGGGAATAAAAACATGTCGCTGTTTGGTTTCGTTACACCAAAAGAGGCTTTTATGTCACACAGAAGGAAACGTGTGTATAAAATGTATCTAATTACTAATACGTATGGAAAAACGGACTGTGGTGATATTAGTGGCCGTATCACCCAGCCCTGGTTGATGATTGTAAATTGTAAGACCGTTTACATCTTCACAGATCTTACATCAAATACCTCCTGCTGACCAGGAGGGGTAAACTCTGCTCATTCCTGAAAACAAAAGCTGTGGGCCAGCATCTCCACCCCCCTCGCTTGTTGAAAATTTAATTTCACACGATAAAAAATTTAACCTCGGTGTGACATGCTGGTTGCCAGTGGAGGGAAAGGACGGGTGGATCAGTGGCTATACCAGGAGCCTTTGATTCCACCGTCAAGCACTTCCTGACTTTCTGTAAACACTAATGAACACGAAACACAATAATTGGGTTTGAAGTCAACTGCGGCGAGTTACATTGACTCTGTAGCTTTGTCTGAAAAACTCGATGACCTTCAGTTCTTTTAAAGTAGTAGTGAGTTTAAAGTGAATAGCTAAGCGCAAGGAAAACGTTTATTCAGGGCATTGTAGAGATCGGAGACCGCGACGCTATTTTAATAGTTTTTCGTGATCCACTAAGAACCAATTAGATGATTACGGTGAACAGAACGGAAAGATGGACTAGTCCGGGCCACTTGGGGACAAGCTGAGCAAACAGTGCTGTGACGACACTGATTACCGGCTTACTAATGTCTTGCACTAAACACGGTGTTAAATGTCTGTTAAGTGGTGTCATTTGGTTGTAATTACATGGCCCAGAGGGATCTGCGTACATGTTAAATAACACTAATTACAGTAAATCTAAAAAAAACATGGATAGGATCTTGACATGCTCAGACAAGAACTTTAAAATTGCGTTTATGTTAGTGGAAGTGATGTGTTAAAACTTTTGCCACACACAGTTACGGTGTAAGCTTTGAGGCGCAACTGCTTAGTGCTGAATTGACTCACTTTGGGATTAAAACCTGTGATATTTTGTGCTGCATGCAGCATGCCTCAGCAAGTGAGGAAAAAAAAAACTTCTTATCAAACGAGCTACTGTTTCAGATGGCAAGTAAAACACACATCTGTCGGTGTCTTGTCAGGGTGGAGAGGTCAACAGACCAGGTCATCAAGCCTGTCAATGTGGAGGCCTTGTCCAAGTGGGTGGGGAAGATCCCAGCAGATGTGGTGAGGGACATGGCTATCATTGCACCAATGCTGTCCAGACTGGGCTACGACCCCCACGCCAACCCTCCCAACTATGGCCGACCAGACCCCAAAGTCCTGGACAACACCAGAAGGGTGAGTATTGAGCAGACTAGCAAGTTTTTTTTTCCTGTGAGTCTTAAAGGGATTCTGAGGAGCTCTCATTGACCAAAATCTTGATTTATTCTGAAGAAAGTCGCAATTTCTTGAAAGGAATACTGAAATATTTTGGGAAACATGCTTAACTGCTCTCCTACTGAGAATTGGATGATGATGTTGATACCACCCTTATTTTCTTTTGATCAATTTGAAGCTACAGTAAGCAATGTGTTAGCTTAGCACAAAGGCACAAAGCCACAGCTTTTTAATTCAACGCTGGAGGCAATCTGCTAGCTCTAACTGCTAGCTAGATAAAATATGATAGCATCATAAAAATATGATAAAATGGTGCAAATAGATAATGCTACTGACTGGTTTAAGTCTGGATATTCTTAACTATTGTTTATAATTGTGAAGACAAATATTGTTTTTGTATGAATTATACTATTAAGATGTGGTGGGTGTTGTCGTTGTTGAAGCTATGCCGAGCTAAGCTAACTGGCGGCTGGTTAGTTTCATAATTGATCATACAGATGTGAGAGTGGTATCCATCTTCTCATCTCAGCAAGAGAGCGAAGAAGCAGATTTCCGAAGATGTTGGTCTATTCATTTAATATATATATATATATATATATATTTGAATTTGGGATTGGAATTTTAGCTCTTTAACGCTCACTGTGTTCTATGCAAAGGCATTTTCCTGTTGCACTGCAATAGATGGAATGGTTGACTGGAAAATAGGATTGAATCATTGAGCAAGAACCGCAGTGATAGGAGTATGTTGATAGGCCCAAAAAAAAGTCCACTTGCATCACACCTCCAACATGTCATCACAGCTGTACTGTGATGACATGTTGTGTGAGTGTCACTTGAGCAGTGAAACAAACAGGAAAGTTTTTGTGGACTTTTACATAATGGGCCCAGTGTCTCAGCAAGAGCTGTTTATATGAAGGGACACTCTGTTGATTTTCAGTGCACATTACTTGTCATGAGTAGCACTTCTCAGCCTGCAAAAACAGTTGTCTCCTGCGGCTCATGATGTGATCCTGATGATATGTCGGCCTGGACTACAAAAAGAGAGGGAGAAAGAGAGATTCCAAGGGCAGTTGCCCCAAAATGAGCCCCGACAATACTTGTACTACTATCGATGAGGAATCAGAAGCTAAACAGAGATAATCTGTGCTAAAACTGGCTAGCCAACCAAGTGACAGCCTTGATCTGCCTCAGCGGCCCCGTCTGGACAACTGGAAAAACTAAAACATTCCAGTCCTGTTTGGAAAACTGAGACCTTGTCTGTAGAAAGAAGGACCTCTTAAAATCATACATTTGCAGCATATTACTTTACTAAAGCGCAAAGATGAAGAGCTAGCTAGCAGTCACAGTTTGAAAGTTGACGGCGTCGGTTGCTGTGGAGACTCATGGCTGGCAAATGGAATGTCATTCCAGTGTAAAAGAAGAAACACAAAGAAAAACCCCGAACGCCTGTATGCAGGTTACATTAATGATCAGCTCTTCCATGTCAAACATCCAGAGTCGAGGAGGAATGTATACACCGTGTTCAGTGTATACAATCCTCATGTTTAATAGTCAGTATTACACCAGCTTTAGGCATGTGCATGAGTACGGCCCTCTTTGCTTCGGCGGTGATGTCTTTGCCAGATGCCGAATCCCGCTCGTATCTTGGGAAGTCATCGGCTATTTTTGGAGCAGAATATGTTTTATTAAATTCTTTTCCTGAAGCCGAGCTATCAGGTGACGCACTCTGCGGCTCCCCTCTTTGGGCTGCATACTACAGGTCTGAGCTATAGGACACTTTTTTTCTGATTTTATTTATTTTTTTATCTCACGATGTATGTGGACTCTGAAGTATTGTAAGGCCACCCTTTCACTCTGATGGCCAATTTCTCAATCTGAAATGGTCAGAAAACAAGGGGGCGGACATCAATGATGGTACAACAAAAACTACTGGAAAGAAGATGACTTCACATATACACACTGTCCCCCCAGAGACATTAGCTGAAGGTTGAGGAAAAGAGTGGCCACAGCTTCCATCAGTTGGAAATGTCCTGCTTTGATGACTTGATGGGAAATCTGTAGATGTCCACCGCTGTTAGCCTGAAAAGACGCTGCATGGAAATCATCGTTCCTATGCAAAGCAAATGTGGAAAATGGCATTCCTTCCAGTGGTGCACACGGTCGGATTAGAGGTCTAGTGCTGCTACAAACTGAAGAATGTCCATTACTGGTTAGCACGTGTGTTTTTTTTTTTCCCAAGCTTGACCTCTCCCCTGTTGGACTGCTGTCCAAACATTTCTGGTGGATTTGTCGCTCCCAGCCACGAAACCTGGAACCTTTTCCAGTTTTCTGGCTGTTTTCTTGAATCATCTTGTCTGTTCAGCCACAGAGGCTATTACTGTCCATGCTAAGTAGTCCTTCATAGTACTTATTTTTTTCCCTAGAAAACCTGCGCCATATCTTAACACATCTTGAAACAAGGGCTGCCCTTTGGAGGGTCTCAGCATTTTATATTTTTTCAGTTTAACTTTTACACTGGCGACAGCAAGATGCAGTGCAGTGCGAATTGTTTCTGTGTGCGCTCCAAGGCTGATGGCGGTGAAGTTGGCCAAACTACAGATACATGTACGACCTCCTCAGCTGTCGTTCAGTGTGACTGACCCATCGGCTAATGGTGCTCCGTGGAGCCAGAGCCAGGCGGGGGAAGCACTCTGTTGTGGTGCACTAGGAATTTATATGCGATGTATAACTAAGCCATACAAGGTTTTTTATAGTTTTTTCTGTGACTCGTAGGAGTCGTAGGAGTTAAAGTGTGGCCGGGCTTGCTCTGCAGATGTGCCGAACTGCACTGTAACTGGCTGGAGGCTGCAAACGCTGGGCCAGATGTGCTGAGGGTTTCGCAACAGGTTTTTTTTTTTCAGTCGCAGATGTGACGCGTTCTGCCCCAGACACAAGTGCCGCGTACGTACGTCAGACAGCAGCGGCCGGTTGGCCTTGCACTCGGGGTGTTTGCGCGAGCGTCTGGCCGCGTGCGTCTCACGCATGTGCGCTTAAGGGAGGATCGCACAAATAAAAAGGAAGGAGATGATTCTGCTTTCTGCAGAATTTTCTAGTATTTTCAAGTATTTCAAAGTTTAATGGCACAGACAGTCTCCCTTCGCCTTCAGACACTCTCAGAACACCCGGGAAGCATTGGTTCGCTGATCCGAGGGATTGTAAATTTCTGCACGGACTGGGCAATTCATAAATGTACTCGGGTGTTTCCGACATGTAGGGCCTGACAAGTACTAACCAAAAATTTATATTGATATCCAAATTCCGCTGGCAGCCAGTGGAAAGTAGCCAGCACTAGAGTAATGTGCACCCTGCACTTTGTCTTTATTAGAAGACGGGCTGCAGCGGGGTTTTTTTTTTTTTTTTTAACCATCTGCAGACGAGCTGCAGCTCCTTGGCTCGGGCAGGAGTACCAAGAATTACATTAGTCCATTTGTGAGCACACAAAAGCACAGATTACTGGCACTGCATTTACAAAAGACAAAATATGTCTGACCTTTGAGATGTTTTGGAGCTGGAAAAATATGAATTTCTATGACTTTTCTTTACAGACGAGAGAGAAGACGAAGTTAGTGATATGTTTTCAGTGTGGTGTAAATGTATATAGAGAGAGGGGAAGTGTTACCCCTGCATTCTTGGCCTATAACAGCATAATTAAGGGACGGTTCAGGGTTTACCTGAGCCAGTCCTAACTATAGGCTTGATTAAATTCACACACACGTATGCTCGCAGTAAGGGAAACATTATTTTCTGCCGTGGCTTAGATTACACTCGTAACTTCTTTTGATCTGGGGTTTGCTTTTGTTTTGTTTTCATTGTCTTTTATGTGCGGCATCTTCCTAATGTCTTATTTTTGCCACGCTCCTGTAAAGAATTGCCTTGAGTCAGATTGGTTCTATAAAAAGAAACTCGCCTCGCCCAATATAGCCCGCGAGTTACATTGCAGCGTCGAGCAGATTTGGCAAAGCATCTCTTCCTGACTTTACCCAATGCAGCAGGAAGTGTCTCCCTGGTCTAATAAAGCAGTGACTTGTACATCAGCAGAACCACACAACCACAGGAGCAAGACTCTGCACAAATCAGAGAATCTCAAACAGCCAAGACAGACTGTTGACGGCGGAGGGGGGGAGGAGGGTCTAGCGGGATAGAGGTGTTGGAACAGCTTACAGGAGAAAAGACCACCAGCCACGTCAGAATGTCCTCTTAATGTCTTTCCTCCATCCAGCCCTCCCCCTTTAGGGGGTACATATGTATTCCTGCTATGACTCTGATCCTCTCTTTGCGGGAGCCATTCCGATGGCGGATTCGTCTTTAACCCCGTTTGTGGTCCAGGAGTTGTTTGAGCCAGGGTGCCTCTCTGGGTTGCTTTTTCCATCTCTTAAAGGGGATCCAAAAAAGGGGGGGGGGGGAGGCGAGGATGCGGAATGCATTCGGTGCAATACATCACGCTGTCAAGACCGTTGTGACTCAAACGGAAAACCACCGGTGTTTAAGATGTGATGGGGGGGTGCTCGTTGGAAAAATGTGTCTGACCGCTAACAGGGATGGAAACTACAGACAGGGCAGTAGCGTTTGCAGAATGCCTCTTCCTATATAGGATCTTCAGGAGATTTCCACTTTCAAGTAGCTGCTGGTTCTGGTGCGGCTCAGTTTACTTTTCCTAGCTGCATTACGAGACGGGGGCTCGCTAACTCAGCAGCTAACAGTGCTACTGTAGCTTCCTCTGAACAGGACTTCATTGTAGTATGTCCATAATCATTTTCTTCTTTTTTTAAAATATAAGCATGATTTGATTTTTGGGTCCAGTTTCTCCCAATCATTGTGTTTTCAACAGTTTTCTGAATACCTTGTGTAACGGCTGACAAAAAAAACAACCCAAACAAGCAGTAACTTTTTCCTTTGGTTAAAGTTGGATTGTTGAATGGCGGTAAACGGTGCACTTACACGAAAACCCGTTATTTGCCCATGATTTTCTGGATTGCCGTCAAACCCAGTATAGAAAAAAGAACGTTTCACATTTCAGTACAAAGCCGGGTCATTGGCGTGTTTAATCTGGTTTAGCACAAATAAAGGAAGCTGCCTCACACGGGTCACCTGGGATTTGTCTTTTGTTGTCTACTCCTGAGCAGAAACACGTAAAAAGTAGAACGGACAGAAAGAAAACATGCAGTTTTGTTTTGTTTTTGAGTGTACGCAGAGGTTAAGTTTTGCATCTCCAAAAAGTTTTATGCATCTGGGGCGGGGGGCATTTGATATCCAGCTGTTCGCGATCAATAGCTCCATTGTGTTAAAGTGAGCTGCTCCAAAAACCGCAACGTCTCATTGTACGAAGAACACAAAGCAGCGCGTTTCCCAAGGCGTCAGGACTGTTCCTTTAAAACCCGAGTCCTCGCCCCGCATGCAGCCGGTTTGATATCACAGGCTGCCACATGTCAGCGTGCTGGTCTGCTATCAAATCCTCATGCTGATGCATGCGTGTTATCACCATGTTGTGCGTGTTAATGCTTTCCGTGTGCGGCTGCGGTCCTGCGCGCTGGTCCGTCCTCCCGCCCCCCCAGCTCTCCGATGCAGATCAACACATGATCAACCTTCGGTATCTCGTTGGCGCCGTGTGCGCGCTTGGCGCTCTTTTTTTCAGATCTATGCATCTGCAGGTTATCAGTGCGACCCCCCCCCCCCCCCAACATCAAATCCAGCTGCGGGGGTTTTCTTTACTGTTTGCTTGCCCTCCCTCCCTCCTGGGTCGGACTTCCTGCGTACAGAGGAGGACCTCCTGCCAGCCACATCCAAGTGAACCAACGTTTCACAAAGGGCCCTGTGGTCGGTTTGCTGGCAGGTGCTCGCGCGTGGGTACAACCAATTTGTAGCTGCATAAACTGGTTCAGCTCAGCACTGTCTGTGTTCTGTCTGTTGTTTTTCTCCATGAGGTCACTTACTTCCAGGGCGGAGCGCCGAACTGCAGCGCTGACGTACTATTCATCTTCTAAAATTTCCGGAAAAGTTCAGTATTCAGTCTCCTCCTGGGCTTCATCTCCACGATGAACCTTCGGTTTGTCTCCTGGCAGCCGAAGGCTCCGACATGTTTACTGGCAGGCAACACAGTCCGGCGTACGTCTGGACGCTCGGCCAGTGGCGTTCAGCAGATTCATCAGATCATTTCGCTCTATAAACAGCTGCCCGCTGCTGGAGAGCTGAAACGTATTCCACTGTAGCCTTTCTGCAAGTTCGTTGCGATGAACAAGCCATGAGCCAATGATAATCCCCCCTCCCCAAAAAAAGTACGGCTTTCAGTTGCTGTTTTTCTTACTTTGACAAAGTAGCAGTAGCGGTTCAGAACATGCATTACAGGATATTGAGAAATGTTGAAATGCGAAAGAGAGCGAGCTGACTCAGTAATGCCAATGACACCATGAGCTGGTAAGACCGTAGTGATTACCAGAGAGGCCAACTTTCCGTTTTAAAAATTGTCAACGTTTCTGTTTCTCAATCTCGTGCCGTGTCACAATTCTGCTTTTGACAAGTGTGCATTGTTCACTCAATCAGAAATAAGATGCGTTTTCGTTTGGGGTTACGTAACTAGCAGAAGAAAGATGGCAAAGTTTTCTTTCGTTCAATTTCTGCTCGGCCCTTTTCTCTCCTTTTTCTTAATATTCACTCGTTCCATTGCATTTGTCCCTCTGAAGAAGCAGGGTTTGCTCATTCATGGTCTTTTATTTGCTTCTCTGAATCACTCAAGGTCATGATATCACCCCCCCCCCCACACCCTTCCAAATTCGCCGCTGTATTTAAGACATCTGGCAACCATCCCTGGACCAGCCGCTGCGTGATTAAGCCACATGTGGAAATGCTCTCTCTGCTGTCTTGAATTTTCACCGAGCCCCATCCAAATATTTACCCTCTGTCTCATCTCTCCCTCGGCCCGGGATTTCGCCACAGCATATGCTGTCCGGATCGAGCGGCCTCAGCGGCGCGGCAGTTTGGAAACGGGCGAGCAGCCGAGTGTTTGTACTGGGGAGACAGTGTGGACGCCGCAGAGGTGGGGGGAGGGGCTCGACCCGTGCGAGAGCGGCTTCATCGTCATCGTTTACCCTGTGAGCGAAGACCCATCTGGATTAGGCTTAATCCGTCTAAGCAGCATCGCCCCCCGCGGTCAAAGAAGTTAGCGGAGTCGACGCATTACACACCCCCACTCCAAAACCTCCCTGTTTGCGCTGGTTTAACCGACGGAGGTTCCAAGAGCGTGCCAACGGACGTGTAGCAGAAGAGCAGCATTCTGAAGTGTTGCACATTTTTGTTCATCTAGCTTATCAAGACCCTTGATCGCTATCTGTAGCTCTGATTTGTAAATGGCACTCTCCTCACATTGCAGTTTTGGATATAAAACATTGTGAACTTTCAATCCTGGCCACAGGCTTGGGCTGGGTCTGGTTCCGATCGTGATCAAATCAAATTTCCTCTGCCAAAGAAGTAATGTTTTCATTGCTGTCTGTCAGGGTTACGCAAAAAACTAGTAAACCAATTTTCTTGAAACTTGATTGAGGGTTGGGGCACGGGCTATGGAAGAAAACATTCACTTACTGTGGAGATATGGAAGATAATTATTAATAACATTATTTAAATCATAGCAAAAAGGGATATTTACTACATCGCAGGAGCATATGTCCTGTTCAGCTGAGTGCTTTCTGGTTTATGAAGGATTTTTTCTGTTTCCCTTTTTGATGTTGTAGCTCGCTACAATGGTTTGCATTAGTCTGGTAAACTAACTGTGACTCGCTGATTAAGCAGCCGTCTCTGTTCCTGGGTTGGGTTGTTTGGGTCCAGTCAGGTTCAGTGGGGATGAGCCATAAACGTGGGTGCAGATCTTTGTTTACCAGATCGCCAACGTTGAAACGGAGACAACAAGAGGATAGAAAGGAGAAACTGCATGTCCCCTCAGCTGAACTCGGGCGTCCTCGCGCATCTTCTCCACCGACGGCCTCGCCCGGCCCTGTGCCGCTTGTACCGGATCCACCTGTGACCGCCGGTCGGCACGGGTCGTTCCGGCCTGCTGTAGAGGAGGCTCGTCGGGCCCCGGCTCTCGCAGCCACAATCAATAGCTTTTAAGTGGCTTTGCTGTTGTTCTGATCCCCGGTGAGAAATGGATATTGGGATCAATAAGTTCTCAGTTTCTCCACAGCAACAATAATAATAATAATGAGTGAGTGGAGAGATGAGAACAGAATGTCTGTACAGTTCTTCATCCAGCGTGCTGTGCTTTAGGCCTGTGGCCGGGCTTTCTTCCATGTCGATTCAAGGACAGTTAATGAAGGCTAATCATATCACATCGATTCCGGGGCCATTATCAGTGCCTTGCCATCTTGGCGCTCTCTGGTTCCCAGACCCTGACAGAGACTCGTACTCATGAAACATTGGGCGAGACGCGCACTGAAAGAAGAAAGTGGCTGAGAGATTTATTGATGGCGACTCCGCATGAAACGTCCATCGGTCGATGCGTCTTACTCTTCGGGATCAGATCGACGGCCGAGATTGCGTTTGCCAGATCCACGCCGAGGCGCGGTTGGAGAGTCCTCTACGGCGTTGCGCGGATTTCTCAGTCGCGCCTTCACGTGAACTTACTGCGGCCCCCATTGCACCATCGTGCTCGTTAGGCGAAGTAGTTCCTCAGCAGCGGGCGCGAGGGCTCAGCGTGCTTAAAACATAGAGCGTTCAGACATTCTGACGGAATGCATAAAGCAAAATAATGGATTGATTGATTTTTTTAAAAATTCAAATCGTGCTGCCAGCAGTTCTATACTCAGCCCAAGAGTGTGTGTGTGTATGTGTGTGTGAGTGTTGCTCTTGGCAAAAGTCTGCCACAAGGAGATTAGGAGCTCTGCTAAAATGTTCTGTGAGGTTTCTTCCTCTCCAATAATCCACGCACGCTGATATTTGATAAAGGTGCGGCATAACGTAATGACTTTGTATCATCCGAGCGAAAAGCTGCAGCGGGAACTTTTGCTTTTGAAGCTCAGGTTGGCCCCCCGGCCCCGTAAACGCGAGCAGAGGGTGGCTCGAGCTATGCGGCAGATAAAGGCATTCGGTTCGAGGTAACAATACCCACGGAAAGTTTTTCCTCTCGGGGCAGGGCAGAAGCCGACGAGCGCGCAGCTGAAACGCTCTCCCCCGCCAGCCGGAGCCCGATGCTGGCAGCTTTTCAAACGCGCTGGGCCGTAAACGCGTTCAACCCCCGCCCCCCCCTCCTCCGTGACCAGGGGCTTAGTCGCGGGGAGCCCCAGACACAACACCGAGGCCAAAGCTCGGCAGAGTTTAGTTTGGCGCTACCACACTGGATCTACCCGCTGCTTGTACCAGCAGGCATCTCGGCCGGTTCCCTCCCCGACCGGGTTCCGCCTGGCTCTGGTGATGCACGCTGCGGCAGGCCTTCGGGTTTTCCGCTCACGTACGCAAACGTTTCATCTTCGCACCTCAGCCAATAGCGTTACATCGGAACATTTTCTGCGGTTGTCACCAAAAATCCCGAATTTTTACATCTGGAAAACTTTGATGCAGTTTGGAGTTAAAATTATGAAAGGATTGTTTAATCCTTTCATAATCTGCACCAAGATGCATAAACTCAGAAATCTCAAGGCCATAAATATATTTTTCATCCAGATCCATGCATTACTTCCTGAGAGACTGACAAATGTACAAAAATGCCAAATCTCCCGTTGTTAAGGAAAGTAGTAATAAAAAAAAATTGCGGATCAACTCCAGAATTTTATGACTTCTTCACTGACTCCTCCATCTGTTCAGTGCATTTTGTGAAATCCGGCTGAACAGTCAACAAGCAGGCCCACATCAAATCATAACCTGCTTGGCAGAGGTAAATATTTACCTGTAAATCATACAGTAGTAAATAAATAAAAGAAATAATCCAATTCTTAAAAAAATTATAAAAATACCAGAGCCCTCACTTTTTGAGCTAGAACAAAAAGTATTATCTGTGATGGACCAATTTAATTATTTTAAGTTGCTTTGCAAAGTAAGGAATTAACTTTCATGTTCATTGACTGGATAATGGAAGTAACCTTAAAAGAAATTATATAGAGTAGACATACAGGGCTTTCAAGCTCAGCGCGTAATTGTGCCACTAATTAAATAGTAAAACTTGCGTCTGGACCAGAAGACGCGTCCCAGTTGTCATTAGTTGGAATTGTGCTGCTCGGAGCCGCCTCCTCATTAGTTTAAAAAGAGGTCGGCTGGCTGCCTCACGGCGCCGGGAAAGGTGGCGAGGAAGAGTAGAGCGCAGCGTTTCAGCAAGTCCGCTGATTCTCGACTAAGTCCTGCACGGCTAGCCGCCACCGCGCTCTCGGCGGGTTTTCCTCCACCTCAGCAGAAGAGGCTGTAAATGAGTATTCCTCCGCTCATGAGCAGTTTAACAGATCCCTCAGAGGTAATAAAGTTTGAGGTCAGAGTCTGTTGGACAAGAGCGGGCCCGCTTCATATTACCGCACTTTCCCATCATGCAAACGCAGCGCCTGGCCTTTCCCGGAGGCAGCCAGTCCATCCTTTGTCTGTTTTCTCTCTGAAAGACAGCTGGCGTGCAGAGTCATTTTCTTTACATTTCTTTCTGGCCGAGGGCACGCTGCCCCGCTCTTCCTTTGTGCGATCTCCGCCTTTGGTTTGTCTGGGCGGAGGGTTCGGACGGGCTGGCGGCGGCCCGGGCCCTGGGCCCCTCTCTGTGCCGAGGAAGGCTGCGAAAAGGCAACCAGGGAGGAAATCAGAAACATGCGCTCGTCTTGTCCGTCTCTATCTGGTGTTTGGGAATCACTCCAGATTTCGGTTTTCTTTGCTGGCCCCGCATCGACTTCAGCCAAACACGCGAGCGTGCACTGAAGTCGCGCAGGGTGAGTCGAGAATGAGTTATGTTTTTTGCTTTTGGCCAAGTTTTTTTTTTTATTTTTTATTTGCTGGATTGTTGACCCACTCCACCCACCCAGTGGAGATCCAAGAATAAAGTTAAAAGATTTTCATTGATTACCTCACCACAGTAATTCATTCTTACTAAATTGTGTCTATTGGCTCTCTCTGTGGAATTGGGAAATGGAATACAAATGGAAGCTTCGTAGCTTGGGTTTCCGACCCTGTGAGATTGTAAAAACTGCACAGGAATTCTGTATTTTCAGTTGGTCTTCGACCCTGTGTCCTGCCTATATTGACTATGTACACTATGTACCGGTCAAAGCAGCTACCGTCAACCTGAACATAGATACCAGTTGAAGCCTGAAGTTGGACTTAGAGCATCCACGGCCTTTTCCGTAGCTCCAAAGCTTCTCTGAAGTCTCCTCAGATCTCGCAGGTCAGGTTGGAGACCCTCATGCCCCTCAGAGTTTGAGCAAGAGCCGTGTTTTGAAGGGGTCAGATCAGGCAACGAGTACTTTTTCACGGGGGTCGCTCCATTCGTCTGCGCGCCACAACACAGTTGATAACAGACGTGCACTTTGGCCGCGTGGCTGAGGCGAGGCGACGTTACGCGTTGTGTCGCAGAGTGACGGGACAAACTGCTGCCCAGAGCAGAACAGACCCGGATTGAGGCGATAGTTAAGACCACAAAGATTAGAGTGCATGGAAGGGGTATATGCACAGTCATCTGAGGCTGGATTATTGATTGACCAACAGCACCACCACCCTTGCTGTCCTTTAAAGTAGTGATACGGACTGTTTACCTTTTGGTGGAGAGTGCAGATGTGTGACTCACAAAAACACACGTACACAAAGCTCAGATATACAATGTCTTTGCAGTGTGATGTCGTGCTGCTGCCCCCTGTGGCGGCAGTAGTAACTCCACACAGTACTGCTGCAGTTTCCTCTCGTTTCTCCTGCCTTTATCTGGTAAATTCCTCTGATAGTCAGCTTCTCTCTCTGCGTCGTAGCCCAACCTTTCCCCCACATTCTTCTTCCAGTCCGGCCCTGCAGGACAACCTCGCGCCCCGCTCTTGTTTTTTTCCCCCATCGACATGACAGGAGGCGACTTCCTGCTGCAGATGCGGTTACGTTTCTGTGGAAGTTAGTCGCCTGTCAGCGGGAACTCTGGTTCAGAAAGAGTCGGTTTGTGTGTCAGCGGAGTGATTCGGGGACTGAGAGGGGGGAAAAAAACATTTTTTTTGTTTGTGTGTTTTTTGGGGGGTTTTCTTAGAAACATACTTCCAGCACAGACGAGCAAATTCTTTCAGTGCGTGGGGGATCACAGTACATATGGGTATAACCTTTAGGATGTTGACCCCAACTCCCCTTCCTGCACTGGTGTGAGCTTTTCTTTTTGGTTTTTTTGGTTTCTTTGAACAATTCAGTCCTGTTTAGGCTGATCCCATGTCAGGGGTGGTCCAGCGGCCGCCACCTTTTTTTGGTTGCAAGTGTATTTCATCAGTCACGCTGTGTCAGTGATAATTATGCTGAATTTACACATAGGATGACACTTTAATCTCATCTACCAAGTGATTGATTCATCTATGAATTTATAGTAAATCTCCACCATGGTAATCCACATGATGAATTTATGCAGATTCAGTGAGTTTGTGGAGTTCTAAACCTGGTCCTTTGTTTTCCCAGGTCTTTAAAGGTGAATTTCAGCTCCCAGATTTCCTAAAAGAGCAATCACAGGTACAGTAACATTTCTGCCTGATGTTGAGCTTTTTCTTTTTTTTTGTTTTCCAAAGTCAGCCTTCTTCAGTGTCTGATGTGAGTGAAACCATCTGCAGCTGAGCTGAAGATCACGTTACAGATTTCCATCTGCTCACAGTTCATCTCTTGCGTTTTTGGTTTTTTTACTTGATTTTCTCACCATCTAACGCAGCCTGTTGAATCCGGCCACAGCTTCATGATTGTCGTCATGTTTTCGGCTTGTCGTGGTTGCTTTGTTTTTGTAGTTTCTTTGTCTCTCAACGCAAGAGCCTGATGACGGCTAAAGAGCAACTCTGCCCTCTTCTGGTAGTTTGATGCATCTACATCTATTTTCTTTATTTTTCTTTTTTCTTTTTTTTTAGAAATACTTCTGAGGAGTGCGTCTGCTCTTTATTTGCTAAAACTGCATTTTTCAGAACACAATGAGCCTCTTTGTCCATTGAGTGAGGGGAATGTTTTTAAAGAGAATGAGTCAGCTGTCTGGGCATCTTCTCGGTGGTTCGAGTTGCGTTTTCTGAGATTTGCTTGCTGGACAGTTTGTCACAGACCTGCCTGACATCCTGGGAGCTGATACTGTAAACTCTGCCATCTGTTCCTCCACACAGATCCAGAGATCTGCAGAGAGACCCAACCCCAGTTAGGAGCAGAGGAAGTGCCATCACCTCAACACACAGGTACAAGCGGATTGTTTCAATCCACATGGTTAAAATATGGAAAATATAGCGAATACTTTACTACTACTGATTTTTTGTACGTACCGCATGCAAACCCACGTCAAATTTTTGAATAGTAGCTCTCCAACTGTCAGGACAATGTGCAGAGTCACAGCTTTGTTAATGTTACTTTCTTGTGTTTCAGCACAGGACTCGTTGCAGTAGAGCAGAAAATCATGGACATCGACTCAGCCATCTCACCATCTGTTGGGTCTCAGCACGTTTCATAGGTCACATGACCACAGTCGGACAGTCTCCTCCACTAATAACCAACTACGGAGAACTCTTGCCTTCAATATTGTACTGTACAAAGAAAAAAAATTAATACTGGTTCTCACAACCACAGAATGTCTGCTGTTTGTTATTTTTGGTGTCACATCACACGCATTAATTTCTAGAAATGATCTCTGGCTGTTTAGGAAAAAACAACAACTTCGTGATCTTGTTGTACAAAACCACGGTGAACTGAAATCACAAGAAGTATTTATGAATGGAAAAATTAGCTTTTGGAAGATGCAATACCTATTTTAATGTTTTAATGTTTTTTTTCATGCCTTTGTATTGTGCAATGTCATGGGTACTGATCAGTTTCAAGTATCAACCGTGATAAATAATGCTTTTTTTTAAAAAAACAAAACAAAAACTGTTGTCTGTGTTTCTTTTCTTCCTGAAGAAGGTATGTTCAACCCAATATAATCCAGGATAAAGGATAGCGGTGGGAAAACTACAACACGGAAACTGAAAACAAAATTTAAGTCGAAAATCTTTCAATTAAACCCTTAAATACATTTGGATGCTGCTAAAAATGGCTGCAGTTAAATGCATGGTTGCAAGATTTAAAAAAAAGATTAAAAACATGGCCTGACATCAAAGCAGGTGTCAAAAATCGATTTGCTGCGCATCAGCAGAGCTTCGCTGCCATGGGTGAGGGCACAGGAAGGGAGGAAAGTGGGTTGCCATGGTCACCTAATAATAAAACCTTATTTGCGTAGCGCTTCTGAAAACTAGTAACAAAGCACTTTACATACAATTAAAATAACAAGCAGCAGTTAAGACACTGTCATACAATACATCCAAAGGGTTCCTAACAACCACACGCTCAAACGACAATACAAGCGCACACAGCACATCTTACCGCACAGCCACAGTCTGAAGTTTGTTTCCAGAATGAATGGATCGGGAGATGGCCGAAGCTGCCGTGCCATCACATTTGTCAATCCATGTGCCCCCCCGCCCCAGTTGAGCACAGACATCCAGGGGGATAGCTGTTAGCAATTTAAATCGGTTCATTCATCATCCTGAGCCAGTAAATCAGCGTGGCCCCTGAAAATACGCCCATGCATTAAATGACGTTGCATTCTTAATGCCTGTTATACTATCGAGTGTTTATGAAACACTACTACTTGATGCTTTGTGGCGTTTTCAGGCCATCTTAAATTTTGGCAGTTTTACAACATACTACGGTGATGCTTTTTCTGCATTTTTATGAAATACTAGGCTGCTTTTTTTTTTTTTTTTGCTTTTTTAATGCTTATAATGCAATGGGCTGTTTATAAAACACTATTCTCGGATGCTTTGTTGTGTTTTCAGGCCATCTTTGAATTTTGACATTTTTCATGTTTTTTACCACATATGACAGACAGGTGTTTCTTATGACATTTTTTTGTGTTTTTCTGTGAATCCATTGTTGTTGTTAGGACATTTTAATGCGTGTGTGTGTAAGTGTACATATGAGTGCGTGAGCATGCGCCAGCCAAGCCGGTGATATCACATACTGGGCAGTGCTCAGAAGGATAGCCATTCAGAGGAGGGCCATCTTTGGTCTCCCTGGATACCAGCTGTGACCTGAATCGTGTTGGAGGAGAGCGGATGACAGCTCGGAGGTGATACACGAGATCAGCAGCAGTGTGTGTGTTCTGCCCTAGCTTTAACATGACTTGGTTATAGTCAGAGGTTAATAGAACAAGCCGTGATAGAGCACATGCACACACACATAAACAAACCCTCTCTTGCACTTTTCCCCTGACAGTCTCTTTCCAATGACTCAGTGTAATTGCAGTAATTTTTTCTCTTCGTCATCGAACTCTGTGGGCATCAGCATGACATGATGCGAAAAGTCCAGTTCTCTCGTACCAAAGAGGCTAATTGAATTTACACTGAACCTCTGTCAACAGACTTCAGATAATCCTGTTGGTCTGACACTTCCCATTATCAATTCCAATACCAAAACGCATGTGTGTGAGTTCTGGCAGTAGCACTGTTTGACGTGAGGGAGGCATAAAATGGAAAGATGAAGCAGCCGAGTGTTTCGACTGTTCACTGGTCTGCAGCTGTCTGATGGGTGACGAGGGAGAAGAAATGGTTTTGTGCAAAGAATCCTCAAAGCGGAAATAACTCATCCTGCGGTGGTTTGATTCTCTCATGGCACTGTCGAACTATCACACTGAATTAATTCATTCAGTCGCCGGGCTGCACAGCTATGGGGATGGCGATGTCAGTTGGCCCAACACTTGATCCTGAATCAAATGTTTCACCCACAGGTGGATCAGTTGCAATCCTGCCTCACTGTAGGAATCATAACGCAGGCTGGATTATGTTAATCATAGTTTTTTTTAATGATTAGCAGCAAACTTGCCAGGGTGTGGGTGGGATGGATGGCAGACATACAAAAGGTCACACCAAAGACCAAGGATTGCATCCGTAGTTCAGCCTCTGATTAGGCAACAAAATGCTTTGTATAAGATTATAGAAAGAACACGGTTGTTATGGTTTTTGGAAATGTGTGGACTGGCAGAAGCCCTGGCTGTGACCTCCAGAGTTCCCCAGTGTTCTGTCTCCTTGGTCTCCTCCCCCTGTGCTCCTCCCCCTGTCTGTCTCTGTGTGTTTTCCCTTGGCAGAGGCGGGGCGATGTGGTGGAGTTCTGGCACACCTGTTCCTCATTTCACCTTCGTTACCTGCTCTATAAAAACCTTCCTCCAGTTGAGGCCAGATGGTTTTGCTTTACCATGTGGTAGTTGTGGGGTGGTGTGCATCTAGAGATTTTGGCCTCTTGCGAATGTTTTTTGTGACTCAAATCTCCTGTGTCTTCCGGTCTTGTTCCAGCTCAGCATGATAACCGTTACTGTGCTGCTTTGAGATAAGCTTGTTAGCATTGTGAACGCGCTGATGTAAGCATTTAGGTCAAAACACTACTGTGCCAAAGTCTCACAGAGCACCCAGCATGTCTTAAGATTGTAGTTTAGTTATTGCTGCTGAACCTGCAATAAAAACGGTTGGGCCACTTGAAAGCAGCAAAACAAGATGTAAAGACAACACAGACATGTTATCACCTTTTTAACATATGGTGAACTTGCTGCCCATTTACAGAGGAACACTATCATTTATAAAGTTTTGCAACTTGACTCATAAATTTTTTTTTTACGTTTTAACGCTGATTTTGGTCTTCAATAACTCCAGAGGTTAATGTCTGGCTCTTTTGCTGTAAAATGCTCGTGTTCACCAGGCACTAACTTTGTCTGTGATTTGTAGCTGGGTTTACCTCTACCACCACTTCATATCAAAACACAGCCGCAAGCTGGAAAAGGGATTCAAAACAGCATAGTCACAAGCCGTAAAACCAGAACAAGGTCAGACAGGCTGAAATAATCCATAGAGCTGATTAAAGGTGCAAAGTCAGGTGATAATTTCCTGTGGCTTCACCACCACTACAAGTGAACCCTTTCACAGTACACTTGTTTTATTCATTGGTATTATAAAAATATTGATTACAGCCACTTTAAGGGAGCAAAAAGTATATTGTGAATGGTGGGTACATAAATCAAGTCCTTGTAGCGTACGGTACATTGGAAGCAATGATTTTTTTTCTTGTCCTAACCTTTGGACTCTTGTAAAATACAGATTGCTAGCACTGATGGGGGGTAATGAGGACAGGCAGTAATAGCCAGGTCTGTTTCATGAGTACTCCTCTAAATACCAGCATGTCTTGCCGAAACATCCTGGAGCATAACAGTGATGCCTGCTCCTCTGTGTGTGAATCGCTTGCAGTAAGACAGTAAATGAAGTGAAATATCACTGTATTGACGTATTTTCCTAATCAGTGTTAAAAACAGCAGTAAGTGAATGACTCATAGACTGATGACACAGAGTGGAGAGAGGAGGGACCTGAATGATTTTGACTCTCCCCCAGAAACAAATTAACACAGAGGCACAACTTTGCATAAAGTGCAAACGCAGAGATGTGAATTGACACGCACAGCCAGGTACACGGACACATACACTTTCTCATTCACTCAGGCAGACATGACCTATGAGTCATTCTGGCTGTTCTTCCAGATGCCCCCCCCCCTCGCTACCTAACCCACTGGAAGTCACAGACTCATGCAGCAGACAGCCGCAGTCTTGATGCAGCTTCCTGTCTCTCCCTGGGCACTTAGCAACCGCTAGGCTCAGGCTGAGTTTAACCAGCAATTATAGGAGCAATTCGTCATCGCTAACATCTCGAAGAGGGCGCAGGGCTCGATGAACCCAAAGAAGAGCTTTGAAAAATTATCCACAATTGCTGAATGCGAAAGTGGATTTGAGTCATTCTTATTTCTACCCTGAAAGGAGGGACTCATTTGTGAAATAAGCTACAAAAATGTTAAGTTAGAACCTGCATACTCTTTAGTCAGACTCGTGGGTTTATTGGAAATTGGTCAGGATTTCAGACAATGTGTTCTAAACACAGAGTGCCACAGTTATGAATGTAATATGTTCTGGCAGGTTGTTGCCAGCCAAGTCTGGAGGGAAGACTCTGACACAAACTTCAGCGTGTGTTATAGAAGATGAAAGCGGCCGTTGACTACAAACACTTACTTAGGTCGAGGAATATGATGGCATTCAGTAACCAGTGAATGCAGCACCAGCAGAAAAAGTTTTTAAAAAACAAAAAACTTGGTTGAGTAAGTCTCAACAGGTGTTGTACCAACAAGTCCTGCAACTTAAACATCCACACAGGCAATTTGTCCTTAATCTCAGATACAACTCATAGGATGGTGACAGGGGTACTGGATGTTAATCATAATAGTCATCATCATAACCATCATATGTAAGGAACCTAAAATTTATATTTGTATTGGGTAAAAATCGCATCTCCACTACACTCTCTTATTCACTGAAGAAAGTGTTTATCAAAGTATTTATTACGGGGACATTGTATTGGTTTAAATTATATTATGCAGGTTTTCATGTTATTGCGGCCAGCCCGTAATTTGCCTTTCTGACACTATATTATTGAATTTAACCGGAGATAGTGCGGTTGTTTGGGGTGATGGTTAACATGACATTGAAACTCCTGATATCCATCAATAGTTCCCTGGAGACCAGCAGGGGTGAAAGCCTACAAGCCTGCCAGCATCCTGAGGTCACAGACAGTATTGCTGACTTTCACTCTTGGAGAACTCTGAGGAACTGGTGACTGTTCTGGGCCTAATGCAAGATAGCGCAGAGCAATTGGATGACCACTTTATGTACCTCTGGGGTGTTGAGGGTGGAGGAAAAGCAAGGAATAAAAGCACCAGCCAAAGGGAAAAATATTGACAAAAGATATTGGGTTCTTGTATGTGGGCGAACACACCATTCAGGTCAGTGGGGTAAACAGCAGCAGCTATGTTTACTGGAAGAGACATTTGGCTTTCATGAGGAAACGGCTGCTGAAAGAAGATTCTCTTTTTTCCTGAGATGAGGACAATGCAGGAGTAGAGGTAGTTCTGGGTTTTTAGGACAACACCAATGTTTTTGTCAAGAGGTTTTGATACAACATTAGCAACATATTATTAACAGCATTATAGTAACCTAACCCAGCATTACTTCTTAGCCAAAGACTATTTCATTGACTGACTATATTTTGTAGAGGTACACCACATCATATTTGGGGGAACTGTACACTCCAAATCCAAGACCAACACTGAAATGGGAAGGTTCAGCCAGAATAGAAGTGAGGTAAGGCTGAGATTCAAGTCATGGTTGTAGCTTCTCTTCTTCTTCTTGTAGACTTGGACACTTTGGACGTTGCTGGTTGTCTTTTTGTTATGTTGGTGACTGTCTTTTTGTTAACAAATAAAAACAAATCTGCATTGTCATCCCCAGCTTACGTGACAAAAATCAATTTGATGATACACGTGCAATAGACAAAAAAGAAATGGATTTCCTCTCCCAGTAAGCCTCATGCAAGCCCTCAGAAAGTGTGTTGTTGTTGTTGCTGTTTTCCCGTGTGTCACAGCAGAAAGACGCTGTTTCTCAGAGATGCTGGTGGGGTAGCAGAGGAGGGAGGGGCATGTTTATTTTTGTCTTCCAGAAAGAGATAAACAACACATACTGTATTCCCTCATGTGTCGACAACACAACATCTGCTCTGTGACAGTAAGACGGAGGAATGAGGCAGATTCAAAAACAGCAACATCAAAGCGCAGGACCATGAAAGAGGCACCAAGAGGCAACGTGCAACATATTGTATTTCATAAACAACCAGGTGTGGGTGTTTTTTATATAAAGCCTATAATCCTCAAACAAAGTCAGTGAATATAACATTGTAACTTGGCAGCAGTAATAGGAGAAAAGATGCTAAACTGAGAATAAAAAGAATATGAGCTCCCTTTTCCTATAATCTCTTCAGACAACTTCCCCTTATCTGCTTTTTGAAACTCTTCTTTTTCTGGGTCTCCTCAGCTGCCTCCGGCAAGAAAAAGCGAGCGAGCAGGGAGCTGTGGAATACGTCAGAGAAGGAAATTCTGCTCTTGTGCCAGTGCTGTGATAAAGTCATGTTTCTGTATGTGTTATGACATGGTTGATGAAGCTGATAACTGAATAGGCGGTCAACAAAAGATTCACCTGAACTGATCGCAGATGCTCTACATGGGATCATATGTCAACATTGTTTTGTCATAAGTGGTCAACAGGAGCAAACTGTGATTGGCTGGAAGGTGTGTGGGGGGGGCAGTGATTGCTGACATCTAATATAAAAATACATTTCATTATAATGTGGTTAAACAAAGCACACAGTTTCTTTAATATTCTTATTTATTTCATGATGTTTGTTTTCCTTTATATTTTTTTTACTTAACACCAAAAATTCTGGGGTGCGTATAAAGTTTCATACAAGCTGACATATTACAGCTTTACGATAACGGTGCTGTTATCTGTTCAGTGCTACAGATCTCAGTCATACCTCCAAAACTATCTGTTCAAAGTCCCTCCTTGTATTGTCTTCTTCCTGTTTTGAATTTCTGTACGTGCTAAAGGTCCTGCCATTTTCATTTAGATTTTCATAAACAGCCAAAGTGGTCTGATTGTCTCCGCTGTATCCTCCTCACAAAGCATCAGTAAACCAGATGAGTCATCCTGCTGTGGATTCACAAAACCGGAATAAACGAAACAGAAAAACACAACATAGCAATGGATTTCAGCACAGTAATATAAATAGTCAAATATGAAAATTAGCACACCCCCCCCGCCAAGTCTTTTAATAACTGTCTCCAGAAACATTTTTAAAAAGGTCAGGCAAGCTCTTTTTGTTCTTTCTTTGATCCCTTTCACACATCCTGTTTCCTGTCATGTGCAAACCTTCCAGACAGATGCGAAAGCTGTGAACATACCCTTTTTTTTCCAGAAATCAATGACTTCATTGTTTTCATCATTTCAGGGAAAAGTGACAATGTGGTGGGGAACATTTTATATATCTGCCCCGGTGTGTACTATAAATGCCTTGGTGAGAAACTGACCCAGTCTGGTGGGGCCACATCTCAAATTTCACAAAGGAGTTAGAATTGATGCTTCACACCACCCTGCGCTCCAACCACATATGCACGCAGCACGCATACACACACAAACATGCACAATAGACCAGAAATGAGAGATATTAGGCTGACGTCAAACCCTGTAAACACATTCACCCCCTCCCTCTCCCTCCCTCCCTCTCTGTCTGCCAAGCTTCAGATAACCTGAGTTAAGGAGCAGAATTATTGTGTGTCAAGCCGAGTGGTAATGAATGGGGAGCAGCCGGTCAGTCCTCAGGGGACAAACACACAGACAGAAAAGGTAATGAGGAGAGGAGGAGACGATGCCCCGCACCAGGAGCATGTAAAGAGCACTTACACTTACAGTTTTTCTTTTTTTTTCACCATTCATTTGGCTTATAAAACAAGATGATGTCACCTACTTCTGCGGACCAATCGGGATTCATTTTTTCAGAATGATGTTTGGTTGTTCGCTGTCAGTCAAATCTCATCAAAACGAACCCATTCAAGATAATCCTGGTGAAATTATCATTGTCAAACTTTAGAAAGCTCTCTCCAGAGCCACGTACAAAATTGTTAAATTGTTTTCACAGGCTGAGAATCATTGTGTAAAATTAGTTCAAGGACAGACAAATGCAATCTACTTCCCGGATTTGTGAATCCAACATTATGACAATGGTTTAGCAGATCCCCAAATCCAGAAGATCAGGTCCCTCGTGGCATCACGTACTTAATTACTGATTCTAATGACTTTGGGTTATTACACCATTTTATTGCAGTATGTATCCATTAACAACAGAAAATCACACTGTGAACTGTCACATATCGCACAAAACAAAGTCAGTGGGGATTTTAATCAACACATTGCTGGAAATGTTTAAAAAAAGAAAGAAGAGAATGACAAGGTAACTCAAATCAGTCTCATGAGAAAGGACTGGAGCCCAACAAGTGTCATACCAGCCATTTTACATATCTTTTAATGAGACAGCAACACTTCCTTTGCCGACAAAAGTTTAAGATTCACCAAGGAGAAATGTGACCCCAAACAGTTGCAACACACTGCTACGCAAATACTGTACATTTAGAGGCAAGAACTACTAATTGCCAGTAAGAAACTTCCATGCGACCTGAGAAAAATCTTGTTTTTTTATCAGTGGACAGGCAGCAGAAAATGGGGGTGGAACTGAGCAGTAATTGGTTTCTGTTTACCAGTAATCCTGCCACAGACACAACCACAAGCAATTAGCTGGACAGCTCAGGCTTTATCAGTAAAAAACTAGCACTGTGTGTGTGTGTGTGTGTGTGTGTGTGTATGTATGCGTATTTGTGTCATGAGGGAGAGTGTAATTAGGGTGAGGGAGACATGGGATTAAAATGAAATCTCTTGTCCTGGTTTCTTTTGGTCTCCCGGCCCTAAAATGTGTAGGTAGACTTTATTTTAATGAAGGTCACTCTCACTGCAGTCCTTCCGGGGGAAAAATAGAGATCAATACGAATTATTTTATGTGACTCAATGTGAATCCATATCTGGAAGTTGTGAATGTGACAGCACTGAGCCTTTGAAGTCCCTTAATGAGTTTCTCCACACTTGAAACACAGTCATTTTTGAGAAAATTCATCTTTTGGCTTGTAAGATGTCAAAACCTTTTCAGGCGCCACAAAGAAGACTCAGTGTATTTCTGAGTGCTCCAAATCCAAAATATTGACAGAATTCTTCTTCACCACTTGTGCCACTCAAGGGCTTACCTTGCTTTTCAATAATCAGATGTTTTCTGAGTCCGAGTGGAAGAATTTCTGTATACAGAGATCTACTTATATACTGGCACCGTGACAAAGCTCAAAATAAGAAAGCACCACTGAATATCATACAAGCAGGTCAGTGGATGATCGCATGGGCCCGCATCCAGAACAGCAGCAGTGGGGTTATGAATGGAACTGCAAGCAAACACACCCACATGCTGATCCATACTACACAAGACTTGACAGGCAGCCAAAAATAAAGACCACACTGCGCCTGGCTGACGACGAAAGTGCCCCCTCCACACACACACACACACACACACAAACGCTCCACTGCAGTTCCCATTTCACCCCGCCCGTCTCAGGCTTTATGAGTCATCGGTGGAATTTAACTGTCTTTGCTGTCCCTCGGTGCAGACACAACAGCAGCAGTCAATGACAGCAGTCGTTAGACCTAAATCTGCTATAAAACTATGATATCGTCTGCATGGAAACAAAATGAATCATAAAACTCATTCATTATGCATTAACTTAGCCATTTGGTGAGAGCCCCCCAAAACACACACAGACACACAAGGTTAATTACCTGAGTTTAAACAGTTTTCTTTCTGTCACTCAGCATCATACCTGAAGTGATCTTTGCCAAAATGGCCACAACGTGTCATCACGAAAACAGGCTTTTAATATTATAACTCCATCTGATGGAGGCTACAGACTGTGGCATGGACATTCACATCAGTCATTCATTCACTGGTCCTAAATATAGCCCCATTATGAATTTATTCATTTCACCATGAGCTGCGACAAGAGCTGTTACGCAGCCGTTAAGAGGAACTGGCTCCAAACTATTTTAGTTCATATTCAAAGAGCGAAGCTGTTTTTTCTCTGTGGCTGACTCAAATTACCGGCGCGCGAGTGTGTGTGTGTGTGTGTGTGTGTGTGTGAGAGAGAGAGAGAGAGAGAGAGAGAGAGAGACAAAGCGTGTACGTGTGTGAGAGACAGAGAGAGAGAGAGAGAGAGAGGGCGCGCGTGCGTGTGTTACGTGTCTCCTCGCTTTGTGACGCACGAGTCAGGTGCTCCTTCTAATAGCATGAGGAGCTGTCCGCGGTGCTGAAACCAGACTCGCTGCGAGGCGGAGAGGTGCTCAGCTCACACACTACCCTCCACAGAAACTAATTACAGAGGTAAGACTCGGTTGTTATTGGTATAGCATGAGCCACGTCACACTATACTGTAAGTGTGCATCTTTCATACTTAATGGGAATACAAAGGGGGTTGCAGTTGCTTCAGCAGCAGCTTCGGTTGCAGCAGATGTTCGCCAACCTGATGCACCGCCACAGATGTTGAGGCTGTTGTGCTGCCCGCCGCGTCTCTTTGTTCTCATTTCGTTTCGCTTTCGTTTTGTTTTGAAAAGCTTGCGTTTTGTAACTTATTTTTTTTTTCTTTCCACACGTTCTTTGTTACAATTAAGAGGAAAAAAAATAGCCCTTCTACTCGAAGTTCTCCAATTTAAAGTCCGGCTGAAGGCAAACGTAAACATGGCCCAAAAAATGACAGCAATCGCTCTATCGTCGCATCTCTGTGATATATATAGTGGTATAGAACATTGGTTAAAGGAGATCGTCAGTATTAGCGGGTTACCTTGACAACGGGGCCGTGACTCACGAGAGCAGCAATTTGACGACTAATGACATTTGTACGGGAGCTGAATGCCGCTGCTATTACTGCGACTGGCAAACAGGCGGCAGGATTCCATTATCATTATTATTATTATTATTATTATTATTATTATTATTATTAATAATCGTATTAGTATTATTGTAGCAGTGATAGTGATACAAAATAAAAGTAAATTTAGGTGGTTCCAGCCAGTTTAAACCTATGCAAAACAAATCCGGATCACATTTTCAAGATAATCTCCTGGATTTAAATCAATACAAAAGTCTTTGTGGTCTGTGATATCACACATTTAGTGATAATAACAGGAAAAGACATGGGAGACATGCCAGAGCTGTAACCATTGGGAATGCGTTAGCTTAATGCGTATAAAGGTCAATCTTTTTCTTTCCTTGGCAGGCGTAACCATGCCGACACGCTACCAGACCTCCACAACAAACAAGCTCTTCCTCATCTGTCCTACCCTGCTCCTCTTAATTGTCCTCTTTATAAGTTCCTCTGGTGTTCATGGGGTGTCACTCAGAGAGCACAGACTGTTGGGAAGTGAATCAGGCTCCCAGAGAGGAAATGTACACCAGCCACCTAATGCTGACATGCTCAAAGCCTTGGAGTACATCGAGCGCCTCCGTCAGAAAACTGGCTCAGATTCCCAGCAGCACAACCCTCTCTCCGGAGGGTACGATGCCAGCCACATGGATGACGCCGAGAAACTGCGTGTGATCCTGGGACTAGCCCCTAACCCTATGCAGAGTAAAGACGAGGGTGAGGAAGAGGAGGGGGGAAGGGAGGATAAGAGTGAAGAGTTGCTTCAGGCGGTGCTCAGCACCCTCCAGCAGACGGAAAAGATCTCCAAGCCTGATTCAAGTCGCCCCAGCACAGAGGGAGAAGGCACAAAGGACAGCATGTATCCCAGGGTGCAGCAGAAGCAGCACGGCATCCCACTCCACAAGAAGCTGCCACTAATGTTTGAGGATGAGGAAGAGGGTGAGGGGGGTGAGGAGGAGGTGCCAGATATGGAGCACGAGAGCCACTTCAAACGCACCAATGAGAACGTGGAGGAGAAGTACACACCTCAGAACCTGGCAACACTGCAATCTGTGTTTGATGAACTGGACAAGCTGACAAGTGTGAAGACCACGCATAAACGCCAAGATGAGGAGGATGACATGGAGGATGATGATGAGGAGGAAGATGATGATATGTTTAATGTGAGGAATGTGGGGTACGACGACATAGGCGGGGATCTGACACTTGACTGGGGTCCACTACAAGAGCAGGAAGAGGAGGAGGAAGAGGAGAGTGACAACAAACATGAGATTGACAGAGCCCTTGATTATGGTGACGATAATGATGAAGAAAATGATGAGGATGATGAAGAGGAAGATGATGAAAGTTACCCAGTCAAGCGATCAAAAGAACCAGATGATGTTGGCAACCTAGTGGACTATTACCTCCTGAAGGTGCTAGAGAAAACAGAAGCGGAACAGCAGAAACGAGAGACAGAGGAAGAGGAGGAAAAGGAGAGGGCTGAGAGGAGGGTGGCTCAGACACAACACAGAGATATTTTATTTCCACAAACCATCTACGAGTTCATCCTGCTCTCCCAAAAATACCAGATTCCACCTGGAGACCTGATGGACATGCTCAAAACCAGAGAAATGACAAATCAAGACAAGTCCCAAAAGAACAGCAAATCTTTCAGAGCACAGAACAAGCTCTCTCAGATATCCTCAAAGAAGATACACAAGATTCCTGAAGCTAAATTCTACACCAGACGCCTGCCTGATAGTCAAAAATCCCCAGAGGAACTGAGGACAGATGAAATCCTCAACATCCTGGGGCTGGGGGGCAGGGAGGATCGAGTTCCTGTCAGGAAACAGAAGCAGTACAAAAGCTCACTGTCACGACTTCACACTCAGCCTGCGGGGCGTTTGGGGGAATCCGTTCCCACTCGCTGGCGCCTTTCCAGCACATTAAACGACGACTATGACAACACCATGGATGAGGATGAACTGGCAGCGTACTTAGCGGCTCAGATGCCGGCGCAGTATCTGAACCCCACGTACGGCAACAACAACAGGGCGAGCCAAAAGCGGGATGAAGCAGGACAGAGCGTGACAGGATCGTTTGAACAGGCCATACAGGACTATTTTGATCGCATGGACTCAGATAAAAGCCCAAATGAAAAGAGACAGTCTGAGGACGATGAGAGGAGCAGTGACACACAAATGCAGGGTTTGAAAAATGAGGCAGTGATCAAACTGTTGAGCTACCTGAACCCAGAGACTGAGGAAAGTGATACTGATGCCAAAAGTGTCCAAGAAGGAATATAAATAGCTATATAAATATACACTGTACATATATATGTTTTGGTGGAGGGAGAGGGTGAAAAAAGAAACATGTAAAAAAAAAACATGCTGTCGACTTTAGTTATTCTGTAGGTTTACAAAAGTTATTTATTAGTTGCCTTACAGCCTTACACACACACAACACAACACACACACACAACCCAAATCAGTGTTGGATCCCTTAGATGCACTTGTGTTTTGTTTTGTTTTTTTGTTTTAATTTGCTTTGGGGTTGTTTTTTTGGTAAATTGTTCTCAGATGTGGTCCTTTGTGACATTACTGAGGTTAATAAATCATTGACTTTATTTTGTCCTTATTGTGTAATGTTTTTTCATTTACTCACCATCACACAGTGCATTAACTAAAAACATAAATATGCCTTGCCTGCCATGTCTTATTGGTGTTGCAAAGACATATTTAAATTTTTAGAAAATGTGTCTAAAATTTAAAAAAGAGTCATATCTCCTGTAATAAACCCTGAGATTCATAAATGTTAAAAGGCACTTGTAGATGCAAACATAAAGTTCTTAAAACTTGCAGTATGAGCATGAAAAATCACCAGGATTGTGGTTATTGTATGACCATATTATTATGCCAAATGAATCATTTTAGTCACCATAAATAAAAATATTCCAGAGGAATAAACCTTTTGGTTAAAGTCTTGAAATCCTTGTCTTCTCTTGGCTCAGTAGGTGGGTTTGCTCATGTATTCCTCCATTGTCTGTGATGTGAGAAGAGGTATGTGAACACGTTTCATGTGAGTAAATACCCACATTAACTGAAGGTCTATGAACGCTTACTGCACCTCCTGGAGGGTGTCGGCCTCCTCCATGGCTACACCCAGAGCCACTTTGGAAGTTTCTAAGACTTCTCCTCCCATCAGAAATTCATCTAGGATGAAGTAAGCCTTCTCAAAGTTGAATATGATGTCCAACTCACACACCTGGCCGAGAAAGACAGAACCATGTACAATCCATTACAACTACATTACACTCCCTTGGTCAGGTAATTTCACCCATGAGTTTATTTTTGTTCTACTACTAAGGATGACCACATCCTAACTGCATAGTATAATAAAAAGAATAATGACAAAAACATTTAAAAAAAATATTTTAAAAAATATTTTGAATTTAATTTCTCCCTCTTCCATTTGCTCTTTTGCACTTGGGAACTAACAGGGTGGATCTCGCAGTGGTTTAGTGGCAGGGGCATCATATGGACAGCAGGGGGAGTCTGACTGGTAAAGAGCACAGTGACATGAATGTACAGAGTGAGGACTACAAAAGTCATTGTATTTTAGAGTGGTGACCTGCAAATAACTGTACTAAATACTGATAAAAGAGCTGTTTTACAGTTGGCATAAAGTCCAAAGACTTGTAGCATAGGTGTGATCTAGATCTAGACTTGATCTGGGATGACAAAATATGACTGAATATGACTTCACATGGTCCGAGATGGGGAAAAAATCCTGAGTGTTGGACCAGGACATTTAGTTTTACTTACGTTGCCAAAGTATTTATCCAACAACTCAACGTATCTGTGCAGCACTTCGAGGGCCAGCAGCTCATTATCCTGTTCCTCCAAACCAGTACAGAAGTACAGGCTAGCATACCTGAAAGTGAAGAGGATAAAGGTCAACTGTTATGGCAAATTTGTCACAATCTTGTCAAAGAACAGGAAACATTAGAAGCTCATTTGGCAGCACTCTGAAACGTATATGTCCTCATATGAGTTCTAATATGGGTGTCCTTAGAATAAAAAAGCCATAAATTAGATGAGAAATTATTTAAAGTGGTGGGAAAAGTATGCAAAGCCTTTGGAACTGCTCGTAAAATTTGATCTGATCTTAATCTAAGTCACAAGTACAGACATCTACTGAAGATAATGATCCACAAACAGTTCTATGTGTTGTGTCTTTATTAAACACACCCATTCAATATTTACAGTGCTGATGGAAGAAGTAATTGAGCCCATGGATTCATTAACCGGTTCAACTTCCTTTTGGCACTAATAACCTCAAACAAGAACTTCCAGTATCTATGGATCAGACCTGTAACGTTCAGGAGGAATTTTGGAGCATTCTTCTTACAGAACTCAGCTCAGACATATTCTTATTATTGTCTGCTGTGACAGCTCCACATTATTCACAGTATGATGATCAGCCACCCTGACATTATGCCATAGGATGCCTTTATAAACTTGGGAATTCATTTGCCTCTCGATGATGGTGAGAACCAAATCATAAAGTTCCCTCCACTTTTATTCGCCGTTGGGACAATGTTTTCTTGTTGGTAAGCAGTGCCCTTTTTACACCATACATAGTGCTGTGTAATCTTCCTGAAAAGTTCAACTTCAGTAGTTTCAAGCTGCTTTTTGTGCAACCATGCACAATGATTTTCTTAAACCCGTGAACGCAGATGTTCACCAGCACCAGTGATGCCTTCAAGCCTTTAGCTTTTACTCCGATGTTGTTTTCTACTTCAATGAGCATCTGTGTTGGGTCTTAACTTGATGCCCACATCTAGGGAGAGTGGTCACAAAAGTAAACTGACTTAATATATACAAAATTATGTAGATATAGGGAGTAGTCAAATTAGCAGGGATACTTTACAAAAAAAATAATAACCTGCAACATCACAGCACTGCTACTTTTATTACAAAAGTTGTTACTGTGAGAAGAGGATATAAAAGGCCATTAGAGGAAAAGCACTGCGTTGCACCATCACTAATATAGCCCTGCCAGTAATCTGGGCCGCACACTGTGCTTAACTTGACCCTTACTCTTTCAAGGTCTTTGTTAACCCATTGTTGAGAGTTGGCGTGTCTGTGTTGTTTGGGTTATTTTGAAGCATTTGCAAAGAGGACAAAGATGCTAACAACGTAAAACAGAGTCAGCAGTGGTTTCTGTTCAACATCAAAAGACGACAACTCATTATCATAACAGAAAAGAAACACAGCTGTGTCTCTATAGGCACCTCTTGTAAACGATCTTTAGGTCCCTCCACTGGAAGAAGTTACAGGAACGTGGTGTACGGGAAAACACTAACATCATCATGTCCCGAATCACTTTCTTCTTCTCCCGGTCTGTTACCGGAGTGAACCATTTTTGTAGTCGCAGCTTCCCTTGCCGACTGAACAGCAACAGGAAGCGCATCTGCAGAGGGCAGGCAGAAGGAAATTGACTTATTGGCAGATAGGGATAAGAAATATTTTGTGTAATATTAAGGAGATGCATAAAACAAGTGTTTGCTGTCAGCAGAAGAAACTAAACACAGAGACACAATGAAGCAGTCCTATCAGGTGCATGTGCAAATATACACGTGCATACAGAGATGCTAGCCCCTTCTATGGTCCCGGAGCTGCAACTAAAATGAAACCCACCACAAATTAGGGTTGCACCAGACAGCAATGAAACCATAAATGAAACTCGCCGGGGAAGAATAACAGGTCTTTATCATGTTTGAGAGATAGAGATATGTCATAACACACTATCAGGCTTGTGTTATTGCAAGGGCAGCTAATGAGAACTCTTTGCCCCTGAGGTGCAGCTGCAAGCAGCACTGCCTTTGTGTGCAACAAGATAAGCAAGGACATAGTGTAAAGATGGTCAGCAGTGCAAAACATAACTACTGTCTGATATACTTCATTTAAAAGGAATGTGATGATTTTCCTCCCAATATGAATTACCATGTGTAATTTTTTTGTTTTGTTTTTACATTTTATAGATGAGAATATTTGCTTTCATTTGTCTCTTGCACAATGTCAGTTTTAAAGCGTTTCACTCTGATCTTAGTTTTCTTAACAAATGGGGGCAAATCAGATCGACATGTGTGACTCTAGTATCAGTTTCATGACCTTTGATCCAGGAAGTGCTTCACCTGAACAGATTTGCAGCTATAAAATAACACACATCACAGTATATATTTTACTACCTGCCTGTGCATGGACAAACCTCAGTTGGAGCAGCAAGCTCAGCAATACTCACCATTTTGTCACAAGCACTTCAAGAGAAATCACCCAAAGCTAAATCCTGCGGTTTCTGATCAATCCAGCGGTCGCTGAATCCTGCTGTACCTTGCGCGTTTCGACGAGAGGCGACATGGTGTCTCTCCGGCGCGCTCACACCTTCTCCAGGCAGAGCCACGCCCACCTGCGCTCCGGTCGCTGATTGGCTTCTGGGGCAACGCTGCAGGCAGACAGGTGAGGCAGCGCAGGCAAGGAAGAGAATAAGGCTGCAGGAATATGCAGTATGCTATATTTTATGGGTTACTTATAGGCTATTTTATAGTCCTTGTGATAAATCCACATATTTACAGCCCATAAATTTATATTGTAGGCGAATATGCAATTTCTAAAGGGAAGAGGCAGCATTTTTGCATTACCAATTTGTAGGAACACATCATAATAATGAGATGAAGTCGAAACTATGAGCTAAAATAGGTAATGATGCTCATGTTTTTGTGTGTATTTTTGCTGTCTTCAGGATTATTGTTATTATATATATTATTGCCTGTTCTCATCTGCCCACAAAGTTTAGTGACACTTAATGAGCTAATAGCTAAACACTGCTAGTTTGACGTTCTGGTAAACTAGGCTAACCAACTATTTTAACCAGTGTAGGAGATGGAGATAGTTTTATTCAAATGGGGGTTGTGCTTCGTCATCCGTCTCTATGTTTTATTGTAGGCCTTTGTGAGAAATATTTCATTGTTTGGTGCAAGGTAGGATGTATCACCATAATCATCGAGTGATAAAGAGCAGAAACATCGTCTCATAATGCAAGAAATGTCCTCAGTAAATTCAGTCTGCAGTCACCGAACTTGCTTTGTATGTATGTAGGTGAAACGACACAGTGCGTGCTTTTGTCCCGCCGCTGGGTGGACGACGCACTTTTCAACGCCCTGATGTTCAGTCAGCGGAGCTGCACGTGGTCTGGGTCCAGACTAAAAGCGGAGGAGACGGCTCAGGTCAGCGAGAGGCTTCCGGAACGACACCATGTCTCTGTACCGCAACTCCGCCTGGTTCCTGAAGGGACTGACCGAGTTCACCAGGTAGGATGCTTTCATCGGCCTTTTGACGTTCCATTTGATCCTAATCGTGCATCGTAAGTTCACTCGAGAAACTCTAAAGGCTACGGAAGAAAACGAAAAGAATAAATAATAATTATACTGCCTTGTGTTAAACTGAGCATAATTTTCCTCCGTTTGCCTCGTGATTTTATCAAAATGTCATGGTATTTCTGATTCTAATGGAGAATTAAAAATTGTTACCATGCTTCAGTTTTACAGGTACCATTCTAACACTAAATGATCTAATGTGACATTTGTATCTCTGCAAAGAGTCAAAACAAATGGAGAAATGACAGTTTTCACAGAACTCGGATTTTAATTTGACAGGAACAAAGAGTTCAATGTATAGGTTAATGTTTTAGAACTGTATTATTTTTGATTTCTAATGCCCGTATGCCTGTTTCTAATGAATATATCAGTGTGATTTTCTATATATGTATAAATAGGCCCCTAAGAAATAGGATGGGTTTGGGCCGCTCCATTACAGAATTGATAACTCTTCATTTAGGATAGCACAGAATAGAGTAGAGTAGAAACTGGAAAAACCAACTAAACTTCTCAGACCTTTTCATCTAAAGACTTTGTTCAACTTTAATCAAAATTTTCATCAAAGGTTTGAACAAACAATACATAGAGGTGACTCAAGTCAAAACTTACATAATTGTAAATCACGTATTTTTGGACCTATGGTAAGAAAAACAAGATATTTGAAGACGTCACCATGACCTCTAGGAAATTATTTGGAGCAAATTGAAAACAATAATAATTGCTACATTGATCTATAATGAAAATTATTGTTATATAATCAGCCATAATATGGTATAATATCAAAATTATATATAGTACATATACTGCAGGTCACATGAGGTTAGTCAAGGTCAAAAGTTGTATGAGGGACGAGTGTTTGAAAAGGAAGATTTAGAACTTGCATGCAGTGGCTGGAGGCTTTAACTGCTCCTGCATCACTGAACACATTGAACATGGCACACACCCTTGAATGCATCCTTGATTTTTGAATCAAGGATGAATTGAGCAAAGTTGGTAAGACAGCTGTTCAAGCACAACAGTGCTCTAGATGCTGTGTCTGTCGCATCTGATCTGTCGCAGCCCTAAGGTGCCTTTCCTCACCAGTATCCAGCAAGCCAGATAGTCTGAAGAGGTGCTTTTGTGATTGTTTCCCTTCTCCCCTTTGTTCTGTGTTATCTTTTCTCCCAGAGAGCTCTCCGACAACCCGCTCTGACCCTGCACTAATAGCTCTCTGCATGACACCAGTGAACAGAGCGGGCATTTAGCCTCAGTATTACCATCCTCGCTATCCTCCTAGCTGTCCTCAACAATGGCATTCAGGACAATGGGGGAAATTGAGGTCCTTCGTGCCACACACAAACACTCTAATGCCACTGTCACTGTCAGTAGTACTGCTTCTCATCAGAGCCGATGCCTGGCACCCTCTTTCCTTCATTGTATCTGTACAGTAAAGCTGTGAAGGAAAATACAGTAATCTGACCTCAAACACTGACCCGTTATGACCTGAATGGCCACGACACACACACACACACACACACACACACACACATATACACATGCTGATATGGGAAATGGTTAATATTTTGCAGGAATGCCTTCATGTCAGCCTCCAAGCAATTTGTGGAAAAGGACCTGGAGGTGTCCGTGGCTGGACGCTCCTTCATGATCACAGGAGCCAACAGTGGCATTGGGAAAGCCACTGCCATGGCCATCGCCAAGAGAGGTACCACTCTCACTGTTGTTTCTCAGCAAGACAACACATGCATTATCACATGTTTTAGCTGACACTCGTGAACGTTTCTCGTGTACCAACTGTTGTCATTGTGAACCTACAAGTTTATTTTGTGAATAATATTTTCAGTAACTCATACAAGTAGGTGGGTGATGATTAATACAAATGTGCCTATCTGCTATTTTTTTTCCAACTGGTACAACTCTTAATATTAAATTGACGTCTATTGTCTCTTTGTCATAGGTGGAACGATCCACATGGTGTGTAGGAACAAGGACAAGGCCGAGGAGGCAAGAGCTGATATTGTAAAGGAGACAGGAAATAAAGTATGACTCACCTCTGAAAGGATGTTTAAGAAAAAAAAAACACTTGTTGACTCTGGTTCTCCAGTACGACAGTATTAATTATTCTAAATGACTGCTTTAATTGCAGGAGGTCCATGTCCACATCCTGGACTTGTCTGAGACCAAGAAGGTCTGGGAGTTTGCTGAGGCCTTTAAGAGAAAGTACAAGGCCCTAAATGTACTGGTGAGTGACATGTGTTACACACAGTACTTTCAAATATATAGCATTATGTAAACGGATTATTTTACTGTTATTCACTGTAAGTGTTGATTTTGTCTGATATGTTTTGGATCAATACATTGTAAAAAATAACATTGCCTGGTGTTTTAATCTGTGCAGATCAATAATGCAGGCTCCATTATGAGTCAGAGGGATGTGAATGCTGAAGGACTCGAGAAGAGCTTTGCCACCAATGTCCTTGGTGAGTCAGAGGTCAGGGTTTAGGTCTGAAGAAGAGAGATGGGATGGGATGAGGATGGAAATTACAAGTGTTGTTCCATTCTTGTCTGTCTCTCAGGCATTTACATTCTCACCAAGAGTCTCATTCCTTTGCTGGAGAAGAGCGCAGATCCCAGAGTGGTGAGTCTGAGTGACAGGAACCTTGTCTGTTTTACACAGTCAAAAATTCCCTTACTGGCTGCTCTGCTGTAGGTTTGGCTGACCTCACAGAGATTTCAGACTCCTTGTGCTCAGCAGACTGTTAAAAAGCTGGATAAAAACTGTCTGTAAAACAAATGATGAGCGCCATGATACAGGAGGCTTACCTGAAGGCAGCAGTTAAAATAACTGATGGCCTGGACCAGTATGATTTCTGATAATAGCTCTCTTTTCCTGCGCCTCATATATATCTCATCTATGTATCGCTGATGTCCCTCATCATTCTTGTGGTCTGCTTAACAATTTTGTAGGTAGAAATCCCACTATTAAACTTCCTTTTCGAATACTTTCAATAGAACCAGTAGAAAGTGATCAAAGTTTTCAAATAGCTGATTTTTTTAATCCATCTGATGTATCCTTTGCCGTGCCTTTTTTAACTATGAAGTGGGTGTTACTAGAAATAATCACATCAAGTAAGAGTGTTAGGAATCTGTATGCGAAGGCTTGTAACCCAGACAGATGCCTCACAATACAGTAAACTTACTGTACATAAAATACAGGATATATGATGTAATGCGGAACTATTTTTGTATCATGACCTTTACAAGCCCAGCTTCCTCTCCAGCTCCTCACCCATGTCTCCATGTTCAGATCACAGTGTCATCGGGGGGAATGTTGGTGCAGAAGCTTAGGACAGGAAACCTGCAGTCGGACAGAGGCCGCTATGATGGCACTATGGTCTACGCCCAGCACAAGGTAAGAACTGAGCCTGGACCTGCTGATCACTGTGTTGAGACACAAGTTTATTATGTAAAATTAACAATAGAAACAACAACCTAGACCATGGGGCAGATATTTGCAGTTTACAGCAGGTGCTGGAGCTGATGCGTTATTCATTGAGTTCATCATACAAAATATTTGGATCAACCTTGATATACATGTCACACGAGAGCGATCTCCTTTTAAAGCACACACCATCTAGCACCTGTTTTATATGTCGTCACCTCGAACATCGAATGACACCTGTGAGGAGGCCTCTGGCTTGTGCCTGTGTCTCTCTCATATAATTTGTGCCGATCATTTGAAACTGGTCCAAGGGAACCAACATGGAGGAATCAAACAAGGTCTGTGATTTACCAAACCAAAGTTTATTGCCAACCAAGTTAACAAATGATAAACAAAGCAACACAAAGTAAGGGGTGTTGGCAATACTGCTGGTGTTGGCAGCAATGAGAGAGACTGAGACAAGCTGGCAGGGGTTTCTAAAGACCTGCAACCAGGTCTGAGGTCTGCCAGATATCAGGTAACATGGGTGGAGGAGGTACAGGATCAGGGCCACCTGCAAGAAGAACAACTTTGACCATAACAGTGTGTGTGTGTGTGTGTGTGTGTGTGTGTGTGCGTGTATGTGTGTTCTAGAGACAGCAGGTGGTCATGACAGAGCAGCTGGCAAACACTCACACAAACATCCACTTCTCCGTCATGCATCCTGGCTGGGTGGACACCCCAGGTACGACCCACTCACACATTCCAAGAATTAACTGCCACCAATTTTTCAACTAAATCATTACCTATTCACCAATTGGATCCTCATCGCATCCCCATTACTAATCCAGGTTTGTTCTCTGTCTCTGTATGTCCCAGCGGTGGCCAATGCCATGCCAGACTTCCATCGCTCCATGAAGGACAGTCTACGGACCCCGGAGCAGGGGGCTGACACCGTGGTGTGGCTAGCGGTCTCTGAGGCTGCAGCCACTAACCCAAGTGGACGCTTCTATCAGGGTATGATGCAGAAGTTAAACAGTCTTTAACGCCTTCCTTGTTTACCTAGTACGGATTTATGTATTTGACAGAACAGACAAAAGTGAAAATTCAACAAGCCAAAACTGTAATAGATGCAATAGAGGAGTGCTGGCTGAATTATGTGTTTGTCAGTTGTGTGCGGATGGGGGGGGGCGTTTTGTGTGTGTGTGTGTGTATGTGTGTGTGTGTGTGTGTGTGTGTGAGGGTTTGGCTTGTGTCCACTGCAGCTGGAGTGGGCTGCTTTTGGTGCCAGATACTACCAGAGAGTACAGTGCCACTATGAGACATGACACATGCACACACACACACACACACACACACATTGACCCCAGCGGCTTTGAGGAGGGAGGCTGTCTGCCTCATAGGAAAAAAAAGTGCAAAATACAATATGCATACATACAAAAATATACTGCATTTGTCTTTTCACGTGATGAAACATGAGGCAGTAATGCCTGGTGGCCTCATTTTTTTTATTTCCAACAAGTTGATCAACCTTGCTGCTTCTATTTATTTGATACCAGTTTGCTTCAGAAGACATCACGTCGCTATGGTGTTTGCTGGATGCAGGATGAGCCAAAACTCTGACGTATCTGAGGTGTCTCCTCAAATACCAGTCAAGTTGTCTCTGGCTTTTTTCCACTGCGTAATCACAAGTCAGCACTCGCTCAGCCAAATAGCTGCGAGAGCCAAAATCCTAACAGCTGTCAACAAAGTCAGTATTCACTAAAAGGGTAGCAACACTGACAAAGTTCTATCTTGGTATTCCCATGTAAATTTAAATAGGTGAACCCTGCGGAGACCCTGCTGTTTGAATTATGTTTAGTGTCAGAAGAGATGCCAAACTGTTGCCATTGGAGATGAGTTAATGTTTTTTTAAACACAGATCATATCTGAGCTGACCCTCTGATATTGTAATGTTCCCCGACACCCTATAGAATTCAATATTCCTTAAAAACAAAATCAGACCAGGGATTAAGGACTGTACTATATGAACCAGCAGACAGGCTTTACATGTAGATACCTTTGTGTTTGTGCTCAGACCGAAAGATGGTGGCCACCCACCTGCCACTGGCCTGGTCCCACAGCTCCCCCTGGAGGAGCAGAAGTTAATGTCCCTGCTGGAGGACTTGGCCAAGACATTCCAGCCACACTGAGACAGCGGGAAACTGGGCACCAGTACCCCGACATAGCTAACGGCGTCAGTTAATACAGGCCGAGGCTGGGCTCCAGAGAAGAAACGCTTCTCACTCAACAGACTAAACTCCCCCTACAGCTGAGGGGATTAGCCAGATTTGTAACGCCTTATTCACTAACTATTTATATGATAAATATGTTTTCTTACTTGTGAATGTTTATAGCAACTACCACCTCTGTGGCTTGCGACTTTGTTATGAGTGTCTGCTGCTTACACAAACAACCACCCAGTCTGTCAACTGTGACTTTAGGAAAGTTGTCAATCAGATGGGAATCTGATGTGACCAAAGTCACACACACACACACCCTCCATTATTAATTCTTGACAGCAGTTATGGTCTCAGTGTGATGCTACTGTCTGCTTGATTTATAAAAGTGCTGATATGTATTAAACAGCCTATGCAAATAATTCATTTATTTATTATGGTATATTGCAGTGCAGCTACTGTATTGTGCAGGCTGAACATCACTTGATATGTATTTATCTGCCCAGCACCTTTAAAAGAGCCTGTTACTGAGTGTGACTCTGGTGTGAGGTTGTCTTGTAAATGCATTCTTCAATAAAGAATATTACTAAATATTACAAATTTTTCTGTCTCAATGTGCATCTGAAATACTCTAACATGAAAAAAAAAACAAGCAACAGTCAAATGAACATATCAGAATATCTTTAATAAGCATCAATTCTCTTCTCTCTGTGTCCTGGTCTGAGGGCACCAAGAGCCTGAAGTCAGTACTGTATTGTCAGCAAAAGTATTTAAAAATACAAGTATTTTAAGATATACATTAACATTATGCCAGAACAGCAAGAAAAAGTCAAACCAAGCTAAAATCAATTTACAGAGTCTGAAATTATGGACCATGGTGTAACAGAAAAACAAGTTCTCTTTAAAAGCAATGATGGCCTCCAATTAACATGAAGCCCATCCATCCTACTGTGTGATGAGCTAAAGATGATAAGAAAAACAAAATTACTCCTACAATTGCTCCATCCAGCGAAAGAAGAAAAAACAAACCATTTACAACATGACACAATCGACCTCCTCCTTCCTGTGTCAGTCTGGCAATCTGAAGATCTATTTCATCAGCCGTTCTTGCAAACAGCAAATCCTCCCATACATCAGACCTTTAACATCTCGTCTCATCTGCTGTGGAGTTAAGCCTCCAGAGCCAGAAACTCTTTTATCACTAAACGCAATCTGTTACAAGGACATGATAAGAGGTAATGACTAAGAAGATTCAATGTCCGGTTAACTAGCTGAAAAAGTAAAGGAGAGCTTCGGACTCCTGATTGTACATCAGCAGTGTCAGTAACTCTGTAGGTCCCTGATGATGCTTTGTAACATGAATTTTTGATCACACTTAGGGCTGGACTGAGATCAGTTTGCCAGTGCTGTCGACTGACCAAAAATCAGGGTCAGTGTTACAGCGTGAGTCTTTGAGAACATGCCAAGACTTTAAAGTGGTACAATCAATATTGGTATATTAACAGCGGTTCCAATGACCACGTTCATTGTACATCCAACTCTGCAGTTCCTCAGCCAAAGCTACTGTTTTGGTTAACTCTTACTGCTTTTATGAACCGTACACTACCTGTGGACACGTTCAACAGACAAAGTTAAGGAGTAGTCGGTGAATCTATTCAAACATTTAGCAGTTAAAAGAGCTCATAATTCTCTCAGGATGTGCCGCTTTCTAGCTTGCTTGCCATTAACAGCTTTATAAGATGATGTCAGTGTTGTTTTGTTCAGTCTAACCCCAAGTATGAGATTGTGTAACGTCCAGATATCTGGGGGGGGAGTCTAGATGAGGGGAAACAATGTAACCGCTGCTGTCACTTGATTAACCAGTCAGTCCCTGTCCATGTAAAGATGTAAACAGTGAAGTTCACCTCGACGTAACTGAGCTTGTGTGTGCTTCATTCAAGAGCGTTCAACATGTTTCTAGTTTGTTACTACATGGAAATGAAGACTATAAGATGGGCACCAAGGAAAGTAAACAACAATGTACAGTGATAATAGATAAATACTTTACTACAAATATAAATATACACTACATGATCAGATAACTGGAATGTGACTACATTTTGAAATCAGGAACTCCAACATTGTAATGCTTATTTTTCCACTTACAATAAGGCAAGCATTAGTCTAACATTAGAAGATATTAGCCACTATTTACAAGGACGCTACATTGAATCCAGCTATTATCTCTCCCAAAATCTGAACTTACAAAACTGTTTTGTTTGATTCAAAAGACAAAGACCACAAAGTTGTGCAATTCAGTGCAGTGGTGAGAGCGTTGTGAGACATCCACGATAAACAGATTTGTGGGGGGTAAGGAGGAGAGCTCTGAAAATGACACAAAGAAATGAAACGACAACGAGATATCCAGAGCTTTGTGACGAGGCGAGTGCATGAGGGTGAACCAGCATGAGTGAGCAGGTGTGAGCAATGACGACAAGCCGCTAAAAAGGCTCTGTAAGTGTGTCCTCGTCTCTTTAAGGCTTTTGAAGGGAGACGGGAAGCCCTGATCTGACCCTGCAAGTCAGCTGGGGAGGATTCAACGTGCCAGCACTTATTGCTGCATTTAGTTTAGAGCACCGGTCCGGTACCTACTTGCCATTCTGGTGGGTGGAAATCCAATTGTGCACCAAACACACTATGTATTTTCGATACAGATGAAGAGTAATTCTCATGAGGCCTCAGAGTCTTGGGTTTACACCAATCACTGCCGTGGGTGGCATCCACCTTAACAGGTTTTCTAAAGAGAATGATAAACACCATGAAGTGCTGTGCTATTATTATTTTTTTTTAAATTTTCTTTCTAAAGTTGGAGACAAACCCGCAAAGCTGAAATGATCACAAGTCATAGTGATCAAATCTTAAATGGTATTTCCGCCGGTAAACCTCAGTACGCCTCTGACACGATGCCTGATGATGCAGCTGTCAGCCAACGTTACTATGGCAACATATTCCAACATCCTATGCCTCACCTGGAGATTCCAGGCTGGGTCTGCACCAACATGCAAAGATCTGGATCAAATGTCTGTGGCAGCATCTTTGAGTTTATCAAGAGATTTTCTTTGTATATCGAGAGGGAGGGCAGGCTGCTGACTCTCGAACCACTCTTGGGTGATCTCACATGAATAAAAGTGGTGACTGACATGATGAGCCCCCCGCCCAGTGACAACCTACTGATGTAAAACCTCCTGAGAGTGATTTAAGGCCAACTAGTGAAAGGGAAAACATTGATAATGATAATAATAAAAACAGAATAAGAGAAGAAAAGACAGAAAAAAGCTGATCACTTCGATCAGTGAGAGTCATTTCGAGCAACTATCTACTATACACATGATGCAGAGCTATATACACGATTAGGGTTTTTTTGTACATGTTACAGTGACTGAGTAATATGCAGTTAATGGGCCATAGTTCTAAGGATGGGAAGCTAGTATGGTTTGACAGCAATCGCAGGTCAGCAAAGTGATGAAACCAAATTTTACAGTGCAAGGGTAATTTTTAAAAAATGACCTTTGTCGATAGAAGCATCAGAAATATTGAATGTACACACAAATATCAATACCATTCCTCCCATAGGGGAAACCATTACAATACATGCACACTTACTACACACTTGCCATTGTGCTTAGGGCTCTGTTTCAGATCACTGAAAAAAAAGCAAGAATCAGTAACCCTCACTTTGCATGTAGGACTGACAGTGAATTTGCAGGATATATATTTTTTTTTAGAAAAAAGGAATGACAGCTTGACAGACAGACAGACACACACACACACACACACACGCAGAGAGAGAGAACAGGCCTGGCTGTAGCCGGAGATCCCAGGCGTGAAGTGAAGATGCACTGTACAAAGGGGTTTCCGTGAAAATCGAAGAGTGGGGGCGGGGGTGGGGGATGGCAATGGACTGTGCTGGCCCAATCAGCGCGGAGAGAAGCCTGTTGCTAAGCTACAGCCAACCACCTGCGTCATATCCCAGATCTGTGGAGACAAACAGCCAACAACAATGACAAAGGAGGTCTGGTACCAAGCTGCATTTAAGGATTCTGCATTACTATCGTTGAACTATCGACTGAACCTGTTACTTTACTTTGAAGCCATTAACCTGTTGCTTTAAGACTTAATAAATTCACTGGTAATTTACACCTTATCATGTAAAGGGAGATAAATATACAATAAATGTGAAATAGAGGAACCAATGATACTGGCACATAGCTACTACATGAAACTACACAACTAAGAACTGAGGTTGATACATCCCCAAAACCAAAATAATAAAAGAAAAGCTGCTTATCCTCATTATCCTTAAGTAGCTTGATCAAGGGAGAATTTAGTATTGCTGCTTGAAAAATGACTTCAATTCTTAATCAATCGGTTATTGAAATGCTGATGTTAACCATTCACTGGATATTATGTTTTAAAGATCTGATTTTACGACTACCTGCAACGATATTAATCTAACAGAAGTGATATTGACTGGATTTGTTCCCGGTTTGAGTTTTAACTAAAAGGTTTGACACGGCCTGAACACACGCATGAATTATCTGACATCAAAGAGCTGTTGTCCACCTTAACAATGCGGTCGCTTCCACAAGTGACCATCAGGCCTCTGGATGGGTCCATGTCCATGTGGGCCATGTTGTGTTTCCCCTCGTGGAACGTGGCCAGTGGTGTTCGACTGCATCACACACACGATGACACAATGACAGTGTTTAATCAGAGTTGTCCTCATGTGCTCGGAAGACATTAGTAAACCTTGTCTGAATCAAATGTTCGAGACATTTAGAAAAGCCCTTTACTCACTCTTCTTCTTTGATGGTTTCAAAGCAGGCATCACACACCCGCACAGGAAACTCAAAGCCCATGATCGGGAACGTGGAGCGTTTAGAGCTACACTTTCCACACACGGCTTTGCCGCACTTCCTGCAGTGGTGCTGTACAAGGGAAACACATGCCCATATATTCAAGTGAACAATGACTGTAGAATGGCTACCTGCTAAAGACACTGCTCAGCCTCTCGTACCTGTCTGAGCCCGAGAGTCTTAGTGTCCCACATCTGCTTGATGTTCCAGAAGAAAGGCTGCTCACACTTCTGACACGAGTCGCTGTCCAACCACTGAGGCGCCTGTAGAGACAGTTTAAGGCTACTATTAAACAGGAACATATGCGCTACAACTTATTGTCATTTAGCAATGAACAAAATTACATCATCAATAAAATATTTTCTTACAAGTGAATTTAAACTGAATGTAAGACACTGTATTATTGCTATTCTACACAACCATCTATGAGAGAAACTACTACAAACCAGAAATAAAAAAGGGTTTTTAAGAGTGCATCAAACTGCAAACCTCTTCTCTCTGCGTGTCCATGTTCCACACTGCGATGCCACCGTCGGCCGAACACGACACCAGCTGCCTCGTCAACTGGAGGTAACGCAGGGCCTGGACACGCTCGCTGAGACAGAGCGGAGAGAAAGGAAAGGGAATGGCGTTGGGATCATTATAAACCAAAACAAACATCCAATTGTTTTACGGTGTTTGCACTGAGAAAATGTTCACAGATAATCGACGCCCAACTCAGCTCTGCTGAGCTCTTCCAGCTCGCTCTTTTGAGTTTTACAGCCCGCGACGTCACTGCTGGCGTTCTGTCTCTCAAAAACCCTGTTTCCAGCAGCAACAGGCATCAGTGAAAAAAGGTCTAAAAGTCCACTGGACACCACCCACCCCACTGCAGACAGCAGTTAGACATAGCTGGTAGCCCCGTATCTGTCAGCTTGTTTTGATGGTTTCCCAAATGGATTACTTTCTGCTTTCATAAAGCAGCATGCAGGAATAAAGATCAGAATCAGAGGTAAAACAAACCAATGAATAAAAAAACTGACTCAACATAATGGATAAATGCAGGAGAAAATGAGATGGAAAAGAGTGTGTGCACACCAAAAAGGCTTGACGAGAGATAAAGACTGGGACAAAAATAAGATTTGGTGCCACTCTCATTTATATGCGTATCTGAGAGACAAAGCTCTGCAAATCCTGCTCGGGTGCAACAGGATCTACTGAGGATTGCTCTGACATGCATCGGTGTACACAGGCTTTACTGACGACTCCTGTAATGGGGGGGGCACTAGGAGGTGGTGAAATATGTTAGTAGACCGAGAAGAGGAGATAAAACAGAGTCAGTGCCTGGGGACAGCTGTTCGTGACACCAACGAGACCTGCCACTGACAAAAGAGTCCGGTGTCACAGAGAGAAAGACTGACCCTGTTGTGAACAGATGAAGAAACTCAGCATGTGGATCTTTTCTAAGAAAAAAAACATGGTCCGCCTTTTCATCAGAACCCAATTTCCCTAATTTTATTAGTTCAGTTTCTAAGCCTCCCAGTCTCTGGCAAAAACAGAGGAAGGAAAACTAATGCAGCCTCCACACATGTACGAAACACTGGAGGACTTACTGGTGTCCCTGCAACAATAGCGTCCGTCCTTTGCGGCCCCCAATGTCCCACATGATGACACTGTGGTCGGAGGCCCCTGAGAACAGCAGCCTCTGCACAGGGTCCCACCACAGAGCTCCTATACTTCCTGGAGGGGGTCAAAAGACAGAAGAATAAACACTTGTTACATGTTTTTGGTATTAAAACAGCTTGTTGAGGGGCAGTGTTATGGTCTGCCCATCAGGCCAGACCTATTGGCGCCACCTAGTGCATGCTGGTAGAACTACAGGCACCAACCAAACAAAGCTGGAGCTTGACTGTGGTTGGAGGTGGAAGACTCCCTCGTTTGAATGCATAATCTGCCCTTTTTTCCCCCCCAGTATTAATCTAATTATACCAATATGTCATTAGCTGCTTCAGTACAGGGCCACTTTCAGCTTAGTTCTGCACTCCTGCAGGCCACAGTACTATAAAGCATTCCATTAGCATGGCAGAGAAAGCAAGAACGGATTCAGTGCAGTTCAGTGCTGCTGCTGGAATCACTCAAAGCTTTACAAATGTTTTATACCTTTGCCCTGACTTGTCCTCACCACAGTTATGCTAAAGAGGTCTACAGAGAGTTCCTTGGACTTTATGGCTTGGACATTTATCTAAATCCACAATGGAGAAATGGAAAAAACACTGTTTCTTGAAATAATGCCTGCCTTTTTGCATAGTGTATTATTTGCCATTACTGCTGGAGGTTAGCTTGTAAAGCTAGGTAGAAGCTAACTAATGAGTGGGAAACCTGATAGAAGCAGCAGCCTTTGCTTTTAGCTTAGCCTTTCAAACCAGTTATAACTTTTTTTTTACTGCTATAGTCCTTCAAACCTCATCCACTTCTTTACTTGAATGGGAAGAATTAATTTCAAACAAAAATTTTGTCATGCAAAGTGTATTACTGAAAGTTAAAATAAGAGAAACATTTTAATTTTTATGAGTTTTTAGTTCCTGGAAAAACAAGTGTCTGTGGTTGTACTGGATCCAATTGGTGTTTTTTTTTCAATAACAATGTGTGAAGGAATCCAGATCATCTGTTATCTACTGAGGTCACATCTGCATATCTGGCTTCAGAGGAACGCTCATGTGCAAAAGTATGCAAGACAAGCAGTGTTGATAACTCATCTGCACAGTAAGACAACAAGAGCTCTTTGCTCATGATAAATGTCATTCCTTGTGTTTCAGTGAGTGTGTGTTTACCTTCATGACCCTTCAGTGTAGTGATTGTGGAATATGTCTGCTTCTCCAGCTTCAGCAGCGTGATCTGTCCTGAGTAATCGCCCACGAAGGCGTGCTGTGTCTCGTGATCGTATCTGATTGTCGAGTCAGGGCTTCAACAGGCGCGACGTGGTAAAACCGTTCAACTGAGAAACACTTCTGCAGGCTAGTACGCAGTGGGAATGAGAGAATGAATGAAGGATACTGTAGGCAGGAGGCCCAGGCGGTGAAGTAGTGTCTCCCCAGCATGCTCCCACTCTGGGTGCACATCCAGCTCACGCTCTTGTCATGGCCGGTACTCACCACCCACTCACTCTCAAGGGAGAACACCATATCGGAAACACGGTTCTGGTGGGCTGCAACACACACACACACACATAAACAGAGCGTGTTTGTGTTTAACAGAAACAAGTCAGGTTGGATAAACATCAAACGAAATCTCAGTTGTTCCTTTGGGCATTATATCCACTGCGTCGTGGATGAGCACTGTCGAAGGCTAATTTGCCCTTTTATGTGCTGATCCCATCAGAGGCTTTGCTTAGTGTCACAGTAATCCAGACTAAGACAGACGAATCCCTTCAAACGCTTTGTAGTCAATTTAGTCTTAATGGTCCTTCATGCGATCACCCATAAGGATCACACTGTTTTGTCAGGTTTCTGACAGAGTCATATTTTTTGTCCCTTGTGCAGTGTGTGCAAAAACCACTTCCACCGTGAACATGTTTGCACGATAACGCAAAATGGATTCTGTTCGGTAATTGATCTGAACAATAGAGAGGAAAGCCTTTTTCCCCCCAAAATCATTTCCATCCTTCGGCCATATCAATTTCTAACACGGCTGATGTCGGCTGTTTTTAATCACCGGCCACTTGTCAGCAACTATGAGGAAAGTAACTGGCAAGAGGCAAACGGCAAATGGCACTGTTAAGCCCCGTCTGTGTTTGAAGTAAAAAGACACATCTTAATGCCCATTTGATCCGACTGTGAGTCATGTCTTTGCTGTTTGAGTCTGCATTAAGTGCTGGAAAACAGATGCAGCATTCCAGTGGTGACATGGGCTGTGTTGTCCTCCGAAGGAACAGGCAGGCCATTTTCCCCTAACGCTCGATTTTCCACTGAGGAGGCTAAATGGCTGCTGATACAGTCACAGGGATCTGTGTTCTGTTCATGAGAACCTAGGCATGACAGTGCGAAAGGAAATGAAATCAAGATGTAATGACGGCTGCTTGCTTGACATAAGGGCAAATAGGTAACATTTGGGCTCGGCCTCAAGGAGACACACATGGGGGAGTTCTGGTGAGAAACACTGCATGTGAACATAACTCTGTTTGTTTCGAAGACAAGAGATGTCCACAGGGCTAAGCATCCAGAATCACAACATAGATTAAAGTAAGAGCAAATGAGATCACGGACAAGTATCATGTATGTGTGTTAAATGTCATTTTAAAGAGGATCACAGAGGTAGGTAAAGACCTCAGCTACATGTACTTTTACTAATGATTGATCTGAAATATAGAATAACACAGGATTGTCCCTGATGCTGTGAAAAGGAAGTTCAACTGTTTTCCATAAGCTTTATGGGCAGTTATATTGTCCCCTCATCCACTGATTCTGCTGGGTTTCATCGCTTCTTTATTGTACAACTTTTACAGTGCAAGTGCTGAATGTAGAGATGTGTTCACCTGCATCAGTCATGCTTTACATATACAGTAGCAGTCCCTTCAGGGTCTGCTGGGGGAGGGGGGTGGCGGCACCTTTGACAAGTCACATGCTCCTCAGAACACATGAAATGATCAAACTCACTCTAGGGATTGGTTTGAGTGGCTATTCACTGATGGCTGATTTCATCCCTTTTGCTCATGAAACTATGATAAGAAAATTACATGTCTTCTCAGCAAACCAAAGTCATTGCAAGTGAGAACCTTGAGGTTGAGAATATTCCCTGAGATTATAGGAGTTACGTCAGCTGTCACGCGTACATGATGGTCGCATGCAATTTGTCCTGATTTCATATTCTCACCTGGATATGTTTTGACGTGGTTCATCTTATTGAAATCTTCGGAGATGAGAAACTCCTGCAAAGCAAGCAAACCAACACACATGCAAAACATACAAAAAAGAAGTTTGAACTCTAATAACTATTCTGGCTCCTACAGGCATTTGGAGGAGTCCAAATATTGAAATTGCTGTCTATGTCAAACCCGATATGCAGGTTTGTTTTTTTCTTTAATGATAGACTGTTTGAACACTTAAAAGTGAGCCTGCAGCGAAGAGTATGAAGCCGTTTGTTTGAGTTACTCACCACAACAGCTCCATTGTCCTGGCCTATGAAGATGCGTCTGCTGTCATGGTGGTACGACATGCACGAGCACGGAGCTAAGTGAGAGAGACGAAGACATTCTCCGTGAGCAGGGACATCACTGTACTGACGGCATGTATGGCTGCAGTGTGTCAAAGGAACAGAAAAGTCAGATTTTCTGACACAGAGAAGCATACATATTCATACTTCCTTTTCTCACAGAAACAGTGCAGTCATACTCACAGGAAACTGTGTGGTAGATGCTTGGCCAGTACTGTCCGCTGTCTCTCTTCAGCCATACCCGGATCGTTCTGGAGGAAAATGTCAAAATGTCACATTCAAAGCACTCTCCTGTGTCTTATGTTATGTGCAAGAGCTCTAATGGGCCTTTAAAAGCATACCTAATCTTTTTCTTATTGTACGTACCAACCTTCCTTGCAATTATGCATTAATAAAAATGCATACTTATGAGTCTTGGCCCTTTTCATTGGAAATATCCAGTCCTTGTCCCCCAGACTAGGTCTTAATCCTCGTCTTGGAAACCAGCACTAATTCTCTTTAAACACAAAGCTTGATTCTCTTTACAAAACAGAACTGCAAAGGGGTAGCATTACAAATTTATTGGCTTAAATCCCTTCAGTAGGTGAAAAATTTGTCCTGGTTGGTCGTGTTTTTAGTATTATCCAAACAACACCCCCACAAAGCACACAAACTTTGCAAACATCACTGCTGAAATCGACATTACAGGAAGTGATGATTCTGCTCTGAACCACTTCTGAAATTGTGGGTTTACTTAATCTCACTTTTAGTACTTACTTTGTTGTATATACAGTGACGCATGATTGACAGGATTTTGGTATTGATTCTTTCAATAACTGGTGTACACATTTTAAGACCTCATGGTACAAATTGGTCCTGGATATATACTGTCATGGTGTGCAAGTTTTCAGTTGCATTTCCATTCATCTTAATAAGGAACCCGTTTTTAAGGGTTTACTCCTAATACACTTCTCGTTTGAATATCAAGCGGTTCAGATGTGTGGTGGAAACTGCAGCACGTTTCTTCACAAACATCTAAGTTCCTTTATCTCCGAATGGGGATGTTGTTGAAAGGTGTTTTTCACAACTGCAACCGAGCGGCGTGAGAGCCCTAACAACATGCAGTGCGTGCTGCACACCGATAAAGCCAGTGCTCACTCCTCAACTGCTGAGATTATCTGGCTGCTGCCACCGTGAGAGCAAGCGGAGAGGTCCGTCGCCAACTCCAAATTGTCCTGCTGCCTTCAGGTTTCGCTGAAAATGCGGCGCCGATTATTAATCGCTCGCAAAGGCCACAACGCAAGGATTTTCTTTTATACCCATGTGATGTTCAGGGAACCCACAACCAAAAAAAAAAATCATAAAATCATGGGAAAGTAACTATACGACGCATTATAAACGCAATAGATAAGTAACATTGCATTACTTTGGTTAGTACTGCCCTCGTCAAACAGATACTTTCATTACAACAGTTTCTTTAGAAGTACTTCCAAGAAGTAAAATCCTTACAGATTACGATGAACACATGAAGGCAGCAAGTCGTTAAAGAAAGCTATGTTTACTATGAGCAGTAGTTAGCCAGCTAGTAAAGGTTAGTATAGCCCAACATGTTTTCACACGATTATGTAAGCAAACCATGACCCCCACTAAACCAAATGTTCGGGAATGAAGACCAACTGTTATTTTCCCGTTTTTCATCACGGTTGGTCGTTTGTTCAAGGATATTTTATGGAGAGGGCTCATTCTAGATGAATTTCTATCCCCACACCCTCGCGCGCTAGCCTCAGTTCCATATGGGACACCTTGACCAAAAAACGCGTTCTTGGATGTATAACATGTGTTTCTTCTCTTTTGTGTTTTTTCCTTCTCATACCAGTGCACTTAGAATTATGAGTACAATTGCCAGCAAATACACGCAGCCCGCTAGCTATCGCTTTTGGAGCTACCATTAGCCTGCTTGGCATACCCACCTGTCCTCGCTGACCGTGATAACTCCGTCTTCTTTTGGTATCAAAACGGCGGCATTAACAGCGTCTGAGTGTCCCTCGATCTTGTTCAAAAGAACCGGTCTAGCGGTCTGGGGCCTCGAATGAATTTCCGCAGCCATGGTGTTGCCAAGCCAGCACTGTTTTCCTTCAGATAATTCCCCTCCTCAGTCGCCAGTAAAGGAGGATCAGCTGACACCCGTGGCCGCTGTCAGGGTTACCGTAATGACTGCAAGAATGCGCACAACGGATTCAAACTCGAAACAAGTGAGACGGGACGTGAACGAATGGCGGTTCACCAGAGGACGCGTGAGTTATTCGCTGTTCACAAGCTATTGAACAATTATCGGTGGAACACAGTTTTATTTTATTGTACAATATTATTATATTTTACTATAAATATTATGCGCAATTATTTTTTGCAGATATATCTCGATTATATTTGTCACAGCATCAGCAAAGACATTACAAAGATAAAAAGGTTAAAATCAAGGCTCCAGAATTGGAATTTATGTTGAAACTTGGGGAAAAAACTAAATTTTTTCCCCCCAATTTCAACATCTTTAATTCAACATCACTTCGCATTCATCTGTCTGCATGGGGTTCAGAATGGTGACCCATCCAGAAGATTGCCTGCTTCTCATATACTTAAAATCCAGCCACCCAAGAGCAACAAGCAATTTAATAGGGACTGATTAATACATACTACTATAATACATTAATTTCCAATAATTGTGACAGATGTTAAAATGCAAACAGTACTACAATGTACAGAATATTCCAAACTAGAAATAAGGCAAAATCATTGGTGTTATAAATATGTGTATTTATTTTATCAAATATGAAGCAAGTACGACAACAGAAGACTTCCTCAGTGAGGGAAACAATCACTTTAAAGTAACTGAATGCAAGTTGTTCAAGGTGGGATGTGTGGGAATTTTTTAACTGAAAAAGTGACATAAAAAATTTAAAATAAAATTTTCCTGAAGTTGAGGAAAACACACAATTGACATTCAAAGTCTTTTAAAAATTAAAAAAAGTATACAAAAAATTAAAACAGCTGGAAAATTTAGTCTGCAAAACATTTTATAACGCATGTTATGCATTCCAGAAAATGAGTAAAATAAAAAGCAATATTTATAACAAATATCATATGTCCACATTTTACATACTGTAAGTCTACAGCAAAGTTTGTGTGTGTGTGTATTCATGTGTATGTGTGTGTTCATGCGTGGCAGTGTATAAGCATTTCTTGTGCTGGCCTGTGATGGCTGTGCTCAAGGCTGGTTGATTTGGCCCATAAAGAGGATGGTACCTGGAGACAGAGACATGGAACACGCATCATAGTCGAGCACTGCTTGGGCAGGGAATATTAGAAACTGCTATCTGTATAATGCACTCCAGTACAACATCACCAACCACTATGACCTCAATAGTAAATGTAAAGGACAATTATTACCTTCCTGACAGTGTCACAAAGAAAATTATAAACTTCACAGATGTCATTTTCATGGTGGAGATGTTGTTGGATTGTATAACACTGCACAGGTGTATCTAATGAAACGGCCCGTGAGTGTACATAAGTTAAAAAGGTGTTTAAACCCAGATGGCGATTGGCAAACTTTACCTGTTGGCTTATGTCTGATGAGGAAGAGGAAAGGTCTGTCCACTGTGACCCAAGGTGGAGAGGACCGGGCCAGCAAAATGGCAGCTAAGCAAACAAACACATTGCGTAAACTTGTAAAAATAAAAAAAGTATAAAACAAAGTGTATTATGTTGAGTTGTTCTGAATGAATGTGAGTGGGTGTTCCCAGTCACTCACTCACACACTCACTCACTCACTCACTCACTCACTCACTCACTCACTCACACAGGAAGGGCTTTTGGTTGATTGCCTTAACGCAGGGCACCTGGGTCCGGTGCCCTGACGTTTACTTGTATGGGTGGCATGCCACTTTGGTTGGGGCTATGCTGAGTGCTCACACCTCTTTGCTGTTGGCTTGTTTTTTTTTTTTTTAAAAACTTCACTATGATGTGTCTCCACTTTGTTGTGACCACTTGAGCCAGGTCTTAACATGATACATACAGAACATTCTCATCAACTAAGCATACAGCTTTGGCTTTGGCTCAACACTGAAGTCAAAGACAAGGCACTCTGAACTGAATACTCACCAGTGGCAGCTGCTGCTTTTGTTCCGTCTTCATTCACCACGATTTTGGCTTTCTGGAGAGCCTTGGATACATGCAGTGGCTCAGAACCTGAGAAAGCACTTACCGTTAATTTTAACTTTAGATAACTATGTATGTTATTTTATGGCTATGTCATTGCTTACATTGCCTTTTATTACCAAACATAATCAAGAATGCTGTCCACATCCATCATGATGGGTACATGTTAAGTCCAATAATGCAGGACACTAGCAATAGCATCAGTAAAGGTATAAGTTCTTTGATACACCACATGATGGTGCTAGAGCACTTCATTCAGAGCTTCTTCCACTCCACTGCCCAGAGAGAAGATGAAGCCAAGACAGAGAACAGCAGTGATACGGTTGTTCACACTCAGTTACCAGTGATTCATAATTCTCGCTGGCACTTAGCAATAAACAGCGAACGATCCGATTCCAGGCTGTGGGACACACATTTCATCACGTTTGGGTTTGGACTGACTGTTGCTTTGACTCACTGAGGTGTCTGAAGTCAGCCCGGCCCTCGCTGAACATGTCTGTTATTCCCAGTGCCGAAAGGGGGGCTTCCAGATCCACATCCGCGTCAGCAGTGAACCTACAGACGTAAACATAAACATGCACACACAATGCGAATGTCCGCCGCATGAAGTCAAATACGTTTTAAGAGCAACTGTTGAATGCCCGTCTTACTTGGGGATGACCAGGTGGACTTTCCTCATGTGCAACAGTTTGGTCCAGCTCTGCACCGTGGCCGTGCTGATGTGCGGGACAACCTGGGACAGAGGTGTGTCCTCATCGGAGGGCAGGACAATCAGCATGCTGATGGTGTTGCCGTGATAGGGCAGCTCAATGACCTTATATTTCGGTCCCTGAGGCGTGGTGGCTATGCCTGGCAGGAGAGGTCATTGGTAAATGTTTTCAGAAGCCACTTTTTCACTTCCTTGCGATGTTGGCAAAATGGAATGAAATTAGTATTCTTCTCCCCGTTACACATCTGTAAACTTTGGTTATTTCATCCCCGTTGTTTCTTGTACAAGTTGATTTGCCTAAGTGAGAGTTAATAAAGAAACAAGCTATCCAACTCTCCACTTGGTCAGAGTTTTCTGTTATAGAACTGTGTGTTTCTGTTGGAGACGGTATTTTCTGCTGTCTCTGCAACCATGGCAGTAATCGCTGCTCAATGTTTTTATTTAGTCTAAACAAACTAGAAGAGGAAAATGCATCATTTCCTGAGGGCAAACACATTCTTCCTAGCAGACAAAACACTCTCTGGAACAACGATGTGTTATGTCAGTTGATAAAGGGGACGTAGCAAAGCAGTGATACTCAAATATTGCAGATTTTGATTTTTCCACAGGAATCCTATTTTCAGACCTACTGAGCTTTCCAAGATGCATTCGATAGCTTTTCTCTTCATTCAAATGTTATTAATGTGTGTGCTGAGGGGTACGGGTTCAGAACATGAATGACACATGGAGAGTTTGATTGTCGGCCAAACAAAGTACATGAAGTCAGTGATTAACACCACAAGTAAGGGTTTCAACAATACAGTTAACAAGCTGCAGGACACTGCAGAAACCTGTGCCTCACAGCACAACACGGCCTTAGTTTGACTCACACCGTACAAGAACCTACCCACAGCACTCACCATGCTGACACACAACTCTGACAGCTCATCTAAATATAGACAACTGACTGCTGTATCATTTCATTTCACACAGGGCTAAATAATATACTACGGTTACGGCACGTCTAAGCCTGCATTTCCTGACAACCAAACACGAGCTGATCTGTGAATCATCGAGTGGAAACACCTGGGATTCCGACATAAAAACAAACCAGATTCAACTCTTTCATCGTGAAATCCACAGAATATCAGTGTGTGGCAGAGCGCAGTAGCCGCCGCACATAGGCCTGTTTATTGGCAACTTGTCCAAACTTGTATTAGTGAAGGTTCAACAATGTCAAGTCGGTTCAGGCACGCAAATTAAACTGCGAACTAGCAAGCATCGACGTAAACAAAACAGGAGTAGACCACTTCCAGAACTGGCTTTGAAAATGTTTGACGATGCACACAGTGGTGTCTTGTGGGGAACACTGAATGTACCTTTAACTTTACAGTACCATCCAGTAGGTTAAACATGTTGGGAAGATGTGAAAAGGCTTCCAGCAGCTCTTCAACACCCATCGTCCCCTACGGCATGTATTGTTCTCTTGGAAAAACCCAATAGTCCATTATCCTACAAATCTGAACTACTGTGTGATTCAACATGCCTCAATCAACGATCGACATTATGTCTCATACATCACCACTCACCTATGTTGAAGACAGACAGCTGGGACATCATTGGGACTGAATATACATTCCCATCGCCCCCCTTGAAGGGCCTCATCTTGGTGTTCATCGGCTGGAAGCGGGACTTCCATAAGCCTTTGAAGTAGATGGAGTTGACGGTGACCAGACGGGTCATCGCTGGGTCCAGCATGTCTGGTTGGACCAAGCTGGAGATGTGACCTGGATAAATATGCAACATTGGGCTTGATTAGAGAGAAAAAAAAGACCATCTCATCTCATGTTCTCTTCAGTACAGATGATATATGACAGATATGTTCAATAATACAAGCTCATGGTCATCACTCATACAATCATGTATGCAGCTTCCAGGACACCTACCTTTGGTCTTGTTGTTGACCCATTCATTGATTTCATTAGCGGCTGCGTGCGTGTTGCTGAAGTTCAAGCTCCTGCTCTCACTTTGGAAGTTGCCTTTGTTGGTGTCTACAAAGGCCTCCTCCATGGGGAAGCCCTCCTGGCTGAAAATGGCATTGGCAATCAGCACAGTGTCCTGGTTGGACTTGGCTGTCAAGGCCTTGTGCAGCTTCCTCAACATCTTGTAGGGACCTGTGCGGGCCAAATAAATTTTCAATTATTTCTTAATCATTGCTTTGCGTGGAGAGCTAATCTACCAAACGTTAACGCCAACACACAGCTTACATGTAAGGATCATGAACAGGACTCCACAGTCAGATGCAGCCCTTACCATTTTTCTTGTAACGGAGACCACTAATGATCTGCTTGCGGGTTTCTCCATGTGCTCCAGGTAGCAGCATGCCGAGGATGGAAGCCACTCCGTGGGGCGATAACACCACATTTTCTTGGGGCTTAGAGCGGACGACTTGCTGAAACACCTGCAGGCCCAGATCTGAGCCCCGTTCACCGTATGAAGGAGCCTGGGGCCGTACACCCTCAAGGCTGTGTAGAATCACCAATCCACACAGGCAAAATAAGGAGAGGTGCTTCATCGTGATTTCTCCAGCACCTGTTAAGAAACAGAACAGAGGCTATCACAGACATTTAGTATGGAGCAGGCAGTGGCAGTCTCAGCTATTGATGTGTTGTCCAGGACAACTGATTTCCAGATTTTATGAACAGTCAATCTTCAAAACGGATTCCAATGGTCCAAGGGTCTGACTAACTCTTACTCACACTGTAAACACTGCAGTCCAACCATAACCCGCCTACTCAAACGGCTCTAATTTTAAGTTTAGACTAAATTAAGTCTGTCGGACCATTTTTGGAAAATGATTCAGGCCGCACCACCGCTCCCTGATCTTTGTAGCCGCAAACGCCACCCGGAATTCCTGCTGTGTCGCATAGAGGACGCAGAAGCTCCGTGTGAAAATGTGATTTTATTGTATATGGACTTACTGCTCATATTGCATAATGCTTTTTTTTCTCACGGTGCGAACCGTGCATGAGTCTAAATTGTTGATTACACGATTCACAGTTTATTCGATTTGCAGCGTTTCTTCCAAACTCCCTGTTTCAGATATTAGTTGATTCAACTACATTCCAGGAGCATTTGCTGTGATCCACCTTGGCGGAGGTCTGCGCCCTCTCAGCGCTTTCTAGTCAATAGGTGTCACACAAAACCCACCTGAAAGAAATGCAACATAAATTCTCTTAAATGCAAACTGTACAGAAACTTTCTCCAAACGGCTAGAGCAACTTCTTGCGCTGGAACACAGACTACACGGCAGTGCTACGCGTTGCTAAGCTAATTTACAACGTTGGAACCTGTTGAAAACATCATTTGTTTAGACTGCTCAAACAATTAAAGGCCAAAAAAGAGACAGTCCTACCGATGAGGACGTAACGTTACTTCGACTTATCCCGCAGGTGAAATTGTAACCTTGTCAGCCCGCTGTCCCGACCACAAACGTGGGTTCGTCGTCAGTGTTAATAGGGGGGAAACACTTTTTATTCCAGTGAAAGTAAGAGCTACAAGTGACTCAACCGCTGGTTCAGAGGAGACTTTATTGGACTCAACTCCGCCTTTAAACCTAAGAGCCGAGCAACAAGTGAGTGTTTTTTTTATTCGCGTCAATACCACGCTTACAGGATTTCCTGTAGTCTGTCAAAATAAAACGCATGCGCTTATCAAATCGTTGTTGTCGATTATTGAAATACATTTTCCGAAGATTTATAATATGAAAATTATACATTTACGTAACGATATGATGTAGCTCCGTACTTAACCGCTCATAATTTTTCAAAGCAAACATAAAAATCAGTTTCACGTTTAAAACCAGGCAGCTACATCCGGTACTACCTCGGCTAACTCTGGCTAACTTGACGCGCACAAAGCCCTTGTAAATTGCGTCGAGCAGAAAGACGCACTTAAGAGAGATATGTTCAAACAACATTTAAATAGCAGTCGACTCACTCAGGCTCAGTGGAACTCAGTGGAAAATGGGTCGAGTTAGCCCGCAACTGACGCCCATTCTCAAAGGATCACCCGAAGCCTTTCCGTCTGGTTAGGTGACACAGAAGGGTGGTGACACACAAAACTGATCACTGAAACTGAACAGAGGCTGAGGTTCAATTACATCCCTGCTGCCGCCAAAGAGAGGATTATAAGTAGGTGTGTGAGGGTTTGAATTACAGCGGATTAAATGGGAATCTATGGTCAAATTATGACTAAATCCATCATAAATCTTTTCCATAACAAAGACTGGATTTGTTTGATTGTTGGCTGTCATGATAACTTATATTTCACGTGTGCATTCTGTGGCCTAAACCTCCGCTATAATTGATTGAGTTGAATACTTAGTTTGAGTCTTAAAGAATCAATGTTACAGCATGGGATTCGATTTGGTCTATGGACTTTGAGGGTGTGTGGTTTGTGTTAGGGTGGGGGTCTTGCATGTTCAGCTGGTAGGCAGAGATGGGACTGTTGTGAAAACAAACAACTTTTAAGCAAAGTGGGGCGGGCCAGTGTGTTTTGAGTTTTATGGATGTACTGAATGAATACACAGCTTTGTATGTTAACCATGCTACAGAAGGCCACTTACTTGTCTATTGCAGATCTTGCTTTAAACATAATGAATCTATCTGTAAAGAAAAGATGTGGGGTTCGGCCAAATTACACCATTTTCAGAAGTTCTTGGTGGGGCAAAGATGCCATCTCTGGTCACGCTGGAGATATCGTCATGCTCAGCCTGAGCAGCCAACATTTCACTTCCACTTTTATCATCAAACAAGACCCAACTTGTTCTGAACAAGAACAGATGGGTGCATGTTTGTGCGATACACGTGCCATGCAAATATTGTTTTTGTGTCATTGCCATCTGTTGAAACGGGATTAATAGAACCATCAAATGCCACAGAGGAAGGGTCATTTATGCCTCCATGATGTTTCTGAATTTACAAAGGTTATCGTGTTTTGAAAATGTCTTCAATTTCAAAAAGCTGCTGTGAAAGATGTAGTTTCTCAACATGAAATTTGTCAAGAGCTGACCACAGATAGTGTCCTGCATGTAGACAGGATGAAAAATGGCATGAAAGAAAAGGTAAACGCAAATGTCATGCTGGGAAAATTCCAGTTTCACATATTTGCACAGGGTTTCTTTTGTACACAAAGAAATGTTCTTGTTGGTCTTCAATGAAATAGTCAATCCACTGAAAGGTTACCCAAGGCTATCTTGGATTATTTTAAACTATGTCTGAGACAGCAAAGGTTTAAAGGGCCAGCTTTAACTAGACGTGGGCCCACTCCTAGTTTAATGTCCACATATACCTTGCCCTGAAACTAACTGATGAAGTGGTCCTAATTACACATAGTATCCACCTTTGCCACGTTAACTCAGAATGGAACTGAAAATGCAGTCATAAAAACATCTTTATTCATCTGTTCAAAATAGCCTCACTCATTTAAAAAAAACCTGAACTTTGTACCAATAGATACTTGTGTAAAGTGCCTTCTCAAGCAGTCATAAATGTGGCAATATAATAAGCAGTCTCATTTCAGCGTCAACGATCTTGACAGAAAGAATGATTGGTTTGCTTTGCAAAGGCACCGACTGGCCTATCCAGCTGTCGATCACTGCTTCAACCACTGCTGGAGGAGTAAGAAGATGTGGTCTCGGGCCAGAGCCAGCTGGGGGACGTCCTCGCCTCTGGCAGGGTACATGTTGGCACAATGAGCTGTTCCTGGATCAAAGAAATTTTTATGTATAAAGGATATGGCAGGGAAATGTGGTAAAACTCAAGAGTTACAAGAACAATTATCCACCTATTAAAACTATAGAGAAACAAGCCAACCATTGTTTAAAATCAAATTCTTTAAAAAATGAAAGAATTGCTTGGTGATGTAATGAAAAGCAACCACAAAGTAAATGCAGTCTTTATTGAGCTGAGCAGATGTTAAAAGCTTAATGATGACACGTAGCCATCATGTACAAGGCACCTGCTGAACAAAAACAAGGGTTCAGAAAGTCTCAGCAAGTCTGAGACCAAGGAAAGTGGTTGAGCAAGTGGCTCTTGAGTCACTTTTCTTTTTGTCAATCTACTCCACTGCAGCTCATGAACTAACTATACATCAGAAATCCTCTCATACAAAACCACTTTAAACTCAAACTATCCTTTTAAGGTCATAGCTTGAACTGTTTGAACTCCAAATGTAAAGTTATCCAGATGAGATGCATTGTTTTGCAGATTGTTTTTTTTTTTACCTTTAATAAAAACAGCAGGGAGGTCATGTGTGATGTCCTGTGTGATTCCCAACGCGTGCCAAGGGTCAATAGACCCGTTGGGGAAGACTATTCTGCTGGAGCGGATGTCATAGCCACCGTAGTACTCATTGGTCTGGGCAACGGCATCTGCCAGCTCCTCAGCGCTGACATTGAAGAAGTCTGCACACTGTTTAACGTGATACCTGCAGGAAAAGACACAGATTAACAATGTAAGGTGTCATGAAACTGGAAGCAAAGACCCAAAATGGGCCAGTGTTTGGTAGGAGAAGCAGGTGCAGGGCTCAAAGCACAATTATGAGTTTATAAAGTAGAGCGGTAATCTATTAGCGTACTCACACAAGAGGAAAGCCAGTGAAAGGCTGATTGGGTGAATCAGTGCTCTGGTAGAATCCAAATTCAGTGCAGGTCTGGTAGACCCACTGTCTCCCTGACAACACAACAAACAAACACACACAAACAGTTTACCCATGGCCAGAATATTCGTTTGATTAATAGAAATCAAATCATTTACCACTGAGAACTCCTGAACCCACACTTTAAATATTTTAAAATAGCGTTCCTCCCAAAAAAGCATTCACTTTCAGTTTTCAACCACAGCTAAGAAAGGACAGAGTTTCACTGAAGCCCAAAAAGCGGGGGGGCATATAGACACATCCCAATGTCCAGACAACTTCCTGTTCCAGTGATCCCACTTCTGTCCTCCCACTCATGAAACCAAAGCTGGGAAAAAGGAGCCACAGCCCAGGGCAACAGCACAAGAGGGAATATAGCAAATCCGTTTCTGGTTAAACATGCAAAGCTGTTACTCAACGCTGAATGCCCCAGTAGGACACAACACAGCATGCCCAGTCTGAGAATAGTTACTTTCCACTCTAACGTTTCAAATCAGCGGCTGGGTTATATTCTGGTCTGCTGGGAATACTGATGGTGGGAAAATTGGTGTTTTTGAGTCACCGCAGTTGATCGCTCGACAAACTACAGTCTACGCCAGTTATTCTCTGTGAATCACACAACAGAGACAACAGAAGAACAAAAACATGCCATGTGACAACCTAAAGAAACAAAGTCATCCCAAAAATACAACCAACACAAAAATAGCTGTTTTCCAAAAGCAGCAGAACCAACAAAAATAACTTTATTTACACAAACAAGAAGCCGCCATCCTGACACGCTCTTACCCACCTCCCCCTGCAGCCGGCCCCTCCCAGGATGTGTTAGTCATGTCTCTGAGGTAGGTACTGAAGTTGGCATCCAGGCATTTCATAGAGAAGGTGTCCAACATGAGGCGGGCCACGGCAGCGTAGCGGGCATATGGATCCCCCAGCGAGAGGTCACTCATCACACTGCACAGCACCTTCATGGTGATGTTACCGCCCGTCACACCCTGCAATGACAGAGCAGCACCGAGGCAAAAAGAAAAAGTAATTACTTAGCTTTCTGTATTACCTCCTCTAAATCTCAGATTAATGTCGATTTTTTAGTTCGTTTAATTAGATGAATCCTGGCAATTTATGAATACAGTAGGTGATGCAATGAAAAAGATAGAGGATGACCACGAAGCGTAACAATGTACAATCAAGTAAATTGTTGCCACGTGACTGTCTGATTGGATAACTGCCCGAATAAGCAAGCGTACAGGCGTTCCTAAAAAAGTGCTCGGAGAGCTTCTGTTACTGGAGTGACCGCTAGAGGAGTAAACATTGGTCACAGACCTTAAATAAGATACAAAAGCCATTTTAGCTGTGAACGACCTGTGACTACTGTCCAATCTGCATCTTCTGCGTAAAAAGAACCACTTTTAACAGCCCTTCTGCATTTTATACAGCACCCCAATGATAACCCCTCCGCTGGGAAGCCACTAAGGTGTAACGCAGATTCCTGAATGGTTCCTAAAACCTGGTAGCTTGCTCTATACCCAGCCCATTCTGTCAGAGGCAGCTGTTGGCTGTGTTTGTCCACTAGCGCCGTGGACTCTGTGGCCCACCGCTCTTCTCGGTTCTTTTATAAGCGTTTCTTTAGGCTTGGGGCGACAGGAAACCAGAGAGACCAAAGAGTCTTTTGTTGCTTTTTCACGTTGGCTTATTGGTAACCGGACTCACGTCTCCTCAAGGCACCAGGGGGACAGAGAGGGGATAGGATGGAAAAAAAAAAGGAGTAGGGGAAAAGAGAGCTAACATTAAAACACAAGCAACAAGAGGGAAAAAGAAAGGGGACAGATGTACAGTAATGGATCAGGAAAAGAAAGGGGAAAGAAATGCATGTACTACATCTCACCACAAAGGGCACTTCCACATTTGGAAACTCGGGTTAGACGATATCATTTATTGTCTTAATAATGATGTTACAGATTATTTTTTTATATGATGTAAATTGTGATACTCGGGTTTGCTTTTTCTCTCCTGAAAGAGAAAACCTGTCAGACTATTCATACTATCATTACAATCAATACTTTTCTCATGACCCTGGGCTTTGCTGCAGGGTATTACTCCTTATCCTGAGTTTCAGGAGCTGTTCTCCTGAAACACAAGAGGTTATCAGTCTTTCAAGGTCGCAAGCCTACTACGGCGTATGTGGGTTACAAAAGGGGCTCCACATCTCACACTGAAATAAAGACAAAGCAAGCAAACAGCCTTGGAGACCCTCTTACTAGGAAGTATCTCCGGGCCTCTCGCTGTTTAACAATGCAGGGTTTATTATGTGTCAGTGCACAGCTTGGGCTGTCTATAACCCTCCTACACCTCATAGCTGCCTTCCACTCAACCAAGACTGGATACTAGGTCAACTCCCGACCTACAAAGCCTATCCACAAACTCCCCTTAGTCTATCTCAAGTCAACATGCATGAATCATGTCATATCTAATATGTGGTTGCCATATCTGATGTCTGTCACACCTAAGGGTGTTCCCATTTTTTCTGGAAGAAAATGATGTTTCACTGTTATTATTTGGCGTGTGTTTCTCTCACCTCAAACCCCCTGTTGTCTTCATTGTACTGGACCACATCCATGAAATTGCCAGCTAGAATTTCCAGGAAATAGGCAGAGTCCGTTTCTGTCTGGATCTGTAGTTTGGAACACAAGCTGGAAAGGGAGAAGAGGGAACAAGAGAAGAGGAAAGAGGAAGACAAGATGAATGGACAGAGAGGAGAAGAAAGAAAAAGAGGAGAAAAGCATGTTTTGGCAACTGCCCAGTGCATCTTGCTACATTTTCTCTTTTCCTGTTTTCTCAAGAAAAACCTCAGGCCACTTCCGTGAAAGTACACAACTAGCCACCAGTAAGCGATTATATTTTGTTTCTATCTACGATAACCATCTTGAAAAAAAAAACAACAGCAAAATGTTTTTTAAAACAGAAACCACCATGGACCACAAAACACACTCACTTGTCTGTCAGTGTAAAATGAAGCTGTTAGGACGTGCAGAAAATCAATACACTTATGCAGATTAGAGTCATCTGCCATCTTGAAAAAAATGGGCTGCAGAGTCTAAGAGGAAATGAACACGTCCGTGAAAAAGTCTGAGGCTGTCAAATTAAAGCTTCCTTCAAAGTTTGTTTGACCCTTACACTGGTACATTTAGGTAACATGCTCATATTGCGATGTGCTGATTTCAGAACCAGCCCATTTGTGTGTGTGTGTGTGTGTCGAGAGTGATATTTCTTTCATGATGAGATCGTGACGCAAATACCGTATTCTCTGAGGCATTGTGGTTTTGGAAGCTGGAAAAGCCTCTAAACCACCTTTGTGGCCTTTGTGTGCTGAAGTGCCTGCATGAGGAAATGTCTGCATCTGCAGAGCGGCCTGTGTAATTGGCAAAAAAGCCAAAGGAAATGTCTAATGTGGTCAGGCCAACTCAGGCACAAGCTTTAGTGTGTCTATGTAACTATGTGTGATTTCACCATGCCGACTCACCTTATATCACTGTAACAACCTAAAAGGAACAAATATGAAATAACACCCGAGACAGCAAACAAGGAAATGCAGTAATAATGCAGGCAGCCAGGCTTGCTGTACCCCGTGTTACAGTTTTTTCTGCAAAGGTGAGCTAATAAGCTGCTGACTGGAGCCATACAGATATAAGCGCTACTGATCTTCTCATCTTAGTCTTGGCGGGAAAGCGAATCAGAATCTTCCCTGTGTGTCAAACTATTCTTGCTCCCTAAACAAAGGTTAAACCTCATGCACGTAATTATGTGACTGTCTCAAACCTAATACTTCAATATTAGTCATGCTGCGTTTCATTTAAGTTTACCTTTAAGTATACTAGGGCCCTGGTAGGATGATGCATGCAGGGTTTACCAGTATGTGTCCTTGACACAGAGCTGTTTTTCATGTTAATGTCTGAATCTGGGCTTTTTCCAAACTGGCAATGTATGTAAATGTCCACACAGTCCTGAGACGAGCTCTGACCGGGTAAAGTGAAAACACCTGAGCAGTTTAACAGTTTGAGTAATTTATCCCAGGCATTGGCAAGTCCAGTGAAAACTATTAGGCTATTTTATAAGGATAAAAAGAACAACAAATATTGATGGAATGTATATCGTAGCCATCGTCAAATTGGATTTTGTAGTTAATAATGGGGCAGAGAAGGGAATGTACTGTACTTGAAGTCTTTAGTGATGTTGTCGTAGGTCTTGGGATCCTTCAGGCGTTCCAGAAGGCTATCTGAAGCCTTTTTCACCAGTAGGGGGCACTCTACGTACTCCGAGGCCAGTGACTGCCTCACGACCTCCAAATACTCTGGCAAAAACATAAAAAATAGAGGGAGGATTGGAGACTTAAACCTGCGCTCCTATAAAAAGGCCCCAGCAATACACAGAGCCCTCAGTTATACGTGTACGACTATTTTGAGGCATTGCACAAGCACCACTTTGTCTTAAAAACAGCTCAAAAAGGATTTATTTAAAAACAGGTTTCAGTGAGGTTGAAAGTGAAATGATGAGTAAATTTCACAGTTCATGAAAAACTGTAAACGCAGGCTCTCAGAGGAAAAACTCCCCATTACAACATCATGGAATATTTCCACCTGGAATGAAGGCCAGTCTCTTACCAGGAATAATGCTGACTAACTGCAGTGTTGTTTTGGGAAATAATAACTTTGGGACAAAGGGGGGGGGGCTGACCTCTGTACACCATGTACACTCCTCTCTCTGTCTTGGATATTTTCCGAAAAGTATAAGAGCATGCGGCCCCAAAGTGTGCGATAGCATCTTCAAGATAGCATGTGTGTGTGGGTGGAACAGCACAGCTCCCTGTTCAAAGCTACTCTGACCCTGATTCCAGCCTGGAGCTTTCCGGAGGAAAACAATGGGCTAAGCCAAACACAACTATGACACAGATAGAGAATAAACCCTTCCTCATCTTTGATCCGTCTGGGGCTCTTTCTTCCAAGACACAGGAAAATTGTTGTATATTTTTTCAATTTAAGGCTTGATTTGTTTGATAAAAAGATGCTGAATCTAGAGCACACGCTGTGGGGCTTTAAGCAATATCAGATCAAGAGAACATTTTCTCCAAATAAGTATGGACTGATGTGTTATGCGAAGCTGAATTAGCATTATATATATATATATATATATATATATATATATATATATATATATATATATAACTATTATTAACAGTTGAGAAAATATTTAACAATTTGAAGGAATATTTTATTTCTAGCAAATTGTACTTAACTGTCAGCTTTTTATAAAGAATAAAAAATTGATTATCTGAATGTGAACAATGTGAATTGAGTGGGGAAATGAAGGCCAATGTGTGTGTGTGCTGCACACTTTTTGTCATCACGTTTTGCGATGTTTCTTCATACCTGGGAAGTTGACAGTACCATGAACAGGTGCACTCGTGGCCACAGAGGCGTAGATCAGGTGGGGGTACTTCAGCCTGAACCACGCAGCGAGAGAACCCGGGTACGAACCGCCGAACGCCACCCACTTTCTGTTGGTCAGCCCTCGGGACTCGGCTATCACTGTACGGAAGTGGGCCAAGTCAGCCAAAGCTTGACGACTGCTGAGGAAACGCAGGTTGTCTGTGCTGAGGTTGCTGGATGGAGAGGAGAAGGAAGCTTAGTTTTAATAGTTTGAATCATTCTTTCTACACAGTACGACATGGGCCGTGGGCAGGCCTGTCCTTATCTGAATGCCGGGCTGCCACCTTGTGGTACTGCTGACATATTACTGTGGTGGTCTGATGCATTTTGGTCCATTTTGTTGCTTCCAGATCATAATTTATCATATTAATAAATGCTTTAAAACTAATGGCTCATTGGTAATGGCTGACCTTTGTCATTCTGTAAAGTTATACTTGGCCAGTCCCCACTGGGAAAATCTTTGCTCTTTCCACAGTAAGCAACAGAGTAAGAAGATGAAACTTGCACCAATCTGTTGAGATGAAAGGCAGCCTTCCTAACAGTGTCAGTGGCGCAGAATTCATGACCAAGATTCATTACACTCCACTTACTACGTCCTTCCATCTATTGTAACATTGTTTTTTTATCTGATTTTTGCAATGACTCAACGATGGTTCCTCTTTTTAAAACTTGTGAAGTGCTTAGACCCATGTTAGCTGGCTGACAGACAAGAAAAAAAGGGTTAAGGAAAACGTCCCTAAAAAAAGATCAAAAAACCAGCAAGGTGAAGTATACACTGTCGGGTGACTCTTTCCGTAGAAGCGATGTTCAAGCATCAGGCAAAGTGCTCCCAGTTTTTCGGCATAGGTGAGCCAGGTTCCGTACTTCATCCATGCTGGATTGGCTGGGCCCTCTCCACCTATCATCAGAAACACTGGGCCACCTGGCCTGTAGAAGGCTTCATTTACAAAGTACCTCTGGGGATTTAAAAAAAAAAAAAAGTTATTCAGAGTAGGAAATAATGCATCATGCTCATTGTGGGAAGTTCTGCATTCATAAGTGCAGGTGCAGGTGCAGGGGTGTGCAGAGACTTAAGTGCCCTGATGGGATCTTCCACTGACGACGCCCCTTCCTTATCATACACAACGTCAAATAAAGCTAAATCTACTTACGTTGGTCATTTTCCAAACGCTATATTCCAGGCCTTGAGAAGACAGACACAACACACAAACGCACTTACTTGCTTCCACTCTCTGCTGTCTGCACCATTGAAGTGATCCAGTTTCTGATTGAACCACTGCTCGTCAAACACTCTCTGCTCGGCATTCTGCGCCTGATTGAAACCTCCTGAAGCCCTTATATTGTCCATCTCCGACAGCAAAGAAGCAGAAGAGGAAAAACAAGGTTACTCTACACATAGCAACCCCACGCGTTTGAAAAGCCATGTCGATATAAACAGGATCTCCGACCGGGGCATGTGATCATAGTTTAATATGATCATATGACAAGTTGCAGCTTCTGTTACCTTCAAGGACTCGCAAAGCGTGGGCGATACGAGCTACCTATTTGCAATAGCATTTCGTGTATTCCCACTTCCGGTAGATTATCTTATGTATAGTTGAGACAAAGCACAAAGTGTGTCTTTAACTATAAAAAAAACATGCAGGAAAACATGCAGAACTGGCTCTGCGGTGAAGAAGCTTTTCCCGTGTTTTTGCCGGACCTGTGAAGTACACAGATTTCGCCACCAGCAGGGGCGGTAAACAAAACACACGCCTCATTATTCTTAGCGCTGAGGAAAAGGAAGCGGTCCGCGACCCGTCCTCCTCAGTTCCGTTTGCTGGCTGAGAATTGATAGAGCCGCAGCCATGGAGGAGGCAAAACAGAAAGAGAATAAGCACCCCGAAAAGACCGATGAGAAGGCCAAGGACAAGGAAAAGGGCCAGGAGCCCAAGGATGTGGACAAGGACAAGAAAGAGGAGCAAGAACTGGTTAGTGAGGGAGTTTTCTCATTCAAATGTGAGCTAAGTAACGTCACCAGAGCCAGACATGGTATTTTGCCTTAGTCACTGCCGCTTTGATAACATGGTTGAGCTGGCAAGTCCAGCGTTGTCTTTCAAAGTAGACAGCAGTTGGCCTTCTATTTGCTTTGCGATTATTTCTCCCGTGAAATGTCTCCACTCCGACTCATTCGCGTGTCGCGGTCCTTTAAAACCCTACAGATAACCTCACGCTGTTAGCGCAGCTTAGCCTAGCATAACCCATCCGGTAAGCTAACGTTAGCTTGCTAGTTGTTATCGCTGCTGTCGTCGCTGTCCTCACGGTTAACTTTGCTCGCAGGAGAGTGAGCATGTACAGCTAGCTAGGATTAGCATTCGGCGACGCACTGTATGACACAGCAGCTAACGTAAAGTTAAAATAAACTGTCGCTTCAAACAGTAGCAGCTACTCAGAGTTAACTGTTGCAGCAGAGTGTTTTTTTCGGTTTAGCTTGTATCTGTCCTTTATGTTTTAGCCATCGTTGAGCGTCACCGGCCATATTATTGTTTTCGATTAAGTATTAGTATTAGAGACATGGTGCAAACATGGAAATGCCCGACGGCTTTAAATGCACCGGCCCGACAGACATTGTTGAGTTACATTAGAATTAGATAGCTACGTGTTAGCAAACAATGGCATCGTGCAACTACAAGTTAAATCACTTAACATGTTTGTTTTTTTAGTTCTTATTTTTTCTGTGGGTACTTAGTTTTACAGAAGTAGCACTAACCAGGTCGTGTAATGTCTCAATGCATAGTTCCAACAAGAAAACGAACATGTTGCTATGTTATTCTCTTCTTTCACTACTACAGTCAGAAGAAGACAAGCAGCTACAAGAAGATCTGGAGATGATGGTGGAGAGACTGAGTGTGAGTATAGGATTTACATTTGTTTTTATCCTCCCATGTATCAGGGTAAAAAAACAAAAAACAAAAAAACTCACATTTTTCACCCCATTGGCAGGAGAAGAACACAGAGCTGTACCGTCCTGCATTGGAGGAGCTGCGTAGACAAATCCGCTCCTCAACCACCTCCATGACCTCTGTGCCCAAGCCCCTGAAATTCCTGCGCCCACACTATGGCAAGCTCAAAGAGATCTATGAGGGCATGACTCCGGGAGAGAACAAAGTAAGGTTCTGCTGCTGCAGGAAAGATGAAAAATTCAAGTATGAGGGCAACTTTTCAGTTGAACCACGCAAAAAAAGTAGTGTATGGAATTGAAGCTACTGGGACCTGTTTATGTCCTCGATAAGAAATGGAAGTGATCAGTGTGATCAGTTTCAGTGAAAATCGCTCCACACTTGAAATCCAACTCTATTTGCAGCGTTTCTGTGCCGACGTGGTGTCGGTGCTGGCCATGACGATGAGCGGCGAGAGGGAGTGTCTGAAGTACCGTCTGCTGGGCTCCCAGGAGGAGCTGGCCTCCTGGGGACACGAATACGTGAGGTAAGACGACGAACCACGTCCACGAGGAAATGTGGCTCTCTGATATTTTCTTTGTATGCGGTTGTCCACTGTGTCAAATAAGTAGAAAAACCCATACATATAGACATATATTTTCCTGCCCATCATCTCCCAGGCACCTGGCGGGGGAGGTGGCTAAGGAGTGGCAGGAGGTGGAGGAGAACGACAAAACCCAGCAGGAGATGCTGCTGAAACTAGTGAAGGAGATCGTGCCCTACAACATGGCCCACAACGCCGAGCATGAGGCGTGCGACTTGTTAATGGAGATCGAGAGGCTGGACATGCTGGAGGACTACATCGACGAAAACGCTTACGGCAAAGTCTGCCTTTACCTCACCAGGTGTGTGTGCGTGCATGGGGTGTCCAGTGCTCAGAAAAGACGAGCCCTGTTGTTGTTTTTCAGAATATCGTATAAAATGATTCGGAATTTGTTATATTTCATCTCTTTTCCTCAAGCTGTGTGAGTTACGTGCCCGAGCCAGAAAACTCGGCACTGCTGAGATGTGCCCTGAACATCTTCCGAAAGTTCAACCGTTATCCAGAGGCCCTGCGGCTGGCGCTGATGCTCAACGACGTGGAGCTGGTGGAAAACATCTTCACCTCCTGCAAAGACATGTGAGGGCAATACAGAGGCTTCGTCTTGATCTTGTTCCACGTGTGCCATTTATTTTACAAATCATTTTTAGGCGGCACAGCACTACGCTTTTTGGAATCCCAGTCTTTAAGTGTGTCACAAACTTCCCGTGTGCTTTGTCCCGTGCAGTGTCATCCAAAAGCAGATGGCCTTCATGCTGGGTCGCCACGGCATGTTCCTGGAGCTTAATGAGGACGTAGAGGACTACGAGGACCTGACGGAGATCATGTCTAACGTGCAGCTCAACAGCAACTTTTTGGCCCTGGCCAGAGAGGTAGGACGGGGGGGGGGTTAAAGAGGTGTATATTGAGGTTGGGGTGAAAAAAGATAGCACAACATACAGCTAACATACTGTTAATGCTGTTGCCCCAGCTTCCCTTTGGGACTAACTGTGACTAATGGTAGGAGGAAAAAAAGCAGGAACATAAGTGGGCTGCTTGTGTGCGGGGATGTTGTTGCCAAGGATCAGAACTGGAGGAAATGGGAAAAGTGTGTTGTGTGCAGATGATTAATGATCGTGAAATCCAAAGAGATATTTTATGAAAGGGAGATCTGTAGAAATCGAGTGTGTTGGATGAGAGGTAGAAGGAGTGACGGGCTGATTTCCACTCTAACCCCTGGAAACTAGGGTGAAGGCAGTTTTTTTTTGGGGGGGGGGGGGGGGGGTGAAAGGGTCACTGTGCGATTCAGAGCAGCAGGTGGGGAATTCTGAATTTGGCTCGTCGCTCTCTAATGGCTTTTAGTTTCTCAGTTATGACTCAACAAATTAGTTTTAAAGATAAAATGAAATAACACCAGCGTCCTGTCCTCCCCAGTTGGACATCATGGAACCCAAAGTGCCAGATGACATCTACAAAACGCACCTGGAAAACAACAGTGAGTCTACGCGGTCGGATGGAGGCCGTGTTTGTGTGATCTACTGAAAATTGCTTTTGCTCACTGATGGAGGGAATTTAGCCACGTTGCTTGACCTCCGCGCCATATGCGACAGGGTTCGGAGGCAGCGGCTCCCAGGTGGACTCTGCTCGTATGAATTTGGCTTCCTCCTTCGTGAACGGCTTCGTGAACGCGGCCTTTGGACAGGACAAGCTGCTCACGGACGATGGCAACAAGTGGCTGTACAAGAACAAGGACCACGGTAAAAGAAAACCCTGGGTGTTGCAGATATTTATTCACATATGACAGCTGATTTCTTTCGCGGTTCTCGTACGCCACTGACTTTTCCTGTAATTGTCCGGGGACTAACGATGACATAAATGTCTCCAGGCATGTTGAGCGCTGCAGCCTCCCTGGGTATGATCCTGCTGTGGGACGTGGATGGCGGTCTGACCCAGATCGACAAATACCTCTACTCCTCCGAGGACTACATCAAGGTAAACGGCGTAGGAGAATTTTCCATGACAGAGTTCCTGGTTTACTACTGGGGAGGAAACGCTGCAGAAATGAAGCCCGGTCTCACTTCTCTTGTCTTCTGCTTTGTCCCCTCTCCCCGCGCAGTCCGGCGCCCTCCTGGCCTGTGGCATCGTGAACTCGGGCGTGAGGAACGAGTGCGACCCGGCCCTCGCCCTGCTCTCCGACTACGTCCTCCACAACAGCAACGTCATGAGGATAGGTGCCATCTTTGGGTGAGGAGAATGTTCAGATATAGAAAGTTAATTATCATTATCGATTATCACATTATCGCTGTGTGTCTTGACCTTTGCCTCATCTTGTCTTCAGACTGGGCCTGGCCTACGCTGGCTCCAACAGAGAAGACGTCCTTTCTCTGCTTCTCCCTGTCATGGGAGATTCCAAATCCAGCATGGAGGTGTGGACCTGTGTTTTGTGCGGCGGGTTCCCCTTCTCATTCTCCACGGCCTGTGTTCAGTTCAGCAACGTTCAGGTGCCTTTGTGCTCGTTCACCAGGTGGTCGGAGTGACGGCGCTGGCGTGCGGTATGATCGCAGTGGGGTCGTGCAACGGCGACGTGACCTCCACCATCGTCCAGACCATCATGGAGAAGAACGAGCAGGAGCTGAAGGACACGTACGCCCGCTGGCTGCCTCTCGGCCTGGGGCTAAACCACCTGGGTAGGTAGATGGAGCCACAGGTTTCAACATTAATAACTCTTAACTAACCTCGGGGATTACAGAGAATCAAATATACCGATGAGAGATTTTCGAATGCCTTTTTCTGAACTAGTTTTTGTCAAGATCTGCTGTAGAGGTCAACTCCTTTACCCCTGTGTCTCATGCACTGTCCCCAGGGAAAGGAGAAGCAATTGAGACAACTCTGGCAGCTCTACAGGTTGTACCTGAACCTTTCCGCAGCTTTGCCAACACACTGGTGGACATTTGTGCGTATGCAGGTAAGTCTCACCCCCCCAAGTCATTTAGTCGCAGATATCCATCAGTCAGACTCACTCATTCACTTCTTCATTGGTCCACCATACACAGATATACAGACCTACATCTACTGATTTTAATTTTTCATTTAGCAGGATTACCATAACTCACGCTAGGAATTTGTCCCCCATCTCAGGCTCTGGCAATGTGCTGAAGGTGCAGCAGCTTCTCCATATCTGCAGTGAGCACTACGAGGCCAAGGAGAAAGAAAAAGAGGAGGACAAGGACAAGAAGGATAAGAAGGACAAAGACAAGAAGGACACCGCTGCTGACATGGGCTCCCACCAGGTGGGGGGCAAACCTATTGCCAGGATTGTCCTCAGAAATTTGGTTTATTCACCAGCGTTTGGAATTAGAGGTTCTTTTATGATCTCTTATGGGTGCGTGTGAAGTTTTCCATTTGGAAAAACCATTCTGTTTTCCTTTCAGGGTGTAGCTGTTCTTGGTATCGCCTTGATAGCCATGGGGGAGGAGATTGGCTCTGAAATGGCACTGCGAACATTTGGGCATCTGGTCAGTAGCACTGCTCAACAATTCTTTTGTGTTTTGTTTTTGTTTACCTTCACTAAGACATTATTGTTCCCCCATCTCATAATCTTATTTTCCTATTCTTTTGATATACTTCACATTGCTTCTTCCTCGATTTTCTGGGAGGCCTTTTTTTTTTTTGCCCGGTTACCTTGATGAAACAGTACTTTGGCATTTTCAGATCTCACCATTTCTGCCTTAATTTTAATCCGAGTTACATCATCCCTCCTTTTGATCCTGCTCCCTGCAGGCTTCTCTGTTATTTTCTCTGCTGTGATCTGTCATTAATTACTCCGTTCTTACTTGCCCTGAAGTCTTTAATGAATGTGACTGAGAGCGTCAAGAAAAACTTTCTGCCATGTGGCATCTATTTACACTGGGTCGTGACAGCTTAAGTTGGCAATCGAAAATAATTAAAGCCACATTTTTTGCGCTTTTCTTGCTCTTTGCATATGAGTTGCGATGCGGTCACAGCCCAGAAACTCCGTCTTTACTTTCTCTGTGTTCGCTCCATCAGCTGCGCTACGGTGAGCCCACCCTGAGGCGAGCGGTACCCCTCGCCCTGGCTCTCATTTCCGTGTCAAACCCTCGTCTCAACATCTTGGACACCCTGAGCAAGTTCTCTCATGATGCCGACCCCGAGGTGTCCCACAATTCCATCTTTGCCATGGGCATGGTGGGAAGCGGTATGTAGGATTCTGGGCCTCATATGGAATATTTTTAACTGTTGTAATAGCTTCCACTAAACCCTTGAATCCGTGCATGGTAGCCTAATTTTTTGCATGTAAATGGAAAGCTATTAATTTTAGTATTAGTATTCCACTTGCATGTTTTAGCGTACTGTAGCACATTATATGACACAGTAAGGGAACTCTTAGCCTTTACCGGCCAATATAAACTTAACACCCATTCATTAAAACTGTTCAAAAGATGACGTTGACTATAAACAGAAAAGATGCTCTCAAACTGATCGTTTATAATCTATTATGTGGATGCATTATATAACCCAATTCATATAATGTACAGATATTGTATGCTATATTATCTGCTTGAAGTGGTTAATATTACAACTGCTACATTAATTAAACACCTTCATTTCCTATGTTGAAGTCTGACCCTGCTGAAGCATCGAATACTAGAATATTAGCATCAAAATCGCATGTTTGTATATTTGCTGTTTTCAGCTGTGAGCGCTGCTGCCTCTTCTGGGGGAGCCTCAACCGTCAACTTTTTTAACACGTTAACATTTTTTTTCCATTTCCTCAGGCACAAATAATGCCCGTCTGGCAGCCATGCTGCGGCAGCTGGCACAGTATCACGCCAAAGACCCTAACAATCTCTTCATGGTCCGACTGGCTCAGGTGGGTGGCGACACAGAGGGACTCTGTACCAGACGGTGTGTTTTGAGTGACTATTGACTCTCTTGCTGTTTGCGCCTCTACAGGGTCTGACTCACTTGGGCAAAGGCACACTGACGCTCTGTCCCTACCATAGCGACAGGCAGCTGATGAGCCAGGTCGCCGTCGCTGGACTGCTCACCGTGCTCGTTTCCTTCCTTGATGTCAAGAACAGTCAGTTTTGTTTTGGTTTTTTTCCCCCTCCCGCTGGACTCGACTCGGCTCACTGCTTCCAAACGCATAACATTATCCATTTCGGTTATGCAATTTTTGAAGGTTGTATTCATTAGTGGTTTCCCTGTGTTTTTATCCCCCTGGTGTTCATTGTGTGCACGACAGTAATCCTGGGGAAGTCTCACTATATCCTCTACGGCCTGGTAGCAGCCATGCAGCCGCGTATGCTGGTCACGTTTGATGAGGAGCTCCGACCGCTGCCTGTGTCTGTCAGAGTTGGACAGGTAAAGCCCAGGATAATTACTCTAAAAATGGAAACACTAGAATATTACTAAAATTCTGCCAGTCTTGTATATTATAATGCACTCCTTGACTTAAAGAAAGCACAGAAATGAGTGAATGTAGGCAGCTTTCTCCGGCTCAGTAAGGAAAATCGTGAAAAAATAGCTGCAAGAAAAATGGATGGATGGATTATCTCATGAATTTGTTTGTATCATCTGTGTCCAGGCCGTGGATGTCGTGGGCCAAGCAGGCAAACCAAAGGCCATCACAGGTTTCCAGACTCACACCACGCCAGTGCTGCTGGCTCATGGAGAGAGGGCTGAGCTGGCCACGGAGGAGTACCTGCCTGTCACCCCCATCCTGGAGGGCTTTGTTATCCTCCGCAAGAACCCCAACTATGAAACTTAGACTGCACATTTAAAAAAAAAAAAAAAAGCCATTCTGAATGGTCTCTCCCTCTGTTGTAAGGGTAACCCTCCTTGGCTCTTGGCAGTCATTACATGTAGTTGTTCACGACATGGCTGAAGAGAGCGAGGCAGGCCTATCCTCCTTCCTTGCTTTATCTCCTCACTGTCATCTTCGTCCCAGCTCCAGCAGTCGTTAAAAACGGATGAGTGGGGTCTGGTTAATTGGACTGGCATGACACGGAGGGGCTTAAACTGGGACCTTATCCACGCTACATAGATGGTTTCCTCATTGTGCTGTGTTTGATCCAACGCTCTCACGTGTGCTGAACCAGCTATTTGACTGACCGAGGGGGGGGGGCCCTCCTTCAAAACGGAAAACTGTTCACCACTCTCCTGTATAAGTTTCAGTCATCAGTAAATGAAGAGCAACTGCTCGGTCCATGTCAATGCTTCAGACATGTTATTCCCCTGCTACTTAAATCCTCAGTCATTTTTTGTAATTACAGCATTTAAAAGTATGTGTTCCTCATTACTTTTTTCTTCTGTTTTGTTTTTTGGGGGGTGGGGGGTGGGGGTTGTTAGAGTACTGTACAAGGTTGAATGAAAAATAAAAAACTGAGATCCACATGGTGGAATTGTCTTGGCTGTGTGTTGTGTTGATGTGGGTGCAAATTATATCATGAAACACTATAACTTACTCAGAAGTGCTGTCATTCACATTAAGCAGGCAGATTCTTCACATGGGGGTGTCATCTAGGGGAGAGAAATATTTTTGTTAAAAAATCTGCACGTACTCATTATGTACATACAAATGTATATATTTATGGAGAAAAGTATTGTTGACAGTACTGTAGGTACCATAACTACAATAGCGCTACAGTAGAGTGCATACCTACACTGAGGTGCCACATTCCTCCTCAATTCAATGTAGCCTAATCTAAAATGTAACTCAGACCTCTCACATTAAAAATATTACCACATAACTGTTCAACCATAATTTATGATCACTGGATTTTAAACTACCTTAGCACATGCCCTACCCCTCTACCACATTTCAAGAAAATTGGCTCAGTAGACTGTATATGTATTTTTCTACACACGAAACTTGATAATAAAGAGCTTTTATTACTAAAATGGGTTCTTCTTTGGCCCATGTCCCATCTTTCCACCACTGTTTTCATTAAAATCTGTCGAGTAGCTTTTAAAGTTAAACCAACTGACAAACAAACAGACACAAGAGAAAACATAACCACCTTGGTGGAGGTAATGATTTCTATATCAGGTATCTACACAAGGAGAAAAAGTTCCAAGATTAAGAGATTTGAAAAATTCCATTAAGAGAATACATATAATACATATGTACATTTACATATAATATCAGAAATGTGTATGATACAAATAATAACAATAACAACAATAATAATAATAATAATAATAATAATAATAATAATAATAATCGTATTAACAATAATAATAATAATGACAACGATAATGATAATAACAATAACAATAATAATAATAAATCACTGGAACCAATTATACAGTTTTTTTTCTTTTTGTATGGAAAATGGGAACTTGGGTCGACTTTGAGAACAGAGTTTAAATGCCTTGAATTATATTAAAACATGGAAACGTCTCCAAACACGGCGGTCACGTGCAAACACAATAAAGACATGGCAACACAGTATTTCCTACGAGATCGCGATTACTGGGAAAGTTTCACGTGATGGGATTTTGCCGGAATTACCTTGCTACCGGCTTCCGGGAAGATTTTCCGTCCGTCCGGCTCTGCGGACTCAAGGAGAGAAAGGTAATGCCACGGTCCTAAACAATATTCTTTGTTAAATGCTTAACTTTTCGCATAAGTGTCAAAAAGCTGCCACGAGGAGAGGAATGTGAGGACATCCAACTGTACGTTTCGTTTATAATCCGGAGCTATATCTATCTGCGGTGACTTTCTTCAGTGCTTTCTGAGGACTGGGGTTCCTGCTGTGTTTTCAGGGATTAGCTAGCTAGCTTGTGGCTAGCAGTCCATGCTAAGACGACGTGGGTGTTCTTTCTTCACTTTGGCTAGTCCAGTTAGCAGGTTAACGATGCGATAGACAGTCAGATTGAGCATCCACCGTTGCTTTTACAGCCGCGTTTTATTGTGTGCGTGAGTGTTACATGTGATAAGCGACAAAGAGACTCTCGCTCACATCACAATGTTGTTGTTTTCGCCGGTTAGCACATTCATGCTATTAGCTGTCCAACTACTTGCTAGCTATGAGCACAGAAGGCTATAAAGGTAGCAGTTGGTTTTTGTGTCGAATTCGTCTTCGTCCTGTCAGTTTCCTGGCAGTAACTGTCGGAGCTTGTGCATGCATATTTGCCTGCGTGGCTTCATTTAAGGGATGCCTGTTGACAGTTGTGATTGTAAATAGCATGCATACTGATAACTTGATACCTGAAACCATGTGATGACGATGTGAGGTTGTGTGCAGAAATCTGACACCATTTGCGTTTGACGATAAAGTATGGAAAGGTGTTTTTTTAAGATCCCAACTCTTGCAGTTACCCAGATAACCAAACCGTGTGACATTATACATGCTGTCGTATATTTAGCTGCAGTTATAACTTGCAGAGTGGCATTAAGAGACACTGCTGGTGGAGGACAAACGGGGAGGCTGGAGACTGATCTGACAGGACACTTGTTTTGAGCCCCGAAGCCTTGTGCCACCTTCATTAGGGCCTTGCTGAGCAAGATGACAGGTCGCCGTGCCTTCAGGTTTGCTGTAATGGGAGGTCTGCTGCACGAGCATTAGGTAAATATGGGATTTTCCGTCAGTCTCTCACAGCAAACACCGTCTTTTATAATGAATTAGTGTTAACGCCGGCTGTCGTGGTGGTGGTGATGTTGGTGATAAACTGGGAGAGGTGTTGGTCTGCGAAATGAAACGGAGTTGGCTGACTCAGTCCGGCTTGTTACAATACTCATCTTTGTCACGGCGCCGTTGACAGTGCCGGGGCTGTGTTTATACCTAGCTAGCGAAAGCTTCCAGGGATAGTTAGCGACAGAATGTGACTAGCGTGTTGAGCCGCTGAACAGGAATGGGCGAGCTAACAACCAGTAGCCTCCTCCCTAGCTTGGCAGTTATATGGGTTAGTATTCTCATTCATTGACACGTCCGCCGTCGCGCCTGTCATCGCCGGTAACACCACGAAACGTCGTTTGTTCGGTGCGGTTCATGTTCTGCGTGAAACGGGCGGTTGTCATGGTCGATGTCGGGATGAGGTGTGGCTGGCGTGAAGCCGGCATCAAGTGATGTACATCGCGCCAACAGCAGGAAGGAACCACGTGGTAAATACAGACAGGGCCTAGGAAAGTTAGCAACGCGGCTAATAGCACAACATACAGCAGCACGCATGGATGCATTGGCAGCACGTCTCCGCGCCCTTATCGGTAGGTGTTTTGGCAGGACCTGCGTGATTTTTACGATCTCTTGCAAATAGCTACAGTTGTCGTACATTGTGTTCGTGCGTAGATAGGCAGACACGCCCCTGTGTCATAACAGAAGTGTCCCACAGTTTTGGCAGGCGGAATACCGGCGTTTTACCACTGGATGCTCAGCTTGCCATCAACGCCGTAGTTGTCTTTCGACCGTGACGTGGTGACAGATTGTTTTGTCAGAGGGCGGCATCGCTGACGTGTTCACGTTGGAGCCGTTTTGATGAACACTGCGGCAGGCACGGGGGCAGGTGTTGAAGACTGCAGACACGTGACCTTAGCTGAGAATTTTGGGGTCCAAAATGGATGCTGCTTCCTATGCATGACACATGGCCAGATGTTCATCCCATGTCTTCATCTACTACATCTCAGCCTGGTGTGATGCAACCGCCTGGGACGAGCTTTAGCCAGAGGGAATGAATGATGCTAATATCAGCAGTGTCCATGATCCAGGATCTGTTAGATCCAGGCTGTCACAGTTTGCCTGACTTAAGGACATGACGGAGCTTCCTGTTGTGTACTTTGAAAAGCTAGAGTGGGCACGTGTGGGTTTTGTTATTTAACCAGAGCAAAGCTGTGTGTGGGGGTGGGTGTGGGTGGGAGGGGCAGAACAGTGTGATGCTGTGTCACTGGAGTGAAACTTACTGATTGTGTGTCCATCTCAGTTTGAAGCGTCAGACTGAATTCACATTTGGTTTTAAGTGCTGGTCACAGACACTTAACAGTTGGAGACGTGAGCGTGGAAAACCAGTCTTGTTTCAAGTATTGACCAGTGCTTGTGGCAGAGGACAGTAGCCTGAAGACTCTTGTCCTGTTAAATCTATGCTGTATGCAATGATATCTAGTATCTTTAAGCTGCTATAATATTATTTTAAAGGAGGCATTCCACTAATTTTACATATGACTATAACCTGTTATGAGGAGTGCTCGTCAGTCTGTGAAAGTAGTGGCACAGTGTTTTCTGCAACTCTGGGTGGAGCGTTCTTAAGCATGAGAAAACGACGTCATCAGACAAATTTTCAGGATATCTCCATCTCTGCTGCTTTGATTTTGACCCTTCTGTTGCATTCTAGTGTAGTACTGAATTGCTTCTCTTTAGGTCACTGAACATGAACATAGGCCTTATGTGTTGCCTCCATCAGGGAGGTTAGGTTTGTTTGTTTGTTGTAGTGTAAATACACAAAAACAACTTGATGTATTCTCAAAGTTTAATAAACTGTAATATTCTCAGCATCTGCATTGATTTTTTTTTTTTGTTGTTGTAGTGGCTGAACATAAAGTATAGTTGAACACTTGTATGCAGTTTCAGAGTTAAGATGCAAGTTGCATTTTTAGACTGTGCTTGTTTGAGGTAATGCGCTGTGCTGCGCGCCATCCTCGTTCAAGATGTGTTGGTCTCGTTTCATAGTTTTCTAGCTAAAGGGATCCAGCTGAATTAAGTCAAGACCGTCCCCAGTGGAGACTCTCTGAGTCGCCGAGTTACTGCCACAGCACTGTGGCAGGTATAGCCATTCCCGCCGTTTTGATCTGCATACAAAAGAGGAGTTACTGCATAAATAAAGATAACAGGAATCAGTATGAGTTGCCTATTATGGCATTTAGTAATCTTGCAGAAGGCCGTGAACTCACAAAGCCTGGTGACTCATGTATTATTTTTTTTTCCTGATGTCACCAAGCAGCAAAGCGTGCATAGTTGTCAGTATGTGCAGTACTGAGTGAGGAGGGAAGCAGGTTCTTTAATAACAAAGTCGCTCTGGGTACAGTGAGTCTGGCTCATTTGTGTTAAGACGCTCGCAAGTAAACTCACACTGGGTACACCCTCGACAGTGGAGGTGAAACGCCTGCCAACTTCTCTGACAAAATGTTCTCCCCCACCCCCCCACCCCCACCCTCTGCTGCGCAGTGGGTCATGGGAGTGCCTGCAGAGGCTTATGCAACAGTTGAATGAGCATGTTTCACCAGCGGCGGTGCCGGCGGCTGGATCGCCATTGGTTTTCTCCAGTTGGAGCGGCTCGAATGACCGCGCTGTGTGTTGTTGGTCGCGGGATGTGTGTGTGTGGGGGGGATGCCAGACTCCCACTCAGACGGGGGGGGGGGCTCTGTTTCACTCGTCCTGCAGCGCTGTGGACTTTACCCAAGGGTCGCGCCCGTCACTCGCTTTGGGGAAACCCCACAGTCTAACCTGTGCGGTGTTGACGGCGTGTGCGCGCCGATGGCAAAACAGCTGGTGAAGTATCAAGCCACATCTCAGGGAAAGGCGTTCCCCCGAACACCTAAAGGTCATTAAGGGGTTGTGCTCGTCAGTGAGAGGAGTAAAGCCTCTGAGTCAGTGGGTTGTTGGTCTGAAACCCTATTTTAGCCCTGGGATTGTTTGCTCAGCATTTCATCTCCCAGCCACCCCCCACCCTGAAAATCTCTGTCCGTGGATGAGCTGCTGAAGTGCTGCCTCACACCTCAGCAGAGTCTTTCTTTTACTCTTTCAAACCAAACCCAAATAAGTTTTTCACCGGCACGGTTTAAATGATAAAGTTGCATCCATTTGCATTTTAGAAATACATAAATCTATGCCCTATCTTGAAGTGCTGCCGTCGTCTCGGCACCATTGATGTAATTCAGTGTTTTTCTATGCCAGAGATTTCATCTGGTCGTATGGAAACCCTCACTCGTTTAAAATCCATTATTCTTTTTGTCTCCTTTTGTTGGTGTGTTGATATAGTCATGGTAACCGCTGTGATTATGCCCTTTTCTGCTGCGCGATTTCCTCTTTCTTTCTTTCTTTTTTTTTTTTTTTTTTAAAGAAACAGCCTGATTCATTATGACTCAGGCTTTTTACTCCCTGTGTGTGCGCGCGCACGTCTGTGTGCGTTTCTTCCAGCGAACGGAGGTGTACGTGTTAGTCAGGGGTGGAGGTAACGTAGGTTTCGGCTATAAATACCAAATGTGTCACTACTGCGAGGATCAAATAACCTCAGGAAGATGATTACACTGGTATCGGGACGTGACCCTAGAGTCAGCGGGATGGTGGGGGGGAAATGGTCTCAATAGTTTCAGCCATTCTGCCATAAACAGCCGGATGTGTCTTTCATAAACTGTATGTATCAAGGTGCGTTCAGAGGTGGTATAATTGCATTCAAAACAACAAAGTACTGCAGAGAAATTCAACTTTGGTTGGACGAATTGATCCGATACAATAGATTGGTATTGGATATACGGTACAGTCTAATGTATATGTAGTCCACAGTCCCCAGCCATTAAACACAGTACACACAGTACAGCACGTGTGTGAACCTGCAACAACGTAATGTGTGTTTTGCATGAACGTCTTCACCAGTTTAACTCTGTGAGGTCAACACATTTTGTTGAACAGATAAATAAAAGATCACTGGCATCAGAGCTGCAGCCAGTCTGTTTGCCGGTGACTAAATTCCCAAACGGCGATGGAAATAAGCGACGCCGAGCTGACGGTGACTTTTGTCACAGATGCTGTCATGCGGTGGTTTTCGGAGATGGGCGGTATCGGGAACGTGATCGGATTAAATGAGAAAACTTGACAAGTCACTTTGAAATATCCACTGGACGGACAAACTCGCTCAATTTCCTTTTCATTCTCCCGATAAGCTGCCGTCGCCTCTGTCTTCGCAGTCAAGGACACGCACCAGCTGTCCTCTTCCCAAACCTCTTTTGCACAGTTAAAATTAAATGTCCGGCACAGACGGTAAACAAAACTCACTTCAGTTCGTTTTCCGGTTTCAGCTCCATCTTGCTGAAGTGGAAAGGATGAAACATTGTGCAACAAGGTTGTGTCAGCTGATGTGAAGCGTTTTTGTGAATGAGCAGAAAATTGCGACCACTGTCAACGAGCTGTAGTCAGGATGTAGTCCTATTTATTTTTACATAAAGACATTTAGGGTTGAATCGCATTAAAATCGGGATTCTAGTCACTTCTAGTTAAAATGTAAAAACAACAACTGTATAATACAGTTTGTAGTTGCTAGTGTGATTTTTAACATGCACATGCTTTTTGTCCATTCATTTTCCTTTTTCAACTTCATGAACCGCTGTCGAGAGTTTCGCCGGGGCGCTACAATACTCGCCTGGATCAACCCCGTGAATCTCTCAAGTCCATACAAACGAACTACCGTCTTACTTATTACCGTCTTCTACTCTTTTATTTTCAAATAGAAGTATCGAGCCTTTGGTCACATATATGATTAAAAGCAGAGAGGGTAGCAGGTCTTTATTGAAAGTACAGCCCGCAGAGCAAAACCTCACTGCAGGTAAGTTTGCTTTTGGTCGCTGCAGCAAACTCGACTGCACGACTGATTTCCAGCTGAGGCTAATTGCATCAACGAGGTTATAAAATAACCTGCGAAAGCCACGGATTCCTCAATCTTGGCCTGGATTGTGTCCGACGCCACGTGGCCCCCGCGCTGTAGTTATTAGAAACCAGTTTGCGAGGCCGCGAAGATGGGAGTTTGTCGTTACACAACCTCGCGTTGGAAAAACAGGCGGGTGAGTGCCTCTGCCTGGGTTGCTCGGGGGCCGAACAGGCCCCGCGAAAGACGCGCTGCATGGAGCTGGCCTCCGCCGCCGTTGTGTGAGGAGAAAATCGTTGCCCACAAAACTGCAAAAATTAACTCGGCCGAGAGACGAAGCCTGACCGATGTTGGCGGCACGTTCTTTGGTCAGATGAGACCAAAATAATGGGGTTTAGCGTGTTTGTACACTTGGCCAGGACTACGGGACAGTGTTGACCGTGACACAGATGGGGACGGCAGGACAGTCCTCCACAGCTTTTGGGCAAGACTGGTGTCGTCCATGCCCGGGGGAGGGATCCAATATGTCATAGAAAATAAAAAAATAAATCAATAAATGTTTAAATATACCGTAAAATGAAGGGCGTACTGACTTTTCCTGCAGTTGGTTCAATCGCTCGGTTGGGTTAAGGAGTCAATCATTTCTGCTTTTCAAGTCGAGCCAAACTTTATTTGTCATTTGTCATTGAACCACTTCACATTTTGGCATTTTTGTTGTACCGCGCTGTATCGCTGGTGAAGTCGGGCCGCAGCGGAGCATGTCCACCTTTAATTCACTGCCCTTATTCTGATCATAGCGTCATCATAAAATGTTTTGGTAAAAGGCCTTTTTTTTTTTTATGATGACCCCCAGGATTTTATCATCAGAAAACCTGTTTTATATCTGTTCCTGTTTTGATATGCCACATACTAAAAAAAAAAAGGTGATGCTGTAAACGGTTTGAAACATGCTTTCACGTGCTCTTGAGTAACGACGTTTCTCCTTCCTGTTTGCGTGTAGGACAAACCATTTCTCGGTGTAACCGGATTTAGGACCTAAAAGGATTCATAAATGTAAGTATACAGGTGAGCTTTGAGCTGCCAGTTTGACCAGGAAATATAAAGTAGGAGGAAGCAGAGGTTTTTTTTTTATTCCTGTTGTTTGGATAATTATTATACAAATAAACCTCTTCTGGTTAACTAAAAAGAAGCTGCACCACATTCCTCTCTGCCCTTTCTGCTGAGCGTTGTATTACAGCGTTGCTCGTTCGGCCTAATCACAGCGATGCTGAATGTGACAATATTCTGAACTGACTTGTAAATTTTTTTTTTTTTTTTATGACCAAAGATCCATTAACCCCTCCCCCCCAACCATCTCTCTCTTTTTCTACAGATTTGTACACAGGTCCACATCTGCCTCCCCATGCAGAACTCCGTGAAATGAATAAAGCACCACAGCCTATAACAGGACCCCCCCTCCACCCCCCACCCCGCCCCCTCCCCCGGCCTGTCACAGGTAACGATCCCTGCGCCTTCGCTGTCTGCATTGGCTCTTTAAGGGGCTCCATCCCACTTTTGGTCTTGGTTTTAAAAAAAAAAAAAAAAAAAAAGCTGTCGTAACAGCATTTTTGCGCGCATAATGAAAAGCAGATCGCACAACAATGCGCTTTCTGTGGAGGAGAACATTTGCACCAGCCGACTTTCAGCCATTTCCTGAGAGAGCGGCGCGGCGCGGCCGTCGCACTCCTCGGCCGTTGTCCGAAAGTTTGGTCGTCAGCCGCCACCGTGGCTTTGTTATCACCAGGTCCACGAAAGGTTGTGGTTGTCGTTCTTTAAAATAAGACTACATTCAGAATACATTCAGAAAGCGTTTCCCTCTCCTCCCTTAAGGTACCACTTGCACTCTAAAGGACCGACGTCTGCGTCCTTTATTTCTTCTCCTTTAACTTCAAATTCAAACATGCTGTTATTATGAAAAAAGAGCCTGAACCCAAATATTAATGTAATGGCCCCGGTGTCTGGTGTGTGCACTCGTCGACCGCCTGTCTACATTCCATCCCACTCGCTCCCTATTCCTCCTGTGTCCCACTCTTCTGCTGTCTGACGTCACTTCCTGTCTCTTGCAGCCCTCATTCCCCCCCGGGCAGCCCCCTTCTGTCGTGTTTGCCACCCCGCTGCCTCCACAAATGAACCCAACACCGCAGCCCCGACAGGTAGGCCCGCCCACTGCTCACCCACCTGGCAGCTCACGGCGTTGGGTCGCAGTTCTGTGTCATGTTATTAAAACGTTCAGCTAAAAAAAAAAACCCCACCTTTGCAGCGCTGGAATCCATCCCCATCCATTCAGGTTGCTGAGTGAATTTCTGTGCTGTTTTGTAAATCTGAGTTTTGTTTCGTCCAAACCCTGACCCTCACTTTTGTCCGAGGAGTGACAGACAAACCAATCTGGATAAAAAGCTGGGATAGGGAGCGCGTCAAGGTCTTTCCCTTGTGCTGCCTTACAATGTCCTTGTTTGCAAGTCTGGCATAATTGCTGCTCACTGTCGCTATCTTAAATCCTCCCTGTGGAAAACATGGTGCACATTCTTCTGAATCTGTGTGTGTGTGTGTGTGTGTGACTTTCTTAGAACGCCTGCCTGCCTGCCTCTCACCAGGTCTGCACCATTTTAAGAGTCGGCGTCAGCCTGTCCCCTGTAGTCTCCCTCACAAAGTGTAACGGCTCAGTGTGCTGCACTTTTCTCTCCGCTGCTCCGTAATGCCGCCGAGCGACTGCGGGGAAATTCAACTGGCTCCTGCTGCGCTTGCTGTAAATGATCGGGGCTCTCGTGATAAAAACAACTCGGTTAAACCCTTTTGCTCCCGGTCCAGTTCAGGTGACATCTACTGCGTTGATCAGGTCGAAATATATAATTTTTGATCATTCTCAAAATAAAATTGTTGTAATGGAAAGCAAATGGCAGTTGTTGCTACACAAAGCGGGCGAGCCCCTGCTGTATGACTGTCAGAAAGCAGCTTTGAGTTTGTTTTTTGTTTAATGGCCTGCAGTTCTGAAGAAATCAGAACTGGCAGGAAACCGTCATCCGAGAGCGAAGCATGGAAGCATGCGTTCGGTCTTTAACCTCTGTCCTGTCTGCCTCTCCTCCTCTAGTTTGCCCCAGGGCCCAGACCTATACACCAACAGGTACTAACAGCACCACCGACTAACACGAGAAGGGGCGGCGGTGGGGAATTATGGGGAAACGTACCAGAGTACCGCATGCTTCCCCAACATGCAAGAGTCTCGGTGCCGCTCAAAAAGAAAGTTACAGTGAATTGTAGCCGCCAGCTTACAGTAAATACTGTAGTAGATGCTAAATGTGAGAACATCTTATGTGAATGTGTAAGCTGGTTAGTTTTGACTGATTTATTTTTCTTAAAGGGGGGAAAGCAGGTGTTGACTTTTAGCCTGGGTCTCGATCGGGAGGAACTAGACCGAGTTTACTGGGACTCGCTGCTCTGCCCGTTCTCTGCATGCCGCTGTTCACTTGCTTGGCTCAGACTGGACGGTCCCCGGGCTTTCACTAACGGATTGTGGTGCTCTCTTTCTCCCTCTCTCTCTCTCTCTGTCTGTCTCTTCCCACCCTCTCGTTGCCTCCATCCCCGCGTGTCTCTGTGTGTGATCTGTGTTTGCACTGCTGAAGGGAAGCTTCAGGTCGCTACAGGTAATTCAATTTCCTCTTTCTTCCACACTTCTGCAAGCACCCCCCCCCCTCCTCCCCCCTCTCCTACACAAGTGCATACGTGTGTGACTAATATTTGGCAGTGTTGTGCTTTGCTGGCTTTTTTGTTATTTCGCCGGGCTTACGGCGGTTAGCTCCCGGGCCCGCAGCAGAATGTCAATGAGGAGGCTCTGAATGAAGCGGCATTAGCCGCTTTATCTCCGCTGGCAGACCGGGGGGGGGGGCGCAATATGTTTCCAGTTGGGAGTCGAGCCACGGACTCGTCTCGCGGAGCAGAAAACTTTTAGCCTCGCCGCGAGGCCGGACAAGCTCGCTGTGCCCGGTCTAACGGTCCGAGTTCACGCCGGAGATTTTTGATGTGTCACAACATCAAAGCACCAAATGATCAAAGTGCAGAAGCCATAGTAACCATCAAAGCAACGTCAGGAAAAATCAAAACAAAACAGGAAGCCTCAGCTATTACGTTATCGGAGAGAGAAAATTGCAGTTGCAGTATCGTCAGCATCAGCTCATCTCATCGCTAGAACTTTTTTTAGCTCGGAATGAACGGCATAGCTCGAATCCTGTGCATTTTATAAAGGACATCAGCGTCTCTCACCCTGTCCTCACCGCCTGCCCTCTGCCCCCTCTCCTTCCACCCCGCTCCACCCGCCCGCTGCGCAGCCCTACTACGCCAACAGGGCCAACCTGCCCCCTGGCAGCGGACCTCGGGGTGTCCCGGCCAGCAGCGCCCCTCGCGCCGTGGGACCGACCCACGTCTACCAGCCGGGCCCTGGCTCCCAAATGATGATGATCCCTGGGCAGCAGTTGCCCTTCCCCAGCTCTCCCCAGGGACCTGCCTACTTCATACCCGGACAGGTGGGCTGCAAAACCTGCTCATTTTTTTTCCTCTTGTTGAACTGCCAGATTTTTTTTTAAATACAGAAACCCGTGGGGTAAAAATTATTTAGTTGACATGACGTACTGCTTGTACATAGATAATTTTCCATACTTTTTGCAAAAAGTACAATTCAAATTGAAACTTATATCGACAAGGAGAACTTTTACTGTTCTCTCCTTGTCCATATAAGTTTTGTACACATTATATCCATAAAATATGACTTAAGTACCTTCAAACAGCCCAAACCATGTACATTGAAGAGAAGAAAAAATATCTTGTGCCATTCTATACTTTAAAGCTTTTATCACTGGGTCTGAGCATTTACCCTTACCCTTTAGAATTACCCTCGTTCCTCCCTTCCCGTCTCATCTTCCTCATTCCCTTCTGCTTGTTTCCTTAGTACCGCTCTGCGACCTATGTTGCCACGCCGCAGCAGTACCCAGTCCCAGCAGGAACCCCAGGCTTCTACCCAGGCACCAGCCCTGCTGAATACGGTACTTACGGTGAGAACCCTACCCGCGACCTCGCCTGAGCCGCTCACACGCCGACAGACACCGGACGGGGACTTTCACACTGACAGAACAGCATCCGCACATGCGTGTTGTTCTCCTCCAGGTTGGGTGAAGCTCCGGTGAAGAGCAGAGGAGATGGCGGAGCAATTTGGCGTATATGGAGAACTGTGAGGGATGTCGGGGGGGGCATGGAGGTGATGTGATGTTTCACCAGTCTCTCGAAGCATTTCATCACAATTGGTGTGAGTGCAACAGGCCAGAAATCATTAAGAGAGATGAGATGGAGGACTTCTTGATGGTAGCTTACGTGAAGCAGGCTGGGACTTTGGCTTGGGACAGCGAGGTGTTGAAGATGTCCGTCACAGCGAGCACAAGCGAGCTGGTCTGCACAATCTTTCAGCACCCATCCGGGAGTCCTGACTCTCCTCAGTACCCTACGCACGTCCTGTGTTTAACCAGACAGCTTCTTCATCCTGCCGAGGGACAGCTTTCACTGTGGGACGCTGTTTTCTGTCTCAAACCTCCCAAGGAAGCTATTTAGATTGTTGAGGAAGCCAGCATCATTGTTACATGCAGGGCCTGTAGTTGGTGATGGCTTGAATGCCCCTCCACATGTTCCTGGTGTTCGTTCTGTCCTGGAAACAAAGACCATATGACCCTAATGAAACGCAGCTAAAGGAGATATTGTTTTGTCAGTGAAGGGTGCGGCTGCCTTCTGGAAAATGTTCAAAGTTGCTGACTGTCATAGTCAGAGCTCGCCTGAAACGGGTAAACCACAAAAACAAATTAAAGCATGACAGCGTCAGTGACGTCTGTGTTTAATTTTTTCAGATCTCAGACTCAATATGTTGGCTGTCATTAGTAACTGCTTCACATGAGGATTCCTGATACGTCGCGTTTATTCACTCCAGTCACAGTCCACAAACTTAGGAACGGAGGCGCTGGCACGTTTGCCGTCGATAGCGTGGGTTGTCACACCCTCTAGGGGTTGCCGGGTGTCATTACATTACAAGGAGGGGGGTGATGCCCTGAAAACGAACCTGCTGACTCTCCCCCCCACCCACCCACCACCACCACTGGCAGCAGGCATCTAAACTATGTGTTGCCTTTGTTGAAACTGTAGCTCATCAGCAACCGCAACGCACAGGTCTGAATGCAGGACTGTAAAAACACAATTCTCCCTATCAAGCTGACCAGGTCATGCTCTTTGCGCTCGGTTGTACAGTATGTGCAGTGCATGGTGTGCATTGTGCGAACAATTGGGGGGGGGGGGTGAACTGCCACAGGCTTTAGATGAAGCAGAACCGCGAGGTTGTAAATGCATTCTTACTGTCGGTGTGTGCGCTTCCACTGAAAACCCACATCGGTTAAACCCTCAGTGGAACACACATGCCGGCGTACTTTTCGTCTTCGGAACGGCACGCCAGAGAATGTCCCATGTGTTCGTTATGTTCATTGGTGCGGCTCTGCCGCCTTTAGTGTTTGAATTTACTGACCGTTGTGCGTTTCTGGTGTGCGAGAGCTGCATATTTGTTTGACTGCACAGGACATAATGCCCCATGTGTGGGTCAGTCAGAGAGGGTCACGTGTCATGACATCAGGATAGCATATGACCCGACATAAGTGGTCACGTGACAATGACACTTGAGTCTGCGATCCCCCCCCCCAGCCAAGTGGTGAAGTCTCTTTGACCACTAAGTCTTTTAATAGCAGTCAGGTAAAAAACACACACATGTATAGTGCTGACGGAGTATGGGGACTATTTTTAAGACTCCCTCCCCTGAAGTCGAGTGATTTGCTCAACTCATCCCACACACACACACACACACACACACCAGTAGCTGGCTGTCATGTCTTGACCAGCGTGGATCAGGTCACTCATCCAGGGTTGAGAGTTAGGGCCACAACTGAGCCGTTCAGCTTGACTGCCCGTGCACTCTGGAGGGGGAGAGGGAGAGGGAGGGAGAAAGTTTAAAAAAAAAAAAAAAAAAAAAAAGTGAAAGGCAGGGAGGAATCAGGAAGGTCAGAGGGAGGAGCAAAATGGAGACACGCTGGAAGAGGGAGGGCTGAGCATTAAAAGGAAGTCATTTTGAGAGGGCACCTGCAGAGCGGACGGGGGAGAAGTCGGAGAGGGGGTTTGAAGAGGAACCCCCTCTCGCTTTTTCTGTCGAGACGCAGTGTTGCCTTCAGCATGGGGAACCGGGGGTCTCAAGAGCAGCAGGACTCTGAGGGTAGGTGTCGACTAGCTGGTGTGTCTCTTTCCCACCCCCACCACCGCCACCACCCCGAGTCGTCGGCTCAGTCTCCTGCACGTTGTGAGCCATCCCCGAAGCCTCTTATTTACAGTATCAGGACGCCATCCAAGAGAAGGCTCCCTCTGCCATTTGGCTTTCTGCTTTCCAGCATGCTCCCCTTCCACTTCTCTCTCTCCCCCATGCGTCTCTCCCCGTCCGTCTTCCCTCCCTTTCCCTCTTGCGTGCTCTCTTCCCCCAGCCAGTGTGGGTTTTTGACTATATTTAGGCTGTGCTGCTCCTGGTCAACAATGCGGACTCAGTAATGTGAGTTAGACTGAAATGCAAGCAGAGGGGGAGAGATGCAGAGCTGGAGCAAGCCACTGCCAGCCTGAAAGAGAGGCCTCTTCAATTTAAGGGATTTTACTGCCACAGTTCTTTTTGAAAGTGGGCTACGACCGGTTCTGAACTAAAACCGGGGCCACTCGCAAGGCCAGGTAATATCAGGAATGGTCGGCCGCCTCGTTGACACTATTGATCGGTTAATCAAAGTTCTTTGGACTTGTGCTTTATTTATTTATTTATTTTTTTTTTTTGCTGTTTCTTTGGTCTCGTTGGCAGCAGCTGTCGATCCACAAATATCTATTTCCTCAAGAAATAAGAGCCAGCAGGACACAGCAAGAGACTGCTGTGTCATGCTCTGAAGGCCTACCTGGCGGTGCTTTCCAGGTGCCATGTCTGCTGTGGCCGTACAACATGGCGGGGGAACTTGAGTTAGCACGAGAGCAAACTAAGTCAGTGCGGGGGGGGGGAGCTAGAAGCAAAGGTTGCATTTTCAGGCACCGATGTGGATTTCCGCTCGGCGCTGGAGTTATCACGCCTGAGGACAGGTTGATAGTTGTGGGTAGCTGGAGGTGGATCGCTTCACCGCAGCAATGTCTGAAGAAGCAGTAAGAAAAGGAAATGAAGCAAATGCTGTTTGTTTGGTTTTTTTTAGAAAATTGTTTACATGGCCTCCGAAATCACACGTGTCGCGCTGACGTCACGGTCGATCAGCTACCTCGGTAATAGCTCGCCATTTTCCAGGGTCTGAAATATGAGCATTCGGTTGTCGGTCTTCATCTTAAATAACTGATTGCGCTTGTTGATCCTAAAATTTACCTGTGATTGTCCGATATCGGCCGATAAAAGTCGGCAAGCCCGGTGTATCCGTTGGGCTCCAGTTGTCACTCTGTGGTGGGCATAAAGCTGCAGCTGGGCTGCGGCAAAGAAATCCAACCTTCACGTTTTAGATGCAGCTTGGTACCCGGTACCGGAGTAAGCCAGCATCTCACTTCATTAACGTTCCTCTCTCTCTCTCTCTCTGTTCCACAGCAGGGGCCTACTACCCCGCACAGCCCCAGTTCACGCCCCCAGTGCAGGCTGCACCCGTCATTATGAACCCTGCCCCCCAACAGCAGCCACCACCGCAGCAGCCCCCCCAGCACATCCACACCAAACGGGAACGCAAACAGGTACAGTCAGTATTCCACAATGCCATGCATGACACACACCCCTTTCGTATTTGTTTGTTGTTTGTGTGAGAACACGTATGGAGTTCAGGCTCAACATACCGGCGACTTCTCACTCACAATAGGAAAGCCGCATACTTAAAATAGCATTTCAGCTAAAATGGAAAATGTTATCAACTGTGTTTGGACAGCGTCTGTTTATCGGAGTCGGTCAGGTACTGGTCTTTCATATTAGGTCCATGTGAATACATCATGTCTGTGTTTTATACCCATGAGAAAATCCCAGCCCCAAAACAGCTAATGTGAGATAAACTCAAGGTTCCTCTGATAAGTTTTGGCCCGTCTGCGCAGACACATGCTTTACATTCAGAGATATTGCGGACGTGAAGCCGTACGGGAACCGTACGGCCGGGCCGCAGTCTCCGGGGAGGGTTCCGGAGTCTGTCAGCACTTGGAGACGCAGTTCAGTTTACCGGTTGAAAAGGAATCGCGGCGAACTGAACCTTAAGCCGGCGCTCTGTAAGACTAAGCTGCAGTGCGACATATTCCCCACTTCTACAGTATGTCTAGTGTTTCCTTTGCTCTCCAAGATGGCCCTCGCCTGGTATGTGGTAGCTCTCTGTGAACCGAAGCCCCAGTTTGTGCCTCTTGCGTAATCATCGCTTTTTTGGTGTGTTTTTTTTTAACTTCTGGGCTGTTGGTACCAGATATGAACCCCTGGCTTTCTCAGAGACATTTCCTGATTCCTCAGTGACTGTTGTGTCCAGTTAGGGTGAAAAACCCTCTTTTCTGCGCAGGTTATCCCCCCCCCCCACCCACCTGTTTCATGAGATGCAGCTTATTTAGTTTAACCAAAGATTGCAGAGTGACACATGATTGATTTTCTACATATAATACATTACACAGTGTTTTATTATCATTTTCATAAAGAAAATAATTACACGTAAGAGTCTTTGTAATGGCAGAACGGAGAGGCCCAGACCTGCGCTGTGCAAACAGGTTTGTCGACATCCGTCTGTATTTAAATGGGTTTAACTTCTCCAAACTGGTTTTGACTAGCTTGGAGCTTTTGCCCACATTTTGCGTGGGCTTGTGGTTAATTTTTGGCCTGAGCGAGCGAAGTTTGTCTCGCTTTTACGGAGGCTGGAACTTAAATCTTTGTTTGCCTTCATCCGATTTGAATTTCCCAAATCAATGACAAGAAAAAAAGATGTCATTATCTGCGGTCTTTGTTTTTGTATAGATCCCTTCATGCATTACGGCTCGGCGTAGTTTGAATCCATTAGTGTGTTATCTGGAAGAAGTAAGTGTCTTGTCATTCAGTGCCAGAACTTTGTTCTTATGCCCCAAGACATACATGATGTCTGGGGCCTTCTTTCCTGGGAAATGTGGCTGCTTATCAGCGGCCGCGCTCGCCTGGAGTGTACTTTGGCCCACTCCCACGGGTCCGACCGTGCTACAACACGGGCCTCAAGGTCCTGTGACCGCTCATCATCTCTGTCACGTGCGTCCGCCCGACGTGTGTCACTGTCACCATAGCACAAATCTGCTCGAGCCGGCGGCATCCACACTTGAGGGCGTGCTTTTGGGGTTTTTTGGTGTGCAAATGCACACAGAGCCGCTGCATTCTGGGTTTTTGGGGGGCGACGCTCTCGGGAGGCTTTCGGTAGCAAAGAGCAGGACGGGAGAAGGTGCCGTTGTGCGTTTCCTTCCACGTGTAGGACAGTGTGTGTGTGCTCAGAGGTGTGCAACCTTTATGTAGTTGCGTGAAAGTCAGATGGGGAGAGAGAGAAAGCGAGAGAGAGCGACCAAGTGCTTGTGTTGGTACTTTCTTGATTTGAAAAAGGCAGATTCGAGTATTTTCCGACATGTGGCGGTGATGTTTTTAACCGCCGTCATCTGCCCACTTTGCCCCTGGTGACTTTCAGAAGCTGCAGTTTTGCAAATTGCCTTTTTTTTTTTTTTTTTTTTAACTCCCTCGCCACTCTGTGTGTGTGTGTGTGTGTGTGTGTGTGGGGGGGTTGAAGGACATGTCAGCACATAGCTTTGCTCCACGTGGCCACCGGTCTCCTCCCCCTTCTGAGCCGGAAGGGCTAACCAACCAGCCTTCCTCTGCTGCTGTGGCACCCCCTCCTCCTCCTCCTGTGCTAGTTTCCTCTGCTCTCAGTGGGGGTGAGCCTGGAAAAAAAAAAAACTCCGAGGAGAAACTCGAGCGTGCAAGATGACAGAGCACAGAGAACGAGGCAAAAGGGGGAGTTTCTCCTGTTAGCTGCAGCTCATTTGATAACAGTAACTTTTTTCCCCCTTTTTTTTCACCCTGGAAAACCCTTTCACCACCCCCACCTCCCCCTCCACCCCGCCCCTCCATCACTCTCTGGCCCCTTTAACTGTCTGTCAGTCCCTGTGGGCGGGGGTTAGCATTCCAATACCAAAGCTTTACAAGGCCAGTCTCTTTATTCTTTTTTTTTCCACCCTCCCTGTCCTGTTCAGCGTATGAGAGAGAGAGAGAGAGAGAGAGAGAGAGAGAGAGAGAGACAGAGACAGACAGACAGACAGACAGACAGTGAGGTTGCTAGCTAGCTTACTGACAGTTAAGTCCCTGGCGAAACCGCTCGCCGTGGATGCGTGCGTTTTTAAGATGAGGTAAAACTGAGCCGGCCACATCTACCCGCCCGCCCCCCCCCCTCCCCACACGCTTCTGTGGGGGTTTAAAGTCCGACCCCGAGAGCAGCGGGAGCCCGAACGCCAGCCCCAGGATGAGAGGGGCCTTCTAGGGGCCGTAACGTTCGGGGGGCAGAGGCGCTGCTGACAGACTGAACCGGGCGGAGGTCAGTAGCAACACGCGGATATTGTCGTCCTTTTAAGACAAAAGCAGGCTGGAGGGCAGGGGGGGCGGCCGTGTCAGCGCGCTGTTAACTCGTTGCGTTGAGCTCCTTTTACCGGCGCCTCGGTGCGTCACTTTGTTTGGCAGATTTCTGCCTCATACCAGCGTCATGACAGCTCTGACTTCCCAGAGTAAAGTATGTAGAGCGTGAGTGAGAGGAAGAGAAAGAGTGCTGACTGGAGGACACGTGTTTGCAATGTATGGGCACTCCTTTTGAGGGAGTGATCAGATTTTCACTTTTTTTCCGCCCCAACCCAACACCCCCCCCCTCCACCAAACACACACACACCGCCTGTGTGTGTGCAGAGGAAAGTTGTCGCCCGTTGTCGAGCGTAACTTCGGCGGCGGCTGAGTGCGAGTCGGGCATTTTTCGCGTCTCGCGGAAAGTCGTCCGGCGGTTTGGCTCCGAGGCGGTTCACCGGATTCCTGCTCTGTCAAGACGGCTTCTCTCGGTTGACTAAGAGGCTGCGGCGCGCTCGGTCGCGCAGCAGAGGAATTTGCGTGGCAGTTCGTGTTTGGATTCGGTGCACCTCGGTATTCAGAATGTCAGAAATGTGGCGTTGGTTGAATGAGAGGCAGCTAGCGAGTCGTAGCCAGAGGGCGGATACAGAAAGGGCGAGCTAACCATTGAAGACGCTGCATCATGGGAAGGCCACTCTTTATTTTGCAAGTTGCTCCTCGCCCTGAAAATGCCAACCCCTCCCTTTTTTCCCCTCTTGTCACTGTTCTGCCCGTTTTATGTTATTACCCAAGCACTTGTCCTACTTTGCGGATTTATTGCCTCCCCGCTTTCCTTTTTGTCAGGTCCTGTTTTACTGAGTTGTGTTTCCTCCCCCAAATACTGATCCCCCCCCTCTCTCCCGTAGATCAGAATAAGAGACCCTAACCAAGGAGGTCGAGACATTACAGAGGAGATTATGTCAGGGGGCCGCAGTGGCTCTACCCCAACCCCGCCTCAGGTGAGATGCAATACCACAATCCCGAATAAAGGCTGTTAATCGCAGGGCGTCGCACGTCACTAGCCCTCATACATGTGTTAGACGACAAACTGTGTTTTCGCCCATGTCAAGTGGAGGGAAAGAAACCCACCGTTGTCCTCACCGCTCATCATTTTGCTTGTGTTTGTGTGACTCCCAACAGACAGCCATATCTGGATCAGAAAACACAGCAGTGGCCCAGGCCAACGGTGAGAGCGTCACAGCTGCCGCCACACCAGCACTGGTTAGACCAGGTGAGTGCCCCGTGCGCAGAGCCTTGACCACTGTCACACACATACATATGTAAAGGAGGTTATGCTTTATGACAAATTACTTCATCAACACCAGTATTTACTACATTCCAGCCGTGGGGGAGGTCTGCGCTCTGAGTGCTTTCTAGTTTTTCCCTTTTGTTTTCTTGTCATATGGGGACCAAGGAATGTGCAGCAACCTCTTTTGTTTTGATTTATGTTGTGCCTCATATTAAAAAAAAAAGGAGGGGGGGTCTTACTCGGCCTTTTCCATTTCCTAAGCTGTCATTAGTTTTCATTTAGCCATTTAGGTCTTAACTTCAACTTGCGCTGCAGGATCTTCAAAGCATGTTATCTCTTTCTCCCTGAAAATAACACGCCTCAACAGCTAGTGGCTTCCCCTTCAGAAAAATACACTATTAAGAGCAAGTTTTACTGAGGAATTTGAGCTCGGAGTGAGAGTGTATGCATCCACGTGTGACCTCATGTTTCACGAATGAGCTTACCTACCACGGCAAAAGGAGAAAGAGAACGATTGATAAAAACAAACCAACCATTTTCTGAGCCCACTTTGCTGCAATGGTTAAACAGTTGCAGATGCAGGGACAGACACCGGCACAAAGTGATATCCCGCCACAGCGGCCTCTGCATAAGAGGGCCAATTTTTACTCAGTCAGCACTGATAATGGCAGTCATTGCATTTTCATAGACATAGAAGATGTAGCCCCCAATTTAAAAAGTATGGGAAGCACTTCCGATGAGTCTACTGGCACCTTAAAAGTTAGGGTTGCCGTAATATTTTATTTATCATAAACCAGCCTGTTAGAAACTGCAGTGCAGTCTCCATGAAATAATTTGCCGTAATGGTCCAATTGAGTGTGGATTATGAAAACATTAATGAGCTCATGAAGTGGACTTTGTAATTTATTTGACGAAATCTTAACAACGTGCTTTTCTCTGACTTGAACCTTCAGATGACAGAGGTAAACCCACGCCTCCTCCTCTGTCAAGGACCCCTGATCTTTCCAAGGTCGAACCCATCCCCACAGAGGCCACATCCTCTGACACGAACACTCAGCCCCCCGCACCCCCTCTACTGGCGGAGGCAGACGACACCCCTCTCAACACTATATCCACCCTTGAACCCAGTGCTCCTGTTGCAGATGTGATGGACGCTCCGCGGGAACCCACTCCGACCCCGCACTCAGCACCTGAGGTGCCGGCTTACCCTGCACCCCTCCCTGACCCCGTCCCCGCCTCTACTGCACAGGACAAAATGGACAAAGCTGCGGAGGAGGAGGTGGAGGTGGTGGAGCAAGAGTTGGAGAGTGAAACAGAGGAGGCAGCTCCCTCTTTGGACACAGCTCTCGCCCCTCCCTCCACCGCTAACGGTGTGCTCGTGATGGAGTCGGAACAGCTGTCGGTTACGTTGCCGCCCGCTCACCTGGAGGCTCCGCTGGAGTCTCCCATTGCACAGCCCGAGGAGCTCCGCCTTCCCAACGGCCTGCCACTTCCAGCCCCGCGAGACCCAGAGGCCCCCGCCGTCAGCGCGGCCGAGCGTGACGACAGCCCCATCGCGGAGCCTGACGTCCGCCAGCTGCCTGTCGCGCGGACCCCCGCGGCCGTCGGTCACGCCGCGCCTGAGCCCCTGGTCGAAGCCGCACCTGCGCCTGTCGAGCAGCCCGCGCCTGCTGCGCCCGCTGTCCCGGAGCTTCCCGCTGAGCCGGTCGTCCAGGCAGCGCCCGCGCAGGCCGAGGCAGAAGCGGCGCCTCCGGTAACCCCGGATGTCGAGGAAGACGCACCGGCGTCCCAGTCCGCTGCCAAGGAAGAGACGCCGTCTCCTGCAGAGACAGTTCCCATAGCTGACAGCGCCCCCAAAACGGTGCCCACTCCTCCTCCCGCTCCCGTGGCCGAAGAGAGCGAGGACATCCCTCCTCCCCAGACGGTTACCCCTGCCCTTGTGGAATCTACTATGCAAGGTCAGTCACTTATCTGTATTTGATTTCTGTTCCCTTTCTGTTTTCTACACATTGCAAAAAAATCTGTTTGTCCTCCCTCTTGCAGCTGCTGTGTCTGTGCCAAAGAAAAAGAGAAAGATGAAGGATTTGAACAAAAAGGAGGCAGTGGGAGACCTTCTGGATGCCTTTAAAGAGGTGTGTGTGTGCAGAACTGCATTTATTCATTCATTTCCATGTCCAAGTCTACAGTTGTGTCATACCCTCATGTGCTGGCAAAGATTTATGCCTCACCTCTGCAGTCTTAACTGTCCCAATCTCCCCCTTCCATCTCTGACCCAGGAGCAGGCAGTGACGCCACCGGAGCCCGAGCCCGCCCCTGCCCCGGCGCCAGAGCCCCAGCCCCCTGCCGCCTCCTCTCCTGCCCTGGAGGAGGCGGACCTGACATGGGAGGACAAAGAGGACAAGCTGGATGCTGAGAACATTCAGCCAGATCCTCCCAAGCCGACCTCCACCGACAAAAAGTACCAGTACAAACAGGGTAGGTCTCTGAACCTTGATGCATCTCAGTTAGAGTAAAGATCTAATTGCACGTACATTCATTCCTTTATGTTTGCATTACTGAAAACATGGGAGTGGCATTTTAGATGATTGTGCTGATATGAGGGTTCAGTGGAAAACGATAGTTATGTGACGTACACCTTTTGAACAAGAAGCCACAGGTGGCTGTGAGTTTGGAACCACTGACATGACCAGCCCCCTTCCTTCTTTTCCTTTATATAGCTAACAAAAAAACACTAAATGGTGCATTCACCACTAATGAATACGTTTGTGGCTTATGAATTGCTTAAATGTTACTTTGGATTACACAAAATGCAGATCGCATTTACTGCCCTGTTCATTCGTTCCCAAGTTCATCTGCCACCTCCAGCAAAACAACATTGCGTTAATGTTCCGTTTCATGTCCCTGTTTCAGAGCAATGGAAGCCTATTAATCCAGAAGACAAGAAGAAGTACGACAGGGAGTTCCTTCTGGGCTTCCAGTTCATCTCTGCCAGCATGAACAGACCTGAGGGTCTGCCAGCCATCAGTGATGTGGTCCTAGACAAGGTGCAGCCACACACACTTAAAATCATTTATCCTATGCAAATAATTTAGCTTGTTTTGCTTGCCTTGCCTTTGACAATTGGGCCCTAAAACAGTACACAGTACGCTCGGCTTGATAGGATGTGACTAAGGAGCTTGTGACTAACGTGGAAAGATGTCATGGTAACGTTACAGCTCAAATAATATTTTATTTTTTTGTGATTGTATTTTCAGGCTAATAAGACCCCTCTGCGTCAACTTGACCCCAGCCGTCTACCTGGAATGAATTGTGGTCCCGACTTTACACCCTCCTTCGCTAATCTTGGCAGGCCTGGCATGGCAGGAGGAACAAGAGGGCCAGTAAGACTTACTTACTTACTAAGTAAAACTTAGTAAACTTACTGATGTGATCCAGGAGATCTGCACTTCAATATCACAGGATAGATATGAAGTGACGTCTCTGCCTCCCTCCCTCTTCCCAGCCTCCAGGTATGGGAATCGGAGTTAGCGGCTCACGCCGCTCTCAGCAGATCCAGAGGAAAGAGCCGAGGAAAATCATCACCAGCATGTCGCTGAATGACGACGTGCAGCTGAATAAGGCAGAGAAGGCGTGGAAACCTTCGGTGAAGAAACCTGTCGCCAGCCGTGGAGGAGAGGAGGTCGCCGAGAACGACCAGGAGCAGATCAAGACCCAGGAGCTGTTTAAACAGGTCCGCAGCATCCTCAACAAGCTGACGCCCCAGAAGTTTCAGCAGCTAATGAAACGGGTGATGGAAATGAGCATTGACACTGAGGAGAGACTGAAAGGAGTCATCGATCTCATCTTCGAAAAGGCCATCTCCGAGCCAAACTTTTCAGTAGCCTATGCCAACATGTGCCGCTGCCTTACAGGGGTAAGTGCTGTATATTGCATATTAGCCTGCATGATGATGTTTCAAACCTCAGACTGTTTTGTGGAGAGGATCCCAGTATATATTTTGCTTGTTTTGTTTTGCTTTCCATAAAGCCTTACTCTTGGCTTCATTTAACGATGACAAAATTGGGGAAAAAAAGAAAAAACATTACCTCACATTACCTCAAAATAATGACTAGATTGATCAGGCTGCTGCCTGTCATATCGCTGTGAAGCAGCACTGGAGTGTTGCATCTTATCACCCTTGGGATCCTTTACCACAGGCTAATATTTGATAATGAAATTGATGGATTGCCGAGGATCGCGGGCCGAAGGAAATGACAGCAACAGGCTGCAGAAAGAACAACGTTACCTGCTCTTTGCTAATATCCATTTCCTTTGCCCTTTGCAGCTTAGAGTCGATACCACAGATAAGCCGGGAGTCACTGTGAATTTCCGCAAGCTGCTGCTAAATCGATGCCAGAAGGAGTTTGAAAAGGATAAAGATGACGATAAATTCTTTGAGAAGAAGCAAAAAGAGCTGGACGCTGCAACAGAGGTATAGTAACGCCTCATGAAACATGGGTCGGGTTCTGCGTCTATGCACAAAGGAAGCCTTGTTGATAGTTACACTTGGGTGTGTAATGGGGAGTTTTCAAAGGCAACCACATATTGGTGGCAGGGATCCTACACAATATGGAAAAGTATGGAATTTGATCCTAATAATTTCCTAGTCTGTATAAGAATGAAAATAAAAATAATTCCTCACAATTACTACTATTACATCTTTGGGAGATGAAAGGCTTACGCACCGTTTCCAATATTTCTGGTCCACGATATGATGCAACATCTTTCTCTGGCAGGAGGAGGAGAAGCAGCGGCTCATTGAGGAGCTAAAAGAGGCTAAAGACCAGGCCAGGAGGCGCTCGCTGGGCAACATCAAGTTCATCGGCGAGCTGTTCAAGCTCAAAATGCTCACAGAGGTCATCATGCATGACTGCATTGTAAAGCTGCTCAAAAACCACGACGAGGAGTCACTGGAGTGTCTGTGCAGACTTTTGTCCACCATCGGCAAGGACCTAGACTTTGAGAAGGCCAAGGTACAGTGTGATAAAGTAGTAGTAAAGTAAAAATGGCAATAATAAGCATACACATAATGTGCCTAGTCCAGTGCCAGTAAGTGTTGATGGATCAGTCAGAGTGTAGGAGACAAACTCACCAAACTGTTGCGGTTGTCCTCAGCCTCGGATGGACCAGTACTTCAATCAAATGGAGAAAATAATTAAGGAGAAGAAGACCACCTCCAGGATTCGCTTCATGTTGCAGGATGTTCTGGACCTTCGACGGGTAAGTCATATAGATGCAAAGCGCACACACACACACACTGTACACATTAAACTACAACTGCATACATACAATTCTAACTTCATATCAAAGTGGAGCAGTTTTCACTTTGTCTTTAACATTCTGTTTGTTTACGTTTTGTACATTTTATTTGCTCGTTTATGTTCTTCAAAGAAAATATGTATGGTTTAACATCCAAAATGCCCCGTGAAGGCAAATTGTGTCAACAATGGAACCGTTAGTGAATTAATTGATCACCTCTTCCATCTACCTCTCCGTCCCTCTCCCCACCCCATCCCAGAACAACTGGGTGCCCCGGCGAGGTGACCAGGGCCCCAAAACCATCGACCAGATCCACAAAGAAGCTGAGCTGGAGGAGCACAGGGAGCAGATGAAGGTGCAGCAAGCCCTTATCTCCAAGAAGGAGTTGGGTGGCGGCCCAGGGAGTAGAATGGGCGGAGGAGGTCCTGGCGGACGCGGGGGCCCTCACACGCCAGGCCGTGGTGCTCCGCCCCAGGACGAGGGCTGGAACACTGTGCCCATCTCCAAGAATCGACCTATCGACGCGTCTCGCCTTAGCAAAATCACTAAGGTACTGTTGGAGGAGAGGGCCACGCTTCCGCATGGTGTTAATGTGCACATAATGAACCGCTGTGCATGAGCTCATCTCCATCACTTAAAGTGTAAAAGGGCACGAGACATCCCTTAAAATGCCATCATTGTTGTTTGCTGTCCAGCAGGTAGCTTGTTTTAACCATCGGTCTCCTCTTTCAGACTCCTGTTCTGGACTTGAACAATCAGTTACTTGCGCCAGGAGGAAAAGGCACATGGGGGAGCTGGGGCAAGGGCAGCAGCGGAGGCATCAGCGCCAAACCTGCAGATTCTGGTAGGTTCCTCAGACTGCTGTGGTTGTACAATATCAAGTTGGACGCTGAGCTGAGCACGAGCTGAAACTCAAAATGCCCCTTGTGTGGTTTTTCATCCCCAGGTTTGGAGTCAGGCAACCGTCCAACCACCAGCACCTTGAACAGGTTCTCAGCCCTGCAGCAGTCTTCATCCTCCACGGGCTCTTCTATGGACACGGACAGACGAGTTCCTCAGAGGTGAGGATCAGGACGCACAGCAGGCAGCCGTTACTTGATAAAATAGACTAAACATTTAAAATATCGCGTCTTCTACTATTCCCTCTACAGAAACAGCTCAAGTCGAGATCGTGGTGAACGCTTTGACCGCTCTGATCGTGACCGGTTTGACCGACGGGACGACCGCCGAGACGACCGTCTGGATGACCGCCGAGACGACCGACGGGATGACCGTCTGGACGACCGGCGAGACGACCGACGGGATGACAGGCGGGACGACCGCTGGGACAACCGCGATCGCAACCGGCTGCAAGTCACCAAACGCAGCTTCAGTCGGGAGAAGGAGGAGCGGGGCCGCGAGAGGGCGCAGCATTGGTCTGGTGATGCTGTCCGCCGAGTAGCGAGTATGACAGACAGCAGAGACCGAGGCAGCAGGGAGAGAGCCACGAGCAAAGAGACTGGTAGGTGGCATAGTGTTGCATTTGAATTAGATATTTTAAACTTCAAGTAGAGGATCTGAGAATTTTCTGAGAGTGTTATTTCTTGGAATTACAAGAAAAAAAATAGGGAATATTGTCACAAAAGTCATCCATAGCCACATGGATGAAGAAAGAGGATTTAAAATCCTCTTTTGCTTTGTGTGTCAACAGTGAAGCGGGAGACGACTGCCACCCCTCCACCTCCCCAAGCCCCCACCCGACCTGCCTTGAGTGAGGAAGAGCTGGAAAAGAAGTCCACAGCCACGATCGAGGAGTACCTCCACATCAATGATATGAAGGTACAGGCTAATGCGCAGTTGTTGAAACCGTACACACCTTTGTCACCTCTGTGCTCTTCTTCTGCAGTAATTGTGGCAGTAGGAAATGTCCGAGAGCACTCTGATAGGACTGTAGAGGGTGACGAATGGATAGAGAGGCTTCTATCAGTAAGATAAATTTACATTAACAGTGACGTTTTCTGTATGTCCCTCTCGGTCCCAACAGGAGGCAGTGCTGTGCGTGCAGGAGATGAACAGCACTCAGCTGCTCTTCATATTCGTCCGAATGGGGCTGGAGTCGACGTTGGAGCGCAGCGCCATCGCCAGGGAGCACATGGGCCTGCTGCTGCACCAGCTCCTTAAAACTGGCGTCCTCCCAACACAGCAGTATTATAAAGGGTCAGTATGGATCTCCGCAGAGGTGGTTTTCTCATTTTTAAGGAGCTGCAGAAAATTCCATCTTTGTCACTTTCAGCTCGTTTGGGTTTTTTTTCAATCTTGAATCTTTGAATGGACTTTTCAAATTTGTGCACTCCATATCTTTAGGCTTCAGGATATCCTGGAAGTAGCTGAGGACATGGCAATAGACATCCCCCACTTCTGGCTGTACCTGGCGGAGCTGTTGACTCCCATGCTCCATGAGGGAGGCATCCCCATTGGAGAATTTTTCAGGTTTGTGCTTGGAACTCCCCCCCCTCCCCTCCCCAGTGTGTTAGAGGGAGAAATCTGTCAGAGATCATTTTCTAAGTGTTGGTTTTACTTCATTAATTTGTTTTGTCTACAGGGAGGTTTCAAAGCCTTTGATCCCTCTGGGAAAAGCTGGAGATCTGCTGGTCCACATCCTCACTTTACTCTGCAAAGGAATGGTGAGAACCGTCACATCTACATCTACATCAGTGCATTCTTCTGCCTTCTGAAGGCTTTTTTTTTAAAGGTTTTAAAGATGTTTTTTCCATCAGTCTGAAACCATGTGTTATGTCCCTATCAGAGCCATAACAAGGCAGGTGTGATGTGGAGGGAGGCTGGCCTCCAATGGGAAGACTTCTTGCCTAAGGACGTAGACGTCAACAAGTTTGTGACAGAAAAGGTGAGGTTGCTTGCTCGCTTCACCATCAACTCAAACTACTATTCATCTTCTTGTCGTACTTTTTAACCTGTTTTTATAGTAGGCCTCAGTATAGTTTTGAGATATACATTGTCAGGAGGTACAGAAACCAGGAGGAGTGAATGTGCAACATTAGAGTAAGCTTTGGTTCCTGTGTAAAGAAAACGGGGGCAGGGCGGCAGATTTTGAGATCGGACGTGTAAAATTAGAACAAGTCCTGACTGAAAGCTCAAGTGGTATATGTTGAAAAGGTAAGCACGATGCCTCTCTCTGTAGAATGTGGAGTTCACACTGGGCGACGAGTCAGAGAAGGGAAAAAAGAAGGAGCTGAGCGCCGCTGAGCTCAGCAAACAGCTGGACAAACTGATTCGGGACAAAGCCGACAACCAGAGGATCTTTGACTGGATAGAGGTTTGTAGTCCTGCTTCTGTGTTTATCCTCTTCATCAGCTTATTGAAGTTGCCGGTTCCGGTATTATGTTGTGGGATTTTTTTGTATGTGAAGACGGAAAAACTGTTTAGATTGTCCCCAATTTTCTGCATGAATGCTGATAGACACGTCTCTGTACAGGCCAACCTTGATGAGCAGCAGACCTCCTCCAACATGTTTGTCAGAGCTCTGATGACCTGCATCTGCCAGTCAGCAGTCGTCTGTGAGTCCACTTGCACACTTAACATTTCTTATTCAAGGCCATTAATATCGGAGTGGATGAAGATAAGGCAAAATGTTGCCGTTCATGAGTGAAACATAAGGCGGTTATGTAAGCGAGGTAGTAGGTACAGGCCAGTGTTCCTTACTTGTACCTCTCCAGGTGAGAATCCCTACAAAGTGGATGGTGAGCAGATCAAACGGAGAGGCAAACTGCTGCAGAAATACCTAAAGGATGAGCAGAAGGAGCTACAGGCTCTCTACGCCCTGCAGGCCCTGATGGTGCAGATGGAGCAACCTGCCAGTGAGTCATTTTCAGATGCCCTAAATACAGTATCTGCATCTATGCACACCTCCCGTCTATTACAGTACTGCACAAAACGGTTAAAACAAAGCAAGCGTTCGGATGCAAATTCTGAGTTCCCCTTCAGCACTTTGTTGAACCCAGTTTTAGATCTGGTTTAAGCGGCCGTGAAAACCCTCTTGTCTCTCTTCCGTCCCATGAGATCTGCTGCGGATGTTCTTCGACACCCTTTACGACGAGGACGTGATCAAAGAGGAGGCCTTCTACAAGTGGGAGTCGAGCAAAGACCCCGCCGAGCAACAGGGCAAGGGCGTGGCCCTCAAGTCCGTCACCGCCTTCTTTACTTGGCTCCGCGAGGCAGAGGAAGAGTCTGACAACAGCTAGGCACCCCCCCACCCACCTCCCACACCTCTGGGAGATCTGGTGGGATCATTGAGGAGAGTGAATGTTTTGTGGATGATTCAGGAGAATCATCAAAAATCCTTCTGCGTAAACAGAAAAAATGCAATTTAAAAAAAAAAAAAAAAAAATTCTTCAACTGGGAGAGATTGTAATATGGATCGAACGTTTCGATCATGTTATTTTATTTTTGTTTTGGGTTGTTTTTTTTTTTGTTGGTTTTCTTTGCGCAAACCGAATGTCTTTGAAATTAATGAGAATACAAGATAAAATAGAGACAATAGATACGAGAGAATGCTGAGAAGTTACAAGCCGTGGGAGATGATGCTGTTTCCTTCAGTTTTTTCTTTTTTTTTTTTTTTTTTGAGTTTTACCTGTTTTCAAATGGCTTCTCCTTGCCACGGCAACACTATTCAAGACACTTTGCTTAATCATAGATATATAAAAAATACAAAACTATAAAAAGCCGTTCACATCTATATTTTTGATGACTTCATCCTTTTTCATGTGGACATGACATTGCAATGTTTCTCATGTCACATGTACAGTGTTTGGTCTACATGACGCGCTCATGTAGACCGCTAGCTTTTTGGGTTTTTTTTTCCAGTGTTGGATGATTGGAGTGTGTGTTTTATAATAAAATAGAAAACTTCAAAGAAAAGTTGCAGGAGCTGTCTAATGGACATTTCGGACAGGAGTTTGAGTAACGGTTGTGGACTTGGACTTCTTGCAGACTTTGTGACATGAGCGTCACTGAGGAGAGGGGCCATTTTGCTGCTGGGGGGTGACAACGCTTCCCTAACACCCCTCCCCTCCATGTGTCTGTTCTACATGTTTCCCACATTTCACAAAAGGAACTGTGGACTGAGAAAGGGAGAGCAAATGCGAGGGCTCAGGGCCCTCCTACAGAGAGCCTATTGATGGAATTTAAAAAGATGAGATATTATTGAAACTTGGAAAAAAAGTATACAGACAAAAATCCACTTTGACTAAAAAGGACTTTAAAAAAAGTCGAGTTTAACAGTACGAATCCTTAGGCCTTTTCTCCTTCCATGAGTGAAAAATTCATTTCAGGAGAGTTCTGTAAATATATGACAAGATTGTTTTGTTTTTTCAAAGAAAAAATGCTAATGTAATCTTCCCCGTCTGAAACAAAGCAGCAGTTTTCCCCTGTATTTATATTTTTCTCTCCTCAGCTGGCAGAAGGTGCTTGTAATTATCCACCCCCCAAGTCAATGATTACAATTTAATTGAAAATTTGTAAATACTTTTTTGCTTTTCTTTATTAAAAAAAGATATTTAATTAAGAAAATTAATGCCTCTTTTCACATCCCAAACTGGAAGAGATAATAAAGATCATTGCAAATAAAAAACAAAGCCAACTCCCATACTTGTGCTTTTCTGAGAGCAGCTTCCTCCCTCCCTCTGTTGTGCCTCACAGCAGAGCCAAACGCCTCCTCGCGGCACTGTGAGTAGCAGAGGCAGAGCCTCCTCCTCACACACACAACGAAACTGCACTGTTGTGGATTTATGTTGTTATACCATATGTGCTTTTGTAATTCTCACTGGCATGATGTGTGTTTTTTTTTTTTTTTGTGATGCGTGAGGGCTTTAACGATATTTCTTAGAAATTGAAATTGACTGTACAGTGGACGTGGTCAGGGCTGGACCTATGTCAAGCAGGCTGCAAACCAGCCTCTGATCTGCGTCTTTTCAGAAGGGGTTTCCTTCATCAGACTGAAAATTGGTAAAATAGGTGGGTTTGTATTTTAAGAATGAAAAGACCAAGAAATGCGTGTTTGTTTTACTCGAGGAAAGCATGAGACTAATTTGGTTAACTTAAAATCAAACTGAAGCCCTTCTGAGCAGTGGCAAACTGCCACTAACAACACAAAGCCTGGCTGTTTTACAGTTTTGTTCCCACAGCTCAGAATAATTACAAAATCAATGGAATCAGCATTTCTAATATGAATATAGTGAAAGTGTACAGTAAAACACTCAGCAGTGTCCACTGTTGTGTCCAGAGTAAAGTCTCTGTTAGACCTAGTCAATGTACATAAATTGTGTTGTGTGTAAATACCTTTAATCCACTCTTCTGGACCTGGTAAAGTGTAGAAATTCCAGCGAGCAGACTTTGAAGACGCATATCTGACTACCCCTGTACCACAGTTTAAAACTCATCGGGGCTGTAGTTGCTTACATGTATTGGAGATTGAGTGACAGATGTAATGTGAATTTTTATCCACAGATGGCTTCACAGTGATGGAGCACGAGTGCTGGACTTCTCGGGGAACTCCAGAAAATAAGGCTTGGCCAACGTCAAACCTTCAGTGTTTTTGTACATGATCAACTGGCCAGGATTGAAAAAGACGAACGACTAAGAATCTGCAAATCTCTAAGTTGATGTTGCAATGAAATATCTGAACAGTGCTGCATTTTGAGCAGATTTTAACTGTGTGCTTTCCTCTTCAGGTTTTCAGCACTGTAACTTGAGGGTGAAGGTGCTATGCCCGAATGTCATGATTTGCTGCAGATGCTGTGAGTATTCATAACGATGATGTGCAAATGCTGAACTGGCTTCACTCTCGGGCTGGGTGCTGGGAGTTAACTTTCTTTCTTTTTTTTGAAACAACACAATTTACCAAACCTCTACAGGTGAAATTGTCTGTAGTGATGCAGGGAGAAAAAAGAGCTCTGTAGTGTAAATGTAAAAGATGCAAAGTGCGAACTTTGTGTCTTCTATCATGATGCAAATCAGCCAAAACGTTTTAAAATATTTTTCAGAAGATTCTTCACCACATGGTGGTGCCATAGCTGATCAGTTGCTGAGCAGTATCAGGAAGCTGTTCACTAAGTGCCAGTTTTGTAGCTTTTTTCCATCACTTTTCATTATGTCTTGTCATTTTCCATAGAGAACCATTAAAAAAGTCATGAAAATATTCAAATAAATTCAGCTGTTGCAGATATCACCACCAAAAGTGATAACGTGTCTCCTTAGCATGCTCAACATTTAAGCTTTGATAAGGTTATGTTTGTTTTGGTATGTTAGCTTATGTTTCTAGCTGCAAGCATGTACGACTAGTAGCATCCCAAAAACAGATGTAAAAAAAAAAAAAAAAAGTATCTTAATAGTGTGATACTGCAGCAACACACATGAAACACACCCACTCAAAGGGGGACGCACAAGGCAAGATAAAATCTGATATTGATCTTAGAGCCAACCTAGCTGAATTCCAGTGTCCAAGCTATGCTAACTAGCTTAAGTTAGCTTCATTTATTCAGAATACAGACTTCCCAAAATGTCAAATAATTTATTTTACCCTAATACTTTTTAGTCTTCCCAAATTAAAAATGTCCCTTTTGTCATGTCTGATCCCTTTTTATTTCTTTCAAACGAACTGCTGCCGTCACCCATTTATTCCCACGGGGATCAGTGCAGTTGCACACAAACACAAACTGCCCTGTGTCCAGTTAATGCAATGAGCATCATATCGTCATGAATCATAACTCTGCGGCAGATGGCAGCGGGTGTGTGCAGCATTCTGCTGTCCTGCTGGCTGCCCAGACCCCACACCAGTGACGACACAGTGTGGTCCCTTCACCAGCGTTGCTGACAGCTTGTCAGGCGGCGGCGTGTACTGCACCAACCCATTCAGAGCTGCAGTCACATTCATGTGTTTGTGTGAGGGAGACAGAATTAGTATAAGTGACCAAACTATGTACACAAACCTACACTCTACCAAAATGCTAGTGTCGTGGGTCTATTGATGGCTGTAGGCTGTATTAGGTCTACTGCTTTAACTGAAACATTGCAGCTTTGTGCTAATTAGCAAATGTTAGCATGCTAACACACTCAACTTTCCTAACCAGTGTTGCAGCATCCCTTCACTTCTGCCTTTCTAAAGAAGGAGCAGATTTAGTCTATCTGTCTTTGAGAGATTAAGTGTTGCATATCTATACCATATCAACAGGGCCCCTGCTTTAGCCTTGGCCATGGCAGGTGGGAGTGGAACAGCAGCAGATAAAGAACCTTGATACCCGATTCATGCTTTGGAGGTTGAGCTCCCAGTTTCTCTCTCTGAAGCTAAGAAGCTTTGTTTTGTTTTTTTGTCTCTGGCATTCTTTTCTGATTCTTCATTATCAATGAGGGCAATTCCAAAGAGATGCCTGCAAACAACATATTGAATATTTTCTGTGTGTATTTTCTTTTCTTGTAGTAACTCTTCCCGCTTCCATTTTTAGTATTATGAAAAATATATAATCCTCTGTCATCCCCCAGGAAATCCATGATGTTTAACTCATTTTACATATTAAAAAGATTACCAGAGTCATCAGAGTTGTCATGTATGGCCTGTCCAAATTTGCAAGGCTAATCACAGAACATTACGTGATGAAATTACCTCTGATAAATGTCCAGTTAATGGTGTGACAGATGGTACCTGTTGAATAAGAACAGAAGCTCTTTTGCTTCAGTTGCCATGTTACCTCTTTTTTCTCAGTGTCAGTGATGGGGAAATTTTGGGCAACTAATCAAATGAAACATGATATAAAGGTCCGTCTCTTGCTAATGTATTCATTGGAAAATAGATGGCTGTGTTTTTGTGCTATTCAGCTCAGTCCCAATGGACTTTGTCTTTCTCACTTACATAACTGCATCCCCCACTGCATTATCTGTCAGCAACAGTCCATTTATGATTAGAAATCGCACGCACAAACCGGCAGGCATCTCTCATCACTGTTTGGCATTTTCACTTCCATTCCATTGATCTTTAGCAGTGTCATTAATATTTCCCTAAATAAACAACATCATAACAATGCTGACAGTAAAGCTTTATCTACTGTTAATTATTAATTCCTTAGATTTAAACTTTCAAATAGTGTTTACTGGATCAAGGGGACAAATGTCAACTTCATTTGCTGCTCTATTAATTTAGCTGCATTTGTATTTTCCTACCTTTTTTCTATCTATTTACAGCTCCAACCCATCCACAAGAGTCTTTTTGGCCAGAGGTCATAAATTTGCCAAAGGCCTATGGGTCATTATGTATTTATGGCATGCTGTTAAAGATGACTGACAGCCGGTTTGATTGGGGACAAGTATTGTTTCGGTTGAGAAGGTTATCATTGGGAAGCTAAGAGGAACACGTCTCCACTCTGAACTTGGCCATGGAGTTGACAAGAGTGGCCATCTTGGTTCTTTTTCTGCTGGTGGCACTTGGATCATCGTGTGCCAAAGGTAAGACAAAAAAAAAAAAGATTAAAAACTGTCTTCAGTCCCTGTCAACTGTCAACTAGACACTTCAAATTTTAATCCATTGAACTTTATTAATTTAACTGATCTCTGTAATACGTTTCATAGTTTGTGTTGTGTAATCTCAATTTATATGCTCCCTTTACACCTCATTTACTTACACTCACTGACACTGCAACTGCTTTTGCTCGCTACCTGTCAACTGCCACTTGAACTGCTTATTCTTCTGTTGATACTACTACTTTAAGATCATACTACATTTCGTTTCCTTTTAATTCTCATACATAGGTTGACCACACTTGACTGAAATCCTTTTTCAGGTCTCTATTCGACACCTATAAACATAGAAAAAGAAAAACGTGTTCAGCTCTACAATCCAGAAACCTTCCTTGTTCATAAACATTTGCTCCAGGCAGTTTCAAAGCTTACACCTCAACCTTCTTTCAGCATTTGCTTTTCAACAGCTTTGTCAACTTCATCACATTTGTATCAAAGTAGCTGTTTGAGCTGCAGATTTTCAGCAGCTAATATGCATAAATCGCATTTCGCTTCTTTTTCTTGCTTTCACTCAAACCAGCACATTTGTATTTTTTCATAACACAGTGGCCCGAAACTGTTGAACTTGATGTACAGTTCTCCCCTTTTTTACCCTGGAGTCAGGCTTCTTTTCTATTTTTCTGTGTTCTCTTTGAAAACTTAATCATCTCCTATTCAGGACTTGTTTTCTCCTCTCACGCCATGTTCTGTTTTTGCCCTCATTTCAGTCTCCTCCTTTTTTCCAACTGATTCTTCACCTTCCATCTTTTCTGTCACCCTTTGTATTAATTTCCTCTCATACCCACTCATTTTGTAAGGGGTTTCCAAACTTTTCAAATCAGCCTACTTGGTACTTTTTCCAACATGTGTAATTGGCTGCTATCAGCACAAGCTTACAGCTCGTTTGTGGACCACAGCTGAAAAGAAAATACTTGTTACAGCTCAGAAAGATGAACTGTAGAAAATAAGAGAGCTTGTGAAAGATGTGTGACAGCTGCTGATACAAACATACATGCATATGTACAACATATATACAAGTCCCAAAGGCCCAAACAAAGTGCCATCAGCCAGGATTTCAATTCTTCTCACATTGATGTCTGCAGGTGCACAGAACAGCTCTTTCACTCTGTATTTGCCATGTGCTTGCTTGTGTTGGTTCAAATCCTAACATTACACCTGTAGTGAGATGTGTACAATTTTTTGCAATGCTACCACTAACAGCCAGTCTGATTTATGTGTTTGTCTTCAGTCGAGGAGGAGAACCCTGAGTTCTGGCGGTCACGGGCACAGAAGACGCTGCAGTCAGCTTTGGATAGAAAGCTCAACACCAATGTTGCCAAGAACATCTTGTTCTTCCTTGGAGATGGTAAGTTACACAACATGGTCATTTCCTCACACTAATAACACAAGACCTTTTGCCAGTCAGAATAGGTAAGGCAAACCATATCAGGAATGACTGGCTAACCCACTTTTTGCTGCATATTTTGACAAAAAGAACAAACCAAAAATATGTTGAGGAAAACAAGGTATGTGGCTGCGTACCTTGACTGAACATAAAAATAGGCTTGAATGCACCATGGGACATTTCAGTTATAACAGAGGAAGTTACTCTGTGAATATGAAAAGGGTGGAATGAATGAAAATGTGTTTTCATGTGTATTTGTGTGTCTGCAACAGGCATGGGAATCACAACCTACACAGCGGCTCGCATCCTCAAGGGACAACTGCAGAACCAGACAGGAGAGGAGACAGTGATGACCATGGACACTTTCTCCACTGTGGGATTGGTTAAAGTACATACTCTCACCTACATTTATCCAGTCGATCATGCATTATGGTTCCATTTACTTGACAGACTAATTGTTGCCTATGTCACCCTTAATGCTTCATTTGCTAATTTCTTACTATATTCTTTTCCCTCCACTTTCTATTGTTATTATTTTCTCCTGCAAGAGCAATGCCCTACATGGTGGAATTTTAGTGTTTTATATTTTAGTTGTTTTGTGTGTGTGTGTGTGTGTGTGTGTGTGTGTGTTGTGTGCAGACCTATAGCGTGGACTTCCAGATTCCAGACAGCGCAGCCACGGCCACAGCATATCTATGCGGAGTGAAAACCAACTTGAACACCATTGGAGTGAGTGCAGCTGCTCGCAACGGAGTCTGCAAGACGCAGAAGGGCAACGAGGTCACATCCATTCTGAAGTGGGCCAAAGACGCTGGTAAAACTAACACAGCCCAATGTAACAACCAAAAAACAGGGAGAGCCACTACTGACAACACTGAAGGGATAATAGTACAGGATGTCTACAAATTGTGCTGTTATTGAAGCGACAACTGGGATTTTGTGACTCTGTTAAGGGGCAGGCCCTGCTATATCACACTTTAGTTCTGGCTCCTCACAAAAGAAAATCCCTCAGGTCTTACACAGCTTCAGCAAAACCTGATTTTACAGCTGAGCGTGATGCTGTGTGCCGCGGTGCCCTGTCAGAGCAGTATTACAGGGGTCACTGGGGCGGGGAGCAACAGCAGCCTGCAGCCACAACTCACACTGTGGAATAATGTGCCGAACAGGGAAGCACCTGAACTCTTATCGTGTTCCACTGTTATCAACAGTCATAATATGTCATAAAACACACACACAACATGCTGTGACCCTGACCCCAGAACAGCATGAGAGACTGAAAGCAAGAAGCTATTTTTTTAATCTTTGACCAGAAGAGGGCTCTACTAGTTCCTCCCAAAAAGAGGGTTTAAAGGGCAGTAACTGTATGTTGTGCCTCATATATATACACAACAATATAATCATAATATAACATTTCACAAGCATATAGCAGAGGTCACATGGGGCGATATCTATTTACTGTACGTTGAGCATGAAACAAATCGATCTTGTAGGCAAGTCTGTTGGGATCGTAACAACCACACGGGTGCAGCATGCCACCCCAGCAACCACCTACGCCCACAGTGCCAGCAGGAAGTGGTACAGTGATGCTGACATGCCTGACGCCGCCAAGAAGGACGGCTGCACTGACATCGCTTCTCAGCTCCTCAAAAACGTAGACATAGATGTGAGATTCTCTGCCCTCCTGTCATTCTAATATCAGCATCTTAAAGTTACTTTTTTTAAAACTGCATTTAAATATGTGTTTTTGTATGTATGTGTGTATTTTCTCAGGTGATCATTGGTGGTGGTAGGAAGTATATGACGCCCAGGGGCACCAAGGACCCAGAGTACCCCAGGGATTACTCCTCCATGGGGAAAAGAAAAGACAAGCGCAATCTCATCAATGAGTGGAAGAGCCTGAAAACTGGAAAGGTTGCTCTTATTAACCAGTGATCCAGAACACTGTCTTTTTAATGCAAAATTGCAGAATAGTGGGTAATGGAAGGTAGCAAGGTGTGAGATCAGAGTACATTAACGTTCTTTCTTGAAATGTCAGCTCTTAGTTCTCCGTCCCAAAGAGTAACTCCAACCAGAGTAAAAGCAGTGGCTCTGCTGCCCTGAAGTGTAGTCTTTTCACCTTGCTGTCTCATCTGGTGATGATATTATCAGTAAATTCTTGTTCCTCTTATAAAGGGCCATTTCTCCCAAATTACAAGAAAACACATTTTGTCACATGGTTTCATGTAGATAAATTCAGATCATTTTCATGCTGAATGACATATTTTTTGACTTATTTAAATATTTGAAATATTACATTTTATGGACATTTAGCCATAAATACAGTTTCTGTAAGACCATCACCTGGAACACTATCTCATGTAAAATTCTCAGCCATGGGTTGTTTTTTTTGTTTTTTTGCATTAAATGTTAGTGTGTCAGTTTATTTGACAGTGATGCTATATGCAATATGGAAAAAAAACAGCACATTAATCTGCAGACTGTAAATAAGGCACTCTTAGGGGAGAACACTGTTGGTATTATAGGACACTGTACAGCCCACACTGACTAATACAGCAAAGAAAAACTCACCCAGTGACGAGTAAAAAGCACCAAGACCTTTACTATCTTCCTCCCACTCAGTGTGTCAATGTGTCTGTCCTGTGTGTTGCTCAGGTAGCCCACTATGTGTGGAATAAAACAGACTTTGACGCTGTTGACCCGGAAACCACAGATTACCTCATGGGTGAGTTTCTTTTTATTTTATCTGCTTTTGCCCTCATTCTTCTTCTTCCCACGGGCCCTTTAGGAACACAGGATCAAAAGTCCTGTAGCGTCTGTAGTTCTGTACACACATCATTTTGAGATGTCAATCCTGAACACACTACTCATGCTTTCCCTCAAGCTACTGTACCTGACCTTCATGATGTTCTGAAGTTGCAAATTCATTCATTCATTGGCAGGACTCCAAGCGAACAATCGCATACACATCCAGTATTCATGCGGCTAAATAAGCATTAGCATTCATCCGGTCAAGTCAGCCAATATTCACACTTTAAGCTCTGATTTTTGGTGTCTACATAACTCTTCAGCAGATACATTCTCCAGTATACATGCACCAGCTTGTTGCCAGCTTGATCTACCATTGCAGGGGCAGGAAGTGTACACTCACTTTGATATATCATGTCTGCAAACTCAGTTTCCTCTACTTTGTGTATGTTTGTGCGGAGGAGATGTAGAGAATCAGTGGTCATGCTGTTTCTGGACTGAGTGCTTACTGCTGTAGAGACTGAACATATAATAGTAATAGTAGTAGGAGGAGTAGGAGGAGTTCTGCCTCACCTCCACGGTAGGCTGATAAGAGCAAGTGGATATATTTTTACACAAAGCTTTTGACTTGGTTTACCTCTCCTCCCTCAGCTCTGTTTGAACCTGGGGATATGCGCTTTGAGGCAGAGAGGGACCCAAGCATGGACCCGTCCATCATCGAGACCACAGAAAAGGCCATCCGCATCCTCCAGAAAAACCCTAAAGGCTTCTTCCTGCTAGTGGAGGGTGAGGACAAGAGCTTCCACCGCCTTCCACACATTCCCATCAATTACTCCATCAATAGGAGTTTGGGTGATAAAAGCCGCCTGGTAGATGAAGGTTCTGCTTCAAATAGGGGGAAAAACATGTGGTTGGTCCAGGAAGAGCAGTTAAATCTGACCCGATAATTATCACAAAGGTTACCCAAGTGGCAATTAAATGACTACAATACAGTAATTCTAGTGCTTAGATAAAACATATAGATGTGTTTCATAAAATAGCGTTTTCATCACTGACATGGGGTTTGTTTGAATCAATCTTCATGGCACATGCTACATAGCAACAAGCTCCAGAATACATCAGGTCAGAGAACAGTGTGTACCCACAGTGGATCTGCTGAACTGACATTGATTCTGCAGCAGCTCCAGTAGTTTGCTGCAGTGTGTGTTAGTTAGTGTGCTTCGACTGACGTATCTGTGTTCCACACGCCCGCCGCATTCATCTCTCTTTTAATCTGTGGCAGCTGCCTGGGGACTCCGTAGTGCAACCGAGTGTCTTCACAATGACTTTAAAATAACAGGCAAATATATAAATAGAAGCAAGCATATGGTGCACCGATACGCTGACAGCTCAGCGAGACCACGGACCTGCAGTCTGATTTAATTTTCAGTGAAGAAATGGTGAAGAGGACAGGTGCTGCAGGAATTTTATGAAAGTAATAAAAAAAGATTTGAGCTAGTTCTCCTATAAATTCATCTTTTCTGCTTTGTTATTTATTTAAAATATACTTTTTTCGACTCAGTTCTATGTGGAATAAGTTTCTGTCTCACCTCAAACAATGTAAAGTGAAATACATTGCATTTTTAACAGACCCCTAACCTCAACATGTACTGTATATATACAGTATATGCACTGGTAATAAACTTGGTATGGGTGTTTTTTATTCTGTTTGCCCTTGATAGCTTATTAAAATTAAAATTCACTTTTCCGTCAGAGATGCATTGCGCTGCAACGTCTCTTACAGAGAATATTTTAAACTTTAATGTTTTTTTTCCTTTCGAACCTCATCTTAAATCTTTAGGCAGCCAAAAGTTTCAGTGAAGGCATCAGGATAGAAAGACAGCTAACCAATGCAAATTTCATTGCTTGGCTAATTTGTTTATTTCAGCATTCTGCAAGAACTTTTTGTCTTGCTGAGTCTGCCTAAATAAATAAGAAGAAATGAGAAAATGAATCACTCATATCCAGCTTGATTAAACTGGATATGAATGTTACACTCTCCAAAACCAAGCACTGTTTCTTTCTTTCGAGGGAAATAATCACTCACACTCTCTGTCAGTTAAAGTACCAACCACTGTCAGAAAGCATTACTTAATCTGTTATCCTTCCTCCCTCTTTGGTCAGGTGGGCGCATTGACCAGGCTCACCATGCTGGCCGGGCGTACATGGCCCTCCATGAGACGGTTGCTTTTGACTACGCCATCGCCAAGGGCCTTGAACTCACCAAAGAGCATGAAACTCTCACTGTAGTGATGGCTGACCACTCCCACCCTTTTACCTTCAATGGATACCCATTTCGAGGACAAAGCATTCTGGGTAATTATGAACTAACTTCAGTGCTTTCCTCTAAATTTCGAAAGAATCTCTGAGATGCAGAGACTTTACAATATCAAATATCAGAGCACTAATAAATCTTCTCAGCCATTCTTCCACACATAACAGGAGTGTTTACATCCTGTGAGAGAAGAAAAACCTCTCCCTATTTCCTCCTTTCTTCCATCCAGCTATTCCCCCTCCAGGTGTGTTCATGTCTCATGACAATAAACACCCAAGGTGGCATTTTGGGTTTGTTGTGTGTGTTTTTCTGATGTGTGTGTGATGCCTCTCAGTGCATTGTCAGCTTCCTCTCAGCCTTAGTGGGCCTCTGCCACCAGCAGCTTGACATTTCCTCTGCTTTCTCTCCCCTGCAATTAGAGCCCACGTGAACACACATGGCCAGCAGCCTCTCTGTCCCCCACCTTTCTATTTCAGTCCCTTGCTTTCTCCCCCATCTCGCCTCCTTCTACCAAGAGTATCTCTGACGATTGACATTGACGCCCCTCTCTCACTCGCATTATTCCCTCTAGGTCCCCTCGCTCAATCAGACTTTCTCACCTGGTCATCTCCCCCTGGAGTGCCTATTTATCTGCCTTGCTTTCTCCTTAAAAACATTCCTTCAGCTCCTCTCCATCTCTGCTCTCTGTCTTTTCAAACCTGAAGTGAACCGACCACATTCATAGAGGGACAGAGTGTGAAATACATCGGGGTAAAAGTGATTTACTTGTTTACTTGTACTCTACTAGATGCCAGATATCCATCGCTAACTGATTTTTTTCAAACGTAATTGATAATCTCTTCATCCATACACATATTTAATCCAAGAGCTCCCATCGTTAACAGATCAGTTGTTCTCACACAGCATTTTGTAGGGAAAGTAATTGCTGCAACATGTTTTTGACAAAAAGAAAGCATCTTGGGTAGTGACAGTAAGTATGGTTTAATTGTAGGGATTACTGATTTCTGGAGGCAGCAGTGTTTGAGGAGATACTTCTAGGAGCATCTGGTCTATCAGTTTACAGTGCAGCCAAACTAATTATGTGGTATTGTGAGAGAAATCAATCAATAATTGGCCTCTTCCCACCCAGGGTTTCATGATTTCACTTTTCCAAACAACACTGCACTATAACAGGGCTTGGTAGTGTTGCTGTAGAATTTGTGATGAGCAGCCTGTTGCCTGCAGCTCTTCGTCTCTCAACTCTCGTGTGGCTACTCCCTCATGTTTCATTACTGTGTCTTGTTTTGTGGATGCAGTCAATTAATGAATGATTGCTCTCAGCTATAAATACACTGAATTTCCTTTTCCACTTCACAGGAAAAGCTGCCTTGTTTTGCCAAAGGAATGCTTTTTAGCAACAGAAGCAGAAAACCTTACGTGAGCGTTTGCTGTAATATTGCTAAGGTTTTTTTTTCTCTTTTTTCATTATTTTCTTCTTTGATAGTATATAGCTTATAAGATATACTGTATCTTCACCCTGCCCAAAATAATAAAAAAAAAAAACGGGTAAAGGATTTCTTTGTATGAAAATAGTCACATTTAAAGACTCAACCCACAATTATATCAAGCCATATTGATCGAGCATTTGCGTTACCTCCTGCTGTTCCCACCTTCTGCTCTCTCTTTCCTGTCCTATCGTTATTTCACCCTCTTCCTCCTCCCACGCTACAGCAGTGATTAATGTGTGTGTGAACCTCTGAGCTCTTCATCAGTTGGGAGGCTCGCTAAGCTAATGGCTCCTCTCAGGAGAAACACTGAGATGCTCAACAAGCTCCAGACCTCCTGCTGTACCCTGAGGATCCAAAGACTTCTGTCTGTGTGTGTGTGTGTGTGTGTGTGTGTGTGTGTGTGTGTGCGTACACTGTATGTGCATGTGTTTAGCAAACTGAGGCAGAGAAAAAGCAACAGAAAAATGAAAGAGATAAGTCAAAGATAACATTTGAAGTTTTTTCTGAATTCTCCAGGTAAATCCCCGCTGTGGGCTACAGACATGCTGCCTTACACCACGCTGATGTACGGCAATGGACCCGGACACAAAATCACCAACGGCAAGCGCCCTGATATCCGCAATGTCAACACCAGTAAGATGCACTCACAGCGCCTGCATTTTTCCTCGCAGTTCCTCAGAGTTCAGTTCTTCAGATTCTCTGATCAGTTACAGCACACCTCAAACAGCCAGTCATTCATAATTATTTCCATATTGCTTCTCGTTTGAGTGCATTCAAGGACATAAGAACTGGAAACACACATTGGGAAAGAGGAAGCTATTTCCAAAAACTAGAATGACCTTTAGATTTTTACCCTACTGCATATTTAGATCCATATCCCCCGACTCTGTACAACCCCTCCTTATAATGTCATTTTGTCCATTCTCTCTTTCTTTGACATTTATTGAGATTTAATTTCCAAATATGTGTGTGTTTATGTTTATATAAATTCATTCATTCATTAGTTGGGGGGCTGGTGATGTCATGGAAACCGGAGTAGCACAAACATAGCACAAATGAATGAGACTATATGGGGTTATTTTGGAGCAGTTTGGGGTGATTTCAGATACCTCAGAAATGAGGTACAAACAGCACAAACCAGAAAAAGCTATGTTTTGGTTCATTATTGATAGAAAATATATTGATAAAAGCAGCTTTTAAGTCAAGGTGTCTATTAGATGTGGATAGACTCTAACGTGAATACACTTGGCATTGATATACATTGATATTTTTGTTGCTGGACAAACGCAAATAGATTGTCATGCAATATTTCCGCATCTTCCAGAAACTAAAGACTACGTCCAGCTGTCTGCGGTACCCACAGAGTCGGCCACACACAGCGGAGAGGATGTGGCAGTGCTCGCCCGCGGACCCATGGCCCACCTCTTCCAGGGCGTCCAGGAGCAGAACTACATCGCCCACGCCATGGCCTACACCGCCTGTGTAGGTGCTGACCTGAGGCACTGCAAGGGGCAAACTGAAGGAGTTCACACCACCTTCGTCAACCATAACAGTGGGGGAATTCGTGACTCAGCGTGTCTGGTCAGTAGCCTCCTCAGTGTGCTGCTGGCACTTACACTGCTGACGTAAGATTCCTTTCTCGGGTGAGTCCTACTGATCTCATTCCACTGCTCACATTGAAGGGATCAGAGGTCAGGGTCACAGAGGAGTGGGCAGGGATTCAGAAACTTGCTTAAGGACACACATATGCCGCTGTGCTAATTGAACCAGGGTTCTCCCCATCTACTTAAGTTGGAGAAGAATCATTTCCATAAGTGTACAGCTCTCCAGTTTGTAACATTTATCTGACAACTGTACATCTTTTTTTTAATTTGGCAGTTTATTGAATCCCTGTGTCATACCAATAAAGCTGCACTTGAATGGGCACAAGAGGGTTGGTTTTTCACTTTATTAATATGAATGTAAAACAATGTATATGTCATTTATTGCGTTCAACTTTGTGACAATGCATTTTTCAGTCAACCAAATACTTTTTTTCAGTGGTTTACTTGGTGCCAAAAACATGCAGGAACTGCTGGGTTTCTCTCTTTTGACATTGTATGGTCTTGACCTTACTGTGTTGTGAATTGGTGCTATACAAATACAACATTGTGAAATTTGGAGCTCTAACAAAAAGCCATCTGATTTCAATTTTCTGCATCAAGTTGCGTGTTGAAACACGCGTGACAGAAAGCAGGCGTCACACAAATCTTATCCCCTGGCACATTTAACCCTTTAATCCTCACTTCCAATATCTGCAGTGCTGAGTGAGGTTAGAAGTGGCCAGGTTTGACGACATTAGCACAGCATCCATTAATAATGCACACCACTCTAAGATCACCTATTTTTATCTGTGGGTGACAGATTGCAGTGATTATTTTGGACATCTGTTGGGGTTTGGAGTTTATTACACCTTCTTTTGACTCTCCTTGTACTCGTTTAGACTGGCCGGAGGCCATCATTTTTGTTTCAGGTGATGGGCCTGCTCTCATCTTTTATACACATCCGTATTCATTTATAGATCACATGGTGAATTGAATCTCAACAGCTTGAGAGGGGATGTGTTAACTCTTTTGTGACGGTGACTCTTTTCTCAGCACATGTTCTCTAACATTCGATGATCTCATTACTTAGTTTGTACATACAGTGTCCTCTATAGCCTGCCATGAGAAGTTTAATCAAACATATCAATTATAGTATTATAGTCAAAAACAGCATGTGAGTATGTTGATCTGCAGATGCCGAGCCCTGTCGGTACCAAGCATAATTTATTTACCCTGTAAAGCCCATAGGCTATATTATAAACAGTTAGCAATAAAATAAAACTAAAACAGACCTTGATTTTTTTTTATTACAGTTGACAAAAGCAGCTTTAAAACAGGTCGCTAATAAGATGATGTGTCGGAATTTTTGAAATGCTCCTTTCTTCCAAGTTTCTTTTCAGCTGTAATGGCCTCCTGGACTTGCTTCCCACAATCTTCCACTCCAGATGAATGCTCATGTCCATCACAGGAGGATCTTGCTCCTGTGCCTACTCGAGGGCCTGCAGGCTCTCCTTTGAAGCCCTAAGGGGACGGGGCATCTCCCCCTGTCACTGGAGACAGTGGCTCTCTAGTTGGTTTCTCAGCCTGGATCATAGCATATGTCACTCTGTGGTCATCTGCCATTCCTCTGCTCAGCCAGGGAGCTCTGTGATGCCATTTGTCCTCATCTCCCTTTACAAGAATTTCCAAGAAGCCGAGAAACTGAATCTGCAGAGCCCTGATCTAGATCTCATTCTTATCTGCAGCCTCAGCCCTGAGAGCCTGAAGCTCTTGAGCAGACAGATTTTCTGTCTGATTGGTCTGCTGGCAGAAAACTTCTGTCTCATCTGACCTAATGTTATGTGCTATGTGGGCTCTCTGAAGCAGAGGACAGCCGTCTCTCAGCTCAGATCTATTGTTGAAATTACTTTTTTACCCAAATATTTACTTGACAAGGGCACGACCTGCCAGCGGTCTGACTTTCTCCACAGACTGATGAGTAGAGGGCTTGTTGGTCAGCTGATGGGCTATGGGATTTCTGGTCTGCTGATGCTCTAAAGACTCAATTTAACAAGCTGCAGGGATGCTTTAGATTATTTCCAAGCCTGAAGAAAACAAGTCCTTTTACTCCCTGCCTGCACCCAGTGCATCTACTTCCACCAGAGGTTTGATACTTTGGTTACTGTAGTTCTTTTAACCTAAGGTCCATGTTCTACCTTAACTTTCATGTTCACGTTTTACAGCATTTTTCAGGATGGAAGGGGAGAAAGGTTTTTAAATGTAATAATAATAATAATAATTATGTTTCTGTGCCAGGTGCAAATATATCTTATCCTTATCTTATTTTATCTTATATACATACCATACTCTTTCTAATATGCTTTAGTTTCATAGCAATTTTTATTATAGAGTTTGCAGGAGACACAGAGGATTTCAGTAATGAAGCCCTAACACATTCTGCTCTGAGGCCGTGATAATGGCATCTTGTCATGTTCTCCCAGCAAAGCAATGCGATCTCAGCTCTACACTCACAGTACAGTACTGTACTGCGCAACAGGCTCACGGCACTCCCCTGGGTCCGACATCTGCCTCTACTGCAGCCGTCCTTTCGGTGGCGCTGGAGCACCAGCTAACGCGCCATGTGGCACGGAGGAGACTGATCGAGCTCAGTAAGCTCCGGCTTTGCCGCAACTTTGGTGTGTTACGCAATGAGAGATGAGTGCGCACTGCAGAAGAGGAAAGAGTACTGAAGATTACAGTCTTCTGTGCTCCAAAGTGTAAAATCACAGATCGCGGGGAGACCGTGCCCTATAATAGGAGAGTGACTACGTTTTGTCCTCCCACGTGTTTAATGTCTGATGAGCAAATACCGCACATATTCACTCTGTTCTGTAGGTCACTTTCAGTTTACTGTTAATGAAGTGAGTTATTTTGGCCACTAAATGATGCATTCACAGTGAGAGAAAATATATAAAAATCTGTCTCCAGAGGCTTTTCAGTCTTACTCAACTTCTCTCGTTCTTTCTATCGCGCACACGACGTGCGCTGAGGCATCGATCCAAATTGCCCTTTGGGATCTTTCGGGACCACTGTCGACCAAATATCTTCAGCTTGTATACGTGCACCCATCGAACTGATCTAACGAGTGGAGACATCGCGCTTCGTTTCCCCTGTTCTTATGAATCAGTTAAACAAGGGTTGAAATTCGAATTTTGGGCATCTAACAATTACCATTAATCATTAACTTCCAATATACGTAATTTCATTTCTGGGGACACTTTAGGGGAATATTATGACTGACGGAGATTAAGGTCAGCGCACTGGTATTTGTCTTCTGACAGTGCACAGTGGGAACATTGGTTCTGACAAGCATGGTGTTAATCGTTTCCTTTCATTAAATAGTGCCGCTCTTTGCACCTCACTGCGCCGAGGATCCAATTCAGTAAAACATAATGAGCTCCGTGTGCGGGTAAATGTGGTTCATAGAGCCTTTAAAAGTAAACACGCACACGATGAGCACCCATTCAGAGGCCGTTACATTATTCTTTTTTTGGGGGGGTGAACTGGAAAATGGATCCTGGGCGGCAAGTTAATAGACGCAGTGGAGGAGCGGCCGCGTGGGTTAGGAGCTCTGCGGGTCTATGTTTAGAGCCGTAGTGGGCGAGAGACAGACGGGGGGGAGAGTGAAGATGCTTCCGCCTCGACCTGCCTGGAGACAAGAGTGGGCCGCTTACAAATAGGCCACAATAGGCCCTATTCACGTCCCCTTCATATGCGTTGTGCTATAATAGGAAACATTGATTGAACATGCGTGAGCTGAGGATGGCTTAGATTATTACGTTGCCTATATTTAGGTGCGTGGACATTGAGGTCGTAACGAGCCTGCAGCGAGGCCGCTGCACGGCGTGGGAGTGTAAAAATGGTTATATGATGTCTTACGTGAAAAATTGTCATTTTCTTCCCATGCGCCTTTGCTACCATAATTGGCATTATTGTATCACTGCGTAACGCCGTGTTCTAAGCCCGTGGGCATTTATGGGTCCAACACAACACGACCTTCTCTCTCCCGGGCTGTTAAGATTGTTCTCGAGAGAAAAAATGTCACCCTCTGCCCAAATGTCCTTCTGTTATTCTGTTATTATTATTTCCCTGCGCATGGGCTCTGGCCTGCTCCAGACTGTTATCAACTCTGCCTGTAAACCTGTTGAAATAGGCAGTGCGTTCCTCATTTGTCATCATATTACCCGATGGTGCATAAAGTAGATGAGGGGAAACGCAACCTCTCAGTTGACAAGTTGCTCTTCTTATGCTCGCACCACTAACTCCGCCCTAACTCCCCATGTCGGCTGGCATGTAAGGTGACACCAGCCAATCACAGCGCATTCCGCTTCTACCTACCGGGGGAAAACAGTACAGGGAGGCGGAAACTCATTCGGGCTGTATATATAAGCGGTTAAACGTTGGATTTTTGTATCCATGTGTCATCCTCCAGTGGTTCGCCATCTGACCAAGGGGACAGCAAGAGCGCACGCAGAGCGCGCTGGGGGACCAGAGATCCGTGCTGGCGTGTGACGTGTTGTGGACTTGACCGGCGCTGAATAAAAAGGGGGAACCCCAGCGCCTGTAGCTGCCACAGGCCGGGACATGAACTGATGCTGTCTGACGGAGAGCTGTCCGTCTGCTGTGGTGCTGGACGCGACCTTTCAACCGGTGACGTAGAGCTCAGACTCATCCAACACTCACAAGACTCAACATAACCTACTAAAAGTAAAAAGAAAGCCACGAAACTGTCTATAGCCGTTATATGTATGTATACATAGATATGAAGGAAGTCCGAAACAAGGAGCAGAAGTGATGGCTGGAATCCCCCCCGCCCTCGTCGTCACTCCGGCGGTCTGAGCACGGCAGCGCGCTGCAGCTTCGCTTCGATACCGGAACCCAGCGGAGCCTCCGTAGATGAGGAGAGCGGCTGAGGCTTTCGATCAGTGAGGTACGCTGTGCGTCTCTTGCGCAAGGAAAATTGGGGAAACGAAATTTGATAGATTGCTCACCTAAAAGGCTCTACATGCAGCTGCGAAAATGGGCTGTATCAGTTCCAAAACGCCACTTGGTAAGAGTTGTTTTGATTTGCTCTCATAAAAGCACGCTGGAGGAAGCCTGATTTTTTTTTTCTTTCTCGCATATGTTTTGCTGCAGCCTTTCGAGGGTGCAGAGGCTGTGAGAGAATTTGGGTGCTTGTAGCGCACAGCATGGTGTGCCCGAGACGTGAGACACATGGTAGCGCTGCTGAGTCATATGCATAAGAATAAGGAACTTATTGTCTAATAAGCGCTGCGGATAACTGGAATTTAAGCAGTTTTAGTCTTTTACAGGTTAAGTGGTGCGTATGGGTGCAGGGGCGCGTTTCGGTGTGGGTGGTGGGGAGTTGCCGAGGGGGCAGCCTAAACATCGCGATGCTACGAGAGTTGCAGGAAGCGTTCTGGTGAGCACGCCAGCCAGGAGACAGAGAAAGCAGAGGCGCTCTTGACACCATTGAGGGACGCGCTGTTATAACGGCTTTTATATTTGTGACGACAAGACTCATCCGGACACGATGGTTCTGACCGCGCTGACCCAGTTTAGTTGCAAGGTAGGACACCTTTACTGCTCATATCCTTACGCATGCGATCACGCCAGAACCTTAACGTGCATAAACTCGTTATTTCTAAATAGAAATAAAAATCGGGATAATGTCTTCCTGACATTAAAGTAACATACATAGACCGGTATGCATTCACAGATGTCCAAATTTAAGCGGGCTCAATCAAAGCTTCAGGGCGCACACATGCAGTAATAGTTGCCTGTTGCCAAGAAACAAGCTTCCTGTTGCCACCGCGTCTACTTGCTCTCTCACGGTTGTTTACACCTTTGCTGTACGTGTCTCCCATCCGCTCCGCTGGCGGCTAAATGTCGGCGTGGGCCCGGTCCTCGACCTCTGATACGTGTCTCCCCGAGAAACCTTTCCACATATTATTTATTTGACTGGGTTTCCTTTATAGCCCCCATAAATCAAACGTGCACCACAACCATCCATCCATCCATCCATAGACGTGATGTAAATGTTACATATGCGACCTTGCAAGCTGTGATTTATCCATTATATCCATGTATACCGATCCCCTCTCCGCCTCTAATTGGTTATGTAATCTGTCGTTTCAGTCACTTGATGATTATGGCGCCTTGTCCCCGTCTCCTTGCCTCGGAGTGCGTAAGGACATGCCCTAGTCCCATAAAGCTATACCATGCGTGCGCGTTTATGACGGTTGTCACATACAGTAGGTCAGTACCAGCCACCTGTTTGACTCGCATATTTAGCCTGTATATGTGTGACATGGCGCTGCTGCTGGTCTTGACCTAATTGTAATAATTCACCCATAAGTCTCTCAGAGAACCCCAAAGACACGAGAGACAGAGATACACGGCCTCTCTATCTGCAGTTTCCACGACAACGGGAACTACACCGAGAGAAGGTGTGTGTGTGTGTGTGTGTGTGTGTGTGTGTGTGTGTGTGTGTGAGAGAGAGAGAGAGAGAGAGAGAGAGAGAGAGAGAGTAAAATAATAATAAATACAAATAAAATGACTGCAATTCTCGTTTGAGAATTTGAGAGAAGAGGAAACACTTTTGGAGCTGCAGCCCTGTTTCAGAAAAAGATCACAGTCAGGCGAAGGAGATTAATTTAGAGAAAAGACGTCGAACAAATTAGAGCCACAGATGGAGGATGACCACAGGGCCTCACAGTAGAGTCGCCACAAGTTGCAGTAAAAAAAAAAAGGCTAACATTGCTGTCATTACTATGATCTTCCGTTTCATCCAGCACGTCAGCCCCATCACTTAAATGCATTATATACGTTTATGCTCATTTCGTTTGATCTATGGCCTTCAGCAGTGTCAGGCTGACTCAGGGTCGTTTGGCGTAAAAACCGTGGGCTATGCGTTCATGCAGACGGGACTGCAAAAATATCTCTGTTTCAATTTAAAATGTAAAAATCCAAGAAGTTACTGCGTGACGCAGTAAATGGCAATAAACGCGGTAAATGCACTCCCATCGGTTGGAAGGAGGAGGCATGGCGATCCAGTTGCTGACGTGTCACCATAACAATCCACCTGGGCTCAGAACAACAGCGGGCTGCGAGGCACAGCCTACACCGGGCTCGGGTGACATCAATCTAATACTCTGCAAAACATGCGCGCATCTCTCACTCCTCTAAACAATACTGTCATTAACCAAGATGCCCCAGATCCAACGATACAATACACCCCGGGTATCTGATCTCATCACACCCAATTAAACAGCACATATTAAATTCTGTTGGTGGGCAACTTGAGCTCGACGCGCTAAACGGGGGGTGATTGGTCTTGATATCGGGCGCAGTGTGTGAGATGGGTGCCTGCGACGAATCATGCGAGTTGGTCTTTTCACCGACAGTAACTGGAAACGCCTCTCTGCAGTGGAGGGCTGGAAAGAGGAGCAGGGTACTGACATTTGGAGGCCCACCTCTTAATCTGGTTTTGCAAATCTGATTTGAAGAGTGGCGAGCACGCGCAGTGGATTACGCGCGTGTGTGTTGTGTGTGTGTGTGCGGCGCGTTGAAGGAGCTGCAGTATCGCCGTGTGGTTGTGCGGGAGCTGTCCAGGTGCTGAAATGTTCCCCTGCACGCTGCGCTGCGCCGGGCCCATATCCACAAAAGCACCTCTGGTCCATCACGGTCCACGGGCCTGTGAAGGTGCAGGGCAGCTGTTAGAAAGGTGAAAGTCTTAATAAAAATCCTGTGTCTGTGAGCCATCAAAGTGACGTTTGCAGCCAGGGGGGTTGCTTCGTGACATTTGCGCTCCACGTGGCGCTACTGGTTCCGCAGCTCGCCGATGTTTGGCGTGTTAATGACGTGGCCTGTTCACGTCAGAGGAATGTGTGTTAAACAACAAGGGGATAAAGCAGCATAATGCTGTTCCAAGGCATGTCCCTTATTCTGTGCTTTTTTATGTTTTATAATGCTACATTCCCTCTGACAAAGCAGAACCAACTTCATAAAATATCAAACAGGCTTGGGCTGCTGCCAGAGCCTTACCCGCATGACATGGCATGGCTTTAAAGCGCATGGAAGTAGGCCTCCCCATCCTCAGTTATCTCACTTCAAGTACGCCGCAGTAAAGGAAGGCTGTGAAGGCTCAGCCTAACACTTACTTAGTTGCACCAAAGAGAAGCCAAGAGTGCTGAAGCACGCTGTGACGTGCACAATGCAGGCCTAAAATGCTTTTTAAGCTCACCCCAAACACCCCAAATGTTGCCGAACTATTAAAGATGTATATGCAGTCTTCAAAAACTTCCTTTGAAATATTTTTAAGGTCTTTATCCAGATTTAATAGTTGCTTTTACCTTGAAACTCTGTTGCTTTCATCCCCCTCCCCCCGATTGTTTGTATATGCAGCCCATGTATCCTTTAACAAAAAACTTGGACACCGGCTGGTATGTTTATTTTGGGCTATTTTGAAATTTGATGTAGCTATATTTGTGGTTTTCTTCGAGGGGTGATCTGCAGTGAGATATACAGCAACGTACATCAGCCTACATCTGCTTATATGGTCATTGCACCTCAGTGGCTGCCCTGGGGTCCTCGTAGAGGCATGGGTTGGCATGGTGATTGTAACTGTGATCATAAGGCAACATGCATGCTGGAAATCATTAAAACTCATAGTTGGTGATTCTTGCTTCAGTAATTTTAAAAAAATGTATTATTCACAACAATGTTGTGTGGAAAAGTTGTTGTTCATAATATGAAATTCATTTATTTAATTTATTTTGAAGCGAGAATACGCTGCGGCGCTGCTATGAGTTTTATATCTGCCGTTACCTTCACGTGGCTCTCTTCCTCCTGACAGTGGCAGTTGACAGTTCATTGTGTGTGGACTGGAGTGCAGCAAGCTCTATGTCTGACCTCGCAGGAAGCACGCGGACCTACTTGGCGCGCAGACTGATTCTGACAGCACCTTTGGGCGCACTGGACTTCAGCGAGGTGCCCATATCTCTCTCTCTCTCTCTTTCTCTCTCTCTCACTCTCTTGCTTTCTCAATCAAATTGGTCTGGTTTTGTTTAATATGGCCTTAAAACAGGCCAGATTACATCTCTAAGCATTCTGCAATGGGTGGTTACGTTTCAGCAAATGACGCATTAAAGTTAGTCAAAGCCTGCAGGCACCATTCAACAGAACAGGCCCAATCACACAAAATGGGCATTTTTGCATTAGCCTGGATACTGGGCAAAAGCTGTCGTTAACTTCTTCATCTCCTCATTGAAGTCCTTTGGAAAGTAGCTGGCTATTTGAGATTTTAAAAAGGGTTAATGAAAATTGGGCATTCTGGCACGACTTCATATGTTTAAATGAACCTAGACTATTGTTTTATCTACTGTAGGAAAGGAAAAGTCAATTCCAATTAGGAACCAAACTATTTTTTTTCTTGTTTTTATTGTTACATGAATTATGGGATGTTGTGTTTACTGTACAGTGCTTCACATGATGTGAACCAGACTACAAGTGACCTGACAGTGCTATAACCTAGTTGGGCACCTATCACATGTGACTAATCAAAGATGACAGCCTGAAATGTAATTCTCCACATGAAGCAGAAAATTATTTTCTCAACCCTTCCTGGTTTAATAATTACCTTATTAATCAAGCCAGCCAAGTCTTTAATGTGTGTTTCAACTCTGAGTTCTTTCTCCATTTCAGTTTTCATTAAGTGTTAACCAGTTGGTTTCTAATCACTTGTGAGTCATTCAGCATAATTAGAAATTAATTTTTAATTGAGATTTTAAATGGAATCTTAGTCTCACAGAGCATAATACTTTGCACCTTTGGACAAAATATGACACCGACATTCTAGTTAAGATGTGCGGTCAGGTAGACTGACTGTACAGTCAGTTCATGCATGCTTGGCTGGATCAACTCAGCGTGCTTGCAACTGTGAGATGCTATGCTTGTGGTAGCTATATTTATTTGAATTCAAGAGACCACAGATGCATCCTCCCCTTCTACTGGTTCCATCAGAGTCTTTTATTGCAGAATTTGTATGGCAAAGACAGGTGTACTGACAGGATAGCCAAGAAACCCCCTGATAGCTTGTTATAGCAAAGATTTGGACAAGATGCATGTAACAGGGGCTTTAGTGGCTTTTTGTTTCAGTATTGTGGTTCTGCAAAGAACCATCATAATCTAAGAAGCCAAAAATCTTCATGTCCAAATCTACATGAAGACCTTGTGTTTTTGTTTTGTTTTTTTAACACAGGGGTACTTGAAGCTAAGCCATTTCTGAAATGAGTTGTGCTGCAGTACAAGCCATTTAATATAAACAGTATATAACCTACTGTATTTGTAATTTGTTGTATGCTTAGAGCTTGAGGAAAAAATACTCCCTTACTCTTTTTAAATTAAGGCTATAAACCGTAGGTTAGTAGGATGATTACAATTGTCTCGGAGATGATGATGATGATGATGATGGTGATGATGGTAATGAGGATGATGAATACACCTTTCCTCTTTTATCCATCAGTCTGCACCATCTGGGTGTGAACATGATGTGTCACAGTGAGCCAGCCAGGCAATGATTAGCAGCTCCTAAGTGATCCATTATGAAATGCAGCCTCTCAGTCTTCGTGGGCGGGCCTGTTATTGACTACTGGCTATGGCAAGAGACAGGTTGGCTCGACCGCTGAACTTATCACATCTCTTTTAAAGAGGACAGGCTCTCTAATGCTTGATGCTTCAGGGACACCCCCCCAAAGTGCTGAACATTAGCTACAGTTGCTCAGACTTATTAGGAAATAATTTAGATTTTTTCCTTTTGTAGGAGCCACAACTGATGACTGTATTTGGCAAATGTGAAGCTGTCTGATGTGTTGGTCATAAAAATAAAATAATTTGAAATAGATATCTTATATTCTCTTCTTCATACCTCTCATTTTCATGCAACAAGTGAGCTTGAATTTGGATACAATTGATGCAAATGCAACATCTGTGACACCTGTGCTAGACATGATATCTTTTAGTGGCAGCAAAGTCAGTCTCTCAGTAAAGGTAGGAAGGCACTTGCAAGAGTCATTAATTTGGCTGTTGTGGCTGCCGGTTGGTATTCGGGTGGTGTGTGACATCATCGGTGAATAAAGCGCACAGGCACACCAGGAGGAATTGTTCCATGGCGACTGGTTGCCATAGAAATTTTCCCATAGTGGAAAAATTGAGAGAGAGAGAGAGAGAGAGAAAAAAAAGAAAGAGTATGCACAGTTGGGCTGAAACGTGGCATGTCAAAAGAGTAGGTTATTTTCCACCAGGGGAAGCAGATATCATGCCAGTTTGTTCCACTGAAATCATTCATGCCTTGCCCTCTCATACAAAATCAGTTATAGGCTAATAAATCTCATGTATGCCTGTGTGTGTGTGTGTGTGTGTGTGTGCGCGCCCGCGCTTGATAGGGACCTGAAAGAGCAATCCAACAACAAATGCATCTGCAGCATTGTGTGACGATTAATGACACTTATAAGTGTGCTATGTGTGCCACTTTAGGATATTAAGGTTTAAATTTAAGGGCTATAACAGGGACACATTTGAGATTATTTGTGTATTTAAATGCACATAAGTATATACTGTGTGCATGGTGTGTGATGGAAAAGAGGTGTAATTGAACTGCTCGGTCGGTTCTGAGCATTGCTCATATCTTCCTCTGTGTTTGTTCGGCTGATTAGTAGGGCATTAAGGGACCAGGGGTGGGGATGGTTGAAGGACCCAGCAGCACCAATGGGTGAAGTTGTGTTGCACACTGATGCTCAAGGGCAGGGTTGGACTGATGATTTAAAATCTCATACTAATATAAGCTCAAGTTAGTCTATTTAGTGCCTCCAAATACCCAAAATAACAACATGTAGAAATGTCTCTTCATATCATTGTGGGATACTCCACCGGGAAAAGTAGTAATGAAATCAAGTTTCGAGCCATTAAGCAAGATGAGATGGGCGTTTTTGAGTGGGACAGCCCTGGAGATGTATCAAATCCTCCCACACCAGTGATTTCTCTGGATAACCATTTGACACCACACATAACATATTCAGATGTGGGTGGACAACATTACCTGTCCGACATCCGATTTTTAATTAGAGACCAAAACAATAAATCATTCCAAGGCTCCTCGAGGGTCTATGTAATGTCTTCTCCAGATCATCCTCCCTCTGATCTGTGAGCTGCTCTGTGGCACGAGAGGATTATCACGCCCCGCAGCAGCTGCTGATGCCATCGTGAGCTTGGGATCCCCCTTTGCACTTGCAGGGCCATTCTGACACCTTCTGATAACGCAGTAATGTGGGTTGTATAGAGTGGTGACACATTACTATAAGAGGGAACTACAGGAAGATTTAATTTAAGAATCCAAATACATGTTGCAATCACTAATTGTTCTGTTGTTCGAGCTAGCCAAGTAGCCCAGCGCTATTCCTCTAAATGAAAGCAGGTGAAACTAGAGAGCTGCGATCAGTCACCACATGACTGGACACACACTGTACCTCTGGAGATATGCTTGTCTGCCTAAAACTGTCACCAAAGTGTGTGTGTTGACCCGTATTGAGTAACAACATGATAGTGTCAGGCCTGCATGTGGCCTTTGCAGTTGACGTGCCTGTTTCCTGCGTGAGCACAGGTAGGGCTATAAAAAGAGTTAGCAGACAAAGGAACTTGTCAACACTCGATACTCACAGGGTTTGACTTTACAGCGCGGACAGATTTTGGCGGAGGACAAATGGGGGGTGGGGGGGGGCATCTTAAGCTCACTGTCTTTGCTGTGTTATGGCAAAATACGCTCTGTGGTTGTAGTTTGAGAAGAGGCAGTTCAGTTACCTGAACAAATAATGAGTTTGCTAATTAGCCAGCTGGCTAATTTAACAAACCACTAAAGCTAACGTGCTGCTACAACTGGCCGGCAGCATGGCTGGCTTGTTGTTGCTGTTGGCTTTCTCGGTATTTGTTAGTGCACCTCTGCAAAAAATGATATGCAAATCAGACATTAGTCGATGTTAGTTCTGTAACCTTTTAATATCTATATTGTACTTTATGTATACAGTATGTACTGTGACAAGCTATTACAACAACTGAAGCAGTACTGAGCTTCACGCACACACAGCACAAGTACGTGTGTGTTTGTGTGTTGTAGGTGTGCAGTGTGTGACTTCTTAAAGCATTGATTGGTGTGTAAAAAAAAAAAAAAACTCTTCTGTTTCTAAGGCCTTGAAGTACACTGAAGTAGGTGGAGTACTTTGAACACAGGAGTTCCTCCTCCATCAAAAGACAACACTGGGTTTTCCAGTGAGTCATAGCAGAATGGATTCAGAGACTGGCTCACATTTATGCTGAGCTGAGTTGAGCTGAGCTGAGCTGAGCTACTGTGCTAGTTTTCCCCCTGACCGACACTTGTTTTTTTTCTTGTCTTTGCAGGTGAATGTTGATGACACCATTGAAATGTTACCAAAATCAAGAAGAGCTCTTACCATTCAAGAGATTGCTGCATTGGCGCGGTCCTCCCTGCATGGTGAGTGCAACATTTAAAGTTCCTGAATACATTTTCTTTGCAAACATATTCAGTGCTTTTGAAGATACTTAAATATAGTTTTGCATACACTGTATAATAAGCCCTGATTTTTGCTTTGTAGGTATTTCCCAGGTAGTGAAGGACCATGTGACAAAGCCTACAGCAATGGCACAGGGCAGAGTAGCCCACCTGATAGAGTGGAAAGGCTGGTGTAAGCCTATGGACACTCCAGCAGCCCTTGAATCAGACTTCAACTCTTACTCTGACCTCACTGAGGGAGAACAGGAGGCACGCTTCGCTGCTGGTAAGACTTCTGGTTGTCTTCTCTTTGTGGGATCTGTTTATCACATTCATATTAAAACACTCTGTTTTATCGCCTTTCCATGTTTAAGCTGAAAGAGAGTTCTTGAAAGTGCAGTTTTCTCACAATATACAGTGGCAGACTGTAAAATAGCTGTATAAGAAACAGAACTTTCATTCTGACCCCATTTAAACATGCTTTTAAAGTGCAATTTAATGGCTTATTTGGATCAGAAACATGCATTACACAAGATGTACACACATGACCTGTTGTACTTGATGAAGCTATTGTATCAGCCAGGCACCTCCGGTGGCAATGCAGTCTGCACAGTGTGACTGCATTATTAAAGGGGCACTTCAGTAATTTAGTATAGTAATTTTACCCATCCATAAAGTTGAACAGCATGTTGATAAATCAAAGCAGCATATCCTTTTATTCACTAGTATGAGTCAACTTCCAAAAAAGTTGCTTTCTACAGTTCCCACAATTTAAACTCAAACCCTCGCATACAGTACAGTATCTTACAATCTCCCCCACTATGACATCACCAGCATTATTTTCTTAATGAGATAAACTTTTCCACAACCATTGGCTGAGCCATACTCCTTGTGAAGACTGATTTTGCATGTTAAATAGTTGGGCTGTCCCTTGAAAAAAAAAAACGGCACCCAAAAGGTGTAATAAATAAAGATAGTGACAGTGTCCAGATACAGATCATAAATAAACCGGTCATCTGATTTTCATTGCCTTTAACCCCCCCACACACACACACACACACACATAGACGGTATGTTCCTCTCCAAGCACTGCCCACTGACAGCTCGTCTTTCTCCTTTATCTTTTACTCACTAACTTCATCTTTTACTTTCTTTCATTTACTTCTGCCCCCTCTATTCACTTCCTCCTCTCTCCTTTTCACATTGTCCCCCCTTTTAATATTCCTCTCTGCCCTCTGTCTCTTTATCTTCTCTTTTATTCACTCCTTTTTCACATTGTCCCTCCTGCCTGCTCTCCTTCCCTCCGCTCACTCGCTCCCTGCAATGCAGACTCTCAAGGTTAATTTGCACAGTAAGGTTTTGCTCCTGGCTAGTGCCACAGTGACTGAGCGATTTTCCTCTGTGCCTCCTTTTGTTCTCTTTTCTTTTTTCCCTGTTCTCTCTTTTATTGTACTGCACTTCTCTTAGATCCATTTTGGTATTCCTTGGTTAAGTGTAATGACAATTCAAACACACCAAATTGATTAAAATGACAAGGTTCACAGTACCCAAAATTATTTTTCAATAGTTTTAAATTAACGAATCCATATTCTTGAAAATGATTTACAGCACTAATCTGAACCTGGCCATTCATGCCATACATTGCCTGGATGTAAATGGCACAACGTCCGATCCTAAACAAGAATTCCTCATGCTCTGCACACCCCTTGCTATAATTAATTGCTGTATCAGTTGACTAAAAGTGGGGTAAGTTATTACAATACATTGTACTTCTCTTTGCCTCATAAGCTTACATCATCACCATCACCTTTCATTATTTGTGCTAAGTCCTTTTCTTTTTGTCAACTGTGTCTTCGTGGTGGAGTGGACACACCGTGTGATTGTCAGCGAGTGTGTTAGTACATTAGGTGAACATGCACAAATGTGATTCTTCAGCGTGTATAAAATGTAGTTACAGTAGAATAAGTGTGTGTGTGCGTGTGTGTGTAGGGGGCATCCTGAGACTTGAGACTGCAGCTGGAGATGTCCTATTGATAAAGTCACTTCTGCCAAAACGCACACAGACACAGCTGCATTGTCTCTCTATGCTGCATGAACAGCCTGGACCAATGCAGAGAGAGACTCATGTCACTGTGTAAATGTGTGTGTGTGTGTGTGTGTGTGTGTGTGTGTGTGTGTACAAATGAAACTGAGAGAGACACTGTGACAGTAAGACAGTATGTTGAAAGAATGTGTGTGGATGTGTGTGAAATGTGTGTATGTGTGTATTATAGTGGTGCTATTCCAGTTTGTGGTGACCTGAGCAGCCCCCCTCATTAGGTTACAATGTCCAAGCAGCAAAAAAAGCCTTGGATAATCATACTGGGAAACTGTCAGGGTGCTGGAAAACATGTTGTTTCTTCAAGTGTGGCCCTGGAGAACTTTGACAAATACACCATAGCAAACTGCTCCAGCTTCACTTTAATTTTTTTTTGGATTAACAATGGATATCATTCTGGACAAACCTGCAGTAAAGATGGACACTATCTGTTTTAGGTATGTTTGTGTGATATATGGGTCAGTGACATATGACATATAGAAGTGTGCATGCATATGAAAGCTCTTTCTTCCTGAGTTAAAGGGATTAAAAAAGGAGAAAAAAAAGCCTTAAGGGCAGCATGTGCAATTACATTTGCCAGAAGATGTACCCGTGTTTGTGAGGAGATTTCAGGGCTCAGCTACAATGGAAGATGAATGAGTCCATTGATCTCTCTCTGCGGGAGACAGTGCATGAATACTGAGTCAGAGGCAGAGAGATAGAGATCAAAATGAGAAGTGAGGGACAAGGCTGAAAGATTGCACAGCGAAAGAAGAAAAGGGAACGGTGGGAATGAGGTGAGTTGATGGAGCATTTTATTGAGAGAGAGGATAGGAAGAGAGGCCTGACATGACGGAGAGAGCGGATGAGTACGGAGGAATACAAAACAGATGGAGAGGAAGAGGGAAAACAGTGAGATAAAGAAAAAAAAACTGGCACAGCTGCTAATGATCGGTCACTTGGACCTTGTGGTTTGCTGGTTCTGGCACCTGCTGAGTCACCTCAGCCAAGCATGCAGATACTGATGTCCTCTGTTTGGCCACTACGTGTGTTTTACATTGCACGAGTGTGCATGTGTCGCTTGGAAAAACATGGTGATTTATTAGCAGTAGTGGAAGTTATGATTCTGGGCAAATAATCACTACAGTAATACAACAAGCACCTAATTTTTTCTAAAATTGTGATTTCACAACCTGGGTTTTAGTGATTTACGTAGATACGCTATTGTTTATGGGATTATGCTGCAATATCAATGCATTTTCAGCCACAAAAAAGTAGCTTAAGTGATTTTACATACACAAGCAGACACATAAGCCTTGTAAATACATCTTAAGTACTGAACTCTTTAGTACTACGAACTACAGTCTGACTTTTATTCCTAATTTCACTTGTTGCACCTGGCAGAAAAATGTCAAAATGAAAAGACAAATGATTAAGTGAATGAAACTGTGGTGAGAATCACTTTTAACCTGCCCTTTATTAGCGAGTCACTCTTTTTGCTGAATACCGGTATTCACGGCACAAAAGAAAACATTGAGTAACAAATATTTTTCTCCTGGTTTTGTCTCGGCTTTCATTTGATCCTTTCTGTGCTTCTTCCAACTCAGTGTCTCCTCTGCACCAACAGAATGCAACCTGCATAACAACACAGTGAAACACTCAGCGACGGCCATCTTAAGTGCACCAGCTAAATGAATGCTGAAGAGTATTGACTATAATGGGAATGCTGTCTCCTACCAGCCTCATACAACTCTGTGCACGCTGCTCCTTGCGCAGAACCTGCCAATCAAAAAGAGCTCCATGACATGTTGTTCCCATGCCAAGCATGTATTTGCTCGTGCGTATGTACAGCTCATGTGTGTATATGTGTGTGTGTGTGTGTGTGTGTGTGTGTGTGTTCAAAGGTGTGGCAGAGCAGTTTGCCATCGCGGAGGCGAAGCTAAGGGCCTGGTCTTCTGTGGACGGCGACGATTCCAACGATGACTCATATGATGAAGACTTTCTGCCTGCCAACGAACCCACCACACAGAGCACAGGTATACATGTGCAAATATACACACACACACATGCACACGCAAACACACACACAATGTACTTCCTTGCCACAATAGCCCTGGTAAAGCCAAATCACACTTATTTCTGTCCTTTTGTCCCCGTCCTTCCTAAAACCCCCATCACACACCTTCTTCCTCTTCATCCATCTTTCTCTCTGTACTCTTCATTGTCCCAGTGCCCTAGTTTTCATCCTCTCCCAACATTTTTTTTGTTCCTGTGCGTAATTTGATATCCCTCCTGCAACTTTAATATCATTTCCTTTGCTGCAGAGACAGTGTCTGTGTGAGAATGGTGTGCGAAGGGGTTATTAGTACACAGTGGATCTGACCGTGTGTGTGTGTGTGTGTGTGTGTGTGTGTGTTTGTATACCAGAGCTTTCATTTTGATTACCAATAGGCTGTACAGCAGCAAGATTCAGCACAGTGTTGTTGCGGTACCTTCATATATCCATCTATACCTTCTTACCCTCCTTCACGTAGTCCATCCTGCATGTGAAATGAATCAGCTCTACATGAAACGTGATATGAGTCAACAACACTGCTGTAAAATCTCCTCCCTCACTTTGCCGTCACATAGATTTTGACCTTCAGTGCTGAAGTACGTCTCTGTTTGTGGACAAATAATGTAGAGCCTCTCAAAAGACACTGTAAATTAATAATAACTTATATTTACATTTTTTCTGCTCACTTTTTATTGTGAAGGCCTACAGCATAACCTTTGACCCCCTCATTTCAGGGGGGTGGAAGTGGGAGTGATAAGCCATGACTAAAATTCAGGAATTCTATTATGCTCTTGTACTATACTTTTTAGACTACTATATATTACTATTTAAAAATGTCAGAAATCACATTGTGATGTACTGTACTTTGGTTTCTTATTTTTTTAGTTAATAGTTAATAAATGCTGCAATACGAATATTTTGAGTGAATGCTTCCACATCAATCCTGATGATCCTAAAAAAAGACAAACATTCAGCTTCATGCAAACATTTCAGTTATCTGCTGCTGCTCTCCCTGAGAGGGGCCATTTCAGAGGTGGAGGTGCATGTTCAACATTACAGTTTCATCTCCTATTTCTTATCATTGTTCTTTTCCCTTCAGGACCACATGTTCACGTTTATATTATTACTCCCTTTAGACGTGCCGACATATCCTCCCTACTTGAAGGACCTGATCCACAGCCAGCTTTGCCAGCATCTTGGCCTGCGAGGGCCCTGCTGCGAGGGTGGAGGCGGAGGCGGAGAGGGAGGTGGCAGCGGAGAGCCGTCTCCCACAGCAGGCTCCCCGGACACCCTGTGCTCCAGCCTCTGCAGCCTGGACGAGCAGCACCCACTGCTGCGTGACCTGGGCGGCCACCGCGGCACCCACTCCCACAGCAACGTCGCTGAGCTTGCTGCAAAGATCCTGTCAGCGCTGCAGGGAGGGGAAGAGCTGTTGGCCCGCCTTCAGGGGGCTGGGCACAGTGGGAACAGTGGTGGGGACTGTGTCTTCCACAGCCTGAGCGGGGGAGGGCGGGGCATCAGGCCCTGCGGGGGTCAGGACTCTCCTTGCTACTCCATGTCTTACTCTGAGACGTACCTGTCACCAGGCGAGGATGACGACACCCCATGCAAGGACTATGAGAACACCCTGTGCCAGGTGGAGGCAGAGGGAAATGGTTTGGAGTACCCGGCTGACTATGACCCACGCAGGAGGGTGTCCGACGTGGCCTCCTCTGGAGTGGTGTCACTGGATGAGGAAGATGAAGAGGAGGAGGACGAGGAGGAGAGGGCAGTAGGGCCAAACAACCAGTGACTCTTCTCTTCTCGCGTCAGTGTTTAATTCCCCCAAGCATTGGTGGGTTTTGTTTTTTTGCATCAACTTCCCCTCTCCGCCATGGAGTCTAACACGTTCAACACTCTGCACATGTGTTTCATTTCTCCTCTGACTAAAATGTCAACCATCCGTCTTTGCCTTACTTGCAGCATTTCGACTGATCTCCACCTCGCAATTTGCTTTGTACCTCTTCGATGTATCAACTCTGTTTCCTTTGAAGGCGTTAAAACAATCTTTTTTATCAGCGTGAGAACAGAAGCATTGGACAACTTGTGACAACAGTCCAACAACTTGCTCGTGGGTTTGACACGCTCCGATTTTTGGCTCCGGCCCGACCTGTGGAAGTGACTCCAAAAAACGGACGCCACCACCAGGCAGACAGAATGACTGAATCCGAACCTCTGACTTATCTTTGCATGTGTTTTGCAAGTGCTGGAATTGATGGGCTGACCTGGTCTTGAGCACGGTTTGTAATCTCAGCTGTTATGTAGAATCTCCTCCCCCCCGCCCATCTCCCCGGCACCTCCCATGGGAGGGTAGGTTGACACTGCATCCTGAGACCTGCCCTTACCCCCCCCACCCCCCACCCCCACCCCTTTGCAAGAGACAAAATAGCATCCTTTTGGGCATGGCTTGCTGAGTATGCCAAACTATTTAACCCTGTCACTACCAATTATGAGCAAATGCTGGAATGTCTTCAAAGTGACAGGACTTAGTATGTATTTTAAAATAACAGTTAAAAAAAAAGATTTGTCACAAATGGATATGATAGAAATTATATGCTTTTATTGTACTAGTTTTCTATCACTCAAACATGTTGCTGTTCACATTATTCCAAACATCATCATGATGGACATCTGCCATGATCAACTGATGATGATCAACTATAGCTACTGGATACTTTTTGGGGTTCTGTGGATTCCTGCATGGAAGATACAAAAACTTTGGTTGTCTTTTAAAAAACAAACTACAGAGCAGTGGTAATGATAACAAACACAAACAGAATGTTCCTGAAGTAAGTAGCGCAGGCTGAAAAGTCAGAAAGAAAACATTATTTTCTGTGAAGAGATGAGTTGCATTGGAGATTTTCTATATTTTTGTATGCGTTGTCTTGCTTTGATCTCTTTGCCTATGCGGCGTGCCAGTGTATGTGGTTTTTTGCACGAAGCTAATGTGGCTGTAGATTTCTCCTTTTCTTCGTTATCACTGTGTGATATAGTTTACTGGGAAAAAAAACAACTACAAAAAAAACATGAACAAAAAGTTTTAATTTTTTTTTCCAAAAGAGGATACTGTGATATGGTTTGTTATTGCCATTAGTCATGGTCCTCATGAAGAGCTCTTGTTTTTCTTTTGTAAAAAAATTCAAAAATGCTCTTCTTTCTTTCCCTTCATAATGACTCTTGAAAAGCTTTGCCTTTTATTCTCTACCCTTCCCTCCTTTTCTATGATGTTTGCAAAAGGGCATGTTTATGTGACACATGCAGAAACGTCCATCTCAATGGTGATGTGGGGAGCCTTGTTGAGGTTCTCCCAGAGGGACTGTCATTCATACAACTCAGGAAATCCCATTGGACCAGAGCATCAATGCATCCTGCCCGCATGCATAACACCACTTGATCCTCTGTGTGTGTGTCTGTGTGAGTGTGTGTGCATTTTTTTGTGTCTGTGAGAGAATAAGCCTGGTGTGCGTAGTTATTTTCTACAAATAATTAAAGCACAGATTCCATTTTTTCATTCCATCATTTATGTTTTTTGACCATTTCGAAAAGCCTCAAGGTGCAGGTCTGCGTGTTCGACATTGTGTGCAATCAGAAGTGTGATTGCGCGTGTGTGTGGCTGAACTGTAAGATGTCAGCAAGCTCCTTGAGCTTGCACTGTATATCCATTCCAAAACCCCTCCAATGCAGCGATTCCCTTTAAAACAGTGTCTGGTGTAGCTGAGCTCTCGTTAGTGGTTGAACTTGTACTGGTTCTAGAGATACAAAATATTGTACAGTTCATATACTGATAAAGAATTTTGAGACAAAAAAAGGGATGACATAGCTGAATCAGCTGACTTCTGAACCAAGTGAAAACAGAGAGTTCCAATTCAGGAGAACTGAAAACAGAGTGACAACTCAGGGGGAACCATTGAAGCTGTGCCTTTCATCTGTCATCTCTGACCTCCCAAGTTGTACCATTGTCGTCATTATCATCATCACCACATCCTCCATTCTGTTTCTCCATAGTTTGGCTTTGTTCCCCAGCTCCCTTTTTTAAAAAACAAACAAACAGTGAAACACTACTAACATCAGTCGGATAGGGCCACTGGATGTCCTGTTGCATCTCCTGCGCGTGTTCTCTCCTGCTGTAGCTGGAGGTTACGGCGGACCAATTTGCGTCATTGTCCTTTCAGTTGACATTAAAATCCAGGCTTTTGTCCGGGCGCGGTGACGAGAGCGCAGCATTTTTTGTTCCGACCCCCCCCCCCCCACCAGCCCATTCTGTCCACCACTGTGCATCAGCTCTGTCTGTCTCTCTGGCTGTGCCCCTCCTTCCCTCTGGACAGTGTGTGTGAGAAGGCGTGAGTGTGTGTTTGTGTGTGTATGTATGTGAGAGGGGAGAGAGAGAGAGAGAGAGAGAGAAGCCGGGCACCTTGTTGTGATGCATTTTTCATTCACCCAGTTGTCTAATCCCCATTGTAGAAGTGGATTCCTCATCTGTCTGTCCTGATGAGAACATTTTGTCCTCATGAGAACAGAAACAGAAGATTTCCTGCTGACATACACACAGGCAGCATGATGAATGTCTCCCTCTCCATCCTTCTGTGTCTCTCCTGTCATGTCCTCCCACCCTCTTTCTCTCTGTCCTTTCCTCCTTGCTTCCACTTCTCCCCTCCTCCTTCCTCTTCCCCTCCATCTACCCCCCCCCCACAGGGGGCTCATTACGTAACTAAGAGGACATGTGAGTGCTACCTTTGCCGACAGGCAATTAGCCCGTGATTATAAAACCGCCTGACGAACAGGAGATGCATATCTCTCTCCTGCCTGTCTTTTCTTCAGCCTCCTGTCTCTTCCCTCCTTCGCTCCATCTGCACCCACCTTCGCCTTTCTCTCCACCCCCTCCTGACTGCCACAAGCTTTTTCTAAGTGACGTTTTTTAAGTTTGCTCTCCCAGAAAACCCCCTCGTAGTTTGTGGAAAGTGATGGAGGCAAGTGTTTCTTTCGCGCCTCTGTGTTTGGAAGTGTTTATTAATATTGTGTATCCCAATAAGAGAAGAACACCCCCGCTGTCCTTGAGTCAGACATCTTTAGAGTGAAACATGTTTGGCATGCTTTTGTGTGTGTGCCTGTGTGTCTGGGCAGTGTGCTTTAGTTTAGTGCTTCAGGCAAGTGCTGACATTGGATACTTATCAAAGAGAAGTGCTCCAGATTCTGTCTGTGTGTGTGATAGTGACAGAGGAACCCAGCGCTATAAAAAGACATCAAAACATCTGTTGGACAGTGTCAAAGCAGGAGGGCATATGAATATTAACTTGGTGGTGGTGCCCCGATCACCCCATAGCCTACTTTCCATTTTAGAATAAAACTGAAGGGTCCAGGGACCACTCTTGCCACGCCAGCAGCTCCCAGTGGTGAATATTAGAATATTAGGGCAAAACATGCAAACACAACTGAGACTGATGGTGTGAAAACTGCTGTAGGAACAGAATATGGAGATCATAATCTTCACAGAGAAAGAGAGAGAGAGAGAGATGGGCTGTGTTTAACCCACATTAGCCTCAACTGTCTTAATTAAAATGGCCCACAATCCTCCTGGGGGGTTTTGGGTGCCCACATTGACACCGGGCACGCGCAAACACACACACACACACATAGCCAATGGAAATACAGTCACAGTAGAGAAGACACATGAGAGTTCAGAGAGCAAAGCCATACAGCTCACCCAACAGAGACGACGACACTATGACCAGGGTATGATTTAAACAGATGAAATGAATGTACTGTCCCATCCACATCCAAAGTGGGTTGTGTATCACCATCAGCATCAGTCATATACATACTCAACCTTCTTCTGAAAACTCAGTTGTTTAACTTTTCTGCTTTTCTCCCCTTTTCTGATACTTTTCTTCCTTTTTTGGCTGAATGTAATTATTTGAATATTACCACCTTGGATTTGATGATTGTTTGCTGCATCTGATATGATTTTGAGTTAAGAAAAATATTGATAAAATGAATAAAATATTGTTATTGTTATTTGCAAAAAATACAACTCTGGTGTGATGTGATTATTTTTGACATTATGTGAATGACAGTTAAAGATTAATGGGAGTGGAAGTGTCGAAATCTCACTGGTTTTATGGCTTTGATTAGTCAAATGAACTGTTACATTCTCCTCACACCATTTGCTATCAGACATCACACACCATAAAGCCAACTGACATTAGCCCCCTAACATGATGACATCATCATTATTAAGTTATTACCAGGGCAGAGGACAGCAGTAAGAGAGAAACTATGCAGAGTTGAGCTGGTCTTAGTGATTCTGCAGCAGTAAGTATTTCATTTTTCCATGACATCATGGGTCCCTGGGGAACTTGCAAGTCCATTTGGTGGGCTGGGAGGGAGCGAGGAGGGAGGGATATATCAGAGCACAACTCGATGGATTTCAAACCAAGGCTTGTGTATATGATCATCAGGATTTTTAGACCATCTGGACCTCCCACAAAAGTTTCTAAAATGTGAAAATGGAAGGAAAGAGGCTATTTTTGAAACACCAGTCTAGTCTGAACCTGACTCGTCATGAAAATGAGCAGTTATAGAAGTTCAGTCAGTCAAATTGGGAAAAAAACCCCACTGCCTTTTAAATAGCGTATGCTACTTTTCTTGAGTAAATGTTTAAAGTGAAACAAACAGCAGGGAGATTGCAGCAAAACAAATTTTTACACCAGAGGAAATAGGATTTGGCACAGATCAATATGTTACCTTGCTCCTATGTTTAGACGCTTATTTTGTGAATCCTGCTCTATTCCAGCTTCAACTAACCCTAACCCTAACTCACCTGAAAAACCTGCCACTCTCTGTTTGAGGCCCACAGCCTCTGCTCCACTTCCTCTACCAAACTCACCTGCTTACCCACGCTGAAACCTGGTCCTCCTCCACACACTGAGTGGTGCCCAGCCCGCACCCAACACATACACTCACCGGCCACTTTATTAGGTACACCTGTCCAACTGCTCGTTAACACTTAATTTCTAATCAGCCAATCACATGGTGGCAACTAAGTGCATTTAGGCATGTAGACATGGTCAAGACAATCTCCTGCAGTTCAAACCGAGCATCAGTATGGGGAAGAAAGGTGATTTGAGTGACTTTGAACGTGGCATGGTTGTTGGTGCCAGAAGGGCTGGTCTGAGTATTTCAGAAACTGCTGATCTACTGGGATTTTCACGCACAACCATCTCTAGGGTTTACAGAGAATGGTCCGAAAAAGAAAAAATATCCAGTGAGCGGCAGTTCTGTGGGCGGAAATGCCTTGTTGATGCCAGAGGTCAGAGGAGAATGGCCAGACTGGTTCGAGCTGATAGAAAGGCAACAGTGACTCAAATAACCACCCGTTACAACCAAGGTAGGCAGAAGAGCATCTCTGAATGCACAGTACGTCGAACTTTGAGGCAGATGGGCTACAGCAGCAGAAGACCACGCCGGGTGCCACTCCTTTCAGCTAAGAACAGGAAACTGAGGCTACAATTTGCACAAGCTCATCGAAATTGGACAATAGAAGATTGGAAAAACGTTGCCTGGTCTGATGAGTCTCGATTTCTGCTGCGACATTCGGATGGTAGGGCCAGAATTTGGCGTCAACAACATGAAAGCATGGATCCATCCTGCCTTGTATCAACAGTTCAGGCTGGTGGTGGTGGTGTAATGGTGTGGGGAATATTTTCTTGGCACTCTTTGGGCCCCTTGGTACCAATTGAGCATCGTTGCAATGCTACAGCCTACCTGAGTATTGTTGCTGACCATGTCCATCCCTTTATGACCACAATGTACCCAACTTCTGATGGCTACTTTCAGCAGGATAATGCGCCATGCCATAAAGCTGGAATCATCTCAGACTGGTTTCTTGAACATGACAATGAGTTCACTGTACTCAAATGGCCTCCACAGTCACCAGATCTCAATCCAATAGAGCATCTTTGGGATGTGGTGGAACGGGAGATTCGCATTATGGATGTGCAGCCGACAAATCTGCGCCAACTGTGTGATGCCATCATGTCAATATGGACCAAACTCTCTGAGGAATGCTTCCAGCACCTTATTGAATCTATGCTACGAAGAATTGAGGCAGTTCTGAAGGCAAAAGGGGGTCCAACCCGTTACTAGCATGGTGTACCTAATAAAGTGGCCGGTGAGTGTAGGCTCACAGCTGCCAATACTTTCTGCTGCACTGGAGATTAGAACTCTGAATAGCCCTGGTTATAAAGCCACTCCCCTGGGCTAACACATTGCTCAGTTTTTGTCTTCATTGCTGAATGAACTCGAAGCCTTGTCAGTTTTTGGGTGTCAAGCGACTTCTTATTGGTTTTCTCCTCTGTTTTTGGACTTTGAAATAATTTTTTTTTTGTCTCCTGCCAGTGTGTCCAGAGTGTTTGTGTCTGCCACCCTAGTCCATACAGTGTCACATGTCTTTTTACGAAAGTAACTTGTCAACCTGATTTCAGATTCTGTCATACTGTGTTTTGAGATGTATGATGTATTCATCTCATCTGCAACCTCGGAGTTGGAGGGTATATTTTTGAGCTTTGGACTGATGCTAAGCAAGGCTAATCACTTCCTGCATCTAGCTTTATATTCAACACAAAGTCATGAGTGTGGTATCAATTTTCTCATCTTGCTCTTGGCAAACAGGTGATAGCAATCTTAGTCTCATTTAAAAGAAACAACACTGACCAACTTTAAGATTGCCTCTTTCTTCCCTTTCTAGTGGCTGAAGTTGTGTGATGAACTGCACTTGGCTTTTTAACTTGGTTCTGAGGTTAGAGGAAGTGATTTAAATTCCCAGCCAGGTCACCCTCATGTGCAATGGAGTGTATAGCCAAGTGAATGTACAGACCACACAAAAAGGTAAAGCAGGTATATAAGTTGCCCACAAATTCTGGGTTCTGTTAGAGGTCAGGAAAGATACTGTGTATAGGGCTCTAGAGATTACAATGCACTGCAGAGAGAACAAAAACTTGCCTGAGTGGAGCTACAGGACCTCTGGCTGGGGAGTTGAATGTATGAGCTTCCCTATTGCTGACTGTGAAGGAGTTGAAGGAGACAGCTGAGTCTCTACATTTTGAAATTTCATTTATTTTCTATTATCCTGCACTTTTTTCAGGTTATACTGTATATTGTGAACATTTTTTGAACTTATGTTTTGAAAAGCCTTTTTAAAAATATGCTTTACAAGATTTATCAATGCATAATATTTACACAAGGACAGATACAAGTGTTTCACTTGAGAGCACAAGCTGGGACTGTCATGTTGATGTATGCTGCTTGTATTAACTGGATTGTTTCAGCTTTATAGCCTGTGTCCCTTCTATGACTGAGGCTACATTATCTGAAAGGGCAAAATGTCATGCTGTTGGAAGTCTTTTTTCACATCCTTGAATGACAGACACGCACCCACACACTTATACCATAAAAATATTAATATGACAGCCTTGAATGTCATTGGTGAAATGTGGCAGTACTTGGAGGACAACTGTGTTGTCAATAGGCAAATGTCACTGCAATTAAAGCTTTTAATGTGGGAATGTAAAGGTCATCCAGGGCTGCATTTACCTTCTTGCCATAGTAAAACAATGTTTCATGTTTGTCATTTGGACCTGACTCTGTTCCCTCGGGAAGCACGCTCCATTTCAGGTTTGAACTTTTAAACGCATGTGTCATTTATGTCATTTATTGGCAGGTGGGCAGAACTTAATTTTGCATTTTTTCTTGAATTATTGATCAAGTTTTCACATTGTGTGCAGGGTCAGTCTAACGGATGACCACTTCAGCGCTATTTCTGACCACATGCCAGAAGCATCTCCTAGAGGCCCCCTTCAACCTTATCTCAATAGTATGTGTGTGTGTGTGTGTGAATCAGAAGGGGGGTTTCCACTTCTTATCAGTTTGTCCGTTATATTCTTGGCTCTAGTGGTTGGACAAACTGCCATGTATGGCTAAAACACAATATAAGCTCAGGCTGTGTTCTACTGACCCACAATGCACCAGGACTTTATAAAAACCCACAACAAAGATCCCTGGGCAGTGAGTGAGAGGTTAATATGTTTTGCTAACCCGCTTAACAGAAATCAAGGTCTCGTTTTCTGAGGTTTGGTGGGCATAACGATTTTATAATACTGTGTGTGCAAGTGTGAAAGGATATTACATATCCTCTACTATGGCGTCCCTGACATCATCCAGTCGCAGATCCTCCTCGTCCTACCGCTCATCGTCACGTTATAGCACCTCCAGCTCCTACCGATCAGAGAGCTCACTGGGCGGACCATCCGATTGTCTGGACCCCCTCTTTGAGCCATTTCTTGATTCTGCTGATCATTCCAGTCTGTTTGGAGAAGAGAGCACTGGGGGACCCAGCTGCTTGGTCCCCTTCAGCAGGCAGAACAGATCCTCCTATGGACGCACTGGTAAGGGAACCCTGACTGTTCACAAAGCCCCATTCCCATTTGCTCCTGCCTGTCAAATTTCTGTTTTTGAGCAGCTGACAAATTCACCACTCACAATTTTTAGTAATATTTGAAAATGCATTCTTAAATGATTTTTTAAAAATGGTGATAAAATCATGTGTTTCTTTCCCTCGACGACAACCAACCACGTTGATGCGAAACTGATGGCTACCGGCACATTTATTTAGCTACTACATAACTAGCTAGCTGGCTATTGTTAGAACACCTCTGGCTCACTTCTTGTTATGCTTGTTATGATATGGCCATAAAGTCATTTATCAAGCAAAAATGATGTACAGTTTGGTTACAAAGGGTTTTTGAAAAATCAAGACTGATAAATGTGATTTTTTTTGTTATGATGTAAAAATATTCAATAAGAATGGTCAACTGAGCTTCATTATGCTTCACATTTGTGGCTCTGGGGCAGTCGGAGTTGGGGTTTGGGCTGCCCACAGCAAAGAGTCCTTTTTCATTCATTTTCTCCACCTGCAGGAAAGAAGTATTAGTATCTCAAATTACAGTGGTGGGTTGATTGAAAGAAAGATTCCATAGAGAAGAAAATGACCTGCGGGTCAGAGAGAGTAATGAGCCAGTCTGTGTACTGTGAGAAAAAGAGTCTACATGACTCTGGACACTGTCTACTGTGCCACATGAAAAACTAAAGCAGGGTGAAAAAAGGTGGAGCACTGTTATAAAGTTTTAAAAAGGTTTATTACTAATGTGACACTATGGGCAGACTGAAGCATAGGTGATTTGATCATTGACCCATTTGGATTATTTCAGCGTATTACAAAATTAAAAATATATATATAGTGTACAATGGAATAAAAATATATATCCCATAACCAACATAACCATAAGAGCTATATTCTAAAAAAACTTTTCAACATTACTGTTAAATGTGCCAAATAAATTCCATGAATTGTCTTATTTATATTGCTGTATGTATGAGTTGCAATGTTCAATCAAACACCTAAAATGTTCTGTATTTTCCCTCTGCAGCTCCATTGGCTGGAGCTGTGACAGGTCACCAGAGCGGTGCTGGTGGTGGGGTACATTGTCTGGGTGACAGCTACTATGTGTCTGCAGATATCAGCCAGTTTGAGCCACATGACATAGTGGTGATGGCCTACAATCATCATGTTGTCATTCATGCCCAGAAGGTGTGTAGGTGTGTGCATATAAATTAGCAGGGGTGATTTATTTTCTCAATTATGAGTGTGAAGGGAACTGGCATGCATACATGTATGTGAACATGAGTCAAATGTGTTTCCAGGCACATGCATACAGTCACTGCTGTCAAAAACCAATTGTGATTATTCTGGTGTTGGCAGACCTGGGGTTGACAACCCAAAGAAAAGACTGGGGGAAAAGATTGCATTATATGTTTAATATATTTAATCTTTGTCTAATCTTTTGCCAGTTGAGAGGCTCTATCAGATGGTCAGACAGCACTTTTAATCCAGACTGAAATATCACAATCCTGGGATTTTACCTCTCATTAAATAATTTTAAGCTCTTGGGTAGATTTACTATGAAGTGCAGACATTCATGTTCCCCCAGGGTGAACTGATGTAACTTTGGAGATCCCCTAACCCTTCCTCTGGCACCATCATTTTGGCAGTTTTTAAATTATCCAGTACTTTGGTCTACGGCCAAACCCCTGCAAAACCGGTGACATTCCCAGCAGACATGCCAGGATAGTAACATCACAATTACTAAACAAGAGGATGTTTTTTCATAAGCATGTTAGTACTCAGCTCAAATGACTGCCCTGCTATATATGACTGCAGATATTAATGAATCAAAGTCTTTTCTCATAAAAAAACAAGTGGAATAATGATCAATCACGAATTCAGTATATGACCATCATAACCAACATGTCAGAGTATGACATTGTCTGAGAGTTGATCCAGCTTGTCCTTAAGGCCCATGACAGCAAAAAAAAAATCTTTGACCTCTTAGCCTTTCTCTTTTACTGGTTCACACCCTCTTTTCTCACCCTTGCGCCTTTCTGGGCCCTGTTACTCTTCTCATCCTCTCCTTTCATCCTCCTTGCTCAACGACCTTATTTTTCATCATCTCTTACCTCTTTCCAGCAGCTCTCACAGATCAATCCATGTTTTCTAAATCTCAGTTTATATCTTTCAGGTATTGGATGATGGAAGCATCAGTGACACATTCACCCACAAGTCCCTGTTCCCTGAGGATATGGACCCTCTTTCAGTTAGTGGGACCCTGAACCCTGATGGTACCCTAGTTGTGAGCATCCAACGGACCACAGTGCACGATGGGCTGGAGCCCTTGGGTGTTCCCACCTACTGCAGTGAAGCTCACCTTTGACTTATGGCCCAATAGTGCATCACAACAGTTTATCCCTTTTTCATAATGTTGCTGTGAGGTACACTCACAACTCAGTCAATCTGGTAAAACACCACTTTAAAATATCTTTAGTAAAATATCTCAACAAGTGAAGGCCACATTGCCTTGACACTTAATATCCATATTAACAGTAATATTTTTTATTTTCATGATGGTGACACCTCGACCTTTTACCATTGTTTCTTGTAAATTCATCTTCCTGACATTGTGATAGATTCATAGGAGAATTTAAGTAAAACATCTGTGAGTTCAGTCAGAGGAGTGTTGAGGGGTTTGGTTGCAGAAACAGGGATAGACTGGGACTGTAAAACCCTGTTTCCAATAAGCAGCAAAGTATGTTTTAGTTCAGTATGTTAAACATGTGGATTGTTCACAAAACACAAATTTTGGACTTTTTTCACATTTTCTCAACATAGTATCATATTGTGTGGTTTTGTTTTTTTGTTTTTTTTACATTTTCATGACATTCTCTACTATAACCACTTTTTACATTTTTGACAATTATGGAGTATATTATGGAGTATTATATTATGGAGTGTGTATAAAATACTATTCCATGACGTTTTTTTGTTTGTAGATTTCAAAAATATGTCTTAAAAATGTCTAATATATCGAATATAGTATATAAATATATAATATAGCGACACATAAAAATGTGACAAAGTCATAGTATAGGAAAGCAGAACAATGTAATAAAAATATTCTCATGTCGTAAAAATGTAACAAAAAATGTCATAGTATAGCCATAAAAATGTTGCAAGAATGTTGAAATATCATAAGGCACAATATGTGAAAAAAGGTACAGCAAGCAAATGTATTGCATGAAAAAGTTAATCTTCACTTGTTTGTTAAAATTTATTCACCCTTGATATACAAAACAATGTTTAATTTTTCTGTGTTAAAAATAGCTCTGGATTCTGATCTGCTCTGTCTGGTTTAGCCCTCCAGGTTTGCCATAGTGGGGGCCTCCTGTATGTACAATGTACAGTATCTAAGAACCCTAAGGAGTGGATAAAAGATAACCGTCATAAGCTCAAGGGAAGATCAGGTCTTATCAAAGCTCCTCAGACTGAAGGAGAGGATAGTGGGGAGCATGATAAAACTGACTCAGCATCAGTGCTTAAGGGGTTCTTGTTTAAGAGCAAAAGTTACCACCCATGCAGCAGGACTCACCCAAGAGCCTTTTTAAGACCAGACAGAGAAGGTTTCCCAAAGCCAAAACAAGGACTTAAAGCCATTTTCCACTGCACATCTAAAGGTACAGAGTCTTAGATACTTCAATTCTGGCTCTGGATCTGACAACTTTTACTGAGGCTTCTGGGGAACCTTCTCCTTAAACCAAACATCACTTTATCACACAAAAGCGCCTTAGCGAGCGTCATTTCTCCTTCTCTACTGTACATACATACATTTTTACACTTTTCAGGTTTCTTTACAAAAATAAGGTTATCTTGCATTCATGTCATCAATTAAAACTGGGTTACAAAGTGAGATGAACAACCATTATTGCACAAATTGATTACCAACAAGTAGATCATCCATGAATGAAAACCAATGCTTCTACTTTGGATTAATACAAACTAATCAATATGCATCTACCTTGGAATATATCTGTCTGCTTGCAAATGAAATACAACTTTCCAAGAAGTCCTTAGAGGGGAAGGATCTAGCAGAAGGCAGAATAATGGCAGAATAATAAATCAAAGAAAAGCACAAACAAATGAACAGAACCAAATCAGATGTGGATTTCAGCCAATCCCTGGGGTGGAGGGGGCAGGGTAAGGGGTCTGTGTGACAATGGCAACACTTTGCCATGGTGATAATTTGTACACTGCACTGACACATTGTCCACCCTCCTTCCACAGATGTGTGTTAAAATTGCCTTGTCTACATGTGTATGACTAGAAAAGCAGACGATCAAAACACAAATCAACAAAAGATCAAAACACTTAGGTGGCAATTCATTTTGAGTTGAGTTGAGTTGATGCAGGCACTTGTGGAATGAACATGTTGCTAACAGACCACATGCTGGCCCCTTCAACATTCAACTGCCCCTTGCCTCACAAGTACATTTCTTTTGCTTTCCTATTCAGAAGCCATTGTGAGCCTTCACCCGGATATTGTAATTTGCACTTACAAATGCATGTCTTACGAGAAATGTTTCCAGACAACAAGTCAAAAGATAAAACAAAAAATAACATTAAAAACACCAGTTGTGAAAAACAAACATCTAATAACGCCTCAAAATCTCTTTAAAAAGAGAGTAGTCAAGAATTTAAGATCCGTTAAGACATTAAATTAAGATTTTATATGACAGAAATGATGTTAAATAAATTAATCTGTAAGTATGACTTTGCTACCCTAAAGATATCCCATCCCCTGTTTAATTCAGGCCATAGATAAAGCTAATAGCATGAATGGCTCATCCAATCAATGTGAAATCATCTGATGCAGCAAACACAAAATAAAATAGTGAAAAGATACATACAGGCACAAGATGGTAGACATAAGACAACATTATTCACTCATCCAGTATTCATTTCTGTCAAACTTTTGTTTTTGGTACACTGGTACATTTTTCTTTTGGTACCACATGCACTCTCACATGCAAAGCCATGCCTTTTTTTACAATGTGCATTTTACTTTCAGTGTTAAGACAAGACACCACCAAAAGTAAAATCCTTGCAATGTATTGTCTGCTGAGAACTGATAGTGAAGCTGGGTATGAGTGAATTTTTAAGGCATCCAAAGAGAAGCGCAGTCTGTGAGAAGTAGTGGGTGTCCTTGTCTAGTCATTAAACAGAAACACATGATAAATACAATCGGTGTACTTGGGGTTAATGGCCAAGATAAGTAGAATATGGAAGTGGAAAGACAGAGGGATGGACGATGGAAGAAAAGGAAAACAAACCAATGTTTTTTTTCTGACAATGCGCTGAGAGCATGATGACAAACCTCAAGCATTATATCATACATTAATTAACACAGTCTGACATGTCAGGCTGCTTGCTGACTCAGAAACCATGCTGCCATCAAAAATGTTTATATCATAATATTATATTGGTTGGAATTCTTTGCTTCATTCCCGTTGGGGTAATTGCTGGAGTGATAATTTTCTGTCGTAATGAGCTGGTCTCCCATTGACTGACTGGATGAATTTTAAATGGTGAAACTTAATTTTTTAATGCTAATGTTATATATTTCCTTTAGTATTTTTGAGCCAGTTAGTCTCACAGGATCACGCTTATGTGATGGTTCAGTTTTGTCTTGCTTTTCGGCCTCCCGTTTGGTTCTTTCTGTCCTCAGGCTGTGGCAGGAGGCGTGGCTGGTCCCCAACAGGCAGACGAGACACACCTGACATACATCACCAAGCAATCACCCTGCCACTATAAAAACCCAGCTCCCACTTCACTCAGTGCTAGATGATTGCAATATCATCCCGTATTCCTTGACTGTTCCACGACCATGTTCTCAAAGACTTGCGACTAGCCTGGTCTTGCCTTTAGATATATTCCTGCTTGACTTTTGCCAAAAAACAATAAGGAGAACTTGTAGTACTGTGCCTTTGGTCTCCTGTGCTTCATGGTCCAAAACCCTGACCGTGTCAGTTTAAGTTCACTCTGAACATTGGTCTACCAAGCTGATTCTGCTTAAATATTGTCATGTTGTACTACATGTGTTCAGACCAGTGCCTGCCTGAACCATTGACCACTATATTATTTTACTGGCGTGTCGGGGTGGTGGGCTGGGGGGGAGGATGAAGGTCTAATGTGTCTCTGTTAGCAATGGAGGTTAGCTAACATGGCGACCAAGGCAGATTGATTAGAGGCCTCAGAGCAGCTGGTTGGGTGATGATGATTTCATTCTTTCAGCCATCCATTTTCTCCCTGCTCTTCATTCCTCTCTCACTTCCTGCCTTCTCCATCCGCCCCAGCCTTTCTCTGGAACGGTTATTAAGAGCTATATTTAGATGAGCAGAAAACCTCCACTCTGAGTGCATCACCACAGAATTTCTTTGTGTGTTTGTGAAGGCTTTAGCTACTGCATTAAAGGAGTATGGACATTATGAAAAGGGCTACAGGTCTTCCACTGCTGCAGGCATGTTTGCTTGCATAGCTATACTCTCAACCTGTCAAGTAAGAGTCATGCTGAACAGATGAGAAGAGTCAGTACAAGAGGAGTAATGGAAACATGAAAATACAGAAAACTAAAGCATCTGTACGAGTCCAAAGCTTGACAGTGGGTCAAACTTAGGTGTGATTTACAAAGAAACAGCAACCACAAATTCCAGTTCAGCCCAGACCACCTGATCATCACAAATTAAATTAGTCAAACTGGAAAACAAAGGCTAAAACGTGTTAGAGGTAATAACAAAATTGAAAGGAAAATGTTGTTCGCTACCCCCTTGTCATACAAGCTCCCATTTTCTCATTTCATACACTCACACTTTCAGTACACACATACATTGTTCTTCCTCGTCATCACTGCTGAATTTCTCTGCTCAAGTGCAAGACTCATTCAGAAGAAAACTCTTGCAGGTCCAAAGTTCAACTCTAAAACACACAAGCTAAATAAATTCTGCAAAAATAAAAATTAAAAAATCCCTTTTTTTTTTCAAAAAAGATTTCTGCTCATTCCCAGTCTCTTGTTGGATTGGACCAACATGCGTCCCCCACCCCCCCACCCCCCCAATCCACATTCATTTGTTCTTCGCGGGTTTGCAAGGGAAAAATGAAGAGCAGGGCACAGGTTGAGTTGTGTTTCCCCTTCCTGTGGAGTGTCTAACTTGGTCAGTGCAAGATGAAGGAGAAAGTACATGGTGGTCCATGAAGCAGAGAGATGGTGGATTGGGAGAGAGATGAGTAGATGAGGAGCGGAGAAGAGGCTGGCATAGCAGTAGAACTCTTTCCAGAATTAAATATTGATCATAAGCCCTGAGGATTTTTGCATGTTTGTGGCTTTGGGGGATTAAAGACCTCAATGCCTCACTCCTCCTCCACTTTCTCCATCTGCTCTTCTTCTTCTTCCTCCTCCTCTACTTTCCCTTACTGGGATTTCTCATCAGATTCTGAGGGGTTGTGTTCACGGGGTAGCGACATGTTCTTATGGCGGTCCCACAGCTTGTGGAGCTCAGTGGCCTCGTTCTCACTGCTGCTAGTGCCGCTGTCCCGGAAGCTGGCCAGAGGAGGACGCACCTTCACACCTTTCACTGTGACAGAGCCCTCAATGGCCTTGCGAAGCTGGGTGAAGAAAGACAAGCCGGTTAGAGAGGAACCAACAAAGAGCCCAAATCCAGGCACTAATAAAGCTGATACCCTATTGAAACTACTTAATGCACTGCAAGTTACAGACAAAAGGTGGTCGCAACTATGGCTATACAACCATAGTTGGAAGAGAATGTCTGTCAGTGAATGGATGTGGAAACTATTTCTGCTTTAGCATTTCACCAAAACACTGCCAATGGGGAATGAAAATGTATTTAATGTTCAGTTTTTGGTGGATTTCTGTTATCTCCAAACATTTGTTTACATTTGCTGGTCATGTTGAAGATAAAAAGCAGTTCAACACATATACTGCTCCAGTTTTTTATATATAAATCAATGCCATCAGAAAAAATCTTGTAACACTGTCGTCACATAAAAAAAATCTATGAATTGGCTCTGGTAATTATCTGTTGCCAGTGGTCAATTGGGGTTAAGGTTTTGCTCACATTAGTTAGGTGTGTGAGTTGAAAACCAATCCATACATGGTGAAAATCCAACATGATAAACAAATAGATGGTAAACAACTGAAAAGTGGTGACAGGACAATATGAGGCAGTACGTTGATGGACAACAGTACATTTTTCTTTTTTTTTTTTTAAGAAAAATGATTTGATTGTTTTTCTGTATTTAAATCAGTTTCAGGCATAAAATGCGCTGCTTTTGAACGTGAGTTTATCCAGTGTCTCATCCTCTGCTGCATACAGTTTTGGCATGGTTAGCCCCAGTGGAAATGGAGGTGCTCACACTGACGCTGCAATGGCCTTGCTCTGCAATGTAAGATCATGTCCATAGTTTGATTCACAAGCCATTTTCAATTTTGGACTGGATTCTCTTTTCCAAGAGAAGTGTCATGGTCAGAGGGCAGTGTGTACAGGAAAGTGAGGTCAGGGTGACTTTGAATTCTGCTGCTGTTTGCTGCAACGCTTCGCAGAATAAGAGAGGGGGAGAATGGAGGCGGAAATGACTGCACATTAACTGGATGAATCTCTGCAGCTCCCTCTGCCATCTACACACTGCAGAAATATAGGTGGATAAAGACTGGGGGTCAGATCTACCTCTGCCACAGCACATTCTGCAATCAACATTTTGGAAATGTTAAGAAAAAGTAAAACTTCATTAGAGCAAGTTAAAATGGCCGAGGCTGCGCCTAAATGTGAACAAAGGAAGTTTGCTTTGATGCCTGCTTACTTACAGGCTTAAGACCGCAGCCGCAGCCTATGTGACACATCAGTTCTGTACAGTTTGAAAGCATTTTTATGGTTTTCTGAGTACAGATGTTAGAATCTGTAAGTATCTGCAACATGTGGTCCATGTCAGCCCCAATGTGGCATGTGGCCAAAAAAACTAAAATATTTCAAATGTTATCATGGGGAAATTCAGAAGAAGAATATGTTCTTGAACATAACGGTTCAAGAACATAGTATGGTGTTATGAACAGTTAATTTTACCTAACTAGCTATTTGAATTGTTAAATGTGAAACTGACATCCCTTTTTGTTTTGGTACAGAGTCCAAAACATATTTACTTACCGAAAGAGGACATCACATGTTGGATTTTTAATAATTGTGTAATGATGATGTAATTTCATTCCATCTCTCATTGTAAAACTGCAATACTACTGAATTTTGTGATTGGCCCATTGTGTCATTAAGCCGATAAGGTGAAGGATTTGGGTGATGCAGATCTTACAGCAGCACAGAAAAGAAATGTCTGAATGTTGTGTGGGTGAAAATAATGCACTCTTCTATCACATGGACAAACACCCCTGTGATTCCTCTCTTCTGTACAGACCAGTGAGGCTATGATCTATAACAGTGTGTCTGTGTGACAGGCAGGCAGACTGCAAGAGGCTGGGCTTTATCTGCCTTGGCTGTTTCTTTCATTCTCTTTTTTTCCCTCTGCTGGTAGAGCGCAGAACAAAAAACACAAAATGTCAGGGACAGGCAAAGCAGCACTGCACTTAGCAACAATCCTCTCGCCACTTCCTGGCCAATTCGCAAAAAGCGAGGGGTTTTCAGTTGTCTGTGAGACAGTACTGATGGAAGGAGAGTGAGGGGAGCAGAGAACAGAGTGACAGGGCGATATTACGCAGCCTTTTGTATGTCACAGTACATAAAAGGCAGAGGGAGGAGAAATCAATGGTGACTGAAATGCTTTTGAGTCTGTGTGTGTGTGTGTGTACCGCACAGTGACAGCACACCTAATGATACTGACAGTGATTTTGCAGTTTACAAAAAGATGGAATAGTCTGCCTGTGTAAATAATGACCTTTTGTGACTTTATACATGACGACTGGGAAGAAGAAATCCACAAAAAATGGATTTGGATCAAATTTGGGTTTAAGAGGTATGAAACTATTAAACACTGATGGAAATAGGTAATGACGTACACTTATTATGTGGTATGACTAAAGAATACACCGAAAAAAGAAGACTCTTACTTCTTTAAGGGAAACCACCCCAATGAGGCGTCCAATGCTGGTGACGTAGGCATGGTCAAGGCCCAGCAGGGAGAAGATGGTGTGGGTCTGCAGGAGAACAGCAGAAGTTGTTCAAATCAGTTCAAATCCGAGAAAATAAAAAGCTGTTCCAACTTCAAAAAGAAAATGAGGCTTGGTTAGGGAAATGCAATACATGCACAACAATGTCAACTTCATTCAATCAGCTAGTCAGATATTCAGCAAAATGGTATACAATCGTTTTGGGAAATGTGACACTGGGACAGTGTTGTTACTGTAGAATAGCTTTACCTTTATGCTCTGATTGGAGCAGGGCAAAGGAAAAGACTACAGTAGATACAAAAGCACTTTGTCACTCTGGGTACACGTCTGAGTAGCCAAGAAGTCTTGAAAGGAACAAACACAAACTATAAAATAAGAACCCAAACACAGACATAGTGGGAAACACAGAAAGATACTAGTGAGAACCAACTTTTAAATGATGTAGGAGACCTATGTTTCTAGGTCTTCAACTTTTTAAATGTTTTTTTTGGCATATTCACAGATTTTGGAAATTTCATTAAGGGGAAGGAAGAAACTTAATAACTATTTGTATGGGAAAAAACCCTAAAAAACATATGAGACACATTCATCCAGGTCATAGTATCTTAAACTGAAGAAGCCTTTTGAATGTGAGGTAAAACCTCCTAAAATATTTTTTTCTGCTAATCCAGTGGATTTTGATTCAGTGTCCTTTTGGGCATATCAGGCAAAAATTATTTTTCATAGCAGAGTGATTTTAAAACATGTCTTGAAGGTTTAGTGTTTATGTGTCAACTCCAGCTGCAGGCTGGAGCCTCTGAATGTGACGACCACACCTGTGACAGCTGTCTGTCAGTGTTGGGACAGGTAAATGTCCATGTTAAATAACCTTTCATGTCAACCAACAAGGATGTTTGACTACAGACGGCTGCTGCACAAACCTTTTCGTGGCTGTATTCATGTGATTCATGATAGAGGGGGTTTCTTTGTCTCTATAAAACAATATGACTCATTTCTATGCAATAACAGAAACAACAATGGTTCTCATTATGTTCTACTTTAATCATTTATGCCTTCATTCGTAGGTTCCTACTCTGTTCATCAACTTATTTTTGAAAATGTAGGTTTTGTATGTTTCTACGACCCTGTTTTGCTCTATTTATACTCGCTGCCCTTTTAGTGCATCATTTGCTGATGCAACAATGATCAGTTTCCCACAGCAGTCATTAAAGTTTCATTCTATCTTATCTTCAGCAGTGGGGGATACCGTGGAACTGTGGCTGCGTGCACGTAAAAGCGAAAAGAGAGACAGGTCAAAAATTTCAGTGGCAGATCAGAAAGGTTGCGGGAGTGATGCCAACTGGACTATTTTGTTTAATGGGACTATCTGCTTAACTCGAGTAGGCATTTGAAATTGATCCCATTGTTCCAAGCAAGATGAAGCTGTGCCAAGGAAAAGGTATGTTTAAGTGGTTTTAGGGAAGGGCCAGCTGTAATGTAATCTGTCAAACCATCCCCCCCCACAGGAGGATACTGTAGCTTCTTTGGAGACAGTGTCAGCTCACCTCCAATTCAACCCATTCACATCTATTTTCACCTCCTGTTCACTGAGGCGCTGATCGATTCACCCAAATGACCAATACACTACAAAAATCGAAAACTCAAGGGGGAGTCACTGAACTTCCAGCACTATTACTACCCAGTCAGTCAACTACAATGTATCAACAAATGTGAGGACTGGGTGATGAATGTAATATTAATTTCAATTATGATTTTGTCTTCCAATGATTACAAAAATAACATAACTGAGATAAAATTAATTTCTGGGTCAGTTACTGTGTTGTTTGCCAAAGAATAATATGCTGAGGCAGATTTTTTGCGTGGTACTGACCTTTTGCCTGTGTGCACAGGAGGGAGATGGATTAGTGTGTAATCTCTCCCTTAAAAGTTTAAAGAGTACTCAAACAGAACCCAGAGGATGCGCAAGGTGGAGGACATCAGGCAGTGCCACAGCCGCTGGCAAGCTGGAGAGTCAGTGTGTGTGTTTGTGTGCATGCTTGGTTTCTTTTCCATACAGAGGAGAAATGCTTTCTGATAAGAAATTGCTGAAAATGTCATATGTATTGATGGATTAAACTCATTTTCAAAAATAAGAAGTACAATGCTTGACAGAATTTACAAGTGACACCTTCAAAATCATGATGTCTTCTTACTCTACCAGATGAGTTTGGTTGTCAAAAAAATCAAATAAAATTCTTGAACACTGTATGTTCAAATCCACTGACAAGGTCTAAAAAGGTTGTTCACTTTAATATGGGTACAATAGGTTAATAAAGGGTAATGGTGATGCAGGTAAGCTTGTTTTTTCCAGCAGTCAGTGGTGCTTTTTTAGATGCTCTAAAACAAAGTCCATCTCTCTCAAATCTTTTTCACTGCGTCAATAAGAAGTATCACCACTGTATAAATCATAACTTAAAATATCTTGATTGCTGACATTTAAGTGTGTAATTGTGGTTACACAGATCCTTGCTGGATGACAGGTGACCACCTTGAATCAATTCGTAATTACACATAAGAGCTGGTACTCTACGCTCTGTCCAGGCCTTTGAGATGTTCGTGCATAAATACTTACTGCCCCAAAGGACAAAATCAAACATGGAGCAGCAGCAATCATTTGTTCTTTAAAGGTTGAGGCTTAAAACTTTTCTAACTTTTATGAAATTAAATTTGGGACTATTTATTGACATCTTACACTACACAGTAGCATCTATTCTCCTATTTTATCTCTTATTTGTACTATTTTAAAACCAAATATATTAGTAGTTTAAATCCTTTGTTTATAAAGTCTTGTATTATGTCTTATGCAAAGCTCTTAAAGTTTTCTTGTTGTTTGGCCTTCAGAGGTACGACACAAATGAACTCGCTCCCATAATTGAAGCAGGTATTGTGCACCGGGAATCACAATCAATCCTGTTTAAAGATGTCGGTGATAAATTATAAGCGTGGATAACCTGAAAAGACAATACTGAGACACACACCTACAGTTGCAAGGACGCTCATTTGGTCCTCCAGTTTGAAAGACACACACACATGGAATGACAGCTGCATTTACAATCAGACCTTATGCAGTGACGTGCGCTCCACCAGCTGGAAAGGGGCGGGGTCGATCTTGCAGTTGTTGAAGTTGACCTGCTCATCAAGCTGCTTCTCCTCCCACTCTGCAATCTGCAAAAAACAAGAGGGAAATGAGTGATGGCCATGAACATCACCAAAGACTTGCCAAGAAAAGAAGGGACAAACTCTCTAAACTTGTCAATTAATAAATAGGTAATTGAACAAACTGCATCAGACCCAAGTATAAGAGAGGTGGATGACACTAACTTGACTTTCATATTTACAGCCTTGCTTTGTTGGCCAAACATTGACTATTTGAGTCATTGTAAAACTTGGGGATGTAAAATAAATGCTGTTAACGGAAGAATGTCTATGTCTGGTGTCACTAATCAGAAGGCACAGGGAATCAAATCATTCCATACCACCTCCCTCTGATAGACGATCAATGGACTGGACACTGCCCTGAATGACACTATAAATCATATGAGACCTCCAACAATGGACAACGACAAGAATGATGAGCAAGAAAAGGCAGATGTGGTGAGAAGCGACGACGTGGCAGACGTACGCATGAGAGGAAAACGATGAACGATTCTGAGAGAAAGAAGAGGGGACGGAGGTGGGATATGTGAGGAATGTGCGTCTGACAGAGAGGAAATGAGAAGTGCTGTTGATGGATGAATTATGAATGATGCCATATCCAAAAATATAAGACTCCAGGGTAATCTTCCCATCTGGGGATATTGAGAAATCTGAAGAGCAGAGTCTGTCAGAGTGTGATGTCATCAAGCACAAGCTGAGGTTCAAGTTAGACAAATACAGGTTTTTGAAGAATGATACCAAGAATCCAATACGTTTGGGCGTGAGTGAGCCACCCTGTGGCACTGGGTGACATGTACCATGAACGCACACTGTAAATACTAACTAAAGAAACAAATGTGTATTAATCCGCAGTTGAAACTAGCCACCCGCAAAAGTGTCACCACTGGCTTGTTATTGGGGGCTGGGAAACGGCATTCGCGCAAGCGTGGCAAAATGAAAAATCTAAAACCTCTGTGACTGAACCTCATAGGTGTGTAGCTGGTAAGCACCCATTTCTTTGAAACCCTACATGCTCAGTTTGTAACAAGGCTTTTTATTAAAAATCAGAAGTCTCTGAGCGCAAGGCGAGATACCTGGGTGATGCTACTTAAAGAATTTTCTCATATCAGCAGTGAACAGTTTTCACAAAGTCAGTAATAGTGCCCATTCGAAGTTGTATGGGACTGACTGTCCGTCTTACCTCTCTAATGGTCATATCATCCTCCATATCTCCATCATCCTGCGCAAAGGAGGGAACAGGAGAGCAGTCAGAGCAGAAAACACATACAACACAGATATAGCACACACAGTGTAAAGCACATCTACACAAGCACTG